>CM028131.1:652055000-654555000 GCA_016271365.2 Neoceratodus forsteri | reverse complement strand
ACTGCCTTGTTTTGTGTGTGAACTGTTACAGTTTTTCAACCTGACACACTGGACTGTTAATGCTCATGTCACCAAACAATTTCACAGTATGCAAACAAATCTTTAGACTGCAGCACTGCAAACCAGATCTTTTAGATTGCACTGCTGCCAACCAGATCTGTTACAAACGCACTCCAGGGTTCAGGCCCTCTGTTCCCACAGTGCCCAACCTCAAAGTGCAATATGTGAACAGGAGACAAACAGGGTAACCCTCCTGTCTATTTTGGGTCCGATCAACTACCAGTTTCAAGTCCTGGGGTCAAATATAAACCCTTTTTCACTAGTGAACCCAGGTAACAGGTCCACATACCACACTCTCTTTGGGGAAATGCAGTTCAATACTTAACCCAGCGGGCACACAACCTGGTTCACAATCCCCTTTCTGACTCAGTTGAGATCTTGGTATTTTCCTTACCTTGGTGCATATGGTAACACACTGGAAGCACTCAACAGTTCTGTCAGCATTATCAACATTGTCTCAGCATTCACACTCAAATTGAGAAAAAGGATCAGGCAGGATTTCAAGGAAAACAGAATTTACTAGGATTAAAAATAATAAATAAAATACAAAACACAGAAAAAATAACATTAATGGTACAGTCAAATAAAGTAATAGAAATTACAAAAACCAAACGCCTTTTTTATTGAGAAACTGATCCTACTCCAGTTTCAGTTAGTAAATAGTGGTGCTGAATTCTAAGTTTGGTAGAAGTGCTTCTTGAGAGTCCAGAAGTAGAAGTGCCTCTTCAAAATCCAACACAATTAAGCTAAGTCTTGTAAAGTTGGAACAAGAGTCTGTTCATTCAGGAGTCCAGAAATATAAAGCACAATGTTCCCTCAGCCTTGACAATATTTGAGGGTAAAAACGGTCTCACCCAGCTTGTGAGATCACAGCTCTGTGGTGATGCTGGCTGTGAGGTCACTCTCCTTCTTGAATACCAAATTAGTCTCATGCATCTACATTTACTTATTTAGTTTTTGTTGACCAGGTAAGTGCACTAGGCAGGTTCTACCTATTTTCAGGCACGACCCAGGGGAAAGGGGATACAGATGAAATGCCAACTGACCTTTAACCAGAGTAAGCTGTTGGTGGTATTTTTAGTGAATTATTGAAATGTGGCCAGCGCACCGGGGAAATTCCCCTACTCTGATGGTAGGGGAACCCCTTGCGACCACGATGGAAGAGCCATTCGCAGTTCGGATGGACATGGGAGAGGTTCTGGAGACCACAGCTGAGGTTTGTCTGGAGATTTCTGTGTTTGATCAGTGGTTCATAGTGTTCCTGATATTAGCAGCCCTGATTTTGGCACAACAGAAATGGAGACAAGGAGTTCATTACCTGTGGTACTTGGTTCTTCAGAACCCTTGCAAGGTGATTTCACATGTTCAGCTCTGGAAATCTGTGACAAGGGACCTGCTGGGGATTCTTGGTACCTGGGAGAGTCTGCTGATGTTGTTCGGCATCATGGCACTGTGACTGTGTCGCAAACGGTTTGTGCTCCCTTTGGCGTGTCTCATCAACCTGTGCTGGAAATTCGGGACTGGTCCATGGAGGACTCCCTGAACAACGCTGGATGGTTGCAACTTTCGGACGGCCACTGGGTTCCTAACAAGGACTGGGACGATAAACAGAATGGAGTTTTGGCTTGCTCTGACTTTCGGGACACCGGAGAAGGTACTAGTTCTTCTACTTCCTTTTCTTTGGCACAACTGGTATCGGGAAGCAGGGCTCGGACACTGCCTGCTGTACATCGAGGCTTGGTTCCACCTCTTTCTTCTCATGAGTCTGCAGCTTCACTTGGCTGGGATTTACCAGACTCTTCTGCTTTGTAGCCTGTAATTACGGGGACTTTGGTTACTGATTTTACCAAAACTGTACACACTGTATCATATGCTAGTCCTGTCCTACCTGGGGCTCAGGGAGGGGGTCTGCCTGTGGGTGTCAAACTTTGCAGGGAGGGAGCAGGGAGTCTCTAGGAAAATTAGTGCCTGCTCCCACCTTGTCTGATAAAGAAAACTCTGATCCTCCTGATACCGCTGGGGGTCCCTCAGAGTCTTCTAACAGATGGGGGAAAGGGCCTAAGTTGGCAGACTTGTTCAAAAGCAAATTGGAACAGACCCCCAGATGAAATGCAGTACGTCTTCGCTACAGAGGTGGTTTATTGGAACACCCTGATAGGTATTATGTAGTGAGATGTCTTCTGAAAAGTTCTATGCAATTTTTGCCCGTAGATATTTATGCCCTAATCCATATCTCCAGAGAAGATACCTTTGACATTAGTTTTAGAACAAATGTCGATCTGGAGAGATTTTGGGGTAAATATAAACATGTCAAGAAAACTCCTTTATGGATCCCCTTTATTGCTATCCCCCGACAAAACCTGCCATTAGAAGCATTACGGTTATTTTTCGCAATGAGGGGGTTAATGTTAGTGACATTTACCACTGGTTACAAAATTGGTGTGATGCCCTTGGGCCTCCTGAGGCTATTGTGGATGACGAAGGCCTGTGGACTGGAGGCTGGAGGTTCAAGGTCAATTCCGAGGTCACTCATCTCTTCAATAGTTTCTTTTTGGGTAAAGACAGAGGAGTTCTTTTTTATGGAGGCCAACCGAGGGCGTGCTATAAATGTGGGTCCAGGACCCATTTAAGTAGCATGTGTGACATGTTGAAATGTTCCCTCTGTGGAGGGTATGGTCATCCCAGTGTAAACTGTGACAATATTTTTCAATGTAATTTGTGTGATGAGAAGGGTCATGCATATCATCAGTGTCCTTGGGTGATAGGAATAGAGCCCAAGAATGGAATCAGGAAAATTTGGTACAGACTGCTCAGGATAAGAGGGACAGGATGGGGCCCAGTGCTTCCCATGATGATATCGCCCCACAGCATGAGACTCCTGATACAAGGCAAATGCAAACAGAGCCTGCTGCACGGGATCCCAGCTGCCCTGCTAGGCCAGGACTGGACCCTGTGGTTGAGGCAGGACTGGATGGCGAATTAACTGTCATTTCGGATCCCATCCTTGCGGCTACCCCGGGTTCAGATGACACCGGGCCTGGTCCGGTGGGCCAGAAGGACATGATGCCCCCCCCCCCCAGCTGTACACTCCAGGAGGGTAACGAGAGCTCATGCAAAACAAATTCAGGGTACCTCTGTATTATTAACTCATAATCCTTTTTTGCCCCTTCAGGGTGAAGAGGGGGATTCTGAGCGAGAATCTGATACCTCTCTGTCCTCAGGGGTAGCCTCTGAACTCGAGGATGAGGATAAATGTCCCCTGAGTAGGGTCAAGCAAAAGAATAAAGGTGAAAAAAGAAAAGACAGGGAGATTCTGGATGAGGAAGGATAGTTTGTGTTTGGGCTTTTCTATTTTTTGGCCTGTTTTTTTGCTGACCGGATGGCCTCCATTACTGTTGCCACATTAAATGTCTGTAGGCTCAAATGCTACAAAAGGAAATTAATGTTCTTGTCATTTTTCCACACTTTACATGCTAATGTTTTTGTCCTGCAGGAAACCCACACTTCTTCTTTATCTGAGATAACTCAATTGAAAAGGAATTGGGTTTGAGGGCCTTCCTACTGGTCATTCGGGGAGGACAGTTCGGATGGTTTGGGAATCCTTTTTCAGAACCCTATTTTCTCTATCACCAAAGTTATATAGACATTTCCCCAGGCCGGGCCTTGATATTGGATTGTAGGTATCAGGAATTTTGATTTTTGGCTTATTAATATTTATGCCCCTCAGACGAAATCTCTGAGAATTTATTTATTTACTTTAGTAAAGCCGTATCTCTTTACATGGAAACATATCATATGGGGCGGGCACTTTAATTGCAGCTTGGACATCCCCCTTTCTGATCAAAAGAAAGTTTATTGTGATTTCCATGCCCTCTGTTCTATTGTTAAAGATACTTTTCTTACGGATACTTACCGAATGCTTGAAAAGAGTCCTGGGTCCACTTATCACAGGAATATCTATTCCACTCGAATTGATTATTTGTTTGTTTCCAAATATCGTCTTCCGGTGTGGGTTCAGCTCCAGCCCACTGAATTTTTGGACCACTGTTTATTACTTGGGGTGTTTAAGATGGATTCTGCCCCCTCTAAGCTTTTTTCACACTGTAGCTGGAAATTGAATATTGCGGTCTTGGCACAGGTGGACCTGTTGTGTAAACTGGAAACTTTTTTAGTTGCCAGAGCTTCGGTGTTGTGTCTGTATGATGACACCTGGCAATGGTGGGTTGATACTAAAAGCTCTGTGAAGCGACTCTTCATCTCCTATGGAAGAGAAAGATTGACTTCAGATTATATTAAATATCTTGGCTATAGGAATCAGATTTATAAACTGACGCCTTTTCCAGAGGAGGAACGGGTTCTTTATTCAAAACAAATTTTGGAAATTAAAAAATGTATGGTACAGTATCAGTACGATCGGGCAAAATCTCTGGATACGGAGATGCAATATGGTCTAGTATTTCCCCTGCATTGGATCCTTTTATGGCCTGCGAGCAGAGGTTGGACAGGACTCTGATGGCTGGCCTTTATGATGCAATGGGTGCTGTTGAAAGAAGGGACGGACACATGTTGCAGTTGATCCACAGCCACTTGCTCAGGGGGTTTTCTGACGAAAGGCCAGTTAGGGTTGCTCTTGATGCATTGCTTTCCTCTCCCATGCCTTGCCTTTCAGTCACGGATGCTAACCTTTTACTTTCTCCTATTACTAGGGAGGAGATTTAGCCACCCTTCAGACCCTGAAAACCGGGACTTCTCCGAGTCTTGTTGGTTTGTCTTATGATTTTTATAAGTTGTTTTCATCGACACTCAGTGAGATCCTGTATCAGCTTTATGATTATGTTTTACACCATGACGGGGTTTCCCTGCAGGGTTTTGGCACTGCAATTATTAGTTATATCTACGAAAAAGGGGATAAATTCTCTTTAGACAATTGGAGACTGATTAGTCTCCTAAATTGTGATTATAAAATCCTGGCCAAAATTCTAAGCACTAGACTACAAAAAGTAGCTCATATTTTGAGTAATGAGGTTCAGACGTGCTGTGTACCACATAGAAGCATTAAACATAATATCTTTATTTTGGGAGAGCTGTTTGATGCCAAACGGAACCTGAACAGCATGGGTTTTGTTATGGCTTTAGATCAGGCCAAGGCCTTTGATAGAGTATGGCATTCTTTTTTATGGTGGATTTTAGAGAGGTACGGGATTCCCCCTACTGTTATCTCTTGGCTTTGGATATTGTATGAGGAAGCAACATGCATTCCATCTGTCAACAGTTTTTTTGGGGGCCGCAATTCCCTTTCAGAAAGGAATGAGATGGGGTGCCCATTGAGCCCTCTTCTATTTCTTTTCGCTCTGGACCCTATCATCTGGGAGTTACAATGGGATTCACAGATCTTAGGTTTATCCCATAAAGGTGATGGTCCAGTTATAACGGTTATGGCCTATGCTGATGATCTTGTGCTGCTTGTCCGTGATGAGGACTCGGGCATTCGGGCTTTACAAATAGTCTTGCACTTCACACAGCCCTCTGAAGCTGCTATAAACAAAGATAAAAGTGTAGTTATCCTGTTACAGCCGGGGGCAGATCCGAACCAAACTTTTGCAGGTATTAAAATTAACAGGGATACACAGAGAATATTGGGCATTTGGTTTGGTATGCCAGATGCAGCTTCTTTTAATTGGGATAAACAATTGGGTCTTTGTGAGGCTAAGGTCCAGATTTGGAAAAATTGGAAACTGGGAAAACAAAAAAAGGTCCTGTTAATAAAGAAATTTCTGTTGCCCCTCTTTGTTTTTTTAAGTTCCATATTTAGTCCCCCAGCCCATTCTGAGGCTTGGCTTTTTAGTAATTTTTTTCAGATGTTATGGGGAAATAGGCTGAATCCAGTTAAAAGGGACATCACTTATAGGCCATTGAGTAAGGGTGGATTGAACATGGTCAACCCTGTCAATTTTTTTCACACTGTATTTCTAGATGGGATCTCGCAGATTTACAAGTCGGACAAGCTTTCCGTCAGTCAACAATGGGTCATGGCAGCCTTACAACCATTTATGGATAAATGGCTTCTGTTGCCCCCAAAGGTTTTACAACAGTGGGCATTGCCAGACTATGCTGTCGATTCCATAAAAAAATTGAGACAATGGAAATTGACTAAACATGATTTTCTTACCCTACAGCGTAAACAGTTGTACCATAGAGTCATAGGGTACAGCTGTTTGGAACCACTGCTTTTTCCACACTCTACCCCTAGACAGTCACCTCAGGTTCTCAAAATTTTAACAGACACTTGCATTCCTAATTTTATGTGGGATGTTATCTGGCTTTGTTGCCATGGTAGGTTGGGGGTTCGGGGCAACTCGAAACATAAGGCAGTACTGGAGAGGTACTGTCTGCAGCCTTTCTGCCCTACCATTGAGGAAACTATGCAGCACTTCTTTTTGGAGTGCCCAGAGATGTAGCTTTTCTGGTAGGAGCTGGGCCTTTTGTTCATAGGTTGAGTTATCAAACCTTAATATTGGGAGATTCTTCAGGAGTATGGAAGATGTTTAATGACAGTACTTTGCGAATGATATTTGCTGTTATTAAATATTATTTATGGCAGAATAGATGCTAACTGGTGACACAACAGATTAAGTTGCCTCTGGCAGTTGTGATCTCCCATATTGAATCTGCTATATTTCGGGTTAAGGAAAATGGTGGGAGAAGGTTTACCAGGGACATGATCCAGGTTTACTGGAGAAACGTGGGTTTTGTCACCTGATGCCTTTTTCTTTTTCTTTTTTTTCCTTTCCATGGAGGATGGTTTGTTTACAGGGGGAAAGTATTCGGGGGATGCAAGTTTTGAGTTTAGTTCTCCTCTGTATTAGTTGTTCAGTTCTCTGGTATTGGTTTCATTTCATTGTATGGGGAATGATTACAGATTTCTCTTTTGTTTCTTTTTTTCTATTTTTGAATTTATCTTCTTTTTGGTTATTACCTGTGATCACCTCTATTACTTATGATGTAATGTATTTCTTGCTCTAATAAAAAATTCCCCTACTCTTTTCTGTAGCTGCAGAGGATAGGAATTGTCCATATTCAACATGTATTGCAACAGAGGAAATGATGCAACATTTTTTATTTGATTGTTCCATTTCAGTAGCAATATGGGACCATTTAGGAACTAAGTGGAAAATGTCCTGGCTAACTACATTAAATTATGATTGTTTGGTTCTAGGAATATATCCACTATATTTACAAAAATTTCACAAGGAGACTTTAGCTATTTTCTTTTGTATTTTGAAATTTTATTTGTGGCAATCCAGATGCCAGTAGGTTTTATATCAGAAACAAATGTCATTTGACACCTTCCCTGTTTTAATATGTCAGGCCATGAGGACAGTTTTTCAGAAAGATAAATTAATGGTTTTCCCTTTGAAAGTAATGAGGTGGTGGAAAGGGTTTTCTATATTCATTAAATATAAATAAGTTCTGTTGAGGAAACCTTGTTCATATAGTTAGGATTACTAAGAATTTGTTTAGGTATCAACTGCATGATTATAATACATATTTATTTTAGTTATGATTTTCATATTTATTGTATGATTTACATTGACTTTTAAGTGTATAATTTGTACGTATTATTTTGTGTTTTCATTATATTGTACTCATTATTTTGTGTAAATTAACACTGCTTTGTAAACATTTGTTTTTTGATGTTATTATAATAAAAATTCCCCTACTCTTTTCGAGAAGTGCCATGGGATCTTTAACATTCACCTGAACAGGCAGATAGGACCTAGATTTAATGTCTCATCTGAAAGACGGCACCTCAGGAGTGCAGCACCCCCCTCATGCTGCACTACAGTGTCAGTATTGGGATATTAACTCAAGTGCCTGGTGTGGGGATAGAACCCACAGCCTTCTGATCTCCTGACCTCAGAGGTGAGTGTGCTACCTACTGAGCCATTGACACTGACAACTACATGTTGCTAAGCATCTCACTTTAAAAAAAATATATACTATCTGTGTGAGGATTTTAACAGGCATCTGTCAGAAGTTGCTTACCTCCTGATGTCATATATATGACCAGTTTCCTGGATTCAGATTAAATGCTGGTTTTACAATTTCTACAACATGGTTTTATTATAGTCCCAGGAAGTCAGCTTTTACAAGCTAGGTGTGACAACAAGCAAGGCCAGCACTTTTTTCTTTTAAAAATTCAATATCCCATGAGGCTGCTCTGTTTGGCCTGTGTTTTTTAGCAGCAGTCTAAACATAGATTTATATCACAAATATAATACCAATAATAACAAGCAGGTGGCTATCCATGACACACTGGGCTCACTGCTGGTGGGTTGTTTGGCCTAATTACTTGGGGTATCCCAGAGGCTGGGCCGGAGGGCCTTAGCCTGGGGGTGCCTATTCTTAGAAGGCCGTCTGCTTGGGACTCTCGCTCTCCATTGGGCTGCCTTTTATATCTGATCACTGGAAACACTGTGGTCCATTGGAGGGCCTAATCTCATCTCGGATAGCTGATTTTTCTTGAAGTACACATGCTTATTGGTTGGGGCTGTGAGAGAGTCTCTTGAGCACTTTCATTTATTAAACTAGTGTTTTTGGTTGTGGTGCTATCACAGCTATTTGGATATATTCCTTTGGAGTCGGTGATAGGGGTTAGAGTCCCATCTCTCGCAGAGATATAGTACTGAAACACAGCTGGTTCTGACCTCATTCTGTTCCTTCCTATTCAGTGACTGCTGGCCTTTGGTTTTAGGGATTTGATTTTAGGGGGTTGTGGGGATAATTTGTTGTGGTTCATTAGTTTTTTGGGTATTTTTTTTGGCTGCTGTGGTGCTCTTGCACTGGTATGTGCTGGCAGTGAGCTCTTCTAGTCAGGCACTACTCTCTGTCTGAGCTCCGTAGCCTCCGTCCCTTTACTTGCCCCCCCTTGCCTGATGAGGCATACTGGTGTTGTCGGGTGTTGGGGATCACTAGGAAAAGGCATCGGGCCAGGGGTCGTGAACCTGGAGGGGGAGTGGAACTGGGCAGGTGGATTGTGGTGATTGGATCCAGGTGCCACCCTGGGGCAAAATGGGTTCTGGAGAGAGGTCCTCCCTGTCTGGTTCCCATATCCAAGGGCTCCACTTTGTGTGGGCAGCTGATACAACTGACCTCGGTGGCTCATCCTATTTGGGTGGTGTTATGCAATGCCACGTCTATTAAAAACGAGACAGCGGTAATTGGTGATCATGTTGAGTCATCTGATCTGGCTTGCATGACCGAAACCTGACTGGATGTGAATGCTGGCCCAGTTTTGGAGTCCGCTGTTCCTGCCAGGTTCTCGGTGATACACTGCCCAAGAAAGGATTGCAGAGGCGGAGTTGTGACCATTTGTTTTAGAATGGAATTGGGCCTTGTTCATGCACCAGTGGGGGAGACCAAGTCCTTTGAGTGTATCATTGGCACAGGTGTGGAGTGCAGAATCCTTCTTGTTTATCATCCACCTGGCAGCGAGAAGCAGTTCCTGCAGGAAGTCATGGACTTTGTCATTGACATGGTGTTGGAGTCTCATAAATGGGTGTTTCTGGGGGACTTCAGTGCCTGGGTCAACCACAAACTCTCGCAATTTGGTCAAGACTTCCTCCAACTAATGTTGTCATTGAACTTCACACAGGTGATTTCCTCTGTGACTCATATTCAAAGTCGCTCACTGGATTTGGTTTTCCTACTGGGGTTGGAGATCTCTGGCCTGGTGGTGGAGCCGGTCAGTTGATCTGACCATCACACTATAGGGTTTAAATTTTGGGCACCCTCTTATAGGCCTGCCCCTGTGGAAATGGTTCAGTATTGCTCTTTAAGGGGTTTGACCCCAGATGGCCTGATGGCATTGCTTGACCTTTCAGGCCTTCCAAGTGTAAGTACAGATCCGGGGAGTCTGCTACAAGCCAATAATAAGGCCGTGGTAGAGGCCCTGTACTCCATTGCTCTTGTCTGTGTCCGCCCACTCACTCTTCACACTCGGTCCCTGTGGTTTGATGGGACTTTGAGGGAGTGGAGATGAGTGGGATGAAGGCTGGAGCGATGCTGGTGGAAGTCTGGCTGTGATGCCGACAGGCTTAGATTGATGATCCATTATAAGGATTATCAATTGGCCATCTCCTATAAGAAGGCAGAGTTCCTGTCCAGGGAGATTGCCACTGCACAGAACTGACCAGCTCAGCTCTTCCAGACTGTTGACAGACTGTGCAATCCAGACTGTCTCCATTCAGAGAGAGCCTTGTCACAGGAGAGATGTGATGAGTTTGCTTGATTCTTTGTGGCTAAGGTTGCCGATATTAGGTCTGAAATCCATATGGCTCACTCTATTGAGAGTTATGTTGGTTGGTGGGAGGTTGCAGTCCCTCAGTTTGCCTGGTCCAACTTCAATTGATTGTCAGTCAATGATGTCATGAAGATCATCCAGAGTATGTATCTGACTTGTTGTAGTTTGGACCTGGGCCCAACTTGCCTCTTAATGTGGTGCGTTGAAGTCATCGGCCCGGTCCTGGTGGAGGTAGTCAGGTGTTCATCAGATTCAGGTGTTTTACTGGGCATCCTGAAAGAGGTGGTGGTTACACCCCTCCTTAAGAAATCCTCTCTTGATCCTGACTGTCTAGTTAACTACAGGCCTATCTCTAACCTTCCTTTTGTGGGTTAGGTTTTTGAGAAGTCTGTCACGCTGCAGTTGGAGAACCATCTCACTATCCATGACATCTGTGACCCAGTCCAGCTTCTGGAAGAGGCACAGTACTGAGACGGCCCCTGTTTGGGTGCTCAGTGATCTCCTAGTAGCGAGAGATCAGGGGACGTTTTCCGTCTTAGTTCTTCTTGATCTCTCTGCTGCATTTGACACCGTGGATCATGATGTGTTACTAGAGTGCCTGTGGTTCATCTGTGGGCTGTCAGGTATGGTTCACAGGTGCTTTCAAACTTTTCTCACTGGCAGGTCTCAGAGAGTGGTGTCTGGGATTTTTTCTTTGGACCTGATCTCCCTGCCATATGGGGTACCACAGGGCTCTGTGCTGTCACCCATGTTGTTTGCGGTATACATGCTGCCATTGGGAGACATTTTTAGGTGGTATGGGCTGAGTTTTCACTGTTATGCAGATGATACTCAGCTCTACATGTCCTTTGTGCCTGAGCAGGGAGATATTATTTCAGTATTTAACAACTGCCTCACCGAGATTCAGGACTGGATGAATGCCAGTTGGTAGAGGTTGAATGCGGGCAAGACCGAGATGTTGGTTGTGGATCCGGGTCGCTGGGTCAAGCGATCTTTGATTGGATTGCCTTCTGGGCTTTGGCTTGGGAGTGACCAGCTGTTGACCACTGACCGGGTGCACAATCTGGGCATTATTTTTGTCGAAGAATTGACGCTTAAGTTTCAGGTGTCATCTGTCATCAAATTCTCTTTTTACCATCTAAAGAATATTGCCTGGATTAAACTCCTGGTTCCACCTGATGACCTGCCAATGTTGGTCCATGCCTTTGTGACCTCTTGCCTTGACTACTGTAATTCTCTGTACCTAGAGCTACCAGGGGTGGATATCTGTCACTTGCAGCTAGTGCAGAATGTGGCTATCAGGCTGTTGACTGGCCTTCCACAATCTTGCCATGTCATGCCTGTGCTCCGTGGACTGCATTGGCTGCTGGTTCAATGGCAGATCACCTTCAAGGTCGGTTTGCTGACCTATAAAGCCCTACACAGACAGGGCCCATGTTATCTGCAAGAGCTTCTGTACCCCTACCGCCCCCTCTGCGCATTCCGCTCTGCCGATGAGGGATTGCTAGAGGTTCCCAGGGTCCATTTGCTTTTAAAGACCTCAGGTGTCAGGGCTTTTATGTTCATGGCCCCGACTCTATGGAATTATCTACCTTGTCAGATAAGAGAGTGTCTAACTGTGGAAAGTTTTAAGGCGGCACTAAAAACATATTTACTTGATCTAGCTTTTTCAGAGTATGATTGAATTCTGATGCTAATACTGAAGTTTTAGATATTTTTTATAAATTGTTATGTATGTTGCTTTCATTGTTATTTTATCTCTTTGAAAGTGCTTGGATACTTGTTGACTTGAGCTTTTTACAAATAAAGTCTGGGTTGAGTTGAATCTGAGTAAGTGTGTCTCCTGGTAAAAAAACAAAAAGAACAAAACATATTGAAGAGGATCTTGATCCATTACAGATCCCTGCGATGCCCCACTTGTGACCCCCATCTCTTCTGATTTTACCCCATTTAGGAAATATAAGGAAACACAGAAGAAGCAAGACAGAGAACTGTACCAGTTAGGCAGAAGGAAGCAGGGAGGGTAGTCAGAATAGCAAAGGCCCAAACTGATAATAAGACAGCCAACTCAGTTAAGAAGAGGGATAAAACCTTTTATAGGTACATCAGGGAGCGTAGAAAGACAAAGGGAGGGATAGTGAGGCTGAATAGAATGGATGGTGGGTGGGCAGAAAGGGACAGTGAAAAAGCAGGGCTACTGAATGAATACTTCTGCTCAGTATTCACTAAAGAGGAGGAGGGGGAGGTGCCTAATCCAATTAACAGAAGCACTCTGGATAGTGGGGTCGATCCCAGTCCTTTCACAGAAAGAAGGGTTCTGAAAGAACTCCTAAAACTGAAGGTGGACATTATTATTTTAGAAGATGTGAACGTTAAAATATTATGCATTATACCTAAATCTAGGGTGTAATATGCTTCATTAAATAACCAAGATGCACTACCAACCCTTTTTATTAACTTTGCCATTGTAATACGGTTGTATCTACCAAGGATAGCCCAACTAAAAATGCAACATTTTGTGTTGAGTTGAGTCTTGCTTCCATATGGGGTGGGGCTGTTCCAAAGGTTCACCATTCTCTAGAGGGAGAAATGTTTCTTAACGTTATCCCTGAAATGGTGCTGCAGCACAGGGAAGTGAAATGACTTACTCAAGGTCACCCTTCAAACCACTGGCTATGGTGGTATTCAAACCTGGGCTCTCTTGTGTCACAATTCAATGCTCTGATCCCTAGACCACCCATCCTATACTTGAACATGAATCTGTCAGCGTACAACACTGCAACAAGTGTTGAGTAACCAGATTTAGGCTGATCTACACCAATGTTCTACATGATTTGTGAATAGATCATAGAAATTCAGAATGTTATTGTAGGTTATCAAATTTTGACAACATTTCTATAGTTAAAAAAACAATTACAAGAGGGTACAAAAGGTCGGATGTCATTAAGTTGCATTCAGAAGATTTTTTTTGTAACTGTAGTGTTAGCAGCAGTAAATGTTTGAAGAAGATTTGCTACTTCACACCTTCTGATGGCATGACCTTCCTGCATTTTGGGCATTAAGGAGTGTCAACTCACTCAGCTCAGCCAAACCTCAAGCTCAGCTCACTGTCAGGAGACACAACAGAAGCATTGATAAAACTGCAACAACTGCTTGCCTTTGACCAAGTGTGCTGTAAGAGCATGTCATGCTGAAAAACCTCCAGTGCAAAATGAAATTCTACACATTTTTGCTCTAGTTATTGTTTTACTCTACCTGAACAAGCAGTTCTGTGATATTACCTCAGCCGGTGCTTCTGTCCCTGGGTGGTGGAGGCATTCTTCTCTCTGTCCATGTGAGGCTTACTCAGAGACCATATGGCCCCAACCAGCATGGTAGCAGCTTTCTGACTCTACTAGCCACTCAAACATAAAGACACGCACTCACCCCCAAACCATCTGCTGAAATGCTTTGTCATTGGCCCACCTAGCCAATCCCGTCACAGCAGCAGCACTCAGCAGTGGGCAGCACACACTGGTCCGTTCACTGTCAACCAGTCAATTCCTGGAGCTTGAACTGGTCTGAGGACTCAGTGCAAGAGAGTGAGATAGGACTGCTGCAGCAGGAGCAGAGGGAACAGAAACTTAAGGGCTGGAAAATCTGTGGCCAACGTAACCTGAGATTGTGAGAAAGAAAAGGGGCTGCTATTAAAAACAACTGTAAAAGGAGAGAGAGAGAGAGAGAGAGAGAGAGAAGAGAGAGAGAGAGCACTAACTGATACATACTCATTATGTGCTTCATCTCCACTGGTCGGAGCTTGAACAAACATTATGTCAAGCTTTGGTGTCTGATCATGCCCTTCCAGATCTCTTTTTTCTCTCCTCCTCCATTCTCAATACATCAGCATAGCTTTTGCTATGCAGCTGTAAAAGACAGAGGCTCTGGTGTCATCAACACCAGCTAAGAAGAAAAGCATCAGACTGCACCTCCTCCTGAAAGGGATTAGAAGCATGCAGTAGAGCAGAGAGCTATTCCCTCAGCAGAGGATATCACAGAAATAAGGCAGTTTTTCCAGACATTCCAAGCCATAGGAAAGCCTGTCATTATACCTCCCCCCAGCCTCAGAAATTTTTTTGAACCTGATCTGGCGGAAGTGGATGAAGGGTACCCAATGACCCAATGGAAATGGAGACAACCTCTGAACATGACTTTGGTTTAGCACCCCAGAGTCAATGAGAACTTTTCCTCACATCCCACTTTTGTAAGGCTGTAGATATCCCCTCCACATAGGCTGAGGAGGATAGAGAAGAGACAGAATTTATGAGTTTGTTGAGACTGACCTCATCAAAATGGCTCACAGCACCCATTCACAAATCTCTAAAAAAAAAAAAAATACTAGCAATATTTTGGAGCATCCATATTCAACTCCTGTCATTGCCCAAAAAAGTAGAAAATAAATCATAAGTAGAGAAGCAGGCAATATAATTTTTGTATTTCTGTCCTGATCATGAGGGATGAGGGTGTTCTGCAGGCAGCTGCAAGTGAAAAATCTAAAGCGTGACTAGCTACCATGCCTCCAGAAAAGGATGCCAGAAAGCTGGATTATGTGGAAAGGAAATTATATACTTTGGCCACCCTGCAGTTAAGGCAGGCTGCTTACATGGATATACTGCACAGTTCCAAAAAGCTCTTCAGAGTACAGCATGAGTCCTAAGTGAGAAGGTAGGAGGTGAACTTGGCAGTGATCTAGCAGAAACTGCTAGAGATGCACTGGAAGTCACCAAATGTCAGTTTCTGTAAATATTAGTTCCGCAAGGCCATGGATGCAAATGGCACAGCCTTAAGGGTGCTAGCACATACAATAGATCAGAGAAGGTTTGCCTGCCTGCCTGCCTGCCTTCTTTCTTTCTTTCTTTCTTTCTTTCTTTCTTTCTTTCTTTCTTTCTTTCTTTCTTTCTTTCTCTCTTTCTGTCTTCCTTGTTTTAGCAGGGAAGTTGTACTGAGCTAGCAACTGCTCATTTCCAGATGCATCCTGGGATAGGGGGAGAGAAGAAAACAGTCACAGTAAAATGTGCAAAATAATAAAGCAATATGAAAAATAAGTAAATCGATATACAAATTACAAGACTATATTAGAATAAGAGTGCCATACAATAAATATAGTACAGAAAATGTTGAGACAGGCAAAAAACATTAACTTAGTAACAACAATAGTATAGGGGGAAGGGAGTAATGACTGATTAACTGGGGAGGAGGATAAAAGCTAGTGCCAGGCTGGATGCAGAAGTCCATTCCAGTATCAGAAATAGCTGCAGGAGTGAGTAGAGAAATCATGGAGGAGATATTTCAGAGTGAGAAGGCAAGGAGCAGAGTGAATAGAAGGGGGAACAGAGCCCCACATGTTAGAAAAGCGGAATAAGGAGGCAGCTTGGCCTGCAAGAGAGTGAATGCTAGCATTGCAAAGAGAGTTAGAGGTCAAAGGGAGGACAGACAGGAGAAAGACAAGATATAAGGGGAGGGAGCCAAACACAAATTTGGAGATAAAAGAGGCACAGTGGGAAAGGTGGCTGGCATCAAGACAGGGGAGGGAGAGGGAGACATACATAGAACAGTGGTGAGGTGCCAGGATGTGTAACTTAGATAAGCTCATGGGAAAGCAGTTAACCAGCATTTCCCAGAAGACCTGCTTGGACATGTAACTTGGAAGTCATGTTTTCATCTTCTTTCAAATGACAGAACCTGTAAATTGAAAATATATATACTAACAAAAGAAATGAACAGATCAATCTGGTTATATGCCCGTCACATCTCAAGAGCTCAAAGACTTTTCCTTCACTCCAAGATCCACTGTCCAGATGATCCATCCAGCTCCAAATTAGGTCCCACTCTAGCACAATACCACTTTCATCAGGTTGGTCTGGCCAGTCAATCCCACGCTTGTCTCCTCCAACTTGGGGGGCAACAACATGCATCCTCCAGCGCTCTCCACCAGCTCTGCAGACAGTGCGTATTCTGATCCTGCCGCACTCCCCACCAGAGAATTCCAGGTAACTGATACACTTGTCTCCCCAAATGCAAAATGGAGATGAGGGGAGGGAGAGTCAAACTCTCCTGGGCACCATTCAAAGTATATGTAAAACCATTGCAGCAACGTGGCAGTTTTACTTCAGTTCTAAAACCAAAAACAGGCTGTGAGGCCTCAGCTTCAGCAAGATGTCTGCAGCCCCCAGAAAGCTTTTGTTTATGCATCTAAAAGCAACCAGATGCTGACTTGAAAAACACCAAGTATGGCCGCCTGAACTTAAAAAACAACAAAACCTAAACTCCTAACCTTTGCCTCACTTTCTGATCCCTCACTAATTCTAAAGGCTAGTAGTACTACTTTACCCTAGCTAAAAGTGGAAAAAGGTAAAAGGCTTGTGCTAAAAGCACTTACAATACATCAAACTGAGCTGTGTAGAGAGCTAGCATGATGGACTACCCAGCCTGGTGGCCATAATTAATCTAAAGGATAATATGTGACAGCTTTATTTTATAAAACGTTAATACTGGACTATGCTTTATTTGTTAGTTTAAAAAATTGTCCCATATATGATATGGAGCTATATAAACTTGCCCTTTTGTGCCATTTTGTAATTTTCTCTTGTCACTGCATTATTTTTAGGTTTCTACCACCCCGGACTCCAGTGGTCAGCATGTTTTCAGACATGATTGGAGCAGCATTTTCTCTGTCCATAGTGGGTTATGCAGTAGCGGTGTCTGTGGGCAAGGTGTATGCCACAAAGCATGACTACTCCATTGATGGAAACCAGGTGAGATGTCTTGAAAATAATTGTAAACACATGGGGATTTGTTCAAAGGGATCTGAAGGAACCTTCATAGCTTGATGCAGATATTGAACTATGGGTCAATGTTTTTAAAGCAGGACCAGTATGCCCTCCCCTATACAAACGGGGTGCAAAATTTTGCTTACAGCTCAGTTTTGAAAAAATACAAAGTAAGCATTGTCACAATGTTGATTATGGAAGCTGCCGTAGATTTAACTTGACTTACTGTCCAAAGAGGAAGCAGCATAGCACAGTGGTTTAGGGCTCTGAGCTGCAAACCTGGAGACCTGGGTTTGGATCCCACAGCCCCTGCTTGCATACTGTGTGACCCTGAGCAAGTCACTTAACTTCCTTGTGCTCCCAGGTCACACCTGGAAACAAACTTTGGCTTAGTGTGCCTTTCCTAGTTAAACAATTTCCCCTTTCCTAAAGATTTATTACTCTTTTTGTTGATGCTGGGTTCATTATTCTCTGATATTGTGCTACATTCCTGATCCAGTCTAACACAGGTGGTAGTACTCCCCCCAGGAGAAGTCTTGTGAGAACCATTTTTTTTTGCTCAGGTTTCATAATGGGAGCAGACACGAGGTTTCATAATGGGAGCAGACAGCCACAAGAAAGTTCCTCATCCCTGCAGCTGTCTTCCCTTGCTTAATGTACTGTACGATAAAGACAGTGTGTAAAGTTTTGGATGCCATGTTTTGTAAGGCACATGGGTCAGAATATTGTTTGGAACCTTGCACAAATCAACACTCAGAGTCAGTTTAGTATTACCCAAATAAGTGTGTGTGTGTAGGTATATTTAAACAGGCACAATGAAAATGTCGTCAAGCACAGCGTTCAAATATACCCACCTGAGAAAGCAACACAAAGCAAGGGACAAACTTGAATCCACTTACAAAGCACACTGGGCTGTGACGACATTGGCTCCTAATCTGAGCAAGCTTGGCACATTGAACAGTTATCTGTGCATTCGTAAACACAGAACTCCCATTTAGGTGACACTATTCCATTTTCACTTGAGAATACAAAGGCTATATTTGGAAAATAAAATGCCAATGATCCTTCCCTTTATTCAAGACACTAACTCCAAATTAACATCTAATTAACTGCAGTTAGCACCTAATTATAATGACACCCCCCATTCACAGTGGTTTATAGCTGTGGACTGCTTTGAGCACCACTCGACCTCTCCATCAAAAATGTCTCCAGACTTCGAAGCTTCTACCACGATGCTATCCGCTTTGCCTCTGGTCTCCCTAAACTCACACACCACTATGACATTTATAAGCTCATCAGTCAGCCCTCCCATGAGGCCCACCTCAACTGCAAAATGGCCACCTTCTTCTTCAATCTATACTGTGGACTGCTCCCTGATTGCCTCACTTCTCTCTTCCAGACAGCCACCACCACCAGGACCACTAGACTGTCCTCCACTCTCTCTCTCTTTCACTGTTCCTTTCTGCCGGACCACTCAAGACCAGAAAACACTCTCTTTTATGGGACCCAAGCTCTTCAACTCTCTCCCTCCAGAACTAAAACTCTGTCCCCCCACAGATGCCTTCAAACACAATATCAGGAGACATTTCTCTCCCACCTGCACCTGCTTGCAGCCCTGATCTGGCTCTCCTTCTGCACTTTTTTCCCCTCACTCTCTAGTTATCCACCTCAGGTACTTACCCTCTCTTTCTAGCACTTGTAGTATTGTTAATCCACCTAGACTAGTTTTTAGATTGCACTTAAATTTTTCGTTTCCCACTATTATATTATATTATTGTTAAACCCTCACTGAATGCTTAATGTTACCTTGTATTTGTTAATTCACCATGGCTAGTTCATGGTTTGCCCTTTAGTCTACATTATCCTGATTTTATGTACCATTTTATTAACCCTTGCTGTTAGTTAAATGTTTTACCCTGTGTCATGTCTCATGATTGTTGTATGTAACTGGATGCTTGTGTAAACAGGCAGCAATGTTCAAATGCCTTTCCAGTATAACAAATAAAAATGAAATGAGTCGGCCTGGTGGTGCTGAGGGTTAAGGCGCTGGATGCCACACCTCATGCCACGCTGGCGACCTGAGTTCGGACGCAAGCCCGAGTCATCAGGGGTCAGCGGGGGGGGGGGGATAAGGATTGAGCATCCAGTGGACTGCTCTCCTATCCCCGGGGAGGGATCTAGGGAGCCATCACTCTGCAGCAGCCCCCAGTGATGACCGGGTGCACTGCTAGAGCTGGCATAGAAGGATGGAGTGCGGCAGATGTCAGCACATTTGTGCCCCGACGTCATTGCATGCTCGTACTCCTGGGAGCCAGAAAACTGAAAAAGTGGAGCAGCACAGACCACGGCAGCTTGATGGCCGCACTCCACTGGCTGAAGATGCCTGGATGCGCGTGCCCGTAATGGTTCCTCATCTGGCGCTGGGGCAATAGGGGGTGCCCCGCTCGAAGACAGAGCTGCATGTGCCAGCTGGGCACACAGCATCGGGATCAGAAGTGGAGCTGGAGCAGTGGCTGGATCAGGGCAGGTCAGTGGCTGCTGGGGGTAAAATATGATATGATAAAATTAAATGAAATGAAGAAATCCATAGACTTGACCTGCTAGCATTGCAGGCATGTGGACTGGAAATGGCAAGTGTATCATGTTACAGTACTTTCAGGATGAACTTTCACAACTGAATAAATATTTTAAACAGGAATACAGTGAAACCACTGTCTCCCTATATGATCCTGCTAGTTAATCAAATATGTCATTGTATAAGTTATCCTGAATCCACTGAATGGAAAGGCTGGCAGCTTTCCCAGTAGTGTTCAGACATGTTTTATTTTCAAGTTAATAGTATAGGCCCTCCATGATGTGTCTCTTACAGTGTTACAGAGTCAAGGCATGGTGTCTGGACCACAACTGAGAAAGCTCTATCACTAGATTGCTTAAGGTGGGACCTCAGGATGGCCAACAGATTCTCCTCAGTGGAGTGAAGAGATTGACCTGGAGCATAAAAGGCTAAGAGAGATGTGTGTTGGCCAGGCATCAGTTAATGCTGGGCTTTGTAAGTCAACAAAGTAATTTTGAAAGTGGCACGCTACCTAATTGGTAGTCAGTGCAGGCTGTACAACACAGGTGATTTATGAAGAAGCAGGGTTTTTTAAAACCCTGCTGCAGTCCCTCAGAGGGAAGTGCAGTTCCTAGGCCACATTGAAGGGATGCTTCCCCCTGTGGGAAGAGCAGTGAAGATCAGTAGAGCTTGAAAGCACCAAAAAGCCAATCAATGCTGTGACCGTGCCAATCAATGCTGTGACCATGCCTTCTTGCCCTCCAAGGAGCCAATCCCGGATGAAGACTGGTGGGACAGGAAAAAGCAGGGTTTTTTAAAACCCTGCTGCAGTCCCTGGTTCAAACTCAGTTGCCACAGCCACTCAGAGGGAGGCTAGGGTCCTCGGTTATATTGAAGGAACCCCTCCCCCTGCAGGAAAAGCACTTGAGCAGTAAAGAACCCCTTCCCCTGCAGGAAAAGCACCACAGTAGCAAAGAGCAGCAGAGCTTAAAAGCTCCAAGAGGGATTCCTTCAATATGACCGAAGACCCTTGCCTTCCTCTGAGTGGCTGAGTGTGGCCTGGGTACTGCAGCTGGGTTTGATAAAACTCCTTCTTCTTCTTCCTGTCTTGCTGATCTTCATCCAGAATTGGCTCCTTGGAGGGCAATCAAAGATATGACTGCAGCTCCTTGCCCTCCAAGGAGCCATTCCTGGATGAGGACCGGCGGGAAAGAAAGAAGCAGGGTTTTTTAAAACCCTGCTGCAGTCCCCAGTCCAAACTGAGCTGCCGCAGCCACTCAGAGGGAAGTGAGGGTCCTCAGCCACATTGAAGGGACCCCTCCCGCTGAGAGAAGAACAGCAGAGGTCATCGGAGCTTGAAAGCTCCAAGAAGGCTCCAGCCAGAAGCCAATTGATGGCATTACTGCCCCTACTTGCCCTCCAAGGAGTCAATCCTGGATGAAAGCCAGCAGGACTGGAAGAAGCAGGGGTTTTTAAAACCCTGCTGCAGTCCCCGGTCCAAACTCAACTGCTGTAACCATCCAGAGGGAGGTGAGGGTCCTCGGTCATGTTGAAGGAACACCTCCCTCTGCAGGAAGAGCACTGGAGCAGCGAAGATCAGTGGAGCTTGAAAGCTCCAAGAAGGTTCCAGCCAAGAACCAACTGATGGTGTGACTATGCCTCCTTGCCATCCAAGGAGCCAATCCCAGATGAGGACAGTTGGGACAGGAAGAAGAAGAAGGGATTTTTAAAACCCCTCTGCAGTCAGTGGTCCAAACTTAGCCACCGTTGCTACTCAGAAGAAAGTGAGGGTCCTCAGCCACATAGATGGAATCCCTACTCTGCAGGAAGAACACTGGAGCAGCAAAGATCAGCAGAGCTTGAAAGCTCCAAGAAGGCTCCAGCCATGAGCCAAACAATGACCTGACCATGTTTTCTTGCCCTCCAAGGAGCCAATCCTGGACAAGGACTGGCAGGACAGGAAGAAGCAGGGTATTTTTAAAACCTTGCTGCAGTTCCCCATCCAAACTCAACTGCTTCAGCCACTCAGAGAGAAGAGAGGGTTCTCAGCCACATCGAAGGGACCCCTCCTCTATGGGAAGAACAACAGAGCAGCGAAGATTAGCTGAGTTTTAAAGCTCCAAGAAGGCTCCAGCCAGGAGCCAGTTGATGGTGTGAGCACTCCTCCTTGCCCTCCAAGGAGCCAATCCCAGATGAAGACCAGTGGGAGAGGAAGAAGCAGAGATTTTTAAAACCCTGCTGCAGTCCCCAGTCCAAACTGAGCTGCCGCCACTCAAAGGGAAGTGAGGGTCCTCGGCTACTTCATAGGGACCCCTCCCCATGAGAGAATAACAGCAGTGCAGCAGAGGTCAGCAGAGCTTGAAAGCTCCAGCCAGAAGCCAATTGACAGCGAGATCACCCTTCCTTGCCCTCCAAGGAGCTAATCCTGGATGAAGACCAGTTGGACAGGAAGAAGCAGGTTTTTTAAAAATCCTGCTGCAGTCCTCAGTTCAAACTCAGCTGCCGCAGCCACTCAGATGGAAGTGAGGATCCTTGACCACATTGAAGGGACCCCACTCCTTCACCTATGGAAAGAGAAGCAGAGCAGCGGAGATCAGCTGAGCTTGAAAGCTCCAAGAAAGCTCCAGCCAGGAGCCAATCAATGTCATGACAGTGCCTTCTTACCCTTCAAGGAACCAGTCTCAGATGAGGACTGGTAGGACAGGCTACATAAGGACTAGGCCACCATGTGACCCTCCCCATGCTTCAGCCCCCCACGTGAAGCACCAGTGCACAAAGGACATCACAGCAGAGTCTGTCCACTAATGTAAGCTCAATGAGGCAGCCAGTGGTCAGCCACTCTGTTCCACTGCTGATCTGAGAAGACAGGGAGGACCCCTGCTCATCAGATGAAAGGTATGCTTACATTGTTTGGGGAAGGGGAGTGCAGGGTGATGTGGAGCAAATTCCATCTGTAGAACTGTAGGTTGCATTGTGGTAGTCAGTTAATTCCACCAGTCACTGGTGGGTCATATTGTGGTGGGAAGTGACTCATCCAGTTGTTTAGGAGGTTGCACTGTGGAGGAGATTATTATAATTGTTTTGTTGTTTAAGTAGTTGCACTGTGGCTGGGGGTCAAATCTTAGAGTTGTTCAGTGGGTTGCATTGTGTTGAAGAATTTGTTTCCTTCAGCTGTTTGGCAGGTTGCTTATGAGTTGTTCAGTGAGCTGCATTGTGGTGAAGAATTTGTTTCCTTCAGTTGTTTGGGAGGTTACTTAGAGTTGTTCAGTGAGCTGCACTGTGGTGATGAATTTGTTTCCTTCAGCTGTTTGGGAGGTTGCTTAGAGTTCAGTGGGTTGTGTTAGAATGAAAAATTGCTTCCTTCAGATGTTCGGGAGGTCGCTTCATAGTGCAGAGGGAGCCCTGCAGCAGTTTGGGGAGTTGCGTTGTGAAGGACTGTTAAATCTGCCAGTTATTATTCTTGCGGTTCTCAAAGTTGGTTTATTTCATAACTTTTTTTTTATTTTAGTCTTTGGTAACCGGGTAAGGCCCACTAGGCACAAGTGCCTGTTTTCAGGGACGACCTGGGAGCACTGTGCGGTTAAGTGACTTGCTCAGAGTCACACAGTATGCAAGTGGAGGTTGTGAGAATCAAACTCAGGTCTGGGCTGCTGGATGTACCAAGCTCGTTCACACCTTGTTCCTCTAACCTCTAGGTTATACTGCCTGCCCATATCTGTAGTGTGGTATAGCCTGAATACCTGATAACTTCGGGATATATTTGGATACTTGAATCATATACTGCCTCCACATCTTACATGGTACATCACATGCCTGTAATAGCTGGATGGTATTAGATTCACCCCATCTGGGTACGGAGTACTATCTAATCAGAGTTGGTACTACTCAAGTTTCTCTCTCGCCAATACAGTTCCTTGTAGAATGTGGTTCAGGGGTGAAGCGCTCAGTTATGGGGACTGTGGGGCACTCTACTCCAGGGAATTGCTCTGGAAGAGGGGGCACTGCCCCTTCTGCATAATCATAGCAGAGCTCCAGGCTCAACCAGTAGCAGCTAAGAGAGAGATATCTCAGCTGTGCACTCAGCTCAGCAGGAGCTCATGCTCCCACATCCCCTCTCACCCAGAGTCCCACTGGTCGGGGTTGGGGGGCTGGGGTGCAAGAGGGAGAGGAGGGGCAGCCATAAAGAGACTGTCCAGCCCAGTTACATCCAGATAGCGAATCACTTTGCACCTGTGGAGGAGGGTCAGGCTCCAGACTCTGCCAACAGGGACACCAAGTCAGTCTACGATGTTGGGCAGGACAGCATATTGGCACCCAAGGGGGGCAAACCTGACAGGAAAGGTCTAGTGGTCAGGGATTCAGTGTTTAGGGGGATAGATAGGGTGATAGGAGAGGGGTCAGATTGGAGGATGTTGGTCCAATGCCTGCCTGGAGTGTCAGCCAATCGGGATTTAGACAGAATCGGGAGGATGGTGGAGAGTGGGGGAGAGGGCAGCTGAGGGTGTTGGTACACCTGAGTACAAATGATCTGGCTAACTAGCTGGTAGAGATGGTGAAACAGAATTTCTGTATACTGGGGCAGAGATTGGCAGCACACTCGGCCTCCCTGGCCTTTTCTGAAGTCCTTCTTGTATGGGCAGGGTAGAATAAGGAGCACAGAAACAGAGGAGTTCAACAGTTGGCTCAAGGGGTGGTGTCAGGATATAGGATACCACTATGTAGGGGATTGGGGGAATTTCTGGGACAGGCGACTCTTCAAGGGTGATGGACTTCACCTGACGAGGGAGGGGGCCAGCGCTCTGTGGCAGAAGTCTGATGTCTATAACAGACATTTAAACTGACTGGAAGGGAGTCCAGCTCTAGGGGATCCATGGTGGATGGTGAGCAGAGGGGGGATCCTAGATACTCCCTCCACACCCCACACACAGGGGACTGTAGCAGAAAAAAGAGTACAGGAACTTGTAGGGTTTACAGGCCCATGGGAAGAGTGGAGGGGAAAAACTAAAGGCAAAAGCACAAATGGGGGGGGGGGGAGACATGGCCAAGAGTGCCAGGAGTCAGACATCGCTGGACACCTTCCAAGACTGTCAATTGGTGCAGCTATTTAAGGAACCCACTAGGAAGTCTGCAATCCTTGATGCAGTGCTCACTAACTCGGAGATGGTGGGTACTGTGGTAGTAGGGGAACCGCTAGGGGATAGAGACCACAACTCTGAGTGGTTTGAATTGGCCCTTGGGGCTGGTAAGCCACAATCAAGAACTAAAGTCATAGACTTTAGAAGGGCAGACTTTGACAGGTTGAGAAAACTGATTACAGTCAAATTAATAGGGGTGGAGGCCATAGGCAGGGTGGAGGAGAGATGGGGGCAATTAAGGGAGCCATCCTTGAGGCATCAAAGGCAAGCATAAGAACAGTAACAAAGAAAAACAGGTTTAAGAGACCACTATGGTTTTCAATTAGGGTCAGGGAAGTGGTTAGGGCCAAAAAGAAGGCCTTCTAAAAACACAACGAAATCAGGGAGAAGTAGAATGGGAGGAATATTTACAGAAAAATATGGAGGCAAAGAGATGATAGAAAGGCGAAAGCAGACATAGAGCTGTGTATTGTGAAAGGGGTCAAGAATGGAGAAAACTTTTTATGGATATATTAGTGAGAAAAGTAGAAAAAAGGGGAGGAATTGCATGACTAGTTGATGGAGGTAGGGTGATAGAGGAGGATAGGCAAAAGGCTGCCACTCTGAATTACTACTTTTGCTCAGTATTCACTAAGGAGGACTGCGGGTTCATGCCAGAGAGTGGCAGCAAAGCAACCACAAGGGGAGTCCCAGAAAAACTTAGCCATTGTTTACTAGTGAAAGGGTCTGGAAAGGGCAAGTAGCCCTTAAGATAGGAAAAGCCCCAAGACTAAATGGGTTGCATCCAAGGATACTTAGGGAATTAGCAGCAGAGTTGGCTGAACCACTGACTTGGTTGTTCAACAGCTCACTCAGGACTGGGGAAGTTCCAATGGATTGGAAGATAGCAGATGCTGTACCGCTACATGTGGTGGGGGTGGGGGGATAAAGAGCAGAGGAAACTACAGGCCTATCAATCCGACTTCTATTATGAGGAAGCTGATAGAATCCATGATCAAAGAGGACCTTGTAGACTATCTGGAGAGCAACATACTCCAAGATAATAAACAGCATGGCTTTGTGGCAAGATGGTCTTGTCGGACTATCCTGTTAGTTTTCATTGACTGGGTGACAAAAGAAGTAGATAAGAGCAACACGGTGGATCTACTGTACTTTGACTTCAGCAAAGCTTTTGATTTGTTACCACCCAAGAGCTTGCTTAAGAAGATGGAAGACCTGGGTGTGGCTAAAGCTTTAGTAAACTGGGTGGGTAACTGGCTAGGAGGGGGGACAACAGAGGGCGGTGGTCAATGGGGTTAAACTGAAGGAGAGTGAGGTATCGAGTGGGGTTCCACAGGGCTCTGTCCTTGGACCAGTCCTCTTCAACATGTTCATTAGTGACATTGGCGAAGGAATCTGAGGCAGGTCATGTCTCTTCGCAGATGACACAAAATTATGTGGGAGGGTGGATAGTAAGGAAGGAATAAGGGATATGCAGAAGGACCTACAAAAGCTTCAGGGGTGGTCAACAGTCTGGCAGTTAACATTCAATGCTAAAAAATGCAAGGTAATACACCTAGGGAAAAAGAACCCCAAGACAGAGTACTAGATGGGAGGCCAGAGACTTAGCACTACAGATAAGGAAAGGAAGTTATGAGTTGTCTTCAGTAACTCCCTTAAACAAGTGAACCAGTGCAACAAGGCCTATAGCAAGGCTAACATGCTGAGATGTTTCAGGAGGGGCATAGATAGCAGGAGAAAAGAGATATTACTTCCTCTCTACAGATCCCTGGTGAGGCCTTGCCAGAAGTACTGCATCCAGTTCTTGAGTCCTCACCTCAGAAAAGACAAGGATAAGTTGGAAACAGTGAAACACAGAATGACAAAAATGATTCATGGACAGCAGGAAAGATCCTATGAGGAGTACCTCAAGGCACTGAATATATACTCACTGGAAGCCAGAAGGGAGATATGATTGAGACCTTCAATTCCTCAAAGGAATTAAAAGAGTGAACTGCGAGGAATTATTTAGCTTGAATACTAACTCATGTGCACATGAATGGAGATTAGCAGGTGGGAGGTTCAATAAGGACATGAGGAAATACTTCTTTAAGGAAAGGGTGGGGGAACCTTGGAACAGCCTGCCAGTCGAAATTGTGGGAGTGGACACAGTCAGGGGATTCAAGCAGGCCTGAGATAGAATGAAGGGTATAGTGATTGCCTGGGGTGACAAGTTCAGGAAAGAGAATGAGGAGAGGACCGGGAGGGTTAGTACCCTGGAGGAACAATAAGTTCTGAAAAATGTTCCAGGGATTTAGTGGACTCGGGCAGACTGGATGGACCTATGGTATTTTTTCTGCCATCATTGTCTATATTTCTATGATCCATACATACTGCTTCCATAACCAACCTGGCTGCAACATACTGCATCAGCTGCAGTCAATTTATTAACTTTCCAGACAGCCCTAGGTACAGAGTGCTACAGTAATTGAGTTGTGAGGTAAAAAAAGCCAGCACCAGGGTTACCATGTCCTCATGCTCAAGACAGGGTTTAAGCCAGGACATATACAGTATTCCTTAGCTGAAAAAACAAAACAAAAAACAAAACAAAACACTGCAGACCACTGCTCTCACAAGATGTTCCAATGTCTGCCTGCTACCAAAAAGTGACCCCGTATTCTTTACCCTAGCCATGGCTTCTTTTTCTCCCCCCAAATTCTATTTATTTCTGACTGCACCGAGGCATCTCTTGGAGGTGCCTTCTCGATCCTACTCCTGCTACTCCCCACCGTGGCAGACTACACCGGATCACCCTTCCCTTGAGGGACTTCCCAGTGTCCCGGATCACCCCCAGGGCAGGGTCCACCCTCCCTTGGTGGCATCTTTCTGAGATTAGAGGGTCCACCCCTCTCGGAAAGTCAGCCATGGATCCCCTGTGTGGCTCTGCCCAATATTGGGGATATGAGGAAGATCACTGAGGCCCTCATCGCCTCCTCGGCTCACCAGGGTTTTTCCTGCTTTGGTCCCCACATGCAGGATGCACAATGCCACCCTGCCCAAGGTGTGGATGCTCACATCCATGTCCGGAAGGCAGCCACCTGACGTCTTCCCCTGCATGTAGCCCGTGGTGTTGCAGTGGCTCCGGACTCCACCAGGGGCTGCTGTGATGCTGGGCTGTCCCTGGATCCCTCTCTGAGAGAGGAGAGCAGTCCGCCCAGATGCCCAATCCTCTCTCTCCCCTGCCAACTCCCGATGACCCAGGCTCATTCCCGAACCCGGGTCACTGGCGTGGCACGAGGTGTGTCGTCCAGCACCTCAACCTTCAGTGCCACTGGGCCAGCGACTATCCATGGCTTCTAATGTGATACAATTCAAAGATGGCAAAACTGGCACACAACCCATCTTTGCTGACCCATAAGAACCAGGTTCCAACAGTAACAACTATTTGTTGCCCAGATTTAAACTCAGCCAGCATGGCCATCCATGCAAAGATTACTTGTAAGCATTGACACAGCATAGAGATGGTTCTGTGTGGTAATAGCAACTGCAAAATAGCACTGACAAAAACAGTAAGGGCACATCACCAAAAAATCAAAACAGTGATAAGCACTGCAGTGCAGTGCAGAAACAGCAACGGGTGGCCACCTTCTACAAGGAGAGCAGGACGTGTGCCTACTTTTTATATGGGGCGGGGCTATGGCCCCACATGCCCCCAGACTAATATAATCATCACCGGGGGGTGACATTTGGGGACAGGGGCAAAACTTGGGAGAGGGGCTACTCCATGAGGGGAACACAAGTCGGCTGGGGAGAATGTTGGGGGGCAACCTATGAACGGGGGGGGCAAAGTTGGGAGGTTGGGGGAACAGGAGTTGAACCCCAGGAAAAAAAATAAAACCACCAAATAAAAAAAAAATTTGTATCCCCCACAACCAGCCCCAAACCCTGGTCTACCAGTCACAGAGGTGGTGACTCTACCCACTCCAGCACATGGCCAGCTCAGAACTCTCCTGATGAACAAAGCCCTGTATACTTTTAAACAAGGACTCCCTACAGAAATGAAAGCGCTGAACTTCCAATGTGCTATTAAGAGCACATAGCCCATTTTACATTCACTATTTTCATGTCACCCAAACTGACTGGTTGCATTCATGGGATACCTATAGAGACTACCCCACATCATCTGGTGTAAAACACAGGTTTAGTTGAGTATCGTCCATGTAACAGTGAAAATGTATACTGTTCCATTTAATGACCTATTCTAAAGGTAACGTATACTGCAAATAACATGGGGACTGAACTGAACCCTTGGGAATACCACAGCTGACCACAGCAGTGCAAAATCAGAAAGACCCTGTGACGGCCTGCTGTGATCTGCCAGACAGGAATGACTCAAAATTCCTACAGGAGACCTATCAAAACTCTATGATTGACAGTATAACATGCCAATGAGAGATTAAGAAGAATAACAATTGAGGGCTCCCCTATAACTTTTGCCAGGAGCAGGTCATTAAACACCTTGGCAGCTGCGGTCTCTGTGCTGTGCTAAAGCATAAAACCAGATTAGAATGGTTCATGGATATCAAGTTTCTCAAGTTGAGTCTCATGCTGTGCCACAACTATCTTATCAATAATCTTCCTCCAAAAGGAAAGATTTGAGACTGGCCTGTAATTCACCAGCTGGTCTTGGTCCAATGATGGCTTCTTCAGGATGGGTTTCACCATAGCTTTCTTAAAGATCTCTGGAAAACACGCATCCATGACAGAGCCCTGGATGACGCTGTCCAAAACCACGTCCAGGGATTCCTTGCTATCCACCAACAACCCTGTGGACTCTGGGTCAAAATCACAGAAAGTGGGATGTAGCCAGGAGAGCATTTCCTCTAAGGGCCCTTCCTTCAACAGAGAGCCATTAAGGGTCTTAAGAAACAGGGCAGAGTGGATCCTTGCCAACTTCTGTCTGCTACAGAAGGTCATAGAAACCAATTTTTAGCATTCATGAGGGGTTAGTTAGTAAAACGAGCAATGGAGGGTATCAACATCGCACTGCAGTTTAGCTTCTAGTTTAGGGTAGGTGATCAACTGAGGAAAAGCACTCCCCAGAAGGCAGTAGAAAAAGATGATGCATTTCCAAAACCATATAAAGAGGCACAATGACGTTAGCTTATATCAGCCAAATCATTATTGTGCAAATAGGCAGAAAAGCATGTACCCTGACGTTTTGTGCCTGTCCTCTGATACTTCTTCAGAGGTGTTTGGTGCTGCATGTACTACCTGTTTATAATATATAGAATAAAGTATGGGTCGGGGTGTGTAACGAATTTTACACTTGGGTTGTCAGGATGCTACACTGCAACCCGAGGCGCAGCCCGGTTAACATCCCTGGCAGGCAATAGTAAAAATCGGTTGACGCCTGACCCAGCCACATGTTCTTGCGCATGTGCAGAAACATAGTACCATCATCTGAGATTTGGGAGGTGTCACCTCCTCCTCCAATTCAGTCAGTGTGTGCGGCGGGCGCGGCCTGTAAGCCAATGCATGTTGGAGCTGTCTTGACAAGCTCCAAAATGCAGTGGCATACAGTTCAAAGGGAGCTATGCTTGGTGAGCAGCGATAAGCTATCGCCTGCATGCGCAGACTCCCCACACACACACACACGCCCAAGCAGGCGTGCGCTCCCCCCCCCCGCACACACTGTATAGCCGATGGGTGCCCAATCCCCATCGGCTGTGCTGCGTTCCGCTCCCCCCACCAAAGCCTTCCAAAATGCCACGCTGGTGCCACCCAGCATGGCAGCTAATGATATACCGATGGGGTGCCCAATCCCCTATCGGCTCCACTGCTCACCCCCAAAGTAGTAAGTGCCATGCGGGGCCACCCCAGCATGGCAGTGTCTTAGGCTGACAGGGTGCCCAATCCCCGGTCGACGCCCCCCAACCATCGCGTGCCATGCAGCAGGAGCCCACCCCAGGCGTGGCAAAACGTCCGATCGTCCTTTTTTTACCTGTAAAAGCGGTCCCATGTAGTCTCCCTAGCCCCCCTCCACAACCTGCACCCACCCACGCTCCTGCCTCCTCCACCCCTCACCCCATACTTACCTGCGGACCTCGGCGCGAGTCTTGGTGGACGGGAACACGTCTGCACTCTTCAAACCCGACTGCGAACTGAAATGCCGGTAAACTGTATCATGGCCTAGATAGGGGGTTTTCAACACCATTGCATATCTCAGGCATTGTTTGGAATTTTGCGCAAATTTTCAACATGGGGTTTGAGACCCCTTCTCATGAATGATATCCTGTCATGGCATTATTGGCGGACCCAAAGGGTGATTTTTGCAGTCACTGCTAAAATCACTGCTGGGCCGTCTTATATGACAATGTTTATCGATCGAAAATCATAAAACCATGTTAATTAGTCTAATCAAAAATACTGTTCTGGCGTCGTTGCACAGTTCCTCATGAGCTCATAAGTTCACGATTTTCAATATTTTCACTCCAGATTTTCAATTGCCATTTACCACACTTCTTATGGTAGTACAGCTGTCATTTTCACATCTCACCCAAATGTGTTTTCCGCCCATATAGCGCACAATAGCGCAGTCGATTATCGCGAAATCAATGTCAGGGACAAATTAAGAAAATCACAGTGACACTGTTCATGAGTAGAGATGTAAAATGGCTATGTTGAAAATCGATAAAAGTCCTAAAAATGACTGTTTTCTGACGTGCGTTAGCAGTTCTCACCTTGCCTTCATGAATAACAATTTTCAATATTTTCCTCCAGATTTTCAACATTGCCAGTTTACCACACCTTCTATGAGTAGTACAGCTGCCATTTTCACATCTCACCAAAAGCGTGCTTCCGCCCATGTAGTGCACAATGGCGCTAGATGTCGTGTGGAGATCAATGTACAGAACAAATTAAGAAAATCACAGTGACACTGTTCATGAGGTGATGTGTTAAAATGGCTATGTTGAAAATTTGGTGAAAAAATTCCAAAAAATGACTGTTTCTCGAGCGTGCGTTGTACAGTTCCTATGCCCGCTCGTAAGTTCGCGAATTTTCAATATTTTCACTCCAGATTTCCAACATTGCCATTTTGCCACACCTTCTTATGAGTAGTACAGCTGTCATTTTTCACATCTCACCAAAAACGTGTTTCTGCCCATGTAGCGCACAATGGCGCGGTAGGTGTGCGAAATCAATGTATGGGACAAATTAAGAAAATCACTGTGACACTGTTCATGAGCAGAGGTCTTAAAATGGCTATGTTGAAAATCTGGTGAAAAAATTCCTAAAAATGACTGTTTTACGAGCGTGCGTTGCACAGCTCCTATGGATGCTCGTAAGTTTGCAAATTTAATATTTTCACTCCAGATTTTCAACATTGCCATTTATTACACCTTCCTTATGAACAGTACAGCTGCAATTTTCATATATCGCCCAAAATGTGTTTTCACACATGTAGCGCACAATGGTGCTGTTGGTGTGCGAAAAGCAATGTTTAGGACAGATTAAGAAAATCACAGTTACACTGTTCATGAGCAGAGGTCTTAAAATGGCTATGTTGAAAATTTGGTGACAAAAGTCCATAAAATGACTGTGTTACAAGTGAGCATTAGCATGATTTCCACGCACCCTTGTTAGTTCATGACTTTGTAATATTTTCAGTCAGATTTTCACCAGTGGCATTTTCCACACTTCCTTATGAACAGTACAGCTGTCATTTTCACAACATGGCTGAAGTGTGTTTTCACACTTTCAGCACAGAGATGGTGAGTCGCTGTGGGAAATCATTGTTCGGCACAGATAAAGAAAATCACAGTGACACTGTTCATGATCGGAGGCACCAAAATGCCTGAGTTGACAATCTGCTGTAAAAATCCCCAACCTAATTATATTACGGTGTCGTTGCACAGTTTCTATGTCGCTCGTGATTTCACCATTTTTAAATATTTTTACTACAGATTTGCAACATTGCCATTTTACACTCCCCATGAACAGTACAGCTGTCATTTTTTACATCCTGTTCGGAATGTTTTTGCACCTGTGGTGCTAAATGCCGTAGTCACTGTGCATAAGCAGCTTTCGGCTAACAAACTGATATTCCCCCTGTTCATGAGGTGGGGTCACAAAACAAACATGTTGAAAATTTGGAGTGAAAATACCAACGAATGCCTGAGGTATTAAGGTTTCCAACCATAACGCCCAACCCTTTAGAGAATGACAGGCATCAGGGGTGTGACTTGAGATTCTTGCCTGTGATGCTCATACCATTCCACACCCTGCAGTCAGTGAGGAGGCATCGAGGGTATGCCTTGGACTCTCGCCCCAAACTTCACCCCATTCTCCTATATCGCACCCATCACCATATTTCCTAATGAAATGGGGTGCTATAAGGCCAAAGACCCCAAGGAACACCGTGACACTTGTCAGTGTCTGCAGGGTGGGGTGTGGTGAAATGGCATGGTCATTATGCCTGGCGCCCCAAACGCACACCCTAATGCCTGGCTACTCTCTGCAGGGTGGTGGTGGGTTGGCTTCAGTTCAGTACTTCACTGCCATTCCTATTACGCAGCTCTGTAACTTCTACACTACCACTGCCAATGCCAGCAAGCAAACATTCGGCATTGACAAATGCTTGTTTATTTTATATATTTGCCGGGTCTGCCTTTTTTGCCTCAGCAATTATATAAAATACAGGATGTTCCCCCGGACGTTCTGGTGCTGCTACGCTCTGGTCTGTTTTTTGTCAGTAGCCTGGCAGATTTTTTTTTTTGTTTTCAGCTGTTCTGGTGTCCCTCTGTATTTGGAAAAATACCACTTTTAAAAAAAAGAACTAACCTACTGCGAAATTCCTATGGCGTGGAGGCTGAGTTTCGCCGAAGATGAAAGTGGCGAGAGGCAAGTGGCGTGTGGGGACAAACTAGCGGGCACATGCACAAACCAAGCGAAGCCGTGTGCATGTTTGCCGTTATAAACACTCCTTTATAACTGAAAATTATGCCACGGTTTCCCTATGGGAAAAAGGCAGAGCCGGTAATTATGATGCTATTATAGTACAGTCCGAGTCACTTAAGCTGTACACATTTAACATTTGAACATACAAATCTGCCAGCAGAAACAGACCTGAAGGTTTATCAAGTCTGCTCGAGTGTGCAGCTAGCACCCCTATATGGCAGCTGCTCCATCTCCCCCCACCTCCAGGAAGTTCTCAACACTATTTACCCAGACTCTCCTCCTTGTCCTGTTCCATGCCCTTTTAAAACTACCCACCATCTTACATGACTTGGTTATAGCTGATGGTTGCCCCTTACCATAATCCATCTACATACTGTAGCTTGCGATACAAACAAACTCTAGTCAGAGCCAATACAGCTGCAAAATGATTTTAGTGAATGTTCATGATATCAGGAATTAGTACAGTGTTTTGTTGTTAAAGGTTCTATTTTAAATTTGGCATATTATACATAATATGGCATACAGTCTCATATATGAAAGAGACAATAGCACTCTGTTACTAATGTGACACATCCTCGGGCTATGAGGAGGCTCATAAAGTTATAACTGGCAATAAAGGTAATGAAAAGTTTAACATCAAACCTGGTATTAACTATCCACAAGGCATATTTTCAGCAGTTGGTTAGTAGAGGTAATTATTAAAAAAAAAAACTTTACATATACAGTAAACCACAATATCAGTTAATATAAATTTATATAGAAGTCCATTTTGCGCGTGTTTGGGGCGAAGCACTGAGGATATAAAATGTTCAGGTGTTCATCCATATATGTTCTTTCTCTTGAGACACTTTCTCTAGTACTGTAGATCCAATGAACTCTGCAACACAAAATACAAATGTCAGGCATGTGTTCTAAAAAACAATAAAAAGCAGGACATTATTATAGCAGATGCTCATTTAGGCATAATCATAAAACAATGAAAACACTTCTATTGCAAAGTATGCCACCTTTATATACTGGGAATAAAGATTGTCTATAGAAATCATACAGAAAGTGCATATGTTTAAAGCAATCATTCACATCTGGGCTATATCGACCCGGCCCCCAAGGTATACATCCATTATAGCTGAGCATCTGATATAATAATTCCCTGCTTTTTATCTGTTTTTTTAGAATAGATTCCTGACATTTGGAATCATTGTACTGCAGAGTTCATAGTGTTCCACAGTTCTAAAGAAAATGTCTCTCAAGAGAAAGGATATATAAATGAATACCTATACATTTTATATCCTTAGTGCTTCGCTCCAACACACACACAAAATGGAGTTCTATATCATTTATATTTCCTGATAGTGTATATTATATGTAAAGCTTTTTTTTAATTACATGCAATAACCAACTGTGAAAATATGCCTTGTGGGTAGCTTATACCAGGTTTGATACTATACTTTTCATTATCTTAATTGCTAGTTGTAATTTTATAAGTGCCTCCTTGTACCCTGAGGATGCGTCACATTTGTTGTTTTAAATTTTTTATTTGTACACATCACTGGTGGTGGCTAATATGGTTGCCAGTTACAATAAGGCTACAAATATAGTGCAAGGAAAAACAACGATATCCAAATGACGTATCGCAGACAGCAACAGGGATGAAACAGCTCTGTGCAGTACGCGCTACCCAGGTCACTGTCCATGGTACTAGGAAGAAGACAAGGGCTGGGGAATTGAGAGGACTGGTTGAGCTGCTCCTGTGGTGGAGTGGATTAAGACATGAAATAGCTCAGTTACAATGGGGGTGGAGACCAGGGTTCTAATCCTGGTCTCTGAAATTTTGTTTTCCCCCCATAATCCAACTCTGACTCAGAGTTGAGTATTTTAGTTGGGGGGGGGGAGCAGAGCCCTAGGTAAAATAAGTGTTTGGACTGGTAGCAGTTGCCAGTGTGCTTTGTGACTGCTACCAGTGGCGCTGCCTTTACTTCTGGCATTTGTTCCTGCCACTGTTCTGCATAACGCTGTATGGATGGCACTCTTATTGACAACTCTGTTCATACATGTGTTATTCAGACCTAGTGCTGGATAATATAAGGGCATTTCTACATTAGGTTACTAACTCTGATGAAGCTTTGCTTCTGGAGTGAAACTTTAGTTATTTTTGCCCCAATCTGGCATAACATTGCTCCCTGCTATTCACTACACTAATGCACTTGTGTTGTTTTTAGTATTCATCCTATGAATTTGCATATGTGTTTTTTGTGAATCTGGTTAAAGTTTTACTGCTGACTATGGAATAAAGCTGCTTTTTATTTGATGTATGAGTGGCAAGTACACAAAAGTGCAATAGTACAATGAATAACAGGGAGCAATGCAACAATAGATTAGTGCAAAAAACAACCAATGTTTCTTTCTAAAACATCACTGGAGTTGGACTCCCACTGTCTGCTTCCTTTTTTTTTCACTGATTCTTGGACCTGGGGACTAAGCACCTAGTGTCAGAGTGGAGGGTTGTCAGCACTGGGGTTTGGCTGTCATTGTCTGCTTACTTTTTTTTTCATTTACTGTCTGACTCCAGGGTTGGGCACTTGGTGTCAGAATTGGGGGAGTTTGGTAGCACCAGGGTTGAACAGCAAGTGGCTACTTACTTTTCATTTTAGTTTACAATCCAACCCCAGAATTGGGCACCCAGTGTTGGGGGCAGGGAGCGGCACTGGGGATTGGCTCCAGGTGACTGCCTAGCTATATTAGTAATGGCAGCGTCAGGTTTTTAAACAGAAGCAAGATACATATGCCTCTGACTGCTCTGGGTTTGTGTCACAAATCTCTCACCTGTGCCTTAACCAGCATGCCTCATACATCTGGCTGCTGCAGACCCTCACCTGTGTTTGCCTCTCACCATTTCCTATGCCCACACCCATCCCTCTCAGCGAAAGTGGCATGCTCTGTACTCCTAGATAGTTGAAGCCCAGTCATCAGTCATAGAAACATAGACTTTGACAGCAGATAAGGACCACTTTAGTCTGCCCATTTCCCTACTTCTTCCTACCCCCCACCAGAATTGCCTTATGTTTGTTCCATGCATTCTTGAACTCCCCCACTGTTTTTGACCCCATGACCTCCTCAGGAAGGCTGTTCCATGTGTCCACCACCATCTCTGTGAAAAAATACTTTCTCACATTGCCCCTGAGCCGTCCCCCCATTATCTTCAAATTGTGTCCCCTTGTTCTTACACATCTCTTTTTCTGAAAGATAATAATAATAATACATTTTATTTCTCAAAAGCGCCTTTCAGTTATCAAGGTGCTGTACAGAAAATAAGAAATCATAATAAAACACAGAATCACAATAAAACAATCAGAGGATCCAAAATTAAACTGTGCCACCAAAAGCATGGCACCACAAATACGTTTTCATTGCCTGCTTAAACCCCCCTCTTTGACTTTGTTGATTCCCTTGAGGTACTTGAAAGGTTTTATCATGTTTCCCCTCTCCTTCCTTTCCTCAAGGATATGCATATTAAGCTTCTTTAGTCTCTCTTCATATGGCTTCTGTTGCAGACCCTGCACCATTTTAGTTGCCCTCTTCTGGACTGCCTCCATCATGTCTATGTTCTTGGGGAGATGGGGTCTCCATAACTGTCTGTACAGTGGGATAACAACTTTCTGTTTTCTACTAGCGATGCCTCTCCCTATACATCCCAGTAACCCCCAGCCATCCTTACTGCCTTCGCACATTGCTTGCTTACCTTTAGGTCATCTGATAGGACTACTCCCAGGTCCCTTTCCATTTGTGTTGTTAATACCCCCCTCCCCCATTGTGTACTCTACCCCTGGGTTTTGTTTCCCATGTGCTTTACTTTGCACTTCTTTGCATTGAATCTAAGCTGCCATACTTTTGATCATTCCTCCAACCTTGCCAAGTCCCTTCTCATCCTTTCCGCCCCCTACCTTGTGTATCAACCCTGTTGCAGATCTTTGTGTCATCTGCAAAGAGGCATATTTTTCCTTCCAGTCCATCTGCAATGTTACTTATCAAGACATTAAAAAGGACTGGACCCGGTACTGAACCCTGCGGTACCCGGCTAGTAACCCCCCTTTCTCCCTTTCTTCGGAGTGGACTCCGTTTACTGTTACCCTCTGTGTCCATTTGCCCAGCTAATTTTTTACCCAGGCTATCACCCTGGAACCCACTCTCAGGCTGACTAATTTGTTTGTTAATCTTTTGTATGAGACTGTGTCAAATGCCTTGCTAAAGTCTAGGTAGGCCATGTCCACAGCCCCTCCCTGGTCTACTGTGTTGGTCATCCAGTCAAAGAAATCTATTAGATTCATCTAACACGAGCTTCTCGCTGTGAATCCATGCTGCCTTGGGTCCTGTGCCCCTCCAGGTACTCAACAGTTCTTTCTTTCAGAAGTGATTCCATCATTTCCCCTACCACTGAGGTCAAGCTAACAGGTCTGTAGTTTCCTGCCTCTGCTTTGGTCCCACTTTTGTGAGTGGGAATCACATCCACCCTCCTCCAGTCCTTAGGTACCACACCATCTTCCTATGATTTGTTTGTTTATTTATTTATTCATTCATTTGGACATAACCTTTGAGCAAAATGCTCTTTTTCAAAGGTTCCACTTCCTGACAGGAGGACAACACAGAAAGGTAGTTACAGAGTATGGGTGCACAAGTACAGAGACAAAAAATACAAGAAATAACAGCAATTGGTCTGACTATTAACAATTGTAAGCTATTTCATATAGAGGTACATATTGCAGTTAGTACAGCCCAATGTACATGACGAGTGCTGTGGGTTTAAGGAACTAATTTAGCAGGAGGTAAAGCAGCCAGGGGAGGCATTGTTTTTATTTCATATAAAGTCAGGAAAGGAGAGACTCATAATAGACTTTCATAGCTTGTATGTTAAAGCAGCCAAGAGGAGACTTTGTCATTAATTCAAGTCAAGGGTGGGGGGTGGGGGTTAATTTTCTGTGCAGGACTGACCTAATAGGAACATACTAGAGAGCAATGTGAGGGATGACTGAACACAGAATAAGTTGGAGGGAATACAGGTGCTTTGAGACAATCACATTTGTGAAGGGTCAATGGCAGGGGAGGGACTTAAAACAGAGTGTTGAGTTAAGGACAGTAGATACAAGGCTCATCGACAGGCTGTGGCTATGGAAGGCTCAAGTTCGAGGGCTGGTAAGTAGTATTAGGAAGTAGGAGTTTAAACTCAGGCTTACTGGGCAGTAGTGTAGAAAATCAGAGAATGCATCCCAGGAGCAGGCTGACTCTAAGCTACCAGGTGTTAGCGCTACAGGTTACCTGCAGCTACATACCTCAGCCTTGGCAAGGTGATGTCTTAGTTCCACCTTGAAAACAGGGAGACTGTTAATGAGTAAAAGGCATGCTGGGATCTCATTCAGCCAAGAAGGGACCAGTATGCGAAGGACCGTTGGCCAAGTACCGTTTTTCTGAAGGGGATAGCAAGTGGCCTGCGAGTCTGCCCTATAGTGCGGTACCCAGATCTACCTCACTGGAGCAGTTCTGTGAAGGCCAGTGGAGCTTTACCTAGGAGAGATTTCATGCAAAGCAGGCACATTTGGCATTTGATTCTGCTGGCAAGACTGAGCCAGTTAGTGCACTTGTAGAGGGAGCAGATGTGTAGGAGATTATCAGCCCTTAGAGCCAGCCTGCAGGCCTTGTTAAGGGGCCATGCTTACTCGTTTTAGCACAGTGTCTGATGCCGACCCATAGACCACATACCCATAGTCAATAACAGACAAGATGGAAGAGGAGACTGCCAACCTGAGTGCCTCAGGAGTTAGGTACTGTCTGTGCCTGTAGAGAACTCCAAGTTTGGTGTTCACTGTTTTGACGACCTGATCAATGTGCTGCACGTATGAGAGGGTGTCATCAATGGTCATGCCCAAGTATTTAAACGAATTGTCCTGCTCGAGTGGAGCAGCCTTGTTGTTAGTAATAGTAAGGGACAGAAGATATCTCTTGTGCTGGTGAGTGGTTATCAGCATCGTCTTCATCTTCTTGTAATTCAGAAGCAATTTTTGAGAGCTGAACCATACCTCCAAACTGCGAAATGAGTACTGCAAATCATCCTGTAGGTGCTGAAGCTGGGCACCACTACTAAGGATGACAGCATCATCTGCATACAGAATAATCTTGCTATTGCAGGCCTCTGGCAGCCTGTTGATGAACAGACTAAAGAGGAGGGAGCCCAGTATAGACCCTTGTGGGACACCCAGCACTATATCCCTAGATGAGGAGATAGCTGTCCCAATTTTTACACTCTGTGCTCTTCTGGATAGGTAATGCTGGAACCAGAGGATGGCTTCAGAGTCTAGCCCAAGGTGCTGAAGCTGGTCAAGCAAGATGTGATGGTTGACCGTATCAAAGGCTTAGGTGAGATCTATGAAGCTAGGTTCCACCAGGCTGCCCCCATCCAAGGCCTTGTGAACGTAGTCTGTGAATTCAACTTAGGCCATAGCTGTGCTAGGACACTGATGGAATCCATGCTGCTGTGGGCAGAGTAGAATGTACTTCTGAAGGTACTCTGTGACCTGGTCAGCCACAATCCTTTCAAGTGCCTTAGAGAGGGGGAAGACAATAGCAGTGCAAGACCTGTCCCCACTCTTTAGGACGGGGTAACTAGAGCTACCTTCCAGGCCACAGGGAATTTTGTCAGGGTGAGAGACTTCTTAAAGATCTTGGTGATGGGAACCACCAACTCATCCAAGGCAACTTCCACCAATTTCAAGTTGAATGAGTCACTACCAAGTCTGGTTTTACCTAGCACCTTAGTAATGTAGGTCCTAGCTTCCTTGGTTGTGACACACTTGAAGTAAAAATTTGTATGGGTCAAATTATCTTGGGCTTTGGGTGGGTGTTGTGGGTGGGGGAGTCAAGGTAGCTGGGTGAGAGGACAGAACTGAGGTCAGAGAATGCCACATTGAAGGCTTCAGCAATTGTGTGTAGATCTAGGGTGGGGATGCCATTTAAGTTGATCATAGAGGAGTGCCTTCTATCTTCCCTGCCCAGCAGCTCCTTAATGTTATCCCAGAATTACTTCCCATTGCCCCAGTTATGTTCCAATTGTTCTTTGTAGTAAGCTACCTTGGCTTACCTGGCAAGAGCAGTACACTTGTTTCTGGCTGCCTGATACTTTTGGAAGTCAGATTGGTTGCCTGTGCCTCTGGCAAGTTCCCAGAGGTTGTCCTGCTCCTTCGTCAGATCAAGGAGGTCCCTGGAAATCTATCCATTGGAAGCAGCCCTTATCTTTCTTTTTCTTAGGGGGCATAGGCATCACAAATACCATTAACTGTGGACACAAAGAACTACAAAACCTGGTCAATGTCTTGGAGACTATCGAGAGGAGATCAGTCAATGTTGGCCAAAGCTGTCATAAAGTTGCATTTTGCACCCCTCTTCAGGACTCGGCTAAAAAACAGAGTGGGGGTCCTTTTTCACCTTATTAACCCACATACATGCGACTGGCGAGTGGTCACTGAGGCAAACAGGGAGCACCTGAACATTTTTGATTCTATTGGGGCAGTTGGTCAGGATCCAATCCAACAGGTTGCCCTTTCCTGTTTAGCCTGGTGTCTGAACAAATCATCTGTGTGAGGTACAATTCTGCAACTTAATCCTTAAGATGGTCAGTGCCATTGTTTGTCCAATTAATATTAAAGTCTCCAGTGACAATAACCTCTGAGTTTTTCTTCAGTTTAGATAGGGCATTCAGGACAACATCTAACCCCTGGTTTGCCTTGTGGGTGTTTGGCACACCGAGGCAATGGTGAGCATCCTGTTCTGCTTTCTTAGCAAGACCTGAACTGCTAATAGTTCATAATCACAAGTGTTGCCTGAGATTGGCAGAACACCCCCTTAAGTTATTCTTCACATATATCAGGTAACTCCTGCACTGCTCCTAAGCCTATCCAGTCTGAAAGATTCAAACCCTGTTAAGGCAATGAGTGAGTCCTTGACCTTGGGGGTGAACAATGCTTCAGTCAGGCAGATGACATCAGGGTTGTGCAACCTGGTCCACACCTGGAATTGAGTCATCTTAGGAAGCAGGCTGTAGATATTCATGACAACTATCTTTATACCACCCACGTGAACACCCCCGGAGAGGGGGGCTAGCACGAGGTCCCGGGTTTGGGTGAATATCTCATCTGCTAGCAGCAACAGGAACAGGGAGATTCTTCTAACATAGCACAGAAGCCTAGTCCCCAGTCACTTACACCTAATAGTTCTGGTTTTGGAGGTAGACAACTGGTGCAGCTAGCTGTGCTAGTATACAGGTGCTGCTACTGACAGTGAACAGCACCACATGTGCAGTTGGAAGGACCAGAATTGATTGTCATACTTATGGGCAAGCGGTCATGAAGCGCAGCTCCCTATTGTCAGGATGTAGGACCCCGGACCCAATATCACCGGGGCAGATCCGTAGGAGATACTGGCCCACTTCTGATAAATAGGCAAGAATGGTAATCCAGGTGAGGAACCACAAAGGGGCCATCATGATAGCAGCCAGGTACAACCAGAAAAGGTGCAATTTGTGTGCTCACTGGCTAACCGGCAGAGCCCGCCACTGGCAAATGAGGGCAAGTTGTGGGCGCTAAAAATAGAAAGATTGAATGGTTTTAAATTAATACTATTCAATTCACATAAGGCCCAATAAACATATGAGCTAGTCCACTGCAGGAGGGAGTACCACAGGGCATAGCAGAAGAGAGTGTGCTAACATGTTATATCAGTCTATCCTGTTGTCCGTCGACCAATCCGGGAATCAGTCCAACACATGTAACTACAGAGCAAGCTGCAAGGGAGTTGACTGAGAAATATCTTCTTACTTCAGTCATGTTACAAAAAAGAACTAAGGGCCCTCTAGTGGCAGAACTTTAAAATCTTCAAATGGAAAACAAAAAAAAGTAGAATTGAGCAGCCTTTCCAACTAAAAATAAGCTCACAGAAAAAGTTAAATCTTTGGCAAGCTATACAGCACAGGGCACAGAGAGAAATGCCAATCAAGCCATCAACTTTAAGCCTCAGAAGTGTCCTTAATTCAAAGCAAGGAGAGCTCTACTGGTGTTCTGAAGTGGCTTCTGCTGTAGCAGAGGAGCTTGGATGTACCCGGGGTTCAGAGGATGTGGCTGAAGTTCCAGGGGGGCGGATGGCAGCTGAGTTGCTAGAAGTGCTACAGGAGAGATACAGCACCCCTTTAACCTGGTCAGAGGTAGGGCTGGGGTCCAGAGGATGTGGCTGAAGGTCTGGGGGGGGATGGCAGCTGAGATGCTAGAAGTGCCACAGGAGAGATGCAGCATCCCTTCAACCTGGCCAGAGATAGGGCTGGGGTACAGAGGATGTGGCTCAAGGTCCAGGGGGGTGGGTGGCAGCTCAGATGCTAGAAGTGCAACAGGAGAGATGCAGCACCCCTTCAACCTGGTCAGAGATAGGGCTGGGGTCCAGAGGATGTGGCTGAAGGTCCAGGGGGTGGATGGCAGCTGAGATGCCAGAAGTGCAACAGAAGAGATGCAGCACCCCTTTAATCTGGTCAGAGGTACGGCTGGAGAGATTTGTTAAAAAAGATAGTGGTGTCACTAGTTCTCCCTTTAGTTCTTTTAGAATTCTGGGCTGAATCCCGTCAGGTCCCATTGCTTTGTCCACCTTCATTTTTAGGAGTTCTTTTAGAACCCTTTCTTCTGTGAAAGGACTGTTATCGTCCCCCCCTATCTGGAGTGCTTCTATTGATTGGATTAGGTACCTCCCCCTCCTCTTCTTTTGTAAATACTGAGCAAAAGTATTCATTCAGTATCCCTGCTTTTTCACTGTCCCTCTCTGCCCACCAACCCTCCCCTTTACTAAGCCTCATTATCCCTCCCTTGGTCTTTCTTTGCTCCCTAATGTACCTATAAAATGTTTTATCCCCCTTCTTAACCAAGTTGGCTATCTTTTCCTCAGTTTGGGCCTTTGCTATTCTGACTGCCTTCCCCGCTTCCTTCTGCTGTAACTTGTACAGTTCTCTGCCCTGCTCCTTCTGTGTATCCTTATATTTCCTGACTGCTATCTTTTTCTCCCTAACCTTCACCACCACCTCTTTTGAGAACCATAGTGGTTTTTTCTTTCATTTTGATTTGTTTATTTGCTTCACACAAAGGCTTGTTGCCTCTGTGATGATAGTTTTGATGTTTCCCCATTGTTCCTTCACAGCTCCTTATTGCCTGTTTGCTAGTGCTTTTCTGAGGCACTCTCCCATTTTAACAAAGTCAGCCCTCTTAAAGTCCAGTACCCTCACTTTTGTATGGCTTGACTCTACAGCTGTGTTTATCGTGAACCACACTGTTTGGTGGTCACTTGTTCCCAGATGGCTACCCACTTCTAGATCTGAGATCCTCTCTCTGTCTCCATTTGAGAGTAACAGATCTAAGATTGCTCCCTCCTGAGTGGGTTCCAACACTAGCTGTCTGAGGCATGCCCCTCGTAGGGCATCGAGAATGACCTTGCTCTTGGATGTGGCTGCAGCAAAGGTGCTCCAGTTAACATCAGGCATATTCAGGTCCCCCATCAACAATATCTCCCCTTTTTCTGCCATCCTAAGGATGCCATCTACCATTTTCTTGTCCATTTCCTCTCCCTAAGATGGGAGTCTGTATACAACCCCTGTGCGGATTGTGGTGCCATTTCTGATCTCCAGGGTGACCCACAGCACCTCCTCTCCTCCCTGTTTACACTTTAGTTCCATTGCTTTGATCCTTTCCCTTACATAGAGAGCTACTCCTCCTCCTCCTCTTCTACTCTTCCTGTCCCTTCTGTAGATTGTGTACCCTGGTATGTTGACATCCCAGTCATGGTTCACTGTGTACCATGTTTCTGTGACTGCTAAGATATCCGGGCTTCCCTCTTCCATCAAGCCCACCAGTTCAGGGGGCTTGTTACCTAGACTATAGGCATTGGTACTCATTATCCTCCATTTTCTGATGGCCTTACCCCTTTTTGCCCCATCCCTGTCCTTGACGTTTTCTCCATTTACTGCTGCCTTTCTCCCTATTGACTTCTTTATCTTGGTGTTTACCTCACTAACTACCCTGATTTTTTGGGAAGGGGGCTAGGATTGCTCTGCTCCTTTTCAGTGCCTCCCCTCTTGGCTAGTTTAAATGCTTGCCAATGAAGCATTTAAACCTATGACCTAGGATCCTGGTTCCCCTCCTGGACAGATGCAGACCATCGTGCCAGTATAGACATGTATCCCTCCAGGTGGACCCCCAGTCCACAATGAAGCCAAAACCTGGAGCTCTGCACTAGTTTTTCAACCATTGATTGAATCCCATGGTGTGGAGCACCCTAGCCTCACTCATGCCATAGACAGGTAACACCTCTGAGAAGGTTACCGTGCATGCTACTTGTCTAAGGCCCATCTCCAACTCCACAGACTCCTTCTGCACTGCTCTGATCCCGTTCCCAGCCAGGCCATTTGTCCCTAGGTGGACAATGACATCCAGCTCCCTCTCCCATGCACCTGCTCCCGTGATCCTGAGGATTTTCTCCCTGTCCTTCCAAGCCATGGTACCAGGCAGACACCTTACCTCCCTCTCCCCTCCCTCCCACATCCCTATGGGGTCCTGTGCCACCCTCCTGTGTGTCTTCTTTGTGGAGGTTCCCAGAATCCTCCTTGGTCTCCACTGTGGGTTCCTCCTTAGAGGAACCACACTCTACCAGAATGGCGTACAAATGTGGAGAGGTACAACTGGAGGGATGTGCCTCCGTTCCACCACCCTCACCATCCCTGAGCCTACTGTGGTTCAACTGCTCCTCTTTCTTGGCAACCTCTTAGACAGCGGCCCTGGTGGGCCCTGGATGGGAGAGGAGGTCCCCTGAATCCTGGCCAATTCTGCCTGGAGACAAGAAACTTTTCCTTCAGCCCACAAAGGTTCCTGCAGATGAGGCAACACCGCATCCTCCAGAAGGTCTCCTGAAAGACTGCCGCTCCACAGCCACTGCGCTGCACCAGTCCTATCATGTCTTATTTATGGCCCCTCAACTGTAGTCCCCTGCATCAAGCCAAGGCTGACTGCTCAAACCCCAGGTGAAATGTGTGCCTAGTTTTATAAAATTGTAATCCACTCACTTCCCTGTATCAGGAGGGATTAACTTTTCTTCAGTTAATTAAAATAAAGTAACTAGTCTCTTTTGTAATGCAGATACCTCCTGAGACTTACAGTACCTCTTGTTAAACAGCGAGAGATTGGACACGATGGACCTAGAATCCTTTATTTATTTATTTATTTATTGAATTTTGGTAACTCAGTAGGCCCACTGAGACAATACAGTCCCTTTTTCAGGGGCGACTCGGAGAGAACAGTACAAGCACATACGTACATCATAAATGTGAACAACAGCAACAACAATATCTACAGTATGTATTTAAAAGCACACAAGAAGGCTGAAGATTAATGACCAGAATAATCAAAGATTAAGACTCAAATATGTTGCAAGGTAATGTGAGAGCAGGGGGAGATGGAAGCAATAAAAACTAGAAAGGGCACACAACTTCATTAACTATGTAATTATTATAAATATCTTTGTTTCAGACACATTTTGCAGGAAATCAACACATACACCACAGAATCAGGTTAACATGCAGCAATAAAAAAATTATAAGCACATAATAGGAGCAATCTCTTTAAAGACATCTTCTAATGTTGAATCAAGCTAAAGCAGAGACTGGAATGCAACTACACAGTGGAATGTAGTGCTGGAGTGCAGAGAAAGACGTGCTATTGAAAGGAAATCATATTTTCATTGTTTATGGAAGTTAGCTGTTCCAAAGCTATTCATCTTATATGCCCTTAACATGATGAATGTGTTTCAATAGGAATTACAGCTATTACTGCCTTAAGCCTTTTTAACAGGCACAGTTATTAAAGGAACTCTAGAAATAGTGCTATGTACTGTAAGTAGGGTTGCAGGCACACACCACTGTAGTAAATGGAGAGAACAGCAGAGTAATACGAGTCATGCAGCACAACCAAACTATGAAGTGGAAGACCACACTCTCACAATCCTGTCAGTCCTCAGTCCCCTACTTACAGCAATATGTCAGCACGGTAACATCACCATGCAGATGTAAAAATTCAGCTTATTATGGACTATAGCATCCATCTATAGCAGATGCCAAAGACAGAGTATGGTGATAGTTGCTATCAGCCACAGTGCCAGACCATAACAAGCTGTTAATGGCATATCAGCTACTGTTAATATGCTAATTGCCAACACTGCCCCCACTGCTCCCTGTAACAGGATCCCCCACAGAGTTTTAGTAGTGTCAAAGACCTTGTATCAAAACTGTGAGCCAGTGTGTAATAAAATGCTTCAGACCATTTGATTTGTAATAGTGTACCCAGACATCTTGTATAATCTCCATTGGCTTCCATGGTCATCTTTCTTCTTATCAGCTTCCATCGGCAGCAGCTCTGTGTGTGGGGGCAGTTCAAAGTACCTCCTGTGAGGCTTTAATCATAAAAAATAAACATTATCCTTTTGATTTTAATTCAACAGTGTCCTATGTTTCAATTTCTAGGAACTCATTGCCTTTGGAATTACCAACTTGGTGGGAGGATCTTTCTCTTGTTTCTTTGCAACAACTGCCCTGTCACGTACTGCTGTTCAGGAAAGTACCGGTGGAAAGTCACAGGTATGGTTTGATTGGAACCTCTAAATCTATTTATTTATTTATTTACTTTGCTGACCAGGTAAGTACACTGTGCCAAAGGCCTCTTTTCAGGAACGACCTTCAGCCATTACATGCAACTAAGATGTTACAACAATAACAATAACAAATTCAATACAAAATAACATACATAACACACTATATGCACAACACGTAACATTAAAAACATTTGAAGTTACATAGAAACATAGACTTTGACGGCAGATAAGGACCGCTTGGCCCACCCAGTCTGCCCATTTCCCTACCTATTGGATAAGCTGCAGATTCTAGTTAACCAACAGCCTACTTCCTGCAACCCCCCACTATAATTGCCTTACGTCTGTCCCATGCATGTTTGAATTTCCCCACTGTTTTAGACCCCACAACCTCTCCAGAAAGGCTGTTCCATGCGTCCACCACTCTCTCCATGAAAAATAATTTCCTCACATTACCCCTGAGCCTTCCCCCCTCTAACTTTAAATTGTGACCCTTGTTCTTACACATCTCTTTTTCTGAAAGATGCTACCCTCCTGGACTTTGTTGATTCCCTTGAGGTACTTAAAAGTTTCTATCATGTCCCCCCGTCCCTCCTTCATCAAGGGTATACATATTAAGCTCTCTCAGTCTCTCTTCATATGGTTTCTGATGTAGACCCTGCACCATTTTAGTTGCCCTCCTCTGGACTGCTTCCATCCTGTTTATTTGTTGCAGCAAATGGGACTTTAGTTGCTTTTTAAAATTTAGATGGCTCATGGATTTGTGGTTTGGTTGAACTTTTTTTTATAATGTTTTATGTATCTGTTTGTTTTATATTTTAGTTTTTGTTGTTTTACTTTAATAATGTTTTGCCATTCACTTGCTTGTTCCTGTTTTTTTCTTTTTAAACCTCAAGTTTTTGAACAAGACCAGAGGAAGAGCAAATGGCATTAATATCATCATAAAAATGTAGACAACTAGCAAGTTTGTACTCAGCCATAGTAGTTCTTCTTCATACGTCATCGTAAGTCACTTTGGGGTTGGATGTTGGACATGCCTGCATATGGGTTGGTTGTGTGATTCACTAGGCTAGACTAGGCTGTTTGCCAATTAAGGCCAGCTATGAGCATGTTTACAACAGTTTTGCCCCCAGCAATAGTCAGTGCTCCAGCCATAGCTCCAAAGATGTCCATGGCACTACCCTCATCTCCTCTTTATTGCCATGCCCAATGCCAGTCCTGTTAAAGGAAATGGCTGCCCTCTGAACTTGCTAGATCTAGGGGAGTGCACATTAGGAGAAGAAGCATTACCACTAGGGGATCATGGTGGCAGGCTAAAATGTTGGACAGCAGGAATCTAATCCGTCTTCCTATCCCTGGGCCATTTGGTTCTGGTTAAGAATTTAGTGCCAATGGCAATGCTGGCAGTCTACCTTCACTCATCTTGTTTGTTTAACCTGCAGCAGAAACCTGGGCTGTCCATGTCCTTACTTTCACCACATCCTTTTCAGGCACTTAAGATGTGACAGCTCACTGTCAGGTGCATTCTGGTGAATGAGTTACAAGGACCTGTTTTGTAGACAGAGAAAATGTTAGCCAGAGCCCCCTGTGAAACATCTCCTACTCTTCTTGAATAAGTGCTATAGGGTTCATTCCTCATACAAGCTGAAGGTGAGACATTAGTTCATCTAAAGCACCAGCAGGCTGATCATCAGGCCTCTACCCAGCAGACTGCAGGCATGGCATTGACGGTGGTGGCTTTGGAACTTGCATAGCACCAGCATGCTGATAACAAGGTGTTCCTCATGAAGGATGCAGGTGTTACACAGATGGTGGTAAATGTGGTTCCAAAGCTGTACCAGCAGGCTGACAGTGGCTCAGTGGAAATACAATTATTTAACCCCACCTTACTGTTAAATGTACTAGTCCTTTTGTGATGGAGGACCCTGATTTCTTTCCCTACCACCGACATTCCATCCACGTTTTTCCTATAGTGCACTCTGACCATTCTCTTGTTCAGTTCTTTTTAATCTCTCTCTCTCTAACTTTCTTGCTCCTTTTGGGGGGGGGGGTGTTGACTCTTCTCTATTTGCATTGCAAGGTCTCTCCCCTTTTTCTCTCTAGAACTGGCCTTTGGCATAGCTTCCTGTTACTGCTCAGACTTCTCCTGCCTGGTTTTCTGGAGCATACCATTTCTGGTGGGACCTCCCCTTACACAGTCTTGTAGGGAGCTAATTATATTGGGGGCAAGAGAGAGAGAGAGAAGAGGGATTTGGGACAAATTGCTCTAAGCCACCAAACTGGGGAGGTGGGATGTAGGGTATTTTCATTCCTAGTCCCCCGCATACACGTGAGGATGGAGTCAGAAAGGACAGTGCTAAGCTGCACAGATGACTTTCCCCACCTTTGACTCTCTCTTGATTGCTGGCTGCTTCAGCTGTCTGAACCCTCCTGGGTCACTGGGGGAATAGTGATACCATGGGGTACTCCACCCTCCTTGGAAGGGGAAAGAATCTGTAAATATTCAACGACCATTCTAATAGAGGCTTGCAGCTACATCCTTGCTCTTTGGATATGAAGTCAGGTTATTAGCATAGCAAGTGGCATAACTTCCTACTGTGCTATATTAGGCTGGCTCAGCTTTCTGATGTTTGAGTTGGTGCTGCTACTTAGCATGGCAGTGGCCAAAGCCATATCCTTGTCCCACCCCGGGCTCTTTATTACAGCCAATCCAAACTCCTCTCTGCTCTGACCTGCAGTTTGAACTTTGACTGTCTCCTCTCCAGCTCGGCTAAAATCACTGATGTCAGTACCACGACCAAACTGGTTTATCTTATTCCTACTCATGATCCCCCAAATAGAAGAAGTCATGCTGTAGTAGTATTGTACATTTAAAAGCAGAAATAAAGTGTGGCACAGTAGATAGGTAGAGGATGGTCTTCCAGCGCTGGGAAAGTATAGTGCATTGCCAGATTGGAGAATGGATTTGTATTCAGCTTCAAGACTGGAACCTCAGATCAAAAGGAGTTTGAGATGAATTTAAGAGAAGATACACTGGAACAGCTTGGAGAGGGCTGTCTGCTGACTGGCTTATGGAACGGCAGCCTTGGCATCATCTTGAGGCATAGAGGTGATTGGTCCCTCCAGTGCAAGGTTAAAATAATAAAATTAGGGTCATATTAGGATTAGGAGCAAGATTCCAGGAACTTTCAAAAAACTGTGAACACCTTGAATGGACAGGGAAATTTAATTCAGCTACAACAAAGGTCAGACTCATGGGTAAGGGGCGGTCGACCAGTCTGAAAGACTCTGATTGTCATCTCTAAGAGGCATGATAGGCAGTGTGGTCTAATGATTGGAAACTGGTAAATCACAGGTTCAGACTCCACCTGAGCCAAATACTCACTGTGTGACCCTAAGAAAGGCACTTAACCTCTCAGTGCTCTAGTTCAACTAGCTGTGGAAATGGATAGAAGCAGGGCCCCACTGGAAATGAAATGTTGCATCTCAGCTGGTTTAAGTTTCAAAATAAAATAAAAAAAAATTAACACCCTTAGAGAAAGAATAAAATGGGTAAAAGGTACAACTTCGAGTTAAACTATAGGATGCAACCTTTGGATCAAAGATGGCCCAGGCACCAAGATTCTGAATTACTTATTTTTTTTACTTAATATTTATGTAACTGCTTCCATGGCAGCTCCCATCATCACTGGTGACCTCCCAACCTCATCTCACTTTCTTTGTTGCTCACCATGACCACCTGTTACCATAAACATACCCCTCTGTGGTGGGGCTATAGGGGGCCTGACCTATCCTCATAGGCAGCCATGATCTTCCAAGAATCAATCTTCTCCATAGATCCCCTCTAATGGGTCTGTGCTGGAAGTGCTAGGACCCTGCAGTAGCCAGAACTTTTCTGGGGGGCTGGTGGTGTCAGTAGGCCACACGTGCACATCAACACATGCGCCCACTGGTATACAGCAGTGCCAGTCCTCAACCATCTCGGTTCCTTTTTTCCTGTCATCAAGTGTGCAGCAGCAGTGTTGCCGCTCTCCACATCAGGGCCAGAACTGCACCGTCTATATGATGACAGTTTTTATTTCTTTGGTTTTAGTTTAAAATACATTAGAGCTTGTTATTTTTGTGTCAGTTTAGTTAGTTTAACACATGAACATTTACAGTATTCTGCCAGCCGTACCTCATGCTTGATGACCATAGAAGAAGGTAGGGAGTCTGAAAAGGCAAGTTGTGCCAGTAATGGGTCTGTGTCTGTCCACTATCTCTCTCTCTCTCTGGGTGGGTGCTCTTGCAATAGGCAGTCCAGTGTCCTGGAGGATGGACAGTCCTTCTGGAGTCACAAAAAGAAATGGTCCAGATCCCACACACACTTTGTTAGGACCTTTGCACCATTCAACCTCTACCTCTTCCTGCAAGCATAAAAGGAAGAAACAGCACCAGTTGAGATCATCCTCTGGTCATTCTGCTGTGAGACACTCGACCAAGATTCCCTACCATCATCACCGATGATACCATGGATGCCTGGGCCTGCAAGATGATGACTCCATCCTGGAACCTCTCTCTCTGTCCAATAGAGGGGACTCTGGTGAGCAGTTTGGCCAATTGGCAGCTTTTATGGATTAGTGGATGCAGTGTATAAGTGAAGTGGTGCCATTATTGGTGCTGGCTTCTGGCCTCTCATGGTCGATTGAGCTGGTGCCGACTTTGGCACCACTTGATTTGGATGTAAAGCTGACTCTGACTCTAGACTCCAGGCAGGACAGCAGTTGGCACCACAAATGACTGCCCTACCTATGCAGTTTCCTCTGTTTCCTCCAGGGACAGGGGTCAGCCATGGTGCTGTCATCAGTTCCTTTGGGACCGGCTGGGCCATAGACATCTTTAATGGTGTCACGTCAAGTACTGGAGTTGGCCTCTTAAGGGTCTCCTCTAGTGCTGGCACCAGCGCTGCAATCAGTGCCACACAGACCTTCCATGTTAGAACTGTTCCCTTTGTGGACGGTCCTAGGGCCATCCTTGGTGCTGTCGATGGTGCGGTTCCCGAGGCCACATCTGGGGTCACATACAGTGTTGCCAGTGTTGCAGAGGCTGTGGCCTGCACTGTCAGCCTTTCAATCCTCTATCCTCCAGGTGTGGAGAGAATAGAGGCAGATTAGTCAAATCCTGACCTCATCATCTCTGATAGTGATGAAGATGACTCATACTATGATACAGAGAATCTGGATCCAGATTTTTTGTCAGATTACCTCGGAGGATCTCTCCTTCCAGGCAGTGCTCAGAAATATGCATGCTGCACTGAATTTTGAGCCTGCATCCCATAGACGAAGTTAGGCACCTCCAGCTGGAGTTTCTAAACGTCCCTAATATCCCAGTCTCTGTAGTTCCTCCCATCCAGCTGGCCCTGGACACTCTGAGGAGGCTTGGAGGAGGCCTGCTAGTGTGACAACTGTCCCAAAGCAGGTGGACAAGAGATACACATTGCCTAAATCAAAACCCACGTACTTCACTCAGCCAATAGTGGATGCAAGTGCAACTGTTATTCTGACTGAGAATGACAAAGCCATTGTGCCCAAAGAGGTCACTGTGCACCATTCTAGCAAGAAGCTGTGTAAGGTGGATACCATGGACAAGTAGGCCTGTGCCATGCTACTTTCGGCATGAAGATAGTTAGCTACCAGTGTCTCTTCTCTAAGTATAAGTATGACCTCTGGTGCAAGCTTAAGTCTCTGGCAGAGGCCCTGCCAGACAGAGAAGCAAAATAAGAGATGCTACTTGCTGTTAAACAAGGTACTGAATCTAACAGCCATCAGCTTGAAGCCTCTATGGATACCTTTGATGAAGCAGCTCACTGTGTGGCAGCAGGTATGTACATCAGCTGGCACATTGACTGCAGACTTCTGGCTCCACCCTGGATGTCCAATTACAGATTATGAATGTGCCCGTCAACTTATTTTCTGTCTTCTGGCCGGTTGCTAATTTTCTCCTCTTGCTAACATTTAATCCTTTTCCATCCCTTCTGTGTAACTATCCCCTTTTTTGGGAGGGGGGCAACAAGCACCTTGCCAATTACCCAGTAGGTCTCCTATTTAGTCATTTGACAAAGTAACTTGCAAAACCTCTAACTATTGGTTGAATGTTATTGTAGTTATTTCAGATTTGTTTGCCTATTCTAAAAGTGCCCCAACCCCCATGAGTGGTCAAGTTTAAGGTCAATGCTAAATCCAAGGTAAACACACTCTGTGGGGAACCCCCTTGTGATTATGACCAAATATTTTGAATATAGAGTTCTTTTTCTTGTTTGTAACCACATTTTTTAATGTAAATAGTATGTACAAATGCACTTTCCATTATTCACTGTCACTACCTTTTGCTGTACACCACAAACAGTTGAATCTCTTTTTGACCAGTGAAATGATAAAATATTACATGGGTAGGGTACATAAAATTGACAGCTTAGGCTAACTCCACCCCTGAGGAAGCCTTGGTTAGGAAGCAATATGCAGGGGCTTTAGCCCAGTGTTATTAATGCTTTGTCTGCTGTAAATAATAAAAGAGATTGCATATAGCTCCTGGTGTGTGCCCATCTCCATTTTGTTGTTTTGGGACTCATCAGAAACACATCTCCACATAAATGTGCTGAGATGTGTGCAGTTCTTAATGATCTGAAAGCTTTAGTGGACTTGGTCAGCCGAAAGACAGTCCTCCTTCAGACAGACAGCAAGTCTCTCATATACTATGTCAGCAAGGAGTACACTCTAACAGGGAGGCAGTGAGAATGTGGGAATGGTGCCTGGAGCAGGGGACATTGCTCCAGGCAATCTATCTGCCAGGAGTCCAGGATACTCTGGCAGAGGAGTTAAGTCAAAGAGAGGCAGATGCTCACGAGTCGTCACTAGTACCAGACATCATGAGATAGCTATTCAACAAGTGGGGCACCTCAGATGTGGATCTTTTTGCAGCTTCACTCAATATCAAACTGCCTCAATTTTGCTGCAGAAATCCAGTACATGGCATTTTCAATCAGGATGCATTTAAACTGCCATGGCAAAATCTGTTTCTATATGCATTCCCTCCAATTCCTCTCATCCAGAGAGTGTTGTTCAGATTGGAGGCACATGGGGGTAAGATCACCCTAGTGGCCCCCTGATGGCCTCTACCTTGACAGATAGGGTTTCCTCTGTTCATTCAACTTTCAATCAGCAAACCAAGGGTTTTACTACTCTGGGTGGACTTATTACAAACATACAGACATACGAAGACGCCAGTAGAAGAAGGCCATTTGGTCTATCAAGTCTGTTCATATTGCAGGGTCCAAAGCTTGAGCTAATATCCCTGCCCTCCCCTCTCCACTCATCTCCATGATCCTTACTTTCCCCCATGCCTGTCCCAGCTTCTCTTTAAGCTGCCCACTGTCTTCAATGAGATGACCTCTTCCGGTAGTGCATTCCAAGTGTCCACCACCCTCTCTGTGAAAAAGTGCTTCCTGACCTCTCTCCTAAACCTCCCACCATCCAGCTTAAGACTGCGTCCCCTAGTGATATGGTTGCCACTGAACTTAAAGAGACTCTCCTTATCAACCTTATTTATCCCTTTCAAGTACTTGAAGGTCCCAGTCATGCCCCGCCTCCTGTCTTCCAGGGAGTACATGTTCAGTGCCCTCAACCTCTCCTCATATGCCTTACCCTGCTGACCTACTATCATCTTTGTAGCCCTTCTCTGGACCTTCTCCAGCAGGTTAATGTCCTTTTTGAGGTTTGGGCACCAGTACTGAACTCCATACTCTAGATGCGGCCTTACCAGTGACTTCTACAAGGGCAGTATAACCTCCTCTTTCCTACTACTGATCCCCCTAGATATGTATTCCAGCATCTAGTTTGCCTTTGCTGCTGCTTTCTTACACTGCATGGAGTGCTTCAGGTCACTAGTGATCATCACTCCCAGGTCCTTCTCCTCTTCTGATGCAGGTACTTGGACTCCACTGAGGTAGTACTCTGTCCTGGGATTCTTGGCTCCAGTATGCACAGTTTTGGATTTCTTGGCATTGAAGCCAAGCTGCCAGATCCTGGACCACCTCCACAGCTTTTCCAGATCTTCCTGTAGGTCCTATATCCCTTCAGCTGTGTCCACTGTTCTGCAGAGCTTGGTGTCACCTGCGAATAGGCACATTTTTGCCATTAATGCCATCCCCAATATCATTGATGAAGACATTGAACAACACCGGCCCCAGCACAGAGCCCTGTGGTACCCCACTGGTTACTTCTCTGGTACCAGATAACTCTCCCCCCACAACCACCCTATGGGTTCTATCCCTCAGCCAGTTTTCCACCCATCTGTCCATCTTTTCCCCAACCCCAAGATCCACCAACTTCCTGATCAACCTTTTGTGGGGCACAGAGTCAAAGGCCTTGCTGAACTCAGGATAGAGGATGTCTACCACTTGGCCCCTGTCTAATGTCTTAATGATACAGTCAAAGAAGTCAATAAGATTTGTTTGGCACAATCTCCCACCCATGAACCCATGCTGCCTCGCATCCTGGAGACCATGCTCCTCTAGATATTCCACCAACCTGTCCTTTAGTATGGTCTCCATGCGCTTGCCCACAATGGAGGTCAGACTGACTGATCTGTAATTCCCTGGGTCATCCTTAGGACCACTTTTGTGGAGGGGCACTACTTGTGCTGTTCTCCAGTTCTGCAGCACCATGCCTGCCTCTAGTGAACTATTAAATATGTCTGCCAGTGGCACTGCCAGCTCCGCAGCCAGTTCCTTTAGTACCCTTGGATGTACTCTGTCCGGGCCTGTTGATTTGTCCACCTTCAATGCCCGCAGCCCCTCCCTCACTCTATCCTTCTCTAACACTACATCTGTGTTCCCCCTCCCTCCCTGCTCCTCTTGTCCCTCCTGAAGGTACTAATTCATTCTTCTCCCTGTTAAAGACAGAACAGAAGTATTAATTTAGTATCTCTGCTTTTCCCCCAATATCCTCCATCCACTCCACCCCTTTCTTAGGCCTAACGATCCCTTTCTTCTTGTCCCTTTTCTCACTTATATAGTGTAAGAAAGCCTTATCCTCCTCCTTAATTCCTTCAGCTATCTGCAGCTCCTTCTGTGCCTTTGCTCACTGGACTTCCTTACTTGCCTCGCTAGCCAACCTTTGGTAATTTTTCCCTATCCACTTCTCTTTTGGTCTTCCTGAATTTTCTATAGGGCAACCTCTTTTTCGTTACTGCCTCGGCAACCCCAGAACTGAACCAGCTGGGCACTTTGGCCCTTGTGTTCGTCCCCCTGAACCTAATGCACTCATATGTGGCAACCAGTATTCCCAATCCTTCTTTAATGATGGACCACCTTTGGTCCACCCCCATATCTGCTTTGATACTCGCCAGATGGCTCCTTTGCACATCATCCATTTTCCTGAAATCTGCCCTCCTGAAATCCAAGATTTTGGCCTTAGTCAGGATGTTTTCCCTACCCATATCCAAATGGAACCACACTGTGCAATGGTCACTTCCACCCAGTGACTCCCTGATCAATATTTCCTGTCCATACTCCCCATTTGTGAGCACCAGATCAAGAATTGCCTCAGCTCTTGTTGGTTCAATGATGCCATGAGTCAGGAACCCACTCTGCAGTCCTTCCAGGATCATCTGACTCCTAGTACACGTTATGGAAGGTATGCTCCAGTCCATCTTGGGCAGGTTGAAGTCGTCCACAATTATCACTTCTACTTTCCCTGCAGCTTCCAGTATTTGTGAGCTCAGTTCCCTATTTATTGATCCATGGTAAGATAGTCTATCCCAAGCTGAGTGCCCATCACCTTCTGGCCTGGCTCCTGAAGAGATAGAAGTGAACAGGTTCATGGTATCTCAGAGGGTCTCTGAAATGCTTTTTCTTGCACATAAATCTTCCACCTGGAAGACATATACAGCCAAGTGGAAAAGATTTTCCCTCTGGTGTTCCAAAACCCATGTGAACCCTTTCAGATATCCACCTGAAAAGTTTTGGAGTACTTACTGGATCTTTCAAATGCTGGCCAGCAGTATTCCACAGTTAAGGTCCCTCTATGTGCTATATCAGCATACCATGAACCTGTAGGTTCTCTCTCTTTGGAAAAGCTGCCGCTGTTTAAGAGGTTACTCAGGGTTATTATGTACACAAGGCCTCCCATCAGGAAGCCAGTAGCTCCCTGGGATATCAAACTTGTGCTGAATATGTTCACTTGCAAAACATCAAGCCTATTGTGACTTGTGACTTGAAGTTCCTAACTTGAAAAACAGCATTTTCTGGTAGCTGTCACCTCTGCATGCAGAGTATCTGAAATCCATAGAATCCTAGAATCCTGATGGCAGAAAAAGACCCTCAGGCCCATCTAGTCTGCCCTTTCCATACCTTTATTTATTCCAGCCCTTTCCTGCGGCCCCTTCCCATTCCCACATAGCCCCTTATCCATGCGTGATAGGCCTGACATCTCCTATCACTGTTAAATTACTGGTATATTCTTGAATTTGTATGACAATTGTTCCAAACAACATGTACCACACTTTTAGTTCAGCTAGCAAATGTTTCTTAGGTGTTTGCCTATGTCTTATATATCTATTACAATAAGACAGAGTTTTGATATTGAATAACACTGATTGTACTAAATGCATAATATGTTTGTTATGCTCAATGCCAGACTGCTGTTATGCATATTCTTGTACTTTCTGTGAAGACTGATGTTCTGTGGAGCCTATGGGAATTGGGAGGCAGAGTTATTTCTCTAAAGGAATCCTTGCTGATTGGGACTTGATTTAGTTGGTGTCTGGTCACTGCAGAGGAAAGATTACTTGCTGGAGGCACTGAAGGATGGAACTGTAACTCATATTTCTTCACAGAGAGTGTGAGCATGCCACCCAGTATCTCAGAAAGGTTCCACAGTGTCAGAATCGAATTAAGGTTGCTGTGATACTCTGATCTTTTATTTATTTTATTTTGCTTGTTCTTCAAATAAATGCGTCCCTATGCATATGAATAGTAAAATATGGTGATATGTCTGAAATGGTTAAAATTTGGAAATAAGTTTTGATTGTCTAATTGTCTTCTGTTTTAGCAATTTAAACTCTTTTAAATGTGTGTGTGTTTAAGGGTTGGAACACGTGGATTGTCTAATTAGTTTTGGACTGTCTACTATTTCCTACTTAAATTTTGTGATGTGCCTGGGTTATTTGGGAGGGCCGGGGGGGCCAGGATAGTGTACGGGGCATCCCTTCTACATGATTTACAGCACTTCACCTGCCTCTTGGTTTCTAATACTACTGCTAGGCGTTGCTGGGAGGTGGAGATTTAGAGGAGCCGGGGTGATCTTGGGCAGTGGGGAGCCCCGTGCACAGCGGAGGGTGGTAAGATAGGGATTATCAGGTCTAGAAGGTGCCCTGGATTATGACGGGCACAAGAGAGAGGCCAGATGTGTTTGGTGCCTGTTCCAAGGGAGTCCACCAGACTGAGTGGTCAGGTAACCCAAGGGGCTGCCTTATCCACCAATCCCCTGAGGGCAGTGCTGTGCAAGGCCAGATCGATCAGGAACAAGACCGCAATTATTGTGGACTTGATTTCCTCAGTCGACCTGGCTCGCATCACGGAGACCTGGGTTGGAGACAATGCTGGCCCAGTTTTTGAGGCTGCCGTCCCACCTGGGTATACCATGGTGCACTGCCCCAGAGAGGAACGTAGGGGTGGTGGAGTGGCCATCTGTTTTAGATCCAGCTTGGGCTTCACTGTGCACCTTGTGGGAACTCCAAGTTCTTTTGAATGTGTTGCCATTTGTGGGGGTCTGGGCACAGGTTGCAGGATTCTCTTTATTTACTGCCCTGCTGGGGCGATGGGAAATTTCCTGCAGGAGTTTGCTGAATTCATCACTGGCAAAACATTGGAAGCCTCCAGATGTATTGTTCTGGGAGATTTCAATGGTTGGGCTGATGACTAATTTTCTCGGCTTGGTCATAGCCTCCTCCAGACTACGTCATCACTGGGCCTGTCGCAAGTTGTTTCTGCCGCAACGCACCAGGGTGGCCACATGTTGGGTTTGGTGTTCTCACTGGGCTTGAGATAGATAATCCCAGGATAGATCGGGTGGTATGGTCCGATCACTGCACAGTGCAGTTCATGTTTGGGGCTCCCACCAGATGCCCTCCCCCTACAGAGATGATGAGCTGTCGCCCTTTGTGGGGATTGATCCCGGAGGGTTTTTGACTGCAGCCGATCTGTCTAGAGTGGATGATGAATGCGTTGGAGGCGTTGGTGCTGGGGTGGGCACTTATAATAAGGTGCTATCCAACACTGTTGACTCCCTCGCACCTGTCCATGTGTGACCCAAATCTTCCTTCCTGAGGTCCCCATGGTATGATGGGGTTCTCAGGGAGATGAAGAGAAAGGGTCAGAGATTAGAGCACTGCTAGAGAAAGTCCGGCCTGGAGGGGGAAAAACTGGCCCTGGGTGTGCACTATAATGCATACAAGGGGGCAATCAACCATAAGAAGGCAATGTTCCTGTCCAGGGAGATTGCTGCCGGGAAGAATCAACCAGCTATACTTTTTCGGACTGTGGACAGGCTACTTCGTCCTGTCTGTCTACAGCTGAAGAAGGTTTTTTCTGATGCTGAATGTGAAGAGTTTGCTCCATTCTTCTCAGACAGAGTGTCCAGTATCTGGCAGGGCATTATTCCAGTCAGCAATGTCATAGCTGGCAGTGGTCACCTGCAGTGTTTTGACAGCACTCCGCCTGGTTGGGGGGAGTTCAGACCAGTGGAGGTAAGTGACGTCACTGGGGTGGCGACCAATCTGAAGCACACCTTTTTTGCGAACTGGATCTGGTGCCGACATGTTTCTTGATGAGATGCATTGACACTGTTGGCCCGGTGTTTGCTCTGATTGTCTAGTGTTCCTTATCTGAGGGGGTTTTCCCTGATGCCTTGAAGGAGGAATTGGTGAGACCACTCTTAAAAAAAACATCTTTGGACCAAGAGGTCAGGGCAAATTACTGACCTATCTCTAATCTTCCCTTTTTGGCAAAGGTAGTGGATGGAGAAGGTTGTGGCACTTCAGTTGGAGGAGTACCTCATGACCCACGAGTTATACAAACCTTTCCAGTCAGGGTTTCAGACGAGGCATAGCACAGAAGCTGTGCTTGTTCAGGTGCTGAATGATGTCCTCAGGGCGAGAGATCGAGGAGATAAGACAATTCTTGTTCTCCTGGATCTCTCCTCAGCATTTGACACTGTGGACCATTGTGTGTTGCTTGACCACCTTAGGGATATCTTCGGACTCACCAGCACCATCATCAGCTGCTCTGAGTCCTTTTTAACCAATAGGAGGCAGCAGGTTGTGATGGGGAATTTTTCCTCCACCCCTAGCCTCCTATCTTCCGGAGTCCCTCAGGGATCTGTGTTAGTCCCAGTGTTGTTCGCTGTTTACATGCTACCCCTGGGAGGGCACATTAGGAAGTATGGCTTGGGTTTTCATTGCTATGCTGATGATACCCAGCTATATCTAGTCAAAGCCGTACTCAATACTTATGACAAAGCTTACTACTAAGCTGCTAAGGACAACATAACTCTGGTATTGTTTGCATCAATTCTACCTGTACCAGCTTGTTTGTATCTATGTCTTAAGTTACTGTTATACTGTGTTGTACTGTTATACTGTGCATTTTCGTTTGTCTTACTGTGACAAGGTACCTTTGTAAATGAGCCTATGGCTCAAAGGTTTTCCAAACTGCTGCTTAAATAAATAAATAAATAAATAAATAAATATCTTTCCTTTGCCCCAGGAACATCCAACACGGTAGCTGTGCTAAACAACTGCCTTGCTGAGATTACCGACTGGATGGCCTCCAGCTGGTTGTGACTAAACCCCGATAAGACGGAGGTATTGGTGGTGGAGTCGAACAGAGTGTGTGATAGGATGGCCTCTGAATCAGAGACGAGACTTGTTCTGGGATCTGTTTTATTGAAGACCTCCTCTAAGGTGCAAAATCTTGGTGTCATTCTGGATAGGAGTTTGACTATGGAGGCGCAGATATCCTCCATTGTCCGCTCCTGTTTTTTCCATCTTAGAAATGTCACCAGGATAAAGCCCCTTGTTCCACCTCTGGACCGCCCCACTTTGATGCATGCCTTAGTTACATCAAGGCTTGACTACTGTAATGCGCTCTACCTTGGGGTCACGGGAGGATCTCTCCACAGACTGCAGCTAGTGCAGAACGCAGCTACCCGGTTATTAACTGGGCAGCCAAAATTCTGCCACATTACACCGGTGTTGTGTGAGATGCACTGGCTGCCGGTCAGGTGGAGGATCCTCTTTAAGGTGCGTCTTCTCACCTGTAAAGCCCTACACAGTCAGGGCCCTGGTTATCTGTCTGACCTTCTTGTACCTGCTCTCTCTGTCTGCCCCCCCATTCCTCTTGTGGAGACCCCATTGCCATTCCAAGGACAAGGTTGAATTCTGCTGTCAACAGTACTTTTAGTGTTGCCGCTCCCGTCCTTTGGAATTCACTGCCCTTTGGGGTTAAGGGGGCCCCTACTTTAGAGATATTCAAGGCCCGCCTTAAGGCCCTCCTATTTGCTCAAGCATTTCTGGACTGAATGGTTAATTTATTGATCTGATTAGATTATTAATTTTTATATGTTGTATTGTTACTCTGGGTTTTTAATTATTTTGTATCTAATGATTCTATTTCTGAAGATGTGTTTATTGTTTGTACAGCATCCAGAGCCTCTGGGATTGGGCATTTTTAAATAGATTTTGCCTTGCCTTGCCTTACTGCATTTTTCTTGAGATTTGTCTGTCTCTATGTTTCCTGAACATCCACGCCATGACACCACGCTTTGGTCACAGATCCTTTACGTATTGTTTTCCATAAAAATAAGGTAATTCTCAGTACACACCCCATGATTCTACCTAAGGTGGTGTTGGGATTCCATCTTAATCATATTATAATCATGCCTACTTACTTTGACAACTTCCAGAATGAGTGCGAAAGGACTCATTATCTCTGGATGTGAAGAGGGTTCTTAGGTTTACCTGCACAGGACTAAAACAGCTCTTTTCCCCTTTTGATCCTAATTAAATGGAATAGTATGTCACAGTCAAATGCATTTCAACCTGGATTGTATGTTGCCTTCATCGCTGCTATGCTATGGCTCAAGTTAAACAGGAGGGCAAGGTACAAGCCCACTCCCCCAGACCCCGTTGCCACTTCACTATCAGAAATGTTGGAGAAATTTGAAGAGCTGCAACTTGGAGCACAGTGCATACCTTTACCCAGCACTGTGCCCAGGATGTCCATGCCAGGCAGCATGCCATCTTTGGCAGGACAATTCTGAATGGATTACTGTCCTGAGCGAGCCCTAAACTCCAGCCTACCTAGTCCAGGGGACTTGCTCTGAGCTTGGTACTATGATCCGTTAATAGGAATCTATGGAGAAGTTTCATTCTTAAAAGATATGAAAGTTACGTATTTACTGTAACTGTTGCTCTTCCTGAATATCTTCTCCAGAGATCACCACACCTGCCCACCATCCCTGAACCCACTCCAGTAATGTTGTGTTATGGTTGTCTCCCCTTTGTACTTGGTTTGGGCTGTGAAGACACTGCATTACTTGATTTGGTGGCCTTACTACATAGGCCACCATGGCTATCTTATGCCTATAGGTTAAATGCACAGGTTCCTCATTAAATTCATGCTGCTTACCTCCTTAGTAAAAAAGGTATTGAGAATGTTGGGGGCTGATGCCACGGTGTACTGGGGTTACATGCAATGATGTGTGCATGAGGCCTACTCATGCTGCTAGCCATCCATTCAAGTTCTAGTTCCCACGGGGTCCTAGAGCCTTTAGCACAAATCTATTAGTGGTAATCTGTGGAGAACATATGCAGGAAGATCAACAGTTATGGTAAGTACATAACTTTCATTTCTTGGTGGTGGGGTGGGCAATCAGCATCATGGGGCATGAGTGTACATCATATTAATGATCTTTCAGAATACTTTTAGATATAGTTTATTATATATATTTGGTTAATATCTATTTTGTGAATTCTTTTTAGCTAATGGTTTTAGTCTTCCTAGGGAAACGTATACTATATATATATATATATATATATATATTATAGATATTTATATTTATACGACACATGTGCACTGACAAATAACAAGATAAAAAGTATTATCGTGACCCAACAAACATGGTAAAATAATACTATCCTGTATTATACAGTGGGTTGCATTTTTCCTCAAATCTAATTGGCTACTGAGGGTCTTTACCCATTGGTAAATCTTACAATAACCCACAGATAAAGATCCAGTAGCCCCTCCACAAGAAAGCCAAACAGAAATCCATCTGTGATGGCAAAAACGTAAACAAACCACTGGCATATTTTATTTCCCTGCTAACCTCCAGAATGGCTAAATTGGAAAAGCCTGGCTAAGTAAAAGTATACTGGCCAACCAAAAGAAGTATAATAAAAGCCAAAAAAAAAAAATTTTGTGAAACAGTACCTCCACTGTGACCTAGGACAGTCACAGCAGTAGAGGAGGCCCTGAATGAAATCCATCGCTGCTGTTACCAGCCGAAAGCGAAGCAGCAGCTCCAGCACACCTCACACCATCGCCCTTCAGGAAAAGATAATTTTTAACAGTTTAAGCATTGTAGAAGTATGGAAACTGGTTCTTACTGAAAAGCTAAGGGTAAAACTTGTAGAAATCACAGTTGAAAACCCGAGCCTTGGTACTGTGCATGCAGCTATGCATACAGTATGCAAATGCATATCCCCTGGGTTATGTACAGTATATGCAATGTCGCATGCCCAGTATCACGGCACAGCTTTTCAGCCATGATTTCTGTAACTTTTAGCCCTTGTTTTCCATTAAAAACCACTTTCCCTACATCAGCATGTGTCAAAATGATAAAACACATCTTTAGCTAAATGGACACAGTGGGAGGTACACACAAGTTTCCTACAGCGCCAACGCCATATTGAACATCCAGTGTTATGGACTTGTCCTCCTGTGTGTGTGTGTGTGTGTGTGTGTGTGTGTGTGTGTGGCATGGAACAGATAGTTGGGCACAGATGAGAGGAGGGTGTTATTTCTAGTTGCATGCCATCAGAAGTATGTCCGCAGGCCCATAGAAATGATGCAGTAGATTGCTACAGCACAGAGGAAAGGGGGTGTAATTCCATTCACTGGCAGCAAGTCTTCCTCGCAACAAGGAACTATTTTTTTGTGTCGGAGCAATAAAATCAATAAAAATAATTTAAAATAAAAAAAAAATATATTTTTCTTTATTTCTTTTTCTCACCCAAAGAAAGTGGAACATTGTATAATCACAATAAACCATTACAGGGTATGGGTTATGCTGGGATTTACTCAGTTCTGGTGTGAATTTGGTCACTCGGCCACCACACCACCCTCACCCTCACCCAACTCCATTAAATCTCAACTTCACCAACTCCCATTCCCCCCGTAACTGCAGCTAGTCTGCCTTTAGCCAAATGAACATGGTTAATTTTTTTTTTTACTTTATTTTTATTATTTTGCATACTAATATACATATTACAAAAACCCATATCTTGACAGGACCATAAACAGCATACATCAGCATGGCTTCTAACCAGTTAATCACAGAAAGGGTGCATCAAGATATTTTGATACCACACGGGGTAATTACGAATTGAAAGATAAACTACTAAAGAGTACAGAAATGTTGCTGTAAAATTAGGCCCAGGAGCAGTATGACTTGTATTCGAGTAAACTAAAGTCCAAGAAATACAAAAGTCTGGCTTTAGTACACCTCTATAGGCATGTGGTGCCATACTATATAGCCGTAAGTGTTATAATTGTTATAACTTCAGGTAACAAACTTAGCAATGGCGTCATCTCGTTAATTTTGCCCCCCCCCAATCTAAGTTAAAGCCCTCCCAATCATTTTTGCAGCAGAGGGAAATATATATTTAATTCTGTCATGTTTCTGTCATTTTATTCTTTTCTTTCTATCTGCTGTGCTGCATCTTCAAGGCAAGCAAAGGCAAACTTAGCCATTTTTAATTTTTTAATTTATTTATTGCCATGGCCCCGCAGCGCTTCTTCTAAGCGCCACCACGGCACTTTGCTAATGCTTAATCTGAGCCAGAGAGGGGAGCTGGACTTGTATGAGAGCTGGAGCGCTCAGTGCATTTCATGACTGCCTGCAGTCAGTACGTCTTCTTGTACTACTGTAGTGCGACAGCCAACAGTGCAAGGCAACTGCAACTTGAGCCCACTCAGCCAGCTGGACTAGTAGAGATGGAGATGAGTCAGGAGGATGGACTCAAGAGCTGAGCTCAGCTCACAGATCATCTGGAACACCGCCAGGGAAAGGGAAGTAACTTGAATCTGTCGGGAGTTAGTTAGGACTCGTCTCTCAGGAGGTGGAGGCGGGGGGGAAGGGGGCTCACTGCCCATTGCTGCTGCAACCTGAGTATTTAGTTTGAGTCACAACATGAGCAGGTACTGTTTAGTGTTATTTTTTTTTTGCCTTCCTTGGAACTGTAACTTGGAAGACTGGGGTGGGGGAGGAGGATTCACTGGATTGTGGAGGAGTTAGTGGACTGGTGGTGGTCATGTCAGTAGTGGTGGGGAGTTGGGGACAGACACTAGCGGACTCTGAGTTGGGCCGGGGGGGACAAATCAAAGCAGTGGGCTGGCTGGGCTCAATTGGGTATGGGCACCAGACATGGTAAACCACAAGCAAAATTATTCTGTGCTTGGTGAACTGAGGACTTCTTATTTTTATTTGGACAACGAGGTGGTGAGAGGACCTTGTGTCCATTCATTTAAGTTTGAGTGTTCCCTTCACTCCCTGGTCATGAGAGGATTGGGGGGGGAGGGCTGTGTTATTTGTTTGTTTAAAGTTCAAAATGTTTTTATGATTTGTTAAGAATAACATCTATACTTTGTAGTGGGAGTGCCAAAGTATCTTTTTCTTCTCCTCTGGCTGTGAGAGAGCTGGGGGGGGGGGTAAATAATTTTGTTTTATTTAATTTTTATTTTTTGGTTAAGTTGGGGTGGTGAGAGAACCCTTATACTTATATTTATATTTTTATTTTATTTCTGAGTCCTCTCGCTTAGTCCAGATTTGATTTTGTTCGGGGTGAGGTTGGCTTTTTTATTTGTTTATATATTTTGATAAAGTTTTGAATTTATTTAATTTGTTTTATGTTGGGGTGGGATATTTATTTTATTCTGCTAAGTTTGATTATTGTGGTGTGTTTGATGGGTTTATTGATTTTGGTTTTAATTGTTTAGTAGCAGCATGTGTTGGCCCTCAGTCCCCATGGTGGTGCGCTATTCATCCTCCTCTCTTCATGCCCTCCACCCCTTTTATCCTCCCCCTCTCCAATATGATACATATCAGCGCTGTAGAGTGCTGAGAATTGTTCGTAGGAGAGGGAAAGGGAAAGGGGTGGGGGGCTGCGATCAGGGGAGGATGGACGAGGGGCCACCGTATCGGGGTAGTTCGATCCAGAAGGTGCCCTGGGGTGAAATGGAATCCAGATCGTGGTTTACCATGTCTGGTGCCCATACCCAAGGGCACTACTGAATTCAGTAGGCAGATGGGCCAGACAGCCTCCGAGGTTCATCCAACTCGGGCAGTGTTATGCAATGCCAGGTCCATCAGGAATAAGACTGGCATTATTGCTGATCTTGTTGGCTCGGTGGACTTGGCTTGCATCACCAAAACCTGACTGGATTAAACTCCAGGCCCTATGTTGGAGGCCATGACTCCGGCCGGGTACTCAGTAATACACTGCCTGAGATTGGACTGCAGGGGTGGGGGGGTTGCAGTCTGTTTTAAGACTGAACTGGGCCTCACAAGTGTAGTAGTGGGAGAGGCTGAGTCCTTTGAGTGTACAGTAGTAGCAGGTTTAGGTGTTCGAATCATACTCATCTACCGTCCACCCGGGGATGGGAAACGTTTCCTACAGGCAGTAGCAGACTTCATCATCGACATGTCGTTTGAGTCGCCCAGATTGATGGTTCTGGGCGACTTCAACGCCTGGGTCGACGATGAACTTTTGCAATTTGGTAATCACTTCCTCCAATTAATGACTTCTTTGGGCCTTACACAGGTAGTTTCCACTGCTACCCATTAATCTGGACACTCTCTGAACTTAGTCTTTCTCCTGGGGATTGATGCATCCAATTTGGGGGTGGAACCAGTGGCATGGTCTGATCACTACACTGTGAGGTTCAGTTTTTGCACCCCCCTGAGAAGGACTACCCCTGTGGAGATGGTTAGGTACCACCCTTTATGGGATATTACCTCCCAAGACCTTGCGGCAATTCTTGACCTCTCATCCCCCGTGTTGGTGAGCAGTAATCCAGAGACCCTGGTCTCAGCCTATAATATGGCTGTTACAGTGGCTCTGGATTCTATTGCTCCTGTTCGTGTGTGCCTCCCATCCCTGTGCCCCAAGTCCCCTTGGTTTGATGGGACATTGAGGGAGATGTGGAGACAGGGGAGAAGGTTAGAGTGGTGCTGGCACAAGTCCGCCCTTGAAGCCGACCGCCTTAGATTGATGGAACATTATTCTGTCTATCAATCTGCAATCACCCGTATGAAGGCAGAATTCCTGTCCAGGGAGATTGCAGTTGCTCGGAATTGATCAGCTCAGCTGTTTCGAACAGTAGAACAGACCATGCAACCCAGCCTGTCTGCAAGTTTGAAAAGCCTTTTTGCAATTACAGTGTGAGGAGCTTGCTCATTTCTTTGCAACTAAGGTGGCTGACATCAGGGCGGATTTGCATCCAGCAATCTCTAAGGGTGATGCTTTTGAACAGTGTGAGTTCACAGTACCTCAGTTTTCTTGGAGTTCCTTCAGCCGACCTGATTTTGTGGATGTCATGAGGATTATTCATAGTGTGCGCCCCACAAGCTGTAGTTTGGATCCTGGACTGACCTCCCTAATTTTGGGTTGTAGTAATATCATCGGTCCAGTCCTTGTGCAAATAGTCTGGTGCTCCTTGGAGTTGGGTGAGTTTTCTAGCCCCCTGAAAGAGGCGGTGGTGACACCTCTCTTGAAGAAAGCTACCTTGGACCCAGACTGTTTCACAAACTACAGACCTATCTCAAACCTTCCCTTTATTGGGAAGGTGATTGAGAAGGTAGTGGTGGCCCAATTGGAAGACCATTTAACCATCCATGACATCTACGAATCCTTCCAATCCAGTTTTCGTAAAAGACATAGCACCGAGACTGCGCTGGTTCGGGTGTTTAATGATCTTCTGAGGGCGAGAGATCAGAAGAGGCGTTCCATTCTGGTTCTCCTTGACCTCTCGTCGGCTTTTGACACTGTGGATCACTTGGTGTTGATAGCACGCCTCAGGCAGATCTGTGGAATATTGGGAATCGTTCTTCAATGGTTCACCTCATTCCTCACTGGGAGATCACAAAGAGTTGTGTCTGGGTTTTTTTCCTCAAGCCCAACTTCTTTGTTGTGTGGGGTGCCTCAGGGTTCAGTGCTGTCTCCCAAGTTATTCGCGGTGTATATGCTGCTCCTCGGAGACATTATAAGACAGTATGGGCTGAGGTTTCACTGCTATGCAGATGATACCCAGCTATATCTGTCTTTCACACCCGACCAGGATGGAGCTCTCTCGGTGTTTAACAACTGTCTGGAAGAAATTCAGGATTGAATGGATTTTAGTTGGCTGAAGTTATTAATTTACTGTGGTTTTATCTGTGTTTATTATTGAATTCTAATGTTTGATTTTACTGTTTTAATATATACAGCGCCTTGAAAAATGAAAGGCACTTTATAAATAAACGTATTATTATTATTAATTCAAGGGAGCGAGGATGCAACATGCAAGGTGTTGGTGTTGTGTGGGCTGGAGTTGGATGTTCCTAGTCTGCCTTACTGTAGGTAGTGTGTCAGTGCTTCACTGGCAGCTGTTTTATTTTCCTGACTTTACAGTGTGTAAAGTGGAAAATAAAATGGGTGTCACTGGAGACTCACAGGATGGGACAGTCATGATGTGAGATGAGGAGGGGATTCAATTTCTGTTTCTGTAGCACTTGCACCCGCCTCCAATACCCTGTCTACCAACAGCAAAGTGGCTTGTTTCCACAGCGGGGCCAATCAGTGCAGAAACACGTGGTGTGCTTTTCCAACACACACGTGGTACACTAGTCCTGACTCCCGTTCTGTGCAGCAACTGACCAGATAGTGGTGACGCAGTTGGTATTTGGCGGAGGAGCGAGTAGTAGGAGAGCAAACTTGCAGAGGAGAAGAGAGATAGAGATTCTTTTTTTGGATCTAACAAAATTGTAAAATAATACTAGTAGTAGTACTCAGTTAATTACTCATTCACTGTGACTGAGTCTGTCTGAGTGATCAAAAAACAATGCTTTTTCAAGAGCTTAGTGTCTTTTTTTTGTACAATTGTTTTTCTGCCTGACTACTGGGACTCTAGTCAGAGGGACTGGGCAGGGTGGGGGTTGTATTGAAAAGCTCTCCCTGAGAGTGCCTGTGAGTGCCAGATTAGAGATGTAACATAACATTACTGTGTTGTGTATTTTTTTTTTCTTTTCTCCTCAGTTCACCTCATTCTGTCAGTTGTATAAAAGCAAGGGGATATAGCAGTTCAGAGTCAGACACTGTCTGCAGCCTATGAGATACAAACTGCAGCATAGCACTGCCTATAAAGTACAATAGCTCCTTTTTTTGTACAAGGTGACCAAGGGCAGGCAAGGAGGCTGTGAGCCAGACTAATCAGTCTGATTATTATTTTGTTTCAGAAGTCATTTTTTTCATTACTTGGAAGGAAGAAGTTGGAACTTGGCTGGCTGCTGTGTGTTAATCTCAGTTCTGTTGCTAAAATAGCCTTTTCACATAGCATACCCAATACCCATCCAATTCTGAACTAAATTACTTGACATACATTTTGAGCCATGTGTGTTAGGCTCCATCTGTTTTATTAAATATTGTTTTTCCAGTAGCGTGCCCATTACTTTTCATACTGTTTGAGCCCTGTGTACATCGCAAGACCATCTGTTTTATATAAAAAGCAGTTTTCCAGTACCATACTCATACTTTGCATATTGTGAGGCCTGTGTGTTGGGTGCATCTGTTTTATTAAATAAAATAGCAATTTTCTGTAGCCTACAACCCATTACTTCATGTACTATGAGCCCTGTGTGTTAAGCAATTTTCCAGTTGCCTACTCATTACTTCATACATTGTGAGCACTATGTTTTGGCTCTGTCTGTTTTATTAAATAGTAATTTTCCAGTAACCTACTCATTACTTCGTACATTGTGAACCTTGTGTGTTGGCTCTGTCTGCTTTATTAAATAGTAATTTTCCAGTAGCCTACTCATTACTTTGTACATTGTGAGCCCTGTGTGTTGGCTCTGTCTGTTTTATTAAATAGCAATTTTCCAGTAGCCTACTCATTACTTCGTACATTGTGAGCCCTGTGTGTTGGCTCTGTCTGTTTTATTAAACAGCAGTTTTCCAGTAGCCTACTCATTACTTCGTACATTGTGAGCCCAGTGTGTTGGCTCTGTCTGTTTTATTAAGTAGCAATTTCCAGTAACCTACTCATTACTTCGTACATTGTGAGCCCTGTGTGTTGGCTCTGTCTGTTTTATTAAACAGCAGTTTTCCAGTAGCCTACTCATTACTTCGTACATTGTGAGCCCTGTGTGTTGGCTCTGTCTGTTTTATTAAACAGCAATTTTCCAGTAGCCTACTCATTACTTCGTACATTGTGAACCTTGTGTGTTGGCTCTGTCTGCTTTATTAAAAAGTAATTTTCCAGTAGCCTACTCATTACTTCGCATACTGTGAGCCCAGTGTGTTATAGGCTCCATTTGGTTTTCCTGTAGCAGACTTGTAACATCACAAATTCACATACTGTGAGCCTGTGTGTCTGTCAGATAAACAGTTTCTTTTCTGGTTGCATGCCTGCCAGACCCTGTTTTCAGCATAAAAGGCATTTTTTCTTATAACATACTCAGTACTTGTTAAAAATGAGTATCCGTGACTTTTTCCATCCAAAATCAAAAAGTCAGAATAAAGCAACTGACTGCCCAAACACCAGTGCAGATCAAGAGCTGCGATCCAAGCAACCTTCAAGATATGAAGTAGAATTATCAGTACCAGCAGATGTATGGGTGGAGAACACATCCGCTTCTGGAACAAGTAGCAATGCAGAATCAGTAGCCATATTTAAGCCTACTCTTGATGTTGTACCCTGTGATTTAGGAACCAAAGAATCCAGTCCTATGCAGCCAAAGCTGTCTAATTTCCCACAAAGGGATTTTGGAAAGCAGAAGCATTCATTTTCAAGCAGCTGGTATGCATCATTTACATGGCTTGAATATAGTGCCAGCAATGATGCAGTATTTTGCTTTGCCTGCAGAATATTTTCAAGTTGCACTGGTCGAGCGGATGCTGCTTTCACGTTGAGAGGGTTTAACAATTGAAGGAAGGCAACAGAGAAGTTACGGGAACACCAACAAACAGCAATACATACAGGAGCAATGGAGGCCTGGTCTACTTGTGTGAAATCTAAAGAATGAGGCAATATTATACAGCTAATGGATTCAGCAATGATTGCAGATATTAAAAAGTCTAGGGAGTACCTAAGAAGAATAGTTGAGATTGTTTTGTTGTTTGGCAGACAGGGATCTAACTGCCTTTCGAGGCCATAGGGAGTGTGACGGGAGCTCAAACAGGGGTAACGTTTTAGAGAATTTTGATCTTCTAAAAAAGTTTGATCCTGAATTGGAAAATGTGCAGACTCAAATGCCAGGAAATGCCACCTATCTGTCACCACTTAGTCAAAATCAGATGATAGAATGCTGTGCAAAATTAATAAGAGAGAAAATATTAAATGAAGTAAAAGAAGCAAAGTATTTTGCAATACTTGCTGATGAATCTAGAGATATCGCTTGTAGAGAACAAATGAGTATTTGCCTTCGTTATGTTCACCATGGTTCCCCTGTAGAGAAATTGTTGTGCTTCCATCAAGTAACAGCATTAGATGCTCAGAGTCTGACAAATGAACTGTATTCAGAGCTGACTAACTGGGACCTCCATGAGAATTCTGTGACTTGCATAACTCAAGCTTATGACGGTGCGTCTGTTATGAGCGTCAGCTTAAATGGTGTCCAGGAACTATTCCGTCATAAGCATCCATATGCTATATATGTTCATTACTATGCACATATTCTGAATTTGGTCCTTGTAGATGCCTGTTCTTCCTTTCTTGCTGTACGGAAATTCTTTGACATGCTTCAAGAGATACACATGTTCTTTTCAAAATCTGTCCTGACTCACTAGGGGTTCTTAAATGTTCAAAAGAATCTTGGGTTGAATACAATTCTTAAGATATCAGGGTTGAATTCTATCAGGTGGGCTTGTCAAAAGCGAGCAACAAAGGCAGTAATAGAAACCTATCCAGCTCTTCTAAAATATCTTTTAGAATGTGAAGAAGGAGAAACTGCAAAGGCCAGAGGACTCCACAGCAAGCTTCTGGAATTCAACAATATCTTTCTCCTTAAAATGTTTGACAAACTACTGTCTATGGCTAATGGAACAAATAACTTACTTCAGACTCAGGCTTTGGACTTTGGATATGCAGTGACTGCTGTATCTGCTCTGAGAGACACAATTGCAGAATTTTGTACTGAAGAGCGATTTTTAGTTCTCTACAGGGAAGCTGAAATTATGGCAGGAAAATATGGGGCGTACACACCCAAAACCCCTCAGAGTCCACAGAGGCAAAGGAAGTTACCACGTACTTGGGAGCAATTTTTTCCAACTTCAAGAACTGGGAACTGAACAAAGTGCATCAGCATCACATGAACCAAGAACTGCTGTGCATTTGAGAATCAATGTTTTTTTACCCTGTGATTGACATACTGATTGGAGAGATTGACAGAAGGTTTTCCAAGCACAACCATACACTGATGGTTGCTAGCAATGCTCTCAGACCACAGTCTAACACTTTTTTTGGACCAGGACAAACTGAGACCACTTGGAGAGATATTTGATTGTCCAGTTCTGGAAGAAGAACTAGTAGTAGCAAGAAACTTGATTCGACGGCTGCCAGAAAATGAATGTCCACAAGATATGATCAGTCTTTATAATGTACTTCCAGAAGTTATGTATCCAACACTGCATAAATCACTGCAGATTGCTTTAACAATTCCTGTTACCACATGTGTATGTGAGTGCTCCTTCAGTGCCATGAGTCGCATTAAGACATATCTGAGAAAAAAGACTGAAAATGACAGATTGAGTTCACTTGGAATTCTCAACATTCAGAGTGAAGAAAGCAGACAACTTGATACTGATGAAGTGATTGATGAATTGGTATCCATGACAAACAGAAAGGCTGAGCTGCTTCTCCCAAAATCAGCAAGATAATAACTAGTAAAACCTGTATGGCACTCTGATATTTTGCTCTGTGATTGTAAGTTCAAAAGGAAGGATACTTAAGTATCCCAGCACATTTCTGGGACCCAGAAATGTGCTGAGATACTTGGGATAATGGAGTCTGTCTGTTTTACTTTAGGGTCCTGTAACCTTCCCAGCAGATCTGCTGGAATAATGGTGTCTGGCTGTTCTCATATCTGCTCTGGAGTCCTGTAACCTTCCCAGCAGATCTGCTGGGATAATAGTGCCTGGCTGGTCTCTTATTTGCTCTGGGGTCCTGTAACCTTCCCAGCAAATCTGCTGGGATAATGGTGCCTGGCTGCTCTCTTATTTGCTCTGGGGTCCTGTAACCTTCCCAGCAGATCTGCTGGGATAATGGCGTATCTGTTTTCCTCAGGGGTTCGGTAACCTTCCAGTTTTCTGTGGGATCCTTAACATTCCCAGCAGATCTGCTGGGATAATAGTGTCTATATTTCCATTATCCTCGGTGGTCCAGTAACCAAATTTTTCTACATGTACCATTTAAAAGAGGTCATAATAACCAGGCTTATTAAACATATATTGCGTGATTAAAATGCAGGAAAAGCCACCGTTTGAAGGTAAGAATCTCAAAATTTTCTAGACGGGGGACATGCCCCTGGACCCCCCCTAGATTTGTTAGGATTTTGACTGGGGGGCATTAGTCCCCCAACTTTATACCCCTGGTGATGCCCCTGAAACTTAGACATTCTAATATTCAATAAAAATTACAGCTAGTTCCAGCTAGAAGTTAGAAGAAATCAGGCAAGTTTCACAATTTCAGTCAGTTTCCTACATCTTCATCAGACATGCGGCTGTCTGTGGAGCTATAAACCTGATGGTGTTCCAGCAAATGGAAGGCCCATTTTCCTGCCTCTGATGGGTTGGTGAAGATCCAAATGTTATCCTTATAGACAATTTGCAACTGCGCTGGGTAAATCATGGTGTGGGGAATTGAGGCAGCTCTCAACTTTTGATGGATGCCATCAAATTTCTTATGTTGTATGCGGGTTGCATAACTAATGTCGAGGAAATGAAAAACATTATTCTCATTCTGTGTAAGTGATCCTACCCTGCGAGCCAGCCGGAGAATCCTGTCCCGGGTCCTGACACCATCCGTAACAAGCAATAGAGTTTGGGGGTTATCAGAGGCCTCCCAGTAACCTCATGGAGTGATCCTGTAGGCTTTGTGTAAAACAAATAGGATCAATGACTCCTTCGGGCAGAGTTTTTCCTGTAGCCCCTCCTGCAGAAACATTAAGGGATGATCCCCTTCAATGCCTTTGGGGAGCCCCAAAATGCGCACATGTGATGATCGAGTCTGGTTTTCTATGGATTCAAGTCTGACTTGAAAGGGTGCATTCTCCTTAATTAGATTTGCAGTGCCAGTGGCTGTAGTTTCCATTTGTCTCTTGGCATCCCCAATCTCCGTTTTGACTTGCTCAGCTGTCATTTCCAGTAAGTCAGGTACCAAAAGAGTCCATCTTAGTATTCAAAGCAGTAACTACTGAAATCAGGTGCTGGAATTTAGATCCAATTGAAGCCATAGTTTCCTCCATCTCTCTAGAAGTTGTGGCCTGTGTTGCACTCTCCGTGTTTCTAGGCTGTGGCGTCCCTGCAGTTTTTTCTCCCGTTCCTCAACCTTTTTCATTGCGAGGGTTATCCATTATATGTTTATAAGGGTGCTCTTTCCAGTTTCAATGAAAAACTTAAGAAGTAACCGATGTAGAAAGGCGACATTAGGGTTTTTACAAGGTTTAAGTGTAGATCTGGTTAAGTTTGCTTCCTCTCAGCTCGGGCTCAGCAGCGCCCCCTCAAACATGGTTTAAACTTCAAAACCCCTGTACTGTATATTATTGTATTCATGTAACTGAATGTAAATAACTCCTTTGATTGTGTGTAATATTCTCATGTATCTATTCTATGTATGTATATTGTTTGTAACTCCCTCCCCCTCATCCTTGGGTCATACCTGGAAACGAGCCTCTGCTCAATGTGCTTTTCCCAGTTATCAAATGTTTCAATAAATAAAAATTAAAAAAACACCAGGCATGGGTAAATCCCAGCATAACCCACACCCTGTCCTGGTTTATTGATTCAGTATGTCATAATGACCCTACATAGTAAGATGATGTTATTTTACAAGGTAAAGTATGTCACAGTGCATACGGAACTAATCAGAGTGCAGCTTTCCCAATGCTGATGACATCACAGTAGCAAAGTGCAAAACAAAGTTTGGTAGCACCTCTGCACCTGAACACACACAAAGCAATGTTCAGCATGATGGGAGATAGAGTAGAAATAGAGACTCACAGCACTGGACAGCAGTTCAACAATGCCACAGCATGTGCAAGGTACCCTCCTAGCAGTGTACAGCACAGGGAAAAATCTGCACTGCATATGTCTCACAGTGGTAGTGCAGCTAGTCAGGAATGTGGTGAGAGTGCAAAAGATAGCAGTATCAGAGACATGAGCAGCAATATGTATGTGGACACCTCTGTACCATCAGACACAGTGCATCAGGAAACATGTCCTGTCATTGATTCCAGAGTATCATAGCCACGTACCAGTGTAAGTCTGACAAAACAGGATTCTGCAAAGGTGTTGCACATCACACAATCAGCTGGTAGATCCCATCCTACTACCATTCCAGACAAAGGAAATGTCACTCAGCATGTGTCGACTAGTGGTAGCACTCCTCTTTTTCCAATTATTTATCTGGCAGACAGTAACAGGCAGAGGAACAGGGCAGGCAGGCAGCAGCAGTACTGTGCAATGTTATCAGTCTGTATCATCACATACACTCCATCAGTCAAAGAACAAAAGCATTGTGAAGACACCATCACTGAGCAGTAGCACTGCATGTGTAGCACAAGCTCCATCCCCTGGCACAAGTCACCCAGGTGAAAAGAGTGACACTAGTCACAGTAGACATGTGAGCATCTCAAACGAGGATCTAGACATGCTGCTGTAGCTGAGACAGAGAGCAGCCACCAGCATCCTTAAAGCAAGGAGGTGATTTGTTAGAGTACACTGAATTTAATTCTTAATTTTTGGGCCTGTGTAAGTAAGTAGAAGTCAGTGTCTTGGTTCTCTGTTTTTGGGGTTGACTTTTCTTAGTGTAACTTTTATTATTTTTCAGGAAGGGAATATAGCTAGGAGAATATTTGCAGTCATTTGTGACTAGACCTGTTACTTAAACTCTGTGAAATAGGTGTCTGAAAGGAAGGAAGGCACTCACTGGGGTGGTGGGTCAGAGTTGCAGTTGATTGTTTCTGGAGGGCATGGGCTTGGTCCCACCCACCCTGCCCTCACTCCACCCACCCCAAGTGCATCATTTTTTTATATCAGGGTTCTGATATCATTTCTCCAAAAGTGCAAAAGACATACACCTGTTCATATCCTTAACAGCACAGCACACTGAATAGGGGGTAAACACACTCACACACTAAAAAAAAACTGGAAGGGAGACAGGCAAGTGGGGAGTGGTGATATGCACTGGCTGTGGAGCAGCAGTGTTCCAGGAGACATTCTGGAGGCTGTGTTGCTGCCCTATTTGCATGCACCTCTCTGGTCTCAGAGAGGAGGTTGCTAGTCTCCATGCTGACCTGGTGAGGATTTGGGAAACCTCCTTTCCCACCCAGGGACCACCCAGGCCACCATCACTGCCTCAGAGGTTGCCAGGAAAGATGAGTGGTTGGACCACGATGGCCTCAGGGAGGGTGAGGGTGGTGGATCAGAGGCGCATCCCTCCAGTTGTGCCTCTCCACAATTCATTCACCATTTTGGTGGAGCATGATTCCTCTATAGAGGCACCTGCAGGGGAGACCATGGAGGATGCTGGGAACCTCCACAAAGGAAACCCACAGGAGAGTGGCACAGGACCCCATAGGGGAAAGAAACAACTCCTGGTGGGGGGCTCAATCATTAGGGGGTAGAACTGGAGGAGGGAGGGGGGGAGAGCGAGGTAAGGTGCTTGCCTGATTCCATGGCTTGGAGGGACAGGAAGCGAATCCTCAGGATCAAGGTAGCAGCTGCACAGGGGAGGGAGCTAGATGTCATTTTCCACCTAGGGACAAATGGCCTGGCTGGGAATGGGATCAGAGCAGTGCAGCAGGAGTTTGTGGAGTTGGGGAGGGGACTTAGACAAGTAGCATGTATGGTAACTTTCTCAGAAGTGCTGCCTGTCTATGGCATGGGTGAGGCTAGGGTACTCTGCACCATGGGATTCAATGACTGGTTGAAAAAACTGGTGCATAGCTCAGGGATGTGGCTTCATTGGAGACTGGGGTTCCACCTGGAGGGATACAGGTCTATACTGGTGTAATGGTCTGCATCTGTCCAGGAGGGAAACCAGGATCCTAGGTGATAAGTTTAAATGCTTCATTGGCAAGCATTTAAACTAGCCAAGGAAGGGGGGGCACTGAAAAGTAGCAGGGAAATCCCAGCCCTCCCCCACCAACATAACAGTGTAGTTAGCTTAGTAGACACAAAGGCAGAGAAGTTGAAAGGAGGTAAGACAGGGGTAAATCCAGAAAAAGACAAAGGCAGTAAGTACAAGGATGGGCCTAAAAGGGGTAATGCCATCAAAAAATGGAGGACAATGAGTACCAATGCTCATAGTCTGGGTAACAAGCTCCCTGAACTAGTGGCCTTGATGGAAGAGGAATGCCTGGATATTGTGTCAGTCACAGAAACATGGTACCCAGAGAACCGTGACTGGGATGTCAACATACCAGGTAAACAATCTACAGGAGGGACATGGAGGGTAAATGAGGAGGAGGAGTAGCTCTCTACATAAGGGAAGGAATCAAAGCAACAGAACTAAAGGGTAAACAGGGAGGGGAGGAGGCACTGTGGGTCACCCTAGAACAGGAAATGGCACCACAATCTGCACAGGGGTTGTTTACAGCCCTCCATCTCTGGGGAAGGCAATGAACAAGAAAATAATAGAAGGAATCCTTAGAATGGCAGAAAAAGGAGAGATATTGTTGATGGGGGACCTGAATATGCCAGATGTTGACTGGAGAACCTTTACTGCAGTGACATCCAAGAGCAGGGTTATTCTCGATGCCGTACAGGGGGCATGCCTCAGACAGCTAGTTTTGGAACCCACTCGGGAGGGAGCAATCTTAGACCTGGTACTCTCAAATGGGGATGGAGAGAGGCTCTCATATTTAGAAGTGGGTAGCCACCAGGGAACAAGCAACCACCAAACAGTGTGGTTCACAATAAACACAGCTGTAGAGTCAAACCATAGAAAAGCAAGGATGTTGGACTTTAGGAGGTCTGGCTTTGGCAAAATGGGAGCGTGCCTCAAAAAAGTACTAGCAAACAGGCAAGAAGGAGGGGTGGAAGAACAATGGGGAAAAATTAAAAACTGCCATCACAGAGGCAACAAGCCTTTGTGAAAAGCAAATCAATAAAACAAAATGAAGGAAAAAGCCACTATGGTTCTCAAAAGAGGTGGCAGGGAGGGTTAAGGAGAAAAGGATAGCATTCAGGAAATATAAGGAAACACAGAAGGAGCAGGACAGAGAACTATATCAGTTAAAGCAGAAGGAGGCGGGGAAGGTAGTCAGAATAACAAAGGATCAAACTGAGGAAAAGATGGCCAACTCTGTTAAGAAGGTGGGTAAAACCTTTTATAGGTACATTAGAGAGCGAAGAAAGACCAAAGGAGGGATACTGAGGCTTAATAAAGAGGAGGGAATGAGGGCAGGGGGTGACAGTGAAAAAGCAGGGATACTGAGCGAATACATCTGCTCAGTAGTCATAAAAGAAGAGGAAGGGGAGGTACCTAAACCAAACAATAGAAACACTCTGGATAGGGGGGTCAATACAAGTCCTTTCATGGAAGAAAGGGTTCTGAAAGAACTCTTAAAACTGAATGTGGACAAAGCAATGGGGCCTGATGGGATTCACCCCAGAATTCTTAAAGAACTAAGGGAAGAACTAGTGACACCACTGACTACCCTCTTTAACAAATCATGGGAGGATGGGGATATGATTCCACTTCATAAAAGTGGGGACAAGGTAGAGGCAGGAAACTATAGACCTGTTAGTTTGATCTCAGTGGTAGGGAAAATTATGGAATCACTTCTGAAGGAAAGAATTGATGAGTGCCTAGAGGCCAGTGGGGCACAGGACCCAAGGCAGCATGAATTCACTGCGGGAAGGTCATGTCAGACAAATGTAATAGATTTCTTTGACTGGGTGACCAAAGTAGGAGACCAGGGAGGGGCTGTGGACATGGCCTACCTGGATGTTAGCAAGGCATTTAACACAGTCCCACACGAAAGATTAATGTACAGGTTAGCCAGCCTTGGACTGGACCCCAAGGTGGTAGCCTGGGAAAAAAATTGACAGGACAAAAGGATGCAGAGGGTAATAATAAACAGAGTCCACTCTGAAGAAAGGGGGGTTACTAGTGGGGTACCGCAGCGTTCAGTATTGGGACCGATCCTCTTTAATGTCATTATAAGTGACATTGTGGAGGAACTGGAAGGAAAAGTATGTCTCTTTGCAGATGACACAAAGGTCTGCAACAGGGTTGATATGCAAGGTGGGGTGGAAAGGATGGGAAGGGACTTGGCAAGGTTGGAGGAATGGTCAAATGTATTGCAACTTAGATTCAATGCAAAAAAGTGCAAAGTAATGCACCTGGGAAATAAAAACCCAGGGGGAGTGTACGCAATGGGAGGTGAGATACTAACAACAAAAATGGGAAGGGACCTAGGGGTAGTCATATCAGACGACCTAAAGGTGGGCAAGTAATGTGAGAAGGCAGTAAGGAGGACTGGGGGATACTGGGATGCATAGGGAGAGGCATCACCAGTAGAAAACAGGAAGTTGTTATCCCTCTGTACAGATAGTTGGCAAAACCCCATCTGGAGTACTGCATGCAGTTCTGGAGACCCCATCTCTGCAAGGACATAGACAGGATGGAGGCTGTCCAGAGGAGGGCAATTAAAATGGTGCAGGGTCTGCACCAGATGTCATACGAAGAGAGACTAAAGGAGCTTAATAAGTATACCCTCGAGGAAAGGAGGGAGGGGGGACATGATAGAAACTTTCAAGTACCTCAAGGGAATTAACAAAGTCCAAGAGGGCAGCATCTTTCAGAAAAAGAGATGTGCAAGAACAAGGCGGCACTATTTGAAGATAGAGGGGGGACGGCTCAGAGGTAATGTGAAGAAGTATTTTTTCACAGAGAGGGTTGTGGATGCATGGAATGGCCTTCTTGAGCAGGTCATGGAGTCAAAAACGTGGGGAAATTGAAGCATGCATGGGACAGACATAAGGCAATTCTAGTGGGGGGTAGGAGGAGTAGGCTGTTGGTTAACTAGGATCTGCAGCCTATCCATTAGGTAGGGAAATGAACAGACTAGGTGGGCCAAGTGGTCCTAATCTGCCATCAAATTCTATGTTTCTAGACATGCTTCAGCAAGCGAAAGATGAGTGAAATACACAGAAGAGTACTGCTTGGGAAGTCAACATCCTAGATGACTGGCTCTGTAGCAAAAATATTGTAGTATATTATAAAGAAGTCCCAGTAATGGAACCGAATACTCTCCTTCGTGAATTCTATGCATATGTGTGTGTGGATTTATCTGGTATCCATCCATACCCCCCTTTCCCCAGAAAGAAAACACAGACACATATCTTGGAGGAAATGGCTGCAACCACACGTTTATTGATTACAATCCAGACTGAGAGCAGCGTGCGCACCCAGGAGGATCACCTCTCCGAGGCTGAAAGGGCCAAGGCTGCTAGGCTGCCCCTGCCAGGTGTCTTTTGCCTTGCAGTATAGCTGTACCTGCTTGAGGCAGACCATGACCCCTCCCCTGGGTCAGGGTACCTGGTTTCTGCCTACACACCAGCGGGGCGGGGTCATGAGCCCTTCAGAAGAATTCAGCTCATCACCGCCCCTTAACCACCATTCGCTGTCATAGTGATCCTCCCAAGATGCCACGCCTACCATGACTGTGACAAATTTGACATTCACATTTGTCCTGACTATTTATTCTAGCCTATTTGGTTTCTCCTGCTTCTGACTCAGTTTTACACCCTTTTGGAGGAGGCGAAAACCCCAGGAAAAACCCTGTTACAGGGAAAACTGGGAAAAAACACTTCCCGACCCCTAATGCGGTCACCCTTAATGGGTCAAAGGAGGGTTTCCTAACTGCCTGGCCCCACTACCACGCTTTTACGAGGGCAGGTGAGTGGTTGATCCTAGAAGAGTGAAAGGAGACAGAGGAAGGACTGTTGGCTACAGTCCAAGAAATTTCTCTTCCTCCCTTCACCCCACAGGATGTGACCCCTCTCCCAAGTGGGAGGCCTTGGTAGTCTCCCTGTCCAATCCCAGGACTCTCCCTAGCCCTCTTGGGACCACCTCTTCTCCCCCCCACCTCCTTCCCAGGTCCAGGGGAGGATGGCCCCAGACAAACTATGGCTGCTGCCATATGTTGCAGCCTCTGTATTATTTGGTATCCATCCATACCCCCTTTCCCTGGAAAGAAAACACAGACATGTATCTGGGAGGAAACGGACGCAGCCATGCATTTATTGATTACAATTCAGATTGAGAGCAGTGTGTGCACCTGGGAGGATCAACTGTTCGAGGTTGTAAGGGCCAAGGCTGCTTGGCAACCCCCATCAGGTGACGCTAGCCTTGCAGTATAGCTGTACCTGCTGGAGGTGAACCATGAATCCTCTCCCGGGTCAGGGTAACCAATTTCCACCTCAATGCCAACTTGGGAGGGGGTGGTCATGAGGCCTTCAGAAGAATTCGACTCATCATTGCCCCTTAACCACCATTCAATGTCATAGTGATTCTCCTGAGATGTCACAGGATGGACAACATCTGACTCCCCCAAGCCGACTGCTCTGCCACTTCCTCCAAGACATGCTCCAGCTCTCTTAGCCACAGTTCTAACCCCCTCTTGGCCAAACACCCTATCTCGGCTTCTATAATTTAACCAAAAGCCTGAATCTGGCTATGTTTCACCATGGTCCCCCTAGTGCTTACATGACCTTCTGCATCTCTCTGTTGATCCAAATGCGGGCCTTGTTGAGAGGAGCCACCCCCTCCCCATTTGGCCAACTAGGCCTCTGGATCAGCCAGGACAGATGTGCAAGGCCTGTGGCTGCCATTCCTTAATAGTTCAGAAATTCTCTTTCATGCCCAACAGCAAGTCCACGGTCTTCTGCCTTCCCCAGGTTGTCCCCTCCAAGATGTACCACCAACACCTTTGGGACATGCCCGGTGCACCATTCCTCCCTCAGCCAGGGGAGCAAATCTTCAAGTGCATGAGTTCTGACCCCAGTCATCGGATATGAACCCTCGGATGACCCTTTCCTCCGGAGCCTCCTCCCTGCCCCAGTCGTCCTTGCTGTATGGCCACAGATCCAGTTCAAACCACCAACCTCTGGGGACTCTGGAAAAAAACAAGAACTGTTATTGCAGATGAGGGTGCATATACCTCAAGAACACTTGTGATTTTCATCGCCCAAGCGCCTGAATCTGGCCATCCACCCACCCCATACTCCTAGCGTTTGTGGCAGCCCCTATTCTGAAGGAGTGCCCCCCATACTCCTTCGGGTTCAGCCCTACCTCCTGAATTGCTCTGGCCAGAATAGCTCTTAACTGATAAGCTGTGACAGGCCCTCCATCAGCATGCTGAAAGAATGCACCCCCTATTCTAGGCTTGGCTGCCATATATGACTGCACCCTGTCCTGAACCTTCCAAGGCACCCCAGGTGGAGCCGCCACCAGGCACCAGCATCCTTTCCACTCCTTGTCCATTTTACTCTTTCTAAGCCTCACCCAGTCCCCCGCTCTGTCGCTAGAACATCGCCCATCTTCAGCCCTGTGGTCTTGGTACTCCGGGTGGGCTGGGTTAACTCCAACACCCAGAAAGCCCCATGGAAGGCCACCAAAAACATGGTGTTGAACAGCAGTGCCTCAAATGGCATCCAACAGACCTTTGGCAGTGCCCCCTGAATGCTGTCTGGGATCACTGGGGTAATGGGGCACCTCGTGTCCTGGTGGAAAGCGATCAGCTTCCCCAACCCTTCTAGTACCTTCCACACTTTTTTTTTTTAACTCGCATTGGTTTATTGGTAAGGAAAAATATTCGAGGAATCGGATTTACATACATAATCCATAAACATAATACATATGTTAACTTTTGTCAAACATTACCAGCTCTTAAAAAAATAAAAAGAAGTAGCCCCTTTATAATTAGTAGCTCAGATCTTATAGTCCATTTCTAGAAGGGCTTAGTGAGAAGTCAATGTCCATGTTGCACTGAGTCAGAGGACTTCATAAGATGGATACAGTCTGGTGCAGAAATCCCGTGACCATCACCCAAGCATTTTGTTAAAATATATTCAGACTCTAATTCTGTTCTTGCAGGGGGATGATATGTATAATAGAATATTACCCTGACATAACAATTTAAAAACAAAACTCATACATAAAAATAGCTGGTTAACATTCAGTTCCCTGATACATTCAAATAACTGACTTCATATTGCTAATTTCAACAACTGATAAATATAAAACCCGGGATATTATTTATATTCTTCTAACAAGTTAAAATACTCTTATTATTCTATACAAGTCCCTTCCTAGTTTCCCATTACTTTGTTATGATTAAAATCTTGCAGCTAAATTACTCCAATCTTCCTGCCCTCCTCCTCCAAGAACAATCTCTCCTATTATCTAGTGAACTAATGTCTTAACTCTCCTCTTTCTCTGGCTCTCTCTCCATGCCTGCCATGGTCTCCAGATATCTAGATATTTCTCTTTTTTTCAGATGTATCGTGGAGGTAATATTCTCCATTCTCTCCACCTCTTCCACCTTGGAGATCCATTGTTCTCTCACAGTGGGCTCTGGTTTCAACCATGTGGATGTGATACATTTTAATGCAACTACCCTTAAAACCTGACTTAACTCCACCACTTTTCTTTTTTTTGGATGACAGGGTTGGTAGGCCTAAAACCAAATCCTGAAATGTTAATGGAAGGGAAAACCCAGCCATGCTTTCAATACTAGTGTGTATCTGTTGCCAAAAATTTTGCAGTTTGGGGCATTCCCAAAATATGTGATAATGTGTTGCCCTAAGGGCCCCACACTCCCGCCAGCAGGCCTGTGATGCCTGGGGTCAGAAATGCTTCATTATGACTGGAGTTCTAAAGTATCGAGTTATAATTTTCCAATTAAACTCCCTCCAACTAGATGAGAAAGTTACCTGCCAGCCCCCTTTGAATCCTACGGGTCCATTGTGCCTGTGGTACACCCCACTATCTACCTCCCATCGTGTCCTAATGTCTTCCAGAATTGGGGGGGGGGGGGGTTGTAGAAGGAAGGAGAACTTTATAAAGCAGTGAGAATAATAAAACCATACCAAAAATAATTATAAAGACTCAGGAAGGGAAACTTTTGGAGCAGATGCCAGTATATAAATATGTAAGCATTCAAACTGACCAACATTTAAACTTTGAACAGCACATAATTGAATTGATAAGGAAAACAAATGTGAAAATTGGTGCAATGAGACATATATCAAATTGTACAACTAAAGAAATATGTCTGAGTATAGTAAATCAATTAATATTACCAGTAATAGATTACGGAAGCCATATCTATAGGCATACCTCCAAAAAGCAACTACAGAGTTTGGAGGTACTTTATAATAAACTGGCGAGATTTATACTAAGATGCGATTTTAGTATCCATCATTGTATAATGTACACTAAATTAGGATGGAATACAGTTCATTACATCAGCGGGCTGAGGGTATTTGGTTGAAGCAGATTCAAGGATTATTTAAAAATATGCCTCAACATCATTCAGTAGTTAAACTTCAAAAGCCAAAACACAGATTGAATTTATGAAAATCAGGTGCCAGGGACTTGATGATTTCAAAAATAAAAAATCGATTTAGTAATATGACTTTTCAGCATAAAGCTGCTTTAAGTTGGAATGGACTTCCTCCTTTCCTACATGACTTGGAGTTATCCACCACTGTATATAAAACAGCAGTAAAGCAGGAGTTATGCTTCAGATGTCTATGCAACCAGTGAATTCCCCACGTGACACCTCCATATGATACCTTTACACAAGTTGATGTAAATTGTCTGTGATTTTTTTATATAGTGTTGTTAGGTGTATTTTTAAATTTGTGTTATATGTATAAGTTGAATATGAATGTTATATATTGAATGTCTATGACTATTGTAACTATTGTTATTTGAACTTTTGTACACACAGGTACACCTTGTAAATAGGGATTCTTTGAGCCCTAATGACTATATTACTGTTTAAATAAAATTCTACATACATAACTTAATTTGTCTCTAATCCTAACAAGGTCCCACCAGTAATGTTCTAGTGGGGTCATATCTCTACGGATCAAGTGTAAATTGTCCCCCGAATTAATCAGGTGTCTAACCTGTAGGTATCTGAATAAGTCTTCTTGGCATAGGGAGAACCATTCTTGTAGAGTCAGAAAGGGGAAACATCCCATACTATCAATCAGCTGAACAAATCTAGTTAGTCCCCTACCCACCCAATTACTAAATCCCAAATTGTTTTTTCGGGAGTGACTGTGTCTTCATGATGAATGAGTGAGAGAGGACCTATAAGATTAGGGGTATATGTTATTTTACGTATCCTAAGGAGGATTCTTATAGAATTCTTCACCCACAGATTCTGAGTGAGGAACCAAATAGTAGAGTATATTACACTAGTGGGGACAGTCCATAATTTAAGCCGCTGCATGGTCTCTTGCTCTAAAGGGTACCACCTTGACTCCTGTCTTCGCTTGGCCCAGGTATAAAGTTGAGACCCCTGGGCTGCAAGGTAATAGTGGTGTAGATGAGGGAGGCCTAGGCCTCCTCCTTCCCTGGCCTTCTGTAGGATGCGCATGGGAAGCCTTGGTCTTTTTCCCTCCCAGATGAAATCTGTCAATGTTCTGGGTAACTGGAGCCAAAAATGTCTTGGGACATCTATGAGAAGTGTCTGGAACAAGAACAAAAATTGTGGCAATAAGTTCATCTTGATCATGTGGATTCTACCATACAAGGAGAGAGGGAGCAGTTTCCAGCAAGCTATATCTGCTTGTAATTTTTCATATAGTTTATCATAATTATTCTGAAATAGATTTGAGGTGTCTGTTGAAATTTGAATTCCTAAGTATCGAAAGGTATTCTTTCTTGCCCAAGTGAAGGGGAAGGTGTTTTTAAATTCTGCTGAAGGGGTACCACTTAATATAATGGCCTCCGATTTTGAGAGATTTATCTTATACCCCGCTAGTGTGCTAAATATTTTGAAGGTTTCTAGAAGATGTGGTAAGGAATGATGTGTTTTTTTAAAAAAAATAGAGAGTCGTCTGCGTACAGAGCCACTTTTTGTTCCTTCTTACCCATCCACACCCCAGTAATGTTCAGGTTATTATGAAACCAGATTGCAAGCGGTTCTAAAGTTAGTGTGAAAACTGGGGGGGGGGGGAGAGGGGGCAACCTTGTCTGGCGCCTCTCTGCAAAGGTATACGATCTGACAGGTGGCCATTTACCTTCACCCTGGCTTCTGGTTTATGATACAAAGCAGAGACTGCTAAGGTGAAGTTCTCCCCTAGTCCGAATTTCGTCAGGGTGGAGGACATAAAACCCCAATCCACCCTGTCAAATGCCTTTTCTGTGTCCATGCTGATGGCCACTTGAAATAAAGAAGAGTGTCTCTGAGCGGAGATGATATTAAGCAACCTCCTTATATTGTCTTGATTGTACCGCCCTGCTATGAAGCCAGTTTGATTGGGGAAGATCAGGGATGATATACATGTTTGAAGTCTAGCTGCCATGATTCCTATTAGAATTTTCATATCCACCGGGAAGAGGGAAATCGGCGTATATGAGCCACAGAGTTGGGCATTCTTGCCCGGCTTCAGAATTACTGATATTTGCACTATATTCCAAGAGGGAGGTACCGGTGTGTGTTCTCGGGAAATTTTGTTACATGTGGAAAGCATCAGATCTGACATCTGGGGATGGAACTCCTTATAAAATTCATCCGGAAAGCCATCGAGGTCCAGCGCTTTCCCATTTTTAAGGGTTTTCATCTTAGCCTGCACCTCTAGTTTAGTGATAGGGGCTTCTAGGGCCAATTTGGATATTTCATCTAATTTGGGTATAGGTAAGGAGTCTAAAAACTGTTGTACTTTCTCTTGGTGATCTAAGGATGTGTCTGACTCATATAATTTAGTGTAAAATGTAGCAAAAGTCTTAACTATCTTGGATGGAGTGGTTATTAAGGGTGAGGTCTGTTTATTCTTTAGACTTATTACTGCCCTACTAGCCTGTTCTTTGCGCAGTTGCCATGCTAATAGTCTGCCATTCTACTCCCGTTTTCAAAAAATTTCTGCCTTGCATATCTTATCTGCCCTTCACTCTGTATGTCTAGTATCTTGTTGAGGTCTCTTCTTGCCTGTTCTAAGTCCTCTTTCGTCTGGACATCTGGATTGTATTTATGCAAAGACTCCAGCCTACTTATCTTTTGCACTAAGGTCACTGTCTGTTGAACTCGTTTTTGCTTTAATCCAGCTGAGTATTTAATAATTGCTTCCTTCAGACAGCATTTCAGGGCATCCCAATGGATGCTTTCCCTTGTGTCTCCACATAGATTTTTTTGTATAAAGGTTTTAAACAAGTGTGAGACCATCTCTTTAAAGTCTTCCCTAGTACGAAGGCTAACATTCAGTCTCTAGCAAGTCTCAAATGATACCTTGACTGTGGAGAGGGAAAGGGTCACTGGGGCATGGTCAGAGAGAGAGATATTTCCTATATCACAACTAGTGACTTTTGGGATCCAGTTGGTCAAAGCTAAGAAATAATCAGTCCAGGAATATTTTTGGTGTCGAAGGGAGTAATAGGTGAAATCTTCATCTCTAGGGTGCAAAAACCTCCATATCTCCGTTAGACCTAACTCTTGACTCAAATTTTGAATGAGCTTACCTGTTCTAGTAGTGGTTCCCCTCATAATCTCTGAATGGTCCTCTCCTGGGTTTATAACTTTGTTAAAATCTCCGCCAATTATTTTCGGGCTCTGGGTGTTGGTAACACTTTCTTTAATCAGTTTCTCTAGAAATTCAGTGCAAGTGGATTCTTCATTTGGGGCATACAGATTCACCAAGACACAATTTTGTCCCCTATAAGTGCCCATCAACTGAACGAATCAACCCTCTGGATCTGTTTTCACTTCACTAACCTCTAAGGGGGTACATCTTCTCACCAGGCTGGTGACCCCCCTGCGATGAGGGGCCATCTCAAAATGAGAGGAGTAAACTTGTCCTACCCACTGTCTCCTTAGTTTTTGATGTTCCTGGGGAGTTAGGTGAGTCTCCTGTAAGAAAGCCAATGTGGCTCTTTGTCTTTGGAGTTCCTGCAAAATCTTCGTCCTCTTAATCGTATTGGTACCTTCCTCACTTTGAATGTCTTCGTGGTGTCAGTGACCCCCAGGGCCCTGGAGATCCAGGACAAACCAGCGAGGTTCCTGGCCACCACTCCCAACGTGACCCCATTTTGTTTTGACAGCATGATGTACTGGCACAGCTGCTCCACTGGAATGGACCAATCCTCCAGACAGTCCAACTGTGCCCGCACCCCCAGGTAGTGTTTTACCTTTCCATGATATACTTCCCTTGTCCTCAGCTCAGAGGAATTACCCACGCATTTCCAATTCGAGATGTCACTATCCTCCACAAGAAGGAGGGGGCCATCCATGGCCGCTGCTCTGGTGCTGGAGCCAGCTCTCAAAGCCGGTGCCACTGTGAACGATACAAAGCATCAGCAATCCCATTATCAACACAGAATATGTGAATGGCCTTAAATGTGATGTTCAACAGCAAGCATTTTAGGACAAAGATGAGCATCAAGTCCCCAATTGGGCCCTTAGGCTCCAAGTGCCCATTAATGATGTGTACCACCCCCATGTTATCTGACCTGAACAGGACCTTGCGATCCCTTAGCTGTGGCCCCCATAAGCACAGGGCAATCCACGATATGAAAGAATTCCAACTGTGTGATGTTGGTAAGTGGACCTACCATCCCCCATTCCAGCAGCCAGCTGCCCACACACCACTCCCCCTGAAAGTATGCCCCAAAACCCAGGGCTCCCGCTGCATCTGTAAACAGCTGGAGCATTTGCCCTTCGCTGGTGGCCTGCCATAGTGCCACTCCATCGAAGTGACCAAGGAAGACCTTCCACACTTGTAAATCCTCCTGGAATCCCTCCGTGATGTGCAGCCTGTGGAGCAGTTTGGTACACTCCCCTCCCAACTTGGCCATGCGCCGCAGAAAGGTACGCCCCATGGGGATGACCCAACAGGCAAAATTGAGGTGCCCCAACAGCTGCTGTAACTGCCACAATGTCACCTTTCTTGCCCCTGCCATGGAGTCCACCAGGCATCTAAGTGTCTCCACCTTCTCCTGGGGCAAGCAGTAGAGCCTGTTGATGGTGTTGGTCTCAGTCCCCAAAAAGACCAGGAGCCTGGTCAGGGCCTCCACCTTCCCTGGTGCTGAGGGGACCCTAAAGTCCTGACAGATGGCCACGAATATGACAAGTGTTTCCCCACAGACTGTTGTCTCATCCGCCCCAATGAACTAAAAGTCATCAAGGTAGTGGACTAGCACCTTGTTCCCCAATTGTCTCTCCATCACCCAGTGCAGGAAACAACTAGATGTCTCAAATACTGCACACGGCACTGTGCACCCCATGGGCATACAGTTATCCACGTAGTACTGGCCCTCAAACTTCATAACCAGCAATTCCCTGTCATCCGGATAAATGTGAAGCAACTGGAATGCTGACTCAATGTCCACCTTCACCAGGAATGCCCGAGGCCCAGCCTTGCACACCACCTCCACTGCCCTGTCGAACGATGCATATTGCACCACTGTATGATGCAGATCAATGTGGTCTTTCACAGACTCTCCCTCCGGGTAGGACAAATAATTTATCACCCTGTGTTCCCCGGGCATTTTCTTTGGTATCAGTCCAACGTATAATACCCACAGTACCAGGCTCGGGGGGGGGGGCTCTGATTGGCCTGCTAATCCTCCACAGCCACTGCTCTTTCTCCAGTTTCTCCCAGATTACCTGCGGGTGCTCCACACAGATTTCAGATTCTCCGCCTCCTGCCCCCCCGGGGGCCCTCATATCGAAGCCTGAAACCCGCTGTGAAGCCCTCCCTCAGCAGGTTCACGGCCTCCCTGTCCAGGTACTGGGCCAGCCACTTGCTAATCCTGTCCACCCTTACTGGGGTAGGCAGATTTTTCACCTTGCTGCTTCCCTGGCTTTTTGTTCATTCCCCTGAATCCCCGTTTTGCGAAACGTGGTGACGCACACTGGATGAAGGGGTGCTGCCACCCACAGGCCATGCATATGTGCCAAAAGTGACATGCTGCCCTGACATACTTTGCCTGGTTGTAAGCATAGCATGCCTGTGACCCCGCTGCACCCCCTTGAGCTTTCTCTGATGGCGCCAGCCAAAGCGGGAAGCCACTGTCAGTGTGCACCACTTCTTCTCTGTGTACGACATCCACCAAAAGGGTCATGTCCATGGTCCCCCACCCCAAGGTACCATCCTCCTGCCTCCTCCACCGAAACTTCTTATTGTACTCCAGCCATGCCACCCCTCCCTTCCTATGGTGCATGAGAGTAATCCTGTTCTGGTATGTATACAGTCTCAGCCTTTGTTCCTTATCCACCTGCAGGATGGTACCCGCATAGATGGGAAGGAAACTATCCAGTTCTTGAAGGTATGAGGCACCTTTGTTGGCTTCTTATCAGCCTCCTACCCCTTCTTCTTTTGCTCTCACTCCACTGGTCTGTTCAAAAGGGAGAACATGTCCACGTACTCCCTGCTCCTGAGTTGCTGCCTAACCTTATCTGTGAGGTGGGACCCCAGCTGCTTATCCAAGCCCTTGTACAAGCTGAAAGGAGGAAGAGGATCCTCAGGAGCCACTGGGGCCACGTCCCTTGCACCTGCTTTCTCTACCATCACCGTCATGAGGTCCAGCAGCTTGTGCACCTTGGCCTCAGCCCCGTCTGCCCAAGCCCGCTAGCTGGGGGTGGGTACCCTGTCCTACCTTCACTGTGGCAGCTATCTGTCTCTGGGGTGGTGCAACCACCTTGTCCCCTGTGCTCGCGGGCCTATCCTGCTCCTGCACTCCATCCCCTAATGCCACATCAAGTATCTGCAGCACCTCGCCATCACTCAATGGCCATACCTCAGTTCGTTGCTTACCTCTCCCTGGTGTCCTTGGGACCTTGGTAGGAGGTGCCACCCTCTCTTTTGCTGGCCACTTTTTTGCTGGCACCCTCCAGCCTTTGCGGTCAGCCACATGGCTCCCTTTCTTCTATACAACTCCTGCAGTTGCGCTTCCAGGTCCTCTGTGGCCTTTGTCGACAGTTTCCTCTGCTAGGTTGACATGTCATACCTGTAAGACAGTGAGAACACCCCCTGGCCCATGAGACTGATTAGTAAGGCCTTACACCAAAACCACAAGCCTGGAGACATTGGGATCTACCCCAGCACCCCCTTATGCCAGACCCCCTGTGGCTGAGCTTGCTACTTAAATAATTGCTATTGGCTGCTATGTTGATCTGTGCATTTGGCTGTAACATGACTTATCCCCAAAGTAGCCCTTCCCCTGTGTCGCACTGAGCGACGAGCAACCTGCTGCCCCACTTGTCTTCCTGGTGACACTTCAACCTTTGACTCAAAAATCCCCGCATCAGCTAGAACCCAGGCCAAGACCAGCAGGGCTCAGTCCCCGTGCTGCCTGCTCGTCCTGTGTCAGAGAACCAACTCCCTACCTAGCCCACTAAGCTCCTCTGAAATTTCATTACTTATTATCCTCCCCTGTTTATTTATATATATGTATTTTTCTGCCATCCACTGTGCATCATTACCCAGCCAATGCCCTTTCCAAGATGGCCACTGAACTCCCGTGAGATCTTGGCCACCCTCGTGTGCTTGCCATCCCCAAGATGGCCATTGGGAATTCTCATGAGAACTCTGCTGCCACCATCATGATGATACTTCTGCGATCCAGCTAGGAACACAGGAGGGGGAAGACAGGGAGGTGAGGTGCCTACCAGGTGCCATGGTATGGAAGAATGGAAGGAAGATCCTGGGGATCACTGGGAAGGCAAGACGGGAGGGTGAGCTGGATGTCATTATCCACCTAGGTACTAATGACCTGGCAAATGGGGAGCCAAAGGAAGTTCAGGAAGAGTTTAGGAAATTGGGGAGGGGTCTCAAGCAAGTAGCTACTTCTGTCACCTTCTCGGAAATACTACCTGTGAGAGGCATTGGAGAGCATAGGGGTGCATGCACCAGGAACTTTAACTCATGGTTGAAGAACTGGTGCTGTGAGGAAGAGTTTGGATTCATTGGTGACTGGGGACCCACCTGGAGGAATGGAGGCTTGTTCAAGCCTGACAGCCTGCAACCATCCTGGAGTGGAATCCAAGCACTCACTGATAAGTTTAAATGCTACATTGACAAGCATTTAAACTAGCTAAGGGGGGGGGGGGTGGCAGGCCAGCAAGGAGGGTACCTAACTGCCCACCCCACAGCTAGCAGTGGAACCAGTGAACCAGAGGAGTGGATATCTCTACAAAACACTGTGCAAAAGATGGAGATAAGTGCCCAAGAGGTGGATAGGCAGAAAGGGGCAAAATTCAACAGAAGGGCAGACAGCAGGGAGAACCAGGGATAAAAGACAACCAGGGAAGGGGCTGGAGTAGAACAGCTAAACAGTCTAGGGAGGTCAAATCATGGAAAGTCATGTGTGCTAATGCCAGGAGCCTTAGCAGAAAGATGGAGGATCTGGAGGCTGTCATGGTACAGTCAGTCCTGGACAGTGTGACCATCACAGAAACCTGGTGTAATGATAACCATGACTGGGAGATGGCCATTCCTGGCTACAACATATTCAGAAGAGACAGGGCAGGTAGGAAGGAAGGAAGAGTGGCACTGTATGTGAAAAATGACATAAGAGCCACAGAGATCAAGGAGGAACAAAATGGGGGAGAGATACTGTGGGTTAAGCTGGAAAGGAAAATGGGGCCAGCCATCCGCACAGGTGTGGTCTATAGACCACCAGCCCAGGAGAAAGAAACAGACAGGGAGCTGATGCTAGCCACCCGAAGGATGGCAGACAAGAGTGAGATAGTGCTGGTTGGAGACCTCAATATTCCAGACGTGGACTGGAGCATCCCAGCAGCAGCATCAACTAGGAGCAGATTTATCCTGGACTCCCTTTGGGGTGCCTTCCTCAAGCAACTGGTCATGGAACCAACTCAGCAGAAAGCCATACTGGACCTTGTGCTCACAAACAGGGACAGTGTGATGGGGGTAACAGTGGGGGAGCACCTGGGGAACAGTGACCACCAGTCATTGTGGTTTGAAATCACAGAAGGAGCAGAACCAAACCACACAAAAACACGTATCCTGGATTTTAGGGGGACAGACTTTGGGAAAATGGGGAGATGCTTGAAAGACACATTAAGGGGAATGGGGCAGGAATCAGGGGTTGAGGAACAGTGGGCAGTATTTAAAATGGGGATTACAAGAACAACAGAATTATGCATTAAGCAGGTTAGGAAGGGGAAAAGGAAGAGGAGGCCATTATGGTTTTCCAAGGAGGTAGCGGAGAAAGTGAAAGCCAAAAATATTGCATTCAGGCAATACAAAAAGGCACAGGCAGAAGGGGATAGGGAGAAGTACCAGGAGAAGCAAAGGGAGGCAGGGAGGTCAGTAAGCGAAGCCAAGCTCAGACAGAAGAGCGATTGCAAAATCAGTGGGTGAGGGACAAAACCTTTTACAGGTACATAAGTGAAAAAAGAAAGGCAAAGGGAGGGATAGTGAGACTGAAGGGTGAGGATGGGGCCCGTGGAGGATGACAACAGTAAAGCTGACATATTGAACAGGTATTTCTGCTCAGTCTTTACTGAGGAAGAGGAGGGTAATGGGTCTGAAGGGAGTACAAGGGGTGGGAATGGTGCAGAAATGGACACAGGTCCCTTTATACGAGAAAGGGTCCTGAAGGAACTGGAAGTAATAAGAGTTGATAAAGTAATGGGGCCAGATGGGGGTGCACCCCAGGGTCCTTAAAGAACTAAGAGATGTGGTGGCCGAACCTCTGGCAATCCTGCTTAGCTGACCACTGGAAACAGGAGAGGTACCCAAAGACTGGAGGACAGCAGATGTAGTCCCCTTATACAAAAGTGGGAACAAAGAGGAAGCGGGGAACTAGAGACCAGTCAGCTTCACCTCGGTAGTGGGGAAGATCATGGAAGCACTACTGAAGGAGAGATTGGTGGAACATCTGGTTGTCAATGAACTACAGGACCCAAGGCAGCATGGTGTCACCAGGGGGAGGTCATGTCAGACCAACCTCATTGAATTTTTTGACTGGGTGACTAGTTAGGTGGATCAGGGGAGGGTAGTGGACATGGCCTATCTGGACTTCAGCAAGGCCTTTGACACTGTGCCACATAGAAGACTATTACACAAACTGGGGAATATGGGTGTGGGCAGGACAGTAGTGCAGTGGGTAGGTAACTGGCTGGGCGTCAGGACACAGAGGGTGGCGGTAAATGGCTGTCACTCCACAGAGGGAAGATTGACCAGTGGGATACCACAGAGATCAGTGCTGGGACCGGTCCTATTCAACATCTTCATCAGTGACATTGCGCAGGACCTAGAAGGCATAATTTCCCTGTTTGCTGATGACACAAAGCTCTATAACAGAGTAGACACACCAGAGGGTGTAGACAGAATGAGAAGGGACCTGCAGAAACTTGAAGAATGGTCAGGGGGTTGGTAGTTCAAATTCAGTGCAAAGAAGTGCAAGATAATGCATATGGAGCATAAAACCCAGGCAAAATAGGGGGGTGAGGATATGGCATGCACCAAGCAGGAAAGCGATCTTGGGGTCATCATCTCTGATGGCCTCAAGGTAGGGAAACAATGTGACAAGGCAGCAGGTAAAGCAAATAGGATGCTGGGATGCATAGGCAGGGGCATCACCAACAGGAAAAGGGAGGTCATAATTCTACTATACAAGACACTAGTCAGGCCCCACCTGGAGTACAGTGTACAGTAATGGAGACCTTACATAAATACATAGACAGGGTAGAGAAGGTTCAGAGGAGGGCAACAAAGATGGTACATGGATTGCATCACAAGTCCTATGAGAACAGGTTGAAGGAATTGAATATGTACTCCCTGGAGGAGAGGAGGGAGAGAGGGGATATGATAGAGACATACAAGTATCTTACAGGGAGGAACAGGGTGCAGGAATACACTATTTTTAAATGAAAAGATGTTCCAGGACTAGAGGGCATGGGATGAAGTTGGAGGGAGGATGATTCAGAAGAAACGTGAGAAAGAATTTCTTCACAGAACGGGTGGTGGACAAGTGGAACACCCTGCCAGAGGAAGTGGTGGGGGCTGAAACAATCACGGGATTTAAGAATGCATGGGATAGACATAAAGGAATTCTGGAGGTCAGGATTAAGGGACAACAGACTTCTAGGAAAACATATAGTAAACTTACAAGCTCAAATGGACAGACTGGGTGGGCCACAGGCCCTTATCTGCCGACACTGTCTATGTATCTATGTATGATTCTAAATACGGCCTGCACACATATTTCCTGGGGGCTGCCGCTGAAGGACTATGCCCATAATGCCCTTGGGAAGCCTGGCGCTTTGCGCCAGAACAACCCCTTATCTGGTCCTGTCTCCTGCACCCCCATTGGTGCTAGAGCATTTGAGCCCTCTGAAGGCCTTCTGGATATCCCTTCTGTCCAGGAGTGAGGTCTGCAGCCAGGCCCAGGCAGGCCAGATTTCAGGGGAAAAGCTACACTGTCAGCTCACTTCTGTGTTTGAGAGCTGGAATAAATCGATATCTGAATAACAGAAAACAATCAAATGATCAGTATTACCACAGACCCTGTATTTAACCCAGCAAATGATGTCTTTATTGTTGTGTTAAAGCAACTTCGTAAAGAGGGTAGCGACCATGCATGTCATCACCCAGCAATAAGACAAACAGACTTAGTAAAATTATGAGCATCTCCCGCAATGTCACTGGACACAGCTTTTGGATTAGTGAGGCATATCTGGTTTAAGTTGCAATTGGGATTAGCACATTGAGGTCATGAAGGGGTGCGGCAACTGACCCAGGATTCTTTTGCAGTCAAGACAGAAGAGAACAGCTAAGAGTGTCTGACATTAACATATAACCCCCACACAAAGAACCACAGCAATATACATGAAGTAAATAAAGACAGCCAGTGAGGTTTTCTCTTTGCAGACCCTAGTAATCCACAATGTTATGTACAGCTGTTTAAAAAATGTATATCAGCAGATGTCCTCTGGATGCAGTTGCCTTGTGTTTGCATCCTAAGCATATAATCCACCCAAACAAGCAGCACTGGTACATCCAGCAGCCAATGGGTGTTAACTATCTTGGAGCATTAATGCCAAAAATCTCAGAAAAGGCAGGACTAAGTCAGCAGTACACAAGTCACAGCATCCATAGTACCATTGTGCAAATATTATCAGAGGCAAGTCTTGGGTCATGCAAAATAATGGCAGTAACAGGCCACAGGTGTGAGACTAGTTTAAAGAACTACTGGTCAGCTTCAACTTCAGATCAAGAGAAGTGGAGCAACCTCCTAACAGGAACCACAGTAAGGAAAACTTTCAACACTGGACAACATGGTTAAGTGGCCGGCAGTAAGTCAGCACCTGAAGCAGTAAACACACAGAGTAACATCTCAGAGGCCACACAGCAGGCAACCATTGTCCAGAAATGCAGCACATCCAACACACCAGCGGAAGCAGCAGAAGACCACAATGTAGTTGCTGTCGCTGGCACATCAATAGAATTGACCACCTACACATTCCCCACATTCAGTTTGAATGGAACTATAAACTTCCACTACCACAGCAAGTAAATGGAACTGGAGTAGGAACCCTCTGGCATTCTAGTGTAATAAAAGTTCACCTAATGAGAAACGTACATAGTTGAAGTGTGGGACAAGTTTTCAGTTGCTGTCATCTGTTAGTGGCCTCATGCAGGCTTGAACACCTTGCAGAAAGAAATCTCTGTGCATATAGTGCTACTGTACATGTGTCTTATCCCAGTACTGCTGGCAGTAGTACACAGCAGAAGTATGCAGTGTAGCTCATCAAGTCAATAGACAGGTACAGCACATGGTTCTAGAGTGCACTGGCTACCTTGGGGTAAGTAAATGCACAGGAGTCAGTTGCTTGCTATATAGAGACAGGCAGAGTATCCTGTCTTGCAAAATCCAACACAGCACAGTCATGACAGTGCTAAGAAATCCTGTTACAGCCAGTTAGTGCAGGTGTTCATAGTTCTGTAGGCAGTATAGTCAGTAGTGATTTGTGTTTTGTAATTATTTGATATTTGCAGAGATAGTAGTAGTGCCAGTCTTAGTATCAGTAGTCAGATGTTATTCATCATAGCAGTGCAAGAGAATGACAACCTCAGCAGTGTCACTGGCACAATCAGCAGCACACACCATTGTTCCACTAATATCTGCACACACAGTTGTAGCATTCTGCTTAGAAGCACTACAATAAAAGTTCTCTTTGTTAATTGAACTATCAACTGTCCATGTGTTGTGCTACTTGAATGTTATCCAGGAAATCACTGTCAATGATATCCTTAGGTTAGAAAGTACATAAAAAGGCTCTTATGCTGCCAGCAGATGAAGCAAATCAGTACACTGAAAAGGATCAGAGACGGATCTGTCAGCAGCGCTGTCTGACTGAGGTAGCAAAATGCAAGTGCTAGTTCCCTACCTTCTGCCTTCTTTCAGAGTTCTCCATAGCAGACCCCTATCCCCCAGTGATCTTGGTGTAGCTGCTTGCACTCCTAGGCATCTGTGCATCGGTGGTCTGAATGATCAGAAGCTGAATGGCAGACATACTGCAGGTACCGTTACCAAGCGTGCAGTATGGCACACTATTACAGTACTCCGTTCACAACAGAAACAGAGAGAGTGACACAGGGAGTGCCAAATCCACCGGTAGCACTCAGAAGTCTTTTCTCTGGGTGTGGATCATTGACTGTGTGTATGTGTGGGCACCACTTACTGGCACTGTTAGTGCAGAGATAGTGTCCTGTGGTGCCCAGCTGAGGGTGACGAAGTGCAGCAGCCCAGCTCATCACAGAAGACAATGAAAAAGACACACACAATTCGCTGTCATAATATGGAAGGCAGGTGGGGAGATGCACAGTAAGGGAGGCAGGTGAGGAAGGTGTGATTGTTACCAAGTGCTCACTGTGTACTAGGGTGCGAGTAGGTTAGCAGCAGATACCGACTGCGGCATGTTATGTTGCCGCATAATGAGACACACCGCCCCCACCATTACAGAAGGTTAACTTTGTGTGCAGCAGTGAAGAATGGGGACACCGAACCAGACATCTGCTTTTAGGATTTGGGGGGCTGGGGGGCAGGCTGAGACAGCAGAAACAGCAATCAGCAAAGTAACTCAGGACAATGACACACAAAGCAACAGAACTCAGCAACCCAATAGATGTGAGCTCCTCAATAGGTAACAGGCCATAAGACTTACATGAGACGCAGCTGCCGACACGGTCCTAAGAAATATCACAGATCCATCAAGCAACATATAGCTGAAAATCACAATTTCTTTTATTTATTTATTTATTTATTTAGGAAATCGGAATTACAACCCTTTGAGTCATAGACTTGTTTCCAAAGGCTCCACATCAGAATAAAACATAGACATTCATACAGTACATACATAGAATAAATGTGGGTGAGCAATCATACAGAGTATAAGTATAATGAGCACTGGTTAATGCCTATACATTTGGTAGCTAAAACAGGGCAGAGCTATCGACATATTTACCTAATAAGCGGTTAAGACCTATACAATTGGTAGCTAAAGCAATGCATGATATGAGTTGGTAGTAAGCTGCCTCAGGGAGGCCTTGTCTTTTACATAATACAGTGCATTCATAGTTCAGTGCAACTATATGGTAACTGAGGGAGGTGAGGAGCCTGTAGGCTAGAAATAGTAACGGCTCTCCACTGCCAGGCAAAGGCAGGTGTGTACCCTAGTGGCGTGGTGCAGGATCCACAGGTTACCGGTTACACTGGCATTGACGTGAGGAGAGGATGTGGGCCCTTAAGACAGCTTTAAAAGGACCTAGATTGGTGATTGATGTGACTACCAGTGGGAGAGCACTGTACCAGGATGGAGCTCTAAGGGGAAAGGATCACTGGGCCAGGATGGACCTGACCCTAGGCACCTTCCAGATAGTTTTTGGTGTGGCCAGTGTGGACGCTGAGATGGTGGCTGCCTGAAGAGAAGCCATGACACCTATTGGGGTTAAACACAGGTGGATTTTTTGGGTGAAGAGACAGGTCTGGTATAATAGTCTTTTCTCAATGGAGAGGATATTAGTGAGCATGTATAGGGTGCAAGTATGTGTAGTTCTGTTGGCACCAGAGAGGAGCCAGCAGGCCTTATTGATGACTACTTGTAGTTAATGAAGCGCCATAGGGTTGGTGGCAGCATAGATTGTGAGGCCATAGTCTACCAGCGGTAAGACCGAGGAGGTAATGGCTAGTTGAAGCACTTCAGGTGGCAGGCAGTCTTTATGTCTGTACAGGAGACCAATGTGGGTGTTGGTGGCGGAGGCGAGGATTTTTATATGTTCGTGGAACAAGAGGGAAGAGTCAAATGTAATACCTAGATACTTATACTTTTGTATAAGTGGGATGAGAGAGGCAGAGAGTATTTTCAGGGGGAAATCCTTTGATCAGTTTTGGCAGTGAGCATAGAGCATTGTTTTAGTTTTTTTAATGTTAACCACCAATCTGTGTTCAGCAAACCAGTGTTCAATCTGAGAGAGGGAGTTTTGTAAGGTGCGCTGGAGAGAAAGGATCAGAATGTGTGGCGTAAAGAACAGCATCATCCGTATAGAGGAGAAGGTTGCTGGGGCAGGATTTAGGCAGAGCGTTGAGGCAGATGATGAATAGCAGGGGACCCAGGATAGATCCCTGGGGAACTACTGAGCACACAGGCAGCATAGTAGATATGGTATTATTAATTTTAATACATTGGGTTCTAGATGAAAGACAGCTGAAGAACCATGAGAATGGACAATGAGAGACCCCAATTTGTTGTAATGTGTTAAGAAGGAGGGGGTGAGAAACTGTGTTGAAGGCCTTTGAGAGGTCTCTAAACACAGCCCCTATAAGGTGCCCCTTGTCAAGCACAGAGTGCGGGGAGTTAGTGAATTCTGTGAGGGCGGTCATAGTGCAATGATCAGCTCTGAAACCATGCTGCTTCCTACATAAGAGGTTGTGTGCGAGGAGTTAGTCAGTGAGCTGATTGGCCATGATCTTTTCAAGGGCTTTAGAGAGTCGGGGGAGAATTGAGATGGGCCAGTAGTTGTTTGGGAGGGAACTGTCAACGCATTTCAATATTGGTGTTATCACTGCCCTTTTCCATGAGGTTGGGAACTGGCCCAGATGCAGGGATAGATTTAGAAAGTCCGTGAGTGGGGAGATAACTGAGTCTAAAGCAAGGTATAGGATACACATATAGAAGGTGTCTTTGCAATAACTGGAGCTCGGGAGGGCTTTGGACAGGTAGGCTTTCACTTCTGTAGGGGTAATGACTCTGAGTTTGAAGGGGGGTGGAGGAGCTCAGGTGGTGGGGTAGGCTGAATTGGGTAAAAAAGATGCTAGGGAGGACTGAGCTGAGGTCTGAGAAGGTGGAGTTGAGGCAGTTAGCTATGTGAAGTGTGTCTGTGGTGGTAGTACCATTAAAACTAAGTTGTGGGGGGAGGAGCGGGATTTACCATTAAGCTTCTTGATGTCATCCCAGAACTTTCTTGTGCTGCCCCAGGAGGTGGTTAGGGTGGTTCTGTAGTGCTTCACCTTGGCCTTGCGGATTACCCAGGTACACTTATTGTGGGCAGCATTATAGGCCTGCCTATCGCTTAGCAAACCAGAGGCAGTGGCACGATGCGAGTGGTTGTCACACATTTTGAACTGTTGTAGGAGTTCTGGGTTGATCCTGGGGGCACTACGTTTCTTAGTGGTCACTTTGATGGTCAGTGCAAAAGCATCACAGGTGGTATTAAAGGTGGTGGTGACGTAGTGAAGTGCATCATGTATGTGCTGGGCTTGGGAAATAGGGGACCAGTCCCAGTTAATTAGATATTGTTTGAGTTTGGCTATGCCTCCAGGGCATAGTCAATGATGAAGGGTGATATTTGGTGGTGGTTTAAATGGCTGACAGGACCAGCTGAAGATGATTGGGGAGTGGTCGCTTTAGGCGTTGGGTAGGACACCCAAGTCGGTAATATGGTGGGGACGATTAGAGAACAGGATATCTAGTAGGGTGTGGGTTCCATTAGTGGGGTTGGCCCTGGTAGGCTGGGATACCAGTTGGGTCATATTTAACACAGCAAAGGTATCTTTGGCATGTGTTGATGAACTTGCCAGACAGTTTATGTTGAGATTCCCAACTAGGATTTGTTCCATTTTGTGGGGGTGGCTGGCTAGGTAGTCAGAGTGCTTTACAGGCAGGTGATCGGCTGCAGGGTGGGATGTAGGCAACAGTGAGAGTAAAAGGAGTATGGTTTGGGTCAGGAGAGAGATTTATTGAGAGGGCTTGGGCACCATGGTCTAGGGAGGGCACAGGCAGGGCTTGGTAATGCAGTTAGTCATTTACATAGAAGGCACAGCCACCGCCTCTCTTGCTGTTATGATCAAGCCTAATGAGAGAGTAGCCAGGAATAGAGACAAATAAGTCTGGGGTCTTGGCTGACAGACAGGTTTCTGTTAAAGCCAGAATGTCTGGTTGGTGCTGTGCCATCCAGCATTGCAGGGGTGTTTTTTTAGGCAGGATGCAGATATTCATAGCGGCTATTCGAAACCCCATGGGTGACCGCAGTTGGGGGGGGGGTGCTGCTGGGCCAGGATTGGGATGAACATTGCCAGATAGTAGAAGAAGAAAGTGGAAGAACCTGACAAGCGACATGAATTGGTGGTGTTTTGCCAGGTAGCAGTGGCTGGCAAGCTTAGAAGGTGATGAGCAGGGAATGGGCAGTTGCGTGAGGGCTAGGATGGCTAGGTGGAGGAACAGACATGGAGGGCTCAAGGCACAGAGAAATGGGGGACGGTAGAGGGAAGGGGTGCAGAGGGGCTATGGGGAGAGACAGGGTGATGGAGAGGCTATGAGGAGTGAGGTGCTCCCCCAGCAGCAAAGGTGTGTACATACTGTACCAGAGGCAACTGGGGGTTTGTTGCTGAGCAGGGTAAACGTGGTTAGCAACAGTAGTATGGTTAGTTTGTGTGGGTGGGTGTTGTGAGGTAGAATAGTGGTGGTAGATGTGACCATGGGCAGGTATGAGTGGGTCTTGCTGACACCTAACATTGTGGCAGACACAGAGGTGCAGTGGTAGGGTTGCTGCCTTTGGAGCGAAAGGTGCCTGGTTCGAACTGCGGTTTAGATGCCATGTTGTATGCCTAGTGATAGCCTGGAAGACTATGCAAGGGACACTACAGAGAGGGGCAAAAGGAAGAGAATTTAAGTATGAATGACGCAGGACAGAAGTGTAAGGGAGGAGAAGTGGAAAGAGGATTGCAACCTACATCTCTTGTTGCCCTCTAGTGGCTTTACAGTATAATCTGCAAATGGAAAAGTTGACAAAAATAAAAATACAGTTAAAATACACTTTAAACTTAAGAAATTCAGCACTGAGTATTAAAACAGACCAGAGATCAGAGGCAATACTGGATTAGGGGAAAAAAAAGTTAAATAAACTGGCTGATGGTAGTGACATAGTCCAGTCAGGAGGAATTTGGAAATGCCTGGCAGGATGAGGAACCAAACAAGGAGCTTATGTTCCATGGACAGCCAATATGAGCTGTCCCAAGATAAAGGCAATTGTCCTTAGAAAATTTACAGAGACAGCCACACAGCCTTGAGTTCCCGGAATGCCGTCCAAGCTGTACCTGCCAGCAATGGCTTGGGGAGTGTGGCAGCAGGCTCTTCTTGCCATGGAGACGTGTAGACTCCTGCCTGAGTGCAGTAATTCAGAAAGCAGCCCAAAGAGCTATAAGAGGATGCCTTGGGAAGAAACGTGAGTAGTTTACATCTGTGTCCCAGTGTAAGTATCTAAATGGTGGTGGCACCATCTGCCTTTGTTGTGTGTCTGACTAGAGTAGCTGCGTCACTTCCAGCAGCAGTTTGTATGTGCCACGTCAGTTCTGTAGTTCACATATATGTTGCACTGTAGGTGTGCCTCATAGTAGCAGAACACAAGGTTCATAGGGAAGTTCTGGTCAACTTCTACCAGCAGTACATGACATCGTAAGAGTGTGTACTATAGATGTGCAGCACAGTTCGATATATGTCTATGTTGGGGTGGGGGAGCAGCGGACACGTCACACAGAGGTCATTCCCACAGTAAACCGCTGTTTGTCATCATCAGTTCATGTGTCACATTTTTGTACGCACACCAAGCATCCAGGGTTTTTTTTTATGTGAGGGATTACTTTGAGAGGTGGCAGGATACATTGCCTTTTCGTCTGTTTCCAGACAGTAAAAACATATTTCTGTGGCAATTTTCGAAAGTTTCACATCACCCATGTTATAAACTGAATAACCCACTCCATGGTGTGCATCTATAGGCATTTAATGCACGCCTGGGGCCTCGTGCCTCGCAGTACTCCCCAGGTGTGCATTAAATGCCTATAAGCGCACACCCTGTCTTGAGTTATTGCTTACTTAATCGTAACTGAAACTTTAGAAGCCGATTGATCAGGCAGCCATTCATCCCGTGACGTAACCAGAAGTTTTCAAATTAGTGCTTCTCCATGCACTTTCCCCTGATAGATTCTGAAACCTCAGTACAGCCTGGTGAGCCATATGAAAAATTACTTACCATATTAATGTTGTTACTTCTAATATAGTCTTGCTGTATTCTCACCTCCCTGCCTCCCCTCTCAGAACCTAGTTTTTGGGATGTCGGTGGGCAGGTACAGTGTTTCACCCCAGAGGTGTACCTTTATACCCTGCCTGGCTAGGTTGATATTTTTCTGGTTATTGTTATTATTATTGTGATTATTAGTATTCTCACTATCTACTTAAGGTTCTTCTTGGGTTCTCGACTTGAACCTTATGGACTCAAGTATTTGTTGCCTGTGACTTAAATTTTACACAATTTCTGTAGCTGTTAGTTATTGTAGTGCTCGTAAGAATTTAACAGTTGCTTGAGATGTACCAGAGACAGAGGTCTGAAAACCGAGCTCGAGCTTAACGTTCTATGCTCTGGAATAAAGTTAACCCTTTCCTCTCCAGAGCAGTTCAAGTGCTGGTGCTAATTGCATATAGTCAGAATACAGCAAGACTTCATATTGTTTGAATATACTTACTGATCAGTTGTATTATTCAAAGGTGAACATTCCTAATTACACATTGAAATAGGCATACCTGTAGCTACAGATAAAATCTGAACTGTGCTGCTGTTTGATGAAAATAAGTGACATTTTGCACATCTAATGCACTGTCCATGCACTTTATTTAGTCCTATATGCTTGAACTATATGACTGAATGATGATGTGGACTGCCTACTGGCTAATGACATCAGCTTATTTTGCACTTTTTGGATGCATTCTGATAAGCACTTTTTCTGCTTATTTGCACATGGATCAAAAGTACGTGTCTTGTTTCAATAGCCTCTACAATCTCTGAAGAATATGTGAATTAATTAGTTTGAAAATATAAAGTTTAAGGACATTTTTTCAGCCAACTTTGTGAACTTTCACCAGTGATGGCATCCGGTTTCTAATTAAAATGTATCCTTTGCTTTTACTGACAGGCTGTCAGAGTTATTTATGAAACTGTGAATTGAAATAGTTAAATAAAAAATAACTTTTTTGGAATGGATTTTTTTAACAGATTATTTGCCCCTTGATATACCTGTGTTTTGGATACTTACATAAGATATATTACTAGGTAAAAAGCAGAGCCCAAAGGTCTCATTTCCAGTTGGGGGGGGGGGGTTAGGAGGTAAGGTAGGTCATAGGAAAGAACACATTCACCCCAAGGGTAATTAAAATAGCAGTGGTACATGATTCAAAATCTATTTGCACACAAGCATTCTTTAGATACAAACAGTACATGAGTTACAAGCAAATTACATTTGTTTCATAAAAAGAAGTAATACCTCACTCATGATGTACTGTACAAGTGAAATATTAAACAAAAAATCCCGGGTGCTAGCCCCCATTGCAGGAATATGAGGAGGAAGGTCCTGTTTGTTGTAAAAAGCTTGTCTGTATAAAGAAAACCAAATGTGAATTATGGCATTGCTATAGTGTATTTCAGATTTGTCCTAGTTTGTTTCTGCCCTTACTAATGCAAGCATGATCTCCTCAATATACAACACTAGTCTCAAAATCTTTACGTTTCCTAGCGGAAGCTCAAATCACATATATCAGTTTAGAAGCTGGGCTTCCATTTTCCAGTTTCTGACTGCTAGATCCTGAATACCGTATCTACATTTTTCATGGACTTAGACCCAGGTGCATTAATACTAAAGTAGCTGCATCCCAGAAACTTTATTGTTGTTTGTCCAATGTTTTTAACAATCGCTGATTATCTGTGTTGCAGGTTGCTAGCATGTTCTGTGCTGGAATTGTGTTGATTGCCATTGTGGCGGTGGGATCGCTACTTGAGCCTCTGCAGAAGGTAAGACCAGCATCATTGGGCCTTGATGTTTTCCATCCATAAAGCTTTTAAACCCTCTTCATCAACTGGGGGCTTGTTTGCAGGACCGATCACACTCCTCACCAAACACCTGCATAATGGCTGCATGATACCAGCCCCATTAGAGTTCAGCAACTAAGGGAGGATGAGTACCTTTTTTCTAGTACTTGGCTAGTCTTGTGGTCACTTCCCACCTCACCCCAGTCTTCCCCTGCTGTTTAAACACTCCAGCTTTCCACACAGAGCTTTTTCTCAAAATGAATGCCATGTTCCTTGCCAACACGGTCATTTACTAGAAACTCTCCTCCCCAGCCTGACCCCAGATCCCAAAATGCCATTTATAATAAGTTAGGCTATTCTCCTGATCCCTACTCTATGATTTGGAGGTCCAGTAGTATCCATGCACAGTATCCCCAATACCTAATAGCTTAATACAGTCATATGACTGTCTTAGTACATGGCACATGCAGCTTGAGGAAAGGGAAGGGGCATTTAGTACTCTCATAGTTAACATATTGAAGAGGCAGTTTGTAATTGGCTGAGAAAATGGCAACTCTACATTAAGGATTTCCCAATAGGATGACACACGTCTGCAGTTTCTTATTCTGTGCCTGTACTGGATCAGATGTACTCTACAAGCCTGTTTAAAATACAATGCCTGTTCTGGTTAAGTCTTATCAGCCTGTCTTGCACAAGTATTTGCATATCCATGATGCATTACACTGGGACTGAGAGTTTGGAATATGTATATGGTTTGGAGAGATACACAGAATGTAACAAATTTGGTTGGGGATGTCTGTGCAATTGATGCTAAGCAGACTGACAAATCAATTTTTAGTTAGGCACACTGCTCCTACCCCCCTTCCCACCATCTTGTCAAGTGCACCTGGCCAGTTTGTTTAAAAATAGTATGAAATCTCAAACATCTGCTTAATTTTATCAATGGGTATGTACAATACAAGTACTCCTGTCAGTAGTAGCAGTATCTTTGCTGCATGTGTCTCCCTTTTGGTGCTGATAATTGGACATACCTGTGTATATCGATGAATCGATGATAGTGCCCTCTTTGTTGGAACCAGCCATTCTTTTTTCTGCTGAGTGTGGAGAAGGCTTCCACATCACATAGAATATGTCATTGCATTATGCAAACAAGTATTGCGGACCATGCCTAACTGTTGATGAAAAGGCAGGTCTTTTTTATAACATTAAGTGATGTTTTCCAGCTGTCTTTGGAGAAAGAAGACTTCTGACATATATCTTTCCATTCTCTTTGCAGTCTGTACTGGCGGCCATCGTCATTGCCAATTTGAAAGGAATGTTCTGGCAGGTGTTTGATGTTCCTGTACTGTGGAGGCAGAATAAGACTGACGCTGTGAGTAAGATGATGTCCTGGACAAACATACAATGTCTTCTCCCGCTTGTCTTCCTTCGTCCCAGTTTTGATTTTTTCGATGACCTTTTGTTCTCTTTTGGCTCCTTTACTTGGTTTGACAAGCTCATATGCTGCTGCAAACCTACGTTTACACTACTTTAACAAGCATTAGTTGATGCCAATAATATTTGCTTGCAAGTGGGCTAGTGAAATTGTTAATGCTTTGTAAGCGACAGAGGGGAATTAATTAAAATAAGGCGTTACTGTACATGCTTCTATGGAGCTGTGGAAATCCAAATGAGACACAGAATGGGTAGGGACCAGAAAAGCAAGATAAGAGGAAGTTTAGGAAACTATTGATAGATTAGGAAAAAAGGGAATTAGAAATACATAAGGATACTTATGTGATTGGTAAAGAGGTCATATCCAGCTGAACCTGGGAATATTAAGGAGAAATAGGTTAGGGATAGCTGGAGAATGTAATTGCCAGTAGGGAGAGTAACAGAGGAGTACAAAGGGACTAGAAAGTGGGTAGAAGAGAAGTAATGGGTATTGTAGAGGAAAAGGCATTGTTTAAAGCAAACGTCAGTGTGGAAGTGGAAAAAGGGAAAGTATAAAAAAAGAGCTAGAGAATGGAAAAACAGAAAAGAAATGTAATAGTGTGTGTGTGTGTGGGGGATACACCCCCCAGTGCCCAGGTGTTCATTATTGTGATCAGTCCCTGGTCCCTGGTGGCCTATTGGCCTCTATTTAAAGAGCCCTGGTGGTATAGTGGGCTAGTGTAGTGCCTATGTACATTTTAAACATGTCTGAATAGTGACATTGTTATGATTATCACTGTGACAGAGGGGAAGTTAAAAAAAAAGAGTTAACTGCTTGGATGGAACAGGGCAAACCTGAGGACATGAAAAACATGATAAGAGGAGGTTGAGGAGACACAAAAGATCAGCGGTCTTATAAGCAGGAACTAGAGAGTTAGAAATAAATAACAGGGATGATTATCTGACAGGTAGTCAGCTGATGTCTGGCCAGAGTTGAGGAAATATGGAAGACATAGGTTGGGCTAGCAGGAGAAACTAATTTCGAGAGTGACGGAGTTGTGGCTTAAAGCCAAAGGGCACGATAATCAAAAGATTACCATGTCTTTAAAGAATTTGGGACATGCAAATTGTGCTTTGCATATCCCAAACCCTACTAGTGTGTCAAGAGTCGTACTGGAAAGCGCAGCTAGTGCTGTTCAAAGTTATTTCTGTGCATGCTCTAGCAGGTGCCTGGCAGTGGCAGATCATTGGGAGGTCAAAGGGGATGAGTGCACCCCCTCATTGTAACTTACGTGCTTGCTTGCTGCGGCTGCCTTCCACTTTGTTGAAGTCTGATTTATTGATGGTAAGAAAAAACACGTACAAAACTATGGATTACATTTGTATTATCTGTCAAAAAATGTAATGAAGAAGGTAATAGCAGACAATGTAAAACATAAAAAAAAAAAAAATTGAATATCAAATATGCCCACCACCCCTGCACCTCCCATTGTAAAATCCTGAATCCGATACTGGTGCCTGGTACTGATGCAAATGTTTGGCATAGGGCTGCTTATGGGTTCACTGCCATATTTAACTGTTTTTGGCAATGCCAATAGGCTGGCAATGTTATGATTGTTAGCACTGCCAAAACTGTCTTTTAACCTACCTACCTACCTACCACCCCCCCCACACACAAACCCCACTCTTGCCCCTTTATTTTGAGCTTGAAAGGAAACTGTCCATAAGTAATTGCCCACTTCTTAGTGTGGGGCTGTCCCTTATTAGGATTTTTGGCTACAAAGTAAAACTTTACCTTATGTTTTTCCATTGTGATTTTCTTTTTATCTGCTTGATCCTGCTGTCCTCTCCCACCTGACATTTTGTGAAGGGTGCCTCTATAGGGACATCCTGGAATCTCTCATGCCTAACATCAGGGCCTGGGATCAGGCACTAGAGAGAGCATATAAAGTATTAATAGAACAAGCTACTAATAGCTTGGGTTAGTCCTCACAGTCCCAGTGCACGCCGAAACTAAGTATAGACTGTGGAGAAAAAATCTAGTTCTTTTGTAATGGGAACATTTTGTAGCATATTCAGATTTTTATTGCTGTGAGGGTGATCCTTTGGGTCTGATTAGTGTGTGCTGCTTGTGTTTGAGCTTTAGTGGGGTGACAGATTGCTCTGCCTTGTTCCTTTCTGGCTGAATATGTGTGTACATGTTGCACCCTGTGGTGCCCAAGGGTGTGTGGAAAATGTGCATGCAGTTGCAGTAAGCTTACACAGGCCTCTGCGCAACAACTGTATACAGCAGTATGAAACTAATAAAGAGCTCTGCTGTTAATCAGATGAAGACCATTGGTGCTCTTCTGTTTGGCTCTTCACTTACCATAATTCCATTGCAGTTGCACAACTGCCTCGCCCCCACCCTGGGGGAATATTTGCTTTTGTTAGGGTGACAGTGGGTGATGGATTAAATTATAAAACTAGAGATACTCTCAACAGTTGTGGGAGTGTATATCCAAAGGTTAAAAGGGATCGGCTCCCATCCACCTTAGCTTCCTACATGACGCCACTGTTCTTGTGACATGCAATATCCAGTAGTAGTGGAATGTCCTGGGGGATTTCTGTCTAACACAATGGAAAATCCAGTCCAGAGAGAGTGGCCAGTGGATCTCGATGTTGATGGCACATGTGGTCTAAATCTGTGTGATCTGGAGAAGACCTGGGCTTGTAGTAGCATGGTGTTATGCTTAGGCAGGATAAAGTGGTCCAGAGTTTGCACCTTGCTATGATGGCGCATTCATTCAGCCAGCGTGGCCTAGGGCTTGCAATGCCAATGTTATGCTCCTAGTCTGGTCAGAGTGGCCTGAGGCTTGCAATTCCATGGTGCCATGCCTGGTCAAAATAGCTGAGGCTTGCAGTGCCATGGTGGCATGTCTGACTGGAATAGAATTACCCCGGGCTCACAGTGATACAATGGTACATCCAGGGAGAGTGGCCTGGCTGCTCACTGTAGACGATGTGTCTTTGCTCTCTAAGTCTGTTCATTGCCAGCTCAAAGAAAGGAATAAAAACCATTATCACCCACAGCAAAACCTTCAATGCACTTGGCTTTTTTTGCAGAAGTGACATGGTATATGACCCATTGGGTGCTTTGGTCTCTGACATTGTGAGAGTCATGATAGATGATCTGGGAGAGGAGAACAAGCTCATGGCTACTTCGGTTTTCAAGAGGCATGGGGATACAGTAGAATTCTGAGAGGTATGGGATGTACAGTACTTTTCTTTTAAACCCAAGATCCATTATTAGCTTAGATATCCACAACACAACACACCCCACAGTCTCCAGTGGGTGCCACAAGAGGCACACATAATAAACAAGCATTTGTCAATGCCGAATGTTGCTTGCTTCTATGTGCTGTTTAGGTATTTGGAAGTCATTGGAGTGCAAATATTGAAAATTTTCGAACTTACGAACGTGCGTAGGAACTGCGCAACGCACGCTCGTAAAACAGTCATTGTTAGGAATTTTTTCACCAAATTTTCAACATAGCCATTTTAAGACCTCTGCTAATGAACAGTGACACTGTGATTTTCTTAATGTGTCCCATACATTGATTTCGCATACCGACTGCGCCATTGTGTGCTACATGGGCGGAAACACGTTTTGGGCAGGATGTGAAAAATGACAGCTGTACTGCTCATAAGGAGGTGTGGTAAAATGGCAATGTTGAAAATATGGAGTGAAAATATTGAAAATTTGCGAACTTATGAGCCTGCGTAGGAACTGCGCAACCTCGTAAAACAGTCATTTTTAGGAATTTTTTCACCAAATTTTCAACATAGCCATTTTAAGACCTCTGCTCATGAACAGTGTCACTGTGATTTTCTTAATTTGTCCCGTGCATTGATTTCGCACACCAACTGCACCATTGTGCGCTACATGGGCGGAAACACATTTTGGGTGAGATGTGAAAAATGACAGCTGTACTGCTCATAAGAAGGTGTGATAAAATGGCAATGTTGAAAATCTGGAGTGAAAATATTGAAATTTCGCGAACTTATGAGCCTGCGTAGGAACTGCGCAACGATGCTCGTAAAACAGTCATTTTTAGAATTTTTCACCAAATTTTCAACATAGCCATTTAAGACCTCTGCTCATGAACAGTGTCACTGTGATTTTCTTAATTTGTCCTGACATTGATTTCAAGACACCAACTGCGCCATTGTGCGCTACATGGATGGAAACACATTTTGGGTGAGATGTGAAAAATGACAGCTGTACTGCTCATAAGAAGGTGTGATAAAATGGCAATGTTGAAAATCTGGAGTGAAAATATTGAAATTTCGTGAACTTACAAGCGTGCGTAGGAACTGCACAATGCACACTCATAAAACAGTCATTTTTTGAATTTGGCACGAATTTTCAATATGGGGTTTTGGGACCCCTTCTCATGAATGATGTCACTGCCATGGTGGTATTCAGGCCGAAGAGTGATTTCACAGTCACTGTGTGAAATCACCCTTGAGCCCAAATAAAGCATGACAGTGACATCATTCATGAGAGGGTCCCAAAACCCCATGTTGGAAAATCGCGCAAAAATTCTAAAATGCCTGAGATATAACAAAGTTGAAGCCCCCATCTAGCCCATTATGCAGCTTACCAGCATTTCCTCAGTTCGCGGGTCGGCTTTGAAGAGTGCAGACGTGTTCCCGGTCCACGAAGATCATCGTGCGGAGTCTGGAGGTAAGTATGGGGTGAGGGGGTGTGGGAGGCTGGGTCGCAGTGGGTGGGTGCGGGTTGTGGGAGGGAGGGTTGGGAGATGCGCGGAGACCATTTTTTGTTTACAGGGTAAAAAAAAAGCGTTGTGGACCGTTTGCCACGCTGGGGTGGGCTCCCAGTGTGGCACAAGGACATTGGGAGGGGCATTCAGCCGGCGGAGGATTGGGCACCCCGTCGGCCATGAAGATGTGCCACACTGGGGTGGGCCCCAGTTGGCACAAGGACGAGGTGGTTTCAGCCGACGGGATTGGGCACTCCGTCGGCAAAAGGACCGCTTGCCACGCTGGGGTGGGCTTCCAGCGTGGCACCTACTACTGGGGGGCGCAGCTCAGCCGACGGGGATTGGGCACCCTGTTGGCTATACAGTGCGTGCGGGGCGCGACGCCTGCGCAGTGGGGGGATGCGGCGTGAGCAGCCGATATTTTATCGGTGCTCACTCGAAGCATAGCTCCCCCTTTCAACTGTATGCCACTGCATTTTGGAGCGTGTCATAGAGAGCTCCAAAATGCTTTGGCTTACAGGGGCCGCGCCTGCCAGCACACTGACTGAATTGGAGGAGGAGGTGACACACCTCCGAAATCTCCGATGATGGCACTATGTTTCTTGCACATGCGTGCAAGCAACATAAAAAGAAACAAGGCAGAGCGACTCATCACCCAATACCACAGAGACAAATTCACAGTGGGTGGCTTGGCAGCTTTCTGCCTTACCCAATGTGTCTCTGTTTTCTAAGGCTGTTCATGACCAACGCAAAGAAAGACATAAAAACATTGTAACAGAGTTTACTAGTAATTCATGCAAGTCTGCAATCATCTCAGTTCTGAGTTGTTGCCCTGGAAATGGAATTTGAAGTGTATCAGATTCAAACTCTACAATGTGATCATGCTTCCCCCAGCATTCTTATAGCAGATTTATTTCTATGCTGAAAACAACTCAGCAAACCCCAGTGCAAACATTTTGCAAGTACCTGAGTGCACCAACCAGTCCTCAGCCCCACCTGTTCATGCTATGCTCTTGAGCCACCCTCCCTAAGCCAGTGGTGGTCTGGTCTGGTGGCAGCATCTGAGATCGGCAAGGAGGCATGGGGCTGACATCATCTTGAATGTGAGGTCACTCCCATTAAGAAGAGGGCCACTCTAGAGCTCTCCTGCTGCTCAGCAAATCCCAGCACAAATTTTCTGCAAGTGCCTGAGGGCACCAACAGATCCATGCCTGGTGGGGGAGTTGGGGGCTCCCTCACCTCCCTGCCATGGGGGAGTACAAGATGGTGGCACAAGGAGATCGGAGCAGGCGCACAGTTGCTGGAGAAGGAGGTAAGGAGAAGAAGCCAACCGGTGCACAAGAGAAAAAGTAAGGGAAACAATTATATTTACAGATTTGTAATTGGTATACCCAAATCGACACACAACTGCTCATTTTAAGGAATAATGGGTTATTTATCACTCAGGGACAGATTCCACTACTGTGCATCAATTTTCATGCATAAATCTGTGCTGGATTGATATTTTTTCCAAGATCTCGTAATGATTTTTATACCAGGACTCAAGATACATGTGTATTTGAAATTCTGTTTTTTCTAGTACACTTGGTCAAAGAGCTTTTAGATTTAAGGCTGTAAATTTTTACAACAAACACCCTAATTTCATAACAGCTTGTAGCAAATGGCATTGTTCCAAAACTAATGTTTTGAAAATGTTAACTGATCAATCAGATTGTATTTACTATGTATAATGTCATTGTCTGTTTAAGTTTGTATCTGTGATATCTATGTTTGTTGCCTGTTATACTGGTCACTGTGAAAAAAGGTCAGTATTGCTTATCTGCTAACCAGTTTAAAATTAAAAAAACGAAAAGAAAATGAAGTGAAAAGTTCAGATGCCCAGGAGTCCTGTTCTAATCCTAAGCGGCTACGTGTACATGAAAACTTCTATTTTTATTTTATAAAAGTGGTTTCGTTTATATCTTTATTTTGATATTCTGCATTAATTTAGATATATTTTCATGTATCAGCAGCTCTTTAAATATGTAAAATACACTTCATTTTCTTTTCATTTTTTTATTTTTAAACTGGTTAGCAGATGAGCAATACTGACCTTTTTTCACAGCGACCAATAGCTCATAGTGATCTGCCTTTGCCAAGAGCTATATGCACTACTTACACTTACAAAATCCTGTGGGGCCTATTCTTGTTTTAGACCTCTTAGTTCTGACAATCTGAAAGAGGCACCAAAATCCTTTAGTGTTGTTGCACAGAGAGAAAAAATACAACCAGTTTAAAAAGGAAGCCAATAAAGATTCAAATAAAAAAGGTCAATGCCGTTTTTATGTTGCTTGCACGCATGTGCAAGAAACATAGTGTCATCATCGGAGATTTCGGAGGTGTGTCACCTCCTTCTCCAATTCAGTCAGTGTGCTGGCAGTCGCGGCCCCTGTAAGCCAATGCATTTTGGAGCTGTCTATGACACACTCCAAATGCGGTAGCTGCTCTGATTGAGGGAGCTATGCTTCAGTAAGCACCGATAAGATGTCTGCTGCTCGCAGCGCGCGCTCCCCAGACACACGCAGGCATGCGCCCGCATGCACTGTGGCAGCCGGGACGGGTGCCCAGTCCCCGCCGGGCTGAGCTGTGTCCCTCAGTAGTAGGTGCCACACTGGGAGCCCACCCCAGTGTGGCAAGCAGTCCTTGGCCGACGGGGTGCCCAATCCCCTGTCGGCTGAACGCCTCCCCGTCCTGTGCCACGCTGGAAGCCCACCCCAGCATGGCAACAAATACCATGGCCGGCAGGGGTGCCCAATCCCCCTCGGCTGAGCGCCCCAATGTCCTTGTGCCACGCTGGAGGCCCACCCCAGCATGGTAGACGACCCACGACGTCTTTCTTTTTAAACCTGTAAAATGAAAACAGTCCCAAGAGTGCGCCTCCCAACCCCCTCCCACAACCCGCACCCACCCACTGTGCACCCAGCCTCCCTACACCCCCTCACCCACACTTACCTCTGACTCCAGCGCCGCGATCTTCGTGGACCGGAACACGCCTGCACTCTTCAAAGCCAACTGCGAACTGAGGAAATGCCGGTAAGCTGTATAATGGGCTAGATGGGGGTTTCAACTTTGTTGCATATCTCAGGCATTTTTGGGATGATGCACCAAATTTTCAACATGGGGTTTTGGGACCTTCTCATGAATGATGTCACTGTCATGGCGTATTGGGCCGAAGGGTGATTTGTGCAGTGACTGCGCAATGACTGTGAAATCACCCTTTGGGCCTGAATACCACCATGACAGTGACATCATTCATGAGAAGGCGTCCAAAACCCCATGTTAAAATTTGTGCCAAAATTCCAAAAATGACTGTTTTGTTGGTTGCGCTATAGAAGTCTTCACGCAGGCTCGTAAGTTCGCGAAATTTCAATATTTCACTCAGATTTTCAACATTGCCATTTTACCACACCTTCTTATGAGCAGTACAGCTGTCATTTTCACATCTCACCCAAAATGTGTTTCTGCCATGTATGGCGCAGAATGGCGCTTGATCGGTGTGTGAAATCAATGTGCGGGGACAAATTAAGAAAATCACAGTGACACTGTTCATGAGCAGAGGTCTTAAAATGGCTATGTTGAAAATTTGGTGAAAAAATTCCTAAAAATGACTGTTTTACGAGCGTGCGTTACGCAGTTCCTATGCAGGCTCATAAGTTCGCAAATTTTCAATATTTCCACTCCAGATTTTCAACATTGCCATTTTACCACACCTCCTTATGAGCAGTACAGCTGTCATTTTTCACATCCTGCCCAAAATGTGTTTCCGCCCAGGTAGCACACAATGGCGCAGTCGGTGTGCGAAATCAATGTATGGGACACATTAAGAAAATCACCATAACACTGTTCATTAGCAGAGGTCTTAAAATGGCTATGTTGAAAATTTGGTGCAAAAATTCCTAAAAATGACTGTTTTACTGGTGTGCGTTGCGCAGTTCCTACGCACGCTCGTAGGTTTGCGAATTTTCAATATTTCCACCCAGATTTTCAACATTGCCATTTTACCATACCTTCTTATGAGTAGTACAACTGTCATTTTTCACATCTCACCCAAAACATGTTTCTGTCCATGTAGCGCACAATGGCGCAGTTGGTGTGTGAAATCAATGTATGGGACACATTAAGAAAATCACAGTGACACTGTTCATGAGCAGAGGTCTTAAAATGGCTGTGTTGAAAATTTGGTGAAAAAAAATTCAAAAATGACTGTTGTTTTCTGAGGAGTCTGTGTTGCGCGGTTCCTTGCGCTTCGTAAGTTCATGATTTCAATATTTTCACTCAGATTTTCAACATTGCCATTTTATCACACCTCCTCATGAGCAGTACAGCTGTCATTTTCACATCCTGCCTAAAACGTGTTTCCTGCCCATGTAGCGCAACAATGGTGCAGTCGGTGTGCAAACTCAATGTATGGGACACATTAACAAAATCACAGTGACACTGTTCATGAGCAGAGGTCTTAAAATGGCTATGTTTAAAATTTGGTGAAAAAATTCCTAAAAATGACTGTTTTACGAGCGTGCGTTGCGCAGTTCCTACGCACACTCGTAACTTCGCAAATTTTCAATATTTGCACTCCAATGACTTCCAAATACCTAAACAGCACATAGAAGCAAGCAACATTCGGCATTGACAAATGCTTGTTTATTTTAAAACACTAAGCATGAATCACACTGAATCATAGTTTCCTTGGTTGCAGATCACGACGAGCTTTGTTTTGGCCTTGTCCACAGTTTTGAAAATTGTGACCTCTGCAAAATGTTTTTCCCAGGGGTTTTTACCTAAACAAAAAAGGGCAGTAAAGTGGGAGTCACTATGTGCTCTGGTTTCTAGCTTAATGTCACTTCGGTCTTTTTTCAAAATGAGCTCTGCAATAGAGGGCTTTCCTCTAATGGTGGAAAGCATACATCAAAAGTTTTCTGACTCTCACAGTGGTCCATGACTTCAAAGGGGACTGAAAAATGCTGTTAAACTGGCTACTGTCTTCGCTGCCACCACGTCCTCCGGCATCTCATTCCACCCCTTCACCACTGTTTCAGTGAAAAAGTGCCTCCTCAGTTCCCTCTTGAATCTACCCACCACCAATTTCAGGCTATGCCCCCTAGTACCACCCTCTTTTCTTAACTTGAAGATGCCCTCTGTACCAACCCTGTTTATATGCCCTTAACGTACTTGAAGGTCTCAATCATGTCCCCCTCTCCCTTCTGTCCTCCAGGGAGTGCATGTTCAAATCCTTCAGTCTCTCCTCATATGCTCTGTAGTCTGATATCCTTCTTCAGGTAAGGGCACCAGAAATGAACACAGTAGTCCAGGTGTGGTCTCACCAGTGACCTGTACAGTGGCAGAATAATTTCTTGCCTCCTAAAGGTGATTCCCCTGGCGATGCATCCCAGCATTTTATTTGCCTTGGCTGCTGCCTTATGACACTGTGCTGTGTGCTTCATATCACCCCTGTCTATTACTCTTAGGTCCTTTTCCTCCTCCGATACTGTCACTTGTATTCCCCCAAGCCAATAACTGGCCTTTGGGTTAGACAAAAAAACTGGAGAAAAGTTACCAGGCGGACAGGCTTTGTCTGAATTCCTATATGCCCGTCCTTACCAAACAGGTGAGGTGCAGCCTGTTGCCTGTGACAAGGCTAAGGTCCCCCTGGCATCAGGTGCACCAGAAAATAATTCCAGGAAAAGGGACCATATGGCAAGGAAGGTATACAGTACCTCAACCTTGCAGTCAACATAAGCAACATACGTTAGTTACACAGCACGTAATCAACAGGCTTTGTGGAGCACAGTCCTGCCTTCGTTTAAGAAGCTGCCTCATGAAGAACATTCCCATCTGACCACATGGCGATGGCCAGGTTAGAAGCAGCAAAATGCCAGTTTAAAATGGCCATAGATGCAACCAATACTGCATCTAGGGCAATGGCGCATTCAGTTGCATTATGGATGTGTGCATGGCTCAGGGTAACCTGTTTTTTTATTGTCTGGTAACCAGATAAGGTCCACAAGACACAATGCCTGTTTTCAGGGATGAACCGGGGAGCACTAGCTAGTTTAAATAACTTCCTCAGTGTCAAACAGTATGTAAGCGGAGGTTGTGGGAATCAAATCCAGGTCTGCTGGATGTACCAAGCTCATTCACAGCTCATTGCTCAAACCTCTAGGCTATACTGCCAGCCAAACTTTAACTCAGGATACCCAGGGCAAAGCTATGGATTTTCCCTTTGAAGGCCCTATCTTATTTGTTGATAGGACAGAGGCCTACAGGAAAAGAGAACCAAACGTCCTCCTCTCATAGACTACATAAAAGAGGAGATATACGGAGGAGTTACTACAACAGACCTTATGAACACTATGAATCTTCAATTCAGAGGGGGCACTGTCCTAACCAGGATCTCCTTCTACATGGATTTTGTTTTCTGGTAAAACAAATAAATACAAATACTGAGAGTGGCAGAGGTAGGAGAGGGTCAAGGCAGAAGGCTGCTTTAACTCTTCCAGGACAGTGTAAGCCCACCCCCTTACAATTGTACCCATATCTCAGCTGGCTCATTGCCAGTAGGAGGGCACCTTTCCCATTATCCCTGAAATGGGAAAAAAATTACCACACGCAAGTGGGTCCTGAAGATAGTAGGGCAGGCCTTAACCCTTCAATTTGTCAAATTTCTGAAGTTAAGCAAAACAGTCTTTTCTGCTCACTTCAGATAAAAACCCCTGCTGCAACTGGATGTGAAAAAGATACTGCAGCTCAAAGCTGTAGAATGGATCCATGCCTCCCAAACAGGAAATGGGCTCCTTTTAAAATACTTTCTCAACCTCAAGAAAAATGGGGAATGGCAACCCACTCAGAACCTAAGATTCATGAACAGGCACCCGAAAAGGAGAAATCCAGAATGGAACACTGCAAACAATTATCCCATTCTTGCAAAAAAGAAGATTGGCTTAGGTCTTTGGATCTGAAAGATGCTTAGTTTCATATTCCAATAAGAACAAGCCACAGAAAATATCTGAGCCTCAGGGTGGGCACTGCCGAGTACTACTTTGCAGCAATGCTCTTAGGCCTGACCTCAGCTCCCAGAGTGTTCACAAAGTGCTTAGCTGTAGTAGCGGCAAATAACTGGAAACAGGGATGGTGGTGTTTCCTTACACAGATGACTGGCGAATAAGTGGGAGAACAAGGCAGGAAGCAGTCCACTCAATCCAAAAGGTAAAGAGTATACTTCAAAGGCTAGGATTTCTCCTACATTTGGGAAAACACCACCTGGAACCAGCTAGGTACTGGAATTCATAGGCACAGAGTTGAACACTGTACAAGAGAGGGCATATCTGCCATTTTTGAGGGCAGAAGCCCTTATTAATAGCCAATCTTGTGGCATGGAGGATTGAGGCACTGGACACCTCACATCCTATCATACTGGCAACTCGAATTTGGGAGCGACTTCGGGCCACTGGAAGTTGGCAGCAGGAGAGAGGATGGGGCATCCAGAGGACAGCTCTTCTCTTCCAGGAAGGGGAAACATGATGAGACACTCCTATACTGCTACTATGTCATTTAGTCATTTTAGTCATTTATTGAGAGAATCGGAATTACAATCCTTTGAGTCATAGACTCTTTTGCAAAGGCTCCACGTCAGTACAGGAAAGCACAAACATTACATTAATAACAGTGATATTTAGGTCACTCAGCACAGTGTATTTACATTACATATTAGTTACCGTCTCAAAGGCCTCGGAAGACCCTGAGTCACAGTTGTGAGGCAAGTCTGGTTACAGAAATTCAGAGGGTCGTAAACAGAACCCTGAGTCAGAATGAAATTACAGCTGGACAGTGGGAACGAAGGATGTAGTCATAGGATAAGCTAAGTCTTTATCCATGATTGTGCTATCTTTGGTGAACTGACAATGGGGAGGAGTATTAGCTACAGCCGCAGATATCAGAGTCAAGGAGAAGGTTCATAATGCCAGATTTGAATTGTCCAAGACTAGGGGCCTGGGAGATGGAGGGTGGTAGGTTGTTGAGCCAGAGGGGAGCACGATAATGGGAAGACCTTTGCCCTAGAGAGGTCCTGCAATGGGGAAGTAGGAGGGAGGTAGTGGTACAGTGCCTAGTGGCCCATTAATGTGATACTGGTTGAATGAGGGGGTGGAGGCCTATGGGTGTTAACTTCATAAGTATTTTTTTGGCTTAGAGGCATGTGTGGTACTTAAGCCTCCCTTCAAAGGTCAGCCAGTCCGCAAGCTTGTAGAGCTGGCATATGTGGGTTAATCTATTGCAGCCAGTGACCAGACAGCAAGCTCTGTTGAGAGCTAGGTTGATGCAGTGCAGGGCAGTTTGGTCTGCGGTGCCGTAGATTACAATGCCGTAGTCCACCAAAGAGAGGACAAAGCAGAATACAGCGAGACGCAGGGCCTGAGTGGTTAGGCAGTGCTTATGTCTATATAAAATCCTGTCTGGTGTTTACAGCAGAGGAAAGGTGTTGAATGTGTGTATGGTAGCTGAGGGATGTGTCCAGGGTGATGCCTAGTTATCTGAAGGTAGAGACCTGTTCGAGAAGGAGGCCCTGTGCATTGGCTATGGTAAGGGGGGCACTACGGAGAGGGCTTTGATGATGGGCAAAGATCATGGACTTTGTCTTGTTGTAGTTAAGTATTAGGCGATGCTCAGTGAACCAGGATTCTAATTCTTTAAAAAAACCTTGTAGGGCAGATTGGAGGGAGTGAGGATGGAGGTGTTTCCAGAAAATGACTGTGTCGTCTGTATAGAGTAGGAGCTTCCCACTACAGGCTTGAGTGAGGGAGTTTAGGAAGAGAGTCAAAAGCAGTGGCCCTAGAATAGACCCTTGCGGGACACCCGTTAGACTGGTTTAGTGGAGGACAGAGTGGTGTTGATTTTGACCTGTTGCATCTGGTCAGAGAGATAGTCTTTGAGTCAGGAGATGGTCTCAGGGGAGAAATGGTAGGAGGGAAGGGAGTGGAGAAGTAGGGCATGATTGACTGTGTTGAACGCTTTTGTCAAGTCGACGTAGATTGCACTTGCTACAGAGCCCTGTTCCAGGGCTTTGTGTATGTACGATATAAATTCGAGGAAGGCAGTTGTAGTGCTGTGACCCCTCCTGAATCCATATTGTTCCTGGCAGAGCAGATTATGTTTGGCTAAGTAGTCTGTGATTTGGTCAGACACGATTTTTTCGAGAGCCTTTGAGAGGGGGGGTAGGATCGAGATGGGTCGGTAACTGGTATGGGGAAGTGGGGTCACCACTCTTCAGAATAAGTGTTATAATTATGTTTTTCCATAGAGTAGGTAACTGGCTGAGGTGTAATGACCAGTTAAGTGTTCTGGTATGATGTGGCAAGGTCACATCCAGCATTAGGCAGAGAATTTTGAGGTTGAGGGAGTTAGTGCTATAGAGCGAGTTTGCCAAGGCTTTAGATAGCTCGCGCATGACCTCCCTTCAGGTGACGATGCGCAGCTGGAAAGAAGGGGGGATCTTAGAGCCTGAGCTGTCTGAGGGGAGGTGTGGTGACAGGACACTAGGCGTATCTCACTTGGGGATGTCTGGCAGCCAATACATGGTGCATGCATGCCTCCACACGCACATGTGCCTGCGCCATTGCATGCTGTCGGACATAGGGGAAACTCTAAATGGAAAAACCTGGCTCTGGAAAATGAAGCCAGGCCTGTGCTCAACCTGCGCTGCTGCCTGGGACTCCCAGCTAGGTTATGCTCCAGGGGCGGGGAGAACGGACCTCCCTTACCTGACCCAGCTGCGGGGGAAGAGCTGCAGAAATACAGCTAGGTCCTAGGGGAGGCAGTTCTTGGTGGGAGAAGGTATGTGTTGATGGTTCTACCAGATCCAGGGCCACAGGAAAAAGCATGATTAAAAAAGAACAACTCATCCACTGTGCAAGTTAATGCCTGGTAGGCTACAAAAAGATTGGCCCAAGAATTCCTTCAGTTTTTGGGACACATGGCTTCAAACACATCTGTGGTACAGTGGGCAAAGCTACAAATGAGAAAAGTTCAGTACCACCTCAAAAGGCACTGGCATCAAAAATGTGCACTACTGAAACAGTTAGTACCAGTCACTCAGCACCTAATGCAAGCCCTAGAGTGGAGGAAAGAGGTAAGCAACCTCAGATAGAGTATTCGCTTCCTGCATCCCTCACCCATAGAGGTTCTAACTACAGATGCCTCAGTACTAGGGTAGGGAGGTTATCTAAATAACCAAATGGACACTGGAGTTTTGGACTCACAGGAGTGCTTGGAGCACAACAACCTGCTAGCGCTCTGAGCAGTGCTCCTGTCTATGAGGGCTTTCTCCTCCCTGCTGGAGGAACAAACAGTCCCGATCAAGGCAAACAATACAATCACAATGTATTACATAAACAAACATGGAGGTACCAGATCTTCAAAACTCTGTACAGTGTTTATGAGAATATAGAACCTGCTAACACCTTAAAAGCAACAATATCTGCAGTACACCTGCCAGGCAAGTACAATGAGCTAGCGGATTCCTTAAGCAGGATCAGTCGAGGAACCACAATTTGTTCCTGAACCAGCAGGTGCTGAATTCTATATTTCAGAAATGGTGAGTTCCCAAGGTGGACCTATTCATCTCATAGAAACACAGAAACATAGAACTTGATGGCAAATAAGGACCGCTTGGCCCACCTAGTCTGCCCATTTCCCTGCCTATTGGATAAGCTGCAGAGTCTAGTTACCCAACAGCCTACTTTCTCCAACCCTTCACTATAATTGCCTTATTTCTGTCCCATGCATTCTTGAATTCCCCCACTGTTGTTGACCCCAAAACCTCCTCAGGAAGGCGGTTTCATGTATCCACCACCCTCTCCATGAAAAAATACTTCCTCACGTTGCCCCTGAGCTGTCCCCCCCCACATCTTCAAATTGTGCTCCCTTGTTCTTGTACATTTCTTTTTCTGAAAGAAGTGTAGAACAGAAAGTCATCCTCTTCTGTTGCTGACCCATCTCAGTAAGGAAAATTCAATGGGATGCCCTCTCTTTTTCTTGAATGTGCAAGTTTCTTTTATCCAGTTCACCCATTCCTACTGATACTAAGGATCCTGATGAAATTGAGGAGGGAGTCAACAAAAATTATTGTGATAGTACCAGACTGGGATAGGCAGACCTGGTACTCTCTTCTGTAGATAGTGTCACAGAAGGTACCTATTTCTCTGCCTCTGAGTCATAGATTCCTGCCTGTGACCCAGGGCAGAATAACTTACCTATAACTCAGAACACTGTCCCTGAAAACATGGTTCCTGAAGAGCTAGAGTATCTTGCCAGAAAGCCATCAGCCAGGAAAAGCTATGCTTCAAAGTGGAACATATTTAATATCTGGTGTGCTTCATATCAAGTCACAGCTATGGCTGCAGACTTATTTATTTATTTATTTTTTATTTTTAAGTCTTTGTTAACTGGGTAAGGCCCACTAGGCACACGTGCCTGTTTTCAGGAGTGACCTGGGAGCACTGGGCGGTTAAGTGACTTGCTCAGAGTTACACAGTATGCAAGTGGAGGTTGTGAGCATCAAACTAAGGTCTGGTCTGCTGGATGTACCAAGCTCGTTCACACCTCGTTCCTCTAACCTCTAGGCCAGGGGTTCTCAAATGGTGAGGCCAGCCTCTCTGGGGAGGCCCCAACCTGTTCCAGGGGAGGCTCAAGCAAGTCTGAAAAAGTACTGTATTTAAATTTTGAGTTTTAGATATTTTGTTTGAAAGGATGAAGCAAATTGAAAGAGGATAATAGTAGGTGAATTTAATGTATTTATTTACTAATAGGTGACAAGGGAAGGTGAATGAAAGGCTCATTTCAGGTGTAACCGGGGAAGGGTAGGGAGTGAATACATTTCAAAAGGCAACTGTAAAGCAATCAAGAAATACACAATGAACAGTAAACTTTTAATGAGTGGTGGTAATTGATCAATGTGTAGCCTGATGGCAGAACAGTTCAAATATAAAAGTGTTGAGCACAGAAGTGCTAAGAGCAATAGCAGGAAGGAGCAAAGTAATCCTAGAGAAGTTGCTTAAGAGCAGAGAAGGATGGGAAGAGGCAAAGTATGTAGGAAGTTTATTTCGTATAAAGAGGAAACAGAGAAAGTAGTCTCTGACACATGAAGGTACTACAACAAGGGGTAACAATGGTTCAAGAATGAAAATAGCAGAGTACGTAGGCTGGCCTGTGGGGGGGGGGGGTTACAATATGCTGAATAATAATATTTGTTTATTTTATTTATTTGTTATTCAGATAACACCTTTGAGCACATGAGCTCTTTTTCAAAGGTTCCACGTCAGTATATGACAAAGAACTGAATGTGAGCCAAGTACTCAAAGGGGTTTCAATTTATTCATGGTACACTGTGCAAGGTACAGTATGTTATTTTTCTTTGGGGAGGCCCAAGATTATTTCAATTTTTGGGGGAGGCCCAAAATCTTTTCCATGGATTTGGGGAGGCTCACTGTGACAAAGTCTGAAAACTACTGCTCTAGGCTATACTGCCAACCAGTGTTTCACCAGGAAAGGTGCACTGAGCAACAGTATGCTCATCTCATGGTATGTAATGGGGGAAGGATAGAGGGGTAAATGCAGAAAGTGAAACAACTTCAGTACACTCAACGACATACAGTAGTTACATAGCCAGAGAACTGCTCGAATGACAACCAAGGCACTTGCTGATCCTTACAAATATATGAGGCAGTTATATTACATAGCGAGACTGGCAGGGGGTTTAGTTTAACATAGAATACATAAATGAGACAATGTCGGAAAATACATTGCATAATACATAGGGATCAATATCTATACCATGACATACCCACATGCAGCATGAGGCAATACACCTTGTCAGTGGTCCTGGACTAACTAGTGTGCTCTCTACAGCAGGGGGGAGGATAGGGATCTCTGCAGCAGGAGCTTCAACTCATGGTTAAGAGGAGGGGTTTGGCTACATTAGGGACTGGGGTCAAACGTGGAGGGATAACGGCCTATATATGGGTGATGACTTGCATCCATCTGAGAAAGGAATTGCAGTCCACAGTGGCCAGTTTAAATGTTTCTTTAATGAACATTTAAACTAGCTGAAGGGGATGGTGGAAGAAACCAGGGAGGCATAAACTGCTCTCCCCCCACAGACTGAAGTAGAGAGAAGGGAGTACTCTAAGGGAGATAAATCCCTCAGGGTACAAAATAAAGAAAAAAGCAGTATGGGTGAAATGAAGGGAGTGGGACCATGAACTGTAAAAAGAGAGGGGAAAGGTGACAGGGCAAAAAGGAAACTAGGGAGGTAGCAGGCAGAGTGATAAAATGTGGAAGGCCATGTGCAAACCCAAGAAGTCTAGGAAATAAACATCCAGGCCTAGAGGCAATCATGATGGAGAAAGACCTGGATATTGTGGCCATTACTGAGTTGTGGTGCAAAGGAAACCATGAATGGACCATGGCCATCCCAGGCTATACTAAGTTCAGGAAAGACAGGGTGGGAAGGAAGGAAGGGAGGCGTGGTGGTGCGATATGTAAGGGAGGATAACAAAGTGACAGAGACACAGGAAATCAAGGGGGGAATGGAGGGGTTGAAAGTGTAGTGGGTCACTCTGGAAATAGGAAACAGAGCCACTATTCTCAGTGGCTTGATCTACAGACCTCCAACTGGGGGGGGGGGGAGATTTGGATAAGGCACTGATGGAAGCCATTGGCACAATGGCAGAAAAAGAGGAGGTGCTGCTGGTGGGGGACCTCAGTCTGCCAGATGTAGACTGGAGCTGCCCCGCCATAGCTTCAGCTAGAAGCAGGGCATCCTGCATTCCCTGCTGGGGGCATATATCAGAAAACTAGTCAGAGAGTCCACTCATGATGGGGCAATACTGGACCTGGTGCTCACTGTCTGGGACAGTTTTGCAGATGTCAAGGTGGGAGGCCACCTAGGGACCAGTGATCACCATACAGTGTGGTTCAGCATGAGGTCAGTGGTGGAAGTGAACCACAGAAGGACAAGGGTCCTGGAGTTCAGGAGAGCAGATAAAAAAATGGGTGACTGCCTCAGAGATTACCTAGTTTGGGAGGGGGGGGGCTGGATGACCTGGGTGGGGTGAAGGAACAGCGGGCTAAGCTAAGGGATAGCATTGTGATGGTAAAAAACCTCTGTGCAAAGGAAGTGAGCAAAAACAAGAGGAAAATGTGGTACAATTCCCTGTGTTTTGGGTGGACAGCCCTGTAGCTTACTAGGTGACCTGTCTTTTTAATTCAAACAATATTTCTTTAAATTGTAAAAATGATTTGAACCTCCAGAGCTCCTGTGCCAAATGGGAGGGTCGTTTCAAGCTAATAGCAAGGCCATTTAGTGAAGCCTGGGCTACTGGAACTATTGGCCTTAACAAAGGGCCCTGGCTTAAAAGTCAGCGTGAAGGTGCCATGGAGTCTAGAGTCCTATTGTCTGAGGACTTCTTCAGCTGGACTACAGTAATTACAACTTAAGTGAAGCCACTTAAGGGCTAAGTGGCTTACTGGAAACAAAAGAGTTTTGGACTAGCAAAATCAGCAGGGGATGAGACATGCTGACTCCAGTCAGGCCTGCCTGCACTTGTGTTTTTTTTTTCCAAACCAAAAGCCACCCCCTAGCTAGAAAACTTTTAGTTAGACTTTAAAAACGTGAACATGGGTGCTGGTTGGTCTTTTCTCAGCATGTGACGAGGCAGCCAATCCCAGAGAGGAATACCACAGGCAGGACTTTTGAACTTTCTTAAAAGAACCTGCAGAACTTGCCAGAGAGACAGACATAACATCTATTTCAAAGACTTTCCTGGATCAACATAGCAAGACTTTGAACCCCTATCTAAACTGCCACCAAACAGATGGGAGAACCTGCAACCTACTAAGAGACCTCTTCATTTCCAGCACTGAGGACTTTTCAAGTTAGAACTATATTAACTAGAATTTAAACAGTATATCTTTTTTTGTATATTTCCAAATTTCTTTTCATTTCCTGTAACCAATATTAGGAAAAGTATATAATTTTACTTGTATATTATTTACAGTACTTATTTAGCAAGTAGTAAAGCTTTTGGCTTGCTTCAACTAATTTTGCCTGCCTCTAGTGTGTGTTGCTTTTGGGAAAGTTTGTTCAAACTAATCTACACCTGTCTAACGCTTAAGGGCCAGACGCTACTAAGATAAAATCCATAAAGGGACTCTGGAAAAGACACATATGGGGTGTATAGGCCTATACACGCTTGTGGTGTTTCTGGTTCACTGTGCAGTGGCTGAGAGGGTTCTCTCTCAGGAACACAGACCTGAGACTGTATTTGCACCCCTCACACAGAGAGAGGAAGCCCAAGGACCTCCTTGGCGGATGTTCAGTTGTGAAACAGCGATCATTCTAAAACGATCAGAGGGGGAGTATTCCTGACCCAGATCACAAGGAGATTCACTGTAGCTCAAGGAATCCTGCCCCACTGGAGTGGGCTTGTGACATAGCCTAATTAAATTTCAGTAAGTCTTTCAACACCATTCCACACAGGAGGCTCATTAGGGAACTGGGAAACTTACAGGTGGGTCCAAAGGCGTTGAACTGGGTAACAAATTGGTGGAGGCAGTCCAGAGGAGGGCAACTAAAATGGCACTGGGTCTGTATGAGAAGTCCTACAAGGAGAGACTGAAGGACTTCATTACATACACCCTGGAAGACAGAAGAGTGTGTGGGTGTGTGTGGGGGGGGGGGATACACTAGAGACCTATAAATTCCTCATGGAGGTAAATTAGGTACAGGAGGGGAGTATTTTTCAGAGGAGAAGATGCACGAGAACAAGGGGACATGCAATGAAGCTGGAAGGGGTAAATTTAAGAGACATATGAGGAAGTACTTCTTCACTGAAAGAGTGGTGGATGCCTGAAACAGTCTTCCAGCAGAACTGGTGGGAGTGAAAACAGTGGTGGGCTTCAAGCATGCATGGGATAGGCACAAGGGAATCTTCGTGGAAAGCAAGGGGAGCGCTGGAGATGAAGTAGGGTCTGCTGACCTTGCAGTGACAGTATAGAAGAGGAAAGAACTGGCAGACTGTGTGGGCCAAATGGTCCCTACCTGACATGGAAACATACACTTTGATGGCAGATAAGGACTGCATGGCCCACCTAGTCAGCCCATTTCCCTACCTATTCAATAAGCTGCAGATCCTAGTTAACCAACAGCCTACTTCTTCCTACCCCCACAAGAATCCCTTCCTCTATCTTCAAATTGTGTACCCTTGTTCTTACACATCTCCTTTTCTGAAAGATGCTACCCTCTTGGACTTTGTTGATTCCCTTGAGGTACTTAGAAGCTTCTATCATGTTCCTCCTCTCCCTCCTTTCCTCAAGTGTATACATATTAAGATCCTTTAATCTCTCTTTGTATGGCTTCTGTTGCAGACCCTGCACCATTTCAGTTGCCCTGCTATGGACTGCCTCCATCCTGTCTATGTCCTTGTGGAGACGGGATCTCCAGAACTGCACACAGCACTCCAGATGGGGTCTCACCAACTGTCTGTACAGAGGGATAACGACTTCCTGTTTTCTACTGATGATGCCTCCCCATATATATCCCAATATCTCCCTAGCCATCCTTACTGCCTTCTCACATTGTTAGCTTACCTTTAAGTCACCTGATATGACTACCCCCAGGTCCCTTTCCATTTTTGTTGTTGTTACTACCTCTCCCCCATTGTGTAATCTTCCCTTGGGTTTTTGTTTCCCAGGTGCATTACTTTGCACTTCTTTGCATTGAGTCTAAGCTGCCATTCTTTTGACCATTCCTCCAACCTTGCCAAGTACCTTCTTATCCTTTCCACCCCAACCCCTTGTGTATCAACCCTGTTGCAGATCTTTGTGTCGTCTGCAAAGAGGCATACTTTTCCTTCCAGTCCCTCTGCAATGTCACTTACAAAGACATTAAAAAGGACCTGACCCAATACTGAACCCTGTGGTACCCCACTAGTAGCCCCCCTTTCTTCGTAGTGGACTCCATTTACTATTACTCTCTGTGCCCTGTTGTCCAGCCAGTGTTTTACCCAGGCTACCACCCTGGGACCCACTCCCAGGCTGGCTAATTTGTTTATTACTCTTTTGTGTGGGACTGTGTCAGATGCCTTGCTAAAGTCTAGGTAGACCATGTCCACAGCCCCTCTCTGGTCTACTACTTTGGTCACCCAGTCAAAGAAATCTATTAGATTTGTCTGACATGCCCTTCCTGCTGTGAATTCATGCTGCCTTGGGTCCTGTGCCCAGCTGGCCTCTAGGTGCTCAATGATTCTTTCTTTCAGAAGTGATTCCATCATTTTTCCTACCAGTGAGGTCAAGCTAACAGGTCTGTAGTTTCCTGCCTCTGCTTTGCTCCTACTTTTGTGAATTGGAATAACATCCGCCCTCCTCCAGTCTTTAGGTACTACACCATCCTCCCATGATTTGTTAAAAAGGGTAGTCAGTGATGTCACTAACTCTCCCCTTAGTTCTTTTAGAATTATGGGGTGAGTCCCATCAGGCCCCATTGCTTTGTCCACCTTCAGTTTTAGGAGTTCTTTCAGAACCCTTTTTTCTGTGAAAGGACTGGTATCGACCCCCCCCCTTCCCATCCAGAGTGCTTCTATTGATTGGATTAGGTACCTCCCTCTCCTCTTCTTTTGTAAATACTGAGCAGAAGTATTCATTCAGTATCCCTGCTTTTTCACTGTCCCTTTCTGCCCACCCACCCTCACCTTTATTAAGCCTCACTATCCCTCCCTTGGTCTTTCTTTGCTCCCTAATGTACTTATAAAAGGTTTTATCCCCCTTCTTAACCGAGTTGGCTATTTTTTTCTCAGTTTGGGCCTTTGTTATTCTGACTGCCTTCCCCACTTCCTTCTGCTTCAACTGGTACAGTTCTCTGTCCTGCTCCTTTTGTGTTTCCTTATACTTCCTGAATGCTGTCTATAAGACTATTGCACAAACTGGGGAATATGGGTGTGGGCAGGACAGTAGTGCAGTGGGTAGGTAACTGGCTGGGCGGCAGGACACAGAGGGTGGTGGTAAATGGCTGTCACTCCACAGAGGGATGAGTGACCAGTGGGGCACCACAGGGATCAGTGCTGGGGCAGGTCCTATTCAACATCTTCATCAGTGACATTGCACAGGACCTAGAAGGCAGAATTTCCCTGTTTGCCGATGACACAAAGCTCTGTAACAGAGTAGTCACACCAGAAGGTGTAGACAGAATGAGAAGGGACCTGCAGAAACTTGAAGAATGGTCAGGGGTTTGGCAGTTGAAATTCAATGCAAAGAAGTGCAGGATAATGCATATGGGGCACAAAAACCCTGGCACAATATATCAGTTGGGGGGTGAGGATATAGCATGCACCAAGCAGGAAAGGGATCTTGGGGTTATCTTCTTTGATGACCTCAAGGTAGGGAAACAATGTGACAAGGCAGCAGGTAAAGCAAATAGGACACTGGGATTCATAGGCAGGGGCATCAACAGCAGGAAAAGAGAGGTCATAATTCCACTATACAAGACACTAGTGAGGCCCCACCCGGAGTACGGTGTACAGTTCTGGAGACCTTACTTACATAAGGACATATACAGGGTAGAGAAGGTTCAGAGGAGGGCAACAAAGATGGTACATGGATTGTATCACAAGTCCTATGAGGACAGGTTGAAGGAATTGAATATGTACTCCCTGGAGGAGAGAAGGGAGAGAGGGGATATGATAGAGACATACAAGTATCTTACAGAGAGGAACAGGGTGCAGGAAGACACTAATTTTAAGCAAAAAAAGATGTTCCAGGACTAGAGGGCATGGGATGAAGTTGCAGGGAGGACGATTCAGAGGAAACATGAGAAAGAATTTCTTCACAGAACGGGTGGTGGACAAGTAGAACACCCTGCCAGAGCAAGTGGTGGGGGCTGAAACAATCACGGGATTTAAGAATGCATGGGATAGACATAAAGGAATTCTGGAGGTCAGGGTTAAGGGGCAACAGACTTCTAGGAAAACATAAAGTAAACTTACAAGCTCAAATGGGCAGATTGGGTGGGCCATTGGCCCTTATCTGCTGACACTGTCTATGTATTTATGTATCTTTTTCTCCCTAACCTTCCCTGCCACCTCTTTTGAGAACTACAGCATTTTTTTCTTTCGTTTTGATTTATTTGCTTCACACAAAAGCTTGTTGCCTCTGTGATGGCAGGTTTGATGTTTCCCCATTGTTCCTCCATCCCTCCTTCTTGCCTGTTTGCTAGTGCTTTTCTGAGGCACTCTCCCATTTTGACAAAGTTAGCCCTCCTAAAGTCCAGTACCCTCACTTTTGTATGGCTTGACTCTGCGGCTGTGTTTATCTTGAACTACATTGTTTGGTGGTCGCTTGTTCCCAGATAGCTACCCACTTCTAGATCTGAGATCTGCTCCCTATCCCCGTTTGAGAGTACCAGGTCTAAGATTGCTCCCTCCCGAGTGGGTTCCAGCACTAGCTGACTGAGGCATGCCCCTGTAGGGCATCGAGAATGACCCTGCTCTTTGACGCGGCTGCAGCAAAGGTGCTCCAGTTAACATTTATTTATTTATTTATTTTAGTCTTTGGTAACCTGGTAAGGCCCACTAGGCACAAGTGCCTGTTTTCAGGGGCAACCTGGGAGCACTGGGCGGTTAAGTGACTTGATCAGAGTCACACAGTATGTAAGTGGAGGTTGTGAGAATCAAACTAAGGTCTGGTCTGCTGGATGTACCAAGCTTGTTCACAGCTCATTACTCTAACCTCTCCCCTTTCTCTACCATCCCAAGCATGCCTTGTATCATTTCCTTGTCCATTTCCTCCCTCTGAGACGGAGTCTATATACAACCCCCATGCAAATTGTGATGCCATTTCTAGTCTCCAGGGTGACCCACGGTGCCTCCTCTCCTCCCTTCTTACCCTTTAGTTCTGTTGCTTTGATCCCTTCCCTTATGTAGAGAGCTACTCCTCCTCCCCTTCTACCCTCCCTGTCCCTCCTGTAGATTGTGTACCCTGGTATGTTGACATCCCAATCATGGTTCTCTGTGTACCATGTTTCTGTGACTGCCACAATATCTAGGTGTCCCGCTTCCATCAAGGCCACCAGTTCAGGGAGCTTATTATCTAGGCTATGGGCATCAGTACTCATTACCCTCCATTTTTTGATGGCCTTACCCCTTTTTGTCCCATCCCTGTCCTTACTGCCTTTGTCTTTTTTTTCCATTTACCCCTGCCCTTCTCCTTATCGACTTCACTATCCTGGTGTTTACATCACTAGCTACCCTGATATTTGGGGTGCTAGGATTTCCTGCTCCTTTTCAGTGCTCGTCACCCTTGTCTAGTTTAAATGCTTGCCAATGAAGCATTTAAACCTATCACCTAGGATCCTGGTTCCCCTCCTAGACAGATGCAGACCATTGCGCTAGTACAGGCATGTATCCCTCCAGGTGGACCCCCAGTTCTCAATGAAGACAAAACCCTGATCTCTGCACCAGTTTTTCAACCATTGATTGAATCCCATGGTGCGGAGCACCCTAGCCTCTCCCATGCCATAGACAGGCAGCATCTCCGAGAAGATTACAGTGCGTGCTACTTATCTAAGGCCCCCCCCACCCTACAAACTCCTCCTGCACTACTCTGATCCCTTTCCCAGTCAGATCATTTGTCCCTAGGTGGACAATAACATCCAGCTCCCTCCCCATGAAGCTGCTCCCGAGATCCTGAGGATTCTCTCCCTGTCCCTCCAAGCCATGGCGCCAGGCAGGCACCTTACCTCCCTCTCCCCCTCTTCCCCAGTTCTACCCTCCTAACAATGGAGTCCCCACAGGAGTTGTTTCCTTCCCCTGTGTGGTCTCATGCCACCCTCCCGTGGGTCTCCTTTGTAGAGGTTCCCAGCATCCTCCTTGGTATCCACTGTAGATGCCTCCATGGAGGAACCACACTCTGCCAGAACGGCATATGAATTGTGGAGAGGTACAACTGGAGGGATGCGACTCTGTTCCACCACCCTAACCCTCCCTGAGCCCACAGTGGTCCAACCGCTCCTCTTTCTTGGCAACCTCTAAGGCAGTGGTGGCAGCCCTGGTTGTCCCTGGGTGGGAGAGGAGGTCTCCCGAATCCTGGCAAACTCAGCTTGGAGATGAGCAACCTCCTCCCTCAGCCCTAAGAGGTGCCTGTAAATGGGACAACACCACATCCTCCAGAACCTCTCCTGGAAGAATGTTGCTCCAGAGCCACTGCACTGCACCACTCCCATCATTTCTTATTTGTGGCCCCATAGCTATTGTTTTGTATGCTTACTGTTTCCTCTCTCTGTTTATTAACCTTTTTATATTTGCTTGTGCGCATGTGCAAGAAATACATTGCGGCAGCTTGCTGTAGTAGCGAGTTGTGGAGGTGTGGTAGTGTTGTGGTGAATGCCAGCAGTCCATTTTAGGGCTGGACTCTGTGGCACCAACAGAGGAACAAGCTGTCGATGACAGCAGTTTTGTAGAGTGCCACCAACTTGAAAGAAACTCACCGCTGCAATCAGGGAGTGCCCTGTCATTAACAATCAGCTGTTTTTGCTGCTGGGGTGGTCCCTGATTACAGCAGCGGATTACAGCTTGCCTTGCCTGGTGTCCCATTTCAAAAATCATGGCAGTGGCTATTGCCGTCTGCCTCTCACAGTCCCCATGAAAGACGATGGGGGTGCCCAATCCCTCTGTTGGCATGCCCCCTCCCCGGTTCATTTGCCGATGGGGTAGCCCTATCCCCGTCAGCAAAATGTCCCCGCATTTCTTTTACATTTACATGGCGGTGACTATGGGCATCTGCCTTTATCAATTCCCATGAAAGCTGACAGGGATGCCCAGTCCCCCTATCAGCATGCCCCTCCCAGGTTTATTTTGCCGATGGAGCAGCCCAATCCCAGTCTGCATAATGTCCGGCCCCATTTGTTGTGTGCCAAGGGGGGGTGTCCAATCCCCCTCGGTTCATGCAACCCCCTAAACACTCTGTCTATAAGGAAGGGGTGCCTAATCCCTGTCGGCTACAGACCCCCCCCAACAAACACTCAGGCAGCACGCTGGGAGCCCACCCCAGTGTACCAAACCACCTGTGAAAAAGAAAACCTTTCCACATTGTTTTTTTACCTGTGAAAGGAAAAAGGCCCTTGTTGTGTCCGTGCCCCTCCCCAACCTGTGCCACCCTCTGCACACCCCACCTCCCTACACCCCCACCCCATACTTACCTCAGAAGCCCGGCGTGACTATCTTCGCAGACCGGAAACACATCTGCACCTTTCAAAGCTGACTGCGAACTGAAGAAATGCTGGTAAGCTGTATAATGGCATAAATGGGGTTTTTCAACCTATGTGGATGTCTCGGCCATTTTTATAATTTTGGTGTCAAAATTTCAACATGGGCTTCTTGGGATCCCATCTGATGAATTCAATGACTGCCATCTGGTTATTAGGTCCCGAAATATCATTTCACGGTCACTGCGTGGAATCACCTTTCAGGACAGATTAATGAAACAACTGTGACACTGTTCAAGAGGTGGGGTCCTAAAAAGCCTATGTTGCAAATTTGGTGAAAAAATTCCAAAAAATGACTGTGTCATGAGCGTGCGTTGCGCAATTTCCACACGCACTCGTAACTTCATAAATCTGTAATATTTTCCCTCCAGATTTTCAACATTGGCATTTTTTCTTACACCTCCTTATGAGCAGTACAGCTGTCATTTTTCATATCCTGGCCAAAATGTGTTTTCGCACTTCCAGCGCAGAATACCGCGATCCCTTTGGGAAATCAGTGTTTGGTACAGATTAAGAAAATCACAGTGACACCATTCATGAGCAGAGGTCCCAAAATGCCTATGTTGAAAATTTGGTGACAAAAGTTCATAATTGACTATGTTACGAGCATACGTTGCGCAGTTTCCGTGCACACTCGTAACTTCAAGAATGTGTAATATTTTCGCTCAAGATTTTCAACATTGTCAATTTTGCACACCTCCTTATGAACAGTACAGCTGTCATTTTACACATCCTGCCCGAAATTGTTTTTGCACATCTGCCGCACAATGGCGCGGTCGCTGTGGAAAGTCAATGTTCACGACAGATTAAGAAAATCATAGTGACAGTGTTCATGAGCAGAGGTTACAAAATGCCTATGTTGAAAATTTGGTGAAATAATTCCATTAATTGACTGTGTTACGAGTGTGCATTGCACAGTTTCCACCTTCACTCGTACGTTTGAGCATTTTTAATACTTTCACTCCAGATTTTCAGCACTGACATCTCTTCACACCTCCCTATGAATAGTACAACTGTCATTTTTCACATCCTGCCCGAACTGTGTTTTCACACATCTGGCGCAGAATGGCGCGGTCGCTGTGAGAAATCAACGTTCGGGACAGATTAACAAAATCACAGTGCCACTGTTCATGAGCAGAGGTCCCAAATGCTATCATGAGGTAGGGGTCACAAAAAAGCCATGTTGAAAGTTTTGTAGTACAAATACCAACAAACGCCCGTGGTATTAGAGCGTCTAACGTCCAATGCTAATATCAGTAAGAAAACATTCGGCATTGACAAATGCTTGTTTATGTTAGTATGTTAGACATCAAATTCTACGTTTCTGTCTCTGGGACTGAAACCTTCTACTTTGGAGGTTCACTTAGCAGCTGTTTCAGCTTGTAAGTCAGAAGGGAAAGATAAACATTTGCTTCTAAACCAGTTTTTAAAAGGTTTTCAAAGGCATGGACAACTTGTATCCTCCTATAAGGGGTCCAGTTCATCATAGGATTTGAACTTTAATGGAGCCACCTTTCAAGTTATCAGTGTCAGTGGTTCAGTAGGTAGCACACTCGCCTCTGAGGCAGGGAGATCAGAGGGCTGTGGGTTCAGTTCCCACATCTGGCACTTGGGTTAATATCCCAGTACTGATGCTGTAGTGCAGCATGAGAGGGGTGCTGCACTTCTGATGTGTCGTCTTTCGAATGAGACGTTAAACCGAGGTCCCATCTGCCTGGATTGGTGGTAGTTCAGGTGGATGTTAAAGATCCCATGGCACTTATTGAAAAGAGCAGGGGAATTTCCCCGGTGTCCTGGCCAAATTTCTCTCATTCACTAAAAAAATACCACCAACAGCTTAATCTGGTTCAAGGTCAGTTCGCATTCATCTGTATCCCCCTCCCCCCGGGTCGTGCCTGAAAATAGGCAGGATTTGTCTAGTGTACTTACCCGGTCAACAAAAACTAAATACAAATAAAATAAAAGTTCTTGTTCTCAGCAGGGCTCAGATACCTGACTTGGAAGACAATGTTTCTATTTAATGTTATTACCTCTGCCAGAAGGATCAGTAAACTGCATGTCCTCTGTACAGATCCCATTTCATGGTCTTTCACAGGAATAAAGTGGTACTTAGGGTGTTCTCCTCATAGTGATCTCAGCATTTCAAATGAATCAGTCTGCGGCTTTCCCTGAGTACTTTCTTAAACATCCCACAAGTGCTGGTGAGGAACAACAGCACAGTCTGGATATTAAAAAGGCCTTGAGTTTCTTAGAAGTTTAAATAGATATCAGAGCTCACCTCTTAAAGAAGAATGACCCAGCTGCTGTGAGCATTCCATGAAGTGACCTGGGAGGAGGGACCAAATGGTCCGAGGTGGAAAAAGCGCAAAGTTACACTAACATAGCAATATACTTTTTACTTTAAAATTTAACTGTTGATGGTTGGCATATGAATGTTTCTGAATTTTTCTGAGTAATCGTATGCATTTAATATATGCTGTGATTATCTGTAATATTTATTTTTTTCAATGAAATACCTGTAATTCCATTTTTCAAAAGTAATGTTATTATGAACTGGGCCTTTAAACTGACTATTAAATGATCTTTTGCCCAGCCCAAAAAGATATTTAAGACAGTAGCTTGACCACTATTGGTCAACGATCTAAAGAAGGTGTGGTTATTGAAACGTCAGAACATCCATGTTGGATGTCTGGACATGAGGTTCCCAAAAAGTGGTAAGCTGTTTGTTCATTTGAGAAACACTATGTGCTTTTAAAGTAAAGAAAAATTAAAGTTACTATAATGGCAAATACTGTGTTGCTGCATTGGTGTAAGTTTGCGCTGGCTCCACCTCGGACCATTTGGTCCCCCAGGCATCTAGAATTGGCAGCACTCAGCCGTTTGTCACTTATGGAGAAGTTGGCAAAGGCAAGCCAGAAGCTAAGTAGATTATTTCTTATTGGTTAGTCTCTTATATACATTTCTGATATGAAAAGGCTGGCAACCAGCCACCAAAAGGCCTGTGGGATCACTCCACTTGAGCTATGTCTGCCGCTATGGCAGCCTTAAGGGGCATACCTCCTCCAAGATGTTTTTAGAGCAGCTACTTGGTCTGTAGTACACACCTTTATTTCACATTACTGTCTAGATATTCGCTCTAGAGGAGATGCCAAGTTTGGACCTTCAGTACAGCAGAACCTTTTTCCTAAATAGGTTCTAGACCCTGCCTCCCAAGGTACTGTTTGCAGTTATTAGACTTGTATGTTGTCACTAGTAACCTCTTGTTGTTAGAAGAATAAAATACTGCAGTAAGAATGTTTCTTCTAGAGGGCTTACTAGTGAGCCATACAAACCCTTCCCTACCTCCTCTTCTAGAACCTTAGTAGAAAAAGTAATTTTTTCTTCTTTTTTCACTATAAAGGATTTTCTCTCATGGTTGATGCAGGCAGGATTCTTCAGCCCTGCCCCCTCCCCTGCCCATTATCTACCTCCCCAGACACATCTTTCTCATATTTCCCCCTGGATTGTTCCCTGTGATGGGGCCAAGGAGAGGAGGGCTGTTGACATGCAACTGGTGACTGTCGTCCAGAAGTGGGGTCAGTGGTCCAGGTGGTGGTGCAGGGACAGGGGTAGGTGGGCAGGGTTTCATTTAGCCTGTGCAGACAATTTTCTATTTTCTCCCAATTTTCCCTAGCTATGGTGGCATTTAAATGTATATGCTTGAAGGTGCATAAGTGCTATGGAACCATGACCCCTTCCTTCTGTGCTGCTCAAGCTTCCAGTGCTACCACCTGGTCTTCACTAGGTGGCACCATGGATCGAGATGGCATGCCTCCCCACCATGGGAGAGGAAAGCTGTATGTCAGAAGCTTGTTCCCCCCCCCCCGGGCCGACTCCTGGCAACCCGAGCTTGTTCCTAAACTCAGGTTGCCAGCGTGGTAGGAGGTAAGGCGCACAGCACCTCGGCCCTCTGTGCCACTGGGCCAGCCAATATAAAGGGTTCTTCAGATTAAATCAAAAATAGTGGACCCAATTTCAAATGATGGGGAATGGTGCATGGTGCTTTTGCCAGCAAGGAATGGTGCAAGGGGAAACATGTGCCACATGATGTGCCAGTCCAGATTTTCAGACACTGCCTGTGCCAACTGGGGGGCCATCTGTGCCGGCCAGTCCTGCACCATCCTTATGATGGATGCACCGGCACGGCAAGGTGGATGGGGGCTTGCACCAAGGCAGTGCTGCAGCATCCCCTTAAGTGGAATTCTGCAAGTCACTGCAAAGTATGCATGGGCCACCAGAGATAGACCAGCCAGGAGCTGGTCTAACAGCCTGTGCACCATTCCGAGTGCCGTGGCTTCGTGGGAAGTGGTTCATGCCCCCCTGCTGTGACCAGTGCTATTGGACTTCTGCAGTCATCCTGCACTTGACCACCTCTCCCAGCACTGGTAGAGCCATGGTTGATATCCTCCAAGGCCTTCCCCTGGCATCAGTCACATGACTGATCCCTCCTCATCCAGTCCATGGCACAGAACCAGCTGGGCCATGTTTCTGTCTGGGGTCCGTCACCACCTCCACCCCTAACCTACTCTGCTCTGCTCACCACAGACCCTGCTAGCCTTCCGATGCATAGCTGGTGGGTCCCTGCCACAGCCATCACTGCTGCCCGAATGTCCCACAACTTGCTGCATTCCTCTCCCACATGCCATATGTTTGCTGCACAGGACAGCTTGCAGCAGACTTGGGGAATTTGGTGCTGGGATCCTGATTCTTCAAGAATCTGGCACAAGGTCCCTGGTGCACCCAAATATGCCACAGGCAGGAATTCAGCACATGGTGTGCCAATCTAAGGGGAGCTTACAAAATTGGGCCCATTGTTTTTACTGTTTGAACTTTCCATTACTGCAAATTCTGCAGTTTTTACAATTTCACTGTGGTTTTCTTTTGCATGCTTATTTACATTTACTGTAGGTAAGAATACTTAACATATTTTAGGTATGTTGCCACTACTCTTTTTCTGGTCTTCAGCTATCAATCTGTCATTAGAATACTGGGGTAGGGGACAGCCAGCTACCTGGGAAACCAGACATGTTTTCCACAGCTCCTGAACAGAACTGCTAAATATCATGTTAGAAAGACTAATAACCTTTTACAGTTCCAGCCTGCTAACCTACTGGATGAACTGCTCATCACTTTGGTACCTTTTCGAAGATTCAATGATATGGGAAAGCCAAAAGTTGTGACCATGGCTTTGCAAGCCTTTTTTTTTTTTGTGCACTCTGGCTTACATCCAGAGGGTGCCCCCAGACCCGTCCCCCGACGTCCACCATCTGGCACTGATCCCGCCCCAGGGCTTGCCCACCCTGGCGGGGCCAGCGGGGTTCCCCAACCCCCACCGGAGACTGGATTCAAGGGGCCAGTGCCGTGGCTGGCCAGGAGTGGAGCCTGTGAGGCACCCTCCATCACACTGCTGCCGTGTGTATTTTGTCTGTTTTCTTCCCCTAGGGGTTGGGATGTGCAAGGACGCCTGCAGAGTGGAGCGTGCACAGCATCCGTGTGCGCTCCCCTCCAAGCATCTGCCCTGACTCCTCCCCTGTCTACAGCATGGCAAGCATGTTCCCAGCCTCCGCTAGGGGGCAACCAGGTGCCAGCAACTGAAACCCCCCTCTCCTCAGAGAAGGAGGGCAGTCCATCGGATGCTCAATCCTTCCCCACCCTTGCCAACCCCCGGCGGTCCATGTTCATTCCCGAACATGGGTTGCTGGCATTGCGTGAGGTAAGGTGACCAGCACCTCAGCCATCAGCGCCACTGGGCTGGGCTGCAAGCTTTTTTTTTAAGGCCCTGAGTAAGGTTCCTGGGAAACTGGAGTGTACTGCAGGCCCTGCTGAAAAGATGTCAGCCTGTATGTATTACAACAAAGGAAAAGATGCATAAATCAAATGGAGCACCTCAGCAATAAATGTGATTCCTTCTGCCAGAGACTGTGGATATCGGAGGAAGGAGCAGAGGCCCAGTGAATGGATTTTGCTGAGGTGATGAGCACAGTGGGCTGGGTGCTCACAGTCTTAGCGGGGCTGACAAAAGAAAATGTGAAACTGTGTTCCCACTTAGAGTATGCAGAAAATCAACTTCAGGAGAACAATATGAGCAAGGCCCCCTTTTTTCTGTGGTGCTTTAGGACCAAGTTCTGCAGCAGGATTTCCATTTGCCACAGAACTTCTGTGGCAGTGGTTTGTAATTTCTGCAGAAGTTCTTTGGCACCAATGAACTGCCACATCACAGCGTAAGCTTGTCATCCTGACACCATGTCCATGGCAATGGCTGTGGCAAATGGGATGGAGAAAACACATAAACCCACGGACTTTTAGAAATAATATTTTTTTTCAAAAATCTAAAAAAAAATCTATTACTCAAGGTCCAATCCTATTGCATAAATTAAATACACAGCGAGGACCTTATGTGAGAAATGATTTATCTATACTCATGCTGTTTACACCACTCATGAGCTCCCCACTGCATATCACTTATATATTTATATGCACTCTGTAATGTAGCTTGATAAAAATAAATTCTCCTCTTTTTAACTGTGAAATTGTATCCTCATTCATACTGGTCCCTTTGGAAATGGAAAAAACAGAATAGTGGAGCTATTTCAAGACTCATTTTTCATGCCAACCCACTTCTTCTGATGCATTATGTCACCCTGTCTGGCCATGACATACATGTGAACCCCTTGTGAGGGAAGGCTCCCTGGCCCATCACACAGTGTCATCCATACAACAGAACTTGAGTCGCTATCACGGAAACACAACCTACTATCTGCTGTCCCAATGGCTGACTCTGCACTCGTTTCTTCATAACTTTTAGGTTATTCTATCAACCCAGGATAACATGTTATCATTAACTCTGGCAAAAATGTGTACAGCACAATTATTTATTAAATAGGTCTGTTCTTTCAACAGGCCTGTGCATCATTACACTACACTTTTCTGGGCATAATTCTTTTTTTTTAAAGACATGTTAATTCATTTTACCAGTTAATCTGTGCAAAGTAAGGTCTTTGGTTAAAAGGTCTATGCTGTTTTCAAATATTTGTTTAAGTTGGATTCAGTGTCATAAATTACGACTAAAAATTGTATTAGGCTGTAGTACAAACTGAACAAATATCACAGTACCCAATGTGCTGTTCCACTTCGCTTATGGAGTGGGAGCAGTGGTAGATAAATGACTATTCACTTCTGTGGCAGAAAGCAGCTCTGTCATTAGCTAATGTATGATGTGATGTCATTGATAGGGATGTAAGTTTGTCATGGATGAGGTTTTAATGACTCATTGTTTGTTCATGAAATCATTAGTAAACAGTAGTAAATATTGTGGCACTGCCATCATTGCTACATTCTGATGACACTAGTGAAAGTCATGGAAGTCCTGAATAAAGATCAAACATCATGGAATCAATGACGTGTATGACTGCCATGACAAACTTACATCCCTAGTCATTGATAATATCACTTGCTGAGCATAGAGGGGTTTTGGATATAAAAGGAGGGGAAAGGAACAAGTTACTAAGGGAAAAAATGTAAATAGTAATAATCACCAAGAACAGTGAATTCTGCAGCACTGCAGATATTCTGCAGTAGGTTGCAAGTTCTTTGCAAAATTCTGCTGTCGCAGAATTCTAGGGGCCTGGAGTACAAGGATTAATGGTTTGCCTGACGAGTTTGAGGGAGTACAGCCAGAGAAGACAATAATGGCGTGACTCACTGAGTCACTTGGAATCGAATTGCAGCAGAGAGGCTTTAAAACTGAGAAACTTTGCTGAATTATTCCTCGATGGGCGAAAGACCCAGGACCTTAGACATTGTTGGTGTGCTTTGCTTTGGTCAGACACCAGAACAAGCTTCTAAAAACCATGAGCAACTTACAGAACATTGAAAAGGGTGGACAAAAAATGTTTTTCTTCACTGACCTAAGTTTTTCCACTCACCAAAAACAACAATGCTTTAATGGGAACAAGAAGTGACTGAGGGGAGTAAACAACCCTTTTAGTACCATTTTTCCCTCTCTAATCTGGGGTCAACATGATTGATACACCTTTGTATACTCAGACTGGAGAGACTTGGATAAATCGCTAATTAAAGTGGTGCATCAGGACCAAAGGTGTCAGTGAGACAAATAGGATACAGAAGCAGAAAGAACTTGTAATGGGGACTCTATAAACAAAAAATATAAAAAAAAACTGCAGATGTTTTACTGACTCTGGTCACAGTGAGTAAAGTTCTGGGGTATTTTACTGATCTTCAAGAATAAATCTTCTTCACAGACTCCCACTAATGGGTCTATGCCGGAGGCACTAGGATCCTGCGGGAGCCAGAACTTTTCTGGAGGGCTGATGGTGCGAGTAGGCCCTTCATGCTTGTCACCGCATGTCCTGAAGAGGGCCACTACCCCTGCCGTGCAGGCCTGACCACAGTTAAGGGGCCTGGGTTCCCATAGCTGTTACACGGGGGTCCTTTCCCAAAAGCTAGAAAAAAAAAATGGTGGTGCCTCCACCCAGAGTACATATTAGTAGGTCTGATTACCTACAGTACAACCCCATGGGATGTGGTACCAGCCCACCTACCCAACGGTTACCCCAGACATGAACTTACCAGGTTCGAACCTCCACACATTCAGATAAATCAGTTGCATTTCACATTTCTACTAATACCAGGCTCACTAAAATTAGGCTCTAGAGTCATCTCTGCTGCAAAACAATGACATCATGGTTTATTTACAAGGCAGCAGTCGAAATTGGCACTGGCCCGCTAGACAAATGCTGGTAGATTTTGTATCTGGCTAGTAAGATTTTCATATTACTAGCCCTGCGGGCTTGTACTGGACAAGGCAACTCTTCAGTATGTACACCAACTGGGCCAGTGGAAAAGTTTGTGGGACTAGTGGATTTTTCCTGTCACTAGCCCTGCTGGCTAGTGGCTGCAAAACTTAATTTCGACCCCTGCAAGGGAAGGGCTAGGATGGGGTAAGACATAGAGTTTATGCAAGCATTTTAAAGATTGCCGTTTCCCCAAAATCACATTTCCCTTTTGATTCAAGCCCCAGATTTCAGTCAATGCAGCCACTAGATCTGTCTAACTAGCTAACTGCTGCAGGTGTAACCCAAGCCCAAACCCGCAGGTCCAGTCCAAAGGAAACCACAAAGTCCTCACACTAGATACCCAGATTTTAAGTTGCAGGCCTGAGCGGCAGCTGGTGGCTGGTGTTGGTGTGCTTAAAGGATTTGACTTTAACTTTTACAACCCTTACTCTTATTAACACCTTGGCTCTATCTCCTGCCCTGATGGGCATTCCTGAACTATTTGCAGTCCCCAGGTGCAGGATAATTCCTGCTTTTTTTACTCACAGTTCTGCAGACTCAGTCCTTGGATGGCCCAGTTCACTGAAGTCCTGGGGGATTGAAGGAATGCAAGCAGAACCAGGCTCGATACTTGGAACAGGGGGCACAGAGGCTGCAGCTTGCTTTTTCTTCTTCTTCTTGCTTGCAGATCCTACCATACCTCTCAACCTCCAGATCACCAAATCAGGGACAGAGCCCCAGAAAATCAAGGATAACTGGCTAAAATCAGGGAAACTTCATTAGCATAAAATTTGCATATTTGCGGCCCAAAATGGGTCACATTTCACATGTTAGCATCATGCCCTTTAGCTCCAAATAGAGTATCTGTATAGGGAGACACTAGCCCCGTACCTCATAGGTAACACAACTTTTCATAAAAGCAGCAATCACTGTTCTAATGATATAGGGGGAATAAAAATGTACAGCAGCAGCAGTAACAGATATACAGTATAAACAAAATTAGCCTTATAGATTCGGTGCTTTGCATACACTTCCAACTACAAAACCAACGCTCCACTCTAGTAGCCTGTGCCAGGTAAGACCAATATGTGAGCAAACAGAAGAACCGGCACCAGGTTTCAGCATACGAGAATATTTAATGTGCAAACAATGCATACATAATAATGGCCGCAAACCGTATTCAAAGCAGCAGAACTTCCGACCAGGTTGCATCCATAGGCTTTGTCAAGGGGTGCTGGTTTGCATAACCTAACTACATTGACTCTCTAAGGAAACTTCTGGCTGGTATTGTGGTAGGGTATCATGAATCAGATTTACCAACCCAGAAATCTGTTCTGCTTCACTGACAAGATTTATAAGGCCATGGATAAAACAGAATGGACAGGTGGGGTGGGGCTTTTGGAAAGCAAAGTCCCTGCCTGATAAATCTAGCCAAGCAACATTAACACAGAACGGCTGCAAAGTGAGGCATTCTTCGGAGGCACCCTTTAATTGTACTCTATATATAATAAACAAAACATTGTGGGAAAAAGGGAGCTCTGACTGCCCATGACTGTTTTATTGATGCACTATTCACTACTACCCTATCTTTTCCTACTTACAGAACAAACTGCATTTTGTAGCAATGGCAGCTGTGGAAGGGTTCCCCTCAGACAGGTGGCATGTAACTGGCACACTTTGTACTGCGGAGGTGCTTGCTTGAGACTTTGAAAGTAGTCACATATTAGGTAGTGGTACTTAAGAAACACAGTTGCGTTAAAAATAAGTTTCTAGGACAAACGTTTTTTGTGAAACAAAACTTGTGCCACTGCTACAACAGAACTAACCAAGTCTGAGAGCCAGCGTCCATGCTGATGGCAGAACAGCAGCTGCCCCTGCCCATTTTCAGGTTTTTTTCCACTGCAATGCCACACACTATCTGCACGAAATCAAGAATAGCCAGGATCAACAGATTTACAGATTACAAAAACAGAAATATGGCGACTCACTGGCTGGCTGCAGCTAAATAAACACTGTCTAGTGTCTAACCATTTTTTTTTAAATAAATACATATTGTTGTTCAAGCAAGGCAAGCTCATTTGACTGTTTCTGTCATACTCACAGAGTCAAGAGAGCAGAGACGATCTGCTACCCAAAAATAATTCTACACAGCAGTTGCAGCACAGTGGGATTCTGGGTCGGCACACACACAGAGTGATCTTTTTAAATAAATAAATAAATAAATAATCATACCTGAAGCTCAGAGAGAGGGGCGTGGTGCAAACTAGCTCTAATTGTTTTCTCCCATTCCTTCTGTGAAGAACTAAATGGCACGGTTACCTCACTGGCGGTGCTGCTCTCCTCTCATTATTGGTCCTCTTCGTTGCTGCTGCGCTAGCTGAACTGGTGTTTTTGTTTAATAAAATAAATAAAGTGATTTACAGCTCTGAAAAACATAGCCAGCAACTGCAGCTTTTGGGGCTCGCTCAGCAATGCGGACTTGGAAGTCAGGTGGTGGTGGCAGGCAGGAATTGAACTCTACGGCACAATTGCAGTCAGTTCAGTTGCTTGCAGCAGCTTCTGGGGCAGTTTTCTCTCCGGTGCTCTGGAATTCATCCTCGGCTATATGGGATGAGAGCACCGTAGTACTTTTAAACTCAGCCAAGGGACCTGAGGGGGGAAAGAAAATTTCAGGTCAGAGTGGGCGGAGGTGCCAAATACATGAACGAACTGAGCATGCATGTAAACACCCTGTGATTGGTAGATGGGTACTTTACGTCAGCACATCTGACGTATGCATGCTTGGTCTGTGCAACTCGATAATGAATCACTGGGAAACAGTCAGCATGGACCACGTGGCACAGTATTCCAAGACAAAAGATGCTGCATTCGGGATGGTGGGGCAGAAGAGCAAAAACGGCTGAAAAGCAGGATGTCCTGGGCAAATCGGGACACTTAAGAGGTATGGATCCTACCTGTTGCAAGGCATATGTGCAAGGCCAGCCAACTACAGAGGACCCAGCCCGGCTCCTTCCAATCAGAGTGCTCTAGCACTTGGGTACAAGACCTGTGATCTCCCCCGGCGGCAGATCCTACTTGATGGGGGTTAGAGAGTTCCCCACTGTGGAGGGGTTGTGGATAACAGACAGACCAGATGAAGAACTTCAGGTTCAACACACATTCTCTGTGTGATGTTTCTTGGCAGGAGATAACCTTCAGAAATGGCATATCCCTTCTTCAATACATCAGTTTGGAGCAACAGACTATGCATGTCCTTCCTCTACACTTAGTCAGCACCTACTGATCTAACCTTTTAGGTGATTTCATCCCTACTGTATGTTTGTATTGTGTGTTTGGGTGATGGTGGCGGGGGGGGGCAATAAAAAAAAAACAGGCTACAGACAAAGAGCCTCAGTGCTGAAGCACTGAAGCCAGGGTTACCCCAACGGGCATTGGCACTAAAGCCAAGTCTCAAAGAAACACAACATCACACATACCCCCATAATGCAGAGCATCATGGGATGCATATTCAAATCACCATGACATTTCAGACTGGCTCAGTTTACAGCAGGAATGAATTGTACCAAAAGGGCCTCTCAAACACTGCAATTTACATGCATTTAACAACACAACAGGGTGTTTTCTGATATCTCTGCCCGGTAACTTAATTTCACCTAGTACTTTTTACCTTTATCAAAAACATCTAGTGCCATGGTATTTTCAACATTTACAGGTTTCATACACATAAGGTATGCTATTGCATACTAAATCCAGAACTGAGGAACACTGCCTGTTTTTTTATATCAGCTTGGAGGTCACCACAATAACCTCTCCATACGAGGACCTGAGGGGTAAAGACAAATTAAATAGGACACTATAGCATAGTCAGGAAAGGGGAGGGAGTGCCCATAGGTGGCCAACCTTATGGACTAGAAATTGTAAAGGACAGATTAGGTTAAGAAATAGAAGAACTGTTGCAACAGATATAAGAAAAGGTTAGTCCTCAAGAGTGGAGGATCTTGTCACACCCACCTGGCCCTGGATGTCAGCAGAAACATTCAGCACATTCTCTTCTACTCGCTTCCTTTATCTTTCCTGCCATGGAGTGTAGCCAAAGCAATCTGTTTATTTTCCTGAACATCAGGCTTGGGGGTGTGTGTGTGTAACTGTTCAGAGTCTGAGAATCCAGGATTTACCACAACAGTCTCTTTTTCTAGCTGTATCTTGGGAGCAGACAACAGGTACCCGAACCTCTGAAAAGCACCTGTCCATCCTTCTGCTTTTAGTCTCTCAACTTGAACATAGCCTCTTTTACGCTCTGGCTTACGTTTAAGTCCTGCACTCAAAGTCCCTTTTCCCACCGTGCAGGTGCATAGCAATTTTTCAAGTCAAGAGGCTCACTCTTCCTTTTTCTTCTTTCAGCACATTTTTTCTCATTCCTCAATACTCCTCTGTATTCCATCTTTTTCCAGGCTTAGGTGCAACCTTTGTCCTTTTACCAGCCTCAGAACACAACCTTTGTCTTTTTTGAGGATCAAGACACAAGCTTTGTCATTTTTCCAGGTTCTGGGCACAACCTTTCTTCTCCTCTTCTCACCACTTGAGTGCATTTTCAGTTTGTTGCAGATTTTTGTAACCTGCAGCTTTTCACTTTGTCATCCGAGCTTCCTCAATTTCACCGCTGTGGTGCAACTTTGGAACAACACAGATCTCCAGAAACCTGCATCTTCTCTCTTTCTCAACAAAGCTGCTTCTTTACCAAACTTTCTGTTCCTTGCTACTTCTTTACCTTTTCCTGGTGGGGCAGATACTATCTGCCCTGGGGACAAACTGCTGGCAGCTCCGAGGCATGCCCATTCTGCAGACCAATTCTCTCCAGGGGCAAGAGCCTCTCTCCTTCTGGAGGGGCTCCCGCTGAACTGACTCCAATTCTAACTGTCCTTGGCTTTTGGGAGCCCTCTCCTCACTCCCCATTGGCTGGAGTCACTGTCCTTAGGCAAAAATTAATATATATGAGGCTCTCGCGATGCCTCATTTGTGCAGAAAATGGTGCCTAAACATTCCCCAGTATTTTCCCACAGGAGTCTGTTCACAAGCCCCATAATCCTTCTGGATAATCTTGGCTTTGTAGTTGGCTGATTGGGGCCATGTGGCTGCAGCGACATGGTGACTGACGCAAACAGTTGCTCACAGTTTCTCAGTGTTCCCAGATGTTAAGTGCCCCTACAGCCAAATCCTTAACTGTTATACAAACATTTCTTCACACAGCTGTAGCCACCCCTGTGCCCTGTTAGCGACTGCATTTATTAACACATTTATTTAACCCTTTTTTAGTCATTGTTGCCATTCTGCCAAGCCCCTAGGCAGCCACACATTATCCCATTAGTTTATACAGTGTCCCATTCTGTTTTCTCTCTGCAGTCACAGTGTGCACATCCATCTGCTTAATTCTCCCACAGACAGGTAGCTTTTCCTATTGTCTTGCACACCAGTACCTTATTTATTTTAGGTATCTCTCCTTTTCCCTGTCACAAGCACCACTAACCTGTGGCTCCTGTTCTCCCAAGTGCAATTGGCACTCACAGAAATGGCTTTTTCTCTTCTCCTGCTGTCTCCCTGGTCCTGTCAACAGTCCCAGTCTCTCTCTTGCCTTGCCCTGGGACCAGGATCACTGGACAGAAAGCACTAACTGGCTGTGGAACAGGCAAAAGAAAATGCGCTATTGCGCATGGGCAGAGCTTGCTGGCACTAAAGTGCCATTTCCCAAACTGGCGGCTCCGCAAACTTGCTCCTCTAGTCCCGCTCTCTCTAAAAACCCATGCGGGGGCTGGCAGGAGAGACAGGGGACACAGGGCAGCAGCCAAGAAACTGGGACCCAGCCCAAAAAAGAATGGGGGTGGACCAAAACCCCAGGGAAAATACAGCCTTTTCTGGGTCTCACAGGTAAGCCCCCGACAGGGGGGTTACACTGTGGTTCCAGTCCCCAACTGCCCATTTCCTTTTTTCCTGCTGACGAGTGCACAGTAGCAGCATCACTGTTCTCCATATTGGGGCCAGAGCTTCACTGTCTATACAATGACAATGTTCATTTTTTGGTTTTAGTTTGAAAATGCACTAAAGGTTTTTGTGTCAGTTTAGTTAGACTAACACACAAACATTTACAGTTTTTCTCAGCCTTACCTTGTGCTAATGGTCAACAACCATGGAAGAAGGTAGAGAGCATGAAAAGGCAAGTTGTTCCAGCAATGGGGCTGTGTCTGGCCACCACCCTTCTCTGGATGGGTGCTCTGGCAATGGACAGTCCAGCACCCGGGAGGATGGATAGTCCTCCAAGAGTCGCAAAATGAAACGGTCCAGATCCCACATTCACTCTACATCAGGGTCTTTGCACCATTCAGCCTTGATGTCTTTTAACTGCACTGGTTGAGGTCATCCTCTGGTCATTCTACTGTGAGACACTCAACTTCTGTGGGTTGTGTTCCTCACCATCATCGTCAATGACACGGGGGATGCCTGGGCCTGCGAAGTCATGGACTATGTCTCAGAGACCCTCTCTGTCAAATAGAGGGAACTTCAGTGGGCAGTTTGCCCATTTGGGAAACTCTTGTGGTGCTAGTTCCTGACTCATCGGGGTTGGTTAAGCTCAAAGGTGTAGGCAGGCATACTCCAAGCACTCCATGGTGTGCAATTTTATTTAAGGGGGTAGCAAATAGGCTCTGAACTGCTTCCTTTTTCCATGAAAACTAACAAAGAAAATACTGAACCTTTCTGTAATTTTATTCGTAGGAGTCGAAACTAGGACTGGTCACTAATACTCTCTTTGCATCCCAAGGACAATACAACTTTACAGGCTCTGGGCTGGTATGTGGGTGCCTTAGGGAACAATGCATGGCATTTGTATTTACCCATGCATGGCAACAACCACTGTCATGAGATACAAAAGTTGTATTTATTGTGCCAAATAAGGAAACAAATATGGCCCTGGTGTACATTTGTATAATGTCTGGCTACACCCCGGGGGGGAGGGGGGATAGCAGTGAGTCCACTTGGTATGCAGATCTGAAATCCCTGGCTACACCCCTGGTTAAGCTGGCACAGTCTTCAGCACCACTTGACTTAGGTGGGTGGCTCACGCTAACTTCAACCTCCGAGCTAGGGCCTCTGTTGGTACTGCTGATGCCTAGCTGCTGCTGGTTTCTTCAGGGCTGGCTGGGTTGTCGACTCCATTAGTGATACTGCATCTGGTGCTAGGGTTTGGCCTTTTGGGGCCTACTCTGGTGCCAGCACCAGTGCTACTGACAATGTCGTATGGTCCTATGGTGTCAGGATCATTCCCTCTAGGGCTGGTCCCTGGGCCATCCTCAACGTTGCTACTGGTACTATTCCTGAGGTCCCATCTTGGGTGAGGGCTGGTGTCACCAGTGTTGCCAAAGCCATGACCTGCACTGTCAGCCCTTCAACCCACTCCTTTTTACTACTCTCCGAGTGAGAAGGGAGTAGGGGGGACGAGTCAGATCCTGACCTCATTATCTTCACCTTTCAGTACAATGACTCGTACTGTGCTGAAAAGAACCTGGAACTGGTTCCTATCACTGCACCTCAGGAGGATCTCTCCTCCCATGCTCTGTTCAGAAATATGCATTTTTCTCAGAATTTTGAGCCAGCAGCAGTAGACTAGGCTAGGCATCTCCACCTGGAGTTTCTATACATGCCTAGTACCCCATTCTCTCTAGTTTCTTCCATCCAGCCTGCCCTGGAGACACTCTCTGAGGCTGCTTGGAGGAGGCCTGCTACTATGGCAGCTGTCCCCAATAAGGCTCACAAGGAATATATGGTGCCTATATCTAAGCCCAAGCTCATCTGATAGTAGATGCTATTGATATTGTGGCTTAGAATGACAACACCATAGTACACAAGGAGATCACTCCTCTATCAAAGAATCACATAAGGTAGACACTATGGGCAAGCAAGTCTATGCCTCAACTATCCTTGGCGTGAGAATAGCTAGCAACCAGGGCACCTTCTCTAAGTATGAGTACACACTCTGGTGCTAGCTTAAGTCCCTGGCAGAGGCTTTGCCAGACAGAGAGACAAACAAGAGATGCTGCTCACTGTTAAACAAGGCATAGAATCTAACAGCCACCAAGTCAAAGCCTCCTTGGATGCCTTTGATGCAGCAGCTCTCTCAACAGCTGAAGGTATTCGCATCAAGCAGCACTGCTGGCTGCAGACTACTCGCTTGATCCCAGACATCCAGCAACATATCATGAGTGTGCCCTTCAAAGTCACATCTGTTTGGACAACAGGTGGAGCAGTCTCTGACCAGAACAGCTCTTAAGATTTCCAGGCCCACTCACTATAACCCACAACAGAATGGAGGACATGGTTCTTTTCACAACAGGAAATTCTTTAGTGGTAGGGGCTGGAGAGCCAAAAACAATAAATTCCTTCCTCCCCAGGACTAGAAGAAAGTGCAGTCGAAGGCACAGGTGCCAAAAGCGCTCAGTGGCACCATCCTTCCTGGACAATCCTCCCTGAAGACAACTCCCCTTGTCAGTTAACATATCAGAGCTTCTGGCACAGGAGATTGTGAGACTTTTGAGAAACAGGGCAGTAGAAATAGTGCCACAGTCAGAACAGAATACAGGGTTCTACTACCACTACTTCCTGGTTCAAAAAGAAAAATCAGGGGGCATGCGCACCATTCTCGACCTTAGAAATCTGAACAAATACATAGAGCGAGAAAAAATTCAAAATGATTCCTCCGAGATTCTTGCTGCCTGACCTAAAACATCAAGACTGACTAGCATCACTGGATATGCAGGACACATACCAGTACATACTGATGTACCCCGACCACCACAAAATAGCTATGGTTGTGCAAGGAATTGCAACACTACCATTCAGAATCCTACCCTTTGGGCTTTCTTTGGTGCCACAAATCTTTACAAAGTACAGTACTTTGCAGTGCTCATGGTGCACCAGAGAAAGTTAGGAGTCCAGGTCTTCCATATCTGGATGACTGACCAACCTCAAGCCGGTCCAGAGGAGAGACAAAGCAGACAATGACCACTGCCTCTCAATTCCTAGCATCCATGGGAGTCCCGCTGAACCTCTCAAAGTCTCAGCTGGAGCCTTTCCATGAACTGCTGTTCATAGAAACATAGAATTTAATGGTAGATAAGAACCACTTGGCCCACCCAGCCTGCCCATTATTTCACTACCTACAGTACTACTACTTGATATCTGGCTCTTTCTCTAGTAGTAGTAGTACAATTTTATCCATGGTATAGGAACAGGGATACAAAACTCAGCAGAACCATAGCTCATTTTTAATGAAATCCCACAGTGCCTTGTAAGTTACAATTTCAAGCTACAGAAGTGTGACAAATAACATATATTCAACAGGACATTCAAATCCTAATTATACATTACATTCCAGAGACCTGGTTTCCAGAACTGGACACAATATTCTAGGTGGGGTCTTACCAATGATCTTTACAAAGACAACACCCACTCCCTCTTTCTGCTAGTGATACCCCTCCCTATACACTCCGGGATCCCACTAGCCCTCCGTTTGCCTTGTCGCATTGCCTGGCCACCTTTAGGTCATCAGATATGATTACCTCTAGCTCTATTTCCTGCTTGATAGTCATCCCCAGTCCACAAAGTAGCCTAACTAGGGGCTGGGAGTATAGCTTAGTGGTTAGAGTAATGAGCTGTGAATGAGCTTGGCACATCCAGCAGATCTAGATTTGATTCCCACAACCTCCACTTGCATACTGTGTGACTCTGAGCAAGTCACTTAACCACCCCAGTGTTTCTGGGTCACCCATTAAAACAAGCATTTGTGCCTAGTGGGCCTTACCTGATTACCAAAAGAATGAAACAAAAATAACTCCTCCTCTCTGCACCATTCCTTCAACCATGAGCTGAAGCTCCTTGTGCAGAGATTCCTCTTCTCCCCACTGTCATAGACAGGCAGCACCTCAGTGAAAGCCACTGAGTGTGCTACCTAAAACCTCTCCCCAGCTGGCTAAACTCCTCCTGCACTATCCCAGCCCCATCCCTAGCCAGGTCACTGGTTCCCAGGTGGACAATGACATCCATAGAAACATAGAAACATAGACTTTGACGGCAGATAAGGACCGCTTGGCCCATCTAGTCTGCCCTTTCCCTTTTAGGTCATCAGATATGATTACCTCTAGCTCTATTTCCAGCTCCCTATTCTGTCCTGCTGCCCTTGCAATCTCCAGGATCTGCTTCCCATCCCTCTGGGTCGTGGTGCCATGTAGGCACCTGACCTTGCTCTCCTCACCCCTTCCTAATCATGGGAGCTGTTCTGGACATAACCCAGGCTTGGGTCTTCCTCCTAGAAAGCAGACTATGACCAGTTTTGCAGATGGCATGCTACATTATGTAATGCAAGACTGTGCCAGTTTACTCTATGCAGTTCATGCTTGGCCTAACAGCGTCCTCTGTGTTCGCAGTGCCTCTGGCAAGGCTGCACATGAGGACAACCCAGTGGATGCTCAGTACCCAGTGATCACAGGGATCACACCCTCAAAAATATCCCATTCAGGTTACCAAACCCTTGGTGTGGTCCCTGGTGTGGTGGTCAGTGTAGGACAACCTCCTCCAAGGCTTCCCCTTCTCCCCACCAGAGCCAGAGGTGGCTCTCACCACAGATGACTTCCTGCTGGTGGGGTGCCCACTGCCAAGGTCTTCAGACACAATCACGTCTCCACATCAATCTGCTGGAGATGTGTGCAGTTCTGTATGGGCTGAAAGCTCTGGTGGACTTGGTCAGCCAAATGACAGTTCTCTTCCAGATGGACACGTTTGTCATGAACTATATTAACAAGCAAGGAGGAACACACTCTTACTCTTTGTGCAGGTAGGCAATGAGGGTGTGTAAAAAGTGCCTGGAGCAAGAGATCTTGCTCCAAGCAATCTATCTGCCCGGAGTACAGAATACTCTGGCAGATGAACTAAGAAAAACAGGGGCAGATCCTCATGAGTGGCCACTAGCAGCCAATGTTGTAAGATAGCTATTTGACAAGTGGGGCACCCCAAATGTGGACCTTTTTGCTTCTGCACTTAACACCAAGCTACCTTGATTCAGCTCTAGAAATCTAGGATATGGCATATTTTGTCAGGATGCATTCAGACTGCCATGGCAAAATCTTTTTTGTATGCATTACCTCCAATGCCTCTTATTCAGAGAGTGCTGTTCAAGCTAGAGGTTCACAGGAGCAAGATGATACTAGTGGCCCCCTGTTGGCCTTGGCAGATATGGTTTCCTTTGTTGAATAGACTTGCAGTCAGCAAATCGAGGGTTCTGCCACTCCAGACAGACCTATCGACCCAAGGTTTGCTCGTTCATCCCAGTCTGCATTCCCTTCACCTTCAGGCTTGGCTCCTGAAGAGATAGAAGTGAAGAGGTTCAAGTTATCTCAGATGGTCTAATAATTTTGATTACATAAATACCTTCCACCAAGAAGACATACGCAGCCAAGTGGAAAGATTTTCCATTGCGTGTTCCAACCCCCCCTGGACCCTTTTAGGTGTCCACCTGAAAAGGTTTTGGAATACTTACAGGACCTTTCTGATACTTGCCTGCAGTATTCCACAGTTAATCTCCACCTATGTGCTATATCAGCATTCCATGAAACTGTAGATACCCTCTCTTTGGCAAAGCTGCCACTGTTTAACACATATAAGGCTCCTATTAAAACTTATTGTAAAGCAGACGCTGACAAACATTAATGACCTTACCATCATTACAACACTAGTAGCAATACAACTTCCTAACAGGCACAGTAGAGTAGCACCCCAGATAGTATCAGCAGCCTGGAGGCATGCTGACTCAGCATCCAGCAAACCTGGAGAAATGGACCACACCAAAAAGACATAAAAAAACATGAATTTGTCAACTTTGTTACAAAGCCTGAAACACACATCGTTTTTACAGCAATGTTTATTGAATGGTGCTGCCTGTTTTACTTGTGAAAACCACTGCACCTGATTTTAAACTTTAGAGAAACAGGTCCTATATGCTTGATGACAGGGAGGACTAGACTGTGAGTGCAGGAGATGGCATCATCAGCAGCTCTTCACTGAAACTGGCTTTTTTGAATGGGACGTGAAATCAAAGTTACAAAATAGTTCATAACTTTAAAATGAAGTAACGTAGAAACCTAATTTTTGGTATGAGATTTATTGAGGGTATGCTTATTCTAATTCTGCAGGGTAGCACTTTTGGGTGGAGTCCCCCTTTAAATCTAGGATAACTTCTAAGATAAATTGTCCAGGTTACTCCCCTTCTCACTGCCAGTTGAGTGGGGATGAAGCCAAACGGTTGTGCTACTGTCTGACAACTGGGAAATTCAAAATTAGCCACACTAGGAAAGAAAAATGGCCAACTTTCATTTAGTCCATTTGATAAAGAAGGTAACAAGGGAGCACTGCAAATTGTAAAATGTGCTGTCACCAATTTCACATAATCTAAAATCACACCAGGAAAAGTCACAGAGATGACAGCCTCAGCATTGTTCAAACATACTTCTCACAGTTTGGCTACCACCTCCTCAGCTCCATACCACTGTTATGGGTCATGAGTGACAGATGGCCAGTATGTAACTCGGCCACAGGTTCAAGCAGTCTGGGCACCCACTGCCTTTACTCATGATTCAGCGAGTTTTGGACTCACCAAAACAGGCTCTCTTTCAACCTGATCTTTCACTCCTCAGCTAATTTGACCCTGGCTTGCACCAGCCCACTCCCCAATCTGGAGCTCCAGATTCCTTCAGTGAGGCTGAATCCACTGCTGCATTCACATTTAGAGACCTTGAGCAGTGCAGGGCAGAACATCCCCGTTGTTCACAGAAGGCATTCTGTTATGAATAAATGTGAAATCACCATTGTGGTTCTAAGATAATGGCACAGAAAAACAGGGGCAGCAGCTGGCAGTCTGGCAAAACACGTAAGACAGAATGCCACAGATTAACACCTGCACTGGCTTCTAACTAAAAAATAATAAAATTAACTAAAACTGCCTTACTCACTACATATTTAAAGACACTGGCCAGAGAAGCTGGAACTAAACTTGGGTGGTGTTGGTGATTCTTCTGCATTTTGGAATGCTTACGATATTAACAGCTGCAGCTTGAGTTTCCTTAGTTCTGTGACATAACTACTGCAGCACAATACAAACTGATTGTGCTGCAGTAGTTACGTCAATAGTACAGCAGAATTAAAAGGAAGATCCTTTTAGTTTATTTACCTGTATAGTTTGTAGGCATGAACAATGACTGCCTCTGTTGCACCCTACTCATTTCATCAGGACTTAAATGTAAATGAAGGTAATCTAAATGCACTTGACAAAGTCCTCCAGACTGACTCCTCCACCTCCCTCCCCCTCCCTCCCACTGGGTTCCTTCCCCCCTGCCAGGTACTTATCAAATATTTTGAAATGTACAAATTATGTAACATTGTATGTATACAACTGTGTAAAACTGTGTTAATCTATGTAAATCTGTATGTCCGACTTCTGTAAATTTGTAACAGTGTTGTCCTGTCTGTGACGAGGTACCTTTGTAAACGAGTCTCTGGCTCAAAGGTTGCAAATCCGATTTAATAAATTAACAAATAAAGTACTTAAGTCTGGTGTGAAAAGCTGCTTGACTCCATTGCAAAGGTCATGACCTGACTTATGTAAGGCATCCTATAATTTTAAGTGTTTTGATGATAAAGCTTGCAGTACTTACACTGTATTAGTCAGTGCTGTTGCTGTCCTCTGCAGTCCCTATGTTCTTATCTTATGCTGGCCATGAAACGTTTCAAGGCATAGTAAGTGCCCTGTTGTTTTTTGTAGTTTAAAGTGAATCTGAGTTAGAAAAATAAATGCTTCTAGAGAATACAGAGACTTCACAAAACATGTAACAGAAGTGAGTGAGAGTATAACTTCTGCTGGCTTGTGCAGGTATGCATCAACATCTCTCATGATGCCTTGCATGACTGGTGTCATGATCTTTGGAATAGAGATAAAGAGGTTTTCACACCAGGGCAAAGCAGAGTGAAGCAACCTTGGGTGCAAGAAAAAGAATCATTGTTCATGTCTACAAACTACACAGGTATACAGAAATGAGGCTGAGGGGACTTTCCCTTTAAGGTTTAAACGGGGCCTAATGGCATTACATAAAACCTTCTTTCCCGCTCAGGCAATCACAAAATCTTCCCATGCTTTTGCAGGCAATGTGTTTCCTAGTAAATTAGTTCATCCTTTGTTGACTAGCTGATCATATTAACTTTCACACATTTCTTTTATTCATAGTTGATCTGGGTTGTGACATGCATTGCCTCCATCCTCCTTGGGCTCGACTTGGGACTGTTGGCTGGGATCGGTTTTGCACTGCTCACTGTTGTGATCAGAGCACAGTTGTAAGTCGGCTTGTTACTTACTGTATGTGCATGCAGACAAATAGATGTTTAGTGCCCTAGTGACAGTCCAAACCTGTTTTTGAGAATTTTGTGGTTTAGTTTTAGGATACAAAACTTCTGTCTTGTATTATGACAGCACCTACCTTTTAACTCTGCATTTATAGTTTGCATTCTTTGGTCCTTGTTCCCTCACCTCAGGATGCACCTAGGAACAAACTGGCATCAGCTCAGTGTGCCTACCTGGTCACATAATGTAAATAAATACAAAACACCTGTGCTGCGCTGCTCTGATGACACAGTGGCAGTGTGTCACACTGCTGTGTAGGTGACATGAGTTTGGGGGTGAACTCGAGTTGTTGCCTCGGGATGTAGGCTGGGCTGATGCAGCTGCCATGTGGCAGTGTGCCTCGGTTTAGGAGGGTCAGCGATCAGCTCTGGCACCTCAGTGACCCCTGTGGCTGGGCCAGGAAGCTTGGTCCTGTCACAGGTCCTGCTGAGCATGGGAGAGGCCAACCAGATGACTTCACTCAGATTGGGGGAGGGGCAGAAAAACCCACATCCATCTATATGAAGATCCTAGTCCACACAGTGGACAAACTCAGGGGAGGATGGCTCTCCTCCTGGCACCCCTGTCACAGAGGGTAAGCCATGAGGGTAATTAGTGGGTTACCAGGTCTAGATGAGTTTGAGGACCAGGCCTGAACAGGGTTTATCCCTTGACTCAGGGTGCATGCCTGAGAATGATATAAACGGCTGGAGAAAAAAAAAAAATCTTTAGAAAATAAAACACTTGTGCCTATTCACAGATGGCCAGGAAAATACGTTTTTTTTTTAAATAATTGTATAATTAAGTATGTGAATTGCATTTCTGTCTCATTATCAAATCTGGATGGAAACACACTGAATAATTTTATGTCAGGTTTTATTGCATAACAATACACAGGAATGACACACGTTTTCATTTTATCCTAGCCCCGCCACTGCAGGTCTTGGCAATGCCCCTGCAACTGACATATATAAAAGCATCAAAGAATACAAGACTGTAAGATTCCCTTGATTGAAGAGTGTTAATTTTTTTTTTAACAAAATGAAAAGCAATTATGTACAGCGACTTTTTTTCTTTCTTGTTCTTTTTTCCTCAGGTTTTGGAACCAGAAGGAATTCAAATTTTCAGGTTTTCATGCCCGATTTTCTTTGGTAATATTGACTTCCTTAAAGATAAACTGAAAAAACTTGTAAGTTGTTTTTCATCACATTACATTTTTCCTCAATAGCTTTTTAAATGGTGCCTTATCTAAAAAAAAAAACCCTGTTTCTTAGGTGGGATTTGATGCAGTTAGAGTATATAACAAGAGAACCAAAGCACTGAAGAAGATCCAAAAAATGATCAAGAAAGGGCAGCTGAGGACAACGAAAGTAGGTGGATTCTCTGTATCTTAAAAATACATATCACACTGAGAGAGTTAAGAGCCTGAGAGTCAAAAGGCATGACATGGCTCAGAGACTAAGTCCCTGTGCACAACTCTCTAGTGTGGGGAAAAATCCTCGCACCTGCCAAAAAGCAAATTTTCAGCATTTTACAAGCATGGACAGAGGTTTCCTTTGTTCCCACATCATCACCAAAAAATAAGTGCCAACTTTCAGAGATTGGGGAAAGACTGCAAAAAAAAAAAAAACAACCTTTTTGAAAACTGAGTGCTACTGTGCAAGGAAACACTCCCTTACAAATGTGTTTTTTTTTTACCCCACATGCACAATTTTTGCAGCTTTGAAAATTTGGCCCCTCGGTTCAGCTGTAAGGAAGTTCTCAAGTAGGCATGTGTGAAGCTGAAAACAGACTAACAATGTGGAATCTGGGGTGCTCACTTCAGTGACTGGGATATCCAGGTCATGAAATTCCAAAATCAAACTGCTTGCACCCCAAATTCCCCAGTATGTGATAAGTCATTGTATTTTACTTGTTCTACCCAGGGGGAAAAAAGCTCCTTTGAGCGGTGTTCCTTTTCAAGAAGGTCCTGGGTAGGACAGTTAATAGTTCAACAAATTGAAACATAAATCACAGAGATCAAAGGCAACAAGTAGTCAACAAATACACAACAGTAGATACATATGTGGCACAGATCAAGCCATAATGTGGAAAGTAGAAGTATGGTAACAGAGCAGAACTTTCCCGTTAGGTGCCATGTGGAAAATATAGGGGAAGAACAATTCACAGTAACAGCAATGTCAGTTTATCATGCAGGCGACCCATAGCAATGTCATTATAGGCAGACAGAGTATGAAGGATGGTGGCAAAGACTATAATCTCTAGTTTTAGGGATGGGGATTGATCCAAGTGGAGATAAGAGGTAGCAGGCATTGTCATAAAAGAGCACCATCACCAGTAGACACCAGAAACAGATATCAGCACCTGACTGGCCAGGTTGAGGGGGGTCAACAGGTGACTGGGGCTGGTGGGGGTAATCTAGGCACTAGAACACATGACCGGCAAAGAAGAGGCATTAAAAGGCTGAGCAGAAGGACTGAAGTTAGTTGTCATTGGGAACTCTATAGCTAGGGCAGCATGGAAAGTGGAGGAAGGGGGCTGGACAAGAATGGCAGCTCAGGTGAGATTGCATGTCTGCCTGGAGCTAGATCAAATGAATGCTATCCAGGGCTAAACAACACAGCTGGGGGAGGAGCAAAACAACATCATCCATGTTGGTATGAACGACATACAGACCCCCAGTGTCAAGGACATGGAGAGATTATTCACAGAACTTGGGACATTCCTGAAGGGAAAGGTATCCAGGGTGCTGTTTTCCCTGATCCTCCCAGTTCTGGAGATAGTGAGGAGTGGCAGTCAACCATAAGACATGCTAATAAAGGGAGAAGCCTGATGGAAATGGGGGTGGAGTAGCTATCTTTTTAATGTAGGGAGTCACAGTGGAGGACAAGGAGGATATCAGGAGGCTGAACAGTGTATTATAGAGTCCATCTGGGTAAGACAAAGAATAGGGTGCCAAAGAATCACAGTTGGGGTGAGCTACAGTACTCCAAGCAACTCTGCAGAGCATAATATCTAGTTGGTGAGAGAAATCAGGAGAGCCTAATCACAGTGATGAATTTGGGGGAACTTCAGTCTCCCAGGCATGGACTAGCATCTTGAGAAGCTGAATTGCAGGGCTAAGACATTATTCCTGTTAACATTCAAGTGCTGCTTCCTTGAACAATATATCCAAAAGAGGTAGTCTGAGATCACCCTTAGTCCTGTTCTCAGCAGTGGTAATAGGTTCTGTCAACAACGGTTTATCTGTGATTCCGCACAACTTGCATCATTTCAGCCCTGAGGTGATACTACATTAAATCTGCTACACTTTACATTAAACATGCTGCAGCTCTGTTGATCACGTAGCATCATTCAAATGTGGTTTTGGGGCAGAGCTACAACTTGTGACTGTAAAGCTTGCTGAATACAAACTGGCCCTACAAAGGCTTTTCTTTACTCTAGGACAGTCTTAAAACTGCTTAGTTAGACCCAAAGACAGTTAACACCCTGGTGTGGCTGTCTGGCACATGCCTATACGGCATCAGTAGCTCTTTAACTTGGACAACCAGTGGAGATGGGCATCGGAAGCCTTGCTTTAGATACTCAATTCAGAGGATGACAGTGAAGCATTGACCATGTACTGCACTGCAGTGGCAGATTTTGTTATTCTCCTACTGTAAACAATTGATTATTTGCTTCACACTGTAGTGTGAGGGAGAATGGCTTGTTGTAGGTTAAAGACTTGTAATATATGGATGAGCCTTAATAATACCATCTTGGCCCGTTGGAAAATTTTCTTATAATACACGACTGCCAATGCCATAATACTATTGATCAGCACTGATAATGCATGGTTTTAGACTGATAATACATGGTTTCAAACTGATAATACTGTACATGGTTTCAGACTTGATAATACATGGAATGTACAAGAAAATTTTCTGAAAGGCCAAGAAGGTATTGTTAAGGCTTATCCATATATTACAAAAATAATAAATAGATAAGTGTGTTACAAGGCAATAATCCCATCTTGAGGTTTTGGGGACTTTGGGAACCTCTCAAGCTTCGCTCTCGAAGTTCAAAGTCCCCAAAACCTCTCAATGGGATTACTGCCTTGTAATACACACTTCTCTATCTATTATTCTATTTCTGTACTTCCTCAGAAATACGGATAAATATGTGTAGTGCAGGATTATTTGATGCCCATTATATACTACTGCAAGTGTATATAGGAGGGATCTAGAACAGTCGGTTTTCTGTTCCATATGCAGTTCAATGATTAGAAACATAACCCACTAGCTGCAGAATATATGGGCAAACCATGATTGCAAACCTAAAATACGACATGCGTCAAACTAATATTAAAACAGTCTTCCACCAGATTTTATAGAGGAACTTATCTAATTAAATGTCTTGACGTTAACTCTAAAGCTTACATTTCATAACCAAATAAAGACTTCTGTTGGAGCTGTGAGTAATTGAACAAGTGAATTATGGAACTTTTACTTAAAAATATAGCAAGGACAACAACAAAAAAAAAAAGCAATGTTCTGCATCAGTGTGTGGTCTGAAAACAAAACAAAATGGTAAAATTAAATGCACGCTGAAAATAGAAAATAGACTTATATTCGATGTTTCGACTGTAGGTCTTCTTCAGGAATTATCTAAAAGATAAAAAAGCAAAGTTAGTGGAGAGGTAAGGGGAAACAGGGATATATACATGAGGAAAGAAAAAGGGGAAGGCTCTAAGAGAAAAAGTGATAATAGGCAAGGTAAGAAAAGAATCTGGAAAACAAAATCCCTTTTTTACTTTCCTGATTCTTTTCTTTCCTTGCCTATTATCACTTTTACTCCTAGATCCTCCCCTGATTTCTTTCCTCACATATATGTCCCTTATTTCCCCTTGCAATTCCACTAACTTTACTTTTTTGTCTTTTAGATAATTCCTAAAGAAGACCTATGCTTGAAGCATTGACTCTCCCTCTATTTTCTATTTTCAGCATGCTTTTAATATTACCATTTTGTTTTGCTTAAACATATAGTGATGCTATAGCCTTACTATATGCAAACAAAGGTTTCCTCCCACCTGTTTAGGTGGCTGACATGCAAGAATAACAGACATTTTTTCCTTAGAAATAAGTTAATGATTAAAGGGAAAAGCAACTTTTGCTAATAGCGCACATTTGTCTGATTAGAATGGTGTCCTTGCCGAAGCGGGCACTGCTAATGAAGCTTATGAAACTGATGAAGATCTTGATGAGCCTGAAGAACACAAGGTCCCAACCAAGGAAGTGGAGGTCCAAGTGGACTGGAATTCGGACATTCCCGTGAAAGTGGCAGTGCCTAAAGTCTCCATCCACAGTCTCATTTTTGATTTTGGAGCAGTATCATTTGTGGATGTTGTTGCAGTAAGATCGCTTAAAGGGGTGAGTTCATGTTTCTTTGCATTAAAACTTTTCTTTTGACAGCACTTATTTCTAAAAGGAAGATGATTAGGCTGAGGAGGAATTCCAGAGTTTAGGAGTTACAGGAATCTGAGAGCATTAGCACTGTATTATATAAAAAATGTGTGTTTTTTTGTACATCTCTCCAAATCACACACATACTCTGAAGCCTCAAGCTCAGTGCAAGTCATGATGGGTGTGCAAATCCTTGTTCCATGCTGGCTGACAAGGTGTTGCCAGGAAAGATAAATATCATGGCACTGCCATGAACCTGAAAAAAAAGAGAGCAGTAAGATCTTAATTTTATGATACCATATCTTTTTATACACACTGCAAGTACTGATAACCCAGGGCACCTCACAGAATTAGCAACAACGCTTCCTGCAGCCCCTGGTGTACTTGGAGGTCTTCCATCCATCCATCCCCAGAACAGACCAGGCACTGCTTAGCTTCTGCAGTCTGATAGGATCAGGATCCAAAGTTGTGAGACTGAGACATGATGATTTTAATACTAAGAGGGGTAGATGGTGGTGTGGACACAGCTGTTTGAGCTGGTGAGTGCAAGCAGAGCAGAAGGGTGACAGGATAAGGGGAAACATCTAAAATGCATTTCATTACACTAAAGGTGATCATCATGTGAAACAGCCTGCCCAGTGAGGATGTGGAAGCTAGCAATGCGCAGGCTTTCAATGTGGGACTAGAAGGCAGCTGAGAGAGATTAACAGTGAGGGTTACACATCATGAGTAGGAGTACCATTCCAAAAGTAATGCTTGGATGTGTGTCCATACTCAGGTTGGGGTGTAGTCACTGCCATTTAGCAGGAGGAATGGACAAGATGGACCCAAAGACGTTTCCACCAATGTGGTACTGTATTTCTCTGTCACAGTAGGTGTCCTAATAGCACAGTCCTTTCACATACTTGTCAGTTGGACACAGAGCTTTCTAAGAATTCTAAGATTGTCTACAACAATAGCTTAGAACATGTAGTCCAACTCTTACATCATTTCCACCTGTGGAATGATGTCCTGGAACTTAGAATGTATTTAACATGAAAACTCTCTGTGCTGGTCTTATGCCGATAGCCTTTTCCTAACAGATCTTTAGTTTCTGCTGAAGAGAGTGGTCGCCCTGGATGGCGCTCCTACTGTTCGATGACTAAGTTACTTGTTTGATTTAATCATAATAGTTTTAAGTTAAGTTTATTTCAGTTATTTATCTCTCATTTCTGTGTTTTAGTGGTGTTTTTTTGTTAAAATCACTACTTTCTCGGGTATCTCCCAGTTCCAAGGACTCAAGAAAATCACTGCATTTTACTCTGTTCACTAAGAGGGTGCCAAAGTTTAATGCTAAAATATAGTAAAAACATTCTGGTTCCCATTTCTGGGTTCCTGGTTTTAAAAAAATGTACTTATCTGTTTTTTGGCCTTTTTACTAGAGGCCTTGTGTGGGAACTGTCACTGGCTCACAATGCCTGTGGTCGGTTTCTGAGTGCTCTGCCAATATTTAAAGCACTCGAATTTCACAGTTGAAGTGAAATTTACAAGTCAGCTCACAATGACTGTGGTTGATGCTTAAACCGGCTCTCAAGGACTGAGGTCGGACTTTTACAGTGGTATCCTTCCTGGTCTCATGACTGAGTCAGGAAAGCCCAAGAAAAAGACTGGGCCCACTGATTTTAAAAGGTGTACACAGTGTGGCATAAGTTTGCCTGAGGCAGAAAGACTTACAGTATTTGGGCACTGCTCACAATTGGGAAAACTGTAAGCTTTGCAAAATGTTTTGCCCTAAGACAAATGAGAAGACAGGCAAAAATAATTTTTCTGTCAGCTCCTGCCTCTCTGTCCAACTCTGAAGGGCATTCCCTTGTTTAGGTTGTGAACCCTTTGAAGAAAGTGTCAGCTGAATCCACCTTCCCAAGGATATAGCCTGTAAGGCAGAATCCTCAAACAAGCATTCAAAAGACTCAAAATCCACATCTGATGTATATTCTGATAATAATAATAAGAAAGACAAAAAACTACATGCTGATACTCCAGTGCCATCTACCAGCCTAAAGAAAGTAAGAAAAGAGAAGGTCACTGAGCCTGAACCAGAGGAAACAGTGGTGCCTCCTGCCCAGACCCCAGTGCCTTCTGTGGAAAAATTCAAACAAATGTGGGAATTTTTCCAAAATATGAAGCAGCAGACAGAAAGACTACCTTCCTCTGTCCCTCCAGCCTGGAAGAATACACTTCAGAGGAGGAAGATGAAGACCCCATGTCCCCTGATGTAACTGGGGATGTGGACATTGGTTCCCCCACTTAGAGTTCTGCATGATTTGACATCATACTCTGCCTTTTTTAAAAGCAGGGATGAGACCATAAACATCTCACTAAAAAAACTCAGGAGGATGATGGTGAGGCAGTATTCCTCAGTATGCTGGGTCAAACTTCCACTAAGAGGATTAGTATACCCATACATACATTCAAGAAAATCAGTACAACATTTTTTGAAATGCACCCTCTGGCATGGCTGTTATGTGTGGTTCATAGCTCTGTGCTTATGTTACATACTGTAGCTGGATGATGTAGATGGTTGTTGGATACAGAGGCCAGCTGGTAAGTAGACAATGGTTGCTAGGTACTAGTAGTATGGAATGATTTGTGCTTAGGTACTTCAGCATGAACATGATCAGGACAGTGATTATAGTAAGTATGAATCAGATAGCATGAGCAACGTGCTTGGATGCTTGAACTGAGAATCGTTTGTTATTATTTGATGGTTTGGGTTTTTCTCTGTATCCCACCTGTAGGGAGGAAGCTTTGTCTAGTATTATGAGACCTCCCCAAAAAGAAATTGATATCAACGATTGTTCTGTATCCAGCTGATGAAGGAGTCGAGTAGGATGACACCCCCAAGAAATTAGTAAAAGTAAGATCACCTCCTCCAACTCCGGAGAGTGTGACCAGTAGCATGCAGGAGAGGAAAACCCCCCTTGGGGGTAACCTCTGAGGACCCATGGCTACTGACCTGCCCGTCCTTCAGGGCATACTAAAGGAGATTAATCCTAAATAAGCTAATCGGCTAATCCGAATTCCAAGTTGTAGAACCCATTCCAGAAAAATGAAAAACTGAAAACATATTGAATCGTGACATGTCGGATGAATAGAGCAAGTGTCCATCGAGTAAACTCCAAGTTAGAGGATCCAGGAGCAGGCTGAAATGAAGTAGAGTGGAATCCGTGGTTGATAAAGTTGAAGCAACAACTGCAGATGGTGAAGTGCTCCAGCAGGTGAAGATGACTTCGCAGAAAAGCTCCAGGAATCAAGGCTCAGCATCTATGTCTAAAAGGAGGACTGTTGGGTCAAGTTTTGCATGGCAAGAGTAGCAATGTAGGCCGTGGCGATGAAACACAAGAACTGGCAAATGCTGCATGATCGGAGGATGGAACAGAATGCACCTCCAAACTGGAGGGTGGGGGTAAGCATGTGAGGTAGGTAGATCGTAATGAATAGGTAGACGTAAGTCAGATGTACGTCCAGCACATGAGGAGTGCAGAAGGTTGTAAATGGCGAGGTAGTCGTGAGGATCTCTAGGCCCTGTAAGGGCGAAGCGGGTATTATGAGCAAGTAATGTAAATAAGTAGACCTGTACATAGGTCAGTTGTAGTAGGAAGGAAAGCTGCATGATGCAGACGTAGTAGCAGGAAAGTAGTATTGCAAGACTATGTGCAGTATAAAGTGAGGGATATGAAGAATATCCAACGAGTCTGGAGTAATCGAGCTTAGGAGTTCTAGATGGTAACAACTGAAGAGGCTGAGTCACATGAAGTAGCGTCACAGTGTCCGAGAAGCCCCATAGCATAAATCAGGATAGTGAACGACATCAGGAGAAGCTCAATAAAGTGTCCTGGAAAGAGTGTAGCAGTAGTAAGTTCACAGGACTGAAACAGCCAGCAAGCATCCGAAGAACAGATGAGGAACGTCTAAACATCCAGATGTGAGTCCATAGTAAAAGAGTTCCTGGGGCTGGCTGACAGGCAGCAGGTAGGTGTATGGTAGAATATGTGAATCTCCAGGCTCTGAGCTAGGCAAAGCAGGTGTGGAGCTCCTGAGGCTAGCCAATGAGAGATAGGTGGAGGGAGTAATTGTATCCAGGCTTTGATGCAGGCTTCTGCTAGCAGAGGCTAGTATAATACATGGAATGGTAGAAAGCTTGCAAGAAGACTACTGACTGATGAATCCAGTTCCGGTAAAGCACGATAGGGGTATAAAATATGCTTAAGTGATGATATAGAAGGCAATGGCTGTAGAGCTGAGCTGGAATCATGGCAGGCTTTGAGGGTAATAAATCTGAAGCTCTGTTGCGAGGTTAGGAAGCAGTCATGAAGTACGACAGGGCGAGCCCAAATAAGTATGATCGAGTGGACTGCATAACTTAAGAGATAAAGTAGCAAGTAATGCATTGAGGTAGGCAGATGAGACGGAATAGAATGTGGCAACTAGTCCCTCGTTGCGCAGCTTAACTGATAGCTGGTGAGGTAAGTAGAGGCGGCTAGTTCCAGGCAACATGAAAGCGCAGCCAGACCCATGGTGGTCTGCTGGTAGTAACAGAGCATGGCAGCTAGTCCACCGGTGACATGCGCAGCTTATCCATCAGCTGGTGAGGTAAGTAGACAGGTGACTAGCTCCAGGTAATAGGGAAGCGCAGCCAAACCTACGGAGGTTTGCTGGTAGTAAAGAACATGGCAGCTAGACCCTTGGCTGAGATGCACAGCTTAACCCATCGGCCCGCGAGGTGGGTAGAGAGGCGGCTAGCTCCAGGTGACATGTAAACAAGCCAGACCTTCGTAGAACTGCTAGAAATAATTATGTTATGCAGGGTGACTATTATGAGACATGGTCAGGTCCAGAGGCAGTGAGATGCAACCACTCAGGTCGAGTTGTACTGGTTGAGTAGGTCTAGCAGATGGGGAATTCTTCCAGGAGGAGAGGCATTAGTACGAATGATCAGAATCCGATAAGAGAACATGGACTTGGATTCAACGCCAAGCTACAGTAGCAAGGTCAGATGCAGAGGGAACGAGGAAAGTATACAGATCTCCAGGCCCAACTGGGCAAGGCAGGCTAACAGAAACATGAGCCTTCAGGCTTGAAGTTGTGCGAGGCAGGAATGCGATAAATAGGGTGAGCAGGAAATTGTAAACCAGGGACCAACACATGGTTGGAAGTAACAATAGTAGGGGCAGCTGAATTACTCGCACGAGTGCAGATGGAGTAACGAGGTGTAGTACTGTAATTGCAAAAGTTACATAGTGGAGGACAAACAACAGGGAGTAGTCTGACTGTCTTACATGGTGTGGTTCGGGAACTCAACACTGGAAGTAAGTAAGCATGAAAATGTCCCACGTATGCAGATCGGTTCTCCAATTAAGTATATTGAAGCTGAGGAACATAGTAGGAGGCCAGGGCTGAAGCAGATAGCAGCTAGGCTAGAGTATGTGTGCAATAGACCACCATACCAGGCATGTGAAAGTGAGCGTCATAAGTGAAGACCTGCATCATCCCCCGCCGAATTAAAATGTAGCACAGGACTATCACAAAGCAGGCAGCAAGACCACAGCCCCTGCGGGTAGCAAATAAATGATGGTAATGGTGCAGAGGGAGAAGAGGTTAGCCCAAGGGTAGGGAGCAGCAGCGATATAGCAGGTGCAAGGAGCAGTAGACTCATATACAAATGGAACCGGCTGGCATGCCACAGTGCAAGTACAGGAAAGTAGGCAAATGCAAACCGCCATCCAGTGGCCATCAATGGTAGGGTCATTAAACAAGCTCAGCAGACAAAGTCGGAGGCTGAGTAGTGAGGTAAATAGGAATACGTTATGGCAGCAGTATCTCCGGATGCTGTGTCCGCTCCCTCGATGAAGCAATGTATAAAGTGCAAGCAGTGGAAAGTACAAAGGTTTTGTAGCACATCAGATGAGTAGTACCGATGGTGGCACTGAGGCGTCTGATGCAGCAGAATGTGAAAGCATCCAGGACCAGGCACTGAAGCACATGCCCTGTGCAGAACAAGGTAGGAGAAAGGTAGGAGGGCGACTGAAGAGGCAGACCAGATCAAGGAGTCAGTAATCCACAAAGCGAGTGGGTATAACGATTTACATGGCGGCGGCATGGAGCGTGGTTGCAGAAGGAAAGAGATGGAAGGCACAGGACAGTGAGAAGGAGCAGTAGCTTGCAGAAGAAACAGCTGAGCCCGAAGTAGGCTATAGAAGTAGCAGGGGAAGTAGGAGGTGGCAGGGATAGCATGGCAACGGCCCCCCCCAAAGAGCAAGAAATGAGAAGCAAACAAAAGATGAACAACAAACAACGAAGCAGAGGGGTAAGAGGACAAACAAACGCAGACAGGACAAAACGAAGAAAGGAACGGGAAGGGGGGATCAGAGGAGAAACAGAAGCAGCCACGGCCCAGCACACCAGCGAGTGCAGTGAGTGCGACGCGCTCTAAGCAGAGCGGGAATCTGCTGCTTAGTTTATGTAGGATGTGGGGGAGGAGCTCTTCCCCCACATAACCACGGGCTTACGCCCTTCAATTGACCAAAAGGTGAAAAATAAAAATATCAGGTCACTCAAGTTGGCTCTGATTGCCATTATAAACACATTTATGCAATAGGTGTGGAGCCAAAATCCATTGCATAAATCCAGTTATCGTCACATATGTGGGATAAATCTAACCACCCTAGATTTATCTCACATATGTGGGATAAATGCGAGCTGTCAATCAAAGCTTTTTTGTTCACTTTCTTGATAAACAAATGTGAATAACTTTAAAATGAAAAATGATAGCATGGTACTGTGAGCATGAAAAATGTTCAGCACAAAAATATCTACAAAATGAGTGGTGTTTCATTCATAGATACCTTTTAGTTTTTTGATAATTAGCAAAAAACAGCATAAAATTCAATTTTGCTTTCACTTTTTCGACAAACAAATGTGAATCACTTTAAAACTAAAAATAATGCCATGGTACTGTGAGCATGAGAAATGTTCAGCACAAAAATAACTACAAAATGAGTGGTGTTTCATTTAATAGCAACCACCACGCTAGGCGGACATACACTCGGAAAGTTAACCGAAAGTCCCAGATAGGATCATTTAAAAAAAAAAAAAGATAAACAGTCAAAACCAAATGTTTCTGCACTGATAAGAAGCATCTCTATGGCATAAATGAAATATACAACAATGAGCTGTCAGATAAATTATTTATCTACACTTGTGCTGTTTGACCTCGGACACCTCACTCGTGGCTTATGCCTCTCGTGAAGTTACCCGAGGTCAAACAGCACTTGTGTAGATAAATCATTTATCTGACAGCTCACCATTGTATATCGCTTATAAGTCTTGAGGCACTTATCCATTCTGCTGTATGTGAAAAGGCAAAAACTTCCTTTTCATCAGCACCCCTGATAATGATTCCAGGAAAACGTATTCATTAAGCAGACATTGCTATTTGGCATCTTCCCTAACTATGAGACAGGATGGTTTCTGAGCTACATTGCTAATTAGCTGGAAGCCTTACGGAAGGAAATGCTGACATTCTATGATAGTCTGCTGTCTGATGACAGGTCACAGGCACTGCAGATAGTAACAAGCATTTGTCAATGCTGAACGTTCACTTGCAGGTATGTGCATTGGTGTTTGGCATTTATGCAACCCCCCCCCAGGTTGTATCCATGTCCCTTCAGCATCCATATCCCAACAGAGTACCTCTCTGCAACTCCTCTTGCATCTAATTAACATTCCACCCTCATACTTCTTGGGTGTCTGTCTTAGGAACCCTAACACCCTGGTTGTGTTCAAGGGTATGAGCCTGTGTGGAAACTGCGCAACCCGCGCTTGTAACACAGTCATTCAGTGGAATTATTTCACCAAAGTTTCAACATAGGCATTTTGTCACCTCTGGTCATGATAGTGTCACTATGATTTTATTACTGTGCACCGAACACTGATTTCCCACATCGACCGAGTTATTCTGCGCCGGAAGAGTGAAAACACATTTCGGCCAGGATGTGAAAAACGACAGCTGTACTGTTCTTAAGAAGGTGTGGGGAAATGCAAATGTTGAAAATCTGGAGTGAAAAATATTACAAATTCGCAAAGTTACGAGTGTGCATGGAAACTGCGCAACGCACGCTCATTAAACAGTCATTTTTTGGAATTTTTTCACTGAATTTTCAACATAGGCTTTTTAGGATGTCTCCTCATGAACAGAGTCACTATGATTTTCTTACTTTGTAGAAAACATGATTTCCCACAATGACCGTGCTCTTCTACACTGAAAGTGTGAAAACACATTTTGGTCAGGATGTGAAAAATGATAGCTGTACTGCTCATAAGGAGATGTCAGAAAATGCCAATGTGGAAAATCTGGAGTGAAAATATTACACGTTCACGAACTTAAGAGTGTGCATAGAATCTGAGCAATGCACACTCATAACACAGCCACTTATGGACTTTTGTCACCAAATTTTCAACATAGGCATGTTAGGACCTCTGCTCATGAACAGTGTCACTGCAATTGTCTTACTCTGTAGCGAACACTGATTTCCAACAGTGACCGTGCTATTTTGAATCGAAAGTGCAAACACGCATTTCGACCAGGATGTGAAACATGACAGCTGCACTGTTCATAAGGAGGTGTGGAAATATGCCTATGTTAAAAATCTGGAGTGAAAATATTACAAATTCGTGAACATACGAGTGTGCGAGGAAACTGCGCAATGCACAGTCATTTTTTTGAATTTTTTCACCAAATTTGCAACATAGGCTTTTTGAGAGGCCACCTCATGAACCTGTCATTTTGTTACCTAGTCCTGAAAGGTGATTCCGCGCAGTGACCATGAAATCACCTTTCGGGACTGAATAATGCCATGACAGTGACTGAATTCATGAGAAGGGGTGTCAAGAATCCCATGTTGAAAATTTGGTGTCACAAGTCAAAAAAGTGGCTGAGATAACCACCTAAGTTGGGAAAACCCTATTTATGCCATTATACAGATTACCGGCATTTCCTCAGTTCGCAGTCGGCTTTGAAGAGTGCAGACGTGTTCCCGGTTCACCGAAGATCGTCGTGCTGGGCTCCGGAAGGTAAGTATGGGGTGGGTGTGTGTGGGGAGGTGGGTGTGCAGAGGGTGGGTGCGGGTTGGCGGGGGGGACTCACAGAGGGACTCTTTTCTTCTTTCACAGGGAATTAAAAAAAAAAAAAGAAACAGACGCTTTTGGCATGCTGGGGTGGGCTCCCAGCATGCCACCCATGTTGTTGGGGTGGGGGGTGCTGGAGCCAATGGGGATTCCACTTTTGGCATGCTGGGGTGGGCTCCCAGCGTGCCACCTATGTGTTTGTTGGGGTGAGGGGGCTGGAGCTGGTGGGGATTGGGCACCCCCGCCGGTCATACAGTGTGCACAGGAAATTGGGGAAAAAAGAAAGAAATGGACGCTTTTGGCACACTGGGGTGGGCTCCCAGCATGCCACCTACATGTTTGTTGGGGGGGGCTGGAGCTGGCAGGGATTGGGCACCCCCGCCAGCCATACAGTGTGTGTGTGTGGGGGGGAGGCATTTACATGCTGGTGTGGGCTCCCAGTGTGCCAACTGGTTGTTTGTTGGGGGCTGCAGCTGACGGGGATTGGGCACCCCGTCCAGCCACAGTGTGCTATGGGGAGCATGAGCAAGGGGATTGGGCAACCCCTCGGCACATAAGGTGGGGGCAAGGGAGATCAGTAATGAGGGAGGGGGAGGACATTAGCAGAGGGAGGAAGAGGGAGGGATTTCATGCCGAGCTGTGCAGGACAGCAGTTCGGCTGAGGTAAGTATGCTAATTGCATACATGCTACCACTGCTGATTGCAGCGGGCCTTTTGTTAGAAGTGAAGACCAGCACAGCCAAACTGCTGTCACATGCAGCTCGGCATGAATTGGTCCCCTTAGGTCGCGCCTGCTACACTGAGCACTGCATTGGTGAGTAGAGTCACACACCTCCAAAAGTAGTACTGTTGCAAGACGTTCCTTGCACATGTGCACAAGTGAACGTAAAAAGGTAGTCTGGATGCTGCTAAGCACCAACTGCAAATATCAGTGGACATTAATGACATGGCCACAAAGGGGCTTAGCTAATGCAGTGGCCACCAGGAGGTATGTCTGGCTTAGAACCACGTATCTATTCCTTGACCTGTGGAACAAAGCAGCTGATTTTCCATTTGAAGGGAAGTCACTGCTTGGGGATCAGACAGAGAGCTACATGGACAAAGCTGACAAAACTAAGATAACTTTCAAAAATGTAATGGGAAAGGAAAAGAAAAACAGGTGTTGCAACAGACCCTATGGAAGAGGAGGTATATGAAGGAGTTTCTATAAGAGACAATGCATCCCTCAGCGATGCCAAGCTCAGACACTGTAGGTTCAGGCAGAGCAAGAGACTACCTAGGTAAGAGGCAGCTTATACTAGACATGAGGTGTCTCAGCAGGTCCACAAAGAAAGAAAGATTCAGAAAGGTAATCTTGCAAATAGTGGTCCAGTCACTACAGCAGGGACTAAGACAAAAAGAGCAGTGGAGTGAGCAAAAAATAGGGAAAACTCACAGAGTAACAGTGAAAAGGGTTTGTTAGTGGAAGCTAAAAGGAAAGTCCTGAGCCCTGACACTTTAGGGCAGGTTCTTTGTCAAAGGGATGGGGCTAACAGCATGGGTCATGAATTTAAAGTGTGGCAGTAAAGGCATAATAGTAATAATGTAAGTGATACCCAATTTAAAGTAGCCAAACAACTAGCTGCAGAAGAAAACAAAAACAAAGTGAATATATAAATCAAGAATGACAGAAAAACTGGAGTGCACAATATGATAAAAGTTTAAATGGGCAAGCAGGTAACAATATTAGATTGCAGTAGTGCTCAACTCCAGCTAGAAGGATAGCCGTACTGATTCTATCCAGAAGTCCGGTGGCTGGAGGAGTCACTGAAAACCAGACATTGGACTGCAGAGAGGGAATTCTAGGAAAAAGAGAAGAGAAAACAAAAATATTATTACCAAGATGAAGCAACAATAATGTACAATTTATCCACAAGCAATACGGTTTACCTATGCCAAATTGACAACACTGTTGTCAATGTTGACATAAGAGATCTGATATATGGGTGAGATTTAAATTATCAGACATCTGTGTGTATTCTATTGGCAGCTGCACCCTGCAACCCCTTCTTAAAATAACTAACTCTGAGTCGAGTTGTCTAGAGGGTGAAAGTCAGCAAAAGGGCAAAATTTCGCCCTCAGGTCCTTCACAGCAACAATCTCGAAACCTGTTGAGATTGTCACTGTGAGGGATTTCGCAATCGGGGTTTCGCTCTTCCATCAGTACACTGAGTAATACCAATCACCTAGAACAAGAAAGCAAGTTCAGTGTAATTAATATTGTAAGCACATATATTAAATCAAGAAAAATTCAATGTGATTTACAAAAATGGAATCACATCTCAGTTGTCATTCAGAACTCTTAGTGTGGCAGGCCCCCATAGTAAAAATCAGTCGTCTCTCCCTTTTTAAGGAGAATACCTAGGGAATACCAAGTGGTGATCTCTATTACAAAACAGTAGAAAGCACTCTCCCTCTTTCCCAATAATAAACATAGTACAGGAGAAATAAGACAGGCTGAACACAAGGGTTCTCGTATCACCGGAGGGTCAGTAGCAGCGAAATGAGTGCCTCGGTAATGCTGATATTAGCTGTAGAATTTCTGAGAGAGGGAGAGGGAGAGGGAACCATAACCCCTCCAAAGGTTCAAATCATGGTGACTACAAAAAATCTGTTAAAACTGCCTACTGTAATGATCAAACCACATGCTAAGAGTTTAGTTTATGTAAGGTTACTGCAGCTTAGCTTAGTACAAAAGGCAGAGCACTTCTACAGCTTAGGCGGGCTTTTATTATCTGAGTCTCTTTGAGCAGTCTCTGTCTCTACTTGGAGAGACCTTGAGAAGAGGCCCTCCTTACAGAAACAGTACAGTTTAAACAACAGTAATACTTAAAGCAACAGTACTCCATTTCCTTACATCTCCCCTTATATGCCATGTTGAGCACATTGTGATTTGATGTGGCTTATAGCTGTTTCATTGGTCAAGTTTGGCAGCTGTGAGATCTCCATGAACTTAGTGTAGTAGTCCACCATTGCTAAGTAGTTTTCCCTTTCAAACTCAAATATGTCTGCTCTGACCTTCTGCCATGGCCTGTCAGGAATTTCATGACCCTGCATTGGTTCCTTTGGTTGTGCCTTCCTGTAATGATTTTAGACAACACTTAGCAATCAGGTCACTTATTTGGCTGTTTATATTCGGACAGAATAGAATGTTCCTTGCTCTTCTCTTGCATTTCTCAATGCCTAAGTGGCTGCTATGTAGTTTGACAAACATCTCTTTTCTCAGTGATCCTGGTACATTTATCCTTTCATGCTTCAACAAAAGTCCCTTCTCTACGGTGATGTCTTCCTGAAACTGGCAGTGTAATCAGAGGTCAGAATCGAGTTTGGATTTCTCATGGGGCCATCCCTGAAGTACAACCTCTTTTAGTTTCTAGAGTACCGAGTCATTGTTTGTTTCTGTGTAAAACTCTCCGAGCTTCCCACAACTGATGGGCACCCTTTCAACTGTGTGCACTTCGTACTCATCTATGTCGCTTTCCTGGATTACCAGATGACTGGGTGCCTGACTGAGCATGTCGGCTATATGGAGCTCTTTTCCACTTTATATTCAACCTTCAGATCATATCTCTGCAGCTTCAACATCATCCACTGGAGTCTTGGTGGAGCTGGGGACAGCGGCTTCTTGAAGAGGTTTTCTTGTGGTCTGTGATCTGATTCTACATGTACCCTTTCTCTGCTATAGATGCACTGGTGGAATTTGAGGCAGCCAAAGACAATAGTCAATATTTCCTTTTCAATCTGGGCATAGTTTCTTTCGGCCTTGTTTGAAGATCGGAATGTGAATGCAACTGGCTGTCCTTCTTGTAAGAGGTAGTCTCTCAGCCCCTCAGAAGATGCACCTCTGAAAGTGTGGCAGGTTTATGCAAGTCATAGTATGCCAATACATGTGGCTTAGTGATAATAGTTCTTAGGTGCTGAAACGCTTCATCGTGGCGGGTTTCCCAGTGCCACGCAATGTCCTTTTCAAATAACTCCCTCAAAGGCTTGTTCATTGTGGACAGCTTCAGGATGAATTTTGCCAAATAGTTCACCATGCTCATGAATCTTTGTAAGTCAGTTTTATTTTGCGGGGTGGGCATGTCCACAATGGCTTTGATTTTGCTTTGGTCAGCTATAAGTCCATTTTTGCTCAGTTGTGCCCAATGTATGGAAATTTACTCAGACCTATTTTAGACATTGTTAAGTTTAGGGTTAAGTGATGTTTCCAGGCTGTATTCAGGACCTGTCGGAGCCGGTCATTATGTTCTTTCATGTCTGCACCCCATATCAGAATGTCATCCATTATAACCTCTGTGCCTTTTAGACCTTCAAGCATTTGTGAAATTTTTCTTTGAAACACTTCTGATGCTGAGGAAATGCTGAATGGCATACGCTTGAACTTGTAGCATCCAAACGGTGTGTTAAAGGTCATGAGTTTAGAACTGGGTTCATCTACTTTGATTTGCCAAAATGCATGCCCTGCATCAAGCACCTGCGAGCTTTGCAGCAACCTCCTCCACTGCCTTCATGGGACAGTGCTCCCGTTTGATTGCTTTATTCAAGTTGCAAGGATCAATGCAGATTCTGACTTTGTTGGGCTTTTCTATAACTACCATGGAATTGACCCAGCCTGTAGGTTTTTCAACCTTTTCAATCACCCCCAGTGTCTCCATTTTCTGTAGCTCTGCTTGTACTTTGTCTTTTGGGGCAAAGGGAAGCTTCCTGGGTGGGTGAATTACAGGACATACAGACTTGTCAATCTTGATGTGATACTCCCCTTCTAGGCACCCACATTCTTCAAAAGCATCTGTAAACTGAAAGTATATCTTCAGTGCTGTCTACTGGCTTGTCACTAGTAGTTACTGAGAACATTTTCTTCGCTGGTTTCATGTCTAAGCAGGTCTGAAGCCCTAGGACTGGTGTGACATGAGCATCCACCACTTAGAAGGTGATTTAATTATATTTATTTTTAAAACATGCTGGTAACATTGCTTTACTGCAGACATCTAACTTGTGCCCTGAGTAGGAAACCAGTTTTGCCTTTGTCCACTGAACGGCTTCTTTAGTCAGCTGTTTATAAAGAGTCAGTGGCAATACATTGCATTGTGCTACTGTGTCCAACTTAAAGTTCGCATCCTGGCCATTAATGGTTATCAGTACATTCCTCTCAGTGTGGGCTGTGCCTGAATTCAGAGTGTCTATATCAACGGTTCTCAAACTTTGTCACAGTAAGCCTCACCTAAGCCATGGAAAAGATGTTGAGCCTCCCCCAAAATACTGAAATATTTTGGGGCCTCTCCATAGAATAATAGTCAGCGTGGCTCAGTTGGTAGCAAATCCGCCTCTGGACCAGAAGGTTGTGGGTTCTCGTCCCACACCGGGATTGGACTTGCACCTAAAAATCGCTGGCATCCCAGTGCAGTATTGGGAGGGTGCTGTACTGCTGGGGTGTGCCGTCCTTCGGATGAGACATTAAACTGAGGTCCCTTCTGCCCATCCTGGTGTTGTCCTGGTGGGTGTCCAGGCAGAAGTAAAAGAACCCAGGGCACTCTTCACAAAGAGTAGGGAACATTCCCGGTGTTCTGGCCAACATTCCCCTTCCCATAAACTGGTTCATGCAATTATCCAGGCTGTGTGTGGGTGATGATGTGTGATATGGCCACCACCACACATTCAGTCACTTCACTACCAGTCTAGCATTGCTTGTAAAGCGCTTTGGGATGTATGAAAAGCGCTATATAAATGCTGATTCTTCTTCTTCTTCTTCTTCTTCTTCTTCTACTTTTCACAGTACATCAGGGATAAATTGAAACCGCTTTGCATAGCTGGCTTTCATGTTATTACGCTTATTGTAACCTCCCCCCCAACAGGACAACCTACCTGCTACAATATTTTGACTCTCGAACCATTGTTACCCATTACTGCCATACCTTCATGGGTCAGACTGCTTTTTCTGTTTCCCCTCTTACTGGAATAACCTTCCTGCCAACCTCTGCCTCTCCCTCTCTCACCCTGCTCTTAAGCAACTACTCAGGGATCATTTTGCTCCCTCCTGCTCTTATTCTTAGTGCCTGTATGGTTAACTATTGTATTTGGACAGTTCTGCTGCCAGTCTAATTGATCAATTGTTCCTCGCATTGTTAGTTTATTGTTCTTAATTTGTTTGCATTTTTATTCATTTTGTATTGCTTAAGTGTTTTGCAGTTACATTTTGAATTGTATTCTCTCACTACCCTTCCCTGGGCACACCTGAAATAAGCCATGGCTCAGTGTACAGTACCTTCCCTGGTCATAGACTTGTGAATAAATACATAAATGCACCAACTATTATCCTCTTTCAGTTTGCCTTATCACCTCACACAAAATTTATAAAGTTCAAAATTGAAATATAATACTTTTTCAAGACTTGCTTGAGCCTCCCCTGGAACAGGTTGGGGCCTCCCAAGGGAGGCTGGTCTCACCATTTGAAAGCCCCTGGTCTATACAAAAGGTACTTTTGCTCTCTGCATCACTGCTTAAGCCTTCATTAATCACATGCACAGTAGCACTCCCTGCTGCTTGACGCATCTTTGCAAAACGATGTCTTCAGTTGCACTTTCTGCACCGTTGTCTAAAAGCTGGGCACTGTTTTAGTTCATGCAGTCTGCCACACTTCCCACATTTAAATGTTTTGGCATTAGGAGGAAGGCTACGCATGCTATGAGGTGTGTTTTGGTTGTTCTTTCCCTGTCTGAATGATGCAGCATGCACAAAACTTTCCTCTTGGGCAGTGTCAGTTATGCTTTTTAATTGAGTTTCAGTAGGTCCTGCAGCCTTGCAAATGGTTAATGCTGTCTCTAAAGTTAAGCTTTCTTCACGCAGCAGTCTCCATTTAACTTGATCACTCTGTATGCCCTAGAGCCTAGACTACTCTGTCACAAATTAAGGACTCAGTCTGCTGCCCATATTCATAAGATTGAGCTTTCAATTGCAGATCAGTTACATATGCATCTATGGACTCACCATGACCTTGGTTTCTACTGTTAAATAGATGCCTTTCATAGGTCAGGTTTCTTTTGGGAGTACAATACGTTTTTAACTTGTCCATGATCTTTTCCAGGTCTTCCTTATCTGTCTCTTGCTGCCATGCAGTTGTGTTGTACACTTCAACTGCTGATGGCCCAGTTAGGTTAAGGAAGGTCATTGCCTGTATTTTCTTGGATTTCTCTGCAACTCCACTGGCTACTAGAAAAATGTTGAAGTGTTGCTTAAACCTCTTCCAGTTTTCTTTTAAATTGTCTCGCTGTTTCAATGCGGTGGGGGGCATTCATTTCTCCATTCTGACACGATGTAATGATCAAATCACATGCTAAGAGTTTAGTTTATATAAGTTTACTGCATCTTAGCTTAGCGCAAAAGGCAGTATAGAGCAGTGGTTTAAGGCTCTGAGCTGCAAACCTGGAGATCTGGTTTGAATCCCAGAGCCCCCACTTGCATACTGTGTGACCCTGAGCAAGTCACTTAACTTCCTTGTGCTCCCAGGTCACACTTGTAAACAAGCTCTTAGCTTAGTGTGTCTTTCCTGGTTTAAAAAAAAAAAAAAGAGCACTTCTACAGCTTAGGCAGGCTTTTATTATCTGAGTCTCTTCAAGCAGTCTCTGTCACTACTCGAAGACAAGAGACCTTGAGAAGAGGCACTCCTTACAGAAACGGTACAGTTTAAACAACAGTAATACTTAAAGCAAAAGTACTCCATTTCCTTACACCTACCAGAAGCTGACAGTGTCCGGTCACGATGGGCTATTTTGCCATGCTATGTCTCCTGAAATGCTGACAATGGAGACTCTCCTTGAGGAGTAGTCGATTCAGGTGGGAAGTAGAAGCATCACTCTAAAATGTAATGGATGTGATGCTCAATCTAGAGTTCCTAATTAACCTGGAAAAGCCCTCACTAGAACTAGTGCAAATCTCAAAATTCATAGGTGCAGAACCGGACAGAGTACAGGCCAAAGCATTTCTGTCCTGGCAAAGGCTTCAAACACTTGTGACCTTTGCAGACAATTTTCAAATAGGAACACAAAGGTCTGCTCAGGAATTCCTCCGACTCCTAGGTTACATGTCAGTAACCACATCAGTAGTCCCATGGGTAAGACAGCACATGATAAACACTCAGTGGTACCTAAAAATGTATTGTTCTCAGCTAAGATAGCCTCTGACTACCATGATCCCAGTAAAGGAAGATTTGGTACAGTCACCACAGTGGTGGAAGAATGTGGATCATCTGAGAAAGGGAATACCTTTTCAACAGAAGTCTCACACAATGATGCTGACAACAGATGCCTCCCTCTGAGGATGGGGAGATCACATCTCAGATCTGACTGTACAGGGTACCTGGAAGAGATCAGGATCACAGGAACACATGAACTTGTTAGAAATTTGAGCAGTGTACTTCTCAATCTAGCATTTTCAGGAAATCCTAAGGGGTCAGGTCCTGCAGATCAGGACAGACAACACTACAAGAAAGTACTTGTAAGTAAAGAATGGTGGTTAGCACCAAGGTGGAGGTGCAGCTCGGCAAGCTTGTAAACAGTTAAAGGTAAACGGCTGCACTCACCCTCCACATATAGAGATGGACCACTTGCCAAGTGGAGGGTGAGTACAGCTGTTTACCCTTAACTACAAGAGGTTACTATGTAGCCATCCCATCTGTGCCATGGTACTGCTACTGCTCATGATGCCAGTGATCTGTGTTCAGGTGTAAGCTTGGGTTGCCAGGGGTTGGCTGGGGGGGGGGAGGAGGTCCCATAAGATGCTGTCCTCCTCCAGGGAAAGAGGGTAGTTGTCACCACTGCTATACTTCCACCTGTGTTACCATGGGTGGCAGTGCAGTTAGGGATGTTGGAGGAGAGGTCATCGGTTGAGATCAGGGTGCCACAGCATGCCTATACATGCATGCACATCCATAGATTCCCTCTGCATGCTGACATCCTTGGGGACAGGGAGAAACTAGAAAAAGTGACCCCTACACCTGAGGATGAAGGACTGCCCGGCACTACAGGATCCCCCTGCCTGACCCACCACTCATGTCTCCTGATGAAACTAGAAGCTTGAGGGTAAGCACCTCCACCTTGTTGATGCCTAGGGGGGAAAGCCAAGGCTCCATGGGGGTAGACCAGCGTGCTGGTCCACAGGTAAGGGGGACGAAGCGGGTGTGCCTTGGTGAGTCCAGAAGAAGTTCGGGTACAGAGTGGGAAGGAGACATAAACAGAAAGTAAACAATGAAAAAAAAATGTACCACATAAACAAACAGGGAGGTGGCAGATCATCCAAACCGGGCAAGGTAGCACTACAAATCTGAAATGTGGCTTGCAATCTGCAAACACAGATATCTGCAGTTCACATTGCAGGGAAGGACAATGCCCTGGCAGATTCACTCAGCAGATTGGTGACTATGCCCCACAAATTGTCACTGAAGCACTCAGTGGTCCAGACAATATTCAGGTACTAGGGACTCCCAGAAGTAGATCTGTCTGCCTCATGGCAGAACACATAGCTGCATCTGATTTTCTGCAGAGCTACATCTCAAGGTACATACCCTCAGGATGCCTTGAGCTCCCACTGGGGAAGCAATTTTCTGTATGCTTTTCCTCCTTTTTGCTTGCTGCAGAGAGTACTCCTAAAAGCAAGGTCAGACAGAGCATAGAAACACAGATAATAATGGCAGAAAAAAATGAGAGGTTTGTCCAGTCTGCCCAAGTTCCCTGTAATACCCAGAATCTACTGTTCCTCCAGGGTAATAGCCCTCCCTGTCCTCTCCCCATTCTCTTCCTTGGTCCTGTCACCTCAAGCAGATGCTATTCCCTTCATTCTATCCCAGCCCTGCTTGAATCCCCTGACTCTTTTCGCACCCACCACCTTGGCTGGCAGACTGTTCCAAGGTTCCACCACCATTTCTGTAAAGCAGTACTTCCTCATGTCCCTTCTGAATCTCACTCCTGTTTATTTCCACTCATATCCATGTGACTATGAGCTGGTACTCAGGCTAAATAGTTCCCTGCGGTTCAATTGTTAATTCCTTTAAGGAACTCGAAGGTGTCTATCAAAGCTCCCCTCGCCCTTCTAGCCTCCAGTGAGTACGTATTTAACACCTTGAGGCACTCCTCATAGGATCTGCCCTGTGGGCCCTAAATCATTTTTGTTACTCTGCACTGCCTCCAACCTATCCTTATCCTTTCTGAGGTGAGGACTTCAGAACTGAGAGCAGTACTCTGGGTGCAGCCTAACCAGGGATCTGTAAAGGGGAAGTATTACCTCTTTTCTTCATTGATCAGTACCCCTCCAGATTCATCCAAATATCCTGTTAGCCTTGTTTTAGGCCTTGTTGCCCTGACTCAATTGCTTAAGTGAGTTGCTAATGATAAATGATAATTCCCTAGATCCCGTTCCTCAGCTGTAATGCTAAGTCTCTCCGTTCCCATCCAGTACTCTGTTTTGGGGTTCTTTTTCCCTAAGTTCATTACCTTGTACTTTCTCACGTTGAATTCTAACTGCCAGACCTCTGACCACCCCTCTAGCTTTTGTAGGTCTCTCTGCATTTCCCTTATTGCCTCATCCTTATCCAGCCTCCCACATGGTTTTGTGTCATCTGCGAAAAGGTTCCTTCTCCAGTGTCATTAAGGAACATATTGAGGAGGACCAGACCCAGGAGAGATCCCTATGGAACCTCACTCATAATCTCCATCTCTTCTGAAGTAACCCCATTGACCATTACCCTCTACTGCCTCCCTTCTAGCCAGTTACTCACCCAATTTTCTATGGGTTTAGCTGCACCCCGGTCTTCTATCTTCTTGAGCAATCATTTGTGAGACGCTGAGTCAAACGCCTTACTGAAGTCGAAGTACACCAGATCCACAACATGGCCCTTATCTAATTCCTTTGTCACCCTATCAAAGAGAACTATCAGGCTGGTCTGACAAGATCTTCCTGCCACAAAACCATGCTGCTTACTATCCTGGTGCCCATTGCTCTCCAGGTAGTCTAGGAGGTCCTCTTTGATCAGTGGCTCCATCAGCCTCCCTACGATAGAGGTTAGACTGACAGGCCTGTAGTTTTCTGGTTGCTCCTAGTCCCCCCATTAGGAAGTGGTACAATGTCTGCCACTTTCCAGTCCCTTGGAACTTCCCCAGACCTAAGTGAGCTGTTGAACAGACCTACCAGTGGTTCAGTCATCTCCGCTGCTAATTGCCTGAGTAGCCTCAGATGTAGCTCATCTGGCCCCGAAGCCTTATCTAAATGGCAGCCAGCCCTTTCTGGACTTTTTCACTACTAAGCAATGACTGTCTCATTTCTGGGACTCCCTTAGCAGCTGCTTTGATGCCACTCTGTGGCAAGGACCCGACGTCCTCCTTAGTAAAAACTAAGCAAACGTAGTCATTCAGGACAACGGTCTTTTCCTCATCCTTCTCTATCACCCTACCCCCTCAACTAACCTTATAATTCTCACACCTTTTTCCTTTTTTCACTAAATATCTGAAAAAAAAAATGTTTTTCTCCATTCATGACCCCTTCTGTGATAAGCAGCTCTATGTCTGCCTTCGCCTCCCTAATGGCCCTCTTTTCCTCCCTATTTGTCTGTAGATAATCCTCCCATTCTACCTGCCCTGCTTTTCCTTGTATTTATAGAAGGCCTTCTTTTTTAGCTCTTACTGCTTCCCTGACCCTTGCAGAGAATCATAGTGCTTTCTTAAATCTGTTTTTCTTTGTTACTGTTCTTATGCATCCTTAGATGCCATGAAGATAGCCACCTTAATTGCCCCCATCTCTCCTCTACCCCACCTATGTCTTCCACCCCTACTAACTTATCCCTGACCAGTTTCCACATCTTATCAAAGTCTGCCTTCCTGGTGCTCTTGGCCACCAGGATATCACAATGATCCCGATAGCACCAGAATGGTCAAGACATGCATACAAAATCCAAGAACAGGAAAACTGACAAGGGGGCACTCTGCACCCCCCCCCCGAATATGAGGCACCCAGTAGGGGCTACAGACAATAGGATCAGGACAGGGGAAAAGCGCTAGGACGGGGAGGGCACAGGGGTGGCTGGAAGGTGGAAGGCCATGTGCACAAATGCTAGGATCCTGGGCAATAAGATCATGGACCTGGCAGAACTAGACCTGGTAGGAATCACGGAGTCATGGTGCCATGAAGGGCAGGATTGCGACATGAACATACCAGGGTATTGACTGTGTAGAAGAGACAGGGTCGGAAGGGAAGGGGTAGCACTTTACATAAGGGAGGAAATTCAGGCAGTAGGGGCTACAGACAATAGGATCAGGACAGGGGAAAAGCGCTAGGATGGGGAGGGCACAGGGGTGGCTGGAAGGTGGAAGGCCATGTGCACAAACGCTAGGATCCTGGGCAATAAGATCATGGACCTGGCAGAACTAGACCTGGTAGGAATCACGGAGTCATGGTGCCATGAAGGGCAGGATTGTGACATGAACATACCAGGGTATTGACTGTGTAGAAGAGACAGGGTCGGAAGGGGCGGGGTAGCACTTTACATAAGGGAGAAAATTCAGGCAATGGAGGTACAGGGAAGGTAGGGTGAAACAGAGGCATTATGGGTCTCATTGACCATGGGACAATGGGGTGGTGGTCCGCATGGGGGGTCTACAGACCATTGGGGTAGCAAGATGGAGTAGACAACCGGATGATGGAGGAAATTCTGAGGATGTCAACTAAGGAGGAAGTGCTGCTGATGGGGGACCTCAGCCTGCTGGATGTGGCATGGGACACGTTGTCAACAACATCCCTCAAAAGCAGGGCAATGCTGGACTCCCTTCAAGTTGCCTTACTCAGACAAGTGGTCTGGGAGCCAACTAAGGAAGGGGTGATGTTAGATGTGGTACTAACGAATGGGGACAGAGTAGGGGAATTATTGGTGGGGGAAAACCTTGGTACCAGTGACCATAGTACTGTGCGGTTCACGGTAAGCATGTCAGCCACCCTAAACCGGACCAAAGTGAAGGTTCTTGACTTTAGATGGGTAGATTTTAGGAAGATGGGGGAATATGTCAAACAAGCTCTAGAAGGAGTGGAGCAGCATGGTGGGGTGCAAGACATGTGGGACTCAATAAAGGGGGCCATAGTGGAAGCCACAGACCTCTGGACAAGGAGGGTGAGCAAGAATAGGAGTAAGAGGAAGCCACTGTGGTTCATCAAGGAAGTGGAGAATAGCATCAGGGTGAAGAGGAAAGCTTTTCAGAGGTTTAAAACAATGCAGGGGGAGGAGGAGGAATGGGAGGAATTTCAGGTTAGACAGAAAGAGGCGGGCAAGGTGGTCAGATGAGCAAAGGCAAGGATGGAAGAGAGCACTGCCAAAGCAGTCAAAAAGGGGACAAGACCTTTTTTAGGTATATTGGTGAAAGGAGGAAAACAGAGAAAGGGATCCCCAGCCTAAAAAATGGGGAAGAGGAGAGGGTGATGAGGGACCAGGAGAAGGCTGCGTTGCTAAGTAGCTACTTCTGATCAGCATACACGAAGGAGGCAGAATGGAAAAGGGGCAATTCTAAGGTAGCAAAGACTACATGGGGGGGAGTGGACTTGAGTCTATTTCGGTTAAGGAGATACTAAGGGAACTGAGGGACTTGAAAGTTGACAAAGCCATGGGGCCAGACGGGGTGCATCCAAGGGTTTTGAGGGAACTGAGGGAGGTACTGGCTGCTCCCTTGACCACTCTATTTAACAACTTCTTAAGTTCAGGGGTAGTACTTAGTGATTGGAAGTGCGTGGATGTAATACCCCTGCATAAGGGAGGGGGGGGAGGAAGAGGTGGGTAATTACAGGCCAGTGAGCATGACATCTGAGGCTGAAAAGCTCATGGAGGAACTGCTCAAGAATAGAATCAACAACTACTTGGTGGCAAACGGACTTCGGGACCTGGGGCAGCATGGGTTCACAGAGGGCAGATCCTGTCAAACAAACTTGACAGAGTTTTTTAACTGGGTCGCTAGGGTGCTGGATCGGGGCGGGGCTCAGTGGACGTGGCCTACCTTGATTTCAGAAAGGCTTTTGACTCGGTGCCGCACAAAAGACTTTTACACAGAATGGACTGCTTGGGGCTGGGGGAGGTGGCAATAAAGTGGGTTGGTAACTGGTTGGAGGGATGTACACAGAGGGTTTTGGTCAACAGGGCACCCTCGGAGGAGTCAGAGGTCATCAGTGGGGTTCCTCAAGGGTCGGTACTAGGGCCTCTTCTGTTTAATATCTTTATAGGGGATATAGCGGTGGGTCTGAAAGGGATGGTGAGTCTCTTTGTGGATGATGCAATGGTTTGTAATAGAGTGGACATGTCAGAAGGGGTGGAGATGATGCTCAGGGATTTGGAAGGGTTGGAGGAATGGTCCACAGAGTGGCAATTGTTGTTCAATATGGCCAAATGTAAAATCATGCATTTCAGAAAAAAAAAATGGGAGAGCGGAGTATTCACTGGGAGGCAGACCCCTCCAGGTAACTGAAGAAGAGAGGGACTTGGGCATCATCATTTCACAAGATCTGAAGGTGGGAAAGCAATGTGGGGGGGGGGAGCAGTGGCAAGAGAAAACAGAATACTGGGTTGCACAGGGAGAGGGTTCTCCAGTAGGAAGAGAGAGATCATAGTACCTCTGTACACACAGCTGGTCAGGCCACACCTGGAGTATGGGGTCCAGTTCTGGAGGTCCTACCTCAGGAAGGATGTGGAGAGGATAACGTGAGTTCAGAGGAGGACTACAAGGATGGTGAGGGGGTTAGAGCACTTGCCATATGAAGGGAGACTAAGTGACCTGGGCATGTACTCTGTAGAGCAGAAGAGGGAGAGGGGAGACATGATCGAGACTTCTAAGTACTTCAAAGGTATCAATAAGGTGCCTGTGGAGAGCTTTTTTCCAATTGGAGGAGAGACCTAGGGCAAGGGGTCATGAATATCAGATCAAGTTGTGGAAATTTAGGGGTAGACTCGGATATTTCTTCACTGAGAGGGTGGTGGAAAACTGAAATGAGTTGCCACAGGAGTTGGGGGAGAAGACCGTATTGGGGGGGGTTCAAAATGGCCTGGGATAAACACAAGGGATTGTTGGGGGGACTGCAGCAAAAGCCTGGTAGAATTCTGGGATCTCTGGGGCAGACTGGGTGGGCCTGGCTGCCCTTTTCTGCTGTCATATTCCTATGTATGTATGTATGTAAGACAGACCTGGCACTCCATCCTCCTGTAAATGTCCAGGAAAAACTACCCCTTGCAAATGTGCATGGATCTGTTTACACAATTGAAGGGTCAGGTGATACATTCAAATCTGGCATATCTTCTTTTTGAGAGACTGGTACCTGAAACCATAGAATTCTCAGAGCTAAACCTGTCAACACAGGTACTAGAAGTCCTTAAGGTAGCCAGAAAGTCTTTCACAAGGAAGACACAAACAGCAAAGTAGGAAAGATGTTCACTCTGGTGCACAAATAAGCAGGAAAATGCCTTACAGGCTGATATTCCATGAATACGGGACTAATTAATGCATTTAAAATTACTTGGCTTAAAGCTAGCATCCCTAAAAGTACACATATCTGCAATTACAGCATATTAGTCCAAAAGAACAAAATGCCCTTATTGCCACACACAGTATTCAAATTGCTCTTTAAAGGGTTTAAACCACATAGACCTACCAGTCAGGGCACCAGCCTCTGCATGGGATCTAGCCTTCATGACTATTTTGTACCCTTTATATCCATGGCCAAAACAGATTTAACACTTGTCATTTGGAAAATAATATTCCTAGTGGCCATAACCTCTGGAAGAAGAATCGGTGAACTCCAGGCACTAAGCATAAAACCTGAATTTTGTATTGTCCCACAAAAAGGTAACCCTAAGGACTAACAACACTTTTCTACCCAATGTGGTTTCATAATTTTACTTAAACCACTCTATTACTTTGCCTATCTATTTGAAAGAGCCAGACATCAGTGAGGGTGAAAGGGCATTACATTCTCTAGGTAGTAAAAGTGCCATAAGTTTCCATCAGAACAGGACTGAAGCAATATGACAAGCGACTGTTTGTCACATATGGAGATGTGTCATAGGGTCGCCCTGCTAGCAAACAGGCACTGTCAAGATGGATAGTATCCACTATCCAACACTATTATGTGACTACAGGAAAAGTACTATCTGAGGGAATCTGGTCACATTCCACAACAGCAACAGCAGCCTCTTCTGCTGTCAGAGGGAACATACCCCTGGATGAAATCTGTAGAACTGGAGCCTGGCCGTCTGCCCACACATTCATCACTCACTACAGACTGGATATTCAGACCAGAGAGGATGCCCGGTCTGGCACCTAATTGTTGCAGAATCTATTACTTCAGTAACCCTAAAACCATTCAACCCAGGGTACTGCTTGGAGTCTGCAAGAGTTGGACTAGCTGTCTAAGCTATTGTAGAAGGAAAGGATACTCACCTTAGTATCTACCATTCTTCTAAATAATTAGAACAGCTAGTACAAATCGCCCTTCCCTACCTCCCCTTTTTAGGATTATTATAGATACTTTAGGGTACGTGGTCAAGAGCTTTACAGTGAGTCTTTGCCTGTTTCTACTTATGGGTTGAAAGTTTGTACTAAAATGTGTTTAAACTTTTTAATATTTTACACTTTTATTCTGTTCTATTAGTAAATTTAGCGTTACTGACATTGTTTTTTAAATTAAGTCTTGGTTACAACAGGACTTTTCAGCAAAAGATTTGTTAGGGAAAGGCTGTCAGAGCAAGACTAGTACAGAGAGACAGAGTTTCCATTTCAAAAACATTCTATGTTCCAGGGCACCTTTCCACAGGTGGAGAGGATGGAAGAGTTGCACTAACTGTTCTAATTATGTAGAAGAAAGGCAGATATCATGGTGAGTATCTTTTCCTTATTATGAAGTAGAAGGAGCAAATTGCTCCAGATGAGGTCTGCTGTTATCTTGTTAATACCATATATAGGAAGATTATAGCCTGACTAAGCAAGAAACATTTAAGCAAGGCAAAGTAAGGTAAGGTAGTTTTATTTTTTTATTTTTACAGTGTCCTATACCAACAGCCTCAGAGTGCTTAACAATAAATTGCATAACATACAATAAGAAAAAATGACTCACTGTATTAATGTTTCTTCTCAGAGGTCCCTCATTATATTTACACTCTATGGGCCAGATTTTCAGTCCCCGAAGACTGATGCAAGCCCCCGGTGTGCCAAACATATGGCGCACGGGGTGTGCATCAGTCTCCGTCCGCTGCACCCGAATTTGGACTGCCTATGCCAGATGCAGGCTCTTAGACCACAGTAACATGGTCTAGCCTGCACCATACCCAGGAGGCTAAGTTACGTGGCTTGCGCCGGACATGTGGCACAAGCTATCGTAATGCAGGAAAACTGTCACAATTGCACCAGCGATTTGAAAATCAGGTGCAGTTGCGGCAAAGGGGGTTGGCGTACAGCCAGTTCCTAGGTCCCTTGGTGCAGGGCTGGATGCAAGCCCTGCACCACCATTTGAAAATCCTGCCCTATGCCTCTATCTCCATAGTGACAGATGCCCCTGGAGCTGGAACCTATTCTACTTATGGAATTTAGAATACTGGTTTCAAACTCTGCAGCTACACTCTGGAAGCTAGCCAGATTTGTTTCTATAGTCCTAGTGAAGCAGTGGTTAGTAAAACTAGCTAAGGCTCTGTACACACTAGGGGGCTTAGAACAGTTTAACTGCCTTAAACTATTTTAAGCTCCCTGCACACAGTTTGCATCCACACTGTAACACGGTTACAACTGTGTTATAACCGTGTTCTAAAACCATGCTAAAACCCTGCTGGAAAGGTAGTCTTTGGCATGGTTTTAGATAAACACGGTTGCCTTAATCTGTTTTAACAGCAGTGTGTTCGCAGACAGTGCTGTAACATGGGTTAAGGCAACCCATTGTATGCAAAAAGCCTTTTTTTCCTTGCAGGATTAAAACAAAAAACAAATCTACCAGTACTGTTGAGTCAGCAGTGATCCTCTGATTCCATTGATGTATTTTTTTCCGCGATCCCTCTCCAGAAACGATAACTGATATCCGTATCATGCACTGTGGCACTACGGCACCCATAATGCTTTGAGGTGGGTGCCGCAGTCATGCCTGGGAACCTGCTCGACCTAGCACAGTTGTCGGAATGTAGTGTGGATGCTCCAACAACTGTGCTAGAGACCGGTTTATAAAACGTTCCTTAAAATATTTTTAAATTGGTCCCTAGTGTGTACGGGGGCCTATGAGGATACCATTTTTTTTCAATTTTATCAAAATTATTGAAAAAAAAAAATAAAAAATGAAGCAGACATGTAAATGTAAAAAACAGGAATGTTTGAAAAACACCAAACTTTACAACCATAGAGTAACTGCAATAGTAATGTTCAAGCAACCATAATGAAAAGAAATGATTTTTGTGAGAATCTATTTGTCAGGTTGTGGAAGGGGAGGCAGGGTGGGGAGTGTAAACATAGTGAGGGATCCTGAGAAGAAACAGCATTACTACGGTGAGTAATTTTTTCTTCTAGCTCCAGGAATCCCTCACTTAATGTTTACACTCTATGCAGACTCACTAGCAGTACCTTGGGAGGCTGGGACAAGAATCTATTTAGGAAAAAGATTCTGCAAGACAGCAGTTTCACAGCTGGCACCCCCCCTGGACTGTATGTTCAGGCAATAATGCTTTGTGAAAGTGTGCACTGTTTTCTAGGTAGCTGCTTTACAAATGTCTAATAAGGGGAAATCCCTTGCGAATGACATAGGGGCAGAGGTTTTAGCCTCTGGTGGCATTTTCCCAGTTTTTTCATAGCAGAACTGGATGCAAGAGACTATCCATTGAGAGATAAACCTCTTAGTTGCTGGTTTACCTTTGCCAGCTGCTGCGCTGGTTCCATGCCAGTCAGCTCAGGGTCAACACCAACAAGATGGGGCTATGACCTTTAGCACCAGCCAGAAACTGGCAAGGCTGTCACTTTCCTCTGCCTTCTCCACACTCTATGGCACCCTCCTGGAGGTCATTCCTGCCTTCAAATACCTTGGTGTGTGCCTGGATAGGAAGCTTGACTTTTCTGCCCACATTGACGCCATCTGTGCTAAACTTTACCCCAAACTTGGTGCCTTGTACTGCAACCAGGACTGCCTCTCCCTCCAGGTCTGCCGGGAGTTGGTAACCCAAATGGCTCTCCCAGTCTTCGACTGTGCAGATGTGGTCTATGACACTGCCCCCTCCTCTTCCCTTGCCTGACTGGATACCCTTTCAACTCTCGACTCCATGCTCATCATTATGCCCTCTGTTCTTCCCTCTTCAACCTCCCACTACCTTCATGATGCCAGTCACACTGTGCCTCCTTCATTACTGAATATTGGTTTGGGTTCCTTCCCTCCTACCTTTTCTCACTCCTCTCCCTTGCCCTCTCCTCCTCTTACTCTCTGTGCTCCAGGGATTCTCATTCCTTCTCCATCCTCCACCCTCACTCTTGTGCTGGGCAAACTGCTTTGTCCTACTGTCTCCTTTTCCTTTGGAACCTGCTTCCATCTTCCCCCTGACTCTCCCCCTCACTTCCTGCCTTTCGACACCTGCAAATGCATATTCCTGCTCCCCACTGTACCTGTCAATCCCCTATTTGATCTCCCTTGACTTTTCCTCCCTATTTCTCCTGACCCACCCCCATCTAGGCCTCCCTAAATCTGGGTTAGCTGTGATCTTGCCCATGGTCTGTTCTCTGTACCTCTGAAGCATTGTGACCCTACCGATCAGGCACTGTGCACGTCCTGCATCCTGCACGTTTTGCCCATTTTATCTTTGCACATATCCATGCTGCTGTGAACTTACTTAACTCCTTGCATTTGAGCCCCTTGGTGTTGATTGCCTGTGTATTCTGCATTTCTGAATGTTTTGTAATTCTATTCTGTATGTATTCACTCCCTCCCCGCCTCCCCTTGGTTGCACCTGAAAATGAACCTTGGTTCAGCAATCCTTTCCTGGTTACCAGTTTTGAAATAAATAAATGCAAAAAAATACAAAACTGAGTGTTTGGGGACTTGACTTCTTTTGTTCTGCCCATGTAGATACCCAGAACTTGTTTCTGGTCAAGGCTGTGCAATTTTTTCTCACATGGACAGGAGTATTCTAGATAGAGCACAGAAGTGTAACTAACTGGTTCTGGTGGAATTCAGACACCACCTTAAGTAAGAATTTTCTGTTCATTCTAAAGTCTACCTTATCCCTGTGGAAGATTATATAAGTTGGCTCTGTGCAGAGGACTTGCAGTTCACTCACACTCCTAGCGGAGGTCATAGCAATCAGGATTATGGTTTTTCATGTGACATGCTTTAAGTCAGCAGAGTCAACAGGCTTGAATGGAGCCTCCATAACCTTAGAAAGGGAGACACTGAGATTGCATGGTGGGACTGGGTTCCTTACTGGTGGGTGCAAATGGCCTTTAAAAAAACATTTAAAAATGGGTTGTGAGGCCAGTGACTTTCCCTTGCCTTCTGACATGTAGGTTGACACTGCTGCTAAGTGCACCTTTAGTATTGAAGGTCTTAGGCCTCTAGACTGTAGATGTACCTGGTATTCTACGACTCTAGGCAACACTGACTCAATTGGGATTATTCTTCTGGGGGAACACCTGGAAGAACATTTTTTCCATTTAGAGGAATATGCTTTCCTGGTTGCTGGTTTTCTTGAAACCTTAAACACCTTCAGGATTTCTTATGAGCAGTCCAATCCAGAGTATTCAAACTCTAGTCTAGGACCATAGGCAACACTGACTCTATTGGGATACTTCTTTTGAGGGAACACCAGGAAGAAAATCTTTTCCATTTAGAGGAATATGCTTTCCTGGTTGCTGGTTTCCTTGAAACCCTAAGCCCCTTCAGGACTTCTTCTGAGAGGTCCAATCCATAGTAGTCAAACTCTTCAAGAATCATGCCCTCGGACATAATGGTCTGGGGTTTGGGAATGTTATCCTGTCCTGGGATAAAGTCAGCAGATTATGACTTAATGGCAGGCTGATTGGACTTTGCTGGACAGGGCCAGGAGCATTGAGTATCAGGTCTGTCTGTTCCGGTCTGGGGCTATTGGGATCATTGTTGCAGGTTCCTTCCTGAGCTTCAGGAGGGCTTATTGTAGGAGTGGGAATGATGAAAAGGCATACAGGAACCTTCCTGTCCAATCCAAGACCAGAATGTCTTCTAGGACTGCCTCTCTGGCTGGTGGTCTGCAACAAAACTGTGGAAGCTAATAGTTCTCCCAAGAGGTGAACAGGTCTATTTTGGGAGTACCCCATCTTCTGAAAACTGAGGCCAGAGCATGTTGGTTCAAGGCCAGTTTGTGATTTCTTGGCTGATTCTGCTTCAGGAGTTTGCCAGGATATCATTTTTGCCTGGTAAATGCACCGTAGAAATGTTTGCTTCTAAGAAATATGCCAGGTCCCAGATCCTCAATGCTTCTGTACACAGCTTTGAGGATCTTGTCCCTGCCTGCGTGTTTATATAGTACATTGTTGTGGCATTGTCTGTTCTGATTTGGACTGACTGACCTTGCAGCTGGGAGGAAAATGGCTGCTTTTCTAGCAGCACTGCCTTGAGTTTCAGGAGGTTGAGGTGCTCCAGAGACTCCTGTGGGATCCAAGTGCCACATACTGTAAGGTCCTGCAGATTGGTGCCCTACCCAATGAGTGAACCATCCATAGTAAGAATATTTGTTGCTGATTTCGGAAGAAAGGGAATGCTTTCACTGAGGTTGCTTTCTTCCACTACTTTAGAGGCTTTACCAATGCTTTTGTCACTGGCACTAGTTTTGAGAGTGGGTCCCATCTTTGAGACCAATTTTCTCTTAAGTGATACTGGATTAAAAAAAGAGCTACTCAAGCTGACAGTGTCCCTTTAATTCAACCCCAGGAATCACTCAGCATGCTTAACTAATGCAGTCAGCCTTCGGTGTTGAGCTGCCACAGAGAGAATGGAATGTATGTAAATGATGGAACTCTTATTGGCTCTGACAGTTTCAAACTGTTGCCCCTAGTAACTGCTGCACTCTGAAGTGCTCAGATTCATTTCTCCACCTGCCAGTTCAGATGCCTCGGAGGGCTCGCCTCAGCTTCTCTTGAAAAACTATTCATTTTTGAACTAGTTCATTATTTATCATTATTTTTCAATTGCTGCCCCTATTCTGGTATAGTTAATAAGTTTTAGTGGGTTTTGTCAGTTTTTTCGCTGTACGTCATGGTTCCATGGAACCATGGGGAACTGCAGTTTCTGTAGTATTTTCTCACTATTTTTCTTTTTAGCACTCGGTTCCTTTTTGGGACCATAGCACTGTTTTATTTTAGCTTTTTAAAGCTTTTGCTAGGTTCATTTTCCTGTTGAACTGAGCGCTCTGGTCGGTTCCACTGTTTTAATCCTGTTGGGGAACCAACCATTTTGGTATCTATTTTAATATTTGTTTGCGGTTTCGGAACTGACCATTTTTCACCAGATGTCGTTGTTGTTCCTGACATTAACATCAGAGACACCTAGATGAAAGAAAAGGACAGGACCAACTGGTTTTAAAAACTGCATTAGTTGTGGGCAAATAGTGGCCAAAGTGAATAGACACGATCTGTGTATTTCCTGTCTACGAACCAGTCACATCTTTGCGAATTGTGACATTTGCAGAACTTTCTGTTCTAAAACTCTGAAAAAAAGAGCCAAGACACTTGAAGAAGTGGCTACTCCTGCCTCTCCTCCAAAGCCCATGGAAGAGGCCTCCTCCTCCAAAAAAGATAAAAACAAGGAACCAGTGGACCCAAATTTCACCGAGAAACCTGAATCTTCTAAGACAAAAAGACCAGTAGAACTGGCTTCAGAACCGGTTTCTACAAAAAGAAAACATAAGGTTAAACATACCGCTGCACCTTCTGCTGAAAAAGCAAAGGAGCTCTCAGAAGGTAGACTGACAATGCCTTCTGCGGAGGAAATTGCCAAGGCTCTGCAGGTATTGCAGGCCCTCCAGGCTGTCGGTCCCTTGGCTCCTTCATCAGTTCCTCCGGTTTCCACTTCAGTTTCCCCTTCACAGGAACCAGTATATTTGTATGAGGAACCAGAGAAGGAGGAAGAGGAGGAGGAGGAGGAGGGGGAACCTATCGAGCCAGAAGTCTCCCCAGAGCAGGACTTTGGTCCCCCCCCGGGGTCCAGAGGACTATTCTTCACACAATTCTTTTGTGAGGCAAATAGTCGATACCCTCAACCTCTATATCCAGGAGTCAGTTGAGGATGAAGAAGAAGCTGATTTCCTGGACATGATGGGTCTTACCCCCCAAAAAAGACTGCTACTGCCCATCCATAAATCCTTTAAAAAGGCAGTACTGAAAATTCTACAACCCCCCACTTCAGTGTCAGGGGTGGACAGAAAGGTAGATAAAAAGTACTAGCTGGACAGATCTAAGGCTGACTTTTTATTTACTCATCCTGACCATGAGGGCATGGTACAGGCTGCCGCATATAATAGAGCCAGGGTGCTTTTGACCCCAGATAAGGATTCTAGGAAAACTGATGCCATGGGTAAAAAAGGATACATGGCAGCTTCACTCCTTGTCAGGCAATCCAATTATATGGCTTATGCAGCTCAGTACCAAAAAGCCCTTTGGACCACAGTGCTGGCCATGTCAGACAAGATGCATGGGGAACTGGCAGTGGATCTGGCTGAGACCGCCAGGACGGGTTTAGATGCACAAAATATCAGTTCCATATGGCAGTAGATGCCAGTGATGCTGCTGCCAGGCTTATGACCCTTACAGTCTCTATGAGGAGGTTTGCCTGGCTTAGAGCCACAAACCTCTCTCAGGATACCCAAGCTAAGCAATGGATTTCCCTTGTAAAGAATAACTTTCTTTTTGGGGACAAAACAGAGGCCTTCATGAAAAAAGTGGAGGAGTACAAGGCCACCTCCAGGAATAATGCGGCCAAAGACAGACCCTCCACTTTCTATAGGTCCCAGACTAGGGGAGGCAGGGGTAGGGGATCCTACTCCAGGCTTTTCTACCATGTCCAAGCCCTGCCAAACTACCAAAAGACCAGGGGGTACTTCAGAGGTTGGGGCAGAAGGGCAGTGAGATGCAGAGCCAGACCCCCAGGCCAAGGCTCTACCGAAACAGGACCCCCTGACATGTTTGTACAGGTCTCCTCTCCCCTACCCTTACATGGCAGCTGGCTTACTTCCTCCAAGCTTGGCAATCCATCACCACAGACAAGTGGGTCTTGAAGGTAGTGAGCCAAGTCTATCCCTAAGTGTCAAAACTCTGCCCAAGCTAAGAAGCAGACATTTTTGCCCAGTCACCCCATCAGAAAAGGTGCTGCTGGAAGCAGAAGTTGCCGTTGTTCTCATCAGAGCAGTAGAACCTGTCCATCTGTTAATGAGGGGCAAAGGGTTCCACTCCAGATATTTCCTGACACAAAAGAAGAATGGGGACTGGTGGCCCATCTTGGATCTCAGACTCCTAAATGGACATGTGACAAAGCCAAACTTCAGAATGGTCACCCTGGCTATGATCATCCCCACTCTCCAGCAGGGAGACTGGCTGGCGTCCTTGGATCTCAAGGGTGTCTATTTCCACATCCCAATCCGATCCAGCCACGGAAAGTGCCTGTGGTTCAGACTGCCCTCAGGGCATTATCAATTTGCAGCCATGGCCTTCGGCCTAACCTCAGCCCCAAGGGTTTCACAAAGTGCCTACCTGTAGTGATGGCTCACTTGAGAAGGCAAAGAGTCACAGTATTCCCTTACTTAGATAACAGGCTAGTCATAGGACGGTCCCCTCAGCACACCAGAAACTCCCTTGCTCTAGTTCAGAGTACTCTGGAATCTCTTGGATAATTAGTAAATGCCCAGAAGTCTGAGGTGGAACCTGTTCAGGTACTGGACTTCATGGGGGCAGAGCTAGACACCCTGCAAGGGAGTGCATTTCTCCCCTCAGGACAAGGTAAACAGTATTCTGAAGCTGGCAGGATCTTTCAAACTGGACAGACCCAGGCCAGCAAGACACTTCCTGCAACTGGTGGTCCTGGGTCGCACCTGAAAATAGGCATCTGTTTTGTCTAGTATGCTTATCTGGTTAACAAAAACTAAATAAATAAATAAACTGCTAGGCCACATTGCAGTAGCCACGCCATAGTGCCTGGCCTAAGATTCCAGATGAGAGACATTCAGTTCAATCTAAGGGCTCACTGGTCTCAAAGGAGGGATCCTCTAGGGAAAGAATCACAGATCTCCAGGTAGATGGTCACCTGGGGGCCAGTGACCATCACATAGTATGGTTCAATTTGGCCACTAGAATGAAATCAATCCATTCCAAGGCAAAAATATGGGGCTTTAGAGGAGCTGACTTTGATAAAGATGGCCAACAGAGTTAAGCTAGCCCTAGCAAGAAGAAATACAGGAGAGGGGGTATAGGCAAAGTGGGCAAGCATTAAGTATGCAGTACTTGAAGTAACATCCCACTGTGTTAGGGAGAAAAGCAAGAGTAAAAGAAGGAGGAAACTACTCTGGTTCTCAGAAACAGTAGCAGAAAAGATCAGAGCCAAAAGACTGGCCTTCTGGAAATACAAGCGAATGCAGCGGGACGAGGATAGGGAGGCATACCAAACCCCCAAGGGAAGCAAGGAAAGCAGCAAGGCAGGCAAAGGCCCAAACTGAGGAAACACTAGCATGAACAGTAAAAGAAGGGGGACAAGACTGTCTATAGTTACATTAGTGAAAGGAGAAAGTCCAGAGGGGGTATTGCTAAGATCAAAGGGGGATAAGGGGGCGTATGTGGAGGAAGACCAAGGAAAAGCATCTATCCTAAATAGATACTTCTGCTCAGTATTTACTGAGGAGAAGGTAGGGCAGGGCCCACAGCTCAGCACCATGGACACAGCGGGGAGGGAGGTGTGTACAACTCCCTTCACAAAAGAAAGAGTCCTACAAGAGCAGGGTACTAAAGGAGCTAAGGGTGGAACTAGCAGAGCCATTAGTAGAACTGTTTAGTGAATCTCTGAGCACAGGAGAGGTCCCAGAAGACTGGAGAAGGGCTCATGTGATCCCACTCCACAAGAGTGGTAGCAGGGAGGAGGCAGGGAACTACAGACCAGTCAGTCTTACCTCAGTGGTGGGCGAGATTATGGAGGCACTTCTTGAGGAAAGGATAGTGCAACACCTGGAATCCATAGGAGTACAGGATCCAAGACAGTATGGGTTTACAACAGCAAAATAAATCTGGGGGTTCCTGGCCGTGATTATCTGGCAACAATAAATGCTATTATAACTTTATCTTCACTTGTGTGGAGTTGCTCTTATTTACTTTTACTATTGGGTTTACAACAGGAAGATTCTGTCAAATTAATCTCATGGATTTCTTTGACTGAGTAACCAGAGAGGTGGACCAAGTTGATATCACCTACCTTGACTTCAGCAAAGCTTTCGATACTGTTCCACATACAAGATTGATTAATAAGCTGGGCAGGCTTGGAGTGGCTCAGAGGGTTGGTCAACTAGGTGGCAAACTGGTAGGCGGGCAGAAAACAGAGTGGTGGTAAACGGTATACAGTTGGAAGAGATGCACGTCACAAGTGGGGTACCTCAGGGATCAGTCCTGTGGCCACTCCTCTTCAATATCTTCATCAGTGATATTGCAGATGGACTGGAAGGTAAGGTTTGTCTGTTTGCAGATGACACCAAGATCTACAAGAGACTAGATGATCCAAATGGGGTGGGCAGACTGAGAAGAGATCTGGATAAAGTGGCGAAATGGTTGGAAGAGTTGTAACTGGGTTTTAATGCAAAGAAGTGCAAGATCAAATAGGGAAGAGAAACCCTGAAGCTACCTGTAGGTTGGGAAGGGGAGTTGCTGGCAATCACAAGGGAAGGAAGAGACGGGCATCATCATCATCATAGATGACCTGAAACCATCTAAGCAGACCACTAAAGCAGTAGGTAAGGCTAGAGGGATATTGTGGTGTATTAGTAGGGGTATCACAAGTCATAAGAGGGAGTTAATAATCCCTCTTTACAAGACACTGGGTAGGCCCCATCTGGAGTACTGCATGCAGTACTGGAGGCTGCACCTGCACAAGGACATTAACAAAATGCAGGCAGTCCAGAGAAGGGCAACCAAAATGGTGCAGGGACTGCATCAGAAAACATATGAGGACAGATTAACGGAGCTCAATATGTATACCCTAGACCTAGAGCAAAGGAGGGAGAGAGGTGATATGATCAAAACATTCAAACATCTTAAGGGCATTAACAAGCTGAAAGAGTCTAACATATTTCAATATAAGAAAACTTGCAGGACAAGAGGACACAGCATGAGATTAGAGGGAGGCCGATTAAGGGGTAATGTGAGGAAGTTCTTTCTCACAGAAAGGGTGGTGGATGCATGGAACGGTCTACCTCAGAAAGTAGTGGATATTAATACAGTGCAAGGCTTCAAACAGGCATGGGATAGACATCAGGGAACAATACAGATGAGTATGACTAGATAGGCCATTGACAGAGTAAAGACCTATGGCACATTCATAAGGTAGAAAAAAATGGGCAGACTGGATGGGCCTTGCAGTCCTTATCTGCTGTCAACTTCTATGTTTCTATGTTTCTAGCCAAGCTGGTAGCTGTTACAAAAACTCGTATACAGGCCCTGCGATGGTGGCTGAACAGGGAGAATCTCAGAGAGGGAACGCCTTTCCAAAAGGAGGATCACTCACTAGTACTCACTACAGACACCTCCCCCGTTGGGGTGGGGGGCACACATGCTCGAACTCACGGCCAGTGGTACATGGCTCCCCCAGGAATCACTTCTGCACATCAGTTTATTAGAGCTCAGGGCAGTGTGCCTGGCTCTTCAGTCATTTGCATCTCAGTTAGAGGGCAAGGTTGAGCGATCAGAAAAGACAACACAACCACCATGTATTACATAAACAAGCAAGGTGGCACCAGGTCGACCCTACTATGCACAGAGGTCATGAAGGTCTGGATCCTGGCCTACTCCTTGCAGATGTCCCTGTCTGCCATCCATCTACCAGGCAAGGACAATATTCTGGCAGATTCCCTCAGCAGGATCAGCCAGAACCATCGCGAGGAGTCCATAAACACACAGGTGCTACAATCAGAGTTCAGAAAGTGGGGCACATCAGAGATAGATCTCTTTGCCTCCCCAGGAAACCACCAGCTGCCGCAGTTCTACTGTAGGCCTCCAGCCAAGGGGACTGTGCCAGTGGATGCCCTGACATTGGATTGGTCAGGCAAATTTCTTTATGCCTTTCCTCCCTTTTCTCTCTTGCTCAGGGTCCTAATAAAACTCAGGATACAGCCAGCAACAATGATCCTGGTAGCACCAGATTGGGCGAGACAGCCTTGGTACTTGCTCCTGTTAGCCCTGTCAGTAACATAGCCAATTCACCTTCCTTAGAGGCACAATCTGCTGACATCCTCGCAGTTCAGGATACTTGTACCCCAGCCTCAAGTCCCTCCGCCTGAAGGCTTGGCTCTTGAAGACTTAGAATTTGCCAGTCTACACCTCTCTGAAGAGGTTCTGAAGGTCATTAGGGGTTTTTGGAAACCCTCATCTAGGAAAACTTATACTTCCAAGTGGAAGAGGTTTTCCATCTAGTGTGGTCACACCAGTATCAACCCTGATGATGCTAGGTTGACTGTCATGTTGTATTACCTGACCCATTTGAGTTCACTAGGTCTTAAGCCTTCCACCTTGAAAGTACATCTGGCTGCAGTTTCTGCATACATCTGTCTGTAAGGACAGGTCTCTGGCATCTCACCCTGTCTTCAGAAATTTTTTAAAGGTCTCACTCACCTTTACCCTCCATTGAAGGAGCCAGTGCCAGCCTGAGATCTGAACATTTGCATTGCCAGGCTAATGGAACCCCCCCTTTGAGACTATGGCAACTGCAGACCCAAAGTATGTTAACTGGAAAGCTGTCTTCCAGGGAGCCATTACTTCAGCTAGATGAGTAAGTGAGCTTCAGGCCCTGTGCACAGATCTGAACTATATTTCTTTCCACAGGGATAAGTTTTTACTCAGGACTAATAGGAAATTCTTACCTAAAGTTGTCTCAGATTTCCACCTAAATCAGTCTATTACACTGACAGTCTTTTTCACTATCAACTCCAGCTCAGGAAAGTGGAGATTGCATAGCCTTGATGTCAACAGTGCACTGTATCACTGTCTTGACAAGACCAAGGCTTACAGGCCAGAGGTGACCCAGCTGTTCCTCAACTATGGGAAGTGGATAAAGGTAAGTCAGCTTCTTGAAGAACCATTGCACATTGGATAGTGGCCTGCATTTAGGTCTCCTATCTCAAAGTGGGTAAGCAGCCACCGGGCCTCATGGCACACTCCGCCAGGGGTACAGCTGCATCAGTAGCTGCAGCAAGGGACATTCCCCTGCTTGAAATTTGCAAGGCAACTACATGGAAAACTGTTCATATTTTCACCAAGCACTACTACTTGGACATACAGTCCAGACATGATGCCAGATTTGGCACAGCAGTTCTGCAGAGCCTCTTTCCCAAACAGATTCTCTGCCCTACCTCCAAAAGTATTGCTTGGTAGTCTGTACTAGTTAAGCATACTGAGTGATTCTTGGGGTTTGAGGAAAAAAAATACTCATCATAGTAATTATGTTTCTTCCAGGGCATCACTCAGTGTGCTTAAGCTTCCATTCTACCTCCCCAACCAGAACCAGAAAAAAGGGATCTTAGCCGTACATCCCTGCTGGTCTATATGTCCTATCGTTTGTTCTGGTTAATGTTGAAAGGTTTTCAATCAGTTGTGTTAATGTGTTGTCCCTTCTTACAGGGACCATTCTTTGGGATAACTTCTGGGGGGATAGTGTTGGGTAGCTTTAGCCAAGATAAGATGCCTTCACTTTGTTAGGCTTCGTAATGAATCTGAGCACTTCAGAGTGCAGCAGTTTGAAATTGGCACGAGCCAATCAGAGTTCCATCATTTACATACATTCCATTCTCTCAGTGGCAGTTCAACACTGAAGGCTGACTGCATTGGTTAAGCATACTGAGTGATCCCCTGGAAGAAACATAATTACTATAGTGAGTAATTTTTTCATACATGAATAACTGGGTCTTTGAGGTCATTGCCGTTGGGACCCAGTCCATGTAGGGTGTTGTAGGTTATCAAGGCAACCTTGACTGCATTACATTTATTATACATTGTCTCCACTAAGGAGTCTTAGACCTGGATTTTCAAGCCTTTTGTGACTCCGCAATCGGCATTTTGGCCCATAAATGATGTGAAAGGGGGTATTTTTGAAAGCAATTTACTGTATGTGTTATGGAATGGAAGTTTTTTTTCAAACTAGGTTTTGTGCTTTGCTCTTTGGGTCACATAATGACCATACACAAGGGTGTGGTGTGTACATGCATGAAACCCAAACAAATAGAAGAGAGAAAGAAATGAGTGCCTTAGCTGGGATCTGAACCCAGGCTTCCCAGAATACTATTCCGGGTGCGCTACCAACTGCACCACCAAGGCAACTGGAAAACTAGGACTCCCAGAAGCACCTTACTCTTTCTCTAATGCACAACCTGGTGCTGCACAGGTAATTACATTTCATAACACACACAAGGGTGCATTGTGCACATATATGGAATGCAAACACACAGAAGAGAGAAGTAAATAAGCGCCTTAGCTGGGATCTGAACCCAGACTGCCAAGAATGCTGTTCTGGTTGTGCTACTAGCTGTGCCACCAAGGCAACTGGTATCCTAGGACTCCCTGAAGCAACCTGCTCTTTCTCTAATGCACAACCTATACATTTCTTTCTTTCTTTCTTTCTTTCTTTCTTTCTTTCTTTCTTTCTCTCTTTCTTCTTTTTGTTTGGGTACCATGCATGTGCACACCGCACCCTTGTGTGTGAAAATGTAATTATCTGTGCAGCACCAGTCTGTGTATTAGAGAAACAGTAAGGTGCTTCTGGGAGTCTCATGTTTCCAGTTGCCTTGGTGGCACAGCTGGTAGTGCAACCAGAAAGCTATTCTATGTGGCCTGGGTTCAGATCCCAGCTTATTTCTTGGATTGTTGTGGTATATGTACGTGCAATGCAATATGGTGCTTGTGTAACTGAAGGGATAAGGTTGCTGAGGGCTGTTGGTAGCTTGATACTGTTACTAACAAGATTTGATTAAAGTTTGTTTGCCCTTTCACACTGATTGTTCTAGAGGCACTGCCACTATTACAGGGTATCTCAGAGACAGGAACCCTTTTGAGGCAGGTTCAACCCCTGGAGGTGCCACAGGATAGCAAGTCCATTGGCTAAAGATACCTTAGGAAAGAAGTTTAAAAGGCTGAAGTCGAAAGCTTGACTAGAACTACCAAAACATTGAATTCCATTATGAAGAAAGGGAAGGTTTTGATGCCGGATGACCAGTGAAGAGGAAGAAAAAGCCACCATCTGAGTCCCAACTTGTTTGGGGGAATGAAACTCACTAAACCTTATGAACAAACTAGCTTCATGACTGCCAGCACAGCGGCAAGGAAAAAACCCTTGAGAAGGAAAAATCTGGAGATCCAAAGTCTCAGATTGCCATCCTTCTAGGCAAATGAGATACTACTAACCCAAGCATCAAGTATGACCTGTGATGTGCCATAGCACACTAAGGAGCATAAGAGCTTCTCCTTCTGATATAAAGGACTTCCACTCACTGAGGAGCCTTAGGCTATCCTCTGGGGGCATAGCTGCTGTGACGCTGAAGATGGAAAACAACTGCTTTAGGCCTGGTTGCCCAAAACTCTCTTCTGTCAAGGTCCTTGTATATAAGAAGCTGATCCCATCAGGGCATTGAGCTGTTGTAATACAAAGCCATAGAGGGTAAAAGCATACTGGACACTTGAGGGGCAGAGAGTGGGAGTGTGGCCGGTTGTTGGAGTGGGGTATGTCCCTTGAAAGATGATGGGGCATATGCTTATATGATGTTAAGACATTTTTTAATTTTTTTTATTTTATTTTAGCTTTTGTTAACCGGGTAAGTACACTAGACAAGTATTATGCCTATTTTCAGGAACGACCCGGGAGAGTACAACATAAGGATACAGACAATTGTATACAGTAGCGAGTAAGTACAGCTTAATAACATAATTGAGAGAGTTGCATAGTCCAGGGGATATGAACGGACATAATACAACTTATATCCGCTGAGGTAACAAACCCCCAGGAAGAGTGGGTCACACACAAAATTACAACAGAAAGCATTTGCACATTTCACGTAAGAGACAAATTGAGAGAGGCAGTGACCAGGGAACCGTGACGAGGACAATATATCAGGGGTCAGGTGCCCTGGTGTATGGGAGACAGGGAGTGCCGCGTGAGATATCGAGTAGTGTCAGAGGGAGGCAAGCTTTGAAGCCGGAAGAGCATCCGTGTAGAGGAATACTCTAGGGGGGCTTGGGACAGTCACACGCAGATGCAAGTTTCAGGAAGCCCCGGAGGGAGTTACGGAAGCACAGATGGGAGGACGACAGCCTGGTCGGCTCTGGAAGGGAGTTCCAGAGCCTGGGTGCATGCACAGTAACATCCCGGCTACCCATGAGGGTGCGGGAGGGAGGGACCTTGAGCAATTATTTATTTATTTATTTGTTGACCAGGTAAGTGCACTGGTCCAAGAACCGTTTTCAGGCACGACCCAGGCCATTGAGGATGGCACAGGAATACAGTAAGTACAAAGGAGGCTGGGACAAGGCATAGTACAAAGAAGGCTGGGACAAGGCATAGTACAAAGGAAGATGGGACAAGGCATGTACAAAGGAGTATGGGACAAGGAATCTGCCTGTTGTTGATGGCTGAGGCATTTGCCTTAAAGTAGTAGATAGTGTGAATGGTAAGTGTGGTAAGATTGGAAAGGTAAAGGTGAGCCTCGAGGAGTGGACTGGACAGCCACCTGGGCAGGCTGGTGGGAATTACAGAGCAGTGTGTGCAGGCCTGAATGAACCCTTGGAGGAAGCTGGCCACAGGGAACATGACAGCAAGAGGCAGTATTAAGCCAAAGTTGAAGCATAGTCAGCCTGAGCTGAAGAAGGCCGTCATAGTATTGGCGAATGAAGCCCAAAGCAGTGAACAAGTACAGCAGTGATGAATAAAGGCCCCAGAAAAGCAATAAATCAGAGTCACAGCTGCAAAAAGCCAGAGACAGGCAGGCATGGGGAGGGGGAGGGAGGGAGTGGGGGAGAGAGAGAGAGAGAGAGAGAGAGAGAGAGAGGCCTCAGCAAGAACCCCAAGGCCAGAGCAGGAGTGAAGATGGAAGAGCTCTGTGGATGAGGCGGCAGGTTCTCTACAGAGATCAGTACCATGCATCTAACTTGTATTTGCTTTACATAGATTTACTGAAAATGGCTCACAAATGGAAATGTTTATTCCAAAGTTTCAGTTAGAAACAAGATTTGAATTTATCATTACACTTTTTACATTTATCTAGATATTTCTACGTTTTTCTGCAAAACAATGCCAGCTACTTCACACTGTTAAAATGTTAAGTGAAACATGCATTTAAGTGCATTTTCTACTATGTGATAAATAAGTGTATGTTGTACCAGTACATGCTGCTGGATTATTAATCCTCTGCTATCCATTATTATTTCAGATAGTGAAAGAGTTTACCAGAATTAATATTGATGTGTACTTCGCTGGATGTGAAGGTATTAATGTATTCACTTACGAATTTTAAAAAAGAAAAATGTTTATGTGGCTACAATACTTACATAATTTATGTCATTTAGCCTACTCATATGAAAGAGTTCCACTGACTGGCTGACTAGCACAAGTCAGAAAAATTAAAATCCTTTCTTGTAACTTTTTATGAAACAAACCAGACTCATCTGTTAGAAACTAGTGTTTGAATCTGAGCTTAGATTATATGGCCTGGATATTCAGAAATGTGTCAGTCCCCAGCGCAAGACTGGCGCAGCACAAATCAAGTGTGCCGTGGCACACCCAGAGCCATATTCAGAAGATGTGCCACCTAAAACTCCCATGCGCAAGTCAGTTGAATATGGCAAAAATGCACCATGGCGCAACCAAGGATGCGCAAGCTCAACCAGGGATGCGCCAAGCAGACCTGAGCACAACACCAGTGAGCAGGACAGGAGCAACAGGCAGAAGGAACATAGAACCATGGCAGCACAGGGAAGGGGCACAGGAGACCCAGGCAGAGAACACCCCAGACACAGTGACCCCCAGCCCTCTGGCACGATGACACCCATGCCTCACCCCTCACACCAGTGCCGAACCACCCCTGCACAATGCCACAGGCTGCCCCCATGCAGGACAGTGCACCCTTGGAAGGTGGAAGCCCAACAACCCCAGGGGGGCCAAACCACTAAGGAGACCTGCACCCCGACCATGGCACCCCCACCACCATAGCTGCACACAGCGGAACAGCACCCCAAAGGCTCCATGGGATGACACGCCCACCCGTGCGCACTCAGGTAAACATGCCAACACCATGGGACACAGTGGTACACCCAACACAGACCCCACAGCTGCCATGGCATCACCAGTGACGCACCCTTCACCCACAGTGACCCAAGTAACAGGGAACAAACAGCTGCAGCGTGGCTCCCCACACCACCTGCAAATAAGACACAGACACAGATATGTACCACAAAAGCATGTTAATATCACAAAAGAGGAAGTACAAAATCAGAAAATGGGGCAAGAGAGGGGGATGGAGAGAGGGGGGTCTGTACAGTCGGATGAGGAAATGCTGGGGAACAGGAATGGGAGGGGAGGGGGCAATGTAGAATGGACCCCTCAACATCGGGCCAGGGACCTCTCCAGGGTCCGCAGTGCACTTTGAATCCCCACAGACACTCACAGAATCCTCCTCTGTAGTGCAGTCACCATCACCAGGTCCCATGGTTGGCAGTAGAGCTGCCCTCCTGGTAGCAGGCTGATGTGCACCTAAGGGGAAGGGAGAAAAGAGGCAATCAGTGCACTGCACATATGACAACCACCCACTCACGGCGCACAGTGGACAGTGGTGGAAAGCACCACAGGGGTTCCACAATGTATCTGTGCCATGTTGTCCACCCCAGCAATCCAAATGGCACACCACAATGGTGCAGACAGGCAGACAGTATAGCCTGCTGGCACCATGCGCACATGGACATGGGCACATGGCACAGGGTGGCAGCACTGATGCAGCACACAAGGCAGTGGCTGGGTGCACAGCCCCCCCTTGACTGGCCACATGCCACCAATGGACATGCCATGGTGGAACGACAGATGGATCAATGCACCACACCCAGCCAATCTTGCAGAAGGCTGGTTCAACTATGGCCATACCCTGCACCGTATGCCCACCCACAGTGACAGGCACCACCAATGTGACCACTCATACCTACACCTTTTCAACCCCTGCATGCACTGTCCTGTGGCCTATCCAGGGCCCTCCTGCTGTCCACAGCCTCCCTGGCCTGCTCGAGGTCCTCCAGCCCTGTGGACGACATGTAGAGAGGTGGCCATGAGTACACATGCATGGAAGGTCCCCCACCACCCCATGGCCTGCATTGCGCATGGCCAACACCCAGCATAGCCCCCTGCCAACACACCAGCATACTCGCCACATGTGCCATGGACATGCATGATGACTGTGGTCTCAGGGATGGTCCCATCCCAGCAGCGGAGCATGCTGCGCAAAACGGAAAACACCACGTTTGGGCACATGGGCATGCACACCTGCAGCACACACCTACCTGGCTGTGGGACAGCCCCACACTGCACCCTTGACTGCAGCCTTCTCAGCACAGCAGGACCCCTGCACTGCAGGTCCCCATACCGGTGGTGACACTGCTCTGCCGACCACGCCACACCCGTGCACCTCTTGAGGACCCATGACATGCCTGCCACACCTCCCCCCTTGCCTGCTGGAGTGGCACCTGCCCATAGAGCTGGGCCATATATGGCTGGACCACTGCCACCAGGTTCACCAGCTCAATGTCTGACCAGTTGCACGCCTGATGGTCATGTCTGCCCACCATTGACAGTTGCAATGCTGTTCTGGGCCTCCGCAGTGGAACACGCATGTGGTGGCAGCACATGTGCAGTGCGCAATAGGGTGCAACAACATGCAGTCATGCATCGTGGAGATGTGCGATGTGGATGTGCAATGCAGGGCCACAGTGTGTGTCTGGGCATGTGCACCACGCCATGACCCACTCCTGCGTGGTGTCACAACCTCAAGCCGGAGGTGACAGGTCATGACCCCGCACAGTGTTGCGCATGTGTGGGAGTTGTGCAGCACTCCACATCATGCATGTGCACGATCGGGCCTTGTAACAGTGCATGTATGCATGTGCGATGCCAACACAGTGGTGCATATGCAGTAGCACAGTATTGCACAAGGCGTGCCATGTGCGCAATAGGCCCGTGTGGTGGGAGTGTGCACACGCGCACTGTGGGACTGCACACTGTGCTTGGGCAGGACATGAGCCATGGAGTTGCTCCAGTGCAACACCGTTGAGCACGGAGCAAATTTTCGATATTCAGCCGCCCTATGCAAATTACCTCATCAGCTAATGTGTGGCGCAGTAGAGTGCATTGTCATATAATTACCATTGTGCACCAGCTATTTTGCATGTGATGCACCTTATAAGTGCCATGGAACAGCACAGGCCATGGTATTGCAACCATGACAGGTAAGTGGAGGCTGCCGCAGTAACACACAGGGATGTAGCAGCACTTCAAGGTGGGACTGCCCAGGATCATGCTGGCACTGACACACTATGCTGTCAATGTTCATGGGTAGCAACATGTCGGGACAAGAGGGAGGGTGAGGACTGTGGGCCTGCATGCAAGCACAGGCCCGACTTTACAAAGGGAGAGACCAATGCCCTGTTCGAGGCCTACCTCGACAGGTAGGCCTTGTTGAGCGGTGCCACAGGCACACCGCATGACAGATCTGTCAGATGGAACGTGGTGGCGGCCTACATGAACCAGTATTGCAGCCACCAGTGGTGAGCCCAGGAGTGCCACAGGAAGGTCGGGACAGACAGGCAGCGTATCAAGGAGAAGGTGGTGGCCATAAGAGCATACCATGGTGCCACTGATGGAGGGCTATCAACCGCACCCACACTGACGCCCACGGAGGAGTTAGTGGTGGCCACCATCCACCGCACTGCAGTGGAGGGTGTGCCCTGAGGGGGCTTCCAGATGGGTGGCAGCCCATCACTGCATGGTGTATATGTTACTCACACACATGTACTGGCCCAGAGGGTGTGTACATGGGCATGCTGGTGTGCATGCTGCTGTCCCGCATGCCACATGAGCGTGTGTGCAGCCCCACACATGGCACACTGCTAGCCACATATGCCAGCGGCATCAACAGGGGGGCACATGGGGGCTATGCACCTCTGACACTCCCTTCTTCTCTTGCAGCACCAGCATGGCTCTGTGCAGAGGATGAGGTGCCGGCCACATCCATGACCCCTGTGGATGAACCCACAGCCCCTGTGGATGGACCATCAACATCCACTGCCATCTGTGGCCTCAAAAATCCATGGTTGAGCACCATGGTGCCCATGGACCTCCTTAGCCTGAGGTTGGACGAGGCCCTGCATGTGTTCCTGCAGGATGCCAGCCTTGGTGTGCAGTGCACAGAGACACAGCTCGGGCAGTGTCTGACTCCGAGGATGATGTCACCCTGATCCTGGACATTGTGGGTGACATTGTGGGGGAGTCACCCCATTACGCATCACAGGCATCCTCAGGGCCCCACACTGTGCCCACAGCTGCAGAGCTGCCTGCCAGCACTGTGGATGTGGCAGTGTGTGGTGCCACTGCTGTTCCCTGTGGGGGTGGTGGTGCTATCATGGCTGCGCAGGTGCAGGGCGACACCCAGCAGATGGACGGGTGGCAGTGGCAGGCTGCGGGTGCCACCGGGCAGCCGGACACACGCTCCGCTGCTGGTGCGCCAGCCATACCCATTCCCCCTGTAGACCCCACTGTGCAGCGTCCACCAGAGAGGGAGGCTGGATGGCATGGCAGGTTATGCACAGCTGATCGGCATCCCGGCCAGGAGGTGCAGGATGCGGACTGGCTGGTTGAGCACACTTGGCTGCTGCGGGCATCCATTGAGCAACAGGTGCAGCTTGCCACTGGGGTGTGTGCACTGTGGGTGGAGGTGTGCCAGCTAACTGAGCAGCAGGACAGGGGCACTGCGCAGATCCTGGAAGGGCTGAAACGCATGCAGGAGGCCATGACTGCGGCCATGGACAGCATTGCTGGTGCCATGGCTTTGCGTCACTGGCTGCCACTGGACATGGCCATGCACAGGAGATTCCCCGCAACATGCTGTCCACCCCATGGTCCCGGCGTCAGGCGACCCCAGCACAGTGGATGCTGGGCTCGGATTTAGGCATCCTTGGCACACTTGGGGCTAGCCTGTTTGGCCGCCTACATACCCCTGTAGAGACATGGTCATGGTCCCACACATCTACCCCTGGGGGTGTCTAACACCCCCCCCGGCCTCTGTGCAGTCTGTGGCTGCCGATTGGTCTTGGCGCAGCTACCCATGTGGCCGTGGCAGCTGTGGAACCACACAGTTGGCCTGAGGTGTGTGCTGCCCTACCCGCAGTCTGCTGCTGCTGCCCTGTGCATACATGGGCAGCGTAGGTGTGGCATACATGTGATGGCATGCATGCATGTTGTGCCGCATGCTACCTGTGTGTGCATGCCGGGCTGCTGGGATGTGTGGCATGGGCCTAATGAGGGCAGCCTAGTGCCAGCTGCACCTGTGCACTGGTGACATGTGTCTGATCCATGCCACGTTCCACTGCCTGTGTGGGTGCGTGTATGTGTGTGTGTACACATGCCTGTGCAACATGTGTGTGTGTATGTAGGTGTGTGTTGCTGTGTGCCAATTCCTGCCATATCCCTGCTGTGCACCACATTCTGTGCATGTCTCACACCGTGCACATTCATGCATGTGTGTGTGGTGTGCTGGTCCGTGTGGCCCATACATGTGTGCCACACCACCTACCTGCGTACGCCAAAGTGTTCCTGTGTGACCGTGTCACAGTGGTGTTGTGCCAATTGCAGGAGTCGGGAGGTCCCTCTGCCCAGGGGGTGGCTATCCACCCCCTCCAGGCCATTGTCACCATCATCCCTGCTACTGTCACCCTCATCAGCCTCGACAGCTATCCCACGGTCAGTGGCCATGTTGTGCAGTATGCAGCAGGCCAGGAAAAGGCCACAGGCTTTCGAGGAGCTGTATTGTAGGGCACTGCCTGACCTGTCTAGGCAATGGAATCGCACCTTCAGCATGACAAAAATGTGCTCAATGATGTTGCGCATGCTGGCGTGTGCCTCATTGTAACATTCCTCTGCTCGGGACGCTGGTCACCGGTAGGGGGTGAGCAGCCAGGGCCTCAGCAGGTACGCACTGTCACCTCTGTGGGGAGTGACATGGTTTGCCCTATGCTATGCTGTTCTGCACCCCTTGCCCTGTCCCTGGCACCCACTCCACCACGCACACCCTGCCTTCCCCCATCCCCAGATATACCACACCCTGCACCCCTGGCCTGTGCCATACTCACCCAGAAGGTGGCCCGTAGGGATGTTCCCATATTTGAACTGGTGGCACAGTGCAGAGCTGTGTCAGATGAATGCATCATGTGCACTCCCAGGGTGTGTGGCGCAGACATTGATGATGCACCCCGTGGCATCGCACACCACCTGGCAGTTGATGCTTGGGCTCCACTTCCTGTTTATGTGTGCCATGCTCTCAGGGCCAGGTGGCATATGGATGCACATGTGGGTACAGTCGATGGCCCCAATCATGCCAGGCATGCGTGCAACCCTATGGAAGTCCTGCATGTTTGCTGTATGCTCTGCCTGTGTGTTGGGGAACCATATGAACTCCAAAGCACGTGGCAGCAGAGCACTGAGGAACTGTGTGAGGAGGCGGGATGTGGCTGACTGGGTGATACCCATGGCGTCCTCTGTTGGTCATTGGAAGGTGCATGTGGTGAGCAAGCACGTGACAGCGGTCAACTTGGTCTCCATGGACGTGGCATGACTACATCTGGTGGGTGCCTGCATCTCCTCACTGCACAGCTCACAGAGCTGCCTCAGAATGGCACTGTTCAGGTGGTACCGACCCATGATCTTGGTGTCACTATAGTTCTTGAATGTGAAGCGGGCAAAGTACTACCTGTGTTGGGCATACTGGTGCTGGGCCCTTCATTGATCATGTAGCTGTTCCTCTTGCCTCCTCACACCCTTCATTACTGCCTCCATTAGGAAAGGCACACTCTCCATCCCTCCTTTTCTTTGTGTGTCCCCCTGGGCAGCTAGATGCCTGTATGTGTGTCTGTCTGCCACTCTGGTACACTGTGTGTGTGTGTGTGTGTGTGTGTGTGTCTCTGTCTCTCTCTGTCTCTCTCTCTCTCCCCCCCCACTCCACCTCTCTGTCTCTCTCTCTCTTGCTCTCTCTCTCTTGGTACAGGATTATACATTTGCTGTCTGTGTCTTTGCGCCGTGTTTCTATAGGAACAAGTCTGGGGGGCACATCTTGGGCTTGCTCCAGACTTGCACCATGGCTTCACAGTTAAATATCTTGTTGCACCGCATATTCATGGTAACACCCCCTGCACTTGTGCTGCATACATTTTAGTTGCGCATTGGTGCAATGGGATTTGCACTGTGCCATGGCTCCCTTTGAACATCGCTCAGTGGTGCATCTTCCTACTTGTGCTGGCGCAACTCAGTTGCGCACTGCGCAAGTGCTCTGAATATCCTGGCCTATGTTTATTTGTAAGTGGTAAGACATGACTGGGGGTGCAAAATGCTGAAATAAACACCTTCAGGGGCAACGAGTGCCTTCAGCACCAGAAAATGTGTTTATCTCTGCACAATGTACATCCAAGCTGTCTTTTTGTACTTATCAAATGGGTTTGTAATTTGAAATGTAATTGGTTCTAAATGTAAATTTACATAAAAGTTTTAAAAAGTAAGATAATACAGTTTATATATAAAATAGTTACTCTGCAACTTTATGTCACTAGGGGGTGCTGGTGTAGAATGCTGCTGTTTACTAAATTTGTCCATCAATTTTTAAGTTTCTTTATCGCTCCCATCTCATTGTGTCTCATGAAATTCGAAGTCTGTGTAGAGGTACTGTGCTGTACACAGTGACTTAATTTTTTAGAAGGCAGAATGCATCCGGTGCCTTACAAAACAGTGCTATCATGCTCAGTGAAATAGATTGGACTGTCTTTTAGCCATGCAACTTAAGAAACAGCAGGCATACAGATATATTCCAAAGTTCCGTGGAATTTTGGACAGTGTGCCACTTCTCATTTTACCTTTACATATTGCTAATTTGCAGATTTTTTTGTAGACTTATATTCAGACCCAATTACTCATGCTATTACCCATGATCTAGATAGATTTTTTAATGGTCTTCCTTTACCTCAACTTGTTGATCAGGACAAGGCCTGACGGGATAGTGGAATTGCAATACAGGAAATGGAATTGGCTGGCAAGTCGCTAAAAATGGTAAAACCCTGTAGCTAGCTGGCTTCTTGGGGAGATTTTATAAGATATACTGAACGGACATCATAGGACCCTTGACTAGTGTAATTAACTGGGTGTAACAAACAACACTTTTCCTGATGGAAAGAAAGATGCAGTTATTACTGTGATAGCAAAACCTGGGGAAGAACCTTCATGCTGTGGAGCACATAGACAGATATCGCTCATAACTGTGGGTCACCAAATAATGACTTTCTTTCTGATGACGCATCTACAACAGGTTATTACAAAACTGATTCACTGGAATTACATGGGTTGTGTCCCATGTAGGCATTCATTTGGCAGCGTTTGGCATCAGTTAAATGTTATTCATGTGGTTAAAAACTCCCAGATGGTAAACCTAGCTATCTTTATTGATGCCGAAAAGGCACATGATCACCTGAATTTAAGATATTTTCTTTATACGCTACATAAAATTTCTCCCCTTTGTTGCAGAACAAATGGTTTGATACCTTTTATTGGACCAACAAGGATGTTGCAAAAAGAACAAATAGCTTTAGCTTTCAGATCAACAAGTCCTTCTTCAGAAGCTTAATGACAGTTATTTAGAAAATCCCATATTATTAACACTTAGAACATGCAGAAAAAAAAAGAAATAATTCTCACTGGTTTAAAACAGGCATTCAGAATATGATTAAAGTGATGTCAGAGAGCTTGAATATCTTAAGTGTGCTTTCAGCTGAACCAAACTTAAAGGTCAAAGGTTGTCCAGAGATAACAGCAAGCAGAGAGTTCAACCCACATATATTATACCATGCATCAGTCTAATGAATAACAACACACTTAAGATTCTCTACTCATTAAATTATATGTCAAATGAAAAAACCTCCCAAAGACACACACTTCAGGAGTGAGGTAAGAGTATGGCATTAAACAGTTTGTTTGTCTCCTTTGTTGCGGGACTTTACATCACACTAAAGGCTAGAGGTTTGAGTAAATGGAATCCTCTTGGCTTATTTCCAGTTGCACATGGTCACCTTACAGGGGTGTCTCCTATCCCATTTATGTTCTGCTTTGGGAATGGAACCTTTAGCAATTGCCATTCAGGAAAACAGATTGATTAAAGGGGCATCATGTGACCCTCCAGGGGCAAAATATTTTGTTGTATGTGGACAATACGCTTGTGTAGGTCAGTGATTCTGTAATCTCTATGCCACATCCTTTAAAGACCCAGAGGGACTATGGCAAAATTTCTGGATTTAAGACCTGTTTTGATAAGTCTGAAACTTCAGGTTTAAGTGGGATGTTATTAATGTAGATCAAAGCCTCCGTTCCTTTAAAGTAGACACTGAAGAGATTTCAATACCTGGGACTACATATCCTGAAAGATTAGCGTTATATTAGCATTATACAATGGCAAGAAAAATCCTGGGCTCTGACTGTTCAGTGCCCACCTTCACCAGTGATGTTATCTCAGCATAACATCATGGTATGATGGTCTGGCAGCAAGACCACTTCAGTAAAGAAACAAAATCTCTGCACCTCTTCATCTGGAAGGCAGTCATGGACTTTGCAAACCCTTTCTGTAACCAAACTAAAAGCCCCACTTGCAATCATCTTCTCACTGCTCATTGAACTCATGTTTCCCACCAGCCAGGACTGCATGTAAAACACACAAAATCCCTACCTGCCCCAAATGTTTTTCTGCACTAATGTGCTTCACTCAGAAAACATCACAACTGCCTGTCATTTTTTCTCCCTGTTATTGAACTTAAGCCAAATGGGGGAACCCCACTGTCTTCACAATCCAGCACGTCTGCAGAGCATGTGCCACTTACTAGTCTCAGCTTTTTTCAATCAGCTTTACTCCCCGATACCATATCCTCGGCTTTCTGACCATACCCTACAGCTGTAATATGGGAAAAAAAGTACTTCTCAAAGCTGCGGGACAGTTCTCACTGCAGATGGGGAGACATCATGATCGGCAACAGTGGCAGATGTGGGGCACAGGACTGTACTCACTCCCCTATAATCTTCCCAGTACTGTCTCCATATTGTACCCATTTAGTTTCAAACTTCCTGAAAAAATCATTTTTGACTCTGGAAATGTAGTACAAAAATAGTAAAAGATGGGGGAGGTGCAGATATGAAGATGAGGACTAGAAGCAGACAACAATAGACACAAAGCTAGCACCACCAACTCAAAAAAAACACAGCTCCACCTACTGGACAAACAGAATAGGAACTATTTTTCATTTAAATATGCTTCCACTTTATCATTTTGGGGGCAAGATTCATTCCTTGAGGACAAATATTTTACCTAGATTGTTATATTGCCACCGCATACTCTTCATACATCTTCCTTCTTCTGTATGGAAGCATTTAGACAGGACAGTGGGGCAATATATTTTGGGGTGGGGGCGTCTTCGTATTAAATTGGCTGTGTTAAAACAAAAAGACAAAGGAGATCTCAGCCCCCTTTTGTTACATATAATTACAGGGCAGCTTACCCAGCCCTGGCATTGCAGGGGCTTAGTCACCTGAAAGGGAATGGATGGGTGGAGCTGGAGGGTAAAGAATTGCTAACAGGGTGGTTCTTCCGTCTTCTATTGTGTGGCATTACACCTCCTCTTTTCAGAAACCTACATAATCCATAGTCTGCACACGCTTTGAAACATTGAGAGGATATTTGGAAACATTTAAATTGGACAAATGTGTTATCTCCATTAGGCAGCATAGTGGGTGACCTTGACTGGCACCGTGTCATAATCCCCCCCCCCCCCAAAAAAAAAAGTCTCTGACAACAAGCACTAAAGTCTTTCTGGCAGGCATCAGAGACCCAGATTCTAGAACATGAGAACTCAAAGATGTTACCTCTATACAAAAAAATATAGAATACAGAGTATTAATATTTAAATCTTTTAGACAGTTACAGATAGAATGTGGGTTGGGAAAACACACATTTTTTAGGTATTCTATATTATCTTTCCCAACCAGAGGTTAAGCAAACTGGTTAAAGACCTTCCAGCTTTATTAGAAGCCCCCACTGTTCCAGCTTCTGAAATGGGATCAGCCCTTAAGCCAGTATTGGCTATATATTGAATACTGCATGACTCAGAGGTGAGACATTTGAAGGCCATTCACTGCTTCTGGCAATAGGAGATGGGAGTGGTACCACCAGATTCCATGTGGAATAAGGCTATTCTGGTTTGCAATAAAACTTTTGACTCCTGGTTCAGCCCACACTAAACAATAGTCTGCTAACCACTCTGCCTGTTGTTGGAGAATCTGTGGTCAGGGAGGCACACATCTTCACATTTTGGGGGGGAGTGTCCCCATCTTTTGACCTTTTGTACACATATTTGTGCATTTCTTGAGCAGATTCTCCCAGTTTTGGTACCCAATTCTTTTCAGGCCTTAATGTGGGTACTTTTTGCCACCAGGATTATGGCAAGAGGGAGTACTACATTTATTCGCTCATAACTGCAATAGCTTACAACACCCATCCCTAAATGGCTTTCTAATTAAACTGTCTGTGATATGAAAACTGCAGGTTAATGACTTCACTAAGACATGGTCAAAAGTTGATGATGGATTGAAGAATATAGGACATAATTCTGTTACTTGATATATACGTATGCTTTAATGGATGTCATATTGTATTCATGGCACATTATTATGTGTTTGTATGTCTTGCTTTTTATGTATAATTTAAAACGTTTAATAAACCGAAAGTTAAAGAAGTATATAATATTAATGCCTCCTAGTGCTGAATTAGACTAGTTAACAATAAAAATAAAAAAAGTAATTTATCATCTGATGCAATGTCATGACACTGTTGCTTGAAAACTAATTTTGGAGTGGACCAGGAGCCCAAGGGGGTGGGGTGTCTCTGCTGCATGGCAGCAATCCCAAACAGGATGGAGCAGTGCCAGGTTCCCTAGCCATAGCAAACCCTGTTTTGGGTCAGGGAGCGTGCCACTCCACTTGCTGTTCAGTTTGCATGTAAGGCTGACACAGGAAGACATGGCCTTGTGTCTAAGGGATGGTCAGAGGGAGCTGGGGAGAAAACTTGAGACAGAATCCTCAGCATTTTCTGGGTAATAGTCATGGTCTGTCCAGTGGGAGTAGACTTGTAGCGGCAGACTGGATGAGAGACAGCCAGGAATAATCCTAACCAAAGGACTTGGCAGGCAATGCTTATATATATACAGTATCTACCTATAGGAAGTTGCCTACATTGCTCTTTGCTACATTATTTTTTATCTTCTGATATTTTGCAGGCAAAGTCTGATAAAGCAAAGAAGAGTAGAGGTTGCTAGAGGGGAGAATGAAATGTGATTAAGGGCATGAGGTGAAAGACAATTAAATTGTAAACTAGAAAGTTTGTAATTAAAAAATGTGTGGTGTTACCAAAATTTAGAAAGAGTAAAAATATATTTAACATTTGTTTTTTAAAACTGTCATATAATTTTATGTATTGAGAAAAAACAAACAAAAAAACCCCAGTATCACTACAGTCTGTTGATACAAAAAATAGCATCAATAAACTGCTGTTTTTTGATTATCACGACTAAAAATCCTGTAATGATAATATACTCAAAGAGCAATTTCAGACAGTACTGATACATACAGTATAGAATAGTATTGACACATGCAAATGGTATTGACAGGAATCATTTTTAACGTTCTAACTCCAAGGCTTCATTTTTAAAATTTACATTTTTAGTTCCAACAGTTCCAAACTTAGACATTTCTAAAGATACTGGGCCCCATTTTCAGAGTGGGCCATTAGTGTCTTTCATCTAATAGAGGTGTGCATGAGATTGCACACAGCCAGCCTGAGGGACATAGACATAGAGGCAGCATGCCCCAACTAGTGCATGCTACTTGTCTGAATATCGGAAGCTGTAGGAGCGCAGCGCACAGAGACTATGCACTGCACCAATGCAGCCTCCTGCAGGAAAATGGTTCACAGGAGCAAAGGGAGTGAACGCGTCCGAAGCAGGATTATACCATTACCCCTGTGTGCCATTTTTAGTTGTTGTCATGCTAATCAGCATGGTCTGCTAGTTGCTAATGGCCATTTGTACGTCATTATGTGCTTATTAACAACTCCACATAATGTCGCCATGCATGACTGAGTCATGACGGCCTCCATCCATTGTAGGTCTGACCTGTTGTTTTCATAGAAACCTCATCCCCTTCATAGTTTAGTGGCCCCCACTCCCTGATCACAAGTCTGAACTGTGTTATGCCTACAAAATCTCCCTGGTAGTCAAGTGATCTCCCCTCATAGTATGTCTGAGTTATGTTGTGGCTACAAAACCCATCTCCCTGGTAGGCTAGTGGTCTCCCTACTCCCTGATGGTAGGTCTGAGTTGTGCTGTGGCTACAAATTCCATCTCCCTGGTAGTCCAGTGTTCCCTCCAGCCTCCCGATTGCAGGTCTGAGCTGTGTTATAGCTACAAACCTCAGCTCCCTGGTAATCTAGTACTCCCCACCCTAACCGTTGGTCTAAGTTAAAGATCCCATGGCACTTATCGAAAACAGTAGGGGAATTTTTATTGAGAAGACATGCAGACAAAGAAAACATACTGATATTTACATATTTACAGAATTAGTACATGTAGATACATGAAAGGCATTATCATGATTTAAACATTAAAAGGTACATATACAGAGGCCAAAATTCAACAGTCATAGAATCCAAACCTTCAAGGTGGATTAGCCCAATGTTCTCAATTAATCCATAATAGCTTACATTTTCCCTCAGCATATCTCTTTGTGTCCAAAGCCTTCAGTTTTTGCAGAGAGAGGGGCCAATATTTCTTCCCATTTCTACATAAGATACCATTTTCTGCTGAGTTGCCCATAAACACCAGGATTGCCATATATAATACCTTATAATTGACAATATTACATACAGTGTTTCAGGGTGATACTGCCCCATGCCCCCTACCACATGTCCATAAATCAGTGCAAAATATGATAACTGGGAAAATAATGGCTCATTCCAAACTTTGGCTAGATATTCCCAAATATGTGAGGCATATTCACACTCCAAAAACAAATGCTTTTGCAATTCCAGTTGCTCAACACACGACTACCTTAGGCAGTATCTATCCTGGACCTGTTTATGTTTATTATTATTACGCACACCTAATTTCCCGTGAAGGCTGAGCCATACTGCATCCCATGCAAAATCTGGTATGCGTTTAGAAGTGAGCATAGTCAAATTAAATTGCAGAAAAGAATCAGGACATTCCCCCAAGGATAGACAGTCCCTATCTTCCACAGCTAGGATATGGGAATATAGGTCTTTTCTACTCTTTACCAGAATCATATCTTTAGTGATATCCCATTTTATTAATATTTTTAACAATTCTGTTCCATATTTTGGGAGATCTGAAATTCTGTATAAAGATATAGTTTTCTTTTGAGACCATGCTAAGGCACCAAGATTGATAGTGCACAACAATGGCTCTTTCCAAATCTTATATCCAGGTTTAAAGGCCCACCCTAGATTATATGACACAAATATACTATAAAAAAAGGCAATAGGATGAATCATGCCTAGACCTCCTTCTGCTATCTTTCTATAGGTTATTGCTCTTTTCACAGGATTAAGCCTGCTTCCCCATAAAGCCTGAAAAAAAAAATGTTATATATAGTAACCATCTAGACTGAGGAGGAGGAAAAACATAGCTAACATATAAATAAATCGGAATTAACAAGGTTTTTACCAGGAGAATTCTCTTTTTCTTCCCTATTGCCTGGCTCTTCCAACTATTCACCAAGTGTTGTGCAAGCTGTATTTTTGTGTCCCAGTTCTGACTGGCCATATCTGTGCCCCCAAATACTACCCCTAATATAGGGATAGTACTTTTCTCAATTTTAAACCCAGAAAATGAGTTGTTGTCCGGAACCGGGGGTATCACCCAATACTATCCCTAAACTTTTATGGAGGGTTATCTTAGAACCAGAAATATCAGAAAAAGACTGATAATGTTCAATAAGAACATCTTCATTTGTAGCAGGGTCTATACATAAAACCAAATCATCAACATATGCTAGAGTTTTTATCCTGGGTAAAGTAGGACTTAATTCTATGCCTTGAATTCTAACATCTTGTTCTATGTTCCTAAGAAAAACATCAATACAAAAGACATATAGCAAGGGGCTCAAGGGGCACCCTTGTCTTACAACCCTTTTAACACTAATGCCTTTCCCAATCCACCCGTTTATATTGGGGGTCAACATGGCATGATTATATAGAACTTTCAGCCATCCAATACATTTTTCAGGAATCCCATAAGCTCTTAGGACATTAAACATATACTGATGTGATATCTTATCAAAAGCCTTCTCCTGCTCAATTTCTATTATGTAGCCTTTCAATTTATATTTTTCAGCTCTATAAAAAACCTCTCTTAGTGCAATTAAATTATCTGTTTGTTTTCTATTAGGAATTGCACATGTCTGGGCGGGACTAATCAGTTCATCCGCAACAGATACCAGTCTGTTCATTAAAAGTTTACTTAATATTTTGAAATCCACATTCAGAAGACTAAGAGGTCTCCAGTTTTTCAACTGTTCTCTATCCCCTTTTTTAAAAAGCAGAATTAGTGATGCCTGGTACATGGAACTAGCTAGACAACCTTCCTGTAGCATGCTATTATATATTACTGTCATGACTGGTATCAAATCTTCACAAAAATTTTTATAAAATTCAGCCTCTATTCCATCTGGCCCAGGGGCTGAGTCACTCTTCAGACTTTTTATAACATTCCTTATCTCTTCTCCCTGTATCGGGGCAATTAAATGACCTTTTTCATTGTCCACAAGTGAAGGTACATTCTGGAATATGTTCTTATTATCAGATATGTGTAGTTCAGAACCAAATGTCTCTAAAAAATGTGCATGGACCAAATTCAATATTTCTTTGGGAGAAGCAGTAAATTGTCCAGAATGTAACCTTAGTTTATTTAGGAACCTATGTTCCACTCTATTTTTTGAGTCTTTAGAGGGATCTAATGCTCCTTTTTTAATGTTAGTGCCAAATCTTAATTCCTGCTCCAAGGTTTTGGCTCTGTCATACTGCCATGAGCACATTTGTTTTTAATGTCTAGTATTTGGTTATCTAGATTTTGCTTTAATGTTTCCGATTTTGAAGTTAGTGCTTTAGTTTGCTGTTAGATGTAAGTATGTCAAATACCTATTGTTTGTACTCTCTGTTGTAAGTGTCTGGAAAAACTGTTTCCAGGATACTTTTGTATCTTCCCACCAGAGGGCAGCACTATCATACATTGCAAACACAGATACCCTAGCTCCCCATTCCTCTCTCCAGGCTTTCTGCACTTGTTCATCTGTTAAAATTGAATTGTTCAACCTCCACAAGTTCTTTTTAGTTATAGGAGTATCTTTCCAAGTAACCTTTATTGTTATTGATTTATGATCTGAAAATTCTCTCCCCAAAAGATTAGCATTCAAAATCACTAAGATTTCAGAAACAAAAACAAAATCAATTCTGGTGGATAAATGTCCTTCAAAAAAAGTGTTTCCACCATTTTGAAACTTTGCCCTATAGGAATCTATTAATTTTGCATTTAAAATTATTTTGTTAAGGGCTGTAGAATCACAAAACATTTTGTCAGTTTTCAGTCCTCTATCTGTTGTCTTAAGGCCACAATTAAAATCACCTACCCAAACTAATAATCTAGAGATATGTAGGTATAGACAAACCCGAAGAGCTTTAGTCTGTGGTGCATAAGTATTGATTGTCCGGAATCTTTCAGAATATAAAGAGATGTCTAGCATTAATGCTCTCCCTGGATCAATTTCTACTAGTTTAGTTACTTTGATACCAGGATTATTTATTAAATTCCCTATCCCATCACATCTTTCTTGGCCTACTGACCAGAACGAAGGCCCTTTAACCCAAAGTTTTGTAACTGCTTATAACTCTGTGTGTGTCTTAAGCCTGGTGTCCTGCAAACAAACAATATCATCATTCTCTTGAGCTAAAGAGTTTAAAACTACAATCATCTTAGCAGTCCCTTTAATGCCATTTACATTTGTAGATGTTAAAGTAAGGGAGTCCATGTGTTAAAGGCTGAAAAAAAAAAAAGGGAATGCTAACCAGATCAAGAAGTTTTGCTATGTCTCCGTCTACTTGTCCTTTGGGCAATTTGTGTATCCCCTCCCCCATCATCCACATCAGAAATAACCTCCGTAGTGTCAGTGTTTATAGAAGAGGTATCTGATAACTCTGCCTCTGAATCTTCGTCTGATGTATCTAGGGCAAGAGCCTCATATCTATTTCCTTTTCTCCAAGATTTTGTCCCAGAGGCTGTGCCTAGTTTCTCTTCCTTGTTTTTACATTTAAGAGTTTTGCCTGACCTGTTCCTTTTAGTGGCTGTTTTCCTTTGTTTTGTCTCTTGGCTGGGTGGTGGGGGTGGGGGTGGAGCCATGTTCTCCACTTCAGCAACATCAGTTATTCTAGTCTGCGGTTTGTCAGAGATTTTGCTAGTGCTAGGAGAAGTTTCTGAAAATTCCTCAGAGGGACCTTTACTTGTGTCTGTTTTAGCAGCAACACTAGGGGGAGAGGGGTCCAGAACACTAAGTCCCTGAGTTGCTGCAGCAGCAACTTTTTGGGCCTGTAATTGTTGTGCTCCATTTATAAAGCCATCGGGGCAATCTTCACGATTATGGGAGGCCTAAGGGACTTCCCATAACATGTCCTGTGTTCTCACATAAATTGCACTTAAAAAGATTTACACATGCTGAGGAATTGTGCCCGTAATCTAAACAATGGTTACATCTGGGGGTGTCGCTGGCGTTGCTCAAATTAGTACGTGAACCACATTTAAAACATGATTTTGGTTGCCCCATGTAGAATAAAACACCCCTGTCCCTTCCCAGCTAAAATGTACTAGGCAGATGCACAGGCCCATTATTTGTGGAAAATAATTTAACCTTTATTTTCCTGTCACCATTCCATATTTGTTCACTATATAAAATAGGAACAGGCTTATCTAGAATTTCACACCTATGCCTCAACCAGAATAGGATGTCCTCTACATGGACACCCTAATTACGAAACTTGACAGTGATGTATTTAACTGCCAGTTTAGTAAGAGGGATGGCCATGTAGGGAATCCATAAAGGGCTATTTTTCAGAGTCTGAAATTGAGACCAGAACCTATCTAAACTCGAGATAGACTTGAAACTAACATCATAATTTCCATTACCTAAATGGATCAAAGCAAAAATTTCGGAAGAAAAAAAATACATTGTACCCTTTAACAGCTGTTTAGCAATATAAAGCCTATCTGGAGGATCCTCCAAACCACCCTTAAAAATAAGTCTCACAGCAATTTTCCTCAGGGCTGGTTCCCCCTTATTCTGATATGAATCCGCCAGTTTAAACACGGGGTCCAACCAAGCTTTTTTATTTGGATCCCTCAAAATATGTTCTGCAGGCCCCATTCTAGGAGGAAGTTCCTCTTTGTTGACTGGTGCTTGAGAGTCTTGCTCTGTAACCATGGCCATGTTACTTTTGTTTCTTGCCTCGTTGGGGCCCATTTCAGGTGAATAATAACTAGTAGTAGTAGGAAGGCAGGGTTTGCACACATTATCCAGCTTTTTAGCATCAAAAACATCTTCAGACAAAGTTTCAGTCCTGTATTTAATAACAGTTTTGTCCTCTGAATCCGCTTCCCAGGTACCCGAAGCATTCTGCAACCAACCCGCACTCTCCAGCGCACGGGCAGAGGACCAATTCTGTTGTAAAGCTATCGGTTCAGCGTTTGTCTCTGTATGTCTCAACGGGGAATGCGCTGTAAGTGCAGGATTTACAGTGGGTGTTTGAATTGGGACTTCCTTCACTGGAGTGGCCTTTGATTGTGGGGCTTCATGAATATTCAAAAGACCCAGTCTGCGTCTTGCTGGGAGAGGAGGCTTTACTGGCTCTTGGCACACAGCTTTCTGCTGCTTCCTACTGCCAGCTAAAGAGGTCTCAAGTTCGGAGGGAAAAGTTACAGAACCTGCAGGGAGATCATTCTTTGCCACGTCATCGCACAGCTGATTCCCATGTGAGTCACCACACAGAACTATCTGAGAACTTTCAGGCAAATTTGACAGTTCTTTTTGCAGTGCTTCTCATTGTGATTTACTGCTCTTCTTTTCTTAACAGCTCTAAAAATAATTTCTCTTTATCTGACACAGTCTTAACATTATCAGGCAAGGTGTACAGTACCTGTTTTTTTTTCTTCAGCATCCTCCATGATCTGAGACCAATCCATGTTATCTTCAAAGAAACATACCGGCACATCATTCTCCTCCATTGATGCACTTAAGTCTTTCTCACTTGCTGAAACTACAGCCTCCAAAACAATAGCTTTCTGACCTTCCCCTCCCGTTAGCAAGTTTGTAGGCCTTGAAACCAGGCTTCCTCCTTGCAGCACAGCCTGCTCCCCTGCCACATCAACACTTCCTCCTCCTCCTGTGTCCGGCTGCAAACTGAGCCCCTCCATCCTGTCCACAGGAAGTGACAGCACCCCTGCAGGCAGAGTAGGGGAATTTCCCCCAGTGTCCTGGCCAAACTTCCCTCATTCTCTAAAAATACCACCAACAGCTTAATCTGGTTCAAGGTCAGTTGACATTCATCTGTTTCTCCCTTCCACGGGTCGTGCCTGAAAATAGGCAGGAGGGGCCAGATATTCAAAAGGGTTGCGCCATGCGCAATAGGGTTGCGCCTGCGCAAGTCCAAACTTGCTCCATTCTGCGATATTCAGCAGGAGGCAGTTGCGCCACAGAAAACATGCTGAGCAACAGCGCAATGCAAATGAATGCATGCTGAACTGGAGGGAGGAACCATGCATAAACTGCACAGCCCGATATTCAGCGGGCTGTGCAGAGTTAATGAAGCGCAACCCCAACCTGCGCCTGCAGGACTTTGAGCCAAAAAAAGCTTAAGTCGAGGGCCACCCACAGGTGAGCTGCTGTATTGCAGGGTGCAACACAGCAGCTGCCACCTGTGGCTGGCTAACCAATCCCTATGCCCCCACAGCCCGATCGCGGGCATGGTGTACTCCCCACCAGCCCGATTGCGGGCATCAATGTAGCTCCCCCTCCTCCCGTTCATATCTCTGGTGGTCCAGTGGACTGAAATGCCCGATCGCCGGGCGTATGTATAATAATTCCACCCCTCCATTCCATCCCTGGTGGTCAGTGGACCGGAAATGCCCGATCGCGGGCGGTATGTGATAAAACCACCCCCGAACAAGCCCTGATGGCTAGTGTCCCCCACCCTACCCACCCACGGCCCCACCACCGCTCCCCCACCCGCCTGCCGCCCGCCGCCCGCCGACCTGCTGCCGGTAGGGCTGCACGCCCAGTGGTGCAGAGCAGAGCCAATAGGCGTGCATCACCCATACCGTACATGACATATACGGTATGGGCTGATAACTCTGCTCTGCACCAATAGGCGTGCAGCCCTGCACGGCAGTCGGTCGGCGGGCGGTGGGGCGGCAAGCGGATGGGATGCTGCTGCCCGTTGGCTGCGGGGAGGCGGCGGGGTGGTGGGGCTTCGTGGAGTGGGTAGGGTGGGGGACACACTAGCCACCAGGAGCTATGTTCGGGGGTGGTTTTATCACATACCGCCCTAATCGAGGATTTGGTCCACTGGATCACCAGGGATGTGTACAGGAGGGGGGTGGGATTTATTATACATACCGCCCGCGATCGGGCATTTCGGTCCACTGGACCACCAGGGATATGTACGGAAGGAGGGTGGGGAGCCACATTGATGCCCGCGATCGGGCTGGTGGGGGGGAGTACACTGTGCCCGCTATCGGGCTGCAGGGGGCATCGGTCCCCGATGGCTGCTGCCTGGCAGGGCGCCAGGCACAAGTCCTCGGGGATCGGCGCACCTACATGCTAATGGCATGCAAATGGGGACATAATCACATGCAAATGGCCCCCCTGTACCCTGCATGAATTATAGCCCCATTTGCATGTCACCTTTTTGAATATCGTGATTTTGCGCAGGCGCCCAATGGTACTCGCCACTGCAAGGTTGGATGCTCCACTCTGTCAACTTGCAGTGGCGCCAAGTTCCACTGCGCCATGCACAGTGGCTGTGGCTGGGGGTGATATTCAAAGGGTTGCTCAATAGCGCCGCTCCTTTGAATATCACCAGGATACACCCTCTTGTAACTATTTCGCAGCTCAAGGGCTTGCGCCTATGAATGGCACAGTTTGAATATCCAGCCCGATTTGTCTAGTGCACTTACCCGGTCAACAAAAACTAAAAAAAAAAAAAAAGTTGTGGTATGACTACAAACCCTATAGAAACATAGACTTTTGATGGCAGATAAGGACCACTTGGCCCACCTTGTCTGCCTGTTGCCCTACCTATTGGATAAGCTGCAGATCCTAGTTAACCAACGGCCTACTTCTTCCTACCCCCCCACCAGAATTGCCTTATGTCTGTCCCATGCATTCTTGAATTCCCCCACTATTTTTGACCCAACGACTTCCTCAGAAAGGCCGTTCCATGCGTCCATCACCCTCTCATTGCCCATGAGTCGTCCTCCCTCTATCTTTAAATTGTGTCCCCTTGTTCTTGCACATCCCTTTTTCTGAAAGATGCTACTCTCTTGGACTTTGTTGATTCCCTTGAGGTACTTAAAAGTTTCTATCTTGTCCCCTCTCTCCCTCCTTTCCTCAAGGGCATACATATTAAGTTCCTTTAGTCTCTCTTCATATGACTTCTGTTGCAGACATTGCACCATTTCAGTTGCCCTCCTCTGGACTGCCTCCATCCTGTCTATGTCCTTGCGGAGATGGGGTCTTCAGAACTGCATGCAGTACTCTAGATGGGGTCTCACCAACTGTCTGTACAGAGGGAGAATAACTTCCTTTTTTGTACTGGTGATGCCTCTCCCTATACATTCCAGTATCCCACCAGCCCTCCTTACTGCCTCCTCTCATTGCTTGCTTGCCTTTAGGTCATCTGATATGACTACCCCCAGGTCCCTTTCCATTTTTGTTGTTGTTAATACCTCCCCCCATCCATTGTGTACTCTTCTTCTGGGTTTTTGTTTCCCAGGTGCATTACTTTGCACTCTTTGCATTGAATCTAAGCTGCCATACTTTTGACCATTTCTCCAACCTTGTCAAGTCCCTTCTCATCCTCCCCCCCCCCTTGTGTATCAACCCTGTTGCAGATCTTTGTGTCATCTGCAAAGATGCATACTTTTCCTTCCAGTCCCTCTGCAATGTCACTCACAAAGACATTACAAAGGACCGGACCCAGAACTGAACCCTGTGGTACCCTGCTAGTAAGTCCCCCTTTCTTTAGAGTGGACTCCGTTTACTATTACCCTGTGTGTCCTGTTGTTCAGCAAATTTTTTACCTAGGCTACCACCCTGGGATCCACTCCCAGGCTGGCTAATTTGTTTATTAATCATTTGTGTGGGACTGTGTCAAATGCCTTGCTAAAGTCTAGGCAAGCCACATCCACAGCCCCTCCCTGGTCTACTACTTTGGACACCTAATCAAAGAAATCTATTAGATTCATCTGACATGACCTTCCTGCTGTGAATCCATGCTGCCTTGGGTCCTGTGCTCTGCTGGCCTCTAGGTATGCAACAATTCTTTCTTTCAGAAGTGATTCCATCATTTTCCCTACCACCGAGGTCAAGTTAACTGGTCTGTAGTTTTCTACCTCTGCTTTGCTCCCACTTTTGTGAAGGGGAATCACATCTGCCCTCTTCCAGTCCTTAGGTGCCACACCATCCTCCCATGATTTGTTAAAAAGGGTAGTCAGTGGTGTCACTATTTCTCCCCTTAGTTATTCTAGAATTCTGGGGTGAGTCCTGTCAGGCCCCATTGCTTTGTCCACCTTCAGTTTTAGGAGTTCTTTCAGAACCCTTTCTTCTGTGAAAGGACTGGTATCGACCCTCCCTTCCAGAGTACTTCTATTGATTGGATTAGGTACCTGCCCCTACTCTTCTTTTGTGACTACTGAGCAGAAGTGCTTGTTTAGTATCCCTGCTTTTTCACTGTCCCTCCCTAAACCACCCACCCTGCCCTTTATCAAGCCTCACTATCCCTCCCTTGGTCTTTCTTTGCTCACTAATGTACCTATAAAAGGTTTTATCCCCCTTCTTGACCGAGTTGGTTATTGTTTCCTTGGTTTGGGCCTTTGCAATTTTGACTGCCTTCTCCACTTCCTTCTGCTGTAACTGGTACAGTTCTATGTCCTGCTCCTTCTGTGTATCCTTATATTTCCTGACTGCTATCTTTTTCTCCCTAACCTTCCTCGCCACCTTTTTTGAGAACCATAGTGTTTTTTTCTTTAGTTTTGATTTGTTTATTTACTTTACACAAAGGCTTGTTGCCTCTGTGATGGCAGTTTTGATGTTTTCCCATTGTTCCTCCACCCCTCCATCTTGCCTGTTTACTAGTGCTTTTCTGAGGCACTCTCCATTTTGACAAAGTCAGCCCTCCTGAAGTCCAGTACCCTTACTTTTGTATGGCTTGACTCTGTGGCTATGTTTATCGGGAACCACACTGTTTGGTGGTCACTTATTCCCAGATGGCTACCCACTTCTAGATCTGAGATCCTCTCTCCGTCCCAGTTTGAGAGTACCAGGTCTAAGATTACTCCCTCCTGAGTGGGTTCCAACACTAGCTGTCTGAGGCATGCTCCCTGTAGGGCATCAAGAATGACCCTGCTCTTGGATTTTGCTGCAGCAAATGTGCTTCACTTAACATCTGGCATAGTCAGGTCCCCCATCAACAATATCTCTCCTTTTTCTGCCATCCTAAGGATGCCTTCTATCATTTCCTTATCCATTTCCTCCCCCTGAGACAGGGGTCTATATACAACCCTTGTGCAGATTGTGGTGCCATTTCCGGTCTCCAGGGTGACCCACAGTGCCTCCTCTCCTCCCTGTTTACCCTTTAGTTCCATTGCTTTGATCCCTTCCCTTATGTAGAGAGCTACTCCTCCTCCTCTTCTACCCTCCCTGTCCCTCCTGTAGATTGTGTACCCTAGAATGTTGACATCCCAGTCATGGTTCTCTGTGTACCATGTTTCTGTGACTGCCACGATGTCCATGCGTCCTTCTTCCATCAAGACCACCAGTTCAGGGAGCTTGTTACTTAGACTATGGGTAGTCTTCTAGTCCTTTTATCTCCTGATCACAGGGTCTGATCTGACATATAGCAGCACCCGGAGCAACCTGGTAGTCTAATACCCCACCTGCGATTTGTGATCCCACACCCACTCACCATCCACATACCCATCCCACAAACTCAGCACCCACCCCCAACCTCAGTGGTGACCCACTCACCCTGACGGGTACCAAGCAACTGCTCCCTCCTCCTGAAGATAACAAATGGCACCGACCCTGCACTCACCACTTTGGTCAGGCACCATATGAGTGACAGGGAGTGAGTGCACACCTACTGTAGAAGCTGCTGTTTCTACAGTTAGTGCTCACTTACTCCATGTTATTCAGATGGCATCCAGCTGAGGTGGAAATGGAGTGGATGTGCCAGTCACCCTCTCTGGGAGGAGGTCGCAATTGTTTGGCACACTTAGGGTGAGTGAGGTACCACCAGTGGCTGGGGATGGGGGGTGCTGAATATTGAGTGGGCAGGACAGGGAAGGGGTGTAGGACTGCAATCAGGGTGGGGCCATTTGACTACCAGGTTGCTGGTGGAATCACTACAAGTCAGACTTGACCTGTGATTTGGGGGTGGAGGGACTACTAGACTACCACAAAGATGGAGTTTGAAGTCATAACTCAGCCCAGAGATACGATTGTGGGGTGGGTAGATCATAAGCTTACCAGGGAAATGGGATTTGTATTTATAACACAGCATGGACCTGTGATGGGGGGGGGGCAGAGGCAGGGGACTGACTGCCCATGCTGTCAGTTTTGTACCATGCATCCAAAAGAAGGAGCGACACGCACATCGCTATGCACTTTGATTGGATACGTTTTAGAACATCTTATGCAGTGCTGTAAAAAATGACTATTTTCAGCACTCAGTACCTCAGAATATACCTCTGAACCCTGTATGCAAGGGAGGATCCCAAATTTGCATAGGTACAGTGGCACAGTATATTATGCCCGTGCCCATACACATTATTAGCTTAGATTCTTGTACAGTTGGCTACTGAAAATGGCTGTTGCTCATTGACCATGCTACTCCCAGTTATCCTGTCACTAACATGCTTAGTGATGGGCTAATTTTTGGAAACTAGGGGCCGTTTTCTTTAACATAGGATAGCTTTGGAACCTTTAGTGCTAAAAACATGATTTTTGTAAACAAAGTCTTGGAGTCAACTAAGTTGATATATCTATACATGGTGTTGCTACAGCTTCCATATATTGATACATAAGAACATGAAATGTTGTAACATTCTTAAAGTCCTGTTATTTTTTAACAACATATACAGTATACAGTATTGACATGTATAGACATGTATCCACACGTAAAAACTGTATCAGTATAAACTATCCTTGCAGATCAGACTCCCTCATGTTTCTTAGTCTAACAGTTCAAAAGGTACAGCTTTTTAAATGTAACTTCAATCATTGTAAAACATCATAAAACACTATTTTTGGAAATGAGTTGGACATATTAGTGTTTGATCTGTTCAAGAATAAACCAATTGTTTTCCATTATTATACATATTCTACTGCCAGCTCTATAAATTGCTAACTGGTACTGACATTACACATTTTTGCCTGTTAGATCATGTTGTGAAAAAAATGGAGTCATGTTGTTTCTTTGATGAGAAGACCAAAAGGGATATCTTTTTTGTAACTATCCATGATGCTGTTCTGTACATTCAGAACCAGAACTTGTATAAAGACATGCAAGATCCAATCTTTGAGAAGGTAAGGGAATATTTTTGTCACTTTGGGCTGCGCAGTGCTTTATGGCTCTTTTTTTGTAAATACTGTAGGTTCAAAGCAAAGACACTGGTGAGCACAGAAATCCTGTGCTACTCACAAGCATCCCTACTCACAAACATCCAACATGCAGACTCCAAAACACACAGCAGAGCACAGCATGGATGAAGACTGGCCAACAGTGAGCTCAGCCTGGTGGAGCCAGCAGGTGGAGCACTGCTGCATTACATGGGAGACCCAGGATCAATCCTCAGTCCCAGCTACCTTGCCTGGACCACAGAGGTCTGTAATGCAGTGAAAAGGCATTGTGCACTGACCATGGGAGGAGTGTGCTGAGGATCCTGCTATTTGCAGGCAGGGCAGCAGTAATAGGGGGGAAAGTAGGGAAGTTGTCCGGGGCCCCGAGCTCAGGAGGGGCCTACCTGAGGAGCTGGCATTACTCCTGGCATTAGCTAGTCTGGGAAACAGGGGCCCATTTCAAGTGACTTGTCCGGGGGCCCAAAATTCATAGCTGTAGCCCTGCTTGCAGGTGATAAAGAAGATGAGCCTTGATGCTGTGGGTGACCAGCTGTATTGGCAGCTACCTCCCAATAGGTTGGCACAATGAGTGCTTATTGGCTACAGACTTGGGAGGTGGGAGGGCCTAACCAGAAAATACTTTGGAATGAAGCATCATGATAGCCGATGTGTCTGGACTCTGCTCATAGCTACTAGCCACTCCTCCTCGACCATGGGTGCCACCCACTGCATTTGCAACAGCAGTGTGTGGAATGATGTCTGGTTGTGACTAGGCCCCACCATGGCAGGTAAGCTGTGGGATCAGATGCTACAGATGAAAGTGAAAGAGATGTGGAGTGATGGGGCTAGATCCAATAACTGCAGATTTATGTTTACTGAAGATATCACAGTGCACCAACAAACAAGCGAGGATGGACTAGACAACCAATGTTTCATGGACCGAGGAAAAATAGGAAGTGTGCCAAAAGGCATTGATATGTTTGGTCCGTATGTTCTTTTTTTTCTATCAGTGTTTTTTCCTCCTGTCACCTGCGTCTGCCCGAGTGCACCCCCCAATCCCCATCACCAATCTTCTCATGGACTTACTGGATATTCAGCACTTACATGGAACCCTTATTTGGTGGGTGGCCTGCTGTGTCAATCATGCAAGAGCCTGTGGGGCATGATGGCATGTAGCAGCCCAGCGGTTTCCTCCTAGATTTTCTCACAGGAGCTGGAGCATAGGGATGTGTGCATCTGCACATCACGCACCAACTCTTCCCCTCTGCATGTTGTTCCACTGCACTGCCACCTGGCCACCACCAGGTGGCAGTCTCTGTAGTGGGAACTGGTGTCCCCCTTCATAAGGAAGAAGAGCTGCCATCATTTGGTCAAATCCTCCCTCACTTTGCTGACCCACTGAATGACTCTGCCTGTTTCAGAACCTGCGTTGGCAGCATGAGGGGTAAAAGTGCAATTGCTCCACATGGGGCTGGCTAAGCCCATACTATCGTGTTTGTTAATGCACTACGGATATGTTCAATTAAGAAGATTTGCAGGCCTTTTGTGTAAATAGTGAGCTGAAGCTCAAACTAAAGCTTGCGATAATCCATAGGGAAAATGGAGAGGTGTACAAATTGGAGGGGTCAATGGAGCAGGGTAGGGGCAGGTCTGAGGCATGGTCCCCAGGCTAAAATGGCTGGGGGCATCTTTGGAAGGATGGTGGGGTGCACTGGTTGTGGGTCAGCCATGGTACTGGATATACTTTTGAAAGTGGGGGATTGCATAGTATGTAGGCAGTTTGCGCAGCTGAGGGAGGAGGTGAGATGGCTGAGATGGATGCTAAACTGGGAAAGAAAAAAGGGAGAGGAGTATAATGGAGGACAGGAGGGGCTCCACTGAAGGAGCAATAGAGATTAGGAAGGGAGCTGTGGGGGTATGAAGAATGGTTAAAAGGGGAGCTATAAGGGGACAAGGAGCAAACACAGAAATAGGCAGGGGAGGATGCCATGGGGAGTGGAGGAAAACAAGAGAGTATGGAAGCAGGGTAGAAAGGCTAGAGGATGACTCTAGTGGGGCTACAGGAATCCCAGATAGAGGCAGCAAGGGCACAAGGGAAACCAGAGGGAATGGTAGGAGGTTAAGTATAAAGGACCAAAGCCCGCACAGATGGCAAGGGAGAAGGAAGCAAGGGGTGGAGCCCCAGCCAGATTGATACAGGCAGTGGGCTTGGAGCAGAAAAACAGATATGCTCCACTAGGAGCACTAAATGGGGGAGAAAATCAGGAAAGTGGAGTTGAGGAGTATCCAGGGGACATAGGAGAAGCAAGCATGAAGGAAGATGAAAGAAAATTGGAAAAGGGGAACGCGCTTTTGGCAAAGAACAAGGAGGGTAGTAAACATAGGGATAAGGGCTCAGGGGTGAACACACCCCAGAAAGGGAAACCCAAAAGGGGGAGGAGACAGGGAGCTCAGGTTCAAAAGGGCTAGGGCTAGATGGGCTGGGAAAGGGGAAACTTCTCTGGGGAATTCAAGCAAGGCATGGCTAGGGGCAAATCAGAGGGGAAGGAAAAAGCCTGCGGATGGTGGGGCAGAGGCAGTCAGTCTAGCAATAAATGCCTGTGGAGTGCATAGAGCTAGGGGAGCACAGGGGGAAGACAGTACTCTGGGAAATGAAATGGGCAAAAGGGATAGTGAGAATAGGGTGGGAAATGAAATGGAAGGGGTTGGGAGAAGGATGGAAGGGAAATTGAAACAGAAGGTGATGGAGAACAGGGTCCTAGTTGTTGGGGACTCTAATAAAAGGAATTAGATGGGGGGTCAGGGGGGCAAGAGTAGCGCAGTATGGGTTGAGTGTCTGCCAGGCAAGATGGCGGCAGAGGTCATTCACTATATTCCCTCAAGGGGGAAACAGCAGGATGAGAAAACACACCTGATGTTCCACCTGGGAACAAATGAGCTGGCTGCTAAAAGCCTGTTGGAGGTGCAGGCAAGATTTAGAGCACTTGCTAGAAACAGCAGTCTGGGGTTCAAATCAGTGGCTTTCTCTGAGGTGTTGCCAGTACCAAAGGCAAGTACTGATAGGAGGCTGAGGATTAAGGAGTTCAATGAGTGGCTGGTGGGTGGTGCAAGCAAATGGGGTATGATGTTAGTAGGGAACTGGGGATCCATGTGGGGGGATGAGAGTCCATTTGCTCCAGAAAGACTGCACCTGAATAGGGAGGGTACAGCAGTGCTAAAAGACAAATTAGGAGAGTTCATAGAAGAAACCTACAATTTAAAGTAGATTGGGGGGAGGGTGGGAAAAATCTGCACCACAAGGCAGGAGGAATATGGGGCTGCCGGCATCCCCCAGGATAGTGCTAAAATACTGGGCATGAGGGAGAATAGAGACGGGGGGGGGGGGATGTTGAGGGAACCTCGTGGAAGGGCATAGCAGCCAGTGCCAGGAGCTTAGCAAATAAGAATGTGGACTTGGAGGCCATCATGGGGGACAAAGGACTGGATATAGTAGCTATAAGTCAGACCTGGTGGACAGAGCTGCACACCTGGAAAATGACGATCCTAGGTTACAGACTGTTCAGAATGGATAGGGAGGGTACGAAGGGGGGAGGAGTTGCTTTATACATCAGGGAAGGCGTAAATGTAACTGAAGGACAAGATGAGGATGGGGAGACTGAGCTACTCTGAGTAACGCTAGGCAGGAGGATGGGAGAATCCTTGTGACTGGGGGTGGTATGCAGGTCACCTATGCAAGGGGAGGAGGGTGATCAACAGTTAATTCAGGCAGTCACAAGGCTGTCCCTAAAAGGAGAGGTACTGCTGGTAGGGGACCTAAACCTCCCAGATGTAGACTGGGAAATCCTGGAAGTAGCATCGTCAGGGAGCAGGGAGATACTTTCTGCGCTTCAGGGGTTTTTCCTTCAACAGCTAGTCAGGGAGCTGACAAGGAGCAACAACCTGCTGGATGTGGTCCTGACAAATGAGGAGAGTGTGGAGGAGGTGCAGGTGGGAGATGCCTTGGGCAACAGTGACCACAGCACGGTAATGTTCAGGGTCAGGGCAGGGAGGGAGACAAGTAAAACCAGTACTGCAGTCATGGACTTCAGATGCACAGACTTTGACAAGATGAGAAGAATAGTAAGGGAGACAAAGGAGGGTACAGAGAATATAGGGACAGTGGAGGAGTTATGGCAAGCTATCAAGGAAGGGGTACTGAAAGCTGCGGAAATGTGCATAAAAAAGGTTAGGAAGAACAAAAGGGGGGAGGAGACTACTTTGGTTTACAAAGGATGGTGGGGCAGTCAGGGAAAGGAGGAGGGCTTTCAGAAAATTTAAGAGGACACTCAGCGAGGAAGATAAGGAAGAGTATAGGGAAAAGAGGAGTATGGCAGGGAAGAAGATCAGAAGGGCAAAAGCAGATACTGAGGAGAAAATAGCAAAAAAGGCCAAAAGGGGGGATAAAACCTTTTTCAGATATGTGAGGGAGAAGAGAAAGGCAAGGTAGGGGATTACTAGGCTGAGGGGGGGAGGGAGAAATAAAATTGAAAAGGGACAGTGAAAAAGCAGAGGTATTAAATAAGTACTTTAGCTCGGTATTTACGGAGGAGGAGGATGATAGGGGACCTGCTCTAAAGCTGAATTAGGAAAGGGGGCAAATGGGTGGATCTGAGCCCATTCACTGTGTATAGGGTTAGGGCAGAGCTAGATAGATAGGTTGAGGGTGGACAAGGCAATAGGGCCTGACGGGTTACACCCCAGGGTGATCAGGGAATTGAAGGAGGAGTTGGCTGCACCCTTGACAAGGCTCTTCAACTTGTCCCTGGATACAGGGAGAGTGCCAGAGGACTGGAAGAGGGCAGATGTAGTGCCTTTACACAAGGGAGGTAGTACGGAGGTGAAGGGGAACTACCGACCGGTCAGCTTCACGTCAATGGTGGAGAAGGTGATGGAGGCATTAATCAAGGAGAGGGTGGTGGATTATCTGGAGGAGAGTGGCTTGCAGGACATCAGACAGCATGGCTTCACGAAGGGGAAGCCTTGCCAGACAAACCTAATTCAGTTCTTTGACTGGGTGACTCAGGTGATCGACCGGGGGAAGGGGGTGGTGGACGTGGCCTATCTAGACTTCAGTAAGGCCTTTGAAACTGTCCCCCATAGGAGGCTGGTAAGCAAGATGGAAAGCCTGGGGTTGGGTGGGAAAATAACAACCTGGGTGAAGGCCTGGCTGTCAGGAAGAACTCAGAGTGTGGTGCTAAATGGGGTGCACTCCTGGACAGCGAGGGTGAAGAGTGGTGTGCCACAGGGGTCACTTCTCTTCAATATCTACATTAGTGATATTGTTGAGAGTTTGAGGGGGAGGGTGTACCTATTTGCTGATGATACAAAAATAAGCAGTAGGGTGAACACCCCAGGGGGTGGAGGACATGAGGGAGGAGGACTTAAAGATGCTTGAAAAATGATCTGGGATGTGGCAGCTGAAATTTAATGCCAAGAAGTGCGTTGTGATGCACTTGGGGAGGAGGAACAGAAGAGCAGGGAACACCTTAGGTGGGGAGGAAATTAAAGCAACAGAACAGGAGAGGGATCTGGGGATCATAGTCATCTCGAACCTTAAGGTAGGAATCCAATTTAGCAGGACAGCAGGAAAGGCCAATGGAATGTTGGCATGCATAGGTAGGGGCATTACTAGCAGAAAGAAGGTGGTAATAATGCCCCTTTGCAAAGCCATAGTGAGGACACACCTGGAGTATGGGGTTCAGTTCTGGAGGTCACATCTCTGCAAGGATATAGATGCACTGGAGAGGATTCAGAGAAGGGCAATCAAGATGGTGCACAGGTATGCAGGGGAAAGTCATACAAGCAGAGGTGTAAGGAGCTGGATCTGTACACGCTGGAGACAAGGAGGGAAAGGGGAGACATGATTGAAACTTTTAAATATGTAAAGGGGCTCAATAAAGTGGGAGAAGAGGGTTTACTTAAGAGGAAGGAGGGGGTCAAAACTAGAGGGCACAGCCTCAGACTGCAAGGAAAAAGATACAGGGGCAATGTGAGAGGGCGTTTCATCATGGAGAGGGTGGTGGAGCCCTGGAGCAGACTACCAGACAGAGTGGTGGGGGCTAAATCTGTGGAAGATTTCAAGAGGGCATGGGACAAGCATATGGGGCTGAGTATCAGGGGAAGGGCGGGGGCTGGCAGGGAGGGGGAGGTGTAGAGGGGAAAAGAAGGGCAGACTAGATGGGCTGGTATGGCCCTTTTCTGCCATGAAGTTTCTACGATTCTGTGATTTTATGAAGCTGAAATTGATGATGATGGGGGTTAATGAGCTCCAGTAAGATACAATATGTCACACAAAAACTGTTTCATGGGCAGTTTCATTATTTAATTAGAAAACATTTCACCAGGTAAGCTAGAAGAGTCCTCTAGGCAATAATAAAATAAATGATAAACAAATACAACAGTGGAAGTTGTTTAGAGTTTGTGCAGCTAAACATGGCATCTTCAGTACAATTACACCCCGCTGTCAATTCTTCTTGAATCATGGCCGAATGAAAAGTTCTAGGCTTTTTGGCATGACATTTTATACTTTCATCCAATCTATTCCAAAAATTTGCTGCAGAAAATGAAAAAGTAATTTCCCCAAATGTATCTTTTGGTGTCACCTCTATGTCTGGTAGTTCTCAAACTATATTTATGTTTAGTTTAACCAAGTTTTTCTGTCAGACAAATTGGTTTATTATATAGCATAATTTTGTTTACTTGATTGGCCCAAATTAACTTCCTTTATTCTTCAGTGAGAGCCAGCCCAAGGCCTTATACATTTGGCAGCGAAACGTTTTAAAGTTACAAAGTAAAACAAGCCTTGCTAGTCGATTATACAAGACTTTGGCTTTCCTCAAAGTAGCATTTCCAGCATATCCATAAATATGGCTACCATGATCCAAGACTGGCATGAGCAGTTGTTTTACTATGGTTTGTCTTATAACATTATTTAAATAATAGGCTGTATGTCTAAAAGCACTAAGCCTATTGTTTACCTGTTTGTAATTATTTCAATATGATAGTCGAATTTCTTAGTTTGATCCACCCAGATTCCCAGATATTTATATTTGGAGGCTAGGGCAAGTGGAACTTCATCACTTGTTTTTATTGTCAGCTTTGGGCCAGTGCCCCTCCTGCCAGTGGGGACTGGACCCAAAGATAAAACCTGAGATTTCTTTTACTATTAATACTAACTTGGAACCCACAAACCATTTATGCAGAATAGTGAAGTCTATTTGCCCTTTTCTTTCAATTTGTTAGTCACTGCTGGACGCAACCAACATGGTGTCCATGCAGAGGCAAATTTCTGAAATACTATACATATGTAATATGGCAATCTATTCATGTAAATTAAAAACAATAAAGGTTCCAATATGCAACCTTGGGGTATGCCCCTACAAACTTTATTCCATTCTGACAGTTTTCCCTCAGTACAAACACTTTGGGTCGTTATCAGCAATATATAAACCAATCCATGTGCAGGTATGTGGTGAGATGCCGCTGCCTTTTAGCCTTTCCAAAACAATTTGGTAATCAACAAAATCGAAGGCTTTCAAGTCCACAAGTGCCTGCCACTATTTTTAACAGCAGACTTATGTCTGTGTCCACATGGCCAGGCTAGACCATCTAACATGCCCATTAGATTTGCATCTGAATTTGTGTCAGAAAATTACTATAAATCAAATCTGCATCTTTGTATGCAACTTGTTACAAACTGTGATTTTGTTGTGGTTGCAGATTTATTTTTCTTATGAAAATTGGGTGAGTGACTGGCAGAAAGACTGCGTGGGGAACACAGACGCGGGTGGATCTTGCAGTTTCCTTTGTGTCTGATCCCTTTGAAAATCTAGCTCCAAGCCTTTCAATTTTGATCTGATTTTAGTTAGTTTTATGCTCCATTGTTAGTCAGAGCTAAATGTTTTATTGTTGACTATTGAAAGGTTTGACTGAGTAAGGAATGTAGAGTTCTTTTGCTGATGAGCCTTGTATTCAGTAAATAAAAGGACCACTTACTCTAACCAAAATATGCCACAGTTTATAATAGAATGCCTGATTTATTATACAGTGCAACTATTGCTATCTTTCTTGTCCAGATTTCATTGTTGCAAGAATCCAAGGGTGACTACGAATTTCCTGAGGATGATCTTGAAGACAGACTTGATGTTCAAGATCAGGTATGCCTTACAAATATTTTATGCACCATTTTCTCTGTTGGATTTCAAAGTAAGCTACTCACATTAGAGACCCTATTCATCTGTGGTCTTTTGCATGATGCAGGGGACCATAAAAGACATGTTTGGCAACCATTTGCATCCCCGGTGTGGAACAATAGAAGCCATGCCATTTTTATCTCACGTGTCTACCACAAGACTTTTTCTGTCCTCAGGAAATGAGGCCGGCTAGGGGTGTTGCCTAGGGAAGTTGTCATAAAGGGACTATGAAGAATTACCTAGAGTTGTGGAAGTTGCACATTCCAGAGAGAATGTGCAGCTTTCTGTGTCCGCTTATACTAACACATTGCCCCGCCTCATGTTCATTTTGTTAAATTGAAAGAAAAAACATTTCTTGGGATCTATTAAATAAAGAATTTAGAGGTGTCTTAAAAAGTGTGTTAATGGGAAATGGCAGCTCTGCCTTTATTTCCTATACTGGACATGTCCTTTCTGTATATCGGAGATTCACTTTCTCCTGCACAGTAAGAAACTAGGGAAGGGGTCAGAAGGTCCTGATGCAGAATCAGGAGCATGATCTAATGAAGTCTGCATTGCTCTGAAAACATCCAATCTTGGTTGCCCTGACCTCAAAGAGTAGTTTTCCTGCATACAGCAGCTTTCATGAAAATAATGATGCGTGTGACACACTATTTTGGCACAGGAGTCTACTTTCCAGACACTACTGCATCCCACTGATACCATTAGACCATCTCAAAGATGGCATAACAATGCGGGCATAAGTCAGCTTTGAATATAGGGTTAGCAGATCTGTGAACAACCTGCTCTGAAAATGCTGCTCCAAATGTTTTGCAGTGTTTCCACCACAGCATTAGTTCTGCCTCATTTCCTGACTGAGGTTTACTGTGGCTACACTAGAGTGAAGTCTGAAGGTTTGGATTCTTTACCAACCTGCCCATAGTCAGCTGTCTTGACTGATCATCTATAAATACCATCAAGAGAAGATTGCTGAAAGTGCCCTTCATTACTGTTCTAGAATTTAGAGAGCTGATGTTTAAGTGTACTCTGTACGCAGAGATTAATAGATACTCAAGAGTTGAAAACATAAGCAATAACACATTATAGAGCGTGCACTAACTGAGGCATATACACACCCACTGGGCGTTGTCAGGGATGAGGCAAACCTGAGTGCCTTAAACACCCAAGAGAAGTGTATGTATTCAACCAACGAATGCACATTCTGGTGTATGTTAATTGCACTAATAAAATATCCTTATGTCAAAACAAAACAGATGAAGAAGTGGCCTATTTTTTTGAAAAATACAAGAAATTGTAGGAGCAAAGTTACATTTGAAAACAAGTGACGTTTTCAATTGGGCCACTGGGTGGCACTAGTGTTTAAGGCCTTTGGATGTGGCTGCTACCTTCTATTGTCTGTAACTTTCTTTTCTTAGTGAAGCCTGCCCACCCCCACCCCATATGCCTTGGTTTTTATTTGAATAATCCCTTTTTTTCCATCCCAGCTGTGTGGTTTCATCCCTTCCTAGTGCCCCACCTACAGCCCCACTCTTTCAAATGCTGTCCATCTTGCCTAGATAGCGTCTTCCCATGTGCAGGAGCTCAGCTGTTTAAAACATACTACTGAGTGTGACACGAAGAAGCCTTCCGGGGAGTGGGAATCCTGATCTTCAAACCACTCCACTGTGCACAGCTGAATGGGGTCTCTCGTTAGCAGGAGCCCTGGTCTGGACATCATACTACTCAGCACAGTAGGATGGGGCTTCCCCGTCAGCAAATGTCCTGCTATGGAAAACATGCAGCCGAGCATGACGGGATGGAGCCACCTGTCAGCGAGAGCCCTGCTGTGGAAAACACACCACCAGGCATGGCTAAATGAGGTCTCATCAGCAGGAGCCATGCTGTGAAAAACACACCACTGAGTGCAACTAACTGGGTCAGCCTGTGAACACAGGCCCCACTTTGGAAATCATGGCATGGAGCATGACTGGATAGGGCCACCTGTCAGAGGGCACTCCAGTTTGGAAAACATGCCACTTTTTGCCATTGGGTGTGTGGGGCCTCCCTTTGGTGGGAGCCCTGCTCTGGGAAACAGACTGTTCTGTACAACTTTCTGGGGCTTCCCAGTCAGGGGCTGCCATCATTAAAGTTGTGCTATAGAACATTACTTGGAGGGCTTTGTCAACATGCAAACCTACACTACCTGTCGGTACTTTCAGTGAAGAAGTGGGGTCATTTTTTCCTTAGCAGTAACAGGGTAAAGTGAAAATGATAACCTCAGGAATGTGAAGGGAATTGTTTTTGGGAGGGGCTAGTGGTTGGTGTACAGGTAGCAGCCATCTTAGCTATGGCAAGTTAGATTTGGAACTTCTGTATTGATTGGGATGCTAAGAATCAGAACAGTCCATTCCATTTGCATCCTTTAGATTTACAGAAATTCCAGTTTTAAGGCCAATTCTATAGTAGGAATCAAAATTTCTGATTTCACAACTGGCTATATTCTCCAGTTTTATCCACTCAGCTACACTAGGCCCTGGCTCCACCAGCCCAGACACACACATGCTATAACAAATAAGGGTACTAGGAGAAGATGTCCACCTTTCTTCCCACCCTTGCAGTCCCCATTTCCCTATTGTCACAGTTACCTTAGAAATAGAGGGCTCAGTCATGGTACCCCCATTTCATGCCACTTCCAGTCTGTCATGTTCACCTCTGTCTGTCAGTGTCCCTTAGTGTGCTCTACAGTCTGTTCACGTACTGGCTAAAGAAAGTACTGTGTCCAGTCAATGATATGTTCTCTAATCCTTTCAGCTCCACAATACTTTGTTTAATAGTTACTTCAGATATAAGGCCCTATACACAAAAGCATGGGTTATATGTGTGAAGTGTGCATATAATGCCCACATAGCTACACTGCCCTGGACAGGTGCAGGTTTATTTATTTATTTATTTAGCTTTTGTTTACCGGGTAAGTACACTAGACAGGTATTAAGCCTATTTTCAGGAACAACCATGAGCACCCCCAGGGCACCTGTCCATAGTCCATTCCCATGATGTGCGGCTGTGCGAGGGTGGATCATAGCTGCATGGGGAGTGGATCACGGGGTGTAGATGGGCATCTAGTGGGATGCCTGGTCTGGTTCCACTGTCTATCCCCTGCTGCACATGTGCAAGGGATTCTGGGAAGATGCAGACCCTAGGAATCGGGATCCAATGGGCAACTGCCCAAATGACTACCCCCAGCCCTCTCCAGCAGCCTGGTGAGCTGGAGCAGCAGTGTGGTGTGGGTCTCTGTGCCACCGCCTCCATCAGGTGTCCATTGGGGGCATAAAAGTTATGGCTGGGTCCCTGTCATGTAACTTGTACCCCCCCCAGCCAGCACTCTGTGCCTTAGTGAATGTTGTGGAGTGTGGGCATGCCCTGTGGCATGCCCCCTGACCACCTATGTCACATAGCTGCATGGGTGGCCTGTGGATCTGGTGTGCAAGGCACTAGCACACCTTTTCTTGAATGCCGTGGGACTCTGCTGCGTGGCATTCGGTCATGGATATGCCTACGCGCCGCACATTCGCGGCGTGTAGGCATTTGTGACTAAGACCCATAGTGTGTACCAAAAAGTGATCAAATAATGTGGCCAGTGGACAGTAGAGTGACCAACCCAAACCCTCCAGCCTCTATTGCTGACTAGCGTAGACAGAATGTGTGAACATTCTCACATTCGTTCAGTCTGTAGTGGCTGATTGAGAGGTGAGTGGATTTTGGCTACTCACCTTGCTATATACCAGGTCACACTATTTTAATTGTTTTTGGGACACAATGAATTGGATTACTGGAAAGGGAAACACAGAAATGAAGAACTTGACAGTAGGCTCTACTTGATGTCTGGCTCTGTAACCCCAACCCCCGCTTTCCACTAAGATTCCCTTCTGCCTGTCACATTTATGCTTGAAGCCCACCATTGTTTTTTCCCCCACTATCTCTGTTGGAAGACTATTCATGGCATCTATTACTCTTTCGGTGAAGAAGTATTTCCTCACATCTCTCTTAAATTTTTCCTCTTCCAGCTTCATTGCTTGTCCCCTTGTTGTCATGCATCTTTTTCTCTGAAAAATAATCCCCTCCTGTACCCTGTTTAACCTTGTGAGGTATGTATGTCTTTTCATGTCCCCCTCCCCTTCCAGGGTGTACATATTGAAGTCCCTCAGTCTTTCCTTGTAGGGCTTCTGATGCAGCCCCTGTATCATTTTATCGACACTAATGTGCGTGCCCAGAGTCAGGGCTTTATTTTACAAACATTAATTTAGCATAGTTACAATGCTCAGTTTCTGGCAAGAGTTGGCATAGTTAGTTCGGCTCACTTTATATAATCAAAATCCGAATGAGCCCCATAGTGCTTGAAATATTTGGAACTCCTCCATGAACGGGTTTACTAGTGCTGTGGTGCCATGGTTCATTGTAAGTGTGCATTAGCATTGGGTGGCCATTCTAGAGCAGGTCATCAGAAAAAAAGGTAGTTATACAAAAATTAAAATAAATGGCAATAATAAGGCATTCTGAACACACATATAATGGAAAAGCTTTTAAATGGTTGTAGGGATGTATTTGTAATGGGGATTTAAAATTGAGGAAAAACAGCTGACAGTGTCCCTTAAATGTTAATTAAAGTGCCGGTCCAGTGGTGCTGAAGGTTGAGTCACTGGACTACACACCATGCGTCATGCCAGTGACCTGGGTTCGGGAACGACTTTGGGTCATCAGAGTGCCGGCATGGGAGGGGGAGAAGGGTGGGAGCAGGACTGAGCGGTGGATCTTTTGTCCTGGGGGGGTGTCACCCTCCCACAGTCCCGCCATCACCAGGCAGAGCCCCGGTGGTGGTGGTGCAGGCAGGTCAGGTGACCAGTATGATGGGGCGTCCCGCAGTGCGTGGTGTGTGCATGCCTCCACACACGTGTGCTCACACCAAAGATGCAAGGGTGGTGGGCCGGGAACAACAAGGGAAAAAAAAGCACCAGAAAGACATAATAGAAATAAAATGTTAATTAAAGTAACATTTAAACCATTCACTGAGGTCTGCGGCTGCACTCCCAGAAGGATGCAGGCCATCACCTCTGTATAGGCCCATATCCTTCCAGGTTGGTCCTCAGGTCCCACTGTAGCCAAACCCCTCTTTTCTACACCATTCCTTCAACCACGAGTGGAAGCTCCTGGTATGGAGAATCCTATCCTCCCCTTACCATAAACAGGCAGCATCTCAGTGAAGGCCGTCTTGCATGCTACCTGCCTAAGACCCCTCCCCAGTTCCCTGAAATCTCCCTGCACAATCCAAGCCCCATCTCTAGCTAGGTCATAGAATTAGAGAGAACATGCAATTGATTGGACACAGCACTTTCTTACACCAGTACATTAGCAGACTGTAGAGCACAGTAAGAAACACTGATGAACGGCATGAATGTAGGAGAAAGGCAGCGGCATGCAGCATGGGTACCGTGATGCGACAACCTGTTTCTTAGGGAAAGGAGAAGAAGGGAGACAATGGGGGCTATGAAGGTTGGAGGAAAGGAGGTTGTCTTGTACTAGTATAAGCATAATCTTTAATTGTGTCATTGTGAGCACTGTGTGGGTGGGAGTGGGGTGATGGCTGTGACCCTGGGTAACAAGGATGGTATTGGATTTAATTGGCTATGGAGTTGGCTCAGATTCTACCCATTGTCAACAAGTAGAATTTTGGCCTGCTATTCAAAAAATCTTAATTGTTAAAAAAAAAAAGGTCAGAATCCTACCAATAAGATTCTGTGTCTTGGAATCTGAGCATCCCTAGTTCTGACGTTGTTAAGGCGATATTTAGTTCCACTTGTGAGGTTTGTGGTTGTTGAGAGATTTCCATAACCTTATTGACCAATCATGTTGCTGCATTTTCAAAAGCCATTTTATAAAAAGTATATGAAAAGTTCTGTTGACATTATAACCGGCCATTTTGTTTTTTGTTTTCTTCACAGACCCTCCGCCGTCTTGCTGCATAAACTAGAGCTGAGAAAAAGTCCATAACTGAGGAGTGTAAAACAATATGTGAGCTGTGTGAATGAATTTTTAATCATGTGATGTATAAGGATTTATAAAAGTGGCATATGACCACCATGTATCACATATCTATGCATGAAAAAGGGAAGAAACGATATTTGATCACTTTTTGAAACCTTCTTTAGTAATCTCTGTCATGGATGGAGCGATGCTCTTTCTTTTACAAATGTATGTATACTAAGGGATCACTGGCTATGTTTGCATTAGCATAAATTTGAAAACATCCATGATAACTTTATTCCAATGAGCCAAAATAGTATCCAAAAATTATATTTTTATATGAAACAAAAATCCTCTATTATACAATGGGGTCCAAGAATAGCTTAACCTGATTGGCTGACTGACATTTTTTACCCATGGTAAATCCTACGATATACCAACGGGGAAAAGGTGCCAGTCAGCTGCATCTCAAAGAAATAAATCAGATCCCTGAAATCTACCATGCCGCCATCTTGTTTTACCCACTAAAACAAGAAATACTGGTGGACCATTAAAAGGGTAATAAACGTAAACACATGCAAAATCCACACCACATTGTGTCTGAAACATCTGTATCCGCACTTTCTCCCGTAAATGATTCTGCCACTCACCTCTTAAACATTTGCCAGTGTCTGCTGTGGTCCGCTCCTGGGGTCTGCTACGATGTTCCAGAATCCCTCAGAAGTTGCAACCGATCAAGGCAACAGAATAGCCTGATCTCTCTGTTTACTAAAAACACAGCAAGAACAACAAAAAAAAAGATTCCCTGTTAGTAAAACAGGCAGTTGCACAGGAAGCAGACCACTAAATCTCACTTGCTCTCTACTCTCCACTCCTTCCCCAGAGATGGTCACGTGCAGTCCCGCTCTCTGTGTCTCTGAGTCCCAACAGTCAAGAATCAAGACAACCACACTCAATAAATGGCCGATCTCCCCCTTCAGTAAAACAAACAAAACAAAAGATTCCATATCAGTAAAACAGGCAGTTGCCCAGGAAGCAGACTGCTACATTACCCTCACTCTCTACTCCCGCTTGCTCAGCTCTCTCTCCTCTCTTTTCACAGAGTTTCTTGGGTGCAGTCCCACTCTCTGTATCTCCAAGTTACAACAGTTTAAATCCCGCTGCATTTCACTTTCTCTCTACTCTCCGCTCCTTCCCCCGAGTCAGTCATGTGCAGTTCTGCTCTCTGTGTTTCCAAGTTCCAACAGTCAAGAATCAAGATAACCACACTCAATAAATGGCCCGATCTCCCCCTTTAGTAAAACAAACAAAACAAAGATTCCATGTCAGTAAAACAGGCAGTTGTCCAGGAAGCAGACCGCTACATTTGCCTCACTCTCTACTCCTGCTCGCTCTACTCTCTCTCCACTCCTGTCACAGAGTCTGTAGGGTGCAGTCATGCTCTCTCTGTCTCTGTCCCAACAGTTTAAATAATAAAAACAACAATAAAAAAAACAGAAACTTTCTTGGACAGCTTATACTCCCTGCAACACTGGAATCTCCTCACTTGGTGTTGCTTTGGAGATGGTGCCCTGTCCTAAGATGCTGCTTTACATGAACGTGGGACAAACTGCTCTGACTTAGAAAAGTTACAAGGGGGCTGCCCTTCCACACAGGTAGAGATACTTCTTTAAAGTTTTGTTTGTAGTTTTTTCTACTTTGAGACACAGTGTGGTGCAAGGATGCAGACTTGTAACTTGTCTAACTAACAACAGACCATGTCCCAGTTCATGTAAAGCAGCCCCTTAGGACAGGCACTATCTCCATAGCAAAACAGAGCTATTTTTTCTGTTGGAGCAATGAAACTGCATAAAAATAATGCAAAATGCAAAAATAAAACTAGTTTTCTTTATTTTTCTTTGTCACCAAAAAAAGGGGGCCATTGTATAATCACACTAAACCACTCCACAGTGTGGGTTATGCTAGGATTTACCCACGGCTGACCTGGTTTGACCACTCGGCCTGCAGCCTTGTGGCCGAACCACACCAGCCATGGGTAAATCCCAGCACAACCCACACCATGTTGTGGTTTATTGCTTAATGAATTCACTGCCTTTGTGCAAATGTATTTGATCACTAATGTAAATGTTGCCACTGCTAACATTTTAAAACCTGATATGATTGCAATAAAGTATTATGGTACTTGTATCCTGAATAAATGTATACTTCATTGTAGCCATATAATTGTTACAGGAATTAAACAGTTAGGCATTCATTCAACTATGGACATTGATTTTACTTCCTCCTATGTTTACTTGTGATTTTGAAATGCCATTGTCACTATGCCTCCTACCAGTCTTTGGACTTTATAAATATATATATATATAACATAGGGCTGGTATGTAGAGCCTGAAGAGGAACTTTCCTGTCTCTGCATCAAGTCTACAGCGCTATCTCCTTAGATATTCAGAAATCTTTAGAGGTCCCAGCCCATTCCCATGCAGTGAACAAGAGGGAGAGACAGAGATGGTATTAGTAGCAAAACACTAAAACAGCAGACTTCGAACTAGAGGCCCCAGCTCTGCCATCATCAGGTCCTTTACTGTACGTGGAGCAGGAGATTATGATCTGATCTTCAGTGCAACTTCATTAGAATGGCATGTACTCCTTAAAAGAAAACTACATTTAAACTGCAAGCCTGTCTTTTTTTTTAAAAAGCTGCTTTTGAATACTGGTTCACATCCTGCTATTGTTTCATCTTTAGATTTTTTTTTTAGTAAATTCTGTGAGCATTTCTGATTTACACACTGGTTGTAATACCATTTTAGAACTGTAGTAATGTAGTTTGTATTGTGTCCTTGCTAAGCTCTTACATTGTTGTCACAGTGCATCCATATTCTGCTATAGAACACAGTGGCTGAAGTAAGCAATAACACAGACAGGGTGGGATTTATACTGAAATTCCCTAACCCCCGGGGGGTAACACACCACCACAATGACATTTCCACAGTGAACTCTACCACAGCGACAAATCTCGCCAGGTCAAGCCGTGGTGCGCTTTGAATGGCACCCGCTGATTTCCGTGGTTGCCGCCCTACCCGAATCAGTTCCGACTCGGAGTTGGTTCTTTAGAGATGGGAAGTGTGGGGGGCAGAGCTCCCCACAGAAAAACAATTTGTCCCAATGGGAACAAAGCCGACTGTTGGCATTGTTCCCGTCACTGTCGGGGGTGTCGACAATGACGGTGTCATTGTACTGACGTGGAACCACACCGGGTGTGTGTGTGTGTATATGTGAAGAGGCCAAACACTGCAGGAAGTGCATCAATTGTTTTTATAAAAAGGATTTTGTGTGACATTGTTAACAAATTAGTAAATTAGTAAATTTAGTAACATTTTTAAAAATGTTCTCAAATCTTTTTTTAGCTAAATAGTTCTGCTGGAAGATTGGGTAAAAGGTGTTGACGTATGAGCATTTTTTGCTTTTTGCATTAAAGTGGGCCTTCCTTAGTGTGCCATTGTTGGTTTTAATTTGTTTTTCTTTTAGGTTCTTCACAGTTTTACTTTTCTTTACATAGAAGTTGCAGACAGAGCAGGCAGGACACAGCAAGCTAAAGAGCTATTCGAAGTACTACATTTGATATTTTCAGCTGTGTGTTGGGAGAAGTTTTGAAAATTTTTAAAGCACAGAAATCCTTTGGCCCTAAAGCAGAATGGAACTGGTGGGTGTTTTTTTTTTTTTTTTAGATAGATCTATGCTGAGATTAGAGTATTGGTGACAATGTTCTTCAGCCAATTAGCATCCAGGATTTAACCTATCCAGTATATAAAGGGACATAAACTACATCATATAGGTCTAAAATGGTATCTACCATCAGGGTATGGGTACACTGTGAAACACCCATTAAATACTATCGGATTGGTTACCTATGATGACACTGTTCTGTCACTTCCTTATGTCTTCAGCCACTGTGATGTGTACATTGTATATCAGTGCTTTGCTAGGTAAATGTATAGCTGTTGTTCACCTGTCTTATCCATGTATTTCACTGCTGCTTTTTACCCTGTTGTATGTAACCTCCCGGGTCGTGACTGAAAATAGGCAGCTCTGCTGTCTAGAGCACCCACCTGGTCAAAAAAAAAAAAAAAACTAAATAAAAATGAATTTACTAAAAGGCCACTAAAGACAAAATAAGGACAGAACTGGAACCAGTATTCAGCAGAGCTTCTACAAGAAACAAATGACTTATGGGTCATTGTTGTTCTCCATTATGAGAAAAATGATCGATGTGCAGTTGTGGTAGTATATTTGTTTTGGTAAATTTCAAACTCAGCTGGCTACAGGTCAGCAAGTAGTTTCTGAAAGGAGCTATTCCATCCTTCGGAGTCTTTATTTTTCACAGAATAGTGCAATAAACATTGCCTTGAATAGAGGTACTTAGTGTTATATTTCCCAGAATTTTTTTTTATGCTTTCTCACGAGGTGGGTACAGTATTATAGCTGCATAGAAATGCCAGAATAGGAATGGGGGGGGGGGGTTGCAATGAGAAGTCCGGCAGTTTTTCCTCCATTCCCACCCTTACTGACCCCTGTACATCCTGCTGCAGAGGAGGTGGTACACAACTCTGTTTCATGCTGCCATTTGTCACTTGCTGAATGCAAATTGTGCATATTTGTATGGTACCCAGCAATTTGCAGCTGGTTAACCCACATACTGGTACATGTTCCTGAACCCTTCCTTACCCTTGCTTGGCTTTTGGCCACCCCCTACCTCCCTCCCCTTAACTCCATAGTTCTGGGAACCTTGTTGATGTTTATTAACCTGTTTTGACTCCTTCTTTCGGCACCAGCTCAGCCTCCCTTCACTCTGGCACTATACACTTTTTGCATTTGCCTAATTTGCACAGATGATTTGTATGCTAATTCATTGTCCTCTATATGCAGTGTTTTGCCATTTTTGTCTGTACTGCACTCAACATGTGCTCTTTATGTCATTCTCATTGTAACCACATCACCGGACTGACTGTAAGTTGTTTGTAATTGTGCTTCCCCCCTTCCCTTCCCTGGCTTGTGCCTGGAAACAAGCCTCGGCTCAGTGTGCTTCTTCCAGTTACCAATTTTAAATAAATAAATAAATATTTAATAAAGAAATAATGTACACCAAAAGTCTCACACAGGGTTACAGGACAGAATAAAAAGATTGCTAACACAAATGCTTCTTGTTTGAAAGAAATTAGCATACATGCCATGGTGTATAGCCACACAGATGTAGTGAGACAAAACATGAATGCACAATCCATCAGGTTTGTCCTCTCACCACCCCCTTTACCTTAGCAGCAATAGACAAGAGTCTCAGAGAGCCGTCATGCCTTTTTTAATATCAGTGTATTCATGAGATCCTCAGGTAGCTCTTTATTCCATTTTGTATTTTGTGTGAAATGATTGAACTATTTCTATATACAATCTGTTACTGGTTCTTCTAAAATACACATTTTTAATGGGACCAAAATAGTTTTTTATTCCAAATCTTTAAATAGTTAGTTTTGTAGTTAGAGGTAAACAGTTTTACTATAAAGATGGCAGCCTCTTGCAGTACCCCAAATGGGATTACCTTTTATCCTTGCAGGCTTGCTCTGTCTGTCTGTCTGTCTATTTATCTCTGTACCTATCTGGCTGTCTGTCTATCTATCTATCTATATCTGTCTATCTAAAGTCTGCCCAAGCTTGTCTAATTATGGGACTGTGCCCTAGTCAGTCCTATCTACCTACCTCCCTTCCCGGTCTGTCCCCTTACTCAGTATTCCCATGTGCCTGTCCCATCCTCCTTTGAAGCATCCCACTGTTTCAGCCCTTTAGACCTCCTCCAGCAGCTTGTTATAGTTCATCACCACTCTTTATTTAAAAACGTACTTCCCGACATTCTTCTTGTACCTCCCTCCCTGCCTGGTACCCGTGGCTTGTTGCGCTCCACCTTAGTTATTCATTCATTAAATCAATCTATCTATCTATCTATCTATCTATCTATCTATCTATCTATCCATATCATGTATAGTGGAGTGTTGTTCTGTATAGAATTCCATCTCTTTTTAAAATGCTGTTCTACCACAGTTCCAAGGTCATGGAATGTGATTCTACCCAACTGTGGTAGAACAGCATTCTAGAACCTCTAGAGACTGCTTGAGTCAGTTTCATTTTGAAAGCAAAATAACTCACACACACACATTTATCACACAGTACTATACACTATAAAAAATACAGGATGGGCAACTCTATGCACAACCAGTGTGTTTTGCCACTTCGGGGTTCTGATTCCCATGGACCTCTCGAGCTTCACTCTTGAGGTCAGAGGAATCAGAAATTTTCTGTGGCAGAACACACTGGTTCTGCATAGTTCCCCATCCAGTATTCTTTCTATCTATCTATCTATCTATCTATCTATCTATCTATCTATCTATCTATCTCTCTCTCTCTCTCTCTCTCTATGTACTGTATCTATCTATCTATCTATTTCTCTCTTTCTCTCTCTATGTACAATATCTATCTATATATGTATATACTGTATGTATGTATGTATGTATGTATGTATGTATGTATGTATGTATCTATCCATCCATCTATCTAGCCTTCTGTTTATCTGCCTTGGATATATAGTCATATACTTGAAGGGTGCTTGCACGTGTTCCTGATAACTAGTAGCAGAGCTCGATTTTGATTAGATTCTTCAGGGTAAGACTAGCAAGGGAGCGAAGCACTCAAAAACTTTGAAAGCACTTAACACACTTAGGGGAATTGATTTCAGTAGAAATAAGAAGGTGTCTGAACTGGCTGCTGGATCCGTTTTTAGGTCCATTGCACTACTACTGTACTTCAAAGACATATCACTGCAACAAAGGTACATATTTAAAAATATCTCATTAATAAACAGTTCATGGCATCTATCTATTTCCAGCAATGAACACAACATACAGTATGATACTATTCAGCTAGAACTAAATGCTATATAATGTATGTTAGAACGCTGTTAACCTTAGGAAATCATCATTTCCTAAGGTTGTTAACCTATCGATGTGACGTAGATATGTTGTTAACCTATCGATCCTACGTCACATCGATAGGTTAACAACAGCGAGTGGTCTGCGCATGTGCACGCTTTTTTTTCGACACGGAAACCGACTGAAGGGAAACCGACGGGGAAGGACTGAAGGGCCGCGGCGGTGACTTTTTAAAAAACGTAAGCCCTTTTTTTTGATAGTGGGATTCATACACTATAAATATCGTATGGTCCTCTATCGGCAACCGTCATTAATCGCCTGAGGCTGTTATGGCGACGTAAAACCTCTCGAGCTTCGCTCTCGAGGTTTACATGGTCACCCTGGCAACCTCTCGACTGTTAACTGACCGGTTAACGATAGAGGACCATACATTATCCTCTATGTTAAGCAGCAGTGCATATCACAGTGAATGTTTTGTAACTATACCTTTTTATTCCTTATAGAGTACCCTTTTGTACTGTTTTGTAAGATACATTTTAACTGTTTTGTATTTGCTGTAGCAGTTTTTTTAGAATTGAAACAATTAAAAGGAGCACTTCTTTTAAAAGGCTATCCCCAGGTTTTCATCAATATCATGAGCAGTTTTGAACACACTCATGTCTAACATCCCTTTTCCTGTGCCTTAAAGTGAACTAGCATGCACCAGGCACTTCTCCCTGATGTAACAGGGACAGTGGGCTTAGAAGAACAGCTGGGTAAACAGAGAACAATCTGGGGCTAGCTATATTAAAAAGAATTTTCTTTTTAATTAGTTCATATCTAATATAGTACTAAATCAGATTCTAAATGGGGAAAAGGGCATCTTACAAGACAGGAGAAAAAGGGTTGGAATAAAAAAAAGAAAAACTAGAGGCATAAATTGCCACCATCCCAGCTGCTTAAAATATTTAAAGATGCTTGCATACGTTCCTTTCAAACTGGTGATATTTGCCCTTTAAAGCAAGCCTAGTTTTGAAACAATGGGCCTTATTCAGCAACCCTTAACACACCTTTATGTGTTCCAGTTTCCTATTATTTTACCCAGCAAAAGAGCCACAAAAAATGCATGTAACTGTTGATGGGTAGGGGAAATTGTAATCTGGGTTCATAATGAAGTTGATAGCGAATTTTTCTATATGGATTGAATTTTAAATAACAGGTGACAAATATAAAGATGATGGACTTAACTAATGAAATACTTTAAAATTAACATTGTTATTTAATCCTTTTAAACATTGATGTAATTATAAATGTTGCCCTCTGTAAGAATCCAGATCTGTGTCTTTGCTCTCATGTGTTTAATAAACAGTCCTTCCTAATTGTATCCATTTGTTTGCATTCTTGCTTATATAGTCTCTGTTCTCTGCTTTTAAACTACATTTTTACAGATTTTATTTTGTGCATATCTTCAGCTGGGAGGGATGAGAGAGAGGGAGCCTCAGGACACAGTTCTTTTTAACCCCTCACTCTCCTCCCCAGCCAAACACCACCACTCTGTGGGCAGAACCAGTGGTTCCTCAACAGGGGATGGTGCCAGGGCACCTATCCCACTCCTATGGGCAGAGCCCTACCTGCAAGACATCTAAATATTTTTTTTTGTGTTGGACATTTGTATCCTTTTTGTTTTAAAGATCTCATTTTGCCAGCTGTTCATCACCATTTTTTATTTCAGTGATTGCACCAGTTTATGAAGTTACCAAAATATTTCAAGGGAGTTATTCAGAAGTTTCCAAAAATTATATTCTTGTGAGAACACCTGCTGTACATTCACAAGATACTGTACAGTAATAACCTTACTCTCTTCTCTGCAGTATCTTATTCCTACTGTATTATCAAAACACCATGAATAAATTTTCAAAAGAAATGTTGGCTACAAATTAGAGATGCCTAGGTACCACTTTATGTAAATTTGATTTGTCATTTTAAAATCATGTTTTACTGGGTCTTGTTGCATAAAAAAAATATGTTCTGTCTTTCCTCCATTTCTTTTTATTGTTAGTTTCTCTTTTTTTCAGACTGCTTGTATTTCTCAATTGTAGCACCAGTCTGCGGCATTTGTGGTAGTGCCTTCAACCTCACCAAAGGGGCAGGCTGGGTCCTTTTCTGAGTTAGTGGGTAAGTGAGTCAATAATGACAAGTGATGTGGTTCCTCCACCCCAGATGACTCCTCGAGAGCTAGGAAACCTACTGATTTTGCCCACAGGAATACAGTTTAAAATTACTTTGGGATTCCCTTCCCACACAGTGACCCCCACACAAATAGCTGTGACTCTAACAAGGGGACAATATGGCCATCTTTAAGCAGTAGCAGGGGTTGCATCTGAGATCCCTATGATTTCTTTGCAACCCCTATGATGTCTCTTGCAGCCCAAATGAACTCCCAAAACAAGGGTTTCCTAGGGTTGGATTAGATTCAATGCAAAGAAGTACAAAGTAATGCACCTGGGAAACAAAAACCCAGGGGAAGAGTACACAAAGGGGGGGTATTAACAACAACAAAAATGGAAAGGGACCTGGGGGTAGTCATATCAGATGACTTAAAGGTAGTCGAGCAATGTGAGAGGCAGTAAGAAGGACTGGGAGGATACTGGGATGCATAGGGAGAGCATCACCAGTAGAAAACAGGAAGTTGTTATTCCTTTGTACAGACTGTTGGTGAGACCCCATTTGGAGTACTGCATGCAGTTATGGAGAAACCATCTCCACAAGGACATAGGCAGGATGGAGGCAGACCAGAGGAGGGCAACTAAAATGGTGCAGGTTCTGCACCAGAAGACATACAAAGAGAGACTAATGGATAAAGGAGCTTAATATGTATACCCTCGAGGCAAGGAGGGAGAGGGTGGACATGATAGAAACTTTCAAGTACCTCAAGGGAATCAACAAAGTCCAAGAGGGTAGCTTCTTTAAGAAAAAGAGATGTGCAAGAACAAGGGGTACAATATGAAGATAGAGGGGGGACGGCTCAGGGACAACTTGAGGAAGTATTTTTTCACAGAGAGGGTGGTAGATGCATGGAATGGCCTTCCTGAGGAGGTAGTGGTGTCAAAAACAGTGGGGGAATTCAAGAATGCATGAGACAGACATAAGGCTGCTCTAGTGGGGGGGTAGGAAGAAGTAGGCAGTTGGTTAACTGGGATCTACAGCTTATCCAATAGGGATGGAAATGGGCAGACTGGGTGGGCCAAGAGGTCCTTATCTGCCATCAAAGTCTATGCTTCTATATTTCTATGTATATAATATTTGGCAGATGGGGGAGTTTTGCAACCTTTATGATTCTGTTGAATTGAAACTTTGCAGCCTCTGTGATTCTTGTGAAATGATGCCACTGGGACATTAGGGAACTTGGGAGCAGGGTTAAAAACTGAAAACAATTACTCACCATAGTCATGCTGTTTCTTCTTAAGGGATCACTCACTATGTTTACACTTTTTGCAGTCATCTCTGTCCTGAGTGATGCCTTGCTAATAAAACCTATGCAAATTTTAGAATTTGGAATGTAGATTCAGATTCGGATGCAGTATAGCGCAGTGGTCTAAGGCTCTAAGCTGCAAATCTGGTGACATCCAGCAGATCAGACCTGGGTTTGAATCCAACAGCTTCCACTTGCATACTGTGCGACCCTGAGCAAGTCACTTAACCTCCTTGTGCTCCAAGGTCCCTCCTGTAAAAAAGCTTTCAGCTTAGTGTGCTATACCTGGTTAAACAACTAAATAATAAAAAAAAAGATTCAAACTCTGCATCCGGCACTACTCTGGCTGTTGCTCAGATATATTTCTAAGCCAGAGAGAAGCAGCAGCTAGTGAAACTAGCTGAAGGGCAAACCAAAAAAAAGTTTTAGAAAAACTTTATAGAATTTTTAAAACACCAAACAAATTGAGGCAATTTTGTGAAATCTTACCATATAAACAATAACAATAAGCTTACAATTGTAGGAACTGCAATAGTAATGCTCAAGCAACCTCAATGAAATATAAACTGATTCTTGTGTGAACCTATTTCAGGTAGGTTCTGGAAGGGGAGGCAGGGTTAGGAAATATTAACATAGTAAGTGATCCCTTAAGAAGAAACAACATTACTTAGGTGAGTGATTTTTTACTTCTAACCCCGGGAATCACTCACTTAAATTTTTACGCTTTACACAGACTCAGTAGTAGTACATTGGGAGGCTGGGTCCAGAATATAGTTAGCAAAATGGTTCTGAAAGACAGCAGTTCCAAAGTTAGGATCCCTTCTGGCAGGGCTAGATTTACACAGCCATGGGCCCTATGCACAGAAATAGTTACCCCCCCCCCCCCGGTGCCACATCACAACTGCCCCTGATGCCAACCCCCACCTAAAAATTACATATTTACATCTGTTTAAGCAAAGCTATTTCATGCTGCACTGCTTTTTCCCTAATTTCAATGTAATAACAAAAGCACAACATTATTAATCTACAAATTGAAAATGGTAACGAAAGTTCAAAAAAATGTATGTACAGTATTCTTCCTGTCTATCCTGAATGTCTTTTACTGCAGATGAAAGAGGGGGAGTATACAGGACATTTGTCAGAGTACAGCAGCTCTTCCCTCATTGTCTCATTCTTTACATGGGTAATCAAAGGATGCTGATGGACTTGGTGGCGGTGGCAAAAGGACATATCATTATGCATTATGCAATATATACAGATGTATGTATTGCAGATGTATATGTTGCACATATGCCAATTTATTTAGCATCAAGAACTCATATCAACATGTCAAGGATAAAATCATCAACTCTACATTATTTAGCAGACCAACAGAATTCCCTTTGGTCATACTTTGCCCTGCACCTCCTCTGTCCAGTTAAACTACACCCCAAAGGAGGTGGATTTGCAAATCCGCTGTCATAGAAACAAAGACTTTTTTGGCAGGTAAGAACCACTTGGCCCATCTAGTCTGCCCATTTCTTACCCCAGGAGTCCTTTAGCATCAGTATCTTTTTGCACTTAGCTGGCTAGGTGCAGTTGCCCCGGAGGTGTGCCTTTAAGAGATTTTTTAATGAGTATAGGGCCAGCCAGTCAAAATACAGGAGGGGGTGTGTACTGAGTGAGAGCTGTTGACTGCTTCAGAATTTTTTCTCCACTGGACTGAGCATATTGCCTCTGAGGTGTCTCCCAGCTTTCCTTGTTGACAGCCTCCTAGTGCTTATCTGGGTAAAGTGTTCCTCATAAATCATTTCCTTTTGTGTGCTGAGTGACAACTTTTACTTATTCATTAGCGCCTTGCAAATTTTTAATTTTTAGAGTGCTGGCCTTATTTAGACTTTATTTTTACCGCGACTATTTATTTTAAAGCCTAATTTTATTGCGGGTGTTTATTTTAGACGGTTTCCTTCATTTTTGTCTAATTTCTTGTGGGAACCGTCGAATTGGGGACAGTTGCCTTGTTTTTTTTTCCACAAACCTCGCTAGGTTTACCGCGAGGCATCTGCAGTAGATTTCAAACTTAAACAGTGCCTGGGTGTTTTCTCTCTAGATTGGCAATTACAAGGAAACCTTTTTTGTTATATTGCTGGACCTTGGTATCATCTGTGTCAGGACAGTCTGTAAGGATCCAGCAGCCACTTGTGCACAGTTGAGTATTACTGGTTTTTTATTAAGATTGGCACTGGTATAGATCCCAGTTTTACAACCAAAAAAAAAGGCACTGGTAATAGACAGAGTTTATTAACTGGGGCAGGACTGGCCAGTGGCATTTTCACATAAGTCTGCACTCAGTTCATAGGTCCAGAACTGGTTTGCTTTGCTTAAATTGGCAAACATAGCAGACAAACCTTTGATAGTTATGGCTGAGGATAAATCAAAGGTTTCCGATGAGGGGCCATTCAAAAATACTAATACCAAAAGCAGAGGTGCTGAGGAACCCTCCAGATCCCAGTCAAAAAATAAAGCTTCCAAAGATGAAGTTCCTCACAAATTGAAAAATAATGAGTGACGAAAAAAGGAAGCTTGATCAAGCCTCTGATGAAGTGGCTGAAAAGAAACTCTGTCAAGACAGATATGTTCTACATTCTGGAAAGCCAATAGTGAAACAACAGGCAGCTTAAAGCATTCAGAAAAAACAAAGCACTTACAAACTGCGCAGGTTCTTCCATCAGTGCAAGATATGGAAAAAGCATGGCAACTGTTCAGACCCTTCAAAAAAAGGGTTCTCAATTTACTGGGGCTGGCAAGCACACTTCCACAGTTCTCTGTTCTGTAGACTGCGAGGGTGACGCAGATGATGATCAATTCTGTGATGCCCCTGACATGGATTTTGAGGGCCTTGAGCCCCAGGAGTCCCCGGACCCTTGCCTTGGGGATCCCCCGGGTGACCACAAGGATCCTTCATCTATGTTTTCATTTATACAAAATATGCTGGATACCCTGGACCTCCCTACATAGGAGCCCAACCAGGATGTCGATGAAGACAAAGATTATAGGGAGATGAAGGGTCTTTCATCCTCAAAGACCCTGGTCGTCCCTATCTATAATGCATTTAGAAAAAATACCATGAAGGTGCTTCAACACCCCACTTCAGTACTAGGGGTTGATGAGCTGCTTGAGAGAAAATATAAATTGTCTAAAAATGGTACCGAGTTCCTGTCTGCACACTCTAACCACGAGAGTATAGTGCAGCAGGCAGCTTGTGAGAAGGCTGGAGTCTCCTTGCTGCCCTCTCCCCCCTGAGAAGGATTCCAAGAAAATTTACTTTATAGCAAAGAAAATGTATGCCACAGCTTCCCTGCTTCTCAGGCTTTCTTCTTACATGGCACTCACAGCCAAATATCAGAAAGCCCTTTGGAAATCTGTCCAGGCTATCGCCTGCAACGGATCAGATTCTATGGTACAGGAGCTGGTGGATACATCAAAAACTGTCTTGGAAGCTACTATGTACCAGTTCCACATGGCAGATGACAATAATGATATAGCCTCTAGGGTGATGGCCCATGGCATATCTCTGAGATGCTTCACCTGGCTTAGAAAAAACAGTCTGATCACAGACACTCAGAACAAGGCCATGGATTTTCCCTGTGATCAAAATATGTTGTTTGATTACAGAACCACTGACTACATGAAAAAGGTCGATGAGTACAAGGCTTCCTGGCAGAGCCATTCATCCAAGCCTAAACCCACCACCCCTCAGAGATCCCATCCCAGGGCGGTAGGGGCAGAAGTTTTGTTCCTAGGCCTTACAGTCCCTATCCTCAATCTGACTTTAGCCAGTACAGGAGGTCTTTCAGAGGCAGGGGCAGAAGGGGCCAAAGAAGATTCACCTCTACCCAGCCATCTGCCTCTCAGTCTGAGTCCTGATGTGAGTGTCCAGGTCACTTCCCCATTTCCAGTTGGAGGCAGACTCTCCCACTATCTTCATCACTGGTCCCTTATCACATTGGACAAGTGGGTGCTGGAGATAATGGAGAAGGGTCTATTATTACAGTTCAAGCAGCTGCCTGACCTCAAGCATACCCAGGTATGAAGACCTCTGTCACCATCACAGATACTGCTGTTGGAAATGGAGGTACAAAACCTTCTGGCTTTATGAGCAGTGGAGAGGGTCCCCAACCACGAGAAGGGCAAGGGCCTCTACTCCAGGTATTTTCTGACACAAAAGAAAACTGGGGAGTGGTGACCTATCTTAGATCTCAGATATTTAAACAAACATCTGAAAAAACCCAAACTCAAAATGGCCACTCTGTCACTGGTCATACAGTCCTTACAGCAGGGCGACTGGCTAGCCGCCCTCGACTTAAAGGATGCCTACTGTACTTCCACATACTCATAAGGAGATCTCACAGGAAGTTTCTCAGGTTCAAACTTCCTTCGGGTCACTATCAGTTCACCGCAATGCCCTTCGGTCTGTCCTCGGCCCCAAGAGTCTTTACCAAGTGTCTTGCAGTGGTAGCAGCACATCTCAGGAGACTGGATGTCGCTCTCTACCCCTATCTGGACGACTGGCTCATAGTAGCAAAGTCTCCTTGCCAAGTCAAGAAATCTCTTTCCCTCACAGAACGCACTCTGGAATCTCTAGGTTTCCTGGTAAATCTCAAGAAGTCTCACTCGGAACCCACCCAGCTGCTCACCTTCATAAGGGCCCAGCTGGACATTCGGAATGGATATGCTTTCCTCCCACAGGAAAGAATTCAGAGTTTCCTTTCAGTGGCAGATTTGTCCATCCAGAGACAGCCAAGACCAGCCAGACATTTCCTCAAACTTCTGGGACATTGGCCTCTATGCCTGCAGTAGTCCCAGGGGTCAGGTACAGGATGAGACTCCTGCAAGCCTACCTCAGAGCTCGCTAATCTCAGAGAAGCAACAAATTTTCAAAGTTAATACCGGTGTTGGAGCAGTTCCTCCAAAATTTACTGTGGTGGAAGGACCCTGCAAATTTGCAGACAGGGGATCCACTTCAAGCTCCTCTTCCCACAAGGGTGATCACCACATATGCCTCCCTGTTGGGCTGAGGAGCTCATCTAGACTGTGCCTCAGTAAGAAGCACCTGGACTCCCGAAGAGTCACAGTTGCACATAAATCTTTTGGAACTCAGAGCAGTCTTACTAGCTCTCAAAGCTTTCACTCCCAGCATAGAAGGGCAGGCAGTTCAAATTTGAATGGACAGCACCACTGCAATGTTCTACATAAACAAGCAGGGTGATACCAGATCAGGAATACTCTGTTTGGAAGCTCTGAAGCTCTGGTCTCTAGCATTCTCCCTGGGAGTCAGCCTCTAAGCTATTCACCTCCCAGGCAAACTCAATACTCTGGCGGATGCTCTAAGCTGCATCAGTCAAGGTCAGAGTGAATGGACACTGAACAAGCAAGTACTAGCCACAGTGTTCAGGCAGTGGGGCACACCAGACATGGATCTGTTTGCCTTGCCTCCCAATTTCAGCTTCCTCAGTATTGTTGCAGGCCCCCAATTCTGGGAACACTTCCTCTGGATGCCCTGATCCTGGACTGGTCAGGGAGGTTCCTATACGTATTTCCTCCCTTTCCCCTGATATTCAGGGTTTTGTTGAAACTCAGGCAGCAGCCTGCATCCATGATCCTAGTGGTTCCGGACTGGCCCAGGCAAGCCTGGTACCCTCTCCTTCTCTCAATGTCCTGCAACAGGCCCATTCGCCTGCCTCCAACTCGCTCCCTGCTGACCTTTCCTCAGATGGGAGTGCAGTACCCAGATGTATAATCTCTTCACCTCAAAGCCTGGCTCTTGAGGTGTTAGAGTTTCCATCCTTACAGTACTCTGAACCGGTCCTTACGATACTGAGGATGGCTAAAAAACTGAACACTAAGAAGACATATACAGCCAAATGGAAAAGGTTTTCCCTCTGGTGCAGAAGTGAAAAGGTCGAACCCCTATCAGTTTCAGACCCTCAGCTGCTAGACTACCTGGTACACCTACAGGCGTCAGGCTTGAAACCATCTTCGTTCAAGCTACACCTGGTGGCAATTTCAGCCTACCTTTCGGTGGGAAAGAAAAAATCATTTTTTTCTCATGACATTTTTAAATAGTTTTTCAAAGGCCTCTTGCACCTCCAGCCTCCAACCAGGGAGCCTGTTCCTCCTTGGAGCCTGAACCTTTACATAAATGGGCTCATGAATCCACCTTTCGAGTCTATGTCCACGGCCCACATCAAGTTTGTAACTTGGAAGACCATCTTCCTGGTAGCCATTACGTCTGCCAGGAGGATTTCAGAGCTACAGGCCCTGTGCACTGAGCCGAATTACATCATCCCCCACAAAGATAAAGTTGAGCTCAGGACAAACAGGAAATTTCTGCCAAAGGTGGTTTCAGAGTTTCACTTGAACCAGTCCATTACTCTGCCTGTCTTCTTTACTGAGCCATCCACTCCTGGCGAGCAAAAGCTCCACAGCTTGGATGTCAAAAGAGCCATCTTTCACTACATAGAGCATACTAAACAGTCCAGAGGCTCTTCCACTCAGTTGTTCCTCACCTACAGGGATGTAGGCAGAGGAAGACCAGCTACCAAGAGAACTATTTCTCATTGGTTAGTCTCTTGTATTAGATTCTACTATGAGAAAGCTGGCCAACAACCTCCAGTGGGGCTCAGGGCCATTCCGCCAGGCGCACTGCAGCCTCGCTTGCAACAGCAAGGAACATTCCCCTACTGGATGTCTGCAAAGCAGCTACCTGGAAATCTGTGCACACCTTTGTGAAACACTGCAGTTTGGATGTGCAGACCAGATCTGATGCCAAATTTTGCAGGGCAGTTCTGCAGAGCCTCTTTCCTAAGTAGGTTCTCTGCCCGGCTCCCACTTGGTACTGCTTGGTAGTCTGCAAAAAGTTACTGATGCTAAAGGGCTCCTGGGGTAAGAAGAAAAAATTACTCACCACAGTAATCTTCTTTCTTCCATGGGGTCCTTTAGCATCAGTAAGCTCCCACCCTTCCTCCCCGGTTCACCTGTCAGAGAAGGACTCTTATGTCACCTTTTACCAAATTTGGCATTTGTTATTGAGTTTTTACCTCATGTTGCTGTTTCTGTTTCCACTTTCGGACATTTGCATGTTTTTTGAATCATGTTAATTCTTTTTCAAGCCATTTGCCCTCGCTTTTCCTTGAAAAAATTCTGAAGCAGTCAACAGCTCTCACTCAGTTCACACTCCCTCCTGTCTTTTGATTGGCTGGCTCTATGCTCATTAAAAAATCTCTGAAAGGCACACCTCCGGGGCAATTGCACCTAGCATGCTAAGTGCAAAAAGTTACTGTTGCTAAAGGGCTCCATGGAAGAAAGAAGATTACTGCAGTGAGTAATTTTTTTCTTCCCTATCTATTGGATAAGCTGCAGATCCTAGTTAACCAACAGCTTACTTTCTCCTACAACCCACTATAATTGCCTTATGCCTGTCCCATGCATTCTTGAATTTCCCCACTGTTTTTATCCCCACAACCTCCTCAGGAGGGCTGTTCCATGCATCCACCACCCTCTCCATGAAAAAATACTTCCTCACATTGCCACTGAGCCATACCCCCATTATCTTCAAACTGTGCCCCCTTGTTCTTACACATCTCATTTTCCAAAAGATCCTCCCCTCTTGGACTTTGTTGATTTCCGTTGAGGTACTTGAAAGTTTCTATCATGTCCCCCTTCTCCCTCCTTTCCTTGAGGGTATACATATTAAGCTGCTTTAGTCTGTCTTCGTATGATTTCTGGTGCAGATTCTGCACTATTTTAGTTGCCCTCCTCTGGACTGCCTTCATCCTGTTTATGTCCTTGCAGAGATGAGGTCTCCAGAACTGCATGCAGTACTCCAGATGGAGTATCACCAGCTGTCTGTTCAGAGGGATGACAACTTCCTGTTTTCTGCTGGTGATGCCTCTCCCTATGTCAGATTTTGTGTGTTGAGCCATAAGTTTCGTCTACCCCTGAGTGACATGGACATTCTCTGGTGTGGGGCATGAGTGCTTCATTCACTTCATTTCTGTGATCAAGTAGTCAGAGTTCAGAGTTGTATAGCAATGTTCCAGTCCTGGATGTGGGCCGATGACTTTCACAGAGCACACCCACTGTTGTGGACTGGTTCTGGTCACTGGTGATGTCAAAGCTGGTTTCCCCTGTTAGATGTTCTGCACACTGTAGGATAAACAGGCACAATTGTGCAGGGCCTATGCTAGCTGTTTCAGAGTCTGTCCTTACTGTAAAGTGTTCTTTTTTTGTCTTTCTGTTTCCCCCTGCACCATGCCATTTAAAGGCTCAGTACCGCTCACAGTGAGCTATTGCTTTGTAAATAACTTTCTAGCAGTGAGACATTTTCACTCCACTATCGGGAGACAGGAAGGCTCAAGGAATCAGAATGTCTCTCACGGCATCCACCTGCACGGTTTACATGTCCTTTTTAGTTTCCACCGCGCCTAATGCTATCCTTTATCCAGTTGCTAAGCTGAAAAACTTCATTTGTACTTACTGTTACCGTCATGTTTTAAAATAGCATTTGTTTACACTCAGCCTCCCTTTCAATGCGCAGTGCCATTTTCTTCCCTTTTGTTTATCTGGCTTGACCTCTCATGCAAGCGGGAAGTGGGCTTCAATGGGCCATCCCTACCATGCATGCCATAGCAACCATGCATTGCTAAGAAAAGTTTTAAAGGCACAATGCTCATCCTAATCAACAATACTACCCTGACGCTGCTGTCACCTACTTGAATCAGCGGTTTCATCCACAGGATGTGGTGACGAGGTCCCGTTTTACATAATGTCAATAAAATCAATGTGTACAGCTACTTTTGTGTGGCATTATTATTTTATGATTTCCTGCCATGCCAATGCTGTTTGTGTTCTATGGCGGTTTCGCACTCAAGCTCGACACCCCCACAGCGAAACTTGAAAACAGATCATTATAGCAACATTCGCTGTAATGGTCTGCTTTTGGTGATTCCCTTTCCCGGTGCCCTGCCCCCTTCCTGAATCAACTCTGACCTGGAGTTGATAATCATTAAATGCAGGGTGTGTGGGGGGCTTAGTCCCCCACAAAAAACATAGTCTATTGCGAGGACACGATACAGGTGTCGGTATTTTGCCATTACTGATGGCAATGTCGGGATTTTCACTGTCGCGGTCACTTGGTGCTTCTGTTCCACAGTTGTGCAATGACCCAGAGTATGGACATCACCTATGACATCTGCTGGAAGGCTAAGTTGGATGGAGCACTCAGAGGCATCAGTCTGGGGTACCTATCTATTGGGTTTTGGTACCTATCCCTGGCACTACTGGATGCCCCGTGATGCAACAGATGGCATTCCTGGACCTGGTGGACCTGATGCCAGTGTTACAGTAACCCCCCAACCCCACACACACATCTAATCACAGCCACTGCATACAACATAAGCTTATTCCTGGTGGTAGTTCTTCCCCCCGCCCGCCCATCGCCGGCCCGTGTTATGACAGCATAGCTGGTGGCAGTGGTAACCCCCAAAGCCCAAAGTTAAATCCATGCCATACCTTCAACCTGTACAGCAAATTTATTTATGTCCTCCATTGGAATGCAGGACAGTCCCTTTGCTAAAACCTTAGTTTGTATTTCAGTGATTGCCTTGAATTAGAAAATTCGATCTGGCAGTTCAGCTACTACTTTTGCTGATCTCTTCTGGTATGATATCACTCCCACCTCTGTTGCACTGACTGGCCCCACCTCCAGTCACTGTAGCCACCATGGGTCCATACAGCCACCGGCACGCACACATGGTGGACACGATGGGGGGGGGTCATTGTCATGGAAAACCAACCAAGCTCTTACCAATGGGACTGCCCTTTGTTCCACTGCCAGCCATAAATATATTTGCTTTGCAGGTTAATATTTATAAGCTCCTTAGGAAATCAGACCTTAAATATTTTCTTACACAAAAGGAGCAACTAAGTAATGGTATTGATTTGACTTTGGGCTTTGACTTCAGTACTATTTCTGATATTTATTTATTTATCGATTTCAAAGTTTGGTAACCAGGAAAGGCACAGTGAGCTGGGGCTCGTTTCCAGGTGCGCTCGGGGGGGGGGGGGACAAAGGGACATACAGTATAAAAAGAGAACAGATATGGGTTACAGTGTGCTTGCGGAGCTCGATGAAATACTGGAGAGCCCAATTAGAAGTTGAACATGGATGTTGATGCCTTTGCCAGACCTTAATGAGAGCCTCATTATGGTGAGGTGGAGGACACAGGATGCCAGCGAGGGGTTGTGTCTAGGTAAGGGCTGGGCTCGTGGGGGGAACACCACTGCCACCATGAATGCTATAAAAACATGAGTTGGTTATGGGCAAATGAAGGATGGGCATCCACTACCAACAGGGATAATTGGATGTTTGCCTGTGCTTGATCATAGGCACAAGGATAAGAGAATGCCTGACTGTCGAGAGTTTTAAATCGGAGCTCAAAACCTTTTTGTTTTTTAAAGCCTATGGTAAATGATTTTATAACATCTATTAATGCTTATTTAATTGTTAGTTGTCTTTTTAATTGTTTGATTTTAATTTATTTGTACAGTGCTTTGGTTTTGAAAAGCGCTTAAAAAAATCAAGTTTTACTTACTTTTTTTTACTTACTTACAGGGTCACCACCAGCACCAAGGATACTGTCAAAACATGGGCTGGTGATGGACGGGTGGTCCAATACCACCAGGGAAATACAGATGCTATAACCCATAATAGGCAATGATGCTACTGCTTGCAAGTTCCCCTCCCTATATGATGTCAATATTTTTGGAGACACATCAGGGACTAGGGACCCAATTTTCCTAGAGGTGTGGTCCTGGTGCCACCATCATTGACACTGCTACAACTGCTCCCCTTCCAAACAAAAGGTGCACAGTAGTGCAATGTTCAAGGCTTTTGGCAGCACCTGGCACATCTATCAGCCAGCCAGCCTGAAGACAGTGGCTGGGTCATGTGCCAATCCTCTGCCTGGTCACCATGGACTGCGCTAGATCATGGATCATGGACTTCACTAGATCATGCCAGTAGCACCAGTCAATGTGGTAGGGATGACCAACGTGCTTGGTTAGGGTGGTCATAGCCCAAACTGACACCATCCTGAGTGGAGGCTGGCACACTCCTTGGCTGTGCAACCAGTCACCTGTAGTCAGGTGCCAGTGCACATGGAGAACACACTACTGGCTACCTATGTGGCACATGTTGGCATGGTCAGCAATTGTTTCCCATGCTGTGTCCTGTCTGTGGGTGGCCAGACACATGCAGTGCCACACACACAACAGTGACTCCTACCCAACAGCCTGCTCACACCTTACTGGCTGCCAGGGCATTGTCACGCGCAATATGACACCCATACAAGCAGCATTTCCAAGTCCTCTTCAGCAGGCAGATCTGGGTGGGTGGGTGCCTAATGCGTGTTTATGACATGAATGTGCGGCTGCACACATGTACCAGGCACCCAGCCCAATCTGTCTGCTGATACCTTGTGGTCAGCTGGTGGTAGCTCATTTAGCAAGTGGTCCATACCATGGCGATGCAGTGACCTGTGCCATGCTGCTTGTCTGGGTGTCATATTGCATTTAAAAATTACCTGGCTGCCACTGGTGGTGGTGGTGGACTGTCATGGTGGAGCCACTGCTGTGTGGCTCTGCATGTGTCAGGCTGCCCACAGACAGAACACAGCATGAGTTATAACAGCTGACCATGTCCTCCTGTGGCAACATGCCATGTTGTTTCTAGACCATACCAGTCACAAGGGAAATGACCACCGTGGGCTTCATATGTTGAGCATGGGTTGTTAGACCAGCTTTGGCTAGTTGAACCACTTCCACCACCAGGATAGGTAAGCAATTCACCATGACCAGGGTTAGATTAACAGTCTGTCAATCAATGACTAGGTGTGTATTGCACCCTGTGTGTGATTAACCTCCCCATTTGCTTAAAAGCCTGCAATTTTGTAAATAACTCCAATGTTCTTATTTATAATAGGTTTTGGAGGGGTTCTTGGTCTCATCATCCAGCTAAATTATGATCAAGTCTGACCACTACAGCAAAGTGACCACCTCAATCGGTCAGGAAAAAGTATCAAATCAGGCTTTTAACCAGCAAAAAAAGGGAGGGGGCACTAGTGTTTTTATTGTGGGTGAGCTAACTTTGTTTATATTTTTTTTCACAAATTTGTTCATGCATAACTAACTTTGGCATTATATTTTTGACTGCAGTTGTGGTCTGTTTTGCCTTTAGGTTTAAAGTTGATTTTAGGTGTAGACCTTACCGACACTGGCAGGTAAGTAGATATTGTTTGTATCATTTACTCTCCATATACTCCTGAGGTAGGTGCACTATCTATATATGTATACAGAGCACCTTGGTTCCTGTGGTCCAGGAACTGTTTTGTCTTTTGTAACATATTACAGAATTCAGGAGTGTGTTCTGTAAGGGCAAGCTCCACATATTTGTGAACTAATGTAGGACAAGCACAGTCCACAGCTAAAAGCCTTCCATTGTCATATGAAATAGGCACACCTGTGAGCCTCTTATTGGCCAGAGCATACTACTTAAAGCAGCAGTGCAATAAAATTGGTCAAAAAATTTGACCCTACCTTTTTTCACCATAAAAATTCCAGATATCTTCCAGTTTTATTTGGTGCTACAATTTCTTAATTCCACCAACATTTGAGTATTTTATAAATGTTTCAAATGAATTTTTTTTCAAGAAAAAAAAGACAATCACATTTTGCATAGAAATAGCATTGTAGATGTCACTACAATGGTGGCTACCTAACCCAGACTGCTCCTGAACCAACTCAGCAATCTAATACAATCCTCCTCTGAAAACTGACCAGAAATATCCAGGGTGCTAGCTAACCTTATTACCAATGTCTGGCAGACAATCGCGTACAAAAGATTTAAAAAAAATGGCCAAAAAATCTACATTAAAACAACTCCCGATAGACGCTGACATCAAGGGATTTGCGACCTGTGCTAGAGCTCGCTCCGCTTCTGAATCATCATGGGACCTGACCTGGAGGAAGAAGACCCACCGAACAAAATGGAGAAAGTCCTGGTGAAAATCCTTAAATCGGTCAACAAAATTAAGTCCTCAATAGCCGACCTCCGAATGGACATCAAAAATAAAAATGCTAAAGTCCAAATGAATGAAACAAAAATTATGGAGGTGATGGAAACTTAGGACAGCAGTGATAGAATTTTGGCCTACCTGCTGCAACGGGATTGTCTTGTTCATGCCAGGTTGGAGGATGCTGAAAATAGAGCAAGGAGAAACAACTTCAGGATTCACGGAGTGCAGGAAGGGGCCGAGGAGTGCTTCGTCTCCCCGGCGGACTTTGTCCTTCAGTTGCTGAAAACTACACTATCCCTACCTTCCGATCTGCACACCATTCACTTGGTCCTTGCCCATCTGATCCTAAAGTAAAACCACGATCCTGGATAGTCCGCATGTTGCACCATCAAGCCAAAGAATCGATCCTTCAGGAGGCCTGGTGACATAAAGATTTAAAGCATGCTGGTCAGAACATTTACTTTGACCGTGACTTCTCGGCAGAATTGCAAGTGAAATGACTCCAGGTCAGGCAAATAATTAAGGAGCTCAAAGAAAAGAAAAATATTAGAGCCCAAATCAACTTCCCTGCACAATTAAAAGTGTACCAGAAGGTGGGGCTTGAGTTTTTAACTCCTTGGCTGAAGCGGCACCGTTTCTGGCAAAACAGAAAATCACGCTGCCTAACAGGGAACTGGAGATGCTGGAGCACAAATTGCTAACGGACACATGGGGAGTACAAATGAGAGGGTGCAAGAGATCTTCAATGTGGCTGCTTCCACCTTGAGCTCTCACCAACGTGGCAAAGCTTCTGAAGAAATTGGACCAGGAACTTGCTCAGGGCTAGAATCGAAAGAGGGAAGCCAGACTTCACGATGAATTTTTCGGTAATCGGGACCCTGGTAATTCATTTTGTAGGGAGGAATCTGTCTTTGCTGGGAGAGGATTTTGCAATAGTAGGGGGACTCGGGGGGGGTGCACTTCCTCCCACTTCGGAGTGCGAGATCCCTTTAAGCTAGTTGTAGTCTTCTTGTTATGGAGACTCCTCCAGGGCAGAATGAACTCTCAATGGCACTGCCCCCACATAACTCAGTTTAAATAAAACAACGCTTTCTTAAATTTAACTTACTGGAATCACAGGGGTTTAGAAAGGTGATTTCAGAGGTGTAAGTAGAGGCAGGTGGAGATTGGTCAGAATCACTCCTAGATAGGGGGACTGAATGTTAAGCTGTTTTTTTTTTTTTTTATTGTACTTGCCTAATTCAGCACTGAAGTTGGGGATGGGGAGGGTGGGGGTTGTAGGCTCAGGCTACCATAATGTTATCTGGAAAGTGATGACAGGGACTACATGCATGCTGCTTTTAATCCTCATAATATATGGGGGTAGGGGGCATACCATGCTACACCACAAGGCCACAATCGATACCTCCAAATGAACATCGGTGAGGCTGTACAAACCTGAAATTCCTCACCTAGGAAGTCGATACATGATTATTAAAAGTAGAATAAGGTGTTGCTATGATAAACAGCCACTCAGTTTAGTTATAGTAACCCAGGTTTTGATGTTTTTACAAAATTTGGTTATATGGGTCACTATTAACTTGATTTGGAATTTTATTGTTCTATCATTTAGTTATCAAGGATACCGTCTGTCTGTTACTCGGGTCAGAACCTACTTTTTTACCTACTTTACCCATAGCTGCCATACACAGTGGTTTCAAATGGTAGCTAAGGATGAGTGGAAGTTGACAAGAGTTTCCCCCACTATATGCCATGATGAATAACCTTCAGATAGTTACCTATAATGTTAAGGGTATTCACTCTCCAGTGAAGCATTCAAGATTATTAAACGAAGTGAACAAACTTGATTGCACTATAGCATTTCTACAAGAAACCCATCTGGGGAGGGACGAACACCTTAAACTGAGGAGATCATGGGTGGATAGAGTCGAGGCTTCCCCCTCGCCCACTGGTAGAAAAGCGGGAGTTGCCATCTTGTTTAGGAAGGGTTGCCCATTTCAAATATCCAGTATAGAAAGGGGATGCGAGGGGCATTTTTTGCATGTCTCTGGCACTATACAGGGACAGTCAATTCATCTAGTGAATTTGTATGCGCCCAATACTCAAACCCACATATTTTTAAAATCCATACTTCATAAGATAGCCATGTTACCGGAAGGACAGCTGATAATAGGTGGAGATTTTAATGCAGTTGTTTCCCCTGGTCTAGATAGATCTCACCATTCCCCATATCATAGCAGACAAACAGTCAGAACTTTAGCAGCCTTGTTGGAGGAGTTGGGTCTGGTCGCTGTTTGGTGACTGCAACATAAGGGAGAAAGGGATTTTCCCTTTTTTTCCGCAGCCAACCAGTCATACTCAAGAATAGATATGTTCGTGATCCCCAAAACACAGATCCACAGAGTGTCATCATCTAAAATTCATAATATTACTTTATCAGACCATGTCCCGGGTCAGGATTACATGGACCCTGTCCAGGGAACATAGACACACACAATGGCGGTTAAACGTCTCACTATCGAATCATAAGGCCTTAACTACAAAACTTGCTAAATTAATGAAAGAAATATATGATATTAATCTACAACAACAATGCTCCCCAATCAGCACCTGGGAAGCCCTGAAAGTGGTGGTTAGGGCAGAATTTATTAGTGTAGCCTCAGCTAACAAAAAACTTGCCCAGATGTCCCGAAATTGAATTTTAGAGATGATCAGTTCTCTCGAAGAGGAGCACAAGAGGAACCCCACTGATACTCGTGTCATGAAAACACTGGCAAAGGAAAGAGAGGAACTGCAAATGCTGGATAACAGGATAGTAGAAGGCCAACTAAAATATCTGAACCAGAAATGTCATGACTTGAGCGGTAGGGCCTCTAGGCTCTTAGCAATCTGGCTTCATAAAGCCCAAGTGGATAGGACAATACTAAAAATAAGAAATACATCAAACCCCGCAGCCCCATGGACCAAACCCCAGGAAATAGCACAACAATTTCAGCAGTATTATCAACATTTATTCAGGAATGAGTGCCAAAACCTAAATATTAAGACAAGTACAGAAGACTTCTTGCGAGGACTATCAATACCTAAATTACCAGAATCAGCAAGAGTGGATTTGAACTGCAAAATTACAGTGCAGGAAATTAAAGATACAATACAACAGTTGCCATCAAGTAAGGCTCCAGGGTCAGATGGCTATGGCCCAGAGTTTTATAAAAAGTTTAGAGACGTGTTGGCCCCCATCTTAACCACAGTATTCAACTCTTGCTTGGATGAGAATCGTATTCCTGACTCGTGGAGGGATGTCACTATTAGTGTTATTACTAAACCAGATAAGCCAAGGGATAGATGTGAGGCCTTTAGACCTATTTCTTTGCTAAACCAAGATTTGAAGATATTAACCAAAATCCTCTCGTCCAGATTACAGAAATACACAGAATTATTGATACATCCTGACCAGACAGGTTTCATACCAAATAGGCATTTAGATTATTATATTCGACAGCTCCTGAATGTCATGACACATGGCTCCCCAACTTCGTCGGCTTCAGCTAGCCCTTTTCTTAGATGCAGAAAAAGCATTTGACTGCCTAAATTGGGAATACCTACGGGTAATTTTGGGGAGGATGGGGTTAGGGGATATGTTCACGCATTGGGTGTCCCTGTGCTATGGTAACCCCACAGCCAGAGTTAGGGTCAATGGAACTTTCTCTTTGAGAATTCAACTGGAGAGAGGATCCAGGCAGGGATGCCCCCTCTCACCCCTTTTATTCGCACTTAGCTTAGAACCGTTAGCAGTGGCTATTCAAGAATCAAGGGATATCATGGGAATTAAGGTTGGGGAGCAGTGCTGCAAAATATCTATGTATGCAGATGACACGTTGATTTTTGTGGATAAACCACTCATTACGATCCCTAACTTATTGCAATTACTGGAAAAATATGGGGCAATATCGGGCTTTAAAATTAATCTCGAAAAATCAGAGGCTCTGATACTAAAGGGGGTGGTGACTCCTGACATTAAGGCTAAAATTCCATTTGAAAGGGTCACAGAAAAGGTCAGATATTTGGGAGTTTGGATCCTGAAGCACATTGCCAATTTATATAAAATTAATTACAAACCATTAATGGCCCGAATCCTCATTAACCTGGGCAGATGGAGAGCGTTACCCCTGACCCTTTCTAATAGGATATAAACTATTAAAATGAATGTTGTGCAGAGAATGGTGTTCTTATTCTCCACCCTCCCAATAGAAATACCTGAAACAGATCATCAGAAATTAAAAAAGAAAATAACTAACTTTTTATCTAGGCGGGCTGAAAACCAAGGATCCGATTAACAAAACTACAGGAGGCCAAAGGTAAGGGAGGTTGGGGCCTTCCAAACTTAACCAGATACTATTGGGCGGCTCAAATAGCCCCATTAGTCAAATTGTTAAATAAGACCCAGACAATACAGTGGTGTGTGATGGAGTGGAACGCTCATTCAGAGGTACCACTTTGGGTGCTACCCTGGGTCATTCTGCCTAAGACAATCCAAACGGTGGAAAATAGATGGACAAGGCATACTTTAGCGATATGGCTAAAGATTCGAGCAGTGTGAGAAAAACCTAAGTATGTCTGGCAGTACATTCTCATACAGAACCTTCCAGATTTCCCAAACATGAGAAAAGACAAAACTATTAAGGAATGGGCCAGACGGGGATTGAATACGCTAGAACAATTTATAGTCAGAGAGTCCGTGAAAGAGTTTAGTACACTACAAAGGGAATATAACATTCTACGCTCCAACTTTTACAAGTACTTCCAGCTCAGAAACTACACACAGTCTAGGATAGAAATTAATAACCTGACAGGTCAGCCAGAAGATGGAGTGGTTAAAATTAAAAATAAAGCAGATTCATACGATGCAAAACACTTAATTTCTCAATTTTATAAATTAATAGAGGAGATGCATTTCCTCGTAACACAAAAATTCCAAAGAGAATGGGAGAAGGAACTGGGGAGAGAAATCCCAGATTATCACTGGAATAAGGTGTGGGCCAATATACACAGCACCACAAACTCTACGATATGGAGGGAGTTAAATGGAAGGTGGTAGTGCAATTCTTTATTACTCCCACTATCTCTCAGCACTATGCCAGGAACCCAACTGACAGATGTTGGAGAGGGTGTGGACAAGTGGGATCTCACCATCACACATTCTGGGCTTGCCCAGAGTCAGAGCATTTTGGGACCAAATCAACTGTGAAATAAAGAAAATGTTGAAGTTGGAAATGGACCTGGATTTTGAGCACCTGGTTTTGGGTGGCCACCCATCAGAAATCAGGACGAAAGGTAGGAGATACTTATTCCTGATCCTGACAGTGGCAGCAGCCAAGGTATTAACACAGAATTAGATGACCCAGAAACATCCCAGCATTACCCAATGGTGGAACAGCATTAATAAATGTCAACAAGTGGAAGCCATTACTGCCATGCTGAGAATCCAGGTCAATAGATTCAATACTAACTGGCATCCATTTTTTAGTTACATAGAAGAAAGAAAGGGGGTCCCTATTTTAGAGCAACAATTAAAGGTTTGAGGAGAGAAGACTTTGTTAGTTGATCCATTCTAGGGGGGACTGGCAGATTTTTTGATCAGCTCAAGAAAACAGACAGACAGTTTGTGTTTGTTGTTAAGATGAATTTTATTTTTATAGGTTTAAGAAAAAATAAGGGATACATGATTTCTTGTACCCATGTACATATAGCAAGTTGACAGATTTAGACATACGGAAGACTAACCACTGGAACTCTGGTACTTATTGTTGATCCATCTTCACGAACTTTGGATACGGACTGTAGACTAACTACTAAAAAGAAAACAGAGAAATGTTAGATATGGAGGCTGTCTTAGCTCACTGTATAATTAAATTATAACTATGGCATTCTAATTGTTTTTTTTAACTGCTGTACATGATGACTGTGTATATCTTTGATATTGGTATTCCTAATAAACCTAAATAAGTTAAAAAAAAAGAAATAGCATTGTAGGTCTGGCAAGGTTTAGGATCAAACAAATAAAAAAGACTCATGGTGCAGAGCATAGGAGGTGCCAAGACAAGTACATTTGATTGCTATACTAATATTTTTCTTAACTGTAGCTGAAACTAGATTTTTTCAAAAAACATTTTTCGTTGCACTACTGCTGTAAGTAATGAAGCCAGGAGAATGGTTCCCCATAAGATAGAGGGAAGCATATGGACCTCTGCTCTGAATGGCAAGATAACATTTGATGCTTTTTCCTAACTGATGGAGGTGGTAACTTTGCTGTAGTGGTCAGGCTTGATCATAATTCAGCTGGATGATGAGACTAAGAACCCCACCAAAATCTTTGATAAGTAAGAACATTGGATTTTAGGTGCTGACCTCACTCACGCTGGCAGGTAACTATGCATTGTTTGTATCATTTACTCTCCATGTACTCCTGAGGTAGGTGCACTATCTATATATGTGTACAGAGCACCCTATTTTCTGTGATCCAGAAACTGTTTTGCTGTCTGCATACTTGTCTTAAAAGTAGCTTTAGGAACACCCCAATCACCAGCCACCTAAATTACACTTTAAGATGTATGTAGCTGCTACAATTGGACTGATCCTTTTTTTAAATCAGTTTTCCATTAATTGACAATGTTTTAACTTAAAATGAATCATGCGCAGCCAGTCAGTAACATATGGGCTTAATACCAACAATGCTTCAAGTAAGGACAATACAACATGTGTGGCACTTATGATCATAGAAACCAAATGAAAACAAATTATGACCAAACCAGGTAGCACAGGAGAGGTAGGTAGCAGGGCAGAGCAGGCCACAACTATCTGTTTATGGAGCCAACGACAAACAAGGACAGATGTGGATCTTCATCTGCTGTGCAGTTGGAGAAAAGAGCTACAAGATAGTGAACATTGTCTGAAAGCAAATGAGATCCAGCTAGACAGGAAGATGTCTACCAGGCAGCTACTAGGTAGGAGAGATTGAAGATAAGGGTGATGGAATTGGGGGTTTGTCCTTTGTCCCATAATGTTTAAGGCATTCGAGATGAGAGTTTAAGACAGTCCATGCCATTGCCATCTGTTGACTTGCCAGATCTGACATAGCAAAGTGTTCTCAATGAAATGCTTCACATTTATGTTGTGGTTCACTTATGAGATGTCATGTCATAGACAGCCCAAGTTCACCTTCCAGTACTTCATGACACGTACATACTATGTTATCCCGGAAGTAGCACTGGGCACTGCATTAAGTATTACAAGTGTTTTTTTCCTTGCGTTTTTCCTTGCAAAGCTGTCAATCAGTGAATCAAGATTCAGCTGTCTTAGAATGTCTGACTCGATACTTAATATTGTCATGGAGTTCAGTCTGTCTTCCAATATATTTTGTCGCAAACTGTTCTTAACTAGTTTCAGTTTTGAGAATGATCTCTCACCCTCACAGTTGGTGATAGGCAAACTTAGGTATACTGGGATGGCAATTTCAGAGTTTGGAAACACCTCAATTTCTTGAACCTGTTGTACGATTTCAACAGGATCTGAAGTTTGAATGTGTTTCTGAAACTGTATGTAATGAGCCACTTCATTTTCAATGTTGTCATCAAAATCCTGTGGATATGCTTCTCTCAGGGGTAATAAGTGTTCTGAGAGGCTGTTGATGTTTTCCCCCAAAATCCAACTGAATCTAGATGAGATGTTTTTGTATGCAAGTAATATCTGTTTTAACTGTATAATCAATGTTTCAATCATAACATTGAAAACAAGAAGTCTGAATTTGTCTCTCACCTGCAATGTCACTGCTGCTGGAACCCCTCTGCTCATCAAAAAACCTTTACACTTTGTCTTTCTTTTTTGTTCTGTATGACGCTCTGATGTTGAGGGGATAGATGTTGCTCTTTTGGCTGCCTCTTCATATTTGTCACATTGATCATGTTTCTTCAAACTGTAGGCATGCAAGCTTTCCAGAAGTTGAATACCTCTTAATACATCTAGACCACTTTTTTGTAAAGCAACACTTGTCACATTGAAACGATCAAGTAAATCATTCTATAAATGACAGAGAAGTACTGTCTCTAGCTGAGCCATTTGTGTAGCAGAGGATTTCGCCACATGATAGGTGTCTGGATTTTGTGATGCATCTTCTGCTATGTCCTGTAAACAGTTATAAATATTCTCAGAGCTTATCTTTAAAGCTTTTACTGCTTCTGCCCAAGCCGACTAACATGTGGTGGACTTTGCCTTTAAAACCAAAGAATGATTGGGTGATTCTGATAGTTTTGTCTGCCTTGATGTGGAAGCAGAAAAAAATGAATACAGTTTTTGAACTAAGCCAAAAAAGGATACATTTTGATGGCAAGAGGAAACAGCATGTACCAACTACATTGAGTGAGTGTGCAGCACATGGTAGATAATCAGCAGATGGACACATTTCTTTAATCTTTACTTGCAAACCCTGATAGTTACAAGACATATTGGAAGCATTATCATAAGTTTGGTCTCTACAGTTGTTGTGATCACTGGCCCCCATATTCAAAAGTCCCCTGCAAAATCGAGCAAGTGCCTGCGCCGCACAGCTGAGATGTGCTGGCCCAAAATAATGAGGTAGTCAGAAGATGCACCAGGAGATGTGATCATGCATGTCTGGCTGAATATCCCAAATGTGTGATAGCACAGTGGGAGATGCACAGTGCAGCAGGTGACCGGAACCCTATGCGGAGCATAGGGAAATGCGCAATGGAGAGCCACTTTCGCAGTGCGCAGAAGTGCAATATTCAGCTGGCATGTGCAGATGACATCATTGCACATTCCAAGCCTATCTCCCACATGCTGGAGCTCATTACTGGAGTGTATTCAGGCCATTTTCACACCCCAGGCATGCTCAGTTCCAGCTTTGCAGGGCTGCCCCACCACTCCACAAAGGTGAACAGGAGGAACTGCAGCCTAGCTGGCAAGTGTGATGGAATGTTTGTGTGTGGGAGGGTGGCCTGCATTGGCCTGGGTGCAGTGCTACACCCCATAGCCATGTACAGGGTTGGACAGGGGTAACAGGGGCCACCTGGACATGCAACACGGGTGGGCACAGGGTGACACAGGCTGCTTGGGCTACCACATGCATGTAATACACCAGCTCCATATGCTGCATAAAATCACCTGCAGTGCTCCACACACCCCAGTATGGGAGGTGCCTGGTGGTCACTGCAAGGGATGGCAGTGTGCAGACAGTGAACAGGTACCTGGGTGGGTGGGTCCCACCTGTGTGCAACCTTGGGGTACCACTATGGGTGTGTGCAACTGGACGGTCCCTGGCCCATGCTATATGGCCACTAGTACTACCAGATGACATGGGCACCATTGCCACAGATGCTACCCTGGGTGCACGCCACCACTGGGTGGCACCCTGCAGGCCGCATGGGTGCTGCCCATGGCCCCTGGTACTTGCACTGTGGTGTGGCTGTCTGCTCTGCTGGTGCACCCATGGGTCACATGACTGCACTGGTATGTGGCTGCTGGGTCTCTACATCTAGGATGCAGTGTGGGGTGTTGCTCCCTGGATGGTGCTGGTGGTGACATGGCACCTGTGGCTCAGGGTTCATCCATCCTGGCATGACTGCTTTGTGTGAGTGCCTGGAGCATGTCCTGGTGCACCTCCAAGGGCTGTCTTCAGATGGCTTGCCTGCAGTTCTGCGGCCTGCCTGTGGGTGGCTGGCCATTTAGGCATGCTTTTTCCATACCTAACTTTGAGTGGCTCATCTCTGAGATGCGCAGCAGATGCACTGCACATTTTGGCTGAATAGAGGGATGCACGGCACATTCATGGGAACACCCCCTCTACATGCACCACATACATTATAGATGCACACTGGTGCATCCAGAGATGCACGACGCATCTCTCCCTTTTGAATATCGTGGTTCTGCTCATTTTCTGGGATGTGTGGTATATCTCCACTTTGTGCCGTGCATCTCCTTTGAAAATGTGGGCCAATGTCATTATCCTTCAGAAATTTGTGAACAATGTCAGCAATATGCTTACCTGTGTATGACTTTATAGGGATAAAGGTAAGAAATTGCACTTGGGGAGTGCCATCAAAGATGAATCTGAGAATGACAGTAAGGTGATCAACATGAGACAAATCTGGTGTACAGTCAACTATTATGGAGTAATACTTTGAAGTCATAACCATTTCTATGATTCATTTCTGTACTTCTATTCATATCATACTGCTGAGTTCCTCATATACGGTTTAGGATAAATAAGATTCTGTCCCTTAGAAGCATACTTAGCCAGATGTTCTGATAAAAAATGATCACATTTTGCAAGTAGCTCCATTATCCTGAGAAAATTTCCATTTGAAGATGAACCAACTGTTTCATGTGTTTCACAAAATGGAAGTCCCCTTTCACAAAGGAAGGATACAATAGCGGTAATGCACTTAAGAACGTTACACCAATAATTCTGCTGAATTTCTAAGTCATGAATTGGTGTTTTATCTTTTCTCCCTGCTGATTTCCTTCTAGCCATGTATGCTAATGCATTGTCCATATGAAAAGCATTTTGCTCATGATCACAAAGATGTTTGATGGCATTACTCCAATCAGAAAATCCAGATGTGAATGAATTAGCTGTTTACAAAGTACTTTGCAGTAGACTCAGATGACATATCCCCCTTTTTGAGAGTACACTAGACAAGACCGCTTTATTGACTTGCCATTTGGCATTGTATTATTAAACAAATGCTCTGATGCATAGCAAACTTTTTGGTATTGTACTTTTTTAGAGTTTTGGAAACCTGCTGATGTATTCTGTTGAAGATCGTTAATATTTGTGCTAGCAATGTGATCCCAGAAATCTTCTGTTATTGACCAATCAAATGGATCAAAAGAAAAAACATTACCTGTTATAGAAGAATTTTCTGTATTCACGAAGTCTCTGCTGCTATCAATGTCTGGATTAGCATGGTGGACAGCATCACCATTGCCGACAGTGGTTGCTGTTGTTCCTGAGTTTGGATTGTCACTTTCGGTAATAGAACAACTAGATTCACTGTCACTATCAGAAACCTGTGCTGGTTCCTCCGCACTGCCCACTTCTAGTACTATGTCATCACTTAAGGTGTCAATATGCACTGTGTTATCAGTAGTGACATTGCTGCTGCATGTGATCTGACTACCAGTCACACTGCTGTCCTTTTCTGCTTGCAGTACACTGTTTGCTGTTTATTCTCCATTAAAGATTTCTAACTGTGGTATTTGTTTCATCAGTAATTCTTCCTTATGCTGTGCTTTTACCTTTTCCTTCCTCTTCTGTGCTCCACTCTTACACTTGGGCAAGTTGGATATGGTGAAAAAGCTATCTGAGGAGCATACACTACTTCAAGAACTACAACAAATTAAGGATGGGAAATGTTAATAAACAAATATGTAGTTATTCTAATAGACTAACTCATATGATCAGGGGTAGCCTTGGGTTGTTATTGTGCTGCTCCAAACTAGTTATAATTCTTGTGCCATATAGACAGGAAGTACACTGTACTGACTGGATTGAAATAGTTTTGAAGATTGCATTTCCATAAGAATGAATCTTTTTTCGCATCACATAGCAAGTGGCAGACCAAGCCCTGATGGTGGTCAGTCTGAGTGTTCTTTTGATCTATTACATAATAGTAATATAGCAGGTCAAATGTTGATATATTTACCTTTAGTAAAACAGGAATGTCCTGCTGATAATATAACAAATACAGAAAATTGTCCTACAACACACAATTTAATAGCACTTAACATGTCATTCACACTCCTCCTTCACAGAATTGTTCATCAGTCAAGGCCAGTGCCTGAAAAAGGGTGCCATTAAGCCTGCCTTCCTAACACACAGAATGTTACCTTTTAGATACCTGTAGTAAACCTCATCCAAATCATTGATTTCCACATGTTGGCACAGTCCTCCACCACTCCCCCCACTGGCAGACCTGTGGGGATCAGCATAGTGGGGGTCACGAGCGTGCAATGTAAAAACCATGAAATGGCAGCAGACATGGTGCAGCGAGTGTTAGTACATCTCGTAGTGCCACCTTCAACCACTCGTCCTACTGGAAGTCCAGTTGGGATCAGCATGAAGTGGCACACATGACTGCAAACTTGTTGACAAATATTGCAGTTTGAATGACCAAGCCATAGCCAAATGACTCATACTGCTCAGTTAAACTTCCCATCTGACCAGCCCTGGCATAGCTTAGTTTTCTGTGTGATTTGCCTGTGTGTTCATGTGACTACTAAAGGTGGGCTTGAAACACTTTCGCTTCATAAGAGACAGCAGCAGTTTGGACACTTGTTTGGGGGACAGACTGTCAGACAACGGGAGAATGATGGACAGCTAAGTAAGGGATTGGTGTGTGTTGGGAAATAAAAACTAGTTTTTTAAGTCTATTAAGTATTAAGTAATAACACTATACTGTGATGCAAGGTAGGGCAAGTATGCTGGACTATGAGAAACAATCCATTCACCTTCATCTGCAAATTTTTTCTGCAACGGGTGCTGTATGACACAACGTATTGATGTACAGTGAGGAAACACAATGTTTTTACTGTGTTTTCCATATAATATGCACGGAAGGAAAAATAAATCTGTACCTTATGGTTCACTCTATGAATACGGCACTGTAATCAGCCTTTACACCACCTGAACTACCCATCACAGTTTCCTCTATAGTGTCATTGGTAGTCCCCACAAGGATATCTAGTAGTAATAATGCAAGGTGGGTATCATCCCCTTCAGCCTCACTCCACCTCATTATGCGATGCACAATCAGCCTGTGGGGGGGAAATTTTCCACTTGGGCATGGTAAAAGCCTCCATTTCACATTTTCCTTTAAACTTTCACTTGACTGAATTTCCCCCATTTGGCCACTAGGGGATGCTAATCCCAGCAGTGCCTCCAAGATGTAACCCCTAGGCGGTGCTATTCTAAGGGCTGCTACCCCTGCCTGTATGGCTATGCACAGGTTGAGGAGCCAGAGTTCACTAATAAGGTGCCTCCACCTAGTGAAATGGTACTGGGGTTGCTTGTCTACTCTGGTATAGTCTTCTGGGAAGTTATAACCACCCACCAACCCTCCTAGTGGCCCAGTACCTAAAGCAGTAGTAAATTCACAAACAGCATGGAACAGTAATAATATGCACACACCCTTCACACTTATCACCCGGGTTAGAGTGTCTGCAGTTTCCCTTGGGACCCCTTGTAAAATAAGATTAGCAATACAGCAGTATACTGTAACCCAACTAATAATATGCATGTTAACCAGGTTACACATGAAGAAAGGCAGTCAGGTTTATTTAGGGGAAGTGAACAAGGGAGGGTGTGAATTTAGTCAAATGATCCAAGATTTATCTGGTTCAGGGTTGGCATGCACTTTTAGTCCCAATGTGACAGTCACACAATGCTGGGTACCCAGGATGGTAAGTCTGGCTAGCCAGAGGCACTGAAAAGGGGTTGGCCAGAGTTGCAGCTGATGTTGGGGTCCTTGGTGGAAGAAAAGGCAGTCAACATGCAAAACACCCAGATTATTATTTTTTCCCCCTTATTTTCCCCCAGAAGCATGGCAGTGCAATGATGTCAGCACTGCTGCCCCATAGATGTCTGCTGCACTCCTCTCTCTTAGTTACTCTACACGAGTAGTACCTCCAGTCTCCACTGGGGGTCTCTTCTGTGCCGGAGATACCCTGGATCCCTCCCCAGGGAGAGGAGAGCAGTACATAGGACGCTCGATCCTCTCCCTCCCCTGCTGACCCCTTGCCAGAGCTCATTCCCAAACTCGGGTCACCAGTGTGGCGCCCAGTGCCTCAACCCTCAGTGCCACTGAGCCGGCTACCCAGATTATTTGTAATCTGAGCCAGTTGGCTCAGTCCTTTGTAACACCCAAGAAAATGAAACAATTAGATGGTACCATAAATGATTTATGCTTTCATTGCAGGGAGCTACCCTGAGTGTACTCGCGCTTCCAGGAATCTGCTGCAGGATAGGCGATATGGAGACCTCATGGTGATGACAGGAAAGCATGGGGAAACAGGACTGAAACAACACACCTCCTCTTCATGGCTTTCCTCCAGATGGCCGCAACCTGCGTGTTGTTGCTGTGTAGGGGCTGGATCCCCTAGCCAGTCTCTCACATTAACAGTCTCTGGTGATGGAGTAGTGGCCTAGGCCAAAGTGGCAGGGCCCAGGCAAGATGAGTAGTCTGGCAAAGTTTGTGATCTTCTGCTGGTGAAGCCTCCAGCTGGCATAACAGGTTCTTTCATTGGAGAGCAGGTCTCGACTCACGGAACACATTCAGCGAATTTAGGTCGACAGATACTCTAGCAAACAGCTTGGATTTAGTCCGGTTGCAATTCAGCAGCTTTACTGAGCAAACCTTCTGATCCAAGTATACTGTACATCACACACAAGCTGGGCCGATCACTTCAGGAGCAAGTCTTCAGTCCAAATCACAAGTTGCACTAAGACTTCTTCTCTCTGCTGCAGTTCCTGGCTGGAATTGGACAAGTCCAACTTCTGCTATAGGCAGTTCTCAAGCAGGAGAAAATGGCAGAGGCAAGTTAGGCCTCTTCCCACCAATTCCCTAACTCTCCTTCTGGGAGCAGCTGCTTGAAAGCTCGAGATGTTCACACTTTAACCTCTAACTCTAACTGATCCACTGTCTCATAGCACTCAGGGCATTTCCCTTGTTAATCCTATGGTTTGGTTTGCTGAAGGAGCTGTCAATCACAGTAAGGGCTCCCCATCCAGGCTCATTTAGGTGCAAACTGAAAAACTACAATACTACAGAATTTCCTTCCCACAGAACACTGGGATCTGGATCCATTTTAGGTCCCTAGTGGTCTAATTGGTCCAATTACTGGAAGTCCCGGACCCAACATGGTGGCTTCCATCCAAATGATTGAGTTGCAATTAAAGCAGGTTAGACAAACATCTCTAGCTCAACTATAACAGTTCACAAACAGTAAATAAGCCCAGTTCCTACACTGGCTTCCTCTGTGCAAGCAGCGACTGCAGAATGGGAGCAAAACAACTCACTGTCTGGCCTGCCATAAGCCCTAAATCACTTGGACCCAGCCCAGACCATTTCTAAACACAGATCAGCTATTCTCTTAAAGGAACATGATGCAGAGGCTTAGCATGGCACTCTCACGCAAGTACATAGGATCACACTAGGACAGGACACCAGCCTGACAGTGGTCATTAGGTGCCCAGGAAGACATTAAGGTAAACCCCCAAATTGGAAGGGGGGTTACACTCTTTCCTGCCTGGAAACACTTGGCACCCATGTCAAGTCTACACACACACTATAAGATTCTATATAGAAAACACTATATGTAAATACATGCATGTTTCATTGGTATGCCATAAAATAAAATCTGATGCATCAGTAAAATAACTGGTTATGACAACAGCATGACTATGCTTTTCACTTAGCATTAGAATTCCCAAAAGAACACAGTTTCATAAACACTTTTCATAAAAACATTTAACAGGTTCAAGTAGTTAGACACATTACTCTTACAACCCTTGTTTGTACTACCTCCTGTACACTAAGCCACATAGCTTGGGGCCTATCCCTATCAGCTACACTGGGGCTGCATGGGGAAATGGTATCAGCATACTGACTGGAGGGCTTCGCTATTAGTTTTGAAGTGGCAGAGTATTTATTTATTTATTGAAATGTTTCTCCAGGAAGGCACACTGAATGACAAGTTGTTTGTCTTTTGGTGTGATCTGGGGGAAGGGGTCCAGTAGGATGATAGAATAAAAACATGCAGTTTACGTTTACATTTACATTGATGAGAAAAAAATAAACAATTACATTTGTGAATTGACAAACAGTTAATATTTAACATTCAGCTATTATGTATCATAACTGCAGAATTTATTCACAATTCATTATGCATACCTAAGAAACATCATATAGAATTTGATTAGCACTGTAGCCAACACCTAGTTGGATTGCATTGCAAATTAAGAGAGAGATGATACAGCAGTAGCAAATTGTGGTGCATTGAATGGACACCCAGGAGGGGGTGGACAGGGGATGCCAGCTGGGGGATGGGGGGCTAATAAAGTGAAGTAGCAAGCCAGAGTAAAACATTATAAACCATTTGTGAGGGGCAAGTTAGCACAGGGCTAGTGCAAGGATGGAGCAGCTCAGGCAGAACAAGAGTGCAAGTAATTAGCACAAGTGAGCTAATGACTAATTAAGTGCAATGAGGTATAGAGGAGGGGCAGAAGAGTAGTGAGGAAGAGATATTGGGTAGGAAGGATGAGCCATGCTTAGAAGCTGGCCCCTCCAGGATGTAGAGAACCCTATCAAGGGATGTAAGAGGTGTTGACATTATAGTAAGAGGGGGAAGCCAAGGGAGAGGGAGGGGAAAGAGAGGTTAGGAAGGTAGGGTGGAGAGCAGGTGGAGGGCAAAGTGGAGAAGGAGGGAGGGAAGAAGCTTGCACAATTCTGGGCCTCTTGAGGATACTGAGAACCCTGTCAGAGGGCAGAATCAGGTGAGTATTAGTTTGGTATAGAGGACAGAGGGGATGGAAGAAACTTGCTCAAGCCTGGCCCTCACCAGGATGTTAACCCTGTCAGAGGGCAGAATCAGGCAAGGACAAGTTGGGATGAAAGGATCAAGTGGGTGGGGGAGGGAAGGGAGAGGCTTGCCCAGAGTTAGACCCCTCCAGGATGCAGAGAACCCTGCCAGGGGGCAAAGTCAGGTGAGGATTAGTTGGGAATAAAGGATAGAGGGGTGGAAGAAGCTTGCATAAGTCTGGGCCTCTCCAGGATGCCGAGAACCCTACCAGAGGGCAGAATCAGGTGAGGAGAGTTGGGAAGAAAGAAACAAGTTGGTGGGGGAGGGGAGGGAGAGGCTCGCCCAGAGCTAGACCCCTCCAGGATGCTGAGAACCCTGCCAGAGGGCAGGATAAGCAAGGGCAAGTTGGAATGGAGGATAAAAAAGGGTGTAGAAGCAACTGGGGAAGGAGCAAGGGGGTAGGTGTAGGGGTGGAGCGTGCTGGGGAGGAGACTCAGAGGGGGAGAAAGGTTCAGTAGGGGGTGGTGGGCACAGAGCAGCAGACTCATAGGAGAGCTGTTAAGAAGGATTAAAGCAGGTTGTGGGGGCATGTGTGATTTTGTATTTCTTAGATAACAGAAAATTATGTAAGGCAGAGGCTAGGGAGTGGGAGGAGGAAGAGGAGTGATGTATTTGGGGGGAGGGAGTTCCAGATTTTTGGGAAATGATGGGTGAATCCTGACTGTCCGATGAGAGTGGTACAATGGGGACAAGCAAGGTATGAGTGTCAGTGGATCTGAAGGAGTGGGAGGGAGGGAGGAGGAAGAGAGGGAGTATCAGAAGTAGGGGGCAGTTCTTCTAGCCAGAATTTAGAGATGAGTTTGGCACAATGAGTGAAACACGTCTTGGCAAGTGGGGGAAAGAACAAGGTGTGGCGTAGGTTGCAATGCTGAGTATGTGATGGAGCATCAAGGACAAAGCAACAGAAGGAGTCAAAGAGAGTGTACAATCTGGTTAGGGAGAATTTGGGAGCGGAACCATAGACTACATCGCAGTAGTCAAAAATAGGGAGGATCATCTTCTGGACAAACTCATGCTGTACCATAGGAGGGATGCAACTGTGGTTCCTAAATAAAGCACTAAGCTTGGGGCGCAGTTTTTTTCAGGATGGAGTCAATGTGACCAAAAAGGTTGAGGTGTTGATCCAACCAGACCCCAAGGTATCTGAATGAGGAGGTGTCCTCAAGGATTGTCCCATCAAAGGTGTGGTAAGAAGAGAAGGAGTGCAGCCTAGAGAGTCTCTGCCTTGTATCAAAGGTCATGGAGACAGTCTTTTAGGCATTAAGGAATAGTTGATGTGAGAAAAACCACAGCTGAACCTGGCTGAAGTCGTGCAGATAAATGGTTGTTACATTGGTAGCAACAGACATTGCCAGCTATTTACAGATATTTTGCGAAATTTCTGAAAAGTTTCTCTCTGCTGTCCCTACTGTTTAAATGCAGAAAGTATCAGATATTTCTGGAAATATCACAGAAATTTCGGGAAATAGCTGGCAGTGTCTGTGACTACTACTGTATATCGGCAGGACACTTACCTGAGGAGAACAGAATGGTGTCATCGGTGTACATATGGATAGAGGAGGAGGGGGAGCATACTGAGGGAAGGTCATTAAGGAAGATGGAGAAGAGAATGGGGCCAAGCACAGAGCCCTGTGGGACTCCTGTGGCAATTGGGGGGGGGAGATGGCATCCTGGATCTTAACTGATTGTGTTCTGCCTAAGAGGTAGGCTTTAAACAAGTTGTGGGCAGAGATAGACAGACCAGCAGCCATAAAGGAGTTGAGGAGCAGGGCATGGGAGTTTTGGAAGAGAGTTTTCAGAAATAGATACCTCTTTGTGAACTACATGCAATGGGAGGTCTACAGGCCTTCCTGGGGAGTCATAACTGGGGCGCACTGCAGGCTTTGTGGCTCTTCCAGACTTTCTGAGAGGGGCAGGCACAGGCTCAGTCCTTTCAACATTTTCACTTGGGTTGATCAGTATCAGCTCATTGTTGTTTAATAAGTTAGCTTCTGATGAAAGGGATACCTCTGCACTGGCTGCCTGTTCTGCAATAGAAACACTTTCAGTTTCTGGTTCTGTTAGTTCTGGTTCAGCAGAATTACTTTCATTAATTTGCTCTGAAATTCCAGGTTCATCATCAAGAGGAAATTCCATGGAATTTAAATCATGTAACACATCACTGATACTTTCAACATTATTATCTTCATCAACATCATTGTCCACAATATTGTCAGAATCATTGGATGCAATTAGTTCAGAATTATCTGGTATGTCACCAGTTGTGCTTTCTAGGGCTGGCTCTACTTCTTGAGGCTCAGCTAATTCCACGAGACACAAGGAGTCAGCTACAACAGAAGATATACTTTGCACCTTACTTTCAGGGGGCACAGGGACTGTGGAGAAGGCTGGAGGGTTAGACAGTTCTGAGGGTCCAGCTTCATCTCCCATATTACACAAGGGGTTTCGTCGAAACAACTGATTCAGTTTATAAGATGGATAATAAGTGGCTTCACACTCACTGTCATCAGATTCAGAGTGGCAGTCAATTTCATTGAGAACATGACTGATGGAAGGCCTTGAATCTTCCACAACCAGAGTTGGAGCTAACTGTTTCCTTTTAGCTGCAGCATTGGTTACAGGTCCAGGAGGGGCAGTGTCTGGGGGGTGCATAATCAATGAAGATTTGCCCAATTGCTGGCAAGTGATTTCTGTGCATTGTTTTTACAGCTCGTGGGTCATTCTCTGGACGCACCTTATAAACTGGCAGCTCCCCCAGCTTGCGGACAACAGTGTATGGTGGGTGATGCCACCTGACAGCTGTCTTGTGTTTTCCATGTAGTCCTATGTTTCTCAGCAAAAAGTTATCTCCAGGTTGCAGCTCTTGGGCCTTGACCCACCTGTCGTGCCTTTGTTTGCTAAATTTCTTTTGGCCAACATGGTGTGGGCTTACTGGTAGGCATGTCTTAGCTGAGCTTTTAGTTTTTGTACATACTGGAGGTAATTCTCTGCTTTGACTCCATCAGGGGACATTCCAAAACAGATGTCTACTTGCAACCTCATTTCACGACCAAACATTAAGCAGTAGGGGGAGAACCCAGTTGCATCACTTTTGGTGCAGTTATAGGCATGAACTAATGTGCTTATCTACTGACTCCATCTTGGTTTGTCTCTGGGGTGAAAGGTGCCCAGCATGTACAGTAACGTATGATTGACTCTTTCAGGCTGTGGATCACCCTGAAGGTGGTAAGGGGTAATTCAAGACTTTTTAACCCCCCAAAGTGAGAGTCTCTCTTTAATCAAATGGCTTAAAAGTCCATCCCTTGATCTGAGTGAATTCTCTGGGGCATCATAATGGACAAAAAATGTGTCTATTAGAACTTTTGCCACAGTGGAAGGCTTTTGGTCTTTGGTTGGATAAGCATGGGCATAATGAATGAAATGGTCAGTCATGACTAGCACATTATCAATGTTCTTTTGATCATTGTCATTACACACCAGCTCCATGGGGGTACTGGTGGAGATGTTAACCAAGGGTGCAGTCCTGTGAGGTTGAGCTTTTCTTTGCAGGCAATGGCTACAAGTTTTGATATGAGTCTTAATGTCAGTACTTAGTTTGGGCCAGTAGAAATGAGCATGGGCCAAGTTATCAGTCCAGTCACAGCCTGAATGCCCCATCTGATCATGGAGGGCTCTTAGGACTGCACATTTAAATGATGTAGATAATACTAGCTGTTACTTGGTAACTCAACCTTGTTTATAGGTAATATCTTTGACAGAGCAAGTTGTTGTGCAATTTTAATCTAGGCCCTTCTCTGAACAGCAGGGCAGTTCTGGGATCTGAAGAGTGAAGCTTGGATACCTTTTTTCCAGCATGAAAGGCATCCAGCACTGGCTTGTGAGATGCACTGGCCGGATCATAGGATCTTGGGATTGAGACCACTGTATATTGTCAGGAGTAAGTTGAGGCAGGCTGCTGAGATCCAAGGCTGCAAAATGACAGTACACTGCAGGAATACAAGTGTTGGGGGGTGGCCCAGACAATCCACCAGGCAATCAACAGTTTCAGAAGATGGGTGTTTATCCTTAACAAATTTTTGACAAAGAGCTTTAACAGATTGTTCAGACATTCTTACCCACTCAGAGCTGGGGTCGGGTCTCCTTGAGAGGGCATCAGTGTCAATGTGATTTAAGCCTGGTCGATTACTGAATAGTCATCTATGGAGAGGGCTTATAGCTAATGATGCCCAGTGGCATCTAATTTTGCTGAGGTTTGAATATAGGTAAGAGGGTTGTTGTCAGTTTTCACCAGGATTTTTGCACTGTACAGATACTCATGAAATTGATCTACAATGGCCCATTTTAGTGTGAGGAACTCAAGTTTGTGTATAGGGTAGTTCTTTTCTGATGGTGTCAGGCATCTGCTAGCAAACACCACTAGGTGTAGGCCCTCCTCATACTCTTGGTACAGTACACTGCCAAGTTCCTTTAAGCTGGCATCGGTATGTGACACATAAGGCCTGGCGGGATCTGCATAAGCAAGAGCAGGGGCATGGGTAAGTTGATAAATAAAGTCATAAAAAGCCACCTCACACTTTTGAGCCCACCTTGATCAAAAGTGTTAATTTGTCTGAAAGTAGACTTTCTCTTCCTTTTTAACAGCACTCCTTTTATATTTTTGGTTTCTTGGTGGATAACCTTGAGTTAAATTGAGCAAAGGGTGGATAATTTTAGTATAATCTCTCACGAATCAGCGATAGTAGCCGCAGAACTCCAAGAATCTTTGTAGCTCCTTAAGATTGTTAGGCTGTGCCTAGGCAGTCAGGGCCTCTACTTTGCTTGGATCTGTTTGAATCCCTTCAGATAACATGATGTGGCCAACATATTTTGCAGACTGCTAGAAGAACTGACACTTGTCAATAGATAATTTTAAATCAAAATCCTCCAACTGGTCTAGAACCTTAAATAGGTGAATCTCATGTTCTTTGAGGGTCCAGCCAAACACAAGAACATCTTCTAGGTAGACAAGACATTCTAGTAGATTCCTGTCCCCCACAGCTCACTCCATCTACCTCTGGAAAGTGGTGGGTACTCCTGAAATGCCCTGGGGCATGTGCAGAAACTCACAAAAACCCAAAGGGCAGATGAATGCTGTTTTTTCTCTATCTTCAGGGGCCATCAGGATCTGTCAATACCCACTCCAGATGTCTAACACAGAAAAGCACGGACTCCCACTGAGGCAATCAAGGGCATCCTGGATGTGTGGCATAGCGTACTGATCGGGTATAGTTCATTGATTTAGAGTCCAGTAGTCCATACACATCCTCGTGAGCCATTTTTCTTTTTGGACTACCACGATAGGGGAGGCTTACAGACTGTGATACTCCTGTATAATTCCCACCACCAGCATCTTCTGGAGGTGGCGTCGAACATCGTTGATGTCTGCTGGTGCTAGGCAATGAGATCTCTCATGAAAAGGCCTTTCGTTGTGTAGTCTAATGTAATGTTCAGCCCCAGTGATGCATCCCACATCCAATTCTTTCAAAGAAAACACCTTGCTTCTTTGGGCCAGTTTCCAGCTGATTTTAGTTCTCCACTCTTCAGGAATGGGGACTCTCCTAAGTTGTACAGATCAGAAGTCACCTTGCCATCCTCTCTGGTGCATTTTTTGCTAGGCAACACAGCAGTATCTGCACAATATACAGTAGCCAGGGTGCAGCCTCAATTTACTCTGATATCCCAGTCAGACATGTTTTGAACTTGTATCACTACCCGTCGAGCATACAGTGGTTGTTACATATAAGTTCCACAGTACCCCATTATGATGCTCATTATTTCAGTGGCACCCCGGTATGATGGTTGGTACTTCAGCAGTGGGAGACTAATGCGGTGTAGAATGCGGTATAGCAGTGGTTTCTCAATGCACTACTTCATTTTATCACAAGGTGGCAATCACCACTCATTCCACAGTGATTGCCATCCTAGAGTGAGATTTGACTTTTATTTGCAGTTCACAGAGTTAATTACTGGCAGATGGCACTGTCCTGCAGAATGGGGGCAGTCCGAGGACCGCGAGTCTTTGCTGCACAAACACACATTCCCGTATTCCCCTCCCCATCACTGTCAATTGCTTGCAATATTTTTTTTGCTTTTATTTTCATTTTTTTACCAAAAAATGAGTGACTGTTTTGTTCTTTTTTGTATAGCCTTTTAATGGTTCAGTAATAAAAAGCATCTGCTTCTTCAGCAGTCAGTATGTTTGAAATGTGCTTTGTTTCGGTACCTGAAACAAATTTTTTCTGTATCAATTCACATCTTAGTTTGCCATGTGTTCTTAGTTTGACTGTATTTTTAATGCAGTGGTCAAAAATCTTACACTACTTCTGTTGCATTTGCATTCCTAACTGCGAGGGTTGGGGGTGGACGATGGGAGGGAAGAAGGGTGGAATTTGCAATCAGAGAGATAGCGATCAGAGAGATATTAATTTGCTTGTTAATAGAATCCAATCTTGTCACAATTAGTAATGCAGCATGTAACTACATGGAAAATAAAATCAGTGTAACAGTTACAGAAATCCAGGCTGATGCTTGTATTGGCATGACTGATTATAGTGGATTAGGCACATCTGACCGCAAGTTCCCATATTTTCTTAAGTTTTGCTTGTAGTCCTGTTCATTGGTTAGTGCTGTCACACATGAAGGTGATAGCTGATCAAATGAGGATATGTACGGTAGTTATAGCACAATATAAGTACTTGATGCAATTAATCTTGCATCAGTTCTTCAGATGTGTATGCAGCCTGTGTGACAAACCCACAATATAAAACAAACAAAAAAAAATGTTGACATATCTCATATTGTGTTTTGAATCATTTGTTCCTGGCTGTTAAATGTGGTTCAGATCCGTTTGCATGAGCAGCAGTGTAATGTTTGTCAGCAGGCATCTAGCGACTATGAGGGGACATGGCTATCGAGATTTTTCAGTTGTTAATGTTAGCATGTTGCCTTTTGTTTCATGGCTGATGAGTGCATTTCACAAGCTGAACCACTACTTTAGCTACTAGGTAGACCATTACTGCTGTAATTCACATTTTTGTATACAATATGGTTTTTGCCCACATGCTCAGACAAAGATCTTTTCAATGTAGTGCAGACATACAGTACTTAAGCATCTAGTTCACTGTTCCATCTAATACAGTAGCTATCACTCAGTGGGTGAAAGTTTTCTGTAGTGACATTTTTTAATAAATTATTTCTTTCCCTATTGGTGTTCCCAGCCCAGACACATTCACATGAACAAAGAAACAAGGAGCACGGTCTGAGGAGCTCATCAGAATTCCTCATCTGGTAGTAGCACTTCACCAAGGGGTGGGCAACATCAATGGGGAAGTCGGAAATTGGGTTAAAAAAAGGAGCACCATTTTACATGAAGGCAAATGTGGACCCACCTGTTAGACATCTGTTTGCTAAGTGCCTCATTGTTTCTTGTTCTCCATGCTGGTCCTATAAGAGACTAGCCCTCATGATTCATGTACACTGTTTCAATGCTATCAGTCCCTCATCACCAATAAACATCTATATGGAAAAAATATTAGATACATGTCCCCTATGATGATTAAATAAGTCAATTAGACAATGTCAGCTGCTCTGTAAAATACCATCACTGAGCAGCTCTGTGCTCATCATGTAGGGAAGATTCTGAGACCAAATGGTGTGGACCAAGCCCTAAGGTCACCTGGGCATTCCTCCACCCATGGCAGTAGCCACCAGAGCTGCTCCCTGCCCTCTCAAGGGCTGAAAACAGACTGTGCCAAAGTCCCCTGGGCATTCCTCCACCCATGGCCATAGCAACAGGAGCTGCTCCCTGCCCTCTCAAGGGCTGAAAACAGGTACGCCTGCTGAGTGCCCCCCCTCCAGCTGTAAATTTTAAATTTGGCACCATTTCTTGAATCTTTGTGTGAGCCTGAGCATTGACTCCATCCTTAAACCTAGGAGCTGTGAGGTCATCTGCAATCCCTAACTTAGCAACTCAATATTTAAGAATTAGTTTTTATTCCCCCTCCTTATGCAGCTTTCTAAATCAAGCTAGTTGTGCACTGAGGGACCTTTGTGCCAGAGCCTGCTCTAACTTGAAATTTCCCCCTTCTCTGACAGTTTATTATATAGTCTCTGTCCAGGAACTCCTCCTACTGGAATCCCATAGTCAGCTGGTTTTCTATCCTCTGAAACCACACCTTCCTTTCCTAAGGTGATCAAACCTAAATCGCTATTTCTCCGCTCTTTTCCTCTCCAAACCCAGCCCTATCCAGACCCTAGGTAACTTCTGACATCTCCTCCACAAGGCTCTAAGACACCCTCTCCCTGGTGTACTTGAACCTGGGACCTCTTGCACCAAAGTCAGTAACACTATCACTACTCTACAGTGGCAGTCACTCTCACTGAAGTTCAGCTATCGCCCTTATCTTTCACTATAAGCATAGAACTATGGGTACTCGCACTCCCTTCCTAGGTCTTCTCACCCTTACCCTCCTGGTTCAAACCTCCCCCCCGACCTGAGCTCCCACCCACATCATGCAGCTCACCCCCAAGTTACCCCAGTATGACCCAGCCCTCCCACATTGAATACACCCCTAACTCCCCAGCATCCACTCCCTACCTACAGCCCCACTCCCCCTTCCCTTCCAGGCCCATTCTGGACCCACCTGTTCCCTGCCATACCCACCCTTCATGCTCTACCTATCCCGTGCACCCTTATCACAAGGTCCTCGTCCGGGCACCGAACCATGGGTCCCTGCTGCCACCGTTCCCTAATCAGAATAATCACATTGCTACTCTTACTGTCTGGGAACATACACCCCAATCCTAGACCTTTATCTGCCAGCCTGCCCAAATCCTATACCACTACTGGTCTCCACCTTGCATTCCTTAACATATGTAGCCTCCTAAAGAAAACTGCTGCTCTCCAGTGCTGGGTCACCCAGCATAAACCTGGTATTCTTGTTCTGGCAGAGATATGGCTCTCTATGTCCACCCCTGACTCCGCTATCTCCCTCCCTGGAAACACCTTATTCAGGGAAGACCACGTAGGCAAACACTGTGCTGGGTGTGCTATATTCATGTGGGACACCCTAATAGATCATGCACTCCCTGCTCCCAAACTTGACTATGGTGCCCAAGTCCTCATGCTAAAAGTTATCCCTGACCCCACCAGAGGACCTCTTTTTCTCACTGTCTCCTACATACCCCCATGGAACCAGAACTCAGCAGTCCAGTCCCTGATCGACTAACTCACATCCCTCCCACACAAAGTTGAGCAAGTCATCCTTGGTGATCTTAATGTTAACTGGCTTGCTTCTGCCACCTCCCAAACCAGGGACTCTTTCACTGCCCTGGATATGTCTCAACTAATCTCACAGCCCACCAGGTTCAACTGATCCAGTGGAACCAACACCCTCATAGACGTTATCTTATCAAACTGCCCCTTTAAAATCTGGGACATCACTGTCCTCCCCAACTCACTTAGTGATCACTCCCCAGTCATCTGTACCTGGTCATCCTCCTCTCCAAAACCAGTGTCCCAGGCTACACTGTGCTGGTGGCTATGCCCTGGTAGCTTAAAAAAGTTGAAACAGCACCTAGCCCAGCTAGACTGGTCCCCTATCCGACATGCCCCAGATATTGACTCAGCTGTTGACGTCTTCAAAAGTGCCTTCTGCAAGGTCTGTGACCTCTTTGCCCCTCCCACCAGGATCCATACAAAGAAATGCAACATCCCTTGGATCACCCCTTCCCTCATCCAGAAACTTAAGAAAAGGGATAATCTCTGGTGAATCTGACAGACAAGCCTATAATGCAGTGCGCAATAAGTGCACCAGGGCATCAGACGGGTCAAGGTGGAGCACTACCAGGCCACTCTCACCTACACCTGGGGCTCAGCCCAGATCTTCTGGCATAGCAAGAAAGAACTAAATTGGAAAACCCACTCCCCTCCACCATCTCAGCTCACCATTGATGGCACTACCTCCTCTGATCCACTACCTATAACTGACTGCCTCAACACCACTTTTTCCGATCTAAGCTTTGTCCTCCCCAGCAGCTTTTTTGATCCAATCCCCACCTCACTCCTCCCTGCCCTGCATTGCCCCCTTTCTACCTGTGCACCATATCCCCTGATGAAGCCAGACCACACCTGCTAAAAGCTCTTGGTAGTAATAACCCCAGCAGTGACCCCCTCGACTTCAGGATCCTCCGTCTGGTCCTGGACATTGTCCTAGTCCCCTGATGGACCTACTCAACTGGTCCCTATGCCTTGGACAGTTCCCCAGTGCATGGGAAACTACTGAAATCACTCCAATACACAAGAGCAGTGATCGATCCTTCCCCAGCAACTATTGGCCAATCTCCATCCTCCCCCACTCTCCAAAGCCCTTGAAAAAGTGGTGTCTATCCAACTATCTGAGTACTTGGCTAAGTATGACATTATGTGCCCGGAGCAGCACGGCTTCCACCCAGGACACAGTACAACCACTGCTCTCCTGGAGTTCTCCCAATGCCTGCACTCCACTCTCGACTCCGGCAACCTGGCCAGTGCAGTGTTCATTGACCTCTCCAAGGCCTTTGACACTGTCTGTCACCCCTCCTACTTGACTCTCTCCACCAGCTCGGTTTCTCTGCTGGTCCTCTTGCCTGGTTTTCCAGCTACCTCTCTGCTAGATCCCAGTGTGTAAAAATCAACAGCTCCCTCTCCAACATTCGACCCGTTAGCTCTGGGGTCCCACAGGGCTCAATCCTGGGTTCCATTCTCTTCAGTCTGTACCTCAACACTCTCCCCAGCTCCTGCAATAGCAAGATGCTCCTCTATGCAGACGATGCAGTTCTCTTTGCCTCACACCTAGATCCATCCACTCTCCAACCATCCCTTCAACTTGCCTACAACCAAACAGAAAGTTAGCTTCTTGATCACAGACTAGTCATAAACCTTAAGAAAACCTAATCAATGCTCTTCTCTCACCACCAAAATAAAGCTAGAAGTGCCCCCTCCTGATTACCCCCAACTCTCAGCTTCCATTAGAGCAAGTGCCCACATACAAATACCTAGGTATCACTTTCAATACTGCCCTCACCTTCCACACTCACATCAATGCTCTTTCCTTCACCATAAATTCTTGGATTGGCCTACTTTACTGCCATAGGAATTGCCTGCTCCTCGCTGCCCTCTGGCTGGCCATCACCTCCTCTGTCCTGTCCCTAGTGGACTATGGCTTGCCCATCTATGCTGCAGCTGATAACACCGCCCTCTCTAAAATCCAGCTCTCCATCAATAAAACCTGTAGGCTCATGACTGTATCCTCCAGCTGCACCCACCCTTGCCTGCTCTATTCCTCCACCAACCTGCTCAACTTTGAGGAACATCTGCAGTATCAGACCTGTCTTCTTGCTAAGAAATCCCTGCTTGGACTCTCTCTCCCCCCTGGAGTCTCTGCCTCTCTACCACGGTCATCTTCATCCATTTCCACCCGCAGCTCTGTTAAAGCCACCTTCAAAGTGCCCAGAACCAAGACCTCCCTCACCCAGAGGTCCTTCTTTTATGGCACCCCAGCCTGGTTCAACTCCCTCCCTACCTGCATCACCAACACTGGCAAACTTGGTCCCTTCAAACCCGCTCTCTGAAACCATCTCTTTAATGTCTGCTGCTGTAGGTGCATTAACCCTGCCCCCCCAGTCCTACTGCAGGACCTTTCCCAGCCTGGCACCCCTAATCTAGACAAGGTCCCCTGGACTGCTGATCCATTTTTCCCCTTTCCCCTTTTTACCTACCCCCTTAGGTTTATACAAGGATGTATTCCACTGCAACTCCAGAGAAATTATATATCTTTAATTGTAAATCTGTATTTTATACCAACATGTAACTAAGTGTATTCTGTGTTCAATGTCATACCTGTAATGTTGTCCAATGTTGTATCTGCACAATGTTCTATTGTCTTGAATGCCCTGCGATGAGATGCCTTTGTAAATGAGTCCCTGACTCACAGGTTGTAAATCTGACTTGTCCAAAAAAAAATAAAAAATTACCGGCAATGAAAAGAAACTGAAGACGTTAAAAAAATGGTTCTTCCCCTATAAATTTTTGGGAATGTCCCAGGTTTGGAGCGCCAGTTGCCAGTTACTGTAAAAGACTTAGGGCTTAGTCCCCACCATTTGGTCTCAGAATCTTCCCTACACTATGAGCATAGAGTTGCTCAGTGATGGTATTTTACTGAGCACTTATCTAATCATCATAGGGGATGTGTATCTAATATTTTTTTTCCATATAGATGTTTATCTGTGATGAGGGACTAACATCATTGAAACAGTGTACATGAATCAGGAGGGCTAGTCTCTTATTGTTTTGTATTTAAACAGGACAGTGTCTGAATTTGCTGTAGAAGCCCTAGTTTCTGTTGCTGCTGCATGAAAACACTTTCTCATTGGCAATACTGAGGCAGCATTTACTGCACTTTACTTATAAATGACAAGTAGCAGCTTGTGGTGAAATTATGAGTCAAATCTTGTTTAGGAGCATCAAAATCCAACAAAATACATCTTGATGTATGTAACATTGAAACTGACATTTCACTGGGGTGGGGTGAGGTTGTGTGGCCTGTAGCAGAGTTCTGCAAAATAGATTAAACTCAATGCATTTCCCCGAGGGACCAAACATTTGTGGCATATGTCAATGGCATAGGCACCATCCATACACAGTGCAAATTGTACCTCTCTGTGACCTCCATCCCCAACCCATGCAGTCTCTCTCTGCAACTCTCCAACACTCCCATGACCAAGACCAGCCCCACTCCAAATCTCACATCTTGTGCTCACTATTTGAGCCACATTAATGCTGATTCCCAAGCCGCAACAACAAAATCTACTTAAGTAAAATAGTTATTGCCTGCATTTGCTGGATGCAATGCAGTCATTCTCTGTTCTCTCCCTTTTCAGGGTGCTCACTATTAACCCCATCTAGTGTGTGCTATATATAGTATATGTGTGATACTCGAGCTGCTACAAGTACCTAATGTGAAAGTTGGAGCTCTGAATGTGTACTTATTGATCAATCAATCAAACACTCAATCAAACTTTATTTAACCAGGCGTAGACACCATTGAGCAAGCTCATTTTCAAGGTGGTCCTGGACATCAAACAGGTTACAGGCATGGATAGACAAAAACACAAAAGTACATTTGAAAGATCAGTAGGGCCATAATATACTAGATGATAATATTACAAACAGTTGAACAGACATAAAAGCTATTATACATGTATGTGATAAGTCAGGCCAAAATAGAGAACGAGAGAGAGAGAGAGAGAGAGAGAGAGAGCGGGTGAGAGAGAGAGAGAGGGGAGAGAGAGAGAGAGAGAGAGGAGAGAGAGAGAGAGATAGAAGGAGGATACACAAAAGCCATTGTACATGTGTGAGAATTATCCGGCCAGGAAATTCCGGAACTGCATAGTTAAATGCAGGTGAGTCAGCACTAAAATGGAAGCAGAGGAGGTAAAATATTAGCTCCTCAGCACTAACTGGCTTGTGAAGGCCCGTACATACACTTCTGTATGTAGGCTGGTGTATATTCAGTTGTTGAACTTGGGAGGGGGGAGGGGTAGAGAGAAAAGAGAGAAGGAGCGAACAAGTGCTGGGTGCCCTCTTTCAGGGGAACTGAGTGTAACTAAGTGTCAGAGTATTTGCCAGAAGTGTCAGAGATTAAGGGATCTTGGTCACCTAAAGCAGTTGCAGGTTTCTTTCAGATATTCAGTTATTAGTACTGTGAAGGTGAATGGACCAGAGATGGTTGAGAGTTTTAGAGAACTTTGCAAGGTATTCCATAGGGAAGGGAAGGAGAATTTAATTGCAGCCAAACCATGGGATATTTTTACTCTAGGTATCTGAAAGCATAGTATAGAGAAGCGTCTCAAGCCATGAGACCCCTTGGTGCATTCAAAGAAGCTCGAGATGCACGCAGGAAGCTTATCAGACAGTGCTCTATAGAACCAGAGGAGAGCATTTCTTTTCCTCCTTATAGAAAGGGAGGACCATCCCAGCTCACGGTATAGCAGGCAATGGTGGGTGCGAGAAGGTAAGTTAAGGATGAACCTCAAAGCACTGTGGTAAAGAGTGTCAAGTTTACTGAGCACTGAGGAAGGACAGTTATTGTAAAGGAAGTCAGCATAATCCAGAAGTGGCATGAATGTGGATTACACTAGCCTCTTTCTGGCTTCTTTGGTGAGGAGGTGTTTAATGTGGTAGAATATGCCTAACCGTTGTCTTAGTTTTTTGGTGACCTCATTCAGGTGGCATGAGAAGTTAAGCTTGTTATCCAGCCAGAACCCTAGATATTTAAAGTTATCCACAGTTTCTAGGGGTTCGCCCAGTAGAGCTAGGATCTTGTGGTTACAAGATGTACCAGGGGCTGCCTTTGAAGAGATAATCATGGCTTTGGTCTTTTTGGCGTTGAGTAGGAGCTTATGTTTAATTAGATTATGCTGGAGGGAATTAAAGTCTTGCTGTAGTCCTCATAGGCCAAGTCCAGAATGGAGTTGAAGGTGTAGAGGACAGTATTGTCTGTGAATAGGTGTACATTAGCTGTGCGGAGTTGTGAGTCAAGATTGTTGATATAGATTACAACTAGGATTGGGCCCAAAATAGAGCCTTGAGAGACACCTCGTAGTAGTGGTTTTAGGGAAGACAAATCTCCTGTGGCTTTGACTTGCTGAAATCTGATACCACAGTAAATATAGGCAGTCCAGTCTGTATTTCACACAAACAGAAGCAGTTTTTTGAAATCTTCATTAGTGCAGTGGGACAAGTGATAAAATATGATGTGGCATGGGTCCCAGCCATGAACATGGCGGAGAATCACAAAGAGTGACTAGTACACAAATGTGGGATAAAAACCACAGAGAAACACAGACCGTACTGCGTACAAACAAGGCCCATGCCACCAACACATGCAACTGGCGCCTGTTCCCTCAAAGAAATGCATCGAGCCCAACCCATTCCATGTAGCTCTGATACAAGTCACAGGTACACGCCCTCCCCGCAGGATAGTAAAATGTCAGTTTCAATATACAGTAATCAACCTGACAAGATATATTTTGCCAGATTCTGATGCTCCAAAACAAAATCTGCCTCATAATTTCACCTCACAATATTAATAATAATTTGGGTCAGGTTTCTATTTACCTGAGGACTGTGTGCCAAATAGGCTTTTCTGCAGGCAGCTTATACAGTATATTTTGATATATACTGGAGATAGGCAGTTTGAGCACTCAGGCCAATCAGTCATATTCACCCCCTCACATTTCATTATTCCCCGGGACCCCAGTCAGCACAGGTAACAATAGCCCTTTATTGGATGCATTATGGCAAGTTATGTAGACTGAAATAAGTTAGTTTGGTGCTGTTTTCCAGTTGCTTTTATGCTTTCCATTCAGGCTGTCATGTCCAGAGTCTGCGCCCCCCCCCCAATAAATAAATAAATAGCCATAATAATTCAAACATTTGGAATTAATCTTATGCTTCCTCCCTGTCCTGTAATGCAGGATAAAGGATAACAACACTACTACTTGTCTCTGTTTTGTTTTTGTAGTGCCTGGCCAGTTTCACCACAGCAAAATTCCCTTTTCCTATAGTGCCTTCTATATCAGAAAAGCCCACTCAAAATCGGCTTTAAATAGCAATAATATTAATCATAAATGAAAAAAAGATACATTCAATTCAGCAGTTGGTGTATGTTCCCTGAAAGATGTGAGAAATGACTACATGACATTTTTTTGGTAATGATAATAATCATAATATTAATAATAATAATAATATAATATAATATGTGGTGGTAGCCCAAGTTAATAAAGCTATTAATGACAACTTTTGAAGCAAGCAATTGCCATATAAGTTTGTGTGTTGCTTTTTTTTGTGTTATTAGTGCTGCTTCAAAGGACATTGCAGCTGGCATTACACTATCCTGCTTCCATAGCAGTATGACCTGTTGACAAAGTTTGAGACACCCTTCCCCCATCAACCACCCATCCTACTCAGCTGTGATTACAGAGTATGGGGGACAGAGATGGTTGTAGAAACTTCAAGTCTTGTACTTTAGCCCTTTCTTTGTAAAAGCAGCCAACCCGGGAGGTGAAAAAATATGGCCATTAAAAACATTAGCAGCTACTTAACCTATTTTCCACTGTGCATCTTATAGCAGCACTACAGCAAATCTGCCTAAACATCTGCCCTACCATTTGTAACAGTAAAATATTCAGTTATTATCCACTTTCACTTGCTGGTAAACTTATATGAGAGGCATCTGACATTAAGGGAAAAGAGGGAGTGGGAAGAGTAAAAGGAATTAATTTTCACCTCATCTTCTACATTAGTGTGAAAGGCCGTGCTTATCTGTTATCTTTTTCCACTATATATCTATCTATCTATCTATCTATCTATCTATCTATCTATCTATCTATCTATCTATCTATCTGTCTATCTGTCTGTCTGTCTGTCTGTCTGTCTGTCTGTCTGTCTGTCTGTCTGTCTGTTTCTCTGTCTGTCTGTCTGTCTATCTATCTATCTATCTATCTATCTATCTATCTATCTATCTATCTATCAAGAGTTTAAAGTTCTCAGGGCAGTCAAATGGCAAAATGTCATTTTAGCAAAGCATAGTCTGTAAGTTCCAGAACCAAGAGTCTGCATCAAGAGAATTGGCTATGCTAAGTTCTATAACATTCCTGGCATTTTATCTTTAAAAAAAGTGTGATAGACAGGTGCTAAGCTCCATTGCATTACTGCCATTTTGTCTTAAATAATATATAGTGAGACCGATTTTTCAGGCATGATAATAGTATCTGTAAGTAAGAAAAAAAAAACAGCCTACAACATTTACTAGGACTGTAATCCAGACATGTTGTAAAAATGTAATGTGACCTGAGTGATTGATAGAGGCTAAAGTGTTCTGTTATTTAAAATGTTACCAGCTTATGTATTGCAGGTACCTAATGTTAAATGTAAAAATGTTCATAAAAAGTACCCAATTATTTATCTGTACTGTGTTTTCAGAAGACCAGTTTTGAAGTCTATCAGTGCTGCTACAAGTTTGGCTTACTGTACACTGTATTTTGTATCAAGGTCTGAAACTTGATACATTGTACAAATAGTTCATTTTGCAACATTGTATTTATCTAAAATGTTTCACTGTTTCAAACAACATAGAAAACTATTGTAACAATGTATCACCATGCTATTGATAAGTAACAACATTTGTGCTTTACTTGTAGCAATTTTATTTGCACAGTCTGGATATTCTAAATTATCAAGAGTCCTTTGAATGGTTGACTTTACAAAATGTCATACATAAAACTAATAATGAAACATAGAAACATAAAATTTGATGGCAGATAAGGACCGCTTGGCCCACCTAGTCTGCCCATTTCCCTACCTGATGAATAAGCTGCAGATTCTAGTTGATCAACAACTTACTTCCTCCTACCCCCCCCACTAGAATTGCCTTATGCCTGTCCCATGCATTCTTGAATTCCCCCACTGTTCCTGACTCCACAACCTCCTCAGGAAGGCTGTTCCATGCATCCACAACCCTCTCTGTGAAAAAATACTTTCTAACATTACCTCTGAGCCGTCCCCCTCTATCTTCAAATTGTGCCCCGTTGTTCTTGCACATCTCTTCTTCTGAAAGATGCTACCCTCTTGTACTTTGTTAATTCTCTTGAGATACTTGAAAGTTTCTATCATGTCCCCCCTCTCCTCCTTTCCTCGAGGGTATACATATTAAGCTGCTTACTCTCCTCCTCATATGTCTTCTGGTGCAGACCCTGCACCATTTTAGTTGCCTCCCCTCTGAACAGCTTCCACTCTGTCTATGTCTTTGCGGAGATGGGGTCTCCAGAATTGCACGCAGTACTCCAGATGGGGTCTCACCAATTGTCTGTACAGAGGGATAACAACTTCCTGTTTTATACTGTTGATGCCTCTCCCTATTCGTCCCAGTATCCCCCAGCCCTCCTTACTGCCTTCTCACATTGCTTGCCCACCTTTAGGCCACCTGATATAATTATTCCTAGGTCTATTTCGATTTTTGTTGTTGTTATTAACTCACCCCCCACTGTGTACTCTTTCCTTGGGTTTTTATTTCCCAGATGCATTACCTTGCATTTCTTTGCATTGAATCTGAACTGCCACATATTTGACCATTTCTCCAACCTTGCCAAGTCCCTTTTCATCCTTTCTACCCCACCTTGTGTATCAACCCTGTTGCAGATCTTTGTGTCATCTGCAAAGAGACATACCTTTCCTTCCAGGTGCTTTCCAATGTCACTTATAAAGACATTAAAGAGGACCGGTCCCAGTGCCAAACCCTGCGGTACCCCACTAGTTACCCTCCTTTCTTCACTGTGGACTCTGTTTACTATTATTCTTTGCGTCCTGTTGTCCAGCCAGTTTTTTATCCAAGTTACCACCTTGGGACCCACTCCAAGGCTGGCTAACTTGTATATTAATCTTTTGTGTGAGACTGTGTCAAATGCCTTTCTAAAATCTAGGTAGATCCGATTATCTAATATGCCGTGAAACTGAAGCATAAAGAAACTGCCTCCGATTCCTATCCTAAATTAAAATTCCCAGCATGGAGCACAAAAGCAAAGACACAGGCCGCATTGTGGGCTGAAATTTCAGATCTGATAGACCAATCTCCCGTCTCCTCTAAAAAGCTGGATGAGGACTTTACTATAACCTCCAAAATGCTGTGCAGCACATTGCAGCAAAATTGTGACACTCTTACCAGAATTGAACAGAAGATAGAGAAAACATTGTGGATTTAACCTGTCAAGCAGAGCAGTTAGAGGAATCGATGATGGAGTACATGGATGTCACAGACGTTCACAATGCAGCAGTGAGAAATCTGCACCATCGAGAGCTGCTTTTACAGCAGCAGTTAGAAGACCTAGAGAACTGAAATAGGTGCAATAATTTACAAATACATGGCCTTCCAGAGGGAACCAAATCTGGGCCTATGCCACAATTTATGGATAGTCTGCTGAAGGAGTTACTGGACATAGACAAGGACAAAGATCTGGATGTAATCCATGCACACCGCTTGTTGGTACCAAAGCTGAAAGACCCAAAGGCCCACCCATGCTCAATAATAATGGCCTTTATTTATTTTAGAATCAAGGAGGATATTATCAGGTCAATCTGGGCTAAAAAACAAATTTTGTTTGGGGACACATGTCTCTTTTTTGATCAAGATTATGCCCCTCAAACACTTGCTTGATGGCAGAAAGCATTTTGCATTGTTAAGTTAATCAGGCAAGCAGGCTTCTGGGCACAACTTGAGTATCCAGCCAAAATAAAAGTAAACACACCTGAAGGATGGCAGAGATTCCAGGAGTTACCAGAGGCCTGCAGTTGGGCAAAGCAGCATGGCTAGGGATTCCACTAGAGGGCACTGACGGCCATCGTAAAGCCATGTTGAAAAAATCATGGCATGTGAAGGGAACGGGAGGTGCTTGAACTCAGCTTGCGGGGAACCTCAGTTCAGTGTGGGACAGTGTCTGCAATAAGTCACTCCCCCAGTTGACATTCACCCTCAGACCCCAAACCGAGGAAGTTCAAATGGAAGAATCTTCTTCTGTTAATGGATGAGTTCAACATAATAAATGCAATTACCTTTTTCTCTGTTTTTGCCTCTCCTGCTCAATATCCCAGTTCACATCTGGAGGACCCAGGTTTTAGACAGTGGGAACTTTCATATACACTTTCTTCTTTGATCCTCATGGGCCAGATCTTGACTGAGTCTGAGCTTGGGATGTGATGCAAGACTGTGACAAGGGAGTAATTGGAGTTCCCGCACTTGCTACACACCTCTTTGTTAATTGTCTCTTAGACATGGCACAGTAGCACCGCCAGTGGGAAACCAATAATTGTAGTGTACCCAGCAATTATTATGTCTTGCTGTGTTCCCTGTTTCTCTTTACTGCATACTGTCAAGACCCTATTGGGAAATTTTCTGTGGGCCTAGAATTTATATACATAACAACATAATAAAAAACAGAGTTTATTCTGGTGGATCATATAGAGGGGGGCATAGGAGTCATCCCTGACCTGGAGGGGGGCCCGTTGGCTTTATGCGGCTGTCCTGCTCAGGTTGTTGGGTTGCCACTGTTGCCACAAGGATGGGAATCAATATTTCCTTCAGCAGCTGTGGAGAGACCCACAGGACAGCAGATATTAAAAGAGGTGCCCCATTTCGCTTAGAGCGTTGCTTCAGAGCCACGTGACCCATGTATATTAAAACAACTAGATTGTTAACAGAAGCTTCTTATGTCAGGTTCAGGAGTGATGCTAGTTAATAACTTCAGGGGGTGGATAGAGGTAGTGTCGGATGATGCTCCGAACTCCCACCCCTCAGACAGATCTGGTGGAAGGTGCTCCAGCCCAATGAAGTGGTGTGGTCTGGGCTCTGAAGTGATGTGTTTTTCTTTTTCTTTTAGAAAAAAAGGGAAAAAACAAATCAGGATTTGATAAATAGGTGGCCCTCTGTGTTCGTGCCGGATAGGGTTCTCTCTGGAAGCTGCAGGGGGAGGCCTATGGATGCGGCCCTTAGGGCTGTGGATGAAGTGATGTGTGGGGCCCGGTGGCAGGGGTGGTGGGTTCTCCTCCCTCTCCCAGAGGGGCCATGGTGGATGCCTCTACTCTGCATTTGGGGTGGGGTCTGCCATGGGGGTGGGTCCGGGGAAGGGCATTCTCCATTGCCAGGTTCGGGGGACCTGGTTGTCCCTCCTTAGTTATATACTCCCCCACAATATTACCTCCACAGTTCTAAATAATTTACTGTCGGTGGCTAATGGAGGGCAGTCCGACAGTCACCCAGGCAATTGGATTCAACCTAGTTGGGGACCCCAGAGATTATTAGGGTGGGGTTATTTCCTGATGGGGAGACTGAAAAATTTGGTCTCCTACCACACCTCATAGAAGATTTCCTAAGGGGTGGAATTGGGAATAAAGACACTTTGAAGCTACTTAAATACCTCCAATAATATTCAAGGGAGGTTTTGTAAATAATTCTATCTGGTTTAACAAGTTAGTAGTTCATGTTTTTTCACTTAGTTGGTTGGTACAGACTCCTGGATACTCAAAACAGATATGGGTTCTTATTCAATATTCTAAATGGCTGATCTTAAATTGATATCTTGGAATGTCCGGGATATAAACAGTCCGGTCAAGAGGGCCAGAATTTTAAAAGAGTTACAATGACAGGGTGTGAATATAGCCTTCTTACAGGAGACCCACTTAAGTCAGACTGAGCACAGAAAGTTGCGGAGAGCTTGGGTGGGCAAGGTCTACTCGGCAGAATGTATACAACAGACAAATAAGAGGGGTACAGCTATTTTAATCAGAAGAGATACCCCCTGCACTATCTCTCGAGTGGACTCCGAACTGGAGGGCAGATTTGTGAGGATAGAGGGGGAACTCAAAGGTCAGAAGTGTATTTTTCTGAACATATATGCTCCAAATGATGAACAAAAAATGGTTGTTTTTTGACCAAAACTTTAACAGAAACAGTTCGAGACCCTAACAGGTTGATCTTTATTGGAGGTGATTTTAACACAGTGAAAGATCTAGGCCTAGATAGAGTAGGCTTTTGCTCTGTAGGCCCAGCCAGGTCTAGTAAGGTCCTTACTAGATTGTGCTCAGAACTTTCCTTAGTAGACGCTTGGAGATTTATCTACCCCAGAGACAGGGATTACACATTTTATTCCCCTAAATATAAAATGTATTCCTGAATCAACCACTGTTTGATTTCAGCAAATACTTTTCCCCTTTTATCAGGAGCAGACATAGGGTATATCTCAGTGTCAGACCATGCACCAGTCTCTTTGGAAATGGTCCTGGCCCAAAAGCCCCCCGAAACTATTTGGCGTCTGAATGTTAATCTGCTAAATCATGTGGAATTTAGGCAGCTAATACAGCAATTAATAAAGCAATATTTAGAGGTGAACTTAAAGGAAGATACAGGGGTAGGAGTCAGATGGGATGCTCTAAAATGTTATTTAAGGGGAATTATAATTGCTTATGCATCTAAACACAAAAAAGTGATGATCAAAGAATGTATAGAGCTGGAAACAAAGATAACCCAGCTAGAAAGGACTCATAAGGAGATCCTAGATCGGAGGTGTGGGGAGGAACTGGCTAAGGCTCAAACTAAATTAAACAAGATTCTGGATCTTCAAATAGAAAAACACTTAATCTATGCTAAACAGAAGTTTTATGAACATGGCAATAGAGCTGGGAAAATTTTAGCCTGTCAGTTACTTGGGGAGAGAGCCTCCAGAGAGGTCCCTAAACTTAAGATAATGGGGACAAATACCACAATTTGGTGACCCACATTAATTACAGCCCAGTTCCAACAATTTTACTCTGCCCTTTATAGATCAGAAAGAAACACAAGACACAAAGAAGAGATTTTTTTCTTTTCTTAACAAAATTTAATTCCCCACCCTTTCAGAGGTGCAGAGAAAAGACCTAGAAGCCCCCATATCAGCAGCAGAAGTTACTCAGAAAATCAAGAAATTAAAGAATGGGAAAGTCCCAGGGATGGATGGGTACATGGCAGAACTATATAAAACTTTTCTGGATCCCCTCTTACCAACCTTACTAGACACATATAATGAGCTGTGGGGGGGAGGGGGGCTACCCCCAGATCTTGGAATCTTGCCCAGATCTCTGTCATTCTTAAGCCAGGCAAAGACCCAGAGGACTGTAAATCCTATAGGCCTATCTCACTGCTACCAGTAGATTTAAATGTCTTCACTGGTATCCTGGCCAACGGCCCCAGAAAGTAGTAGGCTCTTTAGTGCATAGGGATCAAACGGGCTTTATCTCAGGCAGATTTTTGCAGGATAACATTCGACACCTGTTGAACGTGATTTCTGCACATAAGAACATCAAACCTGTACAATTAGCTATAGGTATGGATGCCGAGAAGGTGCTCGACAGGGTCGAGTGGGTATTTTTAAGAGAGACTTTAAAAAGATTTGGCCTGGGGGAGAAGTTTGTAGATACTATCAATGCTTTATATAAGGCTCCGGAGGCTAGAGTTAAGGTCCATGGGCACCTCTTGGAAAGATTCCCCCTTATGAGGGGTACAAGACAGGGTTGCCCCCTCTCCCCACTCCTCTTTGCTTTGTCACTTGAGCCACTAGCCCTAGAGATCAGATCAAATCCTTCAATTCGAGGCATTGAGGTAGAGGGCCACACCCAGAAAATAGGATTGTATGCAGACGACTCTCTCTTCTTTCTTTCACAGCCAGAAACTTCAGTCCCAGCTCTAATTCAGAGTTTAGAGGACTACAGCGCACTGGCAGGTCATAAGATTAACCTTTCAAAATCAGAAACATTAATCCTGAGTGGGAACCCCCCCCCCCCGAGTCCTTCAAGAAATCCTTCTCCTTTGCTTGGGCCAAGAAAAACACAGTTAGATATCTAGGTAAACACATTTCATTCGACCTTTCCCTTTTATATAAAAATAATTATTTTAAGTTACTTCAGACCTTACAGGTGGATATTGCCAGGTGCCGGCTCTTCCCTCTGTCTCTTTATTGCAGATCACAAACTCTTAAAATGAATGCCCTACCTAGGTTTTTATTTCTGTTTCAAACCCTCCCAATACAACCCCCTAGAAAGTTCTGGGTAAACTTACAGAAGGAGGTTCAGGACTTTATTTGGAACGGAAGAAAACCAAGGTTGGCCAGGAGGATATTGCAAACTCCTAGGGAGAAGGAAGGACTAGCCCTCCCAAATTTATTTCTTTATTTCCTGGCAGCAAGAGGAGCACAGATGTGTTCCTGGGCAAGACGCTGGGTTGACTTGGATTGGTACCACCTGGAGGAAGCTGCAGTTGGGAAATGGGCCTTGTGGGCTGTTCCAAATAGTAACATACCTCCAACTGTAGTTACAGAGATCACTAACCCATGGATTCTCCTCTCCCTCTAGACACTTAAAAAAAGTAAAGAAGATTATCTGCACTCCAGACGGCCCCAGCCTCCTATCCTTAATAAGGTTTGAACCCTCATTTATCCTCCCCCCCCCCGAGAACAGACTCAGGATACCAATTCTGGGCTGCACACCGACTCTCCACATTCATTCAGTGTATGAATAGGGGGAATTGTTGCTCTTTCACTCAATTAAGAGACAAATTCCATCTTCGTCAAGAGGACCATTTTGGGTATGTACAAGTTTGACATTATATTACTTCTGAAAATAGAGTACAAAAAATAAACAGGGAAAAAACACCCCTAGAAGAGTTCTTCTATTATAACACCATTATCAAAGATATCCCCCAACCTCTCTCCCAGCTTTATGGCATTTTGATTAATTTAAATAATTCAGGTCTTGATAGAATCAAACAGAGATGGGAAGAAGAGCTCTCTATCTCAATCCCCCCAACATATTTGGGATAGTAGACTAAATAGAGGCTGGCAGATAACAAGCTCACCGACCTGATGAGAATTTCATTGGAAGATTCTTTTAAGATAATTCTTCACACCTTCCAAGGCAAAACATTTGGGTTCGGGTGGTTCGGATGTCTGTTGGAGATGTGCCGGAGCTAGAGGGTCTCAAGTACATGTATTTTGGGAATGCTCGGTACTCACCCCATTCTGGAGAGAGGTCCACTCCCTGATGCAGCATATAACTGGCCTACATATTCCATTCACAGGGGAGGAGTTGATTTTAGGTCTCCCTACCTTGATTACAGGCCCTGAACAGCAAAGGCAACTACCACAGATAATGAGAGTGGCCGCACTGAAATCCATTTCATCCAGGTGGCCTTCCCCTCACCCCCCAACGATGGAAGATGAAAGGTCAGAATGGGCCAGTTGGAGATCATGGAACAAATCACACACACTCTAAGACAGGGCAAAGAAAGGTTTGATGCTATCTGGTCTCCTTGGCAATTGTTTAATCAAGACTAGAAAATAAGCCCCGGGCATTTTCTTTTCTTAGATTTCTAAGAGTTTTTAGAAGTAAACCTATTAAACTCAATGCAGCCATGGTAGAGTTCCAGGATGCTTAAGTTAAATTATATTATGTTAGATTAGGTTACTATGTATTAAATCCATTACCAATATATTTCTAAACCTTGCTGTCCAAATACATTAGGCCTTGAGAGAAGGCGACTGATAAAACTTCCCGCCTAGGAAGAGGAGGAGGAGAGGGTGGGAATGTGTTAGAGATAAGGTGAATATAGATGACGTCAATCAATTAGGACCTATGTTCTTTGGTATGGTGATGTAATATGGATGGAATTTAATTTACCTGTGTATCAACTTTTAGATGGTTTAAATCAGAATGTCACCTTAACAATCAACGTAAAATTCTGCTCACTGTATATCTTTCAATAGATCTGTGTAAAGATGTACAAGGTTGCATATCTGATACACAACAAACTTGAAGTTAAAAAAAAAAATCTAGGTAGGCCATATCCACAGCCCCTTCCCTGGTCTACTACTTTGGTCACCCAGTTAAAGAAATCTATTAGGTTCATCTGACATGACCTTCCTGCTATGAAACCATGCTGCCTTGGGTCCTGTGCCCCACTGGCATCTCGGTACTCAACAGTTCTTTCCTTCAGAAGTGATTCCATCATTTCTCCTACCACTGAGGGCAAACTAACTGGTCTGTAGTTTTCTGCCTCTGCCCTGCTTCCACTTTTGTGAAGTGGAATCACATTTGCCCTCCTTCAGTCCTCAGGTACCACCCCATCCTCCCATGATTTGTTAGAGTAGTCAGTGGTGTTACTAGTTCTACCCTTAGTTCTTTTAGAATTCTGAGGTGGAGTCCCATCAGGCTCCATTGCTTTGTCCACCCTCAGTTTCAAGAGTTCTTTCAAAGCGCTTTCTTCTGTGAATGGACTGGTATCGATCCCCCTATTCAGAGTTTCTCTCTTGTTTGGTTTAGGTACCCCCCCCCTTCTGTTGTGAATACTGAGCAGAAATATTCATTTAGTATCTTTGCTTTTTCGCTGTCACCCTCTGCCCACATCCCTTCCCCTTTATTAAGTCTCTGTATACTTCCCTTGATATTTCTTCACTCCCTAATGTACCTATACAAGGTTTTAGCCCCTTCTTAACAGAGTTGGCTATCTTTTCCTCAGCTTGTGCCTTTGCTATTCTGACTGCCTTCCCTGCCTCCTTCTGCTTTAACTGATAAAATTCTCTGTCCTGCTCCTTCTGTGTTTCCTTATATTTCCTGAATGCTGTCCTTTTCTCCTTAACCTTCCCTTCCACCTCCTTTGAGAACTATAGCATTTTTTTCCTTCGTTTTGTTTTATTGATTTGCTTCACACAAAGGCTTGTTGCCTCTGCAATGGCTGTTTTGGTTATTCCCCATTGTTCCTCCACCCCTCCTTCTTGCCCGTTTGTTAGTGCTTTTCTGAGGCACTCTCTCATTTTCCCAAAGTCAGCTTTCTTAAAGTTCAATACCCTTGTTTTTGTATGGCTTGACTCTATGGCTGTGTTTATTGTGAACCACACTGTTTGGTGGTCACTTGTTCCCAGATGGCTACCCACTTCTAAATCTGAGATCCTTTCCTCTTCCCCTATTGAGAGTACCAGGTCTAAGATTGCTCCCTCCTGAGTGGGTTCCAATACTAGCTGTCTGAGGCATGCCCCCTGTGGGGCATCAAGAATGACCCTGCTCTTGGATGTGCCTGCAGCAAAGGTACTCCAGTTAACATCTGGCATATTCAGGTCCTCCATCAACAATATCTCCCCTTTTTCTGCCATTTTAAGGATGCCTTCTATCATTTCCTTGTCCATTTCTTCCCCCTGAGATGGGGGTCTGTACACAACCCCCATGTGGATTGTGGTGCCATTTCCTGTCTCCAGGGTGACCCATAGTGACTTGTCAACTTCCTGTTTACTCTTTAGTTCTGTTGCTTTAATTCCATCCTTTATATAGAGAGCTACTCCTCCTCCTCTTTTACCCACCCTGTCCCTCCTGTAGACTGTGTATCCTGGTATGTTGACATCCCAGTCATGGTTCTCTGTGTACCATGTTTCAGTGACTGCCACAATATCCAGGCATCCCTCTTCCATAAAGGCCACTAGTTCAGGAAGCTTGTTACACAGACTGCGGGCATTGGTACTCATCACCTTCTATTTTTGTTTATGGCCTTACCCATTTTAGCCCCATCCCTGTCCTTACTGCCTTTTTCTGCATTTACTCCTGTCCTGCTCCCTACTGACTTCTCTGCCTTGGTGTTTACCTCTCTAACTACTGTGTTTTGTGGGGGGAGGCTGGGATTTCCCAGCTTCTTTTTAGTGCCTCCCCCTTGGCTAGTTTAAATGCTTGCCAATGAAGCATTTAAACCTGTCACCTACGATCCTGGTTCCTCCCCTGGACAGATGCAGACCATCACACCAGTATAGGCTTGCATCCCTCCAGGTAGCTCTCTAGTCTCCAATTAAGCCAAAACCCTGAGCTCCACACAAGTTTTTCAACCATTCATTGAATCCCATGATGTGGAATACCCTAGCATCATCCTTGCCATAGACAGGCAGCACCTCTGAGATGGTTACTGTACATGCCACTTGTCTAAGGCCCCTCCCCAACTCTACAAACTCCTCTTGTACTGCTCTGATCCCTTCACAGCCAGGTCATTTGTCCCTAGGTGGGCAATGACATCCAGCTCCCTCCCTCGTGAAATAATTTATGGCTTTTTTTTATTCAGAAGAAAAAGAAGAATTTGTCAGTAATGCCTGAATTGCCACACTGGAGTCTGTGATAGTGTGAGAGTGAGCAGAGCAGGGTCTATGAAATGCCAGAATTACCAATGTGCAGGAGTGGGCAGCTGCAGGGAGTGGTGGTAAATGTGTTGGAGGGCTGGCATGTGAAGAACAGTCTACTCTTAAAAAAAAAAAATCATCTATTAATCATGACTGCTAATTGTGTGGACACTGTTAGCAAGTCGTGGATGAAGGTGTGTGTGTGGGGGGAGGGCCTCCAGGACACAGACAAGCAACCCTTCCCCAACCCAATGAAAAAAAAAGAGACAGCAATCAGCACCATGACCCCAGCTAAATGAAAGCACATTACCATTTCAACAGACGATTGACATCAATGGCAGCAGTGCCACATTGTTATGAGAACACAATCCCAAGACACTTAGTACTTTATCTGGCAATAGTGACACCACAGTACTTATGGACAGGTCTTGGATTAAGCTACAGAAAAGAATGCATTTTTTTTTAATTGATGCTAACCCATCACACATTTTTATTATTTCGGGGGTTAGAAAAGGAACAGTAGAATAAGGGTTCACTCAGCAGAAAAGTGAAAATTAGGGGATTCAGAGCTGCCACTTCAAGATCACAGTTCTGCACTTAAACCTAGTACAAAGAAACTAGGAGGCCATCATTACCCATCAAACAGGACAGCTTGAACCCCCCCCCAAACTGCCGCTGTCTTACTGTGCGATCCTTTCATTGTCTACTGTATCTACTCCTGGAGTTTGAAAAACATACCTTCACTCTTGATATTTTTTTTCATAAGTTCCTAAGATAGTAACAAAAAAACCCCCCAAAAACACAAAAACCAGTAAAAAGCTTATCAGGGTTCACAGTATATTTTAGAGAATCAGTATAATTACAGCATAGCCCATCCAGTCTGTCCCCCTGCATCACAGGCTGGTATGGATAAATATGCTGTTCATGCATGCAATAATTTAAAGGGGTTAACTGCCCAGTCTATGACACAGACTAATCAGTGATTCTCTTGGTAAACAAAGAAATGTGGTGGCTGTGTAATTTGTTTTATTGTTTTTTCATCTTTTGTCATGATAATAAAACACAAGTTCCTAAAAAGACGATATGGCTTCCCAGGGACTCAGCTGCAAAGCATTATGCTACTGCGTAGGTCACACAGGTTAGGGATTTGGATAGCACACCTTAAAGTTGGGCATCAGGGATTGGGAAATCATTACCACCAGTAGTGCATCTCAGCCTGAGGTGGAAGCTGTTATTCCCTATTTGTCAAAAGTGTGAATGTGTTTCCCAGTACATACAGTCAACAAGAAGATCCTAAATAATACAGATTCAGCCATCTGTCATGTTGTTCAAGTACAGTAAGGGAAATGTCAAGGGGTGTTAAAGATGACAGCCCAGAGTAGGCGAGACATGGTTGCAGTTTTAACATTGCTTACCTTGATGAATCAAGTGTTCAGATAATATATTATAAACATTTCAATTTTTCCCTGAAGGGCACAATTTAGAGTCTCGGAAAAATGCCACATTAGAGATGTGAATGCTGCTACTGAATTAACTAAGACAGCAATGCATGGATGTTTCATCAACATTTTTAACAGCTTTGGTGGGGATAGCACTGCTCAAAATAAGACATAGTGTGACTTTTACAGCTAATATGCTGTCATATTGTAAATATTATTATCACTACTGAATTCATTATTTCTTTTTTATTTATTTGAAAGCTTGTGACCAGCAGAGGCACATTGAACCCTGGTTTGTTTCCAGGTGCAACCAGAGGTGCCGTCTTTTGGAAGAGACATTAAACCAAGGTCCCATCTGCCTGGATTGGTGGCAGTTCAGGTGGATGCTAAAGATCCCATGGCACTTATCGAAAAAGAGTAGGGGATTTTTTTATGCAAGATTTTCAAACAAAAATTACAGAAAAGTATTACATCATACTAGATTATAATGAAAGGAAACAAAAATCAGAAAGAAATATACAAGAGAGTCAAAAGAAAAACAAAAAGTATTGCAGCATACTAAATCAAAATGAAAAAACAAAACCCAGAAATAAACTTTACAGTATGCAGGAATGTCATAATCAAAAGTGCACAAAAAAAAAATCCTCACCCAATAACCACCCCGCCCCGCCAAAAGGGTAAGGGAATTTTCTATTCAAGATTTGCAAAAAAAATACAGAAAAGTATTACATCATACAAAAGCATAAAGAAAAGAAACAAAAACCAAAAAAATAACTTTGCTACATACATGAATGTCAAAAACCATAACAAAAACCACCCCCACTCAAAAGACCCCCCCACTAAAAAGAGTAGGGGAATGATTCATTCATGATTGTCAAACAGAAAATACAGAAAAGTAGCACAGCATACTAACTCTGAAGGAAAAGAAAAAAAGAAATCAGAAAAAAGAATCAGGAAAACCAACTGGAGAACCAATCATAACAGTCAAGTAATTGGGGCATTGGAGTCTGTGACCCATGGAAGATTCTGTCAAGTCTGAAAAATCCAGGAAGCAGGGTGAACCTTCAGGTCCTGTCGAAAAATGAATTTAACCTCCCAGGTTATCTTTTTCACCAGCTCCGACAATGGCACTGATTGTTGCTGTAAGGTGAACCAGCAGCGAGAATTCCAGATATACCATTTCACAACTGTGATTATAACCTGTAAGGTAGAAGCATCCCATTGCTGCTAAGGAGAATCAAAAGAGCCATACTGTAAAGCATGCAAAGTTATATTGTTGAAAGGAGGCATTTGCCATGCAGTCGCCAAAATGGTCCAAATATCCAAGATATAAGAGCAGGAAAAAAATAAGTGATAAGTAGTTTCCAGTTGGCTAACACACTGAGGTCTAGAACAATATCTCTCAGACAGCTGTTTATGCTTATGATGGTCTTTCACATTCAGCCGATGTGGCAACTGAGCCAGTGAATAGCCCACATTTTCTCAGGAATCCTTGGATTATTCAAGAACTGAAGTAAACCAGGTGTCAAAGAAGAGGGACAAGAAGGAAAGGTGACTAGATCACGAAATTTAGTGGTGAGGATCTGTTTATAAATTAATTTCCTATGGTGACCACGCATCATGGCAGCTGTCAACTGCCAACATTTTAATTTAACAAAAATATCTCGAATATAGGGAGGACAAATAGTAGAGTTATGGATCACCTGTAAAGTGGCCGTTTCCCATTGTGGGAACCAAGGACTACAAGTCAAAATGTATAAGGGGACCCAAGCCCTAGTGACATGAGACAAAATAGGCCGGAAATCGACAATCATATAAAAAACATAAAAAAAACAACAGGGTGAACCATACCTAGGCCACCTTGAGATTTAGGAAGGTATAAAATATTCCCCTTTAGGGGATTCAGCCGACTTCCCAGACAGCTTGGAAAAAATACTGAGTAATGAGGTTTCCAAGGAGCGGGGGGAGGAACACAACTGATATGCAAAAGAGTGGTAAAGGAATGTCTTAACAAGATGGACTCGCTTCAACTTACCCATGTGCCAGGAATTCCACTGCTTCACTAACTGTTGAGCCTGTGAAAGTTTAGAAGACCAATTCTGGACTTCCAAGTCTTGGTATCCAAACTGTATACCCAAAATCTTAATTGGAGTCCAGGACAATGTCACTCCAGCAATGTAGGGGAGAGGGATTGAAGGCTTGCCAAATTGTCTCCCTATACTTTTTAACATATTAAGGGAGTATCCTGATAAGGATCCAAAGGAGTTGTAAATAGTCATGGCCTGAGACACAGAAACCTCATCCCCAACCAAAATTGTAAGATCATCTGCATAGGCCAGGGCAATATAAGGGATAGAGTAAGTGTCCACTTGTACGTGTGTCAAAGAAGAGGCCGAATTCAAAGCCCACAAAAGTGGGTTAATACCAAAAACATAAAGGAGAGGGCTGAGGGGACAGCCTTGTCATGCTTCACGGTGTACCGGAATCATTGGGCACACCCAACCATTAATAAGTGGAGATAGTGTTGCTACTTTATAAATAGATTGTAGCCAAGAAACAAAAGTATCTGGGATACCATAGTGCTTTAGTACAGACCATAGGTAAGCATGTCCAATGGTGCCAAAGGCTTGTCTCTGGTCTAAGGAGAGCAGGAATCCAGATAAGCCTTCTGCATTATCATGCTCAATAAGTTCTCAAAGGAGAAGCAGATGATCACTTTCTTTCTGGTATAGAACATGTTTGAGTGGGGGAGATAAGATGTACTGCGGCCTGCAATAATCTAGTATGTAAAATTTTGGTTAGTATTTTAAAATCTGTATTTAGAAGACTGATGGGCCTCCAGTTGGTCAGGTCTGTTTTGTCACCTTTTTTGTAAAAGAAAATTAAAAGACCCCGGGCCATTTCCAAGGGAACAGAATCAGTATTCAAAAGAAAGGTAAATACTGCTGCCAGTTCCTTAGACAGCAGTGGGCCAAGAAGCTTATATAATTAGGAGGAAAATCCATCCAATCCAGGAACTTTATTAGTAGGCAGGGATTTAATAGCCTGTTCCACTTCTGCATCTGAAATGTCAGCTGTCAATTCAGGTAATAAAAAGGGAGGACAAATAGGGACATGAGGTGATGGTAATAAATCTTGAAAAGCAATATCAGGGCAAGGATAGGTAGAAAACAGAGAAGAGACATTCTAAGTCACTATGCGAAATATGTTCTGTTTGTCTGTATAGACAGAGCCGTACAAATCCCTAAGGCAATCCATCACCTTATGTTTGACAGAGGTGGAACAATACAAAGAGGACTGCAGCCTTCCCTTTTATCCCAAAACTATGCTGATACTTCAAGCTTTCTGATTGGTGGAGATGAAAGGCTTTCATGTCAGTTTGAAGTACGTGAATCTGTTCCCTAAAATCATGGATAGTAGACCTGGATAAATACTGTAGTTTCTGTAACTGTTTCTGGCAGTGGAGGTACTGAAAGTAAACACTATAATGAATGTGTTTACTGTGGAATTTCAACAATTTTTGTAGATCCAGCTTGACATCTGTCCACCAGAGGGCAGGAGAGTCAAACAAATCAAAAACAGAACTTTGATGAGCTGCAAAATATTGGAGATTAAGTATCATAGACTGTTGGGATAAAAGGGAAGAATTCATTTTCCAATATCCAGGACCCTTAGAAAATGTTACCGTAGTCCCTAAACAGAGGTGCAAAAGCTTATGATCCGAAAATTCTACTTCCGTAACCTTAATGGAGGAAACAGATAAAAATAAGGAAATTAAAAAAAATCTACTCTAGTAGCCAAATGGCCTCTCTGAAATGTGGGATGAGCAGTATTATGAGTGGCCAAATAGGCATCTTTTAAATGTGACAAGGAAATTACATTCTTTAAAGCAGACATATCGCAATATACTTTAGAAGTAGTGGTGGAAGCACCCCTATCACGCTTGTCAAGTCCACAATTAAAATCCCAACCCAGAATAATTGCCTGGGATGATAATAAATAAGGCTGAATGTCTTTAAATAAAGAATATCTGCTTTTGACTGTGGAGCATAAACATTGATCAACCTGTAATAAGAATTATTTATTCTGGTATCAAGAATTAGTACACATCCTGGAATTAAATCAATAAGTTCGAGAAGATGTACCTGTAAGCTGGAATGAAACAAAATGCCAACCCCCGAGCAGACATCTGGGCCTATGGACCAATATGAAGGTCAAGCATACCATAGCTTAGTAACCTGTTCTATTTCAGCAATAGTATGTAGTCTAGTATCTTGTAAAAAAACAATTTGTAAAGAACTAGAGTGAAAATAGGACAGCACTAAACATCTGCATTTATGATTTTTAATACTGTTCACATTAAGTGAACCTAAGAGTAGGGAAGACATATTGAGAAAGAAGGGAAAAAAAACTAGAAAAAAAGTCTTCAGGGAGGTTTAGTCCTCAACTGTTGTGATCTACGACAGGTACTTACAGAAGGAAGATGTAAGTCTGTATCAGAATGTAAATCCACCTGGGAAGACCACAGAGTTGAGCTCTCTGAATCTGCATCAGAGAGGTCGGAGGGTTGCAGGGCCTCATATTTATTGCTCAATGGAAGCTCCGAGGTTTTTGACACCTTAGAAGTGGGATGGGCACCTTTGAGACTTCTTAGTGGATCGCTTACTAATTTGGGGGCATACCTGTGAAGAAGATTCTTCTGTAATCTGTTCAGGAAGGGGGTTGGACATCGCTGTTAGGCGGCAAGGGAGGGAGGGTTAACAGGCAACTGTTGCACTGGCACAGGAATAGTGGCATCCAAAGGGGGGGACAACAGAAACCTCAGAAGATCTGGGGGGAGAACATATTTCTTTGACCCACTGCTATCATTAATCTTTGGTTCTCATCACCAGCTGAGGCAGACTGGTTGACTGGGCTGCCCAAGTGCAACTCTGATATGTATGTCCAGTTGAATCACAAAGATTACACTTCGGTTCATTAAGACAATTTCCATTAGTATGCCCCAATTCTTGACAAATATTACATTTAACCTGATTACACAGACTGCTTAAATGTGTACAGGTACCACACTTATAGCATGCCTTAGGTTGTCCTGCATAAAACAGGATGCCACGGTCATGACCTAAAAAAACAATTGGGGAGATGACTAAGACCAGCATCTGTAACGTGGTACATAACCTTCACCTTCCACCCTCCAGTCCATATATTTTCTTCATCAAATATGGCTTCTGGGGAACCAAGAACCAAACACCTTTGTTTTAGCCAGTAGGTCAGGTCGGTGACACTAACCCCTTCATTTCGGAAGAGAACTGTGACTGTTTCGTATTCCAGCCTAGTCAGGGGAATTGCTTCAAAGGGGGCCCACAAAAGTGAAGATTTCAGGGTTTGAAAATGTATCCAAAAATGTTGCAGCCCTGAATTCAATTTGAAACTTTTATCAAAAGTAGATTCACCAGACACATGAATAAGTGTATAAATTTCATTAGCAAAAAACTTCATAGAACCTTTTAATAAAGATGTTGCCACAAATTTTCTATCTGGGAATTCTGACATACCCCCTTTGTAGATAAGCCTAACAGCATTATGATGCTTAGCTAGATATACAGGTTGGTGAAAAAGAGAAGCAAAAGGTTTCTTATCTGATGGCTTTATCATGTTCAATGGAGCTGCACAAGGCTGGAAAGTAGCAGTAGAAGTCGAGGGAATTGGTGAAGTCTGTTGGGAGAGGTCAGAATCATCCAAAACAGGAGCAGGAGTGTTGGGAAAATGAAGTTCTGAAGGGAGATGCAATGGAGAGTCAGAGCCTGCAGTCGAAGTGTTCATTAAAAGATGTGGAATAAGCACTAGGTCAGAAGGAACGTCCAAGTTCTGTGGAGCAGGCTTTGAAATCAGTGAAGTTAATATTGGAAAGGGGCCAGAAATCCAGTGCCCCGAGGCAGAAAGAATCCATTCAGCCGCTTTCAGGGTATTTGGAACATCCTCTGGTGAACGTGGAGAAGATGCAGTAAAAGAGCAAGAAGCATTGGGAGAATCGTGCACAAAATCCAGTCTGGGTTTCACAGATGGTTGAGACATCCCACACACTGACACTACGGTGGAGAGAGACACTGCAGGAGAAGATCCAGAACTCATTGTAGAACCCAAAGGAACCTCAGCACGGTTCTTAATATTAGATGAACGCTGCAATATGGGTGAGTCCTTCCCGAGTTGTTCAGTATGTGAAGTTCCCTGAGCAGCCGATTCTGATTGTTGAGCTAAGGTCAGGGCATTTTGTAGTGCCGTTGGCGGAGTGCAAAATGCTCCTCTTCAGCCTGCAATTGAAGTGTTAAAGAACGGATCCCAGAATAAGCAGTAGAAACATCAGGAAAATCATGAGAACCAACGTTTAGTGTAGAGCAAATCTGTTGTTGAATAGTAGTAACGTCCAGAGGAAGCATGTCAGCATCAGGCAAAGGGAGAACTGTTGTATCCATAGGTATATCAATAGAAGCTGTGGTCTCTAAACAGGGAGAAACAGGGGAAGAGACCGATTCACCTGTTCCTGGAGTAGCAAGGAGCTCCTTCACCACCTCTGTGGCTGCCATCTTGGATGGAGACCAAGACGACAAGGGTTCTCCCACTGGAGAGTAGAAGAATTTCCCCGGTGTCCTGGCCACATTTCTCCCATTCATTAAAAATACCACCAACAGCTTAATCTGGTTCAATTTCAGTTGCTTACCATCTGTATCCCCCTCCCCACGGTTGCCCCTGAAAAAGGGACTTCTAGGCCCAGTGCGCTTACCAGTAAACAAAATTCAATAAATAAATACATAAATGCTGATGGAACTCCTGTGCATTGCTGTCTCAGTTAGAACATGGGCACATCATTAATTTGACTTTTTTTTGTTCATGCTGCATCCAGCCACCAATCCTACCATTTGTTGCAACCACAGACATTCCATTACATAAATATCTCCTTCACCTGATTCTGGTAAGCAATGATGGCTACTGGGTACAGAAGGATGGCTGGTCATGTCACCAGGGAGAGGCAGAGTCACCTGTAAAAAAATAGCTTCTCAGCTGGCCTGGTGGGACTCAGGGATGAGGAGTCATCAGGTGCATTACCTGCCTGGTCCTGACATCACCCACCAGTCCTGCCCCCCCAAGTGATCAGTGCTGTGCATCACACTACCCAGATTGATGCCACTGGAACGCAGAACAAAGAACCATGCCATCAGCCAAAATTGGAGCTTGCTTCCCACTTGCTGGTGCATGCTAACTCTGTTGTACCTGAGCATGGAGACTGCAATGCATCAGAAAAGATGTGGCAGCAGCAGCAATGTGGAGTCTGAAGAATCAGAACACACGGTCACTGGCATAGTGGGGGACTCAGAGAGGGAGGTAGGTCTCTGTGCTCTTTATTTAAAAAAACAAAAATGACTGAAACTGTCATAGGACCGACATGACTGACAGCTTCATTTGCATCAATACACTCCAGTGAGGGATGAGTTCAGACCACCAGTTCAGTTTCCATGGAAACGTGTTCCTGTACTGCACTCACAAAATCATCTTTCCTCAGCTTTTATCTTTGGAACTGGCTGGTATCTGCAGTTCCTATATCTGATAATTTTTTTTTATCAGATACAGATTACATACCTCCATTGACTGAAATGCCCCAATGCAGCTATGGCATTCTGCAGTTTGTATGGCAGAGACTGAATTGTATGCTCTCAAATTCTGTGCCCAAGCATCTGGTAACAGCTTCACAAAGGGCCTTTTTGCATGTAATCCAACATCCTTAATTTATAGTCAACGCACACTGTGCCAGATGACCAATGGTCCAGCTGACCGTGACAGCAGCTGACAAGAATAGGTACCTCTAAAATTACAGAGTTATTTTTTTATTGTACTGTAAGAAACAAACAAACAAAAAAAACAGGTGTCTGATAGGAAATTTCCACTAGATGGGCTGCAATTATAAAAAACACAAACAGTTCATTCAGGAAAATGTGAATTTACAGAATAAATAAAAATGTGGTTTTAGCTACAGCTCTAATAACATACATTACTTTACAAATATCCTTGAAAGTCATCCACATTTAAGAAGCCTGAGATTTATTCTGTTTCCCATTACATCCTTCAGAATTTTTAAATGACTACTGTTACTTTTCACAAGAGCTTGCAACTGTAGATCATATTTTTGTTTTGTTTTTATTTTGAAGCAACAACACTCTGAGCTCTAACAATGTGAGAGTGACATGAATGGCACACTACTTCTTTTTGTAGTGCAAGTGTATAAAGTGATTCTGTTCAGTATCTGGATCTGGGTCCTGCAGTGCGCTCTCCATGGCCAAGGCTGATTCTTTGCTGGGAAATATACGTCTAGAAATTAAAAATGAAAAAAAATTAATAATAACGATAATGTAAGAAAAAAGCTCTGAATCTCATAGCCCCATTTACAGTTTGGCTGCCTTTTATCACCAATCTGCATGAGTGAACTTGAAAGTGAGAAATGTTAATTTTTGCAAGTTTCACTTAAACTCATCAGTGGTGTGACCAGCATGCATTACCACACCTTTCAACAAGTAGGCCAACACTCTCTGATGGCAGGGGATGAGGAGGGGGGTTGTCAAGTAATGGGGCAAGGCAATTGGGGCTACTAATCTTTATGGCCAGGACTGCTTTCTAATGTAGTTATCGATCATCATGGAGTCTGCATAATTAGGGATGCTGCAGTACCTTTAGACCAGCGACTACTCACTAATTAAATTAAAAAAAAAAAATCATAACAGCATAAACCTTAAGAAGTAGAATACTTGTGTTCTTCATTTCTGTTAGTTATTATCCGGTGTGTGGATGTAATGCATGCTGCTCACACCGCTGATGAGTTTGAGTGCCTTTTTTCTTTCTAAACGTATATTTCCCAGCAAAGAATCAGCCTCGGCCATAGAGAGTGCGCTGTAGGATCTGGATCCAAATTACTGAACAAAGCCACTTCACATACATGTACTACAAAAAATGTTTTCAAGTGAAGCAAGACATTGGGCAGGTTTTGAATAAGTGTAATTAGAACCGCAATAGTAGGAATTGAAAGCTGCAATCAAAGATTACTTAGATATAATTAAAACAAAGTCACTGAGCTTCTACATGCAAACATGCAACTAGCAGGTGTGCAGGAGACAAGGTTAAGGGAGAGTGGATGGAATTCAAAGTTGTGCATAGTGGTTCACCACCAGTGGGCCATAATCCCCAAGACAGGTTCACAAAGGGGCACCATGCACTGACAACATATTGTGCATTCCACTTAAGTCTGGGATACTATCTGCCACAGCAGAGGAAATATGATTTTACGAGTGCACCACTACAGGAACACGTTTCCATGGAAAATGAACTGGTGATCTGAACTCATCCCTCACAAGAGAGTACTGATGCAATGAAGCTGTTGCCTTTTTGTAACTGAGGCCAATTATTTTTTCAATAAAAATGGGCTCACTAAGGCTGGCATCTGGACAGTCATACATGCTGGAAGGACAGGGATTGGGGAGGTTGAATGTACTGTATAAGCTATTACTGTTAACAGCAAATTTCTACAATCTGAGATGATTATAAATCCCAGTTATCTGTACTCAGTGTCTACCAGGAGGAGTCAAAAAATGCTTGTTTACATTACCCCTTGTTCTGGAACTCTTTACCCAATAACCTGAGAAATTCTATAAATCATGTGAACTTTAATACTGATATTAATAAATACTTAAAGCTGCTCTAATGCTTGCATTTGCTGCTGAATATCTAAATGTTTTGTATGACCTCCTTCACACCTCTATCAAATATTTGCTGTATCACACAGTATGTGCATCACACATACTGTCATGTTTGTTGTGCAACACAAACAGCTTAAAAAGCTTTGGGTGAATAAAATATGTGTAACAGACTTCAAATTAACTGCAAACGTGGTTTGTGTAAGAAAGCTATTTCTGGGACAAGTGTTCCAAATTCTGGAGCTTCTGAGACCTTTTAGAAAACAGAAACCACTTATCAGTACAACTGAGAAAAAAACATGGCATTGACATGTATTATACCATGGACATAAGTGAACAGCCAATGAAATGGTCAGACTGGCAGTTTACCACCAGTGTAAATCCTATGATGACCACTGGCTGATGAGAAAATATAAAAGCTCCTCCATATGCAAATCCTCTGCAGCCCAGGAATAAATAGAACAAAAACAAAAACACAAAGCAACCTCTTTAAAAGTTGTATTTTATTATAGTAAAAAAAATAACCCTGGTATAATCGCAATAAACCACTCCAGGATGTGAGTTATGCTGGGATTAACCCACTTCTGGTGGGGTTTTGGTCACTCGGCTGCGCCTCATGAGCAAACCACACCAGGCGTGGGTAAATCCCAGCATAACTCACACCCTGTCATGGTTTATTGTTTAATTCCAAGAGATTGCTGACTGACCCTTGGGACACAGGGTTTCTTGTCCACAGGAAGAACACTTTGTGCCCACCCCCACTACCTAGCTGAAAGAAGAGTAACCATCGTAAGAGCCATACATAATACCAGTGGTGCCTGTTGTCGTGGTGACTGATTGCTTTCTAATTGCTCTTCTGAATAGCAGGTGTGAAGGTGTGAATGGATTCCTCCACCTACCCCTCCCCACTGACTTGGTTTCTGAGCACAATGACTTTGAAAGAACTACAGTAGTTCTTCTACATTGTGCTTCCAAATACCATGACTAACACGCGTTACTTAGCAGAATTTTTTTTTCCAAAACAGGATGTCACTTTTAAAACTATCAAAGAGACCACCAAGCTATATAATACATTAAATGGGATGTGCAACATACTTTCCAAACTTCAGAGTTAACACTTTGCAACACTCTGTACATTTTACACTGGTTGCAACTTTTTGAGAACCTTTTGAACTTTGTTTCAAATACAGACAGACATCGCAGATTAAAGATCAATTGCTGATTTTTAACATGTTTCTTGCATGCTTTACTGCCTGTGTGTTGGTGGATCATAAAACTGTATAAAAAGACATGCACACCAGGACCTCCTTGCAAATGAGCCTGCTCAATGGAGCATTATCCTGGTCAAACAGTAAAGTACATGAAGCTAAGCCCTGCACCCTGTAATTATTTTGTAATACATTTTAACCCATGATTCAATGTGCTTATGCAACTGGATATTATATGATAATGCTTGTGTAACTTGAGTAACTTGAATTATATGTGGCTTTCCACCTCTCTATCCATGGGATATACCTCCTGCAGGGGTAAGATGCAAAGAACCCTAGTGAGGGTTCTGTCCCTACAGGTGCCGGAAATTAATGAGTCAGCTAAAGGTAGGGTAGGAAGAAGCCCACAGCTGAGAGAGGCTAGCTGCTGGAGGAGGAGGGGTGGATGGTGGGCAACAAAAATGAATCCTGAGGGCGTCCAGGAAAAGTGACGTATATGAGCTCAATGGGGGAGTGATGTTGTTGCTCCGCCCATTGAACCTCGGGCTTAAAGCCCTCCCATTCAATGTGCTTACACAACTGGATATGATATGATAATGCTTGTGTAACTTGAGTAACTTGAATTTTATGTGGCTTTCCACCTCCCTATCCATGGGATATACCTCCTGTAGGGGTACGACGCAAGGAACCCTAGTGAGGGTTCCCCCCTACAGGTGCCGGAAATGAATGAGTCTGCTAAAGGTAGGTTAGGAAGAAGCCCAAAAGAATACCTGAATCATCAAGCGTCGAAGAGAGAAGTGATTAATGAATTCTGTGAGAAGGGTTAACTTCCTGAGGAGAGAGGGGAAAGTCAGGCCACCATCCGCCTCCTCCAACAGCGGAACCTAACTAGCTAAGAAGAAAATCACTGGTTCTAACTAATATTATGACCATTGGCATGGAGGAGAGGAAAAACCCCTTTGAGGAGGAAACCTCTGGGGATCCAAGGCCTAGGTCGCCTTCCCTCCAGGCTGACGGCGTTTGAATTGAGGTTGTATATTTTTAAGAGAAAGGGTTCAGTGACTAGAGGGATATGAGTAGTGAGGATGATGATGGAATATGGAAGATCCCTAAAAGAAAGCACAGATCAAGGATGGAACATGAGGCTGTGCACAGAGTGAATGCGAACATGAGGCACGATTAATACTGATAGTGATGATCACTGCAAGAGGTTGGCGAGTCGATGAGGTAGCGCAAGATCTAAAACAGGTATGATTGATTGAGTGAGGTGAGGAAGTAGAATTTGAGGATGATGAGGTATGAACGATTATATCCTGTTGTTGTGGTCAATGAGTAGCATCAGAATCAATGATGGAATGCTTGAAGGAAAGATAAGCTAGATAAACCTTGTTGGAACTAAGGAGGGTATGCTTGAGTAGTCAATGTAAGATATTAGGTCTAGAAGCAAGGATAGGAAGGAGTAGTTCATTTATGAGTCAGAGCAGCAAGGGGCATCTGGATGTGCTCTCGAGGATATTCCAGATGAGTCAATAAGGAGACCAATAAAATTGTAGACTAGCTTGATGGAGCGTTGCGTTTGATAGAGTTATGCAAGTGAGCAGGTACTGAGGTTGAAGAGGCATTCTTGATTATGCAATGTAGACAATTAGATCCTGAATGATTAGATCCTGAGGTTGTAGTCAATGAGGTAGAACGGTATTGAGTAATAGGAATGTTAGAGTAGGCAATGTAAATGGATGAGCTGAGTGGAAGATGACTGGATTCAAGAACTTGAATATGACTGGAGTTATGAACTCGATGCATTCGGCAGCATGGCCGTAGCTGATAGGTGGCATAGGAATTATGATAGGTATACCCAAAAAGAATGTCGAGAGCAGGGCAAGAGTGGAGGGAAGCCTGGACAGCTGGAAGTGAACTGGAAGGGGGGAGATGGGAAAGACCAAAATTGAAACTGGCACAAAAGAAGTATGCCAATGAGGCACCTCAAAAAGAGGCAGATTCTGAGGCCAGGAAGGGAGATCAGGAAGCGGAAGCCACTCAGAGGAAGTGATCGAGAAACAAAACTGGATGAGGTAGGAAGAGGAGTGAGCAAATCGAATGAAGTATGATGACTAGCGAAGAGAAGAGTGGAGGGAAGCGTATGGGAGCAGAATTCTGGAGAGTAGGTATGGAACTGAAAGAAGAGGAGATGGGAATGAATGGGAACAGAACCTGAACGAAGGTATCGGGCACCAGGGAGTGAGATGAACGATGATGCTCCTCAAAAGGAGGCTGATGCTGATGCCAAGAAGGTGCATCAGGAACCAGATGATCTGCGAACCAGAAGGCAAGTGCAGGATGGCGATCAAGGGGAGGCAAATCGGATGAAATATGAGGAGAAGAGAGCCAAGAGTGGAAAGAATCCATGATGGTCAGGACGAGAAGAAGCACTAGGCTGAGGAAGGGAACAGGAATGGATGAGGTATGATGAGTGAATGATGCTATGAAGGCAGATACTGGAGAGCGAGGTATGAAAGGATGAAGGACGATAGGGAGAGCAATAGGGCAGCACAGGACCCAGCCAGAATGGGAGGAGAACTGCACGGGTCGAGTCGGAGTAGGCCATATCGATTCAGGATAGGCATAGCCATACGGGGCAAGGGAACAGCATGAACATAGCAGCAAACAAAGTCAGGCAGGAGGGCGAGATGGAGGAGGTGGCACTTATGCCCGGGTCGATCGAAGGTTGGATGAAGTCAGCCAGGTAAGGCCAGAGGATATGAATGGCAAAGGAAATGAATAGATATGTTGTGGCATGAGGAGATAGAAGCCATGACTGGATTGAAACCAGGACAGATGAGGTTGCAGAAAGAGTCCAGGAGAGGGAACAGAACAAGGGTCACCAAAGCAGGAGTAGGTGATGGGGAAAGTAAGGTAGGAAGAACTAAGCTCAGAGTCAATGGAAATAGATGAGCACGGGATGACCAAGATGACTGGCAGCAGAGGGAACGAGAGCCATACAAAATGCTGGAAATATACTGTACAAGGAATCAAACCAAGGAAAGAGACGGGTGAGGAGATACATGGTCAAAAGGTCGGAATACTATGAGGAAGAGAAGGGGAAGCATACATACCTGCTGAAACTGGTGAATGCAGCAGAATGACAGGGCATATCCTCAGAGCTGGGGAGAAGATAAGGGGAAACATCAGAAAGCACCAAAATGCGCAGAAGGCAATAATCAGCACGTGAAGCGATCTACAAGGGGAGATACTGGAAACTAAGAAGGGTTAGACCTGCGGTGCAGAATTAGACAGACTTCCAAGGGAGACTAGTACCGAGGAAGACACAGAAGGGTGTAGCTGGTAACTTCAGGTTTTAGCGTTGCAGGAAGATGAGGTAGCCAAAGGTGGAGGAAATAGGGGCAACATCCAAAAGTGGGCAAGCAGCACGGTCAGAAAGGTCAGAGAGGCGGCCATGGTAGAAGACCCTGAGGGTGTGGAACTGTTCAGTCCAGGAGTAGGCGTGCTGGTGCACTGGGAGGTTGCAAAGCTGCGCAGAGGTCAGAGGAACCAGGACTGCAGCTGCCGCCATTTGGGGTGGTGTGAAACCTGAAGCAGGGAGCAGAAGATTGATCAAAAGGTTGAGCAAGATGAGGAAGTAGACACTGAGGCCGATAAGGCATGAATGGGTGATATGAATGAATAGATCTGGATGTGGGGGTGAGGAGAGAACAGAGGATTCAGTATAGTGATGCAAGTAATAAGGCTCCTCGAAAGGAGATATACTTCGAGGCCAAGAAGGCATGTCTGGGACCAGAGGGTATGCGAACTAGAGGGGAGAGATGCTTGGTAGAACGATGTGACTACATAGACTTCTTGAAATGAGGCAGAGCCAGAAATGAATAGAGTGATGTGATGAAGTAGGCTCCTCGAAATGAGGTAGATTCAGAAGTAAATGGGAAGGAAATTGTAATGACGGATAGCCTCCAGCCAGCCCGTAGCAAGGGCGATGGACGGGAAGGCATGGCCAGGAATGGAGACAGATTCGAATCAAGGTGACTGATGCTGCAGGCTAGAGGGAGGTGGCCAAGGCATACTTACGGAGCGATTGAAAGAGATGAGCAGGGTGAGGCGAGGTATCGTGGGATGCTAGCAAATCGGACGATGAAGAGCGAAACCACGATGGGAAAAATCCTTGACAGCTGAAGATGGAATGCAGGCTAAGAATGGAGGCTTGATGAGATGAGAAAGGGCAATGACCAGCGTCAGGAATAAGGACCAGAGTTAGGAACCAGATACATGTGGCAGGGGGGTCACGGATCGATAACGTGGCACATGAGGTGTTATCAGTATGCCCAAATAAACATCCACTGCTGGGTGGACTGAGCAGGTGAGGGCAAAAAAAGGAACTAGGATGAGGAAGGGAAATAGGAAGGTGCAAAGTTGGATTGAAGCCAAGGAGGCTGGTACAGGAGAGCGAGGCATACATGGACAAAAGACATAGGGAGGTCAATGGGATAGCATGGGACCCAGCAGACGGATGATGAGAACGGAAGTAAGGCGAGCTGGAAAGGAGAACTGCAGTAGGGTGAGACAGAGTAGGCGGCATGAGATCCATGATATGCAAGACCAAAAGCAATAGCAAGAGCAAGGAGGGGTGCGGAGGCAGAGCAGAAGAATTCGGACGATGACAGGCAGAGGGTACGAGGAGGGGATACCAAATGAGCGATAGCTGAATGACCAAGATGAGTAGGATGGAAAGGTTGGAGGAGCGAGGGAGAGCAAGGCAACAGAGGACATGGATGAGTCATGAAACCAGAAGGAACAAACAGTCCCAATGGTGATATGGGCCTGACGGAGGTGGCCTGCCAAATGAAATATCGAGAGCATGCCAGGTTGAGCCAGCACATACAACTGATTGGCTCTGATTGGAGTGACTCCTCAATATCTGAGATGGGATGAGAGCTACGGGGTATGGGAAAGTGACATATTAAAAGACAGAGGATAGTAGGTAGAGCAAAAGGAGAGTCAGAGGTGAAGCAGAGAAACGAATGATGGCCATAGGACCAAAATATATATATATATTTTTTTTAGGTATTGTAAAGTGGTGGATGAGGATAAATACTATCCAGACAGGAAGCAAGAGCAACAGATTGGAAGCAGATGTGAAATGAGAGAACCAGGAAATGACAGAGGATAATCAGAAGGACAAGACCTCAACCATGGTAAAAGTAAAGAAACGTACATGTAGGAAGCAGTAGAAAACTGGAGCAGCCCAATCGAGTATAAAATAAAAAGCACAGTCCAGAAGGGGCAAGACCTAAGGGAGGAAAGCGATGGGGAGGCACACCATGTAACCAGAACTTGGGCCGCAGTTGGGAAATAGTATAAGCCATGATATGGGTGCTCCAGGATCATGAGACAGAATGTGGGAAAACCTGGAGAGGCAGCGGTAGTGAATACGTCATTGGCGAGCCTGAAATGGAGCTTGTGAAAGCTGTAAAGATGTCAGTATGTAGCACAGGAAAAGAAGTTTGATGTTCGTATCGGCACCCTGGAATGATACAATAAGAAGGTGTGCAACCAGTTCGCGGTCAGGAAAGTCGACGCTGAAGACATGGTATGAAAAACTAGTTAGAAAGGCATGAAGGTGATTATTTAGACTGTCCCCTAAAGGAAATAAATGCCAGCATGAATAACTAGGTCGACATGCTGAAGGAGACAAAGGAATGGAGAATCCCACCGAGAAACGGAGTCTTGTGGAACAGATACCGGGTGAGCCAGGTAGGAGGCCACTGAAGCCGGGAGACCTGAAGGATGCAAGCCAACAGAAGGCTCCAAGGGGCAGGAAGAACACCACGCCATAGAGGCAGGTACATCAGCAGAATGCACCGGGGGGGCTCAATGGAAGGAGAGCCGTGGGACAGTGGTAACAAGCAGGAAAGGCGGGGGGGAACAAGGACAGCTGCCGAGCGAGTGGCAATACCAGGAGGGAGCAAGCAGTCCAGCACTCACCGCATAACAGACATGGCAAGGTGGAGGAGTGTGGAGCACTCATGAGTGAATAAGGGATTGAGCAATAGTAGCCGGAGGCCATGCTACGGATGACTAAGCAGAATAGGGTGCTGCTAACCGGGCAGCCGGCATAGCCTCCAGCTGCAACGAAAACGAATCCTGAGCGCGTCAAGGAAAAGTGACATATATGAGCTCAATGGGGGAGTGACGTTGTTGCTCCGCCCATTGAACCTCAGGCTTAAAGCCCTCCCATTAGTGATTTAAAGATCTTTTGTCAGTTTGTATGGGTGCCCCTATATTTTTCTTTATTTTTTTATGAGTACTGACCTTATATTATTATTTATTGCAAAACTTTTTGTAATAGCATTAGAGCAGTTCAAAAGGTTATTATTGAAGCAGTTATGATTCAGATTCTCATTTTGGCTATGCCAATTGGCCATGCTGTACTGTGTAATAACCATAACTTTCATATTATAATGTTGGAATTTGTGGATGTCCAGTAAAATCAAATATAGATTTCCAATCAAATCAAACCAGACTTTATTTTTATAGCGCCTTTCATAATCAAGGCACCGCACATAAAATCAAATATAAATAAAAGCAGAAGAATAAAAACATATTAAATAATTTTAAATAAATTTTAAACCTATCAACGGTCAGGCATTTTCTTAACCGACGAGGTCAAGAATTCCACAGGGTGGGAGCCAAAAAGGAAAAAGCAAGGGCACCAGATGGTTTTAGTCTCACCCTAGGGATCTCTAGCAATCCCTCGTCAGTGGATCGGAGAGGATGGAGGGGGCAGCAGGGTACCAGGAGGTCTTGCAGGTAATCGGGTCCCTGATCATGTAGGGCATTAAAGGTTAGCAAGCCAACCTTAAAGGTGATCCGCCACTGAATAGGCAGCCAGTGCAGTTCATGGAGCACAGGCATAATATGACTGGACCTAGAGGTTCCAGTCAAAAGCCTGGCTTCTGCATTCTGGACCAGCTGCAAGTGGTGGATATCAACCCCTGGAAGCCCTAGGTAAAGGGAGTTGCAGTAGTCAAGGTGGGTAGTGATGAAGGCATGGACCAATGTTGGAAGATCATCCGGAGGAACCAAGTGTTTCACCAAGACAATATTCCTCAGATGGTAAAATGAGGATTTGATGACAGCAGACAGCTGAGATTTCAGTGTCAGACCATCATCAAAAATGACGCCAAGGTTACGTACTTGGTCTGAGGTTGTGAGCTGTATATCATCGATCAAAAGACCAGATGGCTGTCGAGCCCCCAAACCTGCCGCCAGATGACCAGGGTCCACTACCAACACTTCAATCTTGTCTGGATTCAGTCTCAGCCAGCTAGTACTCATCCAGGTTCTAATCTTGGTAAGGCAGTTAATTAGCACAGAGAGAGTGCATCATTTCATCTGGGCGGAAAGGACATATACAGCTGAGTATCGTCTGCATAGCAGTGAAAACTCAAACTGTATCGCCTGATGATATCTCCCAATGGCAGCATGTACAGTGCCTTCAGAAAGTATTCAACCCCCTTGGATTTTGTCACATTTTGTTGTGTTACTACCAGAATTTTTAATGCATTGAAATGATTTTTCCCCCCCTTGATTTACACAGCATATTCAACAATTTAAAGGGGCAACAATATTTTTATTGTGTAACAAAAATTTATGAAACATTAAAAACTGAAATATCTTGTTTACTTAAGTATTCACCCCCCTGAGTCAATATTTTGTAGAAGCGCCTTTGGCAGCAATAACAGCTTTGAGTCTTCTTGGGTATGTCTGTATCAGCTTTGCACATCTGGATTTGGGGATTTTCGCCCATTCTTCCTTGTAGATTTGCTCAAGCTCAGTCAAGTCGGATGGGGAGCGTCAGTGAACTGCAATCTTTAAGTCTTTCCACAGATTCTCAATGGGATTAAAGTCTGGGCTTTGGCTGGGCCACTCAAGAACATTCACTTTCTTGTTCTGAAGCCACTCCAGTGTTGCTTTGGCTGTATGCTTGGGGTCGTTGTCCTGTTGGAATGTAAATCTTCGCCCCAGTCCAAGGTCTATTGCAGAGTGATGCAGGTTCTCTTCAAGGATGTGCCTGTATTTGGCTCCATTCATTGTTCCCTCTATCCTGACAAGTGCCCCAGTCCCTGCCGCTGAAAAGCATCCCCATAACATGATGCTGCCACCACCATGCTGCATGGTAGGGATGGTGTTACACGGGTGCTGAGCTATGTTCGGTTTGCACCAGGAATACCGCTTTGCATTCAGGCCAAAGAGTTCAATTTTTGTTTCATCAGACCAGAGAATCTTTTGCCACATGGTCTCAGAGTCTGCCACGTGCCTTCTTGCAAACTCCAGGCATGCTATTATGTGGCCTTTTCTCAGGAGTGGCTTCCGTCTAGCCACTCTCCCATACAGGCTACATCTGTGAAGTGCTGCAGAGATTGTTGTCCTCTGGACAGGTTCTCCCATCTCAGCCATGGAACTCTGTAGTTCTGTCAGGGTGGTCATTGGGTTCTTGGTCACTTCCCTGACCAAGGTCCTTCTTGCCCGGTTGCTCAGTTTGGGAGGACGGCCTGCTCTAGGAAGAGTCTGGGTGGTTCCGTAATCTTTCCATTCTAATGATGGACTTGACTGTGCACCTGGGAACTTTCAACACCCTAGAAATGTTTTTATACCCCTCCCCAGATCTATGCCTCCTCACAATTCTATCACGGAGTTCTACGGACAGCTCCTTGGTCTTCATGGTAGAGTTTCTGCTCTGACATGCACTGTCAACAGTGGGAACTTACATAGACAGGTGTATTTCTTCTGAAATCATGTCAACCATTTGAACTGACCACAGGTGGACTCCATTCAAGTTTTAGAGTGATCTCACAAGGAAATCGGATGCACCTGAGCTCAATTTGGACTGTCATAGCAAAGGGGGTGAATACTTATCAAATCAAGACATTTCAGGTTTTTATTTTAAATTACATGTACAAAAAATTCCAGAAGTTTCATTCCACTTTGACATTATAGAGTAATTTGTGTAGATACGTGACAAAAAAATCCCATATAAATGTATTTTAATTTGAGTTTGCAACATCACAAAATGTGACAAAATCCAAGGAGGGTGAATACTTTCTGAAGGTACTGTACACTGCAAACAACATGGGGGCCAAAATGGAGCCCTCTGGCACCCCGCAGGGCAGGAAGTGAGTGCTACAGGAATAAATTCCAGTGGCAACTGTCTGAGACCTGTCCATGAGGAATGAATGAAACCATTTGAGGACTGTACCAGACAGCCCACAAAGAAGCTGCAGGTGCTCCAACAGTACACCATGGTCTACAGTGTCAAAAGCTGCAGAGAGATCAAGAAGGACCAAGATGGTATGTGCCTTTCAATCTCTCACCATTAGGAGGTCGTTCAATACTTAGACAAGTGCAGTCTCTGTGTTATGCTTCTTCTTAAATCCGGACTGGAGAGTATCATAGACCTTGTGAGTTATAAGGTGATCATCCAGTTGTAGTGCAACCACCTTTTCAATAACCTTACCAGCAAATGGCAGGTTAGAGATAGGTCGGTAGTTAGCTAGACAGTCTGGGTCCAAGGAAGATTTCAAGAGTGGTCGAACGACCGCCTCCTTAAGGAGATCTGGAAAGACCCCCATCTCCAAGGACCTCCAACAATTTCAGCAAGGATTGGGCAGATGACATGTACACAACCTACTAAGAGGAGTGTAGGGCCCGGATCCAAGCTACAGCTGGTTGGGTGCAGTGTATGGATGATCTTCACAATGTCTGTGAATTCTGGCTGGCAGAACTTGACCATATAGACTGAGTGCACGCCACCTCACACCGATCTCCACAACCTCTCATAGGAGATGCCAGGCCAATGCCAGACCTGATGCTGGCAACCTTATCTGTGAAGAACTGAGCAAACTCCTCGCATTTTAGCTGAGAAAATGATTCTCTGGGCTGGAGACAGATCAGATTGCACAATCTGTCAACAGTTCAGAAAAGCTGAGCTGGTCGATTCTTTGCAGCAGAAATATCCCTGGACAGGAATTCTGACTTCTTTCGGGTGATTTCTGACTGATAGACATCGTAATAAGCCATCAGCCTAAGCCTGCCAGCATCAAGGCCGGACTTTCGCCAGGCTCTTGCCATCCTTCGACCAACTCGCCTCAACTCCTTCAAGGAACCATCAAACCAAGGGTTCCTTGGGAGAAGGGTAAGAGAAAGAGACCGAACATGAACAGGAGCAATCTTGTCCAGGGCATCTCCCACAACCTTATTATAAGCTAATACGAAATCACCTGGGCTCATGCATTCACCCGACAAACCCGATAGGTCCAGCACCATTGATAGATCAGTAGGGGTAACTCCCCTTAAAGGGCGGTACTGAACCATCTCCATAGGGGCAGACCTATTGGGGGGACCCTGAAACTGAACCTTATGTTGTGATGGTCAGACCAACTGACTAGTTCTGCCCCCAAGTCAGCTATCTCCATACCCAAAAGAAAGATCAGATCCAATGAGTGACCTTCTACATGGGTTGAGGAGGCAACTACCCATGTAAGGCCCAAAGTTGTCATCAGTTGGAAGAGATTTTGACCAAAATGTGAGAGTTCATCATCGACCCAGGCATTGAAGTCCCCAGAACTATCCATCTGGGGGACCTCAATACCATGTCAATGATGAAGTCCGCTATCTCCTGTAGGAATTCTCCTCCATCTCCTGGTGGATGGTAGATGAGGAGTATCCCACAACCTACATCCTCTCCCAGGATACACTCAAAGGATCTGGTACTTCCCAATGGCACATCCACAAGGCCCAGCTCAGATTTAAATATAATGGCCATATCCCCGCCCCTACGATCCAACCTTGGGCGGTGTATCACCGAGAATCCAGCCAGAACTGCAGAAGCCAAAACAGGGCCTGCATTTTCATCCAACCAGGTCTCGGTGATACAAACCAGATCAGTAGCTCCAACAAGATCAGCTACAATAGCCGTTTTGTTCTTAATAGATCTGGCATTGCATAACACTGCCCAATTAGGATGAGTTGTCGGGGAAGATCTCAGCACCTGCCCACTAGCATCGGAGCCCTTGGGTATGGGAACAAGACAGGGAGGACCTCTGTCCTGACTCCATTTCACCTCAGGGTGCCTCTTGGACCCCACAACTCCTATCCACCCTCCCCTTTCCCCTCTTCTACCAGGCTCAGTTGTCCCCCTTCTTATACGTTTTCTGGATATTCCCAAAGCTCGACATCTAAAATAGGTGTCAGATATTAATAGGGGACAATCAAAGGGGCATAATTCCCTGAGCCTGGTGGGGGGAGTAATGCCTGACTGTGACTAAACCTCCCCAACACATAATACGTCAATGAAGTAATACACAGAGTCGCAGACTCTAAAAACTAACGCCACACCCCAAACAATGAACCCAATAAATCTAGTCTTAATAAAATCTTCTTATATCAATACAAAATTAATCAGAACTACAAATATCAAAACAGGTACTATCAAATTAAATAACAACTAAAAACAATCAATTAAAATAGATCACTGTCAGTCCATAGAGCACTAATAAATATAGTCACAGTAGACAATGTATTGAAAATGCTGAAGATGAGGGCTCTCACCACCTTCTTCACTGAATGAATATCCACTTTCTGCAGCACTCTCACTGCCACAGCTTTACTTTATAAATGTTTAAAAAATAACAGCAAAATAAGGCCCTCTCACAGTCTTTTGGTTGAACCATGTATATCCTCAGGACAGTCCCAGCCCCGAACTGTAAAGTCTTGAGTAAAATATCCAAGAGGATGAAGAGTTTGAGTTTTCCATAAAGTCATAAATCCTTGTGAGGAAAATCAGAGATCCCCACCATATTTGGGTAAAAAATCCTGGCGAGACCTTAGGCCAAACAGCAATCACAAACTCCAGGAAAAAACGAATCCTATGACAATCCAGCAGTTTCTGATCCACTTGGCCAAAGCCTACCCAAACCTCAGAGCTGGCACCCAGCCCAAGCATCCCCCAAATTAGAGCCACCTTCAAGCACTCAGACTTAGCCAAATGCCTGATGGCGACCCTGAGGTAAACCAGAAAGCACCCACCTTCCGGACGGCACCACCCGCTCCCCTCAGGGCAACAACTGGAGCCAAGCACCCACCCTGAGGCAAAACAGGCCAGGCCCACCTTCTCCTTTCAATGGATACAGCAAATTCTTCCCAGAGTATAGACTCCCCCTGCTCAGCAACTCGGTTGAATGAAACAGCACCTCACCAGTCAATTCCTTCCGAGGCAGGACCTTTCAACAGTGAGAACTCCTCCAGGAAAATTCCTCAATGTCTTCAGGCCAAAAGGTTTCTACACACCAACGCATACAGGCAGGGCTGGTAACAAATCCGAGAAACCATAAGAAGAATCCAGGTAAGAGCCTAACAGAATGAGCGCTACTCCAACGTCGCACAGTGAGCTCCACCAGGACAAAAATATTAATGATAACACAGAAAGTGTCCAGCGGATGATATCCAACAGTGAGCTAACTCAAATTAAGCAAATAAAAAAGACAAAAATAGCTTAAAGTTAGGTTCAGAGCTAAACGTCAGTGGATGGCTTGCCCAGCATGGCTGCCATGTCAAATTAAACTAATAAGAGCTTCTAGGAGTAACTAGGATGGAATTGAGGGTCCCCATTTTAATAATCATAGGTTGCAAGGGGCATTGTAATTGTGTATATATGTGTGTGTGCATGGGGGGGGGTCTTTTGTGAGCTTTTTTCATGTTGTAATGTAAATCTACGGTGTTGGAAATATGTAGCCCTCAATAAGGTTCATGTTTTGAACAGTTTATTCACTTTACTCTTGAAAGATAATTAGGTACTAAAACAAAGTGTGGGATCACATCCACAATGCAATACCACTACACTGGTTAGTACTGTAAGTCTATGTTGTTCCTCTTTCCCAAAAACTTCATGCATTTTGACACAGATAGAAAACAAAATGTATTAATAATATTATTGATAGCAGGTCCTAGGGGAGAGCGGTTTGCACTCTTATACATTTTGGCACCTATGAATGAAAACACACCCTACTATAGTAGTAACGCCTGATTGGCTGACTTGGCCAGTCAGATGTTACTACTATAGGATGACGTTTTTTCATTCATATTTTCATTACTGTTGGCTACTTTCAGTACTGAGGAGGGTGGCAGGATGGAAGTGAGGGTAATGAGTGTGTTAGGATTTAAAAGGTAACATTTATTACCTTGCTCACAGCTGTAGTATTGCAAAGTCAACAATTATTTTTCATTTATACTTTTTGCTCTTACTGTGAAAACTAGAGCAGGGTAGTTATTGTAATTTTGTTGGTGTGTGCAATTTGTGAAATCTTTAGAACAGGTTGACATTTTTTATTATTGTTCTTTTGCAGGGCACCAAATAGCACAAATAGCATTTTTTCACAGTCAGTTGAAACATTTTTACAGTTAGCACACAGTATTAACTATGCATGTGTTGAGTGGTTTTTTTAGTTGAATTCCCTTTGATAATTGAGAGCTATGATTTTTGTATGACTTTGTTGTCTTATTTTTCTTTTTAAATTTGTACCCCGGGGGGGCAGCTGAAATGTCCAACAATTGCCTGGCCGCATGTGTGTCTCAAGCTAGCAGTCAGCTTGTCAATCAGGGTATTTCTGATGCTTTTTTTTTTTAAACATGCGCAGCTGAAATGTTACAGTGGCACATATGCTGTTACATACTGTACATACAGATTTAAGGTACCAGCTTGGAGCACATGCTTGGTTGGTGCAGGGATGAGCCCTGGAGGTGTTGTGTAATTTTTCTACATACCCTTTCCTAGCAAGTCCACTGTACAAGCCCAGAAAGGGCTGATTTAATGTAATAAGTCCCCTCCAAGAGGTCTAAGTAGCGACTAATGAGAATCAACACACCATTTCTGTCTGACATGCTTTGACACAGCATCCAGTAGAATGAACTGTGTTCTCTCAATAGTAGTACTCCATAGTCCCGATAGATGTTATACATCATATAACCCAGATTTTTGTGAGACAGTATTAAGAAAGAGGCTAAATAATTAATAAGAGATGTGCAGGTATTGTAAATTAAAATACTTTTCTGCTGCAGTGGTGTACGTAATGTTTTGAACTGTCGCTATTACGTGATGAAGAGTCTTAACCACAGCCGCTGTCATGATAATCACTAGTAGCATACTCTACCTGATTCTGCCAGTGTCTGTCTAAACTAACAGTAATTACAAAAGACTCCATACATAGAAAAATAGCATAACATGATGATACCATGACAGCAGCAGTGGTTAAGACTCCACATCATGTAATATATTCTCCAGACAGTTAAAAACATTACATACAGTACAGCACCATAGCAGAAGATTATTTTAATTTACAATACCCGAACATCTCTTGTTAATTATTAAGCTTCTTTCTTAATACAGTCTCACACAAATCTGACAAAAAAGCCCATACGTTACAGTCACACTGTGCAGAGTGACAGCAAACTCTATCTTTATCTGCCAACTTCGGGTCCTAATGTGAGGAATTTTATTTTTTCTGAAAAAGTGGTATGGCCATGGCCATAGCAGCTGTACTGGTTCTGATGACCCGGTATCTGGTAAGCACAATGTAGAGTTTTTACTACAAAAACAGAGTGACTACAGCATTTTGTCATTATGCTGTACATTATTCAGCTCTGTTTTTGCCACCACATCTACTGGCATTTTTCTTCCCCTTTTTCCTTCCTCCTTTTTATTCTGCTTTTTTGGACTTTTTCATTCACTCTTACTAATAGAACTAATCGTGCTCCCACAAGTGACAGCCAGAAATATCAGGACACCTCTCTCATGACAAAATAAAATATTGTCCTGTCAGTTCACAAATATGCTAAAACAAAAGACCACTTTTTTCCACCACAGAGCCTTTGCTTTTATAAAAGTTAACACAATTCACAGGCTACAACAGCAAAACACCCTGGCTCTGACTGAACCAGATGTGGACTCAGGAGACACCTGCTGGTGAAAGGGAAATTTTAAGGAAACCTATGCGTGGAAAAGTGCCGCCTGGCATATTTTTCACTCTGATACTGAAACAACATTTAATTACTTAAACTCTGAGCTACTGCATACCACCAGGTAAAGCGTGCTGCATAATGAATGGCATACTACACCGCATAATGCACCACTGCTGCTATTGCTACCACTACCATTGCATAACACCGGGGTACTGGGAAACTTCTCTATAACAACCACTGTAGGTATGAGCTCGGGACGGCAGAATGCTAGGCTTGACCAACAGTCCCTCAGGCAGTTTCCCCTCTTCTGAGGCATCCATCATGAAAATCTTGTTTTTAACTTCTTTTTTAATTCATACCTCACCACTGATGGTACACTGAGCACTGGGTGGCAATACAAGTGATTCCGGATCTTTCTTCCACACTACTCCCCACTGGTTCATCTTTCTCAGCCTCTTTAGCTTGCGTCTGTAAATCATATGCACTGTGCACCATGGCCAGAATGTGTAGGGCCCTTCCAGTCTGTTTTGCTTGTTTCTCTTGACAAAGCTGGGCTAGCTGACCGAACATATGAGTGTTAGTGCCGATCAACAATGGGATACCACCATACATTCCAGTTGGTGGGCACACCAGGGCCAGAGTCTCCACTGGTTCATCCATGCCAGCAACAGCAGTAGAGAAAGATAGCCAAATTCGTACATACCCCTGGTAAGCGTAGGATTTGTCACTCAACCCCCATACATGCAGTCCTTCAATGGGTAAGAGCAGGAGGTCAGACAAGTGTTGGTCATATCAGTCTTTAAATACAGTAGTGACCTGTGAGCCACTGTCTAGCACAACTCCAGTGGGGATACTGTTAACAGTCACTGTGGTTTCCATGGATGGGCTCACCATCTCGGACCAATCTGGAGAAGTCTGTTTGGTGGACTGGTCCACAGTAGTTTTGGAGGAGAAAGACTTTTGTGGTGGGCCTGGTTGGGGCTTTATATTGCTTTGTATGACTAAACTGAGTAGCTTGGTTGTGACTCTCCATAGATTTCCGGGAGCATTGCAAACACGTCAGGTGTGCCCATCCTCCCCGCACTGATAACAAAACACCTTGCTTCTGGGGTCAGCAGGATGGGTCAGTTCCTCATGAGGTTTGTAGTGATCAGGGGCTTGAGCCCTGCTCTCGTCTTTGGGTTTGGATTTGGGCTCGACTCTTTCACAACTCCTCCAGGGGGCAGGTGATCAGGTGGCACAAATAAGATTCCTCACCATGGCTCACAAGTCCCTCATTTCTTCACCAGGGTGGGGTCAGTTCAAGGTTCAGCGGCAAGGGCACTGGCCCCCATACTCGGGGGGGGTGTCTCACCACTAGGTTCAGTCTTAGTGGGGCAAAAACAAGGACTTTTAACATGCTCGGCTGCAGCTTTCCGGCTGGCTCTCAGTTCTTTCAATTCTTTTAGTAGCTCACTGACTTGTTGTAACTCAGAGTGGTCCTCTTTCTCAGTAGGTCTATCAGGGGTCGGGCAGTTCGTGCAACCCCCGCATACGGTTCCCAGCCATCTTCGTCATTTTCAGCCTCCTGGATTTCCTTCATCAACCAACAATATTCAGGAGAGTTAGCTTTTCTGTCTTGAAACTTTATCTTCAGCATGAGTACACTTAAATAATGGGCAGACTTTAGGATATGTTCCAGCCTGACACGATTCAGTTCACCAGCTGAAATGCCCCCTTGCTTTATAGGCATGTAGCGCTGCCCACAACACCTGATAGGAAGTAGTAAGGTACAAAAACCAAAAAACGAACAAAAAAAAAAACAAAAGCAAAAAAAACCCTCACTGTTCTGTTTTCTTTTTCGTCCACACTTCCTGCCAAGAAACAGGAATCAGCAATACCTCTCAACTAAAACAAACAAAACAAAAATGGACCTTGTCAGTTGCGAAAACTGTGGCGCACTGTACAATAGGATCTACAAACGGCAACCAGGACCCTGCCATGCAAGCTGTGCCACAGCAGATCTTGCAGCCCAACTACAGGATGCTTGGCCTATAATACACAATCTCCAATACAGGGAATTCTACAGCACACCTCCTCAAACCCCCCCCACCACCAGTACCAGCATGTCAGCCAGGGGCAGGACTCGAGGCAGGGCCCGGAAACTGGCAGGTGGTAAGGAAAAAGAGGCATCATAGGAGGCCCAGGAAGGAAGCCAAACACGAGAAGCATTTCCCGGCCATCCAAACCAAAAAGAGGTTCATGCCACTGCTACCAACCACAGACAAAGTAATACAAGGTAAAGAAATCAAACCACCAAAAAAGGCTAACACACCAATTAAAACCAATACAAACTATGATAAAAAAGAAAATACTAATATTCAAAACATAATCAACAACAATACCAAAACCAAATGCAATAACAATAAAAATACTAAAACTCAAAATAAAAATGACACAAATGTAAACAAAAGCAACATTCTCATAATCAGGGATTCCATGACCAGAGGAGTGGAACACCACCTAACACAAAATGTTAAAAGCAACATCATGGTAAAGTATCTACCAGGAGCCTCTGCAAGTAGGGACACTAACCGTATAAAGACAATTATGCAGGAATTATGGAATGTTACACATATAACAATACACTTTGATATCAATGACTTGGCAAATCGCACAGTTCAGGAGGCCAAGAAACACTTCGAGGACCTGACCAACAAACTTTCGGCCCTTCCATCAAAATTAGCCTTCTCAGAAGTGCTGCCAGTGTGGGAAAAAGGAAAAAGCACCAAGCGAGTCAGAGAAATTGAAGTAGGCAAATTCAACTCATGGCTGCGTGATTGGTGCCAAGGCAAGGGATACCACTACATAGGGAACTGGCACAACTTTTGGGAAACAACTTTTTTTAAATACAATGGATTGCACCTAAACAGAGAAGGTGTGTGAGCACTCGGACAAAAATTTGATGTCTATATAGGTAGTTTAAACTAAATAAAGAGGAGTATGATGCAGCTCACAACTCTGCCATGGGTGGGCTGGCCATCACTCCCCAAAACACCAAATGCATGAATACATTCTCAGAAAACATATCAGAACCAACATCCGCCTGAACCAGCAACCTCCATAATCTCTTGGCTGGAAAGAGCAAACTGGAGCAGTCCAGGAAGAGGGTACAACCTTGCTCCAAAGAGGATGTACATTCCTGAAAGGCAATGGTTGCAAATACTAGGAGCCTAACCAACAAATTTCCAGAACTCACAGCCATCTTGGAAAGAGAAAGATTGGACTGGGTGGCTGTCACAGAAACGTGGTTCATGGAAAACCACGGATGGGATACATCCATTCCTGGTTACAATCTGTTCAGAAAAGACAGGCAGAGCAAAAAAAGGGGGTGGCGGGGTGGCATAGCCTTTTACATTCAGGAGGAAATAAAAGCCACAGAAGTAAAATGGCAACCTGGGGACTTTGAATCACTGTGGCTAACAGTAGGCACAGGCAAGAGAAAACCCTTCAGAATCAGCGTTGTGTACAGGTCCCCAAATCAAGGCGATAAAGGAGACAAAGATCTAATAGAGGAAATTCACAAACTGTCTGATAAAAGCAAAGTAATACTGGTGGGGGACTTCAACCTACCAGATATTAACTGGAGCACACTAACAGCAGCAACAACAAGAAGTAGGGAGTTCTTATTGTCACTACAAGACTCAGAACTGTGCCAACTTGTTAAAACCCCAACAAGGGGAGATGCCATTCTTGGTCTTGTCCTCACAAACCCAGAAGGGGATCAAGGACAACAGCGGCCATCACATGGTAAGCTTTAAGGTAAACATAACATAGGACATTTTCAACAAAAGCTGCTGCACACACACACCAAAATGATCCTCGGAGCCAAATCTTCTGGTATAACGTTTATTCACCAACACCACACCTGACGCGTTTTGGACAGTTGTCCTTTATCATAACATAGGACACCAACCACTCAAAGATAAAAGTGCTAGATTTCAGAAAGGCTGATTTCCCAAAAATGAGGAACAACATAAGTAGCCAGTTAATGGAAATAAAGGTTGAGGAGGTGGAGGTCATGTGGGGGAGACTAAAGAGAGCAATAAAGACTGCCACAGATCAATGTGCCCTGCAGTGATGGCTGCAATGCCGACTGTCAGCACTGTAGCCATGGGGATGTCGGTGCACACAAATGGGGGGCTGCACCTCCCCGAACACCCCCCTTGTGGAGGGCACCCCCGGTCTCTATGATTCTAACTCCGAGTCAGAGTTGAATGGGGAGGGGGCAAACACCCAGCAAGGTAGTCCCGATTGGCACATAGACCACCACAGCAACAGGTGGATTTTGCCCAATTCCTGTCGCTGCGATGGTCTTCACTGTGCTGGAGTCACTGTGGTAACGGTATACCTAGACTTTAGTAAGGCCTTTGACTCAGTTCCACACAGAAGACAGGTAAAGAAGCTTGACCACACGGGGGTTGGTCCAGAAGTAGTCAGATGAGTACAAAACTGGTTACAAGGCAGAACCCAGAGGGTACAGGTTAATGGAACGCAATAGATGGAAGGCAGGGTGATGATTCAATGTTTTTATAGCAGATATTGCTGATGGACTGGAAGGGAAGGTGTGTCTGTTCACAGACGACACCAAGATATGTAACAGGGTGGACACCTCAGAAGGACTGAGCAAGATGGAAGCTGACCTCAAGAAACTAGAAGAATGGTCTGGAGTGTGGCAGCTGAGATTTAATGCCAAAAAGTGCAAGGTCATGCACATAGGAAAGAAAAATCCAAGAAAGGAGTATTACCTAGGAAGTGAAAGACTGGCATCCTCAAACCAGGAACGAGATCTAGGAATCATAATCTCAGATGACTTGAAGGTTAGTAAGCAGTGTGAGAAGGCAACATTGAATGCCAACAGAATGCTGGGCTGCATTGGAAGGGGAATCATGAGCAGGAGAGAGGTGGTACTACCACTGTATAGATCGCTGGTCAGGCCTCACCTGGAATGTGGAGTACAATTCTGGAGGCCTCACCTTAGGAAGGACATTGACTGGGTGAAAACAGTACAGAGAAAGGTGACAAAAATGATTCAGGGTATGTAGTACATGTCCTACGAGGCAAGACTTAGGGAACTGAATATGTACTCCCTGGAGCAGAGAAGAGAGAGAGGGGACATGATTGAAACATTCAAGTACATAAAAGGCATTAGCAAGGTACAGGCAGAAGCTTTTTCACTTCAAGAAGGGCTCCAGAATCAGGGGACATGACCTCAGGCTGCAAGAAGGGAGGTTCTCTACCAACACCAGAAAGTTTTTCTTCACAGAAAGAGTGGTGGATGCCTGGAACAGTCTGCCCCAAGAGGTTGTGGGGGTCAACACTGTGGGGGGATTCAAGAATACATAGGATAGGTACAAGGGAGCCCTGACTACAACAGGCAACTAGAGTGTCAAATAGGTCTAAAACAAATGGGCAAACTAGATAGACCTAGCGGTCTCTTTCTGCTGTCAACTTCTGTGTTTTTATGTTTACGGTGGGCCCTATGCAAGGCCCGTTCTACCCAGGTCACAAAAGCAGACAGTTTCTCATTCTTCCACTGTTTAGCAGATTTGAACTTCCACATCAAATTGTCTCCAGACTCAGTACTGCCAAATACCCCTTCTAAAGTGGATACTCAGCCGTAGTGACATATGGGTTAGTGGACCAAAGGAACCAGATGACTTCCAGTGCAGAGCCCCTCAAACTTCCATAAGTCTTCTGCGTTTCTCCCCTTCAGAGCACTGCCACTCGGACCGGGGGTGGGGGTGGTGGTGGCATAGTCCATCCAGGTGTCCTTCAGCAGCTAGAAGTCTCAATAATTTGTCCTTAAATCTTTCTACTATCGGAGACCCCCCTGGGAAGATGGCTTGCTGTGTAAATGAATGACCCTCCACCCCTTCAGGCACCCCTCCAGCATGATAATAGGGGGTACTGTCTTGGGGTCTATGGGGAGGCTACATGAAATGAGGGCCACCAGGGTCTAGGCAAACAAGTCTGAGTCTCACCCACATACTTCAACCTCCCCTAGGCACTTAACATTCCCCACAATTTCCTCTGTAGTGTCCTTGGTAGTTCCCACAGGGATATCTAGTAGTAATAATGCATGGTGGATGTCAACCCCTTCAGCCTCACTCCACCCCATCATGCAATGCACAATCAGCTTGTGGGGGGAAATTTTCCACCTGGGTGTGATAACAGCCTTCATTTCAAATTTTCCTTTAAACTTTCACTTGACAGAATTTTCCCCATTTGGCCACTGGGGGGTGCTAATCCCAGTGGTGCCTCCAAGATGTAACCCCTAGGCAGTGCTATTCTAAGGGCTGCTACCCCTGCTTGTATGGCTATGCACAGGTTGAGGGGCCTGAGTTCACTAATAAAGTGCCTCCACCCAGAGAAATGGTATTGGAGTTGCTTGTCTGCTCTGGTATAGCCCTCTGGGAAGCTATAACCCCCCTCCAATCCTCCTAGTGGCCCAGTACCTAAATCAGTATGGAACAGTAATAATATGCACACACCCTTCACACTTGCCACCAGGGTTAGATCTTCAGCAGTTTTCCTTAGGACTCCCTGTAAAATAAGATTAGCAATACAGCAGTACAATCTTAATACTGTAACCCAACTAATAATATGCACACTAGCCAGGTTACACGTGAAGAAAGACAATCAGGTTTATTTAGGGGAAGTGAACAAGGAAGGGGTGTGAATTTAGTCAAATGATTCAAGATCTGATCTGATTCAAGGTTGGCATGAACTTTTAGTCCCAATGTGACAGTCACACAGCACTGGGTACCCAGGATGGTAAGCCTGGCTAGCCAGAGGTATTGCCAGGGGGTGGCCAGCACTGCAGCTAATGTTGGGGCCCTTGATGGAAGGAAAGGTAGTTAACATGCTAAACACCCAGATTATTTGTAATCTGAGCTGGTTGGCTTAGTCTGTTGTAAGACCCAAGAAAATGAAACAATTAGATGTTACCACAAATGGTTTATGCTTTCACTGAAGGAAGCTACCCTGAGTGTACTAACACTACCAGGAATCTGCTGCAGGGTAGGCGATATGGAGACTTCGTGAGGATGACAGGAAAGCATGGGGAAACAGGGCTGACATGACACATCTCTTCTTCATGGCCTTTCCTCCAGGTGGCCTCAACCTGCCTGTTGTTGCTGCACAGGGGCTGGATCCCCTAGCCGGTCTCTCGCCAGGACAGTCTCTGGTGATGGAGTAGTGGCCTAGGCCAAAGTGGCAGGCCCCAGGCAAGATGAGTAGTCTGGCAAAGTTTGTGATCTTCCGCTGGTGAAGCCTCCAGCTGGCATAACAGGTTCTTTCGTGGGAGAGCAGGTCTCGATTCATGAAACACATTCAGCACATTTAAGTCAACAGATGCTCCAGCAAACAGTTGGGATTTAGTCAGGTTGCAATTCAGCAGCTTTACTGAGCAAACCTTCCGATCTGAGCATACATCGCACACAAGCTGGGCCGATCGCTTCAGGAGCAAGTCTTCGGTCCAAATCGCAAGTTGCACTAAGACTTCTTCTTCTTTCTGCCGCAGTTCCAGGCTGGAATTGGACAAGTTCAGCTTCTGCTGTAGGTAGTTCTCAAGCAGGAGAAAATGGCAGGAGGCAAGTTAGGCCTCTTCCCACCAGTTCCCCTACAATCCTTCTGGGAGCAGCTGCTCGAAAGCTCGAGTTCACACTTCAGCCTCCAACGCTAACTGATCAACTGTCTCATGGCACACAGGGCATTTCCCTTGTCAGTACAAAGGTTCGGTTGGCTGAAGGAGCTATCAATCACAGTAAGGGCTCCCACTCTAGGCTCATTTAGGCACCAACTGAAAAACTACAATACTACAGAATTTTCTTTCCATAAAACACTGGGGTCTGGATCCATTTTAGGTCCCCAGTGGTCCAATTGGTCCAATTACTGGAAGTCTTGGACCCAACATGGTGGCTTCCATCCAAATGATTGAGCTGCAATTAAAGCAGGTTAGACAAACATCTCTATCTCAACTATAACAGTTCACAAACAGTAAATAAGCACAGTCTCTACATAGGCTTCCTCTGCGCAAGTAGCGACTGCAGAATGGAGCAAAACAACACATTGGCTGGCCTGCCACAAACCCTAAATTGTTCAGCCCCAGCCCAGACCATTTTCTAAACACAGATCAGTTATTCTGTTAAAGGGAAAGGTGCGGAGGCTTAGCATGGCACTCTCACGCAAATACACAGTACCATACTAGGATGGGACACCAGCCTGACAGTGGGCATTAGGGGCCCAGGAAGACATTAAGGTAAACCCCCAAATTGGAGGTGGGGTTGCACGTGTGATCAGGAATTGTCATCCCATGTGCAGTAGAGGGACCATGCTGGCTGTCAGGGGAGCAGGTGTGCATGGCTACGTGAATGTGTGTGTTTGGGGTGGGAGGTGGACCTTGTGGGAGCATGCCAAATTCAAGAGTATGGCAGGGAAGGGATCAAGGGAACAGATCATCGGACACCAGTGTGGGATTGCCTTTGTATCAGTTAGGTGTTTGGATGGGGAAGATCACATGGGCACAGACCAGACACATGTTTGCACATTGCTCGTGGACTGTATGGAGGACCCAAGATTCAAATTACCCAACACACCCTGCTAGTGGTATGGGGTCATGTGTGTCTAAAGGTACTACTATGGCAGATTGCTCCAGAGGACCAATCACCATTACTGGACCCTACCTGCTGGTTTACAATTGCAAACCCCATAAATAAACTATTGGAAATGTACATGGAACTAAGGAAAGACGATGGGTCAGTGCTTCTGGTTACTAAGAGTGCATAAATGTTCTCATAGCACCAGATGGCAGCTTCCATTACAAGGCCAGATCAGATGATAAGTGTCATGAGTTACCCAGAAAGATAGAGATGTCCTTTAAAACTGGCTTTTTGAAATGTTGTATCTAACTGACTTCTACCTTGTACTGCACACTCCCATCAATTTCACCAGTTAAGGTATGACACCACCAGGATGTCGAACCACAACTGTTTTTTTTGTATTGTGTTACAGTGAGAGGGTAACGAATTGAGTAACCAAAAATCCTATCTGGACCCATCCCATTAAGACTGCAGCAAGCAGTCAATCAAAATAAGCAACAAAGCAGTTAGAGCCAATTAGGAAAATAGTCTCGTACTACACAAATGATGAAGCTCACTCTTACAGCATATTATCACTGTGCTGTAAAGTCACTGAATTATCCTATTAATTGTTCATTGAACTGTACTTTACTCCACATCAATATGTGAATAATATATAGGATGAAGTATGGGGTGCAGTGTGTTACGTAAGCATTAATCACCGACAGAGGAGGGCTCTACTGGTGGATTAATGCCCGTTGGGCGGGATTGGTGTATGAGGGCGGCTCGAGGGTTCCAACCTCAGTGGGCATTAATCACCGTAGAGCCCAATCCGGAGGTGATTAGCGCTGTAACATAGGCTCATTGCGCTGCCACTTACCTATGTTACCGTGTGTGCACCTTGCTGCTGGCGAACCTAGGGGCACAGGGACAGTCTGCTTCCCAACAACGGTTTCTGTCAATCACAGTGACAGCAGTCACCAGAACTGGCCACAGGCCGGGCTCAGTCCAGCATGTGTCAGCAACTGCGGTGCGGGCGGGGGGCTGGGGGAATCGGAGCGGTCACACGGTGCAGGCGGCGGATGGCTGTGTGGTGCGGGTCACTATGCTCCAGCTGTCGGGTGCCTGCCAGGCAGATTTGTTTGGGTGGGGGCGGGGCGTGCAACTCAAAAGCGTCGCTTTGGTGAGCACGACATCATCTACCGTTCCTCATGGAGCCGGGTGTCCCTGCGGTGGGAGAATGGTACCGGCTTGTGCCCTACCAGGCTGCGGCTCGCAAGCACCGCGGGTGGCGTGAGGGGGTGGTGACGGAGCAGGCGGGTACCCTCTGCTGCTGCAGTGGCCACAGGTGGTACTAACCAAACGGGCGTTACCTGTGGGTTAATACCCGCTCGGTTTGTGTCACCTGTGCCACTTCGGCCAATGGGGCTGCTCCATTTCACTGCTCTCTGGTGAGCCATGTTACAAGGGAACTTACACACTCCTGAATTGTTGGATAGCACATAAACCCAGAGGTCAAAGCCCGAGGGGTTTGTTAGCTATCCAACAATGAGGGAGTGTGTAAATTCAAGTAAAACACACTGCACTCCATATTTTGTTATTTATAATTAAGGGTGACTTTTTTTCTTTTAGAGGTTTAGTTTAAACTGCGTCCTCCGTCGGCAGCACTGAAGAGCCGCATCACGCCCATATGACTGTCGGCCATGTAAGGCCCTCAGGCTGTCCCTCGCATCACCAACGTCCGTTTTACTCCCTCCCACTGCGAGAATACCTCCCGCTTCCCAACCCACTGAAGAAGCAGCCCGAGGTTTTTGCGGTCAGTAGTGTGTGAAGAGAAATGGAGCTTTTAAAGCTCGAGCTGTGTTTGTTCAGTGTCTTGAGTGCATTCGTAGGGGAAGAGAGCGCGTGAATGCTGTAACACCTACTCAGGTGATACGGTATTTAACACACGGATTTTTACATTGAAGAAATTGGAAGCCATTAATTATGTATGTATTATTACAGTACCATCCAGTTCTTTGAACAATTATTCTCTCTCCACTCCCAACAAAAATGCTTTAGGAACTGATTAATTCTGCGAGTATTCAGTTCCTTGTGCAACACATCAAGAGGTATGCCTGCATTTACAACAGAAAAGCAACACTTATTCCTTTCACAAACACCTGTGCTTCTTATAAAGTTACATCCCATTTCAGTGTACATAGTGGGGGAGATATTCAAAGGGGTTGCGCCGGCACAAGCAATGCACCCCGGGGCAATATTCAAAAGGGAGCCTAGCGCAGCGCAAGTCCTGATGCGCCAGGGCACATTGTTAATGTATGCAGTGCATTTGAAGGGGGTGTGCCCATGCATATGTGGCACATCCCGATATCCAGTCTGGGATATGCGGTGCATCTGCTGGCACAACCCCCAGATGCGCCGCATACCATGGCACAAAGTTGAGCCGAAAAAAAAAAGGCTCAAATGCCGGCCATCCACAGTCAAGCAGCTGTATTGCAAGGTACAACACAGCAGCTGCTAGCCGTGGGTGGCCACCCGCCCACCCAGAACACTGTCCACAAGCACCCATTTGTGCCCTGGTAGTGTAGTGGTACCCCCTCCCTCTCGTTAGCCTGACCGTGGTAATACTGGGAAACATATCAGCCCTGGTAGGCTAGTGTAACTCCCCCTCCCTCCTGTAGTGGCGCTTGCCAGTAATAATATGTAAATTAACATGCCCTGGCAGTCTAGTGGTAACCCCCCTCTCTCCCATAACCCGATCGCGGGTAATAGCACCTAGACAAATTCCCTGGTAGTCTAGTGGTCCCCCCACCCCTCCCGTAGCCCCATTTGGCCACAATAACATCCATTAAATGCGCTGGTGGTCTAGTGGTACCCCTCACTCCCCCGTAGCCTTGATCACGGGTTCAATGTTATAACCATAATCCTTGGTTGTCCAGTGGCACCCCCACCCCTCCCACCTGCACAACACCTCGGCCTCCCAGCACCCCCGTCATTGGTGGGCAGCTGCATCCCGCCTGCATACCACCTGGCCACCCACCGAATCAAGGGCGTAGCTACTGATACTCCAAGTAAGCTATAGCATACCAAGTTTAGTAGTGGGGGTAGCAAACAAGCTGACCAGCATTGTTCTGCCCTCTCTAGTCCATTGAGTTTACATTCCTTTGTTTGGCTTTGCAGGCTTTTCCTTTTCTCTTTCAGCTTTGTTTTGTTTTTTTGGGGGGCGCAGAGTGGACCACAGACTTTGAAGCTGAAGGTCTCAATTAAGTCTGTATGGTCTGCCTGCATAGTGATTACTAGCTGCGGCACCTGGTAGGGGTGTGGCAAGTCTGGGGTGGCAAGTTAAAATGCCAGAGCAAAGTTAGAAGCCATACTATTAGTTCAATTGTACTAGGAGCAAGAGAAGCAGTAGAAGCACTAAGGAGCAACAGATGGAAGAACAGCCTCTGAGCCAGCTAAAAGAATGAAGACTTCATGTGGACTGGCAAAAGAAATTAATCTGCCTACCTGTGGGGGAGAGAGAAGAAATTTCTGCCATGATCTTGGGCTTGTGGTGCAGTCAGTGGCATTTACCAGTAGGCAGTGAGCCCCACACTAGCAGTGTAAACAGACAGCAGGTCTAGTGTGTGAATCATCTGACTGGAGTCAGGAAATTTGGACTCGAGTCGTAATGGGGTGCAGGCATGGAAAACGGTGGGGAAGGGGGTAGCAGTGTGGCAGGTTGGTGTACAAATCTGAAATGCCTGGCTACACCCCTGCACCGAATGACAGCTTACAGTATGGTCTGTAAGCCCATTGGTCCACAGTGTGGACCAATGGGCTTGCAAGGCATACTGTACTAGACAGTTGACAATATGTGAATGAACTACATTCACATATTTGCAACTGTCTAGTACTGGATGCTCTACAAGCCCATTGGTCCACACTGTGGACCAATGGGCTTACAGACCATATTGTAAGCTGTCAATCAGTGGCGGCTAGGTGGTATGCAGGTGGGATGTAACTGCCTGCTGATTGATGGGGGAGGTGCTGTTTGGCCAGGTGTCATGTGTGGGTGTGAGGGGTACCACCAGACCACTAGGGATTATGGCTATGACATTGAACCCGCGATCGGGTCTACGGGGGGGGTGGGGGTACCACTAGATCACCTGGGCATTTCATGGATGTTACTGCAGCTGAACTGGGCTACGGGAGGTGTGGGGGAACCACTAGACTACCAGGGAATTTGTTTAGGTGCCATTATCCACGATCAGGTTATGGAGGGGAAGGGGAGTACCACTAGTCTGCCAGGGCATGTTAGTCTACTTATTATTACCAGGGAGCACCAGTACAGGAGGGAGGGGGGTTACACTGGCCTACCAGGGCTGATATGTTTCACAATATTGCTGCGATCGGGCTAACGGGAGGGGGGGACCACTAGATCACCAGGGCCACTGACATATGTCAGTTTTGGCAATCGTGGCAATGGGGAAGGAAGGGAGTTACCACTGGACTACCAGGGATACACTACATGTTGACGGTGGCTCCAGAGGGTGCCAGGTGCATTGCACCAGCATGCCCTGCGCAACGCATGCAAATGGGGTCATAATGACATGCAAATGGCCCTGTTTGTGCCATGCATATATTATGGCCCCATTTGCATGCCCAGGTCTGAATATCATGGGTGATGCACCCAACGCAACTACAGTTGCGCTGGCGCATTCCCAGTCCTTTCTGTCTGGGGAACGCACTGGCGCATTGTCACTGCACCATGCACATTCTGCACCATATTCAAAGGTGATGCGCCATGGTGCATCACCTTTGAATATCTCCCTGTCTTGGGCGCATCTCGAATGTACTGCGCCCCCACTTGCACCATTGCCTGGCGCAGTCTGAATATCTCCCCCAGTGTTCTCACATCCTGTCCACAGTGTTAACCTCTCTCCCATCAAAATACTACTTCTGCATACTCAAACCCAATCCCTATAGCTGTTTGTGTATGTGCTTAAAGATCAATGGCAAATATAGAAATTCAGCAGTCAGTTCTCAGATTTGTTTGGGGTTTCTGTAATAAAGATTATGTAATGGCAAGAAAGAATCCTGGGCTCTGATTGGTCAGTAGAGGGCTGGACCCGTGATGTTATCCCAGCATAACATCACAAATCTTGTCCTAGCACACACATGACCACATAATGTGACAAATAAATTACTACACAAGGCCAGTATTTACCAAACATTTAAAAATGTAAATCCCTTCCTCCCACACTGGACTCCCACAGCACACAAACCAGCAAACATCAAACCCAGAACACTCACACATAGCCCCAAACCCTGTCATCACTTTTGTTTTATTTATTTTTTTTAAACAAGTGATGTGAAAGTCATATTAGAGATTGGCTTCACAGCAGTCCCATGCTACATTGACTGTCCGTGCTCATTGAACATCCCAAATGCGAGATTTTTTTTTAATGAAAAAGAAAAACAAAGATCTGACAGTTAGAGCTGTCAGAATGACTATTCAAGGCAGCACTCCCAGTGCATCCAGCTGTGTGCAGACTCCCTGCTTGAAAACATAACACAAATGCCGTCAGTACGATTGGCTTCTTGGCACTCCCTCCTGGTTTCATCACACTCCCCACTGATGTAGTGCGTGACCACATGTGTACCACGGTCCTTCAGTTACCTACCTGATCAGCATTTTCTGCCTTCAGTCTATTGTCACTAAAAGGTCTAACAGAAAAACAGAGCCACGATAACGTGCATATGTGTGTGTGTGTGTGTGTGTGTGTGCGATCTTCAACTTCCAGGTGCCACAAGAATGACCGCGATAGTAAAAGCGGCGGGTAGGAGGGGGATGTGGCATTTCACATGGCCAAGATAAGGAAAACAGAAACATTTAACAGAAAAAAAACACATGGTTTTAACAGCACACCAATGGAATAGGGCAGAGAACAACAACACAAAGCTTAAAGAACAACAACACATGGGTTACTATGGGGAGTGCAGAGTCATGGTAACAACAACAGCTCTACATACTGGCCAGAAAAGGTAAATCAGCACTACTTTTTTCAGAAGTATTCCTACCTATTAAAACAAGCATTTGTCAGTGCCGAATGTTTGCTTGCTGGCATTGACATTGGTAGTGCAGGAGTTAGAGAGCTGCATCATTGGAATGGCAGTGAAGTATTGAACTGAAGTCATCCCCACCACCACCCTGCAGAGAGTGACAGGCATTGGGGTGTACCTTTGGGTCATCAGGCATAACAGCCTCGCCATTTCACCACACCCTACCATGCAGACACCGACAAGTGTCACGGTGTGCCTTGGGGTCTTTGGCCCTTATGCTCACCCCATTCCATCAGGAAATACAGTGAGATGGGTGCAGTATAAGAGAATGGGGTGAACTTTGGGCCGAAGAGTTCAAGGCACGCCTCGATGCCTCTCACTGGCTGCAGGGTGTGGGTACGGGTGGAATGGTATGAGCATTACAGGCGACAATCCCAAGCCACACCCCTGAAAATTGTCAGTCTCTACAGGTTTGGGCGTTATGGTTGGAAACCCTAACGCCTCAGGTGTTCGTTGGTATTTTCACTCCAAATTTTCAACATGGATTTTTTGTGACCCCCACCTTATGAACAGTGGCAATATCAGTTTGTTAGCTGAAAGCTGATTTTGCACAGCGACTATGCCATTTGGCACCACAGGTGCGAAAACACATTTCGAGCAGGATGTGAAAAATGACAGCTGTACTGTTCATGGGGAGATGTAAAAAATGGCAATGTTGAAAATCTGCAGTGAAAATATTAAAAAAACTTGTGAAGTCACGAGCGTGCGTAGAAACTGTGGAATGCACACCCCTAATGTAATTAGTTTGGGGATTTTTTAGAGCAGATTGCCAACACAGGCATTCTGGGACCTCCGCTCATGAACAGTATCACTGTGATTTTATTAATCTGTCCCGAACAGTGATTTCCCACAGCGAACACGCATTTCTGCGCTGGAAGTGCGAAAACACATTTTGGCCATGGTGTGAAAAATGACAGCTGTACTCTTCATAAGGAAGTGTGGAAAAATGCCAGTGGTGAAAATCTGGATGGAAAATATTACAAATTCATGAACTTACGAGGGTGCGTGGAAACTGCACAATGCTCGCTCGTAACACAGTCATTTTATGGACTTTTGTCACCAAATTTTCAACATAGTCATTTTAAGACCTCTGCTCATGAACAATGTCACTGTGATTTTCTTAATCTGTCCCAAACATTGATTTTGCACACCGACTGCGCCATTGTGCGCTACAGGCGTGGAAACACATTTTGGGTGAGGTGTGAAAAATGACAGCTATACTGCTCATATGGAGGTGTGGTAAAATGGCAATGTTGAAAATCTGGAGTGAAAATATAAAAAACTTGCGAACTTATGAGCGTCACGTGGGATCTGTAGCGCGTAACAAGTAAAACAGTCATGTTGAGATTTTTTCACCAAATTTTCAACATAGGGTTTTTGAGGCCTACATCATGAACTGTGATACTGTCATTTTGTAAATCAGTCCGAAAGGTGGATCCGCGCAGTGGCAGTGAAATCATCTTCGGACCGAATAACAAAATGACAGTGCCAGAATTATGAGGTGGGGTCCCAAGAACCCATGTTGAAAATGTGGTGAAAAAATTCCCCAAAATGCCTGAGATATGCATCAAAGTTGAAAAAACCCTATGTAGTCCATTATACAGCTTACGGCGCTTTCCTCAGTTTGCGGTCGGCTTTGAAGTGCAAACCCCGTGTTCCAGTCCACGAAGGTCATCGCGCTGACTCCGGAGGTAAGTATGGGGTGAGGTGGGGGTGTGGGGAGGCAGGGTGCGCTGAGGGTGGATGCCGGTGGGGGCAGGGGGGTCAAGACAGTCAGCGAGGGACCGTTTTTTATTACAGGGCATTTTTTTTTAAAGACGACGCAGGACTTTTGCCACGCTGGGGTAGGCTCCCAGTGTGGTAGCTGGAAGGCTGTTTGGAGGGTAGTGGAGCCAATGGGGGATTGAGCACCTCCGTTGGCCATATGGACTGTTGCCACACTGGGGTGGGCTCCCAGTGTGGCACCAGGAAGTCTGTTGGGGGGGGATACAGTGGAGCCGACAAGGATTGGACACCCCCGTCGGCTTTACAGACTGTTGCCATGCTGGAGTGGGCTCCCAGCATGGCACCTGGAACTCTGTTGGGGGGGAACGTAGTGGAGCCGACAGGGGATTGGGCACCCCCATTGGCCATACAGTGTATGTGTGGGGGGATCTCATGAGCACGCTGGGGTGGGCTCCCAGCATGCTACTTGTTGTGGGGGGATGGAGCTGTCTATGACAGCTGTTTCTGTGCAGTGCTGACGTGTAGGCACTTTGCATACTGCCGGACAGCAGTATGCAAAGTGCCTACATGTTACCGCCGCTGATTGCAGTGGTTTTTTGCTTTCAACTGTATGCAACTGCATCTGAACGGCTGTCATAGACAGCTCCTACATTCATTGGTGCAGTGTGGCCGTACCTGCAAAAGGCAACAGGGCATTGGAAGTGGGGGAGGCACACCTACTAATTCTCGTATGGTGGCACTATGTTTCTTGCACATGCGTGCAAGCAAACATAAAAATGCAAAAAATATACTTTGAAGTGCAGTTTTCCTTTTTTTTTCCATTTTAATTTTTATTTTTACTCAGCAGCCATTGTATAATAGGAATAATGCACTCCAGGGTGTGTGTCGTGCTGGGATAGCATCACATCTTGGGTGTTGGACACACTTGGCATGCAACCTCATGCTCAACCACCAAAGGCATGATGTTATCCCAGCGTGACACACATCCTGTCATGCATTATTCCTTTAACAACATCATTAAACCATTGTACAATATATCCTGTGTTTTTTATCTGTAGCTATTCATTCCAGTGCCTTTTATTAACATCTAACTCACTGAAAATGTCTCTGAGTTTTTTACTTTCTCACCTAGAAGCAGTCTGCCATTGACGTCATTCAAGGACTGACGTTAATGGCAGCAACGTGAGAGTGTGCATAGGACAGTTGATTAGAAGTGTCCAGACCTACAATATGTTTTTCCCACCAACATTTGACATTTCATTCAATGTGCTAATACTAGAAAGCTTTACAAAATGCAACAGATATATACAGAGAAAATGTCACAGCATACAGCGATCTATCGGCGCCACTGCTCCTCATTCTTTGCCTCATCTAGCACATCTTTTTTATAATCATAAACACCCAATGCAGCCACTACTTAGCCCTGATCTAGTGAGTCTTTCACAGAATATATACCTGACAGCAGCGTTACATTCAGGATCATGTACTGGGCAGCAATGACGAGAGCACTACTGATTTGTGAGTTTGCCCATGTTAATGCACTGCATAACTCGATTACTGTGGTCTCAATAACTCATCAGTCAAGCTCTCCTGCGTATAAACTTGGAGAAGCGATGTTCTGACTGCTGCATTATCCTTACCTTCACATTTGTCAGTAATTGAAATGCTTTTCAAACAGATTTAAAGGAAGAAATCAATCCGAATGCTCATAATCAAGTCTCTTCTACTGGTGCACCTCAACTACATTGGAAGTTGATTCAGTAGTTCTCGTTTTTTTTCTAGTTTACATGTAGGTGTAACTGGACTACTAACTAACTTTTGCAAAGTGTCAGTCTCAGCTCTTATTGCTTCTGAAACAAGTCTGTGCCTGTAATGGTAGCGGTCCTGTTCATGTTAAACAATCGCACACAGCATCGTGCAAGCTATACTTACAGCTATACCCTACATATTGTGCACAAGTGGCAATGTCATGCAGCCAGAATATGAACAGGTGTCAGCAGAGCATATAGAACACCTTGACATGAAATAAATTAAACTAGATGAATTACACTTTCAATCACCAAAACAAAAAAAAAGTGCTTGTACAGCCTTTTACTCATGAACTTTGTATAGAGGGTTGGCATGAGCAGAACTAGATAAAAAAACAAGCATTTGTCAATGCTGAATGTTTGCTTGCTGGCATTGGCATTGGTAGTGTAGGAGTTAGAGAGATGCATAATAGGAATGGCAGTGAAGTACTGAACTGAAGCCAACCCCATCACCACCCTGCAGAGACTGACAGGGATTGGGGTGTGCCTGTGGGTCGTCAGGCATAACGGCCACACCATTTCACCACACCCTACCCTGCAGACACCGACAAGTGTCACGGTGTGCCATGGAATCTTTAGGCCTTATGCTCACCCCATTCCATAAGGAAATATGGTGAGATGGGTGCAGTATAGGAGAATGGGGTGAACTTTGGGGCCGAAGAGTCCAAGGCATGCCTCGATGCCTGTCACTGACTGCAGGGTGTGGGTGGGGGTGGAATGGCATGAGCATTACAGGTGACAATCCCAAGTCACACCCCTGATGCCTGTCAGTCTCTACAGGGAGGGGCGTTATGGTCGGAAACCCTAACACCCCAGGCATTCATTGGTATTTTCACTCCAAATTTTCAACATGGGTTTTTGTGACCCCACCTCATGAACAGTGGCAATATCAGCTCGTTAGCCGGAAGGTGATTTTGCACAGTGAATACGCCATTTGGTACCACAGGTGCAAAAACACATTTCGAACACGATATGAAAAATGACAGCTGTACTGTTCATGGGGAGGTGTAAAAAATGGCAATGTTGAAAATCTGTAGTGAAAATATAAAAAATGGTGAAGTCACGAGTGTGCATAGAAACTGAGCAATGCACACCCGTAATGTAATTAGTTTGGGGATTTTTTACAGCAGATTGTCAACACAGGCATTTTGGGACCTCTGCTCATGAACAGTGTCACTGTGATTTTCTTAATCTGTCCCAAACACTGATTTCCCACAGCGACCACGCATTTCTGCGCCAGAAGTGCGAAACACATTTTGGCCAGGGTGTGAAAAATGACAGCTGTACTGTTCATAAGGAGGTGGAAAAATGCCAGTGTTGAAAATCTGGACTAAAAATAGTACACATTTGTGAACTTACGAGGGTGCGTGGAAACTGCGCAATGCATGCTCATAACACAGTCATTTTATGGACTTTTGTCACTAAATTTTCAACATAGCCATTTTAAGACCTCTGCCCATGAGCAGTGTCACTGTGATTTTCTTAATCTGTCCCAAACATTGCTTTCACACACCGACTGTACCATTGTGGGCTACATGCGCGAAAACACATTTTGGGCAAGATATGAAAAATGACAGCTGTACTGCTCATGAGGAGGTGTGGTAAAATGGCAATGTTGAAAATCTGGAGAGAAAATATCAAAAATTCATGAAGTTACGAGCATGCGTATGAACTGCGCAATGCACGCTCGTAAAACAATCATTTTGGGGAATTTTTTCACCACATTTTCAACATAGGGTTTTGGAGGCCTACCTCATGAACTGTGACACTGTCATTTCGTTACTCGGTCCTGAAAGGTGGTTCCATGCAGTGACCGTGAAATCACCTTTCAGGACCGAATAACAAAATGACATTGACTGAGTTCATGAGGTGGGGCAGAGAACCCATGTTGAAAATTTGAGTAATCTAAATCCGTGATATGCACCAAAGTTGAAAAAACCCATTTATGCCATTATACTGCTTACGGCATTTCTTCAGTTTGCGGTCGGCTTTGAAGAGTGCAGATGTGTTCCCGGTCCACCGAAGATCGTCACACTGGGCTCCGGAGGCAAATATGGGGTCAGGAGGGTGTGGGGAGGTAGGTGCACAGACGGTGGGCAGGGATTGGGGAAGGGTAGCAAGACAGGCAACGAGGGACTTTTTTTTTTTACAATTTTTTTTTTCTTATTTAGGAAGACAACGCGGGACTTTTGTCATGCTGGGGTGGGCTCCCAGCGTGGCAGCTGGAAAGTTATTTTGGGGGGGCAGTGGAGCCAATGGGGGATTGGGCACCCCCGTCAGCCATACAGACTTTTGCCATGCTGGGGTGGGCTCCCAGCGTGGCACCTAGAAGTCTGTTTGGGGGGGCAGTGGAGCTGACGGGGGATTGGGCATCCCCATTGGTCATTCAGTGTGCGGGGGTGGAAGGGAGTGCATGAGCATGCTGAGGTGAGCTTCCAGCATGCTACATAGTGTTCAGGGGGTTACAACGACGAACTGTCTATGACAGTTCAGATGCAGTGCTGACTTACATGTAGGCAATTCGCATACTGCCGACGGCAGTATGCAGATTGACTACAGGTTACCACCGCTGATTGTGGCAGTGTTTTCCTCAGAACTGTACGCCACTGCATCTGAATGGCTGTCATAGACAGCTTGTACATTCATTGGCGCAGTGCAGCCATGCCTGCAAAAGGAAGCAGAGCATTGGAAGTAGGGGAGGCACACCTACAAAAACTTGTATGGTGGCACGATGTTTCTTGCACATGCGTGCAAGCAAACATAAAAATGAGAAAACACAGAACCAATTTACAATCTGGTTGAGGTTCACTAGTAGAAGAGAATTGATTACGAGCATTCTGAGTGATTTATTCCTTTAAATTTGTTTGAAAACTGTTTCAATTACTGACAAATGTGAAGGCAAAGATGATGCAGCAGTCAGGACATCACTCCTCCAAGTTTATATGCAGTACAGCTTGACTGTTGAGTTATTGAAATCGCAGTAATCAAGTTCTGCAGTTCATTAACATGGGCAAACTCTCACAAATCATTAGCGCTGTCTACACTGCTGCCCAGTACATGATTCTGAATGTAACGCTGCTGTCAGGTACATATATTTTGTGAGAGACTCACTAGATCAGTGCTAAGTAGTGGCTGCATTATGTGCTTATGATTATAAAAAAGGTGTGCTAGATGAGGCAAAGAACGAGAAGCAGTGGTGCTGATAGACCACTGTATGCTGTGCCCTTTTCTCTGTATCTATCTGTTGCATTTTGTAAAACTTTCTAGTATTGGCACATTGAATAAAATGTCAAATGTTGGTGGGGAAAAACATTGTAGGTGTAGACACTTCTGATCAACTGTCCTATGCACACTCTCCTGCTGCTGCCATTGACGTCAGTCCTTGAATGACGTCAATGGCAGACCGCTCCTAGGTGAGAAAGTAAAAAAACACAGAGACATTTTCAGTGAGTTAGATGTTAATAATAGGTACTCGAATGAATAGCTATAGATGCAAAAACCCACAGAACACATTATGCAATGGTTTAATAATATATTTCTTTATTACATAAATCCAAATCAAAACTGAAGACTGACTACTGAATTTCAACAGGCCGGCCATCGACAGGGATAACGACCACCAGGGAAGGGATTACAGTATAGTATAATGTATGGGGAATTGGGGAGGGGGAGAGCCACTTGCTATCAGGGAAGGGCTAGCATTATACAGTACTGGGATCAGGTGGGGTTGGGGAGAACACTAATCGCCAGGCACTAGTCATTTTTCATCGAGCAGTCAATTAGCAATCATGGGGGAGGAGGGACACTAGCACAAGGGACTACCTATACACTGAACCACATTGCCAACTGTGCTCCCACTCACAAGTGCAGTTCCCAACATGACACCACTCAAGGCAGTATGCAAGCGGGAGCATATCAGACAGCGGCCACATGAGCGCACGTTACCAAGGGAGCATTGTAAACACAGAAAATAACCTTTCTTTTGATTGCTAAACCACATACAATGATTAAACAATGATTAAACAGAGGGCCGCTTAACGTCTTTGATTCATGTACAACACATACAACTAACAAATGCTGAACTTTTCAAGCATAATAACAGTGTAAAACATTCTGTCAGTGAGTGATAATTGCTGTTGTTTACTCTGGATATCTGGGTGTACCTGCCTGGCTGGCTGACTGTATCTGCTATGAGAAGCTGACAATATTGCAGATCAATTAAGTTGTGTACTGGTGCTAACTTCTTCTTTGTATTGGTGCAACTGATGGTCACTCTTTTCTGCAGGTGCTTTTCCGCTCTGTATACCTATGAGAAAACAGAAGGAAACATACTACGTTCCCACACCTTGGTTGTGGCAGCTGTCACTACCGTCAGAAATATTAAACAAGTTACCAACATAGCTTTTTCTTTCCCCTGTATATCTGTGCCATTTCCAGGGATATATTTTTGTATGTCAGATATTTGTTATTAGCAGTCAGCCAGTATATGTGCTTTTACACACAGGCCAGATGGGCCTGTGCCACCCCACCCATGCCCCAAGCTCTCCCGACCCCCACAATACACAACTAGGCTATACCTGTTATTATATAGTGTTTCCACCTCCATCCTCCTCCCCCCACTGGCCTATGCAAACTCTGGTACATGTAGTGGTGCAACTCCCCCAGATATGCCCCTTGGTATTTCAACATGTAAACTATGACTGGTAGTGTTTAGCACCCCTCCGCCACCCAGGCTCAAAAACCCCACATCCCTGCTCAGTTCCTCCACTACCATCACCAACCCTCTGCCCCTATGTGGCACCCCCCTCACCCACTGCAACTGGCACAGAGTTTCCATTCAACTCAGCAGCCAGATGCTGAGGTGACAAGATGATCTATGCTGGTTGCTGCCAGGGGGTCAGCCTGGCCAGGGGGCTGTTGTTAGTGGAGGACTGGACTGTGCAGCAGGTAGGTCAGGATGGAGGTTTCGAGCCCATCAGCCTGTTTATTTATTTATCTTATTTATGACTTTGGTAACCAGGTAGGTGCGCCGATCCCAGGGACTGTTTTTAGGCACGACCCGAACCACGTGCTGTGGCACAGAACTAATGCAACAGACAACAAAGCATGGAACAGTCGACCATAAAAGATAAAGATTGCAATAGTGCATGGCAATAGTAAATAGAAGATCAAAAAAGAATACAGGATTCCAGAAAACCATACATCCAGTAGGCATTACAATAAGGAAGAGTATACAGATACATACAGTTCTACCAGCAGCAGTTGCAATATGAGACAAACAAGGATTCTCAGACTATATAGAAATAGGGATATGGTGTAGCAAAGTGTAGGGGAGCAGAGGGAAAGGGGTGGGGAGGGTGGGTGGCAGGATTGACAAACACATATAGGTACTAAAGCTCAGTGCACAAGCAGGCCAGATTAACTGGTTCCCACTTGACCTATTTACACATGCAAAAACCCTGGTAGAGAGCAGCAAGGAAAAAAGAGTGGACTATCCAGGGAAGCAGTGGCAGCAGGAAGTCATCAGGAGCCAGTCTTTGAGGTGGGTTTTGAACTAGCAGTGGGTGTTGAGTGAATGGAGCTGTGCAGGCAGTTTATTCCACAGTGTAGGGGCTGTCACTGACAATGCTCTGCCACCCATTTTGGTGGATACCATGGGGATGTTCGGGGGTGCTGTTTGAGTGGAGGCTGTGGTTCAAGGTTCAGTGAGAAAGGGTGCAAGGGGGGATGCCTGGCCAATACAGATGGTGGAATCCACCATACAGCACAGAGCTAGGTTGAACGGCCTTGCAGTGGGAGCCAACCAAATGAGTTGTAGAGGATACAGTGGTGAGTGTTGAAAGGGGCCAGTAAGATGAAATGACAGGCACTGTTATAGGCAGTGGAGAGCTTGGCCATGAGGGTAGAGGATGTTCTGGCATAGATAGAGGAGCAGTAGTCCAGGACTGGGAGAAGGTTTCCCTGTACTATTGCAAGTCGTGCCTCTGGAGAAAAGTATTGCCAGAATCTGTAGGCAGCAAGTAATTTGTGGTGAAATCTTTGGACTAATGAATTTATATGTTCTGAAAAGGAGAGGAAGGGGTCGAGTAGGACTCCTAGGTATTTGAAGGTAGTTATGTCTTCAAGGGCTTGGCCATCAGAGGATACGATGTTGAGAGGGGTGTGAGTTTTGTATTTGGCTAGGAAGGGCTTTGAACTGAACAGCATGGATTTTGTTTTTTTGGCATTGACCAGTAGGAGGTTATTTGTGAACCAGTTATGGGCCACAGAATAGTTTAGGAAGGGAACTGAGGAAATATGGCCAGGAGACTTATCACTATAGAAGAGCACAAGGTCATCAGCATAGAGGAGAGAGTGACAACTGAGACAGTCTGAAGGTAGGGAGTTAATAAATAAAGAGAATAGCAGGGGGCCCAGTATGGAGCCTTGGGGGACACCTGTAGAGACGGGCAGGATGGGGGAGCAGGCAGGGCCAATACACACAAACTGGGAGTGATCAGAGAGGTAGCTCTTGAACCAGTTAGTAACCACTTGAGAACAGCCAAGGCAACGTAGTTGGGAGAGGAGGAGGGCATGGTTCACCATGTCGAATGCCTTGGAGAGGTCAATGAAGACTGCTCCAGTGGCATTACCATGGTCCATGTTTATGAGAATGTGGTTGGTCAGAAGTGCAAGGGCAGAGACGGTGGAGTGGTTTTTTATGAAAGCCATTCTGTTGGCTGCACAGAAGGTTGTATTCACCTATGTAGTCAGCAACTTGATGGTGTATGGCTTTCTCAAGTAGTTTACTTAGGTGGGGGAGGATGGAGATCAGATGATAGTTATCCATAGATAGAGGGTCGCAAGCTTTAAAAATGGGAATCACCTTAGCAGTCTTCCAGGGGTCAGGCATGGAGGAGGAGGAGAGGGTGAGGTTAAAGATACAAGTGAGTGGTTCAATGATAGCTGGAGAGATGAGCCTAAGGAAGACCAGGGATAGACCATCAGCAACAGGGGAGCTGTGATTTGGAAGGTTTTTGAGGAGCTTAGCTGTGTTAACTCTTCAGAGAGATTTGAAAAAGAAAGGAGGAATCAGGGGTTGGGCGGTTGACCCAGCGGATGTAGGGCGGGGAGGTCGGATGGTGGACCAAGTTGTTTGGTTGGCCATTAGGAAGTTTACTTAGATACATGGATAGGTCAGAGAACTTGTCATTAAAAGTCCTAGCCACTTCTAGGTGATCCATAATAAGGTCATTTGGGGTGTTCAGCTGCAGGGCAGCCTTGTTGGAGTGGAGGGTTTAGTAGTGAGCCGATGGATGCCCAGAATTTCCTAAGGTCACCAAGGTTAGCCTTTTGGAGATTATGGAAGTGGGTCTGCTTGAGGGATTTTGCCAGATGGCTGCATAGATTCCTCTGGCACCTATAGACATCCCAGAGGGCAGGGAAGGGGGATGCTTTGTATGTGGACCAAGAACAATCCCTATCCTTCATAAGAGTAAGAAGATCTTTTGTGACTCAGCGTGAGCAGCCACCTCTGACTCTTCTTGTGGTGACTGGGAAGTGCTGGTCCTGCAGGGTTAAGAGGGTCTGTGTGAAGAGGGTTACTGCCTGCGTCACATTGGAAAATGTGTGAAGAGCAGACCAGTCCAAGGACTGTGCCTCCTGGGGCTACTAAAGTTGTGGAAGGACAGATATTTGGGAGGGGGATGTTTAAAGTTAGATGACCAGAGGAGATACATAGGGGAGTGGTCACTTATGGAGTGCACCATGGTACCAGCATGCATTACATGATCGACCCTATTTGTAACGATCCAGTCCAGAAGGGTTTACGTGCCTGTACGTGGGTTTTGCCTGGTTGGAAGTGTAGTAGTTTGGACCAGGTTGTGTTGTTTTAAGAGGGAGGTGTAGTCAGACTGGTGGGTGCTCAGTCAGTTTAAATTAAAATCGCCGAGGAGAATTGCATCTCTATGTGGGGATAAGGAGCTCAGTCCCATGAGAAAGCTGTCAAAGCCCACAGATCCAGCAGAGGGAGGGTTGTAGCAGCAGCCTATGTAGAATTTCTTGCTAGGTCCGATGGTAAGCTCAGATAGGAGCCATTCACTAGGTGAAGTTGGGTCTGAGCATAGGACAATATTGGCTGAGAGGGGTTCCCTAAGGAACAGTGCAACACCTCCACCCTTTTGCTATCTGGCCCATCGAGACACAGGGAGGAGTATCCAGGTAGTAGGTAAGTGGTGTCAGCATGATGGGGCTTTAGCCAGGTTTTGGAAAGTCCCAGAACGTGGGGCTTGCATAGTGCAACCCATGCCTTCAGGTCAGGGAACTTAGAGGGAAGGCTGCACACATTGATGTGCATGATTTTCAGTCCTGGAGCATCAGCCCAGATGTTGCAGGAGCGGGCAATGTGGGAGTTTGGTGGACCAGGGTTGCATTCAACATCTCCAGCTAGGAGGAAGAGGGATAATAGAAGTATATAGGGGCAGGAGGGGACCGCAGGAGAACCAGAGAGGGAGGCCAGGTAGTGGCCAAGTTGATGGCATTCCAGATTAGAGAGAAAGGAGAAGGTGATAGGGCTGAGGGAGGATAGTTCCCAGGAGGAGCAAGGCGAGGGATGTAGCACGGGGTAGTGGGAGACAGAGACAGAGGCGAGGTGCTCTTGGTCATGGGCTAGCACAGAGGCACAGTAGTCTGTGAGGACTAGGAGGGATGGCAATGAGATAGCGAGCAGTGTGGCCTGTAGCAAATACATGATGGCAGGAGTAACAAAAAGGTTTGGAAGGAGGGAAGTGAAAGCAGTTGGGACACTAGCTGTAGGCAAGCTTTGACAGAGAGAATCAGCTGTGGGAGGAGGGGCTGGTGAGCGAGAGAGCAGGAGGATGAGACAAGTGCAGGAGAGGGCCTGTGCCTTTAAATATCAAGAAATTGCCCAGGAGCCGATGAGGACAGATTATGTGGGGGAGGAGGATTTGGGTGGATTTAAAGAGTGGCTGGGATGGGAAGGGAGGTGGGCCAAAAATTCCTACAAGGCAGCCACTCAGCCTTGAGTTCCCAGTGCACTGTCCGGGCTCTACCTGGAAGCGAGGACTCGGGGAGTGGGTGGCAGCAGGCTCTTTCTCTTCTCACCTTGGAGGCATGCAGATTCCCATCATAGGTGACCATGGAGGTGGTTCTAGTCCAAAGGGCTACCAGAGGATGCCTGAGGGAGAAAGGGACAGACAAGGAATTAGAAGTAGGACAGGAATGGTGGGAGGTATCCTGATTAAGAAATTCACAAAACAGCTATGGCACAAATAATGGGAGTTAAATGGGAGGGGGGGTGAGTGGGTCACAGATAGCGAGCTAGGCACCAGCAGGGTCTGCTAAGGGAGAAACAGAAGAAGCTGCAGTCGGGGGGGGGGGGCAGGACAATTAACTGAGAATGCCTCTCTCAAAATCCCAGCCAAGCAACAGAGGCACAAAATTGTTCAAACTTCCAACAGAGAATAAGAAAACAACCTTAGCAGTCTAAAAAATACCTTAGCACTCTAAAATACTGAGCTGAAACACACAGTTTAAGTAATAATAAAATTACACTTCGCTAAAAGGCAATTCGGCTGTGGGAGCATGAGAAAACTTGACAGTTTGCAGGAGACCAGACACCTGCAAAGGCTGAAATTCCTGTCCAGCTCAGGGTTCACAATTAGTCTAGAAATCAGAGGCAATTACAGAAATTGGGGGAAAAACAAGCCAATTTAGCCAAAAGGTGGTGGCTAAGTCCAGTCAAGAGCAACTGAAAATGCTGGACAGGATAAAGAGCCAGTCAGGGAGCTCATGGTCCAACAGACAACCAATGAGAGCTGTCCCAAGAGAAGGTGCCTGTCCTTTGAAAATTCCTTCAAGACAGCTATGCAGCCTTGAGTTCCTGGTGCACTGTCGGGGCCATACCTGCAAGCGACTGTTGAATCACTGAAGTATCAGGGATAACTTGCATGCCATTACAGTTACTATATGGCTGGGTGGGTCAACATCCACCGATCCAGTTGTGTGCACAGCATGGGCGCTACAAGGCTTAGCAGCATGCAAATGAGCCCACCCCCAAAACCTACACAGAAGCTGCACAACACACTTCATTTTCAGATTTGACCTACCAAAGTACATCAAGAGATTTAGCACCCAACTCAAAAAAGTTTTTATAATTATACAAATCTTTAATTTTAAGTCGTTCACTTACAGACCTTAGTTGTCTATGCCTGGTGGTCTTGTTGCCAGTGACGGCATCTGGGAACTTTTCCGATTTATCCACAACTCCACTTTCACCACTTCCAAACAAGCCTTATAAAATGAACTGGAAAAATAATATAAATCAAATAGGTCAAGCTCGCGGCGTTTGTAAAATCTTGCAAAACCCTCCCCCCCAAAAAACAGACTTACAATATAAATACTACTATCAGGCCACCTCACCCCCTGGCACAGCCAGTATGTCAGATACTTGTTAGCTGTCAGTATTTCTTTTTCTACACAGATGGGGCCTGAAATCACAACCCCGCCCCATCCATTCTGACTGACACCACAAAGTATGCAAGGCTATCCCTGATAATCTAGTGTTCATCCCTCCTCACCCAGCCCCCACGGTCCATCCAAACACCTATGGTAACGTAGTGCCCCCACACCCTTGGTAGTGCATGCAAGCTATGACTGGTGGTCTAGTTTTCCAACTTCCCACAGAGCTCAAATCTCCACTGCCATCAACCTGCCCATTCCCACCTATCCACTACTAAGGGCAATACCCACCCCCAGCACCCTGGCTAAAGTGCCACCCCCCACCTGCCCCATTGGTGGCAACCAGTACAGATCATCTTCTCAACACAGCAGCTGGCCGCTGAGGTGAGCAGATGATCTGCGCTGTTAGCCACCAACGGTGGAGAGTGGGGTAGGCAGTTCAGGTTGGTAGTTTTGAGCCCATCAAACCAGAGGGTGGGGGGACACAAAACTATCAGGGATAACTTGCAGACTGTTACTCTACTGTACACAGGGGAGGAGGATGGATGGATACATTGTTCTGCACAGCAAAGGTGCTAAGAGGATACGCAGCATGCAAATAGGAACCACCACCCAAACTTACACAGAAGCACTTAAAACGCACTTCATTTGCAATGGACATGTCAGCAGGCCAGATTAGGTGGCTATTACAAGGGTAGAAATTGGCACTGGCCCACTAGCCAAATGTTGGTAGATTTTGTTGTGCTAGTAAGATTTCCCTTTATGTAGCCCTGCACACTTGTACTGGAGAAGGTAACATAGTAATTACTGGATGGGCAACTATGCACAACCAGTGTGTTCTGCCACAGAGGGCTTCTGGCTCCCTCTGACCTCGAGAACGAAGCTCGAGAGGTCTGGGGAATCGGAACCCTGACGTCATAGAACACACTAGTTGTGCATAAGATTGCTGATCCTGTATTTTTTATAGTGTATAGTATTATGTGAAATGTGCATAGTGTTTTTTTTTCTCTTTCACAATAAAACTGAATCGTGCCATTTCTAGAGGTTCTAGAATGCTGTTCTACAAAAGAAGGGTACAATCACATTCCATGACCTTTGAACCATGGTACAATAGGATTTTGAAAAGGACTTATTTCTATTTAGAACAATACTCTGCTATACACTATATTTCATTAGAAAATGGGCTTTTTATTTGCTGGGTTCTGATTGGCTAGTACCCCTGCCAGAGGAGTACATTAAGTTTCAATAGATGCCCAGCAAATAAAAAGTGCCAGTCACCTGACCCCATCACCAACATAACTAATATCATAGTGTCAACCTTGTTTGCTAATTGGCTCAAACCCGGCGACTCAATTCAAAAAACACAGCCATTTTTTTTGTCTCGCTAAGCGAGACATAGCGCTCCCCAGTCAAACTACCACATTGCAGGCAACTGAGCTCTTTTCTCGTATTATTTCTGTACAGTTTTTTTTTCAACATTATAACAAAACCTCCAGTATTTCACAATTGAACTCACTCTCCCTCCTTTGTTGTCCAGTCAGCCACCAGCCCACTCGCTCCCGAAATCAATCCCTGTCTCCATGACAACCAGACGACACACAGCCACCACCGGCGAGAGAAATGCGACCCCCCCAGCCTGCCTTATTTTTATCTAAAATAATATAAAAAAAAAAAGTAGCCATCAATACAAAAACAGAACTTGAATCACAAAAAGAGAGCTGTGTCAACGATCAGCTAATGGAACTGCCTCCTGCCACTGTTTTCGACCATGAAGCGCGAGACTCCACACAGCATCTGAACTGAGAAACGCTGCTTCTCTCGACTTCCTTTCACACACGCCCTACCTCCGATAAGCACAGCACAACTATCAAAACTAAAAGATCTCAATCTGCTTAACTTCCACCACCCTAAAATTCCTCGATGTTCTCAACTGCCAGCACCCAAAAACGTTTCACTTACACTTTACCAGTCGCCGATCGGGCGCTCCACTAATGGCTTTTGTCTCTCCGTTCATCATCATTATCCCTCGTTTTCACTAAAAGAACTTACAATAAATAAATAAATGGAGTCCAAAATTAAAAAGAAAGCACACAAATTAGGTAGGGAGGTGCCCTGAAGCACATTAGCAAACATTACAGCACCCCACTGCCATCTACCGCCAGAAGGGACTACTTTTCAAGAAAGAACAAACAATTGAACTGTACACAATTTTTATAGAACTACTTAACTTTTTGTAATCCTATAGAAAATGACACTGTGCCCATTTTCTAAAGCGCAATAATACCCTCCAGGGTGGGTGGTATAGGCAATACTGGACCTTCCAGGGACTATAAGGCCCTCCACCTGCAGGCGTCAAGACTCCATTATGCCCTCGTGGTCCAGTATTGCCCAATACGGCCCACCCTGTCGGGTATTATTGCTTACATAAGGACATCACCCGAGATAGTGGAAAAGTCTGTGAGGCTAGTGGATTGTCACAGTCATTAGCCTTGTATTATTCAAAACATTCAAGATCCAATCCAAATTACTTGCAGAAAATTGCAATCATGGGCAAACACATACACAAGCAACAATGGGGGAGGGTGTGTTTAAAAACAACCATTAAACCTCCACTTCAGCATGCTGCTGGATGACAAACACCAACTGTTATCTTATGATACCCTCCCACTGTATTCAGTTCATTTAATTCATAAACGTCTTACAAGTCCCAGTGAACAACACACACACATACGCACACACACACACACACACACACACACACACACACACACACATTTCATAGCCAGGCAATTTCAATTTACAATAACAAAAATGTCTGCAGGCTGCACCCCCATCATTTTCGAAACAAAACCACTGCACAACACCTGTCAGTCCCTCCTTAATGCCCCAGTCCAGAAACTCTAGTACCAATGAGGCTGAAGGCTTCTTGAGCCTGCTATACACATCCTCAGTCATGATAGCTTATACCGTACCAATTTTGAGTGGTGTGGAGGGCACACAACCAGTATTGTGGCACAGTACAGGGGTACACATTTTTTCTCCCTTTCTCTGACCAGTCCACAGTTAAAATGGTGACATCCCCAACCATGTCAAACACCTTGGTAAGTATTAATGGGATTAAATGCACAGATTTTTCCTTGGTTATTACTACCCTCAGCCTCAGGAAAAAACTCTTTCCCCTTGTTTGTGCTTATTATTACCGCTGTGGTGAGCAGCGAGTCCTTTCATTAGGACACGTCAGGTTATCTCCTGGGAAACTCCATACTTAAAAATTACAGCATCTCTAATAATTTAGCAGACTTATATGAAAGGCAGCATATAACAAATTACTGAATTCCACTCACAGCTACAGTAGGTGGAGATAGCAACAGCAGCACCTACCCTCTCTCCCTGCTGGGTTCATATCCTAACCACTCTCCCTGCTGGGTTCATATTTCTAAGTCTGTTTTGACTTGAGTTATCACAGTACATGGCCTGGCCCAGTATTTCCACACTTATCTTAAACAGCATAACATATTATATAGCAAAAGCTGAGTCTACAAGCAAGGTCTTGGAAACTGTCTGGAAGGGAACTCCCCGTAAACTGCCAGTTCATTATTTACCACTAAACTCAGTTCAGGAGGATGGAAACACTGCTCAGTTTCCTCCCCACTCCCCTGAATTATACATTATCTGTATGTAGATACCAATGCACCACATGGCAAAGAGAAGTAGAATATACTGTGTAGAGCTAGCCTACAGCAGAGTGAGGTCATTCAATCACACACACCTATATGGTTTATTAACAAGTGACCGTTCTCTCATTCGCGCTGAAAAAATCAGGAAAACATGGCTGCAGCAGCACGAAGAAAATGTGATATTTTACATTTATTTATTTATTTTTTGATGACCGGGTAGGTGCACTAGCCATAGCAATGACTATTTTCAGGCATGTCCCGGGAGGGTACAAGACAGAAACAATCAGATAACAGGTCACATTATATGAAATCACAATATACAATCATAGGAATACAAAACAGGCCAGAGTTAAATAACAAGCTTAGTAAGACTATGTAAACAGGGAAGGATGAAATAAAATAAGAGTAAAGAGAAGTAAAAATTACAAGAAAGCAAAAGACAATTTGGTCCTGTCGTAAGTACTAACATTACCATAGATTCCAGTAGGATTAAAACTAGGTGACAGAAACATTATGGTAGTCAGTACAGGATAGAGCGGGAGAAGTAAAGTTGAAATGGAGAAATAGGAATTGAAAGAGTGTTGGATAAGATAGGAGAATAGGGACTTAGTGAGGGGTAAAAGTCCCTAGGTAATAAAGGTTAATAAACAGGTGATAAGAAAGAGCTATACTTTGAATGGTTCAGTAAACTAAGAAGTGGTATAAATGCAGGAAAAACATAGGGGAGGAGATGAAGGCTAGGGTGATTTGAAACAGGAGCAATGGCAGGAGTCAACAAGATAGTGTTGAAGTACTAAAGTCAGTGGGAGTAGGATTGAGGATTGGAACAGTCAGTAAATATTAATGATACATTATTTAAAACTGCCACAAGCATGTAAGGTCCACACAAAAAAACAAACAACTGTCTGTCTCTAGTGACATAGGGTAGGGGGGAAAAAAACAATACACAGGACAGGAGACTACTAGCTACTAGCAAGCCAGCTGCCTATGCCTAGCTACCTAGGGTTACTGGTCTCTCTGAAAATAAGATGGAAAAATCCCCCCGGGTCCTGCCTGCTGGCCTGGCATCCTGCAGATGGCAAAAGATGCCTCAAAAACAAAGGCCTGGCTGGACTGGATGGAAAAAACATGCATACTCCAAATCCAACTGATCAAATGCAGCTGAGCAAATTGAGCAAAAAAAACAGCACGCAGCCAGCACAGCCTGCAGACTATGCTGCATGAGCCAGGCCCAGTACAACTGTACAAACAAGCAATAACACAGGCAGTGGCTAAACATTTTACACTTCCACATCATATTATACAGCATTTTTGGATGGAATAACCTGAACTCTCATATGCACATATCACATAGTGGCAGGGTCTCTGGATCCTATACATTTGATAATGGTTGGTAGGGCAATTTGAAAGTTCTAGAAGGTTGAAAAAATATAAAAATATGGTTAAGACATTTTATTTTGTTCACTGATGAAATGGCTGTGAGTTGAAACCTTCAGCTTTAAGGATGGTCAGAGACTGACCCACAGATGATTCTTTGATGGGTGGCTTTACTAAAAATGAGTAGATTTTAATTTATTAAGAAACAAATGCCATTTTCATGTATATGCAGTTCATTTATTCTCAAAATTTTCATCAGTGGATTTTTGATGAAAGTGCGTCCCTTTCCTGCACCAGAACCCATTTCTGTGAGCTAAGAGTTATGCTTTTGTGAGTCTCATCGGAAACGAAAGTGGGGACAAGAAAACAAGAAAATTTGTTGGAAATTAAGTCTAAAGCTTATGTGGCAGACAGCGTAAGATGTAAGGTTGATTCTCCAAGCTGTGGGTTGTTAACAAAAGTTATGCTCCTTAAAACAGTAATGAAGCTAAGTGTGTCACGAAACAGGCTCAGTTTTCGGAACTTGTGAGCATGCTTTCATGACTTGAAAAAAACACTTTTGTAAGGTACAGCCTCTCTTTTGTGTGTAACCCCCCTGTTACCCGGGGTTACTAGAATCCCAGTAAGACCTAGTGGTAGGCAGGGAAGGCAGCTTGTGAAACTCCAGTTAAATGGGTTTCACACTGTCTCACTCTGTTCTCAGTCTCAGCTGAGACTGAGGGATAACAGCACCATAGAACTCTTGCAGCTGCATGAGCCACACTGGAATCTGCAGTTGGAAGTTAGGATAGAATGTTGGGGATTTTTGAACAGAGTCTGTGTGCAGTCTTGAAGAGAGGAGCAGCACAGCAGTCTGTGGACAGGCTCTCTGAGCCTTAAGCTCTGCCATAGAACTACTGTCAGGGGAGGTGTGTGTTTCCACCAAAAGAGGAACACAGTAAGCTGCTTGTGAAGTGGTGGAGACCACTGTTACTGGTCCATGTGCCCCATCCCTGAGGGGATGGGGGTGGAAGGGTTTGCCTGCCTTCCAGGGGCAACCCACCTGGTTCCGATTAAGGAAGAAGCTGCCTTATGTCTAGTTGTGCTGCAGCACCAGAAACTGTGGAAAAGAAATTCCTGTGAGGAATCTCCTGTGGGGCACCTGCAACCAAAGGGTGAGTTCGCTCTGACAGAGGGCCTATGTTTTCACCTGAACTGTTGAAAAGTGGGGATTGGACTACTTAATTTGTAGGAGGTCTAGTGTAATAGACATTGCCAGTTAATTCAAGTAGGTTCAAGTCCAGCACAAAGAGTAAAGTAAAGTGGGGATTGGACTGCTAAATCAGTGGGAGGCCTACAGCAATGGGCTAAGCCAAGTAAAAGTATGTTCAAGTCCAGCACAATGGGACAGCAAGACAAGTAGAGGAAATGTGACATACATTTACCCTTTAATCTACATTGCCAAGCTTTACAGAAAGAGATGTTTAATGTCCAGAGAAATGGCCGGGTATGAATTGTGGCAGCAAGAGGTGGGAGACCCCCCATCAGTAGTAACCAAATTCACCTCTACGGATTTGCTCTGTGGCACCTTTACTTTCTCTCAGGTACTTGGCCAGTGCCTGAGGAAAGTACCCAGACGTGGGATTAAAAGGAAGTTTCCCTGATGGAGCTGAGGTGCTCTTAGATGGTTTAGGGAGCCACCAGAAAATGTTTCCATGACAAATGGAAGGTGTCCGAGTGGCCAGCAAGGGAGCCGAACCTGGGAATCCCAGATAGTGTACAAGTTCGGGCTGTGTACCCAAAGCAGCATGCAAGCATCCGGGCTGTGTGCCCGGTGGGTTCAGAGCCTGAGGGCTGAAGTGTTGAAGAAGTGTTTCTGATTCTTTTAATCTGCATTACCAGAAGTGTTGTCCTGGGGTCCGTCTATGCTTTGTTTGTTCTACTTGGATGAATAAAGCCACACTTTAGAATCCCATTCCTGGTATTGGACATTACAGTTATTGCTTCCTGTGTTCAGAATTACTTGGGTGCCCCTGTGCAGAGTAGCCAAACCTAGCCCTTGTGCCGAGTAACCTATTCCTCCCCGAACCCAGTCCCCACCTGGTACTGCTGTCAGATTTAAACAGCATACCACCTGTCGTTAGCAAAAAGGCAGGGGTGGGGGACTTACATGTGACAGTCTCAAAACAAGAAAAATCTAGTTGGCATTGTAGGGTCCAGCTACAAACATGCAGCTAAAGTAGGCTGTACATGCGGCACCTTTGTGGTGTCCTGCACAGCCACTCATGAAGCAAGCTACAGATCAGGTGCACTGTGGGCCGTGATACTGCTGCTTAGTTTCAAGTCTGGCGCAGCGAGCTTCACCATGTAATGTACATCATGAGGTGTAAGTAAGGCAAAAGCTGAAGGTGTCAGTCATTATTAAACATCTATGTTCCCATGTCCAGTGTTCACACTGCCATGTGCCAGACCACAATCTGCAATTCATTTCTAGATTTGGCAACTTTTTCTGGGCTCCAAATTGCCAAACTGTGATGCTGATGGCTACTGTGTGCATGTAAATAAAATGCGTAGGTTTGGCTACAGATATGGGGATGTCACTACAAAAATGTGGTAGCAAGTAGCCCCCCAAAAATACAAGTTTTAAACTTTTAGCATATACCCTGCTATGTCATCTATGTTTTTCAAACCATAAAAAAAAATTACAAAGAAAAAAAATACATTCATGCAACTATTAGGGTTCACACACAATGCATACAGAGAAAGAGAAATTAAAAATATGGGTAAAAGATATTGAAACCTTGGCGAATCTGTGTCCATCTGGGTTTGAATTTTGAACATTCCTCACAGACTACAGCGGGTTCCATTTCAAGATGAAATATTTACCCTTTGGATGACTCACAAAACTAGTGAGCTTTGCCGAAACAGAAAGCTATTCAGTTATTTTAGAATGTTTAGTAAAGTTAAAAAATATATTAGTTTCTTTGTCTTCCTTATTTCATTCCCCATATATATTTGAAGGTTTAGTTTGTGAAGTTTATGCAAATGTAATTATATAACACACAGTTGGGGAATAGCAGCAGCTTTTATTATAATTCATCACTACTGTCCCCGGCCCGCCCACTCACTGCCGCACAATGTGAACTACTTATAGAGATGGGTGAAGTCAGCAAACTTCGCTCTGCGAAATACTTTGCGAATTGCACCTAATTCACGAAGCACAATTCAAGGAGCATGGATCAACGAGAAGTGCGAAGTTCCACACTTTACAAGGAAAACATCCTTGGTATCTAGTGGGTGCCCCTCCCCACCTGCCGATCGCTGGTCCCAATGTGAAATTACTTCTTTTTTAAAGTAAATCCCTGGTGTCTAGTTGTTCCCCCCACCTGCTGATCACCTGCCCCGAGTAAAAATAATGTTTTTATTCTTTTAAATCCCTGGTGTCTAGTGGTCCCCCCACCAGTGTAAAAATAGTGTTTTTATTCTTTTAAGTCCCTGGTGTCTAGTGGTCCCCCTCCACCTGATGACCACCAGCCCCAGTGTAAAAATAATTTTTTCACTCTTTTAAATCCCGGTCCCCCCCACCCACCGATCACCAGTCCCAGTGTAAAAATAATTTATTCTTTGCCCCCTCCACTCCCACCTGCCGATCGCCGGACCCAGTGTAAAAATATTTTCTTATTGTCTTAAATCTCTGGTGTCTAGTGGTCCTCCCGACTGATCGCCTGCCCCAATATATTCTTATTTATGGTATCCCTGGTGTCTAGTGGACCCACCACCACCCCACCCCATCAGGCAGTGCCAACCACCCTGTTCTCCCCCACCCTGACCCTGAGTGGCCAGCAGCACAGCGCTCCAGTCTCCACCACAGCTGGCTGTCTGACTGAGCTGGAATGAATGAGTGCGTAAGCACACTCATTCATTCCAGCTCAGTTGGATGGCCAGCCATGGTGGAGAGTGGAGGGCTGTGCTGCTCACCTGCTTGAGGTTGGGGTGGGGGTACTACCTGATGGGGTGGGGGTCCACTAGACACCAGGATATCATAAATAAGGATATATTTGGACTTGCGATAGGTGGGAAGGGACCCACGAGACACCGAGATTAAGAAAATAAGAAATAATTTTACTGGACCAGCGATCGATGGGTAAGTGAGGTGGGAAGAATAAATTAATTTTACACTGCGGCTGATGATTGGCGGTGGGGGGACTACTTAGGCACCAGGGATTTAAAATAATAAAACATTATTTTACACTGGGGCTGGTGATAGATGGTGGGGTACAAAAAATATATTTTTACACTGGGGCTGGTGATTGGTGGGGTGAAGTACCACTAGATACTAGGTATTTAAAGAATAAATAAATTATTTTTACACTGAGACCAACAATTAGTGGGTGGGTGGGTGGATGGGGGGACCACTAGACACCAGGGATGGAATTAGTTAAAATAATTTGACATTTCTAACTTCTCCTTGCTTTAAAAAACCCAAAAGCAAGGCAAACTTACAAATGGCGAATTTTTGATTGAGAGGGTCAGCTTCGAGAAGTGATCCACGGAGGCAAATTTGACGACTTCGCTGAAAATTCATCAACAAAGTAAAACTTCACTGCATCTCTAACTACTTACTTACTTCTGAGGCAGGCGCTGTAGTGAATGCTTCCGACCCTGAGTCCCCGGGTCCTGGTGGCTGTCCCACTCACTGCCCGGTCCAAAACACATGGTAGGGTCTCCCGGCTTCCAAGAGCTGTCGCATGGTGGCTTGGCAAACTGATGATAGCTGAGCTCAAGCTGAGCCTCATCTTGTCTCGCTTCTGTCTAGGGGGCCTGGCTGAGGTACACCCTAAAAATTCATCAGCTGCTGCTGCTGCTGCCCAGATCCTCATCTTCACCTGATGCTAGGGAGCCGGGGGACAACAAATAAATACCCCGGCTGCTGCAGATTATTTATTTATTTTTTTAAATTTCAGTTCTCAGGCTGAACTGACTGAGTCAAGTGACTCCTTCTCCAGTCCTTTCTCTCTCTCTCTGCTCTCCTGAGTCTTGAGTCTGACTTACTAAATAAGTCCATTCTCTGACTCTGGCATCCGAGCAATGATGATCTCGCCAGACTCCAACTAATTCTCCACAGACCACTCTGATCAAGTTAGTTGCCTCGATGAAAATGGTGGACAGCACCAGAACTGAGTCTGCCTGGTACACTGCTGGGCACACGTGTGCACATTCGTAGTACTTCAGGATGTTAGGAATAAGGGATGACATCATGCAAAGTGCTTTGCAAGTGAGGGAGGGCACACTGGAGGATGGCTGGCTTAAGGCCAAAACAAACAAAGAGAATGTATTCTTTTTTTCCCTCTAGCCTACTTGACATCGTACATGCCAGATGATGAACAAATGACTCAGTCCCCCCCCTCCAGTCTCCACACCGCATCAGGAAATTACAACAAGAATAAACAAAAAAGGAACTTGAGCAGCCTGGAGGGTCCCTTCAAAACATAGGGCCCTATGCATGGCGTTGTTGGCATTATGTTAAATCTGGCCCTGCCTTCTGGAAAGTGTGTCCAAACAATACTGTTTTGTGAAGGTGTGTACTGTTTTCCAGGTAGCTACTTTGCAAATGTCTAACAATAGGATACCCCTTGAAGATGCCACAGAGGCAGATGTAACCCTTGTGGATTGTGCCCTTAAGCCTGTTAGTGGCATTTTCCAGCTTTTTCCAAGCAGAACTGAATGTAAGAGATTGTCCAGCAAGAGATAGGTCTCATTGGAGCTAGTATGCCTTTGTCAGCCTCACTGTAGGTAACAAAAAGCTGGGTACAGTGGGACCCAATATCTTTTGCCCAGTCCATGTAGATACTCGGGACTTGCTATAGGTCCAGGCTATGCAATTTATCCTCACCTGGACTGGAATGCCCTAGATAGAGTACAGGGAGGGTCTCTGACTGATTCAGGTGGAATTCAGATACCACCGTAGGAAGGAATCTTCTGTTGTTTCAACGAACTACTTTTTCCCTGTGGATCATTATGAAATTTGGCTCTGTGCAGAGGGCTTGCAATTCACTTACCCTCGTAGCAGAGGTCATTTCAACGAGGAATATGGCTTTCCATGTGATATACTTCAGGTCAGTAGTTTACAAAAGCTCAATAAGAGCCTCCATGAGCTGGGCAAAGCATATGTTGAGGTTCTAGGGCAGGACAGGGGCCCTCAATGGTGGGTACAAGTGGCTTAGGCCTTTAGAAAACCTTTTGAAAATGGATTATGAGGTCAAATATTTTTCCTTGTCAGATGATATGTATTCTGATACTACTGCAAAGTTCACCTCTAACGTTGAAGGCCATAGGCCTAATGATCGTAGGTGTACTAGGTATTGCAGGCAGCTCTGCCTCTATTGGGTTTATTTTTCTGTGGGTGCACCAGTAAGAAATCCTTTTCCATTTAGAAGAATACGCTTTCCTGGTAGAAGATTTCCTTGAAACCTTAAGCACCTTCAGGACTTCTTGTGAGAGACCCAATCTGGAAAATTCCAACTCCTTAAGAACTGTGCTCTCTGGCATAGGGTCCTGGCATTTGGAAATGTTAATCTGCCTTGAGACTAAGTCAACAGATTGATACTGAGCGGTAGGCTGATTGGATTTTTGCCAAACAGGACTAGGAGCATTGCGTACCAGACTTGCCTAGCATAGTCTGGAGCTATCATGACCTTTGTTGCAGGTTCCCTCCTGAGCTTCAGGAGTACTTTCTGAATAAGTGGAAATGGTGGAAAGGCATAGAGAAACTTTCTTTGTCTAGTCAGTGTTGTCTGGGACTGTTACTCTGGGTGGGGTCTGCAACAAAACTGTGTTACCTGATAGTTCTTCCAAGGTGCAAACAGTTCTATATTGGGAGTGCCCCACCTTTTGAACACTGTGGCCAGAACCTGCTGGTTTAAGGCCCATTCATAGTTTCCCTAATTGATTATGTTTAGAGAATCTGCGAGGACATTGTCTTTGTCTGGCAGATGCACTGCAAATATGTTTGCTTCTAAGGAATATGCCAGGTCCCAGATCCTCATTGCCTCTGTACACAGTCTTAAGGATCTTGTTCCTCCCTGCTTGTTTATGTAGTACATCGTTGTCATGTTGTCTGTCCTGATTTGGACAGACGGACCCTGTAGATAGAAGGAGAAACACTGCATTGCTAGCAGTACTGCTCTGAGCTCCAAGAGGTTTATGTGTTCTAGTGACTCATGTGAGTCCCATGTGCCACTCACAGTGAGGTCCTGCAGGTGGGTGCCCCCATCCCAGGCATGAGGCATCCATAGAAAGGACACTTGCTGGTGACTGCTGAAGGAAGGGAAAGGCCTCTCTGAGGTTCTTTTCTTCCTTCCACCACTGTAATGATTCTATTAGTGCTTTTGTAACTGGCACTAGTTTTGAAAGTGTATATCATCTTTGGGACCAGTTGTCCCTTAAGTGGTACTGGGTATCCCTCATTTAGAGCCTGGCCCACAGAACCACAGCTATGGATGCAGCCATGTGCCCTAGTAACGGCAGGAAGTGTCTTACTGATCTTGGCTGACCTGCTGTGAAAGACTTTGCTGTTGTTATCAAAGCTGCAACACTGGCCTTTGGGAGGAAAGCTTTATCCTGCAGGGTGTTTAGCTCTGTTCATATGAAGTCCAGTACTTGAACAGGCTCTAGTTGGGATGTTGCAAGTTTATGAAGAATCCTAGATTCTCCAAGGGGCTTTTTATCAACTGAACTGAGCACTTTGCCTCTTATTCCATTCTCCCTGAGGCTAGCCACTCACCTAGGTAGGGGAAAAACCACCACACCTTGTTTTCTCAGATGTGCTGTCGCTGCAGCCAGGCACTTTGTGAAAACCTTTGGAGTTGAGCAGAGACCTAATTGGAGAGCTGTGAACTGGTATTGACAGTTATCAAGCTTTAATCTGAGGTACTTTCTCTGAGAATGTCTGACTGGGATATTAAAATAGGTATCTTTCACATCTAGGGATCACAGCCAATGGCCTTTCTGCAAAGAAGGTATCAGTGTCTTTAGTGCGACCAGCCTGAAGTTTTCTTTTTTCTAATGCTTGTGTAACCCCCTAGGCGGTGCTACTCCTAGAATTACACCCCTGCCTACTACCTAGGATGTACTGTAGGTTGAGGGATCTGGGTTCCTAAATTGACATTAGGTTTTACCATGTGCAGTGCCCCCACTCAGGGTTTAACTTGAAAGTGGGCTAGATGTTGTGTCTGGTACAACCCCCTGAGATGTTATACCACCCACTATTACCATTAGCCACTGCCACACCACCCATTATCATTTCCCCACATTTCAAACCTTTTGGAATTAAAGACTCTCTCTAATAATATGCTCATGACAACCATTTGCAAAAAGCAGGAACAATAATATTTATTTGGGGGACATAGGAGTTAGGACAGGGAAATGGAATCGAGGTTATGCATTCACATTATGTACAAATGATTAGATTGGATTTGGTGCTGGTGAAACCCTCCAGCTGGGTGAATCAGTAGAAGTTAGATCACATTTCACTGTTGTATTTTCCCCACCAACTTTCATGATAAACCAGAGCCCTGGCTATCTAACTAGCTGCATAAGACAGATCAATTGTAGCAATACCCACACTGGTACCAGTATCCCAGACAGTGCAAGACCCTGCAGTTCCACACAACCTGGGTACCCAGCAACTGTAAAGTTCTCAGACAAGGTGCAGGCCTGATGGAGGGTGCAGCTGTACATAGACTGGTATGGTTGGGGCCCTTAAGGGGATCAAGCATATTAAATGCAAGTGGCAAGAATCACACTATAGAACTGTTTTATAAGCGTGCGTTGCGCAATTTGAGAATTTGTAATATTTTCACTCCAGATTTTCAACATTGCCATTTTATCACACCTCCTTGTGAACAGTATAGCTGTCATTTTTCACATCTCACTCAAAATGTGTTTTCGCACATGTAGCGCACATTGGCGCGGTCGGTTTGCGAAATCAATGTTTGGAACACAGTAAGAAAATAACAGTGACACTGTTCATGAGTGGAGGTGTTAAAATGGCTATGTTGAAAATTTGGTGACAAAAGTCAATAAAATTACTGTGTTACGTGCGTGCATTGCGCAATTTCCACACACCCTCGTAAGTTCATGAATTTGTAATATTTTCAGTCCAGATTTTCAACATTGACATTTTTCCACACTCCTTATGAACAGTACAGCTGTCATTTTTCACACCCTGGCCAAAATGCATTTTCGCACTTCCAGCGCAGAATAGAGTGGTCGCTGTGGGAAATTAGTGTTCGGGATAGAGTAAGAAAATGACAGTGACACTGTTCATGGGCGAAGGTCCCAAAATGCCTGTGTTGAAAATCTGCTGTAAAACATCCTCAAACTAATTACATTACAGATGTACAGTGTGCAGTTTCTACGCACGCTCATGACTTCACCAGTTTTTTTACATTTTCACTCCAGATTTTCAACAATGCCATTTTTTACACCTCCTCATGAACAGTACACCTGTCACTTTTCACATCCTGTTCGAAATGTGTTTTCAAACCTGTGGCACCAAATGGTTCAGTCGCTGTGCAAAATCACCTTTCGCCTAATAAACTGATAGTGTCACTGTTCATGCGGTGGAGTCACAGAAAGCTCATGTGGAAAACTTGGAGTAAAAATACCAGGAAATGCCCAGGGTGTTAGGGTTTTCTACCATAATGCCCTACCCTGTAGGGACTAACAGGTGTCAGGGGTGTGACTTGGGATTGTCAACAGTAATGCTCATGCCATTTCACCCCCCACCCCCACCCTCCAGCCAGTAACAGGCATTGAAGTGCACCTTGGACCCTTTGCCCCCAAAGTTCACCCCATTCTCCTATACTACGCCCATTTCAGCATATTTACTTATGGAATGAGGTGAATGTAAAGCCCAAACTCCCCAAGGCACACCTCGACACTTGTCAGTGTCTGAATGGCAGGGTGAGGTGAAATGTCGTGACCGTCATGGGTGACAACCCAAAGGCACACCTCAATGCCTGTCCATCTCTGCAGAATGAGGGTGGAGTTGCCATCAGTTCAGTACTTCAATGCCATTCCTATCTAACTCCTGCACTTTCACTGCTAATGCCAGCAAGCAAACATTCAGCATTGACAAATGCTTGTTTGGGATTGCTTCACCAAATTTGCAACATAGGCTTTTTGGGACCCCACCTCATGAACAGTAGCACTGTTGTTTTGTTAATTGGTCCCAAAAGGTGACAGTGCTCAGTGACTGCGAAATGACTTTATTTATTTATGTATTTATTTATTTATTTGATTCTAGGATTACAATTACCTTTGAGCCAAGGCTCTTTTACAAAGGTTCCACGTCACATGTTACAGAAGACTACAAAAAGTTGCAAAAGAAAACATTGCGGTTGAATTAGAGACACAACACAAATCAACACTAAAAACTGGGAAGGGGAGTAAGAAATTATAGGAAGAGGTGGGTTAGAGGAAAAAGAGAAGGGGTGGTAGCAGGAGGCAAGAGAAGCAGCAGGGAGGAGATAGGGGTGGGGGAGGAGGAGGGATAGTGAGGTGGGGACAAGGAGTGGGGGAGCAGCTAAAGCAGTGTTGTCCACGGCATAAGTGCAGGAGAGAATGGGGCCCTGGGAGGGCAAGTGCAGGAGGCCAAGGGCCTTTTAGGACTGAATAATGAGATGATAGTGCATGTGATCATGAGGTGGGGTCCCAAGAACCCCATGTTGAAAATTCGGAGCCAAAATAAAAAAAAAAATGGCTGAGCTATACACCTAAGTTGAAACCCCCCCATTTATGCCATTATACAGCTTACCAGCATTTCTTCCTTTTGCAGTTCAGCTTTGAAGAGTCCAGACGTGTTCCCGCCTCCATCAAGGTAGCAGCACTGGACCTCCAGAGGTAAGTATGGTGTGAGGGTGGTGTAGGAGGAGGTGGGGTGCAGAGGGTGGGTGTGGGTTGGGGAGGGGTGCCACAGACAATGAGGACCGTTTCCATTTTCAGGTCAAAAAAAAAACGGACCTTGCGGGATTGTTTTCTTTCTTTACAGGTGAAATAAAACAAATGTTGGGCACACTGGGGTGGGCTCCCAGTGTGCCCCATGACTTTCAGGGAGGACATGATGTTGGCCACACTGGGGTGTGCTCCCAGTGTGCTACACAATAGGGGTGGGTTGGGGGCAGGAACATGCCAACTCGGTCAGCTTACTGTGAGCGGCAGCACACTGGGGCGGGCTCCCAGTGTGCCACACAATGTGGGGGGAGGTGGCGGACATGCCAACACAGAAATTGCACCCCTTATGTTAGCTTTCTTTGGGGATTGTCTACCACCATGTTTATTGAAATGTTTCACCAGAAAAGGCACGTACGGGAGGTGTGTCATCTGTGCTGCTGTATGACGAGCTTGTCTCTGATTGCAGCGGCACATTTCTTTCAAGTTGGTGGCACTTTACATAATTCTTGTGTCAGTGCTAGCATGCTGGCTAATTGGGGAATGAGGGATACACCTACTAAAGCATGCCCTGCATTCATCAAATCTGACACCTCTGCATTTCTGCTACTACCACAAGATGTTGCTTGCACACGTGCAAGGCAACATAAAAAAGGTATTGAAACATTCTATTTCTAAGCATAAACAGTAAAATAACAGCATTACAGTATATGCCTAGTGTAGATCTAATTTCTGGGTTATCTTGTGGATTTATTCTACAGTATCCAAAGACATCCAGTCATCCAATATTTATGTTCTAAGTGCATCCCTACAATGGGAAGGTGCTTAAATATGTTGCGTGCATTAAGAACAAGGATAGAGGAAGTGTCCTGTTTTTCTTATCTTTTGAATGTACAGTGTGGGTCTCTTTCTGTTCCTCTAAGCTATGTCCCAGAAATCTACCTCTGTAAAGTGGATCTTGGAAGGGCTGTGCCCTTCTCTGTCAAATATCAAAACTAGTTAGTGTTGTGTGTACATGTGTCCATTATCCTATGCCTTCAGGTGTCATGGCCTGTGTAATATCTGTGTAATGTCTGTTCCATGTTCTTTAACCAAGGGACCCATCCTGCTGTAAATTGTTCTCTGGTGCATCTATTCAGATGCTAAACCCTGAGGTAAGAGGTAGATTGAAACAGCCCTGCCTCCCATTGTTTCACCACTGGATGATCTGCCTGCCTCCTTTTCATCAGTATCTGCCTTTGTGCCTCCCTTTATTTCAACTTTTTTTATTTCAACTTTTGTTTACTGGGTAAATGTCATGAGCCAAGGCCCTTTTTCAGACGTGACCCAGGACAAGGTGTCCAGGTATTGCAATTACAATAACAAATACAACATTTCAATAAATACAAATACAATAATACAAACAATTCATAACACTACATTACAAGTCATCAATATATCACAAAACAACAGACATTATAAATTACAACATTCACATTGCACTTTACTCATATAGTACTGTTTTAACCTAGACTTAAAAACCGCATGACTAATGTCTTCAAAAAAGGTTGGTGGGAGGCCATTCCAATATTTTGCTGCCATAAATGAAAAAGAACTCACTCCCATTTTGGTTTTCCTTTTTGGAATAACTAACTTAATAGTTGTGGTTGATCTCAAGGATCTATTTAACTCCTTAAATTGATAAAGTAGATATACAAGGGATTTAAACTTTTGTCTCATAACACTATCCGAGAGACAATTTAAATTATATTTAATATTACATTTTGGTATGAGCCAATCAAGTAATTGATATAATAAACAATGATGAGTCTGATATTGTACTTTAAGTACAAACCTACATATACTGTAAAAAGTAGTTGTTAATAATGATACTGTAGATCTGCTTTTGTAATATTAGAGAAAATAAATGAATTATAATACATGGTTGGCAACTTTACACTTTTAACAATAGCTGTACGAGCCTCCAACGTCAAACAATTTAAAGATCTAAAGAGTACACCTAATTTCTGATTAACCTTTTTACAGGATTGTTTAATATGTATTGAATAAGTCAAGTTTGAGTCTAATACTATACCCAGATATCTGAACTGAGTCACTTGTTCCAGTAGGTCACCATTTAAATCAGATATAGATAACAACGGATTATTTACCAATTTAGGCTTAGAGCCAAAAAGCATACTTTTGAGTTTTTTGTGTTTTGCAATAGATGTTGACCTTTCAACCAAATACTTAATTTATAGAAATCATCACCCAAATGTTGATTTAAATTTTCAATAGAAGCAGAACTTTTATACAAAATTATATCATCAGCATACATCAGTGTATTTATATTATGAAAAAGTGCCGGTAATTCATCTACGAACAATGAAAATAAAAGGGGCCCCAGGATAGATCCCTGGGGAACACCAAATTCCATTTTTTTACTACTTGTTAACACTCCCCTATATTTCACATATAACAATCTATTTGTTAGATAACTTTTAAACCAATCCATTAGAAATTCAGTTACTCCCAAACACTTCAGCCTCCTGAGCAGCAAAGAATGATCAACAAGATCAAATGTCTTGGACAAGTCCATGAACACAGCACCAGTGAGCTCCCCCCATCCATCGCTCCACTGATGTGGTCCGTGAACCTGGCCAAGGCAGTGCCCGAACCATGATATCGTCTAAATCTGTGCTGCTCAGGAGACTGAAGACCATTCAGAAGCAAATAGTCTGCAAGCTGCTGGTTAACAATTTTTTCCAGCAACTTGCCCAAAGGTGGCAAAGTGTATGAATCTTCTTCTGGGGTTGGGGAAGCCTGCCAATTGGGTCATGTTATCCAAAAGCCATACTTTGTAGAGGGCATGGGGTCATAATTTTGCATGAAAACTAGCATGGCAAAACAATCCCACAGTCGAAACAGCGAACCTAAAAAACAGTCAATGACAACTCCGACAGAAACAACAGCGCACACCAGATGAAGAAATGGGAAACATTCTCATTTCTTTATTTTTGCTGGTGAATCTGCCACTTGCACCCCACCGATGTGGGGCCTCCCTCCCACACACCTCCACAAACTAAATTAATTAACTCGAGGGGTGTGGATTGAGTGGAAAAGGGAAACCTCGGGGGTGGAGGGAACTTAGTGTTTTTTTTTTTAAACATGCTAGAAGATGGGGAATCAAACCCCAATCCCCAAGTCTCCACTGTGCCAGGTGCTTGTACCTTAGCCACTCCACCATGGGAGCAGCTCAACCAGGCATAGCACCTGTGGCCTCTTCAGCCCTCCCTCCAGTTCTTAGAGAGCGACAGGGGTAACAGTAGTTTCCTACTGCTATTATACCCCTGTTGCTGTAATTCATTCCGCGCGCTTTAGACTATGTGGTTATCCTTACACTGTTATGGCAGTGCTATATTAACCCGGTACATTTGCAGAGTGGGGGACCTTATTTGGGAGGATGCTGTTCATTCTGGCTTCAGTTGATTTCCAAAATTATTAGATAAGCTTACAATACCACAATATATGTGCTATGTACAGTAGGTAGAGGGCTGGTAGCATCTCCAGCATGTATCAGGAATCTGTAGTCCTTATCCATATTCACTAGCTAAGTTGGGGTTCTATGCCATCTCCCTAATACTTTTCTTTGCACCAATTGAAAATTGGGATCTGGAGTTCCTCCATGTGTGATAGCCCAACACGTTTCCCAGCACTGTGGGTGTATTGCAATTCCTAAGTCCTGTTCTCACTTTTGCCTATGTTTGTCCCAGTTTGGTAGCTGCAGCTCTTGCAGATGCTTGTAGATCTGTTCACTCCTGCTCTTGGAATGTTTCACCCATTTAGTCAGTATGGTGGTGAGGTCATCCTGAGCGAATGTGTGTTTAACCTATCATTTTTTGCAGAGCATGCCTGATTTCCAAAAAGTGCCAGTGATCCACGTGTGGGAGTACAAATTTTTGTTGCAGTTGAGCAAGGGACTTTAACTGTAGCACTCCTGTGTATGGGTATACTAAGTGGGCTAGTGACTGGATCCCACTCTCCAGCCATCCTTCCAGAACTCTTGTTTGCCTCCAGTCTTGATGTCAGGATTGTACCATAGCGTTTCAGAGGTCCCAAATGTGAGGCCCTACCATCAACACCTCCTCAGCATCTTTCTCCAGACCTGTTCATTGTGTTGAATAGTTGAAGGCACTGCATTTATCTGTGAAATTTGCTCCACAGAGCTACTCCCAGAGGGATTGCTCCCAGTATAGCTTGTTTGGCCTCCACCCATAAGGGCGTGTGCTCACTTTCTCCTTCTAGTCGTATCGGACCTTGGCTAACCCTATTTGATATGCAGTGTTGTTCCAAATGTGGAAGGTTACAACCCACTTTCTGGGTGGGACCTTGTAGTATTTTCTTACTGAACTTAGGCTTCTGTTATGCCCAGATAAAATTGAAAATAATTTTATCAATTTGTCTCTACATCTTGTCTGGTACCTTTACAGGGAGATTGGTTAGACAATAGATCAGCCATGCCAAGGCCATCATTTTTAAGTTCGCTGCGCCTGTGCGCTGCAAACTTATTGCTATGAGTAGTGTCTGTGAAAACTTCAAAAGAATCAGCCGCTGAACAGCTGATTGCTGTTCGGTCACAGAACAAATATGTGTGGAATGGAGTCGATTCCGCACATGCGTAGTAGAGCCACTGCTTCTGAGCATGTGCGGAAATAAACAACGTAGGGATGCACTCCTTCCTGTTGAAACATTTCAAGAAAGAAATATGCCAGCCACACACCCTCTGCAGAAAAGCTGACAGCCGGGGCCCAATCCCTGTGTCAGCATGCTTACACTACATATGTGCTTTACGAGCCACCCAGTGTGCTCAGACAATTTCATAATGTATTTTCCCAACACTTGAATGCCCACTCCCAGTGTTGGATGCCCCCCAAGCTCAATTTATTTGCTTATGGGGGTGCCAAATCCCCATCAGTATCATGTTTTTCCTCTCCCCCGCTCACTTTCTTTGCTGACAGGGGTGCCCAATCTCCGTTGACATCATGTCCCCCCCAAACTCATGTGGTGCACTGGGAGCCTACCCCAGTGTGCTAAAAGTATTTTTTTTAACCTGTAAATAAAGAAAAAAGTCCCCCAGAGTCTTTTTTTTCCTTTTTTTTTAACCTGCAAAAAAGAAAATGGTCATTTGTCAATTCACCCATCCTCCTATCCCATCCCAACCCTTCCTCTGTGCACCCACCTCCCCACACCCCCCTCACCCCATACTTACCTCCGAAGGTCAGGAGTAGTGATCTTAAGTGGACTAGGATGCATCTGCACTCTCAAAGCCAAACTGCAAACTGAGATATCGGTAAGCGCTGTATAATTGGAGTCCATGGAGGGGGTCTTGGAACCCCACCTCATGAACACTGGCACTGTCACTTCATTTTTAGGTCCTGAAAGGTGATTTTGCGGTCGCTGTGTGGAATCACCTTTCGGGACCAATTAATGAAATGACAGTGCCACTGTTCATGAGGAGAGGCCCCAAAAGCCCATGTTGCAAATTTGGTGAAAAGATTCCCCAAAATGACCGCGTTTTAGGTATTGTGCAGTTTCACACACGCCAGAATTTCACCAGTTTTTAATATTTTCACTCCAGATTTTAAACATTGCCATTTTTTCAGACCTCCTTATGAGTAATACAGCTGTCATTTTTCACATTCTACCCAAAACATATTTTCGCACCTGTGGTGCAGAATGACGTGGTCACTGTTGGAAATCAACTTTCAGGACAGATTAATAAAAATCACAGTGCCACTGTTCATGAGGAGAGGTCCAAAAATGGGCATCTTGAAAGTTGATGAAAAATTCCAAAAAATGATTGCATTACAGGTGTGCGTTGAGCGGTTTCTAAGCATGCTCATAACTTCACCAATGTTTCATATTTTCACTCCAGATTTTCAACAGTGCCATTTTTTCACATCACCTCATGAACAGCACAGCTGTTATTTTTCACATCCTGCCCGAAATGTGATTTTGCACCTGTGGCACCAAATAGTGCAGTTGCTGTGCAAAATCACCTTTCAGAACTGAGTAATGAAATGATAGTGCCACTGTTCCTGAGATGGGGTTACAAAAAGCCCATGTTGAACATTTGGAGTGAAAATATCAACAAATGCCTGGGGCATTAGGGTTTACAACCGTAATGCCCTACCCTGTAGAGACTGACAGGCATTGGGGTTGTGACTTGGGATTGCCAGCCGTAATGCTCATGCCATTCCACCCCCACCCTGTATCCAGTGACAGGCATTGATGTGTGCCTTGGGGTCTTCGGCCCCAGTATTCTCCCCATTCTCCAATACTGCAGCCATCTCAGCATATTTCCTTATAGAATGGGGTGAGCGTAGGGCACGAAGACCCCAAGGCACACCGTGACACCTGTTAGTGTCTGCAGGGTAGGGTGAGGTGAAATGATGCGAGTGTTATGGCTGACAACCCAAAGACACACCCCTAATGCCTGTCAGTCTCAGCAGGGTGGGGGTGGGGTTGGCATCAGTTTAATTCTTTGCTGCCATTCCTATTATGCATCTCTCTAACTCCTGCATTACCAATGCCAACGCCAGCAAGCAAACATTCGGCATTGACAAATGCTTGTTACACTTTCCAGTGATGATTTTGTCAAAGAAATGCAGTCGCTTACCTAAGAAGGTCCTTGTTAGTTAAGCGACTGCCTTTCTTCGACAAAATTGTCACTGGAAAATATAAAAACTACCTTTTACAAATTGCCCCTATTAAACTCTATGGCGCTCCTCCTTGTGCTGTTACTTTAGTAATGCTGCGAACTTTTGGCATTGACAAATACTTGTTTTAACTCATCTTTATTTAGAAAAAGGAACATTATATAATAATCCAACATTAGCTGGTTGTTCTCAAAGGAATCAGTACAAAAGATTTGGAAGCTCAACCCCTGTATTTACAATACAATTTAATAAAATTAGTGGGGTGGCTCCTGGTGTGTGACTGAACAAAAACATATGGTTAAGATACCAGGGCACTACCCCCACCCCCATTTTGCTGCATCAAAGCCTGCACTTTTTTCAAATTAACTCCAATGTGCTTACTTTTCATATTTTTCAGAGGGGCTCTTCGTTCTCATCATCCAGCTGAACCATGATTAAACTTGACCACTTTGGCAAGGTGACCATCTCCATTGGTCAGGTAAAAAGCATCACATTTTAACTTGCCTTAACAGAGCTGAGGTCTCCTTGCTTTCTCTATGTTTTTAAAGAGACCACTCTCCTGGCTTCATTCCTTATAGTGTGCTCTGGCCAATGAAAGGCTCACAGGTGTTTAATTGAGAGCTTAGCAATTAGAAGAAGGCCACAATTCTCCTACATTCAAATCAGTACAAAAGGTTTGCAAGCTCAAACCCTGTATTTACAATGCAATGTAGTAAAATTAGTGGGGTGGCTCCTGGCAGGGGTCAGTCTGTCCAGGCCAGAACAGTCAACACCACAACAATGTATTACATAAACAAGCAGGGAGGAACAAGATGTTTAAAGCTGTGTACAGAAGCAATTAAGATCTGGAACCTAGCATATTCCCTGGAAGTTCAGCTGTCAGAAGTACACCCACCAAGAAAGGATAATGTGCTGGCAGATTTCCTGAGCAGAATCATTTAGGGAAACCCTAAATGGATACTGAACCAGCTGGTACTGGCAACAGTATTCATACTCTGGGGTATACCAGAAATAGACCTGTTTGCATCCTAGGAGAACAACCAGCTCCCACTGTTTTGTTGCAGACTTGCATCAGTGGGTAGAGTAAAGATAATGCTCTAGTCGTCAGTTGGTCAGGGAAGTTTCTATATGCTGTCCCACCTTTGCCACTTTTGCTGAAGTACCATTCAAACCGAGAAGGTAGTCAGCAACAATGATTTTCATAGTTCCAGACTGAGTGAGATAGATTTGGTACTGTCTGCTCCTGTCCCTCTCCAACAAGCATCCTATCAACCTATCCCTGAGATACAATCTACTGACATTGTTTCAGGGCAGGATAATACTCCTAGATGAGAGAAGTCTGCATCTCAGAGAGTGGTTCTTGAAGAGCTAGAGTTCTCTGGACTAAATCTCCCTTAGAAGGTCATAGAAGTGTTTAAGATTTCAGGGAAACCAACAGCAAACAAAGCTTATGCTTCAAAATGGAAAACATTTTCCTTTTGGTATTCCCCTAGACAACTCAAACCATTGTGAGCAAGTTTATCTACAATCCTGGACTGCCTAGTCCATCACCAGTCCTTGGACCTCAGGCCCTCAACCTTAAAGGTTCATTTAGCAGCAGTGCCAGCTTATGTTTAGCTGGTGAAGACAGGTCAATGGCCTCACAATCCATTTTCAAAAGGTTTTTAAAGGCCTTAATCACCTGTACCCTCCAATAAGAGAGCCTGTCCCTCCATCGGACCTGAATATGTGCACTGCCCAGCTGGTAGAGGCTCCTTTTCAGCCTATTGCAACTGCTTCTTTGAAATATGTCACCTAGAAAACAGTTTTCCTGGTGGCAGTGACATCTTCCAGAAGGGTGAGGAAGTTGCAAGCCCTCTGCACAGATCCTAACTACATCATCTTTCACAGGGTCAGGGTAGTCCAAAAAACTAACATAAAATTCCTCCCCAAAGTTGTGTCTGAATTCCATCTGAATCAGTCAGTTACAGTTCCAATTTTCTTTACAGCAAAATCCAGTTTGGGAGAACAGAAGCTCCACAGTCTGGATGTTATGAGAGCTCTGAACTACTACGTGGACCACACAAAGAATGTAAGGTCCACTAGTACTCAGTTATTTGTCACCTATGGTGAAGTGCAGAAAGGGAAACCAGCATCCAAGATAACTATTTCTCATTGGATAGGTTCCTGCATACAGTTCTGTTATGACACCTGAAGGCCTTAGGGCTCACTCCACAAGGGGCACCTCTGCCTCTGTGGCAACATCAAAAGGTGTTTCACTGCAGGAAATCTGTAAAGCAGCTACCTGGAAAACAGTGCACAGTTTCACAGAACATTACTGTCTGGACATACAGTCCAGAAGGGATGCCAGCTTTGGCATTTCTGTCTTGCAGAACATTATCCCTAAGCGGGTCTGTATGCAGCCTCCCAAGCTACTGCTATGGAGTCTGCAATTGTTGAGTGTAAGTGAGGAATTCCTGGGGTTTGAAGAAAAAAAATGATTCACTGTAGTAATGTTGTTTCTTCCAAAGGTCCCTCACTGTGCTTAACAATTCCTAATCCCTACCTCCCCTTCCAGAACCCAGTAAAAGGTCAAACAAGAATCAGTTCTTTCCATTTGCTTGAGTATTACTTGTTACAGTACCTTTACAATTCCTACCCTGTGGCCTCAGCCACTTAAGTTTTCACAACAATCAGAATTGTTTTGCCACATTTAAACAGTTTTACAAACTTTTTTAAATAGATTTTGGTATATTTTAGTAGTTATTTAGCTACTTTTAGAGGTCACTGCTCAACCTAGCTTTAGAAATAAATCTGACGTTAGAGTTCAGGGTTGAGAGTGACCACACAGCAGAGTCTGAATTTCATTCTAAGTTCCATAATTAGCATAAAATTCTAAAAGCTCCAGGGTGTCTCATTTGTGTGGAATGACTACAGTTGCTACTATGTACAGTATAGTGTAGGATATCTTTGGAAGAAACAACATTACTCAGTTGAGTAATTTTTTATTTTTCAGTGTTCGTGGTAGAATGTGTTGAGCTGGTGTTTTAACTTAATCAGCTCCCAAGCCTCTCCATCTGCATGTGCCTGTTTTTTGTAAAACTACTGCTCTGCTCATTTCAACTGGGCTGTTAGTGTAGTCACCTTCTATTTCCTTTCTTTATTCTCCTTAGAGGGGAAGTAGATGATCCTGCCCCTTATAAAGGTCTTGAAGTCTTTGCATTTCATGCTATGGGATGTATCAGGGGTTTTATTTATTTAAATGAGATTTCTTTTTTTTTAATATTTGTATGATTTCTTCCCATAGCTCCTGACTGGCCCCCTTCAGTCATTCGCCCTGCTCAGCCCCATTACCTGCCTTCCCCAGGACTTAGCTTGCTCCTTGTTCCCCTGTGGATATCCCCCCACAGGAAGGGTTACCCGGGGGCCACCATCACCCCTTACCTGCAGACACAGTTAAGGTTGGGTGAGGGTGCAACAGACATTGTCAGCGGTGTGGGGTCTGCAGCATGGCAGTGGATGACATCCCATGCAGTCAGGATTTTTTCCATTTTTTTCCCCACCCTTGAGTGTCATTGAGGAAGTGCAGACTGATGCTGTGGTATCAGAGCAATGACACCCCCCTCCCTGATGTTGGCTCCAGCCTGTACTGCCACCTGTGGTCATTCAAGTGGCAGTATTACGGTGGAGATCAGAAGCCTTCCTTTTCCCTGAGAAGGCCTGCTCCTGACATAGTTGAATGACAGTGGACCTACCCTGAGCTTGAGAGGGAGGCCCTTGTTCTCATGGAGTGCTGCCCAGTACTGGATCCAATATTAGATTGAAGTCACCACCTAAAAAGATGCTGGTGTCTGAGGTACTGAGCTCAGAGGTTTGCTGGGTTAATTGGATGAAAAAAAAAAACAGTATCATCTTGATTGGGAGCATAAATGTTCCCTAGAAGAATTTTTCTAGTTTTTAGCACTCCCTGCACGAACCCCACTTAACTTCTTTGTCCATTCTGGTCTCAATTACTACTATAGGGTGCTTTCTTAAGTAAAATTGTTATTCCTCTTTTCTTTGTTGTGAAGTTACTTGAAAAACCTCTGTACTGACCTAAATAACAGAGCCCCCATGTTCCCCATATTCTATTCTTCCCCACTCCTCAGAAAGAAACCTCCACAGACCAGATGAAATAACTACTCATTGTGTACCAAGTTAAGTTTGCTGCATAGTTTGTGCTGGTTTGCTTTGGTTTCAATGGGTGGGAGCAGTGGTCGCAGTTGGTTATGCAAGTTTGGCAGCCCAGGGTTTTGTGAACTGTGTTCCTTCAAAAACTGAGGCCCAGGTAGGACGAAGGGAAATGTCCTCAGGTGGTGTGAGTTACCTGGCATCAGAGTCTATTCCTTCTCTTGTGACTGGCTCTTCTCCATGTAGCAGTGCTTCCTTGATGTCCTCGGCTTGCTTGGGTACCTTGTTGGGTAGCTCTGTTTGCCATGCTGGTGTGTTTGAGCTGGGTGATGAGTGTCTGGAGCTCCAACTCCTATTCTGGTTTCTCTATGAGGGGAACTCCACTGAGCTAAGTCTTTCCCATCCTCTATACCTGTATCGTTTGGGCTTTTGTGGTTGCCAGGGATCCTTTGAGGTCTGTGATGTCACAGCAGTATGTGTAGTTTATTCTCAAAAGTTTGAGGAAGGCCTCACTGGTTCTGAGTTTACTCCTGCTAGTGGCAATTTTCAGGGGCCTGCTTGACTATACTGCCAATTCTCATTTCTATAGCTCACTCCTCTCAGCTTCATCATGGCTCTCAGAAATTTGTGGGCTTTTAGAAGGGTTTGAAAAGAGTGCCATTTGCCCACTCATAGGATGTTGAGAGCGGTCAGGTAACAGAGGTCGTAAGGCACATTATTTTGGATGAGTTCCTCTTTGATCTAGGGAAAGGCTTTCCTCTTGTCAACAAGTTCTTTTGAAAACTCAGAATATATAAATTCAATGGCCATTGCAGTACAGTGTTCCTTTTTTTCTTGCTGTCTGAAGGATTTGTTCTTCAACACTATATCACAGCAGCAGAGGCTGAATAGGGTGAGAAGGGTACCCCTGTCTGGCTGAGGAGCTAGAAACTGGTGGGCCCTTTCTATTTCAAATTGGTAGTCTCAGTAGTAGTAGTCCAGGGTCTGGGGCAGCATCCACTGGAAGAACTGGCTCATATCCTTACTCTCAGAGCCTTCAGGGACTCCCACTATCCTTACATTGTTGCGGTGACCTCATTTTTTGAGGTCATCTACTTTCTGCCATAGTTTTTGCACTTGACTTGCTGTTCTAAGAGAGTAATTATATCAGCTTGCTCCACTGTCTTTGATTTCACTTGCATTGCAAACAGCTCTGTATAGGCAATGTGAACTTCCACTGCTTCGAGTCTCTCTTCTACTTGTTGTACTGATCTCCAGATCTCCGGAATGTCAGCGATCAATGTCTGCAGCATGTTTTTATGTGAGTTAGGTCCGTAATCCTGACTGCAGTGTGGGCCATCGCCGTTTTCCTGCCTTGTACTTTGACAAAAGACAGTCACGCGGTACTTCAGTTTGTAACACGAGGACCAAACAGCAGATTCAAACAAAAACTGGCTTGTTTTGAAGTTCTAGTCTTTGGGTATTTGATGGAGTAAAAAACACCTGCCTTGTGATTTATCAATGGATTACTGTGGATTTTTAAAGCCTTCAATGGAGCTCTATAACTAAGAGACCATCTTGGATGGTGGCACACTAGCACCCCAAAACTCCGTACAGTCTACAAAGATATTGAATCTGGCATTCTCCAAATGTTAGACTTTCTGCAGTACAAATAGATGGCAAGGACAATATACTGACTGATACCCTGAGCATAAGGTTATCACTTGTCCCCATTTTCACAGGACCATCCTGATTTGGGCAGCTGCGTACATGTCCTGATATTGTAGTAGAAAAAAATATTCTCTGACTTTCCTCTAAATGTTGTAAAAAACTATAATATCTTAACTAAAATACCTTAAAATGATAAGAACCACTAGAAACAACTAAAAAGCTACAACACTTAGTCTTAATTCTGATTATTTAGAGAAAACAAGTCTGTTGCATTGGTCAAGGTTACATATTGTCCTGCGAAAAATCATGTTTCAGTAAGAAATGTCCCACTTTGGGCTTCTTAAAAGTTGGTAACCCTACGAGCAGAATGGCTTAGGTGACCCCATGAATGGTCTCTGAACCAACCAGTGTTGAACTCAGCGTTTCACAGCTGGGGAGGTCCAGACGTAGACCTGTTCACCTCTTGGGAGAACAAAAAACTCCCCCATTTTTGTTGTTGACCACCCCTTCAATGGGGACTAACCCCCCAAAACTATCTACCTTCCCTGGAGGAGCAAATTACTTCATGCATTTTCTTCATTTCCACTGATCCTAAGAGTCATGTTGAAACTGAGAAGAGAGTCAGTAACAATGGTTCTGATAGCACCAAACTGGGCCAGGCAGGCCTAGTAAGGCATTTGACACAGTCCTGCATTGACGCCTCTTAAAAAAGCTAGAAGACTTGGGGTAGCAGAACAGATAGTAAAGTGGGCACAGAGTTGGCTGAGGGACAGAAAACAAAAGATGGTAGTAAATGGGGTGAAATCTAATGAGAGGAAGGTCACTAGAGGGGTGCCTCAGGGGTCAGTCCTGGGGCTGGTCCTCTTCAATATATTCATTAGGAAGCCGGCCTGGTGGCACTGAGGGTTGAGGCACTGGATGCCACACCCTGCGCCATGCCAGTGACCCAGGTTTGGGAGCGGTCTCGGGTCATCAGGATCAGAGGGGTTGGGGATGGATTGAGTGCACTAGGGCTGCTCTCTTTCCCCGGGGAGGGGGGGTGCACTCAGCTATAGCGCTGGCAACCCCTGGTGGAGGCGAGGGGCACTGCAGAGCCTGGCCACAACATTGCAGGCGATTGGAGCTTCAGAAGATGTTCTCCTGGTGCATGTGGGAGCATGTGCACGCAGGGCTGGATGTCATTGCACATCTGAGCTGTGGGGAAAAAAACAAGAAACATCTCCCTACCATCGGGTGAGGCTATGATGAACGGCTGCAGGTCTGACCACACTCAGCCCAATGCCGGCTGAGTCTCTGGTTCTCCATGGGGTCTGGGGCCTCTCCATGGGGCCAGGAAAGCCCAGATCTCCCTTTCCCGATGCAGTACTCGGTGACCAGTTCAGGTGGGCGGTTGAGTCAATGAACCTCAGATGGGATCCTGAGAGATGCCCGGAAGGTAGGGAGTATAAACAGAGCCTAATATATATATCATTAGTATAATATCATTAGTGACATCAGCGAGGGCATAAATGGCAACATCGCCCTGTTTGTGGATGACAAGGAACTCAGCAGAAGAGTGGATAGTACAGAGGGAGTCAGACAACTGCAGGAGGACCTTAAGAAGTTGGAAAGATGATCACAAATATGGCAGTTAAACTTCAATGTTAAAAAGTATAAGGTGATGCACCTGGGTAGGGCCAACCCCAAGGAAGAATACTGACTAAACAGAGTTCGGCTGAGTTCCTTGCTGAGGAATGTGATCTGGGAGTCATCATCAGGGATGACCTCAAGCAGCAAAGCCAGTGCAATAAGGCTTACAGCAGGGCTAACAGGGTGTTAGAATGCATTGGTGGGGGATAGACAGCAGGGACAGGGAGGTGCTACTACCATTGGTGAGGCTCATCTAGAGTACTGTGGGCAATTCTGGAGGCCTCACCTAAGAAAGGACATTGATAGATTGGAAGTGGTCAAGGGAAATGCAACAAAAATGATACATGACCTTCAGGAAATCACCTATGAAGAGAGGTTTGGGGCTTTGAAATTGTACTCGCTAGAGACTAGGAGGGAGAGGGAGGATGTGATTGAGACCTTCAAGTTCCTTGAAGGCATCAACAAGGTGCCTGAAGTGCAGCATTTTACTAGGAACATCAATTCTACTACAAGAGGGCATGAGTGGAAATTGAAGGGTGGAGTGTTCAAGAGGGGCATCAGAAAGTATTACTTCTCAGAGAGGGCGGTGGAACCTTGGAATTGATTATCTCCCAAGGTGGTGGCTGTAAAGTCAGTATCAAGCTTTAAGCATGTGTGGGGCAAGTAATGGGAACAAACACATGGTACTGACAAGGGCTAGGCTGGGTGTCTAGGAGGACAGGACATTGGTGCGCAGTAGGTCCCAGGATACCTTTCTTGAGCAGACTCGATGGATCACAGGTCCCCTTAGCTGTCATCTTCTATGTTTCTATGTTTCTGTGTTGTTGATAATTTCACAGAAAAAGCCTATAAGTCTACCTCTGAGGCAGGATCTTCTAAATTTGTCCCAGGGCATAGTGACTCACCCAGATCTCAGAATACTTCACTTGATAGCATAGTTCTTGAAAAGATGAAGTACTCAAGTCTACCATATCTAATCAGGTGCTGGAAGTTTTAAAGGTTGCCTAAAAGCCATTAACCAGGAAAACATTCATGTCAAAATGGAAAATGTTAAGTTGCTGGTGTGCTTCTCATCAAATCACAGCTATGGCTGTGGGCTTATCAGTGATGTTTTGGACTACCTGGAGCATTTACAATCCCAGGGTCTGAAGCCTTCCACCTAAAGGGTACACTTGGCAGCTGTTCCAGCTTTCAAGTCAGCAGGCAAAGTAAGGTCTTTTGCATTATACCCAGTGTTCAAAATGATTTTCAAAAGTTTAAACTACTTGTGTTGCCCTGTGGGGGAACATTTCCCCATGGGATTTAAACCTTGCTCTGGCACAGTTGATGAAGCCCCCATTTGAGCCAATGTTTTCAGCAGAGAGCAACTATATGACAAGGAAGACAGCGTTCCTAAGAGATATTACTTCTGCCAGAAGGATCATTGAACTACAAGTCCTCTGTACAGACCCTAACCATGTTTTTTTTCCATAGGAAAGAGGTGCTTGCGCAACATGTGACATTTTTACCAAAAGTGGTTGTCTACTTATTTTCCAAAAACCTCATTCAAATCCAGGTGATGAGAAACTCCAGAGCCTGGACTTAAAGAGGGCTTTGAGTTTAACTGGACTGAACTAAGGTCCCCAGACCTGACAGTACTCAACTGTTTACCACTTATGATGAGCTAGGGACAGGCAAACCAACAGCTAGGAAGACAGTCTCTCACTGTAAAGTCTCTTGCATGCAGTTTTGCTATGAGAAGGGCTGGCAAGTAGCCACCCAAAGGCTTACGGGCACCTCTTCAAGAGATCTGTAAGCAGCTATGTAGTTCACAGTACACACCATTATTTACCATTACAGCCTGAACTGCCAGACTGGAAGAAATCCAGGTTTGCTACTTTAGTCCTTAAGAACCTTTTTCCTAGATGGGTTCAAGACCCTGCATTCCAAGGTACTGCTTGGAGTCTGAAATTTGTATGTCATCACAATAAACGTTTGTTGTTAGAGGAAAACAATACTCACCATAGTAAATGTCTGTTCAAGAAGGTTTATTTATTCATACAAACCCTTCCCCTCTTCCATTTCTAGAATTTTAGTAAAGTTTTTTTAGAATTAAAAAACGAATTTTATAGCTTGAACATTTTTTTAATGCAGACTTGTAGTTTTTACAATTGCCATGTGTTGTTAATTGCATTCTTATATATGTTTTAATTAAAGAATACTTCTCATAGATTAAATAGGTGGTTGCAACTCTCATCAGCTATACATCTCTCTTTAGAACACTGGGGGGAGCAATACCAGAGAGCAGAGTTTGAATTTTAACATTATAAAGTTCTGTCTCTGGGGCAACAACTCATGTGCAATTTGCATGAATCACTAATAAACCCCCTAGAAGAAACATCATTATGATGGTAAGTAATTTCTTCTTCTGGACCAACAGATTGGACTGGCCAATATCCAGCTAGTCTGCGTTTGTGGCTCGATCCACTGAACACTCCTAGTAGCAATGCAATTTTATACTCCATGTATCCCTAATCTCTGTGCACTGTCTCAATGCACCCTCAGCAGCCTTACAAGCTCCAACTGCTGGGGCATTCAACTTTCCCCAAAAGGCCTTTTAGAAATCTTTATGTAACCCCCTTGTTACCCGGGGTTACTAGAATCCCAGTAAGACCTAGTGGTAGGCAGGGAAGGCAGCTTGTGAAACTCCAGTTAAATGGATTTCACACTGTATCACTCTGTTCTCAGTCTCAGCTGAGACTGAGGGATGACATCACCATAGAACTGTCGCAGCTGCACGAGCCACAATGGAATCTGCAGCAGGGAGTTGAAGTAGAATGTTGGGAGGTTTGAACAGTAGTCTGTAGTCAGTTGGAGTTTGGAGCTTGTTGTGAGAGGAGCACAGCAGCTCTGTGCTAGGCTCTTGGAGTCTCAGCCCTGAAATAGGGCTACATTTAGGGAAAAGGTGTGTGTTTCCACCTAAAGAGAGAGACACAGTGAGCTATTTTTAAAGTGGTGGAGACCGCTGAATCGGGTCTCAGTGCCCCATCCCTCAGAGGATGGGGCAGAAAGGTTTTGCCTGCATTTCCAGGGGCAACCCCCTGGCTACTGCTAGTGGAGAAGCTACCTTATTTTGTCCAAGAGTGTGGGAAACAAGAAGATTTTGTAATTGGCATGTGGGGCACCTGCAACCAGAGGGTGAGTTTCTGCTCTTTCTAAAGGGCCCATGTTTTCACCCTGACTTGTGTTAAAGTGGGGATTGGACTACTGAAGTAGTGGAAGGGCTAGAGTAATAGGCTTAGCCAAAAGTAAAAGTATGTTCAAGTCCAGCACATAGGGGAAGTCAAGACATGTAGAGGAGATGTGACATATGTCTACCCAGTAATCTACATTGCCAAGCTTTCAAAAGAGTTTAGTTTCCAGAGAAATGGCCGGGTATGGGTTGTGGGAGCTGGAGGTGGGAGACCGCCCATCTTTAGTAACCAGGTCCACCTTTAGGGATTTGCTCTGTGGATTTCTAGTTTGCATCATGCACTTGGCCAGTGATGAGGGAAGTACCCAGACGTGGGATGGAAGGAAAATTCTCTCTAGGAGTCGAAGGCTCTAAGGTGGTCTGGGGAGCCACCAATAGGAAAACTGGTTCATTCCCATAATGGACCGCGGATCAAGTGGCCGGCGGGGGAACCGGGCCAGTGGGGAAAACCCAAGTAGTGTACAAGTCGGGCTGTGTACCCAAAGCTGCGTGCAAGTCTGGGCTGTGTGCCTGGTGGGTTCAGAGCCTGAGGGTTGAAATGTGAAAAAGTGTTCTGTTGGCTCTAATCTGCATTACCAGGAATGTAGCCCCATGGGGGTCTGTCTATGCTTTGTTTGTTCAGTTTGGATGTGAATAAAAGCCACGCTGTAGAATCCCATTTCTGGTTTTGGACATTACAGTTATTGCTTCCTGTGTTCGGATTTACTTGGGTGCCCCTGTGCAGAGTAGCCAAACCTAGGCCCCCCTGTGCCGAGTAACCTAGTCCTCCCTGAACCCAGTCCCCACCAGGTACTGCTGTCAGCTTCAACAGCATGCCACCTGTCATTTTGCAAAAAGGCAGGGGTCCGGGGGTTACATTTATGCATTGCAGTATGTACCTCACTGTGCTGAAGTTGTGCAGTAGGTGACAGGCTGGTGTACATGTTGGCGCACTTGCTGACTTTTGATGCAACAAATACAGTTAACCCATCAAGGAAAACTGAAGATGGGGCCCCCATTTGTATCCTGATGGGATGCTGGACCCGATGACAACTACAGGTCTTCTGCCTGGACCTTTTAAATGCCAGATGCAGTACAAACCAGGATTTTATGGCTGGGCTACTGGAGCAGCAGTAGTGCTACTGCCTGTGGCACCAACAACCCATGTTCAGGAATGAACTCGGGTGTCAGAGCTTCAGCCAGGGGAAGAGGATCGAGCATCGGATGGATTTCTCTCCTGCTCCAGGAGGGAGGGAGGGATGCAGCACCTAGTGCTCACAACAGTGGAAGTGGGAGGAGCAGAGGCTGCCAATATCCTGTGTAGAGTCATTTAGGCAGCACTGCACATCCACACTACCAGGGGACTAAAACACAGGAGGGAGAAACCAAGGTCAGGCCAGCATGATGGAACCGGACCTCTGCAGGCCCCACACCCCACAACATGGTGTGTCTTCTGTCTGTGGATCTACTGGCTGCTCCCACCACAGGGGAAGAGAGGCAAGGGGAAGGCATGGAGTTGGATAGTAAGTCCATGGGAAGCCAAGGAAATAGGGCTGGGGTGTTGGTAACAGATGATGGGGCAAACCTGGTGAAGTAAACTGACCTAACTGCAAAAAAAAACCAAAAAAAACCCAGAAACACAACAAGCTAGGACTTTAACTTTCCTGTCCCAACTATCTATCTAAATAATTAATATTAGACAGGGTCGGAATTCTAATAGTTACTCATAGTTCAGTTTTGTTCTGTCTAGCTGGTGCTCCCTCCAGGACTGGTTCCCATGAGACTTGAATTTCCTCTCCCTTGCTCCAGTGCAGTGCAGCCATGAAGTTCTAAGAGTGTTGAGTCTCCGATGCTTTCACCCTTGTGAGCACGTCTTATTGAGTTTTGCCTCTGAGGCTTTTTGACAGCTTCGCTTTGAGCCTTTTGTCAGTTTCACTGAGGTAGAAGTACTCAGAATGTAGCAACATTACAAGCTTCCAGCAGATCATCAGTTCTGGTATTTTGTTTTGAAGTCTGGTCATCATATGTTCCAGTTTGTATATATCATATACAATATCTTCCAAGGCTGGTATAGTAGGGGGCTCTGGGTGCAGCCATAATCGTGTGATACATTTTTTTGCAGCGCTCAGTAGAATATTGAGAAGGTATATTTGATGTGGATCTTTAAAATGAGGTGGGTAATGTAAAAGAATCCCTACACCTGGGGAGAGGGCAACCAGGACCGGAAAAAGATCCAGGATCCTACGTTCTACCCCAGCCAACAGGCTGTTAGCACTGGGCACAGCCAAAATATATGTGCTTGGGTGGCCACTTCACAGCCGCAGTGTCTCCAACAACTGGAGTCCCCTCCCTCTGTGTATTTGGCGTTAATCTGTGGTGTGCGAAAGAAACTGGAGACCACTTTCCAGGAAAATTTCTTCCAAATGTAAGAGATGTCTTGTGCTGTCTTCGCCAAATTCGAACCCAATCTTCCTGGGATAGCTCAGCCTGGAGTTCAGCTTCCCAAAGAAATTGTATCAGGTTCATAGTATGGGAGGGGGTTCCCTGTATGGCCCTGTAGAAGCGAGATATTAAATGGCTACGTTCTCCCCCCCCAACTCAGTTAACAAAGGATACAACGGAGGAATAGAAAGGTCGGTGACATCCAACCCAATTCTTGTAACCAAAAAGTGGCAGATCTGTAGGAACCAGAAGAAGTCCCTCTGATTCAGGGAGAAAACCTGCTTAAGTTGTTCAAATGATTTAAAAACATCCCCATCATAGTATTGATAAGGATGTTGCAAGCCCTGATGAGTCCAGTTGTGGAATGTAGCGTCTAGTTGTGCCGGGGCCATTGTGGGTCCTCCGCCGGGATACCAATCCAGGTAGAAAGAAATTTATTAGCTGGTCGGGCCAGAAACCTAGTCCAGCATTGGAGAAGCCCCTTAGTGAAGCTGGAGCCACTACACAGCTGGGTAGTATTATGAGGTTGGAACACTAGAGAATAATTTAATGGGCGGTCTGCCATAGTCCTCTCGACCCCGAGCCAAGGTGCAGATTGGGTCTGGGGGAGAAACCAGGTCATTACATGTGTGAGTAGAGCCGCTAGCCAGTAGTTAAAAATACAGGGGAGAGCCAGGCCTCCCCTATCCTTAGGTCACTGAAGTTTGCCAAGTGCTAACCTAGGTTGTTTATCCATCCAGAGGAACCTATTAACTGAACGGTCCCAGTCTCGTATGTCTTTGCCCTGTAGGAGTACTCGGATATTTTGCATTAGGTATAGTATTTTCAGGAGGGAGTTCATCTGGATAGACTGTACCCTGGCCAACAAGGAGAGAGGGAGAGGAGTCCATCGCTCCAGGTCGGATTTAATTTTTGTGAGAACTGGAGTGTAATTGATGGAGTAGAGGTTTGAGAAATCAAGGGGGATCTTGATTCCTAGATAAGTTATATAAGGTCTGTCCCACTTATAGGGGTATCTGTGGCTAAGCTCAGGAGGCAAAGGGGGTTGTATAAGTAGAACTTCAGTTTTATTTGGATTTATAGTATAACCTGTAAGGCCCTCTATTTCTTGTAAAAGAGTAGTGAAGGTCTGTAAGGATTCCTCTGGATGAGTAATATAAAGATCATCCGTGTAATAGGCTACTTTATGAGAAGAGGATTCCGAAATTTTATACTCATGTAGGTTCGGGGTTTGACGGAAAAGCTGGGCAATGGGTTTCACTAAAATGGCAAACAAGTAGGGGGACAGGAGGCAACCCTGACGTGTACCCCAGACAAGTGGGAAGCAGTCAGAATGCGATCCATTCAGTCTCACCACTGCCTCTGGGTCAGTTTACACACCCCTGATGATATCTAAAAACTGCCCAGGGAAATTAAACTTTTGTAGGACGGCTTGTAGAAACCCCCAAGAGACCATATCGAAAGCCTTTTGAGCATCTAGGCTGAGGATCATAAGGGGAGATTTTGTTGACATGGCATGATCTATTAAATAAAGGGTACGCTTAATGTTATCAGTGGTCTGTCTGTCTTTGATAAAGCCAGATTGATCCGGGTGTATCAAAGTGGGGAGGATTTGATCAAGTCTATGGGCCACTATGCTGGTATAAATCTTATAATCTTGGTTGAGTACTGAAATGGGACGGTATGAGTCACATAGGTGTGGGGGTTTCTGTGGTTTCAGGATCACCGAGATCATAGCCTGTCTCCAAGAAACCGGAAGGGAAGATGTGATATGGCCTGCTCGCAAAGCTTGGAGAAGGGGGGGTTTGTATCCACTCCAGAGTACTTTTGTAAAATTTGGGGCCAAAACCATCAGGTCCCGGGGATTTCCTATTTTTAAGGCCTTTAATGGTAGTTTGGAGTTCCAGATCAGTGGGTGGGGCTGCTATCTGTGCCTCTTGAGACTCTGATAGAGTGGGCAGGTGAAGTTGGGCCAAGAAGGTAGATATTTTGTGAGGGTCAGGCACCTCCTGAGGTGAATAGAGAGACCGATAGTATGACTTAAATGATTCAAGGATCTGACGGGTAGAGTATCGAATTTGTCCGGAGATAGGGTCCTTAATTTTAGAGATGGTACGTTGTTAGATCTGATTTCTTAGGTGGTATGCCAGGATTTTGGAGGCCCAAGCCCTGCCCTCATAGTAGCATTGCCTAAGCCAAGCCAGAGCCTGCTCTGTTTTAGTCGTCAATAGGCATTATATCTCAGCCTGTGTTTGAGAGATTAAGGGGAGCAAATCAGAGTCTCCTTGCATGTGTGCCTCCTGAAGAAATCTGAGCTTTTCCTGCAGTGCAAGTAATTTTGCCTTGGCCTGCTTCTTCTTATGAGAGGCATATGCGATAACATGACCTCTAAGAACTACTTTAATTGTGTCCCAGAGGATATGAGGGGAGACCTGAGGAGAGGCGCTGTCCTGGAGTATCTCAGAGATTCATGCCTCTAAAAATTCTCTGAACTCCCTATCTTGGAGTAAGGATGGATTGAATCTCCACTGAGAATTTTTCCTCTCCTTTTTAAGATTAAGTTCTAAGGTAATGGGAGCATGATCGGATAAGCAGATGTTAAGAATATCAGCTGATCGTATCAGGTCTATATATTCTTTTGCAATGCAAATGTAATCAAGTCTAGAATAATGCTTAAAGGCATTGGAAAAGGAGGTAAATTTTCGTTGTGTCAGGTGGAGCTGTCTCCAAGCGTCTGTCAGGCCCACATCTCTGATCAGGCATGTGATATGTTTCTGACCGAAAGATTGTGAGGAGCGGGGTGACACGGAGGAGTCCAGCGTGGGATTAAGATGACAGTTGAGATCTCCTCCTCCTAATATCAGTATCCCTTGTTGCCGTGTCAGGACAGCATCGATGAGTCGCTGAATGGTGGAAGTGTCGGAACCCGGGGGGCTATACACACTACAAAATGTAAGTGTCTGTTGATTTAATTGGACCACCTCAAGCGTCAACCTACCCTCCCTGTCCAAGTATTGATCTATAATCTGTAATGGAGAGTGTCTCACGATCAGAACAACAGCCCCCCTTCTTCATCCCTTCCGATAAGAGGACTCCACCAGTGCCGAGAATCCGAATTTAAGCAGTTTCTGATGCTCCGAAGAGGAGAGGTGGGTGTCCTGTAACAAGAGCATCTGGGTTTAATTTCTTGAGACCCGAATCGTGTGGTACCTCTCGATGGGGCCAGCCAGCCCATTGACATTATGGGAGACAATCTTAAAGGGAGACTACATTTCTAAGTCTATTAGTAAATTCTGTGCTGTCCCCCAAGTTCCATCCACCACAAAGTTCCAGGTATCAAAGGCATGGATTTCCTGTACAGTGTAATGTTTCCAGACTGTATAAAGTACAGTGCGTTGGTGCTCTGGGACCAATTGGGTAGGGCAGGAGAACATACTATTAACTACCGGGAAATAACAATGAGGCCAGTTAGGCCCAACTATGATACAATGTATTATGCATGACAACTGACTAACTAAGGGGTAACAGAAATGCCAACTGGTCGTGACTATAGTGCTATGTAATATAGGTGACAACTCATTAAGGAGATGAAGAACTGTATACAGACCCTGATGAAGGGGGTTCTCTGTGACTTCCAACAATGCGTGGTCAGGTGTGACCAGCGCTGGCGACATGTCTACTGACTGTCCGTAGGTGGGGTCCCATTCGACAATGTGGAATGGGACTGGGGGGAAACTCTTGCCCCTAAAGTTAAGGAGGGGGAGGTATGTGATAAGGGCAACATATATTGTGGGAAACTGTACAAAAAGGAAAGGGAGAAGAGGAATGTGAGGTGGGAAAAAAAAGTGCTGTTCCGTCAGGGTCTGGCTCACAGATTGGTTAGGAGCTAGTGGCTCTCCCCCCAGTATATAATAGGGAAGGGAATAGGTATTATAGCATGATGTGTCCCAGAGATATTCACATCCAGAGGTTGGAGCACCATATCTAGAAAAGAGGTACAAGGACCCGCAAAGGCATCCCAGACCTCTTCCATCATTATTAGGCATGCAAGCCAAATGAAGGGTCAAATACCCCTAATTTCCTGAGAGGAGGAAAAAGAAAAAAATAAAAAGTCTCAGTTGTAGTCCAGATTCAGTCATAAACGAAATCTGTAGGAAATCAGGTCCAAGGATCAAGTCTGGTGAGAGTTCGGCAGAGGGTAGTGATCCACCAGTTCCAAGGCAAGTAGAGAGAAAAAGGAGGTGCTGGTGATGGATAGGTGAGATCCAGTGGGAAAGCTGGGGGCTACCGGGGTCTCCTCATATGTCCCAACCTGGGAAGGGTGAGGGAAGGACACCACAGATGGAGGGGGGGCAGCGGGGATGGGGGCCCCAGATCGTCCAGGAGCACCAGCCGACCAGACCGCACCACACTCAATAAGCTAGTGGTGATCTCAGAGGGGATGATTTTGGCGAAGATGTCTCATGTGGGGGGAGGGTGCCAGAGGGGCCAACTGCTGGGCATAATATTCATTCCCCCTATCCTCCTCAAGATCCAGGACAAACAGGGCAGACATCCCAACAACATGAGAGCCCTGAAATCAAGTCCCAGGCAATGCAATACATTATTCCATAATACCTCAAGAATATGAACTCATAAGTGTGGTCAGATATAGCCAGAACACCCAGGGCCGAGGAGACCTCGGAGCCATCCCCTATTTAGCGGGTCCATATAGTGCATCTGGCCACTGTACATAAAGATGACCTAACCCCAAGTCCCAGGAAGGGTTCAGAGGCCTGGTCAGGCGAGAGACGTCCGACCTAGGCTTGCCCGTCATATCCCAAGTGGGAGAACACCTGAGGACCCCTATTTAGTGGGGTCCTAACAAAGTGAACGTCACCAAAATTGTGCAGGGCCATGTCAGCCCCGGGCCAGTATCCTCCTGTCCCAGGCCACCCAGTGATGACACACACACTCGTATTGCCCACTGCCAGTAGCAATACTCTCAGCTGTTGAACACACACCCCTGACCAAGTCTCGATATTCAGTGGGAGGAAAAGGCCCAAGGGCGGTACCCCTCTGCTCTGCTCACCCCCTCGGTCTACTTTGGTGCTGGTGTCCAGGCAGGGCTCTCCTCCCACCCCGCCAGCCCATCCCCAAGCATCCCCCTCCACCCCCCTCAAAGCAGGAACAATAACAAGGCCATCCCCGACCCTCCAGTGAATTTTCCACAATAGTACTCACTGTGCCACCATAGTGGTAAGTTAGATTAGTTGGATTGCCTGGAGAACTGGGTCAGCAATTGTTTGATCGAGTTTATAGTGGCTTGTTGGTCTGGTTGTTATGGGGGAGAAGGTGCCCCAGCGAGGCCATGATCATCCGAAGACCTCTGAGGGAGATGCACTGAAGTTGGCAAGGTGTATCCACACTTTTTTAGATCCACACATGCTTCCTCTGCACTGTCATAAAACTGCTGGCCCATCGAAAACTGAACAATTAACTTGCTTGGATGGGGGTTTGAAATTTGAGTTTTTGTTGTCTTAACAGTGGGAATAGGGGGATGTATGCCCGCCTCCTCTGCATTGTCGTCGGGGCATAATCATTATCCACAAAAATATGAGTGTCACCATAAAAGATTTTGGATTTGGCCCAGGCCTGCCTCAGGATCAGTTCTTTTGTCTGGAACCGAAGAAATCTGATAATGATAGATCTCGGATGAGCTGATGACTGTGTGGGTTACGGGCCCAAGGCCCTGGGGTTCGTTCAATTTCAAGGTCTAGATCTGTGTCTAACTCAAGGGACTCCCTAAGGAGGGTGGTCACAAAAGAATGCAGGTTTGTACCCTCACTATTTTCAGGGACCCCATACAATCTGAGGTTGTTGCATCGATTGCGGGTTTCGGCATCTTCCTGGCACACAACATTGAGTAGGCAGAGGTGAGCAACCTGATTAAGGGTATTTTGAAGCTGGGAGGTAATAGAGGTCTGCTCTTGCGAGTGTTGATCCAAGGAGGTAACTCTGGTGTGGAGCTCCATGAGGTCTTTTTGGAAGGTTTCTTGTGTCTGCTTGAATGAATGATGTCCATTTTAAATTCCTGGAGTTCACTTAAAATCTCGTCTAATTTAGTATCCATTTTGTTCATTTTGTTTGACTGTGCAGTCCGAGGTTTGTTTTTCTTGCGTAGTTTGGTAGAAATTTCAGAGGCCCCGAGTCGGTAGCATCCCCGTCGGAAATCTCAGTCTCAGTCGTATTGCGGCAAAATGGTTCGATCCTCCTCGAAGTTTGCTGTATGCCATATAATCTCAATGCGTGAGAAAGTTGCTTTATTTATTTTATGGCAGATTTTAGGGTTTTAAATAGGGGAGCAGGCCGGGAGCTCGTGGGCTAGGCTGCTATGCACCCGGAAGTTGCACCGGAAGTCTAGCTTGTTCTGTCTTGCAGTGCTCACCTCTCTGTGAGTTAGTAAAAGTCCACAATTTTCTTCTCTCAAATACTCATGTGGAACAGGTACCTTCAGGCCTACCAGTCTCTCTCCATGTGATCCCTGGCAGGTCAGCCTGCTCCTGTGACATACAGTCACAGTCTCCTGGCTCAACAACACATTCTGGCTGAGCAAGTCTAAGTCCAGACTCTTAGCTCCAAAGTCCTCTTATAGCTTTTCAGGGCTCAGTTCTGATTAAACAAATCTTTGGCACACCATGTCTCTGGTGCTGGAGCCAAGTTTGTGTGCATGTCTCGGCTTGATGGTTTCAGTTATGCCTCCCTTCTCGCTTCTGGCCCCAGTAAATACATATGTCATCCATTCTTTCCTTATATGTTCTCCCCCGCTGGCCACAAATCATTTTAGTCTCTTTCCTTTGGAGAGTCTCCAGGTGGCCAGAGTCCTTTTTAAGGGAAGGGTTCCAGATCAACGCACAGAACTCCAAGTGCAGCTTTACCACAGACCTATAGAGGGGCAGGATCACTTAATTCCATTGGCTTGAGAAGGCTCTACCTATGCCTGCCAGCATCCTGCTTAATTTCTCATATACCTTGTTACATTCAACTAAAGTCTTGAGACCGTCATAGATACATACATACATACATACTGTAACCCCTAGGTGGCACTATCCCAAGGGCTACTACCTCTGCCTGCTTGGCTAGTTGCAGGTTAAGAGGCCTAGGTTCTGATACGGGTGTCTCTACGCACAGGTCAGGGTTGGTAGTGGTCAAGCTGACCTGGGCACAGCCCTCCGGGACACTGTAACCCCCCTTTTCTCCTTCTAGTGGCCTGAACAGTACCAAATAATCACTTTCACAATGACTCTTATTCACCAGGCAATTACCCACACTGTCAGCACTTACCACCAGGGCTGGTCCCTCTAGCTCGACCCTGGGGACCCCCTGTAAAACAAGGTTAAACACAGCAAACAGCAACCGTGCAATACTCTTGGCTCAAACTGAAACCACAGTCAGGTTAAATGCAGACAAAGTTAAATCTGATTTATTCTGGGGACTTCAACAAGGGAGGTGCATGATCAGGTTGATTTGCTTAAAAGCTATATTAATCAGACAGTTATGCATGCAGTTCAGAGTCTCTACTAAGTCACACACTCTGGGTACCCAGGTAGGAAAACGGTGGGCTAGCCAGGAACATTGCAGCTGGTTGGGGCCCTGTGATGGAAGAACGCAATATGCACAACACACACTATTTATAATCCGGAGTTGGAGGGCTCAGTTCGTGAAAGAAAAGGCAACAAGACAATCGGATGACAGCACTTTTAGATTTAGCTGTTGTTGCAGGGAGCTACCCTGATGTTTACTCATGATACCCAATACTGAACACAGGCAGGATGAAATTGAGACTGCAGGCTGTTGAGCTGGAGTGCCCAGAGAAGCAGGGCCCACAAGAATCACCGAGGTGTTGTTCCTGTTCAAGGCGTTGAGCAGGGGGCTGATCCCCAGGCCAGTCTCTCGTCGATGACTTTCTCTGCATAGCAGGTATTCTGGCAGTGTAGCAGGGCCCAGGCAAATGGAAATGGATACGGATTCAGTCCATGGAGCTGGATACAGCCTCCAGCAAGCAAAACGCAGTTTAGACACACAGTGGGGAACCAAATCACAACCCACTATAAGCACACAGCACATTCACATTTAAGAAAATTCCACTGTACCAGGCAAATGGCACTCCCGTCGCAATTACAGTCTCTGCACAATCTGGGAGTTCAGAGATAGCTGGAAGTCCTGACAGGCCAATCGCATTCAGCAAATCTTCGGTCTTCTTCAGGTTAAAGTCTGGTCAGAATTTGGTGGCTTAATTCGCTCTCCAAGTTTGGATTCAGTCCGAAAAAAGCACAAGTTCCCTCTCAGGAACAGCAGACAGGCATGCAGGCTAAACTCAGGTCTTTCCACAGTTCTCCCATGCGAATCCACTATGGATTGCTGCTCGAACAATCTTGAGTTGTTACTTCTTCACTTCCCAACTCAGATCTAACTGAAACTGCAAGCAGTGTGGGACTTTCCCCTAGATCCAAAGGGTTTGGTTGGCTGATCCGTCTGTCAGTCACAACAAGGGCTCCCCTCCAGGTTATTTTAGGCGCCAAAAGCTCAAAACTACAATACCTATAAGTTTTGGCCCCACCAAGCCCCTGTAGGCAGGCTCCATTTTAGAGTCTCAAATGTACCGATTGGCCCATTTCAGCAGTCCAGGACCAAGATGATGGAAACAAACAGAACTGTCCATGCTGCAAAGAAGGTAGGTTAGAACAAACTGCAATATTATTATGTAACCCCCAGGTGGTGCTATCCCAAGGGCTACTACCTCTGCCTGACCGACTACTGACAGGTTGAGGGGCCTAGGTCCAATGGCGGGTGCCTCCACCCAGAGGTCGGGGTTGGAGCAGTCAAAAATGACCTGGTCACAGCCCTCTGGGTCACTGCAACCCCCCTTTCTTCCCACTAGTGGCTCACCAGCAATTCCCACACTATTGTTATGACTTACACTTACCCCAAGGTTGGGATGGCCAACTTGGTGCTGAGGACCCCCTGTAAAATAAGATGCAGTTATACAATAACCCATACACAAAAAGGTAACACAAACCTGCAGTTCAAACGGTATACCTTGCAACAACAAATCTGATTTATTAAGGGGGAAGTAACAAGGACGGGGGAGATCAGGTTGATTAGCTTAACACTCTAATATATATATATATATATATATATATATATATATATATAACACATAGGGCACTGTGCACAGGCCAAACCTATAAGTCACTGTCTCTGGGTACCCAGGCAATAGAAGGCTAGCCTATTCGGTGCAGCTAGTTGGGGCCCTGATGCAGAAAACAAGCATTTGATACTTAAATGGATGAAGCAGAGCCAGCAGACTCAGTTTGTGCAGCCAGTAGACCAGCCAGACAAATCTTGCCCTCACAATGAACATCTGACAGGGAGCTACCCATATTTAGTACTCACGTCTCCTGCAGGAAGATTGCTCTCACACCTCTTGCAGGACCTGGCCTGAGATCCAAACACTTTTCCACACATTTATATGAAGAGGAGAGGGTACCATACCAGGCAGCTGCTTTATACTCCCGATCACTTTCACTGCAATAACTGGGCCAAACGACGCAGCTTCACATGTCCTGACAGACCGAGCACGATTGACGCAGATTCTCCAGTCCTCTACAGGGTGAGCCTGATAGATAGCTGTAAATGTACAGCCTCCTCTGCCTGCACTTCTCCACAGATCTTGTCCGCTCCTTCTGGCGATGCTATCGCCCAACTTCTTGGCCCGCCACACGTGCTTCCTGCACAAAGACTTCTACAGTGCAGGAGCCAGAGCTCCTTCTACCTTCACAATCACCAACGACTCTGCGCCTCCAGGACAGATGCAGGGCAGTTTCCTCTTGCTCCACAAGGCTCTGGTTGGCTGCTTTGTTCTGTCAGTCAACTATTACGCCCTCTATTGGTGCAAAAAAGGCACCAGGGTCCAAACTACACTTCCCAGGAGCACCTGCCATATATTCCCCTTCAGGCAGGCTCCCAGTGGAAATCCAAACTCTGATTGGCTCCAGCGGTCTCCATTTTAAGGTCCCCTTTCCCCAGTTGGCCAATCTCAGCAGTTTGGGTCCAAAATGGAGGGGCCGAACACACAGAGTCCCAGCTGCAAATAAGGCAGATTAAACAAACTACATTTTTACTGTTGCACTACATATTTCTCAGCAAACAGTTACATCTTTTAACCAAGCTCCCTCTGCTCTCTTATCGACTGTAGAAACGGAGCGATTCAAACAACTCGAGTGGGATTTGAGTAGTAAACCCACAGTCCCCCTATACAAACTAATAAAGCCTGCAAGCAGGCAGCTCTTAAAGAGACAGTACCAGAGGCTCTAAAAGCACTCACAGCACCCACATTTAAGCAGCATTACGGCAAATGCCAGTTAGGCGGGAGCACTTAGGCAAGCTCCAGGAAGGCTTTTAGGAACCCCCATTTGTAGGGGGGTTACAATTACTACTCTAAGACATGATCAGCAAATAAGTACATCTTCTAACAGAGATTCCTCTCAGATTAATTATGACTGCAATTCAGGCAGCTCTTAAAGAGACAGTACACAGAGGCTATACAGACACTCTCTGGCAATACATTTAAACTGCTAAATCGCAGGACACCAGCCTGGCAGTGAGCACGTAAGCAAGCTCAAGGAAGACTTTTCGGGAAACCCCCTTTTGTAGGTGGGTTACACATACTGTAGATACATAGATATTGATGGCAAACAAAGGCTCTTGGCCCATCCAGTCTGCCCACCCTACAAAGCTATTCTGCCTTGCCCTAGTGGCAATCCTCCCCTTTTTAAACTGTGCCCCCCCCTTCCTAACTAAACCTACCTGCCTGTCCCCTTCCTTCTTGAAGCTGCCGATTGACTTGGCCTGCACTACTTTTTCAGGTAGCTTATTCCACTTCTCCACCATCTTCCATGAAGAAGTGCTTCTGGATGTCCTTTCTGAATCTCCCCACTGCCAGCTTTAGTGAATTCCCTCTTGCCCCTGTGTTTGAATTCAAGGAGAATTGTTCCTTGGCATATATTCTATTTGTCCCATGGAAGTACTTGTATGTCTCAGTTATGTCACCCCTTTCCCTTCTTTTCTCCAAGGTGTTATGTTTAAGTCCTGTAGCCTCTCCTAATATGTCAAATACCCAAGGCTAGGCACCATCTTAGTTGCCCTGCACTGTACTGCCTCCATCTTGCTGCAGCCTTTATTCAGGTGTGGGCTTCAGTATCTTGCATAGTATTTCAGTGGCTTGTCCAGAGGGATGATCACTGCCTGCCTTCTACTGCTTATCCCACTCCCCATGCATCCCAGCATTCTGTTTGCTTTGCTCACTACCCTGTTGCAGTGTACAAATGTTTTTAGGGTCTCTGATTCAATCACAACTAAACCCTTTTTTTCCTGAGTGCTATCCAACACCATTTCTAATTGTACCCTTGGGTTCCTTTTCCCAGTGTGCATTACTTTACATTTTTTAGCGTTAAAGTTCAGCTACCAAATCTTAGATTAGCTCTCCAACCTGCCCAGTTCCTCCTTTAGTTCCCCTTTTCCTTCTAAAGTGTCTACACTTGGACAGATCTTTGTGTCTTCTCCAAAGAGGCAGATATTACCCTTGATACCTTTGCCTATGTCACAAATGAAAATATTGAAGAGGACTGGTTCTAGTACTGACCCCTGAGGCATCCCCTGATCACTTCCCTCATCTCTGAAAAGTCCCCATGTCTCCCACTCTCTGTGTTATGCCCCCAGTCAGCTCTCTACCCAGTTCACTATCTTTTCCTCTACCCCAAGGTCCCTAATCTTTTTGACTATCTTCCTGTGGGGGACTGAATCAAAGGCCTTGTAGACTGTTTACTTAGAGATAAAAAATTAAAAAAAATGTAAATTCCGTGTTCCTTTTACATGGAAAATGAAGTTTTGCGGGTAGCAAGGAAGTCAGTTAACAGTGGTACCTCAGCAGGGTGGGGTGGGGGCTGCTCGCTAAGCTGGGGGAAAATGGCTCCCTCACCTTTATAAAACTGAATGGCACAGTGATATCGGTAAGGTGGTAGTGCCAATGGGGACTTCTTTTTTACTGGGCATTATTAAAAAAGAAATGTATGGCTGGCAGGGGTTCTCAGCCAGTCAGCTTGTAGAATTTCTAATGCCCATTTTCTAAGGCAGATTAGAAAATGGGCTTTTAATTTGCTGTGCTCTCATTGGCTACTACCCCTGTCGGGGTGTACATTAACTTTCAATAGATGCCCAGCAAATAAAAAGTGCCAGGCCAAACCTGCCTCATGCCTAGCCAAGTATCATTGTGCCCAGCCTGCTTCCTTATTGGTTGAAGCACTGGGCACACAGTTCAAACTGCCGCCATTTTTTATAAACAGTTAGCGAGTGAATAGGTCTCCTCTCTCTCCCCTGCCCCCCAACACCATAAAATAGCAATCACTACACTTCCAGACACCTAATTAAACCGCGCTTAACAATATCAGTCTCCTGTCCTTGCTCTTGTGCCTGAGTCTCTACACAAAATGCCGCCTGTAATAAAAAAACAATCTTTTTTCCGCTTTTCATCAAGCGAATGAGTGGATGTGCCAGTTGAGTTCCCTGATACATTCCTCCACAACTGTATCGTTCCCTAGTTCTCCCCAACTCTTTAAAAAAAGTGCCACAGTACGCAGATCCCCTTCCCAATACACACACAGCACACAGACCAAACTTACTGATGCAGCCATATTCATGTTCTTGTCGGCTGTCTCAGCGTGTCCTCCGCTTTGGTACGCAGGATCATGACTGGCTGGGCAAAATGGCACTCCTCTTCATACTCCCGGCCCTCATCGAAGACAGGACTGGGACTCGTAAAACACACAGGGCAGGTAGCGGGCACCAAAAAAAACCCCGAAACAGTCTGATTTGTTCCCGGTCCTCAGGGCAGGCAGCGAGGATTGGGAAACTGTAAATAAAAAAAAAGACACGAAGCAGGGCTAGGACTGAGCAAGGTCGGGGGGGTGGCAAAACAGTCTGATTTGTTTCCAGTCCTCAGGGCAGGCAGCGAGGATCGGGAAACTGTAAATAAACAAAAAAAAAAGACGCAAGCAGGGCTACGACTGAGCAATGGTGGGGGCAAAACAGTCTGATTTATTCCCAGTCCTCAGGGCAGGTAGAGAGGATTGGGAAACTGTAAATAAACCCCACCAAAAAACGAAGCAGGGCTAGGACCGAGCAATCAGTGTGTGTGTGTGTGTGGGGACACGAACAGTTTGATTTGTTCCGGTCCTCAGGGGCATGTAGCAAGGATCGGGAAACTGTAAATAAACAAACAAAAAAAGATGCCAAGCAGGGCTAGGACTGAGCAATGTGGGGGGGGGAACGAAATAATGTTAATGAAATATAACAGCTCCCCCTACTGACCACTAGTGAAGCCACTATTCCAACACTACTAGGGACTACTTTAACAAAAAAGGACTAAAAAGACATTTTCAGTCATTTTTTACAAGATTACATAAATGTTTTTGTAATCCTATAAAAAATGACACATGTACCCCATTTTCTAATCCAATAATACCCTCCAGGGTGGGTGGTATGGGCAATACCTGACCTTCCAGGGGCTATAAGGCCCTCTGCCTGCGGCGTCAGGCCTCATTACGCCCCTGGGCGGTCCAGTATTGCCCAATACCGCCCACTCTGTTGGGTATTGTTGCTTGCTTAAACAACCAGCAACACCAATGACTTTTTGAGAAGGTACGCAATCATAAAATGTGGGTTTCAACTAGAAATGTTATGATACAAAAAGAGTTGACAGTGTCCTTTTAAATACCATGCACATTGAGTATTATGATTGTATGCTGTATTGATGGGATTTAATGTTAGAAATAGGTTGTCATTTTGTATTCAGTATGAATATCGTATGACCTGGTTGATGTATGTATTGTTATTTGTATGATTTTAATGTTGGAATTAGGTTGCCATTGTGAATGAGCGTAAGCTCAGTGGTTATTCCTAATAAACTATTATGTTTTGTACTTTTCCTTTCAGCTGTCTCTAATTCACATTTTTATGTTGGCTCATGCATGTGCAGCCAACATATTATGGTAGTAGCAGAGTTGGAGGCACGGTCACTGTTGGGGGAATGCAGGGCATGCATCAGTAGGTGCGTCCCTCATTCCCCAATAAGCCAGCAGCAGGCACTGACATCATGTATTCCTAATGTGGCCACCAGATCTAACAAAAGGTCCACTGCAATGAGAGCGAAGCTCTCATGCAGCGGGACCACAACACGCCTTCCGACGTGCACGCAACATGGCGGCACTGACTGCCGCCGCTGCCACCCCCTACTACAATGCCAATGAGGAGCCCAATTTCATCTGCATAATGACCCCTCTGCCATTTAAAATGTATGCTGAGGGGTGCCCAACTCCTCGGCATCATGCATGCCCCCAACAGTCTTTTCTTTGCCAACGGGGCCCAATCCCCGTTGACTTTAACCCCCCTTCATCTTTATTTTGCCGACAGGGGAGCCCACTACCTGTCAGCATAATGTCTCCCCCCACTTTTGTTGTGCACTGAGGGGGGTGCCCGATCCCCCCTCGGCTCTTGTCCCCCCTTCGGTATGTGCTGACGGGGGTGCCCAATGCCCCATCGGCTAAAGCATCCTTCCAAAAAAAAACACTTAGGTGGCACACTGGGAGCCCACCCCAGTGTGCCAAATCTCCTAGAAAGAAAAAAAGTCCCGCAATATGTTTTTTTTTTTGTTTAAACCCTGTAAAAAAGAAAACGGTCCCTCGCCGTCTCCCTGCCCCCTCCTGCAACCTGCGCACCATACCTCCCCACACCCCTCACCCCATACTTACCTCCGGAGTCCAGTATGACGATCTTTGGTGGACCGGGAACACGTCTGCACTTTTCAAAGCTGACCGTGAACTGAAGACATGCCGGTAAGCTGTATAATAGCATAAATCAAGTTTTTTCAACTTTGGTGCATATCTCAGCCATTTTTGGGAATTTTGGCACCAGATTTTCAACATGGGTTTATTGGGACCCCTCCTCATGAATTCAGGCAGTGTCATGTCGTTATTCGGTCCCGAAAGGTGATTTCACAGTCACTGCACGGAATCACCTTTTGGGATCGATTAATGAAATGACAGTGCTACTGTTCATGAGGGGTGCTCTCAAAAAGCCTATGTTGCAAATTTGGTGGAAAAAATCCAAAAAATGACTGTTTTATGAGTGTGCATTGCGCAGTTTCCGTGCACGCTCTTAACTTTGTGAATTTGTAATATTTTCACTCCAGATTTTCAACACTGGCATTTTTCCACACCTCCTTATGAACAGTACAGCTGTCATTTTACATATCCTGGTTGAAATGTGTTTTCGCACGTCCAGTGCAGAATAGCGCAGTCGCTATGCGAAATCAGTTTTCAGGAAGTTTGAGGAAATGACGCTGACACTGTTCATGAGCAGAGGTTCTAAAATGCCTATGTTGAAAATCTGATGATGAAATTCCATAAAATGACTGTGTTACAAGTGTGCGTTGTGCAGTTACCACTCACCTTGTAACTTTGAAAATTTGCAATATTTTCCTGCCAGATTTTCAACACTGGAATTGTTTCACATCTCCTTATGAACAGTACAGCTGTCGTATTTCACATCCTGCCCTAAATGTGTTTTCACACCTGTGCCGCACAATGGTGTGGTCACTATGGGAAATCAACGTTTGGAACACATTAACAAAATCACAGTGCCACTGTTCATGAAGGGAGGTCCCAAAATGCCTATGTTAAACATGTGGTTAAAAAAATTCCAAACATAATTGGGTTACAGACGTGTGTTGCACAGTTTCTATGCATGCTCATGACTTCACCCATTTTTCATATTTCCACTCCTTATTTTCAACGTTGCCATTTTTTTACATGTCCTCATGAACAACACAGTTGTCATTTTCCACATACTGCCCAAAATGTGTTTTCATCCCTGTGTCACCAAATGGCATTGCCGCTGTGCAAAACCACCATTCAGCTAACAAACTGATAGTGCCGCTCTTCATGAGGTGGGCTCACAAAAAGCCCATGTTGAACATTTGGAGTGAAAATACCAACACATGCCTATTGTGTTATGGTTTCCAACTGTAGCACCCAACCCTGTAGAGACTGACAGGTGTCAGGGGTGTGACTTGGGATAATCGGCTGTAATGCTCATGCCATTCCACCCCAACCCCCCACCTGCAGCCAGTAACAGCCATCATGGTGTGCCTTGCAGTGTTCGGCCACAAAGTTCACCCCATTCTCCTATACTGCACCCACCTCAGCATATTTCCTTATGGAATAGGGTACATATAATGCCCAAAGACCCCGAAGCACACCACGACATTTTTCAGTGTCTACAGGGTAGGGTGAGGTAAAATGGCATGAGCGTTACAGCTGATGACCCAAAGGCACACCCCAATGCCTGTTGGTCTCTGCAGTGTGGGGATGGGGTTGGAATCACTTCAGTACTTCACTCCCATTCCTATTATGCATCTTTAACTCCTGCACTACTAATGCCAATGCCAGCGAGACAACGTTCAGCATTGACAAATGCTTGCTTTTTAATGCATTAAGGAATTTCTCTCTCTTGCTGAACTCAGATAGATATTTAAGAATAATAAGTTCACATTGTATATTCTTATGGTTTTTCAGTACCCGTACATAGTTCCTTTTGTCCTCTTTTATTTAAATTCTCATCAGTGTTGCAGAACATTCAGACAAGGCATCTTCCCAGTCATCCCAGTGGTAATAATTATCAAACCCTGAGGATGGCCATTTGTCTGCTTTCAAACCTCTTGGCACTCTTTCCAGTGCTAAATAATTTTCAAGGCTTTTAATATTGTGCCATAAGCTGATCTCTTGTAGCAATGCTCTCTCCAACTTAATAAAAATAGATTTTAAACTCACACTTTTTTTCTGTTGAGCTGGTCTGTTCTTGGTTCTCCCTCTGCAAAAGTGTCTTTCCCTCTGGCTACCACGAACTCTAGACTTTCAAGACAGGACATTCTTAACCCTCTACCATCACAGTTGTGCTAGATGATTCTCTGGTCTCGGTAGTCACGATCTGACAGCTCAATCTACTAGCTCTGAAACCTATATATTACTGGAATCACAGATGTTATGCAGTAGGGTTACACCCTGCGAGGAGGTAAAAAGGGTGCTCTGAACACAGCACACCTAATGCTGAGCAAATACCCGCCGCTTGGCTGAGACGTGTTAGTGATTACAGGGCTACCGTGCAAAATGATCCTCAAAAAAATAAAAAAAGCACTCAAAGGCAACTGTATGCAGCAGTGAAACCACACACAAAAAAAAAACAACAGAGACACTGTGCAAAATGACAAGCTTATGTGGGTGCACATTTATTTGAAATAAAAAGATGTGGGCTCCAGTGCTTCAGGGCACACTGCCCCTTCCTCAGGGAGCTAGGTGAAAAGTGCATAGAGCACATGCAACTGAAATACTTATTCCATCACATGCTTCACAGGTGTCATTCTTTTTCAAATACATACAGCTTATTATCCAACGTGAATTCTCAAATACCTGACCTTTTAAAAATCTCTTTCCAGTAATTATATGAGAAAAATAGTGGAAAAAAACAACATTAAACCACTCAGACAAACACACAACAAAAGTAAACAATCTGAAGGGGGCGGAAAACTAAATAAGACAGATATGGGCATGAAAATAAGGATAGTAGAACAGAGCAAATGGAAGGGAAATAGAATAAAAATAAAAACCAGTAAGAAAAATATATTATCACTGCAAAAAAACTGCATCATAATACAATAAAATATACAAACTACAATAAAGAAATTAGGCTATTTTTTACATGTATACATATTGCATAAATTGATATAGTTATAAGTATATGGTTTTTACTTTTATCCTATTTCCCTTCCATTTTCTCTGTTTGTCGGAGTGGCATAGCGATCATTGTCACTCAGGGTCCACAGGCGGCAGGGGCTGTGAACCACGAGGACTACCATAGCCTTAGAGTGAGTCGGTGGCAGAAGCCAAGGATCAGCAGTCCGACCGTAGCTGCAGGAACAGAAGGCAACTGTTGCATCAGAGAGGAGCGGCAGCCTTTGCCTCCTCAGGGGAGATCTGCGCACTCATCAGAGAGTGGACCAATCAAGGCATTGGGCACCGAATTTGAACAGCACAGAGAGAGGACTCCATTATAAAAGCAGAGCAAACAGTCAGCAAAAGGGACAAGGTTTTGTCAGAGGGGCATAGAGGCCATTGCAGCTCAGGGTCTGCAGACAGCAGGACCTATGAACTGAGAGAATGGCTGTAACCATTGAGTGAGTCAGCGGGGGGAGCCATGGATCAGCAGAGCAGCCATAGCTGCAAGGACAGAAGGCAGCCATTGCTTTGGAGAGGAGTGGAGACCATTGCTGCTGCAGGGGAGATCTGAGATCTCATGGGAGAGCAGACCAATCAAGGCACTGGGTGCCAAATTTGAATAGCGCCGAGAGAGGGCTTCACTATAAAGATGGAGCAAACAGTCAGCAAGAGGGACAAGGTCTTAGGTTTTAAAAAATCTTTCACCCCTCTCACCCTGCACACTTCCACCCCGCACCACTTCCATTAATTAAATAGGCTGCCTGGGGCTCCACCCATGGGAAGCTACCAACTAGACACTGGTGGGGGTGGGGGGTGGGGAGTAGCCTACAAGTGTATATTATAGAGTAAGAGTTACTGTTATACTGGTATAAGGTTATCCCTTATGTAACTTACAGTGTCTTATGGAGGGGATTGCTATTTTTTACTTTTATACTGCTATGAATTTTTCCATATGTATCTTACAGTGACTAACAGAGGGGGTTGTTTTTTAATGCTGTACAGGGATATGTAGCTCTAGGAAAACACTAGATATGAATCTTACGGTGTCTTAGAGAAGGACTGTTTTCTGTTACAGAGTGATATATGCTAAGGGGAATCCCTGGAATAAGCCTACAGTATAAGGTGTGTGGGTTGGCATGGGATAGGTGAATGGTAGGGAACATACAAGCAGGGCTAGAAAATATTGGAGGGCTGCAGAGTCGGGGACTGGGATGCAGCAAGTGATAATCAGTATGTTTGATGCTTTAACTCTATTTCAGAATTTAAAACTACAGTAAAGTTAGGGGGTACTCTCTTAATTTACTCATGTCTAAAGAGATTAGAGGAATCTTAAGGAAAGCCAGAAGGGAAACCTCTCACTATAGTCAGTATTGAGGAAATTTAGGAGCAGTAGGGTGATAGTTGGAAGCATGAAAATGGGGCATGCTGGTGAAGGTTACACTGGGGTGGGGGATTGGCCAACATAGGAGGGGTTGGTGGCAGGGGAAGGGAGAATGGTACAAGGGACAGCAGAACATTAGGGGGACGTGGTTGGGAAGAATAGTGGGCTGTAGTGGGGCAGCTGTTTGGATGAACATACTGTACTGGGGGGTGTCCAATTTGCCACAGGCTGAGGAGGCTGGAGGCAGAAGTGCAGTGGCTTGCTAAGGAGATAGAGAATGCTGGGAAGGGGGGAACAAGAGCAGGAGGGCCACCTCCTAGGAGTAACAAGAGTTCTGGACCTTGGAATAACATAAGCTCTGAACAAGGGGTGGGGAAGAGGTTGGGGTACGGGGCCAGCAGCAAGAGGAAGTCTCGGGACAGTAGGAAGGAACCGATGCACAGAAGTACAGTGGTGGCAGGAAATAGGTACGAGGTGCTGTCTACAACAAGGAATGAAGAGGGAGAGGCTCTCCGAGAATGGGCAGGGGGAGGATGGGTTAATGAACGCCCAGGGGACAGCACTCGGCCAGAGGATGAGGCAAGATTAAGGGGAAGAGGGGTCTGGCTAAAAGGGTGGACCAGAGAAATACAGCAGAGGAGGGGGCCCGGAGTGAAGGGGAGATATGGTGTTGATAGTGGGAGAGCTCTGGGAGAGGAGGGGGGCAAGTCAGACACAGAGAGCATTAGGGGAGGGGTCAAGACATGGGAGGCGGCTGGGGGTGAAGTAAAGGGTATGGTTAGAGACGCAAATGTGCAGGGCAGGTGGCCTCTCAGAGCAGGTATAAGAAAAAATGGATCAGAGGAGGGAATAGAAATGAAGAGGGGAATGTACCAGTGCTGGGAGATTCCATACTAAAAGGGATCAGATGGGGAAGTAAAGGGGAAAGGCATAGTCGCATATGGGTAGAGTCAGTGCCTGTGGTGATGGCGGGTAGGGCAGGACAAGCTATTCTCAAGTGCGCAAGGAGGGGAAAGCAGAAACCACATGTGGTGGTGCATGTGGGTATGAACGACTTGGTGGGTAGAACAGTAGAGGTGGTAACAGAGAGGTTTGAGGAACTGGGAAGGTTGTGTGAGGAGGTAGGGGGATCAGTGGACTTCTCTGAGGTACTCTCAGTGCCCAGGTCAAGTACAGAGAGGAAGGGAAGGATAGATGAGTTCAACACTTAGCTGGGAGAATAGAGTTGATCCAAGGATTATGGGATAGTGGGAGGCTGGGGCAGGGTTTGGGTCAATAGAGATCTGTTCACAGGGGACCGATTACATTTGAGCAGGGAAGGGCAGGGGGTGTCAAAACAAAGGATAGAAGAATACAAAGCAACAAAGGTAAATTTAAAGTTGGTGGGAAGCTGAAATGAGGGGTCTCTGGAGAGGGGAGACAAATGAGCTTACCCCCCGTACAAACAGGGAAGGAATCAGGGAAGAGTCGAAGGGTGGAGTTAAGAAGGGTGGAAAATGAGGTAAGAAGGGTAAGGAAACATCTTGGAGAGTTGTCTCCTTCAATATAAAAAGTCTGGGGAACAAAACCACTGAACTACAAGCGCTATTGGTGGAGGGGATGGTGGACATAGAGGCCATCATGGAAACATGGGCCAACCAATATCAGGACTGGGACCTGATGATCCCAGGGTATAGGATTTACAGGAGGGATAGGGGCAAAGGGAAAGGGGAAGGTGTAGCAATGTACATGAAAGAAGGGATAAAGTGTGCAAGGGAAAAGGGGGAGGAGGGTAGAACAGAGGCCTTGTGGATGCAATTCCATGACATGAAGAATAGGAATCTCAGGATGGGGGTAGTATACAGGCCACCAACTCAAGGGGAGGACCTGGACAGGGAGCTAGCAGAGCAAATTAGGAAGGTGTGTGGGAAGGGTAACACAGTGATCATAGGGGACTTCAGTCTGCCAGGAGTGGATTGGGGTACCCCAGCCACCTCGAGTGCTAGGGAACAGATACTCCTGGATGCCTTCCAGGACTGCATCCTGACACAGATAGTTACTGAGCTGAGTAGGTTGGGAAATACACTGGATCTAATATTGTCCAATGGGAAGGCTGTAAGGGAGGTTGAGGTGGAGGACCTGCTAGTTGGGAGTGATCACCGCTCAGTATGGTTCACACTCAACATGAGCAGAGAAGCGGTGGGTACAGGGGTCAGGGTGGTTGACTTCAGACAGGCTGATTTTGGAAAGATGGGTGAAATCTTAGAGGGGGGTCACCTGACAGGGATTCAGCTACACTGGGACATGAACCAGAAATGGGGAAAAATCTAATTGGGGCTTGCGGAAGCTACTGAGACATGTACCAAATTGCCTAGCACAAAGGGAAGGTCTAAGACACTGAGCTGGATGAGTAGGGAGATCTTAGAAATGGTAAGGGCTAAAAAAGCAGTATTCAGGAGATACAGAAAATCCAGGAAGGCAGAGGATAGGGAAGAGTTTACGAAGAAGTCCAAAGAAGTTACCAGGGGATTCAGGGCAGCCAAGGCTTCCAGGGAATTGAGGCTGGCACAGGGCATCAAGGATGGGGAAAAGAACTTCTTCAGAGACATACGGGAGAGAAGGAGCTGCAAAGACCAGCTAGTAAGGATCAGGAAGGACAGGGAGTAGGCAGAGAAAGGGTGGAACAGGCAGAAGCACTAAATGAATACTTCTGTTCAGTATTCACATAAGAGAGGGGCAGGCAACTACTGCAGGGGTGGGGAGGGTGGGCGGGAGAGGGGAAATGGATGGGGTGATCACAGAGGGCAGGGTATTGGAAGGTCTAAGGGCTCTGAGGGTGGATAAGGCACCAGGATTGGATGGCATACATCCCAGGGTGCTGCAGAAAATGGCGGCGGTCCTGGCTGGACCACTGGTGGGCCTATTCAATACCTCCCTGGACACAGGGTGCATACCACATGACTGGAGGATGGCCCATGTGGTGCCCCTCCATAAAAGTGGACCAAAGGATGAACCAGGCAATTACAGACCAGTAAACTAACATCCATTGTGGGGAAGCTGAGGGAGACAATCCTTTAGGAGAGGCTGGGGACCCTTCTGCAAGATAATGGGCTCTAGGATGGTAATCAACATGGGTCTGTCTCTGGAAGATCCTGTCAGGCTAACCTAGTTGAGTATTATGACTGGGTAATGAGGGAGTTGGACAAGGGCCATGTTGTGGATATCTTATACAGTATTTGCACTTCAGTAAGGCCTTTGAGTCAGTACCGCATGGGAGTTTGGGAGGAAAGTTGAGATACGTGGAGGTGGGGACTAAGATGGTTAAATGGATTGAGATCTGGCTGCAGGGGAGAGAGCAGAGGGTAGTGGTGGTGATGGAGGACTCTCATTTCCAAGGGCTCTGATGAACAGGGTGCCATAGGGATCGGTACTGGGGCCTGTGCTGTTTGGGATATTTATAGTGGACATCTCACATGGCATCAGGAATAAGATCAGTCTGTTTGCTGATGACACCAAGTTGGGGGCAGTGGTGGATGACATAGCAGGGGCTACAGGATGACCTGATCAAATTGGTGGAGTGGTCAGGAGTGTGGCAGTTGGGGTTCAATGCAAAAAAGTGCAAAGTACTGCACTTTGGAGCAAAGAACCCAGGGAGGGGTTACCAACTGAGAGGAATGTAGCTAGGTACCACCAATGAGGAAAAGGATCTAGGGGTGGTTGTAACAGGGGAAAGAAACAATATGGAACAGTACAGGATGGTGGCAGCCAAGGCCAAACAGGATGCTGGGATGTATTGTGCGAGGAATCTCCTCCAGGAGCAGGGAGATGATCCTGCCTCTCTACAGGTCACTGGTCATGCCACACCTGGAGTACTGCATGCAGTATTGGTGCCCATATCAGAAGGATGTAAGATTACTGAAAGGGGTACAACACAGAGTAACAAAGATGATCCAGGGACTGGAGGACAGGCCATACTAGGAGAAGCTGAGAGAGCTGAATATGTACTCCATGGAGGAGAGAAGGGACCAGGGGATATGACTTGAGACCTTTAAGTACTTAAAAGGGATAAACAATACAGGTACTGAAGGGATATTCAAACTAAGGAGGGGGAGGTACATGAGAGGGCATTCTCTAAAACTGAAGGGGGGAAGATATAGGAGGGAAATGAGAAGACACTTTTCCACAAAGATGGTTGTAGCAGAATGGAATGCTCTGCCGGAGGAGGTGGTATCCTGTAAGACAGTTGGTAGTTTCAAGGGGATGAGACAGGGTGGGGGGACTTGGGGGGGAGTTGGGGGTGGGGCAACTGCAAGGTAAGGGTACTAGCTGCACACGCGAACAGACTTGATAGACCATGTGGCCTGTTTCTGCTGGCAAATTCGTATGTTTGTATGTTTGACAATCCTTGTTTTTACGTCCACGTCTGTCTCATTTAGTTTTAGTTTTCCACCCCCCCTTCCCTGCAGTTGGTTCACTTTTGTTGTGAGTATGTCTGAGTGCTTTTATGTTGGCTTTTTCTCTTGTTTAGTTTCTCATTTTTCATCCTCCCTTTAGTTTGTTTACTTTTGTTAAGACTGCACAACTGCATGCTATTCAGCTGAGGAGGAGCTGTAAGAGCAGGAACACTGACACACTCTCTTCTGTCTTTGAACAGGTATGCTACCATTGCCTGCATGGCTGGGACAGTTGAATTTACCCCAGCTTCAAGAAAGGGAGAGTATGTGGTAACTACTTACAGTCAGTGACTTTCCAGACCATCTTGTGTTGCATGTGAAATACAGTAGAAAGCCTTGTAGCACTTTCATTTTGCCACATGTGCCTGGAGTCTGAGCGTTAGCAGAACCCGCACCTGAGACGGAAGGCTCAAGTCAGCCCTGTGGAGGGCTGGTCACTAGAAGGCCTAACCTGATGACTAAATACACTAAATGAAGATAAAGTACTTCTTTTCAGTTCCTTAAAAAAATGTTCTATGACCAGCAGCAGCCTCAGTGCGTAGAGCTCAAAGGAAGAACACACGAAACTGCTGGAAGTTGTGTAATAGAATTAAAAGCAAATGTTTTTATCTTTTGCTTCTGATTTTATCTTTCCCTGTCAGTCATATAGCTTCTTAAGCTTTTTTTTGCATTATAACATTTGTATGGTTTTAGAGGTGTATTTTCTGTAATTTTAGTTACTGAACTCAAAAATACTTGGCAATTGTCTCAGTGTATACAGCATTTATTTTACTCAGGGCAAAAGCTCTACAATTAATTATCCTCCCCTCCTCATTAGCTCAGATTGTATTACACCTAAAACCCCAGTCTCATAAGTTATCATTATCATCATTATTATCTTATTTCACCCCAGTTGAGATCCCCAAGACTTCTCGCCCAATTACCTAATTGCTATACGCAGGATCTCTAAATCATTTAATCTACATGCGAACATACAAACATACTGGGGCTGGCAGTATAGCCTAGAGGTTAGAGGAACGAGGTGTGAACAAGCTTGGTACATTTAGCAGACCAGACCTGAGTTTGATTCTCACAGCCTCCACTTGCATACTGTGTGACTCTGAGCAAGTCACTTAACTGCCCAGTGCTCCCAGGTCACCCCTGAAAACAGGTACTTGTGTCTAGTGGGCCTTATCTGGTTACCAAAGACAAAAAAAAAAAAAATACGAATGTGCCAGCAGAAACAGGCCACCCAATCTATCTAAGTCTGCTCGAGTGTGCAGCCAACACCTCTAGTTTGCAGCTGCCCCAACCCCCCTCCCTTTTGTCATCCCACTGCCACCCCCCACCCTCACTCTCCCCTGTTCCCTGTCCCATGCCCTTTTGAAGCTGTTCACAGATTTAGATGATACTACCCATTCTGGTAGGGCATTCCATTTTGCTACCACCTTCTCTGTGAAATAGTTTCTCCTCATTTCGTTCCTAAATCTTCCCCCCTCCATTCTTAGCCCATGCCCCCTGGTGACCTTCCCCCTCCTTAACTTAAAGACCCCATCTGCCCCATCCTTATTGATTCCCCTCAGATACTTGAATGTCTCTATCATGTCCCACCCATTCCTTCTACCCTCCAGGGTATACATGTTGAGGTTTCCCAGCCTGCTGTCATAGTCTCTCCCCTCCATTCCATATATCATCTTTGTTGCCCTCCTCTGCACCCCCTCCAGCAGCCTGATATCACGCTTTAGGTATGGCCTCCAAAACTGCACACAATACTCTAAGTGCAGCCTTACCAGCGATCTGTAGCGGGGCAAGATCACCTCACTTCGCCTGGATGAAAACCCCCTCACTATGCACCCCAGCATTTTATTCACTTTTGCAGCCACTCTCCTGTACTGGGCAGTGTTGTTCGTGGTCCCCGTTATCATTACCCCAAGGTCCTTCTCCTCCTCCTCCACTGGGATCCCCAGCTTAACCCCCTCAGCCAGCATTCTCTCCTTGGGTTTTTCACCCCAACGTGCATAACCTTATACTTCTTTGCATTGAACCCCAGCTGCCACCTCTCTGATCACTCCTCTAGCTTACTTAGGTCCCCCTGCAGCTGCTTCCACCCCTCCTCTCCATTCACCACTGCTCCAATTTTGGTATCGTCAGCAAGCGGACTTACCTTGCTCACCACCCCATGTCCAATGTCTGATATGAAGAGCCCAAACAATACCTGCCCCAACACAGAGCCCTGTGGTACCTCACTTGTCACAGGTCTTGGAGTTGAGAGCTCCCCTCTCACCACCACCCATTGCAGCCTCCCACTCAGCCAGCTTGTAATCCAGTTTATCATTTTTGCCCCTACTCCAACACCAGTTAGTTTATCCCCAAGCCACCCATGAGGCACCGAATTGAAGGCCTTGCTGAAGTCCAAGTAAAGAACATCCACCGCATGACCCTTATTCAGTTCACCTGTCACCCAGTCATAATATTGTATCAGGTTGGTTTGACAAGACTTCCCTGAAACAAACCCATGCTACCTCACATCCTGGAGGCCACTGTCCTTCAGGTATGACACCAGTCTTTCCTTTAGTATCGTTTCCATGAGTTTGAACACTATGGAGGTGAGACTTACTGGACGATAATTACCCAGTTCATCCCTTGGCCCGCTCTTGTGTAATGGCACTACATGTGCCATCCTCCAGTCCATTGGCACACATCCCGACTCCAGGGAGTTGCTGTACAGATCCGCCAACACTTCTGCCATCTCCCTCAGCACCCTGGGGTGGATACCATCCGGCCCTGATGCCTTGTCTACCTTCAGTGCCCTCAGTCCCTCTACGACTCTACTTGCCTCAATTCTTCCATCTGTCGCCTCCTCTCCTCCTGTCCCCACCCTACCAGCCCATGCTGGTAGCAGTCCCCCCTTTTATTCTGTGAACAAGGAGCAAAAGTATTTATTCAGTGCTTCTGCCTGCTCCTCCCCCTTTTCTGTCCACTCCCCACCCCTTTTTATCCTCACTATTGTCTCCTTGCACTTTCTTTTCTCCCTGATGTATCTGAAGAAGTCTTTCTCCCTCCCCCATTAATTCCCTGTGCTAATCTCAGCTCCCTCTGGGCCTTGGCTTCTCTCACTTTTCTGGTCACCTCCCTGGACCATCTTGCATATTCCTCCCTGTCCACTTCCTTCCCTGTCCAACTAAACCTCTGGTGAGCCACTCGTTTTGCCCTCACAACCTCCACAACTTCGCTGTTCAACCAACATGGTTTTCTTGCTCTGCTTCTTTTACTCTGTGCCTTGGTGCAGGCTTCTGTTGCCTCTGTAACCCCCCCCCATTTAATAATATCCCATTTCAGCTCCATGTCCATCTCATGCCTTATGCCTTCCAGTTTCTCTTTCAGTACCTCCTGCATCCTCCCAAAGTCCACCTCCCTGAAGTTTACCACCCGAGTAACCGATTTCTCTGGCTCCCCACACATCATGATATTAAACCACACTGTTTAGTGATTGCTGTCGGATAGTGAGTCCTCTACTTTTATTTCCCTCACTGCCTCCCCATTCAACAATACCAGATCTAAAGTGTTCTTTAGCCTAGTAGGCACAGTACCCAACTGTGTCAGGAGACCATCCTGGATCGCATCCAGGAGCACTTGCTCCCTAGCACTGGAGGTGACCAGAGTGCTCCAGTCAACCCCCGGCAAGTTGAAATCCCCCACAATGACCACCTTTGCTTTTCTACATACCTTTTTGATTTGTCCCACTAGCTCCCTGTCAAGCTCCTCAGACTGGGACAGCAGCCTGTATACCACCCAAACCTTAGTTTCCTACCCCTTGAGTCTAGGAGCTGCAGCCAGATTGCCTATGTTCTCCTTTCTTCTCCCTCATCCCTTGTGCATTTGATCCTGTCCCTCACATAGACTGCCACCCCACAACCCTTCCCCTCCTTACGGTCCTTCCTGTATAATTTGTATCCTGGGATTGCCAGATCCCAGTCCTGGTGCTCAGTTGCCCTCATTTCTGTGACAGCTGCAATATCCACCCTTCACACTGCTAAGAGTGCCTGTAGCTCAGCGGATTTGTTTCCTAGGCTTCTTGAATTCAATGAGACCACCCTCCATAATGTCCCCTTCCATTCACTAGCTTCCATCTCGTCTCTTCTACTCCCTCCTTTTTTGGCCTCCCTAAGTCCTTCCCTGCTAGCCTGGGGGGTAGTCTGTGACTCCACTCTATCAGATCCCTGCCTACCTGCTGTCCGCTTGCCACTCCCTATCTAGTTTAAATCCACCCTTGTCGCAATATACCTCTCCAGTCTTTGCTTTAATACCTCCTTCCCTTCCCCACTCAAGTGCAGCCTATCCCTTGCAAACAGATTGTTATTATCCCAGGTACTTCCCCAGCTGCCCACAACCCCATGTCCCTTAGTTTGACAATATTCTACCAACCATGTGTTCTAATCCTCTCCTTTCTCACTGTGCTTGCGCAGGGTACTGGGAGCACTTCGGAGAAGGCCACAGACTCCCCAGTCTCCTCACACAACCTTCCCACTTCCTCATTCCTCTCCCTTGTTACCTCCACCGTTTCCCCTGCTAGGTCATTTGTCCCCACATGTACCACAATGTGTGGTTTCCTTCTACCCCTCTTTACGCACCTTAGAATTGCCTGTCCTGCAATGTCTGCCTATAATCCTGGTATGGACACCACCCATATCCGACTGTGCCTCTCCCCCTTGCCACCCCATCTGATCCCCTTGAGTATGGAGTCCCCCAACACCAGCACCCCCATCTCTTTCCTTGTGCCCATTGCCACCCCCCACCCAGGTTCTCATTTTTGGAGCCACTCAAGACCATGTTTTTACCATGTGCCCCAGTGTCTCCCCCCCGTCCCTCACAATTAAGACCCTTCCCTCTCCACCTGTTTGACTGCCAACCTCCCTCTCCCTTCTCACCTCTCCGAGCATTATCCCTTCCCCTGTCACACCGTGCTCAATCTCTCCACTAGTAATGCCCCTCACACCCTCTTCTTTGTGAGTGCTTTCCTGTGTGCAGTCAACTCCATCATCCTCGTTTGCATGTTTTTCTAGCAAAGTTAACATATTCCCTGTCCCCTTTGCCTTACTATGTTCTTTCTCCTCCCTCCTGCCTACTGCTGCTCCTCTTTTTCTAGGTTCTACTAGAGTCCACCTTTCATCAGCTGGCTTCCTATCTAGTTTGCCCCTCCCCCCTCCCTTGACCCACTGTTCCTTCTCTGTGGTGCCCCCACAATACTCTCAGATGTCAGCCCTCCTACTGATGAAATCCTCCCCTCATCCTTCAACCTCCCCAGCTCCCTGCCCAGCCACTGAACCTCTTCCTCGAGCCTCCTTAGCCTGTGGCATATTGGGCACCCTTCCAGCCTCCACAGTATATTCATCTGCATTGCTGCCCCACAACCACTGCTCCCAACAATCCTACCCATGATCCACACTACCTACACAGTCTCGCCACACTACCTATCCCTACAGCAAGTAGAATTAAGTAATCCTAGCACAGTCTCTAACAGAAATACCTGATATATTCCAGTGGAAGGCCCCCCACAATATCCACCTATCACACTATCAGTAACTCACTGTGGATGCTGTACTCCTATTTGAGATCTACCTATGCTTTTCCCTGCCCTGTGGCTGCATTTTTGGATGGAAGTAAATGAGCTGCACCTGAAGCCCCTTCCTCTAATTGCAGGGCAGGTGTTCTCTATAAATGAGTTTTGATCCGGGAGGGAGGGGTGGGGAGGGTGGGATTAGGCCCACACTTCATCTCATGACAGTGTATCAGCCCTGGGCCTGCCCATCACTGCACCTCCAAGCACTGCAACCTCCTCTGGAGGAAGGTCCTACACAAACACTGTATTAAACAAGTCACACTACTGAGCTAAAGTTCACAGACTGAAAAAGAATGTAATGCTTATCCAGCAAGTAAATCCTTTCCCCAACTGTTCAGCAAAAGAAGGTTCAGACAACCTCTGCCAGACCCCAACTGCTTCTGCTGTTAACAGACGTCAAATACAATGTTCAACACATATAAATGGCAGCTAGAAAAATACTTTAAATCAACTTACAAACACACTCAGCAGCAGGGGCGTAGTTTGTTATTTTTACAGGGGGGCAAAGTAACAAAAAGTCCTGATTTTCGCGTATCACGACAGTGAAGAGGGCAGGTGGCTTGCGTAATGCAAACAAATCAACCAGCATCAAATAATGCCCAAAAAACATTTAAGACTACAGCTGAATAACTCCTGGGAGGGACCAGCCCAGGCCAAGTCAGAGCACTTCCCCACCCCACCAGTTTTACTGCAGCCTGCTCTCGGCCCAACTCCTCCTGAGACTAGAGTCAAAAAACTGACCAAGACCTGTTTTGTATTCAGTTCTTTGTTCTTCTGCCTTGGGAGTGAGGACTTACTTGTAAAGTTGAAAATATGTAAGGAACTTAACTTCCTTCTCAAGAGGACAGGACCTCACCTTAGCTTCAATTCAAATCAGTCTTGACCTAATTTTGCCCCCACCTGAGCCTCCAGGTGGATAGCTCACTAGTTTCTCACCCCCCCTTTGCTGCTTACACAACCTTTCCAAGTCCAGCCCTTATAGTGGATCCTAAACTTCTTGAAATGTCTGCTTGAGCTAGCCCTCCCACCCTTGAGGAGTGCAAAAAGCATGTTTCAAGGAAGTGCAGTAAATGGCTGTGCCACCTCAGTATACCTATAAACATGGATGGTATGGGAAACATCCCAGCATGTGCATCCTCACAGCATGAGCCCTTATTTACATAGATTACATAAAAAAATGCAATTATACAATGACAAGAATGAATGCTGGCCTCTGATTGGTCAGTCTTGGGCTAGACCCATGATATAATCCCAGTTCATCTGATTCATCACAGGTCTAGTCTCAGCCTCTCCGTGAACCTCTTGATGATTGTTAGCATTAGTGTGGTTTTTTGTATCTTCTCTTAAAAATATTTTTCCACACTAAATAAAACATCTTTAAAATTATTTTTTTTAATTCTGTATAACAACACGCCATTGTATAATAGCAATAATGCCCTCCAGGGTGTGTGTCATGGTAGGATAACGTCATGCCTTATGTATTGGATGCACTCGTGCCCAACCACCTGAGGCGTGACGTTATCCCAGCATGACACACGACCTGTCGGGCATTATTGCTTACTTGCACCCAGTGTTAACACTTTTCTTTGTTATAACCAAGTTAATTCATTAGTCTCCCATCCCATCCCATATTATTCAATGTCACATGCCTGAATCTGGTTAGGTAAGGAAAGGTAAGCAAAGAGGATAATGCTCTCCTCAAGCAAGCAAGCATTGCATACATAAGCATGGGACTTGCTGATATCCCTCAGGCAGTGCTCTTAACAAGCATGCTGATGTACCTGGGACAGTGCAACAGAACAATGTAAATCCTCTAATTGTTCAAGATGATCATGGGCATGGTGTGGTCACACCACAACCCTTACCACTCTCCTCCCCATGGGCTCCTAAAGAATGTGCATCTCTGTCCATGCCCAGGGTTACACAACCCCATCCAAGCAAACACAGACTGCCCTGGCACAAAAGTGGTCGCATCACATAACCTAAGAGAACAGACGCCACAGGAAGTTTGCTGGAACAACTACTCCAGATACCTGTGCACAGCCTCGCAGGACCCACCCTGAAAGGTAAGTACTTGGTTGGTGTTTTTTATTAGCATCACCTATGATAGTGTGTGGTGGGCCGGTTGTGGTAGCCCAGGTTGCCGTGGATGCTTCCCCCCCCCACAGACTACTTCAAAATCATCTTATCTGACAGTTTTGAAAGGTACAAATGAAACATGGTTGCTTCAGTTTGATATGGTTTAATACAGTTGTTTTTGTCCGAGCGTGTGTCTCTATTCTTCTACACAAGGACACAGACAGACACACACACCACCAAAAAATGAACTTTTTTTATACCAGGTTTACATTCAGGATAGAGACAGGTTAAAGCAGGTCCAGGCAGTACATCACAGTAAATGAAACAATGCATTTTACAATGCCCAACAAACCACCAAAAGACCACAAAACAACGGACCTTCCCTCTGCCCTGGGGGGGGGAGAATGGCTAGGTCACAGGTCAGGGTGCTAAATGAGGAGGACAGACCACAGAACATCTTGTCGAACCACACAGTAAGGTGAAACTACATAAACATGCACAATGTTTATACTGTAGTATTTCATACTTTCTAACAGTTCCTAATTTTGACACAGAAACTTATCTTTAGTGCTCAGAAGCCCCTTGTACGAGGGAGGTAAGCATGGCATGGACCCAGCAGACTGGCATACATGTTGAAAAAAATATTTCTGTGCCAGTATGCCTGTCCACCCCTCCCTCCTCCATCACCAGTGGCCAGAACCATTTTTTTCAGCATGTGTACCAGTCCGCCATGGTCAGCACAGCAGCACAAAGCTGGCAGGGCAGCAGAAGGCACAGCAAGCAACAGTGAATTAAATGTCCATGCATAAAGCTACAGCCCACTCTCCCCACCCCAGACCTGCAAGGCCACTATCTCCACCCAGACTGGCCAGCTCAGCTACTCTCTGCACCCTGATGGACTTGCACAGCCACTCCACACACTCTGTGTCCACCCCACTAGCACAGCCACTCTCCCCACTGCACCAGCACAGCCACTCTCTCCACCCCACCCAACCAACACCATTTCCAGATCCATTTATCTGGTATCCGCTCCAGGGATCCAGGTCTGTGCCTCCCCATCACAGGCACACAAAAATAAATAAAACCACATTTTATACTGCATTTTGTTTATGTTTCTTTCTTTGTCTGGAAAGAGAGATGTTGAGCTACCGGTCAGCACAGTTTGCCTGGTATACAATTACAACCCCACCCCACCGACACAATGCCAGTGCCTCTACCCACCCACACAACAGTGCCCCACCACACCCACACAATGCCTGTATCCCCAACCCCACCCACACAAATGACCAGTGTCCGCAACACCACACACACACACACACACACAAGACCAGCAGTGTCCCCAACCCCCCGCACACACACGACCAGCAGTGTCCCCAACCCCACACACACACGATCAGCAGTGTCCCCAACCACACATACACACACACACACACACACAACCAGCAGTGTCCGCAACCCCACCCACACACACGACCAGTGTTTCAACCCCCACAAAAAAAAATCATGGCCAGTCAGTAGTCGCTATAACAATAGCCAGGTAGTAGTATAATCATTTCTTTAGGGTGCATGTTTTAGTGCAAGATTTTTTTTGCTAGTCTTGTAACACTGTACAGGGGAGAATACAAAAAGCTACCCCTTTGGTTGTGTTTGCCATGCAATGAAGACAGAGACAGCAAGGCCAAGGAATCTGTCTGTTTCACCCCTCCACAGTGGACGATCGGAGAAATCAAAAAAGTGAGAGATTACTTTTACAGCCAGGTAAAGGATGAGGGGGAAATAATGTTTCAACATTTACTAATGTTCGTATGCTAGCTGCAGGCACAGGTCAGTGAGATACATCCTTTGACAGGTAAAGGATGAGGTGGAAATTACGTTTTAACATTTACTTATGTTTATATGCTAACACCCAGTCAGCAAGCACAGAATGTCCCCCCTCCTAACCAACACGGACAGTCCACCAGAAACCCAGTCAGCAAACATGGACAGTCCCCCCTTCACCCCACGTACAAGGACAGTCCCCCCCAGACACCCGAACAGTCCCCCCTCCCCACCAGACACCGGACAGCGAGCATAGAATGTCTCCTCCCAACCGACAAGGACAGTCCCACCAGACACCCAGGCAGCCAGCAAACATGGACGGTCCCCCATATCCCACCAAGGAGAGTCCCCACCCCGATATACAGCTAGCAAACACAGAATTTCCCCACCCCACCAACATGAATAATCCCCAAACACCTGGCTAGCAAACACGGAGAGTTCCCTCTTCCCAACAACATTGATAGTCTGTCCTAGACACCTGACCAGCAATCACCAACATTCACCCCCCATAAGCCAACATGGAAAGATCCCCCCAGACACCCGACCAGCAAATAGTGCCCCCCCCCACAAGACACCCGCAGGCAAACATGGACAGTCCCCTTTCCACAATTATGGACAGTCCCCCCAGACAAATGGCCAGCCAAGTCCACCAAACAATGGCTAGTGTCACCACCCCACCATCACAGCCAGTGTCCCCACATCACCATGGCCTGTGTTTCTACCCCACCAGACCCAGGATAGAAAACAGACTGTCCCCCCAGCCCCACCAAACACTGACCGCCCTCCCAGTCCCAAACACTAACCACCCTAGTACCCAAACACTGATCGTCCCCCCCAGCCCCACCAAATGCAGGCCCTCCCCCAGCACCAAACACTGACCATCTTCTCAGTGAGTCAGCCCCAAAACACACAGACTGTCTTCCGACCCCAACCCCACAAAACAGACCATCCCCCCAGCCCATCCAAACACAGACCATCCAGTGAGTTTCCCCAACAACCCCACCACACCAGTAGCACAGTAACGGTGTGTCCCCACCCCACCAACATGACCAGTGTCCACACCATACCAAACAAATAGGCCCCCCACCCACCTCACCAACATGGACAGCCTCAACAGCCAACAAATCCCCTCCCACCCAAAGAAACACAAGCTGACAGCAAACCTCCACCCACCCCCAGACACATGGCCATGGCCAAGACAACCCCCAAAAAACACATTTCTGGATGTGAATAGTATTAATTTCAACAACCAGCTTGCAGCACAGTTACTCACCAAATCAGTAAAGGCACAGACAGGGCAGCATGCAGCAGGGCACAGCAAGGCCAAGAAGGCAGATCAGGTAGCCGAGTCTCTCCCAACATTCCCGTTCCTCTCCCGATTAATCCCCTGATGAGACAGTAACTCATTTTTTCTGACACCAGATGAATGTGTCGCATTATGGGTCTGCTATAGCCTGCATGACCACCAGCTTCTTCACTGTTCTGGGCCTGGCTGTTCACTGACCTGAATAATCCATCTCGGTGGACTGTGGAACTGGTGGGCAATGGGTGTGGTGTGGGACTCACCGACAACACGGTAAATCTTTTTCTGGCCTTCTGGACACAGGAGCTGGGTGTGCAGGCAAGCCTGGCCGTGCCTCAGACTCACTGTAATTGTACTACTCGCTCCTCCACCTGGTCTGTCCGGTGGTAGAGGCCTTGTGGCCGCAGACCTCCTAGGCTCTTGGGGATGGGAGGCTCAGGTGGCAGCGAGAGAGCCCAGAGCACAGCTGGCTGTACTGAGAAACAGAGAGTAGGTAGTCAGAGGACTCGGGTGAGGTATATTTAAACTGGGCTGTTCAGGACAGGAGGAGGGTGGGAACACTAGACTGACTGAGACACTGGTGACACCTGACAGACAACCAACGACTGCTGCTCGACATCCTCGAATAGCTATCTCTCCTCAGCCCTACGCTATATGGATGCTGCTGCTGCTCCTTCATGGAAGGCACACAGACAACTAAATTGCACCACTAATGGAGTACAGCTCATGCGATGGCACCAGCTTGCAGCACTCTCTGATTGGCTGTAACATGCAGGCTACTATGGTTGCAGGCTTGCAGCCAATTGGAAAAGGGGATAGTTTTTGTTTAAGAGACACGGCACTGCGCCGCCACCCCCCCCCCTCCCTGCCCTGGAGAGGTGCAGGCAGTCCGGGCATAGCCCTGAGCCCATTCAATATTAAAAAAAAAAATGATAACCAGAGAACGGTGGCTGGGCTCCTAAAAAAGTCCTGGTCTAATTTCTCAGGGGGCAGCTTGCCCCTCTGCCCCCCCACAATCTACGCCTATGCTCAGCAGCTAAAGGCCCTTTCTCTCTCTCCTCTAGCTGAATATTAATTGCTCTAGTGGGGCTGCAAGCATAGGATTAATTTGGCTGACTACAAGATGCAAGCCCTGACCTGTTTTCTAAATTGTGGGATAGGTGCCTATTAGAACAGTTGGAACCCAGTACTGTAAAACAAGTTGCTTACGAAGTAGCAATGTCCCAGCAGTGTCCCAGCAGTGCACCTGGCCAAGTATTTGTGTAAGCAATTCTGATTGCAGTAGTAGCATTTTATAACATGGTCAAGAATTTGACATGGCTGCTTTGATACCGAGGTATTCTCTTACAGTTAAAGTTAAATAAGCTAAAGAAAAGTTGGCTAGCATATCATTATACCGGAGAGTATTTGAGGCTCTAATAGTGGGACACTGGAGCAGACACACACGCGGAGATGGAGATTGCCATTCAGTCCGCTTAGTTTAAAGTGAAGGAGAGGTGCAGTGTGAGAAGCCTACCTGGCACATACAGTTTATGCTTTGGTGAGAAATGCCATGTAAGCTAAGCAAGAAATTGTAGCAAGAAATTATATAAGTAAGTAAAGTGAAATAAATAAGATTTTAAATTGCATTTAAAAATGAGTAACTAATTATCATTCCTAAAAGATAGAAAATAAAATGGGAATAAGTTAAGGGTTTAGGGGCGAGTTCAAAAATACTCTATGGGTAAGATTAGTATGGTTTATATACAGCATTGCATACTGCATTTCATTGTGCTGTTTTAAATTGCAAGTTTTAAATCTCAAGTTCCTCTTTTGTATTATTTATATATATCTTATTTTCATATATTTATACTATTCATATGCCCCTATATTATCAAGTGGTACTTTTTTTTCACCCCCTGTGGCATATAAAAATTTGAAGATAAAGTGGGCAAAGAGCACATGTGAGCTGAAGGACCATGTAGGACTGTCTTATCTGTGGACATTAAAATTGACTTTCTCAGCTATCCAAAGTGAAGTAACTCAGAACGCCTTTAGAAGTACTATCCTAAGGATAATTGGATTATCTGATTTACTGGACTGAAAAGAAGGGAAGCCTGCCTGCTTTCTAGAGTTGAACAGAACAATCCTACTAAAGAGGGGCAATTGTGTGAGAACCTTAGAGCGTGGGTGATGTATACTGAAAATCATCTGTGGAACTGTTAAATCTTAGCTTGTTAGTTTGCAACTGCAACAAAAAATGACTCTTGGGGACTAAAATAACCCTGTGTCCATGAACTTTTGAACTACTACTTTTAGTATTTAATTGTGAAAGAGCCTACATTGTGAAGGTTTATTAGATTTTTTGTCTTATACTAATATCTGGCAATACAGTAGATATTTATTGCCTATTGATTTTTTCTGGGTACTCAGCTTTACCAAGTTGTGATGATTTTTGCACATTAATTCTCTTCTTTTTGTAATATTCTGTTTGTAATATTTTTATAAACTGATATTTTAAATTAAGTTGCATTACAGTGCCTGCAGTTACCTGAAGTGGGAGAGGTAGAGACGACAAAGAGAAAGAAGAAAAGGAGGAGGGGAAAGTTAAGGGGAAGGGCTTCTTTTCCCTAAAGATGTTAGCCCTTAAAGTATTTAACAAAAAGCAAAACACCTCACTGGGGGGGGAGGGGGACTCGGTAAACCCTGCAAAGGGAAACTATTAAACAAGAATATAGGGATATCACACACATCTACACCAAAGAGTGACATTACAAAATTTATATTTAAAACATCTGTAGGTACAACCCTGACTCTTAATAAAGAAATTATATCCAACTCTGCAAATGTGTTGGTACAGAAAGAAATAACAGAGTTGGTTACTACTCACACAGATGAAACAAGGAAAAAGCCAGATAGGAAGCATAGGACAGAGGGGGGATTAAAGTCAGGAGAGGAAGAAGAGTCAAAGCTGAAGATTGACTTTTCTAACATATTTAATAATCTGTTAGTACTTAATAGAGAGGTTAGCAGAATGAGAGAATCCATCAGAGAGGATCATAATGTTCCCAAAGATCCAGAAAGCAATGTCACTGGATGAACAAAAGGATGAACTAGAGCAATCAGGACTTATAGAGGGGCAGGCTTCGCACATGACAGCTGAAGACTGCTCCTGGTCCAGGAATCTGGGGAGCCTGATAGTTCTTTATAGTTCTGGATATAGAAGCTATAGCAAGGGATGTGATTTGCACTTTAAGGGACCCATTCCAGGCACATCTACTGCTGTATAAACAAATGATAGAGATATAAAAGACCTAGCCTTCATAAAAGGTATTTGCATAGATAATAAGAAAAAACTGGATCAGACTCATAATATTACACAGCCTAATTCAGAACTACAAGACCCACAAAAAATGACAAGAACAGATAGGGCTGAAAGTGTGGTCACCACTGAGGCTGAATCAGTGGGTGACAATAACACTGAAGAAAGTAAAGCCAAGAAAGTGACTGAATGTGTGATGCTGCCAGAAATAGACAAGAGGGTTGACAGCATATGTAGAGATTGGAAAATTTTGTTTCCAACCCTCTGGAATAAAGGAGAACAACAGGAAGGTATAAAGAAAGAGAAAAGCAAAAAAACAAAGAATGAACAAAAGAGGCGCAGAAACAAGATAGAAACAGTTAGCCTCATAGATGATTGCTTGGATGAAAAGAAAAGATATTCAAGATTGCAGTACCTCGGGCAGAAACTCTGGAAAACCAGTATCATAATACAGCTGAAAACAACACACTAGATGCAGTAAATATAAAAAGGAGCAGGGGAAGAAAGACTAGGAAAGGCAAGAATAAGGTATCCAGGAAAAAAGGGCAATTAAAGCAGTTAAAGAAAACATAAAGAGAGCCAGAAAGAAGGCCACACTAGAATGTAAACAGATAGAAAACAAAGACATGGAAACTGAAGCAAGGGAAACAGTCCCTGGTGTTGTACAAGATAATGGGGCATGAAGGGAAGAGGAAGACACAAAGGGGAACCGAATCAGGAAGAAAAAAGAACTAATGAAATCTTTAAGAACTTTAAAAAAAAAAATATCAAGACAGATTTTGTACTACCATTATACAAAATGGTCTATATACCAGATGAGACAAATAAAAGTTTGGATAGAATGGTTAGAAACTTACTAGGGGCCTCTATGAATGGATGCAGACAAGTGTTAGACAACATGAGTATAGTTAGACCAATAAAAGAAGCAGAACTAGTATTGCTAGTCTCAGACCAGTTTTACATCTTAAAATCAGTCTATTAAATGGGGCTACAAATAGGGGAAATAGCAACACTAAATGATTTGTTCCCTGAATTTTATGAAGTAAAAGGAAAAATGAAGGAAAAATATAACAACAGGATCTCAATATTTGGTTTAAAACAGATTGTGGAAGGGCCTGTTCGGTCCACTATCAGGTCTGCCTGGTGGGTATCCTTGTGTGTCCTGTTATCTGTAATTGTTTAAGTGTTTATATGTTTGTGCATCTTACATGGATGGGCCTTCCATGTATGTTGTATGTTGTTGTAATGTCCCCCCCCCCTCGCTGGCAGTGTCCTGCTAGACCTGGGCTGTATACAGAGTTAAGCATTATGAGGGCTAAAAGTCTTGTTTTGTAAGCCATTTTAGGATTAGGAAAACTGTAGATTTTGCTGTCATAGTCTGTCTCAAGCAGTTATTACAGTATCCTAAACTCTGTAGCTAAATTATTCCTAGTTATTAGGTTCCCATGAATTATTACCTGTTTATACAGTTTGCCCCTTTGTACACATTGAGGTTTTCTCTATTGTACTGCAAAATAAATCTTTACAGGAGCCCAACAGCCCATATCTGTGGAACTGTTATTGAAGTCACACTGCCACACAACAGAATTATGTCTTACTAATATTATGGGTTCGGTAGTGGCCACGGTGGTAAGCGGGGAAGCGGCATAATTTAAAAAGGTATAGGAGTTCACTTACTCTGAATGATTTTTCTTATATGAATTGTTTTGCTGCCTAAAAGAAAGAAAGAAAACGTACACATGGCTTCTCTGAGCTGAAACCACAGAAAGGTCATTCTGAGGGAGTTATTTCTGTTTGCCTCTCGGCTGTATGGTGTCTCTTTGAGGAAACCTGTAGGTGCAGCTCCTCGAATATACGCACTGTCGCAAAAGTAGCAAGCCACTACTACAAGAAAAACAGTAGCGCTTAGTTACTTACACTAAAAAAACAGCCTGTCTTGCAAAATAAATGTACTTTGAAGTTTCGGTGATGTCAATGAAGCTGGGTGCAAGTATAAGAGAAAATGTTTACCGCAGGAGTAGAACAACAGCAAGATCCTTCAGTTACCTCCTCAGCAGATCTCTCTAAGAGCCGTCCGGCCTCTTTTTCATTACCTTTATTCCAGGATCTTCTGGAGGAGGGACTTACTGAATGATTGCAAAACATAAAACAGGATCCAGACATTATTATGGTGTGTTAAAGTTGTACAACTTTTAGTTCCATGATTGTAAAATATATCAACGGTGCAACTCAGATAAACAGAGATTTAAAAGGGAATTAAAACTCATATTCTAATTTTGTTGGAGTGACAGCTAGGGTGGACCAGTCCTAGAGTCCAGCCCTCTTTATATTCTGTACAGAGAGAGAGCAAAATTCAGATTCGAACAGGGTGTTGAAGGAGAAACACCCATCCAGACTAGTTACTGCTAGTACTGCAAATTATAGCCTCCTGCTGTATATTTATTTTTTGGTTGCTGAAGTTAAGCTGCATTTATTTTCTTTCCTTCATTTATTTCTTTTGTTGTTGAAGTCCGTTTTCAATTTTGTTCTGTATATATTGAATACAATAAGAAATGTAAGCTCTATAATGGTGCATGTGTCCATCTGTTACCCTACATCCTTTCGCACAGATGCATAAGGAAAATAATAAGAACATATGGGAAAAACTGATGGATACATTAAATATTCTGTTAAACACACAAGTCTGCATCCATGAGATAAAGAATGCAGAATGATGGGAAAGAGATGGGCAAATAGTTGTTTGGGCCAAAAAAGGGAGTACGATGAAGTTATTACAGAAAAAGCAAAACTCATTAGATGAGTTGGGTATTTTTATCTGTATAGAGGATTACATTTCGGACAACAAGTGTGACTATACAACTCTTCGAAAGGGGACAATATTGGAAACTATGGTTGAAACTTCAAATAAATATGAGGTGCTTTCCAGTCTGAATCAATGACAACCATCTGACGGGGTACAGGGAAGGAGGCCACAGGGATCCAGACAGGAAGATGAACAAAAAAGTTACAGAGGTAAAGATGATAAAAAAAACTTCTTTCAGAAGTGGAGTGGCCCATATATTAACTTGGAATTCATCAGGCATAGGAGATAAATTAGGAGATCCAGAGGTGGTGAGATATTTACGCACCTTTGACTTTCTATGTATCCAAGAATCCTGGGTGACAGGAGATATATTTCTAGATGGATGCAAATCCTACTCCAAAAAGCAGAAAGGCATAAAAAATATGGCAGAAATGTGTGTGTGTGTGTGTGTGTGTGTGTGTGGGTTGGGAGGGGTCCTAATCATCTTCTGCAGATTAGATAGTAAAATAAATTACTAAGGAAATTCCCACTAAGAGTAAGAGTATTCTAACAGTGCAGATTTCAGGAACTAGGCAGGAAGACATATTCCTTATAAATATTTATGCCCAACCTGATAATAGCAGATATGGGGATAAAGACTAGTTACCACATTTAGAATCAATTTTGGATGATTTACAAATGAATAACCAAACAGGGAATATTATTGTTATGGGATACCTAAATGCAAGATTGGGCAGTTTGCAAGGAATATCAAGGGATATTAAAGACACCTTGGTACAGATGGACATAGGAGACCTGTCAGTGGTTAGAAATGCTAGGGGCTTAACTACAAATGCCAGATGTATAGGAATACACAAGGCCATGACAGAGAGAAATTTTTTATTATTAAATGGTAGAATAAAAGGGGAGCAACAAGGAGAATTCATTTTTATTGGAGGAAATGGCTCATCAATAATTGATTATGTTTGGGTCAATATCAATATGTTCCCCAAATGTGCCAGCATGAAGGTAATAATTAAACCTAAAAGTCAAAATTCTGCTGTGGAAATGTCGATCAAATCTATAGAACATTATTTTAACAAAAACACGAGAATGGCCCCTCAGGAAATTAAGAAAAAAAAAATGTATAGGGTGGCAAACAATAGAAGATAGAGAACTAATACAGTCTCTAGATGAAAGAGGAATTCTAGGGAACCTTGAGACTTTTGCAAACTGTACAGAGATTAAGATAATAATCGCAGAATATAATGTAATTATGAGCAACGTACGTAATATAATCACCAAAGAAGTTAATATACAAAAAAGGGAAGGGTATGCCTGGTATAATAAAGAATGCAAACAGGCCAAAAGACAGCTAAATAGACAGCTGAGGACCCTAACGCAGAATCCAGGTAAAGACAATTACAGGACAATGAATAAATTATGGAGAGAATATAGGATGGTCCTAAAAAACAACAAGGAAAAATATATACAGCAATTATGGACTGAATTAGAAGAGGCTGTACAATCAAAAGATACAAAAAGTTCTGGAGCATAGTAAATAGGGGCACTAAGGATTGCAGGAATGGGATATAAGCTCATATAGAACCAGATGTATGGGTAAAACATTATAAGAAGTTGTTTTTTCTGGATAATCCAGGATATAGGGAAAAATGATTAAAATAGGGGAATCAGAAATTTGGATTCCACTGACCAACATTATAACCTTGGATAAGATAGAACAAGCCTTGAATTCCTTTAAAAAACACAAAGCCCCAGGACCTGCTGGAGTACCACTAGATATTATCTATTGATCCAGGACCCAATGGATCCCATTCTTGGAATCTTTATTTAACCTGATTTGGAAACATGGAGTCATACCAGAAAGCTGCAAATTGAATATCATTGTTCCACTATTTAAAAAGGGGGATAAGAATGAACTGGAATGTTACAGACCAATTAGTCTGATTGATTGTACAGAAAAATTGTTCACAAGAATAATAAATAATAGGTTAGTCAGTTGAGTAGATAAGTACAGAGTTATAGATGAAGCACATATGGGTTTTAAAACAGGCCGATCTACTACTAACTAGTTTTTTACTATTTCACACCTTATACATAAATACATAGTGGTAAAAAAACAGAAGTTGTACTGTACTTTTATAGATTTGAAAACAGCCTTTGACAGGGTTAACGGAAATATGTTATGGGAAAGATTAGAGAAATTGGGAGTAGATAGAACCTTCTTGGAAGTAATCAAATTACGTTATCAAAATAACGACACCATTGTCTGATATAATGAAAAAGGCAAAACAAGTAACTGGTTCGAATCAAATGTGGGGGTTAAACAGGGCTGTGCACTTTCATCCATACTGTTTAACCCATACTTCCAGACAGTGTTACAGACTATGCGTGCAACAGAACATCACATGCCAAAAATAGGCACAAGAGCCTATCCATATCTGGCATATGCTGATGATGTTGTACTACTTTCCACAAATTTTCTAGGAATGAAAAAAAATAAGTAACTTTGCAGCAAAATGCGACCAGGCAGATTTAAAACTTAATTAAGAAAAACTAAAGCAATGGGGCTGGATATTCAAACTGCGCCCGAAAAGTGCGCAACAGCAAGAGCAAGCGCAAGTCACTTGCGCACATGCACAATCGTCACGATATTCAAACATAGAGCAAGGCCAATTGTGCAAGCAGCCAACATCTGAATATCGCACAAACTGCGCCATAGCGCAACCAGGGAGGGGAAGCTGAGCAGATATGATGCACCATAGCGCAACAAGGCCAGCCCAGCTGAGCAGTCCAGAGGCCCATAGGGCAAGCAATGACACCCCCAGCAGCATAGCAATGGAACAGCACAACCAGAGAGGTAGGCAGAGGCCCACAACCCATGCCACAGATGGGCACAGGGACACACTGCAGAACTAACAATGCACCCCCACACCCCAAGAACAGCACAACTGGGGGAGGGACGGAATATCAACCGGCCCATGGGGACAAGCAAAGAAAGCACATCCCGGCTGTGTTACTGCAACACCCCCACTGGCAAGCTGAGACTGCCACACAAAGGGGGCGGACCACCCCAGTGTCCAGCAGCCCCCTCGTGTGCACAGCACACCCTGCACTGTGACCCCAAGACACCACCCATGAGCAGTGACTGTGACCGCTACTGCAGGACTCCCCAGGCCCCCGCACAATGCAACCATGTACCACCGAACCATCAAGCCAGACCCACCAGGAGCACCCAGCGTGTGTGGCAGCACACGGCCAGTCCGGCTGAAAGCCACCACCACACCAGGGACACCCCCATGCACACACACACACACAATCCCAGGACAATACCACACCAGATGCCATGCACGCCACTGCAACTGAGCACCCATAGCCAGCTGCAAATCAGAGACCACTACAGTATTCATACAAAATAGATTTATAAAAGAATATCAGCACGAACACACAACAATAAACTATGTACAGAGAGATATATACAAGAAAGGGGTGGGGCTACGGGTACAAGGTAGGGGTGGGTAAGGGGCAGGGGTGAAGAACTTGGTGAGGGAAGGCAGGTGTGAGAAGGGCAAGGGGTAGGTGGGACAGCTACTGTCCTCCAGGCTGCACAGCAGCAGGTTGCCCCTGGTCTCGTGGCCTCCTCCGTCATCTGACACCCCTCCGGTGCATCTCCTGCAGAATGGATAGGGACACCGTGGACACCTCCAGCAGGTGGTGGACAGCCCACTCAATCCTGTGCAGGACCCAGACACCTAGGGCAAGGGAACAGAATCAATGGCTGTGACTGTCCACAACCCTGAAGCCCACTCAACATGCATGGCATATAGCCAAGTGCCCCACCCCTGTGATGGACTGCACCCACTCACAGTGACTGTGCACAAGAGAAGCCCAACCAGGCAGCAACAGCCATGTGTGCCACTGCACACCCACCCCACCCATACCTAGCACAGCACAACCAAGGCTGTCCAGTGATGTGGCTATGTCCTGGGAAGGTAGTGCCACAGCCATGTGCCCAGTGCATGCATGGACCACCAGTGACGCACTCACAGACGTGCAGTGCCACTGGACAGTGCTGACTGTCACACGTCACATGCATGGCAGTGTTGTCCATGGATGGAGGCCGTGCCCCCCCCACAGCATGCAATAGCATCCATGTTGTAATGACACTCACCCTCATCTAGCCGCTGCATCAGGTGCTGCAGCTGCAGCTGCGGCTGCTGCTGTTGCTGCTGCTGTGGCTGTTGCACCCCTCCTCCGCCAGCCACCCTGGCACCGCCATCCCATGCCTCAGCCCGTGCCTGCCTCCACTCCTCCATGCCTGTGGGAGACAAAGGAAGAGAAAAACATCAGTGAGATCCCAAAGCAGACAGCCCCTTGCCCCATTGAGTGTGCCTGCCCACACATCCAGACCCAAACAGCACACACCTGCAAACATCCTCACAGCAAACCACAGCCCAACCCACCCCCATGCGCAGATTACATTACGCAGTCACCCATGCAGACAATACCGGTGCATATACAGCACACCCATCTGGCCTGGGCACAATGCCCCTCCTGGCACTTGACCTGAGGTGCGCAAGCAGAGCACGCTCCCTCCTCTGCAGGTTGCCATAGCGGTGCCTGCACTGTTCAGGGGCCCTCCTCCACCCAGTGGCCTGCTCCAGGGCAGCGGTGACCTGCTGCCACACATGGGTGTGTGGCACCTGCAGGGGCACACCCTCGCGAACAGTGAGCCATAGTGGGGCTCCACCACAGCCACCAGGTTGTCTAACTCCAAAGCCCCCCATTGTGGTGCTCTCCTGCGTGTCATTGTCAAACTGTACAGTGGCAATATGGCGCTCAGCAGCGCGGCAGCCCCACGTGGAAATGTTGTGCAATACAACTCCATCACTGCCTATCGTGCTGTTCGGACAGCGCCGTCGGTCCACATCGCACTGTCACCGAACAGCGCGATAGAGCCGTACACATGGCAGATGTACAGCGCCAGGGGGCAAAGGTCGTGCACAAGGTCATGGGTCAGTGGCGCAAGGCCACGCACAGCGCCATCGGATGTCCACACATCCTGTGCGATCGGACACCTGCGTGCCAGTGCCACAGTGGACTATTGCGCAGTACTGCCACTGCGCCATGTGGTGACCAGCGCTGTAGCGCCATTGGCACAATGGTGGCCATGGCCTGAATTGCCGATCGCGCACAGCACGTCATCAGCGTGGCAGATGCCTGTGTAAGCTACCTGGGCATGTGCAATGTAGTGTACCACACAGTCACAGATATGCGCCATTGGCTCAGCCGGCTCAACCATATTGCGCAAAGCGCAATGGCGCGATATTCAGCCGGCACATGCAAATCATCTGATCAGCCAATCAAAGGCGCAGTGACGCGATTTGCATCTCATTACAGTTGCTCCACTCCTAATTTGCATGCATTGTGCTATAAATGTGCGACATTGGGCTGTGCTGGCCAGATTCGGTTACTGCAGGTGAGAGGTGGGTTGCATGCTGTGTGATGTTCTGGACAATGGTCATGGGATAATGCTGTAGACTGCACAGTGACAGGTGTCCACTTCCACCCATACAGATCAACATGACAGAGCAGAGCCAAGGCGAGGGTGAGGATGGTGGGCGGAGGAGGAGGCCCAACTTCACCACGGCCTACCTGGAGGAGAAGCCACTACTGAGTGGATGGCGGGGCACCCCTCAGGCCCATGTAGCTGCATGGGAGGGGGTAGCTCAGGCAGTGAACCTGCACAGAAGCCACCAGTGCTCCGTGCAGGAATGCAAAAAGAAGATGGGGACAGACCGCAGGAGGGTGAAGGAGAAGGTGGCAGCCCTCAGGGCGGCACGTGCTGGCACAGGCGGGGGCCAGCCAGCGGTGGCGGAGCTGACCCCAGCTGAGGACCGACTGGCTGCATCAATGCAGTGGAGTGCTATTGAGGGCGTATCAGGAGGTGGATTCCAGACAGGTGGAAGCCCATCACTGCATGGTATGACATGGTGGTGGTGTTGGGGGGAAGGTTGTTCACATGCACTCACATGTCCTCACTTTCTGTTACAGATCCTGTTCATCTTCAGGGGATGGTGGTGGTGGGTCCAGGCAGTGAGGAAGACCTTCTGGACATGGAGGAGGGTCCATCCACCTCTGTCACCAGCCAGCATGCACTGCACCAGCATGCACACCGGGCTGCCAACTCTGGTGTCGGTGAGTCAGGTGTGGGGGGTGCACAGCCTGTGTCTCAGCAGTCTGGCATGCAAGCATGCCAGCACGCTGTGACTGTGGCTGTAGCATGTACCTGCACCACTGATGATGCAAGGACTGCAATGGGCAGTGACATGTGTGTGTCCCATGATGGACACACAGCAGGCCAGCACATGCCCCTGGGCCTAGCTGGTTCCAACGTGTGTGCCAACATGTCAGCACAGTCCCAGGCTGTGCCTGTCAGCACCGGTGGGGCAGGTGTCTGGCACTGTTGCGGCCACAGTAGTGGAACGAGTGGTCCCTGGAGCACAGCGGTTGGAGGGGCAGCAGCAGCAGTCACCCACCAGGTCTGGGAGTACAGTGTCCAGCGGTGGCACATGCCCACCGCCCTTTGATATGCCAATTCCTGGTCCTGGTGAACAGCGCCCACCCTCAAGGGGTGTTGAGCATCAGGACCTTCCATACCCTGGGGGACAGGATGCCGTTGTGGCAGAGTACCCATTTGAAGAGCACACCCGCCTGCTGCGGGAATCAGTACAGCAGCAAAGGCGGGTTGCAACGTCCGTGGAGGCACTGTGCATGGCTGTGGAGCGGCACAGCAGGGACTGTGCTCTGATCCTTGCAGAGATGGTCCATATGCGGATGGATGTGACCGCCGCCATTGACAGGCAGACCCAGGCATTGGTCGCTGTCGGGCTGCATTGGCACACAGGCAGGTGCCCTGTACCGCGCACCTCACACAGTATGCTCTCCACTCCCCATTCCCGGCATCGTGCGACACCCAGCCTGTCGACGCCGGGTTCTGCTGTGGGCATCCCGAGCACCCCTGGTGCAGGTATGTTTGGCATACTACAGACCCCAGTGCAGACAAGGTCGCGATCGCGCAGTGGGACCCTTGGTGGTCCATCGGTGCCACCCCATGTGGCCCCTGCTCAGCCTGCCAGTACTGTTGGGTCACGGTGGGGCTGCCCACACATCCGCAGTGGCCATGGAACAGTGCAACATGACTGACCTGTCTCCCAGTGCGGCCCTGTCTGGTGCTGCCCCTGTGTGCACTGTGCGCATGGTGGGCAGTGCACTGGTGGGTGCCCTGCACATCACGCCGACATACGGACCACCTGCACACCATCCTGACTGCTGTCCACAGGTGCGTGTGCATGATGATGCCTGCATTGTACTGTATACCAAGGTGCAAGGGTGCCCTAGCATCTGACACACGCATTTGGACAGTACAGGTGGTGGTGTGGTCTGTGGATCTGTGTGTTTGCCATGTCTGTTCCTGCTCTGCTGTGCACCTGCCCATGTATGCTTTGTGCCTGTGTGTGTGTGTGTGTGTGTATGTCCATATGACTGTTCACCCCTCCCTGATGGTGTGTTTGTGTGCCTGGTCCCTTCCACTCCCCTTGCTGTCATGCACCCCTGGTGTGTTACTCTGTGTGCCTGTGGGTTCCGCCAGGACAGTGTTGGTTGCACATGGCCCCTTGACTTACCTGTGTCGTGCATAATGCTCCTCCGTGATGGTGTCCTGGTGCAGCTGGGCCTGCCGGATCAGTCGGGGGTCCCGCTGTCTGGGGGGGCTGCTCATCACCGGCGCAGCTGGCGTCCCCATCGCTGTCCCCCTCCTTGACCTGAATGGCTATCCCACAGTCTTTGGCCATGTTGTGCAGGATACAACACGCCAGGAATATCCCACAGGCCTTTGAGGGGCTGTACTGTAGGGCACCGCCGGAGGTGTCTAGGCATTGGAAGCGTGCCTTGAGCATCCCAAACACCCGCTCGATGATGTTGCATGTGTGGCGGCATGCGCCTCATTATAGCGTTGCTGCGATGGGGTCATGGGGCGCCGGTATGGTGTGAGCAGCCAGGGACAGAGTGGGTATCCGCTGTTACCTGTGTGGAGATGGTGGAGATGAGTATCATGTTCAGGTCCATATTGCCAATATCCCTGTGTGCCACTACCATAGCACCTGTGGCATTCCCACCCTGCCCCACATTTGCAATTCCTACATGCGTACTCACCCACTAGATGGCCTGTGGGGATGTCCCAACTCTCGAATCGATGGCACAGTGTGGACTGATACCATATAAAGGCATCATGTGCTCCGCCAGGGTGTGTGGCACAGACATTGATTATGCGCCCAGTGGCATCACACACCACCTGGCAGTTGACACTGGAATAGCCCTTCCTGTTCCTATATGCAGCCCCATCGGGGCCAGGTGGCGTGTGAATGGCCACATGGGTGCAGTCTATGGCCCCTAGCATGCCAGGCATACGTGCTACCCTGTGGAACTCCTGCATGTTTGCTGTACACTCTGCCGCGGTGCTGGGGAACTGGATGTGCTCCGCAGCATGTGGCAGCAGTGCGCTGAGGAATTGGGTGAGGATGCGTGACGTGGCTGACTGTGTGATGCCTGTGGTGTCCCCTGTCGGCCTCTGGAAGGTGCCCGTGGTGAGCAGGCACATGCAGGCTGTCATCTTGGTCTCCACCGACAGAGCGTGACTCCGTTGTGAGGATGCCTGCATCACATCACTGCACAGCTCACAGAGCCATCTCAGTATTGCCCTGTTCAGGTGGTACTGGCCCACGATCTCTACATCTGTGTACAGCTCAAAGCTGATGCTGGCACGGTACTGCCTGTTGGGGGCGTACCGCCGATGGGCCCTTCCACAGCCACGTCCCCTGCAGCATGCATTCTCACCCCCTCATTAAAGCTTCCATGTGGAAGCTGGCACTGTCCATCTCCTGGCTTGTGACCCCCGGCTGATGTTGCTCTGTTACCCCGCTGTCCTGACTGCTACCTCCACTGCACCGGTACCCCCGCTGGCCTCTGCAGCCTATGGCCCACACAACTTCCCTTGCCTGCCCTGTTCTGGACTGTCACTGTCTGTCTCCCTGTTTGTCTCGCTTGGCATCTCTGCAGCATTCTTGCTCCTCTTCTCCAGAGCCTTTTATTTTGGCTCATTTCTGCTCGGCGCAACTTCCGAGCTGTTCAGCTGTTTAACATTCATAACCTTTGAATATTGCATTGCGCCTTTATGCAGTGATCCACCCTTCAGTTGACCATGCCGCTATTTGCATTGCGCTGTTGCTCAGCCTGTTTTCGGTGGCATAACTGCCTCCTGCTGAATATCGCAGAATGGCGCACTTTCAGACTTGCGCATGCGCAACCCTATTGCGCATGGTGCAACCCTTTTGAATATCCGGGCCATGGTCTTCAGTGGCAATAATACAGCATACAAATACATAATCAATAATCAGAAATTAGAGGTAGTAAAAGAATTCTGTTACCTAGGGATATTACTAACACAAGAAGGCACTTGGAGAAGACATATCCCAGAAGCAGAAAATAAGGCAAAAAAATCCTTCCAACCCTTAATCTATCTTCCTATAAGTATGGTGGAAAATCACTGAAGTGAAATACCAAAGTAATGAATGCCAAAGTTAGGAATCAGTTACTTTATGGAGCAGAAGTGTGGGGTATAGCAGATAAAATAAATATAGAAACAATCCTAAACAAGTTCTACAAAAGAATTTTAGGTCTACTGAAATGAAAAGTGTGCCATCTGCCATGGTGAGAGCTGAATTAGGACAACTCCCAGTTGAGTGTCAGGTCAAACAAAGACAAGCCATATACTGGCTAAAGATATATGGGATGAACAATCCTAAATTACCAAGATTATACTTGGAAGAAGCAATTACATATGCAAGTCAAAATGTAATTTTTCCATGTATGCAAACAGTGGAGAAAATCCTGAAATCATATGGTTTATTAACAAGCATCATGGACTATTACAGGCTCTCGTTCAATCAGGTAAAACAGAATGTAAGAGAAAGAGTAAGGGACAACTACATTTAAAAAGATCTAGCACTTTGTAAACAGTATAAAGTTTGCAAATGGATGATAAAAAATAAAAGAAATAATAGTATGGAAAGATATTTGACAGTATTGGATAAATCTGATCACAGGAGGCTAGTTACTAGATGTAATAATAATAATACATTTTATTTATATAGCGCCCTTTAACAATGTATCAGAGTGCTGCACAACAAAACAATAATTACAGCAATAAAATATTAAAATACAATAATTAATAAACCACAATGCCATAAAATAATCAATTACAAAATGGCACCAAATGCCAGCTAAAAAAGATATAGAAACATAGAAACATAGAGGTTGTCGGCAGATAAGGACTGCAAGGCCCATCCAGTCTGCCCATTTCTTTTTCTACCTTATAAATGTGCCATCAGCCTTTGCTCTGTCAGTGGCCTATTTATTCATACCCATCTGTATTGCTCCTTTATGCCTATCCCATGCCTGTTTGAAGCCCTGCACTGTATTCATAGCCACCACTTCCTGAGGTAGGCTGTTCCATGCATCCACCACTCTTTCTGTAAAAAAGAATTTCCTCACATTCCCCTTAATCAGCCTCCCTCTAATCTCATGCTGTGTCCTCTTGTCCTGCTATTTTTCTTATAGTTAAACATGTTAGACTCTTTCACCGTGTTAATGCCCTTAAGGTGTTTGAATGTTTCGATAATTTCATCTCTCTCCCTCCTTTGCTCAAGGGTATACATATTGAGCTCCATTAATCTGTCCTCATATGTCTTCTGATGCAGTCCCTGCACCATTTTGGTTGCCCTTCTCTGGACTGCCTCAATTTGGTTAATGTCCTTGTGAAGGTGTGGCCTCCAGTACTGCACGCAGTATTCCAGATGGGGCCTAACCAGTGTCTTATAAAGAGGAATTATTACCTCCCTCTTACGACTTGTGATGCCCTTACTAATACACCCTAACATCCTCCTAGCCTTACCTACTGCTTTAGAGGTCTGCTTGGATGATTTTAGGTCATCGGTGATGATAATGCCCAAGTCTCTTTTTTCCTTTGTGACTGCCAGCAACTCCCCTCCCAGCCTATAGGTGGCTTCAGGGTTTCTCTTCCCTATGTGGATGATCTTGCACTTCTTTGCATTAAATCCCAGTTGCCACTCTTCTGACCATTTTGCTAGTTTATCCAGATCTCTTCTCATTCTGCCCACCCCATCTGGATCATCTACGCTGTTGCAGATCTTGGTGTCATCTGCAAACAGACAAGCCTTACCCTCTAGTCCATGTGCAATGTCACTAATGAAGATATTGAAGAGGACTGGCCCCAGGACTGATCCCTGAGGTACCCCACTGGTGACTTGCATCTCTTCTGACTGTATACCATTTACCACCACTCTCTGTTTTCTGCCCGTCAACCAGTTTTCCACCCAGTTGACCAACTTCTGACCCATCCCGAGCCTACCCAGCTTATTAATCAATCTTCTATGTGGAATAGTATTGAAAGCTTTGCTGAAGTCAAGCTAGGCGACACCAACTGCTCCCCCTTGGTCCACCACTCTGATTACCCAGTCAAAGAAATCTATGAGATTAGTTTGACAGGACCTTCCTTTTGTAAACCCATGCTGCCTTGGATCCTGTGCCCCTATGGATTCCAGGTGTTGCACTATCCTTTCCTTAAGGAGTGCCTCCATAATCTTGCCCACTACTGAGGTAAGACTGACTGATCTGTAGTTCCCTGCCTTCTCCCTGCTACCACTCTTGTGGAGCGTGATCACATGAGCCCTTCTCCAGTCTTCTGGGACCTCTCCTGTGCTCAGAGACTCACTAAACAGTTCTGCTAATGGTGCTGCTAGTTCCACCCTTAACTCCTTATGTACCCTGGGATGTATGCCATCAGGTCACATTGCCTTGTCCACCCTGAGCTTAGCGAGCTCTTGTAGGACCCTTTCTTTTGTGAAGGGAGTAGTGCTCACCTCCCTCTCCCCTGTGTCCATGGTGCTGAGCTGTGGACCCTGCCCTACCTTCTCTTCAGTAAATACTGAGCAAAAGTATCTATTTAGGATAGATGCTTTTACAGGGTCCTCCTTCTCACATGCCCCCTTTTCTCCTTTGAGCTTAGCAATACTGCCTCTGAACTTTCTCCTTTCACTAATGTATCTATAGAAAGTCTTGTCACCTTCTTTTACTGTTCATGCTAGTGTTTCCTCAGTTTGGGACTTTGCCTGCCTCACTGCCTTCCCTGCTTCCCTTAGGGAAGTTTGGTATGCCTCCCTATCTTCATCCCACTATGTTCCCTTATATTTCCTGAAGGCCAGCCTTTTGGCTCTGACCTTTTCTGCTACTGTATTTGAAAACCAAAGTGGTTTCCTTCTTCTTTTGCACTTCCTTTTCTGTCTAACACAATGGGATGTTGCTTCAAGTATTGCATCCTTAATGCTTGCCCACTTTGCCTGTACTCCCTCACCTGTGTTTCTTTTTGCCAGGACTAGCTTAACTCTGTTGGCCATCTTATCAAAGTCAGCTCCTCTGAAGTCCCATATTTTTGCCTTGTGCTGGGATGATTAAGATGTAGTGGCCAAATTGAACCATACCATGCAATGGTCACTGGCCCCCAGGTGACCTTCTATGGAGATCTGTGATCCCTTCCCTGTTAGTCAGTACTAGATATAGGATAGCCCTGTCTCTTGTGGGTTGTTGTACCAGTTGTTTGAGGCCCTCCCCCTGCAGGGAATCCACCATGTGTCTAGTTCTGGCAGATGTTCCTGCTGGTATTGAGCAATCTGTGTCCAGCATGTTGAAGTCTCCCATTATCAGAACCTCCCCTTTAGCTGTCATGTTTTGTATATCTTCTAACAGTAATGTGTCTATGTCCTCCTCCTGGTCTGGGAGCCTGTAGACAACCCCAGTTCTTATGGCTGTCCCATTTCCTGTTTCCAGGGTGACCCACAATTCTTCTGGCTCCTTATGTGTATTCTGAATTTCTGCAGCTTTGATGTTTTCATTGACTTACAGGGCTACTCCACTCCCCCTTTTTGCACCTCGGTCTCTTCTGAACAGTACATAGCCAGGTACTGAAGTCTTCCAAGTGTGGTTACTGGTAAACCACGTCTCACTAATTGCTACTATGTCCAGTTTAGCCTCTGACATTATTGCCTGCAGGTCTGGGATCTTATTTCCCAGTCTGTGAGCATTTGTGTACATGATTTTCCATAGGCCAGATTTCGGTGTGTTAGTTGTTGGGTGAGGTTTGGCATTTCCCATGTGTGTCATATGGGGAAAGGGACCTTTTTTCTTACCTGGTGATGCAAATGAACTGGAAATATGCTGAATCCCTGTTTGACCACTAGCTGAGGGGGGAGGGGTGTTCTTCCCATTCGATGTATGGGGTGCTGCACCCCTCTCCCCATTTACTAGTTTAAATATTCTGCAAAGACGTCAAACTTCTGCCTCAATGCACTGACTCCCTCCTTAGTCAGATGCAGTCCATCAAATTTAAAGAACTTTCGCTCCCAGAACTGTTGCCAGTTCCCTACAAATCTGTGTCCTTTTTCCTGGCACCAGCCCTTGAGCCACATGTTTAGCTTCCCTATCTCCCCTTCTCTGACCTTCCGTCCATCTGCCTCCCTCTCCTAGACTGGCAGGATCTCAGAGAAGGAGATGTCGGATGAAATGGATGACAGTTTGTCACCCAGCCTGGTCAGGTGTTCTTTGGTCTCCACAACTGACCAGCTGGTGAGATCATTAGTCCCTATGTGTACCAGGATGTCAATGTTTTCTCCTGCTTTGTGAACAATTTTAGCAATGCAGTCAGTGTCTCTCCACGCTGATGTACCTGGGAGACATCTGACCATTACCCCTGGCTGGAGATGGGTATCAACTCCCCGAATCATGGAGTCTCCTATGATCAGAAGTTTTTTGGATAGGTCTTAAGGGCAGTCTTAAAGCTCTCCACTGTCAGGCACTCTTAAACCAGATGAGGCAGAGAATTCCACAGGATAGGGGCCGCAAACGAAAATGCCCTGGCTCCAGATATTTTTAGATGCACCCTGGGAATCTCCAGCAAGTGGCAACCCCTCATTGGTCAAGCAGAGTGGCTGAAGAGAGCAGTTAGGATGCACTAGAGCATGCAGGTAGCTCAGTCCCAGTCCATGTAGGGATTTATAGGTCAGCAAACTGACCTTAAAGGTGATCCGCCACTGAACTGGCAGCCAGTGCAGTTCACGCAGCACAGGCGTAATACGACTTTATCGAGATGATCCAGACAACAGCCTTGCCGCTGCATTCTGCACCAGCTGCAGGCAGTGGATATCAACCCCAGAAAGCCCTAGGTAGAGGGAGTTACAGTAGTCAAGGTGTGAAGTTACAAAGGTGTGAATCAGAGTAAACAAGTCACTAGATGGAACCAGGTGCTTAATCTGGGCAATATTCCTCAGATGGGAAAAAGATGATTTAACGACAGCTGATACATGACAATGAAGTGCCAAACCATCATCAAGAATAACCCCCAGATTTTGCACCTGATCAGAGGTCAGTAACTGGGACCCTCTGAGCCAAAGTCCAGAGGGATACCCCATCCCTGACCCTTTTATCCAGCGACCAGGATCAACTACCAACACCTCAGTCATGTCCAAATTAAGTTTTAACCAACTAGTGTTCATCCAGTCCTGGATTTCTGCCAGGCAGTTATTAAAGTCTGAGAGTACACTATCCTGGTTGGGCGCAAAAGACAGGTAGAGCTGTGTATCATCTGCATAACAGTGAAACCTCAACTCATACCATCTCACAATGTCTCCTAATGGCAGCATATACACCGTGAACACCATGGGGGATAGCATGGAGCCCTGTGGTACCCAACAAGACAGAGGGAATACCTCAGAGGAATAAACCCTCAAGACCACCCTCTGAGATCTACCTGTAAACCACCTACAAATGGGGGTTCCTGAAAAGTCTTCCTTGAGCTTGCTTAAATGCTCACTGCCAGGCTGGTGTCCTGCGTTTTAGCAGTTTAAATGTATTGCCAGACAGCACCTGTATAGCCTCTGTGTACTGTCTCTTTAAGAGCTGCCTGGATTGCAGTCATAATTAATCTGAGAGGGAGTTCTGTTAGAAGATGTACTTGTTTGCTGATCATTTGTTAGAGTAGTAATAATACTGCAGTTTGTTCTAACCTGCCTTCTTTGCAGCATGGACAGTTCTGTTTGTTTCCATCATTTTGGTCCTGGACTGCTAAAATGGGCCAACAGTACCTTTGGGGACTCTAAAAAGGACCCTGTCCCCAGGGGCTTTGTGGGAGCAAAATTCTGTAGGAATTGTAGTTTTTGCATTTTGCTGCCAAGACAGACCTGGAGGGGGAGCCCTTGTTGTGACCGACAGAAGAATCAGCCAACCAAACCTTTTGGATCCTGGGGAAATTCCCAGGCTGTCTACAACTAGTTTCAGTTTGAGTTGGGAAGTGAAAGAAGTAACAGCTTGAGATAGTCAAGCAGCAATCCTGTGTGGATTCGCGCGGGAGAACTGTGAAAGGCTGAATTTTGGCCTGCCTGTCTGCCTGCTGTCCCTGAAAGGGAGAAGAGAGTTTATTCGGACTGAATCCGAATTGTGAGGATGATTTAAGCCACAGAACTGCGACCAGGCTTTAACCTGAAGAAGACCGAAGATTTGCTGAATGCAATCAGCCTGTCAGGATTTCCAGCCACCTTTGAACTCATGGTTTGTGCAGAGACTCTGTAATTGCGACCAGATAGCAATCTGCCTGGTACAGTAGAATTTCTTACATGTAAATGTGCTGTGTGCTGTTAGTGGGTCATGATTTGATTCCCCACTGTGTGCTGAACTGCGTTCTGCTTGCTGGAGTCTGCATCCAGCTCCCACGGACTGAATCAGTATTCATCTCCATTGGGCCTGGGCTTTGCTACACTGGCCCAGCCAGACTACCCGCTGCACAGAGAAAGCCATCGATGAGAGACCTGCCTAGGGATCAGCCCCCTGCTCATGCTTTGAAGAAGAACGACACCTCGGTGATTCATGTGGGCCCTGCTTCTCCTGGCACTCGAGTTCAACAACCTGCTGTCTCGATTTCATCCTACCTATATTGGGTATCATGAGTAAACATCAGGGTAGGTCCCTGCAACAACAGCTAAATCTAAAGTGTTGTCATCTGATTGCTTTGTGGTCTTTTCCTTCATGAACTGAGCCCTCCAGCTCTGGATTACAAATAGTGTGTGTTGTGCATGTTGCTTTCTTCCATCACAGGGCCCCAACCAGCTGCGAGCTGGCCACCCGGGCAACGTTCCTGGCTAGCCACTGTCTTCTTACCTAGGTATCCAGAGTGTGTGACTGTGTAGGGACTCTGAAGTGCATGCATAACTGTCTGATTGCTATAGTCTTTAAGCAAATCCACCTGATTACGCCCCTCCCTTGTTTAAGTCCCCTGAATAAATCAGATCTAACTCTTTTTGCATTTAACCTGACTGTGGTTCCAGTTTGTGCCAAGAGTACTGTACTGTTGCTATTTGCTGTGCATAACCTTGTTTTACAGGGGGTCCCCAGGGTTGAGCTAGAGGAACCAGCCCTGGTGGTAAGTGCAAACAGTGTGGGTAATTGCATGGTTAATAAAGGTCATTGTGAAAGTGATTATTGTATATTGTTCAGGCCACTAGAAGGAAAAGAGGGGGGTTACAGTGTCCCGGAGGGCTGTGCCCAGGTTAGCTTGACCACTAACAACCCTGACCTCTGGGTGGAGGCACCCATTTCAATACCCAGGCCCTTTAACCTGCTGCTAGCCAAGCAGGCAGGGGTAGTAGCCCTTGGGATAGCATCACCTAGGAGTTACATCTTGGAGGCCCACTGCTAGGATTTTGTGTCTTCTAGTGGCTGAAATTACAAATTATTGTCAAACATAAATGGCTACACCAACAGAAGTGGCTGTGCACCAATTGGTGGGGTGGTGTACGGGGCAAGAGATTTATCCCCATAATGCTTTGCTAATACTGGATATACCTATGGGCATTAGTAAGGACACTGTTGAAGGGGCACTTTCTAAAGTCGAATGTTTGAAAAAAGCTGTAGTGGAGGGTTGACAGGCTGATTTAACTGCCCAAACTCTCATGGCCTTTGTGGAGTGTAGCGACCCCTTGGACAGTTCAAATGTGCCCCAGACTATCACTCCAGAAGGGTTCCCAGCCGCCTAGAGGGTGATAACCAAAGATAGCAAGGATGAGCCCCCACTGTTATCTGAGTCTTTTGAGGAGAAGTCTGCCAAGTTGTTACTGGATGAGGGGAAAACTGTGGAGGAGTTAAAAAAATTATTCCTGCCACCTGGGAGTGTCACCTCCCCACTGTCCACACCCACCCCAGCACCTGTTCTTTCACCAACTTCTGTACCTGCCTCCGAGCCAGGAAGTAGTCATGGCCCTTACTGCAGGCTCAAGGTATTCTCTGGCATTTGCCCTACTCCTAATGGGAAAGTTGATCTGGAGACCTGGATAGACTCTGCTATTCTTGCGGTACAAGACTGGCAATGCTCAGAAGCCGAAAAAAGGGCCCACCTTGGGGAAAGCCTCCAGGGACCCGCCCTACGAACTTTTCGCTCCCTGAGGTCCTCTGACCCTGACGCCAAAGCTCAAGAGTGCATAGTCACCCTTGAAAATGTGTTTGGGGGCACCACTAGTGTCGAGGCCTTAAAATGGAAACTTAAAGATGTTAGACAACAGCCGGGGGAATTGTTATCTGCCTACATGGATCGATTAAAGGGAATCCCACAAACCATTTTTCGGAAAGGAGGCTGGGCCTCTAGTGAAGTGGACCGGGTAAGACCGGATCATATACTCTGTTCTGCCTGGCACTCCAGCTGGGTGTTGCTCAAATTGCAACTGCATCAAAGGAAATCTGGTCCCTTGCCCTTCCATGTGTTGATGGAGGAGGTACGGGAAGTTGAGGAGGAGGAAGGCTTTTCGGAGCCCTGCGCAGTCGTATCTGCTGTAACCCGTGCTCCAGGTGCAGGGTTGGTCACTGATGGCCTGGAATCACCTCAATCACATGATGGAATCCGAGAACTAAATATCAGCCCCTGGGGGCCCAGCCAGAGAGGGACTGCAATGGATGCTCTGCCGTGAGATGAACTGCTGAGGGAGTTCAGAGAAACAAAAAACAGTCTCTTTATGAAGGCTGCTTCTGTGAGTACAGGCCCCGATCCTTATCCGACTGCATCTGCTATGAGGGTGGGGGTGCACACCCAGGCATCTCCTGCTGACAGCAGCTCAAAAATTGATGTCTTGACTATGGAAGTGAGAGAATTGATGAGATGTCTCCAAATGCTCACCACACCGCAGACAGAGGTGGAACCAAGGTTTTCTGTTGGTAGTACCCCCGCCTCAGCTGCCAATGTGATGTCTCGGCCACACCAGACCCCAGAAAGCATATTTTGCCATAATTGTGGGAAGGATGGGCACATGAAGAGAGAATGCCAGTCCCCAAAAGACCTAGATAAAGTTGTATACAGACTTCAAGGGGAGCTTCGGAAAGCGAGACCATGGCCGAGGAGTGCCGGAAATGACCATAGTGCAGGATTGAGAAATCCTAACTCAGATTTATTTATGGCTAAATCATCTGTCCAGGCCTCTGTTACTGCTTCTCCAGACTGGTCCAGAATAGTGGGCCCTTCAATGGAGACTTCTGTGACTGTCAATGGTATCCATGCTCGGGCTGTGCTTGACAGCGGGTCGCAAGTGACCACTGTATTCCAGGACTGGTATGACAAACACTTATCTGATGTGCCACTACAATCTCTGAAAGGTTTGCATGTGTGGGGCCTGAGTAACAAGTCTTATTCCTACCTAGAATATGTCTGGCTCTAGTTATCTTTCCCTGCAACTGTAACTGGTGTAGATGAACAAGTTGAGACACTAGCCCTCATGTGCCCTTCTACGGGATTGTATGATGGGATTTCCTTGCTCATTGGAACCAAAGCCCACATGTTTGGAAGACTAGCTCAGTTGTGTCACAAAACACAAGGGAAATGGACTGGGCAGGCACTAAGAATCCCAGCCCTGATAAAAAGAGCCTATGATCTGCAAAAACGGACTACCGAAGCTGACGGAGATGAGTCGGTGGGGATAGTGTGGAAGAAAGATCCTGATTCTCTGGTACTCCCTCCCAATGGTCAGTACACCATTCAGGGAGAGGTTCACATTAGAAAGGAAGAGAAAAATAAAATATTAATGTTGGATGCACCGGGTGATGGAAAGCTGCCAGTGGGATTATTGGTTAAACCCAGCATTTTGCCTGCCCATGCCCATGCCTATGCACGATGAGTGATGGTCCAGATTCGGAATGTGTGAGATTGGGAGATACAGTTGAACAGAGGGTGCACCCTAGCTACAGTACACTGCCCAGACACTGCTGTATTACTCAGCAACAAGTACTCTGGTGAAAAGGAAAGAGTGACCCTGGACTTATTCAACTTTGGTGATTTACCGTTGCCAGCTGAATGGAAGGCTAGAATTAGTAAGAAACTCGCCCAGAGAGACCAAGTGATTTCGTTAAAAGAATGGGACATGAGGTGTGTCCAGGGTGCAGAGCATCACATACACCTGCATGATGACTGGCCATTTAGAGAGAGAGATCCCAACGCCTCGCCCCAGCGGACATAGATGATGTTAGGAGGCACCTGCAGGAAATGTTTGCTGCTGGCGTGATACAAGAATCAAGAAGCCCATATGCCTCTCCCATTGTGGTTGTGCGTAAGAAGAATGGGTCCATGAGGATGTGTGTTGATTATCGAACCATGAATTGGTGGACCATCCTAGATCAGTACACCATGCCCCGTATACAAGATACCCTGGATTGCTTGAATGGGAGCAAATGGTTCTCGGTATTGGATCTTCGCAGCGGAAATTACTAGATTCCGATGGCCCCGGAGGACCGTGAGAAAACAGCCTTCATCTATCTTTGGGGTTCTACGAATTCCTGAGAATGCCACGGGTGATTTTGGGCACCCTGGCCACCTTTCAGAGACTGATGGAACGTGCGGTGGGAGACATGAACTTGCTGGAATGTCTAGTGTACCTAGATGATGTCACTGTGTTCAGACGCATATTAGAGGAGCATGAGACCTGACTGTTTAGAGTGCTGGACTGATTGGAAGACTTTGGCCTCAAGCTGTCCATCGACAAGTGCCAGTTTTTTCAGACCTCCATGAAGTATGTGGGGCACATAGTATCTGCAGAAGGAATAGAGACTGATCCCAGTAAGGTTGAGTCACTGACTACTTGGCCTCAGCCCCATAACTTGAAAGAACTATAACACTTTCTGGGGTTCTGTGGCTACTACCACAGGTTCATAAAAGACTATTCAAAGGTGATTCACCCGCTCCTGAATCTTACCCAGGGTTACCCCCTACCAACTGTAAATACAAGAAAGGGGCTGTCAAAGAACCAGAGAAAGTGCACTTCCACATAGGTGAACCTTTTGGGCCCCACTGGACACCTGAAATGATGCAGCCTTCCACGAAGTCATATATCTGCTCACCCACGCTCCCATCCTCACCTATGCTGACCCTACCAAGCCCTGTGTGCTGCATACGTATGCTAGTCTGTAGGGCCTAGGGGCTGTGCTGTATCAAGACCATGAGGATGGTTTGAGACCGGCAGCTTTTGCCAGCAAAAGTTTGACCCCATCGGAGCAAAACTATCCTGTGCACAAGCTGGAGTTCCTTGCCCTAAAATGGGCCATCGTTGATCAGTTTCATGAATACCTCTATGGGGCAAAGATAATGGTGAAGACTGACAATAACCCATTGACATATGTACAGACTTCAGCTAAGTTAGATGCCACTGGGCACCGGTGGCTCTCTGCCTTATCAACCTATGACTATGCTGTCGAATACAGACCGGGACTGAACCATATTGATGTTGATGCCCTGTCATGAAGGCCCACTTCCAAGAGTGACTGGTTCAGGCTGTCTGAACCTGACATCTGAGCATTGTGCCAAAAGTTTGACAGAGATGAACAGATGTCTGCGGACACAGTGGACTGTCTAGTAGTTTGCTTGGGCCCTCCTGATACCTGCATACCGGCTGCCTATTGCCATTTCTCTGCTCTAGATATTAGTGCACTACCTCAACTTGACAATGACAGTACTCAGTGGGCTCAATCCCAAGATCCTATGATTCAACCCGCACTTGATGCCATGCGTGTGAGGAAAGATGTGCCTAAGTTGCGTTCCCCTGACTTGCAAACTGCCCTATTGTTTAATGAAGGCCCCAGGTTGAAGTTACTCATTTATTTATTTAGCTTTTGTTTACCGGGTAGGTACACTAGACAAGTAATATGCCTATTTTCAGGAACGACCCGGGAGAGTACAAACATACAGGATACATACAAGGCAACTTAGGAGGAACAACTTATTACAGGAAGTAATAACAATTGAAGAAAAACAGATGCACAAGCAGCAATTACACCACATAATAAGAATACATAGATTGACATTAGTGACAGCAGAATTCATCTGAAAACATTTCACTACGGAGGCTTGAAGCAGTCACACACTGATGATAGTTTTAAGTGCGACCACAGGGAGAAGCGAAAGATCCCATGGGAGGGGGCCAAGTGGACATGATCAGGAAGAGAGTTCCAGAGTCTGGGCACGTAAGCAGCAAAGTCTCGGTCCCCCATAAGAGTCTGGGTGAGGGGGGGAACTTTGAGCAGTCCAGCAGACTGGGACCTAAGCTTGTAGGGCATGGTGTCCATTTTTGGGAGGAGATGCACCAGTCCCTGTGGAGAGCCAGTAGCGAGCACTTTCTTGGAGAAGCTTCCAACACTGAAATCCAAGTATTCAGCTGGGGGCAGCCAGCGGAGTTTGTCATAGAGCTCGCAGCGATGGGTGAGTTTGGGGGCAGCAAGTGCAAACCGACAGATATTGTTATATGCCATGTTCCACCGGACAAGGTAAGTTTGGGGAGACCGGGCAAATAGGTGGAATCCATAGCTGAGGGAGGGAAGAAGCACTCCTCTCACAAGTGCAAGTCTCGCCCCCGGGGTCAGGTTGTATTTGGCCCTATAGGCCAAGCCAAGCTTGCAATGCGTGGTTCTACAGATGTTGAGGATATGACTCCCCATGTCAAGTTGGGGGTCAAGAGTAACCCTAAGATATTTGATTGTATTCACTGTTGGCAACGAGGGTCCACCATCACAAGTTATGTTGAGCAAGGCTGATGAGGCTTTGATCTTGGCCATGGAACCAAAGAGCATGGCCTGTGTTTTATTAGGGTTCAACACCAGCCTATGGTGAGTAACCCAGGCCAGGACTCTGCTGAAATCATCGGTCAGGCTCTGGTTTAGTGCTGTGACATTGTGGGAATGGGCCACTAGCACCAGAGCATCTGCATATAGAGTAACTTGGCAATGAGAGGTCACCAGTGGCAGTTGATTAATAAAAAGCAAGAATAGAAGAGGGCCCAGCACTGATCCCTGGGGGACTCCCATAGTCACCGCCCTGGGCTCAGAGAGGGCCTTGTTGAAGCAGGTACGCTGCTTTCTGCCCTTCAGGTAGCCCATAAACCAGCTCATGGCATGGGAAGAGAGACCAACAGCCCATAGCTGGTCCCCAAGAAGGTCATGGTTAACAAGGTCAAAAGCTTTTGACAAGTCTATAAATATAGCACCAGACAGTTTACCTTGGTCCATGGCAGATCTTATGCTTGAGGTTACAGTAATCAGGGCAGTTGTGGTACTGTGTCCCTTCGAAGCCATGCTGTGCCCTGGATAGCAGATCATTGATGCAAATACTCCAAGAGTTGCTCGGCCACCACCTTTTCTAGAAGTTTGCCAAGGGATGGGAGAATAGCAATTGGGCGATAGTTGTCAGGAAGTTTGGGATTGCCTTGCTTCAGAACTGGTACTATCCTTGCTTCCTTCCAGATATCAGGGATTATCCCTGAGCTGAGGGATAGATTAAAGATATGGGCAACTGGGGAGGCAATGTAGGCCGCTCCTAGCTTGAGAAGCCGAGGTTCCAGGAAGTCGAGACCTGGGCTGGAATACTGGGCAAGGGCAGCAAGATGTTTCTGGACATCGAAGACTGATACTTCCCTGAGATTGAACTCTCTCCGATGATGTTGATCAGCCTGACTCGAGAGGGACGGGATTGTGAACAAGCTCCCCCCATCCGTCGTAAGACGAGAGGTGAGGGGCGAGAGGTCAGAGAAGTGACAATTAAGGGAGTCAGCTATAGTTTGGGGATTATTGCATGAGACTCCATCTATGACCATATCTGTGACACCTGTGTGGGAGGACCCACTAACTAGAGATTTAATGTTCCTCCAAAACCTCCTGGGGTCTCTGGCAGAGCTAAGTAGCGCAGACTTACAGAAGTCACTTTTTGCTACCCTAATAGCCTTCTTACACTGGTTCCTGAGGTGCAGATATCTCAGGAGATTAGAAGGATCACTGGATCCCCTGGCATGAGCCCAGCATCTGTCTCTCTCACGATCTTGGCTAGAAGATTTCCATTCAGCCAGAAGGTAGCAGTTCCCCACCCTCCGAGTAATCAAGTGGTGCATGTCTGTCCTGGAGGTCACCAAAGGTATCAATGAAGCAGGAGATTGCCGCTGAGGGGTCAGAGGCTTCAGTACCCTGGTCCAGTCAGTACACCTTAAGTCATCCAGGAACCCCACTGAGTCAAACCTGGAATAGTTTCTGACTTGAATAATTTTTTGTGGGATTTTAGGGAAGGGAATTTTCCAGACACAGTACACCGGGGAGTGGTCTGAGATAGAGTCAGATAGTGTGCCTGATGATGCTATTCTGTCCGGGTGGTTGGTCAGGTAGTGTGCCTGATGATGCTATTCTGTCCGGGCGGTTGGTCAGGATCCAATCCAGCAGGGTACTTGAGGAACCACTAGCGGTCTATCTAGTCAGGTCATTAATTAGTTGGGTAAGGGATAGGCTGGCAAGTTGAGGTTCACATTTCTTAATATTGCCACTCTCCCAATTTAGGTTGGTATCACCCATGATAATAAGTTCGTTGTCTCCTATACTGGACCTAACGGCATCCAGGAGATATGTGAGTCCTGTTAAACCTCCCCTGGGAGGGATATAGGCACACACCAGATGCAGCTTCTTTGTTTCCCCTAGCAGCAGGAGCCCATGCAAAAGCTCACAAGGGGGATGTTCAGGTTGACAATGAGTCACAAGGGAGATTTTCAGATGGACTCTATAGTAGATAAGGATGCCGCCCCCCCTCCTACCCCCTGGCCTGTCAAGGCGGATGAACTCATATCCTTTTAAGGAACAGGTGGAGTCGGGAATAGAGGGTTTGAGCCAAGTCTCAGTTACCCCTAGAATGTCTGGTTTGTAAAGTTCAACCCACGCTAACAGCTCATCACGATTAGGTAGCAAGCTCCTGATATTCAGATGAGCTATTTTTAGCCCCTTACTCATACTCCAAGCAGCGGGAATATTAGAGGGCAGCTTAGGGGGTCCAGGGTTGAGCTCTATATCCCCTGCCCTGAGTAAAGCAAAGAGGAAAAGCCAGGGGAGATACCGCCTAAAGAGCGGATGCCCACCAGGACAATTAGCGGGTCGGTTTTTTCTTGACCCCTGGCCGGTACATAACGCAGCTAATGTTAAGACTGAGGATAGTACAGTAGTGAATTACTTTGGTGGAAAGCAGGTTGGAAAAGGAGAAGTCAGTGTCATCATAGGGAAGGCAACTCCAAGTCACTCCCAGGGATATTGGGGGAGGTAGGCATTTGTAGAGGACCAGCCCTAGGGCCAGCACTATAAGTGAAAGGCCAGACGGACGACCAACGCCAACCCTGAACACTACATAGGAGCTCCCTACCATCCATAGTGAAGGACAGGGGGAACCACACCCTTGTCATAGTTGGAGGCACAAAGAGGCCAGCATGGGAGGACATGTCAGGACACTCAGCCAGGGATGGCCCAGAGGGGAGGAGGTCCACACACCCCGAAACTTTACCAGGCAGCAAGGCTACCAGCAGGCAGTGTATCCGATTGACCTGTACTGTGTCCCACCGGGTACAAGAGGGCAGGTCCAGGCACGGCAACCAAGGTAGTCAACACAACCAGTGGGACAGGGAGTGGAATAACCCTGATCCCTAGGAGGCAGTCCCAGGCACCACAAACAAAGCAGTCGGGGCAACCAAGGTACTGATATGACCCTATGCCAACCCTCCGCTCCAGGAGCTGTAGGCAATAGACATCAATGGACATAGACTACAGCAATTTCAGTAGCACAAAAAATGTAGGACAACTCCTAGACAGAGCTATGCAACATAATCATTAGGTATAGGTAACAGCATAAACACTAGTTTAAGGTATAGGTATCAACAGAAAAATGATCTCATGGTAGTCCCTTACACAGGTAAACAATAGTGAATGTCCAGCAGAAAAAATAGAAAAGTCATCCAAAGCTCAGATAATGCACAGGAAATAGACTAATACTAGACCATTGCTCAGGTAAGACAGCAGTGATTGATCAGTAGAAAATAGAATACCCAACGAGCACATAGCACGTCAATCCCAATTGAAGGGAGAAGTACACCCAAGAGTCACATGACATGCCCAATCCAGAACACAGGGAGGAGATTTATGCAGGAGAAGCACCCTTCATTAGACAGGGAAGAACCTCCCCTCACAACTGATAGGGTAGAGTGTCAGTAGGCGAGGCCAGCAACACACATAAGAATTCACCCTCACCAAAAGGAGGGCGGGTGGGCCAATAAAAAGTTGTTTCAGAGATTTCTCTCCTGTACTTGGGCAGGGGCCACGAGCTTCTGAGTGCCGCTGAATTCGAGCCGAGAGGCCCGCCGGAGCTCACCGTAGCCCATGGCACCTCCACTCGGCGATACGGCTACCTTCTTGGTGGCGCTGGGGGGGGGCCCTCAGAGTAGGTCACCCTCACCTCCCCTTTTCTCGGCGACTGTTTCAGGATCTGTAGGTGTTTGGACAGTGCTCCTACTTAAGGAGCAGAGGGAGAGCGTCACCGCTGGCAGGACCCAATAGGAGGCAGCAAGTTTCGGTGGCAAAGGTAGACCAGGAACAAAGGACAGGTTAGAGGAACCGCAGGAATCCAATTTTAGCAGCATAGTAGTTATACAGAGAGACAGTGGATCGTAGTGGTCAAGTAGACAAGCAATAATTGGTCCTGTCCATGGCCTTTAAACAATTGGTACTGAGGTCCCTCCACAATCACATGGGGCACCTTGGTATTGACAGGACTCTTGACCTGGTATGATCTCGATTCTGCTGGCCCAAGATGCGGGCCAATGTTGAGCACCATGTTAAGACCTGTAGTCAATGCCTCCAAAGAAAAGCCCCGCCTCAGAGGGCTGCTCCTCTTGTCAATATCACTACCAGTGCCCCCATGAAACTGGTCTGCATAAATTTTTTGTGTTTAGAACCTGATCAACGGAATAATGGCAATATGTTAGTGATTATGGATCATTTCACACAGTATGAACAAGCTTTTCCAACTAAAGATCAAAAAGCCTCTACCGTGGCCAAGGTGCTAGTGGAAAAATTCTTCGTCCACTATGGTGCCCCCCCAGCAGATCCACTCTGACCAAGGCAGAGACTTTGAAAGTGGGCTAATCAAATAAATGCTCTCTATGTGGGGGGTGTGGAAGTCAAGAACCACCCCTTATCACCCACAGGGGGACCCTCAACCAGAACGTTTTAACCTCACCCTTCTAGATATGCTGGGCACCCTCCATTCAAAACACTAGCATAAGTGGAGCCAGCAGATTACCACCTTGGTACACACATACAATTGCACCAAAAATGATGCTACTGGGTTCTCCCCCTACTTTTGTTTTACTTTTTTTAATTTATTTTTGATTTAAGTCTCATTTTTTTCAATATCCTTGTGTTTTGGAGTTTTCTGAAGTGAATTCCTTTTGGTTTTGCACCATCTTTCTTTTTGGATTTATATCATCTAATGAGACTGGAGCCTGGACTGATGCACCACAATTTTTTATTTATTTTTGTTTTATTTTGGGATTTAAGTATTTAAGAAGTTTGGGGTGGGTGGGGGTATTTTATTGTTTTTTTTAGTTGACTGGGTATTGTTTTAACTTCACTACTGTAATTTCGGGGGTCTTATAGTTTGGGTGCCTAATTACTGTGTATTTGATATTGTTTTTGATTGCAAAATGTGTAAGCTCCCCCCCCATCGTGCGTTATTTGTCCTCCACTCTCCGCACCCACCACCCTTTTCTTCCCCCCTCCTCTGCTGGGGTTAACTTACCAGCACTGTTGCGTGCTAGGTATTGTTCGTAGGAGGTGGTGTGGGGTTGGGGGGTGTGGACATTGGAGGATGAATGAGCGCACCTCTCACATTCAGGTGGTTAGGCCTAGAAGATGCCCTGGGGTGAAATGGAGTCTGGAATGGGGTGCTCCCTGTCTGGTCCCCATTCTCAAGGGCACTGCCTTTTGTGGCAGGCAAGTAGCCGGGGAGGCCCTCGAAACCCATCCAACCGAGCAGTGTTATGCAATGCCAGATCTGTTAAAAATAAGACTGCAATTATTGCAGATCTTATTGGAACAACTGATCTGGCTTGAATCACCAAGACCTGGCTTGATGAAAATGCTGGCCCCATTTTGGATGTTGCAATTTGGCTGGTACTCGTGATACACCACTCGAGATTGGATCACGGGGGGTGGCGGTCTGTTTCAAGACCAAGTTGGGCCTCACGAGTGTACCAGTTAAGGAGGCTGAATCATTTGAGTGTACAGTGGTGGCTGGTGTAGGTTGCAGGATAGTCCTCATCTACCATCCACCTGGGGATGAGATGCTTTTCCTGCAGGAAGTAGCAGATTTTGTTGCCGACATGACATTGGAGTCACCCAGATTGATGGTACTGGGTGACTTTAATGCCTGGGTCAAGGACGAACTCTCACAGTTTTGATAACACTTCATCCAGCTTATGACATCTTTGGGCCTCACACAGGTTGTTACCGCTGCCACCCATAAGCATGGCCACTCTCTTGATTTAGTCTTCCTCCTGGGGATCGAGGCCTCTGATTTGGAGGTGGAACCAGTCGGTTGGTCTGATCATTACACAGTAAGGTTCAATTTTTGCACCCCCATTCGAAGGCCTGCCCCTGTGGAGATGGTCCGTTACGGCCCTTTACGGGAAGTGAGTCCCGGAGGCCTAGCGGCGGTGATTGATCTCTCGAAGTTTCCTGTGGCTAGTTCTAGTCTAGAGACTCTAATAGTGGCCTATAATAAGGCCATTTCTGTAGCCCAGGACTTGATTGCTCCCATCCGTGTTCATCCTCTCCCCCTTCGCCCTCGGGCTCCATGGTTTGATGGGTCCATGAAGGAGTTGCGGTGAGTAGGATGTAGGTTATAGCGGCGATGGTGGAAATCTGCCCTGGAAGCCAACCACCTTAGATTGGTTGAGCACTATCAGATCTACCAATCAGCGATCTCCCGTAAGAAGGCGGAATTCCTGTCCAGGGAGATCGCTGCCACTCAGAACTGACCAGCTCAGCTCTTCCGAACTGTGGACAAGCTGTGCAACCCAGCCTGTCTGCAGCTCCGAAGACCTTTTTCATAAGTAGAGTGCGATGAACTTGCTCAGTTCTTTGCAGATAAGGTGGCCAACATCAGGTCAGAAATTCTTTCAACCCGCACTGTGGGGGTTGCTGATGATTGTTGCTTGGTCACCTTACCTCTGACTTCCTGGAGTTTGTTTGTCTTGCCCAAACCTGTGGATGTCATGCGGATTGTCCAGGGTATGCACCCTATGTGCTGTAGTTTGGATCTGGGCACAACTTCCTTGATTATGGGTTGTTGGGATTTGATCATCCCAGTCCTGGTGCAGATAGTCTGGTACTCCTTGGAATCCGTTAAGTTTCCAAGCTCCCTGAAGGAGGCAGTGGTAACCCCCCTCCTAAAGAAACCTTGTTTGAAATGGATATTTCTGCCAACTATAGACCAATATCAAACCTTCCCTTGATAGGGAAGTGATTGACAAAAGTAGTTGGGATACAGCTGGATGACCACCTGACCATCCATAACATCTACAAACCTCTCCAGTCCAGTTTTCTGAAAGAGGCACAGTACTGAGACGGCGCTGGTTCGGGTGCTCAATGATCTCCTGATGGTGAGATATCGGAGAAGCCATTCTATCTTGGTGCTCCTTGATCTCTCCTCAGCCTTTGACACTGTAGACCATGGGGTGCTGCTTGGACATCTGGGGTCTATCTGTGGACTAACAGATACAGTCCTCAGATGGTTTACATCTTTCCTCACTGGCAGGAGTCAGAGAGTGGTGTCTGGGATTTTTTTCCTCGGACCCATTCTCCCTGCCATTTGGGGTTCCTCAGGGTTCAGTACTGTCCCCCATGTTGTTTGCAGTATATATGCTGCCCCTCAGAGACATTGTAAGATGGTATGGGCTGAGGTTGCACTGTTATGCTGATGATACCCAGCTCTACCTGTATTTTGCCCCCGACCAGGATAGAGCTGTCTCTGTATTTAATTCCTGCCTTGCTGAAATCCAGGACTGGATGAATTCGAGCTGGTTAAAGTTGAACTCTGGAAAGATGGAGGTGATGGTAATGGACCCGGGGTGCCGGATAGAGGGGTCGTGGGCTGATCATCCCTCTGGACTTTTTCTTGGGGGCTTTCAGATCCTGTCCTCTGAATGTGTGCGAAACCTGGGGGTAGTGCTCAACGACGGGCTGACTTTACGAGCTCAGGTGAAAGCTTTCATCAAGACTTCCCTTTTATCATCTCAGGAATATCTCCAGGATTAAGCACCTGGTTCCATCCGGGACCTTGCCTACTTTGGTCCATGCTTTTGTGGCCTCGCGCCTAGATTAACAGTTGTGTTCAGCTGATCAGGGGTTGCTAGAGATTCTGAGGGTGTCCTTGAAATCCTCAGGGGCCTGTGCATTCATGCACACAGCCCCGACCCTCTGGAATTCTCTACCCTGTCAGCTTTGGGAGTGCATGACTGTAGGGGTGTTTAAACAGGCACTGAAAACCTATTTATGGTGCCTGCTTTTGGTGGCACCATTTAAACTTTGGATTCTCTGACCATTTTACTGTTTGTTTTGAGTTTTATCATGATCTTTTATCTTTTTGTAAAGTGCCTTGATGGCTGAAAGGCACTTGTGAGAAATAAAATTGATTATTATTATTTATTATTATTACTGCCTCATGTTCAGGAGGGAGGCCCGACTGCCAGTTGATGTCTGCTTTGGGGTCTTTCCAGATGGGGTCTGAGACAAAAACTACTAGTAGTATGTACAGAAACTGAAAGCTTAATTGAATCATGCATATCAACAGGCTCAGACAATGGCCGCCAAGAGAAATCTCGCCAACAGAGAGAGGCATGATAAGAAAGTAAAGGCTCAAGAGCTACAGCCCAGAGACCGTGTGTTGTTTTACAATTCGGGACTACATGGCAAGCACAAAATTGCTGATAGGTGGCACCATCTTCCTCATGTAGTAGTTGGAAAGTTGGATGATCTATCAGTGTACAAGGTAGGCCCAGAGAATAACTTCAAAGCTGTCAAGATCATGCACTGTAACCACTTGCTGCCTACTGGCCAAGTTATTATTGAAGCTGAGCCAGCAGACATTGCCTCCTCTGGGCCGGTGACCTGTGTTACTGTAAAAAAGAGACAGAGTCAACCTACCCCAGTAGTTACAGATTTAAGGTTTCCCCTGCAGCAGGCACAGAATGATAGAGACTGTCAGTCTACCTCTGATGAAAGTGACTATGGTAATGCCTATTATCCCTCCTATGAACTGAGTCAGTTGTTTCATGGAAATCCTATGCAGAATCATGGGGATGAAGCTGGGCCTTCTGGACTGCCTAACCCCCCAGCTTCATCCTTGGAGCCACTGCTCCCTGAAAGTGAAGTGCAAACTACTGCATCTGAGGCTGCGGACTCCCTGTGTTTTGAGGAACTGTGTGACTTGCCCGAAGAAGGGGCTGATGGTCTGAGTCTCTCTGGTGACACACCAGAACTTGAACAACAATATGAGAGTGCTGACAACCCTCCTTCAGTGCCACAAAGCCTAATTGTGCCAGAACCTTCTCTAAATGATCCACGTTTTGTGGAGACAGAGCCTACAGAGCAAGGAGCTGACAGTGCTCCCAGTTTGGACATCCCCATCCATGCAAAGGCACCCCTCATGAATGACGAAAGCTCCCAAGTTAGTGTTGAAAGTACAGAGACTGTGGCTGTTCCCCCAGAAAGACTGGCCGAGCTGTCAAGCCAGTGGTACGCTTCAGTTATGATTCTGCTGGGAGACCAGTGGACTTGCCTCTCAATGTGGTTCACAAAGGTGTTTATATTTCTCAGAGCTCACTACCCAAACTGAGCTTAATGGCCAATTCCAGGTTGATTGTTCTTCCTTCTCAGTATGGTGCCCCTGCCACATCCAGCCCCAATTTAGCTGATAGTGAAGGGCCTCCTCATACATTGTTTAATGTACAAGAAATTATAACATGAATCAGTATCACATGTATGAAACGTGCATAAGCATTGTCATTATGGATATAGTATTGCGAAGTGTAGTGAATATGTATAGTAAAGTAATAAGTTTATGTTAACTGATGCATGATGGTACAGACTTGATGCAGACGCCAAGTTTTCTCCAGGCAGGAAAGGGTGTAACCCTCCTACAAATGGGAGTTCCCGAAAAGTCTTCCTTGAGCTTGCTTAAATGCTCACTGTCAGGCTGGTGCCCTGCGTTTTAGCAGTTTAAATGTATTGCCAGAGAGTGCCTGTATAGCCTCTGTGTACTGTCACTTTAAGAGCTGCCTGGATTGCAGTCATAATTAACCTGAGAGAGAGCTCTGTTAGAAGATGTACTTGTTTGCTGATCATTTCTTAGAGTAACAATAATATTGCAGTTTGTTCTAACCTGCCTTCTTTGCAGCATGGACAGTTCTATTTGTTTCCATCATCTTGGTCCTGGACTGCTGAAATGGGCCAATCAGTACCTTTGGGGACTCTAAAATGGAGCCTGTCCCAAGGGGCTTTGTGGGAGCAAAATTCTGTAGGAATTGTAGTTTTTGCATTTTAGCACCAAGACAGACCTGGAGGGAGAGCCCTTGTTGTGACTGAAAGAAGAGTCAGCCAACCAAACCTTTTGGATCCTGGGGAAATTCTCAGGCTGCTTGCAGCTAGTTTCAGTTTGAGTTGGGAAGCGAAAGAGGTAACAGCTCGAGATAGTCGAGCAGCAATCCTGTATAGATTCGTGCAGCATAAGTGTGAAAGGGATGAGCTTTGGCCTACCTGTCTGTCTGCTGTCCCTGAAAGGGAGAAGAAAGTTTATTTGGACTGAATCCGAATTGTGAGGACGATTTAAGCCACAGAACTGCGACCAGGCTTTAACTTGAAGAAGACTGAAGATTTACTGAATGCCATCGGCCTGTCAGGATTTCTAGCCAACTTTGAACTCCTGGTTTGTGCAGAGACGCTGTAATTGTGATCGGATAGCAATCTGCCTGGTACAGTAGAATTTCTTACATGTAAATGTGCTGTGTGCTGTTAGTGGGTCATGATTTGGTTCCCCACTGTGTGCTGAACTGCGTTCTGCTTGCTGGAGGCTGCATCCCGCTCCCACGGACTGAATCTGTATTCACCTCCATTGAGCCTGGCCTTTGCCACACTGGCCCAGCCAGACTACCCACTGCACAGAGAAAGCCATTGACGAGAGATCTGCCTGGGGATCAGCCCCCTGCTCATGCTTTGAACAGGATTTGTGTGGGCCCTGCTTCTCCTGGCACCTCAGTTCAACATCCTGCTGTCTTGATTTTGTCCTGCCTGTGTCCTGTATTGGGTATCGTGAGTAAACATTAGGGTAGCTCTCTACAACAACAGCTAAATCTAAAGTGTTGTCATCTGATTGCTTTGTGGTCTTTTCCTTCACGAACTGAGCCCTCCAGCTCCGGATTATGAATAGTGTGTGTTGTGCATGTTGCTTTCTTCCATTACAGAGCCCCAACCAGCTGCAAGCCGGCCTACCCTGGGCAATGTTCCTGGCTAGCCCACTGTCTTCCTACCTGGGTACCCAGAGTATGTGACTGTGTAGGGACTCTGAAGTGCGTCCATAACTGTCTGATTGATATAGCCTTTAAGCAAATCAACCTGATTACGCCCTTCCCTTGTTTAAGTCCCCTGAATAAATCAGATCTAACTCTTTTTGCATTTAACCTGACTGTGGTTCCAGTTTGTGCCAAGAGTACTATACTGTTGCTGTTTGCTGTGCATAACCTTGTTTTACAGGGGATCCCCAGGGTTAAGCTAGAGAAACCAATCCTGGTGGTAAGTGCAAACAGTGTGGGTAATTGCATGGTGAATAAGGGTCATTATGAAAGTGATTATTGCATATTGTTCAGGCCACTAGAAGGGAAAGAGGGGGGTTACAGTGTTCTGGAGGGCTGTGCCCAGGTTAGCCTGACCACTAACAACCCTGACCTCTGGGTGGAGGCACCTGTTTCAGTACCCAGTCCCCTTAACCTGCTACTAGCCAAGCAGGCAGGAGTAGTAGCTCTTGGGATAGTGCCACCTAGGGGTTACATACCAGTGAGGAATGAACAAAACCATCTGAGGACTGTATCAGACAGCCTGCAGATGGCATGCAGGCGGCCCAGCAAATCCCATGGTCCACGGTGTCAAAAGCTGAAAAGAGATCAAGAAATACCAAGATGGTATGGGATCTCTGGTCTCTCGCAATCAGCAGATCATTGAACACCTGAACAAGAGCAGTCTCGGTACTATGCCGTATACGAAATCCGGACTGGAGAAGATCATAGATGTTATGGATGGTAAGATGGTTCTACAACTGTAGTGCCATGACCTTCTCAATAACCTTCCCCACAAAGGGAAGATTAGAGATTGAATAGTAGTTGGCGGGGCAGTCTGGGTCAAGAGAAGGTTTCTTGAGAAGGAGAGTCACCACTGCTTCCTTTAGGGAGCAGGGAAACTCACCCGTCTCCAATGAACAGCAGACTATCTCTACAGTGTGAGTGTATCTCTAGCAAATGGAAGTCAAACTTGTACAATAAACAAGTACAGGAGAAGAATGTATTATGTAAATGTAGGTTAGAACCAGATGACTTAAAACATTTAGTCATCTTATGCTCCCTGTATGATAAATACAGGAAACAAATTCTAGGACATATATTGGGCGCACTGGAATAGGAGCCAGAACATTTGGTAACATACAGTACCTCCTGAAATCCCAATGACCTCCTTCCTAAAGATTATAGAGAGAAATAGACTTCATCTTGAAAAGAAAAAGGAAAATGACAGCAGTTCGGATATTTGATGCATTCTGTCAAAAGTAGTTATCATTGTTTTAGCCCTCCCCCCTTTTCACATTTTTACTGTAAATACAAACTGTGAACAGACTAAATAGACAGCTACTAAAATTTTAATTCTCGGTCAAGAAAGGTCTTATATGGTACATACAGGTATGCAGAGCATTTGTGTCTGATATGATTCTGGGCTCTTTTACCGTTAAATGATTTATTATATTTAAAATGTAAATTGTCAGATGTTTTTATAATTTTTGTAATGACTTGATTTTAAGTCAAACAGTAAAAATTGAATTGAATACTTTTGTTGACAGTTTGTCAGGTATTTGAGAATTCATGTTGGATAATAAACCACATGTATTTAAAATGAATGACACATGTGAAGCATGTAACTGAAGAAGTATTTAAATTGCACGTATTCTATTCACTTTTCACCTAGCTCCCTGAGGAAGGGGTAGTGTAAATGTGCACCCACACAAGCTTGACATTTTGTGCAGTATCTCTTTGTGTTTAAGGATTAAGCTGGGCACTGCTACTGAACATAGGGACCTTGGAGCTATCATCAGTGACTTCCTTTCTCTCCCGGTGGCCATTTTGGGTCGGGTTCAGCAATGGATGGTTCCGACGCCATATGGCGGCTACAGGACTGAAGGAGTTACAATCTAGCCAATATGGCAAAGCTTAGAGCAAGGTAACCAGTGTGTTGGAGTGTATTAGGAGGGGTTTTGACTTCGGGAGAAAAGTGATATTGCTACCTCTGTATAGGTCACTGGTGAGGCCACACCCAGTACTGCACCCAGTTTTGGATTCCTCACTTAAAGGAGAAGACTTCAATCAAACCAATCAGAATCTTTTTTTAACCAGGCGGAACATTGCTGAGCAACAGTTCATTTTCAAGCTGGACCTGGACAATGGTCATATTCAGTACACAGTTCAAATTACACAAACAGCAAATATATACAATATATGAAGGCAGTTATATACACAACATACAAGTTCCATACACAGAGTAAGATATATACCAGCATGTTCAATATACAAAATAGATTATAATCACAGTACGTATGTTCAAAACACAGATTAGATTATGCATACAGTATACATGTTCAGTACACAGAGTAAGTTTTACATACAGTATATATTTTCGGATCCCATGGCAGATTATGCTCAAAACAGTTTATATTGGAGCAATGTCCAAAGGGGGATAACCAGTATATGCAATATACAGGTGGAATAAAGAAGGCAGATACCTGGTAAAAATATGTACAGAGTATACATGGGATTGATTGATAGCCATGGATGATAAGAACTAAGGTAAGAACGGGGAGGGATATTGTGTAAAGCAGGCCTAAAACAATACTGAGTGGGGAAAGGGTAGGCAGTAATGAAGAGCTTGATGAGGAAGAGGACCAGTACGGAGAAACTTGGAAAGCAAGGGACAAGTGGCAACAATCAGTAAGAAATAGTTATAGGGCTCCATGACTGAACATCCTTTTTACGTTGTGGGAACTGATAGAGAAGGAGAAAGTAAGAGGGTCTCATAGGTAGCAGGTGTCAGGGTGATTCTGTTACTCTGTGATAGGAGACAAGTCACTACTCAGGGGAAATAACTACAGGATTCCTTGACAGAACAAGCATAATGCATTTTGAATGCTGAAAAATTGATAGGGAGGACCAATTTCAAGTTTTTTTGCAAGTCATTCCACAGTTGTGGTAGCACATAGCTTATGAATGACCGACCAAAGCGCGACGTGGCTCTGGGTACAGTGAGAGAGATACAGGAGGTACTTCCCAGGGCATATTTACCTACCACACTTAGTGGAAGACAGTCTGATATGTATTGAGGTAGTTTTTTAGTAATAGTTCTGTAAGTCCAGTACACAGCATTTCTCTGCCTTCTATACTTGAGGGAAGGCCACCCTACTGCAGAATATGAGGAGCAGTGATGAGTAGACTACGGGGCCCCAGTGATAAACCTTAAGGCTCTATGGTAGAGTGTATCGAGTTTGGCTAGTACAGAGGCAGGGCCTTGGCAGTACAAGAAGCCAGCATAATCCAGCAAGGATAGGAATGTGTTATGTATCAACCCCTTCTTGGCATCCTGGGTGAGCAGATGTTTGATTCTATAAAAGAGGCCAGGCCTCTGCCTGAGTTTTTTCATCAGCTCCTCAATGTGATCAAAGAAGGAAAGTTTCTGATCGATCCACACCCCCAGGTATTTGAATTTGGATATGAATTCTAATGGTTCACCTAGAAGTTGGCAATCTGGGGTATGGTTCCTAGTGTTGTAGGGTTGTTAACATTAATAAAGGGTGAAAAAAAGCATAGCCTTTGTTTTCTTTGCATTCAATAGAAGTTTCAGATTCAGTAGTTGTAATTGCAATTGATTAAATTCCTGTTGTAGATCCATACATGCTGCTTCAGGAGTAGGTCTGCCAAGGTATAGTACCATATCATCAGCAAAGAGATGAATGTTGGCAGAATTGATTCCTAAGTCAATACCATTTATATAAATTCCAAAGAGCAGCGGACCCAGAATGGAGCCTTGAGGTATGCCCCTCAGCAGGGATTTCAGTGGTGAGAACTCCCCTTCAGCTTTTACCTGCTGTTGGTGTCCTGAGAGGTAGTTTGACAACCATCTCAGGGATGTGGAGTTTACACCAATATTGCAGAGGGATACCAATAGCAAGTCATGGTCAACAGTGTCGAATGCCTTGCTTAGGGTTTTACCATGCTGCTGCAACTTCGAATATGGAGACATCCCTTACAGTGACAGCCACAGTGCCGACTGTCAGCACTGCAGTGTCGGGGATGCCTCTGTGTTTCTATCGGGGGAGCTGTGCCTCCTGAACCCCCCATGTGGGGGGCTCCACTTCCCACACACCCCGGTCTCTAGGATTCCAACTCTGAGTCAGAGTTGGACCGGGGGGGGTGATACACCCTGCGAGGCAGTCTCAGGTGCTGCACAGATCATCACAGCGATGTGTGGGTTTTGCCCGATTCTTGTCGCTGTGATGGTCTTCGTGGTGAAGGAGTTGATGCGGTGTCGGTATACCCTTGCTTAGGTCCAGAAAAACTGTGCACACAAAGTTCTTTGTGTCCAGAGCCCCCTGCCAGCCATTAGCCACCTTTGCAAGGGATGAAATTGTGATATGGCATTGCCTAAATCCTGATTGTAGAGGGTTTAGCTGATTTGCGGATTCTAAGTAGTTTCTGAGCTGTGCACTCACTAGTTTCTCTAACATTTTTGATAGACTAGGAAGTAATGAGATTGGTCTATAGTTATTGAGATCACAAGGGTCTCCAGCTCTGAATAAAAAGATAACATGGGCGGTTTTCCAAATGGGTGGAATGTCACCATGCAAGAGAGATAGATTGAAGAGATACGTAATTGGCACAGCCAGGATGTAGATACTAATTTTTAAGAAATAGGGGCCTATAAGGTCTGCTCTGGCACTCTTCCTCATATCCAGATGAAAAAGTAGCTTTTTAACTTTCTTCAGGGATGCAGGTTGTAAGGAAAATGCTACATTGGTGACCGGGACTGCTAGGTCTGACGCACCTAGTTGCAAATGGAGGTTATTGGCTGAGGAAGTATCAAAGGCAAGCCCTACGGTATTGAAATTATTATTAAGATAGTCAAGGATTGTCTGTTTATCTGTGACTGTGATACCACCATTGGTGACTTTTGCAGGTAAAGAGTTGGAAGATGCATGACCTTCAATATCGTTAAGGGTTTTCCAAAAATTAGCCGAACACCTGGAGTAAGCAGCAAGTTCTGCCCTAACATAGCTTGCCTTTGTCTCTCTGACCATCTTAGTACAATGGTTCTTAGCCCTTCTAGAAGAGGCCCAGTCTGCTGGAAGCTTGGTTCTCTGAGCTTTTTTCCAAAGCAGGTCTCTATTAAGTAGGGCTGCTTTCAATTCTGCCGTAAACCACGGGCATGATTTTTTTCTTAGTGCGTTTTTTAACCAGGGGTGCATGCTTGTCAAATGCACCAACCACAATTTCCTGAAAAATATCATAGGCCGTGTTTACAGTTTTTGAAAGATAGAAATCCTGCCAACTCAAGGAGACCCACAGATCAGAGAGAAATGCACAGGGGTCGACGTTACAGCGATTCCTCTTGACAGTAAATCTAGATGTAGCGGCTAATTTTGTGGCAGACTTCACACAGGCCACGAAATAGTGGCCGCTGATGTTGGAGAAGAACACACCAACATGAGAAAACAGGTGTGGTTTACTTACTAGAATAAGATCCAGAAGTGTGCTGTTATTTGGGCTCTTCCTGTTTGGGCACGTTACTTCTGTAATAAGTTGGGATAATCTGAAAAAGTCACAAAGATTTTTGAGTGATTTGGAGATACTAGAACACCAGTCCAGGTTAAAGTCACCCAATATGATACATTCCAAGGACAGGGCCCCCAACATACTGTTTAAATGGTCTCATATCTGTAGCCCAGCTGAAAGGGGCCTATAGCATCCTACAACACATAGACTGAAGAGGAAAGCTTGACTTTGAGAGTCAGGCTTTCAAAGTCATTGGAAATTGAAGTCGAATTAACAACAGTGGCTGAGAATTTATCATAGACATAGATGGCAACTCCTCCACCTCTTGTTTGCCTATCTGTTCTGAAAACAGTGTAGACTGGGATGTTTACCTAAAAGTCTGTGGTATCAGGTCTGAGCCAGGAATCGGAGCCCACCATAATAACCGGCTTAGTATGAAAGATCCATGCCTGTATAGAAGCAAACTTCTTTGGTAGGCTACATGCATTGACATCCATGAAACTCACACCTTTAATGTGGGCAAGATTGTCAAGTGATGGTATAGCCACAGGAGGTCCAGAGTTCAGCTTGACATTGCCAGAGCACAATGATAAAAGCAACAACAGTTTCTTTAATGTCCCTAGGAGTAGCCTATGGGCTCTACTCCATACACATTTGCATGGATCATCAGGTAGTTTAGGAGGGTCACTAAAGCAGACACCAAGGGAGCCTAATGTCATATAGACAAGCACCCTGGCCAAATAAGACAGGGAGAGCAGGAGGACCGAAGATGAAGAGGGGAGGTGTACCCTCTTTGGCCCACCCTGACAAAGTTCGAGCCCACCAGGGTAGCTGCACAGAAGGTTCCAATATGGGTAACTGAAGTACCCAAATACAGTATTTTAAGGAGCCAGGTGTACCCATACTGTCCACTGTAGTGCTAGGTTTGTTTGCCTTGTTTGATGACTGTCAGTGGAAGGTTAAGCTATGAAGGGAGCATAGTAGAGTTAAACTGTGAAGTATACGGATGGCCTGCATTTTTAGGTCTGTCAGAGAGTTGGTTGTAACATTTACTGATGCCTAGTTCAGTGCAGGATAAGAAAGTCACAGAAGAGTTGACGAAGGGTAACCTTACAGGTTCCATAGGCTAGCAAACTTGAAAAAAATAGAGGTGTGGTCCTTTAAGTGTAAAAGTACAGATGGCACAAGAAGAACTACCCAATGGATTGATTTTCGTAGGTAGTAGGAGAGGCCAATGTGTATTTAAGGTGGCCTAGGAAGGGGGTGGGGGGCTGGGCTGAAAAACAGAGTCAGAGTGGTGAGTCCGATGGCTGCCAGAGACCTTTCAGCTTAGAAGCCATAGGGAAGCAACATGAGACAGCCAGCTAGTGCAGCAGCCAATCTGGGCCTGGCTGCTGCAGCACACACCATGGCTTGCATTTGCAATGCTGTGTATTTGCTTACCTCACTCCTCCCACATCATATTTATTCCCTCTCTTGGTATTTCCAGTCTGCAGTTGTGGTTTAAGAAGCCTTTGAAATGTAAAAAAATATACTTTTTAAAATAAGTGATCTAGCTCTCCATTTTTCCAGCTACTGAAAGTAAGATGTGTGTCATCTGTGTAAAGAAAGCATTCAGTCTACTTTCCCACATGTTAAAACTGTCTTACAGTGAGAGATGAGCAGCACAAATAAATAGATTTTTTTCTTGTGAATGAAATAATTTTAGATGTATTATTTGCTATACACAAATAAAGGCTACTAGTACTACACACTGTGTGAGTGGCATGACAGGACTGTCTTAAGCCACTGCAAACTTAAATAAAATATGGATAGGAAGCATTAAAAACCTTGCAAAATGCTGGTAACAATGGTCTTAAGAGTGCTAAAAGGATCTACCTCAAGTCCCTGCTGATTAAAAATCTGTCAAACCCAAGGAATTTCTGGTCCCAAATTAACCTGCCACTCAACTTTTAAACTGAGGAATTGTTCACTAATGGACAAGTTCTCTCTGACGCCCTATCCATTGCTTCTGGCTTTAATAACTTCTATGCAGACCTAGATAGGTTTAAGACTCCCTCAAGAGTCATCTCCAATAGCTCCCAGCCTTCTTATCAGCCACCTGTCCCAGAACCCCAGCTTAGGTCCCGCTTTAAGCTAGTAACCAGAAAAAAGTTATTAAGCTTATCAAAGGCATAAGAGTTGATGGCTGATCTGGATTTGATGCCCTGGAACCAAAGTTCCTTAAAATAGCTGCACCCACAACTGCCACTCCTATCATGCACCTTTTTAATAAAGCTCTCCTTTTGGGCACTATCCCTGAGAAATGGAAAGTGGCACTTATGGTCCCTATCCACAAAGGGGGCAAATAGACCTGATAGAAAACCACAGACAAAGCTCTCTGCTATGCGCAGTTACTAAAATCCAGGAGAGCCTGTTGTATAACCAACTCCAAGCCTTCTTTGACTGCAATAACTCTGTAACAAATTGTCCAGCATGGTTTTCGCAAGAACCATGGCACAGACACAGCCCTGGTGTGAGTTACCTTAGACATTCTAAATGCAATGGATCTAGGCATGGCTACAGGAGCAATCTTTGTTGACTTGACAAACGCGTTGACTTGGTCAACCATGGCCTTCTTTTATCTGAATTAAGGGGGATTAGTCTGAAAGACCTCTTGTGCCTCTGGCTTAAAAATTACTTATCTGGACAAAAACAGAGAGTAAAATGGCAGAGCAGCACCTCTGACATACGGGGTACCCCAAGACTCTATCCTTGGCCTAATCCTTTTCTTTCTGTTTATAAATGAGATGCCCCTCAACTGTGGTGGAGCCACAGTACAATTTTACATGAATAATGCTATTCTTCATAGACCTTCGGCAGACTTAAATTGAATCCACAACCACTTGGAAAGTGACTTCAGCCCTCTCAAAAACTGGTTCCAAATTAACAAACTTGTATTAAATGCAAAAAAAACCCCCCAAAAACCTAAGAAATGCTATTTTGTTACAAGAAACTGGGCCTAGAAAGACACCACCTTCTTAGTCTAACCACCATTAATGGTGTCAGTCTTGAAGTGGTGCAATCATTTAAAATACCTAAAAGCAGTGTTGGACCAAAATATGTCTTTTGAATTTCATGCTGATGCCTTGATCAAAACCCTTTACCAGAAACTTGGCCTCCTTTACAGGCTTACCCCTTACCTCTCTATCACCTAGCAATTGCTAACAGAACCCTCTTGCCAATCCTTTGCTATGGTGCCCTAGTATTACAGTCTGCCCAAGAATCTGTTTTGTCCAGGCTAAAGATTCTCTATAACAGAACTGGGCATTTTGCAGTGGGTGCCCACTCCAGAGTCCACCACTGTGGGGTGGTAGCAGGATTGAAGTGGCCCTGTTTTGAAGCTAGGCTGCGCTATCACCTGTACTGTTTAACCTTTAAGCTTCTGAAATCCACTTCTCCTCCCAGTCCTGCTAGAATAATACAAACATATGAACATATGAAATTTGCCAGCAAGTTACCAGATAAGTTTGTGAAGAGCACTCATTTTGAAACATTTAAAACTAATTTAGACCTCTGGTTGAATACAATTAAAACGTAATACCAAACAATGATCCACAAAATTGTGGGGGTCATTCTCGATGGACAATCACCCTTCTTATGCCCCAAAATACCAAGTCATACCAAGTAATAAAGACCTAGAGGTCTATCAAGTCTGATCGAATGTGCAACTAGCACCCATATTCTGCAGCTGCCCCTGCCTCCCACCCAATATAGCGTAAACAATATGCAAGGCCCCTTAGATCTGCTGCCTGCCCATTGCTGAATATTCCAGGAGTTCAGCTTGCAGTTGGAAGGAGATATTTCTCCTTCATAGTTCCTACTCTGTTGAACTCTCTACCTCAAGAGATTTTTACCTGCCCCATCCTTATACAGTTCAAAAAGAGGCTCAAAGCCTTCTCTTGGGTTTTAGTGCCCTGCAACTGCAATTGCTGACTCTTTGCTAACCTGGTGCACCCTTATATGAATTATTATTTGCTGCTCTAATTGTCTACCTCTCTGTGATTACCGTGTTATTTAGTCAAGCTGCACTCCATGACCTCTCAGTCCTGGTGTACATCATGGCCCAGATATTCAAACTGCGCTCAAAACTGGCGCAACAGCAGGAGCAAGCACAAACCAGTTGCGCAAATGCGCAACAGGTGCGATATTCAAACATGGAGCATAGCAAATTGCGCAAGCAACCAACGTCTGAATATCGCACATACTGCACCATCGCACAACCAGGAAGGAGAAGCTGAGCCAAAATGCTGCGCTATGGCACAACCATGGAAGCTCAGCTGAGCAGTGAAGCTGCCATAGCGCAAGCACAGCCCCCCAGAGCAATGGAACTGCACATCCAGGGAGGCAGGCTGGGCCCACCGCCAGCCATGCCACACATGGGCACAGGAACTCACTGCAGAACCCACACCACACTGGCACACCCCCAAGCACAGATCACTGGGGGTGGGACGGCTGATCCGTGCCCATGGGGACAAGCCAACTAAAGCATAGCAGAGCCATGACGCCCAGCACAACCACTGGCAGGCAGAGGTGCCACACCAAGGGGTTGACAACCACAGTGCACATCAGTCCCCTGTCACGCACAGCACAGCGTGCACCGTGCCCCAAGACACCGCTCATGTGCAGTGACAGGCACTGCAGGAAACACCATGCACCCCGTGCCACACGTCAACCCCATGCTGCAGAAGCAGACCACCCAGACCCACCCTGTGCACCCAGCAGTGGGTGGCAGCAGATGGCGAGAGCAACAGAAAGACAATGCTATGCTGGTGATACCTCCCCATGGACACACACACACACACACATATATCCAGGACCATAGTAGCCCAGATGGCATGTACAGCCCTGCAACGGAGCACCCAGAGCCAGTTGCAAAGCAGACACCAACACAGCAGTTGTACCAAAATAGAATTTTATATTCAAACAAAAGAGGTAACAAAACAGCTAAAACTATGTACAAGTTGGGGGGCAGGTAAAAGGCAGGGTGTGCAAGGGGAGGGAAAACAACTTGGAGAGGAAGTCAGGGTGAAAGGGATGGGAAAGGGCAAAAAAAGGTGAGCTACGGCCCAGCAGGCTCCTGCTCCTCCCCTGCCATCTTCCCTCCTGTGTCTGTGCCCGTTCCCCTGTTGCTGTAGGAGCTTGCAGGAGCTCTCTGTTTCGCCCGGCCAGCTGTGTCAGGTGCCGGACATCGTGCGCCATGCGCTGAAGCACACCGAGGCCTCAGGAAATGGGAACACAGTCAATGGCTGAGACTGACCACAACCCTGAACACCACCCAACCTGCAACCCAGCTAACCCAATGTGCTGCACATGTGATGGCATGCACCCACCCACAGTGAACATGCACATGGCCATCACAAACAGGCGGCACCAGCCATGCGCACCACCGCCACACACACGCCCACGTCAATCACAGTACAAACTAGGCTGTCATGTGATGTTGCAACGTGGTGCGATGCCAGTCACACAGCTATGTGCCCAGTGCATGCCTGGATCACCTGTGATGTATACACAGACGTGTCGTGATGCTGCACTGTGATGCAGGTCACCTGTGTCACGCCTACATACATGGATACATAGACAGTGTCGGCAGATAGGGGCCTATGGGACACCTAGTCTGGCCATTTGGCCTTGTACGATCACTCTCATGTCCTATAAGTCCATTCCCCCTCACCCCTGACCTCCAGAAGTCCCTCATGGCGAGCCCACACATACAGATCTCCCGTGACCAAGTCAGCCCCCACCACATCCTCTGGCAGGGTGTTCCACTCGTCCACCACCCATGATGTGAGGAAACACATTCGCATGTTTCCCTTAAACGAGCCCCCTCCAACTGCATCCCATGCCCTCTACACCTGGAACATCCTCTACGCTGACAAATATTGGTTCCTGCACACTGTTCCCCCCTGTACAATACTCGTATGACCCCATCATATCCCCACACCCTCCTCCCCTCCAGGGAGTACATGTTCAGTTCCGTCAACCTGTCTGCATAGGACATGTGATGCAATCCATGCACCATCCATGTCGCCTCCTGTGAACGCTTCCACCCAGTCCCTGTCCATACGCAGCTATGTGTTCCGAACTGTACACTGTACTCCAGTGTGGGACTCACTAGTGTTACGTATAGTGGAACTACTACCACCCATCTGGTTGTGTCCATCATGGTTGGTGGTCCTGCCCCCAGCATGCAATAGCATCCATGACGTAATGATACTCACTCCTCCAGCAGCTCAGTCTGCCGCTGCTGCTGCTGCTGTTGATGCTGCTGCTGCCGCGGGCTGACGGCCTGTGGGACTGGGGCCCTGGCATGGCCCACATCAGTCGCGTCCGGCCACCATCCGGCCTGTGGGAGACATATGGTGAGACAAACATCAGTGTGACTCAAAAGCAGAGTGCCCCCTGCCCCAGTAAGACTGCCTGCCCACACAGCCATAACCATCCATCGACAGCTGCACACACTGACACACCGATGCACAGCCACCCAGGCACACACACCCCTACAGAGAATATAGGTGAATAGATGGTACACTCACGTGGCTGAGGCACCAGGCCCCGCCTGGCACGGGAACGCAGCCGCTTAACAGCTCCGGGGTCCTCTCGGAGGAGATCACTGACCCGTGCCGGGCACTGCTCGCAGACCGGCCCCGCCAGTGACCCCACCAGGTCAGTGGCCACCTGCTGCCACACATGGGTCCTCGGTCCGGTGAGGGGGGCCTCACCATACAGTTGGTCATAGTGGGGCTCCACTAGGGCCACCAGGTTGGCCACCTCAACTTGGCTTCACGGCACCACCCTCCTCCTAGCCATGGCACCGACTTTACAGCAGGCAATATGGCGCCCTGCTGCGCTGTGACCCCATGTGGAGTTGTTGCGCAATAGACCAGCACAGGCACCTATCGCGCTGTTCGCACAGCGCCGTCACTTTACATGGCGCTGTAGCCAGACAGCACAATAGGGACGTACACATGGCATGCACTCAGCGCCAGGGGTCAGAGGGCATACCTAGCGTCACGGTAATGACGCAAGGCTACGCACAGCGCTATAGGATGCATAGGTATCCTGCGCGACTGCGAAGCACAGCACCAGTGCCACAGGGGACTATCACGCAGAGGTGCCACAGTGCCATATAGTGCCCAGTGCTGCAGCGCCACTGGCACAATGGTGGCCATGTCCAGAATAGCCTATCGTGCTCAGCAGTTCTGCAGCGCGATCGACGCATGCGTAACCCGTCTGGGCTTGCGCAATGCAGTGTAGCACACAACCACAAACATGCGCCATCGGCTCAGCCGGACCTTCCCTATTGCGCTAAGCGCATTTACGCGATATTCAGCCGACCATATGCAAAGCAGGCGATCAGCCATTCAAAGGCGCAGGGCGCCGATTAGCATGTCATTAAAGTGCGCCCACACCTCATTTGCATGTGTTGCGCTATAAAAATACGATACTGGGTTGTGGCGGCCAGATTTGGTTGTTGCAGCTGAGGGTGAGTTACATGCTGTGTGATGCTCAGGACAATGCACATGGGCAGGGGTGCTGGAGGTGTCACGGGATGAGGGGCTGAGCATGATGGAGGGCAATTAGAAGGGGCAGAGGGCACCCTTTCCATCAGTATCTGCAGGCAGCGAGGAAAGGGGGGCTTGCCCCGGCCTGCAGCTATGCTCATGGGGAAATGCTGTGGACTGCAGAGTGACAGGTGTCCACTTCCACCCATACAGATCAGCATGACTGACGAGAACCAGGCCGAGGGTGTGGACGGCGGGCGTAGGAGGAGGCCGAACTTCACCACAGCAGAGACCGAGGCCCTCTTCCAGGCCTACCTGGAGGATGAGCCACTTTTGAGTGGGCGGAGGGGCACCCCTCAGCAGCGTGCAGCTGCATGGGAGGGGGTAGCTCTGGCCGTCAACCTGCACGGAAGCCACCAGCGCTCCATGCAGGAGTGCTGCAAGAAGATGGGGACTGACCGCAGGAGGCTGAAGGAGAAGGTGGCAGCCTTCAGGGTGGCACGTGCTGCCACTGGTGGGGGACCACCAGTGGTGTTGCAGCTGACCCCGACCGAGGAGACACTGGTCGCGGCCATGCAGCCGAGTGCCATTGCGGGTGTTCCTGGCGGAGGATTCCAGACAGGTGGAAGCCCATCACTGCATGGTATGTCATGGTGATGTTGTGGGGGCGGCTGTTGTTCACATGCACTCACATGTACTCTCTTTCTGTTTCAGATCCTGTTCATCTGCAGGAGACGGTGGTGGTGGGTGCTGACAGTGAGGCAGACCTGCTGGACCAGGAGGAGGGACCTTCCACCTCCGCCAGCAGCCTGCACGCACTGCAGCAGCAGGCCGGCTGGGCTGACAACTCCGCCCGGCAGTGATCACGGTGCAGGGGTGCACAGCCTGTGTCACAGCAGTCTGGCATGCAGGTGTGCCAGCATGCTGTGCCTATGGCAGTGGCACGCACCGGCACTATTGAGGATGGCAGGCCTGCAATGGCCAGTGAGAGGTGTGTGTCCCACGAGGACACACGGCAGGCAAGCACGTGCCCGGCGGTCCAGCTCCACACCTGTGTACCAGCATGCTGGCACAGTCACAGGCTGGGCCTGTCAGCACCGTGGGGCAGCACCGGTGGCTGAGCAGTGTCTGGCACTGTTGACAGCACAGGGTGGAACAGGTGGACCTGGGGGCTCAGCAGTTGGAGGGCAGCAGCAGCAGTTGCACACCAGGCCTGGGGGACAGCGTCAGGCAGTGGCACTTGTCCACGCCCTTGGATCAGCCCATACCTGGTCCTGGCAAACAGCGGCCACCCTCAAGGGTGCTGTGCACCAGGACCATCCACACCTGGGGTCACGATGCCATTGGGGCACAGTACCCTTTGGGACGTGCACACCCGCCTGCAGGAGTCGGTACAGCTGCAGGGGCGGGTTGCAAGGTCCGTGGAGGCACTGACTGTGTCCGTGGAGCGGCATAGCAGGAGTGTGCTCGGGACCGGGCCGAGATGGTCCATATCTGGACGGATGTGACCACTGCCATCGACAGGCTGACCCAGGCAGTGGTCTCTGTGGCGACCGCATTGACCACACTGTCTGGTGACCCTGTACCATGCACCCCACAAGTGCGCACCCACTCCCGTCTGCTCCCGCGCTGTGACACCAGGCCTGTCGATGCCGGGTTCTGCTGTGGGCATCCCGAGCACCCCTGGTGCAAGTTTCTTTCGCGGGATGCAGACCCCTGTGCAGGCAAGGTCGCGGTCACGCACTGGGACCCCTGGTGGTGCAGTAGTGCCACCCGATGTGGCCCCTGCGCTGCCTGCCTGTGCTGCTAGGCCACAGCGGGGCCGCCCATGCATCCGTGGTGGCCGTGGGACAGTGCTCCCTGACTGAGCTGTCTCCCAATGCAGGCCCTGTCTGGTGCTGCCCTGTGTGCAATGTGTGTCATGGTGGGCAGTGCACTGCTGGGTGCTCTGCTCACCATACTGACACACGGACCACCTGCACACTCTCCCAACTGCTGTCCACAGGTGCGTGTGGATGATGATGCCTGCATTGCACTGTACACCAGGTGCAAGGTTGCCCAGGTCTGACACAGCGTGCGTGGAAAGTCCAGGTGGTGAGGGTGGTTGGTGGTGCTGTGTGATGGCGTGTAATTTCCGCATTGCTGTGCTGCTGCCCCTGTATGCTGCCTGGTGTGTGTGTGTGTGTTTTTTGGTGCTCACCCTCTCTGCTAATGTGTTGGTATGCGAGACCCTTCAACTCCCCTGACCTTCATGCATGGTGTGTTCCCCTGTGTGCCTGTGGTTTGCACATAGACAGTGTTGCCTGCACATGTCCCCTTGACTTACCTGTGTTGTGCGTAGTGCTCTTCTGCAATGGTGTCCCAGTGCAGCTGGGCCTGCCGCGTCAGTCGGGGGTCCCTCCATCCTAGGGGGGGCGGCTCATCACCCATATCACCGGCACCACTGGCGTCCCCATCGCTGTCCCCCTCTTGGACCTGTACGGCTATCCCATGGTCTTTGGCCATGTTGTGCAGGATGCAACAGGCCAGGAATATCCCACAGGCCTTTTGGGGGCTGTACTGTAGGGCTCCGCCGGAGGTGTCCAGGCATCGGAAGCGTGCCTTGAGTATCCCGAACACCCGCTCTATGATGTTCCGTGTTGCGGCGTGTGCCTCACTGAAACCGTGCTGCGCTGTGGTGGTAGGCGCCCGGTATGGTGTGAGCAGCCAGGGACGGAGTGGGTATCCACAGTCACCTGTGTGGAGATAGTGGAGATCAGTGTTAGGTCAGGTCCATATTGCCCTTATCCTTGTGTGCCACTACCATGGCACCTGTGTCATTCCACCCTTGCACAGGTTTGCATTCCATACATGTGTACTCACCCACTAGATGACCCGTGGGGATGTTCCCACTCTAGATCGATGGCACAGTGCAGATTGGTGCCATATGAAGGCATCATGTGCTCCGCCAGGGTGTGTGGCACAGACATTGATGATGCGCCCAGTGGCATCACACACCACCTGGCAGTTGACACTCGAGTAGCCCTTTCGGTTCCGATATGTTTGCCCGTCGGGGCCAGGTGGCGTGCGAATGGCCACATGGGTGCAGTCTATGGCACCTAGCATGCCAGGCATTTGTGCTACCCTGTGGAACTCCTGCATGTTTGCTGTACGCTCTGCCGCGGTGCTGGGGAAATGGATGTACTCCGCAGCATGAGGCAGCAGTGCGCTGAGGAATTGGGTGAGGATGCGTGACGTGGCTGACTGCGTGATGCCTGTGGTGTCCCCTGTCAGCCTCTGGAAGGTGCCCGTGGTGAGCAGGCACATGCAGGCTGTCACCTTGGTCTCCACGGACAGAGCATGACTCGCCTTGAGGGTGCCTGCATCACATCACTGCACAGCTCACTGAGCGTCTCAGTATTGCCCTGTTCAGGCAGTTACCGGACCCGCGATCTCAACATCACTGTACAGCTCGTGGCTGATGCGGGCCGCGATACCGCCTGTCGGGGGCATACCACCAGCGGGCCCTCCACGCCACGTCCCCTGCAGCATGCTGTCTCACCCCTCATTACAGCTTCCATGTGGAAGCTGACACTGTCCATCTCCTGGCTTCTGCCCCCAGCTGCTGTTCCTGTGTTACCCCACTGCCCCACTGCTACTTCCACTGCACGGGCACCCCACTGGCTCTCTGTCCTCCAGGACCCACTGTCCCTCTCTGTCCTTCCTGCTCCTGTCTCTGTCTCTGTCTCTCTCTCTCTCTCTGTCTCTCCCCGGTTTGCGGCCTGCTCGAGTTCTTGCGCCCGCTCCTTGAGCCGTTTTATTTTGGCTCAAATCCGGTGCCTCACGCAACTTCTGGCTGAGCCACTCTTGCGCGTGCGCGCAAGTGTTCAAATATCGCATTGCGCACTTTATGCATGGACCCGCCCGCCGGTTGCGCATGCCTTCATTTCCATTCTTGCGCTGTGGGCTCCAGCGTGTTTTCTGTGGCGCAACTGGCCCCTTCTCAATATCGCAGAATCGCGCATTTTGGAGTGCTGGCGTGACACAGAATCCTGTTATATGGTATGCAACCTTTTGAATATCTGGGCCCATATGTATTATGCATGCTGCTTCACCTGTTTTCTTTTCTGTAAATATTGTGTTACTTAACTTACTTTAGGTATGTAACAAATTCCAGTATACCTTGCACGTATAATTATATGCTTTCTGTAAATGATGAATACATTACCCTTCTACAGTACTTAACTAATTCCGGGTTGCCTCTGAAAAAGGGACACTTTTGTCTCAGTGGGACAACCTGGTCACCAAAATTCAAATAAATCAATAAATCAATAATGCTTTCTTCTGAGCTGCTGCTCCAGTGACACCAAAAAATGGGAGGGTTTGTATTACAAGTGCCTCATTTGCATATTCATGGAGACTTGATTGAAACTTTACAAACTTGTGTCAGAGCTGCATAATCTAGATATGTGTTACAACAGAAAAAATGTCTGATCTCTTATTGACACCCTTGCAGTAGCTGATGTAATGTATGAAAAATATGTCAGAAATATCCAATTCATAAATAAACAGGAGTGTTCTCCTTTAAGGAAAGGCAAAGACAGGCTGCAAATGGTGCAGCATATAGTAACCAAAATGATTCATGGCCTGCAGGACAGATCCTACAAAGCTCAGGGCACTGAACATGTACTTGCTGGAGGTCAGAAAGAAGACGAGTGATGCGATAGAGACCTTCATGTTCCTGAAAGGAATTAACAAGGTAAACTGCAAGGAACTATTCAATAGGAATAGTGACTCCAGAGTATGAGGACATGAATGGAAGTTGGAGGGAGAGGTCAGGAGGGATGTGAGGAAGTTCTGTTTTAAAGAGAGAGGAGCTGAGCTGTGGAAAAGCCTGTTGGCTGACGTGGTAGGTGCCAAAACCGTCGGCAATTTCAAATGTGGTTGAGACAGAATTAAGGGTATAATAGTGATTCAGAGGGTAGCAGTAAGACTTAAGAAATTAGATTTATATTCTATGGAATTCAGAAGACTCAGGAGACTTACAGTATATCTAACTTTCAAAGCTTTCAAGGGAGATTCATTGCTGGGAACAACTGGCTTAGTAAGACACATTACTAATAACAACAGCACTAGATATAATTTCAAATTACTTGGAGATGTAAACAAAACACTCAAAAGGAGTCAGTAGTATTGTCAAAGAGTCATAACTATATGGAATACTCTCCCTAGGAACATTGTTGAAAGTGATAACATGGACATATTCAAAATCAGATTAGATGAATTTATGGGAATTTAAAAATTCTCTTTTCACCACTAGAATATTGAATGGTGACAAGTTCATTAAAGGACCTTGGTCTACTGAACTTATACCCCCCTCTATGAACCTATAAGGCAGAAAACTTGGGGATGGAGGAGGTAGCATCTCAAAACCTGCATATAGACACTAGGTCTTGGGGTAGTTTAGGGTTTATGGAGAGACTAGATGAATCAAGGATCTTCTTCTCCCCCCCTCAGTTTCTATGTTTCTAAATGCCCTTTCTGTTGTGATAGTAGAGTCTCCACCCTACCTGGATGCTGCACTCTGACAGTGCCCCCCATCTGAACTGTGAGGACTGAGCAGAAGAATTCATTCAGAATATCAGTCTTCTGTCCATCCTCTGCCACCCATCACTCATCCTTTCTAAATCTCTCTTTTCTGTCCTTGTGTTTTCCCCTTTCTATGTCATACAGTATCTAAAGAATACATTGTCATTTTTATCACCTTTTTTGTTGTCTTCAGCTCAATCTCTATCTTTATCCACCTGACTGCCTTACTAGTAAGCTTCCTTTGTCTTGACAAGCTACAGCTCCTTGCTTGCTTCCATTTGTTCAGCTGTATACACTTTCATAGCCACCTTTTTTCCAGTCATGGCTGTCTCAACTTCCCAGGAAAAACCACATAGGCCTTTTATGCCTACCCATCACCCACTTGCCTGAGGCAATCTTTCATTATAGCTAGAACCTCTTCCTTGATATGCTCCCACTTGCTCTCTGCCCCACCCACTTGTTGGTACCCCATGAGCCTTGCTCTTAACTCCTCCATCCTCCCATAGTCAGCCCTCCAAAGTCTGAGGGCTGGTGTTGGAGTCAACTGCCTCTGTGATTTAAGAGCTATGTCAAACCATACTGTGTTGCATAATCTGATAGTCAGGTCTAAATAAGGTACATTACTGGGGCTCTCAGGTACTTACATACTGGAGTTCTCGAGTATTTTTGTTTTAAAAGTTGTATTTATCATTCCTTCAACCATCTATTGTTTGCCAGTTCTTCCAGATGAGTGAGTCTTTAGAAGAATTCTTTAACTTTTTTGAATGCAAGGAAAAATATTTTTGAAATTTGCTATGTAATACAGTCAGGATAATGTACCTTATTTAGACCTGTCTGTCAGGTTAGTCATCAATCAACTGGAAACCATATTTTTCTGGAAATCTGCTGCAGGGAACATTATCCTACATGCAGCTAGTTATCATTCAAAAGACCTTTCCTTTTCCTTAGTTCTTAAGAATTAAGCATAAGTGTGGGAATGAGTCCAATTTCTAAATGGAGCTCAAAGAGTATCAAACAAGATTCCTCAACAGTGGCCATAGCGTGCAATCACTTTATACGGCCACAGAAAGAATCCAGCATGTCACAAAAGACCGGACAATAGCAGGAAAACAGAAAGACAATAGCCATAACAGAATAGTGTTTTCAACAAAATGTAATGATAAAATACCTGAAGTTTGGCAGATTTTAAACAGCACTGCTGCATTCTTAGAGATTACCCCAGAATGGGATCATGTTTAGAGAAAATCCACTAGTTGCAGTTAAAAAGGTGGCCACCATTAAGGACAAACTTGTCCATACAGAACACTCACAGGGCAAAAAACAAACACAGGGCCAACTTATCTCAGCCCACTCAAGTCAGATATGGTCCCCTGTGGACATTGCTCCACCTGTGAACACACAAGTAAGAAATGTGTCTGTACCCTCCATGATACCAATCAAACATTACTCAATAAAGAACATTGCTCCACCTGTGAACACACAAGTAAAAAATCTGTCTATACCCTCCATGATACCAATCAAACATTACTCAATAAAGAACATTGCTCCACTTGTGAACACTCAAGTAAAAAATCTGTCTATACCCTCCATGATACCAATCAAACATAACCCAAAAAAGAACATTGCTCCACCTGTGAACACACAAGTAAAAAATCTGTCTATACCCTCCATGATACCAATCAAACATTACTCAATAAAGAACATTGCTCCACTTGTGAACACTCAAGTAAGAAATGTGTCTGTACCCTCCATGATACCAATCAAACATTACTCAATAAAGAACATTGCTCCACCTGTGAACACTCAAGTAAGAAATGTGTCTGTACCCTCCATGATACCAATCAAACATTACTCAATAAAGAACATTGCTCCACTTGTGAACACTCAAGTAAAAAACCTGTCTGTATCCACCCACATACCAGTCAAACATCCCCAACAAAGCAACACATTACATGTGAATCTACAGGAGTGGTATACATCCTTCAGTGTTCGTGTGACCACATATACATGGGTAAAACTCTCAATTAAACATGCAAATACAGGAGTACAAGAGCGACATTTGCAATAAAGCCAGCACACCTGGCACAGATCATTTCAGAATGTAGGTACCCACAAGGATCTCCTTATGCTTCTGAGGTCTGGAAAAAGTATCGCCCTTCTCAACCTGGGGAGGAGATTTCAACAAGATTTTTGAATGCACAGAGATGCATTGCATCTATGAGTTGCATGCCCTAAATGAAAGGGTGTGCATGAATAAGGAAGCAACTGAACTATATGCTGGTGAGCATTAGACTTTAGAAATATAGTATTTATCAGAAAACTACTCAGTAGTTGTTTTTGGACAGCACAGTTTCCTCTAGTCCACATGGGTATTTGATAATTTATCATGTACATCAGGGCTAGGTAGATTAAGTCACCAAACTACTAGTTTTCCTTTGTTTATTCCACCCCCCTCACTTGTCATTTGATTATTTCCAGTAATAACTTGGGGGACACCAAATGAAGTAATATTTCGAGTGTATTGCACAACACCAGAAACACATAATAATTAGATGTTTGTTTCCCTACACTTTATTTGAAATCTAATAGAGTAGTCTCATGGTAGTGGTTCAGGGAAATCACACATCACCTGACTGATACTAATATGAGTGATGTAAAAACATAAAGTACACTTTAATAGCAGACTTTGCAAATATCACTTTTTGCGTATTTGTGATTGTCTGTTAGAGAGATTATATATATATATATATATATATATATATATATATACACACACATATATATTAGAGTTTTAGGGTTGATGACGGTGTTTAATGTTGAAGGGCAATTTGTGAACCTTAATAACTTTGTAACGGTTGAAGTGATTTCTATGAAATTTGGTATGCACAATCACCCTGGGCAGATGTTTGTATGTAGCAAAGTTTGTCTCAATGACTTTAGCCATTTCTGAGATACAGAGTGTTGAAAATACAGACGGTTTGAGTTTTTTGGCACTTTTTTTGTCCACCTGTATCTCAGAAATGGCTTTAGCTTCTTGGCTGAAATTTTCAGGGTAGAAAACTATAGCCCCAGAGGTGTGCCTTTTGAAGGTTTGGTGGAAAAATATTAATCTGGTCCAAAGTTATTTCATTTTGCATTTCCCATGATTTCCTATGGGAAAAAATAAATGTTTAGCACAATCAAGTATCCCATGTCGCAGGAGCATCTGCGATGTGGGATTCTAGGTTGAATACATTATGCTGTTGCCCATGTTGTTTCTCCACTTAGTGAGAGAAACAAATGCATATACGTGTGATGTGTGGAAACTGGGAAGCCCACTCCCAGTGTCCACAAATTATTTTAATAGTGTATTCCCCTCCCCAGCAGTATGGGATACTGGGGAACCCACTCCCAGTGTCCCATAAATTAATGATTTATTTACTGCTGACATTGGGGTGCCCAATCTCCATGTTGGCTTTTACAACAACCCCCCCCACCGTGGCAGCATGGGACACTGGGGAGCCCACTCCCAGTAGCCTGTAAATTGATAATTTATTGTATTGCTGACATCGGGGGGCCCAATCCTCGTGTCAGCATTTACGTCCCCTCCCGGCAAAGTGGAACACTAGGGAGCCCACTCCCAGTGTTCTGATCCATGTATACTCCCCCCATTACTGTGGAACACTGGAGAACCCACCTCCAGTGTTTTGAACCAGTTACTGTATGTCCCTGTAAAAACCAAAAATGTCCATCTTTTTTTTTAAACCTGTAATAAAGAAGAAAACAGTCCTTCATTGTCTCCCCATCCCCTTTCCCCATCCTGACCCTCCCTCTGCGTACCCACCTCCCTGCACCCCCCCTTACCCCTAACTTACCTCCAGAGGTCAGGCACTGTCATCTTCTCTGGACCAGGACACGTCTTCACTCTTCAGAACCAAACCGTGAACTGAAGAATAAAGGGTAGGTGCTGTATAATGGCAATCAAAGGTGTTTTGAACTTATCTTGATATCTAGGCCATTTTTAGGAATTTTTTCACCAAATTTTCAACATGGGCTTTTTGGGACCCCACCTCAAGAGCACTAATACTGTTATTTTGTTACTCAGTCCTGAAAAGTGATTTCGCAGTCGCTGTGGGGAATCACCTTTTGAGACCAGTTAAGATGACAGTGCCAGTGATCATAAGGTGGTGCCCCAAAAAGCCCATTTTGAAAATTTGGTGAAAAAATTCCTAAAAATGGCTATGTTATGAGTGTGGATTGTGCAGTTTCTACACAGGTGCATAACTTTGGTAATTTACAGTATTTTGCCTCAAATTTTCAGCATTGCCATTTTTTCACACCACCTCATTAACAGTGTAGCTCTCATTCTTCACATCCTGCCCAAAACATGATTTCACACCTGCGGCACACAATGGCACAGTTGCTGTGCAAAATCACCTTTCAGGACCAATGAACAAAATGACAGTGGCTGTATTCATGTGGTGGGATCCTGAAAAGACCATGTTGAAAGTTTGGTGAAAAAACTCCCTAACAATGGCTGAGTTATGAGCAGTCATTGAAAATTTTGTATGCATGCATGTAACTTTCGCTAGTTTCCATATTTTCACTCCAAATATTCAATATAGCCATTTTATCACACCACATCATGAACAGTACAGCTGTCATTTTTCATATCGTACCCAAAACATGTTTTCGCACCTGTAGTGTGTAATGGCATCTTCCCATGGATTTCAACATTTTCACCTACAGGGTTCATGAAGTGGTATGATAAGAAGACTATCGCAAATCTTTGGTATCCAAATATGAAAAAATGACAACGTTATGCCCATTCATTCTGATCTGGGTATGCATGCTTGTAACTGTGGTTCTTATTTAATAAGAGTCACAACTTCAAGTTCTCCCAGCCCCCATAAGGATACAAAAAAAAATCTGAAAACATAAGGAAATTCATGGTAAAAACTGTGTTTAATGCACTATTAGGGTTGGATGGTTCAAAGTAGGGAAATGCAAACTTAGGGTTCCCAAGCATAAGACCTCACTTCCACTGCACATGCAGGAACAAGCACAAGGGGAACTTAGGCTTCCCAACCCCAACACCCCACCCACATCCTTGACTTCCAATTGTCAGACCTCACCCTTACCCTCCGAATGCAGGAACAGGCATGGTGGGTGTACCTCGGCATTTCATCCCTAATGCTCACCCCATTACAAGACTAAGTAAGGTAATATGGATACAGAATAAGAGAATGAGGTGAGCATTAGGGTTGAAATGCTGATGTACACCCACCACACCTGTTCCTGCATGCAGGGTGATGGTGAGGTCTGACAATTGGAAGCCGTGGATGTGGGTGGGGTCTTGGGGGTGGGAAGCCTAAGTTCCCCTCATGCTTGCTCCTGCATGTGCAGTGGGAGTGAGGCCTTATGCTTGGGAACTCAAAGTTTTTATTTCCCTACTTTGAACTGTTCAACCCTAATGGCCTAATGGTGCATTAAACACATTTTTTGCCATGAATATATATACTATATATATATATATATATATATATATATATATTCTATGCAAAAAGCTGATTAATGCATCATTTAGGGGTTAAAACACAAAAGTTAGAAATGAAAATCTTTAGGGTTGCCCCTACCCCCGGACCCGCCCATCATCCCAAGATTGACAGGGTGTGTCATTGGGGATGTGAGGCCTAAATTTCACCCCATTCCATCTGAAATTACATTTACAAGCCACAGTAAATAAGAATGTGGTGACATTTAGGCCTCACAACCTCAATGATACACCCCACCAGCTGTCAATCTTGGGATGATGGGTGGGGAGGGGCAACCCTAAAGATTTTTCTTTTCCTGACTTTTTGTGTTTTAACCCTAAATGATGTATTAACACATTTTTTTGCATAGAATTTCCTTACATTTTGAGAAAGAATAAAAAACTAAGAACTTGCAAAAGTTGGTGGGAGTACGAGCTCTTCAGGCCCTGCACTCCAACCAACTTGTGGAACTTGGTGGGAGCGTGGGCCCTTCAGGCCCTGCACTCCCACCAACCTATGGAACTTGGTGGCAGCACAGACCCTTCAGGCCCTGTGCTCCCACCAACCTGCAAAAGGTGGTGGGAGCATGGCCCCTTTGGGCCTTGTGCTCCCACCAACTTGTAAATGTGTGTGTACCATCAACACCCTCCAAATTTCAATGTAAAACACCAATCCATGTCTGAGATATAACATGTTAAAGTTTGAGATTTTCAGTTGTCAGAGATGCAGAATTCCATACCTGTTAACATTTTACAGGCACAATGACTTAAAACTACATCCATTACATTAAGGCTACGTACCCAATCAATTTCAAGCCACCAGCACAATGCAAAACACCATCCACATCATGCAAATTTAGTCACGCAATATCTCCGTAAAAAAAATGTTCTGTAACATGTAAACACCGTAATTCACATCTACAGGACATGCCAAGAACACGGTCCAAATTTCAATGCAAAACACCAAACTGTGTCTGAGGTATAACATGTTAAATTTTGACATTTTCATTCATCAGAGTTGCAGAATCCCGCACCTGTTAACATTTTACAGGCACAACGACTGAAAACTACATCCATGACACTATCAATCTATCAAGTCAAGTTTATAGTTCGGCTAAAAATCCATTACAATATTCTAAAAAAGAAACAATACATACATTTCATACCAATACAAATGCACATTACATACAATTATTACTTAGTAAAATCACTAAGCAGCTATAAATTTCTGCAGTCATAATTTACATTCCACATTTACTTAATTTTAGCGCCACTATTCATACTGTAAACTCTAAGTAGGAAGGTACTATAAATTTACAAAGCTATTCTTCGATTCATGGTGTAAGCTCAGATTGTCTACTTGGATACTTCCCCCTTTCTAAATCAATAATCTATTATGTACCAATTAATAATATATTGTTTTTATATTTATGGTACTTCTCTGGTCATGGTTCTCTTTTAAGTTGCTTGAAAATATGTATTTAATAGTCCATGTGACCCTCATGGAAATGGAGGGGTCAAATCCTAGGCCACAGCACACAACCTAGGAATGAGACTACTGCATCGACTACTATCTCTTAAAGGACTCAGCAGACCTCAGCTATTAGAGCCACAGTGATCCAACTTGTGCCACCAGTTAGAGTTTGCCATGAGGGGTTTGAAGGAGCACCCTATAGCACTTGCCATCCCGTGCTCCACTAAATAACCCCATTTAAGGCATTAACTCTCATCTGTTAAACATTCAGGATCAAATAAGGCACCTAATGCCAGGTCCAAGTCCTCCCAACAGGTCTTTTCATCCTAAGCAAATCCCAGCTTCAGTATCGGCTAAAGGCCTTATCTTTTAACCTCACTCCACCTCAGTCCTGGGCCACCGGGACCTTTTTGTAAGAATACCACAATAATAAATGCTAGCATCCAGAGAGCTCCATCACTCATTAAAGCTGAGGCATAGCTGCAAGCAGTTAATTTCACTTAGCCTCAATATCCTCAATAACCTCAGTACTTTAATGTTGAGTTACCATTGAAGGTACTCTAATCAGAGTATGACTGAACTATCTTAATCAGACTATAATTAAACTGTCAAGTAAAGATGAACAATCCTAGCCGCTTTTTCCTAAAAGAGCTATTGGTAATGGCTCCTAACATTTAAAAAAAAATACATGAAGTTAAAAATGGGCAAATAGATGTTTGCAAGTAAAACTGCATTTTAAGCCCATTATACATTAGTAAATTATTGAAACTAAAATTCTAATAAATAAAGTGGCTGCTCCATTATACATTCATTTAAGAAACATTTGGAGCTTCTTTCATTCAGGAGTCCATAAATTAATATACAAGTTAAAAGCTCTGAATGTTTCAGGTGTCCAGCGTGTTATAAAAAGGGAAAATGCAAGCAGATATACAATTTCAGTGTCCTCACATGTCTCCTAGATGTGTCGGAGGGAGCTACCTTTGCCCCACCCAAATCCATAGCAGGCTGCATATTGCTCTCGCAAAATCAAATAAAACATTTGCTAAAAGCAACATTAGAAGCTATTCCATTCACATAGACTTCTTTATAAGCTTTGTAGGCTGGCACTTTTTACAGCATCTGTAATTGCTATTGCCCATGTATATGTGAAGCAACCCAAGAACATAATAGCAAGTCCTGCTTAAGCACTGCAGCAACAATTAAATGAAAAAGTCTTGCTTAATGCCTCAATATTATAAACAACCAAATGTAGCTCCAGCCTCTCCATGTCTCTGAAAAGAGTCCTTAGAGAAGCACAAAATCATGAATTCTGAATTTAGCAGAGATGAATGGCTCCCTTGGTGTGCCAGAGTCCATATTTGTAATTAAGTAATGGAGCCATAGAGCTTCTATTTTACCCAGGAGTCAATGGTTTAAATAAGTTACAGTCTCCTTTTATGGCTCCTTTATACCCAGTAGAAGTAAGTTTTCAAATCTCCTATACACCAAGAATTATAATTAATATAACATTTTGCTGAGGCAGCAAATAGATAACGACTCAAATCAACGTGTTAGAGTCCCATTATTTGGTGTTAAGGTGTAACAGACCAACTTTAAGTAAGACAGCATTTTGTTTCAAGGGAGATAAAGAGGAAAGAAATGCTCCAAATTAATAAGAGTCACTAGAAGTTAACATCTCAATAAAGCGAAGTAACCATTTTAACTACATAGCTTGATTGTGAACCTTGTAAAGCAAAGACCCAAAGCTAAAATCTTTGAATACTAAGTTCAGTTCCCATCTCAGTGAAAAACAGTTCAGCCTCAAGTGGAAAAAAGTAAAAACAATACCTCCTAGGGTCAATACACTTTGTCAGAGCACTAGTAAATGTCAGATCTTACAAGGCCCCCACAAACGGAACATTTCACACCAAACTTATGAGGCAGACTTATATTCTATTGGCCGTTGAGCACTGGTCGGAAACATTGGTTCAATTGCCCTCCCAGGTGAGACTCTTCTCGTAGGTTCCTGCAGTCAGCAAGTCCAACTTCCTATACTGGGATTTACGAACTCCAAGCATCGTTCATTAATAATTCATTAATAAAATACAGGCATTTCAGCAAATAGTGCAGCAACTCTGTAGGCCATATCAGGAGCGCCCCTGGTCTCCTTGATGTCAGGTGTTTCTCTAACATTGGATTCCACCTCCATCTCTGGTTAAAAGCCAATATCCATACAGGTACCGCTCAAGTGGTAGTTCCCCACAGCTCCAACTCGCCGGCAAGCACAAACACATAGGGCAAGCCCGTCGGTACCAAAAACTCTTATAAAGCTTGTCCAGCAGCACACTATTAATGCTTAATATCTGTAAGGCAGTGGCATTTTAGTAAACCAAACACAGTTGAAGCAAATATTTAATTCACTAATATAAAAGGAGATAAAAAATATGGCTGGTATTAGCAAACATTTTTTGAGAAGTTCAACAATGGCAGAGCTGCTGCGAGGAGTGGAGCAGGTGAAATTGCCCTATCTAATGCATTATACAATCTGGCCATCTTGTCCCTATCTCGTGCTCAAAGATGGTGATCAAAGAATCTCACGATCAAAGAATTTGCAGGCTCATGATCAAAGAATAAAAAATGCTGTAAATCAAAAATTAGAAGGAATTGCGGTAAACCACTGCCGTGGTTTGACAGAACGAAGCCCCCTGAGCAAAACCCACCCTCATTTGACTTCCTAGGGCACCCCTGGGATGAGAACATTTATTTTTGAATTCAGCCATCTCGTCCCTAGCTCGCGATGCACGATCGCAATCAAAGAATCTCACGATCAAAGAATTTGCAGGCTTGCGATCAAAGAAATTGCACGCTCATGACCAAAGAATAAAAAATGGTGAAACATGATTTTTTGACTGATTTAAATGAAACCAACGCCATGCCTCAATAGGACTAAGCCCCCTGAGCAAAACCCAACCTCATTTGTGCCCCTAGCCCACCGCTGAGCTGAGATAATTGTGTTTTTAGCTCGCAATGTAAGATCGTGATCAGAGAATCTCGCGATCAAAGAATTTGCAGGCTTGCAATCAAAGATCGTTAGCGAGCCATGACCAAAGATTTTAAAACCTAATAACTCTATTTTTTGACCATTTTGGATGAAACCAAAGGCATGGCTCAATAGATTGGAGCCTCCTGAGTAAAACCCATCCAAGTTTTACTTCAGGAGTGACCTCTGAGCCGAGATATTTGTGTTTTTGCGATTGGAAATCTAAAAACAAGGTGGCAGACCTCACGATCAAAGAATTCTCGGGGACAAAGAATCTTGAACTGTGAGGCTTCAAATTCGTTGACCACCAGGTGGGACCAGATGGTCAGAACCCCATTCTTTGTTCACAAAACATACATATAAATTTTCCCATTGACTTATAATGGGAACTTTAAAGTGGCATAACTTTTGAATGCCTTAATATTTTTTCACCAAATGAAAAGCAGCATGTTCAGCCCCCAAAGCTCTTTCAAACGAGCTATCTCACAGAGTGGCGTGCCACATGATAGCTATGCAAAGCCATGTACAAAATCCCAAAAGCTGCCTCCAAAACTGGATAATTTTGCATTTTTCAGCGTTTTTGTGTGCAAAGACCATAACTCCAACCGAAATGAAATTTGGCAGATCAAGAAATCTACCATGTCCTACTGTACATACCAAATTTCAGGCAAATCTGTTGAATGGGTCCAAAGTTATTAATATGCAAAATTTTGACTTTAACATAGAAGTGACATCTCAACCCTAAATATAGTGACGCAACTGTGCCACTATAATATATATATATACACACACACACACATATATACTGTATATACAGTATATATATATATAACTATATCTATCAAGTACAAGTACAACATTATTAGATGAGTTACTACAAGTCTTTACAATAAAAATAATTAAAATACATTAAAGTTAAGATTAAAAAATAAAATACAGTTATTGTACATTCATTAATTTCCTGCACAACACAGAGTACTATGCAATAACACACAAAGTGACAGTATGAGATGCCTTTAAAGTGCCATAATCATATATGAATAGTTGCCAAGAAACCACTTAGTTTATGTAGTATCAAAGGATTTTCTGATGTAAAAGGCAATTTAAGGATGTGGTCAGAGGGAGGTGGCAAGATCCCTCAGGATAGAACCCAACCATTTGCTTTGTCTTGATTCATACAAGGGGCATAGCAGTATTATATGCTTCAGGTCGTCAATGGTATTATTATTGCAACTACAGCATAGGGAGATATAACCAGGCCTTCCTTGGTTATGTAATATATAATTCACTTTGTAAAGTTCCATACCGAACTGAGTCAGCAGTCTCCTCAGTTCAGGATCAGATATAATCTATAAATAAGGTTCTAACTGATTCCTTTTTTTTAAGATTTTGTACCATTTGTAGTATTTTAGTGAAGAAATTCTTTCTAGATCTAACCTACCTGACTGATTTCTTAATCTACTTTGAATGATGTATTTAATTTATTTTCTTGGTCTTAAATACATTTCACATAGAATCTGTCTTAGATTCAGGAGGTATATGTAATTTTTAATAACTTTTACATATGGAAAAGCAAAAGTTCTAGATGAATAGTTAATTTGTTCCTCCAAGCATAATCTTGGTAAGCAGAATTCTTTAAGGAGAAAAAGCGATAGCAGGAAATTAAATTGCCTTTCCAATATTAATGACTGAAGGGGCATCTGACCCAGTTCTGATCACAGTACTGCTGCAGGTACAGATTGCAGTACCATAAGAACGTAGCAATGAAACTTATTCATTTGTTGCTCCTAGGATCTACAGTGTATATCTAACGAGGCCTGAGCCAAAATTTCAGCCCCATATAACACACTTGAACCGACCTTGGCATTTAATATCCTAAGGACACCCAGAATGGTGGCCTTACCTAATTTTGAATTAAAGATCTTAAATGCAACGAAAGCAGTTTTTGTTTTAGTTAAAAGTATATTCCTGTGCTGTTTTCAAGTGCAATTTGCAGAAAAACAAAGCCCAAGTAGTCATAAAAATCAGTGGTTTCAAGAGGCTATTTATCAAGATAAAGTTTCTTGCATCTAATACTGATGTTATTGTTGCCAAAGACCACCATCTGTTGGGGGAGCAAAATGATTGACTACAGACATTTTCTTCTATAATGGAGAATGATGAGACAGAGGGGAAAAAGAACTTAATGTTTATATCGTGGAATGTAGCTGGTCTACTAACAAAGTTTGCAGACTGTGAGTGTGTTAAGTTTTTGAAACAAGCTCAAATTATATGTTTACAAGAAACATTGTATCAATCACCCACTGATGTTACACTGAATGGTTATTCTACCTACCATGTTCCTGGCACTAAGCAGCTTAGACTAGGCAGACCCTCAGGAGGCTTTGTTACATGGTTTAAAATCATGGCAACTTTGTCAGCAGACTTAATATTCTCTAACTCCTTCTCAGAGGCCTTTTTTGTTACGATAGGACCTTTGGTATTCTGTTTAGTTATCGTTTACATTCCCCCTTGCAAGTCAAAATGTTTCATACATAGCATGTGGGAGGAATTGGAGGATGTTATACACAGGACTTGGGCAACAACAGCATGCGAGAAGATTTTGCTATGTGGAGATTTTAATTCCAGAATAGGTAATTATGACAGATTTGCTAATAATAAAATACAGAACTGGCATTTTAGGAATGCTTTTAAATTCCCAAGAGCCTCATTAGATCAAAGGCTTATTGCCAGAGGGCATACGCTTCTTGAAATTTTAGCTCCTTATAACTTAGTACCACTAAATGGGAGATTTAAGGGTGACACTGAAGGTAACTTTACACACTACAATAAGCAAAACCCTTCTGTGATTGATTTTGTATTTTGGAATGACAGTATGAATATTTGGGACTCTTGTTTGTTTCCCTTAGGTCTCAGAGTGATCACTTTCCTTTGATATTTCGATTAAGACTTCTAGCTGATGAACCTGTGGCCTTAGGCTATGATAATTTGGAAATAAGGAACAATGTAAAAATTAAGTGGAACCAACATAGTTCCCACGGGATAGATCCTCCCTTGTTACGTAGGTGCTTTCCTGACAAAGAGTATGTCAACTGGAATTTATTTAGATGGGCTGATCAGCTGGAGCTCTGTTTTGAGGTGATAAGGGAACTGCTTTTTGTTACCTTAAGAAGACTATTTGACTGGGGCCATAATTGGTTTGATAAGAAGTGCTGTCTTGCCAAAAAACAATTTAATCATTTCATTAGAAAAATTAGAGCTAGTAAAAAAGATATGGCAATTTAAATGATTAAATCAAGCCAGAGCCACATATAAAAAGCTATTAAAAGAAACAGCCTGAGTTTCAACACTCTCAGTGGGACAAAATGTTGAGGACAATTAACTGTAATGATCAATGTGCTTATTGGGTGATGGTTGCCCATGGAACGAACAATTATAAAGCTGGGATAGACACATATATTTCCGTGCATATTTGGCAAAAGTACTATACAGATATCTTTTTTGATCCAAGTCAGGATGGTGACCTGTTTGAATCAAGAACTGACATGACTCATGTTGTATTTTGCAATCAACAGGATGTATATGTAGCCATTGGGCCAATATACAGTACAGTTGCACAATGCGCAACTGAGTTGCACAAGTGCAACCACTGTAATGCTCACCGCAGCCATATTCAACCAATGTGAATGTGCAGCTCAAAATCCAATGCGCAGAGGTGCAATAGTAATGCATGCAGCCCAAGTACAAGGGGGCGTTCCCTTGAACAAGCAGCACAATGGCATATTCAGATGAAAACCATGGCACAAGTCAGGAGCAACACACAGAATGTGCAGACAGACTTGAGCATATAAAAGGAGGCTCTAACACTCACACAGCAGATGCGCACCACTGAGACAAGCAGGGATGATGCAGGGCCATTCTATATGGATGGGGTAATGAGGGGTGTCAGGAGGGAGGAGGAGGAACAGCAACGTGGCCGAGGAAGGGCCTGGTGGTGGTATGCCCATCACAGATGGTACCATGCCTGCTTCACCTTCGAGGACTATGGGGATGTCAAGATCATGGGCCAGTACTGGCTGAACAGGGCAATCTGAGGCAGCTCTGTGAACTGTACCATAATGAGTTGCAGGCACCCACCAGAAGGAGTCATGCCATGTCAGTGGAGACCAAGGTGACAGCAGCGATGTGCCTGCTCGCCATGGGCACCTTCCAGAAACCAACAGGGGAAATCACTGGGATCACCCAGTTGACCATGTCCTGCCTCCTCATACAGTTCCTCAGTGCTCTGTTGCCACATGCTTCAGAGTTCATACGATTCCCAAGCACACTGGCAGAGCATACAGCAAACATGCAGGACTTCCACAGGGTGGCACACATGTCAGGCATGATAGGAGCCATAGACTGCACCCACGTGGTCATACAAACATCACCTGGCCTGGAGGGGGCTGCCTACATGAATAGGAAGGGGTACCCCTCAGCTAACTGCCAGGTGGTGTGCAATACCATGGGGCACATCACTAATGTCTGTGCCACACTCCCCCAGGAGTGCACGTGACTCATTTATCTGGCATAGCTCCATCCTGTGCCAGAGATTCAAGCATAGGGAGATCCCCACAGGGCATCTGTTAGGTAAGCATGGCATGGGGAGGGACGAGACTGTAGCCGTACCATGGGTAGAGGCCCACAACACACTTGGCGGGTGTGGGGAGGGTGTCAGCAGGTGGCAGGGGTGAGGGGGTAACAACCAATGCATAGTGATAACTGTATCCTCATCCCACACAGGTGACAGTGCCTATCCACTGAGGCCCTGGCTACTCACCCCCTTCCGGTGCCCATCCACTGCTGCGGAGGAGAGATATAATGAGGCACACACCACTACATGCAATGTCATTGAGCGTGTGTTTGGCATGCTCAAGATGTGGTTCCATTGCCTAGACAGGTCTGGTGGTGCCCTACAGTACAGCCCTGCAAAAACCTGTGGCCTATTTCTGGCCTGCTGCATGCTGCACAACATGACCATTAACTGTGGATAGCTGTCCAGGTGGATGAGGGCAACAGCAGCAAAGAGGATGGGGATAACTGGCCAGAAGGGGATGTGCAGCCACCCATGGGGAGGAGGGATCCCAGGCTTGCAGAACATGCCAGGAGGCACTGGGCCACCATCACACAGGAGCACTTTGGGGACTAAAGGTAAGTGAATAGACATGCCTGCCATGCTTGCACGGACCACCACCACCCCACCCCCACACCCACCCACAGGGGTGCAAGAGCACACAGAGATGCATGCTGGCACACACAGCATGTACAGAGACTGCACAACCACATAGCCACATGCCCACAGCACAGTGCAGAGACATGGGCATGCACACACACACACACACACATGAGCAGCAGGACATGGCATGGATCAGAATGAAGACACCGGCACACAGGCAGGGCCAGCATGGTGCTGCTATCATCATGCCCATGCCACAAGGCCCAGCAGCACAGCATGCACACACAGAGGACGTGCCACACACCACACATGCGGTCCACCACACACACAGGGAGTCATTCACACATATGTGCACTAGACAACAACAGCAGTGGTCAGCAGTATAGGACACCACACCCAGCAGGCCTACCATGTGGTGCCACGACCATGTGGACAGCCACATCCAGGCTGCGTGACAGCCACTGGCTGTGCAACAGCTACTGGGGGTGTGTCCAACACACTTGCAGTAGTGGAGGCCTGAGAATGTGACTGGGTCCTCACTGGGGTGAAAAGACTGGCAAAGAGATCAGCTCCGGGGGTGTCAGGGATGGCCATGTCAGAGCCAGGCATCAGCCATTCAGAGATCGCTAGATGCCCTGTCCATGGTGTGGATGTGCCACTGTGGGGAGTCCTACACACATGGCCATGCCCAGTGGATGCCAGCAATGCAAATACAGTGGCAATGGTATTAGCGAAGTGGTCCAGCGATGCGGTCGTGGCCTCCTGCAGCTGCCATTGCTCACCAATGAGCTGTGCATGTCCAATGTTCTGACGCTCAGCCAACTGATGCATCTCAACCCACAGTGCATGGATCCCAGCCCCGATCAATGCCTGATTGTCCACGGATGCCCACAGCAGCCTGGTGTGCACATCCAGTCAGTCAGCACCCTGCACAGCCTGTGGTGGTTGCTGACCTGTTGGGGGTATTGTAGCATGCTGGTCAACACCCTGCTCCTGTGGACGCTGCTCAGGGGACTGTGCAGGGGGTGGTGTATGTGTGGGCGCACTGGTTGCAGCCCCTGTGGCATGCTGCATGGTGGTCACTGCATCCCGCTGCCACTGCCCAGCTGCCTGCTGGTCTGTCCCTGTGGCATCGGCATCCACAGCAGTGCCCCCTGGCTGGAAACAGCGGCAGTGCCACATGCCACTGTGCAGCCATGGTCAAGGTGCGGCTGCTTGGTTGCCATCACACCACCGGTGTCCTCCGCTGCCTGTGTCTGGCACTGTTCCCTGGATGGTACCGCCTGGTCTGTGCCATCCAGGATCAGTGTCATGTCATCATCTGAGTCGGACGCACCACTCAGCTGCATGCCCAGGACCAGCTCGGGCAGGACCTCACTGAACAGTAGGTCCGACAGCATGTCATCGTCATGGAGGCCCAATAGGTCCAGCAGCTCTATACTGTCCCAATGTGGGTGGTCCCTGTCCTGGATGCCTGTGGATGTGGATGGCAACTCCTCCTCCAGTCCAATGTCGGCTGTGGTAGCCTGCGATGTACCCTGGAGGTGTGATGGTGCTGAAAGACAAAAAGACATTATCAGTGGTGGGGATGGCACTGTGCAGGCTGGGCCCTGGTCCCAGCAACTGTGCCTGTGCTTCCCACCTGTGCCGGCATGCAGCGGTGTACACCTGGGCAGCTGCATCCAGCAGGGTGGACATGACACCAACGGTGCCCATGACAGGCCAGCTGTGTTGGTTGGCAGTGGTGCATGGCACTACAGCACATGGCTGGCATGTGGGGCATCCCATACAGTGCCAACAGTGGTGGAGTGGCATGCTGCAGAAGGTGCCCCAGTGGATCGTGCTGTGCCACAGGCACACTGGGCATGTAGCACCATGGGGCTGGATGGCCACACAACACACCCTGGAACATGTGCCCTGGCCACAGTACAGTGGCTATGCAGCCATCCCACTGTCCTGGGGTGCACAATGTCATGTATGACATCCCCATGTGCAGCGTGCACTGTCACATGCCACACAACTTGGGCCATGCAGCACAATGGCTGGCATGCCTGCACGGTACTGTTCACACCCCCCCATGGGTGTCACACAGTGACTCACAGTGCTGTGAGGGGCTGCCATCTAACTGGAATCTTCCACCTGGGGTGCCCTCAATGGCAGCATGGCTGATGGTTGCCACCACCAGCTCCTCTGTCGCCGACAGTGCAGGGGTGGTGCCGGGTCCCCCACCTGTCCTGCTGCGGGATGCCCTGATGGCCACCACTTTCTCCTTGATGTGACATCTGTCAGTCCCCACCTTCTTGCACTCCTGTGCAGACCTCTGATGCCTTCCGTGGGCATTTACATAGGTGGCCACTGCATCCCACCCGGCAGACCATTCCCGCGGAGTGCCCATGGCACCACTCAGCAGGGCTTCCTTGTCAAGGTAGGCCTCAAACAGGGCCTGCTGCTCCTCCTTCATGAAATTGGGCCTGCACATCCATGCAGGCCCCTGCTCCTCCACTCCCTCAACCTCAGACATGATGCTACCTGTGGACAGTGAAAGAAAGGCCTGTCAGTGGCTTGGAAGCACACAAAGGGGCTGTGGTGCTATGTCAGAATGGCCATTCCATTCCCAGCATATGCATCCCCTTACCACAATGACTGCATTACCTGTCAATGGCCTTTGCTGCAGCATGGTGCTTTTTAAGGCGCAATACATGCAAATGAGCTCTGGCACAACCGTAATGTGATGCAAATTTGCCCGACTGCACCATACATTGCTTCATGAGGTTATTTGCATATACTGGTTGAATATTGCGATAGTGTGCCTTGCGCAATGGGATTGTGCCAGAGCATCCATGCGGTGCATGTCTGGTGCATGTGCAGTGTGCAGCTGCATGGTGCTCATGTGCACCATCAGTGGCACCATGTCCATTGTCCTATTGCATGGCTGTGTGCATAGCACAATGCTCCATCATTGTGCATGCTCCGCTGGGCACCTACCACGCATCTGGGTGGACTGCTCCACCAGGGCTCATGGTGCAGTGGCGCCATATGCACTATGCCACTGACAGTGCATGGCCAGGGCCTGCACGCCATTGTGCAGGGTCACGCATGGTGCTTAGAGGGTCACGGACATGTCCCTGTGTCCCCACCAGGCCATGCCGTGGTGTGCATGAGTGGTGCTGCATGATAGGCCACCACTGCGCACATCAGTCACACATCCATGTGCTGCACAGTCGCATACATTAGCCCGCTACTGCACAAGATAACCAAGCATTACCATGAGCATGCAGTTTAGGCTGCAGCACTCACTACACAGACCACGGATTCAGTGCGATATGGCAGGTTCCAGGAGCCATGCACGTCATGCTGTAAATTGGTCTAAGGTTGAGATGTACAACCTCGCTGCACTGGTGGAGCCCTATGCACCCCAGCTTTTCAGCAATAATGACCTGCAGGTGCCGCGGTCCCAGGTGTGGGACAGGGTGGCGGAGGGCCTTGAGCACTGCACGGGCATGCTGTGCATGGGACAGCAGTGCCAGCAGTGGTATGGTGACTTTCATTGGAGGGATCCGGCCCAATTTTGCAGGCTCCAGGTGAGAGTGCAACAGGGTGCTGTACCACAGCCAGGTAGGTATCCACGTGCACTGCACATGCCTGTAGTGTCCTTGTACTGTGCTACCAGGTGCGCTGCATCTGCAGCTGCCCTAGGGGTGGGCACTGTGCTGGCAGATGCTATGTGTCCTGCGTGATTGCCACGTGCACCTCTGTGGTGTGTGGTGCTGTTGTCCAGGTGCCAGGGCCCACAGATGGGTGGTGTACCATCCCGTGCTGTGCCAGCAGTTTGCATGGAGTTGGGGGGGCATGGCATTCCACTCATGTCTGTGTCTGTCTCTCTATTCCATCCACAGGACTGGAAGACCACAGGAGGGCCAGGGTGGCCACAGCCATGGACAGGCAGTGGCATGATGGGGTTGCCACCGGTGCACTGGTGCAAGGTCGGCAAGGTAAGAATCTGCAGCATGTTGTACGGTGCATCTGCGGGGCTCTGTATGGCGTTGGGGTCCAGCATTGGACAATGCCACCATGCATGGCCACTGCATGGGTGGTTACCCACCTCCATGGCCAGTGCCATGCTGTGCTGCCAGTGTGGGCACCGTGCATGTGTCCTCTGTGTGGTGGTGCCCAAGTGCTGACCCTGTTGAGGTGGAGAAGTGCACGCTGCCCCATGGTGTGTGATGGCTGCAGGGTGTTTTCAGGCTACCTCATGTGGCATGCACCTGCACAGTGGTGTCCACTGCATTGCTGTGTGTGCATGTCACCCGGGGTGGCCTGGCTGTCTCACTGTGGGTGCATTGTGGTTGACTGTTGCAGTCCTCCGTGCACATGCCCTTAGGGGTCCATCTACCGGTGGGTGCAACTGCCGTCTGGTGCACATGTTTGGGTGGGCCGGGCCTCCTTATGGCATGTCACATATAACCTGTTCTGCCCCTTCACCTAGGTCAGGCTGGGCCTCGAGCCAGGAGGCGTCATTGATCCCGACTGGTGGGGGCCTTCATCATCATGTACAGACTGATGAGTCAGCACATCGCACAGATGTCCATGCTGCTGCGAGTGGGGCAGCGCCAGCTGGCAGCTTCAGAGGCACTGAGTCATGAGGTGCAGAGGCTGTGGGCAATGCTGAGAGTCTGGAGGTGCTGATTCATGCGCACAGTCCTATTGTTCCCTGGTCATCCCCTGCCCACCCCCTGTTTGCTGGGTCCTCCTTCCACACCTCTGTACCTTCCCCCAGTCCCTGTCCCCTGCTTACACTGTTGCATCCCCCTATGTTTCCCCGTTACAGTTCCTGGGTGCCCTGTTGGCACACCTTGGTTTTTGTTTGCACAGTAAAGAGCTGTTATTTTTCTACAACATCTATGTCTGTGTTTCCTTTGCAGGCAGCATGTTGTACTGTGCTGCAGGTTTTTGTGTGCATGGCCGTGTACCCTGCAGTCTCACTGCAGTGTCCCCTGGGTGGTGCTCTTGTGTGTTTTGGGCCTGTTTGCCATGTCCCTGTGTCTTGTGTGCCCATGGGCAGTGGGTCACACCTTCCCCTGTGCACTGTCCTGCACCACTTGTCCTTGTCCTTGTCTACCTGTGCTACCCTTCCTTCCACATGCCATGCTGCCCCTGCCAGTGTGCCCTGCAGTGCTGTGCCCATATCCTTGCTGGATTGTGGGCCATCTGCCCCGGTTCTCCTGTGCCTCCCTCTCCCTTTTTTGGCTGTCCTCTGTGCATGTCTGGTGTACTGGCACCATTTGCTGTGCCACTGTTCACTGCATCTCCACCTGTCGGAGTTCTGTCGCTGATGCACTGGCACTGGCCTGCCCGTGGGCATGCCTTCAAGGTGGGTGGGTTGGTGGGCCTTGTGACTTGCGTTGCTGTTGGCTGCCTGGCATCCTGTTTGGGCCATTGCCCAGTGCCCCTGCAGTGCATCCTGGCCAGTGTGCCCTTGTGGCTTTGCTGGTGTGGCACTCTGCTCCTATGCAGCCCTGCCTGTGCTCCCCTATTGCCTGTTGTGCTTGCTCAGCCTGCTGACTTCTGCATTCTTGCTTGCTTCTGTGCACTCCTGGTTGTACCAGTGCATGTTTGGTTGCGCGGTGGTGCAACATTGCTATATTCAGTGTGCTTTATGCCAACACATGTTGGTAGTGCATTGTCTGAATATGGCATCCATTGGCCCCCTGGCACATCTACATTGTGCTGTGCATTCCATTGTGCACCTCCTGGGCATATTTCTGAATATGTGGGCCATTATATGTATGAAAAAACATAGAGCCCAGGCCCAGATCGGATTCCTGCAGAGGTCTTTCTGGACTCTCCCATGTTTTGGGCTTTCATAGTAATGTTATTCTTTAACTGTTCTGTTAGTCAAATAAGATTTCCCATTTCTTGGAAGGGGGCTATTATAATTTCAATTCACAAAAAAGGTGACAGATCTGACCCTAAGATGTATCGCTCCATGCCTCCATCTCTTTGTTGGATAATTGCTGTAAGATTTTTACCAAAATAGTACTAGCCAGATTATTGGAGGAAATAAATGCACTGGGGGGTTTGTTTGAGTTTCAAGCAGGCTTCCGGGCTGATTATGGTACGGTGGACAATTGTTTTGTTTTATCACATTTTTATGAGAAATATGTTAACTTACATAAGCAGAAAGTGTGTCTGGCATTCATAGACTTTATCTCTGCTTTTGATTCTGTTTCCTGTAGTATATTATGGAAAATAATGAGGGACTGGGGTATCTCTGAAGAAATTGTTGCTATTATAAGTAAACTTTACCATAATACCTCGGTGCAGGTTAGACTAGGGGCATCTGGACAATTTTCCTCAACTTCTTCTACTAATTGTGGGGTTAGGCAGGGATGCGTTCTGGCACCTACTTTGTTCTGTAGCTACGTAAGTAATGTGTTAATTACCTTGAATAAGTCAGTAACAGACTCTCCCAAAATTATAGGAAAATTGTGTCCAGTGTTGGCATATGTTGACGACCTAGTTTTACTATCCTTATCCCAAAAGGGGCTTCAGGGGAAACTTGATATTCTAGATGATTATGCAAGTAGGCATAATCTGAGTGTCGATGTGAACAAAAGTCAAGTTATGATAATGGGATCCAATAAATTAACCAAATCCTGGAGATTAGGGAATAAAAGACTTAACACAGTAAAATTGTACCCCTATTTAGGCCTGCTTTTTACAAATGATAGTAAATGAGTTAAGCATGTTGACACCCTTCTCCTTAAATTAAAACACACTGTGAATTGTCTTAAGTCCCTTAACTATAAATATTGCGGAAATTCTGTTAAACCACTGATTACAGCACTTAAATCAAAGTATAATGCGCAAGCATTATACTACTATGAAATTTGGGGACTGGTAAATTATGGTGCAATAGAAATTCCTCTTAATAAACTATTGAGACTAACTCTTGGTTTAAATAATTCTATCCCTGCGGCACTAATTAGGGCCGAAATAGGTTTAGTTAGTTTATCAGCAAATGCCCAAGCGAGTATTGTGAATTACTGTTTAAAGTTACTTAGATCAGAATAGATAGCAAGCCCTTGCACTAAAAGAAAAATGTGCCCGTGAGGAAATTGGCTGTAAAAAATCGAAATGGCCGAGTGGCCTATATACAATCTTAGAAAAAGGAGGATTGTCTTTTTTGAGGGGCTATTTGGATAAAAAAAATCACAATTAGCCTTAAACACAAATCATATGTTTCAAAAAAATTATGAACCGTTTCAAAAGGTTGAACTTGGACGTCACTACAAATCTAAAAATGGCTCCCTGGATTAGGAAAAATGATGTCACATTTTATTACAGAGAATATTTAGATGTTTTAACTAATCCAAAACACAGACAGCTTCTCACGAAGTTCATATTGGAATTGTTTCCAAGCAAGGTTTTGTCTGCAAGATACAGTAAGGAGACAGAATGCAGCTCTGCTTATTGTTCCTGCACTGGTGAGAATGTGGAGGACCTCTTCCACGTTACTTTTATATGTCCCTGGTATAACAAACCCAGAGAGAGATGACTAAATCAGCTGCTGCTGGAAATTGCAACATCAGAGTAGACTTTGTTACTGAACATACTTTTTACCTTAAGCGATGAATATATAATATATAAATTGGTAGGGTACCTCAAAGCTATTACAAGAATCAGAATGAAATATGTGTAACTAATTGATCTTGGATCTTTGCACAGCTTAGTGAATTAGGAAGATCATGTCTTATCATTTGCAATATGAAATTATACTGCCAGTCTTTAAAATTGCACTTATGTATCACACTGTTTGCACTTTTATATAAAGGATAGAAGACTTTGTTATAACAGTTGCATTAAGATGTCCTTATGTGATTTATTTATAACCAACTGTATTTTATGCATACTGATGTGTGACTTTGTTCCTATTCAATTGTAATGGTCTTCGACTGATCAAATAAAACTACTTACATACCTATCTACTCCTAGAGTGGACAGGATAACCTTTTCAGGTGTGCTGTCTGATGCCATCAGCAAACACTCTCCAGTCTTCTGTGTATGGAAGGCTAACCCCCCCAAGGTCTTCCCAGTCAAATCAATTTCCATAATTTCTCACATTTTGATCCTTCCATGTTCAAAGAGGAGGCTGATTTTATAGTCTGGTCTTATCTGTGGACCACCAGTGATGTTAATGTGTCCATCTCCTATTTCAATCATGTGTTCTCTGGCCTCCAGGACAAACATTTACCTGTTTCAACAAGGAGGGTTTTGGTTCGGTCACAAAGGTGTTGGATCATCCCCTTAAGTTCTTGATGAGAGCTAGGGATAAGTGCTGGTTAAAATTTAAGGTATCTAAATTGGTCTCAGACTAGATAATTTATTTATTTAAAAGCTGGTAACCAGTAAAGACACACTGAGCCAGAGCTCATTTCCAGGTGCTACCCGGGGAAAAGGGAAAGGAGGGGTTTTATAGTACAATAACAACATAAGTAAGATAAGTAGGATAAGATACTGGACACTTAGAAAAGACTGCAAAAAGGCCATCAGGCATAATAAAAGTACATACTGTAAAATGGTCCTTGACTCTTTGGCTGCTAACCCATGTCAGTTTTGGAGATGCATCAAACAGACTTTAGGTCAGGTTGGCAACTACTCACCAACTGATATGGACATTAATGGAGTTAATTGTAATAATCCTGCCACCATAGCAAATGCCTTCAATATTTACTTTGCTGACCTTACAGCATACAATGGGTCAGACACTGACCATCTGTGTCATGCCAGTTTTATCTTAAATTTGCCAAAGTCTCCTAGGTCTGTAAACACCTTCAACAGATTCCTATAACTAAATCTACGGGTTCTCACAGAACTGAACTTAAACTCCTTGGTGCCACTGCTAAAGAACTTGCATCACTGATTACCAGAATCATTCATTTGTCCTTAATGTCTGGGGTTGTGCCTGACCTCTAAAAGCTATCCCACATGGTACCAGTCTACAGGAAAAGAAATGCCAAGGTCATTAGTAACTACAGGCCTATTGCTATTCTTCCTGTACTTCATAAAATTATAGAAAACATTGTCACTTTCCAACTTACTGACTACCTCACCACTGATAGCATCCTGTCGTCAGTGCAGCACGGTTTCTGCAGGGGTCATAGTACCACCACTGCCCTTCTGTCCCTTACCTCTAATATCGCTATTGCCATGAATAGAGGTGATATTACAGGGATTGTTTTCATTGACTTTATCAATAATTTCTTATTGTGCACCAAACATAGCAGCATGCGTGTATCCTTCATGACACTTCCCTGGTTCAAATACTACCTGAACAATAGGTACCAGTGAGTCAGGTTAGGGTTCCCATTTCAGAACTAGCCCCCGCCATGGTCAAGATACCACAAGGCTCAATTCTTGGACCTCTTCTTTTCTCCCTTCACATTAATAATATAATTGACACTCATACAGCATGTCGATCCTTTATATGTATGACCTAGTTCTATTCTGAGCTCTAATAAAATTGCAGATATTAATAACTGGCTCTCCTGTGACCTCCAGGAGTCCGCAACTGGCTTCACACAAATAAGCTTCTCCTGAATGCCACACAAACCCAGGCTATGCTATTTTTATTTATTTTATTTATCAGGAGGGTGGACTGGGCAAAAGTCCATTTTCAGCCACACCTGGAGAAAGGGTAATAACAACAGGAATACATACAAAGTGATCTAATACAGTACAACACTTTTAAAAATCACAATAAATTATACAGATCCAGAAGCAAATGGTTAGATACCTTTTATTGGACCAACATACAGTAGATGTTACAAAAGGAAAACAATGTCCAAGCTTTTGGACCAACCAAGTCCTTCCTCGGAACCTTATTACAATTGTTCAGAGAGTCACAATCTATTAACACCCAGATCGTACACAAAAATGTCCAGAAAAAAATTCTCATTGGTTAAAAGTATCTATTTCAAAAAGTCACAAATTTAAATGGAATGAATACAGTCATACAGTCATACAAATAAAATCTTTGGCTTGGTTGCAAGACTTAAGAATTGCTCATCCCACCTTTCTGTTCTTTGTAGTTATGGATACTCCCTAGCCTCAGTTTCATCTTTTACCTAACTTGGTGTTACATTAGACCTCTCCCAGGACCTCTCTCTGCATGTTACAGGAATCTGAAAGTCCGTAAATTCAAGGCTAGGGCTCTCATACAAGGCCAGCCATAACCTTACCTTAAAACCCTTATAGCTGTTGCCTATGGGATACCTATCTTCTCAGCCTCTGTAAAGACCATATTACAGAAATGGGATATGGCATATAACAATATCTGCCATTGTGTCCTGGTTTCAAATCGCTATGCCCATCATGGTACATTGTATACCAAACTTGGGTGGCTTCCCCCCCCATACCTACGTGACTTCACCCTGTTAGTGTCATCTTCCATATCCTTCAAAAGCAGCTATCTTTATCCCTTGCCTTGCCCTTACAACCTTCTAATAACTACTACCCATTAAAATCTACCAATCATGGCCTGCTATTCATACCAAAACCAAAAATGAAGCTTGGTAGTAGTATAAGGGGATATAACTTGTCAAATGTTAAATTTCAGCCAATCAGAGCCACGTCATTTGAATATACCCCTGCTCCCACCTCCTCCCCCCACCCTTTTGCAGTCCTGCTCTCTCCTCCCTCTCCTTGATCCATCCACCTCTTGCACCTGAGTCCCTCTTCTCACCACACACCCTGCCCCCTCCTCCACCCCTACCACCGTGTCCTAGCTCAAACCTCGAGTCCCCCCTCCTCCATTCCCTTTCCCTCAGACTCCTGCTCCCCTCCTTCTCCTCCCCCTCCCCATCGCACCCGAGTCCTAGCACCTTCATACACCCTACTCCCTCGCTATTCATTCGCACCCCTGTCGGTCCGGGGATATAAGGACAGGATTGTGTAAATGCATTGTGACTTGAAATCTGTACAAGGAATGCATCATCAGGCATCTCTGTATAGATAGGTTTTATGTTTTTGGTGATTTTTGTAATGTTTGTAATTATTTTTGTCTTGCTGCCTGTATGGGTGATGCCTCTCCTGTGCATCCCAATCCCCCAGCCCTCCTTACTGCCTTCACACATTGTCTGCCACCTTTAGGTCACTTGATATGACTACCCCAGGTCCTTTCCATTTTTGTTGTAGTTAATACCCCCCCAATTATGTACACATGCCCTGAGTTTTTGTTTCTCAGGCGCATTTCCTTGCACTTTTTGCATTGAATCTAAACTGCCATACTTTTGACAATTCCTCGAACCTTGCCAAGTCTCTTCTCATCCTTTCAATCTCCTCACCTTGTGTATCAACTCTGTTGCTGATCTTTGTCTCATCAGCAAAGAGGCATACTTTCCCTTACAGCCCCCAATGCAATGTCACCTATAAAGACATTAGAGAGGATCGAAACCAGTACTGAACCTGGGGTATCCTGCTGGTATCCCCCTTTCTTTGGAGTGTAGTCCATTTACTATTACCCTCTGCATCCTTATGTCCAGCCAATTTTTTATCCAGGCTACCACCCTAGGACCCACTCCCAGGCTGGCTAATTTGTTTATTAATCTTTTGTGCATGACTGAGTCAGATACCTTGCTAAAATCTAGGTGTGCCATGTCCATATAGAAACATAGACTTTGACGGCAGATAAGGACCCTTGCTCCCCAGTCTGCCCATTTCCTACCTAGAGGATAAGCTGCAGATCCTATTTAACCAACAGTCTATTTCTTCCTACCCCCACCAAAACTGCCTTATATCTGTCCCATGCATTCTTGAATTCTCCCACAGTTTTAGACCCCAACCTCCTCAAGAAGGCTGTTCATAGTCCCTCCTGGTCTACTACTTTGGTTACCCAGTCAAAGAATTATATTAGATGAGTAGTTCTTAGACTTTGTCACAGTGAGCCTCCCCAAATCCATGGAAAGATTTTGAGCCTCCTCCAAAACTGAAATAATCTTGGGCCTCCCAAAGTAAAATAATGTACTGTACTTTCATTGTACACCATGAATAAATTGAAACCCCTTTGAGTACTTTGCTCACATTCAGTTCTTTGTCTTATACTGACATGGAACCTTTGAAAAGGAGGTCATGTGCTCAAGGTGTTATCTGAAAAATAAATAAAAGAAACAAATATGATTATTCCGCTTATTGTAACCCCTTCCCCCACAGGCCAACCTACCTGCTGCGCTACTTTCATTCTTGAACCATTGTTACCCTTGTTGCAGTTACCTTCATGGGTCACACTACTTTCTCAGTTTCCTCTCTACATGAAATAACCTTCCCACATGTTTGCTCTCCCCACCTTTCTCTGCTCCTAAGCAACTTCTCTGGGATTACTTTGCTCCTTCCTGCTATTGTTCTTAGCACTTTTATGCTCAACCCTTGTATTTGGGCTGTTCTGCCATCATTCTACAAACTGATCAATTACCACCACTCATTATTAGTTTACTGTTCATATTTGTTTGCACTATTGTTCACTGAGTATTTCTTGATTGTTTTATGTTACCTTTGAAATGGTATTCACCTCCCTCGTACATCGGAAATGAGCCTTGGCTCATTCACCTTCCTTGTCACCTATCAGTAAATAAATACATAAAATTCACCTCATTATTATCCTCTTTCAGTTCTGTCATCTCTTCACAAAAGTATATAAAACTCAAAATTTAAATACAGTACTTTTTCAGACTTGCTTCAGCCTCCCCTGAAAGAGGTGGGGGCCTCCCCAGGAAGGCATGCCTCACCATTTGAGCATCCCTGTATTAGATTCATCTGACATGACCTTCACACTGTGAATCCATGCTACTCTGTGTCATGTGCCCTGCTGGCCTCTAGGTGCTCAACAATTCTTTCTTTCAGAAGTGATTCCATAATTTTCCCTAACACTGAGGTCAAACTAACAGCTCTGTAGCTTCCTGCCTCGGCCTTGCTCCCACTTTGTCAAGGGGAATCAGATCAGCCTTCCTCCAGTCCTCAGGTACCACACCATACTCCCATGATTTGTTAAAAGGGTAGTCCGTTGAGTCACTAGCTCACCTTTAATTCTTTTTAGAATTCTGGGGTGAATCCTGTCAGGCCCATTGCCTTGACCACCTTGAGTTTTAGGAGGTCTTTCGGATCCTTTCTTCTGTGAATGGACTTGTATCACAATCCCTCCCCAACCCATCCAGAGTGCCTATATTGTATGGGTATGGTATTGATATATATGAAAGTGCAATTAAGTGACCTCCTTGAAAATGAGTTTAGCTCAATAGAGCTCCATCTCCTGTTCATAGTTTGTGAATAAAAACGTTTGATACTTATAATGTTGCCTATGAATGTCCAGTTAACATTCTACAGAACACTGTATGTGTGTGTAGGTGGGGGTATAATTTTGAAGTACATACAGTAGTTGAGGAAGACCCATCTAGTTCTATAGAAAGGCTGTCTAGCATACAAGCAATATCAGCACAATACTCCAAAAGGCTCTAAACTGAAAATAATAACCAACATTTGAATTAATGTATTTAAAACATCATCGGGGTCAGGAAAAGCAATGACAGTCCATCCAGTCTGCCAATGGTTAGCTATTTAACTTCATGATCAGGATTTAATGCAAATGTACATATTTGTTATATCATCTTTTTCTTGAAATCTTCACTGTGTGGCAATCTCGATGATATAACATGGCAGTGAACCAAAATAATAGTAATGATAAGCACATTTGTTATATTGTTGTAGAGGATCAAAATTTCATGCAAATGTACAAAATTATTTTTTTATACATGTGTTCATGGAATCATGCTTATAAGTGATTGTAAATACTGATATATTGTTGCATATGACAATCATTCATTGAGAAACATTAATTACTGACTTAAATGCAGTAGGAACAGAATTTCATGCAAATGTATTTGTTGGTGTCTTTTCATGAAATCTTGATTAGGTGTTAATCTCAATGGTATAACATGGCTGTAAATCACAATAATAGGTTAAAATAATGAATTTGTGACACAGCTGTAGTCGGGATCAAGAATTCATTCAAATGTCCACACAGTATTTTCTTATAAGTGTATTCATGGAATCATGATTATATCCTAATGGGAATATTGATATATTGCTTAATGTGACATTCATTCATTAAGAAATATAAATTACTGATGATAATGCGCTAGAATCAGAATTTCATGCAAATGTACACTGGGTTGGGGGGATCATTACATGAAATCTTCATTGGGTGGCAATCTGAATGGTATAAAAGGGCTGTGAACCATAATAATAAGTTATGATGAACACATTTGTGACACTGCCGCAGTAGGGATCAAAATTTCATGCAAATTTCTCTAACACTTGTTTCACATTTTTCCTTATCATTAGAGTATACAGTCTACCATTTTTCCAACAACCCTCTCTGTGCCAAAGGAGTAACCATTTTGCACAAATATCCTCATTTTTAGACCAATTTTTAGACCAAACTTTAATCAGTCTCATTGGTCTTTGTGAGACTGGACCAGCATTCGAACAAGCAAGATCTTGCAAATCCTCACCCCTTACTACCATCCTTTTAAGACCAACTCCTACCTCTGTAAATTCCTGCCTAATATCATCATCTTGATGCTTCTACCAATGTCTTGTGTTCCTACATGTAGTACTGCATCTAGGGTCACTACCTGGCTCTTTTAGGTACATCCACAGTCCTACTCTTCAGGTGAACTTTTGTAACCCTGTAACACAGCTTTCCATACTATGTTATTTTATTTTCCTTACAAACTGTTCCATCTAGGAGGCTTTTTGAATCTCTGATAGCTCCTAGCTGTCTAGGTGCCAAAGATACTATGCTCCGTTTCCCTCCTCCACTGGCCACTTACAGCCTTCCTTCTCTTACATTACATTGGCCAGAACCCCTGAGTTATTACTATGACTCACAAGAGATTATGCTGTCCCTTGTCTACTTTTGTGCCCCCCCGCGACTGTTCTCCAATCTACGTTATACTATGTTATTGTATACGTGGACAGTGCAATTAAGTGGCCTCATTGAAAATGAGTTTAGCTCAATAGAGCTCCATCTCTGCTCATAGTTTGTGAATAAAAATGTTTGATACTTGTTAATGTTCCTATGAATGTCCTATTAACATTCTACAGAACACTGTGTGTGTGTGTCGGGGAGGGGCATCAGCCAATTCATAGGTAAAGAAAAACATCTCTACACTGCTTTGGACAGAAAACTAACTACAAATCTTACCTTGTTTTACTAAATATATATATATATTTATATATATATATATATATATATATATATATATATATATATATACGTGTATATATATATATATATATATATATATATATATATATATATATATATACACACACGTCCTCCAAGTTTCCTGTGAATGTTACAGAAAAATTATTCCTATTGAGGATGATAACATTTTTAACACACAGTAAAAGATGATAATTCACACAAAAAGTTCTCAGCTTTTGTCAAGGGTTGCCAAAGTGTATTTCCCATTTACTCCAGTGAGTCAGGAAAACAAATTTCCCTTTTAACACACAGTAAAATGAAGGTAATCCATAGAAGTTCTGAACTTTTGTCAAGGGTTGCCAAAGTATATTTCCCATTTACTCCGGTGAGTCAGGAAAACAAATTTCCCTTTTAACACACAATAAAATGAAGGTAGTCCATATAAGTTCCCAACTTTTTTCAAGGGTTGCAAAAGTATATTTCTCATTTACTCCAGTGAGTCAGGAAAACAAATTTCCCTTTTAACACACAATAAAATGAAAGTAATCCATAGAAGTTCCCAACTTTTTTCAAGGGTTGCCAAAGTATATTTCCCATTTACTCCAGTGAGTCAGGAAAACAAATTTCCCTTTTAACACACAATAAAATGAAAGTAATCCATAGAAGTTCCGAACTTTTTTCAAGGGTTGCCAAAGTATATTTCCCATTTACTCTGGTGAGTCAGAAAACCAAATTTCCTTTTAACACAGAATAAAAAGTATATAAATTCTCAATGCCCACATAAAATGTCTAACAGTGTTAAATCCATCTGTGGTCATTGCTTCAGTTAGATGTAAATGACTAAATTCTGAAATCTTTGCTTACAGATAGATTATCAACCTATAGCTAGCGTCCATGTGAAACACTCTGAATACTGATAAGCATGTCATGAATTCTTAATGAATGAGCAAAGTGGTGAGACCATTGGACATGCATTTTACATGTGAAAAGGTAGTTTTGATAAATCGCATGTGGGGTTGAGCAGTTGGAGACTCCGGTGAGCTCATCTTTGAAGAATAGAAGAAGACACAGGTCACACGTGAAAGGATACTTTTGTTAAATCTTACTAGGATATCATCAGCTATACAAAAGGTCTGGGTACATACATTTACATAATAGGTGTCTGGGAACAGCAGTTTCACAAGCTGGTAAACCCTGTATTGTTTCTTTTCATGAAAGAAATGGGGAGGGTAGACGATATTCACTGCATATGGTTGAAAATGTACCAGTTGAAAAGAGACTCAGAGACACACAGTTTAATTTTCAGAACTGTAAAATGGCAATGCATCCAGCACACAGCAGTGGCCTTTAGCTGGGTTAGAAGTAGAATCCTTCCACAGGTGCATACTGTGTACACAGGCTAACAGAGGCATTCACCTATGCCGGGCAGAGGAATAAAACACAAGAAAGCCAAGAGAGAAAAATACCTGGTTGCCTTCCATATAATGACTTTGGCCTGAGAAGGGTATATCCAGTTCGTAAGGTTTATCTTAAATGATGAAAGTAAGGGGCAAGGATAAAACTATACACAAAAGGAGGCATGCCCGTATCATGTCCCTTATATGTGTATCAACAATGCAATCATATGTGCTGAAGATGCATTCATGGGTGCTTGCTTATACACGTTCAGTATAACCAGAACGACATCATGGAAAACACCTGACCAAACACCACCATATACCACCCTGCACTACTGAATACCCATCCACTGTGGAAATCCTTGAGTATACTTCAAACATGCACAATCTGCAAATAATAAAAAAAAAGTCTAACAATATGTAATATATAAATCAAAGGACAAGTTTATATTGTTTGTGTAAATATACCTCATCTCAGATCTTGCGGTGCTATAGGTTTATGAGCAGATTAAGAGTTATGCTTCTAACCTTACAGGCAAATGACTTTTAGTGTAGCCCATGCTTCAGGGCTTTGCATTGAAGTTCTTTGAAATAGAAACTGATTTATCATAAACCTTACATTGCATTTATGTTGCATTATAAGCCTTGGCTACATGTCCTAAGAGGAATGACTTGGGGTATTGGGATGTATCTGTGGAGCAGATGAAGAGTGAGAGAGAGAGAGAGAGAGAGAGAGAGAGAAGAGGACATGACTGGAATATTAAAAAGTACATAAAAGGCATTAACAAGGTGCAGGCACTGCAACATTTCATTTCAATAAGGCCTCGGGACCAGGGGACCTGACCTCAGGCTGAAAGCAGACAGGTTCTCTATCAACACCAGGAAGTTTTCCTTCACAGAAAGAGTGGTGGATGCTTGAAACAGCCTGACTTTATGTTGTGTGGGCTTAGCACTGCGGTGGGGGGGTCAAGAAATGCATGGGAAGACACATGGCAACCCTGAGTCGAAGGGCAATTAGAGTGTCAAAATAGTCTAAAACAAAAGGGAGACTGATGGACATAGCGGCTCTCCTTCTGCCATCAACTTCTATGTTTCTACATTTTCCAAAGGTTTCATATAAGTAGCGAGGGTTCTTCAATGAGGGTAGTAATCCTCTGTGTACGCCCTTAATGCGCTATATTAACTAATTATGTTGCCAAAACTGGCTGGTGAACATGTGTTCTCTTCTCTGCTGCCAGGTTGTCAGGTGGGTTGCAGAAGAATTTACTTACATTGTCCAGCTCTCAGACCCTTCTCCCACAGGAGCTCAGCCTCTTGATTACTGTAACTGCTGCTGGGCACGAGGAAGCTGTGTAATTTTGGCTGAGGTAGCATCCCCAGGTGCAAGGAGTGAGTCCCCACTACACAGAGGGACACTTTGTGCCATTTCATGTTTGACTATCACAGTTTTGAGAACCAGGAGATACTGCATATAATCAAGGCTTCTCTGTTTCAGGATATTATATGGAATTGTAGTTTCATTCTGTTGGGAAATACATCACAGTTTCTCTGAAGAGTAACATGCTGATTTTAAATATCCTTAGTCAAATTAAAGCAACAGCAGAGTGTAAGAATTTGACATATACAATAGCCTATTTCAACATATTGCAACCTAAACATCACACAAAAGTCAAAATGACTGGCTGATCTGCTGATGAGCTTGCTTTATGCTAGAAGATTGAGCAGAGTGACAGTCATTTTGACTTTTGTGTGATGTTTAGGTTGCAATATGTTGAAATAGGCTATTGTATATGTCGAATTCTTACACTCTGCTGTTGCTTTAATTTGACTAAGGATATTTAAAATCAGCATGTTACTCTTCAGAGAAACTGTGATGTATTTTCCCAACAGAATGAAACACAATTCCATATAATATCCTGAAACAGAGAAGCCTTGATTATATGCAGTATCTCTCGGTTCTCAAAACTGTGATAGTCAAACATGAAATGGCACAAAGTGTCCCTCTGTAGTGGGGGACTCACTCTTACACCTGAGGATGCTACCTCAGCCCAATTTCCCAGCTTCCTCATGCCCAGCAGCAGTTACAGTAATCAAGAGGCTGAGCTTCCTGTGGGAGAAGGGTCTGAGAGCTGGACAGTGCAAGTAAACTCTTCTGCAACCCACCTGACACCTGGCAGCAGGAAGAGACACATGTTCACCGCGGTTTTGGCAACATAATTAGTTAATAGCGCATTAAGGACGTAATACAGAGGATACTACCCTCATTAAAGAACCCTGCTACTTATATGAAACCTTTGAAAATGTAGAAACATAGAAGTGATGGCAGAAGGAGACCGCTATGTCCATCTAGTCTGCCCTTTTGTTTAGACCTATTTTGACACTCTACTTCTTCGTACTCAGGGTTGCCATGTGTCTTCCCCATGCATTCTTGAACCCCCCGCAGTGCTGCGCCACACAACATATAAGTCAGGCTGTTTCAAGCATCCACCACTCTTTCTGTGAAGGAAAACTTTGGTGTTGATAGAGAACCTGCCTTTCAGCCTGAGGTCAGGTCCCTGGTCCCGGAGGCCTTATTGAAATGAAATGTTCCAGTGCCTGCACCTTGTTAATGCCTTTTATGTACTTTAATGTTCCAGTCATGTCCCTCTCTCTCTCTCTCTCTCTCACACACTCTTCTCTGCTCCACAGAGTACATACTCAGTACCCCAAGTCCTTCCTCTTAGGACATGTAGCGCAAGGCTTATAATGCAACATAAATGCAATGTAAGGTTTATGATAAATCAGTTTCTATTTCAAGAACTTCAATGCAAAAGCCCTGAAGCATGGGCTACACTAAAAGTCATTTGCCTGTAAAGTTAGAAGCATAACTCTAATCTGCTCATAACCCATAGCACCCATAAGACCTGAGATGGGTATATTTACACAACACAATATAAACTTGTCCTTTGATTTATATATTATATATTGTTAGACTTTTTTATTATTTGCAGATTGTGCATGTTTGTAAGTATACTGATGATTTCCACAGTGGATGGGTATTCAGTAGTGCAGTGGTGGTATATGGTGGTGTTTGTCAGTGTTTTTCCATGATGTACGTTTTTGTTATACTGTAACGTGTAAAGCACCCACGAATGCATCTTCGCACGATGATTGCATTGATATTAATACATAAAGGGGACATGATACAGGCATGCCTCCTTTTTTGTGTATTAGTTTTTATCCTTGCCCCTTACTTTCATCATTTAGAGATAAACCTTACGAACTGGGATATACCCTTCTCAGGCCAAAGTCATTATATAGAAGGCAACCAGGTATTTTTCTCTCTTGGCTTTCTTGTGTTTTTATTCCTCTGCCCGCATAGGTGAATGCCTCTGTTAGCCTGTGTACACACAGTATGCACCTGTGGAAGGATTCTACTTTCTAACCCAGCTAAAGGCCACTGCTGTGTGCTGGATGCATTGCCATTTTACAGTTCTGAAAACTTAAACTGTGTGTTCTCTGAGTCTCTTTTCAACTGGTACATTTTCAACCCTTATGCAGTGAATATCGTCTCACCCTTCCCCCCATTTCTTTTCATGAAAAAGAAACAATACAGGGTTTACCAGCTTGTGAGAAACTGCTGTTCCCAGACGCCTATTATGTAAATGTATGTACCGACCTTTTGTATAGCTGATGATATCCTAGTAAGATTTAACAAAAGTATCCTTTCACGTGTAAACCTGTGTCTTCTTCTATTCTTCAAAGATGAGCTCATCGGAGTCTCCCAGCTTGCTAACACCCTCACCCCATGTACGATTTATCAAAACTACCTTTTCACATGTAAATGCATGTGCAATGGTCTCACCACTTTGCTCATTCATTAAGAATTCATGACATGCTTATCAGTATTCAGAGTGTTTCACATGGACGCTAGCTATAGGTTGATAATCTATCTGTAAGCAAAGATTTCAGAATTTAGTCATTTTACATCTAACGAAGCAATGACCACAGATGGATTTAACACCGTTAGACATTTTATGTGGGCATTCGGGGAACTTTATATACTTTTTATTCTGTGTTAAAAGGGAAATTTGTTTTCCTGACTCACCAGAGTAAATGGGAAATATACTTTAGCAACCCTTGAAAAAGTTCGAACTTCTATGGATTACTTTCATTTTATTGTGTGTTAAAAGGAAATTTGTTTTCCTGACTCACTGGAGTAAATGGAAATATACTTTGGCAACCCTTGAAAAAGTTGAACTTCTATGATTACTTTCATTTTATTGTGTGTTAAAAGGGAAATTTGTTTTCCTGACTCACTGGAGTAAATGGGAAATATACTTTGGCAACCCTTGAAAAAAGTTGGGAACTTATATGGACTACCTTCATTTTATTGTGTGTTAAAAGGGAAATTTGTTTTCCTGACTCACCGGAGTAAATGGGAAATATACTTTGGCAACCCTTGACAAAAGTTCGGAACTTCTATGGATTACCTTCATTTTACTATGTGTTAAAAGGGAAATTTGTTTTCCTGACTCACTGGAGTAAATGGGAAATACACTTTGGCAACCCTTGACAAAAGCTGAGAACTTTTGTGTGAATTATCATCTTTACTGTGTGTTAAAATGTTATCATCCTCAATAGGAATAATGTTTTCTGTAACATTCACAGGAAACTTGGGGACGTGTTATATATATATATATATATATATATATATATATATATATATATATATATATATACATACACAGTATATATATATATATATATATATATATATATAAATATATATATATATTTAGTAGAAACAAGGTAAGATTTGTAGTTAGTTTTCTGTCCAAAGCAGTGTAGAGATGTTTTTTCTTACCTATGAATTGGCTGATGCCCCTCCCTCGACACACACACACACAGTGTTCTGTAGAATGTTAATAGGACATTCATAGGAACATTAACAAGTATCAAACATTTTTATTCACAAACTATGAGCAGAGATGGAGCTCTATTGAGCTAAACTCATTTTCAAGGAGGCCACTTAATTGCACTGTCCGTGTATACAATAACATAGTATAACGTAGATTGGAGAACAGTCGCGGGGGGGGGCACAAAAGTAGACAAGGGACAGCATAATCTCTTGTGAGTCATAGTAATAACTCAGGGGTCCTGGCCAATGTAATGTAAGAGAAGGAAGGCTGTAAGTGGCCAGTGGAGGAGGGAAACGGAGCATAGTATCTTTGGCACCTAGACAGCTAGGAGCTATCAGAGATTCAAAAGCCTCCTAGATGGAACAGTTTGTAAGGAAAATAAAATAACATAGTATGGAAAGCTGTGTTACAGGGGTTACAAAAGTTCACCTGAAGAGTAGGACTGTGGATGTACTAAAAGAGCCAGGTAGTGACCCTATATGCAGTACTACATGTAGGAACACAAGACATTGGTAGAAGCATCGATGATGATGATATTAGGCAGGAATTTACAGAGGTAGGAGTTGGTCTTAAAAGGATGGTAGTAAGGGGTGAGGATTTGCAAGATCTTGCTTGTTCGAATGCTGGTCCAGTCTCACAAAGACCAATGAGACTGATTAAAGTTTGGTCTAAAAATTGGTCTAAAAATGAGGATATTTGTGCAAAATGGTTACTCCTTTGGCACAGAGAGGGTTGTTGGAAAAATGGTAGACTGTATACTCTAATGATAAGGAAAAATGTGAAACAAGTGTTAGAGAAATTTGCATGAAATTTTGATCCCTACTGCGGCAGTGTCACAAATGTGTTCATCATAACTTATTATTATGGTTCACAACCTTTTATACCATTCAGATTGCCACCAATGAAGATTTCATGTAATGATCCCCAACCGTGTACATTTGCATGAAATTTGATTCTAGCATTATCATCAGTAATTTATATTTCTTAATGAATGACTGTCACATTAAGCAATATATCAATATTCCCATTAGGATATAATCTTGATTCCATGAATATACTTATAAAAAAATACTGTGTGGACATTTGCATGAATTCTTGATCCCGACTACAACTGTGTCACAAATTCATTATTTTAACCTATTATTGTGATTTACAGCCATGTTATACCATTGAGATTAACACCTAATCAAGATTTCATGAAAAGACACCAACAAATACATTTGCATGAAATTCTGTTCCTACTGCACTTAAGTCAGTAATTAATGTTTCTCAATGAATGATTGTCATATGCAACAATATATCAGTATTTACAATCACTTATAAGCATGATTCCATGAACACATGTATAAAAAATAATTTTTGTACATTGCATGAAATTTTGATCCCTCTACAACAATATAACAAATGTGCTTATCATTACTTATTATTTTGGTTCACTGCCATGTTATACCGTTGAGATTGCCACACAGTGAAGATTTCAAGAAAAAAAGATGATATAACAAATATGTACATTTGCATGAAATCCTGATCATGAAGTTAAATAGCTAACCATTGGCAGACTGGATGGACTGTCATTGCTTTTCTGACCCCCGATGATGTTTTTAAATACATTAATTCAAATGTTGGTTATTTTCAGTTTAGGAGCCTTTTTGAAGTATTGTGCTGATATTGCTTGTATGCTAGACAGCCTTTCATAGAACTAGATGGGTCTTCCTTCAACTACTGTATGTACTTCAAAATTATGCCCCCCCACCTACACACACATACAGTGTTCTGTAGAATGTTAACTGGACATTCATAGGCAACATTAGCAAGTATCAAACGTTTTTATTCACAAACTATGAACAGAGATGGAGCTCTATTGAGCTAAACTCATTTTCAAGGAGGTCACTTAATTGCACTTTCCATATATACAATACCATACCCATACAATATAGGCACTCTGGATGGGTTGGGGAGGGGTTGTGATACAAGTCCATTCACAGAAGAAAGGATCCCGAAAGACCTCCTAAAACTCAAGGTGGTCAAGGCAATGGGGCCTGACAGGATTCACCCCAGAATTCTAAAAGAATTAAGGGGTGAGCTAGTGACTCAACGACTACCCTTTTTAACAAATCATTGGAGTATGGTGTGGCACCTGAGGACTGGAGGAAGGCTGATCTGATTCCCCTTGACAAAATGGGAGTAAGGCCGAGGCAGGAAGCTACAGAGCTGTTAGTTTGACCTCAGTGTTAGGGAAAATTATGGAATCACTTCTGAAAGAAAGAATTATTGAGCACCTAGAGGCCAGCAGGGCACATGACACAGAGTAGCATGGATTCACAGTGTGAAGGTCATGTCAGATGAATCTAATACAGGGATGCTCAAATGGTGAGGCATGCATTCCTGGGGAGGCCCCTACCTCTTTCAGGGGAGGCTGAAGCAAGTCTGAAAAAGTACTGTATTTAAATTTTGAGTTTTATATACTTTTTGTGAAGAGATGAAGCGAACTGAAAGAGGATAATAGTAGGTGAATTTTATGTATTTATTTACTGATAGGTGACAAGGGAAGGTGAATGAGCCAAGGCTGTTCCGGTGTACCCGGGAGGGAGTGAATACCATTTCAAAAGGTAACCATAAAACAATCAAGAAATACTCAGTGAACAATAGTGCAAACAAATATGAACAGTAAACTAATAATGAGTGGTGGTAATTGATCAGTTTGTAGAATGATGGCAGAACAGCCCAAATACAAGGGTTGAGCATAAAAGTGCTAAGAACAATAGCAGGAAGGAGCAAAGTAATCCCAGAGAAGTTGCTTAGGAGCAGAGAAGGTGGGGAGAGGCAAAGCATGTGGGAAGGTTATTTCATGTAGAGAGGAAACTGAGAAAGTAGTGTGACCCATGAAGGTACTGCAACAAGGGGTAACAATGGTTCAAGAATGAAAATAGCGCAGCAGGTAGGTTGGCCTGTGGGGGGAAGGGGGGTTACAATAAGCGGAATAATCATATTTGTTTCTTTTATTTATTTTTCAGATAACACCTTTGAGCACATGACCTCTTTTTCAAAGGTTCCATGTCAGTATAAGACAAAGAACTGAATGTGAGCAAAGTACTCAAAGGGGTTTCAATTTATTCATGGTGTACTGCGTAAAGTACAGTACGTTATTTTACTTTGGGGAGGCCCAAGATTATTTCAGTTTTTGGAGGAGGCTCAAAATCTTTTCCATGGATTTGGGGAGGCTCACTGTGACAAAGTCTAAGAACTACTCATCTAATATAATTCTTTTACTGGGTAACCAAAGTAGTAGACCAGGGAGGGACTATGAACAGCCTTCTTGAGGAGGTTGTGGGGTCTAAAACTGTGGGAGAATTCAAGAATGCATGGGACAGATATAAGGCAGTTTTGGTGGGGGGGTAGGAAGAAATAGACTGTTGGTTAAATAGGATCTGCAGCTTATCCTCTAGGTAGGGAAATGGGCAGACTGGGGGGGAAGGGTCCTTATCTGCCGTCAAAGTCTATGTTTCTATATGGACATGGCACACCTAGATTTTAGCAAGGTATCTGACTCAGTCATGCACAAAGATTAATAAACAAATTAGCCAGCCTGGGAGTGGGTCCTAGGGTGGTAGCCTGGATAAAAATTGGCTGGACATAAGGATGCAGAGGGTAATAGTAAATGGACTACACTCCAAAGAAAGGGGGATACCAGCAGGATACCCCAGGTTCAGTACTGGGGTCGATCCTCTCTAATGTCTTTATAGGTGACATTGCATTGGGGGCTGTAAGTGAAAGTATGCCTCTTTGCTGATGAGACAAAGATCAGCAACAGAGTTGATACACAAGGTGAGGAGATTGAAAGGATGAGAAGAGACTTGGCAAGGTTCGAGGAATTGTCAAAAGTATGGCAGTTTAGATTCAATGCAAAAAGTGCAAGGAAATGCACCTGGGAAACAAAAACTCAGGGCATGTGTACATAATCGGGGGGGTATTAACTACAACAAAAATGGAAAGGGACCTGGGGGTAGTCATATCAAGTGACCTAAAGGTAGGCAGACAATGTGTGAAGGCAGTAAGGAGGGGGATACTGGGATGCACAGGAGAGCATCACCATACAGGCAGCAAGACAAAAATAATTACAAACATTACAAAATCATCAAAAACATAAAACCTATCTATACAGAGATGCCTGATGATGCATTCCTTGTACAGATTTCCAAGTCACAATGCATTTACACACATCCTGTCCTTATATCCCCGGACCGACAGGGTGCGAATGAATAGCGAGGGAGTAGGGTGTATGAAGGTGCTAGGACTGGTGCAATGGGAGGGGAGGAGAAGGAGGGAGCAGGAGTCTGAGGAAAGGAATGGAGGAGGGGGACTCGAGGTTTGAGCTAGGACACGGTGGTAGGGGTGGAGGAGGGGGCAGGGTGTGTGGTGAGAAGAGGGACTCAGGTGCAAGAGGTGGATGGATCGAGGAGAGGGAGGAGAGAGCAGGACTGCAAAAGGGTGGGGGAGGAGGAGGAGGGAGCAGGGGTGTGTGGTGAGGAGAGGGACTCGAGTTTGAGCTAGGATGTTTCAGCAGGGGTGCGAGAGGGAGCAGGGTGGTGTGGAGGAAGAGGGACTGGTGCAAGCGGTGGTGGATCGAGGGAGGGAGACTCTGGTGTGAATTAGGATGGGTCTTGGCTGGGTTACGCGATGTGGGGAGGGACCGGGTGCAAGCTAGGACACCGAACCGGGTCCAGGAGGGGTTCGAGACAAGCACTCTGATGTGAGGGGAGGGAGAGAGGTGGTGACCTGGGTGCTAGTCTGTGGCAAGGATCCGAGGAGGGAAGAAGAAGGAGGCACATACGGCGAAGAGAAGGGAGGACTTACGGGTTCGAGGACCAAAATGCATCACTTCCTGTGGCACGAAGGTGGGCGTTGCCACGGTGCTGGGAAGGCGGGACTTCCGGTTGGAAAGGGGGCGGGGCATTGCCATGGAAACCACCTGTCAAATGATGTGGCACGCTCTGATTGGCTGAAATTTAACATTTGACAAGTTATATCCCCTTATACTACACTTGGTGATATTACGTTCTCATGTATTGCCCCAGGTTATGGAATTCTATTCCAGCTGAGCTTCATCAGCATCAGGGGAGGGAGGGGCAGCTGCAGCATAAGGGCTTCTAGCTGCACAATCAAGCAGAATTGATGGACCATAAGGCCTTTATCTGCTGGCAATTTCAGATCTTCGCATGATTCAGACTTTTCAGAATGGTTACTGTCAGTACCTATTCAAAGCATTATCATGTAACTGCACATAGCTGGTTCCCAACTGTAAGATTACCTAATTGCTGTAGATTCCATGTTGTTGTTTCTGTATCTGTCGTGACAGTGTTTGCTTCTTTGTACTCCATACACTTGATTCTCTGATATTTGTTTTATTGCCTGTTGTTTGCATTGCAAGCCTCCTCTAGACCATTATCAGTCTGATGTATTTGCACTCTTTATCATTGGCACTTGCATAAAATTATGTATGTGCTGGTTATTATTATCAATTATTCCAATGTAAGAACATAGAAACATAAAATTTGGTGGCAGATAAGGACCGCTTAGCCCATCCAGTCTACCCATTTTTTCCCTGCTTGCACTGTCACTGCAAACCCTACCTGAGTTCCAGCTCCCTGCCCCCCACGTCCCACTAATATTCCCTTGTGCCTGTCCCATGCATGCCTGAAGCCCAACACTGTTTTCTTCCCCACCACTTCCACTGGAAGACAGTTCCCAGCATCCACCACTCTTTCAGTGAAGAAGTTCTTCCTCACACCTCTCTTGAATTTCCCCTCTTCCATCGGCAGTGCACATCTCCTTGGTCTCGTGCATCTTTTCCTCTGAAAAATACTTCCCCTGCGAGGTATTTATAGGTTTCTATCACATCCACCCCTTACTATTCTCTCCTGAGGATGTACATATTGTGGTCCTTCAGTCTCTCTTCGTAGGGTTTCTGAAACAATTTTGTCATTGCTGTACGCTCCCAGGCCATGCCTGAAAAATAGGCAAAACAAATAATTAATGAGGCAGCTTACATTTCAACAAAGCTACAGTACCTGTAGTAATTTATTTTTTGGTCAAGAGAGGGGTACAAGCCATCTAGGGTAAAAGCAGCCCCTAACCTCAGATGATACCTAGAATTACAGTGTCATACTTTTGTCAAGGACTACTCCAAGATTTCTGTCAGCCCCTTCTGCCAGAAGCTGAATCCAGGATGGGTAGCCACAATTGACTGAAATCACTAAGAGCACAGAACTAGATATATTATAACTCTTGAAATTCATGTAGCAAGTAGAATGAGTTAAAGTAATTTAATGATCAGAACCCCCATTCAAAATCACAGAAGAAATGGTGACCCAGTGAGGCCCAAATCAATAAACCCAGTTTTCAGAGAATGACAAAATTTAATGCTCTTATGAGTTTAAAATATGCATACAGTATGTGTAAGCTAGTTTGCATATTGCTTTTGTAATACAATATCACTATGCATTTTTAAAATATACATTTTAATATTATATATCAAGAGAAAACACAGATATCAACACAGTTTTATAAAAGTATGTCTTGTATTTGGCAAGCATATTATAGAGACTAAAACAATTTATTATTTATGAGTTTATTTTTTTGTTAACCAGGTATATGCACTAGGCAAATAAATGCCTATTTTCAGGCATGACCTGGGAGGTTACTACAGTCACAGGAAATAGACAAATCAAATACAGGAGTGAATAAACTTGAATAAAACTTGAATATCACAAACTGCAGAGAAAGGTAAATAATACATACAATGTACATCATATTCAAAGAACATAAAGCAAGGAACCAGTAAAACAGACCCAAGGAAGTACAAGCAGTGTCAAAAAAGTGTACAAGATTTGGTTCCACAGACACTGTCTGGATAGTAAGAAGTCAACAACCTGAACATACTGATGACAAGAGGAGATGGTTGCAGTACTTGCTTTGAAAAATATTCATGGACTGACACTGATGGAGTGCTGCAGGTATGAAGTTCTATGAACCGGGGGCAACACTGGAAAAGGCAACGTCACCTAGTTTTGTTTTGGTTTAGGGTATGGAGAGCAGGTCATGATTGGAGGATCTCAGTCAGTAGGCACTGCATGGAGGCTGGAGTAGCTGTGAGAGATGAAGCGGACTGCTTTTTCATAATATTGGAAATTGCACCCCCAGTGTAAGATCATGTAGAGCCGGAGGGGGAAGCCAACCAACTCTGGATTATAACTTGCAGCAGTGGGTATGGCGGTTTGTTGTCAAGGCCAAATGACAGATGTTGTAATTTGTTACATCCTTGCTCTGTAATGTGTATATGGCAGAGGTTGAAAAAACTGGTGCCCTATATGAATGTTTGAGGAGTAGTATACCACGGGCAATGGCTAGGTGGGCTGAAGGGCAGGCAGTATAGCCTAGAGGTTAGAGTAACAAACTGTGAATGAGCTTGGTACATCCAGCAGACCAGACTTTAGTTTGTTTCTCACAACCTCCACCTGCATACTGTGTTACTCTGAGCAAGTCACTTAACCGCCCAGTGCTCCCAGGTCACCCCTGAAAACAGGCATTTGTGCCTAGTGGTCCTTATTCAGTTACCAAAGACTAAAATAAAGGGGTGAGATTATGACTGATTTTGTACATCAGCCCTAACTTGGAGTTTACTGTCTTAGAGGTGCTATGACATGCAAAGAGAAGTCCAGAGATGGGTCAGGCATCACACCTAGATAATAAAATGAGGATATTGTTGCCATTGGGGGTACCATCACTGCCTACAATGGAGAGGAGAGTCTGACAAGTTTTGAGTTTAGAAGCAGTGCCAAATAACATTGCCTGGGTTGTAACCATATTTAGCAGGAGTTTATTTGCCAGAAGCCATTTTTGAGCTTCCTGGACGCAAGTGGACAGCTGATTATTGACCTCAGTTATGCTTTTGGAGCTAAAAAATAGTACCAGATCATCAGGATAGAGAATGGGATACTAAGGGCAAGAGACCTACTGTAGGTATGTCATTTATATGTAGGGCAAAAAGGAACAATCCAAGCATGGAACCTTGGAGAACACTGACCTGAGTGGCAACAGGTTTGAAGAAGGAGAAGGGTGCCTTATTTTTCCACTGAGCTATCAGTATTGATTTTTACAGCTGTGAGTGGAGGCTACTGCTGTTTTGGCATGTCTTGCCTTAAAATGGCTGATCGTGGCACGTTCCATTGGACTTTTGGAAGTATCCTTCTGAAAGTCCAATGGAGCTTGAAGCACTCCACCATGACTGGCCGTTATGGAGTAACAGGAGTAACAGCTGCACTATTTTGACTGTCACTTTTGCATTCTGAGGCAAGAACTGCGCATGCATGACTCACGTGCCTGTGCAGTTCCACTGGTGCTGCCATCTTGTGAATAGCAGAATGCCATTCACTGCAACTACACATGCGTAGTTGTGTCGCCGCCGCCATCTTTTGGATGGCACTCCTCCTGCTCCCTCCCACTGCTCCTGTCCTCCCTGCTCCCTCCCAGCACTGGCAGCAAAAGAAACCCTCCTGCTCCCTCCCACTGCTGCTGTCCTCCCCCGCTCCCTCCATTCCCCATCCCCATGCCGACATCAGGGTGCCCAATTCCCATGTTGGCATCATGTACCCCTCCAACTCATGTGGCACTCAGGGAGCCCACCCCAATGTGCCCAAGTTTATGTTTTTATGTTCCCTGTGCTGACATCGGGGTATCCAATTCCCATGTTGGCATCATGTACCTCCCCAAACTCATGTGGCACACTGGCAGCCTATCCCACTGTGCCCAAATTTATGTTGTTTTTCTCCCCCCCGCATTGACATCACAGTGCCCAATCCCCGTGTTGGCATCATGTGCCTCCAACTCATGTGGCACATTGGAAGACCACCCCAGTGTGCCCAAATATATGCCTTTTTAAATTTTTTTCCCCTGCAAATAAAGAAGCTGTCCCCCAACGTTTTTTATTTTTTTTTTACCGTAAAAAGAAAATGGTTCCTCGTTGTTGCCCCAGTCCCCTCCCCCATCCCCACCCTCCCACTGAGCACCCATCTCCCACACCCCTTACATCCTGAGGTTGGCGCTGTCATCTTCTCTGGACTGGGACACGCCTGCCTCTTCAAAGCCAAACCGCAAACTGAAGAATTGAAGGTAAGCATGATATAATGGCAGTCAATGGGGTTTTCAACTTATGTTAATATATCAGTAATTTTTAGGAATTTGGCCCCAAATTTCAACATGGGGTTCTTGGGACCCCTCCTCATGAGCACTGTCACTGTCATTTTGTTACTTGGTTCTGAAAAGTGATTTCGAGTCACTGTGCGGAATCACCTTTCAGGACTCATTAATGAAATGACAGTGCCACTACTCATGAGGTGGGGTCCCAAAAAGCCCATGTTGCAAATTTGGTGAAAAAATTCAAAAAAATGACTGCATTACGAGCGTGTATTGCGCAGTGGAAAGGAGGGGCAGCTGCAGAATAAGGGGTGCTAGCTGCACATTCGAGCAGACTTGATAGACCTCTAGGCCTTTATCTGCTGGCAAATTTGGTATGTTCGTATGTTCGTAGTTTATACGCATGCTCCTAACTTCGTCAATTTTTAATATTTTCACTCCAGGTTTTTAACATTGCCATTTTTGCACACCTTCTTATTAACAGTATAGCTGTCATATTTCACATCCTGCCTGAAACATGTTTTCACACATGTGGCACAGAATGGCTCTGTAAAATCACCTTCTGGGACAAGTGAATGAAATGACAGTGGCACTCTTCATTAGGTGGGGTCCCAAAAAGGCTATGTTGAAAATTTGGTGATACAAATCCAAAAAAATGGCCAAGTTACACCCGGGCGTTCAAAATTTTCTATGCACAAATGTTACTTTGGTCATTTTGCAGCTCATCACAGCCTTATCAGTTCTGGCTATTTGTCTTAATTGTCCTGGCAACCCGCCTGGACTTTGCTTAAAGCTATCCTTTTCTCTACACTCCCAAAACCCTACTGTAATATAATCTGTATCAACATGCAAACTTAAAAGGAGACATGAAGCCAAGTTATAAAGATTTGATATAAATTGTTTGTACTTTTGTGACAACCATTTGTTACATGTAAGCTCTGCCGTGTTGCACAATGTTGCACAATGTAGGTTCACCTATAGGTAATCACCCTCATTGTCGGTGAAACATCCCTGAGTATTTTTAAGAAGTCTGAAGTGCTATGAAGAGAAATAGTTAACACTGCAATGCAGATGCAAATTCCTTCATAGGTTTTCGTAATGCATTTTTAATCAATGGTAAAAGTACAGCTATTGTAACAAATTGTACAGCCAGGCTACTGCAAGTATATTGCGACACTACTGATGTGCTTACAACACGCTATTGATGTTTCCCAATAAAATAAACCCACTGCCTGTAAATGTTATTGCAGTGTTATCAGTTGACCTATACTCAAAGTTAAGTCTCTTTGTAATAACGTTGCACTTTGAGACAGAACTGCCTTTTAAGGCATATTGTAAAACTATTAATATGTCTGCAGTGTTGTGGCTTTTCCTACAGACCCCAGCTGATATTACTATTTCTAGACAAAGCAACACTAGAGGTGGGGTTAGTTTGGTTTTGCTAATAATGGCCTGACTTTGTTCTTGACCCCTGTCCTGTTCATTCTGTCACATATTGACAGCAATGATTTAGTTACGTTTTAAAATCTCATTCCATTAATACGCTGTCTGGCTTACTTGGTTTGCTGTCAACCAGCAAACAGCTGACAGTGACAGGGACAGAAACATCTTCACTGTTTCATCACTGTTTCACTTACTGCAGAGCACATTAACAGATGCTGATTTAAAGAAAACCACAAAACCAAACAGCATGCTAGTTTTAGGAAACACTAATCATGACACAGGGACATGTATTCAAGTGAATGTAAGCTTTTTATGAAATAGGTGTGCATTTGATCTTTAAGAGGTAAGCTTTATTTATAAGGGTCTTCAAGACCCATAGATGACAAGTATGTAAGGGGAGCAACACTTCATCTACTGTAGATAATATGCTGTGTAATATATGCGCTGGAGAATTTGCAAATGTTTAATTTCTAAGGCAAATGTTTTCACAAAGTGATCCACTTTGCACTTCATGGGGTTTTCAAAAAACTTGACACTTCAAAGGGAAATTTAGAAACATGGAAACATAGAAAAGTGATGGCAGAAGGAGACCATACGTCCATCAAGTCAGCCCCAGAGTTCCCAGGATCTCTTGTAGGTCCTGGGGACTAACCCCCCTTCTGTGCCCTACCCTTGCCAGGTTCTACCATGCGTCCTTGGGCCCTTGCTCTATCCCACCCATGTTTGAATGCTGACATGGTTTTTACCTTCAACACCTCCGCTGGTAGGCTGTTCCAGGGCTCCACCATGCTTTCTGTAATGAAATGTTTTCTTAGATTTTTCTTGAAGCTCTCCCCCTTGGCTTCAACTTGTGCCCCCTGGTGGTAGAGCCAGAGGCCCTTTGGAACATTTCCATGTGTGGCACCTTATTTATGGCAATAAAGAACTTGTAGGCCTCAATGATATCCCCTCTCTCTCTCTCCTTGCTTCTAGTGAGAATAAGTTTAGTTTCTTCAGGCGTTCCTCGTACGAGAGTCCATGGAGGCCCTGTATCATCTTGGTCACTCTTCTCTGCACAATCTCCAACCTATCCCTGTCCTTTTGTAAGTATGGGTTCCAGAATTGGATGCAGTACTACAGGTGAGGCCTCACCAAGGATCTATACAGGGGGAGGATCACCTCCCTCCCTGCTGTCTAATCCTCTCCCTATGCACCTCAGCACTTTGTTTGCCTTCCCGTAAGCTTTGTTGCATCAGCTAGACTGTTTAAGGGTGTCGCATATAAGGACCCCAGGTCTCTTCTTGAGATACGCTGAGCTTGACCCTGTTGAGCCAGTACTCCATTCTAGAATTCCCTTTGTCTAGAGGCATCACTTTACAATTTGTTTCTTTAAACTTCAGCTGCCAGACTTTAGACCATTGTTCTAGTCTTTGTAAGTCATTCTGAAGTTCCCTAATTGCCTTCATGCTGTCGACCCTACCCCCTAGCTTGGTGTCATCTATGAACAGTTCAATCCTACCCTGAATGCCTGTGCCCATGTCACAGATAAACATATTGAACAGGACCAGTCCTAAGACTGAGCCCTGGAGCATACCGCTAATGACTCTACCCACACCAGATCTCACCCTATTGATGACTACCCTCTGACTTCTGTCCCGTAACCAGTTTCCCACCCAGCTGACTAGTCTATCATCAATGCCTAAATCTCCCAACTTTTTTTAGCAGTCTGTTGTATGACACTGAGTCAAAGGCCTTGCTGAAATCAAAGTATAGTAGGTCCACTGTGTGGTCCCTATATAATTCCTTCATTACCCAATCAAAGAATGCAATAAGGTTCATCTGGCATGATTTGTCCATCATGAATCCATGCTGCCTGTGGTTCTGGAGGCTGTGCTCTTCCAGGTAATCCACTAAATCCTGTTTGAGCAGGATTTCTATTAATTTTCCCACAACTGATGTGAGGCTGAGCGGCCTGTAGTTGTCGGTCTCCTCCCTACTACCTCCCTTGTGAAGCAGGACCACTTCTGCTCTTCTCCAGTCCCTAGGTATGTTTCCTGTCTGGAGCATGTGGTTCAACAAGTGTATCAATGGGTCTACTAGTTCTTCAGCTAGTTCCTTCAGTACCCTTAGATTCAGCTCATCTGGCCCTGGCTCTTTGTCCATTTTGAGGCTCATTATTGCCTTCTTAACTCTTTCAGTGGTGATCTTTGGAGTCTCCATCCATGGGTGCCCTCTATCAGATGCCTTTATGCTACTCTCTGGCAACAGTCCACTGTACTCTTTAGTAAATACTGAGCAAAAGAAGTTGTTGAGGACTGTGGATTTTTGTTCATCATCCTCAATGATCCTGTCTCCCCCTGCAAGTTTAACTGTTCCCCCTCTTTCCTTCTTTTCTCATGGATGTAGTGGAAAAATTATTTGTTACCAGATTTGTCTTCAATGACGATCCTGAGTTCAGTCGTCGCTTTTGCACTTTTTACCTCTTTCTCGGCCTCCTTACTTTTCTGAATGTAGTCATCCCAATCTTTGTCACTCTGGTTCCTATTGTGGTACACTACTCTTTTGGCTGTAATCACTGCCCTTACCTGGTTTGAGAACCATATGTGTCTCTTTTTCTTTTTTCTTTTAGACACTGTTTTAATGCAGAGTTTAGTTGCCCTTAGTATGGTATGTTTGACCATCCCCCAGATGTCTTCTACCCCCAGTATTTTGTGGATCTCAGTCAGGTTGTCCTTGATCATCGCTCTCATTTTACTAAAGTTGGCACTTTTAAAACTCAAGACCTCTGTCTGGGACTGAGACTTTACCACCCCTAGGGAAATGTAAACCAGATGGAGTTGCGGTGGCTGTTTGTCAGTGTATCTCCAACTTCCACATATTGAACTGCTTTGGAATTAGTTAGGACCACATAGATGATAGTGTTCATCCTGGTTAGTGTACTAACTAGTTGGGTAAGAAGACAGTCCTGTAAGGCACCTACCTCCACTTAACTTCTTGCTGATTGTACAACTAGGTTATCCCAGTCGACATCTGGCATGTTCAGATCACCAATCACAACAGTGTCTTCTTTTTTGCCACGTCTCTGATTCCTCTATGAGCACCACATCTTTCTCTTCTGATTGCCCTGGTGGTCTATTAATTACCATGATACAAATCTATCTTCCTGATGCTGGGCTAAGCTGGACCATAATGATTCTACCCTCCTCCAATTTGTTTGTATCGACTGATGTGACAGTTATGTCTTCATGAACATAACTGCCACAAATGTCACACTGCTTAGGATTTTTCCCCCTCGCAAATTTCTCAGTGAAGAATTTACACATGGTAAACTTTTTCCCATGGAGAAGCTACCTTGTGGGGGGGGGGACATCATGAGTGTAAAGTAAAGGAAACTTTGAAAATTCCTCTGTGAATTGAAGTTTGCCCCCTTCACCCACATTTAATATAGCTATACATTTTTATTGATTGGCTAGATAATGAAAACCTTATTCTATAACAAAAATGTTAAAAACCAAGGTATGTGTCATGGTTTAATGCTCAGAGAACTAAACTGTGATACAGTGATGCAGTATGGCTTGAGCAAGTCACTTGATCTCCCTTTGTTTCAGTTCTTCCAGCAATAAAACTTGTTAACAGCAGGACCCCACAGACAATGAGATGCTGCATTTCAGTGGTGCCTTCCTGTGTAGTAAAAAATAGTAAAATAATTGCAAAGAAATAAAATAAAAGTTAATTAAGTTACAGCATATCAGGATTGCAAATTAATTGCTTTATAAAATATGGGGTTCCTGTCATATTTGAGAAATGCACTAAGTAAATGCTAAAGGACGCAGTGTGGTTTAGTGATTAGAACACCACCTTGGAAACCAAGAGATTGTAGGTTCAAACACCATTACAGTCACATGCTTACTGAGTGACCTTGGGCAAGTCAATTACCTGTCATTGCTCCCATCCACCCAGCTGCAGCAATGGGTAGAAGCAGGATCCCACTGGAATCAAAATGTTGCATCTCAGCTTGGCTATCCGGGGTAAATAAATTTTCAACAAACAAACAAAAAAATACAGCACAGAATCTTTTGTCCATGGCCCTGAAAATTACACCCATGTTACTTTCAAGTACAGTACTTCTGTCAGCTATTTAAAAAAGAATATCTCTGACCACCTTCAGGCACTGGGCCTCTCCATCTTCCCTAACACACTGGCCAAACCCTATGACCTCCCTCCAGCAGGATCGACCTAGGGCATGAATCCATCCATCCGTAAATGCATGCGTCCATCTATGGCAGTAGGCTGCACTATCTGCCCTGCAGTCTCTAAACCACTCCAAGTGCCACAGCCCAGATGTGCTGGATCCCAAACTTGGCTCTGCACTTGCTGCCCTTATTGCCACCCTCCTAACATGTCCTTTCAACTCAGGACATTCTTCACGCTTTGAAGCAAGCCAAGTCCTCCTTTTCACAAAGGTGGTAACTCTTCCTCTTCTGGGGACAACAGTTACATCATTCTTCTCCCTGCACTTGTTAAAGAGCCAAAACTTGTTCTCTTAACTCTCATCTTTCATTGAATCCTCCTCTTTTTCTTCCCCTTTGAGTCTGATTTTTGCAAATCACACTTCACTGTTTCTTCCCTACTGACAGACAATGACATTGTCCTGAACAGGATGGATCTGTGCTTTTTTTACTGCAACCATCTCTGTCGACCTTGCCAAGCCTTCAGCACTGTTGCCCACACCATCCTTTTGGACAAACTAGTGGGGGCTGGACTTTCTGTCTTTGTGGTCAGCTGCTTCTGCGTATACCTTCCTGAATGTGATTGAGATTGTCACTCTTGAGTGACCTTGCTGCATCAGATTAGATTGCCTTGTACACCACATCTGACACTGATGTAGCCCTCTTTTTGTTTGAATCTTGATCTGTGTAAGTCACGTGATCTCACCTATTTGTGCTACAAATCTTCTTGTTCCTTACCTGATCACCTCAGAAATCTATTTAGCAGGAATTCCTGTACCAAGGTTGTCAGGATTGCAAAATTGGTATCCAGTGATAATAGCCATTGAATGTAAGCGACTATCAGAATAGCAATTACACAATGCTGAATGACAGAATGTGTAGTTACAGAGAATGGTGAATGGTGGGCAATGCTGACTCTGCACATGGGTGACATGCGTCAAAATGGTGACCACCCTCTGGGATGAATGGCACAACAGCAACCACCCTCTAGGGCAAATGGCACAGTGGCGAACCAGCCAAAATAGCACACCCCCAGTGTGCACATGCAAAACAGAAAAAAAAAAGAATAAGGATGCAGTTGCCGGAATGGCAAGAATGCCAGGTGCAGCACCCTCTCAGCCTGTCCAACAGAACAGCACTGCCAGGCGCATACGCCCCCCCCCCGACTCTGCCCTGCTGTCTGGACACATGCACCCCCCCACCCATGGCAAGACACAGGCAACCGCTCAAACCCCTGCATGGCCCCCCCAGTCAGCAATGGCATAGCACACCTATGAAACTGTTGCATGCGGCACCCCCCTGCCCCCTCTGCCCAGGTACATGCATAGCAGATGTGGAACTCTTCGGCCAAGCCTGCAATCAGTAGTCGCTGGTAGCACAGTAGCTTAGTGCAGGCAAGAAGGACAAGATGGTTTGCCACTGCAGGCAATGGTTCAATACCCTGCACTGGCTAGAGTACAGCAGGACCACATGTAAGCACCAGGCAGATGGCAAGAAATGTCCACATACCTGAACTACATCACAATCGTAAATTGCAGCAGCTCTCCAGGAAACACCCACCACTGATGCCACAGTTCAGCAGCATTTCCACTGCACATGTTCCGCCACACATACCGCCATGCTGCATTGCCTACAATTCTGCGAAACCAGACCAACGGCGAAAGTCCTCCTTTTGTTGTCGGATGACCATGGTGGGCGTTTCATGCATTGCCACACCCATATCTGTCAGTCACAGTCACATGGCCTGCCAGGGAATATAATGGCTCCCCTCTGGTAGCACAAGCTTCTCTCAGATAGACAGCAAAGGAGGGTGGATGCTGTTACTTTCCTCAAGAGACAGAAGGGGAGACCCCTGCTATCCCATGCAGGATACATTTACAGGTGTGACAAGGAGGTACATGACAAAGTGTACTGGCACTGTTGCCAGGACCACAAGTACCAGTGCCCTGCATACCTGCACACAGAGGCGGACCAAACTGTGTACCAGGGACTGCTACAAAATCATGTCCCCGATGCTGGGTAGATAGGCATGCAGACAGTTGTGGCAGAGGTCTGTGACAGGGCATGGTCCAGCATGGAGAGCACAGGGCAGGTACTCATCCAGTGCACCTCTGGTGTGTCTGACACTGTGGCAGGCAGGCTTCCCACAGTGCCACTACTCAAGTGGACAGTGCAATGGGTAAAGCAAGCTGTGAAGGGCTGTCCTGCAACACCAGCCACGGTGCAGGAGCTGAACATCCCACCAGAGTATCGTGCCACTCTTGTGGGGGAGCCCTTCCTCCTGCATGATAGTGGACCATCAGCAGACAGGGTGCTAGTCTACATGACACAGCGGTCTCTGTGCTTCCTTGGTGACAATGAGGATTGGTTCCTCAATGACACCTTCCGTGCATCACTACCCATCTTCGGGCTACTGTATACCATCCGTGGACCATGTGCAGATGTTGTGGTACCCATTGTGTACGTGTCAATGTATGGCTGTCAGGAGCAGGTGTATACGTGTGTGTTTGGTGAGGTAGGTGCGGTGCCTATTGGGGGACTGCACACTGAAGAAGGCGGTTTTGGATTTCGAACAGGTGGCCTGGCATGTGTTCTCTGGTGTGTTCCTGGGTGTGGCAGGCAGGGGGTGTTTCTTCCACTACTGCCAAACCATCTGGTGCTGCAACCAGTGTAGCCCAGAGGTGCTGCAGCACTATTCCACTGATGAGAGCTTTGCACTGCAGATCAGGATGTTACCCGCCCTCTCCTTGGTGACTGTGTGGGATGTTGCCTATGCCTATGCCACCCTCTGTGACACTCCATTATACAGGGGTAATGATGTACTCCTGAGGTCAGTCCTTGACTATGTGGAGGACACCTGGCTTGCAGAGCCGTTGGCTGGATGGCTAGGCAGCACCCATTGTTTCCACTAGAGGTGTGGAACATCTATGATGCCATATGCGAAGGGCTGACACGGACAAATAACATGATCGAGGGCTGGCACCGGGGCTCCAACACCCACCTCGGTGCCACCCATCCTAGCATATGGCACTTCATTGACTGCCTCCAGGAGGAGCAGCACCTCAGTGAGTGCTACATGGAGCAGACTGTCTCTGGGGCCACCACTGCCTACAAATGCAGGTGCTACAAAGACCTCACCTGGAAGATAGAGGGCATAGTGCAGGAGGTAAGGTAAGGTAAGGTAAAATTTATTTCTTAAGCGCCTTTCAGGTTATCAAGGCACTTTACAATAAGATCCAATATAAACAAATAACAAATTAAAATCATACAGAAAAAGCTTGATAAAACAAATAAGTCTTAAAATCAGATTTAAAACTCATGATGGTCGATCATTCTTTTAACTGACGAGGTAGAGATTTCCACAGGTTAGGTGCAGTGTAAGAAAAATCACATTCCCCAGATGTTTTTAAACAAACCTTGGGAATCTCTAGCAATCCTTTGTTGGTGGATTGGAGTGAGTGGCAGAGTCTGTAGGGAATAAGGAGCTCTTGCAGACATCGGGGTCCCTGTTCATGTAGGGCTTTATAGGTCAGCAAGCCAACCTTAAAGGTGATCCGCCACTGTACAGGCAGCTAGTGCAGTTCACGCAGCACAGGCATAGTATGACTAGTCCTAGACATACCAGTCAGAAGCCTGGCCACCGCGTTCTGCACCAGCTGCAAGTAGTGGATATCAACCCCAGGAAGCCCTAGGTAGAGGGCATTGCAATAATCAAGGCGGGTGGTTACAAAGGCGTGGACCAATATAGGAAGGTCAGCCGGAGGAACCAGGTGTTTCACCCAGATGATATTCCTTAGATGGTAGAAGGAAGATACAATGATAGCGGAGACCTGAGATTTCTAAGTCAAACCGCTATCGAAAATAGCATCCAGGTTACACATCTGGTCTGAAGTCATGAGCTGGACACCATCAAGCCATAGACCAGAAGGATGCCCAGTCCCAAGACCCGCCTCCAGATGGCCTGGGTCCACAACCAACACCTCAGTCTTGTCTGGATTTAACCTCAGCCAGCTAGTGCTCATCCAGTCTTTGATCTCGGTTAGACAGTTGTTAAGAACAGAGACCGCATCATCCTGTCTGGGCATAAAGGACATATACAGTTGGGTATCATCTGCATAACAGTGAAAAACCAAACTGTACTTCCTAATGATGTCTCCCAATGGCAGCATGTACACTGAAAATAACATGGGTGCCAGTGTGGAGCCTTGCGGCGCCCCACAGGACAGAAACATAGAAACATAGACTTTGATGGCAGATAAGGACCGCTAGGCCCATCTAGTCTGCCCATTTCCCTACCTACAGGATAGGCCGCAGATCCTAGTTAACCAACAGCCTATTTCTTCCTACCCCCCACAAGAATTGCCTTATGTCTGTCCCATGCATTCTTGAATTCTCCCACAGTTTTAGACCCACAACCTCCTCAGGAAGGCTGTTCCATGCATCCACTACCCTCTCTGTGAAATAATACTTCCTCACATTGCCCCTGAACCGCCCTCCTTCTATCTTTTAAATTGTGTCCCTTGTTCTTGCAAGTCTTTTTCTGAAAGACGCTACCTCTTGGACTTTGTTGATTCCACTGAGGTACTTAAAAGTTTCTATCATGTCCCCTCTCTCCTTCTTTCCTCAAGGGTATACATATTAAGCTCCTTTAGTCTCTCCTCATACAGCTTCTTGCAGACCCTGCACCATTTTAGTTGCCCTCCTCTGGACTGCCTCTATCCTGTCTATGTCCTTCAGGAGATGGGGTCTCCAGAACTGGACACAGTACTCCAGATGGGGTCTCACCAACTGTCTGTACAGAGGGATAACAACTTCCTGCTTTCTGCTGATGATGCCTCTCCCTATACATCCCAGTATACCCTAGCCCTCCCTACTGCCTTCTCACATTGCTTGCTAACCTTAAGGTCATCTGATATGATTACCCCCAGGTCCCTTTCCTTTTTTGTTGTTGTTACTACCTGCCCACCCATTGTATATTCTTCCCCTGGGTTCTTGTTTCCCAGGTGCGTTATTTTGCACTTCTTTGCATTGAATCCTAGCTGCCATACTTCTGACCATTCCTCCAACCTTGCCAAGTCCCTTTTCATCCTTTCCACGCCTCCTTGTGTATCAACCCTGTTGCAGATCTTTGTGTCATCTGCAAAAAGGCATACTCTTCCTTCCAGTCCCTCTGCAATGTCACTGATGAAGACATTAAAAAGGACTGGACCCAATACTGGACCCTCATGGGTCCCACTAGTAACCCCCTTTCTTCAGAGTGGACTCCATTTACAATTACCTTCTGTGTCCTGTTGTCCAGCCAATGTTTTACCTAGGCTGCCACCCTGGTCCCACTCCCAGGCTGGTTAATTTGACTATTAATCTTTGTGTGGGACTGTGTCAAATGCCTTGCTAAAGTCTCGTAGGCCATGTCCACAGCCCCTCCCTGGTCTACTACTTTAGTCACCCAGTCAAAGAAATCTATTAGATTCGTCTGACATGACCTTCCCGCTGTGAACCCATGCTGCCTTGGGTCCTGTGCTCCACTGGCCTCTAGGTACTCACTATTCTTTCCTTCAGAAGTGACTCCATCACTTTTCCTACCACAGAGGTCAGACTGACAGGTCTGTAGTTTCCTGCCTCTGTCTTGGACCCACTTTTGTGAAGGGGAATCACATCCGCCTTCCTCCAGTCCTCGGGTACCACACCATCCTCCCATGATTTATTAAAAAGAGTAGCCAGTGGTTTCACTAGTTCCTCCTTTAATTCTTTTAGAATTCTGGGGTGAATTCCATCAGGACCCATTGCTTTGTCCACCTTCAGTTTTAGGAGTTCTTGCAGAACCCTTTCTTCTGTGAAAGGACTGGGATCGACCCCCCTATCAAGAGTGCTTCTGTTAATTGGATTAGGCACTTCCCCCTCCTCTTTTGTGAATACTGAGCAGAAATATTCATTCAGTATTCCTGCTTTTTCACTGTCCCCCTCTGCCCCTCTGACAGGGGGAGGGCATCAGAGAAATGAATTCCAGTGACAACTCTCTGTGACCTGCCAGTGAAGAAAGATCGATACCAGCTTAGGACTGTGGCAGAGAGTCCACAGAAATGCCGCAGGCACTCCAACAGCAAACCATGGTCTACAGTGTCAAATGCTGCAGAGAGATCAACAAGGACTAAGATAGTACGAGCCTTTTGATCTCTCACCATTAGGAGATCATTCAACACCCGAACAAGGGCAGTCTCGGTGCTATGTCTCTTCCTAAACTCAGACTGGAGAACATCCAGGACATTATGGGTTGTAAGATGGTCATTCAGCTGCAACGCAACCACCTTCTCAATAACCTTACCCACAAAGGGCAGAATAGAGACAGGTATATAGTATATAGAGAGACTTAAGGAGCTTAATATGTATAGCCTCGAGGAAAGGAGGAAGAGGGGAGACATGATAGAAACTTTCAAGTACCTCAGGGGAATCAACAAAGTCCAAGAGGGTAGCATCTTTCAAAAAAAGAGGTGTGCAAGAACAAGGGGCACAATTTGAAGATAGAAGGGGCGGCTCAGAGGTAATTTAAGGAAGTATTTTTTCACAGAGAGGGTTGTGGATGTATGGAACGGCCTTCCAGAGGAGGTTGTGGAGTCAAAAACAGTGGTGGAATTCAAGCATGCATGGGACAGTCATAAGGCAATTCTAGGGGTTGGGGGTAGGAAGAAGTAGGCTGCTGGTTAACTAGGACCTGCAGCTTATCCATCAGGTAGGGAAATGGGCAGACTGGGTGGGCCAAGCGGTCCTTATCTGCCGTCAAATTCAATGTTTCTATGCTAGACAGTCTGGATCCAATAAAGTTTTTTTAAGGAATGGTCGAATGACCGCCTCCTTGAGGAGATCAGGAAAAAAAAACCCTTTTCCAAGGAACAGCAGACAATTTCAGCAAGGACTGGACAGATATCATCTGTGCAACATACCGACAGTGGTGTAGGGCCCAGATCCAGAGTACAGTTGGTTGGTCGCAAAGTCTGGACCATCCTCACAATGTCCAAGAATTCCGGCCGGCTAAAGTCGGACAAGACAGACCGGGTGCACACAACCTCTTGCCGATCTCCGCCATCCCTCATAGAGGGAGTTGGGCCAATCTCAGTCCTGATGCTGGCAACCTTATCTGCAAAAAATCGAGCGAGCTCATCACACTTTATTTGTGAAAAAATACTTCCAGACTGAAGATAGACTGGATTGCACAGTCTGTCCACAGTCCAAAAGAGCTGAGCTGGTCGATTCCATGCATCAGCAGTCTCCCCGGATAGGAATTCTACCTTCTTACGGGTTATTGCTGATTGATAGATCTTATAATGTTCCATCAATCTAAACCCGTCAGTATCAAGGCAGGATTTCTAGCCTTTGACCCACCCTCCTCAGCTCCTTGAAGAACTCATCAAACCAAGGGGTCCTTGGGCGCAGAGTGAGCGACCGAACACGAACAGGAGCGATTGAGCCCAGAGCGTCTCCCACCACCTTATTATAAGCCAGTACAAGACCATCTGGACTCATGCATTCACTTGATAAACCTGATAGGTCTAGCACCACCAATAGGGCTTCTGGGGTAACTCCCCTTAAAGGGCGGTACCAGACCATCTCCGTAGGGGCAGTCCAACTTTGGGGTGCCCTGAAACTGAACCTTATGGTGTGATGGTCTGACCAACCAACTGGTTCCACCCCCAGATCTGTGGTCCCCATCCCCAGAAGGAACACAAGATCCAGAGAATGAGCCCCAGTATGGGTAGCAGAGGTAACCACCCGTGTAAGGCCCAGCATAGTCATAAGCTGGATGAGATTGTTTCAAAACTGTGAGAGTTCATCGTCGACCCAGGCATTGAAGTCTCCCAGAATTAACCATCTGGGTGACTCCAAGGCCATGTCGACAATGAAGTCCGCAAGCTCCTTCAGGAATTCTCCCCATCACTGGGTAGACGGTAGATGAGGAGCATCCTGAACCCTACACCTGCTCCCAGGGTACACTCAAAGGATCGAGTGCACCCCACTGGCACATCCACAAGGCCCAATTCCGTTTTAAACACAATAATGGCTACACCCCCACTCCTATGCTCCAATCTTGGGCGGTGTATCACCAAGAACCCGGATGGAACAGCAGATGCCAAAATAAGGCTTGCATTCTCATCCAACCAGGTCTTGGTGATGCATGCCAGGTCAGATGTTCTAACAAGATCAGCTATAATAGCCGTCTTGTTTCTAATTGATCTGGCATTGCATAACACCGCCCGAGTTGGATGGGTCAACGAGGAAGATCCCGAGACCTGACCACTATTTGTGGTGCCCTTGGGTATGGGAACCAGGCAGGGAACTCCCCTTTCCTGACCCCATTTCATCCCAGGGTGTCTCCTAGTCCTAACGACCTCAATCCGTCCACCCCTCTCCATTCTTCCACCATGCCCAGGTTGCCTCTTTTTTGATCGACTACTGACTATCCCCAAGGCTCGACACCTCTTGTACACCTCAGCTGGCAATGGAGGACAGTCAAAAGGGCATAACGCCCTGAGCATAGTGGGAGAATAATGCCCGACCATCACAAAACCTCCCCACACATTACAAACACAATTATTATAACACAACGTAACCCCAATAATTAATTAATAAATGAAGCAAGCTTCAAACAATTTAAACCTTAATCCTATAATCCAACTTGCCTCTAAAAATCTCCCAAAACTCCTCAGATTATAAACCCTTAATTTATACTAATATAAATAATACAATAGTCCCTTATGATAGATGATCCGGCAGTCCTTTACAAAAAATCAAACAGGTGATTTCAAATGTTTCATGAATGGAACAGGGAAGCTCCCACTTCTCCTGTTTAAAAATGCAAAGACTTCCCAATCCCAGGCTCTGCTCTCACCAGAGGTCTGAGAGGCAAGTAAACAGTAAAAAAAAAAAAAGATTCGAACAAATAAAATCTAAACAGTGTCCCCCAAAATATTATAAATATAAAAATGAATTGTAGTAAAATATCAGTCCAAGTCCGACATAGTGAAAAACAAAAGTCAATCCAAAGCAGTTTAGAGGGTAAAACCTCAAATAGCATGAAGAGACAGGCCTCAGAGAATGTTCAGAACACAGCTCAAGGAATCCCCAATACAGCAACGGGCTGGGACGTGAGGGCTAGAAACCTAAGGGGAGGCTCCCCCTCCAATTGCACCAAATCGTAGGCCCTGGCACCCAACCACCGGCGACCCACAGCTACAACCCCGGGGGGACAGGCCACTAGTCATGTCCAGCAGAAGGCTTAGGAGAAAATCCAATCAGCTGTCCAGCTCCCCGAAGTACTCTAAGTGCAGCACAGCCAACTGCCTGAGGGGGCTTGCCTACAACATGCAGCTGCAGGTGTAGCCGGCTGGTTGTTGCATGCTGCACCTCTTCCCCTCCCAGCTGCTGCATGCTATTAGGCAGGTTGATATTCTTGCCACTGGGCACCCTTCCACCACCTGATGTGGCACCTATCCATGCACACTTTGGGAAGCCTCCACTGCAGCAGCACTTGACACCTGTGTTTTCCTGGCCCCGTTGCCACCTGTGCTGGTGCCTGTATCCATCTTTGAGTGGTTTGAGCATTCCCTATGTCCCCCCCCTTTTCCTGTATGTGTGGTCCCTGTGCATTAGCAGCCGGCAGCTCCCTCCGCTGGTCTGCTGGTGGCAGTTTCAACACCCCCGACCCACACCAACACCCCCCCACCACCTGTCTGTCTGTGGTGCCCTTTTTATGTTGCTCCAGCACTGTACTGCCCGTCCACTGTTCCACCCATCCATGTCGCCAGTGCCCCCCATCCCCCGCATCTCACCCATGCATGTTTTCTCACGCCATGCTTCTGTGAGGCCCTGGTCGGGCCTCCTCGTTGCTCCCGGTGTTCCTCTCACAATGCAACCCCCCCATCCAGCATTCCTTCCCTGTCACCTGCATGTCCCCCGATGCTGATGGTCATGGCCACATTTTTTTTCATATGCGCCATATGCTATTTTGACGGCAGTTGTTCCTGCCACTGAGCCACATTGCTGTGCGCTGTCATTTGTGAGCTGTCGGGTATGGGCTGTCATGACATGAAACCGCAAAATCACAATACTTCAAGGCCAACCTCAAGTATAACCTAAACAACCGGTTGAAGTTCTGGAAGGTAATTCACTCCCTTTTTGACCCTCCCCCACCCAGTCTGGCACCTCACTTCTTCTTATTAATGGTTCACCCATACCTGACCCCCTCCTCTGTTGCTTCACACTTTAATGAGCTCTTCACCACTCATGCTCTTCCTTCTTCTCCCTGCCTAACAAAACTCCTTCATAACATGTTCCCTGTTCCCACTCCTCCCAGGGCTTCCATTTCTCCTCTGTTGTCACCCAGGAAACCCTGACTACCCTTTACTCCCTGAATTTGAACAAGTCTAGTCCAGATGGACTTGATCCTAGACTCCTGTATATTTCTGCACCTGCCATTGCTTCTCCTCTGACTCATCTTTTCAACCTCTCCTAACTACACAATGGGGGACCCTTCCTTCTCCAGGAAGTATTGGCCAATTTCCCTCCTCCTCTCTCTTGCCAAGCTGTAACAGAAGCTTGTTTACCATAGACTCTCTGACTTTCTCTCCTCCTCTGATTTCCTCTCTTCTTTCCAGTCTGGTTTCAAGAAAGATCACTTCACCATCTCCTCCTTGCTGCATGTAACTGATCATATCCACTGAGGGATGGACCGGGGCCACATCATGGCAGCCATCTCATTGATCTGACTAAGGCCATTGACTCGATCTCTCACCCTCTCCTTTTGAAAAAGCTGGGTCTTTGTTGATCTCTCAGCTCCGGCTGTTGATTGGTTCCATTCTTATCTCACAGGACATCTTCAGTCAGTGCAAGTAGGTAGTACCCTGTCACTTCCTGTTCCCATCCAGGTGGGAGTCTCACAGGGCTCTACCCTGGGTTCCATACTCTTCTACATCTTCCTCAATGGCATCCCCTCTGCCTCTGCCAACTTGCATATACACATGTATGCAGATAAGTCATCTACACTTCTGGCCCCTCTGCCATTGACCTGGAAGGTCTGCTACACCAAGACTTCCATGATGTTTTACGATGGTTTCAGTCTAACCAGTTTCGTGTCAATACTAAAAAAAACAGTATCCGTGACCTTTGGCACAAACAAAAAACTGGCCAAGCTCACATTAGTGCCCAGTTTTTCCACCTTTGCTGACTCCCCACTTGAAGTGGTTCCCTCCTTCAAGTACCTTGCAGTGTGACTTGACAGCAAATTTGATTTCTGTGTCCATATCGATGCCATCCATACCAAACTCCATTCTAAACTTGATGCCTTGTACTGAAATAAAAGACTGTCTTTCCCTACAGGTCTGCTGAGAAGCTTGTCACCAAAATAGTGCTAGCTATCTTTGGCTACACAGATGTGGTCTATGGGTCCACCCCTACCACCTCCCTGGCCAGACTGGATACCTTCTTTAACGCCTTCTGTCACTATGCAGCCAACTCATCCCTCTTGAACGCATCACTGCTCACTTTACTCATCATTATCCATTTTTACCCTTCCATCTTGACTCCAGATGTCTGCCTCGTTCACATATAAATATTGGGTTGGTTCACTTCCCTCCTACCTCTCATCATTCCTCTCCATTGTTCCCTCTGCCTCATGCTCCCTCCACTCCAGGGGACCATCACATTGTTGCCTTGCCATGTCCCCATATCTCTGCTGGCCAATCAGCCTTCACCTATCATCTTCCATCACTTTGGAACCAACTTTCCTCTTCTCTCCATTTCACTGCCTCTACTGCCTCCTTCTGATACCAGCTGAGACTCCTTCCCTCCCCCCCCCCCTTGCTCCTGATTCCCCTCCCCTTAACAGTTCCTTCTCACATGGCATAATGTTTATCTGCCAGTTTTATTTGCTTAACATTATGCACTTTCTATGGTCCTTGTTGCTTTGACTTTGCACTGTTGTAATATGGTATTTTGTATTTTCTTTGTATTGTTTTTATTCTTTGCTCCCCTCCCCCAGGTCAAATCTGGAAATGAGCCTAGGCTCAGTGTGCCTTTCCCCAGTCACCAATTTTAAACTAAATACATAAATTAATTGTCAGCAGTCTGTCCAGGTCAGTGATACTCTATCCCATTTGCCAGCCACTCTGGAATTTTACAGGGTTTTATTTTGGGTCCAGTCCTACTCTCTGTTTTCCTAACTACCTTTCTTGCTGTCTGTACCTCTTTACAGATTCATATGTACGCATATGACACAGTACTTTTTCTTTTGGTATCTCATCCATTGAGCTAGAATCAGTTCTTCAGCAGGATATTGATAATCCATATTACTGGCTCTGCTCTAAACTGCTCTTCCTTAATGCCAAAATGAAGATTTCTATGATCCTTGGCACTCAGCAAAGGCTTGCTAGGTTCCCATTTACCTAGGTCTCCATGACTCTTTATGGCCCCCATCTTAAAGTATTCTCTCACTTCAACTATCTCGGTGATTGACTGTATCAAAATCTGTATTTTTTTTTACCATGTCAATGCCATGCATAAGATGTTTCACTCTAAACTTGACACTACATACTGCAACAAATCCTTTCACTGCTGGTTCACAGTGAGATTATCTTAAAGATAATCTAGGTGGTGTTTGACTATATGGATGTAGTATACACTGTTGTACCCAACTCTATCCTTTTCAGGCTGGACTCCCCCCTACCTTTCCATCTGTTGTCTCACTCTTCAACCCATCCATCCATCCATCCATCCATCCATCCATCCATGCATGCATCCATCCATCCATCCATAGTAGTAGGGTGCACTATTTGCCCTGAAATCTCTAAATCACTCCAAGGGCCACAGTCCAGATGTGCGCATCCCAAACCTGGCCCTGCTGACCCTATTTTTTCCTTACCTGAATCCTTCTTTCCCCTCTCTTGAAGATTGGTGCCTCACTTCCTGTTACACCTTCCTCACTAAAAACTGGTTCTCTCTCCTTCATTGCTACTGCTCAACACTCCCCTCATCTTACTCTCTCCATTCATTTAATACTCAGTCCTTGTATATCACTTGCTGCAAAATCTATGCTGGTCAATCAACCTTGTCCTCCTACCTTCCCTGCCTCTAGAAAAGCACCTCCCCATCAGCTCCTCTGAGTCCTCCCTCCTTTCTTTTAAAGCTCTCCTCAAGGACTTATTTACCCCCACCTGTGTCTTCAGCTAGCCATTTTATCATGCTCTGTACTCACTTTCCTTTCCCCTCTCCTATGCTTTCCCCTCCATCATTCCCCCTACAAATATCCTGCTGCTTTCCTTCCACTCCCGTCCTGAACTATTAGTGCCTCTTATGCCTCCTTTAGCCCCCTTACTCTAAATGTACCTATGAATAGTGTATCAAACTTATTTCCACTGTATTAAATTTATTTTTATTTTATCAAAGAACTCTGCACCTTGCTCATTCTCATTTGCTGCTAAAGTTTCCATGCCTTGATATTTTATTTATTTATTGAGGTATCAAAATTACAAACCTTTGAGTCAGAGACTCCATTGCAAAGGCTCCACATCATGGAAGTACAAAACAAGAGAAATGGACAATACAATGAAAGGTATTACAAATGAATGCGGAGGGTAAAACAACCCAGAATCAAACATGGTACAAAGGTAACGAGCAATACATTGAAATGTATTTCATCTGAATGCGGAGGGTAAAATGACCCAGAGTCAAGTATGGTACAACAGTTTCAAGCAAATTAAGCTATTGCTTACATTCAAATTTCAGGTATGATACAATGTTTACTAAGCCAATAAAACAGATACTTAAGATAAAGGCACAATACATCAGAAGAATCAATCAGAGTACAGGGAGGGGAGAGGAGAGAGGAAGGAGGGGGGCAGAATGCACAGAGGTTTGACTTGGCACATCAGTGAAAGAGGGGCAACTATGCGAGTGGACAGCTCAGGGGCAGTCACAGGTACTGGCGGTGAGTAGTTGTCCTCAGAGTTTGAGTTTGAAATGACCAAGGTTCTGGACAGATGAGGTATCAGGGGGCAGATCATTTAGCCAGAGTGGAGCCCTATAGTGGAAGGCATGTTGCCCCAAGGACATTCTGCAGAATGGCACAAGCAATGTGGCTTAGTCTGAGCCTCTAGTATTCCTTGTGGATTGTACATGTTGAATGAGGTTAAGGAGCCCTGTGGGGGATTGACCATTGACAATCTTCCTGGCAAGGAGGCAGGTGTGTACGTCAGCTGGCCCTCAAAGTTGAACCAGTTGGAGAACCGATAAAGGTTACAGGTGTGAATCATCCTATCACACCCTGTGACAAGACGACGGGCCGTATTCAGGGTGACCTTAATTCTGGGAAGTGCGGTATTGTCAGCCATGCCATAGATGATGATCCTGTAATCCAAAAGGGAAAGGACAGAGGAGGTAACCACTAGATGGAGGGCTGCAGCAGGCATACACCATTTATTTCTGTAAAGGAGACCAATTCTAGTATTTATGGCAGAGCTAAGATGATGGATATGTTTATGATAGTTTAGCGAGGAATCAAGGGTAACACCCAGATATTTAAAGGAAGTCACTTGTTCTAGCTGTGAGTTTTGACAGTTAAGTATGCACAGTGAGTTGCCCCTGTATTTGTTTTGACAATGAGTGAAGACCATAGACTTTGTTTTTCTGTAATTTAACACCAGCTTATTGGCAGACAGCCATGTTTCAGTATCAGAGAAAAGACTCTGGAGGGCAAGCTGACGAGGGGGGAGGTCATGGTGACTGCAGCAGATAACTGCATCATCCACATATAGAAGCATTTGGCCAGAACATGCTTTCGGTAGAGAATTTTGAAAGAGGCCAAAGAGAAGTGGCCCTAGTATGGATCCCTGGGGGAATGCCAGAGCGAACCGGCAGCCTGTCGGATAGAGTGGAGTTTATTTTGACATGCTGTGATCTACCACTTAGGTAGCTGTCTAACCAGGAAATGGGTTCAGAAGCAAGACCCAGAGCAAGGAGAGACTCTAGTAGGAAAGGGTGATTGACCATGTCAAATGCCTTAGTCAGGTCTATGTACACAGACCCGACTAGGTGTCCACGGTCTAGGGCTTTGGGTAGGAAGGTGGTGTATTCCAGCAGTGCAGTTGAGGTGTTGTGCCCCTTCCTGAATCCATGCTGTTCTTTGCAAAGGAGGTTATATTTAGTCAGGTAGTCAGTGAGCTGGTCTGAGACAATTTTCTCCAGGGCCTTGGAGAGGAGGGGAAGAATAGAGATGGGGCAGTAGTTATTTGGAGAGGTACGGTCCCCTTCTTTGAGGATAGGCATGATGACACCCACTTTCCATTGGGAGGGGAACTGGAAAAGACAGAGAGAGAGAGAGAGAGAGAGAGAGAGAGAGGTTAAGAATTTTTGTAAGAGGGACAAGGACTATATCCAGAGCCAGGTGAAGGAGATTTAGGTCTAAAGTGTCTCCATTTACCCAGGACTCTAGATAAGTAGGGTTTGGCCTCTCGGGGGTGGGGGGATAGTCCTGAATCAGAAGAGCAGGGTATCAGTAGGGGGTGTGGAGGGGAGGCACCTTGGTGGGGGGGTCAAAGAAATTAGATGGGAGGATGCTGCTAAGGTCTGAGAAGGAGGAGTTTAAGATGTTAGTTATGGCCATAGGGTCCTGTGAGGTGGTACCATTAATGTCAAGTTGCGATGGTGGAGGGGATGCCATTTTTCCATTAAGTACTTTAAAGTTTTCCCAGAACTTACACCCAGAACCCCAGAAGGAAGATAGGGCTTTTTGAAAATGAGTTGCCTTTGCTTTACGAATCTCCCAGGTACATTTATTCCTGGCAGCTCTATACCGTTGCCTGTCAGTGGGATGGCCGGATTCGAGGGCCTTATGTCATAAGTTATCATGGAGGTGCATGAGGTCAAGAAGGGCCAGTGTTATCCAGGGGGTCTTGGGGCCTTTGACTACCAGTTTAGTAAAAGGGGCGAAGTGGTCACAGGCAGCATTGAAGCAGATGATGAAGTGGGAGAGGGCACTGTCAACTGACCTAGTGGTATCAATAGGTGATCAATCATAGTGTAGGAGGAAGTCCTTGAAGTGATCTAGGGATCCCTTCTTTAGACAATGCTGATAAATGAGTTTGGGGGGGCTTGATGACCTTGTTGGACTAACTGCAGATTATGGGGGAGTGGTCACTTAAAGCATCTGGGAGGACAGCAACCCTTGAGAGTCTGTCTGGGTGGGTTGTAAGGATTAGGTCCAGGAGAGTGTATGATCCAGATTTTGAGTTTATATGAGTGGGGGAAGAGACTACTTGGGTGAGATTCATGGCTGCGATGGTATCCTTGAAGGGTATAGCCTTGGGGGACAGCCAGGTTATGTTAAAGTCACCTAATGCTATGACTTCCGATGAGTTAGACAGCTGGGAAATGCTCTTGGCAATTGAATGGAAAGCCATCTTATGATTTCAGGGCAGGATGTAAACTGACATGATATGGAGGGATTTCCCTGTGGGGCCAAGGGCTAATTTAAAGGTCAGGGTCTGCGCCCCATGTGTGGGAGATAGGATAGGGATTACATGCCCTTGCAAGGCATCCTGTACATAGATGGCACGGCTGCCATCCCTCTTTGCTAACCTATCCACCCTGTATATGGAGTAGCCATTGATAGCCACTGTGGTATCAGGGGTATTTGGGGATAACCAGGTTTCTACCACAACCAAAATATCAGGCTGATGAAGGACCATCCAACCTTGGAGGATATTATATTTCTTTAGTAGGCTGCAGATATTGATAGAGGTTATCAAAAGTCCACTGACAGGCCACAGGTTGGGATGGGTGAGGAAATGGGTCCAGGGTTGGGGTGTACATTTCCTAAGAGGAGCAGCAAAAGGAGGGCATGCCTAAGGAGGGCATATTTAAGTAACTTAGTTTTCAGAGTGAGGCAACAGGTTTCTCACTTTAAAATTGATGCTATTATTGTTGTTTTGGGAGGGCTGTGCCTGTTGTTTAATGGGGTTGGGGGATATTTCCATTCCCAACACTACTTTAGCATGCCTCCAAACTCACTGAGCACTTAGTTCATTTGGACTGAGCCGCTGCACAGTTTATGGCAGTACTGTTCTCCTTGTTTGCCTTCTGCCTCATTGTCTGCTTTTTTTCCCCCTCTGCTGTCTGCACCTTCTCTTCTTTGTCTCCTCTCATTTTACACTCTCCCTCCCATGGTGGCCAGTTGCCCAGTCGTCCCCCCTTCTGACTTTCCCTCTGTTTCTGGGTGCTCCTTGCCTCCCTGCCTGCACTCCTTCTCCTGTCTATCTGCTCGGAGACTGTCTGTGGCTCTTTTGTTGTCCTGTCCCTCCTCCCCGCTCTGCTCCCCTGTACCTTGTTCGTTGTTTAGTTTTTTTATTCTTTTTGGGGGTTGGTTTCCCCTGTTATCTCTCTCCATTTGCTGCTTGTGTCTCCTTCCTTCTTCTGGGTTCATGCTTGGTGACGTCACTGCCCAGCTTTCCTCTGTACCTTCCCCCACTTCTCCTCCTTCCTCGCTCCATCTTCTCTTGCTTCTCTCTAGCCATTTAGCCTGCAGTGCTTGTCCTCGCTAATATGGAGGACTCCTTCCTCCTACCCTACAGATCTCTCCATGACAGATTCTTGCGCCCAGTGCTTTCGAGCTCCTCAGTGGTACCTGTCGGCTGAGGAACAGCGTTTAGAGATATTTTCGAATTCTGATATTTCCCCCAGTTGGTGCATCGGCTCTTGGCCTCACATACCAGTTTGAGAACTACATTTAAAGGGACAGTATTGACTTTTGGACCACATCTACCACTGTACTTTCATGCTCAGTGGCTTGGTTCCCTATCATTGCTTTGGTTCCAGGACTGCAGTTAAAATGCCAATAACTCTCTACTGGGGATAAGGACCTGGTGTCGAATCTCATCTCATCACCTCTGCTCGGCCCCCGAAAGGACTGCCATTCACCTTCTACTACTAAGTGCTACGCGGCAACCCAGTTTTATATACTTCCTCATCTTCCACCTAGTGGAAGCCTTTCAGTCCAGTATCCATCGCACAGCCTGCCACCTGCTGACAGACATAGGGGTGCATACCATTGCTGCCTCCTCAGTGGCTAACAGCTGGTCCCTGGCATCTAGATTTATCTCATATCTATGTGGAGGTCTCATTTGGTTCCATCTTGGGTCCTCAATGATTTCCATCATCATTGACCTACATGGAGGTCTTCTCGTATGCTTCACCATTCTTCTACATGGAGGTCTCCAGGCTCGTTGCCTTTCATCCTCATCTGCAGATTTGCCCTGCTGATCTGGACTCTGTTTCACCTTCCAGAGCTCCTGTTTTGCTGCCTGATGGTATCATGGGTGACTCACCATCAGGTCAACCTGGTGCTCCACCCTGGGGACAGTATGTCAGTAAGTCCTCCTCCCTCGCCGGTCCTGTCAGCCCATCGAAAGAGTCTTGCTAAATCATGCTACTCTCTACAAGACTAGATCTTTTCTTGCCTTATAACTGTGCTTAAGAAACTGGGCATTTCTTATTCACCATCTGCTGAGAATCAGGAATTGTTAAACTTCTTCCTTATGACTACCTCCATCCAAAGCATTGCTCCTCTTTCTGATGAGCCACTTGACCAGCATGTCTCAGCTGCCTATGCTGAACTCCACACTCTTCTTTCTCCTATTTGGCCTATCGGATGTCCAGAATCACCTCATCTCTCTGGTAGCCCACCTGCACGTGCAACAGCTACCTGATCCTGCTCTAATGGACATCATACATGGGTCATCAGACATTCTGCAGTAACTTTCATATGTCCAGCTATGGCACTTTTGGTTGTCGCTACCTTCATATTTGCAGCTTTTGTAGTGAGGCCCATCCCAGGGTCTACTGCCCACAACTACCTCAGCGGTGACAACTTTATATCTGTCACAACCATTTGATCCATCCCTTCTAGCAGCTCCTTAGACCTCAACTGACTTTGCCTTCCTCATCTCTATAGTTCTTATCAATTGCTGCTGCATCTAACGACAAGCCTTACTATGGTGGACCTACATGGAGGTCCCGCCTTTCCCATTCAAATCAATTCAATCAGTTTATTGATCAGTAAAAAGTACCATTACAAACATGGAGTATTAAAATGACATAAAAGGATTTCCAACAAGACATAAATATACAATACATGGTAAGTCAGAACAGATATGCAGATTTCATACAGTACAGTCAAAATAATCCAAAGTTCTCAGTAGTATCCAATATCATACATAAAGTGACAGCTCTTAAAGATGACTTGAATAAAGAAAACCAGCCAGTCTCGTTAATATTAAAATATCATTTGAAGTGAATAGGTCTTGTATTATTAGGTTTGTAGGTAGTTTCAAATGACTTAATATTCCCCCAATCATCTGTAACCCCCTCCACTTTACACAGTTAGCTATCCTTGGTACCCTAGACTGGGCACAAACTACTTCAGAAATGGTACCATTCCTGACTTCAGGAATGTATACCAGGCTCATTACTTCGAGGTCAGAAAAAGGGGTGGGGGTGTACAAAAACAATACTATTATGACCAAAACCCAGGTCCTGAGGAGAGAACTTTTTGCTAGGGCTATGCTACACCTATACTTCTGGAGGGATACCCAGTAACTTCACACTGAAAACAGTAACATGAACGTCCAAACCTGGGTTGGGGTTCTAGAGTGTGGCTTTATTCCAAAAAATGTTCTCTAAAGCAAGGGTGGACCCACAAGGTTTACACAGCATGGCACAAGGCATTGCAGAACAACAAAATGACTTTCTGACAGAAGCTCTATGTATTCCCATATTTCATAGGACATTGATTTCTCTTCAGTGGCAATGTCCTTAACTAAACTTTTCCTCTAGTGGCACTGGCTACAACATGAACCTTTCTACTAGTGGCATTGGCCACAACTGAGCACACATTTCCCATATGGCAGAGGACTTTAAAACCTTTTCAAGTGGCAAATGGGAGCAAGACAGAGGCAGGAAACTACAGACCTGTCAGTTTGACCTCAGTGGTAGGGAAAATAATGGAATCCCTTCTGATGGAAAGTACTATTGAGTACCTAGAGGCCAGTGGTGCACAGGACCCAAGGCAGCATGGATTGACAGCAGGAAGATCATGTCAGACAAATCTAATTGATTTCTTTGACTGGGTGACCAAAGTAGTAGACCAGGGAGGGGCTGTGGACATGGCCTACCTAGACTTTAGCAAGGCATTTGACACAGTCCCACACAAAAGATTAATAAACAAATTAACCAGGCTGGGAGTGGGTCCCAGGGTGGTAGCCTGGTTAAAACACTAGCTGGACAACAGGACACAGTGGGTAATAGTAAATGGAGTCCACAGTGAAGAAAGGAGGGTGACTAGTGGGGTACTGCAGGGTTCAGTACTGGGGCCTGTCCTTTTTAATGTCCTTATAAATGACATTGCAGAGGGACTGGGAGGGAAAGTTTATCTCTTTGCAGATGACACAAAGATCTGCAACAGGGCTGATATGCAAGGTGGGGTGAAAAGGATGAAAAGGGAATTGGTAAGGTTGGAGGAATGGTCAAATGTATGGCAGCTTAGATTCAATGCATAGAAGTGCAAAGTAAAGCACCTGGGAAACAAAAATCCAGGGGAAAAGTACATGATGGGGGGGGTGAGATACTGACAACAACAAAAATAGAAAGGGACCTGGGGTAGTCATATCAGATTACCTAAAGGTGGGCCATCAATGTGAGAAGGCAGTAAGGAGGGCTGGGGGGATATTGGGACGCATAGGGAGAGGCATCACCAGTAGAAAACAGGAAGTTGTTGACTCTCTGTACAGACAGTTGGTAAGACCACATCTGGAGTACTGTGTACAGTTCTGGAGACTCCATTTCCTCAAAGACATAGACAGGGTGGAGGCTGTCCAGAGAAGGGCAACCAAAATGGTGCAGGGTCTGCACCAGAAGGCATATGAAGAAAGACTAAAGGAGCTTAAGATGTATAGCCTCAAGGAAAGGAGAGAGAGGGAGGACATGATAGAAACTTTCAAATACCTTAAGGGAATCAACAAAGTCCAAGAAGGTAGCATCTTTCAGGAAAAGAGATGTGCAAGAACAAGGGGGCACAATTTGAAGATAGAGGGGGGACGGCTCAGAGGTAATGTAAGGAAGTATTTCTTCACAGAGAGGGTTGTAGATGCATGGAACAGCCTTCCTGAGGAGGTCATAGAGTCAAAAACAGTGGGGGAATTCAAGAATGCATGGGAAAGACATAAGGCAATTCTAGTGGGGGGTAGGAAGAAGTAGGCTGTTGGTTAACTTAGGATCTGCAGCTTATCCGTTTGGTAGGGAAATCAGCAGACTAAGTGGGCCATGCAGTCCTTATCTGCCATCAGATTCTATGTTTCTATGTAACTGGTCACAATGGAGCACACAGGGGCTCATTACTAGCACAACCCACACCCGGTGGTGTAAACTTCTCTTGAGACATTGGCCACCATGTCTTGAATAACCAGGTGACCCTACAGAGCCTGTAGTGCTGAACTGGTTACTCCAGATGGGTGGGGTTGCCCAACCTTCACTTCCATATTCATATCCAGTCATTCTTTCAGAGTTATACCTTAAAACTTCTTGTAAAACATGTAGGAAAATATATCTTGGAATAAACTTACACATCCAGCATATGAAAAACACTACTCCAGGAGTGTAGAAATTAAAGCCCTGAACAATGTGCATTTGTCTGCCTCTGGACCCCACAATTGTCAACCAGCTTTAAGCTGAGAAAAGTCTCAAACTTAAAACAGAACTGGTGTACCTTTCCCTCTTAGTCAGAGAAATACCACAGCACAGGTACTTTCTTCAGGAAGCACAAAGTCAGATCTACTCACAGTTAGAACAAGATATGCAGCTTCAAAGTGTCCTGCATCAAATAGGGGATTGCCCCCAGGATCCATTCTCTAGCAGTCTTTTCCATCCCTCTGGGGATGAAAATCAGGAGCTCCTGCTGTAGACAACAGTTTCTACCACTTCTATGGACAGGCTGGTGACTTTCAGGACTAGGGTGAGAAAAATAGGCTCTCCTCTTAGAACCACAGCAGCTCTCACTCCTCACACTTCAACTACTATTTGGAACTACTACCAACTGCTGCTGCTGCCAGACTGACCCAAGATTCTAAAACTCCCCACTCACAGCTAGCTGCTGTGGCTTATGCTGCTGCAAGACTTCTACATTACCTCATCTGTCTCATCTCAGCTAAGACCAAGTAAACAAGAGAGAGAGAGTAGGTGAAAACCCCATTTAACTATTTATTCACCAGCTGCCTTCCTACCTAGCACTGACACTGAGGGGATTCTAGTAACCCCAGGGGACTGGGTGGTTACACATCTATCTCTGTTTTTACTATAGAGAGGACACAGTAACACCACATATTTTAGGTCATCCTCCAGTTGTCTCCCACAATTACAGAATGGCAAGATAGCCACAGATCTTTTTTGGATGTGATGAACATAATTTGCTTTGTATGATTCCATCCTGAATTTGGTAATCGGGCACCTAGAATCTGCCTTTGCCAGTATAAGCAGATAAGGTTCTAAGTGGTGTGTATATTTAATTTGTTTATACCACCTAAAACATTTCAGTTCAGCCAGTCGAGCATAATTTTTTTGCTACATCTGTATCCCTGCTTCTTCTTGTTACCCTGGTTTTGATTTTCTCCCAGGGCTTTATATACATATATATTATAATATAATAAAAGCTACCGGGTCGCCCCTGAAAACAGGTACTTGTGCCTAGTGGGCCTTACCCGGTTAACAAAGAACAAATAAATAAATAAAATAATAATAATAAACTTTATTTATATGGCGGCTTCCAAATACCAAGGCTCTTTGCCAATATTAAAATTACAAAACAAACAAAATAAGCATCTCAGCAAGAAGAAATATACCAAACTATCTTCAAATAGTTAGTCTCCAAATGCTTGGTGCCATGAAAAGGTTTTTAATACCTGCTTAAATCCTTCCATGGTCGTGCACTCACGTAACCGGCGGGGTAGAAAATTCCAAAGGGTAGGGGCAGCATATATAAATGCTCTAGCCCCAGAAGATATCAAACACACCCTTGGAATCTCTAGCAACCACTTGTCGGCTGAGCAGAGTAATCGCCCAGGGCAGTAAGGAACCAGAAGCTCTTTCAGGTAGTCCGGGCCAAGTCCATGTAGGGCATTAAAAGTCAGAAGACCAACTTTAAAGGTGATCCACCACTGGACTGGCAGCCAGTGCAGGCCACGCAGCACCGGTGAAATATGACAGGACTGAGATGATCCCATTAAAAGCCAGGCCACTGTGTTCTGCACTAGCTGCAAGCAACAGATTTCTACCCCTGGTAGCCCTAGGTACAGGGAGTTGCAATAATCTAAACATGAGGTCACAAAGGCATGGATCAAAGTAGGAAGATCGCTGGAACAAGGTGCTTAATCCTGGAGATATTCCTCAGATGGTAAAATGAGGATTTGACAATGACCAGCACCTGCGAATGCAGGGTCAGCCCTTCGTCAAAGATTACCCCCAGGTCTTGCACTCATTCAGATGTTAGGAGTGACATGCCCCTCTAAAAAAGTCCGGAGGACGAACCCACACCCAACCCCCCTATCTAGAGACCCGGATCCACAACCAGTACCTCAGTCATATCAGAGTTCAACTTCAACCAACTGGCATTTATCCACTCCTGAATTTTGGTGAGGCAGCTATTAAAGACCGAGACAGCTCCTGGTCAGGTGTGAAAGAAAGGTAGAGCTGGGTATCATCAGCATAGCAGTGAAACCTCAGCCCATACCTTCTTACAATGTCTCTGAGGGGCAGCATATACACTGTGAACAACATGGGGGACAGCAGTGAGCCCTGAGGAACTTCACATGATAGAGAAAATGATCCAAGAATAAACCCCGGACACCACTCTCTGAGATCTTCCCGTGAGGAACAATGTAAACCACCTGAGGACTGTACCTGACAGTCCACAGATGAACCTCAGATGATCAAGCACAACCCCATGGTCCACAGTATCAAACACTGATGAGAGATCTAGGAGAACCAGAATAGAATGGCTCTTATGATCTCTAGTCTTCAGAAGATTATTGGGCACCCAAACCAGCACTGTCTCAGTACTATGTCTCTTTCGAAATCCGGATTGGAGGGGTTCATAGATGTCATGGATGGTCAAATGGTACTTCAGCTGAGTGGCCACTACTTTCTTAATCACCTTCCTTAAAAAGGGGAGGTTAGAGGTTGGTCTGTAGTTTGCAAGGCAGTCTGGGTCCAAAGAAGCATTCTTCAAGAGTGGTGTCACCACCACCTCTTTCAGTGAGCTTGGAAACTCACCTGTTTCCAAGGAATACCAGACTATCCGAGCTAGGACCAGACCAATAGAATCAATACAACCCAAAATCGGGGAAGTAGGTCCCAGATCCAAACTACAGCATGTAGGGCGCACACTCTGGATAATCGCATGACCTCCAAGAAAACCGGCCGGTCAAAGATACTCCAGGAAAACCAAGGGGCAGTAGCCCCACACTGATCCAAAGCAACACCCAAAGAGTGTACTGGATGGAGCCCCGCCCTGATGTCAGCCACCTTAGTCGCAAAGAATTGAGGAAGCTCATCGCACTCTTCTTACAAAAAGGATTTCCGGACTCGTAGACAGGCTGGGTTGCACAGTCTGTCCACAGTTCGGAACAGCTGAGCTGGTCGGTTCTGAGCAGCCGCAATCTCCCCAGACAGGAACTCGGCCTTCTTACGAGTGACTGCAGATTGATAGACTTGATAATGGTACATCAATCTAAGGTGGTCGGCATCAAGGGCAGATTTCCACCAGCAATGCTGTAACCTTCGTCCTAGTTGCCGCATGTCCCTCAGAGTCCCATCAAACTATGGGAATCGAGGACGAAGAGAGGGAGGATGAACACAGACAGGAGCAATGATATCCAGGGCTGCCACAATGGCCAAGTTGTAAACCATCATGAGGGCCTCTGGATCACTGTTTGCCTCTGAGAGGAACAAGAAATCTAACATTGCTGCTAGGCCTTGAGAACTTATATCTTGTAAAGGACAGTACCTAGTCATCTCCACAGGGGTAGGTCTACAGAGGGGAGGCACGAAAACTGAACCCCACAGTGTAGTGATCAGACCATCCAACAGGTTCCACCCCCAAGTTGGAGGCTTTAATCCCCAGGAGGAAGACTAAGTCTAGAGAGTGACCGTGTCTATGAATAGCAGTGGAGATGTCATCAACTGGAGGAAGTGCTGACCAAACTGCGAAAGCTCGTTGTCAATCCAGGCGTTGAAATTGCCCAGGACCATCAGCCTGGGTGACTCAAATGCCATGTCAATGCCGAAGTCCGTGACTTCCTAAAGGAATTGCTTCTCATCTCCTGGTGGACAGTAAATGAGAGTGATACGACAACCTACACCTGCCACTACGGTACACTCAAAGGACTCAGTCTCTCCAACTGGTACAATCATGAGGTTAAGTTCAGTCTTAAAACAGACCGCTACCCCCCCCCCGTGATCCAATCTTGGATGGTGTATCACCGAATATCCAGCCGGAATTACAGCCTCCAAGATGGGGCCAGAATTCTCATCCAGCCAGTTCTCGGTGATGCAAGCCAAGTCCACCAATTCAACAAGCTCTGCAATAATTGCAGTCTTGTTTTTAATGGACCTCACATTGCATAACACTGCCTGAGTTAAATGAACCTCTCAGGCTGCCCGGACTATCGGCCTACCCCAATTGATAGTGCCCTTGGGTATGGAAACCAGACATAGTGGACCACGTTCTAGATTCTATTTCACCCCAGGACATCTTCTGGATCTCACTACCCCAATGCGGTGACCCCCCTCATCCACCCTCTGCTGTTCACAACCCCCACCCTCCTCCCACCTCTACACACAATAGCCAGTGCCCTACAGTGCTGGTAGGTTGTAAACTGAAGTGGGGGGAAGGGCAGAGAGTGTGAAGGGCAGAGGTTGAATAGTGCATGACCGTGGGGGCAGGTCTCCAACACATTTTGGTAACCCAAACAACACTCCGCGACTATCCAATTATGTACCACAAAACCAGTACCCAAGAATAAATAAATAAATAATATATATGTCAGTTAAAAGGTTTCCTAGACCTAGAGGGAAGATTTCCTTTTTTATCAGGTGCAAGGAAGGGGAAAGGAAACCTTTCTCCAAGTACTCCATCTCTTCTTCATGGCACCAGCAGGGGAGTTGTTAATCTAAGAGGAGAAAGAGTTTTAACAGAAACAAGATTCTCCTTTCCAGGACCATGGACTCCAAAGAAAACTGTCCAAGATCAAGCTGTAGTACAGCTGTGGGCACTGATTGGAGGGACCATTAGAAGATGTCTGTATAACTTATTAATTGGGGTCTCTATTTCCCTCAGACTGTCAGTACCCCAGACTTCAGTGGCATATAGAGCACGTGTTTTGATTTTAGAATTTAATACTTTGAGTGCTCCAATGCAGAACTCTGCATTAAATGTCCAAAAAGCACCTGAAGCTATTTTCATCTTATCTTGTACTAAAGTTTTATGTTTTCTTGAAGTAGTGTCTTGTGCAAATCTCACCCCTAGGTAGCCATAAAATTTAACTGTCTCAAATTTATCCTGATCTATCCAGACCGAGGGAAGCTTCTTGACCTTGTTTCCAAATACAACCATTTTAGTTTTATCTTTGTTTGTTTTTAGTTTGAGGTCCTTGCATATATTTAAAAAAAGATTACATTTTCTTTGGAGTTCCAAAGACGAGGTTGAAATAAGTACAATGTCATCAACGTACATTACGAGTGGTATTGATATTTTACCTATTTTGGGAGAATTGAAATCAGCGCTATCTAAGCTTCCTAATAACAAGTTATATATGTTGAAGAGAGACAGTGCCAAAAGGCAACACTGCCTAACCGCTAGATTTGTTTGGATTGTGGAGGTTGTATGTCCATATTGGTTGTATTGAATCATGACCCAGGTCTCTGAATATAATCTAACAACGATGTTAACTAGTTCTGGATCCAGTTTATATTCTTCTAATTTTTTCCACAAAATACTCCTGCTTATACTGTCAAAGGTGGAAGTGAAGTCAACAAAACAGCAATAAAGTTTGTGGGACTTAATCTTGACATATTTCCAAATAAGGTAATTTAAAACACAACTTAGTATAGAATTGCTTTCTATCCAAATGGATAGGCACTCCAGTATTATTTTAGGAAATAATTTCTGAGAGATGTCAATCAGACTGATGGGGTGGTACATTTTAGGATCTCTATATAGAAACATAGAAACATAGAATTTGATAGCAGATAAGGACCGCTTGGCCCACCCAGTCTGCCCATTTCCCTACCTAATGGATAAGCTGCAGATCACAGTTAACCAGCAGCCTACTTCTTCCTACCCCAACCCCCTAGAATTGCCTTATGACTGTCCCATGCATGCTTGAATTCCACCACTGTTTTGACTCCAAAGCTCCACTGGAAGGCTGTTCCATGCATCCACAACCCTCTCTGTGAAAAAATACTTCTAAATTACCTCTGAGCCACCCCATCTTCAAATTGTGCCCCTTGTTCTTGCACACTTTTTTTGAAAGATGCTACCTCTTGGACTTTGTTGATTCCCTTGAGGTACTTGAAAGTTTCTATCATGTCCCCCCTCTCCCTCCTTTCCTTGAGGCTATACATATTAAGCTCCAAGTCTCACTTCATATGTCTTCCGGTGCAGACCCTGCACCATTTTAGTTGCCCTCCTCTGGACAGCTTCCATCCTGTCTATGTCTTTGCGGAGATTGGGTCTCCAGAACTGCACGCAGTACTCCAGATGGGGTCTGACCAGCTGTCTGTACAGAGGGATAATAACTTCCTGTTTTCTACTGGTGATGCCTCTCCCTATGCATCCCAGTATCCCCCCAGCCCTCCTTGCTGCCCTCTCACATTGCTTGCCCACCTTTAGGTCATCTGATATGACTACTCCAGGTCCCTTTCCATTTTGTTGTTGTTAGTATCTCACCCCCCATTGTGTACTCTTCCCCTGGGTTTTTGTTTCCCAGGTGCATTACCTTGCACTTCTTAGCATTGAATCTAAGCTGCCATACATTTGACCATTCCTCTAACCTTGCCAAGTCCCTTCTCATCCTTTCCACCCCACCTTGTGCATCAACTCTGTTGCAGATCTTTGTGTCATCTGCAAAGAGACATACTTTTCCTTCCAGTCCCTCTGCAATGTCGCTTATAAAGACATTGAAGAGGACCGGTCCTAATACTGAACCCTGCGGTACCCCACTAGTAACCCCCCTTTTTTCAGAGTGGACTCCATTTACTATTACTCTCTGTGTCCTATTCTCCAGCCAATTCTTTACCCAGGCTGTCACCTTGGGACCCACTCCCAGGCTGGCTAACTTGTATATTAATCTTTTGTGTGGGACTGTGTCAAATGCTTTGCTAAAGTCTAGGTAGGCCATGTCCACAGCCCCTCCCTGATCTATAGTCCCCCTTCTTAAAAATTGGATAGATAACACTACCTGTTCTCCTTTCAGGTATCTTGAGGTCTTGAATTATTGTGTTAAATAAAATTTTAAATATGGGGGAGCCACCACAATGGGAATGCTTTATAGAGGTCTCCAATTATAGAGTCTGGGCCTGAGGCTTTATTTGAGATAAGTGACAAGTGTTTCATAAATTTCCTCATCATAAATACATAGTAGGATGGGGTAGAAGCTAATTATTTTATTTGGTTATACGAATATATTGTGAAAATAAATCCTGCTCCTTGGTAGAAAAATATAAATTTTCAAAGTACTCTGTCCAAATGTTAGGAGCTACATAAACTTCCACATTCTTAGAGAATTTATGATAGCCTTAAGCTACTTGTCTCCAAAAGGATTTAGTGTCTTTTGATATTACAGCTTTCCTTACTATTTCCCACCTCTCTATGTTAGGTTTATGTCTCTCTTCCTCTAAGATTTCTTTGTCTTCTTTTCTATATTTATTCATAGTGGAAGCTCTGACCCTCGAGTCTGAGACATTCCTTTTCAACTGTCATATTCTATAATTTAGGTTATGCATGGCCATTCTACATGTTTTATTAAACCATGTTTTACTGGTCAAGTTAGAGTTTTGATGAAAGACTTTACATTCTATACAAGAAGGTCTAATTAAAGTACTAATTAAATTCCAATTATCTGAGATTTTGTCAAATGTAATTTGAGTGAGAAACAGCTCTCTTATTTCTTAAGAGCCATTAATGTGAAAGTGCTACATTGCAGAATACCCCCAGTAAATCTCATACCAAAAACTAGATTTCTGCGTTACTTCATTTTAGTTATTAGCCATTTTGTAACCCTGATTTCACTACCTGTTCAAAACAACCTGTTTCAGTGAAGAGCTGCTGCTGATGTCATCTAGAGGACTCATAGTCTAGTATCCCCTATCAGCAAGTTGATAGGACCTGTTTCTACAAAATGTTAAAGATCATGTGAAATAGTCATCAAAAGTAAAACAGGCAGCACCATGCACAAAACATTACTATTAAAAATGATATGTGTTTCAAGTTTTGTAACAAAGCTGACAAAATTGTATTGCTTAATGCCTTTTTGGTGAGGTCCATTTCTCCAGGGTTGCTGTATGCTGAGTCAACATGCCTCCAGGCTGCTGATGCCATTTGGAGTGCTATTGTACTGTACCTCTTAGGAATTTGTGTTGCTGCTAGTATTGTAATATTGATAATGTCACTGCTCTTTGTCAATGTCTGCTTTACAATATGTTTTAATAGGGGCCTTATATGTGTAATTCCTACTAGGGGTGGAAGTGTTAGCTCTGGTAAAATGATCATTTTAATTTAGAGTAGAACATAGATGAGCCGGAATGTAGGTCAAAACAGCTTGGCAGGGTGAACAAAAATGTGCTGGCTAAATTAGAAACTACTGGTAAGGTTTCAAAACAGCATTACCTCTCCCACGGTATCCAGTGATAATAGCGACCGAATATGGGTGACTGTCAAAACAGTGACTCCATATTCAGCGCTATTGGGATAGGCGACCCTCAAGGGCAGTGACTACTGCTACCATGAGGGTAGGGGAAGGTGACTGGAAAGAGGGAATGGTGAGGGGAAGGGGAGGGATGGGGAAGAGGGTTATGCAGAGGAACTGTGCCTACTGATGCCAAGCCAGATGTGTGGTGTGGTGATGAGGGAAACTGGCTCTGGCACAACAGGTACTGGGTTTGGGGCTGGGGATAGGAGGGTCTGAATTTGCCACTGCCTGCAGCTCCTGGACTTAATATTTTTTGCAGCCAAATTTGTGCCCCCTCCCTGACATGCACCCCTTGGATTTAAGAATCCTAATTCAGGGGGGTGCAGAGGCAAAGCCCCCCCATGAGGGGGGTGTACGGGGGCACAGCCCCCTGCAAAAACACTTTAGGTTGCCAGGTGACAGTTCGCTGATAAGTGTATATCGCCGATTTGCTTTTCGTCGATATACATTGACCATAATAGAGATCACCATTCCACATTCGCTATTATGATTTAGAACCCTCTCCCACCACCATTTACAAGGAGATGGCATAATTGTTTTAAAGTGCTATTCTTATAAATTGCCTCAATTGAATGATAGGTGTGAATGATCTCAGCCTTTCACCACATCAGACACTTATTCAGTCTACAAACCTCACAACAGTGTGCTATGCCCCAGCATCCAGCAACCTTGGAAAAAAGGACCACAATAAAAAGATACCCAAATAAAATATCATCAGCTTTGTTGCAAAACCTGAAACACACATATAAGCAATGTTTACTGACTGGTACAGCCTGTTTTACTTCTGAAAACCATTGCACGTGAGCTTTACAACTTTGGAGAAACAGGTCCTATAAGCTTGCTGACAGGGAGTACTAGACTGTGAGTCCTCTAGATGACATCACCAGCAGCTCTTCACTGAAATTTTTTTTTTTGAATAGGTAGTGAAATCAGATTTACAGAATGGCTCATAACTTTAAAATGAAGTAACACAGAAATTTAATTTTTGGTATGAGATTTACTGGGGGTATGCTTATTCAAATTATGCAATGTAGCACTGTATGTGATCCAAATCTTACTCTTTGTTGGTTTATTATTTTCAAATTTTCAATTCCAGTTTCCAGTAAAGTAGTGGAACCCATGAAATTTGAGTTTGCAGATATAATTATAGGAAAATGAGCTGATTCATTGCAATCAAAAACCTTAAAATCTTCAATAAATTTAAAAGTTTCTACATTTGTCAAGGCCAAATCTATTGTGGAGGAGCCCCAAGATTCACTGAATGTCAAGCTTCCCCTCATGTTACTAGGTGAGCGTACATTTAACAGGCACATTTTCAGGTCTAGCATTAGCTAAGACAGAGTCCTACCTCTGTCGTTAGTTGTGGTATCAGTAGTTAGCCTATGCCATGTAATTTTGTGGTTTATTATTTGTAAAGATGACAGAAAATCACCATAAAGATTCTCATTAGACCCTTTTGAAAAAATTCTTGCATTAAGGTCCCCTACCATTATGATCAGGATATGGGCCCATTTGTCTATGATTTCCTCCAGCACGTTTTTAAGTTGCGAAAAAAAACTTCTTGTGCTTTGATTTTTTGAGGGGGGAAGTATGCATTTGTGATGAAGCATTCACCCTTATTTCCCTTCAGTTTTAATACTAGAAAAGCATTCGTATGGATCTTGAGTTTCCTTATCTTGCAGTTTGAGAAGTTTTTTTTACGCATGTCATAAGCCCAGCTTTATATCTACCATAGTTCTTATTTCTAATAGCTGGGATTGCATAATTAGTGTAACCCGGTAACAGAGGGTATGAGTTATCTGAGCACCAAGTTTCTTGGAGACAAATTATTTCATATGTCAGTAAAGAGTCCTTCACATCTGGATCTGCTAATTTTTAAATGTAAATCTTCTATGTTTCATGACAAAATACTGAATTCCTTCCTACTGGCTCCTCAGTGAATTTGGTTAGTAGTAAATGCCTATCTTTTGACTGTGGTTGTCAGTCCTTTTCTAAGTTTTTCAAAGGAGAAAATCTGTTATTTTGTAAAATGTGATTATTCTTGATCTGCTTAGCCTTGTTTTCTCTTGAAATAGAACTTTGTAAAGACTGATGAGATAACATATAAATATTCAGAGGGTCCAATCTGTTTGCAGCAGCTAGGAGAGCCTTTGTTGTTTGTGAGTTTTTGAAAGTAACATCAATTTGAGTAGTGCTACAGTACTGTCTGTGTATCTTTAGCCATGCTATAGAATTGCTTGGTATATTTATATGTAAAGTCGTGGCCCAGAAGGAAGTCATGTAATTTTTAATCTTCCTAATTGATTCTTCTTTGGCAGTTTCCCAAACAAAGATTGTAATTGTTCTACATTCCCAATTGTACTGATTCTGTAACTCTTTTTGTCCAGTGATTTATCCTGCCTTCCCCGGCTTGGCCCACTTGGGGCCTAGCTCAGGGCATGACAATTCTGGATCCTTTCTGACAGGCTGATCTATGTGGACTTTCCACCATTCCCAGCTTTCCTGCATTGGGGTCTAGCTCACGGCAGAACCAGTCTGGACTCTTTCCTCTGGTGGACCTCTGTGGGGGTCCCACCCATTCCAGCTTGGCTCACGAGGGGTCTGGATGCACAACACGACTATTCTGGTTTCTTTTCTATTGCAAACCTATGTGGAGGTTTCGCTATTTCCAGCTCAGCCTATGTGGGGGCCTGGACGTATGACATGATTAGTCCAGAGTCTTTCCTATGGCAGATCTATGTGGGGGCCCCACCAGTTCTTCCAGTGGCTTACCTGCGTGGAGGTCTTGCCATTCCCAGCTTGGCGCACATGGGGCCTGGACTTACAACATCACTATTCTGGATTTCTTCCCATGTTGAACCTACGCTGAGGTCCTGCCATTTCCAGCTCGGCCCATGTGGGGGCATGAATGCACAACATGACTATTCCGGATTCTTTCCTATGGTGAACCTACATGGAGGTCTTGCCATTTCCAGGTCAGCCCAAGTGGGGGCCTGGATGCATGACACAGCTATTCCAGATTCTTTCCAATGGTGGACCTATGTGGGGGTCCCACCATCCCTGGCTTGGCACATGTGTGGGCCTCACTCACTACTCGACCATTCCGAACTCTACCCAGTGGCGGACCCATGCGTGGGTGCCGCCACCCCTGGCTTGGCTCACATGGGAGCTTAGCTCATGGCTCATTCCCTCTGGATTTCTACCCATGGTGGACCTGTGTGGGGTCCCATCATCCCTAGCTTAGCTCACATGGGAGCTTAGCCTATGGCTTATTCACTCTGGATTCCTGCCCATGGTGGACCTACATAGAAGTCCCACCTTTCCAGGTTTGGCCTGTGAGGGGGGCTTGCACAGGACATACTCTTTACACCTTCTTGCCCATGGCAGACCTATGTGGTGGTCCCGCCATGTTCAGCCTGGCTGCAAGGATCTTACCTTCCTTCTATAAACTTCCTGGCTTCTTCCCTTGGCATTCCTACTTGGGGGTCTAACCAATTCCAATCTGGTCTACACAGGACTTAGCAATCTGCACAACTACTCCTGATTCCTTCCTGGCTGACTTCCACAGATGTCATTTCATCCCAGCTCGGCCCACGAAGGGCCAGAAAACTCAGCAGCACTCCTCAGGAGTCTCTGCTCCACAGTTTATCACCATCCACGGACAACGACAATGGTTTACATCAGCAAACTGTTCGGTAACCGTCTGCCTATGCCACTCGGATCACACACTCATCACCTGCATTGAAGAAGATTCCAGACAAGAAGACTTCAACAACCCATATCTTTCCTAGTCAGTCACCCTTTAAAAATCCAAGTCTGCATTATAGTATAAGATTGCCTTCTCTTAGTACGCCCAGAGGAAGCGCAGTTCAACAGCCATGGTTCCTTGGAGGTTCCCCCACAGGGTTTTTTCCTCTCCTGCATGCTGCTGGTCACACTCTCTGAGTTGGAGAAGGTCTTCATGATATTTCTTTTTGCGCCTAAATTTTCCCCCGATCCTGGCCTCTCGACAAAAAGGGGTAAGAACAAGTAAAGCAAAAGTAATACATAATCATACGTTCACACAAGCACATTATTCCCCCACATTGAATGGGAGGGCTTTTCCCATTGTTCAATGGGGGGGACTCTGCTCCAACACTACTTTAGCACAACTCCAAACTCACTCAGCACTTAGTTCATTTGGACACCCTCCATCCTCCCCACCTCTTCCTACTCTGTGCTCTTTTTCTCCTTCTCTGGGCCTTTTTTCCCCTGATCCTGGACTCTCAACAAAAAGGGGTAAGAACAAGTAAAACCAAAGTAATACATAATCATAAGTTCACACAAGCAAATTACTCCCCCACATTGAATTTATGTTTCTGCCTTGTAACCCCTTCCCTAGGTTTCACTTTGAAATAAGCTCTAGTGCACTGTGAATTTTCTGGGTAACAAATAAAATAAATGATACATTTTAAGGACTGTGCTCACATTAGGTTGATGAAAGGTTGGGAGATATACTGTAGTTGTTATACACGTTGAAGGGGAGTTTTTCACCTTATTTTGTATTCTAAGCTTTACCCACTGCCCCTACCCGCTTGACAGGTGAATGTGCTCCCAACTCAGGCTCAGTGCTGAATATTGCAAAGCACGCATGTGCTTTCCAGTTCTATGAAAAAGATACAAAGCTGTTTTGCATGAGTAAAACTTTTATTTCTTGCACTTCTCGAGCAACAAGGGGTGTGCAACTTGTCAGACCAGCGAATCAGATTGATTGGGTTTTTCATGGTCTGGTCAGGTGAATCACTGTCAGGTTTTTGCCAGTACAACATAGTTTAAGCCTGGTTCTACATGCTCTCCAGATTGACTAAAACTACCCCTTCCTACGTTCTAAATCAACCCACACCCTAACACTCCTTTCTTGCCTCTTACCATGAGAATTAATGTATATTTGGGCACAAGAATGTGTGCTTCTGTCCTTACCTTTCCTTTGCATTTGATTGAGGGGACAATATTAAATATTACTGTTGTTCTGATTCCTCTTTTGCCAGTTCCCAGACCCAAGTGTGCAGTTTAGAAAGTAAAACAAACAAACAAACAAAAAAAACAAGCAAACCTAGGCCTATTTTTCAGAGCGGGGGAGGCAGAAGGGTGTGTCACATTTTCTCCTTTAACTCTCTCATTATTACTACATGTTCCCCTGATGCTGCATTACATAGATGGACTAGCACAGTATACAACATGTTACTGGGTATTTCGAAAGGGGGAGCAGTGCAGATCATACAGTTTTGTGAGGGCCTGATGTAAGGATGTCTACTTGCAAAGGAAGCCCTTACATCAGTATCAACCGAAACTGCATCTTCCTATGTGATAGAGCATCAGGGCGCACAGGTAGCAATTATAGAGGAGTTAAAGAGAAAATAAACACCCTGCTACCCCGAAGAATAGGCCTATGTTTGTTTTCTATAAGCTGCACACCTGGGTCCAAAATCGGGCGACAGCAGAGTCAGAAACACAGTAATTCTTAATATCTTGCCCTCTATCACATGTAAGGGAAAGGCGGAGGATGGACGCACACATTGTTGTGCTCCTATAGACATCAATTATCATGGTAAGAGGCAAGAAAGGAGGGTTAGGGTAGGGACTGGTTTAAAAGGTAGGAGGAAGTATTTTAAGTCAGTCTGGAGAACATGTAGAAGCAGGCTTAAATAATGTTATAGTAGCAAAAACCTGATAGTGATTTACCTGACCAGACCATGAAAAACCCAGCCAATCTGATTCGCTGGTCTGACAAGCTGAACATGCCTTGTTGCTCGAGAAAGGTGGGTTAGTGCAAGCAAGAAGGGTTTACTCATGCAAAACAACTTTGTAACTTTTTCATAGAATTGGAAAGCATGTGCATGCTTTGCAATATTCAGCACTGGGCCTGAGTTGGGTGCACAATCACCTTCCAAGTGTTGGGGGGGGGAGCAGTGGGTATAGCTTAGAGTACAAAATAAGGTGAAAGAAAATCCCCTTCAACATCTGTATTGTCCTGTACCTTATATTTTTGCAAGCACATTTCTATTGCACCTGCTACTGTATTTTTGTTTGCACAACTGCTTATTATGTCATTTAATCATAAAGAGGACTGATTATGTTTACTCTCAAAATTGTGTATATTATTGCTATATATTGTTTCTTGCTGTTTAGTCTGTAACTCTCCTAGGTCATGCCTAAAAAAGGCATATGTATGCCTAGTGTATCTTGCCTGGTATAAAAAACTGCTAAGTAAATAAATCTTAATAAATACATACATACAGTCATACATACATACATACATAACTAAATAAATGCCCACCTAGCTACAAGCTGCATACCCCACTGCTCTCCAAGGGAGCAACTAATGATAAGGGGAGGATGTGAGGGACACACGTCTGTGCCCCCAAAGAATGGGCCCAAGTTTCATTTATTTTTTAAACAGCACACTAAAGTCTAGAAGCTTCCAATGTGGCACTTCCATAATATGGATACCCTCATATTCATAGATGCAAGGAGGAGAGGATGGGGACACTCATTGCTGTGAGCTCAAAGATATTATTATTCTGGTAAGGGGCTGGTAAAATGGGTGAAGGGGAGTTACAAAGGAGGGAAGGGATACTTTTAACCAGTTGGGTATGAGGATGCATGGGTTTTTCAGACTGTGCCTCAACAGCTCCCCCATGGGGCATGCTGGTACCTTTGGGGTTTCATACAACAGTGAAGGAGTGGGCCGTCTACACTGTCTTGTTCCCTGACTATGCCTTAAGCCATTTCCTGGGTTGGTGACTTTTGCTAGCCCCCAGATGCCATGATAGGTAACAGTTGTACTGTACTATACATTGGGAGGCTTATCAGAAGGGGTTCCACCACACCGGTTTGACAGTAAACCTGTTGACTGGCTTTACAGCGATGGCACAAAATGCTGACTGTAATCGCAGTCAGCATTGTGCTGTTGGTAATCCCAGTGTGTTTTCTGCGGGAGGCTGTGCCCCCCCCCATGTGGGGAGCTTTGCCCCCCACACCCCCAGACTTTAATATAATCACCTCCACGGCAGATGTAGTTCAGGAAGGGGGTGCAAGACCTGAGAAGCTGTGCTGCAGTCCCATCTCCCTGTAGCGGGATCATTACAACGATCCTCAGCGACCTGTCATTTTATCACTGTAAACAACAGGTTGTTGTAATATTTTCGCTAAAGCGATGGCATACCACCAGAAGGCCCTGCTTCCGTGACCTATCAGTGGTGGGATTCAAATCTGCTTTTCCATGTTTATACAGCCCAATCCTAGGGGCCTCAAAATGGTTTGGATGAGATCAGGTTAACACATAAGGGATAGAAAACAAATCATGGGTTCACACTAGCCTTTTTACTAAAGCAGATCCAGCTGTTGTGTAATTGAAGAGCTAGAGTTTCCCTTAGTAAAGTTAGGCTGGTAGGAATTGACTTCTTCTTTTGTGACAAAAATGGAAAACAAAATACTGAGTTTGGGTAGAAAATTTCCTTCTCCAAAGTGCCAGTATTTTGTGGGGTTTTTTATTCGTTTCCAGAAAAGAAGCTAGATGGACCACTTTAATGGGTGCCTATGTACTGCCATTACCATTCTTTCCCCACACCATCAAATCAAATCAAATCAGACTTTATTTGTAAAAGGCATCTTTCCAAAACCAAGGCGCCTGTACATAACATAATAAAAATCAATAAATAATTAAACAATGTTAAAATTTATCCAAAATGGCAACATTAAAAATCATTATACACATGGCTAAAAATAAATGTTTTTAACACCCCCTTAAAACGTTGGACAGTCGGGCAATCTCGCATCTGATGAGGTAGAGAATTCCACAGGATTGGGGCCATAAAACTAAAAGATCTGGCCCAAGATGTCTTTAAACGAACCCTGGGAATCTCTAGCAATCCCTCGTCAGTGGATCGGAGAGAGCGGAAGAGATAGTAGGGACAAAGGAGATCTTTCAGGTAACCAGGTCCCTGATCATGTAGGGCCTTATAGGTCAGCAAACCGACCTTGAAGGTGATTCGCCAGCCTACTGGCAGCCAGTGCAGTCCGCGGAGCACAGGCGTTATATGACTGGCCCTAGAAGAACCAGTTAATAGCCTGGCTGCCACATTCTGCACTAGCTGCAGGCAGCGAATATCAACCCCTGGTAGCCCAAGATAAAGGGTGTTGCAGTAGTCAAGGCAGGAGGTAAGGAAGGCGTGGACCAAAGTAGGAAGATCATCAGGAAGAACCAGGTGCTTCACCCGGGCAATGTTCCTCAGATGGTAAAAGAGGCTTTGACAACTGCCGACACCTGAGATTTAAGTGTCAAACAGTCATCAAACACAACGCCCAGGTTCCACACCCGGTCTGAGGTAGTTAGCTGAACAACCCCAAGCCATAAACCTGAGGGTGATCCCACCAACAAATCCGCCTCCCGGTGACCTGGGTCCACAACCAACACCTCAGTTTTCTCTGGATTCAACCGCAGCCAACTCACATTCATCCAGTCCTAGATTTCAGCTAGACAGTTGTTAAAGACCGAAATGGCAGCATCTTGGCCAGGCACAAAGGACATGTACAGTTGAGTATCATCTGCATAGCAGTGAAAACTCAAACCGTGTCATAGGACGAAGAGGAGCTAGTGGCTCCACCTACCTTTTGAAATTTGCAGTTTCAGAGAAAGCTTTGGGGGAGAGCAAGTTTCTTTAAACTGTTGCAGAAAAGAAATTTGTGCTATTTTTTTAATCAGATTATAGTGATTCCCTTTGTTAGCTGGAGTGATACATGGTACCTACCTATCAGCTTAGGTTTACAGAGCAGGTCAATAGCACTGTTTATAAACTGATTGCACAGTTTCTTTTTAATATATATTCTGGTTCTGAATCTGACGTGGCTGAACCTGACCAAGCCTGAACCATCAGAACTCGAAAAGCTGTTCAGCACAAACAATCCATATTTAAAATGGGTTGCTCCAGCGTCCCCAGTAAAGACAGCATGGGTTGCTCACATCATCAGAAGAGGGAGTGGGACACACATCTTACTGCTTGTGCAGGCTGCATTAAGAGCTGCTTGGGGATAAATGGCAGATACTGCCAACCCCAGCCCCAACACTAGGCCACCAGAAAAAAATATAAAGAAACAAGAATCCAGGGAATTCATAGAACATGAAAATGTGAACTGTGAAGGAAAGGGGAGGGAATGGGTTGGGAATCATTTGAGCCTGTAAATCCAGCCCATAGGAAATAATGGACATGATGCACCCCATTTTAGTGAGGCTAAAGGAACAATTGGCATGCCTATAACATTAATTTTACATAAGTCAGTCTAGACAGGTCAGGTGCCAGAAGAGTATACAGTGACCAGTGTGATCTCTCCATATTTTTACGAAGGGGAAAGCTTGAACCTGGACAATTACAGTCTGGTTAGCCTCACCTGAGTGCCAGACAAGGTCCTAGAAGTCATTATCGAGGGCAGTATGATGAAGCACTTGACTGATGCCAAGGTTCTCACTCCCTCTCAGCATGGCTTTATGAGCAGCAAATCATGCCAAACCAACCTGATCCTCTTCTTTAAGGTAGTGGCCCATCAGGTGGACAGACAAAGGGCTATAGATGTAGTTCATCTGGACTTCAGTGAGGCCTTTGACATGGTGGTACAAGATGAGCTTCTGGGCAAACTATACCAATGCTGCAATACACAGGATATGTAAAAGATGTACTGCTAACTAGCTTGGGGGCAGGTAGCAGAGGATTGTGGTGGATGGACACTACTCTGAGTGGTGAGGTGTGCTCAGTGGCATCCCTCAGCGATCAGTGCTGGGTCCAGTGCCGTTCAACCTTTTCATACATGGAAGCCGAGGTCTCCTGCAGGATGCTTATGTGTGTTGATGACAGTCAGATGGCTAGAGTGGTGGAGCCCCCTTGAGGATTGGGGACAGACTTCAGAAGACCTGAACAAGCTGGACTACTGGTCAAACTCCTGAAGTCTCAGATTCAGTGATACCAAATGCAAGATATTAATTTTAGGAGGTAGGACGTACCCACAGTTTGGGGATCCTCTTGCTGTAGTGGAGGAGGAAAAGGACCTGGGGTGTCATCTTAACAGGCAAAAGGTTGAAGCATTACATGGAGTGCTTGGTCACTGTCAGGAGGGCTGGCAGAACACTTTGGTACATTGGGGGGACCTGCAGAGCAGGGCAAGTGATCCTACCACTGTACAAGGCCTTGGTTAAGCCCCATCCCAGAGTAATGTGTGCAGTTCTGGGCTCTTCCATACAAAAAAACAAAGGACTTTGGGGCAGTCAAAATGGTGTAACACAGTGCCACCAAAATGATCAGGGTTGTGAAAGACAAAATCTGTGAAGCAGGACTGGAGGCCCTTAACATGTTTACTCTGGAGACAAGAGGACTGAGAGAGTATGTGACTTCAGTCTCCTGCACACTCAAGTGTATTGACAAGACAGAACAGACAGTAGTGATGTATCTGTTGTGCCCCAGGAGGACACTGGACATGCCCTGAAGCTTTGAGAAGATAAATCCAGGGGAAATGTTAGGTGGGAGGTCTTTTCCCAGGGGCTGTGACCCTATGAAACAGCCAACCAGCAGAGACAGTGGACATGAAGACAATACATGCCTCCGAGGTAAGTCTGGACAAATGTCTGAATACCAAGCAAATTACAGGGTACCCTGGGTAGTAGAGAGTGTGGTGTATCCTTGTCAATTAGTATATTCTTACACAGCATACTTAAGTCCTGTTTATAATGTGGGGTGGACCTGTTGGACTGTGGTGCCTCGTTGCTCTTGTTAGTTGAGCAGTGACTTTGATTTTAACTAAAATGACCAATTAAAAAAATAAATTAAGTAATTAGAAAAACATGCCTGTTGATTTCTATGGAGCACTCTCAAATAAGACATCACAAAACGACTGAAAGACGGGGCAGGGCCGGCACTCCAGGAAGAGGATGGGATCTGGTGATCATCTCCTCAGAGTAAAATTATGATCCCTTCCCTTCCTAAATCAGGGCTTTGAAAAATGCTGGTAGTCGGACTAAAAGACTCTTATAGAAGAAAGCCAGTATAGGGTATTTTTTTAAGTGAGCCTGACCGGTGCTCTTTAAATTACTACAGTATGCTACTGTGTATTGTCTAAGTCTGTTTTCAGGGGTCTACAAACTTGTACAGGGCTAACCCTAGCCCTAGTCTTAAATATTACTTGGATTAGGGCTAGTCAAGTCAAATTTTTGCTGTGCAAATGCCATTTGCAATTGTAAATCGATAGTTTTATTTACATACACATACCTGTAGCTTAAAATTCATAAATGCCATTCCAGTACAATGCAACATCCAACATTAATATCTGTTGTCATGTGACATCAGTGCTTATCTTTTTTTTTCTTGCCACATATGGCCTAATTCCAATAAATACAATCACTGCACTATGTGTGTACTAGATTACTGAAGCTATAATAGGACACCAATCCATTCTTTGATTTTATGTTTCAGCTTTGATTTCATTTGTCCTTATCTTAATGGCAGCTTGTGTATATTTAGCTACTCATTAATTTCCCTCCATCATTAAATGTTAATCATTTCTGAACAAGAATTCATGCACCACAGCACTAGTCTTTCAGGGCTAGAGCAAGACATTTTCTCTTTTCCCCTTGGTCAGATATTTCCAGATATTCTGCAATATTTCTGAAGAGAGTCTCTCTCTTTCTTGGGTATTTCTCTAGAGATACCATATTACAGAAATTTTAGGGAACATCTGACTGTAGCCCCAATATTCAGAGCTGGACGTTAGTGCTTTGCATCCAGTAGCACTGTGTGGCAAATGGTGCACAGCCATCCCTGTGTAATATTAAGATAGTTACACTTCAACCAGAGCATGCTAACTGTCTGAATATGGGAACTGCCAGCACAGTGCAAAGTGACTATGCACTGCACTGACACAGTCCAAGGCTGATTATGTCTCACAGAGGAGCCCACTGTAGATGGCACTGCCCAAACAGGATAATGCCATGGCTCCAATGGGTCATAGTTAGCCCTAGCATGCTGATGAGCCCACTGTAGATGGCACTGCCCAAACAGGATAATGCCATGGCTCCAATGGGTCATAGTTAGCCCTAGCATGCTGATGAGCCCACTGGGCATGGCACTGCCCAAACAGGATAATGCCATGGCTCCAATGGGTCATAGTTAGCCCTAGCATGCTGATGAGCCCACTGGGCATGGCACTGCCCAAACAGGATAATGCCATGGCTCCAATGGGTCATAGTTAGCCCTAGCATGCTGATGAGCCCACTGGGCATGGCACTGCCCAAACAGGATAATGCCATGACTCCAGTGGGTCATAGTTAGCCCTAGCATGCTGATGAGCCCACTGTAGATGGCACTGCCCAAATCGGATAATGCCATGGCTCCAATGGGTCATAGTTAGCCCTAGCATGCTGATGAGCCCACTGTAGATGGCACTGCCCAAACAGGATAATGCCATGGCTCCAATGGGTCATAGTTAGCCCTAGCATGCTGATGAGCCCACTGGGCATGGCACTGCCCAAACAGGATAATGCCATGGCTCCAATGGGTCATAGTTAGCCCTAGCATGCTGATGAGCCCACTGCAGATGGCACTGCCCAAACAGGATAATGCCATGGCTCCAATGGGTCATAGTTAGCCCTAGCATGCTGATGAGCCCACTGGGCATGGCACTGCCCAAACAGGATAATGCCATGGCTCCAGTGGGTCATAGTTAGCCCTAGCATGCTGATGAGCCCACTGTAGATGGCACTGCCCAAACAGGATAATGCCATGGCTCCAATGGGTCATAGTTAGCCCTAGCATGCTGATGAGCCCACTGGGCATGGCACTGCCCAAACAGGATAATGCCATGGCTCCAGTGGGTCATAGTTAGCCCTAGCATGCTGATGAGCCCACTGTAGATGGCACTGCCCAAGCAGGATAATGCCATGGCTCCAATGGGTCATAGTTAGCCCTAGCATGCTGATGAGCCCACTGGGCATGGCACTGCCCAAACAGGATAATGCCATGGCTCCAATGGGTCATATTTAGCCCTAGCATGCTGATGAGCCCACTGTAGATGGCACTGCCCAAACAGGATAATGCCATGGCTCCAATGGGTCATATTTAGCCCTAGCATGCTGATGAGCCCACTGTAGATGGCACTGCCTAAACAGGATAATGCCATGGCTCCAATGGGTCATAGTTAGCCCTAGCATGCTGATGAGCCCACTGTAGATGGCACTGCCCAAACAGGATAATGCCATGGCTCCAATGGGTCATAGTTAGCCCTAGCATGCTGATGAGCCCACTGGGCATGGCACTGCCCAAACAGGATAATGCCATGGCTCCAATGGGTCATAGTTAGCCCTAGCATGCTGATGAGCCCACTGTAGATGGCACTGCCCAAGCAGGATAATGCCATGGCTCCAATGGGTCATATTTAGCCCTAGCATGCTGATGAGCCCACTGGGCATACGCAGCGCTAAGGGGCCATTTGCATGCCATGCAGCCCCTTACAGCCATACTTGACTTTAGAAAAATGGGTTCCCTGGTGTCTAGTGGTCCTGTACCCTCCTGCTCACCTATGTGCTTAAAATTATTTATAATCACTGGTGTTTAGTGGTCCCCCATCTCCCCAGTCATCCATGTTGTTGTATTTCTCAATCATTCATGCTGTATTTTATTTATTTCTCTGGCATCCAGTGGTCCTCTGATCACCCATGTTGCTGTTTTCTTTATTGTCCCTGATGTCTAGTGATCCCTCCACCCTCAATCACCCATGTTGTTGCATTTCTTTACTTTCCCTGCTGTCTAGTAGTCCCCCACCCTCCGATCACCCTTGTTGCTATTTTCATTCTTGTTCCTTGTGTCTAGTGGTCCTCCAACCCCCTGGTCAACCATGTTGTTGTATTTCATGATTTCCCTGGTGTCAAGTGGTTCCCCTATTCCCCCGAACAGATGCCAGTCCTCTCTCCCAACCCACCCACTTCGCACACAGCACCCAGCTCCTCCCTTAACCCATACACTGGTCCATACTCACAAACCGTGATGGCAGCTACCATGGCCCTCAGCTAAGCTCCTTGGCCAGCTGCTGTCTGACTGTGAGTGAGTGTTCACAAGTACAAAACACTCACAATCACTCACTGACAGTTAGACGGTGACTGGCCGATGAGGTGAGCTGAGGGTTGTGCTGGTTGCTGCTACTGTTGTGAGTATGGACTCATGTCCAGGGTTCCGGGGTTCGGAGTGGTGTGTATGGAGTGGGTAGGTCAGGATGGGGACTGGCATCTGTTTGGGGGGTGAGGGGACCACTAGACACCAGAGAAATTAAGACAAACAACATAGAAACATAGAAGCTGTCAGCAGAAAAGGACTTCCTGGCCCACCTAGTCTGCTCTAAGGTCCGCACGTACTGTGCTACCATAGACCCTAACTGGTTTCCGGCCTCACCCCCCTAGCCCTGTTACCAATGTCCCCTTGTGTCTATCCCATGCACGTCTGAAACCTGTTATCATTTCGGTACCCACCATCTCTGCTGGTAGGCTGTTCCAGACATCAACCACCCATTCCATAAGCAAGTATTTCCTTACATCCCCTCTAAATCTCCCCCTTCCAGCTTCATATCATGCCCACTTGTCCTCGAGCATCTCTTTCTGAGCAAACTGCCACCTTTCTGTACCATATTGATACCTTTGAGGTATTTGAATGTTTCTATCATGTCTCCCCTTTCCCTCCTTTCCTCTAGGGAGTATATATTTATCTCCATCAGTCTTTCCTAGTAGGGCTTCTGGTGTAGGCCATGCACCATTTTGGTAGCCCTTCTCTGTGTGCCTCTACCTGGTCCATGTCTTTCCTGGGATGGGGCCTCCAGAATTGGACACAGTATTCCAGGTGGGGCCTCACCACTGATCTATACAGGGGTATCACTACCTCCCTCTCTCTGCTGCTGATACCCCTCCCTATGCACCGCAGCATTCTAGTAACCTTTCCCACTGCTTTATCAAACTGCTTTGCTACCTTCAGATCATCAGATATAATGACCCCCAGATCCCTTTCCTGTTTTTTGATTGCTAATCCCCACCCCCCAAATGATATATTGCCCTTGGGTTTCTGTGCCCTATGTACATAATTTTGCACTTTTTGGCGCTGAAGCCCAGTTGCCAAATTCTTGACCAGTCTTCCAGCTTTATCAGATCTTCCCTCATGCCCCCCCCGGTGTGTCTACTCTATTGCAGATTTTTGTGTTATCTGTAAACAGGCATACCTTTCCTTCCAGTCCCTCTGTGATGTGCTAATAAAGACACTGAAGAGAACCGGTCCCAGTACTGACCCTTGAAGCACCCCACTGGTTACCTTACCTTCTTCCGAGTGAACTTCATTTATTTATTTATTTATTAGATCATCGGTTTACAGACCTTTGAGTCAAAGACTCGTTTACAAAGGCACCTCGTCAAGAGAGCAATACATCACGGCAAACAAAACAGTACAGTACATAACTCTTAGATTAAAAAAGCAACCAGTGTTACAGGCATTCAATGGTGGTACAAGCTTGGTAATAGGTAGATCACAGTAGTCATAATATAGGTACACGATTACCACATAAGGTAGCAACCAGAGATATTTTATTACATTAGTCAGCAGATGTTGCCTGAGACCCAAGGCATATACAGCAAAAGTAGACAGGGCAGACCCAGCCTAGGTGTGAGGGTAAGGGGCGGGTGGGGGATTATGTGCAGATGCAGCAGCGAGTGCTTGTCAGATGGCTTCTGAGGGAGACCTTAAAAGGACCAAGCTTAGTGGAGTCAGCTATGTTGGCTGGGAGGAAACTGAACCAGGAGGGAGCCCGATAGCAAAAGAATCTCTGGGCTATAGAGGTCCTTACCCTGGGGACAATAAGGGAGGTTTTGACAGTGCAGCGGGGTGGAGACTGAGGGGGAGGCACGCTGCAGGGAGGTGTCGACCCCAGGGTGGGGAGAGACCAAGCAGGGTCTTTTTTACAAGAAGGCAGGTTTGGAAGCGGAGTCTTTCTTCAAGGTTGAGCAAATTGGTGGTGGAGTACAGCAGGCACGTATGGGTGTGCCTAGGGGCTCGCAGCATTAGCCTTCAGGCCTTGTTTATAGAGAGCTGGGTTCTTGCAAGTGCAGTGTTGTTGGCTGCAGCATAGATGGGCAGCCCATAGTCGATTAGCGACAGGACAGATGAGGGTGATTGCCAATCTAAGGTCCTCTTGTGGTAGGCAGTCCCTATGGCGGTATAACAGTCCAATCCTAACATTGGTAGCAGCAGAAAGGGCATTGATATGGGAATGGAAGGAGAGTGCCAAATCAAAGGTAATGCCCAGATACTTGTAGGAGAAAACCTGCTTAATGGGGTTTGGTGTGCTAGGCAGTATCACGAGAGGTGCATCACTGGCTTAGATTTAGCGATGCAAGAAGAGCATAGGTTTGGTCTTTTTTAGGTTCAGGATTAGCCTTCATTATGTGAACCAATGCTCAGCTCTATCAAAAGCTTGTTGGAGGGTGGCCTGGAGTGTGCTGGGGTTGGGGTTAGAGGCAAAGAGCACAGTGTCATCCACGTAGAGGAGTATCTTACTTGGGCAGGCCAAGAGGAAGGAGTTGAGGAAGAGACTGAAGAAGAGAGGGCCTAAAATGGAGCCCTGGGGAACCCCAGAGCGGATAGGTCGAGTGTCAGACAGGGTGCTACTGATTTTTACACACTGAGTTCTGGCAGAGGGGTAGCTGGTGAACCAGAGGGCCGGGGGAGAAACCAAGACATCTGAGGGAGTCAAGCAGGAGTGGATGGCAAACCATGTCAAAGGTCTTAGAGAGGTCAATGAACATGGCACCGGCAGGACTTCCAGCATCAAGAGCACAGTGCAGGAAGTTGGAGAATTCAAGTGGCATGGTTGTGGTGCTGTGATCTGCACAAAAAACATGCTGTTCAGGGCACAGGATATTGTGCATGGCCAGGTATTCGGCAAGCTGGTTGGCAACTACTTTTTCAAGGGCCTTAGAGAGTGGGGGGAGGATGGAGATAGGTCGATAGTTACCCGGGGTCACTCGATTGCCACTCTTTAGGATGGGAGTGATAATGGCAGTTTTCCATGTGCTGGGGAACTTCCCCAGGCACAGACAGCGGTTGAGCAGCTCAGTAAGTGGGACCAGGATAGCAACCAACGTCAGACGAAGTAGCCTAGTGCCCAGTAGGTCGGTGCCAGGGTTGTTACTACTAACAGCTTTTTGCAGAAGGGGTCTAGACTCCAGTGGGGAGATGGTACGTAGATAGAAAGGAGGTCTCTGGAGAGTGGGCAGGGGTACTACTGGGATGGGGTCAAAGAAGTTACTGGGAAGGCCTGAACTCAGGTCTGAGAAAGTGTGATTTAAGCAGTCTGCAATGCCAAGGGGGTCAGAGCAGACAGTTCCATTAAAGGAGAGGGGGTGGGGAGCGGGATTTCCCATTCAGCTCCTTTACATTATCCCAAAAAGTTTCTTTTTTTGAAATTCAAAATATTTTATTTATTTTGTATAGTCGGCCTTAAAAGGCCGTGTTACAATACAGCATAGTTACAGTAAATGAGACCAAGCAATACAATACATCCCAGATGGACCCCCCCTTCAAGCCGACCCCACCCATGGTATCAGGAATGCAACAGTAAATTCGATTGTAAAAGGTGCACTCTTAAGCATTTACTATGTTTATTAAAGGGAGTACAGCATATGTAACTTATTGTAATACTTCTCAAACTTGGGCATTTTGTTATGTATGCTAGCGATCACTTTCTCTACTGAAAGATTGAACAAGAATTCCTGCAGCCACTCAGTATAACATAAAATATCTGTGTCTAGCCAGTGTCTAAGCACTAATTTTTTTACCGACATTGCTATCATTGCTAGGTGATATTTCCTTTCAGTAACATTTATATGGGAGTAATCCCCCACCAGGCATGCTCCTTGTTCTACATATTCCGTGATGCCTAAAAGTGAGTCTGCTCTCTGTTTTATAAGGACCCATAAGGGGGTCACATTGGGGCAATCCCCCAAAATGTGGTATAGAGATCCTACATCTTGCATACAACGTCTGCAATTTGGAGAAAGGGACTTATTCATTCTAGTCAGTTTCACTGGGGTACGATACATGCTGTTAAGAATCTGAAATTGCATCAGACGTAGTCTATCCTGCGAAATGAACTGGTGAGTGTCTTTCAAGACCTTCTCCCAGTCAAATGTTACTTCCGGGAACTGGGAATTCCAGTAGCGAGAGGACCCATCTTGATGTGGAAAAGCTTTTTCTTTTAATATCTTGTATATACCAGAGACCGCATGTTGCTGAGTGGCTAGTGTACTGAGTGGTTGTAGAAAATTACTACCCTCTTCTGTTGGTTGTTTTATTTGAGAGGTAGCCAGCATAATTCTGAGTTGAAACACTTTGAAACTCGAGTGGGGACCTAAATGGTATCTGTTGAGGATGTCCATTGTTGCTCTAACTTGGCCCTCATGCCATAAGTCATTCACCTTGGCATGTGCCAATTGGGGAAGCCAGGAAGCTTTCAGTAATCTTCCAGCTATCTTGAAATTTGGGTTACCCACCAATGGTTGGATCGGATCTTGTGTGTGTTTATAAGCGAGGGACGCACATAGCTGGGCGTGGACTTTGACTGAAGTACCAACCGGAGTATCAGCCAATGCATGAGGGAGCAATGTGAGTGGGACATGATATAGGGCAGGAGAGGAAATGTCTACTGAGGAGATAAGCTCATTTTCCAGCTCTAACCATATAGGTATATATAGGTCTGGCTTTTGATTTTCGAGCTTGTCTGACCATCTCATATATTTCCCGGCATGACTTGCCCAATAATAAAATTTGAAATGAGAGAGTCTCAGTCCTCCTTTTATTTTAGGGACTGTAAGCTTCCAGTAGGCCCTACATGCTTGCTTGCTTGCCCTTCCATAAAAACCCAGTGATCAATGAGTGAAGCTTGGAAAACCAGGCATGAGGCAACCAGATGTTTAACATATTGAGAGGATAGAAGATTCGAGGTAGGATATTCATTTTGATTAGGCTCACTGTCCCCCATAGAGATATTGGCAATGATCTCCATCTATTTAAATCTTGTTGGATTACTTGAACCAGGGTATTCAAGTTACGGCTTTTCAGCGATTTAGAGTCTCTGGTCAGATATATACCCAAATATTTACGTTTTTTAGATTCCCATTGCAACCTTAAACCTTCGATTTCCCTACAATAAGTGTGGAAATTAAGAGGGAAGACTATGTTTTTTTCCAAATTCAGTTTGTAACTGGCCAGAACTCCAAACTCTTAGATTAGATCCAGGACTCTGATAATTGAAGCCCTCAGTTTGGATAAGTGGAGGAGGTTATCATCAGCATATGCTGAGAGTTTGAGTTCTTGCCTTCCTACCATTACACCCTTGATCAACGGGTCTGTTTTAATCCACATCAGGAGAGGTTCTAGATACAGATTAAACAATAGGGGAATAAGGAGCAACCTTGCCTAGTACCCAAGTGGAGGGGGAAATAAGAGGAGAAAGTTCTATTGCAATATATGCATGCAGTAGGATTAGTATACAGAGCTTTTATCCATTGCACAAAGAGGGGAGGAAAGCCGAATTGACATAATGTCCTAAAAAGGAAGCACCAATCCACTCTGTCGAACGTTTTTTTGGCATCCAAGGACATCAATATGGCAGGACTAGCATTAGCTTGGGGAGTAGAGAAAATATGGTTTAGTTTCCTTATACGATCTGAGGCTGACCTGCCTACCATGAAGCCCACTTGTTCTGTACAAATCAGAGAGGGAATAACCCGGCCCAATCTGTTTGCTAGAAGTGTAGCTAGAATTGTAATGTCATAATCCAATAGTGAGATAGGGCGGTAAATCGATACTTGTTCTGGGTCCCTCCCCTCTTTGTGCGATACCACTATTAGGGCCTCGAAAAGATGGGGGTCCCGTCTGTCTCCTGCCAGGATGAACTGGTATAGATGAAGCAGTCATGGGATCAGCTCCTCCTCCAATGCCTTATAGAAATTGGCAGAGAAGCCATCCAGTCCTGGGGCTTTATCGAGTGACAGTCTATGAATGGCCTTTCTAATTTCGTCTTCTGAGAGTGGAGCACTCAGAAGAGATTGTTGATCCGTGGACAGGACGGGTAAATTGAGAGCATCCAGGTATTCATCTATCTTGGTCATTGAAGGGGGGTTTGGGCCTGGTTCCATATAAATCTCTGTAGAAGGTATGGAATCTGGCTACAATTTCACTCAGGATAGTTAGAAGGAGGCCATCTGTCTTAGAACGGACTGCATTAACCAGCCTCGAGGTTTCCTGCTGCCTGACCCTCATGGCTAACAACTGCCCAGCTTTTTCTCCCTGATCAATATATATGGAGTTTGTTTTGATGATTGCATACTCTGCTTTGGCCACCAGTAAGTCGTTATATTGTGCCCTAACTCGGATCAGCTCCTGGCAGAGCATTTCCGTGGATGATGGGGAGATATTCTTTTCCAGTTGCCTAATTTTATCCAGTAATTCTTTAGCTTGTCCTTCCCTCTTGCATTTCTGTACAGAGGCAATCCTGATAAGTTACCTTGTAATACAACACTTTAGGCCCCCCATTCCAGGTCAGGATGGCTGATAGAGTTCAAACTACTTTGCGTATATTGTGCAATACAGGCCTTTAACTTATCTAACACCCATTTGTCCTTCAATAATCTGTTGTTGATTTTCCAGACAGTTTCTACTCGTTGGTGCGGTGTGATAGAGATGGTGCAAGACACTGAGGAGTGGTCTGAGATAACTTCTGGTGAAATCTGACGTGCCGTAAGGCCTGGTAGAAGTTGTTTGCTCATTAAAAAATAATCAATGCGGGAGGAGGACCCATGTACTGGAGACCGGAAAGTATAATCCCGCAGGTTGGGATGAAGAACCCTGTGACAGGGAGCTCCTACCACTCTTGAGGACTGACCTTTTCTTAAATCTGTCACAACAGTTCTTCTATTTCTAAGCCTAATCTATCCTTTACTATTTCTAGTCCATAAAGTTGGCCGCCTATGGGCACCCCCTCCCTTTTCTTGACTATGCTATAGTGTCCTCTTTGATTTTCCTTCTCCCTCTTAGGTCCTCGTACAGGGAGGTTATTGTGGTGACCTCCAGATGTATGTAAAACAGGTTATGTTAATCGTTGTTGGATTTAATATGTAATAGCACTATGTCATAATATACCTTATGTTTATGAAACATGTAATGTTGCAAATACCATGGCACTAGGTGTTTTTGATTATGGTAAAAAGTGCTAGGTGACTGTTATAAAATTAAGCTAGTTGTGTTGTTTAAAATGCATGTATATTGTTGTAAACTTAAGTAAGAAATGTCATGATGATTTGCATATATCCCATGATGCATTGCATTACGGAAGTATGTGTGGTGGTGTGTTTCTTTGAAACTTGATTTGTTGCCAATGCCCTTTGAGGAAGACCTTCTTACAATGATTCTGCATTGAGGTTCTTTGTCTATAGCTTGTTTTGTTGTTTTTTTTCTTTTTGGGCCCCACTACGCAAGCAAATGGGGCCTGCATGGGGGGGTGGTGGCTACATCTTAACTGGTGAATTGGATCAGAGATCAGTGTCAGTAGGTGTTGGCTAAGTGCAGAGAAAGGACATGCATAGTCTGTTACTACAAACTGATGTACTGAAGAAGGGGATATGCCATTGCTTAAGGTTGTCTCTTGTATTTTGAATAAACATCACACAGAGATTGTGTGTTGAACCTGAAGTCTGGTGTCTGGTCCATCTGTTATCCCACAACCCCTCCACAAACCCTCAATGGATCTCACAGTCCTAAGTTGCCTATTAGGTCCCTGATGGTCCTTTGAGCTGGTGATAAACTGGCCTTCTGTTTGACTATCCTATATACATCCGGGAAGAAAGGGAGGTTCCAGTCTCCACCTAATAAAAAAGGCACAGAGAGGAAAGGCAACAGAAGATTAAGGATCTCAATAAAGAAGGAGGGGATATCTGTATTTGGACCATAAATGGATCCAAGAAGTATGTCAGACCTCTCCAGTGTCCCCACCACAAATACATATCTGCCCAGGGGGTCCGCAATGCACTGACTACATTTAAAACCCAGATTTCTAGACACCAGGATCACTACCCCTTTACTCTGGGAACTGGATCCAGCTGCATAAACTTGTCCCACATGCAGCCTTCTTAGCAGGTTAGCTTCAGTCTCGAGGAGGTGGGTTTCCTGCAAAAAAGAAACTTGTCCCCTGACTATTTGCAAATGTTTCAATATTTTATATCTTTTCTGATTATTGCGTACCCCCTTGACAATCCCAAAAGTTTCTAGCCGACCCCCAGGAGGAGACAAGAGTGGATTGGTAGTACTGGGCTTTGGCCTGTCAAATGGCCCGAGTACACTTATTGCACTCAGCGTTGTACGCTTGCCTATCAGCTGGCTTGCCAGATTCCACAGCAATGTGCCATAGGTTGTCTCTCATTTTAAGTTTGTGAAGGAGGGAGGGGGTAACCCAGGGCGTGCTTTGCTTTTTGGTGCGATTTCTAGTGAAGGGGGCATAGAGGTCACAGGCAATGTTAAAAGTGAAAGTGAAAAAATCCAATGCCTTGTCTATGGATGGTGCAAGCCTGATTGGGGACCAATCCAGTTGTGAGAGGTACAGTTTAAGGCGACACAGGCTACCTGGGAGTAGGCGACATCGATGGGTGGTTTGTGGTGTAGGTTTGCTGTTGGCAGCGGACCAAGAGAATATGACTGGAGAGTGGTCACTAAGTGAGTTGGGAAGTACACTGATATCGAGCACCCTCTGGGGTGGTTGGTATTGATGATATCCAGGAGGGTGCTGGAGCCAGTAGAGGGTTTGAATCTAATTGGGGTGGTGACAAGCTAAGACATGTCAAGGGCAGCAAAGATATCTCTGGTTTGGGGAGCCGTGGCAGAGAGCCAGTTGATATTCAGGTCACCAACAATTATCTGGGCCATTTTGGGAGGTAGGCCAGAGAGGTAGTGAGCAAGTGCCCGAATGGCGAGGTCTTGCTTTCTGAGGGGAATATAGGCAATGGTGAGAAACAGTGGGCCCTTACCAGGGTTGGGGGAGATTTTTAGTGTGAGGGCTTGCACCCCGTTATCAAGCTTGGGTGGTAGAAGTGCATGTTCAAGGAGGGAGTCACGCATGTAGACAGCACAACCACCTCCACGCTTTCTCACCCGATCTTCCCTGAAAAGGGTGTAACCAGGGAGGGAGACGAAGGAGTCAGGGGTGGATTTGGTTAACCAGGTTTCGACAAGTGCGACAATGTCCGGTTGGTGCAGAGTAACCCAGCATTGGAATACAGCAGCCTTCTTAAGGAGGCTACAAATATTCATAGAAGCTATGTGGAGTCCTTGAGCCTGGGCAGGCTTGTTCATAAGGTTGAGCATGGGGCCAGGGTTTGGATGAATGTTACCTGATAGAAGCAACAGGAGGGTGATTAGGCGCACCATAGCGTGGTAGTGATTGTGGCATATCCACCACCATCTGAATTCTGTTACTTAGCCAATTTCATACCCATTTTACTATCTTTGGACCCACTCCCCTGCTGCCCAGCTTACTTACCAGTCTTCTGTGTGGAACGATGTTGAAGGCCTTACTAAAATCCAGGTAGGCCACATCCACTGTTCCTCCCTGATCCACCTCCCTGGTAACCTAGTTGAAGAACTCTATCAGGTTTGTTTGGCAGGATTTCCCCCTGTAAACCCATGCTGCCTTGGTTCCCGCAGTCCACTGGTTTTAAGGTATTCCACAATCCTTTCTTAAAGTATTGTTTCCATAACCTTCCTTGCCCACTATCGAGGTCTGGCTTGCTGGCCTGTAGTTTCCTGCTTCCTCCCTATTCCCACTTTTGTGTAGTGGGACCACATCCACCCTCCTCTAGTCCTCCAGAACATCCCCCATATCCAGTGATAGATTGAACACAGCTGTCTGAGGCCCAGCCAGTTCCTCCCTTAGTTCCTTCAGTACCCTAGGGTGAACCCCATCTGGCCCCATTGCCTTGGCTACCTTTAGTTTTGTAGTTCCCTGAGGACTCTCTCCTCTGTAAAAAGGTTAGTGTCCACCTAATCTAAAATGTAAAATATGAATGGTAGATTTGTGTTTTTGATAAGGGTGGGGGCAGGGAAGCATCATGAAGAGAGATTGTTGGGACAAACTTCAAAGGGAAAAGTTGTTGTAGTATAGTATCAACATCACTACTATAGTACAGTATCTTTTTGTGACCTTGGAATTGCACTGCATCTTTTGGTAACCTTTGAACTACCCTACAACAAGAAAACTGTGTGTATCAAAATCCATACACAATAGTGGCTAACCATATACTATAAGGAACATTGCCTATGTATTGTTTTCATAAAAGGTGCAATAAAAAGATTTTTGCTGAGAGATCTAGTAATAAGGTAAGAGCTTGCTATCGGAAGTAATGTGGGGGGGTAGAACTTGGGGAGGGAAGGGAGAGGGAAGTAAGGTGCCTGCCCGGTGCCATGGCTTGGAGGCACAGGGAATGAATCCTCAGGATCGCAGGATCAGCTGCACAGGGGAGGGAGCTGGACATCATTGTCCACCTAGGGATATATGACCTGGCTAGGAATGGGATCAGAGCAGTGCAGGAGGAGTTTGTGGAGTTGGAGAGGGGCCTTAGACAAGTAGTATGCATGGTAATCTTGGAGGTGCTGCCTGTCTATGGCATGGGTGAGGCTAGGGTGCTTCCCACCATGGGATTCAATCAGTGGTTGAAAACCTGGTGTAGAGCTCAGGGTTTTAGCTTCATTGGGGACTGGGGGTCCACCTGAAGGGATACAGGCCTATACTGACGCGATGGTCTGCATCTGTCCAGGAGTTTAAATGCTCCATTGGCAAGCTTTTAAACTAGCCACTGAAAAAGAGCAGGGAAATCCAAGTCCCCCCCCCCCCAAAAAAAAACAGGGTAGTTAGTGAGGCAAAACCAAGATAGAGAAGTCGATAGGGAGAAGGACAGGAGTAAATGGAGAAATAGGCAAAGGCAGTAAGGACAGGGATGGGGCTAAAAGGGGTAAGGCCATCAAAAAATGGAGGGCAATGAGTACCAACACCTGTAGTCTGGGTAAGAAGCTCCCTGAGCTAGTGGCCTTGATGGAAGCGGGACACCTGGATATTGTGGCAGTCACAGAAACATGGTACACAGAGAACCATGACTAGGATGTCAACATACCAGGATACACAGTCTACAGGAGGGACAGGGAGGGAAGAAGAGGAGAAGGAGTAGCTCTCTACATAAGGGAAGGGATCAAAACAACAAAATTAAAGGGTAGACAGGGAGGAGAGGAGGCACTGTGGGTCAACCTGGAGACAGGAAATGGCACCACAATCCACACAGGTGTTATATACAGACCCCAGTCTCAGGGGGAGGAAATGGACAAGGAAATAATAAAAGGCATTGTTGTAGGGTGTGGGTAGACAGTATGCAATAAACAGGTATTACCATCCACTGAAGTGCATAAAAAACACTGGAAGCGTTTATCATTTTATTTCTCAGAACAGAAATAATAAACTAAAATAATAAAAGGACAAATTTACAGCGTAATAGCACTCTTAACATCCCAAGTACTGCCTACAGAGTGGATCCCTAGAGCCTTCTAGGTCCACCTCTCACTGTGTTTCCAATCAGATCAATGTCTGGCACAGGTCCTCTCTCTAGGCTGGACTGCACTAATATGCTCAGTGGAGAGCTTGTATACTCTTTGGTAAGGTCACCTGACTTGTCCCCTTAACTCTTTTACAAAAGAAAAACTATCTGGGTTAGTCTATATATCAAACGGTGACCCACCATACATTTTACCATCATATTTCCTATTGTTTATATGAAAGATCACATCCAAATCAGTTATGAAAGGCCACAATACCCTAAACTATGTTTACTTATGCACCACTATACACTGGCTCCCTCCTTAATCACCTTTAAGTGACAGGGAGATTTGTATATAGAGAGGACCGCAGAGGGCACTGCTCCCCTAAGTAGGATGCTGACTCATTTACTGGAAGCCAGGTAAGCAAGAAGACCCTGTTTAGTTTTCTACCTGGCTGTGTTATTTTGTTAACGACAGCCTCTACCTTTTAGTCTTTGAGTTCACTAAAAGTTTGTACGGCATCCCTATACTGTAAAACAAAAGAAAACAAGGATGAGTCTTTCTTTTAAACCCTTTTTAAACCCCTAGTTTTATTTCTATAGTACTAGAGGGAACCATTGTCTTTTGGTACCTCTTTATAACAAAAAAAAACAAAGGGTCTTATAATGAGCCCCAACACCTGCAAAGTGGGGCCCTTTGAAAGCCTAACTGGGCTCTGGGTAGCAGAGGACATGAAGTACCATCATTTAGAGACTTTAGTCTCATTTCTTTAACTAGTTTCTTTTGCAACCCTCTATTTTATTCTGAGGGTTGCCACACTTAAAACAGCATACTGCTTCAAAGGGATGTTCCTGTCTCTAATTTGTGACTTTCATTTTCCAGCACAGCAGCAGTTTGCACAAGAATTAATCTGCCGCTTTGATTTGGGTTTAGGAGCATTCTGGCAGCTCCTGTTTTATTTTATTACGTTTTAAGAACCCCATTGTCCCTTCCACAGAAGTGCTTGCTTCTTTTGTTTAATTTCATAATGTAGCCCTCTGTTATCAAACATTCTCTTCAGCACAGCCTACAGTACAGCAGACCCCTCTCTGCTGTTAAAGTAAATATCCAGGGCACCTTTTCCACTATCCACAGCATATGCATTTCAATGCTTTGTTTACATACATTCAGCTTTTATAATATACCAGGATTTGTAATACTAGCCCCATTTCTCTTAGGGAGCTTTTAACTTTATTTTATGCCTGAAGACATAAAGCATTTACTATGTTCAGTTGCAACTGCCATATTACCCTATAAAGGTGTATTTTTCTTCTCTGACCTTCGTATGGGACTTTGTGGATGAAAAGAAGAATAAGTAACAGCATAAGGTGCAGTAGGAAAGTAAAGAAGATAGTATAGTATTATCCTAGGTAGCCTACCTAAGATAGTAGAACAGTATAAGTATAAGAAGTACTGTTGCGCAACAGAAGTTTTGTATGATAAATGAGGAGAAGAAAAAAGAGACAGAAAAGTGTCCAGTAGTCCAGACTGGGTAGCCACACTCTGCCACAGGCATCCTTAGGATGGCAGAAAAAGGAGATATATTGTTGGTGGGGGACCTGAATATGCCAGATGTTAACTGGAGCACCTTTGCTGCAGCCACATCTAAGAGCAGGGTCATTTTCGATGCCCTACAGAGGGTATGCCTCAGGCAGATAGTGTTGGAACCCACTCGGGAGGGAGCAATCTTAGACCTGGTACTCTCAAATGGGGATGGAGAGAGGATCTCAAATTTAGAAGTGGGTAGCCATCTGGGAACAAGTGACCCCCAAACAGGGTGGTTCACGATAAACACAGCCATAAAGTCAAGTCATAAAAAGTGAAGGTACTGGACTATAGGAGGGTTGATTTTGTCAAAATGGGAGAGTGTCTCAGAAAAGTACTAGCAAATGGGCAAGAAGGAGGAGGAGTGGAGGAACAATGGGAAAACATCAAAACTGCCATCACGGCCTGTTGGCGTAGAGGTTGGATTTCCGCTTGCGACGCCAGCAACTCAGGTTCGGGAATGAGCCCAGGTCACTGGAGGGCCGGCCGGGGGAGAAGGAATGAGTGTCCTATAGACAGCTCTCCTTCTCCAGGGGAAGGGTAGGGGACTGGTCCGGCACCTGCTGGCTCCTAGCAGAGGCTGGGAGTATCACAGGATGCACGGCCCAAAGTTAACTGGGGAGGAGCAGACATCGGCGTATGCCATGATGTCACTACGCTGCCCCCAACAGAAAAACAGAAAAAATTGCTCGCTGGCCGCCGGATGACAGCTCTCCATTCCCTGAGTGCCTCCAGTACCTTCCCAGGGCCTCCTGTTCCTCAGCAGCATCCCCGGGCTCTAAGTAGTGTGTGCTGGGGCCATCCCCTCTCCCCAGTGCCCTTCCCCTCGGCGGGAGGGGGACCCGCCAGCTGGCGATACGCCGCCGATATCCCGGGATCGGCTGCACCTGAGGACCAGAGGAGGGCTGGGTAAGGCAGTGGGGCCGGGGGACTTGTGGAGCTTGAAGGAGTGGGGACCAGCGAAGCATGGGAGGCGGGGAAAAAAAAAAACTGCCATCACAGAGGCAAGAAGCCTTTGTGTGAAGCAAATAAACAAATCAAAATGAAGTAAACAACCACTATGGTTCTCAAAACAGGTGGTGGGGAAGGTTAGGCCAAAAAAAGATAGCATTCAGGAAGTACAAGGAAACACAGAAGTAGCAGGACAGAGAAATGTACCAGTTAAAGCAGAAGGAAGTGAGGAAGGCAGTCAGAATAGCAAAGGCCCAAACCGAGGAAAAGATAGCCAACTCGGTTAAGAAGGGGGATAAAACATTAGGGAGCGAAGAAAGACCAAGGAAGGGATAGTGAGGCTTAATAAAGGGGAGGGTGGGCAGAGGGTGACAGTGAAAAAAGAGGGATAATGAACAAATACTTCTGCTCAGTATTCAGAAAAGAAGAGGAGGGGGAGGTACCTGATCCAATCAATAGAAGCACTCTTAAGAAGGGGGTTAATACCAGTCCATTCACAGAAGAAAGGGTTCTGAAAGAACTCCTAAAACTGAAGGTGGACAAACCAATGGGCCCTGATGGAATTCTCCCCAGAATTCTAAAAGAACTAAGGGGAGAACTAGTGACACCACTGACTACCCTTTTCAACAAATCATTGGAGGATGGTGTGGTACCTAAGGGCTGGAGGAGGGTGGATGTGATTCCCCTTCACAAAAGTGGGAGCAAAGCAGAGGCAGGAAACTACAGACCTGTTAGTTTGACCTCAGTTGTTTGTGAAAATGATGGAATCACTTCTGAAAGAAAGAATTGTTGAGTACCTACAGGCCAGCGGGTCACAGGACCCAAGGGAGCATGGATTCACATTGGGAAGGTCATGTCAGATGAATCTAACAGATTTCTTTGACTGGGTGACCAAAGTAGTAGACCAGAGAGGGGCTGTGGACATGGCTTACCTAGACTTTAGCAAGGCATTTGACACAGTCCCACACAAAAGATTGATAAACAAATTAGCCAGCCTGGGACTGGGTCCCAGTGTGGTAGCTTGGTTAAAAAACTGGCTAGACAACATTACATAGAGGGTAATAGTAAATGGAGTCCACTCCAAATTAAGGGTGTTTACTTGCAGGGTACCACAGGTTTCAGTACTGGGTCCTGTCCTTTTTAATGTCTTTATAAGTGAAATTGCAGTGGGACGGGAAGGAAAAGTATGCCTTTTTGCAGATGACAGAAAGATCTGCAACAGGGTTGATACACAAGGGGGGGGCTGGAAAGGATGAGAAGGGACTTGACAAGGTTGGAGGAATGGTCAAAAGTATGGCAGCTTATATTCAATGCAAAGAAGTGCAAAGTAATGCACCTGGGAATCAAAAACCCAGAGGAAGAGTACACGATGGAGCGGGGGCTACTAACAACAAAAATGGAGAGGGACCTGGGGGTAGTCATATCAGATGACCTAAAGATAAGCAAGCAATGTGAGAAGGCAGTAAGGAGGGCTGGGGGATACTGAGATGTACAGGAAGAGGTATCCTCAGTAGAAAACAGGCAGTTGTCATCCCTCTGTACAGACAGTTGGTGAGACCCCGTCTGGGGTATTGCATGTAGTTCTGGAGACCCCATCTCTGCGAGGACATGGACAAGATGGAGGCTTTCCAGATGAGGGTAACTAAAATGGTGCAGGGTCTGCACCAGAAGCCTATGAAGAGAGACTAAAAGTGCTTAATATGTATATGCTCGAAGAAAGGAGAGAGAGGGGGGACATGATAGAAACTTTCAGGTACATCAAGAGAATCAACAAGAGAATCAACAAAGTCCAGTAAGTCCAGTAAGGTAGCATCTTTCAGAAAAAGAGATGTGCAAGAACAAGGGGGCACAATTTGAAGATAGAGGGGATGACGCAAGTGTAATGTGAGGAAGTATTTTTTCACAGAGAGGGTGCTGGATGCATGAAACTGCCTTCCTGAGAAGGTAGTGGAGTCAAAAACGGTGGGGGAATTCAAGAATGCATGGGACAGGCATAAAGCAATTCTGGTGGTGGTGGGGGAGTAGGAAGAAGTAGGCTGTTGGTTAACTAGGATCTACAGCTTATCCAACAGGTAGTGAAAAGGGCAGACTGGGTGGGCCAAGCGGTCCTTATCTGCCGTCAGAGTCTATGTTTCTATGTTTTTAATGTGGCTTAACTAGGCGGTGCAAGATCAAAAATAATTTTCTTCGAATGAATAGTAGAAAAAAGTAAATCTATTCTAGAATGAGAACCATTGTGAGTGATTCATCATCTCACAATGGTGAGTTCCTCAATGGTTACTGTAAAACAAAATACATTATTTGGTTAGAGAGGATGCTCGCACTCTCAACAGTGCACCATCAGAAACAGCAAAAGACATATTTTTTCCCATCAAGCTTTTTTCCCACAGGGGGTGTGTGGGAGGGCTATCAGCTCTGCCCCTGCCTCCTCTGACTGGTGCCCACTGCACCGACTCACCAGAGTTCCCTGTGGATCACCCAATGGCAAGACCAGGTAAGGGCCATCCTCCCCACCTCCCATATTCATAATCCACATTCAGGTGGTCAGCTAGTGGCATGGGTTTAGGGAAGGTAGGCAGGGCTTCATTAACCTGCACCACCCCTATTTTTCATTTTACAAAGTCACTACCCTCTACCCAGACAGGCAGTGATGTATATCATGGATAGGCACACATGCACCATGCCAAACCGGTGGCCCTCCCTATTATGTGCCACCACATCCTTCACTACCACTAGACCTCCACTTGGTGACACTCAATGGTGGGGTTGACACAGCCTACCCTCTGGATGAGGAGAGCAGTCCACCAGATGCTCATCCATCTGCCCCAGGCTGATCCTCAGTGACTCGAGTCTGCTCCTGAATACAAGTCACCAGTGTGGCAGAAGGTAGCACCACCTACCACTGTGCCACTGGGCTGGCCCAAGCAGCAAAATATTTTAAGAGATATAGTGTAAAACAGGAAGTGTGAAACTTAGAGCGAGCAGCCTTCTTGATTCTGGTAAAAGTAATTTGTTGACACAGTAAAGAAGACAAAGTCATTGATTAACTGATTTGACCCTGGTGCGGTACCTGGAGACATCACAAACTGGGATAATAATGTTTTAGCCCAGATACCTGAATTGACATGGATAAAACATTTTAAAAATATATTTTATGCAGAATAAATGGTAAGCTAATAAATCTCTAGGCTGTCTGTGGAAACATTTGTAATAATGGAAGAAATGTCAAAGGATACAATTGACTGGGCAAAATACAAAAAAGGATCCATGTTCAGATTGCATGCCAGCAAATGTTTGTAAAATTAAATCTGATTAGTGCACAGAAATTATGCAAATAGCCAGCCCGGTGGCACTGAGGGTTGAGGTGCTGGACGCCACACCTCGTGCCACACCAGCAGCCAGGGTTCGGGAATGGACTTGGGTTGCTCAGGGTTCAGCAGGGGTTCGGAAGGATCGAGCTTCCTTGGACAGCTCTCCTTCCTTGGGAAGGGGGGACAGTGCTGCTCTCTGTGCACAGGCAAGCAGCCCAGAAAGGGGTGGGACCTATGTCAGAGTGTGAGGCTGCCTCCGCAGAGGCGGAGCATAGCCACTCGCCTACTGGATGTTCATGGGCCCTGGGGAACACACAGTTGAAAAAATGGAGCTGGCAGGCTCTGTGATGGCATGGCTGCACCCGCACCAACCCTTGGAATCTGGACGCTGGCTTTCCGGGGTTGGGGAGAGAAAGTCAATGCTCCTGCCCCCTGGCCTTGTCATGAGGGGGACAACCTGTGGGGGATTCTCCGGCAGGATTGGTATGGGGTTGCCGGGCTGGAGAAATGAACTCCTCCGAGGGAGGAGCCATCACTGCCTGACAACTCCCAATAAAATTGCAAATAAAAGAAATTATGCAAATACTGGCATTTAACTATGCTTGCTATTGTTTTGTTCATTCTTTTATTTTTACTTGCTGTAACTTCCTAATAATCTACTCACTCTGTAACCTCCTGTGTCATACCTAATTGGAACGAAATTGTCTAGTGTACTTAACTGGTCATTAAAAAATAACCAAGTCAATGAACTTAATGTGAATAGATAAAAGAATCCCAGTGTCATGGAGAGGAAACATTATTTTTCCCATTTGTAATAAAGGAAGCCCAAGTGACATAAATAGGTATAGGCCAATTAACCTTATTTATAACCTACAGAAGATTTTCAGCAATGTGGTCTGGAAAAGATTACAGAAATGGCTCAGAGACAATAGTATTTTATCTGAGACCCTGCCCTTCAGGGCAGAGTGATCCTTAATGGATAATTGCTTGATTTTAAATCATTTAGCAGAGAAGTACAATGGAAGAAAGGACCAACCACTATACCTCATCATCGTAGAGTTTTCCAAGGTCTTTGATAGCCTGAATAGGGGAATTTTATGGATGGAAGTGACTAAAATGGGGGGTAGCGTAGGGTGCCTGAGGATCTTCTAGCTGTCATCATTGCATTACATTCAAATATTTGGTCTGAAGTACATGTTACCAGGAATGAAGATCTTTCAAAGAAATCTGAGACTAATTTAGGAGTCAAACAAGGGTGCCTTTTAGTGCCCACCTTGTTTAATATCTATTATAATGGTATGCTCCTTTATATGAATAATTATATTTTTTATATTTCTAAAATTAATGCTCCTCCATTTGTTGTACTAGCCTATGCAGACAACGTAATTCTACTTCCAATATCTAGACGAACTTCAGAGAAAAATAGAAAAAGTCTACTTCTTACGTAAAGAAAAATATGAAGCTTGACATAAAAAAAAACTAAAATCCTGGTGTTGGCACAAATTATATACACACACACACACACACACACACACACACATATATATATATATATAAATATTTATACAATAGGGGTGAGCATGCAATATTCATGATAAAACACATATTCTCACTGCAGTGGAATAACTGTCTGATGACACAGACACTGTTGCCGGAATACTCAAAGCAGTTCTGCATGGCGCAACTGGGGAACTGTGCCATGGAGCGACATTCAGTGGGAGCCATTGCATAGTGCAAGTGGCAGTGTACCAATGCGTAACTCTAATGAATGCCTGCACAAGGGCAGGGGCGTTCCCTTGAATATGGGGCACAGTGCGATATTCAACCCCCGACCCATGGCACAAGTGTGGAGCAATGGCCAGATGCACCGAGCAGACTTGAGCCTATAAATACAGACAGGAAGCAAGCAAGGGACAGCACTTGCACGGGGGAGGGAGGGAGGGAGAGGAGAGAGAGACAGAGAGAGACAGAGAGAGACAGAGACAGAGACACCCTGGAGAGAGTGACACAGGCATCCACAGGGGTGTGGGACAGAGGTGGCAGGGTTTGCAAGAGGGAGCCAGGCGGAGTGACAGGCACTGCCCCGCGGTGGCAAGTGGACCAATGGAGCTGGACGCCTGGGAGGGAGACAGGAAAACAGAGGCCATGGCCAGTGCAGCTTTCCAGATGGAAGCCATAATGAGGGGTGTGAGGAGGCAGGAGGCAGAGCAACATGGCCATGGAAGGGCCCATTGGTGGTATGCCTGGAACAGGTGGTACCGTCCCCACATCAGCTTTGAGAACCACACTGCTACAGAGATCGTGGGCTGGTATCACGCGAACCGGGGTGATTCTGAGGCAGCTCTGTGAGCTGTGCAGTGAGGAAATGCAGGCACCCACTAGATGGAGCCAATGCCCTCACAGTGGAGATGAAAGTGACAGCTGTCATGTGCCTGCTCGCCACGGGCACCTTCCAGAGACCAACAGGGGACACCACAGGCATAACCCAGTCAGCCACGTCATGCCTCCTCACACAATTCCTCAATGCCCTGCTGCCAGATGCTGCAGAAAACATCCATTTCCACAGCACACAGGCAGAGCATACAGCAATCATGCAGGAGTTCCATAGCGTAGCACGGATGCCTGGCATGCTAGGGACCATTGACTGCACCCATGTGGGCATTCGTATGCCACCTGGCCCAGAGGGCATAGCATACGTGAATAGGAAGGGCTAGCCCAGTGTCAACTGCCAGGTGGTGTGCGATGCCAGGGGGTGCATAACCAATGTCTGTGCCACACACCCTGGGAGTGCACATGATTCATTCATCTGGTACAGCTCTGCATTGTGCCATAGGTTCAAGAGTGGGGAAATCCTCATGGGCCACCTAGTGGGTAAGTATGGGATGACCATGGGCAGCTGGGAACAGCAGGGCATGGGGCAGGGGCTGGCAAGGTGGGTGCACTGGCAGAAGTGCCAGGGATGGGTAAGGGGCACAGTGACAGAGGACACCAGGCTAACCATGTATCTGTCCACACAGGTGACAGTGGCTACCCACTCAGGCTCTGGCTGCTCACCCCTACTGGTACCCGTTGTCCCCAGCAGAGGACCAGTACAATGAAGCACACGCCAGCATGCAGAACATCATTGAGCATGTGTTTAGGATGCTGAAGGCATGATTCCATTGCCTAGACAGGTCTGGTGGTGCCCTACAGTACAGCCCCTCGAAAGCCTGTGGCCTATTTCTGGCCTGCTGCATACTGCACAACATGGCCATTGACCATGGGATAGCTGTCGAGGCTGAAGAGGGGGACAGCAGTGAGGACGACGAGGGCAATAGGCTGGGGGTTGTGGGAAGCCTTCCCCTGGGCGGAGGGATCCCCGGCTCCTCAGGATGGCACACCAGCACCAGGACATGATTGCACAGGAGCACTTTGGTGCATGCAGGTAGGTGGAGCAACACCCATGCAGTGAACAGACACAATGGCACAGCACACGGGCATGGGTAGGCATGGCTATGGGTATGCACACACAGGCGTGGGGGTGGCAGTGCCACGCACACACAACACCACGCAGCACCGTACAGCAACGCATGCGCAGCGCACACACACACACACACACACACACACACACACACACACACGCAGGCACGCGCCCAGGCGCTAGCACATGGCATGGAGCAGATGCAGGGTGCCAGTGCACAGGCACAACCAGTGCTGTGCTGCTATCATCATGCACACACCACACAGGCCAGCGGACAGGTGGGTGCGCACACAGGCAGCGTGTGGCTCAACACACAGTTGCCACAACTGTGGCATGCACCCACACACATCACCCATGTGCACACAGGGCAGTGGCAGCAGACTGCAGACAGGGTGGAGTGCACATCGGGTCCATTGCATGAAACCATGGCCGCCGTGGACACAGGGGTGGCTGCACCAGGGCCGGTTGGCAGCCACTGGCTGCTCAACGGCCACGGGGGGCTTTGCAACTGCCCCCCAGGGGTTGAACTGCGGGAATGTGACCAGGTCCTTGCGGGGTGTGTAGGCTCCCAAATAGGCCTGCCCCAGGCATGCCTGGGATGCCGACAGCAGAGCCTGGCATCGATATTGAGGGAGTCACCCGATGCTGGGTTCGTGGGGTGGACAGTGTACTCTGCGGTGTCTGTGGCTGGTGGTCATGCCCTTTGGCAGCCAGTGGCACAAGGCCAACTGAGATCACATTGGCAATGCAATCCAGGGATGTGGTTGTGTCCTCCTGCAGGTGCTGTATGGCCTCCAGGACCTGCATGGTGCCCCTATCGTGCAGCTCAGCTGTCAGGCACGCCTCTGCATGAAGTGCATGCACCCCAGCTATGAGCAGCACCTGCTGCTCCACAGAGGTACCCAGCAATTGGGTGTGCTTTGTCAATGGGTTGACACCCAGGGGTTCATGGGCATGCTGCCATCCCACTGGTGGTGTACGACTGTGCTGCATGGCACCTGCTCAGGTGGACATTGCACAACAGGGTCCCCATGGGGTAGGTCACTGTCTGGCACACCAGCAGCTGACTCTGCATCCGGCCACCCAACATCCCCAGCCGTCTGCTGCTGCTGCCCCTCCGGCCTCTGTGAGCTGGCCAGCACCTGAGAGGTTGCACCACCACCACCCAGCACCACTGTGGCTGTGCACATGGTGGCACCAGGGGCAGTGGCGGGCAGCTGTTCCACCACTGACAGGCCACTGGCTGCACCACCAGTGATGGTGGTAGGTATGGGTGTCTCCCCCATGACACCACCCATGCTGTCCAGGATGATGGTCATGTTGTCATCAGTGTCAGACCCGGCCCCGATCTGTGTCTCCACACAGAGCATGCCATGGCTGGAATCCTGCTGGAACACAGCCAGGGCCTCATCCAACACCAAGACCAGGACATCTGGCTGGACGGCGGTGGTGTGCTGCAGCCGATTGGGCCCCTGGATGCCTATGGAGGTGGATGGCTGGTCCTCCAGGGCTGGGCCTGCCCTCATGGCTGCCGTTGTTGCCTCTGCCACTGCATGCTGGTGTGCCAGTGCTGTAAGAGAAAACAGATGTGTTAGTGCTGCCTTACCGGAACCCTCCCCAGGCATGGCATACATACCATGCAGTGATGGGCTCCCTCATGTCTGGAAGCCACCACCCGGCACACCCTCAACAATGCTGCACTGCATGGTGGCCACCCCCATCTCCTCTTGCACTGTGAGCTGTGGCACAGCAGAATGGCCCCCACCAGTGACTGTTCTGGCAGCCCGTATGGCCTCCACCTTTTCCTTGATCTGGCATTTGTCAGTGCCCACCTTCTTTCTGCACTCCTGCACAGACCGCTGATGGCTGCCCTGCTGGTTCACAGCCACTGCCACCTTCACTCAGGCCACAGCCCTGGCCTGTGGCATGCCAGTGGCGCCACTCAGCAATTGCTCCCTGTTGAGGTAGGCCTCGAACAGGGCATTGGCTTCCGCCTTCATAAAGTTGGGCTTGTGCTTGCAGGCAGGACCATGCTCCTCAGTCTCCTCATGCTTGGACATGGTGCTACCTGTGGACATGGACATGTGTGTTACTGCCTGCAGCTGCCCACCCCATCCACCCTGCTGTGCTGGCTGTTCCCACAGCAGGCGCAACTTACCTCAGATGGTTGCAATACTGGTCCATGGCCTGTGTTGTTGTGCGGCGCCTTTATAGCGCATCACAAGCAAATGAGCTGTTGCGCAACAGTAATGACATGCTAATATCCCCAGTGCACCGCGCATTGGCTGACTATCGCACACTTGCTCCTTGCACAATGGATTTGCTCTGGTGCATGTCATGGCGCAATGCTGTGACAAGCGCAGTGTGCTGCCCACAGTACGCATGCATCATGGCCTGTGCTACTGCCTATTGTGCACTGTGCACTCAGAGCGCTATTGGGACCATACTGCCTAATGCGCCATGGGTCCTATAGAGTACAGGTGCTATAAGGCTCATGGTGCACTATGAGCTATGACCGCTATAGTGCCTGAGTGCTATAGGGCCCATGGTGCACTATGTGCTATGGCCCCTACAGCACTCAGGCGTGATGGGGCCTTGGCACACTATGTGCTTTGGCCCCTATAGCGCTCCTGTGGAATATGAGCCAGGTGACCCCTGACCCCTGACCTTACCCTATTCCCACTTGGGACCCCAGCTCCACATACCGGGTGGGCTACACCCATGCCACACATCCACGATGATGCGCGATTGGTAGATGCTGTGCAACCCTCCATGAGGCGCGCATCCCACTTACGTTGTTCACGTGTGCTACCGGCCTCCATCTTGGTTCAGCAAATCATATTGGGAGCATGGCACGGTGAGGGGTGCGACGTGCTCATAATAGGAGCGAGGTGGAATTGGTGAACCTTGTGGCTCAGGTGCAGCCACATGCATCCGGCCTGTTTGGACAGGAGCCCCTGCAACAGGCCTGGACAGATATCTGGCTGGCCACTGCTGCTGGCCTTGTCCAGGACACTGGAGTACATCGGACTGGTGAGCAGTGATGCCATAGGTACTGCGACCTCATGCGGAGGGACTCCAAGAGCCTGAGGATGCTGCAGGCACATGTCCACAGGGGGGCCATGCCACGGCCAGGTAAGTTGGCACATGCTGCTTCTGTGCCCAACCACTGTACCGTGGTGTTGTCTGGGCTACCTGACATACCCTGTGGGGGGGCACTGTTGGCATGTGCCATGTGGTGTGGCATTGCTGGCCACTGGGTGCACTGTGCCACTGCCCTGCGGGTCATGTCAGGCTGGGGCGCACACTGTGCACAGGGGTTGGGGTGATGGGCACATGCTGTGGCTGTACTCTGATGTGTGCCTGTCTGTGTTCCATTCCTAGGGCCTGAGGATCGGTGGCATGCCAGGACAGCAGGGGTGCCTGGCGGGCTGCAGCAGGCTGCTGCGGGACATCCGGCTGTGGGAGTTGGCCCAACTGGTGGAGGTGGAGTGGCTGTGGGACTGGTGCATGCAACACTGCAGTGGGCAGATAGGTACTGTTCTCTTCCTGTACTCCTTACTGGGTGGTCAGCGGGGGTGGGGGTGGCCATGGCCACCTGTGCCATGTGCCATGTCAGTTGTGTGCAGCACACTGTGTGGTGTGCATGCCACTGTGGGGTGGCCTTTGCACATGTGTACCAGCTGTTGATGGGATGGGTGTGCACCTGGCTGCCACCAGTGCTGCTGTGGTGCTGCTGCAGTCCTGTGCCACCTGCCTATCACTGAGCAGTTAGATTGGCCCTTGGGCAGTGGTGTCCACTGCTGTGCACTGTCACGGGCATGCTGGGATGTTGGCAGCCATTGGCCCACCAACTGTGGGTGGCCAGGGTGTCATTCCAGGGGAGTGTGTTCCCACTGTCTGCTGCGCACAGTGGAAGGGCATTGTTTCTACGGACTTGCACTGATCACCTGTCCATTCCTTTGTCATAAGCATACAGAGGAGGTCATGGCTGCCTCTTTACTGCCATCTATTGAAGCAGATAATTCTGATTACTTCAACTATGTTGGAGGTGGCCCAGCAGACATGAAGGATGGTGCTGCATGACAGGCAGCGTTGGAGGCACCAGGTGGCGGCAGGCTGTGGCTGTCCTTAGCTGTCCCTCAGTGCATCCCTCTTACCCCTGAAACATAGAAACATAGAGTTTGATGGCAAATAAGGAACGCTTGGCCCACCCTGCCATCCCTTCCCCTTCCTTCCCCCGTCCCACTGTACAGTCCCTGTCCCCTGTCCCCATCCCTCACTCTCCTACCTATTCTCTGAGTTTATGTGTACATAGTTCATTTAATACAGTTTATTTGCTTAACTGCCTGTGTCTATGTTTGCTTTGCAGCTGGTGAGTTGAGCCATGCTGCAGTAGCGTGGTGGGTGTCTGTGTGGTGTGCCTGTGTCATTGTGCAGGCTGTTCATGGTGGTGCCCTGCCCCTTGGTTGGTGGCTGTGACTTGGGGTGGCCATGAGCTGGCTGTCCAGGATGTGTGGCATGTGTGTTGGGCACCATGTATCAGGGTGTGGCTTGCCGTGGTCTGGGTGGGTGGGGGCATGCCATCCAGTGGGGGGTTCCAGTGGCAGCTCACCCTTGGCTGTTGGTGCCACCTGTTCTCTGCATCCACTGCCCTGGCACGGGGGTGGTGGCTGCCTGTCTGTGCCCTGCAGGTGGTGGTCACCTGTGGCCCACCACTGTCCCCAGCTGGGTTCCATTGCCTCACTGCACTGTCCCCCAGCTGCTTTGCTCCCACCAGTGCCTGGGGCTGGTCCTTCTGTGCCTTGTCATATCTCCCTTTGCTTCCTTGTGCATCTCTGGTAGCGCTATGGTGCAGGTCTGGTTGCTCCCTGGTGCACCTCTGGCTGCGCCATAGCACATCCCTGTGATATTCAGCCATGTTGAGCTGATGCATGTCGCCGTGTGCAACCGTTAAATATCACAGTCACTGCGTCATGGCGCATTTGTGTTGCACTGTGCTGGAGTTGTGCTGGCCTTTGGCGCATTTCTGAATATCTGGCCTTGTGAGTTTATCTTCATTTAATAGTGTCTATGTCACCAAGTGATAAACCAACAATTGTGACGTGTGCTTCCCAAAATCTCAAAAAAAAACACATGCCGGTACTTGTCTTTAATTCAAGAATGCTAAATCAATTCAAAGCACCTGAAAAGTTTTTATAACCCTGCAATATCCCATGCAGTTCATAATGCTGAATTTCTCAGAAGAAAAACACTCCCATGTCCCACAGACATATACATTTATCTGGTTTCTGTGTATCCAGGAAACCAGCATGGCAACCAGAAAGAAGATGAATGATTGTATTACAATCAGACAGTGACTCAGACTGAAACTGACAAAGTACTGAGCTGCCCCATATCAAAATCAACGTCAGAGAAACTTCAGTTATTAATAAACATTATATTAACTTAATATGTTTTGTTCAAGCAGTGCCGTAGCGGCTGAAATCAACCACGCAGTATGGTATACACACAAATGGAAGTTAAAATGAGCAATCCAAAAGAAATGTGAAATAAATGAAACACACAGTGAAAGCATTAATAAACAATAAAATACTTGTTGAAATTCTAGAAACATATATATAATCGTGCTCAATAAATCCAATACAGAGCCCAAAACTGTAACATTGTGTAAATACTCCACATGTCCGTGTTGCTGTACAAGCCCTGCCTCCCCCCACAAAATAACCAATAACATAGCATGCACATCGCACAACAAACATACCTATCCAAGGAGAACACTCAGTCACAACCTAACTTTAATATACACATGCAACTACACTTGCTAGGACCAAATAACATGCTGCTGAACACACAGAAACAAAATAAAACCGACAAACCAGAAATACTTGCAAACAAAAAAAGGTAAACATCGCAAATAATTAATATGGGCCCTATTGGATAAATCGCACATATGATGTGCAACTTGTGGTATATGGCAAAACTTAGCACTCGTGCAGAGTGAACTGAGATAATATCACTCTGCACTCATGCTAATATTTGTCATATACCACAGTCGCCCATCATGTAGCCCCTATATATATATGTATATATATATAATACAAAATCACACATGCCCCCACTATGCAAAGCATCATGGGCTGCATATGCAAATCACTACAGAATATTATGCTGGTTCAACTTTTAGCAAAAATGCATGGTGCCGAAAAACCTCTCACACACTTAGCAAAGGGTGCCAACAGAAGACATGAACGCGTTTCATCCTACCAGGACTCAACAGTATGCCTCATCTGTTCGACACCCCAGTGGAATGAACCAGCTACCCTAAGACGAGGCATACTGATGAGTCCTGGTAGGATGAAACACGTGTCTATGTCTTCTGTTGGCACCCTTTGCTAAGTGTGTGAGAGGCCTTTCGGCACCATGCATTTTTGCTAAAAGTTGAACCAGCATAATATTCTGTGGTGATTTGCATATGCAGCCCATGATGCTTTGCATTGTGGGGGCATGTGTGATTTTGTATTTCTTTGAAACTTGGCTTCCCGGCCAAATGCCCTTTGTGGGTAACCATTGCCTCAGTGCTTGAGCACAGAGGTTGTCATATATATATATAGATATAGATATACACACACACACACACACACTCACACACATATATGTATATATATGTGTGTGTGTGTGTATAAATATATATATATATAATAACTGGTCAGCAATTTCTCTCAATGTACTGACCAGGTTGATATTGTCCATAACAAGCAGCTGGTTGTTATGACATTCATGAGACATGCCAGTCAAACTATGCTGCTGCCTCATTGGCCAGCATTCTGTATGTGGGAGGGGCCAAACAGTCTCACAAACTGCTGGAGAAAAATTGCTGGCCTGTTATTTTAAAAAATAAAAGATGGGGAGGGTGTTTCATATGAGAATTTAATGCACACCCTTATTGTGGGATGCTTTGATAAACCGCCCTCGGGGTTTATATAGCATCCCACAACTCGACTGTGCATTAAATTCTCATATAAAACCCTTCCCCATCCATTATTCTCTATAAAATTATATATATATATATATATATATATATATATATATATATATTTATATATCATATGTGTGCATGTGTTTTGAATCCAGAAAGTCTTGAAGTAGTCACTTTCATGATTATGTGGGAATTCATTTTATATATAATAATACTCAGGGGAAAAAAATCACTTGATTTGGGTTATGAATAATGTCAACAGGAGTACTGAAGCAATACTGAGTTTTAATAACAAGTCTGGGGGAACTGTATTAAGGGAACCTTGTGAGCAAATTAGGGCCAGAGTAGTTACAAAAGTTGCATATGGGTGTGAAGTATGGGGAATTTCTATGCATACAGATGTTTAAAAAAACCTCTGGATTCCCTTTAGAAACATCTGTTGGGACCACTGATGCCATGGCATTCTGCATCATCAAGACAAGAATTAGGAATTCACCAGACTCGGGTACTACCTGATAAACAAATGACCAATTCTGGTTTACAGCAAACATAATTTTGAAAGGCAACTTCCAAACAAAGGAAACGTAGAAATGGTGGAGTATTAAGGGAAAAATTTTCCACTTTCATTGATTTGGGCTATCATTAATAAACATATCAGTATGTCTACTAGATGGGTTGGGGATGGTGCTGGCGCATGCTGCCAGAACCAGTGGATAGAGATGGAAACATTAAATACAAAAAAAAATTAAACACATTGGGATGCAGGTATCTTTACAATTTTTCCTATTTAGAACAATATAATTGAATTAAGTAAAGAACTGTGGCTCAAAATACCCAACTTGAATTAGCTTTAATCAGACAGCAGGAATCATGAAAATGGATGACAAGAAATTAGCAAAAAGATCCATATGGAATATTACATAATAATTTTAAAGAAACCTGAAGACAGGAAATTATTTACATGATTTAGATTTGAGTACTAGGATAGCAATTTTCTAAAATATAGCTATAATATAAAGAATCCTCCTTCTCCATACTGTAACTGGGGTTCAGCGCTTCCAGATGATTAATATCATCACTCTATAGACACAAGGACAGTCTTTCCTCCCCATCAGGAGAGAAATAATCTCTAAGCTTATTCTTCCATCATTTGATTATGCAGATGTGGTCTATAGTTTTGCGCAAAAATCCTTCCTTGCCAAATTAGACCCTTTATTTCATGCCTTCTGCTGCTTTGCCTCTGATCTTCCATTCCACTCCCATCATTGCTTCCTCTATCATGTTGTCTTGTTGCCCTCACTCACCAACCAATGTTTGGTACACTGCCCAACCTTTATCACCAAGTTTTGGTTCAACACCTTTCCCCCCTATCTTTAATCCCTACTAGCCTCAGCTCCTAGTACCGGCTACTCTCTGCACTCACAAGACCATCACTCCTTCTCCCTGGCCACTCCTCACTCACTTGCTGGGGAAATAGCCTTAGCCCATCAGCTCACAGATCTCTGAAACTCCTTCCTCCTCAATGTACACAGCCTGCCTACCCCACTAGCTATTAAAAAGTACTTCAAGCACCTACCTCTCCCCCCATGCAAATGCTTCCACCCTCCCTAAATGCTCCCTCCAGCCAATGTCTCCACCCTCATTAAATGCTCCCTCCAACTTCACTGACCTTACCTTTCATTACCATACCTGTCCCCACTCTACATGCACACTCCTGGCTGCACATTTCCTGTGCACTCTTGCTTGTATTAATTCTTCAAGCCTCACTAAAGATAGGTTGTGCAGTGCTATTCATTTCTGAGGTTGTCATTGTACACAGTTACATGAGCTATTAGGCCTTACTTCTGATTGAGATGTATCTAATGTTTATTCTTTTGTATTTTTGCATATCTCTTGTTTATAATCATGTATGTATGCGGTGTATCCATTGCTGTCTTACTCCTGCCCCGGGTCGCACCTGGAAACAAGCATTGGCTCAGTGTGCCTTTCCTGGTTATCAACTTTTAAATAAATAAATAAATACATATTGTGATGATTTACACAATGATAATGAGTCAACAAAATTTGTACTTGGGTTTTCAACTTGTGAATACATATACATCTCTTCAATGGCTGTTAAGCATTTTAATGAATCTGTAAGACAAATGTACCATTACTACTATGATGGCTTTTTTAAGCCATGAAAAGATTACAGTGCATGTGACAAGGTTTGACAAGACCCTTTTCCATTTGTTATTATAGAGAGTTGAAAGCAAGGGTATAATTTTTCCTTTCCTATTCTGCCACTTGTCTGTCTCTTACCTGTCTGATTGTGCAATCAGGAATTGGCCACTCTGATGGTCCCACAATTTCTCCTGTTATCTCCCTTCATTCACTTGCTGTTTCTATTCTTTCTTTCTCCCCTTGCTTCTCTGTGGTTAAAAAAATATATGTGAATCTGTATGTGAAACTGGGATTCCTTGGTTTGCAAATGCATATAATTATATTATTGAAATGACTGCAGAAAGTTATTTGGGTTTATTAGAAAAGATTACAATTTAGAACACAGGGAGTTGACCTTGAGATGCATTTTGACTTCCACAAGCTTGTTTACAAAATTGTCAACAGGAAATCAGCTCTGGAACAAAATGTATTTTTTTTGAACCTGTTAAGACTAGATGTGCTCTTCAGGCTGCCCTCAGGAAGGAAAATTACAAAGTTTAGATGTATTTTGTGAAAAACAGGAGATGTAACATACAACAGCAGGATGCAAAGTTTGAATTGCCAGGCAAAAACATCTTATATAATCAGAACAATGTTTTTCCAGGAAGAGACTCAGTTGGATGACTTTTTTTTAGTGCCTTTAAGAAGAGCTATCCTGTACAGTTTAATTTCTTCTATTTTATTGTTACTAATAAGAATAAAATGCTATTCATTAATTTTATGACTTCTTCTGGACTTCCTATGTTTCCTGAGGTATGCCACTGTGACAGCTAGTTTTAGAAGTAGGATTTATGTCATGCACATTATATGCCAGGAGTTTTCTGCGTGGGTACTAGACCTGGTACCAAAGAAACATAGAAAAAAGGTATGGATCACAACAACAAGCCCTGGAATGATTACCAGAAGAATGGCAATCAAACTTGAAGCATGAACAAAAGTACAAACTGAGAATGTACAGCTGACACTAGTGATGAAAGAAGAAGAACAGGCAGGGACAGAACCTGAAAGCATGTCTGCCTTCTTCAAATGGAGGGATATACAACAAAGAGAGACTTAGAAATAGAGAGAGAGAAGAGAAGTGAAGAGAAGAGAAGAGAAGAGAAGAGAAGAGAAGAGTAGAGAAGAGAAGAGAAGAGAAGAGAAGAGAAGAGAAGAGAAGAGAAGAGAAGAGAAGAAAAGAGAAGAGAAGAGATACATCAACAGGAGCAGCGATGGCTGGATGCCTTGAAAGCTATCAAAGCTGGAGCATCCAGTACATGTCCATCAGATCAACAAAGCACAAACAACTTGAAATACATTAAACTTTTTAGTTGTGTCCCTCAAATAATATTAAGCATACTAGACAACTTTTGAAAGGGTTGCCAGAGCCTGCCAGTGGCCCAAACAGTAATGAGCAATCAGGCTGGTACCCTGTCTGGCAGGTGAAGCCCAGCTTGCTTACAGTAATATGGACACTGCGCAGTCAGAGAACTATGACCTTGTGAAAAAAGAAATGTATTAAATATATGACATCTCACAGATTACCAACATATCTGCAATTAAATGGTTCATCAACATCTTTCCTACAGACATGCAGCTTTGGGTAAAAGAACACTGACCAGAAAGTGGGGAAAAGGCCATTTCTTTGGCTGAGGACTATCAGATGACCAGACAGACATCGCAGCAGTGAAGTAACAACCAAGGAATGGTAAGACCCTCTTTTCCCAGTGTAACTCCAGATCAGATAAGAACTCTGATGGGGTTCACAAATCTGCACCCAAAAACTTTATTTGCTATAACTGTAATAAGACATACCATATTGCAAGAAACTGCCATGAAAATAAGAAGGGTAACACTGGAGAAAATTTGGCCTTAGCAAAATGGGGCAAGTATTTAATAGATATTGAGCTGTGAGGTAAGACTATGAAGGGACTTACAGATTTGGGACAGATCCTGGTGGATATTGAAGTTCTGGGAAAAGACTGTGTAAAAGGACCAGGTACTTGGGTCATCTGCATCTATGGGGAAACACAATACTATCCCACCAACAAAGTGACTCTGAACATTAATGGGGTATCACACCAAATGAAAGTGGGTGTGGCACCAAAGTTACCTGTACCTGTGATTATTGGAAAATACTTTCTAGGAGTTGCTACATTAATCCCAGAGGGAGTAAACCCTGCTGTTTCAGCAGCTGTGATAACAAGAACACAAGAAAAGAAAATCTCAGATGATAAAGAATCTTTTCCTTTTGGTGACTTTTATTTGGACTTGTTTGAGCCCAGCTCCAAGATCCAGAAGTCCAGGCAAGAAAGAAGATACCTGAAAAAATAGCTGCAACTAAAGACTGATGGAAATAAGGGGTTGATATATGAAAATGCTGGAACTAAACTGATAAGTGATTGTGATTTTGTTTCTGAGTGAACTAACAATGTTTCTTTTACAGGGTTATTTTGAGCAGTGGGGGTGGAACAAAAGCAAGGTGAACCAATGTTTAAAAAATGTAATGGGCTACTGCAAAGAGTTTGTTTTCCTCCACAGACAAAGGGACAGATATAACAATTGATCATACCAAAGAAGTATAGAACTGAGATATTCTCCTTCCCCTTCCCTTTCCAGGAGGCAGTATAATACAATGATTTAGGGCTCTGAGCTGCAAACCTGGAGACCTGGGTTTGAATCCCAAGACCCCCACTTGCATACTGTGTGACCCTGAGCAAGTCATTTAACTTCCTTGTGCTCCCAGGTCACTCCTGGAAACAAGCTTTGGCTTAGTGTTCCTTTCCTGGTTAAACAATTTTCCCCTTCCCCTCCCATTACAGATAGCACATGATAGTCCTGTTGCTGGTCACTCGGGGAGGGACCGCACCCTTGCCAGATTGATGCATATATTTTACTGGCCTGGGATTCATGAGAATGTTGCTATCTATTGCAGTTCTTGTGCTGAATGTCAGAAAGTAGCACCAGTGACTAAAAAAGACAAGGTGCCCCTTGTACCCCTACTCTTGATAGATGTGCCTTTTGAGAGAATTGCAATGGATGTGGTTGACCCCTTAGACAAAAGTGAAAAGGGTAATCGATTCATTTTGGTAGTATATGACTATGCTACTCAATACCCAGAGGCAGTTCCAATGCGTACTGTCACAGCCCCAAAAAAAAAGTTTCAGCAGGGTGGGCACACCTAAAGAGATTATTACTGATCAGGATAGTAATTTTAGTGCTGCATTGCTATAGGACCTGTACTGACTACTAGACAACACTGCCATAACAACCTCTCTTTATCACCCTCAGATGGTCTTGTTGAGCGTTTTAATCAAACCCTAAAATGTATGTTAAAAAGGTTTGTGAAAGGGGAAGGGAAAGATTGGGACCAATATTAACCTTGCCTGCTTTTTGCTTACAGAGAAGTGCCACAAACATCAACAGGTTTATCATATTTTGAAATGTGTATGGTAGACAATCTAGAGGGCCACTAGATGTAATAAAAGAAACATGGAAAGAAAACACAACTCAGAAAGAAGCTATTACATCTTATACGTGTGCACTGAGAAAGAAACTGGCAAAATATGTTGAAACTGTCCACAGTAATCAGGAAGAAGCCCTAAAATAGCAGAAGGTGTATTATGGCCATGGGGTAAAAGGAAACGTTTTTGAGCCAGGTGAAAAGGTCTTGTTACTGTTACCCACTACAGAAAACAAACTATTCATGAAGTGGCAAGGCCTTATAAAGCAATTAGCTATACTGGCACAGTTAACTATGAGACCGAGACACTGACAGGAATAATCCTACCAGATATACCATGCTAACCTCCTGAAGAAATGGGTCGGAAAAACACCAAAGGTTGCTTTGTTAGTATTACTAGAAAGAAGATATTGATATAACTTACGACAAACTGTAACTTCTAATGGTATAAGGTGAATGTTTCATTATCCATGGAACAAACTGCAGGAATCTGTAACTTGGTAAAGTCATTTAAAAGTACTTTTACCACAGTGTCAGGCAGAGCAAAAGGGGTTGAGCTTGTAATAGTAGCAGAGAATGATTCCCTATCAGACAAAAAGACATACAAATTACCAGAGCAGTTAAAGAGCAGACATAGTTAAAGAAATACAAAAAATTAAAGAGTTGGGTATTATTCAAGAATCAAAAGTGCTTGGTCATCACCAGTGGCGAATGTAAATAAAAAAGAAGGGGGAGTAAGAATCTGCCTTGATTTTAGGAAACTTAATTGTCCATGTTTGACAGCTGTCCCATGCTCAGGATAAATCATTTGGTGGACAGACTGGGATGTGCCAAGTACATTAGTACCGTTGGAGCCAGATATTCAAAACTTAGTCCTGGGGCAAAATTAGCACTGCATGACATACAAAAATAGCCTGGAACCATTTGCACGCTATATTCAAAGGATTAGCCCTGTTTTATTTTATTTTATTTATTTATTTATTTATTTCTAGGAAGTACCATTGAGCCAAAGGCTCTTTTTACAGAGGTTCCACGTCATAGTAATACATGGGCATAACATCATTTACAACGGTTACAAGTACATAAGCAGATACAAAGAGGTTCCATGCTTAGAAAGACATGAGTACATCAGGTTACATAATTACAATAACAGGGATTACATAAGTAAAAATATACAGACACATAATTTTAAGCAGGCTAGGTTGACAGGTTGTTAAGTGAACAACTTGAGAATCTACAGGATACCGAGTGCATTAGGTAGGAAACAGAGGATGATACAGTCTGTAAAATAATTATAACTAATACTAAACGGAAGGAGGTGAGAACTTGATGGGCAGCAGTTCTTTTGTCTTAAGTGCTAAAGAGTGTAGTCATAAAGGAGGGCTAGACTCACTGGGGGAGGGAGTGCTGAGGCTGGGACCTGGAGCCTACTAGGGGAGTGTTAGTTAGCAGGAAGAGAGGAGAAGGCAAGGGTGCAGGTTAGAATGAGGGTAGCAGAAAAGAGGAGGGAAGAGTGTGGGGGAGTTCAGGTCTCACAGTCACAGTTCCTGTTTATGGTGAGGGCCACTTGGAGTTTATCTTTAAATGGGCCTATTTTGTCCTCTTTTGTGATGCCTAGGTCAAGCGTATTAAACCAAAGTGGTGCCCTGTATTCGTAGGACCATTGGCCTTGTGTGGTTCTATGAAAAGGGATGCAGAGGGCTGAGTTGTTTGTACCCCTAGTGCATCTGATGGAATTAAGTCGGCTAAGGAGGCTTTGCAGGCCTGGGGTGGTAAGTCCTAGCACAGACTTCTTGACGAGCATACATACTTGATACTGGAGGTGACTGCAAAGGTTGAGCCATTTTGTTTGAGTGTACAACTCGCAGGTGTGAGTGAGATGGGGTACACCTAGGACTAAACGACATGCTTTGTTTAGTGTTGTTTTGATAAGTTTCAAAGCAGTTTGGGAGGCAGCCCCATATACTGCTAGACCATAGTCTATCACTGAGAGGACTGAGCTATTTACAACAGTTCTGAGTGCCTCAGAAGTTAGGCCTTTTCGGTGTCTGTACAGTAATCCTAGTTTTGCATTTGACGACTTTGCGACTGCGTCTATGTGTTGGTTAAATGAGAGGGTGTGGTCCAGTGTCAGTTGTAGGTATTTAAATGTTTGAACCATGTCCAGGGGAAGTGTTCTGATTGTTGTGAATGTAAAGTTGGTGAGTGAGGTGTTTGTTATGTGATGATGCGAATAACATAATAGTGTATGGTAGAATGCCATTGAACATGGAAATCCATGCTCCCAACAGCGTTGTTGTGCTTGCCTCAGTGCGTCATGATCTTGTTGTGCTGCACTGGGTACGTCACCGGTGCAGCACAACAAGATCGAACGCATTTGCGCATGCATGATTTAAAAGCCGTGTCGGCGAGGGAGCTAGTAGCGGTGGAGCGAGTCTCAACACGGAAGCCAAGTAAGGCATGATTTAAAAAAATTCTGCTTCCATTCACTGTTTTGAAATGAATAGACTCCCCATACACTATAAAAGATTGTCTATGGGGAGTCATTCACAAACAAGGATCTTCTCGGATCTCGAGGTATCCTTGGCAACGGACGACCTCTCGAGCTTCGCTCTTGAGGTCCAACGTTGCCAAGGATTCCTCTCGATCGAGAATATCCTTGTTGTGAATGATTCCTCATAGACAATCCTCTATGTCTTAGTTTTTTTTATAATTGAGGAGCAGTTTTGACTAAAGGAACCAATGCTCAGCCACAGTGAAATTAGCCTGCATTTGCTTTTCTAGTATGTAGGGGCAAGAATTACATGAATATAGGCTTAATCATTTGAATATACAGTAGCATGCAGATGACGGTGTGCAAACAGGGCCTTGAGTGCAGTGCCAACATAGCCTGGCAAATAAGACAGCTCTAAATATAGCAACTGGGCAGTGCAAACTACAACAGCAACCCAGTATACACAGATGTGGAGTAAGGCAAAGGCGAGCTATATGGCCAATGTGTGTGTTTTCAAAGAAGTAGATTCACAAAAACTGCAAACAACAGTGCAGACTAAATACTGCAGAACACTGCTATGGTTCCGACAGTTTTGCATGGAGCAAACTTGTTTGACCAGTGTTCACATGTTTACCTGGTGCAAAATGTTGCTATATTCAAAAGTGCTATGCAAATGAGTCTACTTAGGCAATCTGTGGGCAAACAGCCACATTAGCATGTCATTATTGCCTGATTTGCATGTAGTTCCATGTGGATTGCCTGGCACTATTGCAGGGTGCACACAGCTCCAACTGTAGGCTGGAATGGAACTACAGGTCGATAACTGCAGGTTGGGTCTCCCCACAACACCAGCTGTGTCTCAGACTGGAGAAACATGTCAGTAGCTGCAGGCTATGTCTGTACACATCAGCAGAGTCTAGTGTGTCCCAGCGGACTAGCACCACAGCCACGGATGCTGGTGCTGCATGCCATGGACATATTGTAGTCCCTGCTACAGTGCATAGCAGATGCTACCTTCAGTGAGGGACACAGCAATGCCTATGGTGTGTCAGGCATCAATGACTGCTGCTTTCCACACAGTGACAGGACCAGCTGACACGTGTGTTCTGATAGTGGACACCACTGTCATGCTGTCCTGTGTCCCACATATGCTGTGCCACTGGCATGGTATACTCACAGTAACATACACATGGCTGGCTGTGTGTGCCATGGTGCCTGTACAGATGTGAGGTATGTGCTGGGAGGGTGACACATACCATCAGACATGTACACCGGTGTCTGGGTATTCCTGACACTGGAACATGTGCACTGTGGAGGTGTCACCAGCCTTGTGGCAAAACCTCCTATAAGGTGCAGCCTGGCCACCTGTGCACCCTCCCCTCAACACCCTCCAGTTCCCCAGTGCTGCATTTGTGTGCTGGAGTGTGCTGGTGTACCCCAATGGGGGGACTAGAGGTGTGTTCTGTATAGCTCCACTGCCAGTTATTTAATACTTTCATGTGACTTTATCGCTGTGTTGACTGGGTAGCCACAGTGGGCCATGGCCCATATTCAGAAATAACCCGGAGCCACTACATGTGATGATGCAGTGTACAATACATACTTACAACATACAAAAACACACAATTCACATGTAGCAATGCAGTTATTTTGCTACTACAAGTGGAGTTTTAGCTCTGTTGTATAATGTGCATGATTGTTAGCTTCCAACCAATGTTGAGGCACTGTAATCCACAGTGTGGGTGCCTGTGCATATGCAGCGACCCAGGGTGGCCGTTCGCCCTTGCTACCTCCTCATAGGCTGCATACAGCCTTGTTTACTGTTGCTGCTGTGTCGATGGCCCCCATCCTTGGTTTGCCAGGAGTTAAGACTACCTTTTGATAAGTGCTAATTTGTGCCACTCTACATGTTACGCTAATGCACGTTGTGCAGCACTATAGTTTTGAATATACTGTTGCACTTGAATGCATGTCCCCACTCCTCACTTTGCACTGTGCATACATTATCTTTTAGGGCTGGTTCTAACATGTTGCGCTGGTGCTATTTGGCTTTTTGAATATAGCAATCCAACACAAATGTGGCACAATTGTGCCACAATCAGTTTGGGGCCGGTGCAGCATTTTGACTATCTGGCCCCCTGTTCTCACAACAGTTTCTGGAATATTACCCCAGCTAAAGAATCCAGAAACAACACTACATTATCCACTCCAGTTGGATTCTGTCAGTTCACAACCATGGGCTGCATCGGGAGGGGAATCACGAGTTGCAGAATAGAGGTGGTGTTACCACTCTACAGGGCACTGGTGCTCCCCTACTTGGAGTACTGTGTACAGTACTGGAGATCACACCTCAAAAGGGACATAGAATCAACATGGTGCAGAGGAGAGCCATGAAAATGATTCAGGGACTGCACCATATGGCATACCAGGACAGACTGAGGGAACTCAACATGTACTCCCTGGAACAGAGGAGGGAGAGGGGGCAACATGACTGAGATGTTTAAATACATGAGGGGTATAAATAAAGTTAACATTCAGGAGCTTTTACAATTGAAAGAGAGTGAGAGAATGAGAGGGCATGACATGAGGCTGAAGGGAGGGAGGGAGGTTCAGGAGTAATACAAGGAAGTTCTTCTTTACAGAGAGGGTGGTGGACCCATGGAATAGCCTACCCAAAGAGGTAGTGGGGGCCAAAATGGTGAGCCAGTTTACGAATGCATGGGATAGACATCAAGGTTGCGTATAGAAACCCAAAGGAGGGGAGGGTGAATAGCACCAGTTTGGTTCTTGGGCGGACTAGATTGACCTTGTGGTCACTTTCTGCTGTACTTTTTATGTTTCTATGCTGCTTGATTTACATGGTGTGCCTGCTACATTCCAACAATGCATGGATGTAATTGTAGACCCTTACACTGGTTATTGTGCTGCTCACTTGGATGATGTTATGGTGTACAGTCCAGACCAGAAAAGCCACCTGTAACACCTACAAGCAGTTATCCAGTCTATCAAAAATGTAGGCCTGACCATTAATCCTGCAAAGTGTGCATTAGGGATGCAGGAAAGCAGATATTTGTGTTATATTTTAGAAAATGGAGACATAAAGCCAGATATTTCCAAGATGGGCACTGTATCTAACAGTTCCTCTCTGTAGATTACGTTTTTTACCTGTGACTAAATAAAATAATATTTTTCAGCATACTATGGCATCTGAGCTTGCTTACATCCAACTGTAGTCACAGGTATTAGCATGTAGAGTGCGCAGTTTTTTTGGGTGTCTCTCCTTTTAGCACATCTGTCTCCTTCAGAGACCTGAGCAGGACTGCCTCAGACCCTTCCTTTTTTATGGGAATGTTCCAGTACAGGTCCTAAGCTTTTTGTCTTTCGATTAGTTTGGTTGTGCTTACGCAACTGGATGAGATGTATGCTTGTGTGACTTTGATACATTGTGGCAATTCATCTCTCTATCCATGGGATATACCACCCTGTAGGGGTATGATGCAAGGAATCCTAGAGGAGGGTCCCTCCACCATAGGTGCCATGGGAAATTTCTTTGGCTAAAGGTAGCTTAGGAAGGAGCCCACTGGAAAGAGAGATGAGATGCTGGGGTGGATGGCAGGGCAACAAAGAGACAAAACCTGGAATAGTCCAGGAGATGTGGCCTTTTAGGGCCTGATGTGGGAGTGACATAGTTGCTCCACCAATTGAACCTCAGGCTTAAAGCCTTCCCATTCAATTGTGCTTATGCAACTTGATGAAATGTATGCTTGTGAGACTTTGATACACTGTGGCTATTCGCCTCTCTCTCCGTGGAATATACTACCCTGTAAGGGTACAATGCATGGTACCCTAGAGGAGGGTTCCCCCCCATAGATGCCATGTGAAATTCCTTTGGCTAAAGGTAGCATAGGAAGAAGCCCAAAAAGAATACCCAAAAGGGTGTTGAGCATTGAAGAGGCGAGAAATTATGAGATATTTAGACCGGAAATAAATGTGATGGACATAGATAGGAAAGACAGGAGAAGAACGAGAAAAGGTGAGGACAATGAATGAAAGGAAATTGACAAGATGCAGAAGGGTGGACTTCCTAAGGAGAGAGGGACTAGCTGGGGCCACCATCCGACTCCATCCAACAGCGGAACCTAACTAAGGAACCTATGAAAGCACTAACCCTGACTAATATTATCACCATTGGCATGGAGGAGAGGAAAAAAACCCTTTGAGGAGGAACCCTCTGGGGATCCAAGGCATAGGTTGCCTTCCTTAAAGGCTGAAGGACGTTTTGATTAGGGACGGCACCACTACTGCAATTTAAAGTAGAGAACAAGGAAGGAGGAAAAGTCCAATTTTAGAGGAATCTCTCGCTCTGACCTTCTAAATGGACAGCTGACAAAGGATGCAAACAATGTCTGCAACTAGACGCTTCAAAAGCAAGAGAAGAAATACGATGATGAAAGAGGCCGTGAAGGTCTGAATGGTTGAAGGTGAGACATGAAATGAATTATGTGTGATGATGGAGATGAAGCCTGCCAGCCCCTAGCAAAGGGGCAATAAACATGAAGGCATGTCTGCGAGTGGAAAGCAGGTAGAGTCGAGGAAGCATGGACCCGAGAGAGTTATGCTTGAGTGTTCAATGTGAAGGAGTAGACGCATATAGAGGTCATATAAGCCAGGGATACCCAGATGCGTGCATGAGAAGATTGATGGTGATAATAACCACAGGAGTGCAGCAATAAGGGGTATGCTCGATTAAATTATGTAAATGAGTAGACCCTGAGGTCAGACTGAGTGAAGGAGAACCAGACTCAGGCATCTGGACACCATATGGACTAAAGTAAGAGGAGGATATGAATAGGAAAGGTGATGACAGGATAGGGAAAAAACTCAAAAGAAAGCAAATGTTATAGAAGGAGCAGAATGGAGGGAGGAAGAAATGGGAGGAGGAGGGCAACAAGTGGAGTTGACAGGGGCAGGCACCCCTGACAGTGCAGCATGAAGTCAGGAGCTTAACAACGAATGAGAGGGTGAGGGGCACACACATCACATAAAAGGCAAGGTACTGCAGGTTGGAACCAAAGAGCAATGAATACCTTAAATCACCCAGAAGTGCAGAAGCTGAGAAATGGATGATGGTGAGAGAGAGAGAGAGAGAGAGAGAGAGAGATAGAGAGAATGCAGAGTGTGAAAAAGACCAGCCGATGAAGTGGGAAATTGATAGAAATAGAAAGACAAACAGGTGGTAGTCCGGGAATGAAGGGAGAGGATTAGCAAAATATTCAGACAACAAAACTGCATGAGGAGCAGATGGGGAGAATAGGAACATTAGGTAAATGGAGCCATTGAAGATGAAAGATGAGGAGGGACCAAGGCAGGCTGACACCCAAACAGCTACAGTGGCCTAATGCCCATGTAACGATGGACCAGGGCAGACCAGCCCCACAACAAAACTAAATGGTAAAAACAAATAGAACACACTCAATATCCATTCACTGCAGTCTGACAGGGCCCCGTGGAGGCCCACCCACAGTCAGCAAAGGGAATCCTTGAGCCTGAAAAGCCTGCAGCCATGGGCCCATCCACAGACACTGACAAAGGAAGAGAGTCAGAGGAAGAGGCAGAGTCAGGAACAAGCGACTGAGAGGCAACCCAAAGAGACACGATGAGGTTAGGAGAGGTGCACAAAAGCAGCGAAAGCTGCAGCAACATAGCCGCAGTGCTGAGGGAGGTGGGAGCTCTGTTTCGAGTCAGGGAGCTGGGACTTCCAAGTGATGAGAGGAAGCTGACAGAAAACAGATATGGAGAGGCAGCAGCAGGCAGTAGAGACTGGAGGAGCAGGGAAACAGATCAGGAGTGGAGGAAAGGCATGAAGATCCACTGGAAGAGGATGCAACAGAGAGGAGGGGTGGGTTACATCACCTCTGGAAGCACCAGCGAGCACACGGAGCCAGAGTCAGAATGCCAAAGCAGAGAGGTGGCAAGAGAAAGGGATGTTTGGGCAAAATCCACAAAGTACAGGAAAGGAGCTTGTGATGAAGTGGGGGGGGGGTGACGAACTGGGGGAGCGGCAGGGAATAAGGACAAAAGGGGTCAGGAATGGAGAAGGAGAGACGCAGATGATGGCCACCGATGGCGGCAGTATTGGAGCCCAAAAGAAACAGGCAGCAGGGAGGAGCCACAAACAAAAGAGCAATGGAGAAAGGTGAACAATGGAGAGCGATCTGGTGGTCGGAGGTGACCACTGGGACAGGAGTAGCCCATAAGGCCAGGAGCGAGGAAGATCGGTGCCTCTGGCTGCAATGAAGAGACAAATCCTGGAATAGTCTAGGAGGAGAGGCCTTTTAAGGCCAGATGGGGGACTGACGTAGTTGCTCCACCCATTGAACCTCAGGCTTAAACCTTTCCACTGTATTAGCTGTCAATCACTTATAGTGGCAATTCTCGACAAAGGATTGGTGCTGAAAAAGACATCAAGCACACTGCCAACATGTATCTCAGAGTGCATCAAGCATTTCCTCCTGTGACCCTCTGGCTTCTGCTTGCCTGTTCCTAGGCTCAAGGGTCCTCAACATGGTGATGTCCATGATGTTACAGAGCATGGATTGTAAAGTTATTTATCTCAGTAGCCTCCTTGCCAAGATCACTAGCAGCCAGTTTTCATGGTTAGTCTCCATGGACTTTTAATTTTTTATTCTTTGTTAACCAGGTAAGACCCACTAGCACAGATGTCTTTTTCCAGGTGCGATGTGGGAACACTGGGGTGGTTAAGTGACTTGCTCAAAGTCTTACAGTATGCAAGTGGAGGTTGTGGGAATCAAACCCAGGTCTGTCTGCTGGATGTACCAAGCTCATTCAAATCTCTTTACTCTAACCTTTAGGCTATATTGCCAGCCCCAGAGTCAGTGTGATGGGAACATCTGTAGAAGTGGAGCTGGATGTTGGGGAACTCTCCATCTTTGAGTGCATGGGGGTCCTTTAGTTGGTGGCTAGGAGCACAGGAAAAGATCTGCTGTGCTCTTGTTTTCTTCACTACCTGTTCCCCAACATCAGTACCAGGTATGGGACTGTAGGAAGCAATTGTGAACCAGCTCTGAGCCTCCAGTGGCTCAAAGGTAAGCCCATCACGGGATGGTTACAAGTGCCTATGTCACAGATGAATTAGACAGGCCACAGGACTGATAGCTGGTTGGTGACAGCCTCTCCTCTAAGTGTTTATCATTTACCACCACTCCATGCCCCCCCTCCCAAGCCAGTTCCTTATCCATCTAGCTATGTCCTCCCCAAACCCCAGGTCTTTAAGGTTTTTACCAATTTATTGTGCTGCTCTGAATCAAAGACATTGCTAATGTCTAGATAGAGTATGCCAATGACCCATCCCAAATCCACTACCTGCATCACTATATTGAAGTAGTCAATATGGTTTGTATAGCAGAATCTCTTCTTCATGACGTCATGTTGCCTTGAGTACCGCAGGCCATTGGCCTTGAGAAACTCCATTATCTGCACTTTCAAAATGGTCTGAAGCAGTTTTGCCACAACAAAGGGGAGACTCACTGGTCTGTAGTTACCTGGGTCTCCCTTGTCTCCCTTAATGAGCAATCTAGCATCCACCTTTCTCCAATCTCTGGCTACTACTGTATTCCTGTCTCTAATGAACAACTGAAGACATCTGCCAGAGGCAGTAAGTGCTCTTCTCCATTCTTTCAACACCCTCTGGTGTAATCTATTTGGGCCTGGGAATTTGTTGGGTTTTAAAGCATGAAGACCTTTGAAAACCCTGTCTGCAGACACCGGCTCAACCTCTAGCTTCTGTTCTCAGATCTGAGCTCTAGCTACTTCATAGTTCGGCAGGAGATCATCATTTTCTTTTTTGAAAACCGAGCAAAAGTAGTTGTTCAGGACATTAGCTTTTCCCTAGTCATCCTCTACCTAGTCCATCACCCTTGCCACCCTTGTAATGCCCTCTTTTTTTCCCTTTTCTCATTGATATACCTGAAAAAAGCCTTGTCATTGACTTTCTGTCTCCCTGAGTTTCATGATAGTTCTACCTTGTAATTTCCAACCATTCCCCCTTGCTTTTTCTAAAGGCCTCCTTTTCACTCCTAACTCCTTCCTCAAATCCATTGAGAACCACATTGATCTTTTTCTTCCCCTGTTCTTCCCAATCTAAGACAGCACTTGGTGACTTCCTGTATTTCCTTCTTTATGACCTTTCATTGTTTCTGCACCCTCTTCATCTGCCCCACACCACTGAGTCTCGCTTCAAGGAATTTCCCCATTGTCCCCAAATCAACCCTTCATAAATCCTTCTAAAATCTGGAACCATTGTTCTGTAATTCACATTCCTGTTCCACAGAGAGATTCTGAACCATACCAAACTCTGGTCACTTGTTCTGAGGGGGCTTTGACTGCCACCTCTTTGATGAATCCTAGTTTGATAGTAGCAGGATCAAGATACTCTACGTTCTGGTTGGTTCCCTCACATGTTGGATGATCCCCTCCTGGAGGATGTCTACTAGGCCCTGGCTTGTGGCACTCCCAACCACAGGTACACTTCAATCAATATACAGTAGATTCAGATCACCTGCCAGGATTACACTCCCCAGTGCTACCACGTTAACTCCTACACCAGAGATTCTATGCATTTGATGTCCAAGTTAAGTCAAGTGACATGGGAACCTTAATTTTTTTGGACTGGGCTAGATGTATCATCTTTGTACAGTTGTATACTGTACAGTTTGGGATTTCATGAAGTGAAATACTTTTCATGCAGATATCCTGGTGCCAATGCACTACCTGTCCATTCTTTGTTTGTTGCAAATTTATTCTTGGGTTGCTGGGAGAAATTGGTCATCTTAAAGATGCCATCAACAGGTTCCTAGGACAGGTGGTGCACTGATACCATTTTATTGATGACATCTTGATTGTCTGAAGTGGTACAAAAGAATCATCTCTGGAATTTATGCAAGAAGTGAATGACAATGAATTTAGTATCACTTTTACAGCAAAAACTGATGATAAAGAAATGGAATTTCTTGATTTAAAGTTGATATCTGAAGTGGGACAAAAATTACTACAAAGGGGTTTTGCAAAGTATAACAGATAACAGTATACTCCACACTACTAGTGCCCACTCCCCTGGCCTTATTTCCTTTAGAGTTCTTGCAGCTTCACCACAACTGTTCAGAGGAAAGTGACTTTTTGGAACAAGCCTAAGAGATGTATAGTAGATTTGAGCAGAAGGGATATGCCAGGGAATTACTGGATGGAGCCCTGTTGAGGGCATCCAGTGCTGACCAAAGTAATCTATTACAAGAAAGGCAGATAGTAAATGATAGTAATGATGGTGTCACTTGTGTTTTGGAGCATAACTTTGTAGCTCCTAAAATCAGACAGGTAGTGAAGTCAGATTGGTCCCTTTTAGAGCACTGTAATATCCCAGGCCTTTTCAAGGATCCACCCAGAATTACATACAGGAGGGGAAGAAATTTGAACGATATTTTAACACACAGCCATTTCATTCCAGAATGTAAAGTTGGTCCCATTTGGCTACCATCGCATTCTGTTGGATTTATGTTACCTGAGGGAGGTGTATTGCATGCCCCAATGGAATATCTTGGAAAACTTTTTTTTATTCCAGAATTAAATGTTAGAGTGGATATTCGTGAGTTTATCACATTTTTGCATCTTTTCAGCTCCACTGGACATCTCTGTTTTGGTTAGTTACAGTGTTTACTAGGGCCTAGCTTCTGGCGCTCTTCACCACAGGTACACTTCAGTCAATATACTGTAGATTCAGACCACTTGCCAGGATTACACTTACCAGTGCCACCACCTTTCTGATTTACCTTTAGAGAGCCCTCTCACCTTCATGTATTTGGTTTTGGGGCCTGTATGTCACCCTAAATCTGATGCTCCTGCTCCTCCCCACCAGCAGCTATACTCATATTGATGCACCACCTGCTTTGCCACCAACTGATTCATCATCCAATGTGCAATGCCCTCCCTTACATACAAAGCCACCCCTCCTCTCCTTCCTAACCTAGCCCTCTTGAAGATGGTGTATTCTGAGACTGACATGCCCCAGTCATTGTTAGAGTTTGCCCACATCTTCCTGATGGCTATGATATCTAGCTTTCCCTATTCTGCCATTGTCTTGATGTCTCCCATCTTGTTTCCTGGACTCCTGGGGACAGATATTCAAAACTTTGTTTGGTAAGCAAAGTGATTGCCCCCTGTTTGCCCAAGGTTTGCCCCCAAGCACAGTATTCAAAGGGGGCTGTGGCACATGCTAAAATGGTTAGTGTGTTCACAAAACAATAATGTATTTGTTGGGCAAAGGGAGGGTCGAGGACAGGAATCATGGCACAGTACAATATTTAGCACAGTAGCACTGCACAAGGGAAATCGCGTAGGTCACCTTGCTCTGAACAGTTACCACTGAGAAGAAGCCCAACTTACCCTGGGCAACCCTAGTGGCCAACAGAGCCACTACAGTCAACAATCATGTTGGTGGTTGCGGGAGCACACTTGCTTCTTAATGCCTAGTGGTCCTCCACACTCTTATCCCTGTCCCCATGAATATAAAGATATCCCTGGTGCCTAGTGGTCCCACCCCCAACCCTCCAGCCACTGGCTCCATGTGAATAAATAAGTCCTTGGTGCCTAGTGGTTCATCCACCCTCTGTTCACCAGCCCCATGTGAAGAAAATAAGTCCCTGGTGCCTAGTGGTCCCCCGGCCCTCTGATCACCAGACCCAAATTATATCATATCTTCCCTGGCATCTAGTAGCACCCCCCCACCCACCGATCTCTGCCACCATACCAGCATAATCTTTCCCTGGTGTCTGGTCACCCCCCGCACCATGGGACTGACCAACCCTCCCTGCCACCACCCCTTAACTTAAGAGCTGGTGCCACAGGAGCCCATACGGTGACTGGCACAGCCCTCCTCTCACTATGTTGGGAGCTGCCGTATGCAATGACAGGGAGTGTGCATACTACTGTAGACATAGCAGACAGTACACATGCTCCCTTTACAACACAGGGAATACACGCTCTCTGTCATTGCATAGGGTGGCCTCCGAGATGATGAGAGGAGGGCTGTGCCAGTCATCATATGGGCTAGTGCGACACAAATGCGTAAGATATGGAGGGTGGCTGTTGGGCCAAGATCCATGTTGAGGCAGTGCTACTTGACTTTGCACTGCGCCAGCATACTCCTATACTCAGTTGGATAGTGTCGGTTTGCTATTCGACTGAGTACAGCATCTTTAGAGTTTTGGGCAATGAGAAAACACAGCGCAAACCTTTGTGCTCCGCTTTGCCCATTTTCCAATATCTGGACCCTTACATTTAAGCTAGACATCTTCCAATGGAATAATAAGCTCCTCTCCTGCCTATTCTCTTTCACCCAACAGTCCTCCATTTTCTCCCAAAGCATGACACCCCTTTTTCCTTGGACACCCTTTTTTCTTTGAACCCCCCTTTTTCCTTTGGATGATCAGTGTTTACTTTCTCTGAATGGGGAGAGCTTGCCTGATCGCCCCTAGATGTAATGCACACTGGTTCTCTCCCACTGCATCCTCCCTCTAATCAGTTTAAATGGCCCAGGATAAAATCATCAAACTTTAGTACTAAGGCCCTAACTCTCTCTAGTGTTGGAGGGAGGCTATCCCACATTTATAACCTCCTGTCCCACCAGAATTGTCCCCAGTTCTCACGCAAATGCAGATCCTTCTCCCTTGCACTACTCCTTCAGCCAAGATTATTCTTTATAAAACACTGGCCAAGGCGGACATAAGGGATATAGGGCAACAATTGTTAGTAACAGCAGGATCATCAGCCTTAAAAATCAGAACAACTGTCGCCTATAACCAGACTCATGGAATAACACACAATCTAACAGACAGATGAAAGTGTCTACAAAGAGGAACACCTAGAACATCAGTAGCTGCCTTAACCAGCCTGAAACATAAAAACATAGACTTTGTTGGCAGAAAAAGATGGCTTTGCCTATTCATTCTGTTCAAGTGTTCCCTGCCTATTTTACATCAGCAGACCTGATGTGGTCCCCGGTGACCCTCTCCCTCCTCTGTTCTAATATACACCTATGCCTATCCCATGCATGCTTGAAACCCCTTCCTATTCTAGCCTCCACCACATTTGCCTGGCAGTCTGTTCCAGGCATCTACCACCCTTTCAGTGAGGAAATATTTCCTCACATATCCCCTGAACTTCCCCCACTCAGCTTCATTTCATGCCCCCTAGTCTTGGTGCTCATCCTCATTTGGAAAAGACTCCCATCCTGTACCCTGTTCATCCCTGTGAGGTACTTGCAGGTCTCTGTCATGTCACCTCTCACTGTCCTTTCCTTCAGGGTGTTGTACATGTTGACATCCCTCAGTCTCTCCTCATAGGGTTTTCCATTCAAACCTTCAGCCATTTTGGTTGCCCTCCTCTGAACCACCTCCACTCTGGCTATGTCCTTTCTGAGGTGTGGTCTCCAAAACTAGACAAAGTATTCCAGGTGGGGGTGTACCCCAGAATGATACAGTGGCAGCGCCACCTACCTCGTCCTGCTAAAGATACCCTCTCTACACACCCCTCATCCCACTAGCCCTGTCCACTGGCTTTTCACACTGCATTGCCACCTTGAGGTCCTCTAATAAAATAACTCCGAGGTCCCTTTCCTATCTGGTGACTGTCAGCACCTCTCCCCATCCTAACTCTGCACCTGGGTTCCTACTAGGTGCATGGTTTTGTACTTTTTGGCATTGAACCCCAACTGCCATGACTTTGAGCAATTTGGAAGTTTCTGTAGATCCCTACGCATTTTCTCCACCCCCTCCTGACTGCCCACCCTATTGCAGATTTTGGTGCATCTGCAAACACATAATTTCCCCTCCAGCACTTCTGCAGTGTTCCTTATGAAGGCATTGAAAAGGACAGGTTCCAGGACTCTCCTCTATGGTATTCTGCTGGTCACTCTCCTGTCCTTAGCACGAGTGCTATTAACCACCACCTTCTGCCTCCTATGCATTAACCAGTTTCAAACCCAGTCACCAGTTTGGACCCCACTCCTAATCTTGCTAACTTCCTGTTTGGCCTCCTATGAAGAACATTGTCAGAAGCCTTGCTGAAGTGCAGATAGTCTACGTCCACTGCCCTCCCTTGATCTATTTTCCTGGTCACCCAGTCAAAGAAATCTATCTGATTCATTTGGCATGACTTTTCCTCCATGGATCCTTACTGCCTGTGGCCTTGCAGCCTGTTAGATTCTAGATACTCAACCAGCCTCTCATTCAGTAGGGTTTCAATTAAGTTCTGGCTGGCCCATAATTGCTAGCCTTCACCCTGCTACTGCTCTTTGCAGAGGGACCACATTAGCCCTTCTCCAGTTCTACAGAACTGCCCCTGTTTCCAGTGAGCTGTTGAACAAGGCTGTCAGTGGGGCAACTAGCACTTCTTTTAGCTGTTTCAGTACCCTGTGGCATATCCCATCTAGTCCCATAGTCTTATACACTTTCAGGGCAGTGAGACCTTCCAGGACTCTATTCTCTGAAAATGGACTAGTGTCTACCTCCCCCTCCCCTGGTCCTTGTTTTTCCTTGATTGTCCATCCCCTCCTCCCTTTACTGAAGTGCCTGTTTTAAATGTCTGCTTTTCCTTGGTTTCTTTTTGCATAGCCTCCCTGTTCGGCCTTTCTAATCCTCATTATCCCTCCCCTTGCTTTTCTCTTCTTGCTTACATATCTGAAAAACAGTCTTATCCCCTTTAACCACCTCCCTAGCAACATATTCTTCTATCTGCATCTTTGCACCCCCAGAACACCTCACCTACTTTCTTCTGTCTTGCTTGACACACCTCCTTGCCTTTCTTCCTCTGTTTTTCATTGTGCAGCTTGAATGCGCCCTTTTTTTACTTTCACCACCCTTGTCACTTCTTTGGAGACCCATAATGGTCTCTTTTTCCTTATATTTTTGCCTACCAATGTCACACAGAGGTACGTTGCCCTAATTATGCCCTCCCTTATTCTTCCCCATTGTGCCTTTACTCCCCTTCCCTGGCAATTCCCGCTCTTCAAGGCAATTTCTGAGGCAGTCTCCCATTTCCTTAAATTCAGCCCTCCTGAAGTCCGGGAACCTCATCCTCATGTGGGTCACCTCTGCTTCTCTTTCCTTATGTTGAACCACACTGTACGTTGATAACTGGTACCCAGGTGACAGCCCACTGTGACGTTTGCTATCCTGTCCCTGTTATACCTTATCCAACACTGCCCTGTTCCTCTTAGGTTCTATAATTAGCTGCCTGAGAAGAGCCCCATGTAGGGAGTCCAGGATGGTCCTGCTGCTTGCTGAAGTTGTAGCTGGAAGGTTCCACTCCACCTCCCCCTTACTGGCCATCCTCTGTACACTATTGTACCTGGCACAATAGTGGTCCTAGAGATTCTCTCTAGGATGATCCACAGCACTTCCAACCCCTCCTCACCGTGGAGCACATGTACCTTGGTGGCCTTTATTCCATCCTTCACATATAATGCCACCACTCCTCCCTGCCCTGTCCCTCCTGAATGGAGAGTAGCCTGGTATGCCATGTTCCAATCATGGTGTTCTGTGCACCATGATACCATTATGGCCACTAACTCCAGGTTAGCCTCTGCCAAGATAGCCTGTAAGTCTGGGATTTTGTTTCCAAATCTCCTGGTGTTGGCACATATGGCTCTCCACACCTTCTCACCCCCTGCTTAATGCCCTTTGTCATCCTTCCATTTTTGCCTGCATTGATATCCAAAGCCCCCTCTGACTCCCCATTCTCCTGTTTTGCTTGCTCCATTCCTGATCCCCTTCTATCCACTTTCCTCCCCTACCCAAGTGGTGTCTTCATTTTCTTCCATCTTGTCCCAGTCCCTTTCCTGTGCTTCTGTTCTTGGAGTGTTTTTACCCCCCACCTCCCTCTTTTCCTATCCTTTTACCATCTAGGGAGCAATTTTTGCCTCCCTCACTTTTCCTGCTGCCCCCCAGCTAGTTTAAACACTCATCCAAGTAGTATCTAAACCTCCTACCAAGGACTGTGGTCCCTTTCCTAGAAGAATGCAGATCATTTCCCCAATAGAGAGTCACATCTTCCCAGTATGTCCTCAGTCCCTGATGTAGCCAAAGCTCTCTTCCATGCATCATGCCTTCAGTCAGTCATTAAAGGTGTGCAGTACCCTTGCCTGTCCCCTGCTTGTTACAGGTAACACCTTGGAAAAATGCAAGTAAATAAACTTGATGAACTCCAAAATATGTCCATTGAAAATTCCTTCTTTACTGTGTAACTTCACACATCTTATAAGGGGTGACAGTTTCGTGGTGTCGCCACTTCCTCAGGCTCAGCTGTGTTTCTCTGTTTAAAAATATACATAAAACAATAATAAATATCCCGTATTAATTTCACTAAAAATCTTTCTTATGTTCCCCTTCACCACACATAATCACTCTTTTAGTTCTTTTCACCATGGTAGCATTCTCCACTTTCACTCATCTGATCATCATAATCATGGAATATGGACTGTACCCCTGTTCTCTTTCCAAATCACCATTTTCTCTATATTGTATTACTGTTTTCCATTTTTTGAACCTGTAAAGCATTCCACTGAATTCATACAATAAAGTAATTTGCGAATTACCTTATCTTACAAGTTATAGTCACCCAATTATTTCACCTTTCTGAACTCTTCCTTTTCAGGAATTCCATCAATTTCTACTAATAATACATCAATTCATTCAGCATAATGCATATATCATTTGATGTCTATATATTATATTGTACACTTCATTTCATATACATCATATGTCACTGATATTTATATTCTGTTCCACTCTGTACTTTGTGCTCACCTATATGTAACTATATAATTGATGCTTTGTTGGCTCAAAACTCGCCATATTCTTCCTTTTTTATTTTTGTTCAGTTCATCTTTTCTGACTATAAATACAAAGCATCCACTTTTTAGTTAGCTGAACTTAAAGTGATATTTCAAAGAAGTATCTTTTCATTTCAGAGGTACTAACGTTTATCTACTTCTGCGACACAGCCAGCCAACTCCCACTGTAGTAAGGAGCGGATGCTGGCTGCACATGCACAGTTAAATACTGCATTGCGGTGGGGGAAACCTGACATCATGAGTGATGTCACACTGCCTCCACTGTGCAGTGTTGCTAGAGCTGCCAAAAGGAAGAGGCAGCATGAGTGCATCCATGTGGCTCAAGGGGAAATGATCTTCTGAGTAGCTACTTGACCAGAAAACACACATACCAGCGGTTCGCCCTCCCACCCAGGGATAATTTTCCCTTAACATACAACTTGTCAAAACATTTTTGTTGTTTTATTTTCCTCTCAGTCAACCACTTGGCTAAATAATTTATCTTTCTTGTGTAATTTTCTCAATCAATAATCTACTCTGCTTTCTAAAGTACTCTGGATGTTACAGGTGTCCAGATGCAGCCACAGCAGATCTCCCCTCAGTGATAGTCCTGCTTTCTTTTCCTTTTTTTTGATAGCTATTTAACCAGGACTAGCACACTGTGCTGAAAGCTTTTTGACAGGTGCAACCTGGGAGCACAGGGAAGTTATGTGACTTGCTCAGGTTCACATAGTATGCAAGTGGAAGCTGTGGGGTTCAAACCCAGGTCTGGTCTGCTGCATGTCACCAGATTTGCAGCTCAGAGCCTTAAACCACTGTGCTATACTGCCTGCTTTCATCCTTATATCATCTACTCAATAATAAATTATTTCTTTCTCAGTAATAAATTATTTCTTTCTGATACAAATATAGTAATTGTATGTCCTTAATCATCCTTCTGAACAGTTTGAGTCTGTTTGATTGTCTGTGAACTGACAGTAAAATGACCGTCAGTGCTGAGTCACATAGTAGTCCCGCATAAAGTATAAATTCAGTTTCAAGCATTCCTTTAGTTCTTAATAATGGCAACAGTGTCAAGCCCATATTCAAACCGACAGTAAACCAAGTAGGGACCTTACCAATAAAGGGTCCAATCACAATCCTCATCTAACTCCACTCTAGGGTTAAAACAGTTCAGTGGGAATATCTAAAAAACTTTCATTTTTCACAGTGCTGTGTCCCAGTCCATTTCTACTTTGGTAAATTTACTAACATGCTTCAGTCCCCAGAAATGGAGTGAGGAAACCAAGTGCCCCACTATGTTATAATGTTTGGCAACAGAAGAGTTTGTATCTTTCAGGTGAATGTCGCCTTAATGCTTGCTGATGCAAGGCCTCAATTCCCTGGTGATCTTCCCCACATACAGTTTGTCACAGGCGCTGCATAGGACATATACCACATGGTCAGTTTTACAGGTTATGTGCTGTTTTATCTGATATTTCTTGTTGGTATAGGGATCCTTAAAAAAACTTTTATTTGTGTTTCCACACTGGTATTAATGTCCACAGGAAAACTCCCCTGTGCTAGTGGTCCCAGAAGCAGTTGTCTCATTTCAGGTTGGGGGGTAAAGTGTTGTATGTGCACTAATTTGCCCTTAATTGTGTGATTCCTTTTTGAAGTGAATAGTGGTGTATTTCTAAATTGTGAAATTGTGCCAGACCCATGTTCCCTGTTTGTATTATGTGCCAGTTATCTGTGATGACTTTTAATTTTCCAACTCAAATGACTGTAGGCAGTAAAGAAAATGATTCTCCCACTTCCTTCTTTGGTTGTTGTAAGTATCTGTCCCATGGTTGTTGTGAAATCTCCTGTACTGTTTCATTATCCAGGGAATAATTATATCCAGTACTTATAAATCTGTCACTCACGTTCTCTGCCATCCTCCTGCATTCTATTTCCTCACTACAGTTCCTCTTAGCTCTGATGAGCTGTGATTTTGGTATGCTCGTCTTCAGTTATGGGTCATGATAGCTTCTGAAATGTAATAGTGTGTTCCTGTCCATTTCCTTTCTATGTGGTGTTGTTTCTAGTCCATTTAGTCCCTTTTAACTCTTTACATCTAAGAAGGGAATACTCTCCCTGTCCACTATCATTTTTATTTTAGTCTTTAGTAACCGGGTAAGGCCCACTAGGCACAAGTACCTATTTTCAGGGGCGACCTGGGAGCACTGGGCTGTTAAGTGACTTGCTCAGAGTCACACAGTATGCAAGTGGAGGTTGTGAGACTCAAACCCAGATCTGGTTTGCTGGATGTGCCAAGCTCGTTCACAGCTCATTACTCTAACCTCTAGGCTATACTGCCAGCCCATCATACTACAGTAAATATTAGATTTCGGTTCCTGTTGTTCAGGTACTCATGGAATCTATTAAGATTGGTCTCTGTTCCCTGCCAGATCATGAAAATGTTATCAATAAAATGTTTCCATATCAGAATATTTAAAAAAAAAAATGGTTTACCATTGGATCTAGTACATGCGTGTGTTCCATGTTCCACATGTAGAGATTGGCATACAAGAGGGCCATGGAACTCCCCATTGCCATTCCCCTGATCTGGAGAAAAAAATAATTCTTCGAATTTAAAATAGTTTTTTGACACTACTATCTCTGCCATGCAGTACAGAAATTCCTTTAGTGGGTATAAGTCTGCTCTTCCTCTTGATGCTTTCAGTAGTGCATCTAGGCCCTCTTCATGTTGAATGCTAGTATATAAGGCCTTAACATCAAAGGTGACTAGTCATAGATCTTTCTAGTCCTGCTTACTAACATACTAAAATGCCAGCAGAATAGGCCTAACAGTCTTTTGTGTCTACTCGTTTGGTCAATCCCCACCCTGGGAGCTGATCTTGCTGCCCCCCTCCCTCTCTCTGGTTTCTCCCTTCCCAGTCCCAGATATTTTCACTGCATAGGACTTTGCTTCCAGAATCCTTCCCCTGTACCTGTCCCACCCCCTCTTGAACCCCTCCATTGTCTCTGACTCCTCCAGCCCCCTGGGCAGCACATTCCATGGCTCCACCACCCTGTCAGTGAAGTAGCACCTCCTCCTTTCTCCCCTGAATCTCCCCCCCTCCAGCTTCCACCCATGCCCTCTAGTTGCCCCCCTTCCTTCCTTCGGAGCACCCTGACTGCTCATCACCTATTTTCCCCCTTCATGTATCTGAAGACCTCTATCATGTCCCCTGGTCCCTTCTCTCTTCCAGTGTGTGTCATATTTAGCTCTTCAAGCCTCTCCCATAGGTCCTGTCCCCAAGCCCCAGATCATTTTGGTTGCCCTCCTCTGGACCCTCTCCAGGAGTTCAATGTCCCTCTTTAAGTGTGGCCTCCAAAACTGCATGCAGTACTCGAGGTGTGGCCTCACCAAGCAGTTATACAGAGGGAGTATTACTTCCCTCCTTCTGGAGGTGATCCCCCAGTGATGCATCCCAGCATCCTATTGACCTTGGCCACTGCCCTCCTACTAGTCTCAGAGTTGTTCATCTTGACATCCACCACCACCCACAGGTCCCTCTCAGCCATTGAGACTTGTAGCATTCCCCCCCCCCCCAGGGTGTACACTTGGCCCTTTCTGGCTCCCAGGTGCAGTACCTTGCATTTCCCTGCATTGAACCTCAGCTTCCTCTTTCTAGACTACCTTTCCAGAGCCTCCGGTTCCCCCTGTAGGGCCACCCTTCCCCCCTCCTCCCCATCCACCACCACCCTCAGTTTTGAGTCATCAGCAAAGAGAGTCATCTCACTCCTGATATCCCTCCTTATGTCAGAGACTTAGGCATTGAACAGGAGGGGCCCAAGGACCGATCCCTGAGGGATCCCACTAATGACTCTCCTCGGGGATGAGACTATCCCACCAACCACGACCCTCTGGGTTCGGTCTTAGAGCCAATTTCCTAATCTGATCATCTAGTTCCCCACCCCCATTTCTCCCAGCTTATCCAACAGGTCCCCATGAGGAACAGAGTTAAACGGCTTGCTGAAGTCAAGAAAGAGGACGTCTACCTGTCTACCCAGGTCCAAGGCACTTGTTACTCAGTCATAGAACTCCACAAGGTTTGTCTGACATGATTTCCCTGGGACGAATCCATGCTGCCTATTGTCCAGGCACCCCGACTTTTCCAGGTGCCCCCCAGCCTCTCCTTGACAATGCGCTCCATCACCTTCCCCACCACCGATGTCAGGCTGACGGGCCTGTAGTTCCCTGCCACCTCCCTTGATCCCCCCTTGTGGATAGGCATTATATGCGCCAACTTCCAGTCCTGGGCACCCACCCTGTCCTCAGAGAGATGCTGAAAAGCTCCACCAGGAGTTTTGCCAGGACATCCGCCAGTTCCTTCAGCACTCTGGGATGTAATTTATCCGGCCCTGGTGCTTTCTGTGTCTTAAGGGACCTGAGGGCTTCCCTCACTCTCTCTGCCATGATTTCTACCTCCTCTACCTCATCCCCCTGCTTTGCCTTTCCCCCCTCCTGCCAGTGATGGCCCCCCTCCCCAGACCCCCCGATTGGTAAGGGTCCCCCCTCAGTTTCACCGTCTCCTCCCATGTATGATGCAGCCCCTCCATTTTCCTTCATGAAACTGAGGCGGTACTCATTTAGTACCTCAGCCTGCTCCCCAGGTCTTGTGCCCATCCTTCCCCTGTTTTAATCCTGCTAATCTGCCCCTTCACCCTCCGCGTTTCCCCAATGTATTTAAAGAACCCCTTGCTCCCTCTCCTAATTTCCCTGGCCAGGTTCTGCTCCTTCCTTGCCTTAGCCACCCTCATCACCCTAGTGGCCCTTCTGACCATCTGCGCATACTCCCCTTGATCCCTTTCACTCCTTGAGCACTTGAAATGCCTATAAGCCACCTTCTTTCCCCTCTCCACCTCCTGAACCTCCCTGGTTCACCAGCAGGGTTTACGGGTTCTACTGCATTTTCATCTTACTCTTGTACAGGTGCTGGTTGCATCCTGCACCCCCCTCCTGATGATTTCCCACCTACTGTCAGTGTCCATGTCTGGTCCAATCCCATCCAAAAGCTTCTTAAGGATCCTTCCCATTTCCTTGAAATCTGCCCCCCTGAAGTCAGTTACCTCTGTCTTTGTGCAGCCTTCAACCCCTCCTTGGTCCAGGCAGAACCAGACTGTGGCATGGTTGCTTCCCACCAACGGGTCCCTTACCTCCAGGCCCCCAATCTGGTCACTGTCTGCCAGGACCACATCCAGTATCCACGCCTCCCTGGTCTGTTCCCCACCCGCTGAGTTAGGAACGCATCCTGAAAGACATCCAACAACCTCTGTTTCCTGGCCACTGAGGATGTCATAGTCTCCCAGTCCATTCCTGGCATGTTTAAGTCCCCCAACACCACCACCCTCCCCTGCCCAAACTGCAGTGTCTCCCCACATCTGCCACCAGACTCTTCTCCAGCTCCTCCACCAGCGTGGGCGGTCTATACACAGCTCCTATTTTTACTCTCTTGCCCCCCCTTGTTATCAAGGTGACCCAAATCACCTCCATAGTTCCCTCCACCTCCTCCACTCCTCCTATGCCAATGCATTTTTTGACTATTATTTCTACCCCCCTCCCTTCCTCTCCCCTCTCCTTCCTGAACATGGTGTAACCCTCCAGGTTCAGGTCCCAGTCATGCCCTGCGGTGGCCCAGGTCTCAGTGACCACTGCCACATCCATCTCTTCCTCATTTAGCATCACCTGGAGCTCAGGCATTTTATTGCCCAAGCTCCTGGCATTTAGCAGGAATACCTTCCACCCTTTCCATATACTTCCATTTCCCCTGCTCGCATTCCCATGGGGATTCCATCTTCCCCCGGTCAGCACCTTATCCGTCAGCCTTTCTCCACATTCCTACAGCTCCCCAGGGGGGTGGAGACAGATTTCCTCCTTTATAGGACCCCCATCGACAGCCTTTTCTCCCATCCCTCCCCCTTCACAAGTTTAAACCCCACCTTTCACCAACGAACCCCTCTATTTTCAACTTAAGCATTTCCCTCCCTTCCAAACTGAGATGGAGCCTATCTCTAGCATATATCCCCTTATCCTCCCAGGTCTCCCTCCAATCCCCCATCAACCCACACCCTCTGGCCCCACACCACTCCCTGAGCCACTGGTTTATCTCCCTAATCTTCATCTTGTGTTCCCCACTAGTCCTTGGCACTGGCAGGATTTCTGAGAAGGAAATCACGCATCCCATGTCATGGCAGCCCTGACAAGCTCTCTGAACCTTGCCTGTATCTCTAGCTCACTATTTCCCTCAATGTCATTGGTACCCAGGTGGACCAGTATGTCTGGGGAAGCTCCACAATCCTTTGCCAGCTGATATACCTCATGCTTGGCCTTGTGCACCATTAGTCCAGGGAAGCATTTTGTTCTAACTGGGCAGACATCCCCTCCCTATTCCATTTGATACCCCTGATCATGGAATCACCCAACAGGAGCACTCTGACCACCCCTTTGCCTCCAATTCCCCCCTTCCATGTCCCTCATCCTTTCTACCAGCCCCTCCCCTCAGCCGGCTCCTTGATTCTCCTCCTATCTGGGTGCCACCTTCCGCCTTCTACTTATTTACCCTGGCCACCCCCTCCTCTCTGATCCTATGCCTCTCCTTCTCCTGAGTATCCTTCTGTACCCTGCTACCCCACCGTCACTACTCGCAACTGGTCCCCCCCATCTGCTATTCTTGCCTGACTCATCCTCCCTTCCTTCCCATCTCCGTTCAGCCCCTCCTTGCCTGTTGTGCTCCCCTGGCCTAAACTCTCAGCTCCCTTTGCTGTATCCTCCTTATACTTCTGGTCCCTCTCCATGATCTTTCCTCCCAACTGGTCCTTCTTCTTGCACTTTCCTCCCTGTATCCCCTCCTCCTCCTCCTGCTCTGATCCCCTGCTCCCCCATTTTCCCATGTTCCAAGTTCCCCCTGTTCTTCCTGCCATCTGGCCCCTGCCTTCTGCCCCCCCACTCCCTTTCCATCTTTAACAGCCCCTGTCATGGCTACATCACCCTCCTCATCCTCAAGCAGAAGAAGAGAATTGAAGTGGTTACTGAGCTTAAGGTCTGATCCACCTCCCCCCATTGCTTCCTTCTGTCCAGCCCCAGCCATCTGCCTACTTCCCTGAGAATGTCCTCCCTTTGGCCCCCCCTCTATGAGGGTCCCCAGATACCTGCCTGCTTCCTTGGTAGTGTCCTCCTTTTGGGCTCCCTCTGTCAGGGTCTTTATGTGACCCCAGAGTACTCTCCTGCACTCCTTTCCCTATGCCCCCACCCCAGTGCTTTGTGCAACCCTGTGGGAGAGCCCCTGCCCTATTCCTCAACCATTCCTCCCCTCTCCCTCCTCTCCTAATCCCCTCAACCTCTTTCCTAAGATGTGCCAGCTGGTAGCACACTGGGCAACCACCGAACTTCCAAGCCCAGTCTAGTATCATGGCCACCCCACACCCTGTGCACCCCACCACACCACACTCCCAAAGATGCCGGCCCTAATGACATGTAGTCCCATCCCCCTCCAAGTAGGTTTTCTTGGGTGAACCACCAGGTTCCCCACTAGTCCAAGATACACGCCTACCCACTAATCACATCACCCACTAATCCTAGATACAGTCCCACAGTAAGCAGGTACCCCCATTACTAGGTACAGTACTACACAGTAAACTTATAGAGGAAGTGTACAACTCCCTAAGCTCCTCTGTCCCAGCCTTTAAACCCAACCCCCAGTGGCTAGAACTACATGAGCTGCACCTGAAGCCTTTTCCTCCAATTGCAGGACAGGTATTCTCCTATAAATGAGCCGAGCTCTGGGGAGGAGGGGTGGGGAGGGTGGGATTAGGCCTACACCTGACTCTCACAAGAGTGTATCAGCCTTGTGTCATCCCCTCACTGCACCTTCAAGCACTACCAGCTAAGAAAATCTTTCAAGTCTACTTACTCTCCCAGCCTCCAGCTAGAAGCTTATTCCCCCTTCACTAACTGAAGACTGACTGAGCTGGCAGTCACACCTTGCATTCAAACAGCACTAATCCTCTGTAATATGATGCCTGCACTTATAGGCCAGATAGCAACTTTTAAACACACACAAATACCAAATTGTCTGTTTGAATCCCTTTCTCCTGCCCAAACTAAATGCAAAAGCAATAAAAGGCTGCCCAAACTAAATGAAAAGCCCAATAAATGGCAGTTAAGACCAGCCCTCAAATACAATTACAAACACACATAATACCAGCTAAAAAAATCTTTCAAGTCTACTTACTCTCTCAGCCTCCAGCTAGAAGCTTATTCCCCCTTCACTAACTGAAGACTGATTAATTTCTTTAATAATGTCTATTATATGGCCTGAATCCCTGACATCCCTGACATAGGTTCTCATCTTGCTCACCTCCATGTGTATGTGAAAATCTATGTACTTCGAGAGTAGCTCTAATACAGAGCCTGCCCATGAAACAATGAGTCTTCCTGGTGCTTTTAATGGGTTTTTGTGATCGTTGGGAAGTATGTAGAATAGAGGAACACTAGGTGACACCTTTTGAAGCAGGTCTTTTTCTTCCTCTGTGCACCATCCCTTCTCAACCCTCCTTCCTTCTGCTAGAGCTTTTTTCATGGCTGGTTGAGCCTTTGAGGGCTGAAGCTACTGTAGAGCTGAGCTGGTTGGATGCCTTTGGCTTAGGGCATCTGCACACTATCCCATCAGGAAGATGGCTAGCAGGGGTTTGATGATGGACTTTTCACCTCCATGAGCAGGTAAACCACTGTTGCCTGTGAATTCTCAAAACTGAGTTATTTAACCTGGAGGCTTTCCCAAACTCTTTCCAGACTTCCCTCTGCTGCTCAGTTTTATAGCAGCAAGGTGTCTGTTGTTCCTTGACTGATGGTGTCTACTCGGAGTTCTGATGGTGGCAGTAGCCTGTTGTCACTGACGGCTGGAGGACAAGCCCTGTGGAGGGTTGAACACAGGTACTATTGTTTGCTTGAGTTTTGTTTATTTGAATTAGCCATCTCTCTCTCCATTTGTTCCTGTACTGTTTGCTACTTTTGAATTATTGAATTTATTGTAGTCTTTTTATATGCATTTGCTTATGTTACAAAAGTGTTTTTAATATTCTGTTTTACTTGATAATTGGCTGCTCATTTTTACACTTAAATTCATTCAACAAAAAAATCTTAAATATAATTACAGGGCCGTTGCCAGGATTTTCACAAGGGGGGTTCTTTTTATGCAGTCTGCAACCTTTTAAAATAAGCTGTGGGTCTTAACGCCGCCAGGACCCCAGAAGCCATGTGGTGCATTTAGGGCTCATTTTGAAGCATTTGAAGAAGTCATATCTGAGACCTCCTACACCCCTTGCTCTAAACAAAATTATCTGGCTGGCTACAGAGTGACTACATATATGTATTCAGTACCAGAGGGCAGCAAGAGGCTGCTACTGTAATACACCTAAGGCATTGTCTCAGATGTAGTATGGCCCCTAGAAGCCATGGGCTATGGTATGCTGTGTGGTGCACTTATGTGGCTTATTTTAAGCCTATATAACTCATATCTGAGCTCCCGCTACCCTTTTCTGTAACCCCCACCCTCCCCAACTCAATATACCATTTAAACAATAGAGTCAGTGCAGCATGGCCTATAACAAGGCTAGCAGGATGCTGGGATGTATCGGTAGGGGTATTGATAGCAGAAGAAAGGAGATAACACTTCCCTTCTACAGATCCCTGGTGAGGCCTCACCTAGAGTACTGTGCCCAGTTCTGGAGTCCTCACCTCAGAAAGGATAAGGATAGGTTGGAGACAGTGCAGTGCAGAGTAACTAAAATGGTTTAGGGACAGCAGGGCAGATCCTATGAGGAGCGCCTCAAGGCACTAAATATGTACTCATTGGAGACCAGAAGGGAGAGGGGAGATGTGATGGGGACCTTCAAGTTCCTTAAAGGAATTAACAAAGTGAACTGCGGGGTACTATTTAGCCTGAGTACTAATTCATGGTCACATGGACACGAATGGAAATTAACAGGTGGTAGGTTCTGGAGAGATGTGAGGAAGTACTGCTTTATGGAAAGGGTGGTAGAACTTAGGAACAGTCTTTCGGCTGAACTGGTGGGTGTAAAAACAGTCAGAGGATTCAAGCAGGGCTGGGACATAATGAAGGGAATAATGGTTAATGGGGGCAACAGGACAAAGAAACAGAAGAGAGGGAGAGGATTGGGAGGGTTAGTACCCTGGAGAAATGGTAGATTCCAGGGATTATAGGGAACTTGGGCAGACTGGATGGACCTCTGTCTTTTTCTGACATCACTGTCTGTTTCTATACCAAGCACCCTGCTTGAAAAAAATCTGTAACATAATTCTTAGTTCAGTATTGGGTACTACACTTGTTGCCCCCACTCCATTCTCCAATGTGGTAGGCATGACAGTGGGAGTGAGGGGAAAGGTAATTTGACAGTGGCAGGGATTCCCAGTGCAAAGTTACCTTCTCCTAAATGCCTATCCCCCACCACCACCATACTTCCAAAAGTATAGTGGGTATGTTCATAATACTGAGCTGCAGCACCAAATGTCATTGTACTGACACTCATTCACTAAACATACCACCAACAGCTTAATCTGGTTCAATTTCAATTGCTTATCATCTGTATCCTCCCTCCCCCCGCCGGTTGCCCTTGAAAAAGGGTCTTCTAGGCCCAGTGGGCTTACCAGGTCAACAAAATTCAACAAACAAACATGTGATCATCTGGAGAAAATGCTTAGCATAACTTATTTGTTTTAACTGCGTCTGGCACAGATAGCACTGACAAAATTGGAACTGAATGTCAATAAATATGGGACCACTGTGAATACCTCTCTGAACAGCACAGTTAGTGAGGTGGCAGTGTAGATCCCAGCCAGACACTTCCAAACACTTGCATTGCCTTTCCACAGTGATACCTCTTTTGCTTAACTTATGAAAAGTTAAAACAGGCATATGAAACATGACAACTTCGCATTTTGTATAGAGGAGAATTTAAGTAATTTATTTCTAAATTTTCAGCCCACCCACCTGAAAAGCTGCTTTGCCCAGTTCTGCACAGCCTATCCCTTGATATACAGTTATTAAGGGACATATGTTTAGCAAGTGTGGCCAGCAAAATGTATCTGCCGGTGACTGATAATATTATAAATCATGGTCCTCTACTTTTTTTTTTTTTGCTCTCCTGGAGCTGTCGTCTCTGAGCCTGCCACCATGCTCCATCTTCCTTGAGTGCCAGCTGACAGTGTGAATTGTGGGCAGTGGCCATGCTGTATTCTGGTCACATGATGCTGACATGACCTGCAATTGGCCAGCCAGCCATAGGGGGACAGTGCTGAGAGAGACTCACAAAGCAGCTCCAGTCATCTTACTGGCACTGAGGAAGCTGATTAACAGCAGCTGGGGGGGGGGGGCATGCAGAGAGAAAGTGCTGGGGTTCATCATGTGTGCATAAGCACTTTGTGATAGTCACAAAATGAGTCACAAAATAAACAGAAATGATGAAAAAATATTACAAATAATGAAAAAAAGGGGGAATGTCAAAAGGGGGGGTTCTTTCGAACCATACGAACCCCTCCGGCAACGGCTATGAATTATTTGGGGTTTTATTTCTTTTTATTTAAAATTCGAGTCTTATGATCACATGATCTACACTCAGGTACACATATTGTGCATGCACCAGATGCTTCAGTAATCAAAGCACTGATCGCAGGAAGCAGGTAAACACAAACATGACTTGAAAGTGGACTTTGCTCTTAGCACCATACTATTAAAGTGCTATTTTAAAGATGTTTTAAAATACTTGTACTTGCACAGATGCTCTTGGGAGCATTAGTTGCAACTGCCATCTTTTTATATTTTATAGTTAAGCAATAGACTACAAGAGGGTGTGGGTTATGGGGGGATTTACCATGGCTGGTGTGGTTTGGCCAAAAGGCCACAGGCTGAGTGGCCAGCCATGGTAAGTCCCCTCATAACCCACACCTCTGAGTGGTTTATTGTGATTATACAATGGTCCCATTTTTGTGACATAAGGAAAAAAAAATCAAGAACATTTTTCCCCATCATTTTATATGATTTTTAGTGATTTTGTTGATGTGCCAGGAAAAAATAGCTCTGTGTTGGTAAGGGGAAGTGTAGCCTAGAGGTTAGACAAGGTGCAGTGTTGTTCTTTTAAACAAAAAATATTTACTGCAAAATAATGTTTGTAGCCTCGTCACGATCTATAAGAGAGTGAGTGGGTTGAGAGGTATGCCCACCACCACTCTGATGGCATAGAGCTGCAACTAGGAGAGCAGCACTGTTCCCATTGCAGACACCAATGCTTCGGATAGTAAGTGGGTTGAGAGGTATGCCCACCACCACACTGATGGCATAGAGCTGCAACTAGCAGAGCAGCACTGTTCCCATTGCAGACACCATTGCTTTGGATAGTGAGTGGGTTGAGAGGTATGCCCACCACCACACTGATGGCATAGAGCTGCAACTAGAACAGCAGCACTGTCCCCATTGCAGACACCATTGCTTCGGATAGTGAGTGGGTTAAGAGGTATGCCCACCACCACACTGATGGCATAGAGCTGCAACTAGGAGAGCAGCACTGTTCCCATTGCAGACATCATTGCTTCAGATAGTGAATGGGTTAAGAGGTATGCCCACCACCACACTGATGGCATAGAGCTGGAAACAGTGGAGCAACACTGTTCCTGTTAGAGACATCATTGCCCTCTGGAATTCAAAACTAAGAGGCCAAACAACCAGTGGCCACCAACAGTAAAACACTGAGAGCGTCTGCTGAGCAACATGGGGAAGCCATGCAATAGCCTCCAACTGAGCATCATAGGATAGAGTGCCACACCGCAAAGTAAACTGCCTCCAGAAACAACTCAATGTAAAATGCAATATTATGGTTGCTCCTTCTTGCCTCTGGTTCCTGTCACACTCACTCCATCTCTTCAGCCTTATAGAGGTATTTTACTCTTTGTTTGTTCTGGTGGTATGCAACCAGTTCTGAGGTTGCGATCAAACCGAGGTTTACCAGTGGTTGTTATGAATTTCACGCTGAAGTGTATTTCTTTTTTTCTTGTGACCAACTGGAACTGAGAATGGTGAGGCGGGTGCGAGCTATGAAAAAAGAACATTTTGTTTATGTCAGACACTTCTTTTGAAGGAGCAGTTTCCCCTTGATGTTTGAAACTCCCTCTTTATTATGTCACTTAGTGGGGAGACAATATGGCGGATTTGGGATTTGTGTTCGGGGGTCGGTGTGCTTCTTGAACAGATGCGGCTGACTGGCACCTTTTGCGAGGGTTACCGTAGGTGCCAGCCAGTCAATCATAATACAGGATTTTGTCTTTTTTTTAATGCCCATATTATAATTAATGCTAACCATTAGCCAAACTCCCAAGTCTGCCTGATTCTGAGTTTCACACGCACTGTGCCATTAGTTTGCCAGCATTTTTACTGAATGTTAGAATAAGTTAGAGTGCTTTTTCCTTATAGTATAATAATCACATGTACTGTAGTCCTCATTTTGAAACCTGTAATAGCATTGTTCTCTGGAACAGGTAACAAACATATAATCCGCTTGAATTTGTTTGATTCTTTGTGAATCTAACCATAAATACAAGGTTATCCGTAAGGATATTCTACATCTAATATACTTACATCTATTAATTATAAAATGAAATTTGACTTTTAAATTTCTTGCTGAACTGCTAAGTGACTTGTGTATTCTGGGGAAACAGTAGGTGGGGGGAGATCTCAGTTACTGAATTACTACTTAAATCTTTTTTTATTTATTATAGTGTTGTGGGAAATCCCTTCAGGACTTGGACTAAGTCTCATACTAGGGCTACATTTCGCTGTTGGACTGGATACTAACAAATAGGGTTGACAGAATTATTGATGCAGGCATCCTTCCAGACTCTATATCTGATTACTGTCCTGTCTTTTGCATATGGCAACATTCAGGCTCCCAATCTCTTCCACTACGGTATATCACCTTCAGGAACTATGCCAATTTAGACCAGGCCAAGTTCCTACACAAAGTTTCGCCTATCGACTGGTCTTATCTTTCCCAGGCCCTGGATGCCCAGTCAGCTCTAGATTATTTTCTAGATCAATTTCTAGCAATCCAAAATAGTCTTATACCCCTCATGACCCGACATGTTCGAGCAAAACCTACTATGTGGCTAAACAAAGATCTCCTAGCAGCACTACATGCTAGGGATAAGAGCTGGAGATGCTTTAGAAAATCTGGCCTCAATACTGACTTTCAGACCTATATGGCACAGAGAAGCGCTTGTATAAAGCAGATCAGGCTAGCTAATAGCTCCTACTGCAAGCGGCTTTTGCTGGAAGCATCTGGTGACCCCAGGAAATTTGGGGCACATGTGAAAACATTCCTAGGATCAAAGAAAACTCACCTTGTAGACGACATGGTCATTAATGGTGTCCACTGTAATGACCCTAGGACTATTGCTGAAGCATTCAACAGACAATTCTCTGACCTGTCCAGCTTCACGTCCGCATTCCTCCCCACATAGCCTTCGCCTAAATCTACTCCACCCATTGCATCCTTGTTCCTCCCCCCTTTTTACTTTAAGGCGGTAACTAAATCTGAAGTACTCGGCTTACTGAACTCTATCTCTGACAAAACCAGTGTGGGATCTGATGGCATCGAGTCCAAACTCTTAAAACTGGCAGCACCATTCATTGCCCAACCTTTATCTAGAATTTTCACCCTCTTGCTTTGCACTGGAAAAGTCCCATCGATCTGGAAAGTTGCCAAAGTTACCCTGGTCCCAAAGCAAGGTGACAAAAGGGTTATGGCTAACTATCGGCCAATTGCTGTGGTATCTGTCCTATGCAACATTTTGGAAAAGTTAGTCTGTATCCAAGTAACTGAATTTCTGACCAAATATGACCTCCTCTCGCTGATTCAGCATGGATTTTGGAAAGGCCATAGCACCGCCACTGCCTTGCTGCATCTAACAAATGATATCCTAACTGCTATGGATAATGGAAATCTCACAGGAACGCTCTTTATTGACCTCACTAAGGCTTTTGACCTTGTGGACCACCCTCTTCTACTTGAAAGCCTCCAAGCCCTTGATTTATCTTGTAACTCAGAGGCCTGGTTTAATAGCTATCTATCTAACAAAACCCAGCTTGTCAGATTCAATTCATCTGAGTCAAGTGCCTTACCAGTTAACCTAGGTGTCCCGCAGGGGTCGATATTAGGCCCCCTTCTTTTCTCCATTTTTATAAATAGCATCTCATCAACTATCCCAAATTGTTCCACGATCTTCTATGCCGATGACCTGGTACTGTACTGCTGTGACAAGAACATAGACCACATAATCCAAACTCTCTCATCTGCTTTAACATCTACTCAGTCCTGGCTCTCCCTTCACAAGTTAATCCTTAATGCTGATAAAACTCAATCCATGCTGTTTGGAACTCCAGCCAAACTAAAACAAAATCATGACTTATTTAAGGTATCTGGTCAGGGAGGGCTGGTCCTTGAATCAGTACGCACTTTCAAGTATCTTGGCGTTCCTCCTAGATGAAAATCTCAGTTACGATAAGCACATAACAGCTACCTGTAAAGCAGTCAATGCTAAAATTGGGGTAGCCTACAAAACAAGTTATGTCCTCACACAGTCAGCTAGATTAGCCATTGCTCATGGTATACTGCTTCCATCGTTAACTTATGGTGTAGTCACTTACCTCTATGCATCCCACTTACTTCTCAGAAAATGGGATGCCACATATAATAACATCTGCAGGTATGCCTCTGCCTCCCCCTGGTCAAAACATCACTGTCAGCTCTATGCTGACCTAAACTGGCTACCCCCTACTTCTGTTTGAGATCTTGCTCTTGGCTGCCTGACTGATAATATTCTCAGAGTAGGTACCCCTGCCTCACTTGCCTCACTGCTTACCCCATTGTCTTCCTCGCACAGTCTTCAATCATCTGATAAAGCCTTGCTGCTACTAACTAGATGCAAATCTAACAAAGAAACCCTAGCTTTCTCACACTCGGCAGTCAAAGTCTGGAACTCCCTACCTCTGGATGTCCATCTAGCTCCTAGTCATGCCAATTTTAAAATCAAATATTCCTCCTTCCTCTTTAGCTAGGTCTCCTGTACCTGCTTCAACCTCCCCTAAACATGGCACCCTGCATCTGCTACCACTTTTTCCCCTGCGGTAACTTTGATCTCCTCACTCCAGGCACTTAAGCTCTAAATAGCTAATGTTCAATGCCCTGAAGCTAATTCTGTTGTTTGCATGTTGTGTTGTATTTTACTATTTTTTTTCAGCCTGCGTACGTACCCTATACTGCCTATTCTTGATTACCTCTGTATTTTGTCTCTCCCTCAGAAAATATTATGTTTTTCACAGTTGTACTTCCGTCTCACGTCAACCTCTCGGGTTGTGTGAAGAATTAGTCCAGTTTCTCCGACAAGGCTCTTACCTGGCATATTAATGCTAATTACATGACTATTAACTTCAAAGATGGTTTTGAACCTACTGTGCAAACCAATGCTACTTCTGTTTTGTAATCTTCTTCTAAACTCTGTACCATGTATGTTAACGGAAATCCTGATGTTATCTTACCTTGCTTTCGTACCTTTTCTGTATTTGCTACTGTCTGATAATTCCCTGTAATTTGCTCTGTAATTCTCCCAGGTCATTCCTGAGAATAGTCATCCCTATGGCTAGTGCACTTACTGGGTAAACAAAAACTAAATAAATAAATAAAATTTGCCCAGATCATAAAGTGAACTCTGCCTCTGTACTTCTGGATACTTTTTCCTGAACATACTGTGGAAAAGTTTTTGGGCTGGTCCTTTGACTGCCTAGGAACACTTCCAACTATATGATTCTACAGTCAATTAATTCAGCAGTGCAAGTGAAGTTGTATCAAAGCTCATCAAAACAGGTTTTGAAATAAAACTCTGCAAAACCTTGCACTTACTTTGGTACTCTGTGTATCTCACTGCTACATTAGTTTCTGTTTTGATTAACTTAAAAAAATACAGTATTTATAATAATTTTTTGCAGATAGACACATATAGTGATGTCTAATTTCAGAGTGTCTTTTGAGCTACATCATGATGTTAACTAGGAAACAAGCAACTGAGACTGCTTTGGAAACTGAAGCTATTAAAGTAAATAATGAAGTCATTAATAATAGCATATCAGACAGTAATGGTATTCAATCTGAATCAGATTTTAATAGCCTGAATACCAGTCAATTAGTGAGCCAGAGATTAAATAAACCAAAAAAGCAAAGGAAGACAAAACAAAAAAAATGAAAACAGGCTACATCTCAGATGAAAGGAAGGAAGCAAACTAAAATTAGTGAACATTTTGGTAAATTAGGGAAATCAAAAGAAGGAATCCTGATAGTGGAGGATAATAATCAAATGGGGAGGAGGGACATGTGGGGGATAGGAAGGCACAGCAGATACAACAGATACAAGAGGCAGATCTTACCTGTCTTACCTCCACCCCCAAAATATTCTTTTCATCTGAATCACAAGTTTTTCAGGATGAGTTTTCTGTGCCCCCTAGGTCTTTTAATAACATAGATATAACCCAATTGAAAAGTTCTGCAAACCAAATTCTACTTGTAAGGACAAGCCAGATTAAACAAAAACAACTATGTCACAGGGACAGAAAAGTGTTTTAATATTTTTTCAGCCCAGTTTTTCTTTCTCACTGGACTATTCACCTGAAGGGCTGACAATGGACTAATTGCAGAAATCATATACTGAAAATACCTCAGATGTCTCATTTAGAGTCATAACTAAAATTACAAACTTGGGGGAGATATTTGGGGAGTTCCAGAATACTATTAGTGGTCTGAAATAAATTGAATTCATTACAGAAAATAGTAACACCTAATCATGCCAACAGGTTACTTGATCAGAATGATATGAACTTGAACTTAATAAATATTTATCCTTTAAACTTAAGTGATGATCTCAGAAAGTTCATGTGCATCCCATATGCAGCCCATTTGATGCTCATGGAACAACCAGTAATAGTAACAAAATGAGATGGACACTATTAAAGAGAACATCACATTAAACAGTTTTGAGTTAGAGGATATCTTAAATAAATTTATCACATTAGTACCACAAAATGATTCCCCTGCAATAATTATGGAAGATCCTGTACAAAACAGACCTGATTTCTTATTCATTATTTTCTCAGTTCCCCTATTAAAAATAAGTCAAGAAAGGGGGGGGGGGAGAATAATAAAAAAAATAAGATTCTCATTTGCAGACAAAGATCAATTTGTAGTTGGGGTACACATTACCTCAAATAGTCCTTTAACCAATTGAGTGGAGGGGAAATCAGGAAAAGATGATTAGCCATAACAAACCTGCAGAGACCCCTTCAGAACAGTCCAAAAAAAATTTAGTTTCCTCTGGTATTACATACCACAATCAGATGAACTCTCAATCTGGCAATTTGCAAGATGATGGTAATAATCAGACTATAGAAGAGCCCACTATGAGTAAATTAATTAATCTCTGCATTTTGCTGTAATCAGACTTAAAAGCCCTAAGATCTGATTGGTACAACTGGTATGAAGGAACTGGAGCTAACAATGGTCCAAAGGATAAAGATAGGAAATGTAGCAGCCGTATTAGTCCAGTCAACAATGGAGAGGAAAAAAACAACAACAAATAAGTTGCAGGTGATACCTTTTGTTGGACTAACACAATTATTTCTGAGACCGGCTTTTGAGAGATAATACTCCATTCTTCACTGGCTTGACTGACCTGACATGAAGAAGAGAGTATTATCTCTCAAAAGTTAGTCTCAGAAATAATTTTGTCAGTCCAATAAAAGGTATCACCTGCAACATAGCTATTTTTTCTCTACAAGGAGAGAGATACAGACTTACTTCAGGGGGCTCATACTTTTCCATCTAAATCTTCACCTAAGAATTTAAAACTTAGTGATATTGACCAATGTGCTATACTTTGCCTATATGGTTTTAAACTAGATCCAAAAAGAACATTGGATGAGAACAAACATAAGATTGTGCACCTATTAAGGGTAGAAACAGGGACTGAAGTTGAGGGATGCAATTTCATCAAAATCCTGAATGACAAGGATGAAGATGGAAAATATTGTCTGTATATCTTTTGTACATCTCCCAGAATTGCTAACCAAATATTGCTAAATAGCAAGGCAATTGAAAGACTTTGATTAGGTCTAAGGTATATCAGTAGAGACAGACTGAATGTCAAGAACTGTTCAGCCTCTTGATGGGTCTTGCAAATTAGCATTTTTGGGGTTTAAAGGCCTGCCCAACAAAACCCATGGGAAACTTAGGAGAACATTATATAATCTATTTTTGTATGTCCTCCAAGTACCTTCTGTGGTCCTAAATATACTGAATGTATATAGATGAGAAAGTGAGGACAAAGCTGGAAAAATTGATATCCCACTGCTGGGAACAGAGGCAATGAACCTAATCATGCAAAAAAATTCCATCTTAGACAAACTAGGAATCCATACAGTTGATGGCATAGTTTTGGAAAATGTTCCTAGTACAAGAAAGTCAAAAGAGCCATCTGTTGTTAAGAAAAACTCAAAGCTGTTCCTCTCTTTTGGGTTAAAGAGGTTCCCTAAAGAGACTAACACAAAACTAAAGTATATATTAAATATCTTTGAACAACTACTAAACATTTCCATGGAAAAAGATAGCCTATTTTCTGTCATGCGAATTGGGAAGGATCCTGACTATGACCACATTTTAATCACTGTAGAATGTAAAGATCTCTACAGCAGAATTCTGGATAGCCTAAACATTCTAGATAAAATGGGCATTACAATGATTGAAAGTGACATGATTCATACAACCACTTCCTCTGAGGAACAATACAATAAGATTCTTAGATTTAACTCAGTGAATAACAATGATGCTGATCAACTCCTACAAACATCTTTAGAAAATCATATCCAGAAGCTGACATATAATATTTCTGTCAGCAATAGGTTCACTGACATAGCAAGTCTAAAGAGTTGACTAGATAAAGATAAACTTCTTGAAGCTAATACAGAGTCCAAATTTAAACTGCTTTCTTGGAATATTGCTGGATTAGATGCAAGGTATGCTGACATGGAATGGTGCACATTTTTAAGTAAGCATCAAATTATATGTTTGCAAGAGACTTGGCACGCTCAAGACTCAGACATATCCTTCAATGGCTACAGTAGCTTTCATGTATCAGGTAGGAAAATAGGGAAAACAGGAAGACCATCAGGGGGACTTGTCACTTGGTTTAAAATTGATAAAGACTTATCTGTTAGTTTACTGCTATGTATGTTCTTTGCTCAGGTATTTCAGGTTCAGGTTCAGGTTCAAGAGTTTAAGTTTTATTTATTTAATGTATACATCCCTCCATCAAGTTCAAAATACTACAATACATCAGTTTGGGAGGAATTAGAGTTACTAATCCAGAAAGTACAGACACATACGTTTAGTGTGATAATGTACTTTTATGCTGAGATTGTAATGCTAGAATAGGCCATTTTGATGGCTATGTGAACAGCAACATTCATAATTGCCTCTATCCTGAAGCCCCTGAATTCCGAAGACCCCAAACAAATGCAGTGGGTGGGAAATTAATAGATTTACTGACATTGTATAATCTTGCCCCCTTAAATGGTAGATTAAAAGGTGATCTTCCAGGTAATTATAGCCATTACAATCTCAGGGGACCCTTTATTCTTGACTTTATTTTCTGGAATGGGCAAATGTCCAGATGGGACTCCTGCGTATGCTGTCTGTGCAGTGGCATTTTGAAATTAAAATACATTACAGTGAAATCACTGTTGTCACTGTAATGTACCTACGGGACCCCATCACTGCTTTCTCAGGGTCTTGCACCCCCTCCACGAATCAGCTCTGACTAGGAGTTGATTGTATTTATTGTGGGGGTAGATCCCCCTGCATGGGGGTTCAGGGGAAAAGCCCACCAAAAAGAAACAAAGTTTCCTGGAGGGGTTTATGCCAACTGCTATTGTGGTCGACATAAATCCCTTGCTGTAAGGTTGTGCCACAATAAAGTTGTTGCTGCGGTGTCAGAGATATGGACTCCTGTAGTATTGTGGTTAGAGGGGAAAGTGACAACTTTCCCTTAGTATTAACCTGGTATGGTATTACATATGTTGATAATATAAATGTACTGCCTAACTTAATGCAGGGTTTTGAAGTTAAGAATTAAAAAAAAAATTAATGGGATTCAGGTTGCGACAGAACTATTGTATGTTTTCTAGAATAATTGATATCTCCTGATCTGTTTCATTCTTTATCCATGGGACATTTTACAGAAATACAGGCATTACTTTTGGACTATTTTAATAGGATCAGGATGTTTCTTTATAAACCAGCTGTTAATAAACCATGAACCAAAACTGCTAATACATGGTTTGACCAGGATTGCTGTAGGGCTAAAAAGGTTCTTAATCAGTTAGTAAGATACACTAAGAATTCTAGGGATAGGAGTAAATTTAGAGATTTGGATAGGGCAAGAGAAGAACACAAACAATTTTTAAAGGGCAAGCAAAGAGATTTTCAGTTAAAACAATAGCAACATATGCTACATATTATTGATAGTCATACTGGCTTATGGTTGCTAAAGGTACCAACAGTAGTAAATTTGCTTTAGATACTTATATCCCAATGAATCAGTAGATTACTCACTGTACCAATATCTTTTTATAATCCAGAAACCATAGAACTGATCCCTCAGTGGGAATTCACAGTAAGCAGATCTAATTTTAAATTATTTACATCATACGAACTCTACTTAGCAACAGCCTCCTTGAAAAGATGAAAGGCACCAGGCCCTAATTTGATTCCTCCAGAGGTGCTTTTGGCTACTCCATCTCCTTGGACTAAAATTCTCTTATTTCAACATTTATATACTAAATAGAGCTATCCCTACTGCCTGGAAAGGGGCCATCATTATTTCAATTTATTAAAAAGGGGATAAAAAAAGATGCCAAAATGTCTAGACCAGTTTTGATCTTGGACATAACTGGGAACACTTGGGCTCAAATTAGAATGGGGAACCAAAGTCAGCTTTCAACTTCAATGCCTATCAACAAAGGACTGAGATGGGGTTGCATACTTGCACCTTACTTTATATATATATATATATATATATATATATATATATATATCTATATATATATATATAATTTTAGTAAAACTTGCAGAAACCACTTGGATTCACCACTAATTGACAACACGGGCTGCCCAGCTAGCTTACACTGATGATTTGGCCTTGCTAGCATTATCATACTCAGGACTGCAGTAAAAGTTAGACTCACTTATGGCCTATGCTGAGAAATATAATTTAAAGGTCAATGAATCTAAAAGCCAAGTACTTATTTTGGATCCAAAAATCTCAAATGAAGTTGGAGAATATGGTGATAAAAATCTCAAACAGTTAACTCATACATTTACTTAGCTTTAACCTTTTCCAATAATGGTACCTAGACATATCATATTAAAGGATTAAATCTAAAATTTAACAAACTGCAGACTTACTATCAAGATTTAACTACAGATATGGTGGTTATACTATAAGACCTCTATTAGTAGCTATCAGGGCTAAGTATTTTTCCCAAATTATGTATTAGGCTGAAGTATGGGATTCAGATGAAATGGACCTATCGGAAATTTCCCTTAATAAACTTTATAAATTAGCTTTAGTATTAGGTAATTCTGTCCCAGCCACACTAGTAAGAGCAGCATTTGGAATGACCAGTCCAAAAGCTTTGGCTGAAGCCACGAAAATCAATTTTTGGATTAGACTATCCTGGATGGATACTCTCAGATTACCACACATGTGTCTGGCTGAAAAAAACAACAACTTGTCAGTCATTGGGATGCAGACAGTCAAAATGGCTGAAAAATATTAATCTTTATCTCAGTACATATGACTTAGAATTCTTAAAATGATTTGTAAACAAGAGGATTCTAATTAGCCCAAAATACAAAGATTATGTAACAAAAAGAGTCATTAATATCTATAAAACTAGAGATATAGAAAAATATCTCATCTAAGAATCTCTCTGTGGACAGTGTTGGGTAAGTTACTTTTTCTATTACTTTCTATTATGTTTGGACACTTGTTCCAGGAAGCTCTGTGCAGTCACTAGCAAGGATGGAGAAGTACTAGAAAAAGTAATACACCTTAGAATTATAGTTACTTATTTCTTTTTATACAAAAATAATAAATAACTATAACAGATTAAATTTTTTGAAAGTAATAGGTTAGTTACTAGTTACTTTCAAATAAATGTAATCAGTTACAGTTATGCATTTCTTTCATATAAAAAGACATAAGTAATTGTAACTGTAAGGTGTATTACTTTTTCCAGTACTTCTCCATCCTTGCTAGTGACTGCACAGAGCTTCCTGGAACAAGTTTCCAAAAGTAATAGAAAGTAATAAAAAAAGTAACTTACTCAACACTGTCCGTGGATTGTACAAAATGACATTTGGCATGTATACAGGTATTATCTAGATGTATTAACAGACCATATTTATCACAAATTATATACTAAATATTGTTTGGAACTTTTTCAGAGCAACATACTAAAGGTCAGATATCTAAAAATAGCTGAAACATCTGATAGATATTGTGACTGTATGAAGTCGGAACTAGAAGATCTTTATCATGTCATGTTCACATATCATTGGTACAATATGCCTAAAAAGCATAGATATATAGATACGTAGACACAGTCGGTAGATAAGCACCTATGGGCCATCCAGTCTGCCTATTTGAGCTTATAAGTTCACTTTATATTTTCCTTGAAGTCTGTTGCCCCTTACCCCTGACTTCCAGAATTCCCTTATGTCTATGCATTTGTAAAGCATTGGTTGCAAACTATATGGGATCTGATTCAACCCTTAGACAAAGACACCTTATTATACATAATGTTTACCATACAAGATGATCAAATAATAAATAGAGTCACAGGCTATCTAAAGGCTATTTCCCTAATATAATTAAAACATAGTAAATGAGCAGTATTATACTTAATTTACTACAGGCTACCTATCAAAAAGGGGTGTAAATACACAATTTATTCATTAACCTTGTATCTGTTATATATGTATTTCTGTAACAAGATTCAGTCAGTGGCCCCCTTTTGCCCAACACCCTGATGGCGAAACACGGAAAAAGATGACTACAGTGACAGTCGCTGTAATGGTCTGTTTCCGTGTTTCACTTTCCCCCAGTGTTCTGCCCCCTTCCTGGACCAACTCCAACCTGGAGTTGAGAATCCTAAAGTCCGGGGGGTGCAGGGGATGCAGAGGGCACAGCCCCCCACAGAAAACACTGGGGGATTGGGTGGCACAATACCTGCATCGGTATTGTGCCATCACTGTGTGGAAGGTCAACAGTTTTACTGTCGACCTAACTTGGTGCTTCCGATTCAGTAAGTGAATAATACTGAGTGTTAAGTGGATGGGATGCATTTTTATGTGCACTGCATAGTTTTTATCAATGCTGCATACTTAATTGAAAAGTGTTTGTATATATTAATGTGATTTTATCTGAATTGTATTTACTTTTGATTTATTTTGCACTTATCTCTATGTAAAGGTCTATGAACAAACAATAAACTACTTTGCTTGCTTGCCCTTCTTGACCCCTTGACCCAGGATGTCATCAATATCCTGTCTAATTTATTCTGTAGGATCCCTATCTAACTTCAAGTATTTTTCTCCATCACCTAATTACATAGAAACATAGATTTTGACGGCAGATAAGGACCGCTTGGTCCAGCCAGTCGGCCCATTTCCCTACCTAATGGATAAGCTGCAGATCCTAGTTAACCAGCAGCCTACTTCTTCCTACCCCCACCCTCTAGAATTGCCTTATGACTGTCCCATGCATGCTTGAATTCCACCACTGTTTTTGACTTCACAACCTCCTCCGGAAGGCCGTTCCATGTATCCACAACCCTCTCTGTGAAAAAATACTTCCTTCAATTACCTCTGAGCTGCCCCCTTCTATCTTCAAATTGTGTCCCCTTGTTCTTACACACCTCTTTTTTTGAAAGATGCTACTATCTTGGACTTTGTTGATTCCCTTGAGGTACTTGAAAGTTTCTATCATGTCCCCCCTCTCCCTCCTTTCCTCGAGGCTATACATATTCATCTCCTTAAGTCTCTCTTCATATGTCTTCCAGTGCAGACCCTGCACCATTTTAGTTGTCCTCCTCTGGACAGCCTCCATCCTGTCTATGTCTTTGCAGAGATTGGGTCTCCAGAACTGCATGCAGTACTCCAGATGGGGTCTCACCATCTGTCTGTACAGAGGGATAATAACTTCCTGTTTTCTACTGGTGATGCCTCTCCCTATGCATCCCAGTATTCCCCCAGCCCTCCTTGCTGCCCTCTCACATTGCTTGCCCACCTTTAGGTCATCTGATATGACTACCCCAGGTCCCTTTCCATTTTTGTTGTTGTTATTATTTCACCCCCATTGTGTACTCTTCCCTGGGTTTTGTTTCCCAGGTGCATTACCTTGCACTTCTTAGCATTGAATCTAAGCTGCCATACATTTGACCATTCCTCTAACCTTGCCAAGTCCTTCTCATCCTTTCCACCCCACCTTGTGCATCAACTCTGTTGCAGATCTTTGTGTCATCTGCAAGAGACATACTTTTCTTCAGTCCCTCTGCAATGTAAACTATAAAGACATTGAAGAGGACCGATCAATACTAAACCCTGCGGTACCCACTAGTAACCCCCTTTCTTCAGAGTGGACTCCATTTGCTATTACTCTGTGTCCTATTCTCCAGCCAATTCTTTACCCAGGCTGTCATATTGGGACCCACTCCCAGGCTGGCTAACTTGTATATTAATCTTTGTGTGGGACTGTGTCAAATGCCTTGCTAAAGTCTAGGTAGGCCATGTCCACAGCCCTCCCAGATCTACTACTTTGGTCACCCAGTCAAGAAATCTATCAGATTTGTCTGGCATGACCTTCCGCTGTGAATCCATGCTGTCTTGGGTCCTGAGCGCTCTGGCCTCTAGATACTCAACAATTCTTTCCTTCAGAAGTGATTCCATCATTTTCCCTACCACTGAGGTTAAACTAACAGGTCTGTAATTTTCTGCTTCTGCCTTGCTCCCACTTTTGTGAAGGGGAATCACATCTGCCCTCCTCCAGTCCTCGGGTACCACCCCATCCTCTCATGATTTGTTAAAAAGTGTAGTCAGTGGTGTCACTAGTTCTACCCTTAGTTCTTTTTGAATTCTGGGATGAATCCCATCAGGCCCCATTGCTTTGTCCACCTTCAGTTTTAAGAGTTCTTTCAGAACCCTTTCTTCTGTAAATGGGCTGGTATCAACTTCTGTATCCAGAGTGTTTCTACTGTTTGTTTTAGGTACCTCCCCCACTTCCTTTGTAAATACTGAGCAAAAATATTTGTTTAGTATCTCTGCCTTTTCACAGTCACCCTCTACCCACCCTCCTCCTCTTCATTAAAGCCTCACTAACCCTCCCTTGGTCTTCCTTCGCTCCCTGATGTACCTATAAAAGGTTTTATCCCCCTTTTTAACTGAGTTGGCTATCTTTTCCTCGGTTTGGGCCTTTGCTGTTCTGACTGCCTTCCCAGCTTCCTTTTGCTGTAACTGATACAGTTCTCTGTCCTGCTCCTTCTGTGATTCCTTGTACTTCCTGAATGCTTTCTTTTTCTCTTGAACCTTCACTGCCACTTCCTTTGAGAACCATAGTGGTTTCTTACATCGTTTCATTTTAATTGTCTCAAACATTCTGTTTTATATTCTGTATAATCCCAAAGGACTATACCTCCACCCTTATCAGCGGGTTTGATAACCATACTTTTGTCTTCCTCCAGTTTCTTTAATGTCTTCCTTTCCAGTTTTGTTAAAGTTATTGTATCTTGGTGTCAGTACCTTCTTGTCTATTATTTCTTTCACCTGTTTCTTCACTATCTTGATATAGGTTTCCACCATATCCCTTCCATTTTATTCCTAAAGGTTGTTGTAACTGTTGCTCTTTTGTCATTGGTTCTCATGGTTTTCAATAAACCAATCTGCTAATCTTAATTTTCTGTAAAACTTTTGTAAGGCAATTATAAGATGGAAAGGATCAAGGTTTTTAGTTAGTGAGAAAGACAGACCTTTTTTAATACTTGTTAGAAAATGGGCTTTTTATTTGGAGGCATCTGATTAGCTGGTACCCATTACGCGGGGTACATTAACTTTCAATAGATGCCCACCAAATAAAAAGTCTGAGCCCAAACCTGCCTCATGACCAGCCAAGTATCCTTGTGTCCAGCCTGCTTCATCATTGGCTGAAACACTGGGCACACAGTTTCAAACTGCCGCCATTTTTTTCATTGCTTAGTGAGAGGATGAGAGCACCCCTTCCACACACACACACACACACACACCTGAAACATGACACTACCCAATAACAGCCCATATCCGTGTGCCTGTTTTCCCTGCTACAAACTACTTTTTCCTTATTTTTAAGAAAAGTAAAGTTTTTAAATCACAACTGCACAGCCACAGTTTTTAAACAGAATGCACTGTTTTCAGCTCACTTACTGAGTGAGCGTGCTAGACTGCTGTCCCCAATGAAAGACAAACTTACATGGCAACAGATAATGGCTACAGGACGAATTCTCCCGTTAAACATTTTCTCATCTTTTTAATAAGAACATCAGCTTTTCATTTGAAACAATAACGGTAGCACGTTGTGCACTCACAGCTACTAGAAGACAGGCACGCTTCATCCCCCATCAATGGAAATGGACAAAACAAGCTTTTTTCTTTTTTATCCACAGCTACTTCAAAAATCTCTCAGCCGATCAGGCTCCTTATGTGAAAGAATCATACCTTCTGCTTCAGTTTGCCTCTGTTATTCTGACTTCCTTCTCCCTGCACCCCACCCCCATTCTCACACTTCCTCTGCCTCCGTTCCTGCTATGCTCTGTCCTCTCCATTACCAAAGTCCGTCCCCATGACCTGCAGACTCAAACTTCAAACTGCAGAATCAAAGTCTCAAATGAAGTAAAACTGAAGAACCGGCAAGCAAGAAACCCACAGAAGTAAACTCTGCAGTACCAGTAAACAACTGTAAAAGTCTGCTGTGCCCTCTACTCCCAGCTCAGTCGACTTCCTATTACAAAATCTACAGACCTTGCATCCATTCTTGCTCTGCTGCTAAACACGTTCACTCTGTCTTTTCTTCCTGTTGTGATCAGTATGGCAACTGCTGCCGGCCAAAAAACAAAGCAAAATTAGTAAACGTCAGGGGGGTGAGCATTAAACACAAAGTAAATTAAACACACTCTGCACTGGGAGGAAGTATAAACAGACTGCTGTGGGACTATGGGTGGATGTAACTCCATAGCTCATCCTGGGGGAGGAACTATTTTATTACAAAACTAATCTATGGCACGGCACATGGGCATGGGCAGGCATGGCAATGGGCATGCACACACAGGTATGGGGCAGGGGTGGGGATGGCAGTGCCATACAACCACACACAACAGCACGCAGCACCATACAGCAACACACACACACAGACACATGTAAACACGCACCCAGGTGCCAGCACATGGCATGGATCAGATGTAGGAAGCTGGTGCACAGACACAACCAGTGCTATGCTGCTCTCATCATGCACACATGGACCAGTGGCTGGGAAGGTGCACATGCAGGCAGTGTGTGGCGTGACACACAGATGGCATGACTGTGGCATGCACCCATACACATTGGCCATGTGCACACAGGGCAGTGGCTGCAGACTGTAGACAGGGTGGCGCGCACATCAGGTCCACCACATGGAACCATGGCCGCTGCGGACATGGGGGTGGTCGCACCAGGGACGGTCAGCAGCCACTGACTGCTCAATGGCCACGGGGGGGTGTATGCAACTTCCCCCAGGGGTTGAACTGTGGGAATATGACCAGATTAGTGCAGGGGTGTGTAGGCACCTGAACAGACCCACCCCAGGAGTGCCTGGGATGCCGACAGCAGAGCCCAGCATCAACATGGAGGGGAGTCACTCAACTGCAGGTCTGTGGGGTGGACAGTGCACACCACAGTGTCTGTGGCTGGTGGCCACACCCTGTGGCAACCAGCAGTGCAACGCCAACCGAGATTGCATTGGCAATGCGATCCAGGGATGTGGTTGTGTCCTCCCGCAGGTGCTGTATAGCCTCCAGGACCTGCATGGTGCCACTCTCGTGCAGCTCAGCTACATGGTGCACCTCTGTGTGAAGTGCATGCACCCCAGCTATGAGCAGCTCCTGTTGCTCCACGGAGGCCTGCAGCAATCGGGTGTGCTCTGACAATGGGTTGGCACCCAGGGGCACATGGGCATGCCACCATCCCACCGGTGATGTATGACCATGCTGCATGGCCCCCCGCTCAGGTGGATGCTGCACAGTGGGGTTCCCATGGGGTAGGTCACTGTCTGGTGGCTCAGCAGTGGACTCTGCATCTGTCCGCCCAAAGTCCCCAGTCATCTGCCACCACTTCCCCTCCAGGCCCTGCATGCTGGCCAGCACCTGAGCGGATGCACCACCACCACTTGACACTGCTGTGGCTGTGCACATGGCAGCATCAGAGGCAGCATCAGGCAGCTGTTCCACCGCCAACAGGCCACTGGCCTCACTGCCAGTTATGGTAGTATGTATGGGTGTCTCCCCCACGACACCACCCATGCTGTCTAGGATGATGGTCATGTCATCATCAGTGTCAGACCTTGCCCTGATCTGTTTCTCCATGCAGAGTACACCATGGCTGGCATCCTGCTGGAACACAGCCAGAGCCTCACCTGACACCAAGCCCAGGACATCCAGCTGGACGGCGGTGGTGTGCTACAGCTGATCGGGCCCCCGGATGCACATGGAGGTGGATGGCTGGTCCTCTGGGGCTGGGCCTGCCCCCACGGCTGCTGCTGGCACCCCTGCCACTGCATGCTGGTGTACCAGTGCTGGAAGAGAAAACAGAGGTGTTAGTGCTGCAATTCTGGCATTCCCCCTCGGGCATGGCATACATTCCATGCAGTGATGGGCTCCATCCTGTCTGGAAGCCACCACCTAGCACACCCTCAACAGTGCTGCACTGCGTGGTGGCCACCACCAGCTCCTCTTGCGCTGTGAGCTGTGGCACAGCAGCATGGCCCCCACCAGTGGCTGTCCTGGCTGCCTGTATGGCTGCTACCTTCTCTTTAATGTAGCATTTATCAGTGCCCACCTTCTTTCTGCACTCCTGCACAGACTGCTGGTGGCTGCCCTACTGGTTCACAGCTGCTGCCACCTCCACCCAGGCCACAGCCCTGGCCTGTGGAGTGCCAGTGGCACCACTCAGCAGTTGCTCTCTGTTGAGGTAGTCCTCGAAGAGGGCATCAGCTTCTGCCTTTGCAAAGTTGGGCCTGCGCTTTCGGGCAGGCCCATGCACCTCAGTCTACTCACGCTTGGACATGGTGCTACCTTTGGACAAGGACATGTGTGTCACTGCCTGCAGCTGCCCACCCCTTCCACTCTGCTGTGCTGGCTGTTCCCACAGCAGGCACAACTTACCTCAGATGGTTGCAATACCGGTCCATGTCCTGTGCTGTTGTGCGGTGCCTTTATAGTGCATTGCATTCAAATGAGCTGTTGCGCAATGGTAATGACATGCTAATTTCCCCAGTGTGCCGCACATTGTCTGATGAACTCATTAGCATGTGATGACTGAATATCATGCACTTGCTCCTTGTGCAATGGAATTGCTCTGGCGCATGACACGGCGCAATGCCGTGACATGCACATTGCGCTGTCCACAGTATGCATGCATCCTGGCCTGTGCTGCTGCCTATCATGCACTGTCCACTCAGAGTGCTATAGGGGCCATGGCACACTATGCGCCATGGCCTGTATTGTACTCCGGCACTATAGAGGTCATGGCGCACTATGCACCATGGCCTCTATTGCGCTGTGGTGCACTGTGCACCGGGTGACCCCAGACCTGACCCTATGCCCCTTGGGACTACACCACCATGTGCCAGGTGGGCCACGCCCATGCTGCGCATCCACGGCGATGCAGGATTTGCGTACATGGCGCATGCACTACTGGCTGCCAGTTTGGATCAGCAACTTGTGTAGAGAGCATGGCATGGTGAGGAGTGCGATGTGCTCATAATTAGATGGACCTTAAGCTGATCAACCTTGTGGCTGATGTGCAGCCACATGCACCTGGTCTGTTTGGCCAGCAGCACCTGCAGCAGGCCAGAACTGACATCTGGCAGGCCATCACTGCAGGCCTGGTTCGGGATACTGGGGTGCCTTGGACCGGTGAGCAATGCCACCACCGGTATGGGAAGATGATGTGGCGGGACCCCAAGAGTCTGAGGCTGCTGCAAGCATGCGTTTGCAGGGAGACAGTGCCACAGCCAGGTAAGTCATCACATGCTGCATGTGTGCCCAACCGCTGTACTGTGGTGTTGGCTGGGCTGCCTGACATGCCCTGTGGAGGGGCACTGTCAGCATGTGCCATGTGGTGTGGCATTGCCGGCCACTGGGTGTACTGCACTACTGCCTTACGGGTTATGTCAGGCTGGGTCGCACACTGTGCAAAGCGGTGGGGGTGGTTGTACTCTGATGTGTGCCTGTCTGTGTTCCATTCCTAGGGCCTGAAGATCAGTGCCATGCAGGAGCAGTGGGGGTGCCTGGCAGAGTGCAGCAGGCCACTGCGGGACCATCGTCTGGTGGTGTGGGTCCAACCGGTGGAAGTGGAGCGGCAGTGGGACAGGCATGACCGGCACTGCAGTGGGTAGGTAGGCACTGTTGTCTTCCTCTACTCATTACCGGGTGGTCAGCAGGGGTGAGGGTGCGGCTATGGCCACCTGTGCCATGTGCCGTGTTAGCTGTGTGCTGCACACTGTGCAGTATGCATGCCACTGTGGGGCAGCCATTGCACATGTGTACCAGCTGTTGGTGGGATGGTGTGCACCTGGCTACTACTGGTGCTGCTGTGGTGCTGCTGCAGGCCTGTGCCACCTGCCTGTCACTGTGCAGTTGGGTGGCCACTGGGCAGCAGTGTCCACTGCTGTGCACTGTCATGGCATGCTTGGATGCCGGCAGGTGTTGGCCCACCCACTGTGGGTGACCAGGGTGCCACTCCAGAGGTGTGGGTTCCCACTGCCCGTTGCGCACGGTGGGAGGGTATGGTTCCTAGGGACTTGCACTGATCACCTGTCCATTCTTTTGTCTTAGGCAACCAGAGGAGGTCGAGGCTGCCACTCTATTGCCGCCTATTATGGCAGATTATATTAATCACCTCAACGACCCTGGAGGTGGCTCAACAAACCAGGCAGTTGGTGCTCCGGGACAGACAATGGCAGAGGTGTCAGGTGGCGGCAGGCCGTGGCCTCCCATAGTTAGCCCCACTGTTTCCCTTTCACCCCTGCCATCCCTTCCCTTTCCTTCCCCCATCCCACTGTGCAGTCCCTGTCCCCTTCCCTCACTCTTCTACCCTTTCCCACCCCATTACACTGTAAATAGTTTTGTTTAATACAGATGTCATGCTTAACTGCCTGTGTCCGTGTCTGCTTTGCAGCTGGCGTCTGGAGCCATGCTGCAGTGGTATGGTTGGTGTCTGTGTGGTGTGCCTGTGTCATTGTGTGGGCCATGCATGGTGGTGTCCTGCCCCTTGGTCAGTGGCTGTGCCTTTGGGTGGCCATGGGCTGGCTGTCTGGGTTGTGTGGCATGTGTGTTGGGTGCCGTGTGCCAAGGTGTGGCTGGCCATGGTCTGGGTGGGTGGGGGCTTGGCATCCAGTGGGTGGTTTCTGTGACAGCTCTCCCTTGGCCATTGGTGCCACCTGTTCCCTACATCCAGTGCCCTGGTGCTGGGGGGGCTGGCTGCCTGCCTGTGCCCTGCAGGTGGTGGTCACCTGTGGCCCACCACTGTGCCTCCCTGCCACTGTCCCCAGATGTGTTCCACTGCCTGCCCCATGCTTTCCCTCTGTTGCTTTGCTCCCACCATTGCCTGGAGTTGGTTCTTGTGTGCCTTGGTGCTTCTCTCTTTGCTCCCTGGTGCATCTCTGGTTGCACTATGGTGCAGGTCTGGTTGTTCCCTGGCGCACCTCTTGGTGCGCCATGGTGCATCCTTGCAATATTCAGCCATGTTGCACTGGCGCATGTCGCTGTGCACAACCTTTGAATATTGCATTCACTGCGCCATGGCACATTTGAGTTGCACTGCGCTGGACTTGCGCCAGCATTTGGTGCATTTCTGAATATCTGGCCCAGTATGTACAATAATAAAAATAAAATGAGGTTCAAAATTAAAATAAAATATAAAACAGTATAAGAATTGCATAAGACACAAATGACAGACAAAAAGTAGTCCTTCATGTTGTACCCTCACAACATGGATTTATGAGTACAAGTGAGCAGAGAAACCATTTATATACTATAGTTTGGACTGTAATAAAGGAGAAGCAGGAGATGACCTAATAATAAAGGAAGGAAGAGCATTCCAAAACACTGGACAGAAATAACTACAGGATTGTTCACTTTTTTTGTTTCAACATGAGGAAAAATGAGTTCAATACAACTGGCACAGTGTAGGGTGGAAACTGTCATCTTAGGCGCAGTTATGGACATTAGATAAGCAGGTAATTAGCCCTCAATATTGCAGAAAGTAAGAAGGTGTTTATGAAGAAGTTGACTGGTTTCCGGGGAACGTCAACCTAAATACTCTAAACCTACCAGGTCATAATGTCGCACGCTTAATAGCGTACGGCATTATGGCTAAACCTGTTGAGTGCTGTAGGTTACAGCGAGTGGTGCAATGCTGCAAATACTGCTGTACATGGTATTGCACCACTCAAAACATCCCAGGCAGAGGATAAGACCTCTGCTGGGATTGGGTTCTGTGGAGCAGCTGCCATGGCCCAATGGACTGAGCCACTGCAGTGAGGAACCTAGGTGCTGTGTCTAGGACCGGGTTTGATTCCCGGTCCCAGAAACTTTTATTTTTTTAACAGTTTGTGCACTCCCTGAGTGAACCCCTGGAGTTGAGAATCTTTATTGGGTCAGTTCGAGAATGCAGCCCCCGAACGGAGGTGGGGCGAGCCCCATAAAAGAGTTACATCACATGGCAGAAATTGCGCTGTACTGGCAGCACGATATTGCCATGCGGCATAATGTCTTGTGACATTAGGACACCTTGCCATGCCTAAATAGTTCACAGAGGTGGGTGAAATAGGGAGTACAAGAGGCAAGACATCTACAGAATGTCTAATTTGTAAAGAGAGTGTTTTGGAGCTGAAACATAGCAAATGTCCATGTAATCAAAAAGTGGGAAAATTCGGGAATGGACCTGTCTGTGATGGAGAGCAGAGAAAATAAGAAACTTATTTCTGTATAGAAAGCCAATATTCTTAGAAATAGATTTGGAAAGGTTATCAATATGAACCAACCCTTAGGTAGAGACATCAAGCCAATAACCCAGATACTTATATGAGTCCACAACTTCTAGGGCAACACCATCTGCAGTAGAGAGGGACAAATTTGTCAGTTCAGACAAAAAGGATAATCAAACAGAGGAGTCAAATAACATGGACTTTGTTTTTTAGCATTTAGGGCAAGCTTCAAATAAGGAAAAGTTTGAGGCTGGAAAAAACTCTACTGTAAGCAACTAATTATCGACTCCAAGCAAGGTGAGAAAAGTAAATAATAGCATTGTCTGTATACAGACAATATTTCACACCAACTAAAGCATCACCCAATTTATTGATGGAGAGAGAGAAAGCAGCCAGTCTGAGGACTGACCTTTGTGGGGCCCCCATATTAACAGATAACAGTGTAGCCTGATGCATAGAAACTGTAAATAACTGGGCACGATCAATAAGGTAACTCCAAAACTGTGAAAGGGTATCATTTGCAAAACCAAGATGAATCATCCTCTCCAAAAATTCAAGATCAATTTTGTTGAAGGTCTTGAAAAAATCAATAAAGATGGAACTTATTAAATGGCCCTTGTCCATTGCCATGTTGATGTTGTCCAAGACCTTCAACACCATTGTTGCTGTACAGAAGGATTGTCACAAGCCAGATTGGCACATAGCCAGTACAGAATGAAACTCAAGACACTCAGAGAGCTGCCTGTTAATAAGTTGTGCCAAACATCTAGGGGGCACTGATAAAAGGGAGATAGGATGGAACTTGTTAAAGTCTTCCACAATCCTTAGCCTGATACATAGCAATGTATCTACCCATGTAGTCTGCCCAAGCCTGCCTAGACATGGGGCTATGCCCATGTCATTCCTCTTTTCTTCCCCTCCCTCCCCCAACTGTAAAGGTTTGACATTCCCTATCTCTCTTTCATGTTTTTCAATAACTCAGGCATAATTCAGTCCTGTTTATTACCCTTCATTCTAAGCCTTCTAAGAGGTGAAAATGTACTGCATACTGTGTCAAAAATAAACAGAAAGCTTCTAGAGCTTCCTCAGCGTTTACACATGCATCCAGGAATGATTAGTCAATGTAAGTAAAAGGTGTTTTAAAAGCTGTCATATCCAGGGTATTATTTTCCTACATGGAATAATCCTGGGGTGGGGGGGCACACAGGGTTTCTTAACACTTGATTTGCAAAATACTAGGCTGTGATAGCTTATCACATCAGGTTAAATATCAGGTTGAACTACCTTAGAGGGATGGGGCATCAGCATCCAATCAATAATAGAGTTATTGCCTGTTTTGTAAGTAACTCTTGTAGGATAATGAATAGCTGGACTCAAGATTAGTAATCTTATCCCTGAAGACAGTCAAGAACCTATCCAGCCAGTTAACACTGAGATCACTCATGAGGATCCATTCTCTATGTTGGGCAGCTTATCCCTATAATTGCAATTATCTAAATGCTATCATCTGCTAATCCAGGGGGATATACAAGTCTGCTGTACATGAGCAACAACAGATTGAATAACGGAAATATACAGTTTTAACATACAGAAGACAATCTCCAACCCCCCTCCCCCCATCCTTCCTATACAGTCTATAACCACCAAGTTAAATTTATATACTATTAATCTTGTGTGTCAGCCAGGACTTCGAAATCACTGTAACACTGAAGTCATGTTGTGCAGCCCAAACAAAACAAAGGTCTGTTTCTGTAAGCAGACTATTTATATTATTGTGTACACTCATATCTTTGAATATGTATATGGAGAAACATTGGAAACCCAACTCGGGCCAGAATTAGGATGGACAGTGCCAGACATTATAAGCATTAAAAAATAATACAGATTTTCATAATAATTTTGTCCCATTCAACTGACTTATTTTTGGTGACGTGATCTTTGCCCTTCATATAATTGAAAACTAGCAAAATAATCCATTGCTCCTCCATCACAAATTTCTTATATGAAAGGTCCCAGTGACATCCAAAAGGGAATATACACCAGTAGTAAAAATGTTTTGGTGAGAGAGTCCTACTGTGATTGTCAACTGTTGACATGGTTACAGAACAAGTATGAGGTAAATAGAAACATAGAAACATAGATTTGTCAGCAGAAAAGGAACTTTAGGCCTGTCCAGTCTGCCCTTGTCCCTGTCTATTCTGTCACCACTGACTCTTGCTGGTCATAACTGTCACTCTCTATATTCTTCTGTCTGACTCTACTGTAATATGCCCCATGCCTATCCCATGCATGCCTGAAACTTTCCATAGTCTTGCCCCCACTACCTCCTCAGGTAGGCCTTTTTTGTCATCCACCACCCTTTCTGTGAAGAAGTATTTCTGCACATCTGTCCTAAACATCCACCTTTTAACTTCATTTCATGCCCCCTTGTTCTAGTGCCTTTCTTGCTCTGAAATAGACTCTCCCCTTGTACCTTACTCACTCCTGTGAGGTACTTGTTGGTTTCAATCATGTCCCCTCTTGCTCTTCTCTTTTCCAGTGAGCACATATTGAGTTTCTGCAGCCTTTCCTCATATGACTTCTTCTGCAACCCCCTCACCATTTTGGTTGCCCTTCACTGTACTGCCACCATCCTTTCAATGTCATTGCAGAGGTGTGGCCTCCAGAACTGGACACGGTACTCCAGGTGGGGCCTCACCAGTGAGCAATAATAATAATAATAATAAATTTTATTTATTAAGCGCTGTATCAAAAAACTATCAAAGCGCTGTGAAGTCCTTGCATTGCTAAAAACAATTTACGAATAAATAAAATAATAAAAAATATTTAAAATATACAAATACACATGCTAGAAGTCAGAAAAGGCTTGTGCAAATAAGTATGTTTTTAAAGTAATTCTGAAGCTCTCCACTGTCTGGCACTCTTGTACCCAATGAGGTAGAGAATTCCACAGGGAGGGAGTGGCGAAAACAAATGCCTGAGCTCCCGAGGTCTTCAAATACACCCTGGGAATCTCTAGCAATCCCTCATCAGTTGAGCGGAGCAGTCTGAGGGGCAGTAGAGGCTCAGAAGTGCTTGTAGGTAGCTCGGACCCAGACCAAGTAGAGCTCTAAGAGTCAGCAAGTCAACTTTAAAGGTGATCTGCCACTGAACAGGCAGCCAGTACAGAGCACGTGGCACAGGTGAAATATGACTGGATCAAGTTGACCCAGACAATAACCTGGCTGCAACATTTTGCACTAGCTGCAAGTGGTGGATGTCAACCCCCAGAAGCCCTAGGTACAGGCAGTTACAATAGTCAAGGCGCGAGGTCACGAAAGTGTGGACCAAAATTGGAAGGTCGTGGGACGGAACAAGGTGCTTAATCCGGGCGATGTTCCTCAGATTGTAAAAAGAGAACTTGATGACAGCTGACACCTGAGAATGAAGTGTCAGCCCATCATCAAATATCACCCCCAGATTCCGCACCCATTCAGAGGTCAGAAGTTGGGAGCCCCAGAGCAAAAGCCCAGATGGCCGTCCAGTAACTGACCCCTCTATCTGGTGACCAGGATCCACCACTAACACCTCCATCTTGCCAGGATTCAATCTCAATCAACTGGAATTCATCCAGTTTTTGATTTTGGCGAGACAGTTATAAAAAACTGAGAGCACACTATCCTGGTCGGGCACAAAAGACAAGTACAGCTGAGTATCGTCTGCATGACAGTAAAAACTCAGCCAGTACTATCTTTCAATGTCTCCCAATGGAAGCATGTACACCGCGAACAACATTGGGGACAACACTGAACCCTGTGGGATGCCACAAGGCAGGAAGTAGATGTCAGAGGAAAAAGTCCCCGATACTACCCTCTGTGACCTGCCTGTGAGGAAAGAATGGAACCATCTAAGGACTGTACCCGACAGGCCACAAATGAACCGCAGGCCATGAAGAAGTACTCCATGGTCCACTGTGTCAAAAGCTGAAGAAAGATCAAAAAGAACCAAGATGGAATGGCGCTTCTGATCTCCAGCCATCAGGAGGTCATTGAGTATCCAAACCAGAGCAGTCTCAGTACTGTGTCTCTTACAGAAACCAGACTGGAGAGGATCGTAGATAGCATGGATGGTAAGATGGTTCTCCAGCTGTTGTGCGACAACTTTCTCAATAACCTTCCCTGTAAAGGGAAGGTTAGAGATTAGTCTGTAGTTTGCAGGACAATCTGGGTCAAGAGAAGATTTCTTGAGAAGGAGGGTGACCACAGCCTCCTTAAGACAGCTTAGAATCACCCCTGACTCCAATGAACACCAGATTAATTCCACTAGAACTGGGCCGATCACATCTACGCACCCCATTAAAAGGCGAGTAGGGCCTGGATCTAAACTACAGCAAGATGGACACATACTCTGGAGAAGCTGCATGATATCCTCAATTGCTAGTCAGTCAAAATCGGCCCAGCAAAATGGAGGAATCGTGACTCCGTACCGACCATCAGTAACCTCCATAGGGCGCGTAAAGTGAATCTCCGACCTGATGTTGGCAACCTTATCAGCAAAAAAGCGAGCAAACTCTTCGCACTCTACTTGTGACAAGACTTTCTGAACTCATAGACAGGCTAGATTGCACAGTCTGTCCACAGTTCAGAACAGCTGAGCTGGTCAGTTCTGTGCAGAAGCAATCTCCCTGGACAGGAATTCTGCCTTCTTACAGGAGATTGATGTCTGATAGACTCTCTAATGTTCCATCAGTCTAAGCTTGTTGGCATCTAAGCCGGAGCTACGCCAAACATGCTCTAGTTTTCGCCCCACCTGCTTCATTCCCCTCAAGGTCCCATCAAACCATGGGGACTGAGGGCGGAGAGTAAGCGGGCAAACATGGAAAGGAGTGAGGGTATCCAGAGCTCCCTCCACTGCTCAATTAAAAGCCTGGAGTAGCTTTTCCGGACCCTTGCTTGCTACCGGAATTCCCGATAGGTCCAACACTGCCAAAAGACCATCAGGGGTCAAACCCGTAAAGGGCGGTATCGGACTATCTCCACAGGGGCAGACCTACAAGGGGCGCCCAGATATTGAACCTGATGATGGGATGGTCAGACCATCCGACAGGTTCCACCACCAAATCAGAGGCCTCCAACCCCAGAAGGAAGACTTGGTCCAAGGAGTGACCGTGATTATGAGTCGCAGAGGAAACTTCCTGTGTGAAGTCCAATGAACTCATAAGTCAGAGGAAGTCTTGTCCAAACTGTGAGAGTTCATCATTGATCCAGGCATTGAAATCCCCCAGTACCATCAGCCTGGGGGAGTCCAACACCATGTCAACGATGAAGTCCATGACTTCCTGCAAAAACTGATTCTCGCCTCCTACTGGACAATAGACAAGAATGATTTTGCACCCCGCACATGTGGCTATGGTACACTTGAAGGATCTGGTGTTCTCAACTGGCACTTCAACAAGGCCCAACTCTGTTTTAAAACAAATTGCTACACCCCTGCCCCTACGACCCGACCTCGAACAATGTATCACTGAGAAACCGGCTGGAATTGCTGACTCCAAAATGGGACCAGCATTTCCATCCAGCCAGGACTCAGTGATGCATGCCAGATCAGTTGACCCAACAAGATCATCTATAATAGCTGACTTGTTTCTGATAGATCTGGCATTGCACAACACCGTGCAAGTGGGGTTGGGAACCAGAGCAGTTCGAGATAACGACCCATTAAACATGGAGCCCTTGGGTATGGGCACTAAACAAGGTGACCCTCGTTCAGTGCACCATTTCACCCAAGGGTGTCTTCTGGTCCCCACTCCCCCAATCAGGCTGCTCAGCTCAGCCCCCCTCCCTGGTCTCCCACCCCTTCTCCTGGAAGTACCAAGGGAGGTCGACAGTGAAAATGCTGACCACCCACACAGCGCGCACAATACTGATGCAGGTATTGCGCACCCGATCTGAAGTGTTTTCTGTGGGGGGTTGTGCCCACACCCCTGCAGGGGCTGTCTCTCCGCCCCCGGACATAAGGGATTATCAACCCAGGTCAGAGTTGGTCCAGAGGGGGCAGAACACTGGGGGAAAGCGAAACACAGAAAAGGACCATTACAGCTGTAATGGTCTTTTTCCGTGTTTCACCACTGGGGTGTCGAGCTGAAGGGGTGCACTGCTTCTCCTCCTCCTCCCCACTATTCCAGTGGCTCTACAGTGGCCATAAACTGCCGTAGATGGGGGGGCAGGTAAAGGGGCGGAGGTCCTGGAGTTCAGAGGGGGGAGTAGTGCCTGACAAGTAGAGCACTCATCAAACACATACTGATCAATAATGTGGCACTAGTTAGGCCAAACCAGACAGCGCAAAAAACAAATACCCCCAAAAATATATTACCAAAATAAACCCCTAAAACTCACAGTACTAAAAACAAACTAATAAAACAACAAAAACAATTATGAAAAACAAACTGGGACTCTCACTCCCAGTTGGTAATAAAATAAAACCTCAGTTCACAATTAAACTAAATCCAGGTAAAAATCAGAGACTAAAACTCACTCCCAGTCAGTGGTAAAACATATGTCCAGACAAGTCCAAGAAATAAAATTAAACCCAAATGTCTGGGAGATTCTCTCACAACCTCCCTCCACAAACAGATCCAGAGTCAAGTCAATAGGAGGGTTCTTGAATAACTCCCCCTCCAAAAGCAACTGAAACAGCAAAAATGAAAAAGAAGGGTCTCAGGCAGCAGGCCAAGTCATAGTTCATGTATCCCAAAACCAAAGGTTTGCAGCAAAGGACCAAGCAAACAACTTCACTTAGAGCTTCAGGATCCAAGCGGGAGGTGAAAATCAGCCGACACAGCACACAGCACAGTAGAATCAGTGAATGAATCCAAATTCTGCAAGGCCGGGGAAGAGGTGGGGAGACAAGTCACACAGTCCTCAGAGCACCCCAGACAACACAGATGGCCGTGCCGTCCACCGATAGCCAGGCAATCTATACCCCTTACCACCTGACCCCAATCCTCTGACAGGTGCCCGGAAGCAGGGTCCAGGAAACCCCAGGTCCATAAAGTGAGCACCCAAACTAACTCTTGACTTAACCCCAGCAAGAATTTTGGCCACAGTTACTCATGACCTCAGGCTGTAATAGTCTGCAGTCATTGCTGAACAAAAACTGCAGATTTCTTCACTCCTCCGTAGTAAACTGCCTGGAAAATCCTAGAATCCCAAAAATCCTAGTAAATCCTGGTAAATCCAAGGGAACAGGTAGACTGGATCAGCAAGAAACTAATTAAATCCACAGCACCGATTTTAACACAGCCTGCTGTGTAACAACAAAACATCCAAAGTTAAAAACGCCAAGCTCCAAATACAGCTCAGTGGCTTAAGCTGGAAAATGACCACCACATAAAGGTGTAAACTGCCACTAAACACCCAACAGGATAAAAAGCTGGCAAAACTAAACGGAGTTCGGAGAGTACAACTCAGAAAGTACAACTGTATACGTAAGCCATAAAATCACTAACTGCCTCACTCCTTCAACCCTATCTAATAACAAAGACTGAAAACTAAAAATAATATGAAAAAACAGAAAAACAATGAACAAAAAATAAACACTAAGCAAACAAGTAGAGCTAAAACGCTGGCAGGCTCATTGCAGCCATCATCTTGTCAAGGGTCGACAGTCGATCTTCAAGATTAGAATGGCAGCACCACCTCCCTCCTCCTGCTAGAAATCTCTCTTCCAGTGCACCCCAGCATCCTGTTAGCCTTTCCCGCTGCTTTGTCACACTGCCCAGCTACCCTGAGGTCATCAGATATGATGACCCCTAGGTCTGCTTCTCACTTGGTGACTGTAAGCTACCTTTCCCCCATCCTATACATAGCTCCTGGGTTCTGCAGTCCCAGGTGCATAATGTTGCACTTTTTGGCATTGAAGCCCAGCTGGCACCCCCTAGGCCATTTCTCTAGTTTTCTCAAATCCTTTTAAATTCCCTCCACCCTTTCCTGAGTATCAACCCTGTTGCAGATTTTTGAATCATCTGCAAAGAGACACACCTTCCCCCCAAGCTCCTCTGCAATGTCGCTTATGAAGACATTGAAGAGAACTAATCCCAGCACCAAACCCTGTGGCACCTTATTAGTTACTGTACTGTCACTAGAGGGACTACCATTTTCCACCACCCTTTGCCTCCTATCCCTTAATCAGTTTTATACCCAGCTTCTCACTTTCTCCCCCACCCCATGTTGCTTAGTTTCTTAACTAGCCTCCTGTGTGGCACTTTGTTGAAAGCCTTACTGAAGTCCAGATAGCCCATGTCTATTGCTATTCCTTGATCCACCTCCCTGGCAACCCAGTCAAAGAAATCTATGTGATTAGTTTGACATGACCTTCCCCCTGTGAAACCATGCTACTGGTGGTGCTACAGCCCTTGTGCCTCAAGGTCCTCCACAAGCTTCTCCTTAAATAGTGTCTCCATTAACTTCCCCACCAATGATGTGAGACTGACTGCCTGTACTTGCTAACATCCTCCCTACTGCTGCTTTCATGCAGAGGGACCACATTGTGCCTTCTCTAGTCCTCTGGAACTTCCCCCATCTCATCTGAGGTGTTAAAAAGCACTGCCGGAGGGATGACCAGCACCATGCTGAGTTGCCTTAGGACCCTTGGATTCATCCCATCCTATCTAGCCCTATTGCCTTATCCTCTATGACGTCCATTCCCTTCCAGACTCTCTCCACTGAAAATGAACTTGTATCCACTTCCACCCCCCTGCCCCACACAGGTGATTAGTGTAGCACCCTCTTTCCCATCCAGGACCATGATGCCAGGGTTGCATATAGAATGGGTGAACACGGCTCCCTCCTTCCCAGTTACACACACTGTATATTTCTTTAACAGGTCTAACACAGGTCTTGCGCCCAGACAGGGCCACGGCAAGCTTGATACAACCGAATCCCTGAAATGCACCCTTTGGACATCCTGAAGCAGCGTGCCACACTGGGTAATGGTTCCCTGGAGCTGCCACCTCCAGAGAAGCCCTGCCTTGGCCATGCCGCCACCATCACCATGGCAGCCCCACTGCCATACCTTGCATGCTGGAGAAGCAGGCCTCCTGAACTCAGTCACCTCCTAACCTTCCTTCGGCTGCTCTCAGATCCTGGACCCCATAGTCACCACACTCATACCACCCGTCCCTTTGGAAATCAATTGAAACCTGTAGCCTTAACGCTAATAAAGGCCAATACCTCCTGGGCCGAGGGGATTTTAGCCCCCCAACCCTACTTGCCCTAAATAGTGCCCGATGGCTCCCCTACCAAAAAAGGCTCATTCCCCTTTTATACCTGGAATGCAGAGCAATGCCCCCCACCTAAATGGGGCAGGACACATGGATGTCCCAAGCCAGGACCCTAGCCAACCAGGGAGAGCACGAACTAGTAAGCCAGCTCTGAGAGAGGTGGCTTACATGCTTCCCCACTTAGAACCATCTCCTCCTGGAAATGGGGCACCTGTACCAGCCCAGAGAAGTGCCCAGCAGATGGGTATGTGCACTCTCCACCCATTCATTCCTCCACAGGGTGCGCCAAAGAATTTCAGAGAAAATATTCCCTACCCTCAAACCTACTTTAACAAACTGCCCCATGTAGCTGCTCTGGTCCAGTAACAAGGTTAGGATTGCCTAGAGAAAAACTATTTTTAACAGCTATTTCTTCATGAAAAGATATTTACAGGTTGACAATCCACTCTCCACACTCACTCAAACCTTCAGAGCATGAGGTAGATTCTTGGCTAGCAATTTGATTTGTTTAGATAAGTCCTAACAGAGAACAGTAAAACATTCTTTTCTTTAGAACTGAGAACAATAAGCAGTCACAGTGGGGCAGTTCACACAGTTCCAGATCTCAGCCTATAGGGAACAGTCCTGCAACACCATCCACTGGGCACACTCTCCTTTACATTTTCTCTGGTTACTTTTAAACTAGGAACAGTTGAACAAACTTTCAGAACAGTCCTGGTACCTCACAGGTGCTGAACATCTTCCTTAGATGATGGGCCTTCTGCCACAGGGGAAATAGAATGCTGCGTCTAGTTTGGTGGTCTCATTAGCAAAAGAGTCCATGGATATTATAGTGCTTTACACGACAGCCAGCAGCCGCATCCTGGAGAAGTGCAAAGTGCTTAAACAGAGTCAAGCCTGCCCAGGGGGATGAGTAACACATAGTTCTGGCCTTCTGGATGACTTCTTGGGTGGATGGGCTGGATGACTCAGACTGCTGCTGTAACATTTGGACCATGCCCCAAAACACCCCGTCAGGCCTCTTCTCTTCAATGGTGTCCCACATTCTCTCCAGGATGTAAGGATACTCAGCACATGGATATTCAATATGTAGCTTTCACCTCACCCACCTCTCAGCTTGTGACCACTGGGGCAATTCTCCAACACTGGTCCGACAGGCAGTTCCTGGCTCCAGCCACACCTGTGTCCTATATGGCACATTCATGGGGTCACTGCTCAAAAGTCCATCCAACTGAACATGGGTAGCCTTGCACAGCACTGGGAGGCATGGGGTGTTATCTGGTAGCCTCAAGACAGGATTCAGTTAGGATACACTTCCTGGTCAGCAAATGTATAGGGCTTTGAGGCCTGTCCATGGGGCAGCGCAGCTGGCAGCTCCCACATAGCCTTCTCTTCTGGTTCTTTCACTTTTACCTTCACAATGGTATTTAAATAAGGGGCCTCTCCTCTGGTAGCTTCTGCCGTGCTACCATCGCCAGGCAGGGGACTGGCAGTCAACCCTCTGGGACCTTGGGGGTCACTAGCTCTAAATCCCCATCTCCTACTTCTCTCCCACTGCCACAGGGATAGTCAGCAGTGTGGGTACTGTGGGGCTGGGTAAATGACTGTGACCCACAGCACCCTTGCTGGTATCCTCTTCCATAGCCTCTACAACTACACCCAGCACCCTATCACTGGCTGTCCCTTGAGGGACAGGTTGCTTCACATCCTCCAAGGACTCAAGTGGCTTAGACTATTCAAAAACATCCAGGCTCCCCAGAGAGGCTAAGGAGGTCACACCCACTGATGCCGATGATGGATAAGGTCAAAGAAAACTAAATGGAGTGCTCAAAAATAGTCCTGAAAAGGGTTCCCTGGAGCAGTTAGTGCACAAAGGTAGACGGCTCACCCCTTCTCCTTGAAATCCACACCATACACAGCTATCATCCGCTGCCCCTCCTCTTGCTGACTGACAGAGGGGAAGTGGGCACAGTGGCCTGGGGTTCCTCTGAAAGTACCTTCTCCATTATAACTACATCTTTAATTCCCCTTTTTGTTCTCCTCTCCTTCCACAGAATGCATATTTACTGGTGCACGTCTGAGGAGAAAATGGCTTCCCCTCTGCATATTCCTCCCTCAGCCAATGCCTGCACCAATCAGCAGCACCACTTTGAACCAGCTGATCTTCTCTGCTCTGCTCTGCTCTGCTACCAGGCACCTCTTCTTTTAAGAAAACAGGAAATGGGGTCAAACACCCCACAATGGCAGTCTTCTGTGTTGCACCTTCAAATCCAGGCCTACTAGTAGCGGGAACCCCAGTCTCGATTAGTTGCCCCCAAACACTTGGTCCAGATGCCAAATTAAATCCTGGATGAGCCCCCACATCTGTAATCGAATGAGCCCCCACATCTGTAACCCCCCCTTTTAACCCCCTTTTCTGTCTAGGGGCCTGATGGTAGCAACTGGAAGGGAGTCACAGACCGAAAACCTTCCAGGGAGGTAAAGTCAGAAATATGAAAAACAAGGCCTTCTCTCAGCTTGGTTCTGTAAGCACAGTGCAGAGTACAGTTTCTCCACCAGCTCCCCTCTTACCATTTGCTGCAAGCCATGGCCGAGCTGGGGGGAAGGAATAAAGGTCCAACCAGCATATTTCATCCCAGGAAGAAATCAAGGAGTTCATGTAATAAATTCCAGCACTCGTGTAGTAGAAACAAGAAAAGAAATTTAATTCTGATCTTTAATTTTAAAATTAATAAATAAATAAATAAATTGCTCCGCTCCGTGGAGTTGAGAGCCAAAGCAAACGTAGGGCAAAACTTTAGAGGCAGTAAAAGTATTAGATGATAGTAATGCATTCACAGGCCTAAGACGGTTAGGCCAGGTGCAGACTCCACACAATTTCCCTTCTCAGGGAACACCTGGCGCTTGAGACTGCTACTAGATTGCCCTTACATTTTCCCTCCCCCCTTCTTCTTAAGGCAATCTCTTGGAATATGAATGTTTTTACCCTACACCCCTTCCTCCCCCCCAGCCCCCACTTTGTTAAATCTCTGACAATGGATTCCTATCCTGCTAAAGCCTTATTCTCAACCCATGCTTTCTTGACAAGGGATCTCCATCCTGCCTATCTTTAAAATGTTGCACTCATACTGCATAGTTTCTACCCATTTCTTTTTTGATTCCAGTCTGTAAAATTAATGTTTAAATCTACCTCCATGTTGTGTTATCCCACTGTATTATTATCAATGTCTGTTATCTGACATGGAGCCTTTGTAAAGGAGTCTCTAACTCAAAGGACTGTATTTCCAATATGTTTCTAAATAAATAAATAAATTACCCAGAGCCATCTCAAAGTTCAGGACCTTACAGAGTATGAGATATCAAACTGCAACTCCCTGAGGGAGTGCCTTACTCCCCCCCCCCGGGATCACTTAACATGGGGGGGCTGTGGCCTATATACCTTCCGTGGCCACTCTGTACACAGTCCTAAACCTACCAGCTTGCCACCCTCTTTCCCATCCAGGACCATGGTGCCAGTGTTGCATATAGAATGGATGAACATGACTCCCTCCTTACCAGTTATAAACACTGTACATTTCATTAACAGGTCTAACACAGGTCCTGCCCCAGACATGGGCACTGCAAGCCCAATACAAGTGAATCCCTGAAATGCACCCTCTGGCTATCCTGAATTAGTGTGCCACTCTGAGTAATGGTTCCCTGGAGCTGCCACCTCCAGGGAATCCCTGTTGTGACCTGCCACCACCACAGCAGCCCCACTGCCATACCTTGCATGCTGGAGAACCAGGCCTCCTGAACTCAGCCACCTCCTGACCTTCCTTCGGCTGCTGTCTTTCCCTCTGCTGAGCTCCCAGATCCCAGACCCCATGGTCGCCACACTCTTACCACCCATCCCTTTGGAAATCAATTGAAACCCATAGCCTCGACACTCATAAAGGCTGATATCTCTCAGGCTGGGGGGATGTTAGCCCCCCAACTCTACTTGCCCTACATAGTGCTCGACGGCTCCCCCACCAAAAAGGTCTCCTTCTCCTTTTATACCTGGAACCCGGAGCAATGCTCTACCTAAGTGGGGTTAGACACATGGATGCCCCAAGCCAGGACCCTAGCCAACTAGGGATAGCACAGACTAGTAAGCCAGCCCCGAGAAGGGTGGCTTACAACTTCTAGTCTGGGAGTGCCTAAACTCGACTTTATGCCTGGACAAAAGAAGTCAAGAATATAATTCCCATTGAGGATGAAATGGTTCCCGAATCTGTTTAGAACAATAGAGCTGGCTATTATCAGCCTTATGTAGTCCACCACCAAAAGAGAAGAGGAACCTCTGATAAGCAATGACTTATTATTAAGTATTATGTCAGTTGCTTAACTGTCACAACTACAAATGGAGAGATGTGAGAATGCCTATTCCTCACAGTGATGCTACAGCAGAAAAGAAGACAATTCTACAGTATTGATCAAAATGATCACACATATTGCCCTTCCCCTCCACACATTATTTATGATCTCATTACTGAGAGATCCCCTAGATGTGAAGTCATGCTGCCCATTTCAAATCAGTATGTGGTAAGGCACAGAATAGATAAACAAGGCTAAATCTTTTATGCAACCAATAACTACTGAGGTTGTAAGGTTGTAAAAGCTACTGCCATTAAAGACTCTTACAACAAGCAACTTGAGATAGAAACTGCTAGTTTCGAAATTCCCGAACGAGACATTAATGACAACAAGTAATTCTGACCCTGGCCTTCCTCTGCCCACATGTACTAACCTTGAGTCTCACAATGCATTAATGTGTAAGTTACTCATTGATGTCAACAACAATGCATATGGCTAAGTACAGAAGGGGAAAGCTGCCAGACAGCATATACAAACACTCATCACCAACTAGCAGTTAACTGGATGTTACATCATCAGTGGGCAGCCCAGAAACAGAGGAGCATTGTTCTAGGTAGTTTTGTTTGTAAAGAATCAGTTCAATTACTGCAAGGAAAAAGATTTACATTACCCTTTCTTGTAAAATCTTTCAAACGTTTCCAATTTAATTTGCTTGTATGATGCTTCGGTTCCACCCACTTTGAAGTATGATTTGAATTTTCTAAGTGAGTATTTTCTTCATGCCTTGTTTATTTTCCTCTAACATTCTGTAATCCCAGCTGATAGGCATCAGGGGCCTCATAACGAGTCACAAGGAACTGGTACTATTTGTCTGAATGATGAAACAGCACAAGTCCAGCACCAGTCTCCAATCATGAGACCCGTACTGCTATACTCAAAGGGTGCTGCAAGCACCCTGCGCAGTTGCTTATCATTCTGTGACTGTGCGTATAAAGGGCAGGGGTCACTATGTAAATGGAAACAAGGTTGTAGTGCAAACAAGGGAGAATGAGCAGTGTAGGTATGAGGCGGCTAGGCTCATCAAATGCAGAAGCAACAGAAACCACACTAGGGAGAAAGAAATAGACTCATATAGCCAAGTTACTTTTAAGCCACAGGTGATTTATTGGTGTTTGGAACACACCTTACCACAGTGCTTTGACTAAACTTGATCTTATTTTATTTTTTTTTATTTAAACCGTTGTTAACCAGGTAAGTGTTATAAGCCAAGGCCCTTTTTCAAACATGACCCGGGACCATAAAAATACAGTCAAGGTGTTACAGAGAAAACAGTGTCATAGAAAACATACATACATGTCAAGACACAACACATACACTACACTAACAATTACATATAAGAGTATCAACATAACATTTCTTGAGGCAAATTTTAAAAATGTCATGACTTGTTGTTTATTGCATATTCAGAGGTAGATTATTCCAGTGGAAAGGAGCAGAGACAGAATAGGCTTACTTTCTCACATTTGTTCTTACATTTGGGACCTTAATCAATCAATCAATCTATCAAAAATCTTTATTTTACCAGGTGAAACACCTTTGAGTAAACTCACTTACAAGATGGACTTAGACAGGTACATGATCAAACACAGAATAATTATACATAAATGAAAATAAAGGCATTACATACAATAGAATAAGATACATTTGTAAATATGTACACTAAGAGAATACTTATAGATAGCAGTCACATAGCAATATATGTATTGAACATACCAGCATAACAAAGACAGTGTGGGCAACCATGCAGGGAAGGACAATGGTTACATGGAACAACTAAGGTGGAGAAGGGAGGGAGGAGGATAAGCATGAGCAAAAATCACATGGGGGTCAGTGGAGGTCAAACAGAGGGTACTATGTCTGAGGTCAGTATACCTTTAGTTAAACATCAAGGAAAGCAATTGCAGGACTCCTTAACGGAATGTACATATAGTGATTTGAACACTGATATATTAATATGGCAGGCTATTCTTATGGTTCCTTATAATTTATTCATAGAAACATAGAAGCTGATGGCAGGTAAGCACTGCAGGCCCATCCAGTCTGCCCATTTCTTTTTCTACCTTATGAATGTGCCATCGGCCTTTGCTCTGTCAATGGCGTATCTATTCATACTCATCTGTATTGCTCCCTTATGCCTATCCCATGCCTGTTTGAAACCCTGCACTGTATTCATATCTACCACTTCCTGAGGTAGGCCATTCCATGCATCCACCACCCTTTCTGTGTAAAAGAACTTCCTCACATTACCCCTTAATTGGCCTCCCTCTAATCTCATGCTGTGTCCTCTTGTCCTGCTATTTTTCTTATGTTGAAACATGTTAGGCTCTTTCACCTTGTTAATGCCCTTAAGGTGTTTGAATGTTTCAATTATTTCACCTCTCTCCCTCCTTTGCTCTGGGGTATACATTTTGAGCTCTGTTAATCTGTCTCATATGTTTTCTGATGCAGTCCCTGCACCATGTTGGTTGCCCTTCTCTGGACTGCCTCAATTTGGTTAATGTCCTTGTGAAGGTGTGGTTTCCAGTGCTGCATGCAGTACTCCAGATAGGGCCTAACCAGTGTCTTGTAAAGAGGGATTATTACCTACCTCTTCTGACTTGTGATACCCCTACTAATACACCCCAACATCCCCCTAGCCTTACCTACATCTTTAGTGGTCTGTTTGGATGATTTCAGGTCACTGGAGATGATGATGCCCAGGTTTCTTTTTTCCCTTGTAACTGCCAGCAGCTTACCTCCCAGCCTATAGGTGGCTTTGTGGTTTCTCTTCCCTATGTGCATGATCTTGCACTTCTTTGTGTTAAACTCCAGCTGAGGAAGTACATAACTTATTGAGGCCCTGCCAAAGCATGACTTGACTTTGGAGATAGTTAGGGAAATGTAAGGGGAGCTTCTCAGAGCATAACTACCTAACATACAACAGGGTAAGCAATTTGAAATGTACTGTGGGAGCTTCTTAGTGATTGCTCAGAAGGTCCAGAGGGCAGCATTTCTTTGCCTTCTGAATTTGAGGGAAGCCCGACCACTAAGGCGTAAAGGGAGCAATGGTGTATCGAATACGGTGCTTCAGAGATAAATCTTAGGGCTCTGTGGTAAAGAGTATCAAGTTTAGTTAATGGTGTGTTAGGATCTTTGCCGTAGAGGAAATCAGTGTAGTCTAAGATAGAGAGAAAGTAGTTTGCACCAGCCTTTTTCTAGTATCCTGTGTAAGGAGGTGTTTGATCCTGAATAAGAGATCAAGTCTCTGCTTAAGCTTTTTGGACAACTCCTCAATATGGTCCAGGAAAGAAAGTTTGCAATCAGTCCACACCTCCAGGTATCTGAATTTAGTTACAAAGTCAAGAGATTCACCTAAAAGAGTTGTAATTTGAGGTACTGCTCCTATTGAGGCAGGGTTTATTGCATTGATGGAAGGTGAGAAAAACATCACCTTTGTTTTTTAGCATTCAAGAGTAATGTTTGGATCAGAAAGTTTGATAGCAGATGATTAAACTCTAGTTGGAGGTCTGTGCAGGTGGATACTGGGGTTACTATGGTCATGTAGAGGACCATATAATCTGCAATCATCTGCAAAGAGATAAATATTGTCTGTTTTGATTCCAGCATTGATGTTATATGTGGTTCAGAGCTCAGTGTTTGTGTTACATACTGCATCTACATAATGTAGGTTTGAGTTTGGTACAGAGGCCAGACCAGTAAGTAGAAGGATGTTTCCAAAGTATAGTTGTATGAATGAATAGTGCTTTGGTACTTGGGCATGGACATGAGTAAGTCAATGAATATAGTACATGATGAGCTGACAGTAAGATAGTGCTGATACTGGAACAAATGAGTTATTCGATATGAGTTGAAGGTATGGCTTTACTCTGTATCTCACCATAGGAAGGATGGTTAGTTGATTAGGATGTGACAGCCCCCAAAAGAAATATGATATCCATGATTATCTCCTCCAACTCCAGAGAGTATGGCCGGCAGCACACAGGGGAGGAAAACCCCCCTTAGGGGGAAACCTCTGAGGACCCATGGCTACAAACCTGCCCATCCTTCTGGGCATACTAAAGGAGCATAACCACAATTAATTAATTTAATGGCTAATCCAAGTTGCAGATTACAGATGATCCAGTGGAACAGTTCGTAGTAAGAAATGAAAGGTCAGGAACAGGCTTCAAGTCTTGCATGAGTGCTGTAGGTAGCTGTATGAACACATGAAGCATCCAGGTAGATTGCACTGAGATGAGTATCATTGGAACATGTCTAACAGAATCAGGATAGGGCTAAAATGATGAGCTCCTAAGGCTAGCACATGGTAAATAGACGAATATACAGTACATATATCCAGGCTCCGATGCTGGCGGGCAGGATGAAATGGAAGCAGTCCAACCTCCAGGCTTCTGTTGATAGAAGGCTTATGAATCTCATGGAATGGCAGAATGGCTGAAATGAAGCTGACGACTGACGAACCCAGTTCAGGTAATAGGACAAAGAGAGTAGGATATATGCTTAAGTCATGATATAGAAAGCATACGGCAGTAGAGCTGAGCTGGAATCCTGACAGGATTTGAGGGTAGTAAATCTGAAGCAGTAGTGCAAGGTTAGGAAGCATCCAAGGGAGTATAACAGGACAAGCCCAACTGATGAGGATGTGGCTGGACTACGTAGGTTAGGAGATAAAGTAGTATGTAGCAAGTAATATTGACCAGGTTGGTCAGTTGCTAAGTAGTAGAATGTAGCAGCTAGTCCCACAGCTAAGATGCACAGCTGGACCCTTGAGGTCAGCTGGTGAGGTAAGTAGAGTGGCGGCTAGCTACAGGTAAGTTCGTAAGTGCAGCCAGACCACCATAGGTCTGCTGGTAAGTAAGTAGAGTGGCAGCTAGCCCTCGTAGGCTAGTGTGCACAGTCGATCCCCACGTAGGTCAGCTGAGGAGTAATAATAGGTAGTTGAGAATGGCGATCAAGCCCATAAGGGCTAGCATGTCCAGTGGAGACCATGTAAGTCAGCTGAATTAGCATGAACGAAGTGCGAGGGTATAAGGTAGAGTAATTCTAGCAGATGAGGAATTCTTTCCAAGGAGGAGAGGAGCTTGAACAAATGACTGAAATCCAGTAGGAGAATATGGTTTTAGAGTTGATGCCAAGTGAAGGTAAGAAATTCAGGTATGAGGTAAAAGTATACAGACCTCCAGGCCCAGATGGGGCATGGCAGGCTGAGAGAAGAATGAACCTCCAGGCCCAATGCGGGGCAGGCAGGCATAGTGTATGAATAGTCAATTCTCCAGGCCTTGAAGGTGGAGCAGGTATGAGGTAGAAGTATACAAACCTCCAGACCCAGACTGGGCATGGCAGGCTGAGAATTATGAATCTCCCGGCCCGATGCGGGCCAAGGCAGGCATAGTGTACATATAGTCGAATCTCCAGGCCTTGAAGGGGAGCAGGTACAAGGTAAAGTACATGAACCTCAGGCACAGACTGGGCGTGGCAGGCTGACAGAAATTATGAACCTCCAGACCCGATGCTGGGCAAGGCAGGCATAGTGTATGAATAGTTGAACCTCCAGGCCACGAGACAGCAAGGCAGGTGGAGTTAGAGTGACCTCAAAAGCTGAATGAGCACTGATGATCTGATCTGAAAGGGCATTTGATTGTGAGGACCTTGCAAGCCCGAATATATATAGTTAGCAGAATTAGGCAGCCAGAGAAGAGCAGGAGGCAGGAATGCGATGAATAGTGTGAGCAACAGCTAACAAGTTGTAAACAAGGGACCTGCACGTAGGTCAGTAGTAGTAGTAGTAGTCACTGGATGTGCATGAAATGCAGTAGCAAGGGGTAGTACTGAATAAATGTATAAGGCACATGGTGGAGACTGATGAGGAATGTAAATAGCAGGGGAGTAGTCCGACCCTCCTAAATGTTGTTTGATTGGTGACCAAACAGTGGAAGCATGGAAGCATAAATATTGACCAACATGAAGTGCAGACCTGTTCCTCCTTAAAATGAGTCTAATAGAAGTAAGAGGTCTCTTCAGAATGACATCCAGTAGCCTAAGTATGCCTTGCCAAGGAAGCCCAAGAAATGCATAATACACCATAGTCGCTTCCACAGTGGCTTCTATGGAAGTAGCCAATGCCAGAATGTCCTGATGACCTAGTCGCAGAGTAGAGAACAGCAGCTAGGCCCCATGAAAGCCAGCAGGTCCACAAACCCATGCACAGGATAGCGAAGAGCAGTGGATGCTTGCTATGCAAGGTCCCCACGTGGCAGGCGGACGACTGAACCCCAACATATGCCAGTCAAAAGGGGAATGAGAGAGTCGTGTTAGGAACCAAGCAGACTAGCAGGATCAGAGGTTCTGCCAAGGGGGGGGGCTGCCTGATGCAGTAGACATTGCAGAGGCAAATGTGCAGCAAGGGGACTTGGCCTTCTGTAGAGATAACAGCAATAATCGGAGATAGTCAGTGGTCCAGTGTGGGTCTTTAGCCAGCTGTGGGTTGCAGTAATAGGGGAGCCTTTTAAACAGTATATGTTTTAAAACAAGTAGTCAGGAATACTGGAGGAATGAGACAATCATAGTTCCAAATGAAGCAAGTACAAAGTAGAATCAAATCCAGGTGCTGCTGGTCAGAGCTCGCAAGATGGCTCAATGGCTAACATGGTTAATGGAGAAACAGTGATATCGTATGCGCAGTGCCTTGATGTGCCGTCTGAAGGAGGATGCAGGCTGCTGCAGGAATTGTGAGTCCCATTAAAGTCTAACGGAGCAGCGTGGTAAATAGCAGGCAGTTCTGAGGTTCAGGTAGAAGAAATTATGTTGTGTTCCTGCCGTTAGGTGTACAGTCCAAGCTGCCAGGTGAATTGATAGAGCGAAGCAAGCATGTGGATTAGCGGTTGGTGATAGTGCAAAAAGAGGCATGAGGTAGTCATGGCAGCAGCGGCAGTGGAACCCACAGGAGGTGGCGGCCAGACTGGAAAGGAAGCGCTAGCTGGTAATGTAGGAAGGGAGAGCCAAGTGGTGATGGACTGGGCATGGAGCCAAGCTGATCGAGAAGGAGAGGAGCAAGGCAAGCACGGAGGCACACACAAAGAACGGAAGCAGAGTAATGGGAAGCAGGGAATAAGGCAGCAGGTAGAGAAGGATGGAACCCCCAAAAAAAGAAAAACACACAGATGGAAGAAAACAGAAACTGTGGGAAGGGAGGTGGGAATCAAAAAAAAATGAATGAAAGCCAGGCAGAACAGAAGGGGGGGGGGGGGGCAAGCACAAAGAGCAGCCACGGACCGGCAATGGCATGGCAGCGAGTGCATCTCGCTCTAAGCAGAGCAGCAGGCTTCTGCTGCTTAAATAGGTTATGGGGAAGGAACTCTTCCCCCATATAACCTTAGGCAGAGCCTTCCAATTATTAATATACAGTGAGAAAAGTATGAGTCCCAATATGGAACCCTGGGGCACACCCCTCAACAAAGGTTGTAAAGTGAAAAGTTCCCCCTCAGCTTTAACCTGTTGAAGTCTCCCTGTTAGGTAAGTAGAGAACCATTTCAGAGAGATCCAGTCCAGATCAATGTTACCGAGTGCAGCAAGAAGCAAGTCATGATTGACAGTGTTGAAAGCCTTGCTTAAATCAAGGAGTACAGCGCACACATAATTCTTGTTATCTAGGGCACTCTGTCAATCATTTGTCACCTTTGCAAAGGTTGATATCATGCTATAATTACTGGTCATCAATTTTTTTAATGGGATGACCAAGTTGATATTTGCTGTAATAACCCGCTGGTTATTACGACATTCACGTGCTGTGTCTGTCAGAACGTCGCACTCCCTCATTGGCTCTCCGCTCTCTATGTGGGCGGGCTTAAAAAATTCGAAACATGGTGGCTCCATCTCCCAGTTATCGAGGAGCTGCAACCAGCACCCACCAAACACATCTTGCTTGGTAATTTGTGTGCATTTTTTAACTTTTATTCAGTAGCTACCTCTGCATTTAAAATAACGATGTATCCGGTTGATCCTGCACTTCGCCCATGTCGGACAGAGCCAGTGCAAGCCTCAACGGTTCCGTGGGTGACCTCGGGGATCCCGACTGCAAACTGTAAGTAAAAACAAACACGCTCAGAAATGGCAATAAATAAATAAAAGGCTAACAAAAGGGGAAGTAGGGAGGCAGAGACTGACTGAGTGAGTGAATGAGTGTGTGTGTGTGTGTGTGTGTGTGCGCATGTGCGTGCGCGGCCCGCTCTTTAACAGTGACAGTTCAGAAGGCTGACTGGGAAAAAATTGCTGACAAGCAATTATATAAAATAAAAGATGGGGAAAGTATGTCAAACTCAAATTTAATGTGCACCCTCGGTGTGGGATGCTCTAATAAACCCCTTGGGCTTTGCCCTCGGGGTTTATGTAGCATCCCACACCTCCGGTGTACATTAAATTCTCGTATCACCCACTTCCCCATCCATTATTCTCTATATAACATGGTCTGAACCCTGACTGTGCCAGATTAAGCAGGTTAGAGGAGTCCAGGTACTTCCTAATCTGAGTGTTCACGAATTTCTCCAACAGTTTAGAGAGGATAGGACGTAAGGAAATCGGTTTATAGTTATTTAGATCACTAGGATCACCAGATTTAAACAAAGGGGATAACCTGGGCTGTTTTCCATATTGGTGGAATGTCACCCTGAGAAAGGGACAGATTGAAAAGATGTGTAATTGGAACTGCCATGACATGGTAACTAATTTTAAAAAGTACTCCTCAATACAGTGCACTTTTTCTGGTGTCCAACTGTAGCAATAATTTTTCTATATCCTTTAAAGATATGGGCTGGAAGGAAAATGTCATGGCTTGAGCAAGGGGGTGAGAGACCAGACAAGTTGTGTTGTTGGTATGCAGATGAGTACATAGATTACAGGCTGGGGAAAAATCAAATGCTAGCTAGAGATGCAGCGAATTTAAAATTCGCTGGCGAATTGCTCATGAAATGGGCACTTTGCGTTGCGGAGTGGGCAATGCAAAGTGCTCACTTCGCCTTGTCATTATCACTTCACGTTGGCATAATGAGAACGCGAAGTAAGGCGAAGTCATTGTTTTTAATGGACTTCACGTTCCTCATTATGATTCTAAGTGATCCACTTGGTGTTTCAGACTTGGCAGCCCTCCCACAGATCACATGGCTTACAGTACTGTAAGTCACATGCTCTCTAGCCAGGCAGGAAGGAAGTGAGTCACACAGACAGTTTCACTTTCTCCTGTGCAGACTGAGAGAGAGGAGTGTTTTTTTGATTGCAGAGAGAGTTAAAATTTGATACTTAACCCAACAGCTTTTTTAAAAGCTACATTTTTTTGTCTTTTCTGTACTGTTTTTTACTTAATTTGTTCTTTCTGTAAATTTTATTTTTTCTTACCTACTTAGTTTGTCTGTGTATGTGTGACTGTGTCTGTGTTGTGCTTGTGTCATGAGATGGAGCAGGGTGAGGGAATGTCTGGGGCGGGGGCAGCTCTGGGAGAGCATGGTAGTACGTGTCGTCGTACTATGCGCATGCATGGGGGGCATGGGTGACCATTTGTGTTGGACCGCTCTGAACTTAAGAGTGTCCAACCCCCGGAAGCAGGACCAGCACCGCCTCCTGACTCTGAGGCAGTTCAACCACCACCACCACCAAGTCCAGCACAAGGTCCTTTGGAGCAGGATGTGCCTGTTCCCCCAGGCCCAGGTGTGGATCCCACCATCAGTACTGTTGAGCAGTGTGAGCAGCCTACTGCCAGTTCATCTGGCCCTCCACTGCCTGTGCCTGGTCCTCCCCACACCTCCGTTGTTTGGCAGTTTTTTGCCTGTGTCGGGGGGGACAGCAGTGTGGTGAAGTGTCGCCTATGTGTGGTGGAGGTGCGCCGTGGCCCCTGGGTGAGTCACCTGGGAACTGGGGGCCAGCGCACCCATATACTTAATCACCACCAGTTGGAGTGGCAGGCTGCCACAGAACGGACCATGTCTGCACCTGCTGGCCGTTCCGTGGCAGAGGGTGCCGCTGTGCATAGCAGGCGCGGCATCCCTAAGAAGAGGAGGGCCACAGCAGCACCTGTTGCTCCACCAGCACCCCCACCACAACCACCACCACCAGCAGGTCAGCCTGTCGAAGGAGTGGACACCAGAGAAGTGCGTGTAACACTGTCTGACTTGGCAGTTCTCTGGAATGCTGTTGAGGAGAACAGCGAGAGGATGAGTGCTGTGGAGCAGCGGTTGGATGACATAGAAGGACATCAGCTTCAAATTATGTCCATGCTGGAACTGCTGTTGAATCACTATAGGATTCCACATTAGTTTTGTTTCCTCACACCATGCCCCACCCCACCCCACCTTCCTTGCTGTGCCATAAAATGTATTCCTCCACCATCCCTGACCCTTGTATGTAATTATGCCCTTTTTTTGTTGTCTTCCATATGTGTTACGCTTTGTATTCTGGGGCCCCTTCCTTCTGCTAAGTGTCTGTGTGTTTTGTGTGCGTGCACTGTTTTGGTACCTCATTGTTCTGCATCCGCAAAAGGCATCTGTCTTTTGTCCAGAAAACTGATAAGCGGTAACACAGTGAAATGAGATTGTTATAGCATATACAAAGTCCCCCAGAATTTATGGCACACTCAGTCATGCGCACAACAGTGGCACAGAGTCCCCAGATTTTTTTCTGCAGCCCCAGAATGCATCCTCCATATGTCCAGAAAATTGACAAGTGGTAACACAGTGAAATGAGACTGTTTCAGCATATACAAAGTCCCCCAGAATTTATGGCGCAGTCAGTCATGCGCACAACAGTGGCACAGAGTCCCCAGATTTTTTCTGCAGGCCCAGAATGCATCCTCCATGTGTCCAGAAAATTGACAAGTGGTAACACAGTGAAATTAGACTGTTTCAGCACATACAAAGTCCCCCAGAATTTATGGCGCAGTCAGTCATGCGCACAACAGTGGCATAGAGTCCCCAAATTTTTTATGCAGCCCCAGAATGCATCTTCCATGTGTCCAGAAAATTGACACATAGTAACACAGTGAAATGATACTGTTTTAGCACATACAAAGTCCCCCAGAATTTATGGCGCAGTCAGTCATGCACACAACAGTGGCACAGAGTCCCCAGTTTTTTTCTGCAGCCCCAGAATGCATCCTCCATGTGTCCAGAAAATTGACAAGTAGTAACACAGTGAAAAGAGACTGTTTCAGCACATCCAAAGTCCCCCAGAATTTATGGCGCAGTCAGTCATGCGCACAACAGTGGCTCAGAGTCCCCAGATTTTTTCTGCAGCCCCAGAATGCATCCTCCTTGTGTGCAGAGAAGTGAACAGTGATCATCTCAACTGGATTGAAAGGAGCCCTTTGGATGTACAGTAATAGTAGCCTTGGTGAGTATATATATATATATATATATATATATATATTGTTGTGTATTTTGTAGGTGATGATGAGGGGGGTTGAACTTGACATGGACATGTATTCATGCTATTGTTCTACATCACACACAGGTGACTCCATCTCCAAACTGTTGCTGTGCACCGTCCAGTGCTCAATGAGAATTTTTTGCACTTAAATGGAAATGGATAACTCTAAAGCACATGAAGGTAAGTATTTCTTTTTTTTTGGGGGGGGGGCCATATTTTCAGTTTTGTTGATAATGGTTTCTTATTTTTTTTATTTCTTCACAGATTTCATCAGCATCCTTCTGGAGTCCGGTTCTTAATGATGGTCATGGTCATGGAATGAAACGTGTTGCGTGTGTGCCCAAGCTCGGGTCGGGGAGGGGTGTGCCTGATCATGTCGACGATTACTTCTTTGGATAAGACCACTTTGACAGAACAACAAAGTATCGTGAATTTTCTTAAAAAAAGCAATGAATGACTTCTTAAAAGTTACAACTTCATTATGTGTCCCTCCCTGGTTCTCAAATCTCAATCCCTATTGTCAACTAAGTTGCATTTCAGACTAGAGACACATCTGGTCAAGTACTAAGACAACCTGTTGTTTTGCAATATTTGCAGCAGTCTTTACAAAGCAATGAAATGAATGAAATAACATCTTCATACTTACCAGAATGGATTTCACATGGACATTACATTGCTTTCTCTCTGTCTGTATGGTATAGCTACAGCATCTTTCCCAACGAGTAACATTAGTGATGCAGCCTGTTTTTGTTCTGATGTAAAAGAAACAAAATAAGTGTACTGTATGTGTTTTGCCACTGCGGCTCTGAAAAGTGACAGAAAACAAAACAGACAACTTAAGGAAGTGAGGCAGTATAACAAACATGAGTGCACATACTCACTTTATGGTTTAAATATTAAGAAGCTGGTGGTGGTGGTGCACTGGTAGACTGGTGGTCCGTGGTGGGCAGACAGACTCATGGTGGCAGCAGACTTGGATAACATCAGTCCCAGTGGTGGTGGTGGTCCATGGGGAGCAGATAGACTCATGGTGGCAGCAGACTTGGATAACATCAGTCCTGGTGGTGGTGGTGGTGGTGGTTGTGGTCCGGGGTGGGCAGACAGACTTATAGTGGCAGTAGACTTGGATAACATCAGTCCCGGTGGTGGTGGTGGTCCATGGGGGGCAGACAGACTCATGGTGGCAGCAGACTTGGATGACATCTGTCCCGGTGGTGGTGGTGGTCCATGGGGGGCAGACAGACTCATGGTGGCAGCAGACTTGGATAACATCAGTCCCGGTGGTGGTGGTGGTCTGGGGTGGGCAGACAGACTCATGGTGGCAGCAGACTTGGATAACATCAGTCCCGGTGTTGGTGGTGGTCCGGGGTGGGCAGACAGACAGACTCATGGTGGCAGCAGACTTGGATAACATCAGTCCCGGTGGTGGTGATCTGGGGTCGGGGGGGCACACCACTTTTTAAATACTGCAGTTAAAACCTGGCAACATTAACCACATCCTCATCCTCATAAAGAAAACTGCCCTTACAGTCATCGATGTCTGAAGTCTGACCACTGGGAAATTCTTTCTCCATTGTGTCATCATCTACGTCAGTGGTGGGCCGTTTCGGGCAGCCACTGCCAGTGCCACCAGGATGCTCCATTTCCACATCAGCAAGACCACCATGACTAGGCCAGGGTACGAATACCGAAGTTGCAGTCTGTGCTGGTATGTGCAGCTCATTCATTTTAATGAATGTTAGCAAACTAACATTTGCAGGAGACAGGTTTGTCCGACGATCCCTGACTATTGCACCTGCTGAGCTGAATACCCTCTCAACACTTACACTGGAGGGTAGGCATGTGAGTTACTTCAGTGCCACTGCAGTCAGCTCTGGCCATTCACTGACCTTTCCACTCCAGTACAAAAGAGGATCTTCACTTATTGTCAGATGCCTGTTTTCAGACAAGTATGACTCAATCATTCTCTGTGCCGCACTAAGTCCGATTGTTGATGCATCAGCCTGTTCCCCGGAATCATTGATGTTACAAATACCCACTTGGGACAAAGCCTCCCAAAGCGGGTTGACGCCAACCACTTTGGATGACAGACCAGCAGGAACTACAGTCCCCTTACCCTTGCATGATATGCTTACTGGTCCTCCAGCTGCACCTTCAGCTGGATTATGCTGCTGAGGTTTGCAAATCTTGGCACATGACTTCTGTGCCCCATGAACCAAGCAAACCAGTTGACCACTGATATTTTTTACATTTTGTTCAGGCCCTCCCTCCAGTACTGATGCAATTCCACATTTGTATCGTGGGTCCAGCATTGTTGTCATGGCAAAGTTGTCACTACATTGAATGCTCACAATGAGACGATTCTGGTCGAGTACTGTCAGCATGTGTTGCAACAACATACTGCTACCACCATCTCCGGCAACATCAAGGCTATGCTGTAAATTCACCAATGTCTGCCTCAGCACCCGCAGCAGTGGAATTGATTGGCTAATGGAGGCAGACTCGCCACTCACTGCCTGTGTGGCATGTTCAAAAGGCCGCAAAATTGTTATTACAGAGTCCATGAAGCACCACTGTTCAGTCGTCATAGACATGGAGGCCCCAGAACTGTCACGGCTAGTGTGCATAACCAGATATTCTGTGATGGCTTTGCATTGTTCATACAACCTCTCTGCCATGTATAATGTGGAGTTCCATTGGGTGACAACTTCCAGCTTCAAGCGGTGCTGAGGCAGACTGTTTTGTATCTGCAACTGCTGCAGAAGGAAACAACTCCTGGTGGGGCACTCAATCATTGGGGGGTAGAAATGGGGGAGGAAGGGGAGAGGGAGGTAAGGTGCCTTCCTGGCACCATGGCTTGGAGGGACAGGAAGCGAATCCTCAGGATCGTGGGAGGGGCTGCACGAGGGAGGGAGCTGGATGTCATTGTCCACCTAGGGACAAATGACCTGGCTAGGAATGGGATCAGAGCAGTGCAAGAGGAGTTTGTAGAGTTGGGGAGGGGCCTTAGACAAGTAGCACATACGGTAACCTTCTCGGAGGTGCTGCCTGTCTATGGCATGGGAGATGCTAGGGCACTCCTCACCAGGTAATTCAATTAGTGGTTGAAAAACTGGTGTGGATCTCAGGGCTTTGGCTTCATTGGGGACTGGGGAGCCACCTGGAGGGATGCAGACCTATACTGGTGCGATGGTCTGCATTTTGTCCAGGGTGTGGGAACCAGGATCCTAGGTGAGAGGTTTAAATGCTTCATTGGCAAGCATTTAAACTAGCCAAGGGGGGAGGCACTGAAAAGGAGCAGGAAAATCCCAGCCTCCTCCCACAAAACATGGTGCTTAGTGAGGTAAACACCAAGGTAGAGAAGTTATTAGGGAGCAGAGCAGAGGTAAATGTAAAAAAAGGCAAAGGCAGTAAGGACAGAAATGGGGCTAAAAGGGGTAAGGCTATCAAAAAGTGGAGGGTGATAAGTACCAATGCCCATAGTCTGTGTAACAAGCTCCCCTGAACTAGTGGCCTTGATGGAAGAGGGTTGCCTGTATATTGTGGCAGTCACAGAAACATGGTACACAGAGAACCATGACTGAGATGTCAACATACCAGGATACACAATCTACAGGACGGACAGGGAGGTTAAAAGAGGAGGAGAAGTAGCTCACTATGTAAAGGAAGGGATCAAAGCAACATAACTGAAGAGTAAACAGGGAGCAGATGAGGCACTCTGGATCACCCTGGAGACAGAAAATGGCACCACAATCCGCATGGGGGTTGTATACAGACCCCCATCTCAGGGGAAGGGAATGGACAAGGAAATGATAGGAGGCTTTCTTAGAATGGCAGAAAAAGGGGAGATATTGTTGATGGGGGATCTGAATATGCCAGATGTTAACTGGAGCACCTTTGTTGCAGGCACACCCAAGAGCAGGGTCATTCTTGATGCCCTACAAGGGCATGCCTCAGACAGCTAGTATTGGAACCCACTCGGGAGGGAGCAATCTTAGACCTGGTACTCTCAAATGGGGATGGAGAAAGAATCTCAGATTTAGAAGTGGGTAGCCATCTGGGAACAAGCGACCACCAAACAGTGTGGTTCACGATAAACACAGCCATACAATCAAGCCATACAAAAGCAAGAGTATTGGACTTTAGGAGGGCTGACTTTGGGAAAATGAGAGAGTGCCTCAGAAAAGCTCTAGCAAACAGGCAAGAAGGAGGGTGGAGGAACAATGGGGAGTAATCAAAACAGCCATCACCGAGGCAACAAGCCTTTGTGTAAAGCAAATCAATAAAACACAATGAAGGAAAAAAACGCTATGGTTCTGAAAAGAGGTGGCAGGGAAGGTTAAGGAGAAAATGATAGCATTCAGAAAATATAAGGAAACACAGAAGGAACAGGACAGAGAACTTTATCAGTTAAAGCAGAAAGAGGCTGGGAAGGCAGTCTGAATAGCAAAGGCCCAACCGAGGAAAGGATAGCCAATTATGTTAAGAAGGAGGATAAGACCTTTTATAGGTACATTAGGGAGCGAAGGAAGACCAAAGGAGGGATACTGAGGCTTAATAAAGGGGAGGGAATGTGGGTAGAGGGTGACAGTGAAAAAGCAGGGGTACTGAATGAATATTTCTGCTCAGTATTCGCAAAGAAAGAGGAGGGGGAGGTACATCAACCAAACAAGAGAAACACTCTGAAGACGGGGGTCGATACCAGTCCATTTACAGAAGAAAGGGTTCTGAAAGAACTAATAAAATTGAAGGTGGACAAAGCAATGGGGCCTGATGGGATTCACCCAAGAATTCTAAAAGAACTAAGGGTAAAACTAGTGACACCGCTGACTACTCTATTTAACAAATCATGGGAAGATGGGGTGGTACCCGAGGACTGGAGGAGGGCAGATGTGATTCCTCTTCACAAAAGTGGGAGCAGGACAGAGGCAGGAAACTACAGACCAGTTAGTTTGACCTCAGTGGTAGGGAAAATGATGGAATCACTTCTGAAGGAAAAGAATTGTTGAGTACCTAGAGGCCAGTGGGGCACAGGACCCAAGGCAGCATGGATTCATGATGGGAAGGTCGTGTCAGATGAATCTAATAGATTTCTTTGACTGGGTGACCAAAGTAGTAGACCAGGAGGGCTGTGGACATGGCTACCTAGATTTTAGCAAGGCATTTGATACAGTCCCACACAAAAGATTAATACACAAGTTAGCCAGCCTTGGAGTGGGTCCCAAGGTGGTAGCCTGGATAAAAAATTGGCTAGACAACAGGACGCGAAGGGTAGTAGTAAATGGAGTACACAGTGAAGAAAGGAGGGTTACTAGTGGGGTACCGCAGGGTTCAGTACTGGAACCGGTCCTTTTTAATGTCTTTATAAGTGACATTGCAGAGGAACTGGAAGGAAAAGTATGTCTCTTTGCAGACGACACAAAGATCTGCAACAGAGTTGATACACAAGATGAAGTGGAAAGGACAAGAAGGGACTTGGCAAGGTTGGAGGAATGGTCAAATGTATGGCAGCTCAGATTCAATGCAAAGAAGTGTAAGGTAATGCACATGGGTAACAAAAACCCAGGGGAAGCATACACAGTGGGGGGTGAGATACTGACAACAGTAAAAATGGAAAGGGACCTGGGAGTAATTATATCAGATGACCTAAAGGTGGGCAAGCAATGTGAGAAGGCAGTAAGGAAGGCTGGGGGGATACTGGGATGCATAGGAAGAGGCATCAATAGTAGAAAACAAGAAGTTGTTATCCCTCTGTACAGACTACTGGTGAGACCCCATCTGGAGTACTGTGTGCAGTTCTGGAGACCCCATCTCTGCAAAGACATAGACAGAGTGGATACTGTCCAGAGGAGGGCAACCAAAATGGTGCAGGGTCTACACCAGAAGACATATGAAGAAATACTAAAGGAGCTTAATATGCATACCCTTGAGGAAAGAAGGGAGAGTGGGGACATGATAGAAACTTTCAAATACCTCAGGGGGATCAACAAAGTCCAAGAGGGTAGCATCTTTCAGAAAAAGAGATGTGCAAGAACAAGGGGGGCACAATTTGAAGATAGAGGGGGGACGGTTCAGAGGTAATGTGAGGAAGTATTTTTTCACAGAGAGGGTTGTGGATGCATGGAACAGCCTCCCTGAGGAGGTCGTGGAGTCAAGAACAGTGGAGGAATTCAATAATGCATGGAAAGGCATAAGGCAGTCCTAGTGGGGGGTAGGAGGAAGTAAGCTGTTAGTTAACTAGGATCTGCAGCTTATCTGTTAGGTAGGAAAATGGGCAGACTAGGTGGGCCAAGCGGTCCTCATCTGCCATCAAATTCTATGTTTCTATGTTTCTAAGTTGGTCACGGGCCTTTCCAGATCTTGAAAAGTGAGAGCAGATACGTCATGCAATGGTCAGCATTTCCTTTTTGTCAGGGTGCTGCAGGAACTCCTGAACCACAAGATTTAAACAGTGGGCCATGCATGGAACAGAAAAAAAAAACACCATTCGTGATGCATTTCACCACATTTGAGCCATTGTCACTTGCTATGAACCCAGCTCTCAGGGACAGAGGGTTTAGCCATCTGTCAATTTCAGTCAGTACCATGTCCAACATGTTCTCACCAGTGTGTGAACAGGTCACACTGCGCATAGCAATTGTTGCATGCTGGCGAATTCCAGGAAGATTGCTACCATGACAATCCACCTTCCTGCACTGATTATTCACATTACCAGCATCACAAACAACCCCCGGCACCTGCGCCCAGTGTGCAGTTATACACAGATATGAACTCCCCGCTGTTTTGCCACTTGTCCGCATATCCATACTTAAATGCATGAATGAAGAGGAGGAATGTTGAAGGGCATGTCTTACTGAGTCTGAGACAGTGCGGAACAACTCGGGAACAGCACGGGTAGAAAAGTATGTCCTGGATGGGACTTTCCATTTTGGACAGACATGGGTAGCAAACCGCCGGAACCCAGAATTCTCCACATAGAAGGGCAAAAGATCAACTGCTAGCATTTCCGCTACAGCAGCATTAAGTTCACGTGACACTGTATGATGGGGGGGGGGGGACTTCAGCTTATGCGCAAAAACACTCTGTAACATGGGGTGACTTAAACGTTTTACAGGGTGTGTGTTAGTCACAAATGGTTGTGCTCTGTGATGAATGGCATTGGCAGGGGGTGTACTGTGGACATTTGATGAAGATGGTTGCACAGGTGATGATGACAAACCCAGAAATGATGTTATTTTTCCGGATTTGCCAACTGGGGTTGATGTACCACTTGCACTAGACATACTGCATTCACCACCACCACCACCACCACCACAAAAACTGCTACTCTCACCAGCACTGGACATTTCAAAGTCATTATGGTCCTCCACCTCATCATGCCTGTAGTAATCCTCTGCTTTTATTACTGCACTACTACACATGTTTAATTTCCTACTGGGCTAAACAGTCATGGAAGGGGATAACATGCTCGCAATGGTTGCCGCCAGTGATATGGGTGAACACCCAAGTCTGGTATTAGCTGCCAGCTTGTGCTGGGTCCACAGAGCCAAGTGCCTATTCTTAAGATGTGTATGCTGTCCTCCTGTCCCAAGATGGTGCCCCTTTTTACCTCGACTCATATGCACATGGCAAACCTGGCAGATTGCAACTGAATCATAATTTGCATCTTGAACAAAAAAATCCCAAACAAGGGACTGTGATGCTCTGTTTTTAACATGTCCATGATGATGTGGCTTATTTAAGTCTGTTATTTTAAGCACTGAAGTGGGAAGGGGCACGTGATGTTTCTGGCACTGCACACCTGGACTGCAACTGACCACCACGACTACCTATCATATTGAGTACTGGGTCGTCATCATCATCATCATCATCCACTAAAACCGGTAAATCAAAAGTTTTTACCGGGGATTCCTGCAAACAGATTCAGACACAGCCACTTTTAATTTCTTTTTCTCCGGTTCCCAACTGGGATCAATTAAATCATCATCATATTCATCAACGTCACTGTCACACACATCCACATCTTCTGCTTGGATGCTAACATGTGGACTGCATGTTGCAACAACAGCAACATCATCATCATCATCAGCATCATCACATTCATCATCAGCATCTACACCACCATCACCTGGTATTTTTTCACCACACTGTGAATCACTGTTGCATGGAAAATGAGTGACGTTAAGTGCCACGGTGGATGGAACATCACATTGTATGCTATCGTTGACTTGATCATCAGAATCAGGTTCAGTTAATGGGATGTTACTGGAAAGTATGACATCATCTATGCTGTCACTCACTTGTACTGTTTCACACTCAATATGTTTGGATACGGTACACTGGTCAGAATTAGAACTTGACGCAACAATGCTAATACTACCTCCACCACTACCAACACCAGTAACACTAACACCACCAGCTGGGAAAACATCATCTCCTCCAACTATCAGTGAAGCTACTGATTGGGCTGTAAAAAACATTGCAGGAGAAATACCTTTCCTCACATCACCAATGCACTTCTCCGTCCGCGTACTACTACCACGCCCACAGACCCTCTTACTGCCAACATTGCCATGGCCAGAAACAGCTTTACTTGCACGTCTCTTTGCAGGCATTTTGGGGGACCAACCACAAATATTATTACCATATTCAGATTTTGATACGTTCACTTTCTGACTGGAGGGTCGCTACTCGCTACTCTCGCTAGCTGGATGTGAAACCAAATAAACAACTGTGGCTTCAGCAACAGATAAGGGGACTACTGTGTTGTGACACTGTCATGGAATTAAAACAACTTCAGTAACCAGTGGTGCTGATGGGGTCACAAAAACAATCCAGTCTGGTAAAAAATATTTTTTCAATGTGGGGGGGGCACTGAATACAGACAGTGCTGATTTTTATGGCACTATGAGCAGCAACACTAAGAACAGAGAACACGATTGCAGTACAAAATCAGGCAGCTGCAGTGGATAGCAGGTTCACACTGCTGCGCTTAGTTGCACTTACACTGATCTGTGTCACAAATTTTAAAAGGTGTATTATATTTGATGCACGCAACACTGCACACACTCACAACACAGAACACTTTGTGTACAATGCTGAATGAGGAATGCGATGAAAATGCAAAAGTTCAGTGTACTCAGTGCCACGTAATGTAAATTTGTAATTTAAACAACCTGACCTTATGAAATGCTGCACCACATTCACACAATAAGCATCAAGAAAATTTGTACTATCACTGACAATTTTACTATGTGTACAGTAACACAGTTATATAACAAAAATATTGCCAAAACATAAAGAAATCACTAGTTCTCCAACTTAAATCTACCTACACACAGATACGCCCCTCCCCCACACAGCACACTTCACTGTCTTTCACCACACACACTCAATGTTGTAAATTTACATTCAGAATCCACGCACAAACAAAAACGCTCGATGACGTGAGCATAAGAGGGTTTCCTACAATCAATGAACTACAGTTGGATCCCCAAAAAAAAGGCAAAAATACTTTTTGAACAGCTTTTAAAAGATTCCTACAGACAGCTATCAGAGCACACTGTCTCCTACTCCTCCTACTCATACTACCTCAAACTGAGGCGGTGCAGATCAATATAGAGCCCATGTGACCTGAACTCCCATGAATCACTGCAAAATCCTCCTTCAGAGCTCAAAAACAAGGCAAAGTGAGGTGAAGTGAACTGACACCAATGTACTTTGCCTTAAAAATTGAAAGAGAAGTGACCAGTGGAGGCGAAGTAATGCAAAGTCATTGTTTCCAATGGACTTCGAGTTCCTCATTATAACATGAAGTACTCCACTTTGCATTGCAGAGCACTCCGCAAATCCGCCTTTGCTCCACGAATCACTTCGCGGAGTGGATTGAGCCCACTTCACCCACCACAAACACTAGCCCAGCAGTCACAAAATGACTATTCAGTAACTCGAGTATCGTTAGTTATCAGCAAGGCCACTGATTTACAGTGATTAAAATAATTAAATTCCGTTTTCAAGACTTAAGATTCCGGAATTTCACCGGTGATCGTTACTCTAATTTCCGGATTTTACCGGGATTCTGTTATCATTCTTTTAGTATGTGCATAAATAATCAGAATGAAAGAAGGCTTAATATGCAGAGCATTAAATAAAGCAAACTGAAAATAGTACAGGAAGGAATTAAAAGAAAAACAGACTTTTTTATAGATTTACTGATCTGATAGAAAATGCCAGATTCCATGAAATCTTCATTTTAACCGGTTTTCAGGCAGCTCTAATTCCGGAATTTTACCGGATTTTCCGGTAAAAACCGAAAAACAGTGGCCTTGGTTATCAGTTATAAGGGAGCCACCGGACAATATTTTGGCAGGGAGGGAGTTGTATGATGCATGCACTTTGATATCCTTAATAGTATTCCAAAATTTAGCTGAGCACTTGGAGGAGGAGTCCAGTTCAGTTCCGTAGTAGTTGGATTTCTCGGCTTGAACAAACTTTGTACAGTGATTCCTGGCCTTTCTGAAAGCTAGCCAGTCAGTAGGTAATTTGGTTTTCCTGGCTGTCTTCCACAGTAAATCTCTATCAAGCAGTGCAGCTTTCAAACTAGCCATAAACCAAGGGCAAGATGTTTTCTTAGTACATTTTTTAGTTTGGGAAGTGTGCTTATCAAGTACCATTAAAACAATTTCCTGGAAGATGTCATAGCCGAGTTCACAGTTTTAGCCAGGTAGAAAGCTTGCCAACTCAGAGAGTTCCATGAGTCAAAGAGAAATGCATTGGGGTCAAGATTATGACGGCACCTTTTAAATATATACCAGGAGGTAGAGGGTGATTTTGGCATAGCCCTCACACAAGCAATGAAACAATGGTCACTGAAGTCAGTGAAAAATACTCCTGAATGCAAGAACAGGTGTGGTGTATTCACCAAGATAATATTCAATAAGGAGCTGTTACTAGGGTTGCTCTTATTCAGATGTGTTGCTTCCTGTATAAGTTGTGAAAGCCCAAAGGTGTCACAAAGGTCTTTGAGGGGTTTGGAGCAATTGGAAAACCAATCAAGGTTTAGGTTCTCCATAATAATGACCTTAAGTGTGGAAGAAACACTGGAATGAAGGTTCTTATCTACATTTCTTAGATATAGCAAGGAAAATAGAGGTGAGACAGGTCCCAGGCCTAATACATTTTGGGTAAGACAATTTAGACTATAGGAACAACTCAGGCTGGGAGGCAACCATCCTGTTGATATAAGATGCAATGATGTGTACGAAAACATTTTTTTAAAGCAAATCTACATATTGCATGAAAAGTTGTTGTAAGCAAAGTCGTGTCAGATTTAGCCAAATCCTGAAACAAAAAAAAATTATAATTCAAAACAGATAACAAAACTTTGTCAGCAATAGCGAATCTTGCCTGTTCCATAAGGAAGCTTTGTAATTTAAACAAAGCCCCTAGCCATTGGTTAATATTTCTACAGACCAAATTGATATGAAGAGAGTAAGATAAGCAGGGATCCAAAGTGATTCTTAGATATTTAAATTGGAAAACGTGTTCCAACACAGCCCCCACTGTATCTTGAACAACAAGTGGGTCACTCCCAGACATGCGATGCCTAGTTTCAAAAATCATACTTTTGGTTTTTTTTTTGCTATTTAATAGCAAGTGCTGTCTTCTTAATCAGGGGATGCCTCCTGACAAAATTCAAGCTCAGTCAAAGCGCCGGGTCAAGATGTCTTCTAAAGATCAATAAATCACCTGTAGTTTAAAAGTAACTTGGCTATGTGAGCCTGTTTATTTTTTTCTCCCAAGTGTGGTTTTTGTCATTATGTCACCATGCAAAATGATCTGCAGAGCCGTACTCCCATGGCAACCCTTGCTTAGAATGCTGCAGAGTTGTCCAATATCCCTACCATTAGCTCCCCAATAGGCTGGTGGTAAGTGGTATTGCACTGCTGGCAAAGCCTGTAGTGGAACCAATGGGGGAAGAGTACAATGAGGGAGTGAGCTTTGAAGTGGCAGCACAGTAAACAAAGCTGGGAGGGGGGCACTGGACACCAGGGACACCAATATGGATGGAGAGAGAAAGGATGGCCACTGTGAGAGCACTTTTAGTCTAGTGCCACATCCTTGGAACTCCAGCCATGGCATAGCTCTATGTGATGGGTACTATGCCATGCTCAGACTTCCATGGGTGGGGCTTGCTAGCATGTTTGCAGAAAAAAACCTGAATGTGCACACAAGCATATGGCAACAACATTTGCATTGTACATAGAGTACTTGGGAAACTCCCCCACTGGCTGACTAAGGATTCTTTTTGTGTATGGCGATTTTGTGTTGATGCCCAGTGAGGAGCCTATTGCACTCCAATTTTGTGCCACCATCAACTGTGACTGTTTATTTGGCACTTGTTCTTTAGCCCTCAATAGTACCCATGTCGCTGCAGTGTTGTTGAGGTGTCCACCACAGCTGTGCATCACACCAACCAGCTTAGAGTTGTTATATTGTGCTGATAAGAGAACATGACTGAGTTTTCATGAAGAAAAGCATAGCATACTGGTACAAGATAGGAAGCACCTATAATTGCAAAACACACATGTTTATTTTTCTGTTTCACACTAAGAGGAGTGCTGATGTTAATAGTCCATGCATATTCCTTGCCTAGGCAAGATCTGTGCAGTATAAAGGTTTAAGGCTGCCAGGATCCACCTAGCAGGAGCTGGAGTCAGGAACTTAGAGTATACAAAGGCAGTGCAGAGAAAGTTCTGGGCAAAATATAGTTGAGAGATGGTGAGGACTGTAGGAGAGTGGTCTCCCCTCAAGTCACACATCCTGATGACTTTCAGGACTGTGTAGAGTCCAGAAGAGGGTTTCTGGATTACCTGAAGAATTCCTGACAGAGGGATAGAGAGATAAATTGCTCCAGTCCAGCCAGATGTGAATGTACTCTGACACAGAGATAGGAAGATAGATTGGTACATGTCTGGTCACTCAGGGAGTTGGGGACCAGGATAAGGGTAAAGTTCCCAATAGGCCTTCATGGCTCACACACAGTTGGGGGCAGGAATACCAGATAGGACAGACTGAGGAGGTCTGAGACCAGGCGTAGGAAGGGAAGGCTCTGAAACCTCATGTTCAGCAGTGAGCCTAGCCCAAGGCACATTGGTTTTGTGCCATGGGATATAGTACAGAGTTTAAGGAGTTGTAACATCCAGTGTACTGAGAAAATAGTCACATTGGTGAGGGCTGAAAGAGTATATACCTCTGTATGTGCTATCAAATGTGTTTGAACCGTATCTGATATGGACAAATAATGTAGTCCAAGGACTGTGATCAAAAGTATGGGGTTTATAAGCCTCAAGTCTGTATTGTATACTGTGAGAACATAAAAAAGATTTTGTGCACTACCTTCCAAAGTTTCTTGTGTCTTTGTCTTGGGTGTGAATGGATGTGAGTGTGTGAATACTGGTAATCTCTGGTTCACCCTAAAACCCAATTTGTAACTTACTACCTAGAGCCAAGGTACATCTATATAAGGGGATTACTGTAGTAGTAATAGCAGTAATAGTAGTAATAATAGTCAAGTCTATTTGATCAACCTAATCGGTCTTTTCAATAAATACAAAAATGTTAACAGGAATTCTGTACATCATACATATTCTGTAATACACTTAACAATATACAATTCCTTAATTATTACCAGCATGAAACAGAATTTCAGCATAATACATACAATAATGTACTATATTAATACATAATTGTAATCATAATACACAATAAAGATGACACATTCCTAGAAGCAGAAGAAATCAAGGCCAACTCAAATATTATACAAAGATCCAGGGTTGGAAGCACATTGACCAATGCAAATGTGTGAAACCGCAGAATGGGTTCGGGTCTGCTTACTGACACCCCCATGCTGCTGTGGCATACTGTTAGAACATTGACTAAATTTTGTCACCACAATTAGGGCACTGCAACAAGGGTAACGATAACTGGGGTGATCTTGATTTTAGATCACCCCTCAGTCATGCCATCCTTTGCGCCCACAAAATTTCTGCCCCCTCCAGGGCATGCCGGCCCCGGAGGAGGGTATATAATTTTTTTTAGTTTTGTTTAGTTTATTTAAACACATTGCAGCCAAACCCCCCCCCAGAGGGGTGGCTGAAATTGTATACAATTTACTTGTCAGGGGTGCAGGTGGCTAAGCCCCCCACATTGTGGGGCATGGGGGCTGGAAGCCCCTGCAAGAGCTGTTTCCAGGGAGGGTGCTTTGGTACTGTAACTCCCGGGAAACATAATGCCCGGTGCTGTAATGCCAGGATGCATAGTACAGAAAATGTGAGTTCTAACACTGTAAAGTTATCCAAATTATATTGTTTGCAGATACTTAATCAGAGCATTTAAACAATACTAGAATTAAACATTTGTAATAATGTATCTTCTAAAGGTACATACTGTACATTTCTGATAGTATCCTTCCAAAAAGAATAACACCACATTTCCAATTGTCTACTTTGTTGTTATTACACTTATAAAATGGGGAAGATATATTATTCTGTTTTTACCTAAATAACAAAGCATTGCTATTAAGCACTTTCATGTTTAATCTTATTAAATATTGCTCTATGTTTGGAGTTTATAATCAGCTTATGACATTTCTCTCTTTCATGTACAATTTTAATAATTTTACACCAAGGATAAAGCTTGTCTTCAGAGATCTGTTTCATGTCCTTCTGTCCATTTATATAAGTAAATCTAGCCTTTATTTGTGTTACTATTTTATCCATAGGTAATTATAACTTGAGTGCATCAGCAAGAATTGGTTGCCACCCAGCTGGTGGTGAGTATTTTTAAGAAAAGACATATGGGGGAAAGCAAATCCCATGGTGGAATATTTTATGTTTTCCTCAAAACAGAGAGAAGGAAGATGGATTTCTGCCAAATTATAAACCTCTGTGAGGAGGATGATTGTTTGGTCATTGGTCAGAGATTTTAAAGATCATCAGCCTAGTTCTGCATGCAACATTGTAGACCGCAAAATTTTAACTTTGAGTATATACCAATATTATTTACATGAGATACTCTCCAAAATTGATGAACCAGTTTAATTTAATTTAATTGTTATTTTTTATATTAGAGAGTAAGATGAGCTACATAGCCATTTTTCACAAGTGACCAGTTATACATATTAGTACAGGGGACAGAACAAACATACTCAGTAATAAATACTGAGTACAATAGTAGACAAAGGAACAATTAGGTAAGACCAAAATTAAGATGATGAGAAACAATAGCAGTGTAAATTGTCAGTCACAAATTAGTGGAGCCTAGAGCTGAAGGTAGGAATGTTACTACCATCATGAGGAGAAAAGGTAGGAGGTTATAAAGACCAATAGCCCTGTAGGTCAAAGTCTGTCCAGCACAGTTTTCCTAAAGGGAAGTCTGAATGTTAATTTAGTAATAAAATGCTCTGCACTCGTGAACCCAAATCACCAAATATCTAGGCAAGTAGAAAACTGTAGTATAATTTTATTAGTGTGGCAACATGTAGAAATCAGCCAACTAGAGCCCAAAACCCCTTCAGAGGGCAGGTCTAGTGTACATCAGGAGAGTCCACCATTTATATGATACAATTAAAATGAAACACATAAATTCCCATGCTATTTAATTCCATTGATATAAAAGAATAGACCTGATATTAATATATCTAGAAGTAACATATTAAACCTATTGGTGGCAATTAAAAATTGAGCAAAAGAACTCCTATTTCTCATTCATGCTTCTGGCACAATAATTGTATACAATCTATTGTTTTCATTTTACAGCAGTATCAGGGCATATTCATGTTAGAACAAAATAACAAAATAAATCTGAGAAATGAACAAAAATGCCCCCAACCTGGGCTATGAATTCCAGTTCTAATTTATATTCATAATTTAAACAATGCAATGACTTAAGTCAGATTGAAGTAAATTGCCCAAGTAAAATGTTTCTTGGTATAGGACAACCAAAATGATTAAAGGAGAAAGAGCAGAGACAGAAATAGGAAACCTTAAAGAATGGGGTCGTTAAAGGTTTTAAAGAATTTGTATACAACTTGAGAAGACTAGGGAGTATAGGAATTACAGAGCTAAAAGTATTTGAAGTTATAAGAAATAATTGATTAAACCCCTTAAACCGATAAGTAAAGTCCAAGTGGGGATATAAATTTAAAAGTAAATTTAGACTGGGAACGTGTTCCCAACAAGTTGAATGAGCACTGGAAGAACTTAATAGTACATGAGGGAACTTTCCCAAGTGCCACCTTGTAGAGGAACACTGCCAACCTACAGACCAGGCAGTCTTGCAGGGATAAACACGAAGCAGTGATATAAAGATGGCAGTGAGGGATGCGGTATAGCAGGCCAGTAAGGAAATGACAAACACTGTTGTAGACAGTGCGTACCTTGGAGAGGACCTGGCAGGAGCTGCAGCATAAACAAGGGAACCATAGTCAATTAAATCAAACAGAAGGCTATGGTCAAGCAGTTTATTTGTATCTGGAACTAGGATCCTTTTAACTTGGTATAGGGAACCCAATCTCTGATGTACTGTTTTTACCAGATTGTTGACATCAGTACTGAAACTTAGAGAGCTGTCCAACTACAGACCTAGGTATTTAAACTCTGAGACATGCTGCACCTCAGTAGCATCCAAATCAAACAGTCGGAAGGAGGGACACACAGATTTTTATGAACCCTCATGAAAACCATGGATTTTTTTTATTGAGGACTATCCTGATCTTCACAAACCAAACCTGGAGTAGGTCAAAGTCCTGCTGAATAGTTTTTTTCCAAGGCTACCAGATCATTGCCCATACTGGAGATGATTGCATTGTTAACATAAAGGATGGTTTTGGTTGATGGCCAGGCATCACGCAATGAATTCAAAAACATAGGGAAAAGCACGAGACCAAGAATAGATCCTTGAGGGACTCCTCAGCAGATTTGATGAAAGGCTGAGAGAGAGTTGTCAATTGCAGTCCTGTGGACCTGATTGGTCAGATAATTTTTGTACCAGCTGGTAACATCTGGGGAAAAATTGAGTGAGGACAAAGCCTGAATCAGTACTTCATGCTCAACAAGGTCAAATGCTTTGATGTTATCACATACTGTAGTTGTAATGGTAAATACCACAGCACTGTAGCAATATATTTAATTCTTACATAGCACCCATGGTATGAGACTGGGGACTTTTAAAACCATCAAAATTATGCATCTTGTTTCAGAAATGAATATACATAAGACAAACATTAATACAAACTGACCCCATTGTAAACTCTCTTTTTTTTTCAAATTTCTTTTTATTGAGAAGAGCATTTTTGGTGCATTAAATAACACAAGAAGACAGACACCATAAGCTGCTGCAGTTTGTGATAGTACAAGAAAATTGATGTTGTCTGTATAGAAGTGAATCTTTCAATGTCTGGAATCCTCCTTCAGTCCACAGGTCCAGTGAAGCAGATGAAGCTACCCCAACACGGGTTCAGCTTGCCATTAGTCCAGTGCATCTCAAGCAACATATGTATATGTATGTACAGTTAGTGACAGGTTATAATAAAGGCAAATACAGAGCAATCATTTGCACTGTCATAGTAACTCATTGGCCTTTAGGTTAAAACTCTGGCTGTGTAGTCATAACATGCAAGAACCATCTCCTCCAGCGTATCTCAAAAGCTGGATAAGCGTGATTAAGAGTCGCTGTCATTTTTTCCACACCATAACTGTTATTCATTAGCTTCCTTTATGTAGCTACTCTTGGAACAGTGTTAACCATAGTTTTATAATCATTTTCTTTGCTAATACCATGGTAATATTAAAACGTTGTATGGCAACTGGAGTTCTATAACCCTCAGGGCATCTAAAAATAATATTGTATTGGCCATCAGCTTTATATCTCCACCTAGGAACTCCTTGAACTTATCTTGACGGTCCTTATAAGGGGGTGCTAACACTGGGCAGTCCCACAAAATATGACAGTGGGATGCTTTCCATACGCCACATTGTCTCCAGCAGGCCGCTTCCTTCTCTTGCTATTTGACCTGTCTGTCAGGCATTATGAAATACCTGATTACTGTCTTCCAGTAATATTCTTTCCAGATATGTGAGGTAGTAACAATGCAGGTGTTTTAAACAGTATCACCAAATTTCATCTGGTAGGCTACACCAACATCTCTCTTCCAGGGCTGCTAGCCATGGGAGATTGTGGTACCCTGAACCTGAAGCAAGGCTTGATATAGTTTAGAAATCAAATGTTTTGTCTTCCGTTGCCCTTTATGGGCCTGAATGGTAATGTGTATCATTAAGGGGTTATCCTCCAGTGTCTCTATTGCTCTGAGCAGGAGTCTGACAAAGTTCCATATCTGTATGTAGTGAACAAATGTGTATGGGGAATGGTAAATGTTGTGGCTAAGTTATCAAATATTCAAAATTCTCTGCTCTGTAGGAACTGAAAGACTGGATGGAGACCCAGCATCTCCCAACTTTGAAAACTATGGTCCAGCTGGGCTGGGGTGAAGGAAGAAGAATGAATGAGGGAATACAGCAAAAACTGAAATTTAGACAGGTGGGTAAGGCCCGTACTTTATGACAGATGTTGAGTGTTGCCATGGTATAATCATTATCTGTAGGGAGCCCCATTTTAGAGGATACTTTATTAAACAACACGAGGGGTAGATGAAGAAGGATCCACTGTATGAGTTCTAATTTCCTCCAATGAGCTTTGTAACTGTTTATTATCCAGTAAAACACTGTTATGAGGTGTGCTGCCTTATAATAGATGTCAAAGTTGGGGAGGGATAGGCCTCTTGATCTTTAGGAGTTGCAGAGCAGACAGACACACCCTGTGGTGCCTGCCTGGCTCTAAATATCTAGAAATTAATTTTGACCAGTGCCTAAAATATGTTAGTTGTGGACTGAAAGGTATAGCCTGCACCAGGTACAGTAAATGTGGCAATAGGTTCATCTGGACACTATCTATTCTCTGAATTAAGGGAAGAGGAAGATTAGCCCAATATGAGATGGGCCTTCTGGAATGCCTGTGTGAGGGCATCATAATTGAGGCTACTGGCCACCTGGGGTGTGATTGTCTAATCTATGTTTCTATCCTCGAGGAAAGGGGGAGAGACATGTTAGGGAGAAAACAGGAAAAAATAGCTTCCTAACTGGCCGGATGACTGCTGCCGGCCCTCACTGCCATAGAAGCCCTGGGTCTCCAGTACCACCTCAGCAGCACCCAGGGTTCGAACAGTGTGCTGGTTGTCCCCAGTAGTGCATTTCCCCTTGGAGGAGAGGGACCATCTGGTAAAGGGTGACACTGGGCTACCCCTGGGGAGGCTGAAAATCTGAGGTGGAGGGGATGAGGCGAGTGAAAGGCAAAAGCAGTAAGGACAGGGATAGGGCTAAAAGGGGTAAGGCCATCAAAAAATGGAGGGCGATGAGTACCAATGCCTGTGGTCTGGGTAACAAGCTCCCTGAACTAGTTCCCTTGATGGAAGAGAGATGCTTGGATATCGTGGCAGTCACAGAAACATGGTACACAGAGAACCATGACTGGGATGTCAATATACCAGGGTACACAATGTACAGGAGGGACAAGGAGGGTAAAAGAGCTGGAGAAGTAGCTCTCTACATAAGGGAAAGGATCAAAGCAACAGAATTAAAGGGTAAACAGGGAGGAGAGGAGGCAATATGGGTCACCCTTGCAACAGGAAATGGCACCACTATCTGCACTGGGGTTGTATATAGACCCCCATCTCAGGGGAAGGAAATGGACAAGGAAATGATAGAAGTCATCCTTAGAATGGCAGGAAAAGGGGAAATATTGTTGATGGGGGACCAGAATATGCCATATGTTAACTGGAGCACCTCTGCAGCAGCCACATCCAAGAGCAGGGTCATTCTCGATGCCCTACAGGACACATGCCTCAGACAGCTAGTGTTGGAACCAACTCAGGAGGGAGCAGTCTTAGACCTGGTACTCTCAAACCAGGATGGAGATAGGATCTCAGATTTAGACGTGGGTAGCCATCTGGGAACAAGCAACCACCAAACAGCATGGTTCATGATAAACACAGCCATAGGGTCAAGCCATATAAAAGTGAGGGTACTGGACTTTGGGAGGGCTGATTTTGGCAAAATGGGAGAGTGCCTCAGAAAAGCAGTAGCAAATGAGCAAGAAGGAGGCATGGAGGAACAATGGGGGAAATCAAAACTGCCATCACAGAGGCAACAAGCCTTTATGTGAGACAATTAAAGAAATCAAAGTGAAGCAAAAAAACACTATGGTTCTCAAAAGAGGTGGTGGAGAAGGTTAGGGAAAAAAAGATAGCATTCAGGAAGTATAAGGAAACACAGAAGGAGCAGGACAGAGAACTGTACCAGTTAAAGCAGAAGGAAGCAGGGAAGGTAATCAGAATAGTAAAGGCCCAAACCAAGGAAAAGATAGCCAGCTCAGTTAAGAAGGGGGATAAAACCTTTTACAGGTACATTAGGGAGCGAAGAAAGACTAAGGGAGGGATAGTGAGGCTTAATAAAGGGGAGGGGGGTTGGCAGAGGGTAACAGTGAAAAAGCAGGGATACTGAATGAATACTGCTGCTCAGTATTCATAAAAGAAGAGGATGGGGTGGTATCTACTGTAAACCAATCAATAGAAGCACTCTGGATGGGGGGGTGGTTGATAAGAGTCCATTCACAGAAGAAAGGGTCCTCAAAGAACTCCTAAAACTGAAGGTGGACAAAGCAATGGGGCCTGACTGGATTCGCTCCAGAATTCTAAAAAAACTAAGGGGAGAACTAGTGACACCACTAACAGGCATGGGATAGGCATAAGGGAGCAATACAGATGAGTATGAATAGATAGGCCACTGACAGAGTACAGGCCTATGATACATTCATAAGGTAGAAAAAATGGGCAGACTGGATGGGCCTTGTGGTCCTTATCTGCCATCAACTTCTATGTACCCTTTTTAACAAATCATGGGAGGATGGTGTGGTACCTGAGGACTGGAAGAGGGCAGATGTGATTCCCCTTCACAAAAGTGGGAGCAAGTCAGAGGCAGGAAACTATTGACCTGTTAGTTTGACTTCAGTGGTAGGGAAAATGATGAAATCACTTCTAAAAGAAAGAACTGTTGAGTACCTAGAGGTCAGCAAGGCACAGGACCCAAGGCAGCATAGATTCACAGCGGGAAGATCATGTCAGATAAATCTAATAGATTTCTTTGACTGGGTGACCAAAGTAGTAGACCAGGGAGAGGCTGTGGACATGGTCTACCTTGACTTTAGCAAGGCATTTGATACAGTCCCACACAAAAGATTAATAAACAAGTTAGCCAGTCAGTGAGTGGGCCCCATGGTGGTAGCCTGGGTGAAAAATTGGCTGGACAACAGGACACAGAGGGTAATAGTAAATGGAGTCCACTCTGAAGAAGGTGGGGTTACTAGCAGGGTACTATAGGGTTAGGTACTGGGACTGGTTCTCTTTAATGTCTTTATAAGGAACATTGCAGAGGGACTGGAGGGAAAAGCATGCCTCTTTGCAGACAACAAAAAGATCTGCAACAGGTTTGATACACAAGGGGGGATTGGAAAGGATGAGAAGGGACTTGGCAAGACTGGAGAAATGGTCAAAAGTATGGCAGCTTAGATTCAATGCAAATAAGTGCAAAGTAATGCACCTGGGAAACAAGAACCAATGGAAAGAGTATACAGTGTGGGGGGTGGTACTTGCAACAACAGAAATGAAAAGAGACCTGGAGGTAGTCATATCACATGACCTAAAGGTAGGCAAGCAATGTGAGAAGGTAGTAAGGGGGTGCTGGGGGATACTGGGATGCATAGGGAGAGGCATCACCAATAGAAAACAGGAAGTCATTTTTCCTCTGTGCAGACAGTTGGTGAGACCCCGTCTGGAGTATTGTGTGCAGTTCTGGAGACCCCATCTCCACAAGGACATAAACAGGATGGAGGTAGTCCAGAGGAGGGCAACTAAAATGGTGCAGAGTCTGCACCAGAAGCCATACAAAGAGAGACTAAAGAAGCTTCATATGTATACCCTTGAGGAAAGGAGGTAGAGGGTGGACATGATAGAAACGTTCAAGTACTTCAAGGGAATCAACAAAGTCCAAGAAGTTAGCATATCTCAGAAAAAGAGATGTGCAAGAACAAGGGCACACAATTTGAAGATAGAGGTGGGATGGTTCAGGGGCAATGTGAGAAAGCATTTTTTCGTTGAGAGGGTGGTGAACACATGGAATGACCTTCCTGAGACGGTTGTGGGCTCAAAATCAGTGGGGGAATTCAAGAATGCATGGGTCGGGACCTCCGGTGCAGCTCCCGACCTTAATGGGCGCTTAGCATGCTTGCTCTGCTACCCCGCTCTGCTTTTCATTAGCAAGCCACCCGCTTCTTAGCCAAAAACTCTGCCAGTTTGAATGAACTTAAATCTCAGGATGGCCACAACAAAAAATAAAGGAGGAGTGAGCAACCAATTCCACTTGCTGACTCCAACCGCGGACAACTTGGAGCACGACTGCTTTGACTCTGAGGCCTCCGCGCACTCGCTACCGCCTAAACCTACCTCGCATACCAAGAAAGGCAAGGGGAAAGCTTCTAACCTGGACCAAAAATTCTATTTCATTCTGAAAGAAATTTGTGAATTTAAATCAGACTTTACCACTTTTAAGCAGGCTCACGAAGAGATGCAGCTGGAGATTGATACCACAAAAGCCAGGGTCTCCACACTAGAACAGAACTCCCAGGCCCAATCTGAATCAGCCCAACAAATGCAAGCAGTGATTACCAAGCTAACAGAACTATGTCACTTAACAATTGAGAGCCAGGAAGATGCTGAAAACCGCCATAGGAGGAAAAACCTTTGCTTATATGGCATACCTGAGGATAGTGAGGGAACCGACTTGAGGAACTTTGTGGTGACTATGCTATGCTATGCACTGTCCTTACTTTTGACTCTCAACACCCATAGAAATAGAGAGAGAGTGCACAGAGCCCTGGGGTCTAAGCCCATGCAGCCTAATGCGAGGCCATGCTCTATCATAATTTGATTTCTGAGCTACCAAATTAAAGTACAGATTTTTAAACAGGCTTGGGCACAGGGGAAAGTTTATTATGGACAAGAAAGAATTTTCATAGACAACTACAAGCCCTGGACTAGGCAATGCAGGCGAGAGTATATCCTATTGTTCCCACTTCTAAGACAGCATAAACTTAAATTTAGAACCCTGTATCCTCACAAGCTTATAGTGCAATTCCCAAATGGCCAGAGGTCATATGATACAGCAGAAGAGGCAGTACAAGACTGAAAAAGCAGGGGCGTTGCTTTCCCTCAGTGCCCACCGACAGCCAACAGATCCCGAAGATCCCCAGACCTCAACCAGGTAGTGGTACAAGGCAGACAGAGTCAGCAATCTGCCCTGGAGGGAATAAAAGTGCTTCTACAGCAATTCACCAGGACATAATTTTACTGATTATTTTTTGACTGTCTAGAGCGGGGACACGTTATATTATGGATGAGGAAAGGCTCTACCCCACCAACTCTCGCTGCCAGAGATCAGGGGACTACTAAAAATATGGTCTAATTTCCCATTGCTTAACACTTGAGTCTTGGACTCTTAATCATTTAAGGACCATACAGGAAAGACTGTTCAACTATTCTGACCTAGAACATTAAAACCCCTATCTACATCTCCAGAATTCATCCTGTCTTGAAGCTGCTTCTAGCCACATAACCATGTAGGCTATCCAGAATCCCATTTGATGTGGAGGTAGGTGGTTGGTCTGGGCACACACCTGGGGCCCCAGTTCATTGGGGGGGAGATTCTGGGGGTGGTGAGGGCACTGGGGGTCTCCTCGGGGGGGGGGGCGAGACCGCATAGGGGAGGCAGTGACTTCCCTGTCCCCTGGGAGGTTGGGATGGCCCTCTCCCTCTGGAGTCATTCAGCTCACTGTGGTTGTGTAAGATTCTTTGGAAGAACATAGTGGAGGCGACAGTGGTGTGGGGAGTTTGATACCGGGAGATTGGTGATAGACTCTTTGCTGAGCCTGTGGAACAACTACAGGATTCCAGTTGAGCAGGCCTGACTTGATTGAGTCATGCAAGACTAATTAGGGTGATTGGGTGCCCCTGCTGTTGTGGACGTCTCCTGTCCACCCCACCAGGAGACCTGTACCCTTATAATTGCAACCTAGCTTTGTCTGAAGACTTGTCCCCTGGGTGGATCTCCCACACTAACCCATAGTAGCTGACTAGGGGTGGGAAATTATGATTACTGTTAATTGCCTCCTCTTTTCCAGAAGGAATATGCAAAGAACCTGGCTCCGGGGAAGGGGGGGCTCCTGACCTAGCCCTGTGAGGAGGGGAGACTGGGCCAAGCTACGTCTGTCTATGCCTACCCTCTCAGGGGGATACCTGGTGTGCCGGGCCTCCTCACCCTTGAGAATCTCCACACATTAATGTGGAGCCCATCCTCACTTTAAGGAGGGATGTGTTTCTATGTCTACTCCCCTGGCTCCAGAGGGGGAACCTTGGGAGTGCCAGGAGCTGATCGCCTACATAATCTGAATCCACTTGAATCTACTGGGGACAGAGTCGAGGACAAAAATTCCTTCATGAGTTTGGGTCAAGGAGATATGGTTAAGGCAGAACACCTGGGACACTTTGGCTTAGCGGACCCCTTATAGAAAGAAGACTGAAGTCTTAATTACTATCCTTCCAGCACCACAGCTGCCCTATCTGAGTCCTGAAATCTGTATGGTTCTAGAATAAGTCTAATAGTTATTTAAAAGTGTATCTCAGTCCACTACATCATTGTTGTGGGTTAGTTACCTGGAGCCGCCTCTTTACACTCTGTATGTCCCCTCTCTTCCTGGGGTCTCGGAGGGGGGGGGGAGACTCAGTCAAACCCACGCTGGGTTGACCCCACTGGTGGACCTGAGGATCCTGGGGCATGATATTAATTATTGTGAAATGGGTAGAAAGAATACTGAATTCTGACTGGCTGACAGCTGCTTTCAACTGGGCCATTATCCCAGCACAACGGCCCAGCTGAAAGTATTATGTTTAAAAATGCATAAAATTTACGAAAAGTACCATTTCATACTGCAATAGACATTTGACGGTGTGTTATGGTGGGCTAACAGCCCTTCAAGGGTGGTGGAAGCCCTCGGCTACACCTCGTGCTTTGACCCACCCCAAGGTGGGCTGTTATTCCACCATAACACACCCCGTCATGCCTTATTGGTTAATCTTTCCCTCTTACTTCTCTACCTCTACTTTTATGGACTCCTTAGTTTGCAGCCCTACACCTCTCTCTCCTGCCACTTGCACAGGAGCAGAGATGGCGGAGCAGTCCACTAGCTTCGGGAATGAAGGGACGGCACACCATTTTATGCACAACACCCACCCCTGTCCAACCCTGCTGTATTCCCCATATTTGGTTTCTATTTTTAGTTCTTTACTTTTCCCTTATTCCTAACCTATACATTAGGGGCAGTGGTTTCCCCAGGGGATCTTGTCCTCTCAATGAGAGGATTACCTCCTCCACTTGGCAGTACATTAACTCTGCCCACACCTAAACCTCTTTGTATGAATAAGGTGTTGGAAGTCACCAGCGGTATTCACAACTGCATTGTGTATATAATTATTTTTTCCAGGGTTATGCCCAGTTGGCCACTCCCCTTAATTATTACCAATTATCCCCATAGTCCCACACTTAGGGTCAAGGAAAATCAGCCACTAAGGTCCTATTGGATGAACGTATACTCAGCTGTACAATTTTGGAAGCACTGCTGTGGGGGATTTGGGGGGGGGGGTGGCCGGGGGAGGCTTGGAAATGATGTATAATATGTAAAATGACAATGCCGCATAGAGTCATTTCCCATAATGTGAATGGCCTGGCCAGGCCCATAAAGTGGTACTGCACTATTCGCAATCTGAAAAAATTGAAATCAGACGTATTACTTTTACAGGAGACTCATCTATCCTCCATGGAGCATCAAAAGCTACTCGGATTTGGCTTTTCCCAAATAGTTGAATCATCTTATCAACATAGAAACATAGAAACATAGAAACATAGACTTTGACGGCAGATAAGGACCGTTAGGCCCATCTAGTCTGCCCATTTCCCTACCTACAGGATAGGCCACAGATCCTAGTTAACCAACAGCCTATTTCTTCCTACCCCCCACAAGAATTGCCTTATGTCTGTCCCATGCATTCTTGAATTCTCCCACAGTTTTAGACCCCACAACCTCCTCAGGAAGGCTGTTCCATGCATCCACTACCCTCTCTATGAAATAATACTTCCTCACATTGCCCCTGAACCACCCTCCTTCTATCTTTAAATTGTGTCCCCTTGTTCTTGCAAGTCTCTTTTTCTGAAAGATGCTACCCTCTTGGACTTTGTTGATTCCACTGAGGTACTTAAAAGTTTCTATCATGTCCCCCCTCTCCCTTCTTTCTTCAAGGGTATACATATTAAGCTCCTTTAGTCTCTCCTCATACGGCTTCTCTTGCAGACCCTGCACCATTTTAGTTGCCCTCCTCTGGGCTGCCTCTATCCTGTCTATGTCCTTGCGGAGATGGGGTCTCCAGAACTGGACACAGTACTCCAGATGGGGTCTCACCAACTGTCTGTACAGAGGGATAACAACTTCCTGTTTTCTGCTAATGATGCCTCTCCCTATACATCCCAGTATACCCCCAGCCCTCCCTACTGCCTTCTCACATTGCTTGCTAACCTTAAGGTCATCTGATATGATTACCCCTAGGTCCCTTTCCTTTTTTGTTGTTGTTAATACCTCCCCACCCATCAAAACAGCAGGAGGAGGAGCGCAGCCATTCTATTCCCCAAAAATTCCCCATTTAAAATCACAGATCAATACTCTGATCAAGAGGGGCATCTGGCACTGGTGGTGGGCACTATCTCAAACCAAGTAATGACTATTGCCAGTATGTATATATATCCCCAAGAATGCAGATGCATCCTCCATACAACATTTATTAGACACAATTCTATCTTATCAGAAATGGTTCTTGATCTTAGGTGGCAACTTGAAGTGTCAGCTCAATCCATCATTAGACACCTCAGTGACTCGGCCCTCCCCACAAAGCACGGGTTCTAAACATCTCAGATGCCTGCTTAAAGATATCGGCTTAATGGATACTTGGAGACAACTCCATCCTCGACACCGAAAATGTACCTTCTATTCCCATGCCCATAGGCATTACACCCGATTGGACTACATTTGCCTTAGCAAAGAGCATATCGGCTTGATTCAGCAGGCTGAAATATTTAATATTAGCCTGTCAGATCATGCCCCCATCTCTTTAACTATCCGACTAGAAGGAGAAAGGAGATGGCGGACTCTATGGAGATTTAATCCCACACTCTTTAGAGACCGGGAATTCAGAGATCTGTTAGATACTAAGATCCCAGAAATCATTAGGGTCAACCAATCCTCCCAACCCCCACCCCAATTATTATGGGATACTATTAAAGTAGTCCTTTGCAGCTATATAATAGCCTATGTTACCAAAAAGAAAAAAACAACAAGAAGCTCAACTGTGGAACCTGCAGGGTAACTGCAGGTTTTGCAAGAGGCACATATGCAAGGGGATGAGGAGGTACTACCCCTTCTACTCCAAACACAGTCCTCTATACAGAAAATTCTAACATATTGAACAGAGCAGGCTTTGATGCGGCTTCGGCAAAGATATTATGAGGAGTGGGCCAGGGCTTCATTACTTTTGTCCTACTGATTTCAAAAACAGCCCCAAACACAAACTATCTCTAAAATAAAAGACACTACGATGGGGCAGATCCACTATAGCACAGAGAATATACTCTCGGCATTCAGAACTTATTATCAGCAATTATACTCCCCATCACAGGAGGTGCCCCCTGGTTCAATATACAAATTTTTTGCCTAAATGAAACTACCCACTTCATCTAACATGCAAAAAAACAAACCCATATCCCCAATTTCCTAGTTCGAAGTTCAAATGACGATAAAGAATCTTAAGAATGGAAAGAGCCCAGGCCCTGATGGCTTTGGACCAGAAGTCTACAAAAAAACAGTAGAGTTAATAATGAAACCCCTATTAGCAGCCTTACAAGCCTCATGGCAGACAGCTGATTGTCCTAGATCCTGGAGGAAAGCTGCAATCTCAGCCATACTGAAGCCCCAAAGCCCACCCCAGCTCTGCAATTCTTATTGACCTATATCAGTATTAAATCAAGATTACAAAATCTTCATGAGCATTCTAGCTCACAGATTAGATGATATACTTCCCACCTTAATCCATCCAGGTCAATCGGGATTTATAAAAAACAGAAAAACCACGGACAATATTAAACGTACTTTATATCTTCTAAATCATGCAATATCATCCAGAGCCCTACTGACACTCCTGAGCTTGGATGCCCAGAAGGCATTTGATATGTTTAATTGGAATTTTTTGATAGCCACCATGTCCAAATTTGTATTCCCAACCATTTTCCTAGATATTATTAAAGAAATACACATGGCCCCAGAGGCAATAGTAAGAGTTAATGGGTCACATTCTACCCACTTCTCCCTGCACAGAGGCACCAGACAGGGGTGTCCCTTGTCTCAGTATTTGTTTGCCATCTTTGTGGAACCTATTGCACAATTACTTAGACAGAGAGATCAGATTTGGGGTTATCAGGTGAGGAATACTGTGCACAAGGTGGCCTACTATGCAGATGACCTACTTTTATACCTATCCCATCCCGAGGTGTCTCTGGAAACACTCTCTAAGATTCTAGCAGAAATTGCATAAGTCTCGGGGTATACAATTAATCAGGGAAAATCAGAGGCTTTAATAATTCGAGGCACCCCCTCTTCGAAACCGAAGTCATATAACTACAGATGGAATAAATCTATGATATATCTTGAAATCCAAATTCCCTCCAGACTAGCAGATTTATATACAATAAACTATCAGGTGGTAACTAAGCAGATACAATCGGATTTAGACAGACATCTTCCTTTACCTTTACCTCTCATCTCTAGAATCCAGTCCCTGCAAATAAATACTCTTCCAAAAATTCTATATTTAATTCAAAATATCCCTCTCCCCCCTACCCAGAAAGATCTAAAACATTGGGATTCCTTATTCAGGAAATACATCTGGGTGGGCAAGAGACCCAGGGTGGCCTTATCCAAACTCCAGCTTCCTAAAGAGAAGGGGGGATTAGCTTTACCCAACATATACAATTACTAGATAGCCACTTTATTAACCATTTGATAGCCTGGACATCACCCGACACTATGGCCCCTGTGTGGGATGTGCTGGAACAATCCATGATAGTCATGCATTTGAATTCACCCTTAATATTCCAACCTAATCAATTGAAACAACCCACAGTCTCCTCTATGTTCACTACAGCAATACTCAATAGCTGGACCAAATTTCTAGCTCTTCCAGGTAATGTATTTCTGGCAGGCTGGATGGGGATTCCTGCGTGCAGCCCTGACTTCCTTCCAGCATTGGCAGACCCCACATTTTATAGATGGTGATCCTTGGGGCTATCACAAGCATTTAGGTTTTATGAGACATGGATTTTTCTGAGCTTTGATCAACTCCGGGATATATATAAACTCCCTCATCAGGATTTTTTTCAGTACCTGCAGCTTAGACATTATCTGGCCCAAAAAATAGATTAGAGATACCCCAAATAGAGATCCCCATACTACACACCTTCCTAACAGATATAATTGATTAAAGAGAACAGAGTCACCTGGTGTTTTGACCATGTTCTGTACTACATAGCTGGTCCCCACAAAAAGTAAACCAGGTACAATTTCAATGGCAGGCAGAACTATCACTAGAACTTTCCCCGGGAGCTTGGCAACAAATTTGGTGAGGCCAACATAAAACAATGACCTCTTACTCTTGGAGAGAGTTTGCCTGGAAAGTAGCCATTAGATACTTTCATACTCCTCAAATTGTGGCCAAATATTCGGAGTCGGGTGACTCTGTCTGCTGGAGATCATGTGGTTGTGAGGTATCCACGCACAGTCATGTGTTCTGGACTTGCTCAGTCCTGACAGAATTCTGGGAGGGAGTGGGAAAAACTATCTGACTTATTCATAGATTTTGGGGCACTTACCTCCTCCAAGCAGCTGTCTTTCTCCTTTACCTTAAACAGAGTAAACATAAACCACAAAAATACCTACTCCACATACTCCTCACTGCCGCTAATAAATGTATAACTCAACTTTGGTTAACCCCAGATCCCCCTACTATAACCTCCTGGGAGAACACAATTTATGAGATTTATAGGATGGACAGCCTCACGGCCAGGCTTCAGGATAGAACCAAGGTAATCCTATCATATTGGACCCCTTGGTTCCTGCAGACCAGACCGGATTTAGTCCTCTGATGGGGGAATACCGAATCCTGTTGCCTCTCCTCCTTTCCAGGACCAAAGCTTGCTGAGGTCTCCAACCAGGCCAATGGGATTCTTACAAACTGTGAATTTGATTTAACTCTGGGAGTCTTTCCCCCAACCCCCTCTCCTCCCCCCCCACTCTTTTCATACATCATGTAGCACATCATTGGAAAAAGTGCCCCAAGGGATAGCTGTATGGGCCAGCTCCCAGACTATGCAGTAGAAGTAATGCACTTGGAGTAAAACTCTGTAACTTATGAGCCAGCGACAATAATTGTATTTCTTTGGAAAATAGATTGTAAAGCCAGAACTGAATGTGTAGAATTATCTATATAAAGTAAATTGTATATATCGATTGAGGACTGAATAGAAATGGAGAAAAAAAAAGTTAAAAAAAAAAAGAATGCATGGGTCAGACATAAGGCAATTCTGGTGAGGAGTAGGAGGAAGTAGGCTGTTGGTTAACTAGGATCTGCTTATCCAATAGGTAAGGAAATGGGCAGACAGGGTAGGCCAAGCAGTCTTCATATGCCGTCAAAGTCTATGTTTCTATACTAAGCAGTGGGTAATCTAGTCTACCTTCTAGTGTGGACCTGTTTAGTGATTTTAGAACATTGCAATGATGCCCCCTGGGTAGGGTCCCAGCTACAAAATGGACAGTTTTGCTGTACAGCATTTTGAGCTTTTCCATTTCAGAGATCTGGACAGATCAGAGGACCAGGGTATTATACAATAAGACAGCAGTGTGCCATTGGCAACTGTTAGCCATGACTTTTTGTGAGGAAGTTGTTGAGGTTGTACAGGAGTCCAATTTTTTGGAGTAGGGACTTCATTAACTGTTCTACATGAGGTTTCTTGTCACTTCTTGGGCCAGATGTACCCCCAAGTATGAGTGAGATGCAAGCAGCATAGTAATAGATAGCAAGTGCTGACAGGCTGAACTCAAATGCCTGGTGTCAATCAGGATAGCCTTAGTCTTTTTTTGCATTTAAGACCAGTTTGTTAGTCATGGACCATTTTTCAAGCTCTCAAAAATCATTTGAAAGCTAATAGTTTATTCAGTTGGTGTCACTGTAACATCTAGAAAGTATCACATCATCAGTGTAAAGCAATAGGTTTGCCTCTCCACAGTTCCTCAGCATGTCATTAACAAAGAGAGAAAAGAGAAGTGGACTAAGGATGGACCCTTGCAGGACACCATCCATAATTGGATACAGCACTGATTGGGCACCCTTCCACTTTACCAGTTGTATCCTGTTAGATAATCAGAGAACCACCATTGGGATAAGCTGTCAAAGTCCAGTTTTTTCAGCTTGTCAAGCAGAAGGCTATGATTAACCAGGTCAAATGCTTTGATGAGGTCTATGAAGACCACACCAGTCAGCTGCCGATCTTCTATGATGTTTAAGATATCTGTGGTCAGTCAGACCAAGATTATATCTGTTCCATGGTTCTTTCTGCACCATGTTGTCTGTCAGTTAGTAGACTTCACTGCTCAGCATAGTCCTGAAACTGATTGTATACTACTCTGTCTTGGACTTTGGCCAGGGAGCAGAGGAAAGAGAGTGGTGGTAGTTTTCAACAGGTTCTTTAGGGCCACCCTTGTGTACTGGCACCACAAGGGCTACCTTCCATCTGTGGGGAGTTTCCCTTCCAATAGGGATTTGTTAAAAAGCATTACAAGTGGGGAGGCAATTACAGCAGCAGCCAACTTTAGCAAGTTTTGTTCAAGTTTGTCTTACCCAGCTGAGCCTTCTACTTTGAGTTGCCTTATCAGATTGAGCTCCTCTTTATGAGTTATCAGCCTATAATGGAATTCAAGGACTTGCCACATTTGGGACTGGTACTGGAAAGGGGTGCTGTGGGGATCCAAGTGATTGAGACTTGAATCTGTTCAGCTCAGTAAAAAAGGCATTTAGTGCATTGACTGAGACTAGTTGGTTACAGTTGCACTGACTCTCTACCACAATATCACCACCAGAGAGGCTGGACCAGCCTTTAGGAGGGCATTTGTCTGTACCCAGAACTGTTTTGGGTCAGTTATGGCAGGGTCTTGTACCTATTGTCTGAGCTAAGGCCTCAAAATAGAAAGCAAAAAGGAGGGGAGAAAGGTGGCACTCCTGCAGAGTGCCCCTACTCAATGGGAGTGTGGAGGAAACCTCCCAATTAATTTTGCATAAGTCAAAGAGGCTGCATATAGTGCCTGTATTCCTTGTATGAATTCCTTAGAGAGCCTAAAGTGGGCTATCACGTGGAATAGATAAGACCACACCACCCAGTTGAAGGTCTTCTCAGCATCTAAACTTAGTAAAGGAAAAGGATACCCCGACTGGGCATCATGGTGCAAGATATGTAATGTTCTTTTTGTGTTTGTTTAGTGGAGACAAATCCTGTCTGGCACTTACTAATAAGAAGTGGAAGAAACTGCTACAGTCTCTTAGCCAGGTATGCCGACAGCGCAGTGACTGCATTACACTGAATCCAGTACAGCGACACAACTAGTTCGACACCCACAGTGTCGAAAAGAGTTGTTGGAGTGCTGTTCAGTTACAGCACTATGCCGGTGATGCCCTCTCTCCCCAGTAACCCTCCCTAGAGTTAATTATATAAATGCCCTGGGGTGCAGGGGCAGAGCCCCTGGCATTGGGGGTGAGGGAGCAAAGCCCCCCACAAACAGTCTAAATGTGTCCTGGTGATTGGGGCACCACAGCGGTCAGATGACACATTTGCCAGATGACATGGTTGCTGTCAGCAAATGAGTGTCGCTGTACTGTCCTTTGACAACTTTGTTGTCAAACCAACTTGGTGGAACCTCTCTGCCAATACAGAGGTGAAAATCTTATAATCCATATTAAGGAGAGAGATTGGTATGAGGAACAACAGGTGATACCCTTGCCCAGCTTAAGGATGCTTGATACTGTGACCTGCATTCAAGAAGGTGAAGCAACTTCCCCCGGAGGACCCCATCTCTTGCGTGAGTCTGCAGTGTGCAGAGGGGTTCCTGGAATATCTTATAAAATTCCCCAGTGTAGCCATCTGGGCCCAGGTTTCTACTGGACTTCAAGTTCTTAATCACAGAGTAAATTTTTTTCTGCCTGGAGAGGAGCACTTAGAACCTGCTGTTGTGGGTGTGGCAGAGGGGGCAATTCAGTGGGCTTAACGTATGTGTCATTTTCTGATTACGTGGGGTTTATGTCATTAGAGTATAATTTTTGATAGTATTTCTGAGAAACTTGTAAGGTTTTATCAGGGTCAGTCTGTACTTGCCTTGTAAATGGGTATCTGATCTTAGTGACTGTAACCTGTGCTATTTTTTGTCTTAATCTATGAGCCAGGATTCTGGTGGCCCTAGGGCCCCACTCATGAAACCTACATTGGAGAAACCCAAGTGCTATTTCTGTTTTAAGGTTAAAAATGTTCTGTATTTGCTGCTTGACCTTACTGATCTGGGGTACAATGGATTGGTCTTTCTGCATATGGAACTGCAAGTGTTTGCAGTTCAGGGTGTAAGTCTTGCAGTTTAGATTCCTATTGTTTTTCCAGTCTAGAGGCATATTCTAAGATATCCCCACCTCAGACCTACTTTTAAGATATCCTATAGTATAGCCAGGGAAATCCCTTCACTAGTATTATGAGCAATAATCTGGGGGATCCTAGTCTTCACCATGTCTTGAAATTCTGTAGTGGTTAGTAGTGAATTACTGAGCCACCACAGGGAAGTGGGCTCTTTTGACTCCAAGGTTCAATTCAAACATTGTAGAGTATGATCATATAACACTATAGGCAACAATGTATATGCCTGAATCCTATGCACATGTTCCTTGAATACAAGGACACAATCAATCTGGGTGTAGACACAGTGGGATGGAAAATATTGGGAACACATTCTATCTGTGAGGTGTAAATGTTTCCAGGCATTTTCCCATGCCACATCATTCATGAAGGACTTACTGGCCCATTGTGTTGGGGTATACCCTGGGGGTGCAGGTTGGTAGTGTTCCTATTCTCTAAGATATACTGGAATTAAAATATGCCCCGAAATAAATTTTGGCATTTAGTAGATTCCATCTGGAAGGTCTCATCTGCATCAAGTGTCTTAAATATATCACTTGATGGGTCCACAGTGCATTCTAGTGAAGGCAACTGTGGATTGTTTAATGCATTCTTTTCAGAAGCCCCTAGCCTACTATTGAAAAAAAGCTTGTGTATCATTTGCAAGCCTGCCCCATGATTATCTGTCAACATCTCTTCCCTCAAGACCCAAATTTTATATTAGGCACATCAGTTTTGAGGAAGTTTTCAATCTCTTGATTTCTTTGAGAGAGGACTCAGCCGAGGGAAATGACAATTTAGACAATTTTTTACTCAAGTCTTGCACCAACATTATAAACCCCCTCTTAACCCATATATTTAGCTTATCCCTTACAACCCAAATTTCCCTTCCACGTGGAAATACTCTGTAGTCATCCCCTTGCACAAAGGTGGGGATAATTCACTCATTCACTAAAAATACCACTAACAGCTTAATCTGGTTCAAGGTCAGTTGGCATTCATCTGTATCCCCTTCCCCCGGGTTGTGCCTGAAAATAGGCAGAATGTGTCTAGTGCACTTACCTGGTCAACAAAAATGAAGTAATAATAATAGTAACAATAAATCTCTGACTGAGAACTACAGCCCAATTTCTTTGCTTCCCGTGATTTCCAAATTCATGGAAAAGATTGTTCTCACCCAGATTTCTGATTATCTAACCACTTATCAGGTTCTTTCTTCTGCTCAATCCAATTTCAGTCCTAACCATTCTATTCAAACACCCTTGCTAGATCTCCATGATTCAATTTCCAGAACTTTGGATAAGGGCCACTGCTTTGGCACTGTTTTAATCTACTTATCCAAAGCTTGATGTCATTAATCACCAACTGTTTTTGGGATGTTCACGCTCTCATGGGTTTTCTTTTCCCCACACAAGGCACTTGGGTTAATATCCCAGTACTGACACTGTGGTGCAGCATGAGGAGGGTTCTGCACTTCTGAGGTGCTGTCTTTCGGATGAGATGTTAAACCGAGGTCCCATCTGCCTGTTCTGGAGGTAGTTCAGGTGGATGTTAAAGATCCCATGGAACTTCTCAAAAGGAGAAGGGAATTTTTTATTGCAACTTTAAAATAAATATAAAAAAATGCTTGTAAGCACATGAAAAAGCAATACATAAATAAATCATGAAAAGGAAGAAATAAAGTAAACTAAGTATTACAACATATGATCAGATTTAAATGGTAGATCAGAAATGGTATCCCATGATGAGGGTGCTCGCTATTGAGTGCTCACAAAAAGGGTGACTCAATAGTGATGCCTCTTCACGGGGCTACTGGATGGGGTAGGTGACTGTGGGTATAGTGACATCCTGTCATTATATGTACACGCACACATGAGGGGAGCGAGTGAGCACAACTTGCAATAGGCAGAAGGGGAGGGAGGGTTTGTGAGGTGTAGTGCAGTGGTCAGTTGCCAGGCTGGCTCTGTGGCATGGTGGGTGGGTGGCAGGTTAAGGCTCCAAGGCTGCCAGGTTTGGTTCCGAGCACGCTTTCATTTTGTTGTGCGCCCGGCTTAAAATGTTTTGTTCGGGTTTTTGCACCCCCTGAACATGCACCCCACCGGAGTTGATAATCCTTTAGTAGGAGTGTGTGTGTGTGTGTGGGGGGGGGGGTGAAGTGAACAAAAAAAAGCAAGTCCCTGGCACCGTTTTACTGTGTGCTGGGAGTGTACATTGGCGATATTGATTTTTGCGGATGTACATTCTCCCTGATGGCGATCGCCTTTGTGCAGTCACCATTATCACATAGACCCAACAGAAATGAATCAAATCTTATACAATGAAAGACCTTAAAGAAAATAAATATTAATGCATACTACTCCATCTATCAAATATTGTATTTGTTAAATGAAATTAAAAGCTCATAAATGAAAAACACTAAACAGCTTGTGATGTACCACGCTTCCTCCCTCCCCTTACTAAAACAGTAGGGAAATTTTGTTTTTATTGAAATATTTGAGAAAATCCATACATACAGTACAATTATTATGTCTCCACAATTCTCAACAAGTACAACATTTCAAGTAACAGGTACATCTCAGTTAGTAACCCAAGGAAGGTTTCTCCATAACCTTTTTACAAACAATTAATTTTGCATTTTTTTCTCCTTGTACCTTTTTAGTGATATTGTTTAATAATTCCTCATGACAACAGCTGGGCAGTTATTGATCTTCCTGGGATTGCACAAGATTGTGCACCTGAGATGACATACAGAGCTATTGTTATCAATCTATTAATTTAATATCTTCATTAAAATTTTAAAATCCACATTCAATGAACGTATTGGTCTCCAATTGTCTAGACGTTTTCTATCACCTTTTTTATATAGGAATGTTAACACCCCTGTTGTCATATCTAATGGCAGACTCTCTGTATCTAGCATATATGTATATACTGCAGCCATTTCCCTTTGTATTAAAGGACATATCAATTTATATACTTCCACCAGGATGCCATCCTTCCCTGGTGCTTTTCCCTTTTGTAATGCTGACACCACGTTTGCCACCTCTTCTGGTGTTATTTTCCTAATTACTGATTGTAATACCTCCAAAGGACATTCAGGGATATTAATTAAGTTAAATAGTGAAGAAAATGCTTCCATATTATCAGGTTGACAACTGTACTGTGATTCCATATACTGCGTTACCACATTTAAAATGTCCTGTTATCTTGTTTGTATCCCATTTGCTACATCCAACACTTCATTCGTTTTTGTTTTATCCTTTCTGCACAACTCAAAAGTGGATAGATACTATCAAACTTCCCCTGAGTGTCATACCTCTGTTTCATGTCCAAAGATGCAACTTGTTTATTGTGGAATTCTTTCATTTCCTGTTGTATCAAGTTTATTTGGGTAGAGTAATTATGCCTGTCGTCTGTGCCAAACTCATTAAATGTTGAAGCTGTTTTCTCTGAGTTTGATGATTTTCCCCATATCTCTATTTTGTGTACTTAATTGAAGTAGTAAAGGTTTTAAATCTGCCTTAAGACCATCCCACCATAACAGTGGGTTATAATATACTTGAAAACAAAGTTTTTTTCCATCATACTAAGTATACAATCTGTTGTTTTACGTACTTTATGTGAAATAAAGTTGTGTTAAATTTCCAAAGGCCTGGTCCTTGGTTTTTCTCTGGGGGCCCAGGCCTTTGGAAATTTACAATTGTAATGTAAAGTTCATTGTGGTCTGAGTACTCCACTGCTTCTACTTTTGTGGAATGTAAAAAAAATATCTTTATTCACAAAGAAAAAATTAATTCTAGTAGCATGATTCCCCCTTTGGAATGTTGGTTCCCTTTTTGAAGTTTTTACTTTATAAGCATCCGCCAGCTTTGCCATCTTGATTGCATTATTTAAAAAAGACATTCCACTAAATATTTTAGTAGTGGCAGTATTATTACCCCTATCCTTACTGGTTAACCCAAAATTAAAATCACAGCCCCATATTATATTTTGTGTGGAAAACAAATAATGGTGTACTTGATTAAATACCTCTATCCTGTCTGTTTTTGTCTGTGGGGCGTTAATATTTATTAATCTGTAATATCTATTATTGTACTTCAGATACAATAGTAAAACCCTACCTGGTACTAGATCCAACATTTTTAACACCTGTATTGCTATTGAAAATAAAAAAATACCCCATCTACAAGCTCCTAACCCTATGGACCAAAATTATATTCCTGCGTACCAATCTCTCTTTGCTTGTGCTACTTCTTTGATTGTGTGAAGTCTTGTATCTTGTAAAAAAATTATGTCTACATTATTTGAAAGAAGATGAGAAAAAACTCCTCCGGTTTTCCTCTTGTTTTTTTATACTATTAACATTTATGGTGAGAACTCTGATTTGCTGCTGCATGAAAAGCGTCTAAACTCATGGTGGTTCACTATTCCTCTTGTGTTTCCCTGTCAGTTCTGTTTCTTTCTTAGCCTTATTTCTCCTTGTGTCATACCCAGCCTTTGCTTTCTCTTCCCCTATTTCACTCAAGTCTGACTCACAAAGCATTTCCACATGACTCAGATCTTCAGAGGAGTTCTCAGACTCATTCCCTTGCCCTCCTCTCTCTTTAAATAATGGCTGAAATCTATTTGATGTTTTTGTTTCAGAGAGTTCATGAACTTTGGAAGCTGGTTGTTTCCAGCTCTGCCATCTTCTTGTTACTCTTTTCTCCAGTTCTACTGTGGAAACGGGGGGGGGGGGGTGTCATTTCTTCCTTCTCTATATTATGCTGCTGTGTACTCCCTTGTTCTTCCTCTTCATCCTGTTGGACTGTTCCCTCGTCTACCTGTCTTGTTCCCTCTACTTCATCTCCCCCCTCTACTGACACAGCAGGAGGGGATGGAGGTGAAGAAAATACCTGAGGCTCCTGATTCCCTAGATTGCCAGGCCTTTGCCTGTTGCCTTTTGCATGTTCCCTTTGAGCCATGGCTACCAACAGTCTCTGCTTCTCCAGGTCCCCTGTTCCTGTCTTGGTATGTGTTGCTTGTGTACAATTCATGTAAGAAACATAGAATTTGATGGCAGATAAGGACCGCTTGGCCCACCTAGTCTGCCTATTTTCCTACCTAACAGATAAGCTGCAGATCCTAGTTAACCAACAGCTTACTTCCTCCTACCCCCCACTAGGACTGCCTTATGTCTGTCCCATGCATTCTTGAATTCCCCCACTGTTCTTGACTCCATGACCTCCTCAGGGAGGCTGTTCCATGCATCAACAACCCTCTCTGTGAAAAAATACTTCCTCACATTACCTCTAAGCCGTCCCCCCTCTATCTTCAAATTGTGCCCCCTTGTTCTTGCACATCTCTTTTTCTGAAAGATGCCACCCTCTTGGACTTTGTTGATTCTCTTGAGGTACTTGAAAGTTTCTATCATGTTCCCTCTCTCCCTCCTTTCCTCAAGGGTATACATATTAAGCTCCTTTAGCCTTTCTTCGTATGTCTTCTGGTTGCCCTCCTCTGAACAGCTTCCACTCTATGTCTTTGTGGAGATGGGGTCTCCAGAACTGCACACAGTACTCCAGATGGGGTCTCACCAACTGTCTGTACAGAGGGATGACAACTTCCTGTTTTCTACTATTGATGCCTCTCCCTATGCATCCCAGTATTCCCCCAGCCTTCCTTACTGCCTTCTCACATTACTTGCCCACTTTTAGGTCATCTGATATAATTACCCCCAGGTCCCTTTCCATTTTTACTGTTGTCAGTATCTCACCCCCCATTGTGTACTCTTCCCCTGGGTTTTTGTTTCCCAGGTGCATTACCTTGCACTTCTTTGCATTGAATCTGAGCTGCCATACATTTGACCATTCCTCCAACCTTGCCAAGTCCCTTCTCATCCTTTCCACTCCGTCTGGTGTATCAACCCTGTTGCAGATATTTGTGTCATCTGCAAAGAGACATACTTTTCCTTCCAGTTCCTCTGCAATGTCACTTATAAAGACATTAAAAAGGACCAGTCCCAGTACTGAACCCTGTGGTACCCAACTAGTAACCCTCCTTTCTTCACTGTGGACTCCATTTACTACTACCCTTTGCGTCCTGTTGTCTAGCCAATTTTTTATCCAGGCTACCACCTTGGGACCCACTCCAAGGCTAACTGACTTGTGTATTAATCTTTTGTGTGGGACTGTATCAAATGCCTTGCTAAAATCTAGGTAAGCCATGTCCACAACCCCTCCCTGGTCTACTACTTTGGTCACACAGTCAAAGAAATCTATTAGATTCATCTGACATGACCTTCCCATCGTGAATCCATGCTGCCTTGGGTCCTGTGCCCCACTGGCCTCTAGGTACTCAACAATTCTTTCCTTCAGAAGTGATTCCATCATTTTCCCTACCACTGAGGTCAAACTAACTGGTCTGTAGTTTCCTGTCTCTGTCCTGCTCCCACTTTTGTGAAGAGGAATCACATCCACCCTCCTCCAGTCCTTAGGTACAACCCCATCCTCCCATGATTTGTTAAAAAGAGTAGTCAGCGGTGTCACTAATTCTACCCTTAGTTCTTTAGAATTCTTGGGTGAATCTCATCAGGCCCCATTGCTTTGTCCACCTTCAATTTTATTAGTTCTTTCAGAACCCTTTCTTCTGTAAATGGACTGGTATCGACCCCGTCTTGGATGTTTCTCTTGTTTGGTTTGGTACCTCCCCTCCTCTTTCTTTGTGAATACTGAGCAGAAATATTCATTCAGTATCCCTGCTTTTTCACTGTCACCTTCTACCCACATTCCCTCCCCTTTATTAAGCCTCAGTATCCCTCCTTTGGTCTTTCTTCACTCCCTAAAGTACCTATAAAAGGTCTTATCCCCCTTCTTAACAGAGTTGGCTATCCTTTCCTTGGTTTGGGCCTTTGCTATTCTGACTGTCTTCCCATCCTCTTTCTGCTTGAACTGATAAATTTCTCTGTCCTGCTCCTTCTGTGTTTCCTTATATTTCCTGAATGCTATCCTTTTCTACTTAATCTTCCCTGCCACCTCTTTTGAGAACCATAGCGTTTTTTTCCTTCGTTGTGTTTTGTTGATTTGCTTTACACAAAGGTTTGTTGCCTCTGCGATGGCTGTTTTGATTACTCCCCATTGTTCCTCCACCCCTCCTTCTTGCCTGTTTATTAGTGCTTTTCTGAGGCACTCTCTCATTTTCCCAAAATTAGCCCTCCTAAAGTCCAATACTCTTGCTTTTGTATGGCTTGATTGTAGGGCTGTGTTTATTGTGAACCACACTGTTTAGTGGTCGCTTGTTCCCAGCTGGCTACCCACTTCTAAATCTGAGATTCTTTCTCCGTCCCCATTTAAGAGTACCAGGTCTAAGATTGCTCCCTCCCGAGTGTGTTCCAATACTAGCTGTCTGAGGCATGCCCCCTGTGGGGCATCAAGAATGACCCTGCTCTTGGATGTGACTGCAGCAAAGGTGCTCCAGTTAACATCTGGCATATTCAGGTCCCCCATCAACAATATCTTCCCTTTTTATGCCATTCTAAGGAAGCCTTCTATCATTTCCTTGTCCATTCCCTCCCCCTGAGATGGGGGCCTGTATACAACCCACATGCAGATTGTGGTGCCATTTTCTGTCTCCTGGGTGACCCAGAGTGTCTCATATGCTCCCTGTTTACTCTTTACTCTTTAGTTCTGTTGCTTTGATCCCTTCCTTTACATAGAGAGCTACTCCTCCTCCGCTTTTACCCTCCCTGTCCCTCCTGTAGATTGTGTATCCTGGTATGTTGACCTTCCAGTCATGGTTCTCTGTGTACCATGTTTCTGTGACTGCCACAATATCCAGGCAACCCTCTTCCATCAAAGCCACTAGTTCAGGGAGCTTGTTACACAGACTATGGGCATTGGTACTCATCACCCTCCACTTTTGATGGCCTTACCTTTTAGCCTCATTCCTGTCCTTACTGCCTTTGCCTTTTTTTACATTTACCTCTGTCCTGCTCCCTAATGACTTCTCTACCTTGGTGTGTACCTCACTAATTACCGTGTTTTTGGGGGGAGGCTGGGATTTCCCTGCTCCTTTTCAGTGCCTCCCCCCTTGGCTAGTTTAAATGCTTGCCAATGAAGCATTTAAACCTGTCATCTAGGATCCTGATTCCTCCCCTGGACAGATGCAGACCATCGCACCAGTATAGGTCTGCATCCCTCCAGGTGGCTCCCCAGTCCCCAATGAAGCCAAAACCCTGAGCTCCACACCAGTTTTTCAACCATTCATTGAATTCCCTGGTGAGGAGTACCCTAGCATCACCCTTGCCATAGACAGGCAGCACCTCCGAGAAAGTTACTGAATGCGCTACTTTTCTAAGGCCCATCCCCAACTCTACAAACTCCGCTTGCACTGCTCTGATCCCATTCCTAGCCAGGTCATTTGTCCCTAGGTGGACAATGACATCCAGCTCCCTCCCTCATGCAGCTGCTCCCACGATCCTGAGGATTCACTTCCTGTCCCTCCAAGCCGTGGTGCCAGGCAGGCACCTTACCTCCCTCTCCCCTTCCTCCCCCATTTCTACCCCCCTAATGATTGAGTCCCCCACCAGGAGTTGTTTCCTTCCCCTGTGGGGTCTCATGCCACCCTCCTGTGGGTCTCCTTTGTGAAGGTTCCCAGCATCCTTCTTGGTCTCCACTGCAGGTGCCTCTGTAGAGGAACCACTATCCACCAGAAGAGCAAATGAATTGTGGAGAGGTACAGCTGGAGGGATGCAACTCTGTTCCACCACCCTCTCCCTCCCTGAGCCCACTCTGGTCCAGCCTCTCCTTTTTCTTGGCAACCTCTGAGGTAGTGGCATTGGCCCTGGTGGTCCCTGGGTGGGAGAGGAGGTTTCATGAATCCTAGCCAGGTCAGCCTGGAGATGGGCAACCTCTTCCCTCAGACCAGAACAGTGCCTGCAAATAGGGCAGCATCACAGCCTGCAGAATGTCTCCCAGAACACTGCCGCCCCACAGCCATTGCACTGCACCACTCCTATCATGTCTTATTGTGTGTCCCCTCTCCTGTTTCTCTGTATGCTTACTCTCTCCTCTCCTTACAACTCTCACACTTCCTGTTCTGGGACAGCAACGTTCTATATTCTTCAGTAGCCTCCTTCTTCCTTGCTCAGTGTCAGACCACCAGCAGCTGGGGGGGGGGAGAGTGAGCTACTTTTCTCCTTTAGGATTGACAAAACCAGTGTTTCTCTATGATCCTTCCCTTCCTACTGCCAAACAGGAAGTTCCTGTTGACAGTCAAATCCAGTGGCTATAAAAGTAGAACTGGCTTAGGGTGGGATGGAGGGCAATTAGTAAGAAAAAAGGCTAGCAACAGGAAGTTGTAATTTGAGTCACCTGCTTTTATAGTGTCTAAGCCACACCCCCAATTAAGATCTCTCTCTCTCTCTCTCTCTCCTCCTACTGGTTTAGCAAAGTAAACTGAAACAGTACCCTTCCCAGCACAGAACACACACTGACTTTCTTTCTTTTCTTTCTTTCTTTTTTTAACCCTAAATAAGACCCCTTCTACTTCTAATAAAGTATCTGTTTGCTTAATCTCAACAGGCACTGACTCCTGCTGAGATATGTGTTAAATTAATAAGAAAATGTAGCTTCTTTTAGTTAGCTGCTTTCTGCTCTACAAGCAAGGCTAGCAACCTAGCCCTAGCTAGAATGCCCAGTGTTTCCACATAAATTGCATGTTGCATCATTGAAGCACTGAGCACTGTTGTGTACTAGATCCCCACATAGTGTACATCTAATCTTACCATGTGCATTGCTTATATGTCCTGGTAAACCACATTTATAACATGTTTTTGGTTGCCCCAGGTAGAAAAGTACACCTCTGTCACCACCCAAAAGGAAAGAGTTAGGCAAGTGCTGTAGTTCCCCATTTTGAGTTTTAAGTGTTACTCTCACTCTCCAGTTCCCCCCGCCCATATATTCTCTGTGTTGAATATTGACTCTGGATGCCCCATCACTGTACACCTTTGCTTTAGCCAGAAGACCAAATCAGTAATACTGACACCCTCATTCCTGAACAGTATGGTTACTGTTTTCTGAGCAGGCTTAGTTAAGGGAATAACATCAAATGGGGCCCACTGTGGGGTATTTTTAACCTTGTTATATCTCATCCAAAAGTGCTCCAACCCACGCTGTAGTTTAAAACTTATGTAAAAAGAACTTTTTCCAGATAGATGTATTAAGGTACACAGTTCTGCAGCATTAAATTTCAAACATTCTTTTAATAATATACATCCCACATGCACCCTATCAGGGAATAGGTCTAACCCTCCTTTATATATTAGCCTGACAACATTGTGTCTCCTGGCTGGAAAACATTTTGCTGAAAAAAAATGCATAAGATCTAGGTTGCTGTCCCTCCCCTTCCCCCAGGCCGGCCTGTCCCTGTATTGTCCTCTGGTTGGTTTTCCAAATCACTTGTCCCTTCAAGTTCCATGTCCATATTGCTAGCATCTTCAGGCCCAGTTGTTGCATCAGTCTTTTTGTTCAAAGAGTTCATCTGGTGAAAGTTTAAAGTTGGGTTTTGTGTTAACTTCAAATCTGGAGGAAGGGCTAAATTTGCTGCAATCTCCTATTCTGCTTCTTTAACTGTTTTTTGCCCTTTTTGAGCTGTATCTTCACTAGTTTGGGTCCGTTCTTTTTGAAGATGCACCCCTGGAATTTTTATTGGGGCAAAACCTGAAGTCCATGTATTCATGGTAGGTGAACACACCCGACCTGCTGCTTTTAAAGATTATTCTACTGACCAGGATTCATTTAACTCTGGTTTAAAGTCTGCCCAAGATTTTTTAGGTGCTGCTGCTTTTTTCTTAATTCTGTCTTGTGATGTCACTGAGAAGGAAAACACTGTCACATTATCTTGGTTACCAGTATTATTTTGAAAAACAACTGACTCTTCATTTTCCTTAGTTGTACCTGATTCAGTTAACTAGTATATCAGACTGTACAGTTTTAGATGTTTCTTGACCACGCCTTCCAGTTGCCGCTCTTTTGTCATGACTATCAGTGGCCACAGTACCAGATTTAGCTACAGCAAGTGCTTTATTAACTCTACATTCCTTTGTAAGTATCTCTCCTCCGTTTCATTTAGTAATGCTGTTAGGACCTCCACAGAATGGTGCTGGTTCCCTATTTCCGATTTCAGAGTCATATTCTTCTCCATAGTCGTCTGGATCTCTGCTCCCTCAGCCCGGTTTAACTCTGTGTCAAAAAGCACTGCTACATCATAAAAGGTCTCTGTATCTCCAGGTTCCATTTGTGGGAGATCAGTCTTCTCTCCAGCCATCTCTACTTCCTTCACCATCCAGACTCAGACAGACTGCTCACACTCTGCTCACAGGAAGTCAAGCCCCCTGCAGGCAGAGTAGGAGAATTTCCCTGGTGCCCTGGCCAAATTTCCCCCATTCACAAAAAATACCACCAACAGCTTAATCAGGTTCAAGGTCAGTTGGCATTCATCTGTATCTCCCTCCCCCAGGTTGTGCCTGCAAAATAGGCAGAATGTGTCTAGTGCATGTACCCGGGCAACAAAAACTAAAATAAAAATTAATAAAATAAAAAAAATTTAGTCACTTGATTTTCTTCTTACTTACATGGTAGAACTTAATCCATTCTTTGGAATGGTTGTCTATCTTCTCCTTTTTCTATATCCACTGGAGTGCCTCAGGGATCTATTCTGGGTGCTACGGGAACAACTCACATGCACTTGTTTTAACTGGATTGCCTAGACCATTTGTTGTATTTATCATCATTGCACTTTTTGGTTTATGTTGGGATTGGGATTTTGTGCATTTGTGTTTTATGTACAGTGGTCGTTACAGAAAAGTTGACGGTACCGTGGTAATTCCAACGGTACCACAGTAAACATTACCACAATTTACCGTGGTACCGTGGTAAAATCCCATTGAATAACATTGGGGTTTTTACCACGGTACCGTGGTAAATCTCTGTCATTTTTACCATGGTAGCAGGAATTACCACGGTATCGACAACTTTTCTGTAACAACCACTGTAGTTTGCATTTTTTGTAAGCTGACCCTGTCTATTTTGTATAAGACTTGAGACATTCTGTAAATGAGACTTGTTTCTCATGGAACTTGTCCTGTAAAATTTCTTAACTTTTAAACTGGAATAAAATAAAGAAGTTGTATCCCTGACTGAAATGCAACTATTTTGTGGTATAATTGCTGTACAAACTGGGCTGTCAACCCTGGGGGAATGTACAGACTAACTAACATTAATTTATGCTCTAAATAGTACCCTTATTCATAATTAGACAGCCTGTGCATTTGACTCCTGTTGCAAAAGATGAAAAGAGGTGGTCTGGGGTGATCTTGGAAGTAAGGACTGCTACTCCATCCTTTTACCTGTGGGATGGAATGACACCACCACCTCTGAGTAACCAAATGTCTATTTTATCATGCCCATCAGCAGTTAAGTGTGTCTCCTGCAACAATATAAAGGCTGAATTTTGCTTGTGAATGGTGGTAAGAACCTTGGATAATTTCACTGGGTTATTGAAACCATTTATATTATAAGAATAGATAATAGTGGAAACTGGTGTACTGGCTTTATCCATAAGCTAGAGGGTAGGGGAACCAGATTGTTTTGCCCTTACTGAGGCAGGATGTCAGGGTTAAAGAATGGTGGCATCCCCCCCCCACAGAGAATAAGTAGGACCTGATTCAGAAAGAGAACTCACAAAGTTCATAGTAAAAGTGGACATGATACAGCACATTAAGGCAGCAGCTGATGAGAAATGGCAAACAGTGCAGCAACATCAGAACAAGATAACAAAACAGAACTAACACAAACATTTAGCATCTGGAAGCTGCTAAGGAGCAACTACTTGTCCAAGGAAATGATTTCAGGGACCCAACCTCTGTGAGAGTGAATCTCAGAAGGCAATGCCAAGGTGGATCCTTCCTGGGAGAACAAAGGCCAACGGATATGTGGTGGGCACCTTGGTACAACAGTGGTCTAGAGTATCTCCCCAAGAGATGATATCCCTGAGACCAGAGCTGGGGGCACCAATTCATGTCACACACAACTGACAGGAACCCTGTCAGCACATATAAAAAGAAAATATGCCACATGTGGAAACAAAGAGGCATCCTTCCCTTCTACCTAAATACTAATCAAGTTACAAAGGGCTACTCCAGGTCAGGAACAAGAAGTAAAAGAACAATTCAGTTTAAAGTTTTGCATAATTGCTATTATTCCCCACAAAGATTAGATGAAATGCAATACCTACAGGATGGTACCTGCTGGAGATGTGGTGAGCACCATGGTGCTATTCTTCATATGCTATGGTCATGTCCAGTCATTATTGCCACCTGGGCAAAAATTCACAAATCATGTGAGGAAGTCTTGAAACCAAGATTCCATTTCAGCCTGAACTGTTTGTTCTGTGTTGGAATTATTGTCTCACAAATCTGGGTAAAGGTCAGACCAGATGGGTATTATTTTATTTATTTATTTTTTATTGATTTATTGAATTGTTTCACAAGGAAAGGCACACTGAGCAACAAGATGCTTGTCTCCCGATGTGACCTGGGGGGGAGGGGGTAACAGAGGCTAGGATAATATGCAGGTTATCAAGTGTAGAACATTTAACAGAATAAACAGCAGTATGAGGTTACATTTAGTATGAGGTACAAACTAGATCAGGGAACAGCTTTGGTTACAGTTAAGCACATTTACGTAGATGCATAAGACTGCCGCAAGTAATACAAGGCTAAACAATTGAAAAAATAGACACACAGGAAACACAGGACAAAAGTGCATAGGTTGGACTAATAAGACAGCTTCCTTAGTTTAAGCTATGTGCCACTGGTCAGGCAAAGGGGGTAGGGGGAAATACAGGGGCATGCACTTGAAGGTATCAGGTGCAGGAGCAATTTACCATGTAGCAATTTGCCAGGGTGGTAGATAGAGAGTGGATAGAGGAGGAGGAGTGGCAGATTTGTGGAGGGGGTGCATTCCAGAGCTTAGGGAAGTGATGTGAGAAGTCTGCTTGACCATCTGTGGTCCTCCACCATGGGATTAATAGTTGGTGGGAGTCAAGAGATCTGAGAGCATGGGTGGGGTGGGGACAGGTGATAGCATGGAGGTAAGGTATGATGGGAGGGCACCAAGCCAGTACTTTGAGACACATTTAGCACAGTGCATTAGACGGTGGTTTTTGAGAGATGGCAATGCAAAAGAGCGGTAGAGGAAACAGTGATGGGTGGGGAGGGGCATCAAGAGCAAAGTAGCAGAAAGCATTGAAAAGGGTGTCTAGTTTTGATTAGGTGGACCTTGGAGCGGCACTGTAGACAATGTCACAGTAGTCAAAGAAAGGAAGTATCATCTTCTAAACCAGTTCATGCTGCACTGTTAGTGGGAGGCTGCTGCAGTTCCTGTACCGGGCACCGAGTTTTGGGCACAGTTTTTTTGAGATAGTGTCAATGTGGTCAAAGAAAGACAGGTGATGGTCAAGTCACACCCCTAAGTACCGGAAGGAGGTGGCATCCTTCAAGATTGTCCCATCCAGGGTGTGGAAAATGGGAAGGGAGAGAGCCTGGCTGTACGTTGTCTTGTTCTGAAGGTCATGGTGACTGTTTTTTTGGTGTTGAGGGAGAGCTGGTGAGAGCTGAACCTTGTTGAAGTCAGCTTGGAGGTCAGATACTACTGCTTCCAGGGAGGAGCCAGAGGAGAAAAGTACAGTGACATCTGCATACATATGGATTGAAGAAGTAGAGCAGATTAGTGGCAGGTTGTTAAGGAAAATGGAGAACAGAATGGGCCTTAGGACTGACCCCTGGGGGACACCGATAGTCATGGAAAGGGGGGGAGATGTGGTATCTGAAATTCTGACAGTTTGTGTTTTGTCTGTGAGGTAGACACTGAGCCAGTTTGAGGCAGCAACAGAGAGACCAGATTCTGAGAGGCACAAAAGCAGTAAGGGGTGTGAGACAGTGTTGAAAGCTTTAGCAAGGTCAATGAAGATGGCCAAGGTGATCTGTCCTTTCTCCATACCAGGGAGGATGGTATCAGTGAGTCTTGTCAGGGAGGAGGCTGTGGAGAGACCCTTCCTGCACCCAGACTAGAATAGCGTGAAGAAACTGGAGTCAGAAAGAAATGAGGTAAGTTTATTTATTTATTTAGTTTTTATTTACCGGGTAAGTGCACTAGCCATAGCAATGACTATTTTCAGGCATGACCCGGGAGGGTACAGTACAACAATACAGGCAAACATTCCAGTACAGGTTCAACAGAACTGACAATACTCAGAACAGGCAAACATTCCAGTACAGGTTCAAACAGGGCAAACAATGCTCAATACAGGCAAACATTCCAGTTACAGGTCCAAAACAGGGATGACAATACTCAGTACAGGCAAACATTCCAGTACAGGTTCAAACAGGGCAAACAATGCTCAATACAGGCAAACATTCCAGTTACAGGTTCAAAACAGGGATGACAATACTCAGTACAGGCAAATATTCCAGTTACAGGTTCAAAACAGGGATGACAATACTCAGTAAAGGCAAAACATTCCAGTACAAGTTTAAACATAGTAGAAACAAAAAAAGTAGCTACCGAAAAGGTAGTTTAAATAACATTGTAGAAAATTCTATAACAAGTTATGTAATCAGTTTTTGAGAAAAATCACAGAAAGATTGTAGATATGTTAGTGCTAATTGTGATTGCAAATAGGTAACTCAGGAGAAGGATAGTAGTGAGTGCCAGGAGTAGGAGGCCAGAATAAGGGGTTGAGGATGGGGCAAGGTGGGGCAGCATGGTAGAGGAGAAGTGCTATGCATTAGAGGAGCAGATCAGAAATGGTAAGGAGAGAAGAAGCAAAAGAAGGGAGAAAGAGCTAGGGGGGTTTGAAACAGGAGCACTTGTGGGAGGTAGCAAGATAATTATGCAATCCTTTCTTAAATGATGCGTGGGATGGTGATTGGTGCAAGGCTAGTGGGAGGGAGTTCCAGTATTTGGGGGCATAGCAGGTGAAAGCACTAGCACCTTTAGTAGTGTTATATCTGGGAATGCGGACAGGAGCATAGTCAGCTGACCGTAACCCATAGCAAGGTGTCAGACATTAGAAAAGGCCTGCCAGAGGTTTGGGAATTTGTAGTCAGACAATGTTGTCAATGACTGAGCCATAAGCATAAAGACTTAGCTCAGGAGGAGGAAGCCATCCCAAGTCAGAATAGAGGAGACAGTCGTGTTTTAGCCGGTGAGGGAAGGGCGCATAGTGACAGATGTTGTTATATGTGACATCCCACTTCCTAAGACTCAATTGGCATGCTGAGGTATAAGTAGCAACACCATAGGTAAGTGATGGAAGGAGTATGCCACGGGCAATGGCAAGCCTTGCTGAGGGAGTGAGCACATAGCTGGTCCGGTAGGCTATTCCAAGTTTGGAGTTGATCAGTTTACAAGACTGTTGGATGTGTAGGTCAAAATTTAGTGATGGATCAAGTGTGATGTCCAGATATTTAAAAGAGTTTACTACCCCAACTGCTGAACCATTTAAGGAGGAGACTTTGAAATTAGGCTGGGCATGTTTAAGCTTGGCATTTGATCCAAAAGAGCATAGATTGGGTTTTGGACTCATTTCGCACAAGTTTGTGAGTTGACAACCACTGTTGCATTAGCTGAAAGTCTAGAGAGAGTAGATTGTTTATGTCATCAATGCATTTTGCACTAGCATACAGAACAATGTCATCTGCACAGATCAGGGAGGCTGTCTTTTGGAGGCTGGTGGGATGTTATTTATGAAAATAGAGAAAAGCAGGGATCCAAGGATGGACCCTTGCAGCACCCCAATGTTTATTGTTGCTCCATCCGAGAAGGTAGAGTTATATTTCACAGCTTGAGTCCTTTCCGATAGGTAGTTCCCAAACCATCTTACAACGTTAATCGAGAAACCCAGTGATGTAAGAGTGGCTAGAAGGATGGAGTGATTAACCAAGTTGAAAGCCTTAGACATGTCAATGAAAATGGCCCCAGTGAGAAGACCGGAGTCCATAGCTACTAGTGCATCTGACGTAAATTTAAGAAGGGCGGTAGTGGTGCTATGGCCCTTGTGAAAGGCATGCTGGGCAGAGGTAAGTAGATCATGTTTCTGCAGGAAGTCAATTGTCTGTGTGGCTACAAGTTTCTCCAGAATTTTATTGAGGACTGATAGGATAGCAATGGGCCTGTAGTTTGATGGATCTTAAGTTGGGTGAGCACAAGGTGTTCTTGCAGTTTTGCAAGAGCTGGGAGGAGAGAGATAGGGTTGTAGTTTGAAGTGGAGGTGGGGGTACCACCTTTAGGGAGGGGAATTATGCCGACATGCTTCCAAGCTGGGGGACTGTTGCTGTGGCAAAGGATTGGTTTAGGAGGTTAGCAAGCTGGGTTGCATTGGTGGGGGTGGAGAGGTAAAAGAGATTTGGTCTAGACCATTGAGGGGGATTTGTCTTTAGATGGGTTGAGAGTTAGCAGGGTCTCTAGGGCTTCCACTGATGAGATATCTTTGAAGGAGAAGGTACAAGGCCCATGTTGTTCTATTGTACCAGCAGTAGCTGTGTGTGGCATAAGGGTGGGCAGGGCTGAGAGGAGAGTAGAAGCACTTGTGGAGAAATACTTGTTGAACTCAATGGCAATTGCACTTGTTCTGAGAGGAGGGAGTTGTTTACATTTAGGACCAGAATGGGATTAGCAGCTGGTGGAGTGAAGAGGGAGTTAATGACTTTCCAGAATTTTGAGGGGTTATTTAAGTTTGACTGGGGGGAGTTGCTGAAGTAATCTGCTTTGGCTAGTTGAGTTGCTCTGGTACACTTGTTGCAAAGCATGTGATATGTGGTGAGATCTTGTGGGAGGCCTGACAATTTATGGACTCTCCATGCTTTGTCACGGGTGTTATGACATGCAATAAGTTCTTGGGTGATCCATGGCAGGTGGTTACCACGTACCCTTGTGCGACATAGAGGGGCATGTGTTTCCCAGATATTGAGGAACTTGTTTCTGAAGTATAGGAGAGCATCACAGATGGAGTTGAATAGAGGGGATGGGGCCCAGTTTGTTAGGGCAAGGTCATCTAATAAGGGGGCAATATTAAGGAATTTGTAGGAGCGTAGGATTAGAAACTTGGGGGAAGTTTTGGGGTGGTGAATTTTGTGGACTAAGTATGTGATATGATGGTCACTCAGGGCATCAGGGAGTAAACCTGGTGGGGGTGGGAGGTCAGTGCCATCTATTAGTGAGTGGTTGCCAGATTTAAGGTTTAGGTGGGTGGGCTCAGTAATGATTTGAGAGAGATTTAATGCAGATAATTCTGTCCGGGTTTTATTAAAGGCTGGAGCTAGCCAATTATGGTTAAAATCTCCCATAATATATAATTCCACTGAGGGAGTTAAGGAGGAGATTTGAGTGAGTGTAGGTCAGTGACAGCTGGCGCTGGTGTGCCTGGCTGGCAGTAAATTCCTGCAACATAAATTGGGAGTGAGAAGGGGAGAGCCAGCTGTACCAGTAGGGACTTGTAAGCTTGTGGTTCAGCCTTAGCAAAGCCTACTGAATAGTGCAAGCCCAAGCTTACATAGATAGCCACTCCACCACCTCTGGAGGCCCGGTCCTGGTGGACCATAGTGTAGCCCAGGATAATGACCAAGGGATCAGCGATGTTTTTAATGAGCCACGTTTCAGAAAGGGTGATAATATCAGTGGCATAGTGGATTGTGAGTGCCTGGAGTAAATCAAGTTTGAGGGCAAGACTTTTTATATTTGGGTGCAGGAGACGCAGGCCTCGGGGGAGAGGACCTCCTAAGAGATTTGAGATGGAGGATGAATTAGGAGAGGGGCCTGAAGAGTTTGAGAGAGAAGGGGTGGTTTGGGGGCTGGGGTTCGGGTGAATGTCCCCTGCTGCAAGGAGCAGGAGAGCTATTGTTAGGTAGTGAGCTAACAGTTGTAAGCACCAAGAGCTGCGTGAGCACCACCTAGGTAGCGGGTGAGGTCAAGTACAAGGGGCTGAACAGGGGGTGATTAGTTGAAAAATTATCCAGGACAGTGAGGGGTTGAAGAGAAAGGGACTGGCGCATGAAGCCGAGTGGAACCAGACTTGGGTGTGTGGAGAAATGGTGGCCAAGTTGGTGAATTAAGGGAGCCTTATGAGGTCTGGCAGGATAGGGGAAGATAGTTTAGGAGAGGTTACATAGAAACATAGAAACATAGACTTTGATGGCAGATAAGGACCACTTGGCCAACCCAGTCTGCCCATTTCCCTACCTACTGGATAAGCTGCAGATTCTAGTTAACCAACAGCCTACTTCCTGCCCCCCCACTACAATTGTCTTGTGTCTGTCCCATGCATGTTTGAATTCCCCCACTGTTTTAGCCCCAACAACCTCCCCAGGAAGGCAGTTCCACGCATCCACCACTCTCTCCGTGAAAAAAAATTTCCTCACATTACCCCTGAGCCGTCTCCCTCATTGGTGGTATGTTTGAGAGGAGGGGTGGGAAGCAGATGAGTATGGTAGTAAGTACTGGCAGGTAACCAGGCAGTAAGGACATAGTTACAGTTTTTATGTGGAGCAGCATCCTAGCTGCATGGTCAACTCAGTGGTGGAGGAGGGGACAGCTAGGGGATAATGCAAGAGATTGGGAGCCAAAAATATTATTGGTTCCTGAGAGGGTCAGGGGTAGCCAATGGAAGAGGGACAGAGAGTAGCGGCAGGCAAAATAGTGTATTTAAAGAGTGGTGGGGCGGAGGTGGGTGGGAGGGCCAAAAACTTGGCTGCAAGTTTGTCTGGTGTCCTGGTTTTGGTCAGTAGCTGCTGAGATGCCATGTGACCATGGGGAGCTGTAACAGCCCTGTTCAAGGGCAGGCAGCTAGGGGAGAAAAGAAAACAGGAGTTTAAGTGCAGGTCAGGCAGGGGATTAGATAGAGCTAGTGGGGGGGTCTGATTAATGAGACAAAGGCAAGTTTATGCACCAAAATGTCAGAGAGCTTAGTTGGGGGCGTTGAAGAAAAGAAAGTAGAAAGGAGCAAAAAGGATATGTAAACACTTATACTTTTAGTTTGAACAATTTTCACAGCAGCATAGTTAATATTCCAGTTTAACAGTTGAAAAATATGGCTAAATTGAAAGAGCTCCAGGCGGCAAGGCAGAGATGATAGTTGTAGCCAGTTAGAGCGGGGTAGAGAGAGGTGCCCAGAATCTGGTTGGCTGCGCTGAGGCTGTACCTTAGCTGCAAGTTTGTCTGGGGTCCTGGTTTCGGTCGTCAGCTGCAGAGATGCCATCCAACTGTGGTGAGCTGTAGCAGCCCTGTTCAAGGGCAGGCAGCTTAGCTGCAAGTTTGTCCAGGGTCCTGGTTTTGGTCGGCGGCTGCTGAGGTGCCATCTGACCATGGGGAGCTGTAGCAGCCCTGTTCAATTATCAACTTCACTAGCTTTTAAATGACTCTTACTAGCCACCTGGAAAACACCTAGATCCTCGTATTTTGGGGAATGATATAGTAGTCTGAAAAACTGCTCAAAATGAAAGAATATTCTATTTGTTGTCTGATCAGCTTCACATGTTTGATTTAGTCTGGAAATCCTTTCTTTCAACAAAAGTGTAAAATAATCTATTATTATAGTACTAGAACTCATTTATCTTGGGGGGGGGCAGAGAGCCAGCTTCCAGGCAGAACGTATTTACCTACAGCTCCATCTCTACAGCTCTTAAAAAGTATAATATCTGTAATTAAAATCATTGAGCAACATATATTGCCTATTTGCCAACTTCTGTGATCTCTCAGCTGCTTATTGATAATAAACCTGCCATGGGTCACACCCACAATACTCAGCAACAAGTATTGGGAACCCTAAGGCCTGCTGCACCACCAATACTGCCCGGAGCAACTGTGGAGTCACCAGGACCTTCAGTTGTGGGTTCTCTGCAAGAACCTCCTTGGAATGGCATCCTGGAATCTGTAAAAGCTATGGATGCTAAAATTGACAGGACTCTGCTAAAGCTGGAGACACATGAAGTGGCTATTAATTCCTTGAAAGCTACTATCACTGATACGGAGAAAACATCAGTGGCAACTCAGGCTGCCGTGGCCACCCTGACCAAAGAAAATGTGCAACTGAGAGGGCGGCTGGAGAATATTGAAAATTATGTGCATTCTGGCAATGTTCGTTCAGTTGGGATACCAGAAGGAGTGGAAGGTATTCATCTGCTCAACTTTTTGAAACCTTGGTTAGCTGAAATCATCACCCTGCCTAACGATTTTGAATGGTCTGCCCATCACCAAGCTTATCAGGTGAATGTGAGGGTGTGGCCTGCTACTTTAACTCAGCCGCGGACTGTCTTGTTGTAGACATAGGTGCCGGAACAGGGGGGGCCATTAGGGCCATGGCCCTACCACTTTCATAAGTGGCCCTATCAGTTTTTGCAATCATGTTAATGTATTTAATAGGGGAGAACTCACCCCTTACTTCCTTGGCCCTCCCACTTTTCAAACTGTTCCAGCACCAATGGTTGTAGACCGTGGGAGCAGAGGTGTGAGATGCTCTTCTGGTGGCTGCCTGAGTGACATACCCTATTACTATCCAAGGGCAAAATGTGAAGATGTTTCCTGATTTATCCTTCCAAACAAAAGCTAGGAGGAAGCAATTTGATGCCATTCGTCAGAAGTTGAAAGCTTTGGGTATAGTTCACTCCTTTTCGCTCCCAAACAGATTGTGTAGTATCTATGGTGGGAAAAGTTGGCAATTTGCTGATCCGATGGATGCAGGCAGATGGCTAGAAATGACTGAATCTGAATTTTAGGCTTGGATGGTTCCAGAGACTGAAGCAAAGGACTTATCAGACGAAGGCTGAGTACTGAGATGTATTTCATGTTTATGTTTGTTCCTGCACACCGAGAAACTGAGCTGGGATATTATACGTTAGCTACCAGTTATTGAATTTTGACTGAGGACTTTGGTTTGGGGTTTTGGGACCTTTTTTTGTTGTTGTTTTGCCTGTGGGAGCGGGCATATACAGGGGTTCTGCACACATTTTGTACACAGTAGTATTAGGTCTAATGTCTCTTCCTCATACTTATGTCCCCAGTCTTACTCAGTTCTCTGATGGGTGGTAAATTTATATTGGAGCACTTAAGGTTTTGAAATGTTGCTAAATACTTGGGGTACTTTTCTTTTTCTACTTCCTAATAGAGCTGGGAGATGGGGTATTGGGAAAATGTATTACTCTTTCTTCAAGGTTTGTCAATGGACTGGTTAATAGCACTACTGGTTTAGTGCTGTTCTTTTTCTCATGAACTCTCCCTATGGACACTAACCTTAGCCACTGAAGCGGCTGGCATTGCTTGGATATTTTGGGACTGATGGTGTTCAACTTTTATTTATTTTCCCCCACTCCTATTGTACCAGAATGTAAGAAAAGATTTGTGTTACCCCAATGTTTCTTATTGGCAGCAAGTTGTTGGCTGTGTATTAACTTGTTTTCTTACATGAGTATGTATGCTGTATTGTTTTATCTTTAAAACAATAAACAGAGGCCAAGATATTCAAAAGGGTTGCGCAAGGCGCAACAGTGTTGCGCTGCGCAACCCACTGATGCACCCCTGCGCCAATATTCGCAGAGGCGCAGTCAAGACAAATCTCAATGGAGTGCATCAGTAATGTATGCAGGCACAGGTGGGCGTCCCATGCATAACCTGCACAGCCCAATATTCAGCCCGGATGTGCAGAGCCATGCATGCACAACCCTACTTGCACCAGCACAAAGTTAAGCCAAAAAAGGAACAACTGATGGCCACCCACAGGTGAGCTGCCGCATTGCAAGGCACAACAGGGCAGCTGCCACCTGTGGGTGGCCACCCGAGTTCTGGCTGCACCTGGTGGCACCCCCCATGCCCGATCATGGGCATATGTTTAAAAATAAAGTCCCCGTCCCATATCCCTGGTGGTCCAGTGGACCGCTGTCTGCCTGATCGCGAGCATCTGTCACAATATACGTCCACGTCCAATATCCCTGGTGGTCCAGTGGCCAGCTGTGTGCCCGATTGCGGGCATCCTTATAATAAAAAAAACCCATCCAATATCCCTGGTGGTCCAGTGGACCGCTATGTGCCCGATCACGGACATCCGTTATAATAAAAAGAAAAACCCGTCCAATATCCCTGGTGGTCCAGTGGACTGCTATGTGCCCGATCGCAGGCATCCATTATAATAAAAAAAAACCTGTCCATTATCCCTGGTGGTCCAGTGGACTGAATACTGCCCGATCATGGGCATCTGTTTAAATAACCCCCCCAGCCAATATCCCTGGTGGTCCAGTGGACCGAATGCTGCCTGATCGCGGGCATCTGTTTAACAGAAAATGTTCTATTACCCTGGTGGTCTAGGGTACCCCCCTCCCCACCTGTCCACTGAGCCCCACCACCCGCTCCCCTCCGGTCAGCCGGTGACAGCACCCTACGCCTGCTGCCCGCCAGCTGACTGACACCTCAATAGGGCTGCCGCCCATTGGTTCTGGCGTGAGCCAATGGCGACACCTTCTTCCACATTCCAGATATGTGAATGATTCATTCACATATCTGGAATGTGTAGTGTAGCAGGAGCTGCATGCCCTTTGCTCATGCTGTGAACCAATGGGTGTGCAGCCCTACCAAGGTGTCAGTCGGCGGGCGGCGGGGCAGCAGGCGGTAGTTCTGCCGCACCGGCTGACAGGGGAAGTGAGGCGGTGGGGCTCAGTGGGTGGTGGGAGGGGGCACCTAGACCACCAGAGTAATAGGACATTTTCTGTTAAACAGATGCCCATGATTGGGCAGCATTCGTCCACTGAACCACCAGGGATATTGGCTTGAGGGGGTTTATTTAAACAGATGCCCATGATCAGGCAGCATTTGGTCCACTGGACCACCAGCGATATTGGAGGGGGGAGTTTTTTATTATAACGGATGCCCGCGATTGGGCAACATTCAGTTCACTGGACCACCAGGGATATTGGACTTTTTTTTTTTATTATAATGGATGCCTGCGATTGGGCACATAGCAGTCCACTGGACCACCAGGGATATTGGACTTTTTTTTTATTATAATAGATGCCCGCGATCGGGCTCATAGCGGTCCACTGGACCACCAGGGATATAGGATGGGGATCTTATTTTTAGACAAATGCCCACGATTGGGCTGCAGGGGGCATAGGTCCCTGATGGCTGCTGCCTGGCAGGGTGCTGGGCGCAAGTTGCCAGGGATCAGTGGACCTGCATGCAAATGGGATGTAAGTGGGGCCATAATGACATGCAAATGGCCCCATGTGTGCCTTGCATAAATTATGGCCCCATTTGCATGTCACCTTTTGAATATCGCTGGTGCTGTGAATGACGCAATGGCACTTGCGCTAGCGCATCTCCATGCTCCACTCTGGCCACTTGCGCTGGCACAGTGCCACTGTGCCATGCACAGTAGGGGTGGCCAGGATGAGATATTCAAAGCTGCTGGGCCATAGTGCAGCTCCTTTGAATATCGCCCAGGCCACACCCCTGCATGGCCAAATTGAGCTGCGCTCAAGCTTGCGCCACAGCCTGGCACAGTTTGAACATCCGGGCCAGAAAGTACAAAAAATTTATTTTTTTAAGTTTGTAAGAATAATCTCAATAAACCTTTAATTGACAAAAAAAAAAGTACTATGAAATAAATGGGGCAATGGATTCCATCACCCTGATACCACTTTACCCATAATAGCAGATGGTCTACTTACCAAAATGGATAATGACTGGGTAGCCCAAAGCTATTTAATAACAAAGAATGACTAGATGTGGTGCAGACCCCTAAGTATAGAAGTAGGCTGTCCTGTGTATACAACTAGATGAGCCTGCTTTTCCCCCTCAGAGTGAGCACTGAGGGGGGATAGGCAGTAAAAATCTGATACAAAAAAGAAACAACAGTGCCTTTGCAGAGATATAACGTGTAACAGTGCATAGTCCCAGAAAAGTCCAGTGCAACTGCAAGCTACTCAGAAATAGAACTGTGGTGCAAACCAGGAGCACTAGCCATTTACATAATGTTGGCAGTGGTGGCAGCACCCCCTGAAAGGCAAGGCCCAGGGAACAGAGGTGAGGGAATCCGACAGCTGCCAGACAATGCATGACCCTGTGGGTGGGCTACACACACCTCCGTCACAACTCCCTGCTCCCGCAACTCCCAGATCCCTTGGGTAGCAGGATGCAGCAACTACCTGCAGAAAGACAGTACCCTGACATGCTCCTGGCTTACCCAACCAACTTTAGAAACAAGTAAGTTCAGGACCCAGGTAATTGTCCATCCAAGATGTATAGAAATGTAGCAGTCACTATCCATCCAGGGTTGTGCCAGTCTCCAAAAGTACCCAACAGGAGAGCAAGAGAGCAAACATGGGCAGAACAGAAGGGCATATAGAAACAACCCAAAGGAGCCACAGTTTTTTGTGTGAAGTAAATCCACAATAAGGGTCCCTATCTGTGGTTCAGGGTACAGTTCCTGATACATTTGAGGCATTATCATGATCCATAACACATAAACAGAGTTTGGTCCATGACCTCCTGCACAGTACTTGGTGCAACTTTCTGTCCCTTGTTGCAAATACATTGCTGTTTCACCTGCTGCCAGTCTGAGAGGTCTGCTGAATGGCCACATGGTAGTGTCAAAAAATCAGTCACTTGCCTCTCTTTCTTTCTTTCTTTCTTTCTTTCTTTCTTTCTTTCTTTCTTTCTTTCTTCTTTAGAACATCCATTGCTTCCCTGGTGGAGTGGTAGATCTGGGTGTCTGACTCCCAGAATATCCTGAGGTGGACAGGATACGGAGTTTGAAAATGAACATTGTGTTCCCACAGTGTCCTCAAGACTCCAACATATTCCTACCACTTCTTCAATACCTTGGGTGGGTAATCTTGGTCAAAAAATAAGAGTGTCCCATTATATTTGACTTTCTTAGTTTGCCACACAGTCCAGATGATCTCTTCTTTATCTCTGTAGGAATTGAACTTCATGATTACAGAGCATGGTTTGGAGTTTGGGGCTGTTGGTTTAGGCAGCAATGCCTGGTGTGCTATCTCAGTTTTGAACAGCGGTGTGGGAGGCAGAGATAGAACATCATTCATCAAGTCCCCCAAGAAGTCAATAAAGCAGCCCATCTTGGCATCATCTGGGAGCACATATAACCTTATATTACACCTGTGTGAGCACCCCTCCAAATCCTGACACTTGTCCTTCAGTTGCTATTTGTCCACGAGGAAGGTAAGAGCCTGATGCAACTGAATTGAGCCATCTTCAATGCAGCTGACTTGTTCCTCTGCTGAGTCAAGCAGTTTTTCTACTGTCGCTTACTACTGATTTAATTTCTTGAATTCATTGTGGTTCTCATCTTGGAACCCTTTGATTTATCATAAGAGAGCCTCAAACCTGCAGCGGGACAGTTTGTCAGTTTCAGCATCTGTATTGTAGCCAGGGCCTACAGAGCTAGCCATGGAGGCAGTTCAGCTATGATCAGGTCTCATCTGCAATCCTGCATCATCTGCCATTGCTGCTTTTGTAGCAGACCTGGAGTAAGTCATTATGTCTCCTCAATCTTTTGAGTGAGCCATCTAAGCTGTTACTACTGTCATCTCTCACCAATTGATGGGAGATATCGGTAGTGAAAGATTGGAACAAAAATTTTTGGTGGCTGTTAGGTGCGTGATGACATTGGAAGTCCCTGCAAACTCTCTCTTACTACTTTGCCTTCATAATTCTCTATAACTCAACCAAAACCTACTGTACCTACATAACATGCAAGCAAACATTTGACATTGACAAATGCTTGTTTATTTTGTTTCTGTTGACCAGGAAACACTTCATGTTTTCAGCTTATCCTGGGGTTGGTGGATAAAGTTGCAGATTAATTGATATTAATTCATGTTAAGCTGTTGGTAGTTTTTAGCGAATGGAGGAAATTTGGCCTGGACTCTGGGGAAATTCCCCAGTTTATAAATGTGCAAAACAAGATTGAACCCAGCACCAATCCCCAAAGTACATCACTTACAATTCCCTGCAGATCTGCAAAACCTCTTATTTACAGCAGCCCCCCTGCTATCTGTCTTTAAGCTTTCTCTCTAGCACTGTGCTTCCACTTTCCCATTTATATTACACACTCCAGTCCTTGCAAACAGTTTTTATGCAGCATTTTTTGTACATTTTATTATAGTCCATATTATTGCATAATGGTGCCACAATAGTTAGGGTTTGGTGGACAGGTTACCTTTAAAGTTCATTTTTGCCCAGCATACAACTCAACAATGTTTGGGAGTCAGAAATTTACATTTTCAGTGTCTCTCAGTCACAAATGGTCCTATACACAAAAGGTATCCTGGCCTTATGTGCCCCTATATGTGTACATAGGGCCAGGATACACACACCCCAGCTGTCCAGAAGACACCCGCAGATGTATGAACATCATGCAACCACTCTGCTCCCCTATCCAGGGCCATCCATGGAGGATCCCACACAACTAATCTAAGGTTTTCTCATAAACTACAAAGAGTTAGAGATTGAAATTTGGCAGTTCAGTGGGGATTGGTATAATTTCTGTACTTTTTTTGTATTATTTATTTATTTAGTTAGTTTTTGTTAACCAGGTAAGAGTACTTGCCAGGTGAATGCCTACTTTCTATCCTGTTTAAATAGCATTACAAGATGAACAGTACACAGCAATATAAACTAGCTTGAAACACAGTTTTCAAAAGGTTTCAGATTTTAAATTATCCCCTGACACTTGTGAGGAAGAATTGGCATTGCTGGAGGGGACACAGAAATGTTCACAATGTAATGAAGGTCATAAAATTAAGTTGAAAGCTACACAGTTAATAATTAAATAATGTGTAGTAATACCAAAATTACGATAAAGTTAAAATTTATTTTTTTATATATTTTTTAAAAAAACATCATGTAATTTTATGTATTGATATAAAAGAATAGTACTGATGCATTCTATTGTTTCAAAAAAATGTATCAACGCTATGTATTTACCATTTTCTGGCTGTTTCACAACTAAAAATCATGAAATGAATAATACACTGAAAAGCAGGGACAATTAGTATTGAAACATACAGAATAGTGCTGGCACATAAAATAGTATTGACAGAGCTGATACTTAATGACTGAATTGTAAGCTTTCATTTGAAAGAAAAAATAAATAAATTTTCTTGCCCCAACACTTCTAGAATTAGACCTTTCAAAAGATAATTTCATTCAAATGAAATAACTTTGTAACCCATAGGGCTAGAAAATACTTTTTCCAATCAAAGTTTGGAGTCAGCTAAGTTGATATATTGATAAGATATTGCTTCAGTGGCCATACAGTGATAGAAAACATAGTTTTTTAAATGTCAAGGTCCTGTTATTTTTAACAACATATTATATTGACCTGCATAGACATAGTTACGGTATCGTTATATTGATCTGACTCCAAGCTTTTATTTGAAAAACTTAGGTTTCTACAATTAATAGTTCAAATGTTACTACTTTCAAAACATCATTATAAGCACTATAAAATGTCATAAAATATTATTTTTTGAAATTGTCAGAAGATACTACTAGTGGTTGTCTTCTAAGAATAGACACCTTCTTCTCTAGTTTCTGCTTAAACTTGGTGTATGCACAGTAATACAAAATATCTAGGATAGTGCAAGGATAATGAGAACACAGTAGCAGTTTTTCCAGTTACCAGCAAGTTTACTGAATGTTTTTTATACTTTATTTTTATTTGGAGAGAAAAAAACCAAAAATAAAATTACATTACATCTCATAAGATGTGTTCTTGAAAGAAAATGATATAAATACATCTAAATAAAAAGTACAAAAAATGTTTTTTGTTTTACTTTTAAGGAGGGTTAAAAGTAAGACATTAAAAGCAAAACATAAACAAGGTCAATTATGATACTTTTGCATGGAGTATATCTACAATTATATGCTCCAAGCTAAATCATCCATTATATCAGACATACTGAAATAGTTTAGTTGCCGTATTGGTCCTTGTAAGAACAGATCCAGAAGCAAATGGTTTGATACCTTTTATTGGACCAATATAGATGTTACAAAAAGAAAACAATGTCTAAGCTTTTGGACCAACCAAGTCCTTCCTCAGAAACGTATGAAAGTTGTTCAGAGTGTCACATTCTATTAACACCCAGATCATACACAAAAAAACCCAGAATGAACAACTGTTTAAAACATTCATACAGAATTAAACTTATCTGGAGATATTTTCTAAACTATACTCTCAACTAGTCTCCACACTAGAAAGAATGCACACAGACACCATTAATACTTGAAAGATCTCCTGACTCCCTTCTCCCCCAGTTGCCCTCTCCGGTCCGCCGATGAGGGATTGCTAGAGATTCCCAAGGTTTGTCTTAAATCATCAGGAGCTCATGCCTTTTCATTTGCTGCACCAACCTTGTGGAATTCTCTACCTCATCAGTTAAGAGAATGCCTGACCATCAGCAGTTTTAAATCTCTGCTGAAAACATATTTATTTTCATTGGCATTCCCTCATTAATTGTTAAATTAAATGACTGTTTTTTAAAATGTATTATATTATGGTTTATGCTGTCATTTTACATTATGTACAGTGCCTTGGTTATGAAAGGCACTATATAAATAAAGTATGCTTACTTGCATCCTTTCTAATATGAAGATGACTGAAAAACCAGTGGGGAGACACTTCTCTCAAAATGACCACTCAGTCTCAGATATGTTAATAATGGTCTTAAAAGGACATTTAAAAATACACAACAGAGACAGACTTTTGAGATTAAGCTTATTTTGCTTTTCAATATGGTAGCAGATGGCATGAATATTGATTTGGGTTTCATGACACATTACTGGCACAGGGTCATAATGTTGTAAGACATTATGCCACAGCAATATACTGTGCTGCCAATACAGCGCAATATATTGCCAGAGGCCTAAGTCCATGTTTTGAGGGGGGCTCTGCCCACCAACCCTCCCAACTAAAATAACTAACTCGGGGGGGGGTGGTTTAACAGTTAAGATCACACAAAGTGCAAAAAATAACAAAATCCATGTGTCTGGGACCGGGAATTGAAACCCAGTTCCAAATGTATTGCCTGCCTGCCTCCCTTGCTGCCAGTGGCTTATCCTGTTGAGCCATGGCAGCTGCTCACCAGCCCCCTGTCCCAGCAGAGGTCTTATCCTCTGCCTGGGAGAGTGAGAAGGTGTACTACCATACATACACCCTTTTGTGGTTTTGCACCCTCTTGCTCTTCCCTACCACGCTGTTCCCGTTGCACGGTTTTGTCATACAACATAAAGCATACAACATACTGACCTAATAGGCACATAACCCCACTTAAACTTACACAGACTTTTACTTCATAGGATGGATATTTAACAGGACTTCAGTGTGTTGTTGTTGTTTTGCTTATATTTTCATACAGTTCTCTTAGCAGGCTATCAGTGTGTTGGTTTCTCACCAATTATACATGTGTGGGGAGGTTGGGGAATGTTGGGTTGTCTTGGGTGAGTGTATATGGAGAAGACTTTAATGTGTGTGTGTGTGTATGTGTGTAGGGGTAAATTTGTGTGTGTTTTTTTGGGGTTGGAGGGTGGTGTTTTTTGTAGGGAGGGGGCTGTGTGTGGGGGGAGAGGCTGGGGTTGTGCTTTCATATTTAGGTAGGCTTACATTCAGGTACATGTCATAATTATGCTACAGGGTGTTAGGACTCTTGGCTCACATACATAGTGAAGATACGCTTCTTTTCTAGTTATCTTTTCCCGGGGGGGGTTAATTCCATTGAGGTTTTATACAGATTCTTAAGACTGTTTCTGTTCATATAGTTAATTGATTATATACTGACATATTATGGAACTTTGAACATTTTAAGATGCATGAACTCATTTTCTCAGTGGCCCTTGAGAGATTTATGTTTTTAATTTTTTCATTTGGCAATAATACTGACAATTGATTTTATCTTGTAAAAAATATTGTTACAGCACTGTAGGTTTTAATGTTAATGGAGTGTGTTAACTGGTTGAGAGTATAGTTTAGAAAATATCTCCAGATAAATTTAATTCTGTATGAATGTTTTAAACAGTTGTTCATACAAGGTACATTTTTCTTATTCCCTCTTATTTCTATACATACATTTCTGTTATACAGTTTTTTTTTATCATACAATACTATCAAGTTTTAACTTGGACATTTGTGGTATTAAATCTAAAGGTTTTGCTTTTAATTTTGAATGTATTCCCATAACACACTCATTCATTAATAATTTCAGTTAGAGGTTTTGTCTGCTTGAGTGTTCAGTTTATCTAATTTGGATGTCATTTGACCTTGAAAAGATTCTCAGTAGCAGCAAGCTAATGGGATGCTATCCATTCCATTTAAATTTGTGATTTTTTTTAAATAGGTACTTTAAACCAATGAGAATGTTTACTGATTTTTCTTTTATGTATGATCTGGGTGTTAATATTGCTTGAAACCTGTAACTATTACTGTGTATTGAACTATTTAACACTGTCTTTCTTTGGACTCCATGACGAGGTGTCTTTGTAAATGAGTCCTTGACTCAAAGGTCTGTAAATCTAATATTTTAAATAAAATAAAAAATAATAAAATATGACTCTCTGAACAACTGTCATAAGCCTCTGAGGAAGGACTTAGCTGGTTCAAACGCTTAGACATTGTTTTCTTTTTTTAACATTTATGTATAAAGTCCACAGTTTAGAACATTAATGCCTTAATCCCCAAATATTAGAAAAATAGAACATCTATTTCACAGGCATATACAGTACTGGATACCGTTAGCTTCTTCTTCTTCAAGGTCTGAACCTAAATCTGTTGGAATGGCAATATTCTTTTCAAAAAAGTCCTAAGCTGGCTCTGCATCAAAAACAATATAATTTTTTCCTTGAAAGGTTACCCTGAGCTTTGCAGGTGACTGGAGTATTGCAATGACCCCAGCCTGGGTAAATTTGGATCTAATAATCTGAAATCTTTTTTCTGCAGCGCTGGGTTATCAGACGAAAGTTCAAGAATAGATGGAGCTCTTGGCCCTCGTATATGAACCCTTTCCTCTGTTGGGCAAGTTGTAAAACTTGATTTCAAAAGGTTAAAGATAAGAAGGTGCAAATAACATATCTCCCTCCTGAACTGTCAATGGTATACTATAGACTGAAACTGAAATTTTGATTCCAAGCTCAGAGGAGGCTCCAGAGATTAAACGGTCATGAGTATGTGCTCCACCTTGGATTTTAATCCAACTAAAGGTATGTCTTCTGAAAGCCCAGTCAGTCCAAGATTTTACGTCAGCAAGTTGTTCTCAGTTCTTTCAAATTTTGATATGTTTGCTAATTGCTTGTGTAAAGATGCTTTCACTGTGCCTTCCAGCATCAGGATTTTACCTTAGAGTGTCTTGATGTTTTTTTTCAGCTACATCAACCCATTCCTCACAGGTTTTCATTTTTCCTCAGTTTGGGAACAATGGCTGAAAATATCTGCCAGTGTGCCATGGACCTTATTGAAAGAAGACTGGGTCCCTTCCTGAAATCCCAGCAGAAAAGACAGAATCAATTGAAGTGTTGGGTTCTGAGGTGCTTTTGGCTTAGCACCCAACTTAGGGCACACTGAAGCAAGGGAAGCCATTGCTCCAGCAGGCAGAGGATAAACACTGTTCCCTTGTCACAGAGCTACTTTCCCTGTCTTTGGGGAGAGAAACATCTCTATATTGTCTGGTCTAGCATTTGCTAAATTGTACTCTACAGTCAAACCCACTTAAGAGAATAAACTGGATAAGTGAATAAAAGTATGAAGTCCATATGCCTTTCCTATCTGTTCAATGTTAAAATGCTCTGTTAAATGAACAAAGCAGCCCATTTAAGTGAACATTTTTTTTTGGTTTTCAGACCCTGCTGACAGTCCATTATCACACCTCCTCAGGTAACCTTGCTCTGCCCCACTCATTTTGTTACTCTGGACAATAGCTTGCAATTAACACTTCAATTAAACCCAGCTGATGTTAACTGCAGTTCAGTGTGAGGTTTCAAATCCAGTTTCCTGCCTTTTGTTCTTGATGCTGCTACTGACTGCTAGCACTTCCATGTGAATCACCGAAACTCCAAGACACACAAATTAATGTCATTTGAGTGCATAACTTTTAAAAAAACATTTTAAAGCATTTTTGCCTTAAATAAATAAACCTGAATAATAAAATCTAAGCAAAATGTTCGCGTGTATCCCTTTCAGTCTCTGCGAATGAAAAAAGTGGAAATCCTGTTTAGTGAATAACCCGCTTCAGTGAATATTTTTTCATGGCAAATTGGGTATTCACTTAAGAGGGTTTCCCTATATTTGAAAATTTGGAGTTTTAGCAGAAAATGAGCTTTGTTGTATTGGAGCTTTAAAATCAGTGTGCTATTATCTTGACCTCTCAAGTGCCCCCCTCAGTTTTGTTAAAAGCATACTTTGCCCTTTTTGGTGCTTCTGATAGTAAAAAAAAAATGCTGGTCCTGGTTACAATTTTCACATTAACAAAAGCCCACCAACTGGTGGCAGAAAATAGCATAAACATTTTGGGGAAGCACCTATAAGGGCAAGGTAAACTATAATGCTTTACCAGAATTGGTACCAGGAAATGATTGTTACTTGTGAGATTTTGAAAATGAACTGTCAAGTCACCAGCATTGTTCTGACAAAGTGGCAATATCACAAAACATCAATTAATTTTTTGGTGAAAGAAATAAAAGTTCGCAAATGTGGATTACTGGAAGTAGAGCCATCTATTTGTTTTGAAATTTACTCAGTGTGCTGTAGAATAGACTCCAACTACAACTTTTATATTAATCCAGATAAGGCCTTGGGCATCCTGGAACAGTTTATTACAGTACTGAAGGATAATGACCCTGTTTTATTTTCCATATTTCTGAATGACCTTTCCTCTAACAGCTCCTCTGCATCCATTCACATGTATGTAGATGAAGTGGTACCTTATGCCTCAGGTTCCTTGGCCTCTGACTTCATGGCCAGGCTCTGACTGGATTCCAACAACATCTAACTCCGGTTCCAGGCAAATCAGCTGTCCCTCAATGCCAAAAAAATGGTCTGCATTACTTCTGACATTAGGAAGAGGCTTGCCAGGCTCATCCTCCCTTCCATACCTTTGATGGTGCTGTGATTGAGGATGTCACCTCCGTTAAATACCTTGGTTTCTGGTTGGATTGTGGCCTTGATTTCTCTATTCATGTGGATGCCATGAGCCAGAAATGTCACCCCAAACTAGGTGTTCTTTACAGGAATGAAGCAAGTATCCTGTTTTCTGGCCATAGAGAGATCATCTCAAAGATCATTCTACCAGTCTTCAACTACAGTGACTTTGTCTACAGCACTATTTCCAAATCTACCTTAGCCAGATTGGACCCCTTCTTTCTCTCCTTCTGCTGCTTTCTTTGAGCTTTCCCTACAGAACCCACTACTGTTCACTTTATTCTTCTCTTTCCTTTCCTTCCTTGATGCCACATGCCTCACTCACTGCACCACCTTCATCTCCAAATGCTAGCTTGGTCCCCACCCTGTACCTTTCCTCCCTCCTCACTTTCCCTCCTTCTGCCTTCTGCTCCCTTCATAACTCTGGCCCTCATGCTTTTGTTCTCCCCTTAGTAAATTCCTCTACTGGCCAATCTACTTTATCCTTCCATTTCCCCAAACTTTGGGTCTCTCTCTCTCTCTCTTTCTCTCCCCTACTATTCATACTGCTCCTTCCTTCCTTGCATTGAAATCTCTCCATCATGAATTCACTATTCACTCCTTCAGTTGCTTCTGATAATGGGGTTGGGTTCAACCAGTTGGTCTCCTAACTCTTCTCCTTCTCCTCATGCCCTAATTTCAGTTCCTCCCAGCTCCCTGTTCTAGGCCACTCCTCCATGCTGTACACAGTGGTATCATATTCACTATGCATTCTTATTGCTGCAGTTTGCACTTTACTACATAGTTGCTCCTCTGTTGCTGTGTTATGCACAATTTGTTCACTCTGTTCCTCCAATGTTATAACTGATGTTTTATTTTTGTAACCTACTTGTTGTAAGTTGCTGCTGCACTCTCCTCATTCCTGTCCCCCTGAAAGCATCTGGAAATGAACTTTAATAGCTCAGTATGCCTTTCCTGGTAAAACTTTTGAAATAAAGAAATACATCTATTTTCCCATGCTTCATGTGGTGTGTCATGAGGCGTAGCCAAAATACTTAGCTAGATGAGGAGTGGGTAATCACCCAGCTACCCCAATACCCACAACCTGGAATGCCTTATTGTAATTATACAATGGACCTATATGTAAAATAAATTTAAAGGGACACTGTTAACCTTTTTTGCATCATGTTATTTTTAGGTAAAAGCACACATTTTATGATTGCTTACTGTCTCTAAAATTCATTGATGTTGCTGGTTGTTTTGTCTTCCTCCTTGCTTATTAAAGCCAAAATGCATGGTAATGTACAGCTATGCCTGGTTTTGTTTTGCTTCAAATCATTGAACTGCTGTTAGTGAAAACTTCGTGAACATTAGAAACACCCTCAAACAGTGCAACCACTCATGATACAACAGTCTTCTCTACTCCCACTGCATAATGAGTGGCTAGATTGTGTTGAGGGTGTTCATGATCCCAGGAAAGATGCAGTGGGAGCTGGTCAAGAAATGTAAACAAACATGTTTTGGTGTGGTAACACCAGTATGGTGGGCAGTCCATTTTTCACTTTTTAAAAGAAACAAGGGATCTGAATCACACTACCAGCTGCATCAGCAGTCTGTATAGAAAGACAAAGAACCTCTGTGTGCAACACTGAGGCAAGGGTTACCCCAAAGGGCATTTGGCTGGGAAGCCAAGTTTTAAGAAAATACAAAATCACACATGCCCACACAATGCACAGCATCATGGGCTGCATATGCAAATCACCACAGAATGTTATGCTGGTCCAACTTTAAGCAGAATTGCATGGTGCCGTGTGTTTTTTAAATGAGGGACACTTTGAGGCCTAAGGGGGTTAACAGTTTCCTTTTAAAAATGTGTTTAGTTGTGGTTAGTTTTGCTTTATATGAATGCTTTTCCTCAGCCATGGGCTATTACAAGAATTACCCTTGGATAAAGGCTTAACTGACCAGTCAGGCAACAGGCTTTTTTTTATGTCTAGTGTATAATCTTTAGAATATTGCCTCCATATTTTCAGTAAAATCATAAGTCTCTGGTAGTTTAGTGGTTCCTTCCCCCTAATTACCCCTCCATATTTCACATTATTCTCCTTGGTAGTCTAGAGGTCCCCCTGCCCTGATTTCCCCTCTGCATTTCATATCTTAATCCCTGGTAGTATGCAAACAACAAAAAAAGTACACACTGTGCCAGTAGTGCTCACGAAGCAAATATGAAATTTCACAAAGTCAGATTTGGGCACTCACCACCATGCATAAAAGGACACCAACAACATTTATAGTTAAACTTCATTGTCTTATTTTATTCAAGAAAATCCATAATAAAACACCGACAAATGCCAAAGTGCCCACCTGACATGTTTCGGACTACTGTCATTTATCAAAGGCTAAGGCAATGATACAGACAAACATCTTAAACAGGAAAAATCAGGTTAATATCAGAATGACATCATATTCAAGGATTTAAAATGACTGGATAAAAACAGGTATTCATCAATTAAAACAAGCATGAACTACCGAAGTATTGTCGGCCACCAAACTACCCCTAAGATTTTTTATATAATACCAGAGTTAAAATATATTTTTTATAGACAAATTCTTTTAAACACTGCACTTGGCATTTTTAAATATGTTTTAGACATAAATTCTCAAAATTAAAATGTATTTATTCTAGTCTTCAATATGAGTATGGATGGATTATACCATTATTTTTTAGACAATGGGCAGGATTTTCAAAGGGCGGTGCAGGGCTTGCATCCAGCACTGCACTATGGCACTTAGGTTCTGGTGGTGTGCCAAATTCTTCACCATAACTGCACCTGATTTGACAATCTGGGGAGCAGTTGTGACAGTTTCCACAAATTATGGCAACTTGCACCAAATATCCGGTGCAAGCTCCATAAAAATGGCCCCCAGGATTGCTACAAGTTTGACCAGAAAAAGTTATTCTAACTTGCAGAAATTGCACCACAGGATAGAAAATCACATTAGATTGCTGCAAGCCCCATGTGCCATATCGTCGGTGCACTGGAGCTTGTCATGATCTAAAGCGTTTGAAAAGTCTGCCAAATGGTGTTTTAACATATTTATTTATTTATTTAACATTTGGTGACTGGGAAAGGCCCACTGAGCAAAAGCTCATTTCCAGGAGTGACCTGGGGACAGAGGGTACAAATATGACAGAGGTATAACATAATACAGATACAGTATATTACAGAATAAACATAATATATACAGTATAATACAGATTACATCCTTCAATACAGTATAATACAATGAGCAAATCATTTTTCATTGTAGGATTACAGTACAGAGTGTAGTACAGGAGATTTGATATATATTATGCATTGTTTTTAATTTAATGTATTTACCACATATGACACTGTTTATGATTTTCCTTGTTGTACAGTTCGTTTACTGTTTGAAAACATGATAAGGGAAAATACTTTTTTCTATTACCTTTATCACCCCCCCACCCCCATCCTTGTTTATCAAACTCTGGCATTATATACAACATCTTAGGGGTAGTTTGGTGGTCACCAACACTTAGGGAGTCCATGTTTGTTTTTAATTGATTAATAATCTCATAAGATTGGGATCAGGTCTGTAGCATTAGCCATTTTTGACCTGCACTGACTGCAACTCCATTGAGAAGCAAGTTGTTGAAAAGTGTGAATCCAGGGCCCCTTTAAACTGTTCTGTTGTATTACCAGATATTACCAATTTGGGAATGAAATTCTATCTACTCACCACCCTCTGTGAGAATCACTTCCCAATTTTGTTTTTCTGATACTGTGGACTCCACTTAAATGAACTTTGGATTAATGCACATTTCGGTTTAGTGCACAACTTTTCTGTTTCCTGAGTTTTTTACATAGGTTGCTTGTTAAAAATTTCACTTATGTGCACTCTGTATAAGTGCACTACCCGCCAGTGAAATTACACATGTTAATGGCTGTAATTAGTGCCAGATTACTGCAATGGTTTTTCTATTGTCCCTTAATGAGGTATTGCTGGTGCATTGAACACCTTGCCCTGAGTCAATTCTCCATTCTCCACAGCAGCAGGCAGGCAGAATGAGAATGGGAAGGAAAAAAGTTACCCTGACACTTTCCCAGAAAATTCAGGTGCTCCAGCGGGTGGAACAGCAGAATGTAAGGTGGACAGATGTATCCTCCAAATTTGGTGTTGATGTTTCCACTGTTACATGAGTCATCTTGAACAAGGACAGACTGCTGTCCAACTGGGAGCAATGTGACAATCAAACCTGAAAAAGAAGGAGAGCAGTGAATAGTGTAATATGATCCCCTTAGCATCTTGTGATGATCCCTAACAGGTATACTATTAGGTCTTGATTTTAAACCAAAACATTCCCACAAATCCTGATCTTCAAATGCCTTATATACCAGGCACTTATCACCCCTCAGCCTTCTATAACAAAGGGAGCACATCCCCAAATCCCTTAACTGTTCCTCATAAGATATTGTACTGATGCCAGTCACTAACTTTGTTGCTCCACGCTGAATTCCCTCCAATTTCTTCACATCTGCCCTTAAATATGGCAACCAAAACTGGCAACAGTACTTCAAGTGGTGTCCAAAGCCACATACATAGGTTATCACAACCTCTCTTGATTTACTAGTGATGTTTCTTTTAATTGATGCCAGGATGCTGTGCCCTTTCTTTGCAACTCGAGTACAATGATCCAAAAAGTTTAGATCATTGTTAATTAAGATACCCAGCTCTTTCTCTAGTGTGGTCTCGCTAAGTTTGTTTCCTTGGATGTAGTAATCATATCTTTTATTGTTTTTCCCTAGATGCATAATTTTACATTTATCCATATTTAATCTTAGTTTCTTTATACTTGCTTCTTTAACAATCAAGTCAGTATGCTGCTGGAAGGCAGTTGCTTTACAAGTTATTAAAGCCCCCACTTTCATATTGTCTGCAAACTTGGTTGACTAAGTTTTTTTGCTAGAGGGGATGGAAGCTATTAGGATGTTAAAAAGAGTAGGTCCAGGCACAGAGCCCTGGGGGAACTCCACTAGTTATGTTAGACCATATAGAGTGATGCTCCTTTATGGATACTGTTTTCTTTTCATTAACCGTGCTGTTACTCAGTGAACAACCACCTCATTTGTTCCAAGTTCACTTATGCAATTTATCAGTTTAGCATGAGAGATGTTGTTGAAAGCCTTTTCAAAGTCCACATAGAGTACGTCTATTGGGATATTATTTTCTAGGGCCATACTAACCGGCTCAAAGAAATACAGGAGATTTGTTAGACATGGTCTACCTTTTCTGAATCCATGCTGGTGTATATCAGTCTCCCCTGTTATCTGTAGGTGTTTCTCTATTTCCTCTTTTACAAATGTTTCAACAATTTTGCTCACCATAAAGATGAGACTGATGGATCGATAATTACTACAAGATGATTTGGTACCTTTCTTATGGATTGGTATAATATTGGCCAGGGTCCAATCTTCAGGGCCTATTTCTTCATCTAGGGATTTTTGAACTATTGACTGAAGGGATGTGCAGAGTTCACCCACTAATTCCCTAAAGAGCCAAGGGTGCAAATCATCCAGTCTCTGCAATTTTGTAGGGTTCAAGCCAAAAAGGTCTATCTTTTATTATTTGTGTAGTGATTTTAATGGTACAGTGTCCTCTACACTCAGGTTAATGGTTCCCTCATATTGCTGATAAACACTTACAAAATAGGAATTGAAGGCCTCTGCCATTGCTTGACAATTACTAATCTCAACATCATCTTGTTTTATTGGTCCAATACTGTTGTTGCTCTTCCTTAGGCTGCCTATATAATTATAAAATGCCTTTCTGTCATCCTGCACTTTAACAGCTAATTTCCTTTCCATGGATTTTTTCTCTTTTTTAATTGCCTTTTTGTAATACACAGAGTTTGGTCTTATACCTATCTCTACATGCGTCTTGTGCCTTCTTTTGTTGTCTTCTTATAGGTTCCATTCTTAGCTCTTAATAGTTTCCTTATTTTGTTGTTAAACCATTGTGGAACCCTCCCCTTTTTATAATACTTGGCATTGGTAGGTATGTACTTGTCGAGCAGACTATGTATAAAGTTCTTGAAAGTATTCTATCTTTGTTCTACATTTTTATCTTTAAACTCACTGGCACAATCCCATTCTGCTATCAATGCTTTGAGCATTTGGTAGTTGGCCTGTTCATACCGCTTGACACAAGCGTGCCCTTTTTGAATTTCTCTAGTAACTTTAATTTGGAACTCCACCATATTATGGTCATTCCCTGGCAGTGGCTCCCTTATCAAACTATCAGTAACTAATTCCCCCATATTACTTATAACCAAATTGAGACAATGGTTGTCCCTGGTATTTCCTATTACGTGATTCTACACATTAAGGATATCCAAGGAGTCAAGAAATTCTGTTTCACATGTGGTAACAGTAGCCCCATTACCACCAATTTATTCCCTGAAAATTGAAATCTTCCAAAATTAGAAGTCTCTTGGCAGGATCTAGTTCCGTAATACAGCTGATGAATTCAGTTGTTTTCTCTTTGGTAAGGGATGGTGCCCTGTAACAGATGCCCACTATTATTTTTTCATCCCTAGGTGGAATAAGTTGTACCCATATCTGTTTGATTTCTTGGTCAACCTTGTTTGGTATGCCAACTGCCTTTATATCATCCCTAATATACAAGGCAACCCCCCCACCTGTCTATCCAATCCTTTCAAAACAATTGGTATCCAGTAATTTGTTGACACCTTGCCACCAGATTTCAGTGACTGCACAGATAGCTACATCTTCAGAATGTAAAATAAAATCCAACTCATCTCTTTTATTTCTTAAGCTCCTGGCATTGATCAATAATGATTTCCAATTCACAGTTTTGGAATACTAAGTTTGGTTCTGCTTGTATTTCATATTCCCACCCCACTGCCCCTTTATTTATCTTAAATATGGGTTAACAACACCGTTTATCCTATCTGCCAGGACTCTAGCTCCTAATTTATTTAAATTAAATCCATCATTTGCATATAATCTGTAAGCATTTTTAGATCTTTGTCAATGTTCAGGATACCTGCATCCTTCTCTTATACACCGCCTCTTAATCCAGCCATTTAATCTCTTAATTTCAGATGTTCTAAATCTTCCTGCTCCTGGAATTGGTAAGATTTCTGTGATGGTTAAGGTACATTTTGCCTTTTTAAGAATGTGCTCACCTCCTCAAATGCTTGTTGGAGTTCAGTGAAGGTTTTCTTCCGTACATCATTAGTACCTAGATGAATAATCACTAGCGGCTCATTGGTATGTTCAAGAAATCCAGGGAGTACATTTTTAACATCACATATACCTGGTCCAGATAAACTGGATACCATTACATTAGATTTTCTATCCTTAGTTATAATCCTCTCTGCATATTTTGATATGGAGTCTCCTACGATTACCATATCTTTTGATAACCCATATCACTGCTGAACTCTTTATTTGAGGTATTTTGAGCAGGGTTATTTCCACAAGCCTCCACTCCTCTAGTTATAGGAGCTTCACTAGGGGTACTGGATTTTTTCTGTATATGCCCCTTTGAAGTTTTATCTCCAGAATTATTGGATGTTGCTCATAGCTACTGAGGAAACAGCAATCATCAGTTAAATGATCTCTGGTAGCATCCTTCTCCTAATTTCTGCTTACTGTTATTGTCATGCATTGGTTTGAAAGTTGCTGCAGTCTCTTAGAAATTGACGGATCTTTTGAGTTTCCATTGTGCTTATCCTGGGGCTGGGGTACTGAACATGAGCAAAACTTCCCCTCTCCATTTAACTCCATCTGTTCATGGCCATCCTGCCTATAATTTGCTACACTGTCACCAGGTATGTCTGATGCTAGGGCATTGTAATGATTAGAGGTTGGCATATGTAATGCAATTTCCCTATGTTGTTTCCCTTGGCCCCTTGGTAACCAGACTCCAATCATCTACATCTGTATTACCACTATCTGAGTCATTTTCATCTAACCTACATTTCCTTTTATCCATTGAACCTTTATTAATGCCCATTCTAGTCAGGATATCTACATTAGTCCGTAATATGTTGGTGCTTCTTACAGATTGTTCTAGTTCCTTTATCCCTTCCTGTAGTTCCATTTCCATTTGAAACTGCTTCATCCTAGATGTGAGTTATTTTATTACTACACACTTCTTACATGACTCCTGCTCAAATGACTCTTTAGTTCTCCACATACACAATTTGCACACTGCTGCCACAACTTTTTTCCCACTCCCTCTTCCACTTTTGACATACTACTATGTGAGGCCCCATCCCTAACCTTACTAGCAGTCTGACATGCCTTCTTTCATGCTTCCTGGGCTGACATGGCAGACACAGCTAGGCTGCTTGCCCTAGCTGTGTCACCTTTGCTGTGCTCACTAGTGCTGGGCTCACTAATGCTCTCCATGGAGTTGTTTAAAAGTGGAGAAACTGGAAGTGTCGTGTCCACCCACTTCCGGTCCCCGCACTACACTGAAGGTCCCAAAATGGTTTAAAATTAGTTTTGTCTGCCCTTAAAAGATCAGACAATAGCCCCCAGACCACAGAAAAGTAATAAAGTGCCAAGAAAATGCAGTGTCTGGATTAAAATCAATTTGGGACTTCTGTGTGGTGTTGCCTTGTTTTTATCCAATCATTTTTAACCTTGCATGTGATGTCACTACGATGTTAGTCTGATTTTTACTATTTAGGATGTTTGTCTGTATCATTGCCTTAGCCTTTGATAAAGGACAGTTGTCTGAAATGTGTCAGGTATGCACTTTGGTGTTTGTGTTTTATTATGGATTTTTTTTAATTAAAATTCTGATTTTTATTGAAATTTTTTTAAGGAGCAGGTACAGTTAGTGCAAAAATACATGTCATAACATTTGCTACAGACTGTCATGTATTCAAACCATTGAAGTAGGCAGGCTGTATGTTGTAGTTCTTCACACTAAAACAATCCATTATCTAGAACTTGCTTACTTTAAAACAAACATGTATGTACTACCCATCTTAAATTAAAGGGAAACAGGGTGAAGAATTCCCTTGGGGAGAGGGGGAAGGGGCAAGAAAATAACAACAGCCTCCCGGGGTACCGAGAAGCCTCCATCCAATAATAAATGAGCTGTTTGGTGCCTGCTGGGCCATAGATATTACCCCACTTAACCAACCTGCCTTATGGTATCTGATCCAGTCTATGAGGGGCCTTAAAGAGAAACAATTTGTTCATTAGTCTATTCTGCCTTGTATTTTAGCTGTCATAGACCCCATCTTATAAATTTCATAGACCAGATCCTCCCAGTGCTGAATTATAGGAGGATCAGGTTTTAACCATTTTCCAGCTATGACCTTTTTGCCGCTGCCAGAAGAATGCTAGCTAGATATATTTATTGTTTTTGTTTGAACCCTTTTGGGAAGTGCAGGAATAATGCTACTTCTGGAGTTAGTCAAATCAAGGTAGGGAATAACTCTACTAATATTTTCTCCAACTCCCCACTGGAACCCAAGAATTTTGGACAAAACCACAATACATGTGTATGAGTGGCCACAGCACAACCACAGCCCCTCCAGCAGAATGAATCCCCTGAAGCAGAATATTTTGCCGTGTTCTGTGTGGTATGGAAAAATCTTGCTACCACCTTGCATTCAAACTCTCGCCAAGTATACAAACCTGTAGTTCGATGCTGTCTGCACCACATCCATAACCAGTCTTGTCATGAGAGCTCAAACATCAGGTCAGTCTCCCATGCATTGTATACTCCTTCCCAGTGATTCTGCAGAGATTCCATCAGGGCTTTGTAAAATTGGGAGATTAGATGTTTCAGGGCCAATTCCCCACAAACTTGTCTAAGTAATGAAAAGAGTGGGGGCAATGATAAGGAAAAGATATTCAGGCCTAGTTTCATGCTCAAGAAGTGATGCACCTGCAGATACCTATAAAAGTCTATCTGGGGAAGGGAACATTTGGTCTGTAACTGCTGGAATGATTTAAAAGTACCATTATCATAAAATTGGTAAGTGTGGTCCAGTCCACTACTAAGCCAGGTTTTAAACCCATGGTCAAACCATGCAGGCATGAATGTACCATCCATAGCTGGCATCCCTATCCAGCCCACCCCTTTTGATTTTTTGGGTTGTTTCAAGTATGTCATCCAATTCTGTAAAATGTTTCTGGTAAATAGAGATTTCTCTGAGGAGCTATCTCCAGGGGGTTGAAAAACTGTCATGGAGTCCAGGGAACAGGAAGAGACTGCCCGCTCCACTGAGACCCACTGCAGCATCTGACGGGGTGGGCCTAACTATTGAACCATAGTGTTAGTTGGGCTGCTAACACATAATTTTTCCAGCATGGAAGAGCCAGATCCCCCCCTTAGGTAATTGTAGCTTTTTAAATGCAACCCTTGGGTGCTTCCCTTGCCAGAGATACACATAAATCATCCTATTCCACCTCCTTTCCAGCCTCCCAGGGAATGGCAAGGGGACATTTTGCATCAAGTATAAGAGTCATGGCAGTAGATTCATCTCAATCGATTGAATAAGGTTAAGGAGTGATATCGGCAAATGCATCCAAGTTCAGAGGTTCTCACATGCTTGAGTGTTTAGTGGATTATAATTAAGCTCAAATATCCCCCCCCGGGTCCAAGGGAATATAAACATCTCAATATTTAATGGAGATACAATCCCAGTTATTTTGGTATTAATTCCATAATTGAGATCAATCAATCAATCAGCCAATCAATCTTTATTTAGCCAGGTGAAACTCCATTGAGCAAGCTAATTTTCAAGGAGGCCCTGGTAGGTACAGAAAAAATAATACAGTAGCACAATAGAACATGTAGCACAAACGGGCATAGTAATACAATACATAGCAATAAAAACAAGGTACAAGGATAATCAATGAAGCCCGGTCTTAAGATGAAGACTCATCCCAGTAAACAATACAGCAGAGAGGTGGAAGCAAGTCAGCACCAATGTGCCGAACCAGTGATTTTAGACAGTGATAGCTCTAGTAGAGCATTGTTAATGCTAGTGACAAGCAAGCTGGAGGCTCAGCAGCAAGTAGAAAGCAATGATGAATCCAGGAACATGGCTTAGGGTAATTCTAATGAGAGGATAGAGAGTGTAGAGGGTTGACTGCAAGAATAGCAATGTATGGCTTCAGTTTAGCAACAGGGAGGGCATTGACAAGGCTCTGAGAAGTATCTCGAATAGAGTGACTTGAATTCCACAAAACCAATAGGATGCACCAATTTTATAGATTTCTGGATGTTGTTCCACAGCTGGGGCAGCACATAGCTGAAGGAGATTCTGCCAAAATGGATGATGGAGAGCAGCGTGTTAATAATGTTTCAGTCATACCCGAATTTATTTTATACTCCTTCACCCTCTCAATTTCCACCATACTTGGCTCCAGGACCTTCAAGGAGGATTCAGGATTAGTTATGTACAACAAAACATAGTCCGCATATAATGGAACTTTGAGTTCTCGATCTGACATCCTGTATCCCTGAACCTCAGCTCACTGGCAGAGGTGCTGTGCAATTGGCTCTACATATAATGCAAACAAATAGGATGGGAGAGAGCAGCCCTGCCTTGTACTGCGAGTTAAAGGGAACCTATATGAATGCGAATCATAAACTTTGACTGAGGCCTTTGGATGGGAATAGATACCTTTGATGTTGTCTTAAAACACCATTATGGATAGTCTTGAATAAAATAAGACAATGACGTTTATCGATAAATGCTGTTGGTGTCCTTTTATACACAGTGGTGCGTACCTAAATTTGACTTGGTGATAGTCCCTGGTAGTCTAGTGGTCCCCTATCCCCTTGATTGTCAATATTGCAATGTAACATTATCCTTTGACTTCTCCCAATTGCCCATCATTAGAAAGCAGCCCATGGCCCTGGCAGTTCCATTGCCCCCTCACCTGACCCAGCTTGCCAACTCCCCCTCCCCTCCAAAAGCAGCTAACAATGGTTTTTATACAGAATAAAATGTAATTACATTGAGTTGTGTCACAGGGATCCAGGATAAACCCTTCAACCTCCTGTCAATGCTGTATACTGACAGATACAGGGAAAACATGTATGCTGAGTGTGGCCTACCAAGACGTGTCTGCACCATGTGAAGTCTCAGGAAAGTATGCCTCACTGTACACTGCAGCAGAGGGTAGGTTGCTGGGAGCCGGGGTAAATTATGCTTTAAGTTCAGGCCTCCCTTGAAAGTGTAAGACATCAGATCCTGAAAGCCCCAGAGGGTGGGTTGCTCCATTACTGCAGTACAATGCTTGCCTCTGGGTGCAAAACTTGAGACTGTTAGGAATTCTTGCTAATAGAATGGACTATGGCTGGTGCACAAGGCCCCTCTGCATGTATCTTGTGAGCCCATTTATGTGTGTATAGTGTTATAAGGCAAAAGAGTTTGTGTAGAAGGTTCCCTGTGCTTTAGGGACTCTGTAGAGCACTACTGGTTGAGTATTCCTATAAATACAGTATATGTATTTCCCCTCCTGGGACTGAGTTATGTGCAAGTGGGGCCAATAAATGTTGTATGTGCAGACTGTACCTCAGTTCTGCGGACAGTGGCCTTTTTAATTTTAAGGGCATTCTGTCTTTGTCAGCAGCTGATGCTAGGGACTCTTCAGTTTCCACCAATGCCTGGACATATATAAGAACCCTGGCATGTACCCCATCCACACCTCTCAACTTCTCTGATTTTCAGGGATGTACTTGATTTTGCCTCAAAATCTTTCTCTGTGTCTCGTAAAATGTCTGTTTTTGTGACTGAGCAGTGGGGATTATAAGCACAAAATAATGTTAGACACTAAAGTTACAGACTTGTTTTTCTTCAGAAAATGCTTCTTACACGAATTCCCTCATTCTGTCTGCTTTCTGAGTGAATATTACCAATTTTTTAAGATGTGTCCCTGATTTGGGATCTTTGCCCCTGATTTTTTTAAACCTTGTCCCTGATTTATGAGGTAAGAGGTTGAGAGGTATGACCCCATCTTTGTTGGGTGGAATCAACAATAACTGATCTCTGGGGACTGACTACATTATCATTGGCTGCTAAGCTATGAGTTAGCTGATTTGGGGTTTCTAAGAGTGAGAAAAGGGCTTTAGCACTTGAAGAATTCAGTACTGACATGTTCAGATTTGTAAAGGGAGCTGGTAGAAGTTTACCGGACCTGGGTTTTTGTTGAATGTTTGTATAGGAATATAATTGAGTGGTAAGAGGATATGGAGACAGGTTTGAAGGTTTCTTATAAAAGCAAAGAAAAAGGCTACTAGTAGGGACTCTTAGTTATCATATTTAGGTTTGGGATCATTGCTATACAATGCTGTATGTGAGCCAACAGAAAGGCTTTGGAGAAGGTAAATACCTTGGCCCAATACCTCCAATAAGCTGAAGCTGTTATGGGCATAGTAGTGGATAGATATATACATGAAGTTACATATTACACAGATGATCTACAGCTACCCTTCACCAGCCCAGAGCAATAATTCCTCTCCCCCTCCCCAGCTGGACTGCCTTAGAGTAATGGAAGATCTAGCTGAATATACTGTAAGACAAAGAAGGACAAAACAGAGGTCCTTCAAATCCATTACTGGCCCGAGCAGGTGTCAAAGCTATGATACCCATTCAAATGAGACAGAACACATATAAAATATTTAGGAGTGCACATGGGCAGACCTAGCTAGTCTATATCATTTTAATTTTCCTGGGCTGGAACAGGTGTTCCACAAATACCTCTAATCCTGAGGTCCCTTGCCAATGGCATTGTTATACAGTGCCAATTCCATTTATATGATTATACTCCCCATTTCTTATACATGTTCCAGTCCCTGACACTTTTGCCAGGGCAACAGGATTTTCAGAGATGGAACAAGCTGATTTCTTTCTTTATGTGTGTGTGAGTTTGTGTGTGTGTGTGTGTGTGTGTGTGTGTGTGTAGCAAGTAGCATATAAAAAACTCCAGTTGCCAAAGTTAAAAGGTGGACTAGCCTTCCCAGATTTATTACTGCATACGTAATGTAGCCATTCTTAAATACAACCTGACTTTGAAACAGCCACTGCCCACTCACGTTGGGTAGATCTGGAACTTAACACTTCTCTGACTTCAGTGGCTGCCCAGTTGTTTGGATCTATGGACAAAATGATCAACACAGTTCCGAACGACTCCCGTATGGCAGGCCTGCACCAAGTCTGCACCAACTCCTTACACATCAGCAATACCAACAGAGGGCATGGTGGCTCTTGATGTCGGTCTTTAATGCTAGTTTTCCCCCAGCCAAACCTGGGCACACTAGAACTTAAACCATGTCTTTGTTTTCTATAATGCGGGTAAATGTAAGACCTTTGTCAACTCTACAAAGAATTCTAGCTAGATACGATGGACCGTTACAGCTTTTTTCAAAGTAAGCATCATTTGGGTGCATCCATTGGTCTTACGGTGGACATCTCTGAGTTTCTCCCATTGATTAGTTTTATAAGAAACAACCTGAAATGGATATGACTGGTGCATCTTATTTCAGTCTACAATCAGTCATTGCTTGGGGGTATTCAGAGTAATACAGACCACACCAAAAATACATGGGAGGAAGAACTCAAGATGGCCCTCACACCTGCATAGTGGTCTCTGGTCTGGAACAGACAGCATACAATAATAGGCTTCCACCAATGGAGAGGCTATGACTGCAAAACAGCTACTCAGTTCATTTGTACCCTGAAAACCACTGCAAAGTTCTTTTAGATGCAGGATTCTTTCTGCTGCAGGGGCTGGGATTGTGTAGTGGCCAGTGGATACACATACACATGTATGCTACTTGGTCCTATTTGCTTTTGGCCTCCTTTTGGGCTCACATCGAAAAGAGACTGAACGCCATGAATGCAAACTATGGCAAGCTTACCCTAGTAGCAGTTATACTATACTTTTATCACCCTCACATTAAAAATAAAATCCATATATACCTCCTAGGGATCTTACTCACAACAGCTAAAAAGATAGTTACTATATTACGGCTGAAATCAGAGCCCACTTCTATATCCCACTGGGAAGATACCATTTAGGAAAGATACAGGATGGAGAAAGTTAATGCTCAGCTACAAAATACAATATCCAAACATCAGAATAGGTGCAACATCTGGCTACTCCATATGATGGAAACCAGACCAGACAGCATACCCTAAACAGACAAAGAGGTATAAGTGGAAGAGAGAGATGGGTGGGAGCATTCCCAGATAACTTAAGTGAAAGTGGACAGACCTAGTTAGACCCAAACCCCACAGACTTTATTACCCAGCTCAGTCTTGGCAGTCAGTTCTAGAGAACTAGCTTGGACACCCACCAGTTCATACTTCAATGTTACTGGCAACCTGTATAGTATCTATTTGAAGCTCACCATCTGTACATCATCAGCTCAGATGTAATGTATGAACCTAAATGTCTGCAAAAATATCAATCAATTTCAATTTTTTTTTAAGGAAGGCTTTGGGGACATTACTGACAGTTTGTTAGAGCAAAGCAAGAGATGTAGAAATTGCCATCTAATGGGGCTACTCCTTTAGCTGATGTTTTTCTGGGATTCTGTGAATGCAGCTGGAATCACAGAAATCTGATTGGCTGCTGGAAGAGTAACGGAACTCACGCTGCTTACATGAGCATTTGGGAACTGGGCTGCATAAAAGGTAGTTTGTAGCCAGTCAACCTGCCCTATTGATCCAGGAGTGCAGGAGAGGAGGAAACAAATATGTGTGACCCCACTAGAGAGACATGAGACTACGTGGAAGCCAAGAACACTGAGAACACCATTTTGTAAGGCCAGTTCATTTTTTTTAGAAGACCCGCTCTCATTCCACTGCTTTCAATCTGCCACTCTACCCTCTGCTAAGCCTATACTATTATAGTCATATTTATGGCCAAAGGAAAGCTCGCTATAGATTAAAAAAAAACTGTTTAACACTGAGAGTTGCTCTCATGGACGATGAGTTGGCCATCCAGGAATAAATCTAGCTCTGGAATCTGTATGCCCAAACCAAGTTTGGGGGGAGTCATTGGTGTGTCTTTGAGCAAGTCTTCAGGACCCTTGTTGTTTGTAGCATGTACCAGGGCAAGTTAAGTGATTCACCTTGCAAACTGTCCACATTAGTTTGTGTGGCCTCCCCTGTAAACTTTGTCTATGGAAGCAGATAATGACAGAGACCTTCAGACTTGCCAAGGATCATGCATGACCACACAACCCCCAAAGTTTGATTACTCTTATGGAAATGGCATGTGTAAGTCTCCCTACTTCCTTGAAAACTTTCTCTGGGGTGCATAACTTTCTATGAGGCCCAGAGCAAGTTTGTATCGGGGATAGGAGCTCCTCACACATTGTGTACCCAAGCAAGGTAAAGCATGTCAGAAAGTCTGTTACCTGTTCTTTTCTGCAGACCCAAACCAAGTTGGCTGGGGGAGTGGAGGCATTGGTGCATCCCTGGGCACATTATTTTAAGTTATTTTTCCTGCCAGCTGCTGGGACCTCCCTCCCTCAGATGTATCCATTCCTAGTTGGCCCTTTCCCCATCCAGCCTGAGACCCCCAGTTACACACTTAACACACTGTACAGTAAGCAGCAGTGACCCTCAGACTTGCTTAGGGGTACATAGTGTGTAAGATCCCACAATCTGTTCTGTGGCTGCATTGCATTTGTTTATTCTCAAAGTTTGTGTGGGAGATGACAATGCTGGGTTATTTGGCTGTTGTGGTGCAGCCTACTGTTGGTGTCTCTGGACAATGAATGGCTTGTTTTGAAACTTGTGGAGTGGTGCAAAGGCATTCTACAGTGTTCTGCTTTCTGTGTAGCCCTGAGCAAATCTCATCCTGGAAACATGCCCATGGTCAGTGTGTAGTGCCACTACACTCTAGCCCCACCACCGCAACTTACTCTGGGACACACAGCAAGCAAACCAGCCCCTTGGACTTTGCAGTAAGAGGTTTGCACAGTGTGTATCCTGGAGCAAGTACAAGTGGGGGGTTGCTTGCTCTGTGCTCAAGAGTATGCTAGTGGGAGGGTTAGCTTGCATTACACACTGACAAGGGCCAGGTTTGGGGGTGCTGGTTTTGCTGTGTCCATAGGGCAAGTTTGGGTGGACCAGCATTGCTGCATCCTTGAGCAAGCCCAAGCGACTGTTTTGTGTTCCACAGCAAGTTAGTGTTTAAGTACACGGTGAGTAAAGCCTACTGCAAGCAAATTAGGTGCAGTTTCCACATTTTACTGTATGCAGGCATATGCAGGCACATATTTCTTCTGCTGGTGAAAGCTGGGAATTTGTCCCCAGATCCACACTGCAAAAATTCTTTGCCATACCTGCCTACCATGCCCCTTTTTGAGGGGCTTGGGTAACACAAGTATGGTCTGTGGAATATGGAAAGCAACACAGTTCTTTATACTTTGCAACAGGGGCCTTACAAGTTATGTCCTGGACCAGGCCAGTGTCTGCATGCAATTTTACTTTCAAGCAAACCACAAGGTAGAGAAACACTCTGACTTGCTCAGGGACATACAGTGTAAAGCCTTTCCCCAGTGAAGCTGGCCCTCAGATGCAGTGCTTTCTATATGCCCCAGAGAAATTTTTCTGGATGGTCTTTAAATACTGAGTCAAAGAGCAAACCAAGACCAAGGATACGTGTAGCATCTGTTTCCAGACCAGTTTGCTGTGTGGTTTTGTACAAGTCATGTTACTGTAGGGTATATTCTGAATGGCTGTGTAAAATGCTCTGTGGCAAAAGGTAAGTCTGGATGTTGCTTGTGTAGTTAACAAGTCAGGAGAGGATTACTTGCCATGTGGTTGTGGGCAAGTAGGAGGGTGTTTATTTGCTGCTGCCATTGCACCCAGAGAATGCTGGCTATTGGCTGCCCTACTGCTGTCATACACAGAGGATGGGAGTCGTAGGCTGCTGCTGCCATCTCACCTAGTGAATGATGGTTATAGAATGCTGCTGCCATTGTACCTGGATGATGGGAGTTGTAGAATGCTGCTGCTGTCATATCCAGAGAATGTGAGCCATAGGCTGCTGCTGTCGTACCCAGGGGATGTGAGTCGTAGGCTGCTGCTGCTGTTATACCTGGATGATGGGAGTTGTAGGTTGCTGTTGCCATCTCACCTAGTGAATGGTGATTATAGAATGCTGCTGCCATCATACCTGGATGATGGGAGTCGTAGAATGCTGCTGCTGTCTTACTTGGAGGATGCGAGTCGTGGGCTGCTGCTGTCATACCCAGAGGATGTGAGTCATAGATTGCTGCTGCCTTCACACCTGGAGGATGGGAGTCATAGAATGCTGCTGCCATTGGACCTGGAGGATGGGAGTTGTAGATTGCTGCTGCCTTCACACCTAGAGGATGGGAGTCATAAAATGCTGCTGCTGCCATTGGACCTAGAGGATGGGAGTCATAGATTACTGTTGCCATTGTACTTGGATGATGGGAGTTGTAGACCACTGATGCCATCTCACCTAGTGAAAGGTGGTCAATGGCTGCTATTGCCATCTTAACAGGAGGATGGGTATTATAGGCTGCTGTCACTGTCATACCTGGAGGATAGGAGTCGTAGGCTGCTGCTGCCATCATACCTGGAGGATGGGAGTTGTAGGCTGCTGCTGCCATCATACCTGGAGGATGGGAGTCATAGACTGCTGCTGCTGTTGTGCCTGGAGGATGGGAGTTGTAGGCGGTGGACAAATTTATTACTTAAAATGAGTGAATAATATTAAGTTTTGGATTACTGAAAAAATCCCAGAAATTGGATTCCCAAACACCGGCAAAATCCTGGAATCCAGGGTAGTCAAAATGGAATTTGCTTTTTCCAAGCACCGAAAAACAGTGGCCTTGATTACAGAGCATTATTTCCATGTGCTGTTTGGGACTTAAGGTCAGAATAGGGTGGAGGATAAGACTCATGGTTTATTATTGAGGTATCCACTCTCTCCCAAGAACTTGTTCCAGAGTTGGTGTTCCCCTTTGCTGTAGGAGTAATCAAAGTGACAATCAAGTCCTTGCAAAATAAAAACACTACTAGGAGTGATGGTTTAATGGCAGAGTCAGTACAAACTCTGTATGGACACGGATACCAAAGATTTTGCAGATTTATGTAGCAAAATATTTGGAGCCTAGGGCCTTGTCTGGATCTATGTAAGAGGCACTTTAACCTAGTTAAAAAGGGGATTCTATGGCTGCTAAGAATTGGAGGTCAATTTGCTTTCTTAACAGCGATTATGACATTTTGATGAAAATCTTGTCTGCTAGAAGGGAAAAGGCCATTAAAGCATCTCGTAACTAAAACTCAGACATGCTCAGTCGGTGACAAGATGGTTCAAGATAATCTTCTTTGTATTAGGCAATTGATGGGGATGGGTCACAGGAGTAATTTGGAAGGTTTTTTCCTGAATCAAGACCAAGAAAGTGCTTTCAGCAAGGTAGGCGCCATTACATCTTTTGTGTTTTAAGGCATTATGGCTTTTCAATGGAGTTTGTCAATTAGCCTGAGTGTTTATATAAACATGATACAGTTTAACCAAAAATTAATGGCTGGCTGGATGCAAAGTGGAGGTCAGGGTATTGTGAGGCTGTCCATTCAGCCCTTTACTGCACAGTATATTCAGTTTAGATTCTCTGTTATAGGTCATTATTACACCGATAGATATTAATGGAGTTCAGGTACAAGGGTCTTTCTTCTGCTTTAAGGTTGTGACATTTGCAGATGATATTAGTTTTTTTCTGCAGGATGTAACATCTGTGATGAATACTCGCCAGACCTTTTCCATATTCTCTGAGGCATTTAATTCAAAGCCAGATTTTAACAGAATGTTAGTTTGGGGATTTGGAATGCAGGAACAAAGTAATTGAAAGAAGTAGGCTTTAAGTTGGTGTACGAAGAACCTGTTAGACTTTGGGGTCATAAATTTGGTATTGGTGATATGGCCCTGTTGAATTGGAAGGAAAAGCTGGAGATAGGGCTGGAGAAAGTTAAGGAATGAAAACAGTGGAAACTCCCAAAGGACATGAGGGTAAGGATTATTAAAACATTCCTAGTTCCTATCTTTGTTTCTTAGTTATGTGTATCCCCCACTTGCAACAGTTCAACAAGATTTTACAACTTGTTTTTCAGGACACTGTGAGGAGTCAACTGAATTCCATTAAACACAATGTAATGTATGTGGATAAGAAAGATGGGGATTTAGGGATGGTGAACTCCATTGTTCTGTTCAACAGTACTTTCACATTTTCCTATTTGGGACTATGCGTGTCCAGTTCTTTGCAATTATGTGTTCCTTGGGTTCACAAGTGGGTAAGTCCTTTATTATAACTTTGGACTTGAGGCACTTGATGAAAAGGGTAATTACTAATGCAGGATCCTTTTCAACATACATTTTATATACATTTCTGCTGATTCAAAAGTATGGGGTGGAAAGTCTCTTTTCCAGAATGGGAGTAGGAAACAAATATATCAGCAGGTTGTCACTACTGTTTTCAGAGCCCATGTGACATGAATGAATTGTCCAGCGTCACAGACCTGAAGGGCACAGAAAATCTTAACAGACATATCTCAGTGTAGGTATGGGACACACTATTTCTCTGTGGTCATGGTCATCTGGGGTAAAAGATAAATGCAGACATTGGAAGATTTTTTGCATGTAGTCCATGGGCTATTACTACCCCCCTCCCACCCCATAGGGAATTTTCAAGACATTGTTTTCTTAGAAGCTTACACTGTAATAGTTTAGAATTTACTTGTTTGCCATCTGGCAATGGTAGCTTTTGTTTTCTACAGGCTAACATGTGTCACCACTGTATATCAGAAAAGAAAAAAACAAAGATGGGGTAGAGGCTGTTTTTGTTGATTTAAGTCTATATATGTAAGTCAAATAATGACAAAATGGGTATCAATAAAAAGATTACATACTCATATATGACTTTATTATAATTAGAAAAGATTTAGCTCAATGGTAACATCAGTAATGACATCATATTGACGTATACACAAGTACTTTGCAATGACATTAAAACTATGGAAATTGGTGGTGTCAGAATACAGAGTTATAACAATACTTGTTGTATAAGTGTATGATTAAATTGACACACTGTAACAGTAATATCTTTGCCATTATAATTTAGTTGTTATCTTCATCCCCACTGTTTTCATCCTCAGCATCAAAGATCTCATCTGCCAGGCTGGCAGAAAGAATGTCATTGTTATCTTCCTCATCTGACTGATTCAGGGCCTCCTCCTAGGACAAAATGTCCACCAGTTCCTGTGGCATAATCACACCAGTCATACTCCAGGATTCCTGTTTCATCAAGTTTCCAGCCATGTGTTTCAGGACTTGGAATGTTAGGGTGTGAAACATGAGCATTTTTCCAGACAAGGGCTTGATAATTCACTCTCAATGTTGACCTACATGGAGGCAGTAGACTCAGATCAATGTCATCATAATTTGACAATAGTTGGCTGCTTCCTGTGTAAAATTTCTGCCTTGCAATGTCATAGCAAAGTTTGTTGATATCAGTATATGACAGCTGCCCATGCAAGCAGCACACAAATCTTTCAAGGCCAGCTCAGATGGCATCCGATACACATTCTGAGTCATCAAGTGCATGGAAGTTGCCTTATACTCCTTTTTTTCCGCAGGATGTTGTAGGGTTTGATTTTCCCTTTCCTAACAAATGCACTTGTGTTGTTGCACCCTGAAAATGCATGCAGTGCAATCAGGGCAGTACACATCTCAGCACCATGAATCTGAATTAGAATTTTGATGTTCAGAAGTCGACGTTAATTTGCCACTCCTGTGTCAAAGTAGATGTTCTTCTGTATTTGATTGCCATAGTACAGCAGCAGCAGAACTACATCTGTGTCTGGTGATCTGATGATGATGTCAGTTGAGGATGTTGATGCCACAGCATGAAAGCGGTATTCACATAGCCATGTCTTCCTGAGATGAAGAAAGCTCTGAAATAGGGTGGATCTGTGTTGTGATTCCATCAAGGCTTATCAAAGAGATACAGTTTTCCTCTCAGACAAAAAAGATTTGATGACCCATTAGTCTTGGCGCATATGTTTCATTTTGCCATTCATTGAGAAGAAGCTTGATCAAATTTTTCTTGTTGTCATTGTTTGTGATTGTGAGAAAGGATTTTCAATCTCTTGGCGCTTTCGTTGATGGACCTTTCACCAAGAAAGAATCTGATGATCCTCAACGTCCATGTCCTGCCGACTTTATGGAATTATATTTGTAGGTGTCTGTTACAAAGTCCAACCTTTGTACCTTTGATAATGCACCGAAGACCTTTCCAACTAGCTGTCCAAATATCTGCAGTAGACTAGTCATTGACTGGATAAGTGCATTGCCATCACAGATATAAACTTTGTTTTCATCCCATTTCATTGTACTGAGTGCTGTCTCATCTTCAACTTTGTGAAGAAGGGTGGATTTCTCTGTCTTCACTGGTAGGCTATCCGAAGTTGCTAATAACCATGGCAGTGGACTCAATGGATACAAGAGACCCTTCTACATGTTAAGATTGTTCTGTTCTGAAAGCATTAGCAGTTGCCCAAAGAGGTTTCTTTGTGCAGTCACATGAACAATCTTTTTTTTGTGAGGATCTGAGTTTCTGGGACTGCTGAAGGGAAGCAAACGTCTTTAGTGATTGCTTTTTCAAGGGCACATGAAAGGGAACTGTTTTGTCAAAAAGTCTTGTCTTCACAAATTGCTGGAAGGCTTCTTTTCCCCATTTTTCAGCACTGAGCAAGTCATTTTCAACATCTTCTGGGGCTCTTGCACCTGATGAGAGACAGAATGGTGCCTCTTTGACTTCTATCTCAAAAGAATTGATGGCGTTTCTGAATGCATTGATCAGGTTCTGTACATCCTTCTCAATGTGTGCCATCTCTGCAGGCCTAGCATCTTTTTGAAAGGACTCCTCTGAGTGTACCATTCCAGCAGTTTCAAGTGTGGCAGTCACATAGCTTGCTTGGGCATGCCTTGTTACACACTACCAGTAATATGCTGGATAATTCCTGCTGAATCCAACAATACCACCACTGGACTTGGCATGTTGACTGATTGTTCAATGGTCAGATCAACAGCATTTCTTGATGCTGGCACATCCGATCAACACACACTGAACCCACCATTCTGCAGCAAAACATTAGCTCCAGGGTGAGTATGCTCCAGGTTAAGGAGTGTCAGAAAATAGACAGATGCCTTGCATAGTTTTGGTGATCCAGGCTAAAATGCAGAGGGTAAAGTTGTTCAACACATGTTAGGTGCACGTCAAAGTTGTTCTTATTGGTAGCACGCAGAAACCTAACCACCAACCAGATTCTGTCCATGTACTGAATCCAAAACAGTGCTGTCTTCCCATGTTTGACATACCATCTTATTTCTCTTTAAACTTGAAGTACTTTTTTGCAAACTTAGTGAAAAGAGCCACTGGCAACTGCCTCACTTAATGTGTCAGACCCTGGTCTTTCCACTAGCTTTTTCACCTCTTCTTTGGCTTTTATATCAATGTCCATACATCAGTGGTGTTTTGGAACAATTGAAAAAGAAGGCATTTAAGTGTCTCAAGCATAAGCTTATGCACCAACATGGCCCTGTTGTAGTACTTGTCACTCAACAATTTTTCAATGAAGCCACTGGCACACACCTCTGACTCAGTGGTGATGTTGGTAAAGCCAGTATCATATAACAATTTCCCAAGGGCTCCTAAGTATGAACAAATTATGTGAAAAACACCAATTCGCACAATGACGTCACAGAATGCATTCTGCCACACAATAGCATATGCCTTCTTTGCAACAGCAAGATCAAAAGTAACAATCGTGTACCATTTGCCAACCTCTATGGTAGCATTTTGCGATATCTACAGTACATGTTGAACAGTGGAGTTCTCAGTAACAGAAGAGCTGATTGGTTCCATGTAGTCAACATTAGTTTGTCTTTGCACTGATCCTGACTGGTCACCTGTGGAAAATACCCAGCCTGTCCACCCAGGAACAGATTGTGTTCCATCATACATCTGGCCTCTGCAGAAAAAACACATGAAATCTGATACATAAGCTTGATTCACAATCTCTGGAACAGAGGTGGAAGTCTGAACTACAGTCAGGTTCGGTTCAGCATGTTGCTTACCAAAGTACTGTTCAAGCTCTTGAAGCTTGTATTTAATAGATCTCTTTTTGCTTTTGGGCTGGTTAGATCCCCTAGATGTAGGTAGGCATTCCTTTGCCTTTTCTTGCATTACAATACCATGAGTCAAATGCGTGGTGCCAGCACCACTGGGGGTTTCTTCATTAAGATGGAAATTGTCCCAGCAAAAATGTATCACAATATTTCAGTCAGTGTCTACGGTTACAGGTAGAGTGCTGTCACTCTCACCAACATTATCACACATAGCAGTTTTTAGCTCCAGAATGGTTGAATAGGACACACAGTGTCCAAAGCAGTTGAGGATACTCACGATTTCAGCTCTAGCAGTGATGTGTTTTACAGTCATTCCTAGGAGGAGATATTTAGCATTTTTCATTGACCACAACTCACTGCATAGCAAATATCCTGACCAACTGAATTCATCAACCTCTCTCTTCTTCTTGAGGTGTTCATAGAATTAGATTGGCCAGAAATGATGTGGGCCAGGAATTTTACAAGCACATCTGGGGGTGAGATGGTGTTGGAGAGCATGAAACCTGAAAAAGGTGGCCAGGGAAGCTCCTGTGATTCCTTGAAAGAATCTATGGTGAGACAACACAAAAGGGTAGCTGCCTCTTCATGTCTCCTGTCATCTGATGCAGCAGATTTAAATGCAATCTCCACAGCTTGACCAGTTGGGAGTTCATCAGAGTAAACAAGTTCACTTTTAAAATGTGGCTGCCAGAACCTTATCCTCTGACCAAAGTTATTTGATCAACTTGTTTATCAACTTGTCTGTTTTGTAATTAGGATTATATAATGATGGATAATGAGCCTGTATAAACAAACAGTACCTCTCAAGTAACATTGTCATTCATTCAACCTGTGATACTCTGATGATATTCTTTTCAACATATTTTCTGATGTACTCAAATGCCTTTTTGTGGGATCTGATATGCTTGACACTTTCATCAGTTTAATCCACTACTGCACTTCTGCCATCTTTCCTTGTATAAGCTTGGTGACAAGAGTTGTGATAATGAGCCTCCCTTGCAATTAAAATCAACAACTGAATGCTGCATAGTAGTTTATCAACTTGTTTTGCCTCTGCTGCTTCTTTGATAGCTATCTCTGCAGTTTTTCTTATACACTGCATCAGTTTTCCCCTAGTTTTTATCATCTTTTTTTCCTCCAGAAATCCATGTATCTCTTTTTCCACATATACTACACTGGCTCAAAGGAAATAACACTTGAGAGGGTGTTTCAGCTCTGCTTATTTGGGAGGTTGAAGGCTGTTGGTCCTCTGTGTCATCATCAACCTTAAATTTCCTTTTCCTAAGGTATTTGACATTTGTGAATGACTGGTAACATCATCTTTGATACCCATGATGCATGTCATCAAGTCCAACAGATATGTTCTTGCATATGTCATCGAGTCTGATACTTGGGTAATCACCAAGTTGTCTCCTACATGCAGCCTCTTCAATTTTGGACCAACTGGTCAATGTCAAAGGTCTTATTATTATGTCAGACTTCTTCTTGCTGTTGTGAGTTATGCATATCTTCTCTATGGTACAGCAACTTGCCAACCTCAACTTAGATGCTTTTAGTGCTACAGTATGCTCGCCAGCCATGCTGTCTCAAGTCCTAAAAAAAGAAATAAAAATTATTTATTTTGCTTTTCCAGAATTATTTTCTACTAAAACAACCATTTCAATACAATAATTATTCAATAGGAAATGTCTTTATATATCCCCATCTACAGTCTATTTGATTTCCAAAACTGGTCAAAATTGTGACTTTATGATTATGTTACTATTGACTTCATGAACCTCTAGATTGATAAGGATATCTAGAGGTGATATGACAGAAAAATGTAAAACCTTTTTATTTATTTATTTATTTGCTTTTGGTAACCAGGTAGGAGCATTAGGCATTAGTCCTGCCTATTTTCAAACACAACCCGGGAGAATACAGTTAACAGACATTACATATGCAAGCACAAAAATACAGTCATAACAATCCTCAGCAGTTGTCCATGTAAGCAATAATACCTGACAGGGTGGGCATTATTGGGAAATACTGGACTGCCCGGGGCATAATGAGGCCCGACGCCACAGGCGGATGGCCTTATAGCCCCTGGAAGGTCTGGTATTTCCCAATAATGCCCACCCTAGAGGGTATTATTGCACTTAGAAAATGGCCATATAAGTACATTTTTGTGAAATGTAAAAATAAAAGAGGAAATCAGTGTCAAAAATGTTCAAAACACTGTTAAAAACAGTGTTCATTGACAAAGTAGTGCACCAGCTGTTCTAGGTGCTGTTACTCCTCCCTGCTGCCTACAGTGCCATTCTGGTTTCCTGAACCGCCTCCGACACACACACACACACACACACACACACACACACAGATTGAAGAAGTGTGTGAAATTGAATTAATAGTGTGTTTGCTGTTTATATTTCTTTTGAATTCTTAAACGTTGTTTTGTTTCATTTCATTACGGTCACAGGTCAGAACTCAGAAGGTGTCTGTTGACTTCACACCCTTTGACTTTACTGGAACTGAATGCTGCATTTTCTGGGAGACGCGTGAATGCAGCTGGCTTTTTCAACTAATTATTGTGCGTACGGCTACAGGTTGTTGCAGCAGGTTGTGCAAACCAAGCAGTGCTTAGCCAACCAGGAACAGAAAGGCAATGAAGAGTGGTAGTGGGACCAGCTTTGACCCAAGCGGTACTGTATGCCTTCTTTTTTTTTGAAATGGCGTGTGCAGGATGAAGCTGACACGACTGTCGGCTTCAGGAGTATGGATTGCGAGAACGTGGTCAGGAGACTGGTGTGATTTTTAAATGAGATGTCTCTTTTCAGTCTTCTGACCACAAAATGACAGGATGGAGTGTTAGTTTTTATTTATTTATTACTTGCTACTGAGGTAAAATGGGGAGGGGGGGATAGTTGTCTCTTGCTAAGCGAGAGAAAAACATGGTGGGGATTTTAAATTTATGAGCTGCCTTCAGCCAATGAGGAAGTAGGCTGGGCAGCAGGGTTCACTGTGAAGTGGACTTTGGTGGCACTCGTTTTTAGCTGGGCATCTATTGAGAAATAAATACCCAGCTTGGAGGCAGTGTCAGCCAATCAAGAGTGAGAATTCTTTCTTGCCATTTTTTAAGCATGTATAGCCAAGTCTAACTCATGTGTGAAGGACAATCCATGCAGGGATGTATAGAGGCAGGTTAGAACAATTTAGAAAACAAACACTGAGTTCAAGACAGTTGGGTTAAGTGTGACAAGTACAGTTACATTTATCAGGTTCATAGAGGTGACAGAAAAGTGCAGACTTGGAGGAGTGGGATAAGTGATACTTTAAACTAGGGGGAAGAGAATTCCAGAATTTAGGGGCAAAATGAGAAAATGCTTGTTCACCCATTTTAGGTGAGCAGTGAGGCACTGAAAACTGTTAAGTGCCTGAGGACATGAGAGTTCGAGAGAGACTCACAGGTTTAAGCATGTTGGCCAGGAAACTTGGGTGAGGGCATCTTGTCATAGAGTCAATGAAACACCCCAGAGAGTAATGTTGACATGATTTAGGAGAAAGCCAGTGAAGAGTCGAGTAGAGAAGGCAATGGTGCATGTGGCGAGGGGCCGATGAGGCAAATCTACAAATGTTGTTGTAAGTGGTGTACTAGTTCAGTAGAATACTCTTGTTCACCTGGGAGAGAAGAGGGAGGGAATAAAGTAACCTGGGCAGCAGCACACCTCTAGCCACTGAGATCCCAGCTGCAGGAGTTAGGGAGTGACACACATGGTAGGCCGCTCCAATTCTCATGTTAACGGAATTTGCACACATCATTTATGTGAGCAGAGAAGTCAAGTGAAGGATACAGCCTAACCCCCAGGTATTTGAAGTCATCTGTGGACAGGACAGCTGACCCATCGTGACACAGCACTTGAAGCTTGGTGGCCTCAACTAGGACTTTTCTAGGGGACCCAAAGAACATTGCCTGAGTTTTGGAGAGGTTAAGAATTAGCAGGTTAGAAGAACTAGGACTGAAGTTGTTGGAAAGCTGAAGATAGACAGCCATTAAGTTCCAAGACAGACGGGGAGGCCGAATAGAGTACCAAGTCATCTGCATACATGATAGAGTGACAGTGGGGTATAGAAGTAGGAATGTCATTGACAAAAATGGAGAAGAGCAAGGGCCCAAGAATAGACCCTTGCAGAACTCCACAGGTGATAAGGGCAGGAGCTGAAAGTGCTTTGCAGAAAGAGACTGATTGGGAACAGTTGCCAAGATAACTGTGGATCCATGATAAGGTCAAGTCAGTGGTTCCAAGAGAATGCAGCTTATTCAAGAGCAAGGAGTGATTAACACGGTCAAATGGCTTGGTTAGGTCAATGAACACTGAGCCAGTAAGTAGACCTTTGTCCATGTTGGATTTAACATCACTGGAGAATAGGGCAAGAGCCGTAGTGGTGCTATGACCAACCCTGAACCCGTGCTGGACAGAGGACTGAAGGTTGAAGTTAAGTAAATGGTCAGCTATCTGTTGATGGATAAGTTTTTCCAGTATCTTACAAAGGGTAGGCAGAAGTGCAATCAGATGGTAGTTGGATAAGAGTTTGGGGTCTTCTTTCTTAAACACAGGAATCATCCTAGCTGATTTCCATACCAAAGGCACTGTGGAGGTACTGATGGATAGGTTAAAGAGCTGAGTGACTGGGGTGGCTAGAAGTGGGGCAGCGAGTTTCAGGATTCTGGGTTCCAGACCATCCAGACCAGCACTGCCATGAGAGGGGATGTTTCTTAGTAACCTCAGAACATCCAGATGTGTGACTTGGGAAAATTCCAGTGAAGGAGATCCACCCTGATGAGTTGAAGATGGGGGGGTCATGGCCACAGGTTGCAGGAGGGGGGATATGAGGAACTGCGGTAAAGAGGGTGTAAAAGGCATTGGCAATAGTGTAAGGGTTAGTGCATAGTGTGTCATTAATAAACATATCATTCGGTGCTTCTGGCTTGGCGTTCCCTAAGATCGAATTGATACCTAATTTGCCATTATTGATACCCAATTTGCCATTATTTTTAGTCACATACTTACATTTGCTACATGAAAAGCTATCCCTACCCCTTCATCATTGCCTTTAAGTTCCTACAAAAATTAATGACACAGGTGATCCTGTACCAAACAGAAGCTACCATCAGCAAATGGCAAACAAGTAAATTCCAAATTGCTATGATGCAAACATTTCAAAAATCATAGTATTGAAAATTCCTTGGGGGTGGAGAGGGTTTCACTATCTGGTCCACTGACTAATGAAAGCATGAAATGTAGGGGTGTTTGTTTTTGGAATTCCTTTATGTTTTTCAGTTTTGGAGTCTAACAACCAGGGTTTTGAATAACGCTGGTTACACTTGTTCTTTTTATGAGTGTATCCTCTGTGGATTATTTCCAGGATCTTTGAGGAAATATCACGTGGGCAACCTGACAGTGGTAGTCATTTTATTTAAGGTTTACTTATAGCAGGCTAGATGCCTATGTTCTCTTAAACAAATTGTAGCTACTAAGGAGGAAGTTTTGAAGACTGAAATTTTATAACAAAAAAATTATTCTTTGTGGAAAACAATAGACTTCTAAACTGAAACTGGTTCAAACTACCTTTCTTTCCCTATTGGATTACACAGATTTTCTATATAGTCAGAAAGATACAGGTACCCTAGCCAAACTCAATACGCTGTATCACAGAGCCATAACATTTATCATAGGTCTTTCTTACTCAACCCAACACTGTGCACTGTACACGGCAGTGGGATGGTCATCCTTTTCTTACAGACGGCAAAAAAATGCTGCGGTTTGGACATACAAAGCTATCTCAAATAAACTGCCAAAGTGTATCTCTGTCTGTTTACCTTTTTGCACTCTGGGGAAGTATGCCCTGAGAAGCACCTCATATATCTACCTTTATGTTTACAAAGCAAAATCTTGCACTGGCAGAGCAGCCATCAGCTTTGTGCTCCCTCAATTGTGGAACAAACTGCAAAAAACTTTGAAATTAACTCACCCCATCAGCCTAGCAGCTTTTAAATCTCTATATCTACATCATAATAAGGAGTCCTGTGCCTGTCTACCCTAAATAGTGACTCCCATAAGTCCAAGTACACTCTAATTAATGCTGTTAAAAGACTGATCACATCTATAATCGACTCTTCCCTCTCCCTTTTTTTCTGTCCCCATATCAGTTCCTTCCACATTCCTTTGACTCTGGTTCCAGCTCTAAATTCTCCATACCGTATCACTATATATATTTTTATATTAGGTTTTATTTATGTTCGGTGCACCTGATATGTATATTTCTTTACTTGTATGAAAAATTGTGTCCTACCCAAAACTAGCTGTATCTTCTGTTCCAAACATATACTAATGTCTATGCTACCTGCTGATACTTTGTATATACTGTATTATAAAAAGGGTCTTAGAAATAGAGCTGGTTGTAAACATTCTATCAGCCATATGTTAATCTTTGATTAACTTACATGTACAGCCCAATCACATGTTGAACAAGGTTTAACACTATTTCAAAAAACATTTTTATTATAATAGCAATAAGGCACTCTCAGGGGTTATTTCAATGGTCAGTTAATCACCCTCTGGGACATGTAGCACTTGGCTATGCCTCTTGCCACATTACACCCCTAGAGGGTGATTAACAGACCATTAACATAACCCCTGGTCATGCCTTATTGCTTAACTATTGTATCTCACTTTATGTTTATTATTATTATTTTCTTCTGTGTCGCATCCCATGTATATTGTCCCTTGTTCCTTGTTGAAAAACCCAGGTCCACCTCGAAAATGAGCTTGCTCAACGGTGATCACCTAGTTAAATAAAGACTTTGATTAATTGATTGATTGACTCCTCCCGGACTAACTGCAAGATTACTGGAAACATATCTTGTGGTTTCTACATTAGATTTTTCAGTCCCGTATGTTGAGCATGTTCTGCATAAGAGTATTGCCGTATTGATTTACTGCTCTTTTGTCTTTATTTAGTTGTTTAACCAGGTATAGCACACTAAGCTGAGAGCTTTTTTACAGGAGCAACCTGGGATCACAAGGAGGTTAAGTGACTTGCTCAGGGTCACACAGTATGCAAGTGGAAGCTGTGGGATTCAAACCCAGGTCTGGTCTGCTGGATGTCACCAGATTTGCAGCTTAGAGCCTTAGACCACTGCGCTATACTGCCTCCATTTTATTGGTTATTATTGTGCTGATTTGTTATATATTTCCCTGCAATTGATTGTGATGTATTATGTGTTTTCCTTTTGATAAAAAAAAACCCTAATCTTATGATACGTGCCATGGGGCCTTTAACTTCCATCTGGACAGTGACCAGATGTGAGTAGAAGTTACTTTAATTTAATGTCTCATTTGAAGGATGGTACCTCAACAGTGCATTACCTCCTAGTGCTGAATTATGGTATCAGCATTTAGTATAAGCCAAAGTTTCTAGTGTGGGATTAGAACCCATGACCTTTTGATCTTCCAGCCACAGAAGCGAGCATGCAATCTACTGCACCACTGACACTGTTGGGTAATAACTACTTTCATCTAATAATTCCACTTTCCATAGTTAGTTTTGGCTTCTAATCCCTCAGTTATTTCTCTCCCATATTGCTATATTCCACCATACAGTATATTCTTGTATCGCTAGAGTAAGTCCTGTACATAGAAACATAGAATTTGACAGCAGGTAAGGACCGCTTGGCCCACCCAGTCTGCCCATTTCCCTACCTGATGGATAAGCTGCAGATTCTAGTTAATCAACAGCTTACTTCCTCCTGCCTCCCACTAGAATTGCCTTATACCTGTCCCATGCATTCTTGAATTCTCCCACTGTTCCTGACTCCACAACCTCCTCAGGAAGGCTGTTCCATGCATCCACAACTCTCTCTGTGAAAAAAATACTTTCTAACTTTACATCTGAACCATCACCCCTCTATCTTCAAATCGTGCCCCCTAGTTCTTGCACATCTCTTCTTCTGAAAGATACTACCCTCTTGTACCTTGTTAATTCACTTGAGATACTTGAAAGTTTCTATCATGTCCCCCCTCTCCCTCCTTTTCTCAAGGGTATACATATTAAGCTGCTTTAGTCTCTCCTCGTATGGCAGACCTTGCACCATTTTGGTTGCCCTCCTCTGAACAGCCTCCACTCTGTCTATGTCTTTGTGGAGATGTGGTCTCTAGAATTGCACACTGTACTCCAGAAGGGGTCCTCCCAATTGTCTGTAGAGAGGGATAACAACTTCCTGTTTTCTACTGTTTCTGCCTCTCTCTATGCATCCCAGTATCCCCCCAGCCCTCCTTACTGCCTTCTCACATTGCTTGCCCACCTTTAGGTCATCTGATATAATTACTCCTAGGTCTCTTTCGATTTTTGTTGTTGTTATTAACTGACTCCCCCCATTGTGTACTCTTCCCCTGCGTTTTTGTTTCCCAGATGCTTTACCTTGCACTTTGCATTGAATCTGAGCTGCCACATATTTGACCATTCCTCCAATCTTGCCAAGTCCCTTTTTATTCTTTCCACCCGACCTTGTGTATCAACCCTGTTGCAGATCTTTGTGTCGTCTGCAAAGAGGCATACCTTTCCTTCCAGGTGCTTGCCAATGTCACTTATAAAAATATTAAAGAGAACCGGTCCCAGTACTGAACCCTGCGGTACCCCACTAGTTACCTTCCTTTCTTCACTGTGGACTCTGTTTACTATTACCTTTTGCGTCCTGTTGTCCAGCCAGTTTTTTATCCCAGGCTATCACCTTGGGACCCACTCCAAGGCTGGCTAATTTGTATAGTAATCATTTGTGTGAGACTGTGTCAAATGCCTTGCTAAAATCTAGGTAGGCCATATCCACAGCCCCTCCCTGGTCTACTACTTTGGTCACCCAGTCAAAGAACTCTATTAGGTTCATCTAACACGACCTTCCTGCTGTGAAACCATGCTGCCTTGGGCCCTGTGCCCCACTAGCCTCTATGTACTCAACAGTTCTTTCCTTCAGAAGTGATTCCATCATTTTCCCTGCCACTGAAGTCAAACTAACTGGTTTGTAGTTTCCTGCCTCTGCCCTGCTCCCACTTTTGTGAAGTGAAATCACATTTGCCCTCCTCCAGTCCTCAGGTACCACTCCATCCTCTCATAATTTGTTAAAGAGAATAGTCAGTCGTGTTACTAGTTCTACCCTTAGTTCTCTTAGTATTCTTGGGTGAATCCCATCAGGCCCCATTGCTTTGTCCACCCTCAGTTTCAAGAGTTCATTCAAAACCCTTTCTTCTGTGAATGGACTGGTATCGACCCCCCTATTCAGAGTTTCTCCCTTGTTTGGTTTAGGCACCTCCTCCTCCTCATTTGTTGTGACTACTGAGCAGAAATATTCGTTCAGTATCCCTGCTTTTTCACTGTCATCCTCTGCCCACATTCCTTCCCCTTTATTAAGTCTCTGTATCCCTCCCTTGGTCTTTCTTCGCTCCCTAATGTACCTATAAAAAAGTTTTATCCCCCTTCTTAAAAGAGTTGGCTATCTTTTCCTCAGTTTGTGCCTTTGCTATTCTGACTGCCTTCCCTGCCTCCTTCTGCTTTAACTGATAAATTTCTCTGTCCTGCTCCATCTGTGTTTCCTTATATTTCCTGAATGCTCTCCTTTTCTCCTTAATCGTCCCTGCCACCTCTTTTGAGAATCACAGTGTTTTTTTCCTTCATTGTGTTTTATTGATTTGCTTCACACAAAGGCTTGTTGCCTCTGTGATGGCTGTTTTGATTGTTCCCCATTGTTCCCCCACCCCTCCTTCTTGCCCATTTCCTAGTGCTTTTCGAAGGCACTCTCTCATTTTTTCAAAGTCCGCTTTCCTAAAGTCCAATACTCTTGTTTTTGTATGGCTTGACTACATGGCTGTGTTTATTGTGAACCACACTGTTTGGTGGTGCTCTTGTTCCCAGATGGCTACCCACTTCTGAATCTGAGATCCTTTCTCCTTCCCCATTTGAGAGTACCAGGTCTAAGATTGCTCCCTCCCAAGTGGGTTCCAACACTAGCTGTCTGACGCATGCCCCCTGTAGGGCATCAAGAATGACCCTGCTCTTGGATGTGCCTGCAGCAAAGGTACTCCAGTTAACATCTGGCATATTCAGGTCCCCTTATACCTTAGCTTTCTTCCTTCATATTTATAAAACTACCATTAAAGCTTTCAAGTAATCCTTTTTAAGCTTACAAAATAGCATCTAGAGGGCTGCTTGTAGCCATGGAGAAAAATAATTATGTGCAAAATAACAAAACAAAACAAACAAACAAAAACAAAACAAAACAAATAAAAAAACAGTTGGTAGGTTAAGTGACCTACACAAGGTCAGACAATAAGAATTGGGCACTGGTTTGGTTTGAACCTAGAATCTTCTGGTTGCCAAACCTGTGTTATAACTGCCAGATGGCACATGTAAATAACATATGGTAAAACTGATGAATATGCCACAGAGCAGGAGTGCTAATAGCTAGACGTGTCCCTGTGGCAGCAAGCAACTCCAGGGGCATTAATGGAGAAAAAGAAGATACTGCATAAATTAAGTGGAAGGATTCTTAGGCCAGAGGTAGGGAAGAAGAAGAATACAAGGCATTACAAAATGACTGCAGGGCCATGACTGCGCAGGACAAGACTGGTCAGGATAAGAGGGCTCCACAGGGCTTCAAGCAGTATAGTAATAAGTAGAACACATTGTGTAGGAAAGGATTCCCTTAAGGGGAACCCAAACAGATTGAAGATATATTTGTGCAAGTCATCTGCTTCAGGTCAGCAGTTCCCTATGCCTGATGCTGATACTGTATTGCATCCTGTTTCTGTAATACTGGAAATTTTTCTTACTGGATATGTGTCAATATTTTATTACCTTTCTACATAGTTAAATTGCATGTTTACTTAATTGCATTGCACAGTTTGCTTGCATCATGTTACTCTGTACCAGCCTGCAAATTATTTGGGTATACTGCCATTATGAAATAATCTCTTTGAGATTATATTGAAATTTAGAGGATGTATCAACATCTTGCTGGTTGTAAAATCTTTTTTTTTGTGGAGCGGTATTACTTGCATTTCTCCATATGTAGTAGCAGTAGCAGTAGTAGTAGTAAAAATATTTTTTGACAGTATAAAACTCTGTACTCCTTGTGCTCTTTTCAGTATATTAAAGAAGAGTCTGAAGGCTCATTTGTTTTCATTGGCTTTCCCTGATACTACCTGGTAATATCTGATAATCAACTGAGTTTTATTTGTTTTATTGTGTTATAGCCATTAATATGTGTATATTTATTTATTATTTTTTTATTTTCACTTTGGTAACCAGGTAAGTGCAGTGGCACCAAGTGCCCTTTTCAGTCATGACCAGGGTGCAATTGCACAGACATTTGAGGACACACATACAAACGTTTCGGTGCTTCATGCTAAGGTTCATACTAAAGTATTTCAGGAGCAAGGAGGCCAAGAAGCCCATGAGTGCTCCTATACTAACTACAAAGTATAATAGGAAATATTGTACCCAGAGGTTATTAGATTATCAGGGTGATGTTTAAATACACTTTTTTCACTGATGACTACCTCAAGGGGTAATCTGTTCCAGGGATTTACAGTCCTTAGTGTAAAAAAGAATGTCCTACTTAAGTAGTTAAAAGGTTTTCCAGCCAAATGAAGAGAGTGACCTCTTGTATTATAAGTATTATTGTTGAATACAAAACCAAGTTATGTCATCAGATAAGGGTCTTGGATTATGTCAAATAAAAATAAAAGATCCCCTCTGAGGCGATGGGTAGCCAGGGTCATGAAATTTAGGGGCTGGAGTCTAGTTTCATAGATCTCATATTGCAACCCATGAATATGCTTAGTGGATTTTCTTTGCACTTTCTCCAATAAATCACATTTCATTTTTTTGAATGGGCACCAGAGCTGGGATGCATACTCTTAATGTGGCCTTGCATAAGCCCTGAAAAGTGGCATCATGACATTAGGATTTTTAGATTTGATGTTCTGCTTAATAGACCAGATTACTCAATTAGTTTTGTTTATGGTATCATGCATGTGTTCTGATTGAGATAAAGCACGTGAGATTACAATACCAAGATCCTTTTCATCAGTGGTTTTATTCAACATAACTGCCCCAAGGATATGTGAGTAATTTGGATTCTGGGGTCTGAGGTGCATAACCTTGCATTTAGTAGTGTTAAGCTTCATACCTCATTTATTTACCCAGGCTGTGATTTTATCTAGATCCTGTTGTATGGTTAAAACTTAATCTGGATTAGTACATGGACCACCAATTGTGATATCATCAGCATATTTAATGGAAGGTGAATAACAGTTAGAAGTCATGTCTGAAATAAATACCTGGCACAGACAGGGGTCCAGAGCAGACCCCCGTGGGATACCACTAGTGACTTTGCCCAAGCCTGACAGAATGCAGTTAATTTGAACTCTGTGTTCTATTATGAAGCCAGTTACTGATTTAGTTAATTAAATTACTATTCATATTAAGGTTATGTAATTTTGTTATATGTGCTCAATGGAGCAAGACATCAAATGCCTTGCTAAAATCAATAAATATGACATCACAAGATGTCTGATTATCAAGATGAGAACTAATATGTTCATGGAAACACACTGAGTTGGTGAGGCAGCCTCTGCCGTTTTTGAACCCATGCTGTTCTGGGTCTTGACTATCAAAAGTATGGATAATTATGCCTTTAATAAGGAAAGGATGGAGAGGGGAGACATGATAGAAATTTTCAAGTACCTCAAGGGAATTAACAAAGTCCAAGAGGGTAGCATCTTTCAGAAAAAGAGATGTGCAAGAACAAGGGGGCACAATTTGAAGATAGAGGGGGAGACAGCTAAGAGGTAATGTGAGGAAGTATTTTTTTCATGGAGAGGGTTGTGGATGCATGGAACAGCCTTCCTGAGGAGGTTATGGAGTCAAGAACAGTGGGGGAATTCAAGAATGCTTGGTACAGACATGAGGCAATTCTAGTGGGGGGGTAGGAGGAGGTAGGCTGTTGGTTAACTAGGATCTGCAGCTTATCCATCAGGTAGGGAAATGGGCAGAATAGGTTGGCCAAGTGGTCCTCATGTGCCATCACATTCTAAGTTTCTATATTTCTATGTTTCTTTCAAGAATCTTCCACATGGATGATGTAAGACTTTTAGGCCTATAATTTTCCCAGTTGTTTTTGGGGCCTTTTTATGTTGTCTTGCACGCAAGTGCAAACAACATATTGGGTAGCTTGGAGTAGCAGGTTTTGGAGGTGCGGTCATGTTGGGGCCAATGGCACCACTACTTTGTCAGGCTGGGCTCTGTAGCACTAATGAAACAGCATGCTGTCTATGACAGAGCTGCAAATGTGTGCCACCAACTTGAAACATTTTTGCCACTGCTGTGAGGGAGCAACCAGTCATTGCAGGGCGTGCCTTGCCTGGTGTAACATTTCAATAAACATGGCAGCGGCTGTCGCCATCCACCTCTCACAGTCCCACCTGAAAGCTGATGTTGGGAGCACCCAATCCCCCTGTCAGCATGCTCCCACCCCAGTTCATTTGTGGATGAGGGAGCCCCATCCCCATCGGCATAATGTCCCCCTATTTTAATTTGTCTGCAGAGGATGTGCCCAATCCCCCTTGGCATCATGCACCCCCCAAACACAGACACATTTTCTGTGCTGACGAGGGTCCAATCCTCATCAACTTCAGTCCCCCTCCCCAAAAAATTACAGGTGGCACACTTTGAGTCCACCCCAATGTGCCAAGACAAACCTAAAAAACCTTCCTGCAATGTCTTTTTGTTGTTTTTTCAACCTGTAAAAGAGAAAACATTCCCTCATTGTCTATGATGCTCCTTGTCTCTGGTGCCCCTCCCCAACCGCACCCACCCTTCAGCAACCCACCTCCCCATTCCCCCCTCACACCATGCTTATCTCTGGAGCCTGACACCACAATCTTTGGTGGAGCAGGAACCTGTCTGCATGCTTTAAAGCTGACCGTGAACTGAAGAAATGCCAGGAAACTGTATAATGGCATCAATGGGAGGGTCAACTTAAGTGGATAGCTTAGCCATTTTTGTGATTTTTGGCCCCAAATTTTCAACATGGGGTTCTTGAGACCCCACCTCATGAACTCAGTCACTGTCATGTTGTTATTTGGTCCTGAAAGGTGATTTCATGGTCACTGTGTGGAATCACAGTTTCAGGACTAATTAAAAAAATGGCAGGGTCACTGTTCATGAGGCGGGCTCCCAAAATGCCTATGTTGCAAATTTGGTGAAAAAATTCCAAAAAATGACTGTGTTATGAATGTGCATTGCTTAGTTTCCATGCACGCTAAGTTCAAGAATTTTGAATATTTTCACTTCTGATTTTCAACATTGCCATTTTTTCACACCTCCTTATGATCAGTACAGCTGTCATTTTTCACATCATGCCCGGAATGTGTTTTTGCACATCTGGCACACAATGGTGTGGTTGCTGTGGGAGATCAATGCTCGGGACAGATTAAGAACATCACAGTGACACCATTCATGAGCGGAGGTCCCAAAATGCCTATGTTGAAAATTTGGTGACAAAATTTCACAAAATGACTGTGTTACGAGCATGCATTGCACAGTTTCCATACACACTCGTAACTTCAAGAATTTTTTATATTTTCACTCTAGATTTTCAACATTGCCATTTCTTCACACCTCCTTATGAACAGTACAGCTGTCATTTTTCACATCCTGCCTGGAATGTGTTTTCACACATCTGGTGTAGAACGTCACAGTCGCTGTGGGAAATCAACGTTTGGGACAGATTAACAAAATCACAGTGCCACTGTTAATGAGTGGAGGTTCCAAATGCTTTCATGAGGTGGAGTCACAAAAAGGCCATGTTGAAAATGTGAAGTGCAAATACTAACAAACGCCCAGGGTGTTAGGGTTTCTAATCATAACATCTCACCCTGTAAAGAGTGACAGTCATCAGACATCCAAAAACCTTTGGATTATCAGCTGTAATGCTCACACCATTCCACCCCATCCCCACCCTGCAGCCAGCAACAGGCATCAAGGTGTGTCTTGGACTCTTCTGCCCTAAAATTTATGTCATTCTCTTATACTGCACCCATCTCAATGTATTTCCTTATAGAATGGGGTGAGTGTAAGGCCTGATGACCCCCAAGGCACAATGCAACACTTATCAGAGTCTGCAGGGTAGGGTGAGGTGAAATGGCATGAGTGTTATGGCCAATGACCCAAAGGCACACCTCAATCCCTGCCAGTCTCTGCAGGGTTGGGTGGGGTTGATGTCAGTTCCATACTTCACTGTCATTCCTGTTATGCATCTCTCTAACTCCTGCAGTACCAATGCCAACACCAGCAAGACAACATTCGGCATTGACAAATGATTGTGTATGCATAGGGACAACATTTGTTTTTATCCAATCATTGGGGACAACGTTTTTTGATATACAACCCTCAAAAAGCAGTTTATGGGGATGTACTAGGCAATCAGCTAGTAAATAAAGTAAATGTCCAACAATATTATCTGGTCCTGGACAGTACTTATCTTTTTGAGTAAGTATTTTTTTATTTATTAGGTCTTCGGTGAATCTGATACTATAATCATTATCATCAGTATGGTTTGAGTTATTTTGTTGTGTTATGTTAAAGATATTACAGAATTTCTGATTAAATACATCCGCCATGAGTTTAGAGTCATGAATCAATTGATCATCCAATAATAGAGGACCCACTTGACAAACCATTTTTTTTAAAGAATTTATGTATGAGAAGAAGAATTTACTATTAGTTTTGTTGACTGATTTTGCAAGATCATTTTCCCACCTTTGTTTTTTTTTTTGTTTACATTTCTTCTGGATTTTGAGGTTAGAGTCCCAGTTGGTGTTAGTTTTCGATCTGACGTATGTGCTGTATTTTTTGTTCTTTTGTTTAAGTAATCTTTTTATTGAATTGTTCATCTATTTAGGGGAGTGTTTATGGTTGGAGTTTTTTTTGCCTAGAAGGTATGTAAGTATCTCTCAAAATAATAATAGTATATCTAAGGATTTTCCAACTTTCTTGAGCGGGTATTTAATTAAACATAGAGTGCCAGTTTACTGCATTAAGAACATTTTTATTGCATTCAACTTAGCCTTTCCATAACGATAAATTCAATGTGTGGTACATAGCTAAGTGCTTGTGTATACTTATGAACTGAATAGTTTATGCCTGATGTTTATAACTTGAGCTTTGGTGTTTCTCTATATCCCACACTCTGTAGGATACTAGGTAGGCATAAGATTTAATGCCCAGTGGAAAGGGTGAGACAAGAGTGCCAAAGAAGAAGGAGGAGGCAGGGGAGGATGGAGGGTATTTTCAAAATGTTTGAAGCTGAGCGTGTGGAAGCATGAAGTTTAAGAAGGGGATGTGGGAGGAGCTATTCCCCCCATTGAAATTCAGGCTAAAAGCCTTACAATTCAATGTGTGGTACATAGCTCAGTGCTTGTGTATATTTATGAGCTGAATGGTTTATGCTTGATGTTTATAACATGAGCGTTGGCATTTTTCCATATCCCATCCTTTGTAGGATACTGGGCAGGTGTAAGATTTAAGGCCCAAAAAGAGAATTAGCATAGTGATTACCTCCTCCAACTCCAGAGAGTGTGGCCAGTAGCATGCAGGAGAGGAAACCCCCCCTGTGGAGGAAACCTCCGAGGATCCATGACTACTGACATGCCCATCCTTTGGGCATACCAAGGGGAGAATAATCCTAAATGTGGGCTGAGGTCTGCATTGTGATTGTGTCCAAGAATAAGTCCGAATCTTGCTGGTTGAGGAGTCCAGTTTTCTGAGATTGATGATGAGCAAGAAAGTCAATGCCTAAGATGATGGTTCGGGGTGATGAAAGAGGTTCAAATTGGAGTGATGTTTGGGTAAGAGACAATGGTTCATCCTTGTCCAAGGTAGCTGTAAGTGAAGCAAATGTATGTGTACATATACAGTCAGCATGGCTGGGGAGTGCATGCCAAGTTGCAGATTTGAAGGGTGAAGATCATAGATGAAGAAGTAGTCGGGAGCATTATGTGGCTGGGAGCAAAGATAAGGTAGGAGTATAGCCCAGATGGGAATGGTGATGATGCATGAGTCTATGTCAGAAAGGAGAAATTGTCCTAGGATGTCCAAGGAACTGAAGTGTGCTATTGGGATGGTGGGACCCCATGTGGTCTGTCATCACCATTTCTTTGAGTAGTCTGAGGTAAAGATACTGAGATCTCATGGGAGTCTGCCTTTGATTATATGGAACTACGTTGAGCATGAGTAAGGCCCCTTCATTGGGCATTCATGATTGGGATGGTAAGACCCCCCGTGGCCTGCCATTGCCATAGTATTGAATAGCCCAAAGTAAGGAGGGCAAGATCCCATTGTTTATGCTTCTAAGGACTGCCTTGGGATGGTGGGACCCCACATGATCCGCCATGGCCATAGTATTGAACAGTCCAAGGAAAGGAGGGGGAGACCCAATGTGAGTCTGCATGTAGTGAAAAGGAATACGTGTGAGATATGAGCAGGGCCCAATCATGGGGCATGTATTTTTGGGTTGGCAGGACACCATGTGGTCTGCCATCGCCGTACCATTGAGTGGTGCATGATTGGGATGGCGGGACCCCATATGGTCTGCCAGTGTCATGTATGGAGTAGAGTATGTTTGGGATGGTGGTACCCTGCATGGTCCACCATCACCATAGTATTGCACTGTCTGAGTTAAGGATAGCGGGACTCCTGCAGTCTGCCATAGCAGTGTAGTGCATAGTCCAAGGTAAGGAGGACAAAACCCCAAGAGAGTCCACCTGTAGGAAGGGAAATGAGTCAGAGCAGTGGGTAGAGGCCCTCTTGTTGGCAGTGTTGGTGGGGATGGCGGGACCCCACGTTGGTCCACTGTGGCCACAAGATTGTTTGTTCCATGGGAAGAAGGGTGAGACCCACACATGAGTCTGCCTGTGATGATACAGAAATATGTTTGAGCAATAAGTAAGGCCCCCTCATGGGGCATGTTGTTTGGGATGGCAGGGCCCCCATGTGGCTCTGCCATCACTGTATTATTAAATGGTCTGGTTGAAGGATGGCGAGACCGCCACATGGGATCTGCCTGAAGAAGAAGTATGATTACATGAGTTGAGCTAGGACCCCACATGGGCTAGCTAGACTGTTAGGATCCCCTGCAGGCCTGTCCAAGGAAAGGGGAGCAGGCAACAAAGTTAATAATGGGCAAGTTCAGTGAATAGCCAACTCAGTTAAGAAGAGGGATAAAATCTTTTATAGGTACATCAGGGAATGAAGGAAGACTAAGGGAGAGATAGTGAAGCTTAATAAAGGGGAGGGATAGTGGGCAGAGGGTGATTGTGAAAAGGCAGAGATACTATACAAATATTTTTACTCTGTTTTCACAAATGAAGCAGGGGAGGTACCAAAATCAAGCAATAAAAACACTCTAGATAGGCGGTTGATACCAGCCCATTCACAGAGGAAAAAGTTCTGAAAGAACTCTTAAAACTGAAGGTGGACAAAGCAATGGGGACTGATGGGAGTCATCCCAGAATTCTAAAAGAACTAAGGGTAAAACTAGTGACACCACTGACTACCCTCTTCAACAAATCATGGGAGGATGGTGTGGTACCTTAGGACTGGAGAAGGGTGGATGTGATTCCCTTCACAAAAGTGGGAGCAAGACAGAGGCAGGAAATTCCAGACCTGTCAGTTTGACCTCAGTGGAAGGGAAAATGATGGAATCACTTCTGAAGGAAATAATTGCCTGTAAGTGGGTCCCAGGGTGTCAGCCTGGGTAAAAAACTGTCTGGACAACAGGACACAGAGGGCAATAGTAAATGGAGTCCACCGTGAAGAAAGTGGGGGTTACTAGTGGTGTACCGCAGGGTTCAGTACTGGGGCCGGTCCTTTTTAATGTCTTTATAAGTGACATTGCTGAGTGACTGGAAGGAATAGTATGTCTCATTGCAGTTGACACAAAGATCTGCAACAGGGTTGATATGCAAGGTGGGGTGGAAAGGCTGAAAAGGGACTTGGCAAGGTTGGAGGAATGGTCAAATGTATGGCAGCTTAGATTCAACACAAAGAAGTGAAAAGCAATGCCCTTGGGAAACAAGAACCCAGGGGAAGAGTACACAATGGGGGGTGAGATACTGACAACAACAAAAATGGAAAGAGAACTGGGGGTAGTCATATCAGATGACCTAAAGGTGGGCCAGCAATGTGAGAAGGCAGTAAGGAGGGCTGAGTAATACTGGGATGCATAGGGAGAGGCCTGATCCCTGTCCTTACTGCCTTTGTCTTTTTCTCCATTTACCCTTGCCTGTCTCCCTATCAACTGCTTTACATTTATGTTTACCTCACTAGCTACTCTGATTTTTTTTGGGGTGGCTAGGATTTCCCTTCTTTTCAGTGCGTCCCCCCTTGGCTAGTTTAAATGCTTGCCAATGAAGCACTTAAACCTATCACCTAGGATCCTGATCCCCCTCCTGGATAGATGCAGACCACCATGCCAGTATAGGCCTGCATCCCTCAAGTTGGAGCCCCAGTCCCCAATGAAGCCAAACCCCTGAGTTCTACACCAGTGTGCTACTCCTGGTTAAGCAATGTTCCCTTCCCTTCCCCTTCCCTTTTCAACCAGTCATTGAATCCAATGGTGTGGAGTATCTTAGCCTCATCCATGCCATGGACAGATAGCACTTCTGAGAAAGTTACCCTGTATGCGACTTGTCTAAGGCCCCTCCCTAACTCCACAAACTGCTGTTGCACTGCTCTGATCTCATTCTCAGCCAGGTCATTTGTCCCTATGTGGATAATGAAATCCAGCTCACTCCTCCTTGCAGCCGCTCCCACAATCCTGAAGATTTGTTTCCTGTCCCTCCATGCCATGGAGCCAGGCAGGCACATTACCTCAGATTCCCCTCCCTCCCCCAGTTCTACCCTCTAACAATTGAGTTTCCCACCAGGAGTTGTTTCCTTCCCCTGTGGAGTCCTGTGCCATCCTCCTGTGCCTCTGTAGAGGACCATGCTCTGCCAGAGTGGTGAATGAATTGTGGATAGATACAACTGGAGGGATGCACCTTTATTCCACCACCCTCATCTTCCCTGAGCCCACCAAGGTCCAACCACTCCTCTTTCTTGGCAACCTCTCAGGTAGTGGCAGTGGCCTGGGTGGTCCCTGGGTGGGGAAGCAGGTTTCCTGAATCCTTGCCAGGTCAACATGGAGACAAACAACCTCCTCCTTCAGACCAGAGAGGTGCCTGCAAATAGGGCAGCAACACAATCTCCAGAATGTCTCCTAGAAGACTGCTGCTCCACAGCCAATGCATTGTACCACTCCCCACATGTCTGTGTCCTTTCCTGTTACAGATGCTTTTCTTTTTTTTTTATTGTTCTTGTTTTAGTGTGTACAAGCTTGTGAGTGGATCTACCCCTTATTTAGTGTGATGTGCCTTTAAGGATATGAACAGGTGTATGCTATTAGCAGTTTTGGGGAAGCGATGTCAGAACCCCTGCTATAAAGGAAGTTATGTGCTTGGGGTGGGTGGGAATAAACCTGTGCCCTCCAGAAACAATCAACTACAACTCTGACCCTCCACCTCGGGGAATGCCTTCCTTCCTTTCAGACACCTATTTCACACAGGTTAAGTAACAGGTCTAGTCACAAATGACTACAAATATCTCCCAGCTACAGTTTTCCCTGGCAAATTAAAGTTAAACTAAGAAAAATCAACTCCAAAAACAGAGAATCAATACTAGTTACTTACACAGGTCCACAGAGTAATAATTCAATTAAGTGTAGTCTATTAAATAACCTGCTTGATTTAAGGAAGCGTTGACTGCTTTCTCTCTCTCTCTAAAAAGCTATATAAAAAAATTAAAACATTTTTACAAAAATACAAATATGCCAATACATCACAAACAGTTTAAAGCATAAAAATGTTACATCATGAGTCATATGTACCAGTCTGAGAAGCAATTAATTCATGTTATCTAGGTAAGCAATGGCAGTGCAAAATAACATTTCCAAATGGCCAGATATAGACCAAGGAAAATATCCAAGATCCAGAAATTTCAGTTAAACTCAGATCTATACGTCTTCGTAATTTGTTTTATATTTGTTTAGCCAAATCTGATATAGTATAGAAAGTATCGTAAAGAAAGACCTACCCAGAAGAATTATCCAGCTGGGTCAATCAGAAAGTGCAGTTATGTGCAGACTTAGCATACCTGATGAAAATTTAAAGATATACCTTTCCCAAGTGCCCTGAACCTGCAGGACTATCTTCTACGTTAATAAATCCATAATGGTAAACCAGATTTTCAGATGAATGTGTCTAGGTGCACCTACTTTTACTGAACATCAAAAATGTTCCTGTCATTCTACTGGGAAAATCCTAGTCACAGTGCTGTTGCATGCTACATTGGAGATCCACCTGATGTGAACTCCACCTACAGGCTGCCCTGAGCTTCCGAATATCTTCCAAACACTGGTGAGAAAAAAGGGACTAGATCCACATACTGGTTGCCCTTAAACTGGTTAAGCTTTCCCTTAAGGCCAAAATGGACATTTGCATCTATAATGGCTCCTAACCAACAGAAAAGGGAGAGGAAAAATTACATCAGTGCTCACCTGATAGCCAGGTACCAAAAATCATCTGGTCCGCTCCTAAGTTAGTGTTGTTACATCATGAACATTCCACGCCCAGTACTACACAAGTTAACACTAGGCCCCTTTCTTACTTAAAATGGTTACCCAAATGGCCATCACCACTTGCTTATCCTCCAAGGGTCTAAAACTGACTAGTTGGTCAGACCTTAAATAACAGCTTGTTATCATATTCATATGGCTGTAGCAATGTAACAGTATTTGTCAGTCAATACATTATATTGATTCATTGTCTTTATAGTGATAATAATACAACTTTATAAGCCAATAAGCAAATTAAGGCCCATATTAACATAAATGAAAACACAAAATAGTAATTTTAAGACATAGAAAATACAACATATGTATAAAAATTACTTAAAACGGTCTAGAACAATGTTCCTTTTTCTTGAAATTCCATAGAAAGAGATGTAAATTCTGCACACATATGAAAAGCAAGTTCATGGCAAATTATATGAGGGATGAGGTCATAGCACCTCAAGTCTTACCAAGTACTCATTTTCAAGCTCAGTTGCAATAGGCAGAATATTTTATTGTGGTCCTGTTTAAAATTTATAATTATTTACAAGGTGGTAAAGTTTCCTGAGCACCGAGCCCCAGAGACTGCAATACATTTCAGAATTCTCAAGGGATGAGATGATTTCTTGGCAACGCATAGGAATATCAGTCTAAAGGAGGGTACATAAAAGTGTCACCTTTTGGAAGAAGCTATGCTTAGGGAGCAGAGGGAGGGGTATCACCACCAGAAAGAGAGAGAGGTGGTATTGCCTCTGTATAAATCACTGGTACGACCCCACCTAGGGTACTATGTCCAGTTCTACTTCTCTGGAAGGGTATAGACAAGGTGGAGGAAGTCCAGGACAAGGCAACTAAAATGGTGTAGGGTCTGCATCAGGAAGCCCTATGAGGATAGACATAAGAACCTAAATATGTATAACCTGGAAGAGAGGAGGAAGGGAGGGAGGATAGAGACATTTAAATACCTCACAGGGGTAAATAAGGTAAAGGAGAGAAGTATTTTTTTTAGAGAAAAAGCTGCGCAAGAACAAGGAGGCACAATAAGAAGATGAATGAGGTAGATTTAGGAGAGATGTGAGGATGTTCTTCTTCACTGAAAGAGTGGTGGATTCCTAGAACAGTCTCCCAGCAGAGGTGGTGGGTGTGAAAACAGTGGTGGGGTTCAAGAATGCATGGGATAGGCATAAAGGAATATTAGGAAAGGGGGGGGGTGAATGGGCTGGAGATTAAGTAGGATCTGTGGTGATACTATAGACAGGGAAAATGATCAGACTATGTGGGCCAAGCGGTCCTTATCTGCTAGTAAAATTCTATATTTCTCTATTAGGGTGTTCAACATACTTCCCCATTATCCTAGCCACATCAGACTGACACACCTTGGAATCAGTGAGCAATAACCATGACCATAAAAACTTTAATCTCCCTCACAAAGGGTGCATACAGAAATGGCTTAAACAACCAGGCCATGTCTTGTCTTCAGAGGTCTTTTTTCAGACCCTACCGCAGTAGTCTCATCCTCTCCCAATCTCCCAGACACTCTGAATTCAGACTCCTTCATCCAAGGTTCTTGACTATCCACAGAAACTAAGCATATCTATGAAAAAGGAAGCCGATAATGCTCTACTGAGCCGAGTAAACTTTATAGCATATAAATATTGAGACCTCCCTATGGAAGATGGAAGCCTTGCCAGGCCTTGGAAAACTGGAAAGGGTGTAAGTATAAAGCTGTACCACTGCTCAAGGCCCCCTTCCAAGGTACAGAAAATATACAGACATCTGAAAGAAAATGTGTGCAAACATATAGGGAATAAATATAAAAAAATAAAATAGTTACCAGTTTCTAGTCTGTTGCAAAAGCACTTTTCTGTCCTTTCTTATGTCCTTCCTTTTGCTTCTTTCTGACTATGGAGTGGCCACCCACAGTTACCAAACTTCAAAATTCTGTGTCTTTCCCCTTGTCTTTTCTCTACTCACTGGTATTGGTAGGTCCCCCCAATGGAGGCTAAACATAATGGTCTGGTAGAGTACACTACACTATACTATGTGCGCACTGTACACCAGGCAGGTTTTTGTTATGGATACAATGTGATCGCAACCTTGTACCTGTTCGTAAACTTAGCTGGCTGTTTGCGATTGTCTTACTGCCATAAAGCCTGTGAGTACTGTGGTAAGCAGGTTAGGAACGTCAAATATAGTTGCATTTTAAGGTTATTTTGTCCCTAGCAGTCTGTCTTTAAAGCTGTTTGGGTCTCAGTTTGCTGCCTGTTAGCATGCTGCATCTGGCATATAGTAAGTAAAGAAATAAAGGTAAATAAGCAAAGGGACTCACAACATAGTTAAGTCCTCCTTTCTAAAGTTTCTTTTTTTGTTCTTTTTCACTGCACTACAGTGCTTACCATAATTGAAGCAGAAACAAGACAGCCTAGCACTTTAAGTGGCTCTCGGTGAGAATTGTCTTACAGGGCACAAACCTTGTTCACCTCAACAGACTGAGACAACAAGTTTTGGAGAAAATGGTCACAGCCATGTATTTATTAAACCAATTATCAATATTTTCATGAACATCAGCATGATGTGCGCAGCTAGGTAGCGTTGGAAGTAATATCACTCACATTAGAGCTGATAACTAATTATTGATGGTCGACCCTCCCCTTTCACTTGGTGGGGCCGCCTTGCCACCAATCACGACCCCGTAAGGGTACCACCTCCAGGGCATGAAGGATGGCTGTCATGACCAGCTGTGGCCTAATTCTCCTCTGTCAGAGCATCTGCCATGCTGCAGACAGATGCCTGAGGCTGCCATTCCAAATGCTCTTCCCCCCTTTGCAGAGAAGGAACTTGAGCCATCAGGCCCTGCCCCCCCGTCAGCCTCAGGGAGATCTGGCTGGTCAAGACACATGATATCGTTACCCCTTCTGTATGGCCTTCCAAGACTACCAAGCTGCCACTTGCATCTTTACATGACTGTGACGCCCTAGCCTACCTAAGCTCCTAACCTACCTAAGCCACTATTGACATTTTCCCCTCTTGCTGGAGAAGGCAATAAAATAGGAAAAATCAATGGAAAAAAAAACAACAGAAAAATCCTTCTCGACCCCTAAGGTGATTCCCCCCCTAGTGAGACAGCTAGTTCCCTATACCCCACCCCCCATGCTCCCCCCTGCTTTTACAAGGGTGAGGATTGGGTGGGTTGTGACCTGGGATAGGGAGAAATGAGGAGGAATTTCTGCTGTGCAGCACTTTTTGTTGGCTTAACTCCTTCCCATCCCTTGCTGCAAGTTCTCTCCCCCTAAGAACAACTACCCACTCCCCTCCAACCCTAGAAGTGGTACCTGCTTGTCCTCCCTCCTAACCTGTCCATCCAGGTGTCCTCAGTCATGCCCCCAGACAAAGTCCTACCTCCTGAAATGCCTTGCAGGCTCCTTCATAAATATAGGAGGCTTCACTTACCTGGTCTAGGAGCAGTTGCAGCTCTCTGAGACTGTAAGTTCTTAGTTCAGCATAAAGTGGCCAGCCTCAGTCTGGCCATGTTTGTATGACTGAGAGGAGGGTTGTCCCTAGGAACAGGGATGGAGGGATCACAGAATATTTGCATATGTAAATAATAATAGTTACATATTTTTCATATTTCATATTAGTCAGCTATTTTTCACTAACAACATTTTTAAATTGTGTGATCCTACCTGCTATATTGTGCATTATGCTACTCTGTATTAGAGATGTTGTGAAGTTTTAATTCACAGGCAAAGTTAAGGTGAGGTCACCAAATTCGCCTCTGCAAATCATTTCATGAAGTTTTTCTATTTAATGGGCCATTTGCCATTTCACCTTGCAACTTCACCTGTAACTTCTCCTCGGGGTACACAAAGACAAAGTTGGGTTGAAATGACTTCCACCAACTACTCCTTTTGGTTTTTTTAGGCATAACTTGACTGAATTTTCATCAAATTTATCTGAAACTTGGTATAGTTATTGTCCAAGAGGAGGTGCTCAATTGGTGCATTTTTGAAGATCATTAGACTTAAATTGTGGATTTGGCACCATGGTCAATTTGGGAGGTGATTTTGGGGTGTTGTGCGCACCCTGTGAATTTTTCAAGGGGTATTATATGTTATTATTGTAGTACACATTGAGACCCTTGTTTAGATGTATAGAGTGTCCCTTAACTACAAAGATTGATGGAGTTATGGTTTGTTAAAGTCGCAGTGCTATCATATGGGATATTAGGCTTAGGGGTAGTGCGGTCACTTGCAACCTACACAATGGACATGTCCTCCGGGCCAAGCAGCAGACTCACATGGGTACTGGGGGCCAGAGGACCCATCTCATGGCAAACCACCAGGCTGAGTAGGAGGAAAAGCAGAGGGAAGTGGTGAATGGGGGTGGTGGAGGTGGTGGTCCATCCGTGCCAGCAGCAGTTCATGGAGGGCATAAGGGAAGTGTCACAGTAGGGAGGCGGGCACACCCTGTGTATGCAGAAGCACCCTCTGTTGAAGTTCAAGCTCCTCATAAACTAGCATCACTGCACACTCTCAGCTGCTGCAGAAATCTTCCTGTACTTGCTTCAGTCTGCTGGCTGCATTTTTTAACCACTGCCGCTGCTCCTTGTACACTCGTTTCCACCACAGCTTGGTATGTCACTTCTACATTCTTTTTTGATTACTTAATTTACCCATGGCTGCTACAGTAATTTACCTTAATTGTCCGTGACTTTTGATATTTCCTCAAAGGGTTCTATGCGATTTTAGCAAGCAAAAAATCATGAAGACGATAATAGCGAGTGCACATCACTGAAAACTCCAAATGGCGATGTGCAATATAATGAGCTGCAAAAACAGCGATATCTGTTTACTTTCTCTGGGGGCTGATGTACAGATCCTTTCTGTGTGGGGGGCTATGCCTCCTGCATCCACCACAAGTAATATAATCAACTCTGGGGAGAAGAATGACATTAGAGACAGGGGAAAACTCTGGAGGGGGGCTACTCCATTGGGGGAGACAAGACTGCAGGGGGAGAATGTTGGGAGCAACCTGTGGTTGAGAGGGAAACAAAGTGCAGAGGGTGAATGGAACAGAGGCAAAGAAAACAACCCCCCAAAAAATTACAGCATCACAAAGACAGAAAAAAATAACAACTCCTCACACCTAACCCCAAACCCAGGTCCCTGAGCAACACAGGCAGTGACTCTAACCACAGCACCACACAGCCGGCTTGGAAGCAGCATGACAAGCAAACCCCTATATAGTACATAATAGACCTATTCTGTTGGAAACAAACTCACTTCATTTTGCATGTGCTATGAAGAGTACATGGACCTTTTTGAAATCACTATTTTGACTTCACCCAAACTGACTCACCAAAATTCACTCGCTATAGTCCCAGGACACATCCTCAAAGTGTACCAACAACTAATCACCAGCAGCACCTATACTGCCACCAGTTTCTTTTCTTTTCTTTTTACACAAACAATACACAACAGGGATTACAGGGACTAAGGTGAACACTCAAGATGAACGACCGACATAATTATAACGATGTTACTCTATACACGAAAAAATGCAAACTTCACTCAATAAACAAAAATGAAATCAATATAGTCAAAACTACAGTGACAAAAATAATTCAGTAAAACACACCTAACTATTCTACAGAACTAAAATTACAAACCAAAGAAAACAGGAAAAAACAATTCACACAAAACTAACAATACACTAGTACTGCTAAGAAAGAAAAGGCTGCTAACCTGCCTATTTAAGGGCTGCAGTGGGTTAAGCCCTGCAGACCTCTTATGATCATTGAGAAAAAGGACTCCACACTCCTTCTAAATGAACAACATGTTGGACTGCATCACAGTTGCCTCCGCATCTGTGAAGCAGTTCACCCATGTGGACTGATCCAGGTGGGGTGATCTGACTGAGAATACAGCCTAAGAAAGCACTGCATCAGAAACCCAGCTTGAAAAGGCACGGGATCATAATGTCACAAGACATTATGCCGCATTGCAAAATCGCTCTGCCAATACAGCGTGATATTGCCATGTGATATAATTCATTTTTCTGTGGGGGAGCCTCCACCCCCACACACCCAGTTATGAAGGGCTGCACCCCCCTGGATCCTCCCCCCACTAAAGACTCTCAACTATGGGTGGGGGGTCCAACTCGGGGAGTGCACAAAATGTGAAGAAAAATAATATTTCTGGGACCAGGAATCAAACCAGGTCCCAGACGCAGCTCCTGGTTCCTGCTACTGTGGCTCAGTCCAGTGAGCCACAGCAGCTACTGAGTGGAGACCCACTCCCAGCAGAGGTCTTATCCTCTGCCCTAGGAGTGTGTGTGAATGGTGCAATACTGCGTACAGCAGTACACACGGTATTGCACCATTCGCTGTCCTGGGTTAGCTATAATGTCATACTCTATTAAGCATACGACATTATGACCTGGTAGGGCTTGAAGCTGTGTGAGATGGTCCATGGAACTGCTTTCTGCAAAAATACATTAAGGTGCTACATAGAAACATAGAATTTGATGGCAGATAAGGATCACTTGGCCCATCCAGTCTGCCTATTTCTCCCTACCTACACTATTACATCAGACCATGGCCGATCTACAGTTTTTCTCCCTCCCCCCTTCTTTTCCACTATGATTCCTCTGTGCTTATCCCATGCATTCTTGAACCCCACCACAGCTTCAAACCATATCCCCTTGTTCTTAAGCATCTTTTTTTCTGAAAAATACTCCCCTCCTGTACTTTATTCATCCCCATGAGGTATTTAAAGCTCTCTATCATATCTCTCCTCCTACTACTACTACATTCCAAGATGTACATATTGAGGTCATTTAGTCTCTCCTCATAAAGCTTTGGTTTTTTTAGCCCTCCTATGTCCTGTGGACCCCAACCCTTCAGAAGCACCAAGGAGTCAACCCCCTGCCTGATACTTACCACCTGGTCCCCATGTAGCTGTGGCTTCCCCCCTGAGTGGGGCTGAGGTGGGGTGGCAGACATCCCGATATTGTAAGTGGTGTCAGATCGGGGGTAGTCAGGCAAGCGAGGGCATATTGGGGGCATGCTCCAGGTGCTCCATCTTTCCAGCATCTGCAGGATTTTCTCACTTTTCCTAAGGAGGAGTGGCATGCCCCTATGCCAAGGCATTGCTTCCAGCATGACCACTCCCCATCCCCAACGTCAACTCTGTGCCTGCTATGCCCCTGGCTTCCACCAGGGGCCAGTCAGGCGTCGAGTGTGGATCCCCCTCCCACTCAGGAGAGGAGAGCTGTCCTCTAGATGCTCAATCCTCTCCTTCCCCTGCTGACCCCTGATGTCCCAGGCTCGCTCCCAAACCCGGACCCCCAGTGCGGCACGAGGTGTGGCATCCAGTGCCTCAACCCTCAGCACCACCGGGCCGGCCAGGCTCATAAAGCTTTTGATGCAGGCCCTACACCATTTTAGTTGCCCTCCTCAGGACCACCTCCAGTCTGTGTACAGTATATCCTTCTGAAGATGTGGTCTTCAGATCTGGACACAATACTCTAGCTGGGGTCTTACCAGTGATCTATACAGAGGCAGCATCACCTCCCACTTTCTGATGGTGATATCCCTCCCTATGCGCCCCAGCATCCCACTTGCCCTCCCTACGGCCTTGTCACATTGCCTGGCCACCTTTAGGTCATCCGATTTGATTATCTCCAGGTCTCTTTTCTGCATGGTGGATCTCAATACCACTCCACCTATTTTGTACCCTGCCCCTGGGTTTCTGTGCCCTAAGTGCATTATTTTGCACTTTTTCACATTGAAACCCATCTGCCATACCCTTGACCACTCCTTGAGCTTTCTCGGGTCTCTGCTTATTCTTTTGATCCCCACTGGAATGTCCACCCTATTGCAGATTTTGGTGTCATCCATAAAGAGGAAGACCTTCCCGTACAGCTCCTCTGCAATGTCACTTGTAAAGACATTTTTAGGCAAGATGTCTGGTCCCAGCATTGATCTCTGAGGCACCCCAGTGGTATCCCTCTCTTCCTTGGAGAGAACTCCATTTACCACCACCCTCTGTTGCCTATCACCTAACCAATTTCTTATTCAGTTTACCACCTTTGGACCCACTCCTAAGCTGCCCAGCTTGCTTACTAGTCTCCTGTGTGAAATGGTGTTGAACACATTACTAAACTCTTGGTAGTCAGCAGCCATCACTGTACTCTGATCTAGTTCCTTGGTCACCTAGTCAAAAAAATCTATCGGATTTATTTGACATGACCGCCCCTTGTGAAACCACACTGACTTTGGTCTTGTAATCCACTGGATTCAAAATATTCTACAGTCCTTTCCTACTGGGAACATTGTTTTGTTTCTAACCCTTTATTTTTTGTTATAATTATCCTGACGTATATGAAAGTAAAACATACTGAAATGTGTTGCACCTGAATACTTGTGCCTGTGTTTCCTTCTACACCCTCACCCCATGACAATCCCCCAGTCCCAAGCAACAGTAATGTATCTTTAGTGATAATAAATTACCATATCAGAGCTAATAGTGCAATAGTGGCTTCAGCCTTTCCCAGCTGCTCTCCTGCTCCTCTCAGATCTCCACATGGAGGCAAGGATGCCCACAGCCAGCCAGCACTGAAACCCTCCATTGCTTAGAGTCAAAAGTACAATTTAAGAACTAGTACTGCCATTGGCTTTCCATCTGCTGTACAGTTTCAGTGAACATTCTTCTCCTCCCAACTCCAATACCCATGGCTGGAGCCACCTAAACCAGTAACAAGATGGCAAGGGAAATAACCATGTGCAATGAGATGAGGTTGGGGTCAGAGGGGATTACGGTGGGGTGCGGATGGCAACAACGGTGTCTTGAACATGTGCTGCTATTTCGAGCAGACTCGATAGATCTTTTGGCCTACTCTGCTGGCATCTTAGTAAGTTAGTATGTATGTTAGACCTCCCTAACCAATCTCCAGCTAGGTACAGATATGGCTTGTAAACAGCAGCACAGCTGCAGAACGTGAACTCGGTCGCAGCACCTGCCAGAAGAATCCACTGATAAAAACAACTGTGGAGCACAGAAACAGGGCTCAAAAAGGTATACACAAAAGGTATAAGCTAATTTGACTTTGTTAACTGCCTATTTTGTTACAAAAATAAACTTTTAAAGCAACAATCAATGGATCAGTTTTCTCAGGCAGAGCCAGCTGAATACCATCTCAGACTGCTGTTAAAAATATTGTAAGAGTAATGTTGGACAGATCTTTTCTAAAAATCCTGCCTTAAGCATCTGACCTAATGTTCTGTACAGAGAGAAATGCATGCATATCTGGGAGTCAGGGAATACTTTAGTTTGCTTGCACAATTGCCACTAAACAACCTTAATAGTTTTATGGATTGTTTAACTAAGTGGAAATTGTGATAAGATACAAAGTACAATGTCAGAGCATATTTCACACAAAAGGACAATAGGAAAATATTGATTACTGTGACTAACACAGACGTCCTTGGCTATCAATGTGTAAGGTGCTCAGTAATATGCTCTCACAGTATACCGCATGGTGAATGGTAATTACTCTGAAAAGTACTGTACTGTAGTTTACAGTGTTATTATTGTTCAGTGCTGATGTCAGCCCTGGCCAATAATAAAAAATAACATAAAAAACAAATCTTTTTTATTTATATTTTCTTTTTGGAGCTCCATGTATACGATCACAGTGCACTTTTATAAAGTCATGCATCTCAAATGACATCAGTAGCATTTTTGATTCCAGGTACTGTTACGTTGTTGGAGTTGCCACACTTTTTTTCCAGTTTTTATATGACAATAAAAACAACTAACTTCAAACTGAACATCTGGCATGGTTATTGAGTACTTTACAATCTTTGTCTTCCCCTTTGAGGGTGATATTGTGGTCTGCTGGCAGGGAAGGGATAAGCCTACACCCCTCATTGGTTCAGGTACAGCCCTCAAGCACCCACATCCTTTTTCTACTTTGGGGCACCTATCATCTTGACTCCTGGGATTATATTGGGGGTTAGGGAGATGAACAACCATATTAATGGGCTGTTCTGTCTTGGTTCACTTTCATCTTTACTCCTCTTTATTCTTCTTCCCTATCTTTTTCCCTGAGATAGTTCCCATCTGGTCTACCTCTATACATACAGGTATGCTTCTAGCCTGTGCTAGACCTGAAAGGTAAGTCTCACCATTTCAGCAATTTCGGCTACAATGAACTTGCCATTGCCAATCCTGTTATTGTGGAGGATCAGACTGTAACCACCTTCTCGTGATGACTTTTGGTGCTGCTGCCACACAAATATACCAAATGTACTTAGCAGCAGAGTCCTTTATTGCATGTGGTTTTAAACCTGGTACCCAATTTGGAAACTGCAATTGCTCCACTAGCGAGACCAACTTCTGTATTTTTCCTCCAACTCTTCCCAGTACTTGAGCAATTTCCCCCAGGGCCAAAATATATATATATGTGTGTGTGTGTGTGTGTGTGTGTGTGTGTGTGTGTGTGTGTGTATTTGTGTGGCACGGGTCTCCCACATCCACTTCAGCAATTTATTATTATGTCATTCCACTTTATAGTCCTGGTGGGTGTAAGAAAATACATATTTTAATTTTTCACATAAGTTCATGCCACCTTGGGGAGGATGAGGTCTTAAATCAGCCTTCTGATATGTGGCTCCATTGTTTATTTGTCAAATCACATTCACTTTCTCTCTGCCAAGTCATCTGTATGTGTTTCACAGTTGTAACTCTAGCCTGCCATAGGAACTGATATACTGTACTGTATATAGTAACAGAGTAACATAGTATTTGATGGCAGATAAGGACCATTAGGCAAACCCAGTCTGCCCGTATTCCCTGCCTGCATCAGTGGTCACTGACCCTACTTGGTCATTGGATTTAGCCTTTCCTACCTGCCTCTAGAGTTCCCTTATGCCTATCCATGCATGTCTGAATCCCCCACTGTGCTAGCTCCACTACTTCCAGAGGTAGGCTATTCCATGCATCTACCACTCTTTCTGTGAAGAAACAGTTCCTCACATCCCCCTTTATGCTGCCTCCCTTCAATCTCATATCATGCCCCCTCAACCTTGTATACCTCTTATACTGAAAGATGTCACCCACTTACACTTTGTTTATGCCCTTATGACACTTGAAGTTTGCTATCATATCTCTCTGTTCCCACCTCTCTTACAGTGTATACACACAGTATTGACTTATATTAATCTCTACTCATTTGTCTCCTGGTGCAAGCCCTGCACCATCTTTGTTGCCCATCTGTCAACCGCCTCCACCCTGTCTATGTCCTTACAAAGATACGGCCTCCAGAACTGCATACCATACTCTAAATGAGGCCTTTCCAGCATTTTGTACGTGGCATCACCACCTCTTCTCGTCTGCTAGTGAGACCCCTTCCTATGCACCTCATCATGCTACTGGCCCTCCTCACAGCCTTGGTACATTGTTTGGACACCTTTAGATCATATGTAATGATTATTCCTAAATCCCTTTCTTCACTGGTAACCATCAGCAACTCCCTCCTCTTCCTGTAACTCTTCGCAGGATTTCTGCACCCCTGGTACATGATTTTGCACTTCTTTGCATTAAGTTTTTATTGCCATACATTGGACCAATTTTTCAGCTTTCCTAGGTTACTCATCATTTTTTCAACCCCCCCCCCACAGAGTGTCTACCCTTTTGCAGATCTTGTTGTGATCTGCAAACAGGCAAACCTTCCTCTCCAGCCCTTCAGCAATGCCTCTAATGTAGCCATTAAAAATGACTGGCTCCTGGTTTGATCCTTGAGGTACCCCTCTAGTCACCCCCTTTTCCTCGGATTGGATCCCATTAACCACCATCCTCTGCTTTATGTCCCCCAGCCAATTTCTAACCCAGTTCTCTACTTTGTGGCCCACCCCCAGGCTACTCAATTTGTTAGCCAGTGTTCCATGTAGAATGGTGTCGAAGGCCTTGAAGAAATCGAAGTAGGTGATATCCACCGCTCCCCCCGATCCACCTTCTTTGCCATGCAATCAAAAAGGATTTCAGATTTGTACCAGATGTGTATCAGATATAGTACTGCTATCACTCCTCTTTGCAGTATTTAGACTATGGTAACAAATGAGGTCCATTCTTGTCTTGTCCCTCCGTCTGGCTGTCCAAGCACATTTTCGTCCAGTAAAATCTCTAAGCTGAAAGTATCTAAACCTGATAGTAACCTTCCAGCCAAAGTCTGTCATATATTTCACAAATATTTTTACAATAGTACTGGTCAGCAATCTGTTCTGGAAACCTAATGCCTAATCGAACCTGCCTTGTATACCAGGGATCTACTCTACTGGGGTGAAACTTATCTTCTCAAGATATCCAATGAAATTTCCTTAAGTGTTTCTGTACCCTAGGATGCTTTATGGATCTATCACATGCTCTCATTCTAACTTCCACTGCCTCATATTACCCAGTAAACAAACAAACAAATAAACAAACAAATAAATAAATATTGTTGCTTACCTATCTGAGTTAGCATTATCCCAGGTAACTGAGGAACAAAATTAGGTTTTTTGTTCCCTAATCTCAAATAAGGACATAATGGTGGAGATTATAAGAAGTAAAACAGGGAAATGTCCAGACCTCCTGCTTGTTGTGCTCCAGTGACAAGTGCACTTTCTTCCTACCCACCCAAACTCCACAGCTGGAAAATCTGCTTTCTCATACTGTCTCCCCTCCCTCTGGAATCAATCACCATCCTCCATCCATCTCTCACACTCCCTTAGATGCCAATTAAAACTTTCCTGACCCCACCTATGAGCACTGGTGCAGCATCTCATCATCTGGGTTCCTTTGCACTTTTGATTTTATATTATTTGCACACTTTTTGATTCTAGACTATAAGAGCATAGAGAGTATTGACATTATCTTGGTAAGGGAGTTTATCTGCCCTCAAGTATATTTTCAAATATTTACATTTTGTAAATGTCGTTTAATGGGGAGCGGTTGTTTGATGGCCGAGATAGGGAATAATTATTCATTAGAACTTCTGTTTTTGTGTCATTCAGGGTGCATCTGGAATATTGATTAAATTCTTTCACTACCTCCATCACCTACTGCAGGGATTCTGCGGACTCATCAAGCAGAGTAAGATATCATCCACATATAGAGCTATCTTATGCTCCGTGCAAATTACTGTGACCCCTTGTGTATCTTGCTGGGGCCTAATCTTTTGTGCCAGTTGTTCAATATATAGGGCAAATAATACTGGGCATAGGGGGAAGTCCTATCATGTCCTTCTTCCTAGCTTGAACCTGAACAGAGGTGCCCATTGGCCCTTATATATACTTGAGGGGCTATACAGTATATATAGCAATCGGATAGATCTCATGAAGGTTGGGGAGAAGCCAAACCCAGCAAGGACCCAATATAAATAATTCCAGTCTACCTGGCCAAATGCTTTTTCAGTATAAATACTAATCACTGCTGCTTCCTGTTTCCCTCTATTCAGATAGTCTATTATATGTAGGATTCTTCTTATATTGTCCTGCTCCTAAAGCCCAGTGATAAAGCCTGTCTGGTCCTTGTTCACTAGCTCTGGGACAATATGCTCCAGCCATTGTATTAGAATTGCCATTAGGTATTCATAGTCAACATTTATTATGGAGAGTGGCACAATAGGATGAACACAGGACAGCATCCTTTTTAGGCCTGGGGATCACTGATATGACCGCATTATTGCGAGATGGTGCCAGTTTGCCCCCTTCTCCAAAGCTCTCTCTATGCCCTCTTCAATAATGGAATGAAGTCCCCATTAAACTTCTTATAAAATTCTGAAGGGGAACCATCAGAGCCTGGACATTTCCCTGCTTTACTTCTCATACTCTCCAACATTATTTCCTCATCTGAGATTAGGGAACAAAAATGTTTCTCAGTCACCTGGGGCAATGCTAACTCAAATGGGTGGGTATCATTTTCCATGGGTGTTTTCCCCTCTCTTCCTTTGTATAGGGATTCATAATATGCCTGAAATGCATTGGCCACCTCTGTTATGCCCGTGACCTGTTGTCCTGATCCCTGGTGCAGAATCTTTGTTATGTGTGCCCTAACCTCCTGCATTCATAGCCATATGGCTAACAGTTTTAATACCCTTGGGCCTCCCTCATAATAGTTCTGCCTTAAATACTTCAGATTTTGCTCTACTTTGTAATTCAGTATCTGATTTAGTTTCCCCTTTAAGTCTCTGAGTTCTGCCCCCTTTCTCCTGTCTAATTTAATCTGTTGGAGTCCTTCATTTCCATTATTTTAGATTCCAAATGCTTCTGCTTTTCCTCCAGTTCCCTTTTACTGCATCACGCTGCAAATGGCTGTCATAATTATGTTTCACTCTTCTACCACTAGTACCATCACCAGCAGATCTTATTTATTGGCACAGTGTACATACCCATTTGCACACAATCTCCGTATTCACTTGTAATTTCTTATCAGCAAAAAAAAAACAAAAATTCTGATTCTGTGAACTTTTTCTATTAATCAGCAGTGGTTAAGCTAAGTGAGAAAGATGATTATGTGAGTCACCAAACATTTCTGTGGTAATGCTTGTGACTTATGTTCACATCTTTCTAACCTACCTGAACCGACGCTCACTAATACTATGGAAAAAGCAAACAGAATCAGCATTATTGCTTTTTACATATACAAAGGTACAGAGCAACATGAAGGGTTCTGTGCAACTGGGTGGGTACACTGGGCAGATAAGTAAACACGCCAGCTAGGTGTGATAAGCTACAAAAGGTACATGGGGTGGGAGTGGGGAAGGGGGAAATGAAAACTGGATAAAAAATGGCCATTTCCAGCCTTTTCTCACACACAAAATGTGTTAGAACAAACCAACTCTACTCATCAGTACATAAATAATCATATAAAGCTATTGTGGGGTTCTTGTGGCAAATATTAACCACTCAGTTGAATATCACCAGAACCCCTTGATAACTTTATACCCTTAATTATTTATGCAGTGGACCACCCAAGACCCTCGGTGCTCACATCTCCCCACCTCCCAAGGGGGCTGACCTGGGTTACCTAAAGATATACTACACTGGGTACACAGGCCAGATGTGTTGCAGTACCTCCATCTAGGGTGGCAATTGGAAGTAGTATCACTCACAAACTCCAGCCATCAGGCCCTGCCCTCCTGTCAGCCTCAGGGAGATGTGGCTGGTCAAGACACCTGATCCCCTGTTGCCCCCTCTGTACAGTCTTGCAAGACTACCAAGCCACCACTTGCATCTTCACATGACTGTGATACCATAGCCTACCTAAGCTCCTAACCTATGTAAGCCACTATTGGCATGTTTCCCTCTTGCTAGAGAAGGCAAAAAAACAGAAAACCCAATGGGAAAAAAAGGAATTTCTTTCTCAACCCCCTAAAGTGATTCCCCTAGTAGGATAGCAAGTTCCCCATACCCTACCCCATGCTCCCCCCTGCTTTTACGAGGGTGAGGATTGGGTGGGTTGCAACCTGGGATAGGGAGAAATGAGGAGGAATCTCTCTTGTGCAGCACTTTTTGTTTTCTTAACTCCTCCCCATCCCTGGCTGCAAGTACCCTCCCCCTGAGAACACCTACCCGTCCCCTCCATCCCTAGAGGGTGGTACCTGATTGCCCTCCCTCCTAACTTGTCCATCCAGGTGTCCTCAGTCATGCCCCCAGACAAAGTTCTACCTCCTGCAATGCCTTGCAGGCTCCTTCATAAATATAGGAGGCTTCACTTACCTGGTCTAGGAGCAGTTGCAGCCCTCTGAGACTGTAAGTTCTCAGTTCAGCCTAAAGTGGCTAGCCTCAGTCTGGCCATGTTTGTATGACTGAGAGGAGGGTTGTCCCTAGGGACAGGGATGGAGGGATCACAGAATATTTGCATATGTAAATAATAATAGTTACATATTTTTCATATTTCATATTAGTCACATATTTTTCACTAACAACATTTTTAAACTGTGTGACCCTACCAGCTATATTGCGCTTTATGTTACTCTGTATTAGAGATGTTGTGAAGTTTTAATTCACAGGCAAAGTTAAGGTGAGGTCACCAAATTCGCCTCTGCAAATCATTTCATGAAGTTTTTCTATTTAATGGGACATTTGCCATTCCACCTTGCAACTTCACCTGTAACTTCTCCTCGGGGTACACAAAGACAAAGTTGGGTTGAAATGACTTCCACCAACTACTCCTTTTGGTTTTTTTAGGCATAACTTGACAAATGTTTCATCAAATGTATCTGAAACTTGGTATAGTTGTAGTCCAAGAGGAGGTGCGCATTTGGTGCATTTTTGAAGATCATTAGACTTAAATTGTGGATTTGGCACCATGGTCAATTTGGAAGATGAATTTGGGGTGTTGTGCGCACTCCATGAATTTTTCCAGGGGTATTACATGTTATTATTGTAGTACACATTGAGACCCTTGTTTGGATGTATAGCGTGTCCCTTAACTCCAAAGATTGATGGAGTTATGGTTTGTTAAAATTGCAGTGTTATCATATGGGATATTAGGCTTAGGGTTAGTGCCATCACTTGCAACAGACTATGGACGAGATTGGCAAGGAAGCTACACGCATCATTGTCTGAGGAGGAGGCAGAGGTTGCAGGACTGCTATGTTTGTTTTCATGTTTTATTTCTTTAAAATATATGCCATCTATCCTGTGATTTGCAGTCTTTCCAGAACATCTTTTTGCTTTCCTTGCTGTGTGGGTTGCTGTTCCCTTTGTATTTGCGTTTGTTTGCAGAGTTGGAAAATCAATGGCAGAAGCAAACTTTTGAGCAGACCGCATGAAGGGGAAAGAGCCAGCCACTGACATGAATCGCAGAAGAAAGGAGGGCGAGATGAGAAATACCCTGTCCTGCATAAGCTAGACATTGGGGAGTGAAACAAAGCTGAAGCAGCTTATTATTTCTGCTACCTGTTTTTTTTTTTTGTCGTCTGTTTGTGTTTTTGTGGTGTTTGGTATTTTTGTATGACTGTTTGGGATTGGTCTTTGTTTGGTAAGGGAGTTTATCTGTGCTGTAGACATGTTATACATGTTATATATGTATATATGTATATATGTAAACCAGGTAGTTGATAATATATTTTTAGTGGTAGTCTATTTTGTTTGAAATGGTCTGGAAAGCTTAATTGAGTTTTTAACCTTGAATTCCCATAGAATTCCAGTAGAGTTGCTCCATTCCCCAGCTGCTGCTTATATTTAATTAATTAAATAAGTGGCACACTGTGAGCGCATGTTGAAAAAATGCTGACAAGCTTTGGAAAGCTTAATTGAGCCTTTAACCTTGAATTTCCATAGAGTTGCTCCATTCCCCAGCTGCTGCTTATAGTTAATTAAGTAGCACACTGAGAGTGCACTACATAAGGTGCACGTGTGATCTGTTAATTTAGATCAGGAGTTGCAGTAGTTGTTGGTGTCTGGAGTTTGGAGTTTGGAACTTGGAGTTTTGGAGCGTGGTGTTGTGGCTTCTAGTGGGGTGTTCTTTTAGCCCTACACTACAGCTTCTCATTTACTGCTCATTCTAGACAAAGTTTGAATAAAACTACCATGCGTGTGCATCTGTGGAGCTTAAAGTTTAAAGTTTGCTCCCAAATCTCGGAAGCTGGGGTGAAGTCGTCGGCCCTTATTAGCCATTTTTACTACTGTTATTTGGCTGCTGGAAGTGGCTTTTGGAAGTGGCCATGTGGGCTATAATGGAGCATAAGTAAGACTAAAGCTTTCATAATTTTATACATTTTATCCAATATTGCTGTCTAGACTTATAAGAATTGTTGCTTTTAAAAACAAGTCTGTCTTGCAGTTATTGTAAGATAAGTTTCTAGTTTTTAGTTTCTAGTATTTCTAGTATTTTAGTACTTTGTGCAATGTGCAATATGCTAGTGTGTGTTAATGTACTTGGGAATTAATAGATGTATATGCACATGGAAACGGATGTACATTTATTTTGATTTTTATTTATTTGTACAGTAGTTGAGTTTGTCTAAATTTTCATTTAAAAAAAACAACTTTTTAAACCCGCTTCCCACTTTTTCTCCCTTAGCGTGTATTTTGTGGAGAGCAAGTGGAACAAGTGGATCAAGGGATCTGTTTGGGTGGTGGTTGTGGCCGCGACAGAGGCTGTATATTTGGTTTCTTCAAACTTGACCAGGACTTATTTTTCTGGACCCGATACTGCAGGAGCTAATTTTTAACATCAACTCACTACTACTTAGATACTAGCAAGTATTTTCTGCAAGCCCCTTTTGCTGAGTATGAACTCGTATTTGCTGTTTCTACCTGGCAATTCTTTCATATCACATGGTCAATTCAGGACTCTTTGAAGCTTAGAGTGTTTATTCTGTTGAAACAGAAATTTAAGGATTTGAGTTCACAAGCTCTTAAGGGTCAGAAGAAAGGAAAGGAAAAGAACTGAAAGGACTGAAGAATCCCCTCAGATCAATTTTAACTACTGACTGGGCAACTGACAGTTTGCTTGAGCAATTATTCCCTTAGTCTTTTAGTGCTTTAGTGTTTTAATAGTTCTAATTGATATCCTGAGCCTGTTTTTTCTCCCCACCATATATTTAAATTTTATAAATGTAGCAGAAGACAGGCGTTATGGTTCTGACAAGGAAACAATTATAAGAAAAAGATCTGGCTATGTCTACGACTGCGACTATGGCTACAGCCTAGATTTTTACTGAGACTGTTGGTTGCTCAGTTATCTCTGGGCTACCAACACTTTCACCTATACCTTTAGCTGCTTTACCAACTAATTATGGTACTGATTATGGTACTGATTATGGTTCTGAGGCCATTTATTCCAATTCTGAGGCTCATTCAACACCACTAGAAGGCACTTGAATACTGGATAACACTAAGGGAAATCATAATTGGAAGAAAAAAGCTTCTATACCTTGTAAAGCTTTGCAAAAAACCCAGGGTAAAAAAAAAAACTAGGGGTTCTCTTTTTATTAAAGGGGGTCAACATTTAGAACACTTGTCTAAGGGGGAATATATGTTCTAAGGTTAAAAGGGCCAATAAGGATAAATAAAAGTAAATAAGGACAAAAAACAATCTTTGGACAATAGACTAATTTTGAAACATACAAAGATATTGGATCACTTTAATTTATGTGAGTCGCACTGTTCTACTCAGGTGGAATCTGATTCAGATTCCCTAATATTGGGTACATGTTATTTGGCAGAGCAATCTGTTGCGGACTCTATGGCTCCTGTAGTGGTTGAAGTTAGTGTGGCTTCCAATGTGGAGGAGGAGATGCAGGAGGTTACTACTATTAATGTGTCCCTAGTCCAGGACCCATTAAATTCAGATAGGGATGACTTCATCCACAGTATTGCTGATACAATAGCTGATACAATACCTGATAATTCAACTAACTTGTCTGTTGTTTTACCTTCATGGACTGATGTAGGCCCAGTTGGACTGGATCCATGCCCTGGTTTGAATAATGAGGCAGTAGTCCAGTGGCATAGTAACTTGATATTGTCGGATGCCTCATATCTTCATATTCCTCAGGCTATGAGTTTGGGGAAAATAATTTAGTTTCTTTGGAATTTTTCCCAGAGCACTGTTTAGAGTCTAGGCCCTGTTTAGCATGGAATAATAGTTTAAAACGTATTGTAACAGATTTACAAGAAACCATAGAATGGCTGAAACAGTTCCTAATACCAAATGTAACTAGTGCTGAAACTCAAAGTATTGTGGTACAGTCGGTCTCTTGGAGAAATTATATTAACCCTGTTGTGATGAATGTTAATTCCCCCACTAGTTTAAGCGATGATCTAAAAAAACAGATCAAGATCCATATACAGCTAATCTTATGATTATTGAAAATTTAAATAACCTGCACCATGAAACTGACGTTCTTAAAGGGAATGTGGAGATAAATGGCTGCGGGTTGGAGGACATCTTATTTAAACTAAATAAACTGGTACCAGACCCTGATTCTTCATCAGTAATTTCTGAGCCTATTGTTTCTGAGCGCCCTGATTTTTCCAGCATAGTGTTTCCAGACTCCCCAGTGGTTAATAAGAGAGCCAATAGATCTAAACTGGATAAGGAAAGCACAAAATCAAGTAAACAAAAAATGTATAAAAGAAAGAAAAAAATCCAAGGCTAACAGACCTAATAATCAACTTTTAACTGGGTTACACACAGCTAAAATCGCTGAAGAAAGTGATTTGCAGACAGCTGCAGAGACTGATGTGTATTCTCCTTCTACTGATTTAGGTAATGTTGTTAATGCTGCCAACACGTTTATCCCGATGTCTACCTCAGTTTGTACAGTGGACAAAATAGTTGGTAAAACAAATAATTCTGAAACTGAGTCTGATAATATCTTAAAGGTGGGGAAATATCAATTTGCAGTAGAAGTTAGTGATCTTAATTTTTCTAATAAGGCCAAACTGATTGCAACACCATTAGAGGGTGGAACCTCCCAAAAAGTCAACCAAAATGGGTGTTTTAATATAACGGAGTGTGCCATACTCTGTCTGTATGGCCTAGTTCTCCCCCAGGACTTGTGCTCTAATTCGATTAAGCAGCAGATCATGCACCTGTTTAGAGCTGCAACTGGTGCTGATATAGACACGTCTGATATTGTTCAGGCTTGGAGGGATAGAGACCATGCGGGTAGGGATTGCTTCTATATATTTTTTGTTCCACTTCCCATATAGCTAATCAGATGTGGTTAAACAACACTTGTCTGATAGCCCTGGGCTACTCAGTTGATTTTGTTAATAATGAATCTTTAAATTATGTTGGAGCTAAGGAGATGATCAAGCCTAGCCATATAAGTGTTTTTAGATTAAAGTTAGCTTCAAATGATTCCATACTTAAGCTGGAACAAACAATTTACACTTCATTAGCTCACATTTTAAAATTATCAACAACTAATTTTAAAGTTTTGAATGTCCATAGACATGACTCATGGGGCTTATACGGCAGAGTGGATTATGCCTAAAGCTTCCATTTTGGACAATATGGGTTTATATATTTACTGGATAATGAAATCTTAGCTATGCAAAAATCAATTAGGCCATGTAGTGTGTCGGTTGACAAGTCTCCAGTTATTTTGTGTTTATATGGTCTTAGACACTCCAAAAATGAGAGCTTGAGGACTTTGCAAAGCTCAGTGCAGAATAAATTGGAGCAGTTACTGAACTTATCAACTGAGGACTCTACTGCTCTTAAGGCTGTCAGGCAGAGTAATAATCCTAATTGTGATCTTGTATTATTGGAAGTTGCTTATAAGAGTCTCCAATAAAATATTGGAGAATATAACTCTTTTAGATGTGAATGGACTGCATGTTGTATCCTTTGATAGTATTTTTGGGCCGATGGTATGGTCAGACATCCCTTTGGATGTCTCTCCTTATGCTAAACCAGTTGGTAGCCTGCTATATGGTATAACAGTTAAAATAGGTTTCAGATTTTTGCTGAGGAGGGTTGACTAGTTGATCAGGACATTAGAAACTTAGCAACTATTGATCTAATATCCTGGAATATAGCGGGTCTTAGTTCAAAATGGGTGAATACTGAATGGATAGAGTTTATTAGAAACCACAATTTGATTTGTTTACAAGAATCTTGGCATAAGCCAGACCAGGAGCTCTGCTTGAATGGGTATGTAACTTACCATGTTCCCGGCCATAAAATTGCCAAATTTGGAAGACATGCTGTGGGACTGGTTACCTGGATTAAGATAAGTTCCTTTTTATCAGCTGAGATTATCCTGTCCAAGCCCAATTTTCAGGTTTTTGTTATAAAATTTTGTAAGAAGTCCTTTTGTCTGATTAATGCTTATATTTCACCAGTAAGAAGCAAAAATTACAATTCTGAAATATGGACAGCATTAGAGGAAGCAATTCATTTGGTTTGGGCTGGCACAGGCTGTGAACTGCTATTATGTAATGACTTAAGTGCCAGGATTGGTAACTATGATGGGTGTGGGGACTGTAGTGTTCATCTGCTTACACATAAAAATTTTGATAATAAGGGTAGACTTTCTAAGGATTTTGAAAGTTAATAGTTCTGGTCTTAGATTACTGGAGTTACTTTCTTCACATTTTCTAGCACCAATTAATGGTTGAATTATGGGTGATTGTACTAGTGAGTCTATGCTTTACTCAGCCAATGGGCCTTCCACAATTGATTATTTGTTGTGGAATGGAGATATGGATTTTTGGAAATTGTGTAAGGTGACAGCAAGAGCTGAAAGTGATCATTTTCCCTTGGTTCTTTCCTCTTATGTTTGCAGAGTATAATAAACAACGTGTTCCTTTACCAGCTTCTGAGATAAGAAATCAAAATAGAATTAAATGGCAGGTGTCCAAAAGTCCTGATTTTTCAGGTATTATTCATGAATATATCTCATGTTTAGAGATGACCAAAATGGATTTCTCTATAATTGAGGGTGCCTTGGGATTGTTTGATGAAGTAAGAGATCTATTGATGACCAGGACTAATAGTGCTGATATAGCTAAACAAAGGTGGAGATGGTTTGATGGGGATTGCAAGGCTGCTAAGTCTCACTTAAACTATTTAATTAGATGTTGTAGAGCTAAGTCTACTTGTATGAATTATAAGAAATTAAACAGGGCTAGGTACAGTTATAAGAACTTTTTGGAAATTAAAAGAAAACTATTTCAACAGCCTCAGTGGGATAGGATGCTGGAAGTTATCAACCGAAACAACATACAATATTATTGGTTAATGGTGGCTAAAGGCACCAATAATCTTAAGTTTGAGATCAATTCACATATCAGCCTTGATACTTGGGTAAATTATTATAGCAGCAAATTTTTTCAACCAGTGATGAAACATAGCAAGTGGCAAGTTGTTAGCATGACTGAGTTTAAGCTTTTTACAAGATCTGAGGTTTATTTTATTATGGCCTCATTGAAAGGAAAGAAGGCCCCAGGCCCTGACTTTCTTCCTAATTAAGTTTTTCTCATGGCAGTTTCAGATTGGGCATCTATTTTGACATATTATTTTAATTATTGTTGTTTACATTTATGTGTTCCCAATTCTTGGAAGGGGGCTATTATAATATCTATTTATAAAAAAGGTGATAAAGCCGACCTGTCAATGTATCAGTCTATTTCTTTATTGGATGACCTGGGTAAAATGTTTGCGAGATTGGTATTAAATAGATTAATGGAACAACTTAACACTATTGGTGAGATATCTGAATTACAGTCTGGGTTTAGAAGAGGGTTTAGTACAATGGATAATTGTTATACAATAATGTATCTTTATGAGAAGTATATACAAATTAGAAAACAAAAATGTTATCTGTATTTATTGACTTTAGCTCTGTCTTTGACACCTTGGATAGAGCTCTTTTATGGGCATGTTTGGTAGAAAAAGGTTTTTCCCTGGAAATAATTGAATTAATCAGGGAGCTTTATTCTCATACATGGGCTCAAATTAGATTAGGCAGTAATGATCAACTTTCTGCTAAATTTGAAACAAATATTGGGGTAAGGAAGGGTTGCGTTCTTGCTCCTACACTTCTTTGTCTATATATTGGCAAATTATTTAATCAGTTGCAATCGTCTGTTACTGATTCCTCCAAAATTTTGAATCATCAAGTTGCGGCACTTTCATATGTAGATGATTTAGTGTTTTTTTTCTCTTTCAAAATCCGGTTTACTTCAGAAATTAAAAATTTTGACTGATTATGTTGAGGGATTCACATTTAAGATTCATGCTGCAAAGAGTCAAGTTTTGGTGTTTGGCTGTAACTGCAATCATAATACACAGAAGGTGGGGTCTCGAGTCCTTAATACTGTATCTCAATATACATATCTGGGCTTAATGTTATCATGGAATGGTAAATGGTCAAATCATTCCAGGAATTTAAGAATTAGGTTAAAAAAACTGCAGACTCACCTGGATGTTTCAACATAAAGTATGGAGGAAATACAATTAGGCCACTTTTATTGGCAATAAAAGCTAAATAGTATGCCCAGGCTTCATTCAGTAGTGAAATATGGTCTGTTACTAATGATAATTTACTGGAGACTCCCTTAAATAATTTACTGAGATTCAGTTTGGGTCCTAGTAAGTTGGTTCCTGCTTTGATTCTTAGAGCAGAATTGGGTCTGACAAAACTGAGTGCAGTTTATGTAACTAGAAAAGTAAACTACTGGATTAAGTTGTTTCATTATAATTCCAGTCAAATAGCCCACTCGTCATTATTAGAGAAATATTCATGGTTGAAACTAGGGCATGTACAGTCTAATTGGCTTCTGGAAATCTTTCAGATTCTTGAGGCTAATGGTCTAGGTAACTTGAGACTTTATCAGGAGAAGGGTATCAGAATTAGTCTGAATTATCAAAAATATGTTTCAAATAAGATAGCGGCCAGGTGTAATGATCTTGATTTGAAGAACATTTCACTGCTTCATGTCTCACCGTGGCTAAGATTAACGATAGAGCCCATTATCTGCGTCCTTATCTCAATATAATATTAGATTCTAATAGCAGATTGCTGTATACAAAATACAGATTACAAGTTTTTCCAAGTGCAGTACTTACAGCTAGATTTCAAAAGAGTACTGATATTAGTGATAAATTCTGTCCTTGAAGTTTTCTGCAGATTGAAAATTTGTCTCATGTTATTTTCAATTGCTCATGGTATTCTATGTATAGGAATAAGTGGCTAAGGCCAATTTTTGATTCAATCTTGACTAAAGAACAACTGGAATTGTTAAAGAACTTTTTTACTGCAAGTGATGCAATTATTGTAATGGCAGTATCTAAGTTTATTAATGCAATATATAGAGTGAGAACAAGATATGTTAAGATCAGGGTCTCCTGAATCTAATACTGTTTTCAGTTAATGTTTATATACTGTGCCAAAATGATTTTAGAGTTTGCAAGTCAGGTATGGGTCCTTATCTTTGCTGCTGTGTTGGTTTATATACTGTGATGGTTAAAACTGCAGAATTTGTAATATGGATGTCACTGTCAAAAATGTGTATGTTAAAAACATGTTATGACTCATGCTGCTTCTTCAATTTTACTGATTGTCTGTTGTGATATAATGTATGTTGTACTTGATTTTGCAATGGTCCGATGACCGATCAATAAATTCTACTACTACTACTACTACACTTGGAACCTACACAATGGACATGTCCCCCGGGGCAAGCAGTGGACTCACATGGGTACTGGGGCCAGAGGACCCATCTCATGGCAAATCACCAGGCTGAGTAGGAGGAAAAGCAGATGGAAGTGGTGAATGGGGGGTGGTGAAGGTGGTAGTCCATCCATGCCAACAGCAGTTCATGGAGGGCATAAGGGAAGTGTCACGGAAGGGTGGTGGCACACCCTGTGTATGCAGAAGCACCCTCTGTTGAAGTTCAAGCTCCTCATAAACTAGCATCACTGCACACTCTCAGCTGCTGCAGAAATGTTCCTGTACTTGCTGCAGCCTGCTGGCTGCATTTTTTAACCACTGCCGCTGCTCCTAGAACACTCGTTTCTACCACAGTTTGATATGTCACTTCTACATTCTTTTTTGATTACTTAATTTAACCATGGTTGCTACAGTAATTTATCTTGATTGTCCATGACTTTTGCTATTTCCTCAAAGGGTTCTATGTGATTTTAGCAAGTGAAAAATCACGAAGACAATAATAGCGAGCGCACATCGCTGAAAACACCAAATGGCGATGTGCAATACAGTGAGCCACAAAAACAGCAATGGCTCTTTACTTTCTTTGGGGGGCTGATGTACAGATCCTTTTTGTGTGGGGGCTATACCTTCTGCACCCCACAAATAATATAGTCAACTCTGGGGGATGACATTGGAGATGGGGGAAAACTCGGGAGGGGCTACTCCATTGGGGAGACAAGACTGCAGGGGAGAATGTTGGGGGCAACCTGTGGGTGGGGGGGGAAACAAAGTGCAGAGGGTGAACAGAACAGAGGCAAAGAAAACAATCCCCCCAAAAAAATTACAGCAGCACAAAGACAGAAAAAAAACAACAACTCCTCACACCTAGCCCCAAACCTAGGTCCCTGAGCAACACAGGCAGTGACTCTAATCACAGCACCACACAGCTGGCCTGGAAGTAGCCTGACAAGCAAACCCTTATATAGTACACAGTAGACCTATTCTGTTGGAAACAAACTTACTAAATTTAGCATGTGCCATGAAGGGTACATAGCCCTTTTTGAAATCACTATTTTGACTTCACCCAAATTGACTCACCAAAATTCACTTGCTATATTCCCGGGACACCTCCTCAAAGTGTACCAACTCCTAATCACCAGCAGCACCTATACTGCCACCAGTTTCTTTTCTTTTTTTTTTTTTTTTTTTTACACAAACAATACATGACAGGGATTTCAGGAACTAAGGTGAACACTCGAGATGAACAACTGAGGTAATTACAACGATGTTACTGTGTACACAAAAAATGCAAACTTCACTCAATAAACAAAAATGAAATCAATATAGTCAAAACTACAGTGACAAAAATAATTCCATAAAACACACCTAACTATTCTATAGAACTAAAATTACAAACCAAAGAAAGCAGGAAAAAGCAATTTACACAAAACTGACAACAGCACTAGTACTGCTAAGACAGAAAAGGCTGCCTAACCTGCCTTTTTTAGGGCTGCAGTGGGCAAAGCCCTACAGACCTCTTATGACCATTGAGAAAAAGGACTCTACACTCCTTCTAAATGAACAACATGTTGGACTGCGTCACAGTCACCTCTGCATCTGTGAAGCAGTCCACCCATGTTGTCCCTGCCGACTGCAGCACTGAACTATTTCACAGTGCCATCGGTCACGGTGGAACATGACAAACTCTGTCATGTCTACCATGGTCACTGTACTGCACATGCGTTAGGAGTTGTGCATGTGCAGTAGCATGCAGTGGAGTGGGCCATGTTCCACCCTGACTGCCGGCTCTTATTTATTTATTTACCTTTTATATTATGGAAATTCCTCCCACCTGACCCACCCTCTCAGCACCCCCATCCCCCCTAGAAACACAGAAATGACACTGGGGGTGCCCAGTCCCCCAGTGTCATGACTGGGGATCCTCTGTTCTTTTTTACTACCCCACCCCCCCCAGAAACATAGAAATCACACTGGGGGGTGCCCAATCCCCCAGTGTCACAATAGGGATCATCAGTCTTTTTTCTGACACTGGGAGTGCCCAATCCCCCAGTATCACAATCAGGGATTGTCTTCCTTTTTTTTTCACCCGTAAAAACAAATGGTCCATCGATGTCTTCCCCCACATGACTGTGACACTGGGGGTGCCCAAGCCCCAAGTGTCATGATCAGGGAGTGTCAGTCTCTTTTTTTTTTCCACATATAAAAAAACAAATGGTCCATCAATGTCTTTTGCAGCCATTCCTTACCCCCAACCCTCTCACTGAGCATCTACCCCCAACACCCCCCAAGCCCTTACTTACCATCAGGGGTTCAATGCCGTATTCCTCTCTGGACCACAGACACATCTTCACTCTTCAAAGCTGGACCATGATCTGAAGACACAAATATGAAGTTCAATGTATTTCAATGGGGTTTTAAACTTAGTGCCATAACTTGGGCATTTTTACATATTTTGGCCCACATTTTCAACATGCCTTCTTTGGGACCCTACCACATGAATAATGTCACTGTCATAAGGTAGATCTGCCTGGAAAGGTGATGTTGTGGTCCCTGTATGAAAACATCTTTCTGGTAGTTAAATATTTTCTCTGCCCTTGTTCGTGAGGTGGGTCATAAAAAGGCTATGTTGAACATCTGGTGTAAAAATATTGAAAACCAAAAAAGTTAAGAGTATACATTGAGTTTTGTAAATGCAGGCTCAACTTTGGTACTTTTCAATATTTGTACCCCAAATTTACAACATAGTCATATCTTTACAGCACCTCATGATTGTGATGGCTGTCATTTTTCAAATCTTGTTCAAAATGTTTGTTTTTTTTATATCCCAAAAGGTGATTTTATGGTCCCCATGCAAAATCACGTTTTGGGCACCAGCTGAAAATTTTCCCTGCCCTTGTTCATGAGGTGGGGTCATAAGAAGGCTATGTTGAAAATTTTAGTGCAAACATTTAAAAAAAACAACCAGGTTATGAGCACACTTAGAATTTTGTGAATGCAGGCTCATAATTTTGGTAATTTTTAAATATTTTTACCCCAAATTTACAACAAAGCCATATCTTTAGAGCACCTCATGAATGTGACAGACGTCATTTTTCCAATCATGGCCAATATGTTTTTCTACATCCCAAAAGGTGATTTTGCAGTCCCTGCATGAAATCACCTTTCGGGCAGGAGTTGTTAATGAGGTGGGGTCATAAGGAGGCTATGCTGGAAATTTGGTGTAAAATCATTAACAAAGAAAAAAAGTTATGAGCCTATGTTGATTTTTGTAAACACAGGCTCATAAGTTCTGTAATGCTCAATATTTTTACCCCAAATGTTCAACATAGCCATCTCTTTTCAGCATTTCATGAATGTGACAGCTGTCATTTTTCAACTCCTGCCCAAAATGTGTTTTTGCATACCAAAAGTTGATTTCACAGTCTCTGCTCAAAACACCTTTAAGCCAGGAGTTGAACATTTTGTCTGTCCATCTTCATGAGGTAGGGTCATAACATGCCTATGTTGAAAATTTGGTGTAAAAATATTACTAAACACATTTATGAGCCTATGTTAAATCTTGCAAATGTATGCTTATAACTTTGGCAATTTACAATATTTTTACCCCAAATTCCTTAGCTGCAGCCCTATGGGCTGTAGCCAGAGTTTGTCTTTCTGGAAGCTGCAGCAGCTAAGCTCTGCTCCCCCTAACAGTATTGCTTCATTACACAATACAAAAAACAAAATTTCAACTGTAAACTGACCAAATCTCAAAACATACCACAAATAATTGGTGATATAGAGGTGCAAGGCACAGTAAACACTTAATGGAGTGATTTGTTGGAAAAAACTGCCTGTTTATTTTACTTTAAAAAGGTTTTTAGGCACAAAGACACAGAGCACACTTAACACCAACTCTCTCTTCCTCGCACTGCATTGAAGTCAGCATACGCATGGCAGTGCAGCTCACTGCAGCACCAAGTGACCTGCAATCCCAAAGAATCCTTGCAAATTTCACCTTAGAGCCAAAATTCACAGGTGAAGTTCACAAGTTTGCCATCTGTGCAGTTTTCCTTTAAGGTGAAGTAGAATGTCACCTTAAAGGAACATTTTGCGACTTCGGTAAAATTTTCAAATTTCTCCGGTAAGCGAAGTTTTCTAACTTTGCTCACCCGTACTCTGTACATGTTATGCATAACCTCAGTTTTTTTTCCCTTTCTGTTGACTGACTAGTGATACTAACTGGTTTAAGGGGCAGATTCATGGTCCATGGGGAGGATATGAAAAGCACAAGGGACAAAAGGGGAAATCTGAGCCTCTCAGTTTCAGTCTGTCCTGACAGAAGTAGGATTTCATCCATGTGTTGTTTCAAGAAGAGGTGAAGTGAGAGAAATCCAGGTGGTGTGACCTGACTGAGGATACAGCCTAAGAAAGGACTGCATCAGAAACCCAGCTTGAAACAATGTGAGATGGTCCATGAAACTGCTTTCTGCAAAAATACAGCAAGGTGCTGCAAAGAAACATAGAATTTGATGGCAGATAAGGATCACTTGGCCCATCCAGTCTGCCTGTTTCTCCCTACCTACACTATTACATAAGACTGTGGCCAATCTACAGTTTTTCTCCTTCCCCCCTTCCTTTCCACTATGATTCCTCTGTGCTCATCCCATGCATTCTTGAACCCTACCACTGTTTTTGCCCCCACCACCTCCCCTGGAAGGCTGTTCACTTTTACTGTGAAGAAGTAATTTCTCACATCTCTCTCTTGAAGTTACCACCCTCCAGCTTCATACCATGTCCCCTTGTTCTTAAGCACCTTTTTTCTTGAAAAATACTGCCCTCCTGTACCTTATTTATCCCCATGAGGTATTTAAAGATCTCTATCATATCTCTCCACTCCCTCCTCTGTTCCATGGTGTACATATTGAGGTAATTTAGTTTCTCCTCATAGAGATTTTGATACAGGCCCTACACCATTTTAGATGCCTCATCAGGACCACCTCCAGTCTGTATTCAGTATGTCCTTCTGAAGATGTGGTCTTCAGATCTGGACACAATACTCTAGCTGGGGTCTTACCAGCTATCTATACAGAGGGCAACACCACCTCCCTCTTTCTGCTGATGATACTCCTCCCTATGCACCCCAGCATCCCACTTGCCCTCCCTACTGCCTTGTCACACTGCCTGGCCACCTTTAGGTCATCCAATATGATTACCTCCAGGTCTCTTTTCTGCATGGTGGTTCTCAATACCACTCCATCCATTTTGTACCCTGCCTCTGGGTTTCTGTGGCCTAAGTGCATTATTTTGCACTTTTTCACATTGAAACCCAGCTGCCATACCCTTAACCACTCCTTGAGTTTTCTTGGGTCTCTACTTATTCTTTTGACTCCTACTGGAATGTCCACCCTATTGCCGATTTTGGTGTCATCCGTAAAGAGGAAGACCTTCCCATACAGCTCCTCTGCAATGTCACTTATAAAGACATTTTTAAGCAAGATGTCTGGTTCCAGCACTGATCCCTGAGGCACCCCACTGGTATCAATCTCTTCCTTGGAGTTAACTCCATTTACCACTACCCTCTGTTGATTATCCCCAAACCAATTTTTTTATCCAGTTTACCACCTTTGGATCCACTCCTAAGCTACCCAGTTTGCTTACTAGACTCCTGTGTAGAACGGTGTTAAACACATTACTAAACTCTGGGTAGTCTGCTGCCATCGCTGTACTCTGATCTAGTTCCTTGGTCACCTAGTCAAAAAAATCTATCAGATTCATTTGAAGTGACTGCCCCTAGTGAAACCACACTGACTTTGATCTTGTAATCCACTGGATTTAAAATATTCCACGGTCTTTTCCTACTGAGAACTTTGTTTTGTTTGTAACCCTTTATTTTTGTTATGATTATCCTGACATGTATGAAAATAAAACATACTGAGATGTGTTGCACCTGAATACTTGTGCCTGTGTTTCCTTCTACACCCTCACCCCATGACAATCCCCCAGTCCCAGGCAACAGTGATGTATCTTTAGTAATAATAAATTACCATATCAGAGCTAATAGCGCAATAGTGGCTTCAGCCTTTCCCAGCTGCTCTCCTGTTCCTCTCAGATCTCCACATGGAGGCAAGGATGCCCACAGCCAGCCAGCACTGAAACCCTCCATTGCTTAGAGTCAAAAGTACAATTTAAGAACTAGTACTGCCATTGGCTTTCCATCTGCTGTACAGTTTCAGTGAATATTCTTCTCCTCCCAACTCCAATACCCATGGCTGGAGCCACCTAAACCAGTAACAAGATGGCAAGGGAAATAACCATGTGAAATGAGATGGGGTCGGGGTCGAGGGGAGCAATGGTGTCTTGACCGTGTGATGCTATTTTGAGCAGACTCGATAGATCTTTTGGCCTACTTTGCTGGCATCTTAGTATTTTTGTATGTATGTTAGACCTCCCTAACAAATCTCCAGCCAGGTACAGATATGGCTTGTAAACAGCAACACAGCTGCAAAACGTGAACTCAGTCCCAGCACCTGCCAGCAGAATCCACTGATAAAAACAACTGTGGAGCACAGAAACAGGGTTGAAAAAGGTATACACAAGGGCCCAGGTATTCAAAAGGGTTGCGCCATGCGCAATAGGGTTGCACCTGTGCAAGTCCAAAATTGCGCCATTCTGCGATATTCAGCAGGAGGCAGTTGCGCCACTGAAAACATGCTGAGCAACAGCACAATGCAAATAAATGCATGCTGAACTGGAGGGTGAGGAACCATGCATAAACTGCACAGCCCGATATTCAGCCGGGCTGTGCAGAGTTGTGCAGGCGCAACCTCCAACCTGCGCTTGCACAACTTTGAGCCCAAAAAAAAAGGAGTAAGTCGAGGGCCACCCACAGGTGAACTGCAGCATTGCAGGGTGCAACACAGCAGCTGCCACCTGTGGCTGGCCCTCAACCTACTCCCTGTGCCCCCCCTGCAGCTCGATCATGGGCAAAAGTGTAAAAATTCCCCCCACACCCCTGACTGACCCGATCGCAGGCAAAAGCAGAAAAGTCCCCCCCTCCCGACTGGCCCGATTGCGGGCATAAGCTTAAATCACCCCCACCAGCCCAATCGCGGCAGCAAAGTGTCCCCCCACAAAAGTATCCCTGGTGGTCCAGTGGAAGCCCGATCGCAGGCTGAAGAATTGTAACAACCCCGGAGCGTATCCCTGGTGGTCAGTGGACACGATAAGCCCGATTGCGGGCTGAAGATGTAACAACACCCCGAGCGTATCCCTGGTGGTCCAGTGGACCGATAAGCCCGATCGCGGGCTGCATAATGTCAAAACCCCAGCCCTCAAGACCATATCCCTGGTGATCTGGTGTCCGCCTACCCACCCACCCACAAAGTCCCACCACCCGCTCCCCCACAGCCAGCGGACCGGCATCACCTACCTGCCACCCGCCACCCACGAATGACTGCCCGGTAGAGTCTGCGCCCTGGTGCAGAGCAAGAGCCAATGGGTGTGCAGCCACCATCTAAGGCAGTCCAGATATGTGAAATGAATTCATTCATTCACCATATCTGGACCGCCTTAGAGTGCTGCACGCCCATTGGCCTTGCTCTACACCACCGGGCGGCAGGCCCCACCGGCAGTCAGCCGTGGGCGGCGGGCGGCAGGTGGGATGCTGCAGCCAGCTGGCTGCGGGGGAGCGGGTGGTGGGGGCTCGTGAGTGGGTGGGGTGGGGGACACTAGATCACCAGGGATATGGTCTTGGGGGCGGGGTTTCAACACATTATGCAGTCCGCGATCGGGCTTAGCGGTCAACTGACCACCAGGGATACATTCGGGGTTGTTACAATTCTTCAGCCTGCGATCGGGCTTAGCGGTCCACTGGACCACCAGGGATATGTTCTGGGGACACTTTGCTGCCCACGATCAGGCTGGTGGGGGTTATTTAGGCTGTTGCCCGCAATCGGCCACTCAGGGAGGGGATTTGATGCTTTGCATGCGATCGGGCCAGTCGGTGGGTGGGGATTTTATACACATTTGCCCACGATCGGGCTGTAGCGCCGGTCCCGGTGGCTGCTGCTCTGGCAGGGCGCCAGGCACAAGTCCTCGGAGATCGGCGCACCTGCATGCTAATGGCATGCAAATGGGAATATAAACAGATGCAAATGCCCCCCCCGTGCCTTACAAGAATTATGGCCCCATTTGCACGTCACCTTTTGAATATCGGAAATTTGCGCATGGCACAATGGTACTTGCGCCACCGCAAGTTGAATGCTCCACTCTGATCACTTGCGGTGGCGCAAGTTCCACTGCGCCATGCACAGTGGCTGTGGCCGGGGGGTGATATTCAAAGGAGTTGCTCAATAGCGCTACTACTTTGAATATCGCTCCAGCCACACCCCTGCTCAACTATTTTGTGCAGCGCAAGGGCTTGCTCCACAAAATAGCGCAGTTTGAATATCCGGCCCAAAAGGTATAAGCTAATTTGACTTTGCTAACTGCCTATTTTGTTTCAAAACTAAACTGTTTAAGCAACAAATTGAGTTTATCAGGCAGAGCAGCTCAATACCATCTCAGACTACAGTTAAAAATATTGTAAGAGTAATCCTGGACAGATCTTATTTTAAAATCCTGCCCTAAGCATCTGACCTAATGTTCTGTACAGAGAGAAATGCATGCATATCTGGGAGTCAGGGAATACTTTAGTTTGCTTGCACAATTGGCACTAAAAACAGCCTTAATAGTTTTATGGATTGTTTAACTAAGTGGAAATTGTGATAAGATACAATGTCAGAGCATATTTCACACAAGAGGACAATAGGAAAATATTGATTACTGTGACTATCACAGATGTCCTTGGCTATCAATGATGTGTAAGGTACTCAGTAATATATTCCCACATTATACCTCATGGTGAATGGTAATTACTCTGAAAAGTACTGTACTGTAGTTTACAGCATTATTATTGTTCAGTGCTGATGTCAGCCCTGGCCAATAATAAAAAATAACATAAAAACCAAATCTTTTTTTTTTTTTTTTATTTTCTTTTGGGAATGCCATGTACACGATCACAGTGCACCTTTATAAAGTCATGCAGCTCAAATTACATCAGTAGCATTTTCTGAATCCAGGTACTGTTACGTTGTTGGAGTTGCCACACTTTTTTTTCCAGTTTTTACATTACAATAAAAACAACCAACTTCAAACTGAACATCTGGCATGGTTACTGAATATTTTACAGTCTTTGGGCCCGATTCTAGAAGGGTGGCACAAGTTGCCACCGAACGCAACTTGCGCCACCCGCAACTGCGACATTGACCCTGTGCCATATTTTAGAAGTGGCAGGGTCTCCACAGCAAAGTTCTGTGATTTGCGACATGCAGCTAGGAACACTGCACAGAGGGCATACCTGGCCAGCATGTCGCAACCCACAGCCGCAGGTCACAAGTGCACCCCCTGCCCAACAAGACACAAGAACTGCCCCTCAGGGCTGCCCACACCCCCTGCCCCCCCAAGCCTCCAGCAATAGCCCCATAGGGCTGGCCACACCAACTGGCCCCCAAACCCCCCAGCAATTGCCCTGCAGGGCTGGCCACACCACCTGGCCCCGAAACCGCTGGTCGTGCCCTGCAGGCTGGCCACCAGACTGACCCGCCATGCCTATGTTACATGCCCCTGAGCGCACCCACCCACAGCCCCAAATCTCCCTTTGTAGAAGCGCACCCAGGGCGGTGCTGAACATCCTCCACTTGTGTCCCGACCTCAAGTCGCTGATCATCAAATGTGGCAATAGCCTGATAAGTTTCCTGGTAGTCTAGTGGTTTTCATTCAGTCATGCAGTCACTTAGCATTTCACTTCATCTCCAGTTAGCGACTGAGTTATTATTTCTTCTCTCCATGGCCAGCTACTGACTTGAGTGCTGTTGGAGTGCTCCTGTAAGCACTCCTACAGCACTCAGTTGGTGGCTGGGCCATGGAGGTGAGAGGTGGGCTGAGCCAGTTGCTAGCTGGGGATGGTGGGGTGCTGGGTGGGCTGGCACGGCTGGGTGGGGGGCCACTAGACTACCAGGGCTTATTTGCCACATTTGCGGCCAGCGACTCAGGGGTCAGGGCACAGGTGGGGGGATGACAGTTCTGCCCTGTGAGGCATCTTACAATGGGGGATTCAGAGGGTCTGGGGGTGTGGGCAGTCCTGCGGGGCATGTAACATAGGCATGTGGGGGCAGTTGGTGTGGGCAGCCTTGCATGGCCATTACTGTATGGGGAGGGGCTGTACAGTATGGGAATCAGACAGGATTGTGCTGTGATGCCCAGTGGGACAGCAACAGGGGTGGTCTGGGCATGGGTGGGCATATGGACCGGGTTCTACAGGACCCTCGGAGGACGGATGTAAGTTACACCAGCTAAATGTAGGTATAACTTACATTGCCGGTTCTCCTCTGGGGGTTCTTGTAGAATCCTGACATTGGGGACTTTGTTGCTGCCCTTCTGGAATGTGGTGCAACTACTGCCGTAAACCCCCTAGTGCCATGTCGCAGGGGGTTTATGGTGCAACTGCCAGCGTAACAGCTGTTCAGCGCATGTGGCCTTGACACAGGCTACTTTGTAGAATAGTGCAAGTCACAAATGCTGGCGTAAGTTGCTACTTTCGCCATTCTACTTGGCTCAAGTGCTGTTACATTAGGTGTAACCTTTCTAGAATCAGGGCCCTTGTGTTCTCCCTTTGAGGGTGATATGGTGGTCTGTTGGCAGAGGAGGGATAAACCCACACCCCTCATTGGTTCAGGTATGACCCTCAAGCACCCACATCCTTTTTCTACTTTGGGGCACCTATCGTCTTGACTCCTGGGGTTATATTGGGGGGGGTTAGGGAGATGAACAACCATATTAATGGGCTGTTCTGTCTTGGTTCACTTTCATCTGTACTTCTCTTTATTCTTTTTCCCCTATCATTTTCCTTTTGAGACAGTTCCCATCTGGTCCACCTCTATACATAAAGGTATGCTTCTAGCCTGTGTTAGACCCGAAAGATAAGTCTTGCCATCTCAGCAATTTCTGCTACAGCGAATTTGCCAATCCTGTTATTGTGGCAGATCAGACTGTAACCACCTTCTTGTGATGACTTTTGTTGCTATTGCCACACAAATATACCAAATGTACTTAACAGAAAAGTCCTTTATTGCATGTGTTTTTAAACCTGGTAACAAATTTGGAAACTGAAATTGCTCCACTAGCAACAGCAGCTTCTGTATTCCCCCCACATCTCTTCCCAATACTTGAGCAATTTCTCCCAGGGCCAAAATATATATGTGTGTGTGTGTGTATTTGTGAGCCACGGACCTCCCACAGCTCCTTCTGCAATTCACTGTTGTGTTATTCCACTTTACAGTCCTGGTGGGTGTAAGAAAATACATACTTTTAATTTTCCACATAAATTCATGCCACCTTTGGCAGGATGAGGTCTTAAATCAGGCTTCTGATATGTGGCTTCACTGTTTATTTGTCAAATCAGATTCACTTTCTCTCTGCCAAGTCATCGGTATGTGTTTCACAGCTATACCTCTATCCTGCCATAGCAACTGATATACTGTACATAGTAACAGAGTAACATAGTATTTGATGGCAGATAAGGACCATTAGGCCCACCCAGTCTGCCGGTATTCTCTGCCTGCATTAGTGGTCGCTGACCCTACTTGGTCATTGGATTTAGTCTTTCCTACCTGCCTCTAGAGTTCCCTTATGCCTATCCCATGCATGTCTGAATCCCCCACTGTGCTAGCTCCCACTACTTCCAGAGGTAGGCTATTCCATGCATCTACCACTCTTTCTGTGAAGAAACAGTTCCTCACATTCCCCTTTATGCTGCCTCCCTCCAATCTCATATCATGCCCCCTCAACCTTGTACACCTCTTATACTGAAAAATGTCACCCACTTGCACTTTGTTTATGTTCTTAAAACACTTGAAGTTTGCTATCATATCTCTCTGTTCCCACCTCTCTTACAGTGTATACACAGTATTGACTTATATTAATCTCTACTCATTTGTCTCCTGGTGCAAGCCCTGCACCATCTTTGTTGCCCATCTGTCAACCGCCTCCACCCTGTCTATGTCCTTACAAAGATGCGGCCTCCAGAACTGCATACCATACTCTAAATGAGGCCTTTCCAGCATTTTGTACGTGGCATCACCACCTCTCTTCTTCTGCTAGTGAGACCCCTTCCTATGCACCTCATCATGCTACTGGCCCTCCTCACAGCCTTGGTACATTGTTTGGACACCTTTAGGTCATCTGTAATGATTATTCCTAAATCCCTTTCTTCACTGGTAACCGTTAGCAACTCTCCCCTCTTCCTGTAACTCTCCGCAGTGTTTCTGCACCCCAAGTGCATGATTTTGCACTTCTTTGCATTAAGTTTTTATTGCCATACATTGGACCAGTTTTTCAGCTTTCCTAGGTTCCTCCTCATTTTCTCGACCCCCCCCCCCGAGTGTCTACCCTTTTGCAGAACTTGTTGTTATTTGCAAATAGGCAAACCTTCCTCTCCAGCACTTCAGCAATGCCACTAATGTAGCCATTAAAAATGACTGGCACCAGGACTGATCCGTGAGGTACCCCACTGGTCACCCCCTTTTCCTCGGATTGGATCCCATTAACCACCATCCTCTGCTTTCTGTCCCCCAGCCAATTTCTAACCCAGTTCTCTACTTTGTGGCCCACCCCCAGGCTACTCAACTTGTCAGCCATTGTTCCATGTAGAACGGTGTTGAAGGCCTTGATGAAATTGAAATAGGCGATATCCACCACTCCTCGATCCACCTTCTTTGCCATCTAATTAAGAAAGGATTTCAGATTTGTACCAGATGTGTATGAGATATAGTACTGCTATCACTCCTCTTTGCAGTATTTAGACCATGATAACAAATGAGGTCCATTCTTGTCTTGTCCCTCCATCTGGCTGTCCAAGCACATTTTCCATCCAGTAAAATCGCTAAGCTGAAATATTTAAATCTGTCATGAACCTCCTAGCCAAAGTCTGTCATATATTTCACAAATATTTTTACAATAGTGCTGTCAGCAATCTGTTCTGGAAACCTAATGCCTACTCGAACCTGCCTTGTATACCAGGGATCTACTCTACTGGGGTGAAACGTATCATCTCAAGATATCCAATGAAATTTCCTTAAGTGTTTCTGTACCCTAGGATGTTTTATGGATCTATCACATGCTATAATATGATCTCATTCTAACTTCCACTGCCTCATATTACTCAGTAAACAAATAAATAATTACTGATGCATACCTATCTGAGTTAGCATTACCCCAGGTAACTGAAGAACAAAATTATGGTTTGTGTTCCCTAATCTCAAATAAGGACATAATAGTGGAGATTATAAGAAGTAAAATGGAAATGTCCAGGCCTCCTGCTCCTTGTGCTCCAGTGACAAGTGCACTTTCTTCCTACCCACACACACTCCACAGCTGGAAAATCTGCTTTCTCATACTATCTCCCCTCCCTCTGGAATCAACTACCATCCTCCATCCATCTCTCACACTCCCTTCGAAGCCAATTAAAACTTTTCCCTACTTTCCCTTGCTCTTGCCTACCTTCTTCCCAAACCCTTCCTTACCTTTCCTGACCCCACCTATGAGCACTGGTGCAACATCCCATCATCTGGGTTCCTTAGTACTTTTGATTTTATATTATTTGCACACTTTTTTATTCTAGAGTATAAGAGCATAAAGAGCAGTGACCATCTCTTAAAATCTTCTTTTAAAGTGTTTAGGAGGAGTAGATAATTATCTTGGTACAGGGGTTTGTTATCTGCCCTCAAGTATATTTCCAAATATTTACATTTTGTAAATGTCATTTAATGGGGAGTGGTTGTTTGATGGCCTGAGATAGAGAATAATTAATTATTAGAACTTCTATTTATGTGGCATTTACAGTATATCTGGAATATTGATTACATTCTTTCACTACCTCCATCACCTACTGCAGGGACTCTTCGGACTCATTAAGCCGAGTAAGATGTCATCCACATATAGAGCTATCTTGTGCTCCGTGCGGATTACTGTGACCCCTTGTGTATCTTGCTGGAGCCTAATCTTTTGTACCAGTTGTTCAATATATAGGGCAAATAATACTGGGCATAGGGGGAAGCCCTATCTTGGCTTTCTTCCTAGCTTGAACCTGAACAGAGGTGCCCATTGGCCCTTATATATGCTATACAGTATATATAGGGATCGGATGGATCTCATGAAGGTTGGGGAGAAGCCAGACCCAGCAAGGACCCTATATAAATAATTCCAGTCTACCTGGTCAAATGCTTTTTCAGCATCCGTACTAATCACTACTGCTTCCTGTTTCCCTCTATTCAGATGATCTATTATATGTAGGGTCCTTCTTATATTGTGCTGCGCCTAAGGCCCAGTGATAAAGCCTGTCTGGTCCTGGTTCACCAGCCCTGGGACAATATGTTCCAGCCATTGTATTAGAATTGCCATTAGGTATTCATAGTCAACATTTATTATGGAGATGGCACACTAGGATGGGCACAGGACAGCATCTTTTCCAAGCCTGGGGATCACTGACATGACTGCATAATTGCAAGATGGTACCAGTTTGCTCCTTCTCCAAAGCTGCTCTGTATGCTCTCTTCAATAATAGGATGAGGTCCCCATTAAATTTCTTATACAGTTCTGAAGGGGAACGATCAGAGCCTGGACATTTCCCTGTGTTACTTCTCACACTCTCCATCATTATTTCCTCATCTGAGATTAGGGAACAAAAAGCCTCATTTTGTTTCTCAGTCACCTGGGGCAATGCTAACTCAGATGGGTAAGTATCATTTTCCATGGGTGTTTTCCCCTCTCTTCCTTTGTATAGGGATTCATAATATGCCTGAAATGCAATGGCCACCTCTGTTATGCCCGTTATCTGTTGTCCTGATCCCTGGGGCAAAATTGTTATGTGTGCCCTAACCCCCTGCATTTGTAGCCATATGGCTAACAGTTTTAATACCTCTGGGCCTCCCTCATAATATTTCTGCCTTAAATACTTCAGAATTTGCTCTACTTTGTAATTCAGTATCTGATTTAGTTTCCCCTTTAAGTCTCTGAGTTCTGTCCCCCTGCTCCTGTCTAATTTAATCTGTTGGAGTCCTTCCATTTCCATTATTTTAGATTCCAAATGCTTCTGCTTGCTTTCCAATGCCCTTTTCTGTCCCCCTGCTATGGCTATCAGCTTACCCAGAGAATAGCCTTTATTGTGTCCCATAATATCCCTGCAGCTACTTCTTGATTGTATTGTCTTGCACTGCCTCATGGATTATCTGCAGGATCTGCTCCTGTACCTCCAAGGACTGAATCTTAATAAAATCTGTAATGTTCAGTTACTGCATCACGCTACAAATGGCTGTCATAATTCTGTTTTACTCTTCTACCACTAGCACCACCACCAGCAGATCTTACTTATCGGCACAGTGTACATACCCATTTGCACACAATCTCTGTATTCACTTGTAATTTCTTATCAACAAAAAAAAAAAAAAAATTCTGATTCTGTGAACTTTTTCTGTTAATCAGCAGTGGTTAAGCTAAATGAGAAAAATGTTTATGTGAGTCACCAATAATTTCTTTGGTAATGCTTGCGACTTATGCTTACATCTTTCTAACCTACCTGAACCGATGCTCATTAATACTGTTGAAAAAGCAAACAGAATCAGCATTATTGCTTTTTATATATACAAAGGTACACGGCAACAAGGAGGGTTCTGTGCAACTGGGTGGGTACACTGGGCAGATAAGTAAACATGCCATCTAGGTGAGATAAGCTACAAAAGGTACATGGGGTGGGAGTGGGGAAGGGGGAGATGAAAACTGGATAAAAAATGGCCATTTCCAGCCTTTTCTCACACACAAAATGTGTTGGAACAAACCAACTGTACTCATCAGTGCATAAATAATCATATAAAGCTATTGTGGGGTTTTTGTGGCAAATATTAACCACTCAGTTGAATATCACCAGAACCACTTGATAACTTTACACCCTTAATTATTTATGCAGTGGACCACCCAAGACCCTCAGGGCCCACATTTCCCCACCTCCCAAGGGGGATGACCTGGGTTATCTAAAGATATACTACACTGGGTACACTGGCCAGATGTGTTGCAGTGCCTCCATCTAGGGTGGCAATATGGGGTACCTAGATGCTGACTCACAAGCTCTTATCCCCCAGGAAACAGTGCATAAACTGCCCACACAGTACCCACCCTCCAAAACACATGACACAATAATGCAGTGATGATCCCCCAACCATAAAATGCAATGCAAACAAATAATTTAAAAGGGAGAGTATGAAAGAACAATGTGACAGCAAGACAAAATGGGAATGGGGTAGAAGTAACTCTGTAGTCTATGCAGTAAAAGGCTAATACTGTATGCTGGCAATAAAACAGTTCAACACCTTGCTCCACAGAATCTACGCACTCCCAGTAGTCCTCAAACCCCCAATGCAGGTGCACCTGACTTACAGTAAGTCCCCCAAAGGCCATGAATGAGAGATCTCTCTTTTTTTGTTACAATGGGTACCACACTGGGAATGCTGCTGTTGCTAGAATGTAAGAAATTAAAAGAAAACAAGGTGCTGTATCAGTGTGTGGTCTGAAAACAAAAAAAAAATAAAAACAATAGTAATATTTAATGCATGCTGAAAATAGAAAATAGAGTTAAAATCGACACTTTGACCATAAGTCTTCTTCAGGAAATACAGTATCTAAAAGAGAAAAAGCAAAGTTAGTGGAGAGGTAAGGGGAAATAAGGGATATATATATATATAACACACACATATATATATATACACATACATACACACACACACATATATATGTAAATATACATACTGTATATATATACTATATATATATATATATATATATATATATATATTATATTTATTGCAAAAAACTTTGTTAATGCATCAATTAGGGTTAAAGCATCAAAAGCAGGGAAATGTGGAGTTATGGTTTCCAGTCCTAACACCCCACCCCCACCCTGCACAGATGAAGAGGGATCGGGGGGTGGCATTGGGATCTCCAGTCCTAATGCTCAGCACATTCCGTTAGAAAATAAGCTGGACAGCCACAGCATAGGAGAATGGAGTGAGCATTAGGGATGGAGATGCCAGTTCCACCCTAGATCCATCTTCATCTATGCAGGGTGGGTTGTTAGGGTTGGTAACCCTAATACCACATTTCCCTTCTTTTGATGCTTTAACCCTAACTGATGCATTAACAAAGATTTTTGCAATTTATTTCCTTACTTTTTTAGGTAGTATAAGAGTATCTTTATTTAACTGTGGGAGTGCAGGGTCCACAGATGTGCATATGCATATGTATCTAGCTATGGAAATGTGGGGGCCTTTGGCCTCTGCACTTCCATGCATCAAGTTACAAGCAAGCATAGTGAAATTGCAACAAATAGTCATAACTGATCATTTTAAATAATTTTCACCCCAAATGTTCAACATAACTTTCTTATCACCTCACCGGATGTTCCCAGTATAGTAAACTTTCAAATCCCCATCAAAATATAATTCAGCACAACTGTAATGCCATTCTGCACCATAGGTGTGGAAAAAATATGTTGGCAGGATTTGAAAAAGTACAGCTGTACTGTTCATGAGGTGGTGTGAAAAAATGGCAACATTGAATATCTGGAGCAAAAATATGACAAATTGCCAAAGTTATGCACGTGCGTAGAGCAATTCAAACAACCATGCGTAACTCATGCGTTTTTAGGTATTTTTGCACCAGTTTTCAACATGGCCTTTTTGGGACCCCACCTCATGAACACTGGCACTGTCATTTTGTTACTGGGTCCCAAAAGGTGATTTTGTGCAGCAACCATGCCATTCCACACCACTACTGTGTAAACACATTTTGAGCAGGATGTGAGAAATGACAGCTATACTGTTCATGAGGCAGTGTGAAAAAATGGCTATATTGAAAATTTGGAGCTAAAATATTACCAATTGCCAGAGTTATACTCATACATAGCAAAATTTCAATGACTGCAAGTAACTCGGGTGTTTTTGGGGATTTTTGGCACTAAATTTTCAGCATGGGCTTTTTGAGACCCCTTCTCATGAATACTGGCACTGTCATTTTGTTAATCAGTCCTGAAAGGTGATTCCATGCAGTAACCGGGAAATCACCTTTTGAGACAGATTAACAAGATGACAGTGACAGTGACAGTGTTCATGAGGTGGGGTCCTAAAAAAAGCTATGTTGAAAATTTGGTGCAAAAATTCAAAAAAATGGCTGAGATATCAACATAAGTTCAAAAGGCCATTGGCAGCCATTATATGGTGCTTACCTTGATTCTTCAGTTCGCGGTTTGGCTTTGAAGACTGCAGATGTGTCCCAGTCCACAGGAGATCACAGCCTAAGACCTCTGGAGGTAAGTATAGGGTAAGGGGGTGCGGGGAGGTGGGGAGGTGGGTGCACAGAGGCAGAGTTGGGATGGGGAGAGTGCAGGGGAGATGATGAGGGACAGTTTTTTTTTTTCAGGGAAACAAAAAAAGACATTGGGAACCGTTTTACTTTTTTGCAGGAACATTTAAACATATTCCAGAACACTGGGGGAAGACTCCAAAACTGGGGACACTGGAAGTGGTTTACCCAGTGTAACACACTGTTGTGGGGGATGGGTTGCAGTGACTGCCAACTTGGGCATTGGGCACCCCGATGTTGACATAAGCACAGTAAGGGGGTGTAGGACATAACTGGAGACACAGGGAGTGGGCAACCCAGAGCCCTGCACTGTCAGAGGGCTACTGCTGACATGGGGAATGGGCCCCCCATGTCAGCACAATATTAAAATACATACTGCGGGGGCCAGGGGGTTATCTGACACTGGGGATGGGCATCCCAGTATTGGAATATATGATTAATAAAATAAAAAAACAAGGGGAGGGGCGATCAGAGGGTGGGGTGCCACTAGACACCAGGGAATTGATTGGGGACAGTGATTGGGGAGTGAGGGGTTAAACTAGACACCAGGGAAAACGGTTCTGAAGGCTCCTCTCACTAAACTGGGCACCCGGCATTTCGGGTGCCCAGAAAAGGCATTTCTGGCAGTTATTTAAAAAAAAAAAAGGTCAGAATCTAGCTAAACAGGTCCGTTTAGCTAGGTTCTGGTGTTTATTATTCAAATGACAACAGTTTTATGTATTTTACACACTTTTTAGTTGCTTAAAGGAAAAAATAAGATGGTAGCTCATGATCAAGGATTTTTTTCTCACAAAGAGGGACTCCAAATCTCATGAAGCAGGAATACTCTCCTGAGATTCAATCCTTTTGTTTCTGAGATGAAATCCTCCTTCGCAAAAAAGACCTCTATCCTAGAAATGGAATGTTCAGCAAAGTCCCATAGGATATAACAGAAATTAAGAAACCTAATAACTTTGCAACCAATTAATATTATTGCACAAACTTTCCAGTGTCTATTCTTCTACCAAGGTTCTTTATACCCTGCAAATATCATTCAGAAATTTTACACCATTTGGCTGCAAGGCGATGAGGAAGAAACTGAAAAAATTGGTGTTTTTCTTTACTTTTTTTCACTATCCAGATCTCTTAATTCACACATCTGACCAGAACGAAAATCAAGAGATCTACCCCACAGGTCAGTGCACTCCAAATTTTGTGCAAATCCATTGATCAGTTGCAAAGTTAACAAAGTACAAAATTTCTGGTTTAACTGCTCAACCCTAACTATAGAGGCACTATTGCGCCCAACGACAGGGTGTGCAGTTATTGGGGATTAGTCATCACCCCAGGTGCATTGTGAGGCATGAGGCTGCAGGCCGCGTGTCCTCACAGTGCCTGGGGTGTTGATTAATCCCCAATAACCACACACCCTGGAGTGGGTTATTGCGCTTATAATTTGGGGTACAACAGAGTTTGAAAAAATATGATGAAAGCATGATTAATTTACAAAAATATAGGAACTTCTTTATGTGTTCTGCCACCACCACAAGTACTGCTGTACTGAACTGTTTCCACGAGCAGAACATGCACTGCTGAGATTTGTGCACTAAACTCAAGATGCACATCTAATCACTGAAAACACAACATAACTTAATGACCATGTGCAGAAGAATCCATTTACCATTACAGCTCAGTACAGCTATCTCTTTCTCTGCTGCTGTTCTGTTCTGATCTTGAGTGACAGGAATCTCCATGCTGCAGAAAGCAAAATTTGCTGTGTGTGCATGAGATGGCACACGCTGCGGTTACCAAGTATGGCCAGAACGGAATGGGAAAAGTGGTACAGACACACAGACATGCACAGTTCATTGCCGCACAGCTGAGATGATAGTTTCTGTGTGTCTATGTTGCTCTGCTTGTGAATGTGATCTTGCTGTCCCATGCATTGGGGACTGGAGATAGTAGACTGATGGAGACCCAAACAGACAGTATTACAACCTCACTCTTGTCATGGTACAGGAGCCCAGTTCCCAGGAATGCACACTCAGTCAATGGCCAGCAAATGCTGACAGTGGGGCACAGCTGAAGAGACAGGAGCTGCAAAACTGAGTAATACAGATAGACAGGACAGTGGGCTACTTTGCTGCTTGCCCTGTGACTGTGTCTCTTATTCAGTCTCTCTGTCTCCCGCTGTCACAGGATGCCTCGTTCAACAAAGCACGGTGCAGCTGACAGTGGGATTCAGTGTGTGGCATGGTAGCCTGACATCCACGGAGTGGGTAGCCATGGAATGCACATTCTCAGACACTGAGGACTCACTGAGTCTCTCTCTCTCTCTCTCTCTATGCCTCTCTGGGTTTCACTAGCTATAAGGTTCGGTTTATGCTGCTGGTGCTGCAATCATCCTGCTGGGGGGTGGCTGCCATTTGGTCTACTGCTCGCTCTCTCCTTTCATTATATGGTTCCCTCACTACTGGGGTGGGTGTGTGGGAAGCCATGGAATATAGTGATGGCTTGGTTCACACAGATACACAGGGTGGATGGGTGGGAATCCACAGACTACCCAACGCTTGCTTACTGAGAAAAAAACAGCTATCTGTACTAAATATTTTGCCATGGCATAAGAAGATCCGGAGGGCTCAGTGCTCATTAATTACTTTTCAGGGACTGATCACTACTTGTTGTGCATGTATGGAGAATTAACGCGTAGTCACATAATCGCCCTGCACCATTCGCTTCTCTCCTTGCTTCTACCCCATGTTATAAATATTATATGTATTAGTTGCAAAAACATCATTAATGCATCAGTTCGGGTGAATACCATAACAACTAAAGCAGGGAAATGAGGTGTTAGGGTTTCTAACCCTAACGCCCCACCCACAGGGTTCCCACCCCTACCACCCCTAACCATCCCCCCACCTTCCACACACTAACAGGCATAGGGGTGTGCCATAGGGTCATCAGGCCTAACTCTCACCCCATTCCATGTGTAAAGAAGCTTACATGCTACAGTATAGGACTGTAGAGGCAAATGAAGTTTTTGCAACTAATTTCCTTACTTTTTGATGTAGCATAATAGTATCCTCATTTTACTGTGGGAGCACAGGGTCTGAACTTATCCAGATAGTATAACAGTATCCATATGTTATGGTGGTAATGCAGGGTCCTTTGGAGCCTGCACTCCCATCCCTCCATCCAGTTAGGTCAACAGTGACCATATGTCACGGTGGGAGCACAGGCTCCTTTGGACCCTGCATTCCCATCCCTCCATCCAGATAGTACAACAGCATCCATACGTCATGGTGGGAGTGCAGGGTGCTTCAGACTCTGTGCTCCCATCCCTCCATTGAGATAGTATAACAGTATCCTTATTTCGCAGTGGGAGCTCCCGTTTTCTTTTTTCACAGATGCACATATGTATGTAGCTGTAGAAACACAGGGGTCTCTGGCCCCTGTGCTTCCACACATTAAGTTATGAACAGGCATAGCAAAATAGCAACAAATAGTCATAACTGTGCCATCTTAAATAATTTCACCCCAAATGTACAACATAACCCTCTAATCACCTCACCGTATGTACCCAGTACAGAAAACTTTCAAATCCCTGTGGAAATGTAATTCCGTGCAACTGTAATGCCGTTTTGTGCCACAGGTGGGGAAAAACAATTTTGGCAGGATTTGAAAAATTACAGCTGTACTATTCATGAGGTGATGTGGAAAAATGGTAATGTTAAAAATCTGGAGTAAAAATATGAAAAATTGTTGAAGTTATGAGCATGCATAGAAAGTGTGCAACACACACTTGTAACGTGGTCTTTTTACGTTTGCTTGCCCGCATGCGCAAGGAACGTCTTGGGAGAATGGGACACTTTAGAGGTGTGCCTGTCCTGTGCAATCCCCTGCTCCATTGAGCAGGCGTGGCAGTCCTGCACCAATCAATGCAGTGCTGTGTATGACGCAGTGGTCTTCTCTTCAAAGAAAACCACCGCTGTGTGCTGGCAGCTTGTCACGCCCCGCCCAAAATCTTTGGTGCCACGCTGGGAGCCCACCCCAGTGTGGCAAACGTCCTGCGTCCATCTGCCGACAGGGTGTCCAATCACCTGTCGGCTCCACCTCCCCAAACAGCTTTCCCTGCTGCCACACTGGGAGCCCACCCCAGCGTGGCAAACGTCCCACGTCGTCAATTTAGAAAAAAAAACAAACTGTAAATTAAAAATGGTCCCACGCAGTCTCCCCGCCCCCTCCCACAACCCGCACCCACCCACTGCGCACCCTGCCTCCCCACACCCCCCCTCACCCCATACTTACCTCCGGAGCTCGGCGCGACGATCATCGCTGGACCGGAACACGTCTGCACTCTTCAAAGTCGACTGCGAACTGAGGAAATGCTGGTAAGCTGTATAATAGGCTAGATGGTTTTTTTTCAACTTTGTTGCAAATCGCAGGCATTTTTTGGAATTTTTGCACCAAATTTTCAACAAGGGGTTTTTGGGACCCCTTCTCATGAATTCTGTCACTGTCATGGCGTTATTCGGGCCCGAAGGGTGATTTTGCAGTCACTGCGCGAAATCACCTTTTGGGCCCAATTAATGAAATGACAGTGCCAGCGTTCATAAGGTGGGCTCTCAAAAAGCCTATTTTGAAAATTTGGTGAAAAATTCTTAAAAATGACCGTTTTACGAGCGTGCGTTGCGCAGTTCCTACGCACGCTGGTAAGTTTGCGAATTTTCAATATTTTCACTCCAGATTTTCAACATTGCCATTTTGCCACACCTTCTCATGAGCAGTACAGCTGTTATTTTTCACATCCTGCCCAAAACATGTTTCACTTCATGTAGCTACTAATGGCGCAGTCAGTGTGCGAAATCAATGTATGGGACACATTAAGAAAATCACAGTGACACTGTTCATTAGCAGAGGTCTTAAAATGGCTATGTTGAAAATTTGGTGAAAAAATTCCTAAAATGACTGTTTATGAGCGTCGCGTTCTGCGCAGTTCCTTACGCTCGCCGTAAGTTTGTGAATTTTCAATATTTTCACCCAGATTTTCAACATTGCCATTTTACCACACCTCCTCATGAGCAGTACAGCTGTCATTTTTCACATCCTGCCCAAAAGTGTTTCCTGCCTATGTAGCGACAATGGCGCAGTCGGTAAAAGTAACTGGAATGTATGGGACACATTAAGAAAATAACAGTGACACTGTTCATGAGCAGAGGTCTTAAAATGGCTATGTTGAAAATTTGTGAAAAAATTCCTAAAATGACTGTTTTACGAGCGTGCGCTGCGCAGTTCCTACGCACGCTCGTAAGTTCGCGAATTTTCAATATTTGCACTCCAATGACTTCCAGATACCTAAACAGCACATAGAAGTAAGCAACATTCGGCATTGACAAATGCTTGTACTTCTTTGTCACTGATTTTTTTAAGCCATGTCCAAGTGCCAAATACCACTGCAAATACCTGCAAGCGAACGGTTGGCATTGACAAATGCTTGTTTTGGAATTATTTCACCAAATGTTCAACATGGGCTTTTTGGGACCTCCCCTCATGAACAATGGCACTGTGATTTTGTTAATCTGTCCCAAAAGTTGATTTCACACAGCGGCTGCGCCATTATGTGCCACAGGTGCGAAAACACGTTCCAGGCATAATGTGTGAAAATGACAGCTGTACTGTTCAGAATCTGGAGAGAAAATATTAAAATTGGTGACGTTATGAGTGTACATAGAAACTGCACAACACATGCTCGTAACGCAGTACTTTTATAGAATTTTTTCACCAAATTTGCAACATGGGCTCTTTGGGACCCCACTTCATGAACAGTGGCACTGTTGTTTCATTAATCAGTCCCAAAAGGTGATTCCACACAGTGACAGCAAAATCACCTTTTGGGACTGAGTAATGAAATGACAGTGTCAGTGTAAGTAAGTAAGTAGTAAGTAAAACTTTATTTCTTTTTTTTTAAACCATCTTTATTGACATTTTCTTAAACATACAGACAAACACATACACATAATTGCCCAGGACTTCCCTGGTCCCCACCCCCAAACTGGGTAGGGCAACTATATACATTTTAACTATATACATACACAGCTGCAGAAAACACCCCTCCCATTATCTTAACAAATACTCTAACCCTTCAATACTCATGTCTACACATTCAAAATTCAAGACCAAATCATGAACAGCCATCCTTTGGGAATAATCTTAACCCCGTGATCTTAAAACTCACTAAACCCATCTATCGATTGGGGTGTAGTCCCTCAGCTGCATCCCAGGGAAAGAGAGAGAATCCCCCTAGTAACATTATTTGGCAGACGAAGAACTACCTACATTGACGTGCTAGTAAAATCACCCATAGTACACCCAATCCCTTAACATAAAAAAAAAAAAATAGCAAATAAGCCCCTACTAGGTATTTATTCTTCACCAATAAACCCTCAAGTTAACTACACTCAGACAGACAGATCGGTGCTCGGGGACCTTTAGCCTGAAGTGAATATATTACCTCTAAGGATCTCCACCTCCTGTCATATGTTCCTTTCTTCCCATTCCGGGACATTTGCCCCCTGATCCTGCCGAGTGCCCTCATTAAGTCCACTAACCACTGGTCATATGAGTAGATAAGATCACTTTTCCAATGCCTCAAAACAAAAGCTTTAATTAGAGCAGACATCAACACTATATGATATTTAATATGCAACCCTGAGATTTGGGCCATATCCCCCAATACACAAATCTCGGGCAGGATAAATTCTGTGTAGATTAGAATGGGGTCCATATTCTGCTTAACTTGAACCCAAAGGGGGTATATCCTAGGACAGTACCAGAATATATGCAATGTATCCCCCAGACTCGATCCACATCTAAAACATAGATCTGTCTGTCTAAGCCTCCTAGAACATAATTTGGAAGGGGTATAGTACATATTAGAAAATATAAAGAATTGCATAGTTCTATATTTAGGTATAGGTATAAAACCAGAGCTTTTCCAAATTGCTTCCCAATCCGGCCTCAGATGAGTATCTTTTTTTTTCCCAATATGCTACCTTTGCAGAAATATCCCTATTTAAGAAGTCCAACAGCACTTTATATGAGAGTGAAAGAGGTTTATGCGAGCAGTTGAGTTCCTTAAGGTTATCCCAAGTAAACGCAGTCCCCTGGAGACCTCTATTCTCCCTCAACACCTTCTGCAGTATTTTGGTAACCTGAATCTTCTTAAAAAAATTAATACCTCTACATTGAGCTGGAAAAACTACCTTATCATCTAGAATAAAATCTACCCAGTCAAGGTTGCATAATTGCGGGGCCCAGTAATTCCTCATTACTTGACCGCCTATGGTCATATTGGGATTACCCAAAATAGGTTGGGCCCTGCAGCCCTTCTGTAGTTTTTTCTGGGACGGAGATAAAAGAGCCCACCAGGCCAAGACTGTCTTATACATTGGAGTATCTTTACCTTCCTCTGGCAAACTTTCCGGATTAATATAGAGCATTGCATCAGGGGAAATACCCTTATCCCTCAAAATGTGTCTCTCGATATACAGTGGCGTGAAAAAGTATTTGCCCCCTTCCTGATTTTCTCTATTATTGCATATTTGTCACACTGGATGTTTTCAGGTCTTTAGAGAAAATGTAATATTAGATAAAGGGAACCTGAGTGAACAAATAACACTTGTTTTTTTTTTTAATTTCACTTATTTAATGAAAAAAAGTTAACCAACACCAACTGGCACTGTGTGAAAAAGTAATTGCCCCTTACACTTAATAACTGGTTATGCCACATTTAGCTGCAATGACTGCAACCAAACACTTCCTATAATTCAATATCAGTCTTTCACATCGCTGTGGAGGAATTTTAACCCACTCTTCCTCGAGAACTGCTTTAATTCAGTAACATTTGGTAGGTTTTCGAGCATGAACTGCTTGTTTCAGGTCCTGCCACAGCATCTCTATTGGGTTTAAGTCTGGACTTTGACTAGGCCACTCCAAAACTTTAATTTTACTTCTTTTTAACCATTCTGATGTGGACTTGCTTTTTCGTTTTGGATCATTGTCTTGCTGCATGACCCAACTACGCTTCAGCTTCAGCTGACGGAAGGATGACTGGACATTCTCCTTAAGAATTTTCTGGTACAGAGCAGAATTCATGGTTCCTTTAATTATGGCAAGTCATCCAGGTCCTTAGGCAGCAAAGCATCCCCACACCATCACACTACCACCACCATGTTTGACTGTTGGTATGGTGTTCTTACTGTGGAATGCTGTGTTTGCTTTACACGAGACATTATGGGATCCATGTTGTCCAAAAAGTTCCACTTTGGACTTATCTGTCCATAGAACATTTTCCCAAAAGGCTTGTGGATCATCCAGGTGCTTTCTTACAAATGAGAGACAGCATTTATGTTCTTCTTGGTTAGCAGTGGTTTCGCCTTTGCTACTTCTCACATGAAGCCCATTTTTGCCCAGTCTCTTTCTGATTGTGGAGTCATGAACACTGACCTTAGCTGAGGCAAGAGAAGCCTGCAGTTCTTTGGATGTTGTTTTAGGATCCTTTGAGACTTCTTGGATGATTTTACACTGCGCCTTGGAGTAATTTTGGCAGGCCGCCCACTCCTGGGAAGGTTCACTACTGTTCCAAGTGTTCTCCATTTGAGATTATGGCTCTCACTGTGGTTCGATGGAGTCCCAGAGCCTTAGAAATAGCTTTGTAACCCTTCCAGACTGATAGAGGGCAACAAATTTTTTCTGATCTTTTCAGGAACTTCCTTTGATCATGGCATAATGTGCTTGTTGAATCTTTGTGCTGGCAACGTGACTCTGATGGTAAGGGCCAAAATAAGTGAGGTTTATATTGAGCAGGACTGGCTGTAATCAAGCCTGGCTGTGTTCAATCAGCTGACTCTAATTATCCCTTTAATGGGGTTGATTTAACTAGGGGGCAATTACTTTTTCACACAGTGCCAGTTGGTGTTGGTTAACTTTTTTCATTAAATAAATGAAATAAGTAAAAAAAAAAAAAAGTGTTATTTGTTCACTCAGGTTCCCTTTATCTAACATTATATTTTGTCTAAAGACCTGAAAACATCCAGTGTGACAAATATGCAATAATAGAGAAAATCAGGAAGGGGGCAAATACTTTTTCACGCCACTGTAGTACTTTACAGGTAGGCCACGCTAAATTCTTGTTATTAAGTGTAGGAATTTGAGTCTGGACAATATCCCTCAGAACTTCCTCCAGTCGGGATATCATATTGTCTTCTAAAAATAGAGATTCATCTAACCTCCATCTAAAGGGTTTCATCTGAGCAGACTCCAATACCCATGACAGCTGCACTGGAGAGTGGTCAGATAAAATTCTACTGTGAGTTAACATTTTCCTAACCCCCTGCAGGGCTTCCTTATTAACCAAAAAAAAATCAATACGCGATTGAGTTTTATGTGTCCCTGAATAAAAAGTCATATTGCAGTCCCCTTGCTTAAACACCCAAAAGGGATCCATCAGTGCTGTAACCTCTAGAAACCTAGCCAAAGCCACCTGTGCTCTGGAGGGTGGTTTTTTAGAAGCGGGTTTCCTATCCAATAGATTATTAGGACACAGGTTCCAGTCACCTGCTATAATTAGAGGGTGAGCTGAAAGGGTAGCTAAATCTAATTCCAGCGAGGCAAAGAAGTCTGGGTTAGAGGGAGTTGGTCCATATACAGAAGCAATTGTTAATAACCTACCCACAATAGTGCCCATAACAAATACCCTCCGAGCATCCTCTCTTGCTTTATATTGCAAGGGCAGAACCGGACAACTTTTCGCGATCAAGATCGCTACACCCCCTGAAGCTTTTACTTTCCCCTCTCCTAAAATTTGGCCCACCCAGAGTCTCTTCAAATGAGTTAACTCTTCCTTTAACAAGTGGGTTTCCTGCAATACTGCTATTTGAGCCCCCAGCTGAAACATATGCTTTAAAATCACTAGCCTTTTTTTCCTCTCTCTGAGACCTTTAACGTTCCAAGATACAATGTTAATATTTATCATAGTAGCTTACCATACCCCTTCCTATCACCGCGACAAAGTCTGCCAAACTAGAATTATCTACCTTTTGGATTCTCTCTCTTCCCCCCCCCCAAACCTTCCCCCACTTTACCATATTCCCTGATCCTCCGATCGCCCTCCTATCCAGCATTGAAACCAAAATGAGCCAGCCCCTGAGAGCGCCCATGCCCGCCCAAACCCTTACTAGGAGCCAAGGGCCTCTAACCCCCCTTTGAGTGCCCCATAAGGCTGGGACTAAGTTCCTTTTTTATTTTTTAAAAAATAAAACAACCCATTCGCATACCCACTCTGCCCTAATCCCATTAGCTCTAAAACAAAAAGCATTAGGAGTGGTAACAAAGAGTTATCTTACAAAGAATATACCCTAAGAACAACTATGTTTGCACTTTACCAACTTCAAATCCCCATTATAATGAGATCAAATAAAATGATCTACATAAACAAATAAGGATATCGTGTCATGCATAATTAACGATGATTAATTCCATCTCCTCAGCCATATATCCCCCGCTTGACCTTACCTTCCAGGGTCCTTGACGAGAGCAGAAAGAAAAAACCCCAACAAACCCCCCCCCATAAACCCCATGAGTCTTAAACCACAAAGTCCTCTCGAGGGGGCTGTGGAGAGTCTCTACCAGTCCATCCTACCCCATGAATACTTATATATGGAGGAAACATTTCTCAGCCTTGCCTGACGTCTTCTTTCTCCTCACACATTCAAGGTGCAGACCTAAACAGATCCAGGAATTCAGCTGTCAGCCCCTCCGCGGCGTCTTTCGCTGTCAGAAATCTCTGATCTCCAGACTGAAGCTTGACCACGAGGGTAGCCTGGTGTTGCATTCTAAACTTCACACCCGCAAGATACAGCTTTTTTTTAATGTCCAAATATTCTTTCTGCTTTTCACGAATGGCAGGTGTCTGGTCTTGAAATAACCATATTGCAGCCCCATTCCATTGCAGGTTCTTGAGTGCTTTTGCTCTGATGAGAACATGGGCTTTTTCTTTGTAATTCAAAAACCGCATAATAATAACCCTGGGGCGAGCCCCTGGTGGAGGGATCTCTCTTAAGGACCGATGTGCCCTCTCTATATTATATGCCTCTCCAAATGGTGTTGGACCCAGGATCTTCAACAATAGGCCCTGAATAAAGGCTATACAATCGGAGCCCTCTGACCGCTCTGGCAGACCTGCTAAAATCAAGTTATTTCTTCGGCTGCGAGATTCCTGGTCTTCAATCAGATCTTCGAGCTTTTTCACCTGTCTTCTCAATGTCACCAATTCCTGCTCGTGGACCGAGGTTTTCCGCTCCTGGGAGGTAATTCTAACCTCCACATCCCCTATTCTTTGTGCCAGGGCATTCAGCGTCGGTTTAATCACAGAGAAATTGGCTACCAGCCCCCAAAGGAGCGTTTTTATTTCAGAAATATCATCCGAGGATGCCTGGCCTTTCTCTTCCACACCCAAGCAATCCTCCTGGTCCTCTGGCACTGGTGAGGGGGGTTTAGGTCGCTTTGTTGTTGGCGCTCGTGCGTCGAGGACTTCAGTGCTTCCGCACTCCATAGCAAGTGGTCCGCAGATGAGACGCCTCTCTCACAGCAACTTCCCAGATCCACACAGCCTGACTCCTCGATGGATACAGAAATCAATTACAGGTCAGAAATGAGCTTTCCTAACCCTGCACTAAAATCAGGGATGTTTAAATACTTTGTCAGGTTTAGCAGGGCCTGGGAGCAGCGCTCAATACGTCCTTTCACCACTAGCTCATCACGCGATCTCCCCCGTAAAACTTTATTTTTGAAGTGCCTTTCAAATACCAAGGCACTGTACAAAAACAGAAATAGACAATATAAAACAGAAACATCCATAAAAATATTTAAAAACCCTCTGGGAAAGCCTGATAAAAGAAATATGTTTTGAGCTCCGATTTAAAACTTGAGACGGTCAGGCATTCCCTTAACCGATGAGGTAGAGAATTCCACAGGGTAGGGGTAGCATAAGAAAAAGAATGTGCGCCCAATGTTTTTAAGCAAACCCTGGGAATCTCTAGCAATCCCTTGTCGGTGGATCAGAGTGAGTGGGAAGGGCAGTAAGCAGATCTTGCAGATACAGGGGTCCCTGTTCATGTAGGGCTTTATAGGTCAGTAGCCTGACCTTGAAGGTGATCCACCATTGTACAGGCAGCCAGTGCAGTCCGCAATGCACAGGTGTAATACGACTAGCCCTAGATGTACCAGTCAAAAGCCTGGCTGCCACATTCTAAACTGGCTGCAAGTGATGGATATCAACCCCTGGAAGCCCTAGGTAGAGGGCATTGCAGTAATCAAGGTGGGTGGTCACAAAGGCGTGGACCAATGTCGATAGGTCAGCCGGAGAAACCATGTGTTTCACCTGGACGATAGTCCTTACATGGTAAAAAGAGGGTTTGACAATGGCAGACACCTGCAATTTCAGGGTCAGACCACTGTCAAGAATAATGCCCAGGATACACACCCAGTCTGAGGTCATCAGCTGGACACCATCAAGCCATAAGTCTGAAGGGTGCCCAGCCCCACGACCCACCTCTGGATGTCCCGGGTCCAAAACCAACACCTCGGTCTTATCCGGATTTAACCTCAGCCAGCTGGTGCTCATCCAGTTCTTTATCTTGGCTAGACAGTTGTTAAGCACAGAGATTGCATCATCCTGTCTGGGCATAAAGGACATATACAGTTGGGTATCATCTGCATAGCAGTGAAAACCTAAACTGTATCACTTAATGATATCTCCTGATGGCAACATGTACACTGTGAACACCATGGGTGCCTATATGGAGCCCTGTGGCACCCCACAGGACAGGGGGAGAGAATCAGAGGAATAAATTCCAGTGACAACCCTCTGTTATCTGCCTGTAAGGAATGCCTGAAACCATTTTAGGACTGTTGAGACAGTCCGCAGAGAAGCTGCAGGCACTCCAAAAGCACATCGTGGTCCACAGTGTCACATGCAGCCGAGAGATCAAGAAAGACTAAGATAGTATGAGCCTTTCAATCTCTTGCAATTAGGAGATCATTTAACACCCGGACAAGGGTGGCCTCAGTGCTATTTCTTTTCCTAAACCCAGACTGGAGGGCATCATAGACTTTGTGGGCTGTGAAATGGTCATCCAGCTGCAATGCAACCACCTTCTCAATAACCTTGCTCACAAAGGGTAGGTTAGAGACAGGTCTATAGTTAGCTAGACAGTCTGGATCCAAGGAGAATTTTTTAAGGAGTGTTCATGAGGCTGGGTCCCAAGAACCCCATGTTGAAAATATGGGGTCAAAATTCCTAAAGGTGGCTGAGATATCAACATAAGTTTAAAACTCCACTGACTGCCACTATATGGCACTTACCTTTGATTCTTCAGTTTGCAGTTTGGCTTTGAAGAGTTCAGACATGTTCTGGTCCAGAGAAGATGACAGCGCCAACCTCCAGAGGTAAGTATGGGGTACTGGGAGGGTGGGGGTGAGGGAGAGGGGACTGGGGAGATGACAAGGGACCATTTTCTTTTTTCACAAGTTAAAAAATAAGATGGGGAACGTTTTTTATTTTATTTTATAGACTATTTAAGAAAAAATACATTTGGGCACACTGGGGTGGGCTCCCAGTGTGTGACATAATTGTCTGTATGGGGGGGGGTACAAACCGACACAGGGACTGGACACCCTGATGTCGGTGCAAAAAAAAAAAAAAGGGAAATTTGCTGGGGGTAGACTAGTTCAGTACAAGATCCTGCACTGAAAATTTTGATGCAGGATTCTGTGACGAAGAAAAAAGATGTTGGGGGACGGTTTTCTTTATTTTACAGGTTTTAGAAGAATAATACATTTGAAAACACTGGGGTGGGCTCTCAGTGTGCCAAATATGTTTGTGGGGGGGGGCAGGGGATACATACCGACACAGGGATTGGGCACCCCGATGACGGTGCAAAAAAAAGAAATGTGTGTGGCAGACTATTGAAATTATTGAACATTTCAATGTGGGATTCTGCATCAAAGAAAAAAGATGCCAGGGGACAGTTTTCTTTTTTACAGGTATAACATTTGGAAATTAAGGCTGTGTTCTGTCTTGGGCTTACAGACCTGGTCTACCTCGACTCTGCAGCCGGCAGCATGAATTCCAGCTGCAGCTGTAGAAGTCAAGAAAATACTGCTCTTCTCATACGGATAATGGGCTACAAGCTGTTCTCTTGGTAAACTGGGACCTGAGATTAAAAACTTGTTTGGGGCCACTTTAAAACAAACAAAAAAAAAATCAGATTACACCTGAAGGATGTGTTCTGACGTTTTTTTTTCTTTTTTAAGCGTTCTGTACTTCAAGATCCTCACTAAGTGAAAAACAAGATGGCAGACAGTACACAGCTCCACCGATCAAATGACTTTGAACTTTGCACAAAATACTGGCCTTCTTTGCAAAAAGAAGCTGGTATTTTTTGCAAAGTACTCATATTGTGCGAAAAACAGAATCTTTCTTGCATGACATATAAATTTTCCCATATGAAATAATTGGAAAAATAAAAATGTTATAAGTTTTGAAAGCATTATGGAAGCATTAAACCACAACAGAGCATGATTCTACTGTGGCACTAATCCATGGTTGGGGCATGAGGCCAAAAGCCGAGTGCATCCAACCTGCCAATCATGGATTAATGCCACAAGTAGAACCATGCTCTGGAGTGATTTAATGCCCTTGTAACATGGCAAGCATGCAAGAGGTACTTTTCTTAAATGAATATTGCCTCTGAGGCAGTGCTGCCTCGGGGGCAGATGACTTAATCCCACCCTCTGCTGTATCTCATTGGTTAATACCTTCTGAAGGACAGTCAGTAAGGTTGCTCGCCTCTTGCTGCTGATTGGTTACACATGCCACTGCTTTGGAGGCAGACTATTTAATCCAGCCCTCTGCTGTGTCTCATTGGTTAACACCTTATGAAGGACAGTAACTCAGGTTGCCGCCTGTTGCTACTGAGTGGTTATACATGCTGCTGCCTCAGAGGCAGACCTCTTAATCCCACCCTCCTCTGTGTCTCATTGGTTAAGATCTTCTGAAGCAGTAACTGAGGTTGCTGCCTGTTGCTGCTGATTAGTTATTCATGTGGTCTCTAAATGGCCCTCCCACACTTTTTTTGGTTGACATACAGAAAATGCCTTTTTTATGACACTTTTTTAAAATGAAAGTTGTCACTAAGTGAGATCAGCCTCCACAGCAGCCCTTCATTTGAGGCAGGAATAGATAGGGCTGCCTCCCAGGCACATCTTTACCCTCTATAGCTAAAGACCTGAGCTTTACTGCTGAGCCAGCTTGGTGGTGTAGTGGAAAGGTGTACAGCCTGATAAATGATAGATTGAGAGTTTGAGAGTTTGAATCCATACGGGGTCACCTCAGTTCTCTTTTGTCAAAATTTCACTTGAGTGGTGATCCATGGCAGCGTGGTGTTAGAATAGTAAGTATGTAAGAAAAGGGACTTAGCCGTGCCTCAGAGGCAATATTTGTCTAAGAAAAGTGTTGTAGATCTGCCTCCGATGCAAAACTTTATTGTTGCAATTATTCTTTCTCACAGCTACAGTAAGTCCCTTTCCTTATATACTTACTATTCTAACACCATACTGCCATGAATCACCACTTCAATGAAATTCTGACAAAAGAGAACTGAGGGGACTTTGTGTGGAGTCAAACTCTCAACCGCTTGTTTATCAGGTTGTAGACCATCCCACTACACCACCAAGCTGGCACAGTAGTGAAGCTCAGGTCTTTAGCTATAGAGGTTAAGGTCCTGCCTGAGAGGCAGGCCTCTCCATACCTGCCTCAAAAGCAGGGCTGCCTCGGAGGAAGATCTGCCTTGGAGACAATCTTCATTAAAAAAAATTTGTCTTTAAAAAGGGAACATCCTGTATGTCACCCAATCGGGGCAAGATAGAACCAACCAATCAAAGCAAGAAAAAATGTGTGGGAGATCCATTTAGAGACCAGGGGCCTGACTCCAAATCAAATGTTGCAACTCACTGGTGTATGCAACTTGTGATATAAGCCACTACGCCAGGGAGACTACACTGCATTCCAAGAGCAGCAGGGTCTCAGCACTTGCAACATGTGGGATACGCCATGTGGATGCTAATGCCATGGGCATGGCATAGAAGCCCCACATATCGCAAGTCATGGCCCACTACCGGCAGCCTCCCCCAAAGCCCCCCCCACCCTGGAACACCATGGCACACACTAGAGGGCATGGGGGGCAGGACAGGTGGTACAGGAGTCCGGGAGGCACACCGGAGATTCGACCCCTGGGGTCCCCAACATTTAAGGGGGCATGGGTGTGCTTGTGGGGACATGGGGGACATATCAGCACCATTGCTGTGGCACTGCAGAGTGGGCATCCGATGGCTAGCACCATCGGATGCCCCTTAGAGCAGCTCCAAGCTGCTCTAACCTAGCTCCACCAGTGTCGCTTTCAGAATGACGCCAGCGGGTTACAGCAGCTGCCCTCTTGGAATAAGGTGTGGTTGCTGCTGTACTCCACACTTGTGCCATGGTGTTGTGGGCTGCGGCGTAGTGGGTAGCATAACTCATGGTTGTCGTAGCCGCCATGGCCCAAGGTGCCTCTTGTAATCGGGGTTGGAGCAATGTTTGGCATAAGTCATGGGATACGCCAAGGGGTTTGGCGTATCTCCGCTTATGCCTGAATACCTGGTCTTGGAATTGGGCCCCAGATGGATAACCAGTTAGCAGCAACAGGCAGCAATCTCAGTTACTGCCTTCATAAGGTATTAACCAATGAGACACAGCAGAGGGCAGGATTAAATAGTCTACCTCCGAAGCAGCGGCAAGTGTAACCAGTCAGCAACAAGAGGCAGGCAACCTCAGTTATTGTCCTTCAGAAGGTATTAACCAATGAGACACAGCAGAGGGTGGGATTAAGTTGACTGCCTCTGAGGCTGGGCTGCCTCAGAGTCAATATTTGTTTAAGAAAAGTGTTTCTTGCTGACAAGCGCTGGTAGGAGTAATATGTTAAACAGAAAATAAAGTGGAAAAATCACACAGTAGAATTGCTTGATATAACACGTGAAAACTGTTATGTTTAATAAAACTATATGGATTTAACAGCTGTGTCTGTTTTACATTGCTATTGCTGCCAATATTCAACATATTTGATAACTCTCTTTACATTTATCAGTGTTTTCTAACTATAACTACAGTCTTTTTTTTCTTTGCAAACTGGTGTATACATTGTTAATATGCTCCATTTCTAAGAATTTTTCGACAGTGACGCTCACTAAACTGTCTAGATAATGCTGTAACATTTTAAAAAAATATACGAACATATGAAGAAGCCAGCAGAAGAATGCCATTTGGTCCATCAAGTCTGCTCATATTGCAGGGTCCACAGCTTGAGCTAATGTCCATGCCCTCCCTCCCCACTCCTCCCATCCTCCCTACCCATGATCCTTTCTTTCCCCCTATACCTATCCCAGCCTCTCTTAAAGCTGCCCACTGTTTTAAGTGAGATGACCTCTTTCGGCAGTGCATTCCAAGTGTCCACCACCCTCTCTGTGAAGAAGTGCTTCCTGGCCTCCCTCCTAAACCTCCCACCCTCCAGCTTAAGAATGTGCCCCCTAGTGTTATGGTTGCCACTCAGCTTAAAAAGACTCTCCTTATCAACCTTATTTACCCCTTTCAAGTACTTGAAGGTCCCAGTCATGTCCTCTCTCTCTCTCTCCTGTCTTCCAGGGAGTACATGTTCAGTGCCCTCAACCCCACCTCGTATGCCTTACCCTGCTGACCCACTACCATCTTTGTAGCCCTACTCTGGACCTTCTTCAGCAGGTTAATGTCCTTTTTGAGTTGTGGGCACCAGATGCGCCCTTACCAGTGACCTGTACAAGGGCAGTATAACCTCCTTTCTCCTACTACTGATCCCCCTAGATATGCATCCCAGCATCTTCTTTGCTTTTGCTGCTGCTTTCTTGCACTGTGTGGAGTGCTTCAGGTCACTAGTGATCATCACTCCCAGGTTCTTTTCCTCCTGTGATGCAGATACTCGGACTCCACCCATGTAGTACTCTGTCCTGGGATTCTTGGCTTCAATATACATAACTTTGCATTTCTTGGCATTGAAACCAAGCTGCCAGATCCTGGACCACCTCCCCAGTTTTTCCAGATCTTCCTGTAGGTCCTGTATCCCTTCAGCTGTGTCCACTCTCCCACAGAGCTTGGTGTCATCCAAGAATAGGCACATTTTGCCATTAATGCCATCCCCAATGTTATTGATGAAGACATTGAACAACACTGGCCCCAGAACAGAGCCCTGTGGGACCCCACTGGTTACCTCTTTGGTACCAGATAACTTTCCCCCCACAACCACCCTCTGGGTTCTGTCCCTCAGCCAGTTTTCCACCCATCTGGCCATCTTTTCCCCACCCCCAAGATCCACCAATTTCCTCATCAACCTTTTGTGGGCACAGAGTCAAAGGCCTTGCTGAACTCAAGATAGAGGATGTCTACCAATGGCCCCTGTCTACTGTCTTAGCGACACAGTCAAAGAAGTCAATCAAATTTGTCTGACACGCTCTCCCCCCCATGAACCCATGCTGCCTCGCATCCTGGAGACCATGCTCCTCTAGGTATTCCCCAACCTTTCCTTTAGTATGGTCTCCATGAGCTTGCCCACAATGGAGGTCAGACTGACTGGTCTGTAATTCCCTGGGTCATCCTTAGGACCGCTTTTGTGGAGAGGCACTACTTGTGCTGTTCTCCAGTCCTGTGGTACCACGCCTGACTCTAGTGAACTATGGACTAGGTCTGCCAGTAGCCCTGCCAGCTCATCAGCCAGTTCCTTTAGTACCCTTGGATGTACTCTGTCTGGGCCTGGTGATTTGTTCACCTTCAATGCCAGCAGCCCTTCCCTCACTCTATCCCTCTCTATCAATATATCTATGTTCCTCTCCCTCCCTGCTCCGCTTTTCCCTTCTGAAGGCACTGGTCCGTCCTTCTCTCTGGTGAAGATGGAACAGAAGTATTCATTTAGTATCTCTGCTTTTCCCCCATTATCCTCCACCCACTCCACCCCTTTCTTAAACTTAACAATCCCTTCCTTCTTGTCCCTTTTCTCAGTTGTATAGCAAAAGAAAGCCTTCTCCCCCTTTTTAATTCCTTCAGCTATCTGTAGCTCCTTCTGTGCATTTGCTCACCAGACTTGCTTACTTGCTTCACTAGTCAGCCTTAGGTAATTTTCCCTATCCACCTCTCTTTTGGACTTCCTGAATTTTCAATAGGCCAACCTCTTTTCCCTTATTGCCTGGGCAAACCTAGAACTGAACCAGCTGGGCACTTTGGCCCTTGTGTTCTTACCCCTGAGCCTAACGCACTCATCTGTGACAAGTATTCCTTCCTTAATGATGGACCACCTTTGGTCCACCCCCATATCTGCTTTGATGCCTGCCAGATGGCTCCTTAGCTCTTTGCCCATTCTCCTGAAGTCTGCCCTCCTGAAATTCGAGATTTTGGTCTTAGTCACCCACATCCAACTGGAACCACACTGTGCAATGGTCACTTTCATCCAATGGCTCCCTGACCATTATTTCCTATACATGCTCCCCATTTGTGAGCACCAGATCAAGAATATCTCTTTTGTCTGTGAAGACTTGAAAAACTGTTTCTCTTACAACTATTTCACTTACATTTACTTTCGTCGTTAAGTCTGTGCAATGCGCTCCTGCTATGCGCTGTGCTGTCCCGTTCTAACTATGGAACTTGGTTTGGTTTTCGACTACTCCTCTTTGCCCTGCAGTCTCATGGATTCTCCCTCCATGCCCTTGACTGGTTCGCCAGTTACCTAGGGGGTAGGCAGCAATACACCTGCTTTAATCGAACCCTTTCAACCCTCTCCCCAGTGAACAGCGGGGCGCCCCAAGGATCTGTTCTTGGACCAATCCTGTTCTTCCTGTTCATTAATGATTTGCCCTCCGTCACTACCAATGGGCACCTAACTCTTTACGCCAATGACCTAGTCATCTTAGCCAGCTCACAGAACATCACCTCCATCAACTCCCAGCTCAACTCTGATTTCTCTCTTATCAGGAACTGGCTTGATGGACACAAACTTACAGTGAACCTGAAGAAAATGCAGGCCATGCTCTTTGGCTCTGCAGCCCAAACCTCCTCCTGCACGATCCCCCTAAAAATCCATGGGTCAAGTGACTCCCTCCTCCTGAACACTGACTCTGTTAAATACCTAAGTGTCACCCTTGATCCTCAATTGGATCTCTCCGTGCACATTCGGACCATTTGTAAAGCGATGAATGGCAAGCTCAGCCTAGCCTATAGAGCTAGGTACTGCCTCACCCCCGCAGCTTGGCTTGCTATAGCTAAGGGGATTCTCCTTCCGACACTCTCCTATGGGCTTGTTGCCTTTGCCCCTGTCCCAACCTCTAGCCTTGCCAAGTAGGACACCACGTACAACAACGTATGCCGCTGCGCATTCTCGGCCCCCCGCCTCACACACCACTGTGAGCTCTATTCTTGACTAGAGTGGCTACCCCCAGAGAAGCTCCAGACCTACATCCTTGGCAACTTCATTAACAATATAGTTAGAATGGCCACTCCCGCCTCGCTCGCCCTTCCACTGAAACACGCCTCCCCTGTCTACAACCTCAGGTCATGTGCAGCTAAGGCCCATCTGGTCCCCAAGACCCGCACCCTCACAGGCGATCGGGCTTTCACCGTCCATGCACCAAAATTGTGGAACTCCCTTCCAGCTTGTGTTCGTGCCTCCCCCTCCCACCCTTGCTTCAAATCTTCCTTATGGAACTTCCTAAAAACCGCATCCACCTGCCTGTGTTAAGCATATACCTGGCCCTTCCCAGTGTGCAGTTTTCCCAGAGTAATCTCCGCTGCTGATTACCCTTCTTAGGCACTTACCACTCCAGGTGAAGTGGCGTTATCACTCTTAATCATTATCCTAACCCGGTCTAGTACCAAGTCCTCCTTCTCTTTACAGGCGTCTAGACCAGGCTATGACACACCTATGTACTCCTAACTATTTTGTTGTTTTGCTCCTGCTTATGTTGTCCTTGCTGCAAATTCCTAATTGCTATTTGATGTTATCTCACTCATGTTCTCCAAACCACTTTGATGTTCAGCTCCTGCTTGTGTTGTTCTTGCTGCAAATTCCTAGCTGTTATTTGATGTTATCTCTGTATTACCCTATGGCGGAGCATGTTGCTCCTGTATGTAACCTCTACTGTATTACCAACTGTCGGAGCCCGTGGCTCCTGTATGTAACCTCTACTGTATTACCAACTCTTGGAGCCCGTGGCTCCTGTATGTAACCTCTACTGTATTACCAACTGTCGGAGCCCGTGGCTCCTGTATGTAACCTCTACTGTATTACCAACTGTCAGAGCTTGTGGCTCCTGTATGTAACCTCTACTGTATTACCAACTGTCGGAGCCCGTGGCTCCTGTATGTAACCAACTGTATTACCAACTGTCGGAGCCCATGGCTCCTGTATGTAACCTCTACTGTATTACCAACTGTCAGAGCCCATGGCTCCTGTATGTAACCTCTACTGTATTACCAACTGTCGGAGCCCGTTGTTCCTGTATGTAACCTCTACTGTATTACCAACTGTCGGAGCCCGTGGCTCCTGTATGTAACCTCTACTGTATTACCAACTGTCGGAGCCCGTGGCTCCTGTATGTAACCCATGGCTCCTGTATATAACCCCTACCCTATATCTTGTGTTCATGGATACCCTGTAACTCTCCTGGGTCAATCCTGAAAATAGGCACTTTGCTGTCTACTGTGCTTACCTCGTTAACAAAAGCAAATAAATAAAACAAATAAATAACTTATGGGAAGAGTCTATGGGGCTGTTATCCACAACATCATTGAGTATACGAGTTGAAACACAAACAATACTACTTTTTGACATTCAAAACAGACATTTTGGAATATTTAAATACAAGTTTTTAACATTGAAAACAGCATTTGAAAGCTGCACAGGTCTGAGAAGAATTACACATTTATGAGGTACAGTACCTCAGGCATTACCTCTGGAATGAGATTTGGTACTGGGAATTTCACTGTTTGATTTGTCTGTATGCACCACTGCTTTGCAGATAGAAAATACAACAGTTTATAGTCATATTCTCCATGACTATAAGCACTTGTGAATAGTGTCCACTGGGTGGGAGGGTGGGTGGGAACAGCTCAGGTTTCTGCTCCTTAATTTACTGTGGTTGCTAAGTGTATTACACAAGCAATCATGGTTCTACTGTGTCGTTAATCCACATTTGCTTTATGGTCACCTGTTGCCATTCCTCCAATCCATGTTAGTTATTCTGGTCTTTTGTTTTCTGCCATGTTACAATATTTTTTCACCAAACCTTCAAAAGGCACATCTGTGTGACAAAGGCTTCCTAACTTGAAAGTTGAGACCAAAACCTAAAGCCATTTCTGAGATCCAGGGTGACAAAGAAATGGCAACCCCTTCCCCCCAGATTTTTCTGTTTTTTTCAATATGTTATATCTTAGAAACCACAATCCTGGGTGCCCAGCTTAACGAGAGGAGCGCTTCCCCAGCGTTCTCTATATGAGAACACCAGGATTTTCTTGACTTCTGAAGCTGCATCTGAAGTTGTGCAGTCAGCTGCAGTGATAGCTGTAACTCTCCCTTTTCCCTGCTGTCTACTGGCACCCCAACCCCCTGCTCACTGTTCCTGGTGTCTAGTGGCACCCCCACCCTCTGATCACTGTCCCCACATTTTTATTTGATAGTCCCCCGGCAGCCCATTGTTTGATTTATAGTGCCAACATTGGGGGGCCCAACCTCCATGTCAGCATTATAAGCCCCCCCAGTGGTGTGTGACACAGGGGAGCCCACCCCCAGTGTCCCTAAATATTTATTTTACTTGTTCCTGTAAGAAGAAAACAGTACCCCAATATCTTTTTTTAAACCTGAAAAAAAGAAAATGATCCTTATCGTCCCCATCATGCCCCTCCCCATCCCCACCCTACCACTGAGAACGCACCACCCCACACCCCCCATTACCCTATACTTACTGCCAGAGGTCATACGCTGTCAACTCTTGTGGACTGAGACACATCAGCAGGGAAAGTAGGGTTGTTTCTTCTTAAGTGTGTGTGGAGAAGGAAAGGGAGAACCCTCACATAGTGGTGCACCTGGACATGATTGACCTGGCAGGCAGCACAGTTAGGGAAGTGCAAGAGAGGTTCAGGGAGGTGGGGGAACTATGTGAGAAGGCAGTGCACTTAATTGCTTTCTCAGAAGTTCTCCTAGTACCCAGAGCTAGCACAGCCAGGAAGCAGTGGATAGAGGAGTTCAACACATGGTTGGGTCAATGGCGTCAGTTCCAGGGGTACAGGCTAGTGGGGGAGTGGGGTGGAACATGGGGAAACAAGAACCTGTATGCCCCAGACAGGCTACATTTGAGAAGAGAAGGCTCAGTAGTCCTGAAGCAGAAGCTGGGAAGTGTATAAAGACCAAGATTCTGTTAAACTAAGAAGGGGGGGCAGAATGGTATAAGACAAACAAAGTCTTCAGGCCAGGGAGGCTGATAGGCCTCCCCCCCAGCCATTAGAAATGGGAAAAGGGGGAATTCAAATTCAAAGAGGGAGGTCAGGAATAGAGGTCTAGAGATGGGCAAAGAAGGGGAAGGAATATATGGGAGGGTGGTCTCCTTGAACACAAGGAGCCTAGGAAACAAGGCTGCCAAGTTGCAGGCACTGATGGCAGAAGGGGAGGTAGACATAGCTGCCATCATTGAAACATGGTCCACCCAGTACCATGATTGGTACCTGGTGGTTCTAGAGTACAAGATGTACTGGAAGGATGGGGGAAGGGGGAGGGGTGGCTATTTATGTTAAGGAAGGAATACTCTGTAGCAGGGATGAGGGGAAGGGCAGATGCCTTATGGGTAGAGATACAAGATCTAAAAGAAAGGAGGGTGCGGCTGGGGGTGGTGTATAAGCCACCAGCTCAAAGTGAAGATATCGATAGGGAGCTAGGAGAGCAGATAAAGAGAATCTGTGCAAAGGGTCACACCATGATAGTAGGGGACTTGCCGGGGGTGGAGTGGCGTACTTCTGCTACCACAAACATCAGGGAACAGGTCCTCCTGGAAGCTTTGCAGGACAGTTTCCTGGTGCAGTTGGTAAAGGAGCCAACCAGAAAAGGAAACATACTGGACCTACTGCTGACAAATGGTGAGATTGCTAAGGAATTGTGGGTGGAGGACCCCCTGACAGGAAGTGACCACCACACAGTGTGGTTTTCACTTAGCATGAGTAAGAAGACAGCCAGTACCAGGACTAGAGTGATTGACTTCAAGGCAGGTAGACTTTGATAAGATGCAGGACATATTGGATGGGCACCTCACCAGAATCCAACCACATATGGATGCTAATCAGAAGTGGGGGATTATCAAACTTGGACTAGCGGAGGCCACAGACTTGTGTTCAAAGCTCCAAGGCAAGAAGGCCAGGTCCAAGAGGCCAAGCTGGTTAAACAGGGAGATGTTAGGGTGGGTTAAGTAAAAAAGGGCTACCTTCAGAAGCTACCAGGTCAATATATCATACTCTTAATAGCATATGACTAAACCCTGGAAAAGAAACAGTGGAAATACTATGGCGAGGGGGTGTAATGCCCCGAATGATCCTGTGCGCACTACTGCACCCTCCCACTGTCCCAGGCAGAGAATAAGGCCTCTGTGGGGATGGACTTTCACTGAGCAGCTGCCGTGACTTTACGAGATAAGCCACTGACAGCAAGGGGCACAGGCAGAGCGTTTGGGACCTGCTTCAATTCCCTGTCCCAGACGCATTGAAATTTTCTTTTTTTTGCACATAGTTACTTGAACCCCTCCGTGTTAGTTATTTTAGTTGGGGGAGTTTGGGGAGTGCAGCCCCAAGTAAGGGTGGTGCGGGTGACAGAGCCCCCTGCTAAAAAAAAGACTTATGCCGCCCCCTTTTGGGGCTATGAGGTCTCTTTTCTCCCGGAGTATGTATTATTGGTGATTACTCATAGATTTGGGTCAAGGAAAGGAGATATCATATGGCTCTCATTTCCTTGGCAGTTAAAAAACGAGTTCTTAGACACTGGCTGGACCAGGTATCAATCACATACAATGAATGACCACACAAGCTCTCTTTCTCTCTATGGACAGAACACCTGATTGCAAGTATATGACACCATCTGCCCCTGTTTATTAACCCTTTATCTGAGCTGACTGCCTTTTGTGCTCTCTCTGGTATCTCATTAGATATCTTTTGAACACATAGCTTCATCTCGTTCACTATTTTCTAGGACAATTATTTGCATGTAACACTACACACTCTGTATGGGGGGGTACAGGGTATTGGTGGGTGGTGGGGCTGTTTTTGTTTTCTCCTGTTCTTTGTTTCTGATGTATTGTACTGTTGTTGGTTGTGGTACTTATAAAAACAATAAAGTTTTTTCAATTAAAAAAAGACTTATGTTGCATGCAATACCTTATAAGCATTACAGCGCTGGGTATATATACAAGACGGCATAATGTCTTGCGACATTATGACCCCATGCCCCTTGAGAAAATACATAAGATCCAAACAGGAGGAAGATAGGGAGGAATACTTGAAGAAATCAAGGGAAGTGAGCAGGTTGGTCAGGGCAGCAAAGGCATCAAGGGAGCTTAGATTGGCATGGGGGATAGGAGAAGGGGAGAAAGATTTCTTCAGGTATATATGAGGGAGAAGAAGTTGTAAGGATAAAATTGTAAGAATCAAGATGGATGGTGGGTGGTCGAAGAAGGGGAAGGAGCAGGTAGAAGCACTCAATGATTACTTTGGTTCTGTGTTTACAAGGGAGAAGTTGGGACCAATGCCACAGGGGAAGGGAGCAGTGAATACAGATGGGGTACAGCTTATGGAGAGGGTAATCCCAGAGAACAGAGTGCTAGAAGATTTTAGGACCCTGAGGGTGAATAAGGCACCAGGTACAGATAGCATACATCCCAGGGTGCTTAGGAAGATGGCAGAGATCCTAGCAGGACCACAGGCAGACTTGTTCAGCACCTCTCTGGGAACTGGTTGCATGCCCCAATATTGGAGGATGGTGCATGTGATGGTCATCCATAAATGTGGGCCCAAGGATGAGCCAGGGAACTATAGACCAGTCAGCCTCACCTCCATCATAAGGAAGCTCATGGAGTATATCCTCAAGGAGAGGCTGGTAGCATTTCTGGAGGGGAATGGGCTCCAGGACAGCAGGCAGCATGGGCTTGTTTTGGGTAGATCCTGCCAGACAAACATGGTTAACTTCTATGGCTAGGTAACAAGGGCATCGACAGAGGCCAGGCGGTGGATGTCATGTACTTGGACTTCAGCAAGGCCTTTGATTCAGTGCCACATGGAAGGTTGGTTAGCAAACTGGGTTACCTGGGGGTGGGGTAGATGATTATGAAGGGGGTCAAAAACAGGCTCCGGGATTGACAGGAGAGGATGTTTGTAAGGGGAGAACTCTCATTCCCAAGGGCTGTGACAACTGGGGGTTCCACAGAGTTCAGTGCTGGGTCCAGTGTTGTTTGGCATATTTATTGCCGACATTGCAGATGGGGTTATCAACAAGATCAGCCTATCTGCAGATGACACAAAGATTGGTGCAGTGGTAGGCAATGCAGAGGAGTGGCTAGGACTGCAGGAGGACCTGCATAAACTAGTACACTAATCAGACACATGGCAGCTCAATTTCTATGCAAATAAGTACAAAGTTATACACTTGGGAGCCAGAAACCAAATGTTTTGCTATGGGCTGAGGGGATACAGTTATCCACTACGGAGGAGGAGAAGGATCTTGAGGTGCTAGTCACAGGGCAAATGAACCATTCAGCTCAGTGCAGGAAGGCAGAAGCTAAGGCTAATAAGATTTTGGGGTGTATAGCCAGGGGAATCTCCTCAAGGAAGAGGAAGGATATTCTGCCACTGCACAGGTCACTAGTCAGACCGAAGCTGGAGTACTGTGTACAGTTCTGGCATCCATACCTAAAGAAAGATGTCAAGCTGCTGGAGGAAGTCCAGTGCAGAGTTACCAGGATGATAACAGGAATGGAGGACAAACTCTATAAGGGCAGACTGATGGTTTAACATGTACTCACTGGAGGATAGAAGGGTTTGGGGGATATGATTGAAACCATCAAATATATGAGGGGCATAAACAGAGTTAGCATAGAGGGGATTCTTAGATTAAAGGGAGGGAGAGACACTAGGGTGCGCAGTCTCAAATTGGAAGGGGGAAGGTTCAAGAGGGAAATGAGAAGACATTACTTCATGGAAAGGGTAGTGGCTGGGTGGAATGCACTAACGGAGGAAGTGATATCGTTGAGGTCAGTGGGCAGCTTTAAGAGGGGGTGGGACAGGGTCAGGGGAAGGTCACTACTGTGCAGGAGAGGGCAGCTTCAAAGAAACAAGTGATAGCTGCACACCCGAGCAGACTCAATAGACCTTAAGGCTTGTAACTGCTTGCATTTTTCGTATGTTCAAAGCCGAACCGTGAACTGAGGAATCAAGGTAAGTGCTGTATAATGTATTTCAATGGCATTTTGAGCTTATAGTCATAATGTTGCCATTTTTAGGAATTGTTTCACCACATTTTCAACATGGCCTTTTTGAAACCCCACCTCTTGAACACTGGCACTGTCATTTTGTTATTTGTGCCCGGACTGTGATTTCATGGTTGCTGTGCAAAATCACCTTTTGGGACAGAATAATTAAATTTCATCACCAGTGTTCATGAGGTGGGGGTCCCAAAAAGGCCTTGTTGAAAATTTGGTGAAAAAAAATCCTAAAAATGGCTGAGTTATGCGTGTTCATTGACATTTTTCTACACACATGCATAACTTTGGTAATTTTCAACATTTTAACTCCAAATTTTCAACATAACCAATTTTTCACACCACCTCATCAACAGTACAGCTGTAATTTTTCACATCCTGTCCAAAACATGTTTTTGCATTTGTGGCATGTATGGCATTTTGCCATGATTTGAAATTTTAAGCTACTGGGTTTATGAGGTGAGGTCATAAGAAGACTATGTTGAAAATGTTGGGTCAAAATATGAAAAAATGCCGAAGTTATGACCAATCATTGCAATTTTGCTACTCCCGCTCATAACTTCATAAATTTTAAATATTTTGACCCAAACTTTTCAACATAGCCTTCTTATTACTCCACCTCATGTATGTCACAGCTATAATTTTTAAAATGCTGCCCAAAATGTGTTTTCGCACCTGTGGCATGGAATGGCGTTGCAGTTGCGCAGAATTACATTTTGGTGGGGATTCAAAAATGGTCTGTACTGGGTACATGAAATGGTGTAATAAGATAGCTATGCTGACAATCTTGGGTCAACATACGTAAAAATTCAAAAGTTATGAACATTCATTGCAATTTTGTTATGCAAGCTCGGAACTTTTGAAATTTTTAATATTTTGACCCAGATTTTCAAAATAGCCATCTTATTACCCCACCTCAAGTATGTCACAGCTGTTGTTTTTTAAATCCTGGCCAAAATATGTTTTCACACCTTTGGCATGGAATGGCATTGCAGTGGTGCAGAATTAAGTTTTGGTGGGGATTTGAAAATGTTCTGTACTGGGTAAATGAGGTGGGTAATAAGATGACTATGCTGACAATTTGGTCACTGTTATCTTATAAATGGAAGCACAGGGCCCAGAAGGCTCTGTGCTTCCACAGCTACACACATATACCCTTCTATGGAGAGATAGGAGCACAGGACCCAGAGGGCCCTGCGCTCCCACAGCCAAATAAGGATATGATTATACTATTTCAAAAAGTAGGGAAATAAATTGCAAAAAAATGCATTAATGCTCTAGTTAGGGATAAAGCCACAAAAGCAGGGAAATGTGGCATTAGGGTTTTCAAAGCTAACAACCTACACCCACCCTGCACACACCAGCAGGCATCAGGGGTGTGTCTTGGGGTTGTCAGCCCTAACGCTCAACCCATTCTCCTATACTGTACCCATCTCAGCTTATTTACTTATGGAATGGGGTGAGCGTTAGGGCTGATGACTCCAAGACCCCCCCAATGCCTATTGGTGTGTGCAGGGTGGGTGTGGGCTGTTAGCTTTGAACTTTTGCAACTTTATCCCTAACTAGAGTATTAATGCAGCTTTTTGCAGTTTATATATTTATATATCTATAGCCCTATCTATCTATCTATTCAGATATACACATGAGGAAAGAGCATGGGGAGGTTCTGGGAGAAAAAGTGACAATAGGCAAGGTAAGAAAAGAATCTGAAAAACAAAAAGATGATGATGGGTATGAAAACGTATAGTAGGAGTGAATGAGCTGAGGAGTCCTCAAGTGGGGACTAATTAACAAGGCTTAATAAGAAGACTGAAAGGTGACAAATGTGGTGGAAGGAGAGACAGATAGACATCTGTAGAAAAAGAAAATAGATGTGCACACATAACTGGAATACCATGTGAGTATGCCCACCCTCCAAACACATACACACTGGATGGAAGTATTGCAGGCATACCCACATATGCAAATGTATCATGTACACATGCAAGCAAAGATATCATGAACATGGGGATGAAAAAGACCGACTATTGTGGTAAACCATAAGGTGGCTATAAGATGTCTTTAGAAAATACATTTGTCTTTTAAACCGCAGGGCTGCTGGGAGCCTAGGAGGATGATCAGCTTGGTTTCCATGTTTTTTCCTTTGGTCAGCATCCCTGAATCCATGCTAAAGGACATAAGCAGAAAGATCATTGACATTATGGTAATTCTGGATATTTTTTGCAGGAAGTGTGCAGCTATTTACATTGGAGAAACTGGCAGATGCCTGGATGAAAGATTCAGGAAACATTACAGGGCAGCCAGGAATAGAGACACTGATAAACCCATTGTATCTCACTTTACCTCCAGGGACCATAATGTCAATGATCTATTTACGTATACTTTACTTTTTTTGTTCACTTTTAAGTTTTATGCAGTGGTTACACCTTTAATGGTGGTTGGTGTGTGCAGTCTGTTTGTTTTGTGGGCTTACACATTTCCCTGCCAGACTCTTGGCACCCTTGCTAATTCCATGGTCATACTGTCCAAAAGTCCAAATAGCAGTGGCAAGAGCAATCAACAATATATGCAGTTCTAACACCTGATGCCTAACTAATTACTTAATTTTTACATACTATATTTACACAGTATCACATTCCTTACTAGCCACCTGATACCTACCTAGCCACAAGAAACAGTTGGCAAAATGGATAGAGGCCACATTCCATTACATTCCCCAATGCTGAAGTGTATCTCTGAACAGTACTTGGGGAAAAATGGGTAATGCACACACAGCAGGTGCTATAAACTTATGGGCCACATAAATGGGGAGGTCAGAGGAGGCACAGAGGGTGTCATAGTTGAACTTAATAATAGGTTTAGGTTCACGTCCTAACTTTCTGGGTAACACTGCTATTCCTTAAAACAGGACGTACACATTCCCTTCTGACTCTGTGTCAGCATAAGGACATTGTCAGGAATGATAGGAATTACTTCAGTCTCTAGGTTCCTTCAACTCAAACTTCACATTGTTGTACATCACTAGATCTTCATGTTGCTGAACTACCAGTTCTTCTGTCACAAATGCACAAATGGTGCTGCCTTTGGGGGTTTAGACTGTGAGAAAGATCATGGTTTACAATGTCCTCAATGTGAGCTGCACTAATTGACTCTGAATTTCTCCATTCCATTGTCTTAAACTACTGTACATAGTTTGGGGTATATTAGGTACTCTGATGCAACACACAATGTCACCATCACCGTTATCAGATCTATTGTCCACTGGTTCATGTACAGGGGCTGCATTAGGGACACTAGTATCAGTATTAGACCCCTCAGTTCTTTGAGGATTTGTTTAACTCTGAGTTTTTGGTCTCAGAGCCACTGGGCATTCAATTTAAGGTGCAGGCTCCAGTACAGTCTCTCCAGTAGGTAAGTGGTGGTTCCTGTGGACAGTCTTTTCAAGACTTCTACCTTGTTCTTGGCAGATTTTGCAAGATAGTAAGTCAGGCAATTGTTCAACTAAGATGTAGGATTCTGGCACCCCACAGTTTTGAGTTGTGTGCTTTCACTGAAGGCCCAAGTTTCTCAAGAGTACACAATCTCCAACTTATAACACCTGGTGTTGAACTTGTTTACCATACTGTACCTGTTTTTGTATGTAAGGCTGTTCTTGGCTGAGTCCTCAGAGGCAAGTTGGTGTGCTTTTTGTAGCTGCAATTACCTGGTATATTCTAAATAGATCCCTTCAGATGCACCATCAGCTGAGACTCTGAAACAGAGATCCACTGGTACATAAGTTTCTCCGCCAAACATCAAGTAGAATGGGGACATGTGAATGGCATAATTTTGGGTGCAATTGTAGGCATGTACCAGGGAATTTACTTTCTGGCTCCAATTACATTTCTGAGCTGGATCAAGGGTGCCCAACATGTCAAGCAGTGTCCTGTTAAATCATTCAAGTTGAGGATCCCTGCGAGGTGGTAAGGAGTGGTTCTCTGCCTTCTGATGTCATAGGTTGCCAGACACTTTTTACAAGTTTACTTTCAAAGTCCCTCCTGTTGACAGAGTGAATTATTGGAGGAATGCCATAATGATTTACGTATTGCTGCAGTACTTTGGTAACAGTGGTAGCTTTTTGATCTTTTGTTGGGTATGCCTGAGCATATCAAGTGTAATGGCCAGTTATCACTAGGATGTTGCCAATGTGTTTCCTATCTGGCTACAAAGAGAGGAAGTCCATGCTTACTAGTTCAAGTGACCCACTGATTTTAAGACTGATCATACAATAGGTGCTGCTCTTTTTGGTAAAGTATTTCTTTTACTACATCTGAAACAGTTTTTGCAATGTTTCTCAACCTCTTTTGCCATTTTGGGCCAAAAAAATGTGCTCACATTAAGTCGATAATGCAGTCAAACTCCAAGTGACCCATGTCGTAATGTAGGGATCAGATAATGGCTGTTCAGTACCTCCTCAGCAACACAGGTGGCAGAGGAGCCAGGGGGTCAGGGGGGGTCAGCTGACCCTCACTTTCAAAAGTAAGGGTCAGAATGTACATTTTTAACCCACACTTCCGATACAGGATTTACTAGTCTGTTATCTTAAGTCTGCATTTTGTCTTAAGTGTGTGGCACACACCACACGCACATTGACTTGAAGTCAGCGAGAGCAAGGTTAGATGAGTTCACTGAATTGGACTGACTAATTGCTGCAGTATGTAGTCTTCCCCCCACTGGCTCACAAAAACAAACATTTTTTTCCCCAGTCTTTTCCCATACCTTTTATTGGGCCAACAAGAGTTTTAAAGAATTTAAGCTTTCAAGCTATGCAGAGCTCTTCATCAGACAGTGACTTTGCAAAAAATTCACTTTAAATACAAACTGGTATTATTCAGAAATTAAAAAAAGGTCTGAAATCCTAGATGTGTGTAAAGCAGCCTTTCACTAGGAATGGAATGTGACAAGAGCTATAAATTGTCACGTGCTTAATTGCCTCCCTGAAAATGGACACCAAAGTGTGTGTGTGTGTGTGTGTGTGTGTGTGTGTGTGTGTGTCTGTGTGCTCAGAATGTATGAAACCAGCAGAGTGTGTGTGTGTGTGTGTTTTACCTGGAAAAGGTTCCATTGAGTGATGCTTATTTACAAGGTGGTCCTGGTTTTAGTATAACCACTGTCCTATAAAGTCATGGAGCACTGTCTGCTGCATGCTAGTTTGTTTTAGTCACCAGTATGATGTTAATGAGTGTTCAAAAACAATGTATAGAGAAAACTGATGGAAGCCTATGGGATGCTCCATTTATTTTGTTATTTATTTTTATTCTTTGGTAACTGGGTGAGGCCCATTAGGCCCAAGACCTGTTTTCAGGTGCTACCTGGGAGCAACTGCTCAGGGTCACACAATATGCATGTGGAGGCTTTGGAAATCAAACCTTGGTCTGCCGAATGTACCAAACTTGTTCACAGCTCCTTGTTTACTTATTTAGTTTAGTTTAGAAGAGACTATTTTCAGACATGACACAGGAGGTTATAACATAGCAAAGGAAACAGTACAACAAATGGAAAGGCAGGACAATGTCAGAATACAACATACTGGAAATACAGGAGAAATAAGTTTAACCAGATAACATATTAGGTATTGCAATAACAAAGAAACAGTAGGCTATTAGACATTACAAAAGTGCAGTAAGTGCCAATGATTACAATTAAGAGTATCGACTACATTATACAATCACAAGCTTCAGGATAATCTAAAAGAGAGGGAGTAAAGAGGTAGAGTTGTATGTGAAATGGTGCAGCAGGGCATAGCATTGGGAGAGAAGAAGGGGCAACAGGGAAGGAGACCAAGGGGAGAATATGGTGGGAAGCAGGTGGAAGTTGGGAAATACTTAGTATAGGAAACCAAAGAGCATTGTAACATGGCATAAAAAAGAAAAACGAAATGAAGCACTCAGATAGGTGCAAACACACCATGTGGTACAGTAGAAACCATGGTCTAATACCATCGTAGATCATGGTTTGTATTGTAATACCTTAGCAAACCACTACAGGTAAGAAGCAGTATACAAGTGAAAGAAATATGCAAATAGCTTGCAGTGTGTAGTTGTCCCAAGTTGTATTTACTAATAATTTTCCTGGCACAGGGTTTTTGACTTTTTCAAGACTGTTCTATATTGTAACTACAACAGAAGTTCATGAGTTACTAAAGATTGTACATTTAAACTCCACATATACTGTTAAGTATGCTGCAGCAATATTTCTGTAGAAGTGAACAGTTACATACTGTTACCATCCCTCTGATCTACTGCTTTAAGCAACTGTGGGTGCAATGCATTGTGGATGACTGAATAATATTATCTGGCCTGGCCTCTTCTTGGTGAATACACAGTGGTAAAGATAAGCATGCAGCTTCTATAACCGAAAGCAAAAATAACACACACTGAGATAAACAAAGCAAAATTAAAGAGAGAGGATACTTCTGTGGGTGAAAAGAAAAATAAATTGAGAGAAACAAAAAGAAATCAAAGAAACAGACTAACAATAGTAGCCAAAACAAGTATTTGAAAGATGAAAGCAGTAAACGTTATGTTGTTCTATGTCCTGCTGAGTTAGGTAGTTTAGAGGGAGAAAAAAGTGAAAATAATATTCCGCAAAATAGTAGTTGTTCAATAAAGTGTTTTTCAGATTGGCTTAGTTCAGTACATTTGGAGAAAAGGCGCGTGTGCTACTAGGATTGTGTGACAGCCACCTATTGGTCTGCAAAGGAATTGGAGAAAGAAAACTAAAATGTACCATAGCACACTCCCATCGTGCAGTGTAGCCCATATCTTCCAATACATAGAGAGGAAAATCAAAGCACCTAGAATAGAAAGTGAATTGCAAGTTTTTGAAAAGTTGTAAAATATGTTTTGATGTTAGAAAGCTTAAAGCTTGTAATGAAAGTTATTTTTACAAAAGTGAAATAGTAGCCACAATATTTCCAATAGGTGTGTTCCAATTGTTTTCAAGTATATGTATATCATGTTTAATAGCTCAATTTATAGTATTCTGAAAGTAAATCAGTGTGATTGTACTCACTTATTCAAAGACTATTAGTCATACACTCATTGCCATGTTACAAGCGGATTAAGCCACTCGAAAGGATGGGTCTACAGTGGAATTAATCCATGGTTGGTTGGTTGGACCCACTCGGCCTTCGGCCTCGTGGTCCAACCCCCCCAACCATGGATTAATACCACAGTAGACCCATGCTTTCTCGTGGCTTAATCCTTATGTAGAGTGCAGGATGCCAAAATCTAGGGTGGGTTAAAACAGCTGCACAAGGAAGGAATGATGCCTCTTTTTAAATATGGCATGACTAGGGGTCAGGTGTACATCAAGGGGCAGTGAGTTCCAATAACTGGGTGCCACATAGGAAAATCCTGATGTACTTTTGGATGTTTTACATCTGGAAATGTGGAGTAAGGAGAGATCTGCAGATCAGAGGCTGTAGGAGGTGGACTGAGGGGCAAGCATGGAGGCAAAGGAGCTAGGCATGCTAGATCTTAATATACTATCCAGTACAGCCCCAAGTGAAAGGAGCCAGTGAATCATCGGGAAGGGCCAATTTAGGTCTGCATATAGTAGGAAGTGATGTTTTGACCTAGGGGATGTGGAAGCATATTTAGATATATTATTGTATGTTGTGTCCCATCTATGTAGGGAAGCTTTGGATGTGTTGCTATAGATGACAGCTCCATATGCAAGCGACAGAAGTAGGATGCCTCTGGCTATGGCCAGCCTCATGGATGGGGTGATATCGTGGCTCATTTTGTAGGCTATACCTAGTTTAGCATTGACATACTTACATGTGGAGGTAATATGGTGATCAAAAATAAGAGATTCATCAAGTAGAACCCCCAGGCATTTGAAGGAGTTTACCACCTCCAGCATGGTACTGTCAGCACAGGAGATCCTAAAGAGGTCTTGACTGCTTTTTAGCTTGGCAGATGAGCCGAGAAGCATAGCCTGTGTTTTGCCAACATTAACAACAAGCTTATGACTTGTGATCCAGGACTGTACATTTAGGAAAGACGCAGATAGATTATGGCTGAGAACAAGAATATCATTTGAGCTGGTATAAAGAACAAGGTCATCAACATACAGTAACGATGAACAGGAGGAGGCATTTTGTGTTATATTATTAATAAAGATCAAGAACAGAACAGGACCCAGAATAGATCCCTGTGGTACACCAACATCAATGACTGTTTTGTCAGAGATAGCCAAGTTGAATTTAACAGCTTGAGTCCTATTGGATAGATAGCTGTTAAACCAACTTACAGAATTTGCTGAGGAAACCCAGGAATTGGAGGTTTGCTAATAGGAGAGGGTGATCAATGAGATCAAAAGCCTTTCTTAGGTCTATAAACACTGCATCAGTTGTGAGACCCTGATCCATGGCATGAAGCGCATCATTTGTTAGTTGTAACAGAGCAGTTTGGGTACTGTGGCCTTTTTGGAAACCATGTTGATTAGGGGATAGGACATTATACTTGGAGAGGTGTTCAGTTACTTGTGTTACGAGTTTCTCAAAGATTTTATTTAAGATCAAAAGTATTGCTATCGGTCTATGGTTGGTTATGTCTTTCTTGTCCCCTTTTTTAAAAATGGGAGTAACTTTGGCTGTTTTCCATATAACAGGGACACGGCCTTCACTAAGGGACATGGTAAATATTTTAAATAGTGGCCCTGCAATGAAGGGTGCAGCAAACTTCAGGAGCTTTGGTTCTGAACAGTCAGAACCAACAGCAGAGCTATCTGATATAGTATTGAGAAGTTTAAGGACATCCATTTTGAATATATTTTTAAAGTAGAATGGTGGTCCCACTGGTACGCTGTTCAGGGTGGAGGATTCCGAAGTTAAGTCCACAGGGGGGAAAGCAGTAGTATATTTGGAGAGGTCTGAAAAATGATTGTTGAAGGAATTTGCAGTTGTGCTAGGATCAGTACAGTGGACCCCATTCAGTATCATAGCATCAGTGGAGTAGATTTGCTTAGATCCCAGTAAAATTTTTATGTGTGACCAAAATTTCTTAGGTTCACCAGCCGCGTCTACAAATAGGCCCTTGCAGTATGAGCTTTTTGCATGTCTGATTAGTTTTTTGCACTTTGTTCAGTGTTCCCTATAGGAGTGAAAATCTGCTTGGAGTCCAGAGTTTTTCAGCTTTTTCCAGCTTTTGTCCCTGGCCTTGACGGATGCGAGGAGGTCCTTATACAACCCTCTGGTTTGCTTATCTCGTACATGGCGTGTGAGAAGAGGAGTGTGCTTTTCTTGAAGAGATACAAGCTCATTGAGTAAAAAGTTGGGAGTATCTTCCATATTGTAGAACAGGTAGCTCAGGGACCAGTCAATTTGAGAGACATTGTGTAGAAAATAGGCCTGATTTAAGCTAGCGTAGTTCTTGAAAGATATGCAACTGCAGAAGGACTCCATAATCAGAAAACAGGGGAATGGTCACTTATCATGTCAGGCAGAGTAACTGCAGCCACAGCCCTGTCAATGTGATTTGTCAAAATCCAGTCAATGAGGGTTACTGGATCCAGCATTCACTGACACTCTTGTAGGGTCAGCTATGATTTGTTGCATATTATAGCTCTGCACCAAGGATTGTAGAGTGTCATGTGATTTGCTTAACCAAGTCATATTCATGTCCCCAAGGATAAGTAGTTTGTTTTGCCCAATAGTAGAGGACAACTGGTCCAGTAATTCTACTAGGCCAGACTGCCCACATTTGGGGTGATTATAGGCATAAATAATGTGAAGCTTCTTAGCTCCTAGACTGAGGATTGCTTGGAGTGATTCACATGAAGAAGTCCTGCTATCAGTTACCATGGATAGATTAAGGTGAATTTTGTAGTAGACTGCCACACCCCTTGCTTGTTTTGGAGGTGGCCTATCACACCTGAGAAGGTTTTAGTTTGGGAGCAGGCAGCAAGTATCGGGAATTGAGTGTTTTAACAAGGCCTCCTTACTCTAACCTCTAGGCTATACTGCCAGCTCAGTGCTGGAAGCGTAAAGCAGACTCAAAATGAAAATAAAGGCTGCAGTGTTCATTTCAGAGTGGGGGATTAGGACAAGTGCAACGCAGTTTTCAATTTTAACCCAAATAAAATGTTATGATTGTTAATGCATAGCATAGCTATAGCACTGTAACCATGCTGGTTGCAGCATAACTGTGTGCAAAGGTGAACTGTGATGGGTACAGAAGTAATGGCATCTGAGGTGAGGCTTCCTGACTCCTGGAGTAACTGGGAAGAATAAACAGATCCAGAAGTAACCGTTTCTACAGCTTTTGCAACCCTGTGCATACTATTGCTTATTTATTTATTTATTTAGTGATTCGGAAAAGACCTTTGAGCGCAAGCTCTTTTACAAAGGTTCCACATCACAGATTGCAAAACAAAGAACAATAGGAGAAAGCAAAGGTACATTACAATGAATGATACAGCTTGGATACAGAACTTACAGAATAACTCAAAACATAGGTACAAGTTAAAATAAAAAGAAAAACACTTTATGAGGGTGAGGGGGGGGATAAGCAGCCACAGAGTGCCTTGTCAGTAGTTCGGAGGGATGGGGATAGCTGGCAGTGGGGTGAAGAAAGGAGGTACTAGAGAGAGGTATGTAATGCAGTGAAGGTGAAAGGTGGGGGAAGAAGGGTGATAAGGTATAAATGGTTGGGCGAAGGGAGGCTGAGTGAAGAAGACATGCTAAAGTAAATGGTGGTGTGTGAGGTGGGCATGGTCAGGCAGCCTGCATTAGTAGTGACTGTTAGGAAAACTCATGGGACTGAGTTGGGGGAGAGTGGGGTGGCAGGTGCCGAAGGAGCATGACACAGACTGATTGCTGAGGCAAGTCATGAGAAGGTACAGAGGGAGGGGATACCTTGAGGCCTGCCTAGTGCTTCCTGAGGGGCAGAGTGAGCAGGTGTGGCTGGACTCAGGGTCAGGTACACTTAGAGAGTATTATTAGATGCTGTTTGAGGTCAGTTTTGAATTGTGCCAGACAATTGGTGGCCAAAAGGTGCCCAGTAGTGAGGATTAGGAATATAAAGAAAGAAAGAAAAGTAAATGAGAAAACGTAACCTATGTTTACAGAGAAGCATGAGCACCATACTCTAAGCTATTTCTTGGACCCACCATTCTCCAGTTAAGCCATGAGGTTGGATGGGTCAGATATTTTTGTGTGTGAGGGGGATGGTAGGGATAAAACCTACTAATTTTGGTTATAAACCATCTTTATTAGGAAAAGTGTACTCTGTAGAAAAAGCTAGACACTTGAAAGACTATTTAATTGCTTAGAATCCTTTGTATATTGCTGGTATGACCACTGATTTCACTAAAGCCTCGCTTTAGATTTGATCTGATCAGTGAGAACGCGGAGTCCAGTTGTGAATGCAGGGGGACATAATCTATAGATGTTCTGGGATTCTGTGTGGGAGTAGGGGGTCATGTGTGTACAGTATCTCAGACAGCAGCAGACGTACTCCAGGCAGGCAACTTATACCAAGAAGTTGGCTGCCCAAAGAGCTAACTTTAAAAGAAATATGTGCCTTAAGCTGCCTAACTTGCAACTTCCATGCATGAGTCAAGCGGCTGCTGAGCGCAGCAGCAGCATACCCCTAAAATAAGCTTAATGATGACACAAGCAAGGAACAGGCTGCAGGTGCTCTATGTAGACATTGATAGGATATATGAGGAGGAGGACTCTCTAAACATAGTTGCATTACTTTTGGTGGAAGTTCTATATGTATCGGTCTATAATTAACCCCATACATGTAGAACTGTCAGCAACAAAAATGCAGCTAGGTTTAGAGAGCCCCCAACCCCCACCAATCCTGTTAACACTGTTTCTACATAAAGTGCCTGCCAACCCCTTCCTTAGTTTGTGACATAAATGTATTTTAGGGGCGGGACTGCAGCTGCAGCACTCTACGGCTGTTCTGCTCATAGACAGAAGTTACAAGCCTGGCAAATTAAGGTACCTATTTCTTATTACTATATTTAGGGAGAGATGGCACAGATGAAAAAACACCCCTCTGAACTGGTTAAAAGGCCAGAAAACACTGGTATACCATGAACCATTGATGGTAGTATCACCTTCCCACAGTATTGATAACATGACTTCCGAGACTGTGAAACTGTCATATGATGATATAATTCATTCTGACCTAGTTTGTGAACTGCTCCTCTGCCTGTGCTCAACAATACCAATTATAGACGAGGAAACTCAGGGTATGCACTGCCATGACTCCTTCTTTAAATGTCAGCTTGTTCCATTCTCTCAACAACAGAGAACAATCTGAGTGAGTTACTTGTACTTGACTTGGATCACGTCCCTTCTCCACTGCACGTACCACACCACGTAATGCACAGTTTTTGGTTTGAGCTTTTTTGAGTTCAGGAAGGCTAGGCTTGGGCAAAGACAAAAGGTTCATATCACTGAAATTGAGGTACAGTATGCTATCGGAATAGCATTTGGAGAGGTCCCCACCATGCTGAATGCTCTATGTGGATTCGCAGGAGTGGAATGTGTAATGTCCAATTTCAAACATATTGCCTTGACTGCTGCACTTGGAATTTTAAACTTGGGTGTGACTGATTAGGGTGTGAACATTGGGATAATGTGTCAGTGTGTCAATATTGCTTTGGCAACTGCAGTATTCTAAACTAGTTGTAGGTGGATAAAGCTGAAGGCCACCAATGTTCAGTTGCTTCCAGCTTGGCTGTTGTATTTACATAGGTGAGGTAGGTTGTTATCTGCTCTCACTGTTAACAGGGCCCCATACAAATCATGCAATTTCTCATTGACAGCATACATAAGGGCCAAGAATTAAGCAATAATGCACAACAGGGTTTGTTTTGTGCCGGGATAATGTCACGCCTGGGTGGTTAGGCATGAGGCTGCAGGTCGAGTGTGTCTGATTACCCAGGGATGATGTTATCCCAGCACAACACACACCCTGGAGTGCATTATTACTATTATACAATTGCTCATTTGTAAAACGAAATTAAAAAATAGATTTAAAATGTGTTTAAAATTTTTTTTAGTCATTTTTTTTATTGAGTAGGAATACTTACTGGAAACATAGTGCTGCTCAATTGTTTGCCCAGTAGGTGGTGGTGGTGTATTTACTTCATGTTCAATCCCCCCATACACAAGCTAATTTTTTTTGTAATTTTTGTTTCCTCAAGTTTAATTGGTTTGATTCTGCTGTCTGCTGTCTTTCATGTGCCAGCTGAGGATTTTTTTTAAATACTATCAGTGAAAGTCACATACGGGACTCGGGAGCAGGTCCTACATGTACACTTCCAGTTTTCCAGTTCCATTTCTATGTGTGTCTCAGTTGAAAGAAAGGAGCCATTGAAAGTGCTGTTTTTTTTAAAGGTAAACTTTCTTGTCTAGTCCCTTTATGCAGCTCTTGTTTGCCAACAGCTGCTGTTTTGTCTGGAATTGAGCAGCGTCAGAGAGCCATGTGACCACCTGCTACGGTCTTCCTGGTAACTGAAGTGGCTTGGTTTTAGGAAGAAACACGTATCTGAATTACATTTTTTGGAACATTCTATGCTGGGGGATTTAGAAGTGACTTGTTCAGAGGGAGGTTTGAAGTTTTAAGAGTGATGGGCAGAGAACATGGAAGATAGCTATGGAGCGGGAATTACAGAAGCGGGCTGGCTGGCGGGAATGATGACAAGCGTGCTGCAGTGGAATGATTTAGGTAGCCATTTATGTGATCATCTGTGTGTTGGGACTAGAGCCGTGATGCTGTACTGGGATAACATCATGGCTCCAGTCCCAGACAGACCAATCAGAGTCCAAGATTCTTTCATGCCATTATGTAATTCATGTTTGTGCACTAGGAAGAGCTTTTCAGATGGGTTCAGACTGTGGCTGGCAAAAGCAACTGGACGAAGTCCCTCAGGGTGCTCTTGGTACAGTACAGCTCATAAGCCACTTAAGGTGGTGTCTGTATGCAAGATGTAAGGTTTGGCAGAGTCAGGGGTTGCCAGTATGGGTGCCTCACTTAGGCATTAGAAAATGTGCATGTTAAATCCTGGCTTTTTTTTTTATTTTCTCTTTATGCCCCCTTCTCGCTGCTGAACTCCCATTTCTTCGGGAGTCTCCAGTGGCCTTGTTCATCTCCTCTCCTGCTAGCCGACAACCAGTGCAGTCCATCCCCCCCATGGAGCCTTGGATATTCCCCCCAGGTGGGTATGGGGAGGGGCCGTTACACCCCGACGTGTCTATATTACATCGGGAGATGCTGGTTTTGGCGCCGGTAGGGGCATTGGGGATCATTGCGAGGAGATCCATCTACTGGGAGTCCCATGGGGTATTTTCTGGTTTTCTGGTGTCCTCCCCCCCCCCGAGGACGTAGACACACGAGGAGAGCCAATGGGTGAGGCATGTATTGATGGGCAATCTCCTCCCGGCTCTCAGTCTGCGTCCTCCCCTCCCCACTGACTGTCCCAGCTGCACCGATGCCTGTGGTCACCCAGGTAGCGGTAGAGTAGCGGGACAGGCAATCCTCCCCACCATGGAGAAGGAGAGCGGCCAATGGGAGCTCTATCCTTCTCTCCCCGGCCGGTCCTCCAGTTACCCAAGTCCGTTCCCGAACCCGGGTCGCTGGCACCGCAAGCGGTAAACCTACCGCTGCATCAACGGGCCGGACCAAAATCCTGGCTTTTGATTGGCCAGTTCCCTACCCAGAGCCCTGGTCTATTTGACAGTACGGCTTGGTAGATAACAAGTGCCAGCCCCTTCACCCACTCACATATCATTGTGTCCAGCCTGCTTTTTCATTAGCTGAAAACACCCAATGGTATTTCAAATCTCCACCATTTTTTTTCTCTCGCTCAGCAAGAGCTACTGGCCCCCTCACCCATGCTCTTTAGTTCAGTGGCAGCTGCCTGCTCCTTGCATTTGCTTTTTATTACTTTTTAATTTTTTTATCTGCAGTACCATCTTGTTCCATGTCCCTTGATTCTTGATAGTGCGACTCTCTGAGAGAGAGAGAGAGAGAGAGAGCTGACCTCTCTCTCACTTCTCCCTCCTCAAGCTGGCCACTTGCTTGTTCTCAAAAATGAAGCAGCTTCTAATTTGTAGTGCTAGTAGAGATTGCGCTAACATTAAGTGGCTCACCCTTTTCATTATCGTCACCAACTAGTCTTAAAAAAAAAAAAGTATCTGTTACTTGCCGATGGCACATCTGCTATCCCTCTCTCTCTCTCTCTCTCTCTCTCTCTTGCTCTGTGTCTCTTGCGATGCCCATGCACATCCCTCCCAACAGCCAAATATCAAGATTCAAACAAATACTGTTGCAAATGATATCGATGAAGATGGAAAAAACAGGTGCACTCAGTGGCAAAAACAGAGGAGTACCGACTGCTGAGCAGTGTTCATACAGTCTTTCCCCCTGAATATTTTAGCAGCTGCTTCAGAAGTGTGTGTGTGGGGGGAAGGGGCTCTACAGCTGGATATTTGCCTATCAGTTTCAAAGGGGGGGGGCCTCTACAGTCAACTGCAGTAGTGGAGGGACTACTTTACAGAACCCTTTTCCTTTACACATTTGTATTTACTTTTTACATCTTTACATAGTTGAAGGTATTTTTATGTACAAAATTAACCAAAAGCCCATTTTCTCAGCACAATAATACCCTCCAGGGTGTGTGGCACTTTGCTATACCAGCCCTTCCATGGGCTATAAGGCTTTCTGCCTGTGGTGTCGTGCCTCATTACACTCTTGGGCAGTCTGGTATAGCACAATACTGCCTACCCTATTGGGTATTATTGCTTGCTTTGATTATTTCTCTGAAGGTAGCTCCACAATGTTCCATCCACCTAGTGCAAAATGGTTCATTCACTTTACAGTACTCTGTTGGAGGATTGTCCCTCCCAGAGCAAGCTTTCTTTTTTGTTTGTAGGTGGGTGAGGTCATTCAGAGGCTGTACAACTATTGAACATTATACAATGGCAAGGAAATTTCCTGTATTTTGATTGGTCAGTGGGTGCCTGAGACAGTGATGTTATTACACAATAACATCACTGTATGGATTTACTTGACCATATTGACCCTACTGACCTCTTTTTTCTCTTCAGAAACACAAAAAATCTACAAAAAACTTTTTAAATTTTTTGTTTATTTTGTATAACATCGAGCCATTGTATAATTGCAATAAGGCACTCCAAGGTGTCTGTTATTGTGTAATAACATCACTCCTGGGGTGGTGAAGCACTCGGCTTCACCTTGTGCTTCAATCCACCCCAAGAGTGATGTTATTACACGATAACACACACCTTGTCATGCCTTATTGCTTAAGTATTTCACAAACTGCATGTAGTAGCAGCAGAATCTGAGAAATTACTGTAGCATCTTTAGGCTATGAGGTCTAGGCCAAGTGACGAGTGCTTCTGCTTTGGCCAGGTCAGTCTGTACTCCATTTGCTGAAACAATGTGCTCCACATATTTATCTGATGGCTGACAAAAATGGTACTTATCAATAGACACCTTCAGACCAAACTCCAATTTTCCGACACTTTCATCAAGTCTGACTTTGTGCACTTCCAGTGTTTGTCCAAACATTATTACATTGTCCAGGTATCCTAATACCTCCAGCAGATGCATGTCTTCCACTGCTTTCTCCCCCAGTATCCGAAACATGGTAGGAGCCCCTGATATACCTTGGGGCATCATCTCAAACTGGTGGAAACCCAGAGGGCAAATGAAGGCTGTATTTTCTTAACCTTCCTCTACCATTCGGGATCTGGTAATAGCTACTGCGAAGATCCAGCACCAAGAACCACTTGCCTCCTGTTAAGATAACCAAGGTGTTTTCAACTCTGGGTACTGTGTACTGGTTAGACACTGTCTTCTTGTTAAGAGTACAGTAGTCTATGCAAATACAAATTGCTATAGTCCTCTTCCTGGCCACCACTGTGAGTGAAGTATGGACTTCTGGATTTTTTGATACTCTGTGCCACCATTAGCTCTTGTAGGTGGCACTGACATCTCCTGTTATCAGGGGCCAGTGGTTGGGATCTTTTTCTGAAAAGGTCAGTCATCTCGAAGGTGGATGTGGTGCTCTTCTCCTTTGATATATTCATTTAAGGAAAACACTTTCCATTGCTTGGCTAGCTTGTCACTTAGTCTCCACCTGTAGTGGTGTGGTATGGGCAAGTCTCCAAACTTGAATATTCTAGGGTCAGTTTCTGTGGCAGTGGAAACTTCAGTGTCCACTCCAGACACCTGTTGACATGGAAGATATTCACCACACTAGATCTTTCCTCAAGATCACAGGTTTCTCTGTCTCAGTATTCATCCTCAGAGTTACTTATCGCACCAGGGGGTGCCAGGTGGTGGCATTACTCTTCTGTGGACCATAAGTCCTTCTGGCAGGCTGTTGTCAGCTAGTGCATCAGTGATGAGAGCAGACCCAGTTGGCTGATGCTTCAACTTGGCTACACCAACCACATGGCATAGTGCCTTGGGTGGGAAGACCATTTCCTTGCTGTCAATTTGGTAGATCACTTCAATGGGCTCTTTTTGCACCATGGTCTTTGGGGTATCAAGTTTCAGGCTCACTCTCTTTACGATTAATTGCAGTGATGGACTCTGTAGGCGTTATGCTCCTCCTCCTCTCTCTTGGCTCTTTTGGGACAGCCTCCCAAGCATGTCTGCATTTATACTGATTAACACAGGGGTGACAACCATGGTCTTGAACTCAGGAAGTATGAATGCTATGGCATCAATCCCATGTTGCATTGCCTTGCCTGCTCCAGGGAGTTCAAATTGCATGATGCAGTAACCACCATAGTGGTAGCTCAGGCCCCACAGGGCAAATCCTTTCAGAGGCATGAGAGGCAGGTATCTTAAGAGGCTGTAGCAGAAAAATCAGTGGATGATAGTAACTTGTGACCCCGCTGTCAAGTAAGGCTTTGCATGGTTGTCCTTCAATGAGGATTGGAATGTCAGCTCTGTGGCCCAGTAGCCCTGAGGGCAACTTGTTTCCTTCAGGGGTTTCAAGGTCAGGCCATTTTATAGAGTATTACACTGTCACTCCTTCTCTGGGATCTGCTGTTATTTCCCTGCTGGGGTGGTTGACTTTCTCACTTCTGGTTCACAAGATGTGGATTCTCTGGCTGACTGCAACCTTGGACTGTGTCCTTCCTGCCCACATCTGTAGAAAAATACATGGGCTCAGATATTCAAAAGAGCTGAGCCATGCACAATAGGGTTGCACCTGCGCAAGTCCGAAATGTGCCATTCTGCGATATTCAGCAGGAGGCAGTTGCGCCCCCAAATCATGCTGAGCAACAGCACAATGCTAATGAAGGCATGCGCAACCGAAGGGGGAGGAACCATGCATAAACTGCACAGCCCGATATTCAGCCGGGCTGTGTAGAGTTATGCAGGCACAACCCCCTACCTGCGCCTGCACAACTTTAGGCAAAAAAAAAGAATCAAGTCGAGGGCTACCCACAGGTGAGCTGCCAAATTGCAGGGCGCAACACAGCAGCTGCCACCTGTGGGTGGCCTCCACTGTTCCAGTGCCCCGCAGCCCAATTATGGCATAATGGTAACCCCGTAGCCCGATCGTGGGCAGCAGAGTAGTCCTCCGCATCAGCCCGATCGCGGCATAATATAATGTTTCCCCACCGAGCCTATCTGGATCGTTGGCATACATCACATTTCACACCCCCACCAGCCTGACAGGGTACAGCCCTCACCTCGACATGATCACTGGCACATCGCCAACCCCCAGCACAGCTGACCAGGTCCAGTGAACCTGCGTGAAGCTCGATCGGCATAATAAATTGGCCTCAAAGTCTGGTTATCCCTGGTGCTTAGTGGCCTCATTCCCACCACCAGGACCCCGCTCACCTCGTTTTCATCAGCCGGGCGAAGGCAGCACCCCCACCGCCTGCTGCCCGCCACCCACCGACTGACAGCTCGAGAGGCTGCACGCCATTGGTTCAGAGCAAGAGCCAATGAGCCATTCACATATCTGGACTGTTTTAGCGAGTGGCTGCACACCCATTGGCTCTTGCTCTGAACCATCGGGCGGCAGCCCTACCGAGCTGTCAGTTGCGGGCGTGGGGCAGGTGGTGGTGCTGCCGCCACCGCTGACGGGGGAGCGGGCAGTGGGGCTCCGTGGGTGGGTGGGTAAATAATAGATCACCAGGGATATTGGACTTTGGGGTGAGTTTGACCTTATGCCCGCTGACATTTCATGTCCACTGGACCACCAGGGATATTGGTTTTGGGGTTGACATTATGCCCGGATCGGGCTAGTCAGGGGTGGGGATGTAATGTATGCCCGTGATCAGGATAGTCGGGGTGGGGCACAATTACTGTATGCCCGCGATCGGGCTACTGGGGGTAGTTACATTATGCCCGATTGGGCTGCTGGGGGACAGAATACTGTTCTGCCCACGATCGGCTGCAGGGAGCATCGGTCCGGATGGTTGCTGCTCGGCAGGGCACCAGGCGCAGTCGCCGATTACGCACTTGCATGCTAATGGCATGCAAATAGGGTCGAATTAGATGCAAATGGCCCCTTGTGCTTTTGTATAAATTATGGCCCCATTTGCATGTCACCTTTTGAATATCGCAGGTTTGGCGCATGGCGTAATGGAACTTGCGCCACCGCATCTGAATGCTCCACTCTGACCACTTGCGGTGGAGCAAGTTCCACTGTGCCATGCATAGTGGTGCGGTTAGGGGGATATTCAAAGAAGTTGCTCAATAGCGCAACTCCATTGAATATCACCCTGGCCACACCCCAGCTCAACTTTTTTGAGCAGCGCAAGGGCTTGCGCCACAGAATGGCGCAGTTTGAATATCTGGCCCTTGATATATTGGTTTGTTTGGGGGGGTCTGGTTTTTGAGTTTTGTTATTTTCCTTATCATCTACTATAGTTGCCCAAGAAGTAGATCATTTTGCAATGTTAGGGTCATTTTGGATACTTTGATTTTCATTCAGGTTTAAATGAAGTCGGTTATTTTCATGTCGTTATGCTGAACTAATAACGCCCTTGGACATTTCTGCATTGGAGTTGTCACTATTTTTTGTTTTTTGTTAAACTGACAGTTTCTTCCAATTTGTTAACAGTATTAAAATCCATTTGTACTTCTAGGGAACCCTCAGTTTTTGCAATGTTTGACCCTGTTACGTTCCCACCACTTCTTGTAATCTTGGGAACCTTTTTGGCAGTTTTGAGTATGGTTGTCAATTTCTGGTTTTGTATAACATACAGGTTTAAAGTAAATTTGAAATCATACCTGCTGTTTTGTCAGTTTTTCTGGTAGTATCTTGTATCTCTTTCATGGTTGGCATAGTCTCAGAAATCCAAGATGCTCTGTCTAGAGATCCGAACCACCCTGCTGCTAACAGGGCATTCTCTGGTGATCAAGGTTCCTTTGTGGAAGTCTCCATTTGAGTTGTTAAGTTTGCAACAGCTGAAGAACTTTTAGTAGCAATTATTTTTGGTGGCATAATTTCAGGAGGGTTGTCTGTGCTTGTGATTCCAGCCTTTTGTGTAGAAATAATGCTGGCAGCTGTCGGGATATCTCCCAGGAGCCACGTAGTGCCATCAGCCAACCGCTGCCACCTGGCAGCAATGAGAGCCTTTTTGGGGGACCAGGGACCCTCCGTGGTTGATGATGCATTAATCCTTTCCTCTGGTACTGGTACAGGGTTCCAGGTTTGCTGTTCTTTCTCTCTGCAAAGGACCAATGTCCCCAGGAGACTGTCCATATTTGTTTCCATAATAGCAGCATCTGTTGCTTTGGTAGCAGTATACTGTGCAACATTTGTAGTTACATCTGCTGTCAGAAGTTGTAACAGCCAAGCTCTGCATTCCATTCAGTCCACTGGCATCTGTACCTCTGTACTGCAAGAAATAATAATTGTGGTATTGGAATCTGAAATTGCAGCAGACTCTTTTAATAAGTGTCCATTCCCAATTATCGTAACATCTCCATCCTCCAAAGGTTGCTGTTCTGTAAAACTTAACTCAGGCTCTGGTATTTTCATTGAATACTTGAAGTTCATGTTATCCTTAGTGGAGTGCTGTGCTTCTGAACCTCCTCCTCCCCCATCACTGGTGTGGTCGGCCATCTTGCTGACTGGAATGGCAACAGCTCCCCGTATTGCAAAGGGTAAGGGAATTTCCTCGGTGTCCTGGCCAACATTCCCCTTTCCATAAAACTGATTAATACAATTGTTCGGGCTGTGTCTGGATGTTAATGTGCAATATGGCCGCCACTACACATTCGGTCACTTCACTACCAGTCTAGTATTGTTTGTAAAGCACTTTGGGATACATTGAGTATGAAAAGCGCTATATAAATGCAGATTCTTCTTCTTCTTCATATCTGGCAACAATGGAGGCATGTTTTTCCCATTCTTGTGGATGTGGGGGTTCTGGGTCCCTCTAGTGTCAAAGCAGGACATGCTCGGCAGCCATCAGCAAATTAATTTACCAGAGAATCTGGGCAGAGGAGAGCCTGTGGTTTCAAGTCAGGTCAGACTTTATTTTTAAAAAGCACTTTTCCAATACCAAAGCGCTTGTGCATCATAAAAATATAAATATTCACAGATAAAACATACAAATTAAAACAGGCAGCGAAATAAATTATTCTCTAAACAGTATCCACAAATGCTAAATCAAATGAATAGCTTTTCAATGCAGACTTAAAGGTCTCAGTGAACAGGCACTCTCTAATCCGACAAGGCAGAGAATTCCACAGGGTCGGGGCCATGAAAGAAAAAGTGCTGGCCCAGAGGTCTGAAGGTGGACCATGGAAATCTCTAGCAATCCCTTGTTGGAGGAGCAAAGTGGGTGGAGGGGGCAGTAGGTTAGAAGGAGGTCTTGCAGATAATATGGTCCCTGTCAAAGTAGGTCTTGTAGGTCAGCAAAGCGACCTTAAAGACGATCCTCCACCACACAGGCAACCAGTGCAGTTCGCGAAACATAGGTGAGATGTGGCTAGATCTCAACAAACCCATCAACAACCTAGCTGCCATGTTCTGCACAAGATGCAGGCAACTGATATCCACACCCAGTAGCCCTAGATATAGAGTATTGCAGTAGTCAAGGCACAAGGTCACAAAGGCATGGACCAGTGTTGGAAGGTCATCAAGCAGAACAAGGGGCTTTATTCAGGAGATGTTCCTCAGATAGTAAAAAGAGGACATGCTGACTGCTGACACCTAAGATTTAAGAGTCAGCTCCCATCAAGCACAACTCCTGAATTTTGCACCTGTTCAGAGGATCTCTACTTGTTGCATCCAAGCATAAGGCCGGATGGCTGACCAGGAGATAACCCCTCTACCTGATGACCTGGATCCACCACCAACATCCACTACCATCGCCTCAGTCTTATCCAGATTCAACCTCAACCAGCTGGCACTCATCTAATCCTGGATTTCAGCTAGGCAGTTGTTAAAGACTGACATAGCATCATTCTGTTCAGGTATGAAGGACATGTACAATTGAATATCATCTGCATTGCATGAAAACTCAGCCTGTACTGCCTTATAATGCCACCCAACAGCAGTATGTACACTGCGAACAACATGGGGGACAGCACAGAACCCTGCAGCACCCCACATGGCAGGGAGAAAGGGACAGAGGAAAAAATCCCCATCACCATCCTCTGAGTCCTGCCTGTGAGGAAAGAATGTAATCACCTGAGGACTGTCCCAAACAGTCCACAGAATAGCAGCAGGAATTCCAGCAACACCCCATGGTGCACGGTGTCAAACACTACAGAGGCATCAAGAAGCATCAAGAGCGAATGGCTCCTCCGATCTCTCACTATCAGGAGATCATTAAGTACCCAAACCAGAGCCATCTTGGTACTATGCTCTTCCTGAAACCAGACTGGTAAAGATAATTGACCTCATGGGTGAGTCCTCAAGCTGCAACGTGACTATCTTCTCAATAACCTTGCCCACAAAGGGCAGGTTAGAGACTGGTCTGTAGTTTGCGAGAGAGTCTGGGTTGAGGGAAGCTTTCTTCAGAAGGGGTGTCACCACTGCCTCCTTCAGGGAACTCGGAAACACACCCTTTTCCAATGAGCACCAGACTATATTCACCAGGACCAGCCCGATGACCTCCACATAGCCCACAAGGAAGTAGGTTGGACCAGGGTCCAAACTAGTGCAAGTCAGTCACAAGCCGTGGACAATGTTCATGATATGCATGCTCGCTGACTGGTCAAAGTTCACCCAGGCAGGCTGGGTGCCTGTGATCTCCCACCAGCCTCTACAACACTCATTTGAATGAGTCAGACAGATCTCTGATCTGATGCTGGCAACCTTATCTGCAAAGAATTAAACAAACTCATCACACTTAAATTGTGAAAAAGCTCTCCAATTCTGAAGACAAGTTGAATTGCACAGCCTGTCAACAGTCCAGAAGAGCTGAGCCGGTCAATTCCCTGCTGCAGCAATCTCCCTGGACAGGAACTCTGCCTTCTTATAGGAGACTGCTGACTGATAGTCCAAAAAATGGGCCGTCAGTCTAAGCCTGTCATCCTCCAAGCCAGATTTCTGCCAGCATCATTCCAATCTTTGCCCCACTCATCTCAACTCCTTCAAGATCCCATCAAACCCAGGGGACCAAGGACAAAGAGTGAGTGAGTGAACCCAGACAGGAGCTATAGAATCCAGGGTACCTGATACTGCTCCGTTGTAGTACAATACCAGGTGCCCTGGATCCAAGCATTCCAATGGCCTACTCAATAGGTCCAGCACCACCATTAGACCTTCGGGGGTTACACCCCTTAAGGGGTGGTACTGGATCATCTCCACAGGGACAGGTCTGTTGGTGGGAGCCGTGAAACTGGACCCTATAGTGTGATGGTCGGACCATCCCACTGGTTTCACTACCAGGTTAGAGACCTTCATCCCTAGGAGGAACACCAGGTCCAGGGAGTGACCCTGGTTATGGGTCACAGTGATAACTTCCTGTGTGAAGCCCAACAAAATCATCAGTTGGAGGACGTTCTGACCAAAAGTCGAGAGTTCACCATCGATCCAGTCATTGAAATCCCCCAGGACCAACCACTTGGAGGATTCCAATACTATGCTGATCATGAAGTCTGCAACTTCCTGGATGAAAACATTCCCATCTCTTGGTGAATGGTAGATGAGAAGAATCCTGCAACCCACACCTGTGCCCATGATACACTCAAAGGATCTGGTGGCCCCTGCCAGTACCTCTACAAGGCCCAGTTCCATCTTAAAACAGATGGCTACACCCCTGCCCTTATGATCCAGTCTCGGGCGGTGTATCACCGAATACCCAGCTGAAACCACTGATTCCAACACCAGACCAGCATTTTTGTCCAGCCAGGTCTTGGTGATGCAAGCCAGGTCCAATGTTCAAACAAGATAAGCAATTATTGCTGTCTTGTTCTTTATCGACCTGGCATTGTATAACACTGCCTGAGTTGGATGAGTGGCTGTGGAAGAGTGCATTAAATGACCACCAACAGTGGAGCCCTTGGGTATGGGAACCAGGTAGGAAGCACCCCTTTCTTGGACCCATTTTGCCCCAGGGCACCTCCTTGAACCCACTACCCCAATTGGCCCACCTCCCCACCAAGTCTTGGGCCCCAACCCCTCCGACCCCTCTGCACTATCCTCAAGGTCTGACAGTGCATATAAACCTCAGACGGCAGTGGGGGACAGTCAAAGGGGTGTAGACTCAGACGGCAGTGGGGGACAGTCAAAGGGGTGTAGACCCCTCAACCTGGAGGAGAGAATAGTGCTTGCCCATTGAAGAAAGCTCCCAGCACATATTGCTTGCTTATACCCCCAGCACAGTAACTTACAATACACAGTGCAAACAATCCTCACTCTAAACTATATAGATTAATCAAACTCCACAATCCACAGAGCTCAATCCCACCCAAAAAATAAAACCATAACCCTTAATTAAATATAGCAAAGAAAGAATAAAACAGTCCAGAAAGAATAATTAAATGTCCATACAATATAATATACCAAGTCTCTCAAAGCCAGTTTGAATATATGACCCTTCGTACTCCTACTTCTTAGGATTTAAAAGCCAAACAGGTAATCTAGAAGACAACCAGCACTCACATGGGATTCATGAAATTTAATAGACTAACATATGAGCTCTGAGTAAAAAGTACTCTCACTGTCACCAAGTTGCTGAAATCAGTTCAGGGAAAAAAGGAAAGGAAAATCCAAACAAGTTCCATAGAAGCCCGAGAATTATAGTTGATGAAACCGACTGGGCAAAAAGCTTCTCAGGAGACGTTCCTCCTCCAACTTCTTCTCTGGGATCCATGATTCAAACCCTACTTGGTGCAGGTTCTCTCTTGATGAAAAACACCTCTTTAGCTTCGCCCAGGAAAAATACCTGGGCTGCACCCGAACAGGACAGGATAACTGCCCAGAGCGTGGGAGAGGTCTCAAACCAACTGCCACCCAGGAGGGTAAAACGGACCCAAATTATCCCATAAAACATGGTCTCAGGGGCTTGCTCAGCCAAGTTTGGGAGATGAATGCCCAGAACACCCATAGCCAGGTCATGGATGGAATCTGAAGGGGTCAGATGATGAGACTGGGTCCGTATTCTGTTCCAGTAGATGTCTATGTGGGGAAAGGACACCAAAATGTGAATAAGAGTCATCTGAGGGGAGTTGCACCTCTAACAGTCACTATCAGGAATCAACCCTGCTGCAACAGAGCCATTGTGGAGTCCTGTAAGCCCTGTGTAAGACTTTATACTGCAGAGTTTTGACCGATAGCTCTCGGTTGGCTGCATATGCTGTTGGCCAAACCTGTTCCGAGTCACATGGCAGGATTTGGGTACTAATCTCTACCTTCCATATATCTTTGGGGACTAGAACCTATGGGGTTGGGATCTCCTTAGCCATAAATGCTGAGACGTTGCCAGCTAAATGCTGGGCAGTGTTGAGCTTTTATTGCCAAGTTTCTGCTGATCCTGATGAGGGAAGGGAATGTTGGGAGCAGACTTTGGCCCATAGGAGATCCCGTAACTGAAGCAATCTCCAAAAGTGCATTCTTGGGGTAAGGTACTCCTGCTGGAGCTTCTCAAATGATTTGAGTATCCCTATTCCTGGGTGGTATAGATCCCCCAGGGTGTGCAGTCCCCCCTGCTCCCATAGTGGCCAGTGTATCAGTTGGTCTCCTATATAATGTTCAGGGTTACCCAGAGAGGCCATAATCTAGAGGTTTTACAAGACCAGGACAGTTTAGCCATATGGATTTGCCAGGCTTTCCTAGTGTGCCTAGCACAGGTGGACACCCATTGGAGTGGTTTCCAGTCTGGTAAAATAAGTACCAATGTGGAGAGGGGCCTCTGCCTGAGCAAACTCAATGTCTGCCCAGACTGGGAGTGGAGAGAGATGATCTGGTCAGCAACAAATGATTGCTTGTCTAACTATCACCCCTTCATACATCAACTTAAGGTTAAGTAGGCTAAAGCATACATGTTCCAATGAATCTAGAGAACCTGGAGATTAATCTTAGGCACTCTGTTTTTCCAAATGAATCTGGACTTCCTGGTATTAAGTTTCCAAAAAGAGGAAATAGGCAGCACTATGGGAAGATTTGCTAGAAAATACTGCAACTTGGGGAGTGCCACCATCTTGAGGGCATTGACCCATCCACAAATAGAAAGGTGGCTATGGCCCCAATCTCTTAAGTCAGTGTCCAGTGTGGAAGGCATGGCGCTGATATTTGCTGCCACAGTACATTATCTTTTATAGTGGGGCGAATTTGGATACCTAAGTAGGTAACCCTACCTGGTGCCCATTTGAAGAGGCAACAGTAAACAGATTCTGAGTGTATGATGTATTGAGGATCATAATCTGTGATTTGGCCCCATTTAATTTGTATCCAAAAGGACTGAGTAGTCACTGATTATGGCACTCAAAATCCCAAGAGATAATGGGATATTGGTGAGAGAAAGTTATATCATCTGCAAACAGTATTAATTTGGTGGTGAATTGCCCCACATTTATGCCTGTGAAGTCTGGATTTACCCAGATCCTAATGGTTAGGGGTTTTAAGGCCAGGAAGAAAGAGGAAAGTGGACAACCCTGCTATGTTCCACATCCTAATGGAAACAAAAGTGAGATAGCCGAGTTGTTAAGAACAGAGGCCATGTGGGCTTGGTGCAGGAGCTTGATCAGGTCAATGAATCTCTGTGGGAGTCCAAATCTGGGTAGTACATCAAAAAGATAGGCCCACTCCACCCTGTCAAAGGCCTTTTCTACATCCAGTGACAGGGTGGCTGTGGTCAGTGCTTAATTTCTGGATTCCCAGAGTAGATCTAAAGTTCTATGAGTATTGTCTGATCCCAATCTACAGGGGATGACTCTCACCTGATTCGGGTGGATGAGGGTTCCCATAGTGGGTTCCAGGTGCCTAGCAATGACTTTCACAAAAATGTTTCGTCAACTTTAATGAGGGAGATGGGTCTACATTGGGAGCACAGAATACTGTCCTTCCCTTTCTTGGGGAGGAGCTTGATCAGTGCTTCATGAAAAGAGGGCAACAGGCACCCCATCTCCCAGGCCTCATTAAACACTTTGGTATGTTTGGGGCCAAGAGAGATGTGAACACTGCATAAAATTGTTAGGAATACCATCCAGGCTTGACGACATGCCTTTAGACATGGAGTGGATGTTTCTTCCACTTACTGTTCTGAGATGGGTCCAAGCAAGGCAGAGGTTTCCCCTCAGATGCACTCAAGGGAGATGGATGCCAGAGCAGAATGCTTCAGACTGGGAGGCTGTAGGAGAAACTTCCGAGTTATAAAGCATAGAGTACTAGATCTGGAATTCCTTATTAATCAAGTCTGGGGAAGACATTACTTAGCCCTGAACCACATGTATCAGGGGGATATAGCTTTCAGACTTTCTGTTCCTCAGCCTATAAGCCAGGAGTTTGATAGGCTACTTCCCAGCTTCCCATTATGCCTGGCTTAAACAGAAAAGGGCATACTCAGTGCTATTTTGTATAGTAGCCTCCAGGGTATTTCAGATTTCTATTAGTTGGGGCCTAAGAGACTTCTTTTGGTCTGGGTAGTCTTGCAGCAAATGTTCTAGTCTCCTGAGTTCCCCTTCTAACTCACACAAAAGTTCCATAAATATGCATACCACACTCTTGTGATTAAAAATTTAATTATCTGTGTAGCACCAGGTTGCGCATTAGAGAAAGAGTAAGGTGCCTTAGGAGGGCTCAGTTTCCAGTTACCTTGATGGCAGAGCTGGTAGCACAACTGGAACAGTACGCCTGGTTGCCTGGATTCAAGTCCCAGCTAAGGCACTTATTTCTTTCTCTCTTCTGTTTATATGAGTTCCATTAATATGCACACTGCACTCTTGTGATTGAAAATCCCTAAGCACATGTACAGCAGATGTCCCACATCCTTCACCATCATTATATTAAAATGTGGAGTGAAGTTAATAAGATTAGCAAGAGAAAAATAACATTACCATCAAGCCACTAATGTGCAGCATATTCCCCCTAAAGAAGTCAGACTCCCACCAAACATGATAAACAATTAAGCAGTAGTCCAGGAAAAATGGAGCAGTTCATGAAAGTATATTATGGAGCCATTACATATTGCTCTAGAGCCAACAAGCCCAGTCATGCATGTCATGCAAGATCCCCAAAGCAGAGAGTTGTTATTATTTTACTCCCCTTTCTTAACTAAAATTGTATCCATATGCTTTCAGTGTTGTGCAGGGTGTCATTAATAATATTACATTGGTGACAGTCTAGTTCATTCCTGGCATATAGGCATACACTGCTCCCTTTTTTATTACTCTTAGTTTTGTAGAACAGCTTATAACCGGGGATCTTGCATAACCAATCACTGGTTTCATGCCACCAGGTTTCTGTTATGGCCACAAAATTTATGTGGTAATTCTTTACAGCAGGCAAACAAGGAGTATATAAAAGAAAAATGGTGGTTTATGGCAGCTGCATCTCATGTACAGATGTGAGGCTGGAAAATCCTGTTTCGAGTCACAGGTATTGTGGTAGTCGAGCAGCTCAGGGACTCACCAGGAACAAAGTCTTTTTGGGAGTTGTTAAGATAAGGGTCCCAGTCTGTGAGGAAACTGAATTAGCAAGTACTCACTGCAGGTTCAAGATGCATTCTCCAACTCGGGGCTCCCTTCTTTTTTTTGTAATTATATTTTATTGTTTTATAATAAAACAACAACATACAACAGTCTCATGCAAGAGATCACATTCTGAGTAAGTTAATACATCCAATGTAGCAGTATATAAGAAGTCTATGCAATCTGGTCTTCAGATACAGGGGTATTCCATTTAAAGTCCGCTAAAAAAAATTAAGCTAGAACATGCTGCAACCTACAAGACTTTAGGCAGTCAACTCCATTAAAAAGAAAATCCATACTTTGATACTCAACAACCAGTGTTGATGTGACTCCTATCCGAAAATGTAACATCTTAACAGCATTAATGCACTAAGGAAAGAATCTCTCACACATACAGAGAGTAATTTGAAATAACAAAAAAAGACTATTTACCCTTAGTATTGTAAAGCAGTGCTGCAATGTTCTCTACACATAACGTCTGCCATCGAAGATATCAGAAATGGCAACACGTTATCACTGCTGTAGCTACATAACATTATTATTAACTAAGCTGCTATCTATATTCCCAGCTATAAGTATATTAACAATATCAAAACAAATTTCTCCTAAGCAATCAGAAAGTGAAACCAATGAACTACTGGTGAAATAAAATTAACTTTTAGTTAGTTAAACTGAGAGTCCTGATCAATTACTTTCCTTCAGGTCACCTCGTCTGTGTCAGATAGATTGTGCTGTCTCGTTCTATCGAATTCTGCAGCAATGGCCTCCGCTTTCTTCCCGGCTTCTAATGAGTCTGTAAATTGGAAGGCATGCCCTCCGTAATGGATCCTTAGTCGAGCGGGCATCAGCAGTGAATGGGCCACCCCTAAACTCCTCAATCTCGCCCGGACACCATCAAACTTCTTTCTTCTGGTGCATGTGGCAAAAGACAGGTCTGGATAAAGATGGACAGTTGTACCCTAGAAATTTAAGAATTCTGCTCCCTGGGCTGCCTGTAGAATCAGATCCAGTATCGTTGAGCTGGCAATTGCCAACAGAACTGAGTGAGGTAATTCATTTTGGTTCGTGGCGGCTCTAGGAGAGATCCGGTAAGCTTTAATGAGATCAGTATCTGCCAAAGTTGACTCTAGCTTTAGAGCTGCTGGTAACCAGCCTTGAAGAAACTCCAATAGGTCACTTCCCTAGCTGTTCTTGGGCAGGCCCACCATACGAACATTTGAAGTCCTCTGTGAGTTTTCAATCGCTTCCATACAGTGTCTCAATTGCGCGTTTTCCTGTGTCAATTTGCTGGTAGTAGCCAACACCTTTGTGGCCATAGATTCCACCGATGCAGCCGATTTAGAGGCAGTCTCTATCTTGGCATCCTGTTCTATAAACCTGGTGAGAATCAACTCAACTTTAGAGTCAATTGCTTGCATCGATTGCTGCAGGGCCTTCCAGGGTGGTTCCATCCCCAGTGGAGATTGTGAGTCAGCCGCATTCTGAGTCTCTGATGGCGGCTGATTTTTCACTACACCTCCAGTGGTTTTAGTTGTTCGTCCCATATTGGTAAAAGAGGTATGTGCCTATTTAGCACAAGTAGATCTCTCTGCTATACTTGAAAATATATAATTTATCAATAAATAGCTCTTTTTTGGTCATATACTCTGCTAGTGTATAGAGCTCTTCCTAGGCACGTCTGGTCAGTAGGCTTGCTCGACAGCGCATCCCCCAGGGCTCCCTTATAATAGTGTTCCTTGATCTCCAGTGCTGGAAGAGGTCTGCACTGGCTAGGTATCCACTGGAGTGACTGGGCAGACCTCAAAAATAGCGATCCTCTTCCCCCAGAATATGGAATTATGGAATGTCCCTGAAAAATAGCTGGGCTCAAGGGTGAATAAGGTACAATTTCTGAGACCCTGCTTCATTTTGTTAAAAGTCTGTCTTCTGTCTAAGAAAGACATAGTGAGGGTAGTTAGGGTAGAAACAGATTTTGCTGCCCACCACCTTGATTTGCTGAATGTCTCTGGCTGCCTTGAGGATTAGCTTCTTGCCTGAAGATGAGTGGTCTAGGTCTGGTGTTGGTCAGTGCAGTATGGGCTCTGCGGATCCTGTGGTCCTGCTCTATTTATGTAGACACATAGAATCTGACGGCATATAAGGGCTGCTTGACCCACCCAGTCTACCCATTTTCCCTACTTACATTCTAACCACAGACCCTAATTGATGTACAGCTCTTTCTCCCCCTTTCTTTCCACTATGATTCCCACGCATTCTTGAACCCCACCACTGTTTTCACTCCCACCACCTTTTCTAGAAGTCTGTTCCAAGAATCTACCACTCTTTCTGTGAAGAAGTACTTCTTCACATCTCTCCTGAATCTACCCTCTTCCAGCTTCATATCATGTTCCCTTGTTCTTGAGCACCTTCTTCTGAAAAATATTTCTCTCTTGTACCTTATTTACCTACGTGAGGTATTTAAAGGACTCTATAATATCCCTCCCTCTTCCTCCTCTGTTCCAGGGTGTACATGTTGAGCTCCTTTAGTCTCTCCTCATAAGGCTTTTGATGCAGATACTGTACCATTTTAGTTGCCCTCCTCTGGATCACTTCCACTTTGTCTATGTCCTTCCGGAGATGTGGTCTCCAGAACTGGACACAGTACTCAAGGTGGGATCTTACCAGCAATTTCCCCTTTCACTTTTAATTTACCCTTTCCCTTTAGGAGGCAGTATATCTTAGTGGTTAAGGGCACTGAGCTGCAAACCTGGAGACCTGGGTCTGAATCCCATCAGCTCCCACTTGCATACTGTGTGGCCTTGAGCAAGTCAGTTAACTTTCTTGTGCTCCCAGGTCATACCTGAAAACAAGCTCCAGCTTAGTGTGCCTTTCCTGGTTAAACAATTTCCCCTTTCCCTTTACCAGCAATCTATACAGGGGCAACAACACCTCTTTCTTTCTGCTGGTGCTACCCCTTCCTATGTACCCCAGTATCCCCACTAAATTTGTTTGGCATGTCCTTCCCCCTGTGAAACCATGCTGCCTTGGATACTGTAATCTGTTGGATACCAAATACTCCACAGTCCTGTCCTTTAGCCATGTTTCCATTAACTTACCCACCACTGGTATCAGCCTGATGGGCCTATAGTTTTCTGCCTCCTCCCTGCTACCACTTTTGTGAAGTGTGACTACATCTGCCCTTCTTCAGTCTCGTGGGACCATGCTGGTCTCCAGTGATGTGTTAAATAGATAAGTCAGAGGTGAAGCCAGTACCTCCCTGAGCTCTCTCAGCACCCCTGGAAGTACCCCATCTGATACCATAGCTTTGTCCACCTTCAGGTTTACTGGTGCTTTCCAGACTTTCTCCTCAGAAAACAGACTGGTGTCCACTTCCCTCCCATCAATGTTACTAGCACATTTTTGAGGTCCCTCCACCTCCCATTCTACTGTGAAAGCTGAGCAGAAGTATTTGTTCAAGATGTTTTCCTTTTCTTGATCCCCTCTGTACAGTCACCCTCCTCCTTCTTTAACCATACAATCCCTCCCTTAGTCTTCCTTTTCTTGCTGACATACCTGAAAAATGTCTTGCCCCCTTTTGATATTCCTTGAGCTATTCTTTCCTCAGGTTGTACTTTTGTACCCCTACTGCTTTGCCTGCCTCTCTCTGTTTTTGTACACTTCTCTATCCTCCTTTCTCTGGGTCTCCTTTTATCTTTGGAATGCTGCCTTTTTAGCCTTTACCTTTTCTGCTGTGTTGTTTGAGAACCATAGCAGTATCCTCTTTCTTTTACTTTTGCTTACCTGCTTGATCCAGAGGTTTGTTGCCTTGACTATGCTCTCTTTTATTTTGGCTCACTTTTCCTCCACTCCTCCAAGTCCTCTTTTCCTGCCAGAGCATTCTCGAGGCATTCACCTATCTTAGTAAAACCACCCCTCTTGAAGTTCAGGACCCTCACCATTGTGTGGTTGGATTCCGTAGCTGTTCTTATGTTAAATCACACTGTACGATGATCACTGCTTCCCAATTGGCTGCCCTCCCTGATGTCCGCAACACTGTCCCTCTTGGTAAGCACCAGATCCAGTATTGCCGCATCATGAGGCTATGGTACTATGCACCATGTGATTCAATGAATGGTTGAAAAACTAGTGTGGAGCACAGGGTTTTGGCTTCATTGGGGACTGGGGCTCCACCTGGAGGGATACACGCCTATACTGGCAAGATGGTCTGCATCTGTCTGGGAGGGGAACCAGGCTCCTAGGTGATAGGTTTAAATGCTTCATTGGCAACCTTTTAAACTAGCCAAGGGGGAGGTACTGATGAGAAGCAAGGAATTCCCAGCCTCCCCCCACAAAACAGGGTTGTCAGTGAAGTAAACACCATGGTAGAGAGGTTGATAGGGAGCAAGACAGGGGTAAATGGAGAAAAAGCCAAAGACAGTAAGGGCAGGGATGGGGCTAAAAAAGGTAAGGCCATTAAAAAACTGGAGGGTGATGGCTACCAATCTTCCTGAAAAAGTGTCCTTAATGGAAGAAGGACACCTGGATATCGTGGCAGTCACAGAAACATAGTACACAGAGATCCATGACTGGGATGCAAACATACCAGGGTACACAATCTACAGGAGGGACAGGAAGAGTAAAAGAGGGGGAGGAGTAGCTCTCTACATAAGGGAAGGGGTCAAAGCAACAGAACTAAAGGGTAAATGGGGAGGAGAGGAGGTACCTTGGGTCACCTTGGAGGTAGGTAATGGCACCACAATCCGCACAGGGGTTGTATACAGACCCCTGTCTCAGAGGGAGGAAATGGACAAAGAAATAATAGAATGCATCTTTAGAATGGCAGAAAAAGGAGAGATATTGTTGATGGGGGACTTGAATATGCCAAATGTAAACTGGAGCACATGTGCTTCAGCTGCATCCAAGAGCAGGGTCATTCTTGATGCCCTGCAGGGGGCATGCCTCAGACAACTAGTACTGGAACCCACTAGGGAGGAGGTAATCTTAGACCTGGTACTCTCAAATGGAGACAGAGAGAGGATCACAGATTTAGAAGTGGGTAGCCATCTGGGAACTAGCGACCACCGAACAGTGTGGTTCATGATAAACACAGCCATAGAGTCAAGCCATACAATGGCAAAAGTACTGGTCTTTAGGAGGGCTGACTTTGGCAAAATGGATGAGTGCCTAAGGAATGCACTAGCAAATAGGCAGGAAGGAGAGGTGGAAGAACAATGCGAAAAAATCTAAACTGCCGTCACAGAGGCAATATGCCTTTGTGTGAAACAAATTAAACAAAATGAAGTAAAAAAAAAACACTATGGTTCTCAAAAAAGGTGGTGGGGAAGGTTAGGGAGAAAAATATAGCATTCAGGAAGTATAAATGAGCAGGACAGAGAAGTGTATCAGTTAAAGCAGAAGGAAGTGGGGAAAGCAGTCAGAATAACGAAGACCCAAACTGAGGAATAGATGACCAACTTAGTTAAGAAGAGGGAGAGAAAACCTTTTATAAGTACAACAGGGAGTGCAGGAAGACCAAGGGAGGGATAGTGAGGCTTAATAAAGGGGAGGGGAGGTGGGCAGAGGAAGACAGTGGAAAAGCAGAGGTACTGAACAAATACTTTTGCTCAGTATTCACAAAAGAAGAAGAGGGGGAGGTACCTAAACCAAGCAATAGAAGCACTCTGGACAGGGGGGTCGATACCAGTCCATTCTCAGAAGAAAGAGTCCTGAGAGAACTCCTAAAACTCAGGGTTGACAAAGCAATGGGGCCTGATGGGATTCACCCTAGAATTCTAAAAGAGCTAAGGAGAGACCTAGTGACACCACTGACTACCCTTTTTAACAAATCATGGGAGGATAGTGTGGTACCTGAGGACTGGAGGAGGGCAGATGTAATTCCTCTTCACAAAAGTGGGAGCAAGGCAGAGAAAGGAAACTACAGAGCTGTTAATTTGACCTCAGTGATAGGGAAAATGATGGAATCACTTCTGAAGGAAAGAATTGTTGAGTACCTAGAGGCCAGTGGGGCACCGGTCCCAAGGCAGCATGGATTCACAGCAGGAAGGTCATGTCAGATGAATCTAATAGATTTCTTTGACTGGGTGACCAAAGTAGTAGACCAGGGAGGGGCTGTGGATATGGCCTACCTAGACTTTAGCAAGGCATTTGACACAGTTCCACACAAAAGATTAATGAACAAGTTAGACAGCCTGGGAGTGGGTCTAAGGGTAGTAGCCTGGGTAACAAACTGGCTGACCAACAGGATGCAGAGGGTAATGGTAAATGGAGTACACTCTGAAGAAAGGATAGTTACAAGTGGGATACCGCAGGGCTCAGTACTGGGACTGGTCCTCTTTAATGTCTTTATAGGAGACATTGCAGAGGGGCTGGAAGGAAAAGTATGCCTTTTTGCAGACGACACAAAAATCTGCAACAGGGTTGATCCACAAGGGGGGTGGAAAGGATGAGAAGGGACTTGGCAAGGTTGGAAGAATGGTCAAAAGTATGGCAGCTTAGATTCAATGCAAAAAAGTGCAGAGTAATGCACCTGGGAAACAAAAATCCAGGGGAAGAGTACACAATGGGGGGGAGTACTAACAACAACAAAAATGAAAAGGGATCTCGGAGAAGTCATATCAGATGACCTTAAGGTAGGCAAGCAATGTGAGATGGCAGTACAGAGGGCTGGGGTGATAATGGAATGCATAGGAAGAGGCATCACCAGTAGAAAACAGGAAGTAGTTATCCCTCTGTACAGACAGTTGGTGAGACCCCATTTGGAGTACTGCATGCAACTCTGGAGACCCCATCTCCACAAGGACATAGACAAGATAGAGGCACTCCAGAGGAGGGCAACTAAAATGGTGCAGGGTCTGCAACAGAAGCCATGTGAGGAGAGAGTTAAAGAGCCTAATATGTATACCCTTGAGGAAAGGAGGGAGGGGGAACATGATAGAAACTTTCAGGTACCTCAAGGGAATCAACAAAGTCCAAAATGGGAGAATCTTTCAGAGAAAGAGATGTGCAAGGACAAGGGGGGCACAATTTGTAGAGGGGGGGACGGCTCAGGGGCAACATGAGGTAGTATTTGATCATGGAGAGGGTGGTGGATGCATGGAACTGCCTTTCTGAGGAGGTTGTGGGGTCAAAAACAGTGGGGGAATTCAAGAATGCATGGGACAGACATAAGGCAATTATAGTGGGGGGTAGGAGGAAGTAGGCCGTTGGTTAACTAGAATCTGCAGCTTATCCAATACATAGGGAAATGGGCAGACTGGGTGGGCCAAGCTTTCCTTATCTGCCATCAAAGTCTATGTTTCTATGAGTGGGTTCACTGACTATTTGCGTAAGGTATGCCCCCTACAGGCAGTCCAAGATGTTCCTGCTTCTAGCTGAAGCTTCCGCCTGAAGGCTCCAATCTACATCCAGCAGACTGAAGTCCCCCACCAGCAACACCTCCCCCTTTTTAGTAATTTTACCATTGCTTCTAGCATTTCTTTGTCTAAGCCCTCCCCCCATGCAGGAGGCCTGTAGATCACACCTGTCCAAATATTGGCTCTGTTACTCAATTTGAGGGTGACCCACAGCATCTCTGCCTCCTCCTGAATTCCCTGTATTTCTGTTGCTTTTATGGTGTCCTTCACATACAGCACCACTCCCCCTCCTTTCCTTCCTAGCCTGTTCCTCCTGAACATCATGTAGCCAGGTATGGCCATGTCTCAGTTGTGACAGGGAGATCCTGCCATTCTTGAGGACCGACCTTTTCATAGAGATGAAACGGTTTTCACTAAAAAGTTAGATCAGTAGATCAGTGGGTCAGTAGGTGCTGACTAAGTGCAGAGGAACAACATGCATAGCCTGTTGCTGCAAACTGTTGTATTGAAGAAGGAATATGCCATTTCTGAAGGTTATCCTTTGTATTTTAAATAAACATCACACAGAAATTGTGTGTTGAACCTGAAGTTTTGCATCTAGTCCGTCTGTTATCCCACAACCCTTCCACAGACTTGGTATCAGAAGTGGGATAACTTGCTGAAACATCTGGACTGGCCTAAGAGGGATGTTTTCCAGTCGATATTGCCCAGATACCCCAGGTGGACCAATACACCAGGAGTTGCCAGAGGAAAACCCTGAGAAGAAAGTCCGTGGAGTTCTGACCAGAACCATGGCTGACAGACTGGGAGAGAAGCTACTGTCTGGACTGGACCTGAAAGCTTGGAGGAAGGCCTAGCCTGAAGATGATGAAGAGATGCAAGGGGACGAGGAGCTACCATGGGGTCAAGGCAGACCAGAGATGCAAGACCACATCCCAATGGTGGAAAACCTGATGATGCTAATAGGGTGGATGCGTGGGCAATGGCTGAAGGCAGAACGACTATGCAGAGAGGCAGAACACTGGTACTAGGTGCTCAAGAGGTCCCTGCCAGAGTGTTTGGTTAAAGAATTGGAGGAGGATTTTTTGTAGGCTTAGCTGGAGAAGGACCCCCTGGCTGAGCAGGATATTCCTTTGATTGCTGTGTTCCCAGGATGTTACCTGTTGGAGGTTGGAGATGCAAGTATGGAACTTGAATTTGAGACCCCAGGTAAGACTGTGCCTAGTGATATTGTGCTGGGGTTGAAGACTCCAAGCAAGCAAGAAGATGCCTTTGAGGCTGAAGGGACTTTTTCTTGTATTGATACAGCTAAATCTATTAACAGTACTGACTGGGGTATACTGCACACTGAAGATGTTAAAGTTGACAAACTGTTACAGTATGTTAAGGTCAAAGAGGGTATACAGATTAATGGTGATGTGGGGCAAAACAATGTTGGTGGTGCAAACTAAACAAGGGTGTTATGTACCACATAAGGCCCAACCCCCCCATACAAAAAGTGTGGATGCCCAGGTAGTGATGCCTGAGGCCTACAGACAACAAGTGATGGAGGCTGCTCATGTTAGTCACTGTGGGCATCTGAGCCATGGTGGGTATTAACTCGATTAACCCTGTATTATTACTGGCCAGGAATGTACAGACAGGTGACAGCCTATCTTAAGACCTGTCTTATGCACAACCAGATAGAGGTACCTGCTGGGGACAGAAGAGGATCTAGTACCCGGGGTGTGGAAAGACTGTCCCAAAGGGTAGAGGTCAATAAAGAAAAAAAAAATGGCAACCTTGGAAAAAGGAAAAACTCCCACACAGGTTACAAGGTACTAGATGGTAACAGACAGCTGAAATAAGCACAAATATTTAAAAAGATTGGAACCTGTGTTGGGGTAACACCTAGAGTGTCTACCTTCAGGTGTCTGTATCAACCCTCAGGTGTCTGTATCAGTAGTAAGTGAAATGAATGAATCAAGAGGCATAGTGGGTTTATGTAGAGGGGCTGAACCTAGAACTGGGCACTTGCTTAAAACCGACATGTCTGGTGGGATTGGAGCAGGTAATTACTCACTCCAGAGAAATTCTTTCAATGGTACTGGACTTTACAGCCATCCAGATTTTCGGTCACTAAAATATGATGGACTTTCCGTAAAAGGAGATAGTGCAGAGAAGGTACGGTTAGTCGCTGTTGAAAACTATGTTAATACCTCAGGGTAAAGCATGATGATATCCTCTGTATTTATGATGGAATGTTTATCGTTAATAGGGACCCTGAGATGGAGCTTCTGAAGATGGATGGGTGGAAACTCCATCCCTTCCTGGGACTGGAAGGTGGTAAGCAGTCTGAAATAATTGCTTCTCTCTTAAGGTGGGGGATATGTGACAGGGAGATCCTGCCACTCTTGCGGACCGACCTCTTCTTAAATCTGTTGCAACAGTTCTTCTATTTCTTAGCCTAATCTATCTTTTACAATTTCTAGTCCATAAGGTTGGCCACCTCTGGGCACCCCCCTCTCCTTTCTTGACTATGCTGTAGTGTCTTCTTTAATTTTCACATTCCCTCTCAGGTCCTATACAGGGAGGTTATTGTTGTGACCTTCAATCTGATGTAAAACAACAGGCTGTGTTCTTCGTTGTTGGATTTAGCATGAAATAACACTATGTCATAAAATACCTTGATGTACATACCTTATGTGTATGAAACCTGTAAATGTTAAAAATACCATGGCACTAGGTGTTTTTGATAAAGGTAAAAAGTAATGACTGTATTATAGAAATTAAGTTACCAGGGTAAAGATATCAGACCCCCCCCCCCATTGTGTTGTTAAATGTATGTAAATTGCAGATTATTTGAGAGGTCCTTTTGGTACCATGCATTCCTGCTGTAAACTGAGCCAGTCTGAAATGTCATGGTGATTTGCATATACATCCCATGATGCTTTGCATTATGGGGTATGTCTGATGTTGTGTTTCTTTGAAACTTGGCTTTATTGCCAATGCCCTTTGGGATAACCCTTGCTTCAGTGCTTCTGCACTGAGGGTCTTTGTCTTTAGCTTGTTTTGTGTTTTTATTTTGAGCCCCCATCACCCAAACACTCAAGACAAACATAGGGATGAAATAGTTTTCACTAAAAAGTTAGATCAGTGGGTCTGTAGGTGCTGACTAAGTGCAGAGGAAGGACATGTATAGTCTGTTGCTGCAAACTGATGTATTGAAGAAGGGATATGCCATTGCTGAAGATTAGCTCCTATATTTTAAATAAACATCACACCGAGATCGTGTGTTGAAACTGAAGTTTTGCGTCTGGTCCATATGTTATCCCACAACCCCTCCACACCAGTCATTGATGACAGTGCACCATGACTCGGTGATGGCCTCAATATCTAGGTCAGCTGCCACCATGATAACCTCTAGGTCTGGGATCTTATTTCCCAGACTTCTAGCAGTAGCAGAAGGCAGGCTATTTCCCCCTATCAAACAGGTGCCATACATCTTCAGAACTTTTAGATCTGAGCATGGCATGCAATTTGTTCACATCAGTTTCTGAATTACTCTTGATTAAGGCAGTTATGCTTTTGCTAGCAGGGTCCACATCACAACATGCACTTTTAAATTGCCCAAACACTCCAAAACATCTAATGGCTCCATAATTGCAGCTCTTTCGGTACCCTCAGGGATCCCCCGTGACCAACATTACCTTTTTCTGGTCCAGGTGCTTCTTTTTGTGCCAATCTTCCAACTCCTGAAACACTATGACAACTTTCAAAACTTTTGGGGGTGATACGTTTTTATCACAAAGCCACAGTTTTGGGGACACACATCTGGTGCAAAAATTCCAATGGTGACTCCAATGTAGCAGACCACCTGGGTTCCTCACAGTTCACCTATCACCACCTTCTGATGGGCCAGCCTGGGTTACCTAAAGGTGTGCCACACTAGTTATACTGGCCTGACATGGTGTGGTGCCTCCACCTGGGATACCTAGATGCTGGCTCACAAGGCTATAACCCCGCCCCGGGGAAACAGTGCATAAACTGTCCATACAGTCCTGCCCCCAAAACACATAATACCATATCAATGACAATCCCCCGAAAATGCAATTCAAATAAATAATTTATTTAAATGGGACGGTATGGAATGAACAAGGGGAAGCACCTTAGTATGGGATCAATGGGGTTGCAGTAACTCTACATGCAGTAAAAGGCTAATACTGTGTAACCCCTAGGTGGCGCTATCCCAAGGTCTACTACTCGTGCCTGCTTGACTAGTAGCAGGTTAAGGAGCCTGAGCTCTGAAACGGGTGCTTCCAGTCAGAGGTCAGGGATGGTAGTGGTCAAACTAACCTGGGCACAGCCCTCTGGGACACTGTAACCCCCCCTCTTTCCCTCCTAGTGGTCAAACCAGTACACAATAATTACTTTCACAATACCCCTGATATGATTTGCTAGTACCCACACAGTTCACAGTTACCACCAGGGCTGGTTTCTCTGGTTCAACCCTGGGAACCCCCTGAAAAACAAGGTTAGACAGAGCAAATGGGAACAGTACACTATTTCAAGCACAAACTGGAACCACAGTCTGGTTGAATGCAGAAGAAAGTAGATCTGATTCATTCAGGGGATTGTAACAAGGAAGGGGGGGTGAATCAGGTTAATTAGCTTAATTGCTCTATCAATCATACAGCTGTGCATGCAGTCAGAGTCCCTAACACAGTCACACTCTCTGGGTACCCAGGTGGAAGAAAGGTGGGCTAGCCAGGACTGTTGCCCTGGGTAGGCTGGCGTTGCAGCTGGTTGGGGCCCTATGATGGAAAAAACAACTTGCACCACACACTATTTGTAATCCGGAGCCAGATGGCTCAGTTTGTGAAGGAAAAGAAACAACAAAGCAATCAGATGATACACTTAAATTACACTGTAGTTTCAGGGAGCTACCCTGGTGGTTACTCATGATACCCAGGACTGGACACAGGAAGGATGAAAATGGAGACAGCAGGTGAACTCTCTGGAGTGCCAGGAGAAGCAGGGCCTACACGATTTGCCAAGGCGTCATCCCTGTTCAAGCGTGGAGCAGGGGGCTGATCCCCGGGCAGGTCTCTCGTCGATGGCTCTTCTCTGTGCAGTAGGGTAGTATGGCAAGGCCCTCGTGGCAAGGCCCAGCCACATGGAGCTAACCGTGGATTCAGTCTGTTTGAGCTGGTTACAGCTTCCAGCAATCAGCACACAGTTCACACAAAGTGGAACTAAACCACGATCCCCATTCAGTACACAGCACATTTATATGCACAGAAATCTTACTGTACCAGGCAAAATGCTCACCAGTCATGATCGTACAGTCTCTGCTTAAATCAGGAGCTCAGAAGTAGCTGGAGTTCCTAACAGGTCGATCGCACACAGCAAAATCTTCAGTCTTTCTCAGATTGAGGCTGGATACACTTCAGTGGCTTAATTTGGCCTCACCACCTCGGATTTAGTCCGAATAAAATTCTCTTCTCCCTCTCAGGGTAATGGGCAGACTTGCAGAACTCAAATCAGGCCTTCTCACAGTTTTCCGGCTTGAAACTACGCAGATCACTACTCGAACTATCACGAGCTGCTCCTCTGTCAACTTCCAACTTGGATCTGACCTAAACAGCAGACAGCTAGGGGATTTCCCTCAGATCCAAAAGGTTTGGTTGGCTGATTCAGCTGTCAGTCAAAGCAAGAGCTCCCCCTTCAATTGCAAAAAGGCACCAACAGTGCAAAACTACAGTTCCCAAGCTTTTATTCCACACAGCCCCTGTAAGCAGGCTCCATTTTAGAGTCCCCAAGTACTGATTGGTCCAATTCGACAGTTCAGGACCAAAATGGTGGAGAAAGACAAAAACCCCTCACTGCAAAGAAGGCAGGTTAGAACAAAATACAATATCTTTATCACTCCAAATGATTCTCAGCAAATAGTTACATCTTTCAACAGAGCTCTCTCTCTGCACAACTAGCAATGGCAGAAACTAAGCGATTACCTGGCAGTCCGGGCGGGACTCAAGCATGACAACACTCTGCCCCCCCTTTCAGATTAACTATTTCTGCAAACTAGGCAGATCTTAAAGCGGCAGTACATAGAGGCTACACAGTTACTCTTTGGCAATAATATTTAAATGGCTATAGCGCTGAACACCAACCTGGCAGAGAGCATTTAGGCAAGCTCATGGAAACATTTCAGGAACCCCCATTTGTAGTGGGGTTACAACTGTATGCAGACAATAAAACAGCTAAGCACCCTGCCCCACAGAATCTGCATATACCCCAGTGTCCTCAAACCCTCAATGTAGGTTCACCTGGCTTAATTCCCCACCAAAGGCCATGGCTGAGAACTCTCTCTTTTCATGTTACAGTGGGTAGCACACTAAGGATGATGCTGCTTCTAGTAGGGTGGACCTCAGTGGCATGTTTTAAAAGGTTGTAGATAAAATGTTCTTTAAACATAACTGTTGCAGAACACAAACTGCAACTGTTTTAAATGAAAACAAGTTGCAAAAGGGCCTCTATTTGTAATCCAAAGGCTAGGTGGCAGGGTGGACTCCACTGGACTTCCAGGTCAAACTTCTTTTAAGTGTTAGGTTCAGTGTAACTGTTGGGTAGGTAATAATTCTTTACCTGCAACAGGGGTAATTATGGTGTAGATTCATATTTGTTGCATGCAACTACATTGCAGTTGCAAGGCAGTTACAGTTCAGTTGCACTGTAACTACATTCTACTTAACTGACCCTTAAAGTATTACCGTCTTCTACCTGGGCTTCTAACACTGGCACAGTCCTGCCAAGAACTTCTCTCTCAGTCTCAGGCACAGTATAGTTTCTCCCCAGTTGTAGGGCTGAAACCCTGCAGTAGTGTTGCTCAGATAGTACTGCTGTGGATCCAACAATGATCCGGTGGATGGCAGCACTATTTGAGTTAGATCCTTCCAGGGATGTGGCCGAATACAGAGGTCAGATTCCTGCAGTTTACTCATGGTTTGATGCCTCAGTCAGTACCTCGGGTGCAGGTAGTTGGGACAGGCTGGATGGATACAGTTCCTCTTGGCTGGGATGCAGACGTCCTCAGACTGGCTGGTGGCTTTTATCTGACATCACTTCTCTCTCTCTCTCTATCTGTTGCTGTCTTGCAGAGGGTCATGATCTGAATCAAAGTAGTGGACCTCATAAGCTGTAGATGCTGCAGAAGCCAGTCCCCCCAGAGGGGAAGGTCTGTGATGGGGACATGAAAACACCAGCTCCAATACTGCCTTCAAATTGTAGTTTTGTTTAAAGCTGCTTCTTCTCTTCACACAAATGCTTTCACTGAGATCCCATACTCTTTCAGTCTGTCAGGCCTGCAGCATCTGGACAGACAGTCGTACCTGCCCACACCTCAGTACACAGTCACTCCCTCTGGCAGTCTGACTGAATGGACCTTGATCTCTGGAAACAGACCCTTTTATCTGCTATGAAAATCAAAGCCTAATTGGTCAGGTTTGTTCCCAGGAAAACTGTCTTCAGCAAACATCTGGCCCCTTGTTGGCCAAAAGTCACGAGCAAGATTTTTTCTGACCTCAGACTCCTATCCCATGAGTCTCTGCTGACTGTGAAGTCATGGGAGCGCCTATGTGTGCTTATGTGTCAGTCCCAACTTTGGCAGATTGCTGCTGTTTTATTTACAGTCCCATCATTTGCTACTGCTAGGTCCTGGCTCAGCTGACTGTCTCGAGACCACAGCTGTGCATATGTGGCTGGGCATTAAGCTCATTGCAGAGTTAGAGCCTTCCAAGTGGGAGGTGGCAATGGAACCGCTCTCCCAATTGGTGCAGATGAGCCGAGTGTACAGTTTTTCTTCCCAGCCCTACCACCTACCCTGAGGCTGGGAAACACATTTCCTATGTGCTTAATGGCACCACTGACACTGGGTCCTTGCTCCACTTTCTGCCCTGAAGCTGGGATCCTCACTGGAGGTGGATGCATTGCCCAGTTTAACCATCAGAGCTTCAGCTCCTGCATGTGCTACTGTGCATGTGTGGCCACCCAGCATGGCTGCTGCACTCCTTGTCATTCTGTTCCCAGGCCCACTGAACTCTCCTGGGCTTGGGGAACTTATCAGCTGTTGGTGTTCTCTTTTCTTGCCCCCCTGCCTCAGCCCCAATTGCAGTTCTGAGGGCCTGAGTGCAGGGAGAGCTGTGTAACAACAGCCACAAATATCTTAGTACAGCCCTGGTTTACACCACATCAGGGCTTCTGGCTAAACACTTGCTTACCTGGCTGGTCCCCACCTCAGCATTCCTGAGGGACCAGAAGGTGAAGCCTGAGCCCTGGCACCTGAGGAGGCAGTTCAGGTAAGCCCCAGATTGGTGGGGGGCTTACCGTTACAGCTGGGTTTAGTTTATGCCTTATATAATTACTGAGTTGTTTACAGAACCCCCATTTTACATAAAATTATACAATGGCAAGAATATTTCAATGAATCCTATTGGCTGCCATGCCCCAGCTACAGTAGAAACATAGAAACATAGAATTTGACGGCAGATAAGGACTGCTTGGCCCACCCAGTCTGCCCATTTCCCTGCCTACTGGATAAGCTGCAGATCCTAGTTGACCAGCAGCCTACTTCTTCCTAGCCCCACCCCCTAGAATTGCCTTATGACTGTCCCATGCATGCTTGAATTCCACCACTGTTTTTGACTCACGATCCTCCTCCGGAAGGCCGCTCCATGCGCCCACAACCCTCTCTGTGAAAAATACTTCCTTAAATTACCTCTGAGCCGCCCATCTTCAAATTGTGCCCCTTGTTCTTGCACACCTCTTTTTGAAAGATGCTACCCTCTTGGACTTTGTTGATTCCCTTGAGGTACTTGACAGTTTCTATCATGTCCCCCCTCTCCCTCCTTTCCTCGAGGCTATACATATTAAGCTCCTTAAGTCTCTCTTCATATGTCTTCCAGTGCAGACCCTGCACCATTTTAGTTGCCCTTCTCTGGACAGCTTCCATCCTGTCTATGTCTTTGCGAAGACTGGGTCTCCAGAACTGCACGCAGTACTCCAGATGGGGTCTGACCAGCTGCCTGTACAGAGGGATAATAACTTCCTGTTTTCACCGTGATGCCTCCCTATGCATCCCAGTATCCCCCAGCCCTCCTTGCTGCCCTCTCAATTGCTTGCCCACCTTTAGGTCATCTGATATGACTACCCCAGGTCCCTTTCCATTTTTGTTGTTGTTAGTATCTCACCCCCATTGTGTGCCTCTTCCCTGGGTTTTTGTTTCCCAGGTGCATTACCTTGCACTTCTTAGCATTGAATCTAAGCTGCCATACATTTGACCATTCCTCTAACCTTGCTAAGTCCCTTTTCATCCTTTCCACCCCACCTTGTGCATCAACTCTGTTGTAGATCTTGTGTCATCTGCAAAGAGACATACATTTCCTTCCAGTCCCTCTGCAATGTCGCTATAAAGACATTGAGAGGACCGGTCCTAATACTGAACCCTGCGGTACCCCACTAGTAACCCCTTTCTTCAGAGTGGACTCCATTTACTATTACTCTCTGTGTCCTATTCTCCAACCAATTTTTTACCCAGGCTGTCATCTTGGGACCCACTCCCAGGCTAGCTAACTTGTATATTAATCTTTTGTGTGGGACTGTGTCAAATGCCTTGCTAAAGTCTAGGTAGGCCATGTCCACAGCCCCTCCCTGATCTACTACTTTGGTTACCCAGTCAAAGAAATCTATCAGATTTGTCTGGCATGACTTTCCTGCTGTGAATCCATGCTGCCTTGGGTCCTGTGCCCCTCTGGCCTCTAGATACTCGACAATTCTTTCCTTCAGAAGTGATTCTATCATTTTCCCTACCACTGAGGTTAAACTAACAGGTCTGTAGTTTCCTGCTTCTGCCTTGCTCCCACTTTTGTGAAGGGGAATCACATCTGCCCTCCTCCAGATACAGTGATGATATTGAGCAATAACATCACTGTTTCTAGGGCTGGCAGATTGCTGACCTCATCACCTGTTAGTGTAAACATCTGTATCACTGCCCAGCTGACTTATCTCAGAGCTGTAATTAGCTTGATAGTCCCTTTCAACATGTCGTCTGACAGAACGATTGATGAGGTGTTTGCCAGTGAAGAAGAAAATAATCCACCAACAAGTTCTACAGCTGTGAGTACTGGGAAAAAAAATAAAAGAAAACAGCATGTAAGGTTAGAGGCAGCAACACTTGATAAAATAGAAATGGATCGCAATGAAGCTAACACAAGATGGCAGACTACCTGGGCAGTCTGTGTTCTACAAGATTGACTCACAGAGAAAAACATAGAATGTGACCTCAAAATGGCAACTCCACATGATTTAAACAATGTTTTATGTCAATTCTATGCTAGCGTTAGAAACAGCAATTCTGAAGAATACAGCATCTTGAGCTATGTGGGCCTCAGGGAGAGAATAAACCGCTACATTAGTGAACTGCCGAACAGTCATTCCCTAAACATCATTCGCGACACAGAATTTCAGGCAGCAAATAATGTTTTTGTGGGGCACCTCAAAAACATCAGATGTCAGGGAAACAATTTGGCCAGCCACCACCCTCTGATCACATGAAATGACCTAAAACAAAAAAAAGAGACTCAGAAGCCCTCAACCCTGACACTGCTGGAGGGCTAGTCCAGAATGTATGCCTTGAATTACAGATCCATATTGCTCGCTGAGGATGCGAGGGGCAGAGACAGTTAAAGCCAGAGTCTTTTTGCATCAAGCACACAGAGCAGGGAGCAAAATACATAACGATGTCCTTCAATGAAAAAACTAAAAATCATTCAAAGCTCCTGGAGTGAGGCAGACAAAACCTATGAGGGGCTATGTTTGAAATCCCCGGAAGTCCACTATGTCCAGTCAAATGTTTTGAAAAATAATTAGTGAAGCTACCACCCAATGCACCTTGCCTGTTCCTGCACCCGAAGAGAAAGCCACAAATACAGCTGGAAAAGGAAGATATCTGGTTCATCCTTGAGCCTATGGGAGTGAACTGTCTCAGTAGCATGCTGCCTTGCATTTGCAAGCTCGCAGGCTTAACAACAACATACACGAATCATAGTCTGTGAGCAACAACCGTTCAGCTTCTCTCCAATGCAGGGCTGCATACTAGAGAGATAATGTCCGTGACCCTACACAAAAATGAGCTATCCTTAAAATCATACTGGAGTGCAAAACTGCAAGATCGACAAACCTGGAGCTAAATATTGTTGCACCCCATGGAAAAAACAAGCTGCAGTGACTCGAATGCATTGCTGGCCTCATCAGGAAATGAACTCCAGGTAGAGGCAGGAAGTGAACCGGGACTAGTGAGACGACGACTCAGCCAAGCAGCAGTACTGAGAGTTCCTCAACACCATCTCACAAGAAGGACTGCTTCAATATACAAGGCAACAGATGTGTGTGTTTAACTTTTATAAATAAAAGAAAGCCTAAAAAAACATTGAATGCAGTCTCAATAGTAACTAGTACTTCTGTAAGGAATGCAGTGTTAAGAAATTATATTTAACATGCCATTTTCACTGTTTCTCTATTTGTAAAACTTGCTTTCAGCCTTCAAGGATATCTGTTTTAAACCTTCAAATAGTTGCTTGAACTCTGAAACACTTCACAATTGAATGCACTTGTCAAGTTCACTGCATAAAGTTCTGCTATTATTGTTTCATAATACAGTTTATTGAAATGTTATTTAAATGCAGTTTTTAAGCTTTAAAAATACTATTTAAAAAAGTGTGATTGAAACCATACAACCCTTAAGAATTACCTATGAATGAAAAGTTAAGTAAATCCGAACACAGTGTTTTAAATGAGTTTAGACTATTTTATGTCAAATTCCTAAGTTTTAATATTTTACAAAGTAAACCTAATTTAACTAAAAAACTGTGTCTGTCAATTTTTTAAACCTCGTCAACAATACAAAATGAGCCATTGTATAATAGCAATAAGGCACTCCACGGTGTGGGTTAATGTGTAATAACGTCACTCCTGGGTGGTAGAAGCACTTGGCTTTGCCTCGTGCTTCAACCCACTCCAGGAGTGACGTTATTACACATTAACCCACACCATGTCATGCCTTATTTTTGCAGTTAATCTTTTTATTGAAAATCTTTGTATTTTACATACACAGCAGGTGATGATACTGCTGATTGTAATTGACATTCTGTAAACAGTGGAACATAAATGTATGTAAAATGGTACATACACCAAGAAAAAGTGAAAAACAAGGAACACTTGCACCCAATATAAGAGTTATATCCAGTATTTTAACATCCATTCTTGTAGCAACTGAGCTGCCTGAATCACCTTCAGTGGGGGATATTCTAGGGAATGGAGGGAACTGCTGTAAAGCCTGTTTGGGGGGGCGGGGTTCAGCCTCATCTGTACCTATTTCATCCATCCAAATATAATGAGGTACATACTGTTTATGATAGATGCTATCATGGCCTAGTTGTCTTGGAAGGAGGGATACTCTTGTGAAGATTTACATATACTATATAAGGAGACCACATTGTAAAGTAATTTCTTCCATTATGGAAGGCCTTCTGGGCAAGTCTCGCATGCACTGCAAGGGCCTCCATTGCATTTTCCCATTCCTGAATGGTCGGGACTGTTGTGGTTCTCCATCAGGTCAGGATTAACCTCTTTGCTTCAACTGAGGCCGCAATTACCCACTTCAGGCTAGATACCTTCATATTAGTGTCCTGAGGTGTCATACACAAAATAAGGGTTTGCCAGGTTTTGGGGACCATTACCTCTAGTATTTCTGAGCATTTACTAGTGACACTGGACCAAAAGGGAGCTAATAGAAGGCAGGCCCAGATAATGTGGAGAGGGCTGGCTCCCTGTGCGGTGCACCTCCAGCAGGAATCGTTGTCAAGTAGGCTGAGCTCCTTTAACTGGGTCGAAGTGCAGTACCGATAATGCAGAAAGGTCTTGCGCCTTATTGCTGAAGCACACAACATCTCTAACCTGGAGTAGAACTGTATGTTTTAAAGGAAATTGCTGTGTTTAATGACTTGAATAATAGAAAAAGTATATGAGGCAGACTCACTTTATAAGCATTTATACTAACAATGTTTTACTAGCAACTGGAACATTAACAAAGGAAATAACATTTTCCAACTGAAATAGCAGATATCTTGTAAAGGTTAAGCACATTGGAGTGGCTCCAGACCAGACCTTGCTGAAAGAGTGGAAGGAAAACACCTAGCTTTACCTTAAAACTATACTGATATGTATTTATATTCATACTGAAGGTAGCAGGGTAAGTGGGGAGAAAAGAAGAGATCTATAGGCAAAGTTTGTGGCACTTTGAAACTTTGCAGGCAGTGTCTGAGGCCCCTTGAAACTTGGATTTAAAATTGTAACAAGTGGTAAGGATAAACTAGCTCAAGAAATGAATCTTGGGGCTGTGTAATCTCAGGAAGTCCAGTGAATCAGGTGTGTAACTGGGGGAGTGGAGCTGACAGAGGCTTAGTGACTTCTTACAAGAGCACTATAAAAGTATTCCCACTCTAACATGTCCAGCACATTCATGTGACACATTCAAAGGGAGGCAGTATAGAGCAGTGGTTTAAGGCTCTGAGCTGCAAATCTGGAGACCTGGGTTTGAATCCCACAGCCCTCACTTGCATACTGTGTGATCCTGAGCAAGTCACTTAACTTCCCTGTGCTCCCAGGTTGCACCTGTAAACAAGCTTTCAGCTTAGTGTGCCACTCCTGGTTAAACAACTGCAAAAATTAAAAAATAAAAATGTCCCAGTGAGTGGAACAGCAAAGGAGTGGAACAAGTGACTGGCATCTTAGGCATTGGCAGGAACCAACAGAAGGAAGCTGGGAAGCAGGAAACTCTGCCAGTTGACTAGGGCAGGGCACCTGTTCACTACTGCATAACAGTCACTGTTGGGAAGGGTGGAAGATCAAATGTAGGCCAAAACTGGGAATAGGAGCAACACCCTATCAAGGGTAGGAGTATGAAAAGTTTTAAATAAGGCACGGGGGAACACAAATAGAAATAAACAAAAAAGATGAAAATTAGGAACACTTTGTCAGGGATAAGGGTACAAAAAAAAGATGGGAATGCTGAGAGTGGTGCAATGTAGTGGCTGTGGGGTGGCAATTTTCAGAAATATCTTCTGGAGACTGTGATGCTGCCCCATCTGCATGCACCTCTCTGGGTTGATGGAGGAGGTTGCTAGACTGCAGGCTGAGTTGGCTGGGATTCAGGCAACCTGTTCCCCAACCCAGGGGCCACCAAGTCGGCCACCATTGCCTCAGAGGATGCCAAGGATTAGGAATGGCTGGACTGTGGTGGGCTCAGGAAGGGTGGTGGTGGTGGTGTTTCAATAGCACATTCCTCAACTGGTACCTCTACACAATTGCTATGCTGCTCTTGCAAGGTGGGATTGCCAAGAAGAGGCACTCATGGGTAGAGGCCAGGGAGAATCTGGGGGTCCTCCATAGTGGAGACCCCAAGGAGGGTGGAAGAGGACCCCAGAGGAGGAGGAGGAGGAGGAGGAGGCAACTTTGGGGACTCAGTTGTGAGGGGGATAGCTTTGGGAATATGAAAGGGGGGAAGTAGGTTAGGTGGTTATGCAGCACCATGGCCTGGAGGGATGGGAAGCAGATCCTAAGGATCACTACAGCAGCAGGATGGGAGGCACAGCTGGATGTCACTGTCCACCTGGGGAGTAATGACCTGGCTAAAGACAGGGCTGGGGATAGAGCAAGGGGAGTTTATTGAGCTGGGGAGGGATCGTAGACAGGTAGTGCATTCACTGGCTTTCACTGAGGTGCTGCCTCTCTATAATGGGGGTGGGGGAGCGATCTCTGCACCAGGAGCTTCAACTCATGGCTGAAGGAATGTCACAGAGAGGAGAGAATTAGCTACATTGGGGACTGGGGGCCCACCTTGGGGATAAGGGCCTATACAGGGGTGATGGCCTGCATCCATCCAGGAAGGGAACCACAGTCCTCAATGGATGATTTAAATGTTACTTTGATAAACATTTAAACTAGCTGAGGGGGGTGGCGGAAGAGATCGGGGAGGCAGAAACTGCCACCCCCACAAGCTGAAGTAGGGAACAGGGAGAGCCCAAGAGGAGTAGAATTCCTCAGGATGCAAAGTAATACAGAAAGTGGGATGGAAGAAATGAAGGGAGTTGGGAGCAGATGCATTAAAAAGAGAGGAAAGAAGGAGAGAAAGCAAAAAGGAAAAAAGGGGGGTAAACGAATGGAGTGGTAACTGTACCTGGAAAATCATATGTGTGAATGCTAGAAGTCTATCAAATAAGATTCCAGACCTAAAGGCCACATTTACAGAGGCCAGCCTGGATATTGTAGCCATTACCACATCATGGTGCACTGAAAACCATGACTGTGACATGACCATACCATGTTATATTCTGTTAAGGAAGGACAGGATAGGAAGGAAAAGGGGGGATGGTATATTATGTGAGGGAAGGAATTAAAGCTACGGTGATACAGGGAACATGGGGGAGTGGAGGTATTGTGGGTCACCCTAGAGATGGGAATGGATTCTCTCTTCTCACTAGTATGATCTACAGACCTCCAACAAAGTAGGAGGAGTTAAATAAAGTACTGATAAAAGCCATTGGCAAGATGGCAGAAAAGATGGCGATGCTGTTGGTTTGGGACTTCAGTCTGCTGGAAGTGGATTGGAGTCTACCAACTGTGGCTTCAGCTAGAAGCAGGGAAATCTTGGATTCCCTGTAGGGGGTGTTCCTCAGACAACTATTTAGTGAAAGACAAAGTCCAAATGGTGTAGCACAAGTGAACCAGGTGCAGTCAAACAAAATCCACTGACTGCAAAGTAAATTTCAAAAGTTTTATTTCAAGCCAGTGCTACAAAGATATAACAGCCTAAGCTGCGGCTCTCTGTCCCTGGGCTTTGGTTCTCCCAGCCTTCCTAAGGGGGTGTGTTTGGAGAGAGCACCTGTGCTTTTAAATACTAGAATCTTCATGACATCACACTTTCTGGTCAACATTGAACTTTTGACCTCCCACTTAAATTTGCTACAATTTTCAAAAAAATAAAAAAAAACAAAGAAACATTCCCATTCTTTAAGAAAAAGTAATATTACAACATTGTTGAACATTTTGAAGCACCATATTATACACAAAAACAACAAGAAATATAACAATGGGTATACGAAGATGAATTAATATTTGTTCCCAGATCAACTGTATAAGTCCAAAACCAACACTTAATAAATTCATAGGTAATGCAGGAACCTTATTTATTATTTATTTTAGTTTTTGTTGACCAGGAAGGAGGACTTGACAATTTTTTTGCCTATTTTCAGCCTCGTCCCAGGGGAGGGGGATACAGAGAGATAGATACCAACTGAAATTGTACCAGATTTTTTTAAGCTGTTGATGGTATTTTTAGCGAAAGGGGAAATTTGGCCAGGACACTGGGGAAATTCCCTTACTCTTTTTGAGAAGTGCCATGGGATCTTTAACATCCACCTGAGCTACCACCAGAACAGGCAGATGGGACCTTGGTTTAACGTCTCATCCAAAAGATAGCATCTCAGGAGTGCGGCATCCCCCTTCATGCTGCACTACAGTGTCAATCTTGTCTGTATATTAAATATATTTTTGGTATCAGTAACCATAGGTGCAGATCAACAAGATAATTTCATTTAATATCTCCATATTGTTGGACTTAAAGGTGTGATATTTAACTTGAAAAGAAAGAAGAGTCCTTAAGATTCACATGATCACCCAACATTTCACGGCATCACTTCATTTTTGAAACACTACAGAATTAAAGTGGTTTTCTGTGATTCAAAATGCAGTCTGAAGGAGCTGCAACTTCACTGGCAAGTAGCTTCAGCTGGGAGAGAAGTGAAACTTTGCCCAGCAGAAGATTGAAGGTAAAAGAAAGACTGACAGGCAATGATAATCCTGACTCAGGTATAGGGGATGTAAAAGCCTCATTTATCAAATTGGAATGACTACTGCTTAAAGAAATAGATCTGATGTACAACATAACCACACTTGAACAATAACTTGTGAGAAACCAAGCCCCTAGAGGACTAAGAATACCAGTAACACCATCAGGTGGTTTAGAGACTTTTAATTATAGTGAGGAGTGGTTGAAAGCTGCAGCAGATTGCTTGAAGGTTTTCATCAAACTGATTATTAAGCATAACACTGACAAGTTCATGGTGTTAACAGAGGAAATTAAAGAAGCAAAATCAAACGTACCCAAATTTAAGGCAGAAAAAGAATTTAAAGAGTATGAGACCCAACTGAACAAGAAATTGACATCTTATGAGAATGAGAAAATCGGTAGAAAACAAAGTTACAAAGAGACAAGGAAGATTTTAACAACAGAAGTATATTAGAGTGAGGCAATAAACAAAATCGAGGCAGAAGTAAATCCAGGTCTGCTTCAAAAGCAAGAATAAAAATAAATATCAGCAGAGGAAAACAAGAGAGGACAGCAACCAAAAGCCTTTTTTAGAAGAAACAGAGGCACAACCAAATATCGGAGAAAAAAGACAAGAAGGAGGAAAAGAAGCAGCAAAAAGTGCAACAAAAGAGCAACTACTGAAGAGAGTTCTCAGGGACAAGAAAACGCCAACCTACAGATACTGAATCTTTCAAAAGGAATACTTACAAGTGATCACATTAAAAGTACTACCAAAAGGTCTTTCTTTTGTATCCAGCCCACATTCGAACCCATTTCAGGTACATGTTGATTTCTTCAAATTTTTAGGAAGATTCGTCTGAGATATTATTTTAACAGAAACGCTGTTGTAAGCAGTGCTGTTATTGAAAGTATGGGGCATGCAAAAGATCCTGCTGAATCTGCAGAAGACATCAACATTCTGTTTGCTGAAAAAAAAAATGTGTCTACTATTCAGAGATGGGTGGGACCAATGTGGAATTCCTGGATCAAGGAATTTAGATAATATTAGTAATCAAGATTTGATGTTACTTTTGAACAATGAAACACTTGGAGCTGATACATCCTCTCAAAATGTGATTTAGCATTAAAGGACTACCAGAGATGTCACGTGGGAGAAACAAGAAAACTTTTTAAGGGTTCATCCATGTTTATGCCAAATATCTAAAACCCTGCAATTATCATATTTGAAAAAGGTTGTAACAATGCAAGTGCAGGAACCAATAAATAAAAAGACAAACCATCAGGTTATAACATCACATGCATTGACAATGATGCAATTAAGGAATCAAGAAAGTATCATCTTAAAACCAGCAGACAGGGGTGGGGATGTGGTGGTGTTGGATAAAGACCACTGCATTCAGATTGTGATGAGAGTACTTGACACTGATAAATATAAGAAGCTATTGTTAGATCCCAGGCAAGCCTACAGAAAGGAATTACACCAGTTACTGCAGGGAGCACTTTTGAAAGAGGAGCTTAATGAACCAGAATTTGATTACATTTGGACAGAACATTCCATTACACCTAGTTTATACATACTACCTAAAATTCATGAAAGTATTACTGGTCACCCTGTCAGACTTATACTTTTTGCTATAGGCTCTATCATTGAAAAGCTGGGTAAATGTATTGATTTTTTTCTACAAAAACATGTGCTAAGCTCACAATCATACATTAAGGATAATACAGAGTTGCTACACAAATTAAAAACAAGGCAGTATGGATTCACAGCGGGAAGGTCATGTCAGACAAATTTAATTGATTTCTTTGACTGGGTGACCAAAGTAGTAGACCAGGGAGGGGTGTGGACATGGCCTACCTAGACTTTAGCAAGGCATTTGACAGTCCTGCACAAAAGATTAATAAAAAAATTAGCCAGCCTGGGAGTGAGTCCCAGGGTGGTAGCCTGGGTAAAACACTGGTTGGACAACTGGACACAGTGGATAATAGTAAATGGAGTCCACAGTGAAGAAAGGAGGGTTATTAGTGGGGTACCGCAGGGTTCAGTACTGGGGCCAGTCCTTTTTAATGTCTTTATAAGTGACATTGCAGAGGGACTGGAAGGGGAAGTATGTCTCTTTGCAGATGACTTAAAGATCTGCAACAGGGTTGATATGCAAGGTGGGGTGGAAAGGATGAAAAGGGACTTGGCAAGGTTGGATGAATGGTCATGTGTATGGCAGCTTAGATTCAATGCAAAGAAGTGCAAAGTAATGCACCTGGGAAACAAAAGCCAAGGGGAAGAGTACACAATGGAGGGTGAAATACTGACAACAACAAAAATGGAAAGGGACCTGGGAGTAGTCATATCAGATTACCTAAAGGTGGGCCAGCAATATGAGAAGGCAGTAAGGATGGCTGGGGGGATGCTGGGATGCATAGGGAGACACATCACCAGTAGAAAACAGGAAGTTGTTGGCCCTCTTTACAGACAGTTGGTAAGACCACATCTGGAGCACTGTGTACAGTTCTGGAGACCCTATCTCCACAAAGACATACACAGGGTGGAGGCTGTCCAGAGGAGGGCAACCAAAATGATGCAGGGTCTGCACCAGAAGACATATGAAGAAAGACTAAAGAAACTTAAGATGTATAGCCTCGAGGAAAGGAGGAAGGGGGGGACATGATAGAAACTTTCAAATACCTCAAGGGAATCAACAAAGTCCAAGATGGTAGCATCTTTCAGAAAAAGAGATGTGCAAGAACAAGGGGGCACAATTTGAAGATAGAGGGAGGACGGCTCAGAGGTAATGTGAGGAAGTATTTCTTCACAGAGATGGTTGTGGATACATGGAACAGCCTTCCTGAGGAGGTCGTAGAGTCAAAAACAGTGGAGGAATTCAAGAATGCATGGGACAGACATACAGTAAGGCAATTCTAGTGGGGGGGTAGGAGGAAGTAGGCTGTTGGTTAACTAGGATCTGCAGCTTATCCGTTAGGTAGGTAAATGGGCAGACTAGGTGGGCCAAGTGGTCCTTATCTGATGTCAAATTCTATGTTTCTATGTTTCTATGTTAGTGGCTTGGAAAGAGAATTATGTATGAGTAGGGACTGATGTTGAAAGTTTGTACACCTCAATCAGGCACCAGCAAAGTATTAGAGCATGTAAGTACTTAGAAAAATACAAACGATGATACCATACCAAATGATTTCATAGTGTTAGCATTATAATTCATTCTTATTCACAATGATTTTGAGTTCAATGGACAACATGACCTACAACAATGCTGTACTGCCATGGGGGTATCCATGACACCCTCCTATGCTAACTTGTTTTTAGGCATGTGGGAGTAACTGTGTGTCCTGAACCCTGGTAAGAACCCATACATTGGGATAATAAAATTGTGGCACAGTTTCATTGATGATGTGATTTGCCACCCCGGTTCCCTCTGACACTTCCGAGTGTGACGTTACTGGCCAAACTCTGATTTCGGCAGCAGCTCACCTGGAGCATCTCCATTTCTAGGCTCTACATCTCCCTCTCAGGTACACAGGTGCCCGCCTCTGAACCTCCTGTCCTTTGAAACCAATTCCTATGGTTTGGTTCCTATGTAGTCCTTTAAGCTCGCTTGTTCTTTCTCCGCCTACCGATACTAGCATTCCTCCCTTCCTGTACTTCATTCTGCTTCAATGTACCTTTCTCTCATGTACCCTGCTCGTTCCTCCTACATTCTTCACTGGTTTGGCACCACTTGTAGATGTCATACCTTCACTACATTGTCTTCTTTCAGGAGACTCCAGCACCTTCGAGTCCTGTATCCGAGCCTCCGATCACCTTCCCAGTCTACTTTTAAGTACGGTTCGATTGCATTTGATACTGGACTGCTTCCTCCTAGCACCATTCTACCTATCAGTGTGCACCACCATTGGCTGTACTCCGTCTTGCTGTGCCTCTAACTTGTGAATCAGATCCTGACCTCTGCACTATTGGGATTCTGTGAAACTTGGTCAGTAACCCTGGGAAACCTTTTCCTTGCCTATTACTGCTCTCTGTTCAAACATTCCTTAGCCGACCAGTCAGCCCTGCTACTGCTGCTGGTTTCCTTCTTTAGTTTATTTCCCTCATTTGTTAGCTGCTTGGTGTCACAGTGCCCAGTTCATGGCTGAACTGTTTTTCCCACAGCGGGAGACCATGCTGCTGCAGTGGGCACCATGGCTCCTAGCTCTTTATCCCCTTTCTTCTCCCGGCGTTGCCATGCTTCGCCTTGGTCCACCTCCTTTTCGCCCTTCACCGCTTCTTGTCCTCATCTTGTTGACCTTGCTTTGCTTGTTCCATGCTTCCTTTTGGGAGTTTTCTTGTCCTACCATTACATTACCTACTTGCATATTTTCCCCTCCATTCATTCTCGAACCTCATCCCTCCTCTACCCTACCTGCCATCTTACCCGACCGTAACTGAACCGTCCTTCAAGGCTTTCACTCCATTTTCATATATCATCCAGTCATTCTTGACCCTCTTCTCTTCCCATACCAACTTCTCAACTCATTATAGGCTGCAGGCTTCACCCAGCCATCATCGTCTCTTCCCCTCATACCGTTCAATCCCATTCTACAGTTCCATGCCAGCCTTCAAGGCTTCCCTTGTCAGCATATCTTGTATATCCATTCTCAAACCTCTGTGCATCCATTCCTACTTCATAGCTCCTACCTCACTACTTCTGGTACTTTGTACCTCACCCGTTAGCTACGGACTTCACCTGGCCAGTCTCGTTTCTACCTTCATGCAGTTCGATCCACTCCTAATTTGGCTTCTCAATGGACCCAGTTGGCATGCACTCCTGTGGTTACCAATCACAATCAGCCTCCTCAAGACCCATGTTTGGATCTTCTTCACTCTGTGTGACCTCTATGTAGGTCTACTCATTCACATTGACTACCGAAGCATATCCCTCATATGGGTCTTATGCTACCTCGACTTGGCCTGTTCTCGTTTTGGAGACATGCCTTCCATCTTCTTTGCTCCACAGCTCGGGGCCAGCCTGTAGCTGATGGCCCCACTCTGCACCCACAAAGTCTACATCTAGAGCATGCGAAGCTCGGAGCTGGCTCCTTCTCCCTGGTCCATAGTGAGAATGTCTTTACTCTGGGTGGACCTTCAGTTGTTCCTCATTCCAGCAACACCTCTGGATGTAGAATTTATGACTTCAAGCTGTGAGTGGTGGGACTCTTGTCAGCAGAGTCCCTTTAGCTGCCTGAGCTGGTTCGGGGGCACCCTCTCCGCTATTCTCCCTCTGACCGCCTCTGGTTCACCTGGTCTGTTTTGTAGGCTTGTGTAGGTGAACTTAATGCCTCAGTGGCCATTTCTTGCCTCCTTTGCTTTTGGGCATCTAGTTGCAGAGACATCACTAACAACCCTCAAAAGCACTCCTGTTAGAAGGATAGAGTGAGAGCTTCCTCCAAATTGGAATCTTTTCCTCTTCCCTCGATCTCAACTCCAAATTGCAGTAGCTGAACTGTCACTAACCAAGACATCCTTCACCCTGGAAGGAAAGGGCACCACAATCCGCACAGGGGTTGTGTACAGACCCCCATGTCAGGGGGAAGGAATGGACAAGGATATGATGGAAGGCATTCTTAGAATGGCAGAGAAAGGGGAGATACTGTTGATGGGAGACCTGAATATGCCAGATGTTAACTGGAGCACATTTGCTACAGCCACATCCAAGAGCAGGGCCATTCTTGATGCCCTCAGGTGGCAGGTATTAGACAGCTAGTTTCGAACCCACTGTGAGGGAGCAACTAGACCTCGTACTCTCAAACGGGGCAGTGAGAGGATCTCAGATCTAGAAGTAGGTTGCCATCTGGGGACAAGTGACCATCAAACAGTGTGGTTCACGTTAAACTCAGCTACAGAGTCAAGCATACAAAAGTGAGGGTACTGGACTTTGGAGGGCTGACTTTGGCAAGATGGAAGAGTGCCTCAGAAAAGCACTAGCAAACAGGCTAGAAGGAGGTGTGGAGCAACAATGGGGAATTATAAAACTGCCATCACAGACTTAACAAGCCTTTGTGTGAAGCAAATAAACAAATCAAATGAAAGAAAAAACCACTATGGTTCTCAAGAAGGTGGCTGTGAAAGTCAGGAAGAAAAGATAGCATTCCAGAAGTATAAGGAAACACAGAAGGAGCAGGACAGAGAGCTGTACCAGTTAAGGCAGAAAGAAGCAGGGAGGGAAGTCAGAATAGCAAAGGCCCAAACTGAGGAAAAGATAGCCAACTCAGTTAAGAAGGGGATAAAACCTTTTATAGGTACATCAGCGAGAGAAAGACAAAGGGAGGGATAGTGAGGCTGAATAGAATGAACGGTGGGTGGGCAGGGGGACAGTGAAAAGCAGGAATACTGAACGAATATTTCTGCTCAGTATTCACAAAGAGGAGGGAAGTGCCTAATCCAATTAACAGAAGCACTCTTGATAGGGGTCGATCCCAGTCCTTTCACAGAAGAAAAGGTTCTGCAAGAACTCCTAAATCTGAAGGTGGACAAAGCAATGGGTCCTGATGGAATTCACCCCAGAATTCTAAAAGAATTAAGGAAGGAACTAGTGAAACCACTGGCTACTCTTTTCATAAATCATGGGAGGATGGTGTGGTACCGAGGACTGGAGGAAGGCGGATGTGATTCCCTTCACAAAGTGGGACCAAGACAGAGGCAGGAAACTACAGACCTGTCAGTCTGACCTCTGTGGTGAGGAAAGTGATGGAGTCACTTCTGAAGGAAAGAATAGTTGAGTACCCAGAGGTCAGTGGAGCACAGGATCCAAGGCAGCATGGGTTCACAGTGGGAAGGTCATGTCAGACGAATCTAATAGATTTCTTTGACTGTTTGACCAAAGTAGTAGACCAGGGAGGGGCTGTGGACATGGCCTACCTAGACTTTAGCAAGGCATTTGACACAGTCCCACACAAAAGATTGATAGTCAATTAACCAGCCTGGGAGTGGGTCCCAGGGTGGTAGCCTGATAAAACATTGGCTGGACAACAGGACACAGAAGGTAATTGTAAATGGAGTCCACTCTGAAGAAAGGGTGGTTACCAGTGGGTACCGTGAGGTTCAGTATTGGGTCCAGTCCTTTTAATGTCTTCATCAGTGACATTGCAGAGGACTGGAAGGAAAGTATGCCTTTTGCAGATGACACAAAGATCTGCAACAGGGTTGATACACAAGGAGGCGTGGAAAGGATGAAAAGGGACTTAGCAAGGTTGGAGGAATGGTCAGACATATGGCAGCTAGGATTCAATGCAAAAAAGTGCAAAATAATGCACCTGGGAAACAAGAACCAAGGGGAAGAATACACAATGGGTGGGGAGCTAGTAACAACAAAACAGGAAAGGGACCTGGGGGTAATCATATCAGATGACCTTAAGGTTAGCAAGCAATGTGAGAAGGCAGTAGGGAGGGCCGGGGGTATACTGGGATGTATAGGGAGAGGCATCAGCAGCAGAAAACAGGAAGTTGTTATCCTCTGTACAGACAGTTGGTGAGACCCCATCTGGAATACTGTGTCCAGTTCTGGAGACCCCATCTCCTCATGGACATAGACAGGATAGAGGCAGTCCAGAGGAGGGCAACTAAAATGGTGCAGGGTCTGCAAAAGAAGCCGTATGAGGAGAGACTAAAGGAGCTTAATATATACCCTTGAGGAAAGAAGGGAGGGGGACATGATAGAAACTTTCAAGTACCTCAAGGGAATCAACAAAGTCCAAGAGGGTAGCATCTTTCAGAAAGAGACTTGCAAGAACAAGGGGACACAATTTAAAGATAGAAGGAGGGCGGTTCAGAGGCAATGTGAGGAAGTATTATTTCACAGAGAGGGTAGTGGATGCATGGAACAGCCTTCCTGAGGAAGTTGTGGGGTCTAAAACTGTGGGAGAATTCAAGAATGCATGGGACAGACATAAGGCAATTCTTGTGGGGGGCAGTAAGATAAAGGCTGTTGGTTAACTAGGATCTGCGGCCTATCCTGTAGGTAGGAAAATGGGCAGACTAGATGGGCCTAGCAGTCCTTATCTGCCGTCAAAGTCTATGTTTCTATATTTCTATGTTTAAGGTGACCTAGGCCTGGAATCCCCAGAGGTTTCCTCCTCAAAGGGTTTTTTCCTCTCCTCCGTGCCAATGGTCATAATATTTAGATAGAGTTAATGCTGTCATAGGTTCCTTAGTTAGGTTCTGCTGTTGGATGGAGTTGGATGGTGGCCCTGACTGTTCCTTCTCTCCTTTGGAAGTCCTGCCCTTCAGCCTCATGTCAGCTTCCAATCCACTAATCATTCCTCGTTATCTTCTGTTCCTCTCCTGTCCTACTCAGCTACACCCATCGACCTTCATTCCCATCCTCAATATCATTCTGACTCCTCACTTCCTTTGATGCTCGACACCCCTTTTGGGTATTCTTTTTGGGCTCCTTCCTAAGCTACCTTTAGCCAAGAGAATCATTTCCACAGTGCCTATAGGGGTGGAACCCTCCTCTAGGGTTCCTTGCCATTGTATATTCCACAGATGGAGAGGCGAACAGCCACAATGTATCTAAGTCACATAAGCATACATCATATCAAGTTGTGTAGGCACAATGAATTGCAAGGGTACACCTGTGGTTCAATGGGTGGAGTAACAGACCACTCCCCTAATCAGGCCTTAAAAGGTCACTCCTCCTGGCTGGTCCAGGATCATTTTCTCATTGCTCCACCAACCTCCCCAGCAACTTGTCTCTCTTTTCCGTAGGCTCCTTCCTGAGCTACCTTTAGCAAAGGGAATCATTTCTGTGGCACCTATAGGGGTAGAACCCTTCTCTAGGGTTCCTTGCTGTTGTACCGCTATAGGGTGGTATATCCCATGGCTAGAGCGGTGAACAGCCACAAAGTATCTAAGCTGCATAAGTATACATCATACCAAGTTGCATAAGCACGTTGAACAATGGGATTTAAAATTGTTTCTATTGGAAAAATATAGGACATTTTGATCGATTGCCTTTTTTCTCTCTCATTCTTGCAGGTCCCCTATATTTCTATCTTTCCTTGGATACCTGATCTGGTAGATAGTACTATATGGATCCCCCTGCTGAATTGATGCCATGAAGGTTTGAGTGATCATGCGAATCTTAAGGATCATTCTTTCTTTTTGTGTTAAGGATCACACCTTTAAGTCCAATAATATGGAGATATTAAATGAAATTATTTTGTTGATCTGCACTTATAACAAAAATATATTTAACATGCAGACAAGGTTCCTGTAATTCCTATGAATTTATTAGGTTTTGGTTTTGAACTTACAAAATTCTTCTAGGAACAAATATTAGTTTGTCTTTTTATGCCCATTGTTATATTTCTTGATGTTTTTATGTACAATATGGCGCTTCAAAATGTTCAACATTGTTATAATATTACTTTTTCTTATAGAATGGGAATGTTTGTTGTTTTGTTTTTTTAAACTGTAGCAAATTGAAGTGGGAGACCAGAAGGTCAATGTTGACCAGAAAGTGTGATGTCATGATGATTCTAGTATTTAAGAGCACAGGTGCTCTCTCTGGGACACACAACCTTAGGAAGGCTGGGAGAACTGAAGTGCAGGGGCAGAGAGACACAGCTTGGGCTGTTGTATCCTTGGAGTATTGGCTTGAAATAAAACTTTAGAAATTTACATCGCAGTCAGTGGATTTTGTTTGACTGTGCCTGGTTCACTTGTGCTACACTGTTTGGACTTTATCTATCTTTCTTATGGGTTGGCTGGCCAGTGGTGTCCCCCCAACTTACTATAATCAACTCCAAGTCATGGCTGATTTAGGGAGAGGGTGCAAGACCTCAAGAAAGAGTGCCAGGGTCCCGAGCGGACTTTACAGCAATGTGACGATGTTGTCGGCATCAATGACATCGCTGTAAAGTTGTCACTGTAGAGACAGCATATGAATGGAATCATTGCTGAAAGAAAGGATTGTGGAATATCCTGAATCCAAAGACCTGAGGTAGTCTGGATTCATGCTGGTGGGTTGGGGGTGGGTGGGATGGCATGCCAAATAAATCTAATAGAGTTATTTGACTGGGTTACCAAAGAACTAGATCAGGGTGGAACAGTGGATGTAGCTTACCTAGATTTCAGTAAGGCATTTGACACCGTTCCACATAAGATACTAGTAAGCAAGCTGGGTAGCTTAAGAGTGGGTCCAAAAGTTATAAACTGGTTAAGAAATTGGTTAAGGGATAGGTGGCAGAGAGTGGTGGTAAATGGAGTTCACTCAGAGGAAGGGAGGGTGACCAGCAGGGTGCCTCAGTGATCAGTTCTGGCTGGTCCTCTTTAATGTCTTTATAGGTGACGTTGCAGAGAAGCTAGAAGGGAAGGTCTGCCTCTTTATGGATGACACTGAACTCTGTAATGGTGTAGGCTCTCCGAGGGGGGGTGAGCAGCGACCTGAAAAAACTCAGGGAGGGGTCAAGGATATGGCAACTGGGTTTCAATGTGAAAAAGTGCAAAATAACACACGGCTCAGAAATCCAGGGGGATGAGTACAAAATGGGTGGAGTGGTATTGATGACCACCAAGCAGGGAAGAGACCTGGGGTAATCATATCAGATGACCTAAAGGTGGCCAGGCGTGTGACAAGGAAGTTGGAAGGGCAAGAGGGATGCTGGGGTGCATAGGGAGTGGTATCACCAGAAGAAAGAGGGAGGTGGTGTTGTCTCTATAGATCACTGGCAAGACCTCACCTAGAGTACTGTGTCCAATTCTGGTGACAACATCTCAGGAAAGGACATAGACAGAATTGAGGCGGTTCAGAGAAGGGCGACTAAAATGGTGCATCGTCTGCTTCAGAAGCCCTAAGTGAAGAGATGGACATAAATATGTGTACTCTGGAAGAGAGGAGCAGTAAGATAGAGACATTTAAATACCTTGGGGGGGGTGAACAAGGTACAAGAAGGAAGCATATTTCAGAAAAAGGGTGTTCAGGAACAAAGGGGCATGATAAGAAACTGGAGAGTGGTAGATTCAGGCGAGATATGAGGAAGTACTTCTTCAAGGAAAGAGTGGTGGATTCCTGGAACAGTCTTCCAGTGGAGATGATGGGAGTAAAAACGGTGATGGGGTTCTAGAATGCATTGGATAGGCATAAGGGAATCTTAGGAAAAGGGGAAGGGGTTAAATGGGCAGGAGATCAGGTAGGATCTTCAGTGATACTATAGGCAAGGAGAAATGGGCAAACTAGGTGGGCCAGTGGTCCTTATCTGTTGGCAAATTCTCTGTTTCTATCCTAGTACCAGATGTAGAGGTGGATAGGATGAGTATAAGAAGGAGAAGGAATCTATGGGAGGGCTTAAGCCCGAGAATCAATGTGGAGAATCGCTCCTCCCACAACCTCTACTTAAGCCCTCCATTAACGCACCTCACTTGCTTAGGGAGTGTTTTTTGGTTCCCCAAGCTCCCTGCATGGCTGTGTGGCTGTGCCTTTCTTGTGCTTCTGTTGCTGCTGTCTGTTTGTTATTCCCCCTTGCTTGTGCACCCCCCTTTCCTCTCTCCATTGTTTCCCTGTGTTTGTGCCTACCTCTTTCTCCCATATTTCTTTGGCCTCCTCCTCGGCAGCCCTGCTGCCTCCCCACTCCGTCCTTTGCCCCCCTCCTTTCTCAGTTGTCCCTGAGTTCTCCCCACTCCTTGGTTCTTTTTAGGCTTCTCCAACACCCCTTTGTCCAGCACTTCCAAGTGTCTACAGCTCCTTCATTCAATTCTCAGCTCACCTCCAGCACCCCTCCTGCAGCACGCCCACTTCCTGTCTGTTCCAGCTTAGCACATTTTATCTCCTCGCCTCCCCAAGGTTACCCCAGCTCCCTCCTTGTTTCCTGCATTATGACCCTACTCACCTTGGACCTGCACCAGTCATACTCTATGGCCTGAAGTGACTTTGCTCCCATGCTTTTGGACTTGCTGTGACGCCCCACACATGCCGCATGCTCCATGCAGCTCGGCACTCACCAGGCTCCTACCCTGCTTCCTGAACCAGGATACATAAGGTGGTGAGTGTAATTTTCCTTTTCACAGTTTCTTGTGCTGCATTAGGTGCTATACCTGCCCTTTAGCATTATTCCTCTTGATCAGGATACATTCCGGAGAGCTACCAGCTACCACAACTTTTCATTCTATTCCCCAGGTATACAATCACCTCGATACCACCACAAGCTTCACTACTCAGCGGTATCTACCCAGAGTAATCTCTGTTTCTTTATTTATTTATTTGCCCCATTTGGAAATTGACTATCCGTGAATGAATGGTTACTATGCCTGGATACTGGAGTGCCTCCATTGCTATATCGTGAACCCTAGTATGGTGCAGTGACCTTAGTTTGGATACCGTCTACTGAATTATTTCTTAAATTAACAATCTCAAATTTTTCTAAGGAATATTATGCCATGTTGGTTGCAGCTCATTTCTGGCTTTCTCCAGGGGAAAGGGAGAGAGGGAAAAGGGAGGGGAGAAGCACAGGGAGCAGACCTGATGCATACATGATTTCTGCCGAATGTCTCATCTCTTAACCCATTTCCAAACCCAGATCCCACATGTCTGACTATAATATTTCTCTACTATCTCTGCATTACTGGACCCTCATGTACATCCCCTTTCATTATTCTCTGCCTCTTGCCATATCCCTGTGACTGCTACTCTTATTACCTGTTTCAGAGAGACCACACCGTTCAGTTAGGCAGTGTCAGAAACTACTCGGATTGCACTTGTTGTCATTATACAGGAGCCCCTCCCTCACCTGCACATTAGATCACAATCTAGTCTGGCCATGATCCTATACAATGGATTCATAGTCTGGAATGTGCTGCCCTTCCTGATCCATGGCCATCAACTGGCCTGGCTTTGACTACCTTTTGCACTGACTGGATATTGTGTCAGCCTCAGAGCATAATTTTTTTTCACTAGATTTCCAGGTCCTTCCTAAGTACAACACTGGGCTCCTGCTACCCATGACCCCAATCACCTCCCTTACATCCGTACTCATCCTCAGTTCATTGTCTATTTCTTCAAAGGGCTTTGTCTCACTCCATATTATTACTACTAAGCCTGCCCTCCTTTCAGCATATCATTCCCATCTGAGTGCTCACCTTCCATTGTTCATTGTCTGTTTAAATATTTTATGTGATGTTCTTTCATGCCTTCTGCACTGCAGTTCTTCCTATATTCTCTCTCTTAAACAGCATTTTGTGCTTTGCCAGCCCATACCAACAGTACTCCAGACTCCGTCACTAACTCGTGCCTTCTGATGTGTTGAGCGAAGGTAGGCTTCCCCTGTCTACTGGGAATGGGAGTCTGTTACATTCACTACCTCCTACTAACTACCTACTCGACATTTCTCCATCCCTAACTCTGCTGGTCAGCATTGAGTGAAGGTCAGCTCACCACGACTGCTAGGGATGGGAGCCATGTCTACAAACCACCGTACCTTATCTACTTCACATCAGTTGCTGCTTTCCTTTGGGAATGGAACTTTCCACCCCAAGTACCCTCACCATTCTGCCTAAGCTTATCTGCCCCAACTCAAGATCATCCCACCTCAACAGTCACTGATGGATGCCTGAATCTCCATTCCATTGCTTCAGCTGTAAGCATTCTCAGCCCACTTTCTGGATGCAGCTTTCCTTCAAGAACGTGACTTTTCTACATCTGTCATACATGGTCCTACATTGCAGCCTTACATGGATGGGATCCTGCATCTGCTTTGACTGTTTCAATCCTGTCCTCCCCTTGCCTGATGTGGGTCACCGTTACCCTTCAGGAATGGGTCCTCTATACCTCATTTACTTTCCACCTCCCAGCTTCGTACTAGCTTTGTACGATCATCTTCAAGTTCTGAGTACCTGGTTTGATTGCCTGTTACTGTGACTCCACTGGTTCCATGCCATCTCTGGTTCTCACCCAGATGCCGCTTCTGTCTGGAACAAGATCTCCTCTTCTAAGTTGCCTCCATCATCCCACTTCTGCCTCATGAATCAGTTACTAGTTATCTCTCCTCTATTACTAGGATTCGGAGCTCATTTCTGCATCGTCTATTTCAATTTTGGATACTCTCTATGGACCACCATGCTCATTCCCCTTGGACCTGAACCATCTGCTGAATTTGCCTTCATCATAATGCATCATCTGGCACATCGTGTACAGGCCATCTTCAATTCAACTCCTTCATTTAGGAGTCTGCATCTGCACATGACAGTTCACCTGCTGCATGTATACCTCCTATCCGATTATAGCTTCCCTCCAGATACAAGAACCCCATGCTCCAAATGTCCTCCTTCCTTCCTTACCAGTATCCATCTTGTACTTCCCTAGATCATCGTTCTCTAACCCCTTTGGCCTCATTTCCCTTATCATGTGGATTTTGCCAGTTAGCCCCTTTTCTCTCTCAGTCCAGGTAGACTGCCTTATGGACCTCCTTGCTGCATGTCCCCTTCTGGCTGCTGTACAAGCTCATTTTATTTTCAGAATTGGGAACCTTGTCCTTCATTGCTCCAATGCCTTCTATCCTTTTATCTCATCATTTACTGCCTTGTCAGATGTGGGATTCATGCATCTCATACTAGTTGCTCTTGGTGCTTGGTTTCACTCAATAGCCTTCTATGGATCATCCTTTGGTATCTTCCTACAGCTTTCCTGCATTCTGCTGTGGTTTGCTGAAGAGCTGAACCTGTCTTGTTCCTTCCTGCACTACACATCATCCAGCTTTGCCTAGCCCATTGCCTTCCCTGGATCATTGCTTCGGTTTCTCAGGAGTCACTCTGGACTGTCCTTCCATCTTGAATCACAGCCTTTTATCGTATATCTGCCTTGCAGGCTTGGGGCTTCATCCTGCTTGCTGTGGATCTCTTAGACATAATATAAATATACCATCTCCGACCAGTTCTCCTACACAGATAACCACTCCTCCCATTTATCCATCTCATATTCCTGTCCATTTCATCTGAGGATACTAAGTCTAGCAAACATCTCTTGAATAATATGTCTCATGAACTCCTAAGTCATCATAGAGTTTTGCTATACTGCCCAAGTAGCTCTCCTCAATCATTATGGAATATCATTCGACTGAACAATAAAATGATCCCATCTTTCTCTAGTGGATACTCCCTACTACTCTTGTCTATTCAATCACAGTGGACTTCCCTGTCTATCCTACCCCACAAGCTATCTCCCTACATGGAGAGGATGCAGGTGGGGCTAGGGTGCGCCACACCATGGGATTCAATCAGAGGTTGAAAAACTGGTGCAGAGCTCAGGGATTTGGCTTCATTGGGGACTGGGGGTCCACCTGGAGTGATGCAGGCCTAACCTGGCATAATAGGCTGCATCTGTCCAGGAGGGGAACTAGGATCCTAGGTGATAAGTTTAAATGCTTCATTTAAACTAGCTAAGGAGGGAGGAACTGGAAAGGAACAGGGAAATCCTAGCCCCCCCCCAAAAAAAGTCAGGGTAGTAGGTGAGGTAAACACCAAGATAGAGAAGTCGATAGGGAGAATGACAGGGGTAAATGGAGACAGTGACAAAGGTAATAAGGACAGGGATGGGGCAAAAAGGAGTAAGGCCATGAGGAAATGGGGGTAATGAGTACCAATGCCCATAGTCTGGGAAACAAGCTCCCTGAACTGGTGGCCTTGATAGAAGAGGGATGCCTGGATATCATAGCAGTCACAGAAACATGGTACACAGAGAACCATGACTGGGATGTTAACATACCAAGGTACATAACCTACAGGAGAGACAGGGAGGGGAGAAAAGGGGGAGGGTGAGGAGTAGCTCTCTATGTAAAGGAAGGGATAAAAGCAACTGAACAAAAAAGAAGACAGGGAGGAGAGGAGGCACTGTGGGTCACCTTAGAGACTGGAAATGGCACCACAATCCACACAGGGGTTGTATACAGACCCCCATGTCAGGGGGAGGGAATGGACAAGGATATGATAGAAAGCATTCTTTGGATGGCAGAGAAAAGGGAGATACTGTTGATGGGAGACCTGAATATGCCAGATGTTAACTGCAGCACATTTTCTGCAGCCACATTCAAGAGCAGGGCCATTCTCTATGCCCTATAGGTGGCATGCCTCAGACAGCTAGTTTCGAAACCCACTCATCAAGGAGCAATCTTAGGCCTCATACTCTCAAATGGGGACAGTGAGAGGATCTCAGATCTAAAAGTGGGTTGCCATCTGCGAACAAGTGACCATCAAATGGTCTGGTTCACGAAAACTCAGCTACAGAGTCAAACCATACAAAAGTGAGGGTACTGGACTTCAGGAGGGCTTACTTTGGCAAGATGGGAGAATGCCTTAGAAAAGCACTAGCAAACAGGCTAGAAAGAGGGGTGGAGCAACAATGGAGAAACATCAGAACTGCCATCACAGAGACAACAAGCCTTTGTGTGAAGCAAATAAACAAATCAAAATGAAAGAAAAAGCCACTATGATTCTCAAAAGAGGTGGCGGGGAAAGTCAGGGAGAAAAAGATAGCATTCAGGAAGTATAAGGAAACACAGAAGGAGCAGGACAGAGAGCTGTACCAGTTAAGGCAGAAGGAAGCAGGGAGGGAAGTCAGAACAGCAAAGGCCCAAACTGAGGAAAAGATAGCCAACTCAGTTAAGAAGGGGGATAAAACCTTTTATAGGTACATCAAGGAGTGTAGAAAGACAAATGGAGGGATAGTGAGGCTGAATAGAATGGACGGTGGGTAGGCAGAGAGGGACAGTGAAAAAGCAGGGATACTGAATGAATATTTATGCTCAGTATTCACAAAAGAGGAGGAGGAGGGGGATGTGCCTAATCCAATTAACAGAAGCACTCTTAATAGGCGGTCAATCCCAGTCCTTTCACAGAAGAAAGGGTTCTGAAAGAACTCCTAAAACTGAAGGTGGACAAAGCAATAGAGCCTGATGGAATTCATCCCAGAATTCTAAAATAATTAAGGGGAGAACTAGTGCAACCGCTGACTACCCTTTTTAACAAATCATGGGAGGATGGTGTGGTACCTGAAGACTGGAGGAAGGTGTATGTGATTCCCCTTCACAAAAGTGGGACCAAGACAGAGGCAGGAAACTACATACCTGTCAGTTTGACCTCTGTGGTAGGGAAAGTGATGGAATCACTTATGAAGGAAAGAATTGTTGAGTACCTAGAGACCAGTGGGGCACAGGAACCATGATGATCAAGGTTATGGGGCATATTACTGACCCAGGAGAGTGCTCTGCTTATTGTGCTTTCTGTGTATTCCCTATTAATACTAAAAAAACAAAATGAAGTCTAAGGAGCTGTGAATATGGCAAATCATTCTTAACATGTTTGGGATGCAAGAAGCTGTAAAGGAGAAAGCTGTGTGAGTCAGTGGGCTTGTAATATACCCATGTCTTCAGACCAGTGCTCTTTACCAACAATTTCATATCTAGAAAAGGCAGTGTGGAGGAGGATGCTTCAATAGTGTACTGAAGGGAATGATGGTTTGTGGTAAACTGTCCAAGAAGATTTGTAGAGTATCCCTGTAGCAGGAGGTGGCTTCTGCACAATCATCTATGTAGCATTTGTATAGATCAGGCAAAGTCCCTCTGAAGGCGACAAAGAATCGTTCCTTAACCCAACCAACAAACTGACTGGCAAAGCTAGAACCCATCCTGGTACACATGACAGTTCCACTGACCTGCTAAAAAAAAAACTATTAGAAGAAAAAGCATTAAGTTTCAGAACAAGTTCATCCTGTCGGGTTGATGTGGGTGTAGGTAGCTGTTGGACTTCCCATTTATTAAGAAAATGTTGCAGAGCTTTCACGCAACCATTGTGGGGGATCAGTTAGTAAAGAGATTTCATATCCTTAGAAAAGATGAGCTGATGGGAGCCACAAAATCTGAACTTGTCAAATAACTGGCCAGCACAGTTAGTGTCTTTAATGTAGGAGTGTAGGGATTCAACAAGTGGTCTCATGAGGCTGTCCAGAAATGCTGAGATGTGGGAGGTAGGATGTGGGTAAGGAGCAGACAGGCTCAGTAGGGCATCCAGGGACGCTTGTTTTGTGGATTGTAAGAAGGAGATAGAACCTGGAAGCCTGAGTTTGTTGAACTATGAGTGTCTTAGCAGAGACTGGGAGTTCTTTTCTACAGAAAATAAAATTTAGGAAGTCACTCAGACTCATGAAGTAGCTATCACTTAAAGTATACATTATTGATAGTATATAAATTATTATGATACTGTATGTTAGGAGGGAATACCGAGTAAACAGATTCCTGATATTGAGGATGAAGAGGAGCAATATGATACACTTTGTATGGATATTGTTCAGCACAGCAATAAAAATTTGACTGTAGGGATCTGCTATAAGCCACTGGACACAGACCAAGATAACAACATTAAACTGATTGATAATATCAGCAACAGCATCAATAATAAGGAGAGTTCAATTGTAGGCAATTTTAATACACCAGGAGTGGACTGGGAAAGGGGTACTGCATCAACTAGACAAGAACAGCTTATACATGATGCCTGTGTAGAACATGACCTAACTCAAAATGTATATAGACTAACAAGAAATAATGCCATTCTGGACTTGGTTTTGACAGATAAGGAGAATGCAGTTAAAAATATAGAAATACTAGAACCCCAAATATTCTGCAATCATAATGTTATATATTTCAACATAAAATCTGCTCCAATACCTCTACAGGCTGCACTATTGTTAAGAACTATCGGAGAACAGACTTCAGTAAAATCAGAAGTGAAGTACGAACATATGAAATTGCCAGTTGATACAGGCCTTATGGTCTGTCTAGTTTGCTTGAATGTGCAGCACATCAGTCCATTAAACTGCAGCTGCCCCCTCACCCTCAATCTCCTTCCTCGCCCTTCCCAGTTTGTACTGTCCCTTTGAATCTGTCCTATACACTCCTGAAGCTCCCCACTGTTTGCAGTGACACAACTTCCTCTGGCACTGTGTTCCACCTTGCTACAACCCTTTCAGTGAAATAGTGCCTCCTCATTTCCCTCCTGAATCTGCCCCCTCCAACTTCAGAGAGTGCCCTCTGGTTTCTCTTCCACTCTTGAGAGTGAACACACCCTTGGTGTCCACTCTGTTCATCCCCTTCAAGTACTTGAAGGTCTCAATCATGTTTCCTCTCTCCCTTCTATCCTCTAGGGAATACATATTGAGCTCTCTTAGTCTTTCCTCATAAGGTCTAGCCCCCAACCCCAGGATAACCCCAGAAATAAATAAATGGGAGTGGGATGAGAGAGACCTAGATGCAGAACAACTGTGGGATGGAATCAAGAACAAATTATTAGATTTAGAGGAGAAATACATTCCTGTCAAAAGGATCTACAACAGGCATGGGAAAATACTCCTGTGGTACACAAAGAGTGTTAGAGATCACATAAAGAAAAAGGAAAGGGCATATAGGGCCATGATAACAGATAATACAGCCTACAGTATGTATAAATATAGACAACAGAATAAAAGATGTAAATACTGCATAAGGAAAGCAAAAAAATGGTTGAATTTCACCTAGCACACATCAAGGATATCTGCAAGGAATTCTATGCTTACATAAATAACAAATCAGTAGATAGAACAACAGAGCCCATCAAATTGGAAAATGGTGAATGCAACAACCCAGCACTGATGTCCCATGAATTTAGCAAAAATATTTGGTCTGTATTTGGTGATAGTAGCAAGGGTAAAGCCCAAGTCAAGGAAGCAGGGGATATAGATGGGGAGCATGGGAAGGGATCCTATATGGAAATCGAGCAAGAAGCACAAGTAGTGCTAGACAAAACTGACCCACACAAATCAACAGGACCAGACAGACTGCAACCCAGGTCATTAAAGGAAGTTAGTTCATGGTTAGTAAAGCCCCTCTTGAAGCTTTTTAACTTCTCATTAAGGGCTGGGATAGTTCCGATGGTCCGGAGAACAGCCATAATGATCCTCATTTTTATGGCTGAGGGCTGAGCCCACAGCCATCTTGCTATCTGTAGCTGGAAAATGGAGCATCGTGGAACACATGTTTTGGACCTTTCAATGTATTCTTCCATGCCAACTGAAATGAAATACTCCTTTCTTTCTGTTAAGAATGTTGGAGAGATCTCCAAGCTGCTTATCAGATGCCATTAGGAAACTAAAACAGCTTGTTAAATATTTGTTAAATATTGGTTGCCTATTAAACTGGATATTTGTTTACTCCCTTCGGAATGCAACAACTTGCACATTTAAATACTTAGCATTTAAACAGCTTCTTGCTACTAGTTTCACTTGGGAATGTACTGTCTTTCAAGAAAGATTCATACCTCATAAATGTCACCCTTTCCCAGCAAATCTATAATTTACACTGTTTTTTAACATCTAAAGACACTATCTGATAAGAATTGTCTCAGACATATGCCAGGTCTTCAGTGAACTACCCAGACTAAATATGTAGCAATCAGCAAGCATTTTCTACTATGTTTTTTGGGAAAAATATATTGAGTTACAGCAAACACACATATTGATTTTACTCTCAGATGAAATGCCTAATTGATGAAGAAGTGTGTTAGCAGGGCTAGTACTCTACAAACACCAACACTCCCCCACCCCACCAAAGGGACTGCATGGGATGACTCCTATGCAATGAACAATGGAGAAGCAACAAGGATGACCTTTCCCTACTGACTGGGGTACACAGGATGTTCTCTGCAATGACTGACTGAGACTGGATAATTTATAAGGTTTTAAAAAAGGCTCAAAAACCTTTAAGAAATGGAATGCCACCGGTTCAATAACGTACTGATATCTTACCAGATTAATGCTGTCTTTTTTGTGGTCTGCCCGTCCTCCCAGTTTTCTTTTTTTTTTGCAGGAGGTGAGGTGTGGTGATACAGAGATACAGAGGTTTGGGTGTTGAGGTGATTGAGGAGACCGAGGAGTCTGAGGAGCTGTGAGCAGTGAACGGGGAGTTGCAGAGTCGCGGAGTGGTGAAGATGACTGCTTGTTATTTTTAACTTGCCTAAATGCCTGAACAACTGAATGATTGAATGCCTGACTTGTTTAGAGACTGAGAGACCATTTCAGGGGTTGGCTTGGTGGCTACGTTGGAACCGGAATGCTCACCTGGTCTTATTGGAAAGTGGATTAAAAAATAGTGGTGTGTTTAGTGTGCATACTGGTTCTCAGTTCTCTGCCTGGGTCTCCTGGTTGTCCTGTGTTTCTGTGGGCCTAAGCTACACTGGTGGTTGTTTTGCAGGGGGTGCAGAGAGTGAGTGGATGTGCTGGACACTTGGAAAAGTGGAGATACAGGACAAGAGTAAATAGGCAGAGGTATGGAAAGTTACTGATAGATACTGAGTGGACCCTTCTCTGAAGTTTCTGAAGTTTATTTTTGTTTTATTTTTTTAAGTAGATTAAATCTTGAATCTTTTAGTCTTCCTGCTTTGCAGAATTTAGGTGAGGATTTTTCCATCATTATGACCACATAGGCTACTCGTTTAATTAAGATAAATATAGCTGAAGTTAAAAGTTTAAAATAAGAAGTAAAATAAACGTTAAATTTTAATTTTAGTTTTCACGCCAGTGCAATTAGTTGACTAATTGATTGGTTCCTTTCAATCATGTAGGCAGTGTTATATATGCACATGCTCAGGGAATGTAAAATAGATTATCTTCTGCTGGCATTTGGAGTAGACCAGTCAGCTTTGCTGTGGTGGTTTTAGCTTTTTTAGCCTTTTAATCTCTGAGTGTTCTTCTCTCCAGGTTTTAAGTTGACAGTGGGGTAACTGGAGTGAGAGTTATTTTGTCTTCGGATCCCCTGAGTACAAATGAATATGTACCTGATGCAGTAAGTCTTAGAGATTACTTTTAAAATTAATAAGCATTTAAAATGTAAAGTGGAGGAAAATATAAATGGCTATATGGTCTGATTTTTAAATTGTAGATATTTTTAAAAGTTCTGGGGATTTAAAAAAGTATTTTTCTTCTTATGCCTTAGCAGTTAAATTGCTATGAATATTAGTAAAATTGATAGTTTGTTTAAAGGTCAAATTGATGGCCTGGGTAATTTATTTGTCTATTTTAAGCATCTATAATTTGCTGGGGATTTTTTAAACCTATACTGTAGAGTACTGATTCTGATATTTTAAATGTGTTTTTTCTTAGGTCCTATCTGTGCATATGTGGGCATTTAATTGAATTAAAAGTGGACGATAGACCAGTAAGGATACATGAAAGGCACCTGGTTGAGAGCCTCTGCAGTTTAAAGAGTTATTTTTGTGAGAAAGAAATATTTTATGCAAAAGAGTGGACTTTGGCTATTGAGCTGAATCTTTGGATATAATGTCTGGTAATCCGATCCTGCTGATGTCAGCTTCAGCCATTTTCTTTTTGAACTATTGCTGGAGGTAGCTCTTGGAAGGACTTTAGAATATTTACTGTGACAGCTATATAAAGTATCCAACCAGAGATTTATAGTTTGAAGAGTAAAATATTCTTCTCCTGTACCGTACTGACTGAACTTTTTATTGTACATCTATTTGATTGCATCTGGTTAAAAAGGGTTGAGAATGGTTACAAGAGCAGCAAAAAAAAAAAAGGTAGCTAACCCTGTTACTTATAAAAATAAGAGTTCTCTTATAAAGGGGAAATACAATGAAATGATTAAAAAAAAGAGAAAAAAATAACTAGATACATATTGGCTCCAGGAAGCTTTGTGAATCTGGTAGGAGATAAGAAGGCATTAAAAATACAGAGTGCTTCTCTTCCTCAGACATTTTCTCTGCCCCCACTGAGCTCTTCCCCAATAGCAGGTCAATGGGAGACATATGTCCAGCAAGAGGAGCACCCGATTATGAAAGCAATTAGGCAATTAGAGAATGAACCTGATGGTCAAGTAGAACTATTTAGTCTCACTGTTTTGTCACCTGAGACTCCGGGGAAGAGAAAAGGAAGTAGTATGAAAAACTGTGGGGAAGAGGAAAATGAAAGTGTGGATAATAAACAACTCAGAGTAGTTATGAATAAAAAGGACTTAAATGAGGCTGGGAAAGGGAAAACGATGATTGATGCCTCATATCAGTGCACATGTAAATCTTTCTTGGGAGAATTTGAGGCCTTTCTGACACCAAATATTCTGTGACCTAAATTAGACCCACCTTCAAAATTTCCCCTGGATTGTCCACATATAATAAAGGAGAGCTCTCTCCATAATACAACTCCTGATGTTTCAACCCAGATTGGGGTAAATAAAACTATGTTGGAAATATTGACTGAGATTAGAAATGGTATTATGATGAACAGTGAACTTCTTATTAATCTTGTTACTGTGATTAGTGCACAAACCAACAAAGAAAATACATTTTATTAATAGTTAAGACACAACAGATGAAAGTAATTAATCATATCAAAGAGAAGGAAACAAATTTGATTAAAGACAATGGAGAAAGAATTAGACAAATTACAAAGGAAACAGGTAGAAAAGAAGTGGAAGAAATTCAAGTGCTAGTTTCTGGCCTACATATGAACGAAACTAACCAAAAGAAACAACAGCAAAGGAAAAAGTGAGTACAGAGGTTACAAGATTTAAAAGGGAAGGAGACTAATGGACAGGAAGAGTTGACTAGAAATAGAGGGAAAGTTATAGAACAGGTTAGGACAATACAATTAACTGAAAATGGAGAAAGTAGGAAGTATAGACTTGTAGAAGAAGTTATAGAATAACAAAATGAAAATAATGATGAGGAATTGGGAAAAGAAGGAAAATGGTATAACTGTGATAGAGAGACAACAAGAGAACAGCAGCTTGAAGCTGGAGAAAGACTTCCAATGATTTTCTTCAGAGGAATATCAAAGGCTAAGAAAGAAAACTATATGACTTTGAAATTGTCGGTTTACAATTTATGTAAAGGAATTCTAAGAAATAGAATACATTTGAATGATTTCAACTTACAGATACCATGGGGGAATAGAAAAAGGATGGATTTGTTTGGTTCTTTAAAGTAGTAGTATTAGGAGGAAGCTGTTGGAGGTAAAAGAACATCTAAAAGAATGGGGAATAAGGGCTGATGTTTCTATCCCATCCTGGAAAGAATCGCCCTCAGAAAAGTTAAAGCAAACTCAAACACTCCCTGAAAAACAAAAAATAAACACATCAAAGTCAGCTGGTAACAAGAAACAGCAGAAAATCTCAGATTTTATGAAACCAGTGGTGATTGTAGAGCATAATATTCCGCAAGAAGATACCTTTGGAAAAATAATTAGAGGGAGGCAGCAGAGAGGAGTTAGAATAAATAATAGTGTCATACTAGTGGTTACATCACAGAGTTCCCCATTGATAGAATTAGCCTATACTGATTTAGAAGAATCGAGTGTTAATCCAGTTCAAATGTCTGAGTGTGAAATGGTTACTGTAGAGTTGGAAGAATCAAATTGACATATAGAATAAAATGAGGCTTTAAATTATTTGAGAATTATTTTGAGTTGGAATATAGCAGGGGTATCCTGTAAAGTAGGAAATAATATGATATCTGCTCTTTTTCAACTAATGCATATCGTGCTGCTACAAGAAACGTGGATTGATAAAGATGGATTCCATTTAGATGGGTATCAGGCTTGGCATATTTATGCTAAAAGAAGGACCAAATTTGGGAGACCTGCGGGAGGTATTAGTGCCCTTGTTAGAATAAATGATGAACTGATATATACCTATATATGGAGCAATACAAATTTTTTAATTCAAGTTTTTGAGATATAGATAAAGCAAAAAGTTGAATGTATTCTGGTAAATGTATCTCTGCCACCAGACACCAAGGCATCTCCCATAAATCATAGTATGGATACCCTAGCTAAATTATTGAAAGAACTACAAACTAAGTACACAGGTAAAGTCTTACACCTTGCAGGTGACTGTAATGCAAGGGTGGGGACAGGGATAGAAGAGATGGACACAAATTGGAACTTAGATGATATTTTCTCAATTCTTTTAAGAAATTCGATGGATAAAAAGAAAAATAAAGCTGGTGAAAGATTACTACAAATTTTGAATAGAACAAATATGCGTATCCTGAATGGTAGATATAATGGTGACACTCAAGGAAAATATACCTTTGTTTACAAACAGGGACTAAGTGTCCTGGATTATGTAATAACAGATGTATATTCATATAGAAAAATACAAAGAATGGAAGTCTTGGACATCTGGGACAGTGATCATAGACCAGTTCAAGTCTGGGTGGAGACTGAATCCCAGATGAGAGAAACTGGGTTGAATAAAGGAAGGATAAAACTGTCGAAATTAGGAACAGTAAACAAATAATATGGCAAAAAAAAGTCAAGAATTATTAAGAAATTATATTACATCTGATGAAATGGAGATAATGAAATATGAATGTATAAATGATTTAAGGGATGCCCTAGGAAAATTAAAAACTGGGGACTACTTGAATGTACTGTTTGGAAAGTACCAGGCAATAGAACAGAAGATAGTGAAAAAGCTGGATAGGAAACCCTCTATATGGAGTGTAAAACAAGTTGTGAAGGGGAAAGAATGGTTTGACAGAGAATATATGCAAAAAAGGAGTTTAATACAAAAGTAGGTAGAGAAATAGTGAAAAAATATTATGGAGTCCAGGAAAACATTTAAATATTTAAAAACAGAATATATACAACTGATTGTAAAGAAGAAAAATGCCATCAGGAAGATTTGTGGAGTATGCTACAAAACTCTATAAAACAAAAAGACATGGCAACATTTTGGAGGATAGTTGCCCATAGTACCAAAGATTCTAGAAATAATATATTACCGGTGATCTCACCTGAGGATTGGACTGGTTACTATGAGAAATATTTCTCTAGAAAAGAGACCCAGAGTTTTAATCAAATAAAGAAGAATGGTAATGACAGCGTTTGGCTAGATTTTACAAAGGAAGAAATCATAAATGCAATAAAAGCACAGAAGAAAAATAAAGCTGCAAGCACTGATAATGTGGGTGCTGAACTGCATCATGGTGACCAAAGTTGGTGGACAGATATTCTTCTGGGTCTCTATAAGAATATTGTTAAATATATGAAGTTGCCACTGGGTTGGCTAAAGGGAATTATAATTCCTATATATAAAAAGGGTCCTAGGGAGAATATAGAGAATTACAGACCAATTACTCTTTTAAATGTTAACCAGAAAATATTCTCTAGGTTGATACTGTCAAGAGTAATTTATTGGGTAGAGACTGAGGCTATCCAGTCAGAAGCACATGCCGGCTTTCAAAAAGGTAGATCTACTATAGATCAGATCTTTATATTAAGGCACCTATTGGAAAAGTATATAGTCATAAAAGAAACATGTATATATGCGGCTTTTGTTGACATTAAGGCAGCCTTCGATTCGATAAACCGAGAAACACTATGGGTGTTTTTGGAATCTAAAGGTATGAATGAGACACTTTTAGAGGTGATTAAATTGGCTGGCAGTATAGCCTAGAGGTTAGAGGAACGAGGTGTGAACAAGCTTGATACATTCAGCAGACCAGACCAGAGTTTGATTCTCACAATCTCCACTTGCATACTGTGTGACTCTGAGCAAGTCACTTAACCGCCCAGTGCTCCTAGGTCACTCCTGAAAACAGGCACTTGTGCCTAGTGGGCCTAACCCAGTTACCAAAGACTAAAAAAAAAATTGTTGCATAGTGATAATGAGATTGTAATTAAATATCGTAAAGAAGAACATATGACATCCCCTATTAAGGTAAATGTTGGGGTGAAGCAGGGTTGTATTTTAGCACCCACATTGTTTAACCTGCATACTGAAGCTTTGGTAGAAGAATTCAAACAAGTGGATACATTCCCACAGAGGATTTCTGGGAAATCGGTTCAACTGCTGTTGTATTCAGATGACGCTATACTCCTTTCACAAACAAAAATAGGTTTAAAATGAGCTATTGTCAAGTCAGTAGAAATTCTCAGAAGATTAGATCTTACGATAAATCAAACAAAGACTAAGATAGTGACATTTCAAAAAGGGAAGGTTAGAAATTTGACTCAATGGAAGATAGGGAATTTGAATATTGAAGAAGTAAGTAGCTTCTGCTACTTAGGAGTCACTTTTAGTAGTGTCCTAAGTTGGAAAAGGCAAAGAGGACAAGTATGTAATAAGTCAGTAAAGGTATTAAATGGTATTAGGCATTTTTCTAACACAATAGCCAGAAATTCATTTTTTGGCACAATTAAGATGTTTGAAAATAAAAGTTGAGGGTCAAATGTTATATGGTACAGAAGTTTGGGGATTTGCATATAAAAATAATTTAAAAGAACTAGAAGTGATACAAAACAATTATTTAAGAAATGGTTTGGGCCTACGTAAATATACAACAGCGGTTGGGGTAAGATTGGACACTGGAACACATCTAATATATATTAAGGTCATAAAGAGATCTTTGCTGTACTGGCAAAAAATGGTGACAACTGAGGAAAGAAATTTAATAAAAGCATGTTGGGTAGAAGCAAAGTCATGGGATAGGAAGTGACAATGGACTTGGTTGGGGATATTAAATCACAAAAGTAAATAAGAATGGGCTAGAGTACAATTATGTATATGATACTCTGTATAACCCAGCAGCATTTGTAAAAGAAGCCATACAACATATGAAGGACATATCAAAAAGTATGGATCTTATTAGAATGAAAGATCACTATTGAAATGATCTGTTAAAATATGTAAAATTAGACTTTGGATTGGAAAAATACTTACTTAAATGTGAGCAGGTAAAATAAAGGAAGGTGATAACCAGACTAGGATTTGGAATTTTTGATAGCTGGCAATCATGGGGAAGAAATGCACAGTCATTAGCATGTGTAGGGTGTCAGAAAGTGGTATTGTCTAGCAAACATTTATTATGTGAATGTGAAGCTTTTGAACAAGAAAGAACTATATACAGTACATTGGTCAGTATTTTAATGGCTTAGAACAAATGAATATTAACTAAAAGATGATTCTGATATTAAATTGTGAAAGTACCAAACATATTTCCTCTAGCAAGTTTTGCACTGAAGATTGCAGGGAGATTTAAATGGAATTAGAAAATGGGTAGAGAGCATTCTGCTTTCTGATTGGCTAATGCCACCAACTACCCGGTCCAGTATCAGGCAACAGAGACCAACAAATAATAATCCCCAGTCTCTGGCTGCCTGATTACCTTTTTAAATTCCTGTGCTCTTAGAATGTTCAATTATTTGGAGCCACCATTTTATTTCTCTCACTTAGCGTGAGATACTGCTGCCCTCAACACTCCTTTATTCAGTGCCAGCTGCCTGAAGCAGCACATCAGCCTCCCCAGGTGGATTTAAAGTTACCTTTTTTTTTTGTTCTGTTACTGTACATTCATGTCCCACACTGCTACCAACTCTCTGAGAGCCGACTGCGCTGTTGTGCCCATTCTTCCAGCCGGCTACCCGGTCTCTGTCCACTGGCTGTACAAGTGAGAGTGGCATTGGTACTGTGGTCACACTGAAAAAATAAATAAATCAATGCCACCCCCTCCACCTCCACTACTCTAATGCCCAATTCCCTGATGCATTCACAGTTTAAAATTGTAGCCTTTAATATCACAGCCAAAATGGCACACCGATTCAGAGGTAAAGCAGTTAAACATCCCAGTTATGTTTCTATTCCTTCTAGCTCACCCAACCACTACCACCGTTACTCAGCCTGATTCCCTGATGAATAAGTGGCAACCACTTTGTTTACAATCAGAAATGGCACATCCACCCTTGCGCAACTCAGTTGTCCACAACACACCTTTATTTATTATGGTTTTTAGCGAGGGACAACCCCCCCAACATCTCACTTTACTAATTGTCCCACAACTACAGCAGTCTCCACACACAACCATCACAAAGTCTTTCAAGCCATGTTTTTATTACTGAGCAGTTGTTTTTTTAACAATACTTAACTAGTTGAAAATACTGCCAGTATTGCTTCCGGTAGCATTTGAGCCACTTGCCGCTCGCTTAACCTGTCACCTTGCTAACAGCGGTCGTGACGCATTTCAAACCATGACTATTCCATTAGCTTCCCAGCAGAAAATAAAATAAACTGTCACCTTTCACCATTAAAGCGCTCCAGTACACACCGTCAATACTACCGCAGAGTATTTGGATCCATCTTGTTGATAGGCATGTCAGCAGGAAGGACTGGAAGCAGGCAGCCAGGATCATGACTGCAATGAACAGGATAAGGGGGGAGATCAAAATGACTAAACCTTTTTTTCTGTCCTCTCTACCCCTTGATGTCTGCAAGTACTAAAACCCACCAGTATAGTCAATAGCTTCACTTCTTATTTTAAAAGGTAAAACAAAAAGTGTGTGTGTGTGTCGGGGGGGGGGGTAACCATGGCAAGCATCTCAAAAGTCACAAATACAGAATGGGGTAACCATGACAACAAGTTTAGAAGTCACAAGTACAGAGGCTGTAGCAGGACAGAAGTCCTCAGCTCAAACAAACAAAAAAAAAAACTGCATTCAAATACAGGCGGAGGAACTATTTTATTACAAAATCACATTACAAAATTAAATTACAAATTTAATTTTTCTCAAACATATATAATACAGGTAACCATTTTCTAAGCACAATAATACCCTCTAGGGTGGGCAGTATTGGGCAATACCGGACCTTCCAGGGGCTGTATGGCTCTCCGTTTAATACTGCCCACCCTGTCGGGTATTATTGCTTACTTTATAGTTGAATTTATGATGTTTATGATGTAATAATGATTCATAGTTGTATGCTGTATTTTATGTGTATGCGATGAATAATTTTTATACACATACAATAAAGTAAGATTTTGAAATTTGAACTTGAACATACACACACACACACACACACACACACACACACACACACACACACACTGCACTATCTTCATGGCCATAACCTTCAAAATAAATATTGCATTCTAATAGGTTATAAAACAATAAAGAAACTGTTTGTTTATGTCAGCGAACACAGTGAAGTTCAGTTTAGAGTAGATTTCCTTTAAATATTTCTTATCTTATATTTTGTATCCTGGATACACACACACACACACACACACACACACGCACACACACTCTGTACACACCATCCTCATGTCCACAACATTCAGAATAAATACTGCATTCTAATATGTTATAAAACACTAAAGAAACTGTTTGTTTATGTTAGTGAACACAGTGAAGTTCAGTTTAGAGTAGATTTCCTTTAAATATTTCTTATCCTATATTTTGTATCCTGAATAGTGCAGGGGAGATGCTACATCTCATTGTCATAGGGATCTTCATTTGCACATTTTTGCACTGTATTTACTCAGGCTGTCCCAGATTAGATGTAATATCTTGTTTTCAGTGGGGTCATGATTTTACCATTTTGATAATGTATTTCTTCAGGGTAGCTTAGTCCAGGGCCCCCATATTCAAAGGAGATGTGAGGCACATCCCAGCAGAAAAGGGAGATGTGCCGCTCAACTCCAACAATGCACCACAACATGATATTGAAACGTGCGGGATGTGTCGGCTACAAGGGAATGGACCAGGGTGCACACAAATAGTATGCTGTGCAAGTTGAGGGTGCATTCCCATGCATATGCCGTGCTGTGGCATACTCAGTGGGAATGTACCCCTCGCACTCCAGAGCAGTGCGAACCACAATTAGACCATGAATAGCTGGCCTAACTTGGCCAGCCACCCACAGGTGGGCTGTGGAAGTGCACCCAGGTGTACAGCAGTCTGGCAGCCCTGGTGCACTAGAGGTACCCCCTCCCATCTCAATCGATCCAGCTCCATCCCCGAGGAGCTCCATAGTATAGGGCCCCCTGGACCCAATCATACTAGAGGAAACCACAGTCCATATCCATAGCATAGAGGACCCCAACCCACCACCTCAGTATGTAGACATACTCACCCCCCCATACCCGACCTGTTGTGGAGACTGGCACTGCCCTCCACACCCTGCCATGGCCAGCTGCCAACTGCACTGGATGAGGGCCAGGGACCTGCACTCTGGCATGACCCAAGTGGCTGTACCATGCATTGGGGCACTACACAAGCTGTGGACCCACCAGTGTATGCAGCTGTGTGTATGTCCCTGGCAAACCATAAGAGGGAATTGACATACCTCCAATGCATGCCTTGTCGATGCTGTATCTTCCTGCTGTCATACGCTGCTACAGGCCCACACTCTGCTCCATTCTCCTGTGTAACATGCTACCCTTCAGACTACTGAGGTATCTTGGGTGCCATGGGGTGTAGTATCCTGCAATGCCATTTGCAATGTATGCACCAGGCTATGGATAGTACATCTGTGGTTCCCCAATTGTACAAATGAATGGGAGATCGGCTGTAACATGCCTGTTCTGGGACCTGTGTGAGTGGGTACAGCATTAGCTGTCATCCACACTGAGCAGTACAAGGGCACCAGGATGATGGATTCGCATGCGAGCACCTGGGTGTGGCCACTGGGCACACACGCCCACACACAGCTCATGCCTATGTATGACTCATTCCAGCGTCCTACTGCCAGTGCTCCGCCACCTGAAAATAAGATGCCATTTCTTCTGTGAACTACCCAGGCTAAATATATAACAATCAGCAGGCATATTCTAGGAACATACATTGTAAAGATGTGTAAAAGGAAGACCACATTGAAACTGCCTCTCAGCAGATCTGCATTATACAAATTCATTAGCAATAATGGGTAAAAGCATCCCAAAAGCTCTCCACAGCCATATCGACTCTGACCAAAACTTGTTAAAAAGAGTGCTAGGACTGATACAGTATGTCCAATTACCGGCCAATAAGCTTCACAGCAATAATAGGCAAAATGATGGAAACTATAATCAAGGACAGAATAAAACAGAACCTATTCGAACTACATCAAACTGATCATACTCAGCATGGTCTTAAAAAACATTGTTTACGTACAACTAATACAATGGTGTTCCATGAAAGGGTAAGCAAACTTCTCAATATCAAAAACATGGTTGACGTTTTTCTAGAGTACAAAAGAGCGTTTGACAAGGTCCCCCATGAAACTCTGGTTCAGAAACTGAATAGGTTAGGCCTACAACTCCACCTACTCAGGTGGGTAGAATCATGGCTCCACTGTAGAACCCAGAGAGTGAGAATGAGGGGATACATTTCAGACAGAGGCAAGGTGACAAGTGGGGTGCCACAGGGGTAGGTACTTGGCCCCGTGCTTTTTCCCACCTTCATACTGGATATGAATAAAGAAGTAGGAAGTATGTGCACCAAATCTGCAGATGATGCCAAACTGGGAGCAGAGGTGAGGACCAAGAAGCAGACAGATGCCCTACAGCAAAATCTAGTGAAAATTGAGACGTGGGCAAATCAGAATGGTGTGCAGTTTAACCTGAATAAGTACACTGTGATGCACCTTGGTAGAGACAACACCAGACAAGGTAGATAAATTAAATGGTTCATGTCTGAAATCAGCGGATAGAGAAAAGGACTTGGGGGTATTCCTTAGTAATGACCTCTCCTTTAGTTTCCTTTGTAAGGACATTAGAAATAAATCTAACAGAATAATTCAATGCATTAAAAAGGCATTTATATCAAGAAACAGGCCTGTTTAATACCACTGTATCATACATTTGTGAGCCCACACTTAAATTACTGCACCCCTCTCTGGAGCCCCCACCTCAGAAGCGACATTGATGGGGTGGAAAGGGTGCAGCGGAGAATGACTAGGCTAGTAGAAGGATTAAGGGATGAAACATATGAAAATAGAATCCAGTCCCTGGGTCTGTATACCTTGGAGATGAGATGCACTAGAGGAGACTCATTGCAGATGTTTAGGATTACAAAGGGTAGCTTTTTAGCTGAAAATCTGGGTTTGACCACTGTTAACAAAATCGAGGGACTGAGAATTCATAAAAAAGAACTCAAACTTACGTGTCTTAATACTACTTTAAGGAGAGCTTTCTTTACCCAGAGAATTATTCCAGTATGGAATAGTCTTTCTAGACATGTTGTGGAGGCTGAGGGCTTTCAGACATTCAAAAACAGGCTGGATAGGTATCTATTCAAAACATAGGGCCTGATTCTGTAAAGGTTTAGTCTGTTGTAATTTGACTTACGCCAAAAAAAATGGTGCAAGTAGCAAGTTACACCAGCAGTTTCAACATTTGGTATTCTGCAAAGCAGTCTGCAATATGCTGCAGGCTGCTTGCACCAAAGTGGACTTACTCCACCAGTTACACCCTAAACCCCCTGTGACATGGTGCTAGGGGATTTACAGCAGGTGTTGTGACCTATTCTGGAAGGGCAGCAACAAAGTCCCCATTCTTGCTACTCTAGAACAACCCCCGGAGGACATCCATCAAAGTACAGTTACACCAGCATTTAGCTGGTGTAGGTTTACCCACGCCCTCTGGGGGTTGCATGTATGTGCCACTGGCCCAACACTCAGTGCCATGTCACCCTCCCCTACCCACCACTGCCCACTCCTCACAAAGCCACATGTAATGACCCATCCCCCCTGAATGCCCCAACCACCTAACAACTGAGTTAAAGCCCTACAGGGCTATCCATGCCCCCCATGCCCTGAACATGTGTGCCAAAGCCCCACAGGGCTATTCATGCCCCCCATGCCCTGAATCCCAAGCAGCTACCTCCCTCAACACGCATTTCTTTTGTGATTGCATACAAAATAGCCACCTGTAAATGGCATTTATCATTTTATGTATTTATTTAGATACCCCTTAGCCCTGGTAGTCCAGCGGCCCCCCACTCCACCACCCAGCAGTGGCAGAAATCCCCACTCCCCCCCCCACCCAGCCGGGGACTGGCACAGCTCACCTCTCACCTCCACGGCCAGCAGTCAACTGAGCTCCATATGAGCGCATGCTGTATATATGTGCTTAATGAATGAATGAGTTCATTCATTCATTGAGCGAGTATCAATCAATCAATCAATCAATCTTTATTTAACCAGGTGAGCATCATTGAGAAGAACTCATTTACGAGATGAGCCTGGGCATTCACATATATGGGTACAAGGCAGTAATACATACAGTGTTACAAAAAATGGCTGTACAAACAATAAAGTAATGCAAAAATAAACGATAAGTACAAGGCAGAAATATATACAGTGTTACAACAAATTGGAGTTCACACCATGCAGTAATGCAAGTGTAAACAATGAGAGAGTGCACATACTAGAAGAAAGTAGAATACATATTATGATGCAAGAACCTATGTACATTAGCTGCGACAGGAACCTATGCAGCAAGATAGATTAGGGAGGGGGAGGAGTATAAAGAGGAAGGAGGCAAAGCCAGAGGGAAGGAGCAACTAGGGGATCAGAGAGGGAGGTAAGAGTGATATGTTTGGGGAAGGCATTACATGGTTTAGGGAATAAATCAGGGTAATGTTATGATGTGAAGTGAGGCAGTGCATGGAAAAGACAGGGTAGAGGAGCTTAAAACAGAGAAGTCCTAATCCTATGATAGGTGCGGTAAAAGTGCCATTAACGGAAGCAAGTACAGGTTTCTGAAAAAGAACGGTATAGGGATTTAAAGAAGCTTAGTTTCACAGGGATTGCCAACTTCAGAGTTTTCTGTATTGTGTTTCAAATGACAGGAAGAGCATGACTTATTGCAGATTTGCCATATCTGGTTCTCACCTTAGAGATGAATAGTGAGATATAAGAGAGGCTTCTTAAGGTGTCATTTCTAACCCTACAGGTGGGCAGGCAACTCACAATATAATGCAGAAGCATGTTAGTGATGGCTCTGTAGGTCCAGAGCACTGTGTTTTTTGTTGTCTAAATCTTAGTGAGTTCTACCCTACCTTGGCATAGAGCTCACAGTGGTGGGTGGCATAAGTGAGACCAGTTATGAATCTCCACAAAGACATAGACAGAGTGGAGGCTGTCCAGAGGAGGGCAACCAAAATGGTGCTGGGTCTGCACCAGAAGACATACGAAGAAAGACTAAAGGAGCCTAATATGTATACACTTGAGGAAAGAAGGGAGAGAGGGGACATGATAGAAACTTTCAAGTACCTCAAGGAAATCAATAAAGTCCAAGAGGGTAGCATCTTTCAGAAAAAGAGATGTGCAAGAACAAGGTGGCATAATTTGAAGATAGAGGGGGAACAGCTCAGAGGTAATGTGAGGAAGTATTTTTTCACAGAGAGGGTTGTGGATGCATGGAACAGCCTCCCTGAGGAGGTTGTGGAGTCAAGAACAGTAGGGGAATTCAAGAATGCATGGGACAGACATAAGGAAATCCTAGTGGGGGGTAGGAGGAAGTAAGCTGTTGGTTAACTAGGATCTGCAGCTTATCTGTTAGGTAGGAAAATGGGCAGACTAGGTGGGCCAAGCGGTCCTTATCTGCTGTCAAATTCTATGTTTCTATGTTTCTATGGTAGAGTACATCCAGGTTAGAGAGGGATAGCTTTGGTCCTTGGCCATACAGACAATCGGCATAATCTAAAAGAGGCAAGAATGTAGTCTAGACCAACCTAGTTTTAGCTTCTAGCGTAAGTAGATTTTTAATATGGATGAAGAGACCAAGTCTCTGTTTAAATTTTTTTGAGAGTTCATCAATATGATGGACAAAGGACAATTTGTGGTCTATCTGAAACCCAAGGTACTTAAATTTCTCAATGAACTCCAGCGGCTCACCCAGTAATGTGGATATGAATGGAGCAGAACCGGGGAGACAGTGTTTAGTTGCAAGGGTAGAGGGAGCAATTAGCATAGCCTTGGTCTTTTTTGCATTTAGGAGGAGCTGTAATTGAAGTATTTTTTTCTGTAAATTGTCAAAGTCTCGTTAGAGATCACTACAAGCAAGATCCAGAGTAGGTCTGGCAATGTACAAGACAGTATCATCAGCAAACAAGTGGATGTTTGCTGTGGAGATACCAGTATTAATGCTGTTAATATAGACAACAAATATTAATGGGCCTAAAATGGACCCTTGGGGAACACCCCCTAACAGAGTTTTTTGAGAAGAGAGGCCCCCATCAGCCTTAACCAGCTGTTGACACTCAGTAAGGTAGTTGCTAAACCAGTTCAAGGCCAGTTGGTCTGCTCAAGTATTTCTTAGAATACACAGGAGTAAGTCATGGTCCACAGTATCAAAAGCTTTGCTCAGGTCGAGAAACAGTACACACTCCTACGGATCTCAGTCAGTGACTGGCTGTGGTGGTGAGAGGTGGGCTGTGCCAGTCACCAGCTGGGGATGGGTCAGGGGGGCAGGGTGGACTGGCACTGCCGGGTGGGGGCCACTAGACTACCAGGGACTGTCTGGTATGTGTACTGTACATACTGTATACAATGCTCACTAGTGTGGGGGACTTGCTTCATGGGCTGTGAGTCTTCTGCTAGTCCTATCAACTCAGTGGGATTGATTCTAGAAGAATGGCGCAAGCCGCTGCCAAAGGTGACTTGCGCCAAACTGAGTTGCGACAAGGACCCTGTGCCTGATTCTAGAAGGGGCAGGGTCCTCGCGGCTAAGTCCTGCAACTTGCAACATTTAGCCAGGTACATCGAACAGAGGGTGTACCTGGCGAGTTGCACATGGCACCAGCTGAGTCCTCCTTACCTCCCTCCAACTAGCGACTTCTGACTGCACTGCCACCTGTGGTCACCCAGGGGGCAGTATAACAGTAGAGCCACTTGCCTCTCCTCGGAGGACAGCATCCTCTGGAATGGAATGCTTGCTCCTGCTCCCCCCAGCAGGCCCCCCAATAACTTAGGCTCTTTTTAGAACCTGGGTTGCCTGCATTGCAAGTAATAACCCTACTGCTGCTTAGACAGGCTGACAAAATACTGCAATTTGAGGTTGGGCTTTGTTTTTTCATTTGTCAAGATCACATGTAACATGACTGCACACATTCAATGCGGGGTTATCCAATAATTTGCAGGGAACCTAAGAGACTAAAGGACCCATATTTAAATGGTTAGCATAGTACCAACATGATTAGTGCCATTTTAAATAGATACAGCAAAGCTGTCAAGCTGTCAGTGCGGCTGCTACAATACTCAACGAGATGTAGCATGGCGCAAAGTAAGTGCAATCATGCTAAATACACCACTGTGCCTGTGCAAATGAGGGAAGTGTCTTGCATACAGGAAGCAGTGGTATATTAAAAGGATTTGAGAAGTGCTAAAAGACTGCTGTAGCAGTGCTATTTAATGTTTTAGAACCCCAACTGTTGATGTACACAGTGGGGCATGCCCCTCCCCCCACAGCAGTGATGCCATATTTAAAATAAAATAAAGCAAACCATTCCTACTGCTTTCCCTGATCCCAGCTTGCATTTCCAAAATATTCCCTGGTGTATAGCGGTATCCCACCCCCACCTGATCCCCACTGGCATGTCAGTTCCATTCCCTGTTGTCCAGTGGTACCCCCACACCACATTTTTGGGAGTCCAGTGATACTCCCCACCCTCACTTGATCAGATTTAGGTGGGGTACAACTAGATAACAGGGAGTGTGATTTACATAACAACGGGGATCAGGAAGAGGTATCACAAGTGGTAGAAAAAATGGGTGGGAACCCAGGGGAGCTCAGTTCTAGGAGAGAAATTTAACATTGGACTCAGTTCCAGGAATCACAGAATCACTGAAATTTGACAGCAGAAAAGGAACACACCAGCCCACACCAGCCCATCTAGTCAGCCCTTATATCCTCCCCTTCCCCCCTGCTCCTTTTTACTGGCTTAGGACTTTCCCCCCTCCTTCCAACTTCATATGTCTGTCCCATGCTGTCTTGAATCCCCCCACCATTTTGGATCCCACCACCTCATCTGGTAGCCTGTTCCAGTCCACCACCCTCTCTGTGAAGAACTGCCCCCTTACATTGCCTCTGTATTTCCCTCCTTCCAATTTGAGGCTATGCCCCCTTGTTTTAGCTCCCTCCTTCTTTTTGAATAAGCTCCCCACTGTCACCTTATTTATCCCTTTCAAATACTTAAAAGTTTCAATCATGTCACCCCTCACCCTTCTAGTCTCTAGTGGGTATAGATTCAGTTCCCTCCACCTCGGCTCATATGTTTTTCTCCACATCCCATGCACCATCTTGGTTGCTCTTCTGTGAACCCTCTCCATCCCCTCAATGTCCCTACATAGGTGTGGTCTCCAGAACTGTACCTCGTACACCAGGTGTGGCCTCACCATTGTTTTGTACAGTGTCATTGGCACCTCCCTCCTTCTGCTAGTTATGCCCCTTCCAATGCAGGCCAACATATCATTTGCCTTACCCACCACCTTGCTGCACTGGTTTCCCACCTTAAGATTTCTTGGTATAATAATCCCCAGATCCCTCTCCTGCTCCATTTCCTTGATTTCCTCCCCTCAAGGGTATAAGCTGCTCAAATGTTTTTCCACCCCAGGTGCATCACTGCACACTTTCTCGCACTGAATTTTAGTTGCCAGGTTACCGACCACTTCTCCAGGTTCCCTAGGTCTTGCCTCATGGCCTCCTCTCTTCCATGGGTGTCCACCCTATTGCAGATCTTTGTATCATCCACAAATAGGAACACCCTACCCTCTAGTTCTTCCTCTAGATCTCTGATATAGATGTTAAAAAGTAGGGGTCCCAGTACTGACTCCTGAGGCACCCCACTCATTACCCCCTTTACCCTAGGATGTACACCATTTATCACCACTGTTTGGCTCCTTCCTGTCAGACAGTTTTCCACCAACCTAGTAATCTTCTGGCACACCCATAAGCTCTCGAGCTTCTTTACTAGACTTCTGTGCGGGACGATGTCAAAGGTCTTACTAAGTTCAGATAGGCCACATCCAACGCCCCTCCCTGGTTCACTACTTGCATCACCCAATCGAAAAACTGTATCAGGTTGGTCTGATATGTCCTCCCATTCGTGAAGCCATGCTGCCTTTCATCCTGCATACCATTGGCCACCAGGTATTCCTCCACCCTTTCCTTTGGTAACGTTTCCATTACCTTCTCCACCACTGAGGTGAGACTGACAGGGTGGTAGTTTTCAACCACCTCATTGCTTCCCCCCTTATGTAGTGCAACCACCTCTACCCTCTTGCAGTTTCTAGGCACCCACTCTCTATCCATGGACAAGTCAAACAATCTTGTCAAAGGTGCTGCCAGCTCCTCCCTCAGCTTACAGAGTACCCTTGGGTACAAGCCATCCAGCCCCATTGCTTTATCCACCTTTAGCCTGCCCAGTTCTTCCCTTACTCTAACTATTGTGAACATTCTAGTATCCATTTCCCTCCCTTCCCCTCCAGCTCTGGTTCTCTACCCTCACCCTCTTTCATTAAGATCGAACAGAAGTAGTTATTTAAGGAGTCCCCCTCCAGTTTTATTCCTCCCACCCCCCTCAATCTCACTATTACCTGCTGCGCCTTCCTTCTTTCTCCCACATACCTAAAAAAAAGGTTTTATCTCTCCTCTTGGCCTGCTTTGCTATTTTCCCTTCAGTGACCTCTTTAGCCCTCCTTATTTTCTGCCCTGCCTCCCTCCTCAGCTCTCTACATGCCTCCTTATCCTCATCCCTTTGTGACATCTTATACCACCTGAATGCCCTTTTCCTCTCCCTGACTACCCCCGCCACCTCCCTTGTAAACCATAGAGGTCTCCTCCTTCTTTTATTTTTTCTAACCTTCTTGATGCAGATTTCAGTGGCTTTCAGCATTCCTCCCTTAATAGCTGCCCATAATTCCTCCACACCCTTTATATTCCCCATCCCTGACATTTCTTCCCCAACTATCTTCTTCATTCTGTTTAGGTCTGCTTTCTTGAAGTCCATTACCCTAGTTTTTGTCCTGTTTACTTCCCTCCCTGTTTTTACTCTCAACCTTACAGCTCTGTGGTCACTTGTGCCTAATCCTTCCCCCACCTCCACCTCCTCCACACCGTCCCCATTTGTGAGGACTACGTCCAACATGTTTTCTCCCCTAGTGGGCTCACATATCCATTGTTGCAGGAATACTCCTTGTAGTGCCTCTAAGATTCCTCTGCTCCTAGTTGATATCACTGTTGGGATCTCCCAGTCGATGTCAGAGAGGTTTAGGTCCCCCACTAGCAGAATCTCCCCTTTTTGCACCATTTTTGTCACCGACTGTACAAGTTGCTTATCCCCCTCTTCCCCCTGTGTAGGAGATCTGTAAACTACCCCCACCCTCAATGATTTTCAATTTCTTATGTCTAAAGTGACCCACATTATCTCAGTTTCCCCCTTCTCTTCCAGCCCCTCCATGGCCCCAATTTCTTCCTTGATGTATAATGCTACCCCCTCCTCCCCTCTTTCCTGCCCTGTTTTTCCTAAACAGTCGGTATCCAGGTATGGCTGTCTTCCAGGCATGATGCTCAGTCCACCAAGTTTCACTCACTGCTACTATGTCAAGCCCCAAAATAATAAAAGATTGCATGTGTGTAAAATGTAACCTCCAAACAGCATAAAATTGGCCAAACAAAGTGTAGAAATGCAACATATAATAAGGAAATGTATCCCCAAACCCATCAGGTATGTCCAATCCTGCATCAAAGACGGTGGGTTCCCCCAGTGAATTATTTCCAGTTTCAATATTTGGTACCACTGGACACCAGGGAATATGATTTACATCCCCATGGAGATTAAGTGAGGGTAGGTTTACTGGGACATCAGTTAATGCTTTGTAATACCAATGGGGATTCCATGGGGGGGCTGTGCTTTTTTATTCTTTTAATAGCACCGTAGCTACCATATGCTGCAGTGTGGAGCCCACAGACAGCCCATAATTCAAGGAACAAAAGATTATTCCTCACATTGTAATGAGACTATGATGAGATGCAGATTACCTCTTAACACCTTGCATGAGCAAGGAGGCATTTGCATGGGAACTTTCCAATACAGCAGGTTAGTACATGAGCAGATAAGGCACTTATTTCTTTCTCTCCTCTGTCTGTGCTGTAATTAATTTATGCAGCACAAGGATGTGATTTTTTTTGCAAATTCATTAGCTTTATTTGAGTTTTCAATTTTCAACAAACAATTAAACATTGTATTAACATTAGACAAAGACCATTAGTAAAATTAGCTGCAAGACAGGTTATTAAGTATGGATTAACATTTGTGTTGCTATATGATTGCCAGTAAGGATGATGTAAATTCAACATCCTATAGTCTAATCAACAGGTTTACCTCTCCCACACCACCCCTTCCCCTCCCCTCTAACTATCCTCCAAACCCCCCCTCCCCAGGTGCATAGTCGAATATCTCCAAAATATAAGACATGACAGATACAGACTGAATCTGAATATGAGACTTTGTTAGTATGGGTGGTAATGTAATATTACTGATAGATATAATTAAATGGTCTGTAGAGCATGAAGAGGAGCCCAAACCCTTTAGTAATAATGGGTTCTTTTGGCCAGCTGGGCGATGAGATTCTCTGCTTGTAAAGCAAAGATGATCTCATGTAACCACTCTGTGAGGGAAGGAACTGTTTGGTCATGCCAATGGCATAGTATAACTTTCTTAGCACATGGTGATACCATGGCCATGTGTCTACACTTGTTACCGATCAGGGATCCCCCATAGTCCCCCAGAATGCAGATTTCTGGACTAAAGGCATCTGAGAGACCCAGCATGGGGTCAATTTTGAATATAATAGCAGTTCAAAATGAGGAAACCTTGTCACATTGCCACAATATATGCAGCAAGGTGCCAGGCCGCATCCCACATCTGGAACAGAGATTAGAGGGAAGCTTCCCTCCCCATTTTGTGGAGCTTGACCAGGGTATAATATGTCATGAATTACATAGAACTGTAACAGGCGATACATATCCCACTTTATCTCTCAATATAGATGAGACCATATCTTTGACCAAGATCTAGTTGCTGAGGGGGCAACAGGCAGGGACTGGTCCCACATATAATATGGTTGACCTCCTAGAGCTTCCATAGCATCCCTCAGGATGTGATAAAAGAAGGAAATGAGATTGGATGAGGGGGAAACTAAGGTGACCAATAATATGGGTCCTTCTAGATTTTGTTCCCAGGGTCTGAGTCCAAAGTGCTGAAGGAGCATATGTGATAAATAGAACAATGAATAGGTGCTGGTGCATTACTGGTGAGTGATACCATCGATAAGTTCTGGACATGTAAGAACCTCAAGAGCGAAGCTCGAGAGGTTCCTGTGTCCAGGACCTCTAGATGGTAGCACTCACCGGTAATGCACCGGCACCTATTCATTATTTTTTTTTAATATATGGATAACATTTTTTTTGTTTTTTTTGTGGCTGGTAGTCAGCAGTTTCAATGACAGGTGGTATGTCCTAACCAACTGCCACATTCTCTTGTTGCTGCTCTCATCTCAGCCTCGCTGCGCTACACCTCGCCCACCTCCATTCGCTGTATGAAAAGAACTAGTAGGTGGTCCTACCTTTTTCCTTGTTTTAGCTGCGCTCCATTTTTTGTTTTTCTGTGAAGGAAAAAGAACTGCAGTGTTCACAGGCAGTGCGGTCTCGCTAAACAAGAAAGAGAACTGTCATGTTTTTTCAAATGTTCTACCCGCCCACACATGAAAAGTGACCAATCAGGAGGTACACTTAGGATGACGTGGGTGGCAGAAGGCATCTTTGTGGGCAATTGCTCTGTTTGTCGATTGTGATAATACGATCGTTGAGGAGTGCAACGATAGTATTATCACACTGAAACTATACTATTAAACATGATTGACAGTAGTATTATCAGTGAACTATTGAGGGTACTACCATTTTTGGTTTTTTTTTGTATGCTTTACAGACATATTAAATTCAAAATCCATATATTAAAATTGAATATATTTAAAGCAGAAAGAGACGGGAAGATTATGCTTAAGAGAGGCTTCTCGAAATGTCATAAGCTTATTGTCCTTCAATAGGTCAGCAACTTTGAGTTTAGGATTTAGTGGCCAGAAAGTTTAGTTGAAAAGTTTGCCTCCTATTTTAAAATTTAGATTTTTAAGTATGGGTTGGGATACATCCTTAATTATGGATACTTGTGTAGCAGCACATATCTGGGCATGTACCTGGAGAGTTGTCCTGAGGGGTGTTGCATAGGGACTTTTGGGGATGTTCCATGGAGGAACATATATAAGTGCACTTAGGTCAAGGCCCTGGGAGGAACAAAGGAATTTTTCAATCTGTAGCTGCAGGGGAGAGTATGGAAGTGAGTCTTCAGTTGTCGTTTCCTTCATCCACTGCCGAAGAACTGAACAGGTGGCAGAGAAATAATAGAGGAGAAAATTGGGTAGTTGCAACCCTCCTTTAATTTTACTACATTGCAACTTAAAGAAGGCCCTCTTTGGTGTTTTATCATGCCATATGAATTTAGATATGACTCTGTGCACCTGTAAGAACCAGGATTTCAGGAGGAATCGACTGGTCATTCGAAGTGGATATAGCAAGCAAGGAAGGACTTTAATTTTTATTACATTTATGCACCCACAGAGTGAAAGAGGCAGTTTGGCCCAGCAATTTAATTCTACTTTAATTTGAGCAAGGGTTTTATTGAGATTATTTTGTTTCATGCCAGAGCTGGAACAGGAGAGGTAAATCCCCAGATATTTCAACTTGTCCCTGACCCATTGGAGGCCCAGGTGAGATATATCAGATGAGAATGTATGTGTGTTGAGGGGCATTACCTCTGTTTTGGAGACATTAAGTTTGTAATTGGAAAATCGACCAAAATCCTTGATGATGGCCAATGCTGCAGCAATCGATGTTGGGGGGTCAGAAACATGCAGAAGTATATCATCTGCATAAACAGATAATTTATACTGATGGGGCCCAGTTGGTATCCCTGAGATGAGAGACGAGACATTAATACTGCGGATAAGTGGCTCCAAATATAGATCAAATAAAAACGGAGAGAGGGGACATCCTTGTCTAGTGCCTTGCTGAAGGGTAAAAGGCCATGGCAGCTGGCCATTGCAGAGTACATGAGCAGTGGGGCGCATATATAATATTTTAATCCACTTAATGTATTGTGGGGGAAGTCGGTATTTGGACAAGAGATAAAAGAGATAGTCCCAGGAGACCCTATGGAATGCCTTCTCTGCATCCAGGGAAACCAGCGCTGATGGAGTTAGGGAATCCCTGGATGCAGAGACCAGGTATGCTAGGTTGCGCATATGATATGAGGAGTACCTCCCTGCAACAAACCCCACCTGCTCTGGACCTATAAGACACTGCAATATCCTGGCTAGTCTGTTAGCCAGAATTGTGGCTAATATTTTAAATTCTACATTTATGAGAGAAATGAGGGGTAGTTGGAAACAAGAAGCGGGTCTATGCCGGGTTTGGGAAGGACTACTATCATAGTCTCTGTGAGGGATTGGTCAGAGACACCCTGTTCATATAATTATATGTGCTGAGTAATACAGGGGCCAACTGTTGCTTGAAAGCTTTGTAAAATTCTGTGATATAGTCATCTGGACCTGACATTTTGTTTAGTGGTAATGTGTCTGTGGCGGAACATATTTAATCCAATGAAACAGTGCTCTTCAGTAGGGCTATCTGGTGCTCCTGTAGCTGTGGGAGTTAAAGTTTTGTAGAAAGCGATCTACATTTTCTAGATCAAAGGGAGTGTTCAGACACAAGTGTAGTGTTTGTTAGTATTCCTGAAAACAGCCAACTATTTCCCTAGGGGACGTAACCAGGTGCCCGGCTGAATTATGAATAATGGGGACTATTCTATCCACCGCTTGTGCCCGTAGTCGAAGGGCCAGTAATTTGAACGCTTTGTCTCCTTGATCAAAATACTGAATTTTCAATCTCAGGAGAAGATGCTTGGCTTTGTCTGTTACTAGTAGATTATAACGGTCTCTGAGGATTTCTAGCTTAGTAAGATCTGTAGAGGAAAGCTGGGCAGGGAGTGACAATTCTGCTCTCCTTATTTCTTGAAGAATATTATCTATGACTTGTAAGGTAATCTTTTTCTTTATAGTGGCTAGCCGGATAATTTCCCCCCTAACGATACATTTTAGTGTCCCCCAGAGCATGTCCATTTTGGACATTGTCGGAGTATTTGAGTTAAGAAAATTAGTGAAAAAGTTGCTGAGATGGGAGACGAGACTATCAGACTTTAGTAGCTGGCAGTTAAATCTCCAAATTTTGTCAGGGGAAACAAGAGGCCTAAGGTTCCAATGTAGTAAAGTGGGATGGTGGTCTGATATGACTTTGGGAAGACAGTTGCATGACAAAACAGAGGAAAGATGCCCAATATCCAGTAGAAAGTAATCAATCCAGGAAAGAGAATTATGGGGAATTGAGTGAAAGGAGTATTCTCTATGGAAGGGGAAGAGAGCTCTCCAAGGGTTGATCAAACCCATGTATCCATCATTTCCCTTATGGCCTGTTGTGCAGGGGAGAGAAAGAGAGAGAGAGAGAGAGAGAGAGGAATTGCTGGATCTGGAGTGTTCCAGGATGTTACAATATGCCAAATTCCAGTCTCCACCCAGCAAGAAAGGTATATAGGGTCACTGAGTCAGGTGAGGCCTGAGAGTAATGAAAAACTGAGGGATGTCCATAGTTGGTCCATAGATTGATCCCAACACAACTTATGAGTGGCCTAACAAAGCCTTAACAAGAATAAACCTATTTCAGGAGTCAAGTATGGTATCCAACTAACCGGAAGGTCAGTCTGCGTGCCAAGAATTGCAACACCCCCCCCCCCCTTCGATTGCTAGGGCCTACCTCTAGTGCCTGACCTACCCCTGATCTTTTTAATTGGAGGACCTGGGATGAGGGCAGGTGGGATTCTTGGAGGAAAGTGATGTCTGGATCCAGTTTTCGGAGATGTAAAAGTATCTTGGCCTGCTTGAAGGGAGATTGGGCACCTTTCACATTCCATGAGCATATCTTGCAATTGAGTAATTGACCATCATAATTCTGTCTTTAAGGTAGTATCACCCTCTATGTAAATGTCCAGACAATAAACATGTCTCCCTGCACAGTATAGCTTACAGTTAATGACGTTATGCACCCTTTCCCCAAGTCCTCCCTTCCCCTGAAAGTGGCAGGGCTGCTGACAGAACTGACCCTGCAGGGTTTGAACAGAGGGAGAATCACTGGCCAGGATTCATCTTATAGAGCATGTAAATGCTATCCCTAAACCCCCACTGATACCTTTTTGCACCTTCAATAAATTGAACAGCAACAGAATTATAACAGAAACCAAACGTTAAGAGTCTCAAACCCCTCCCCCATCCCCCCCCCTTGCCTTCCAACCACAGCAAAACAAGTAATACCCTTAACAGGTTGTCCTAAGGCATGGCCTGCTTCAGTCCACAGTCCATTGGTAACAATTAAAAGGGAAATTATTATCTTAACACACGCACATGAAGCTGCTGTGAGTACCACCCCTCCTCCTATTGCAGCACACAATGCCCTGTTGGGACTACAAAAACCCTTGCGGATCTTCCCCCCAACCCCAACACTCAATTCAAAATTAGAAAATTACTATCCAGCCCTGAAAAAGAAAGAGGCGAGTACTGAGATGTAAACAACAACACTAATGATCAGTCATACTAGAGCATCTCAGCAGATTGAGATCAGAAGGAGGGTGGGTGGAAGAGGCGAGGGACCAGGCAGAGGTATTTAACGAGTACTTTGCCTCTGTGTTCACTAGGGAGGGGGATGGGATATCTACAAAGCAAGGCACAAAGGGGATAGAAGCGGCAGGGAGTGGGATCAGGGGAGCAACAGAAATGGAGCAAAAGGGAGGGAAAGGTACCCCAGGGGTGTCACATCTGGATAAAGATAAAAAGACCAGTAAGGTGGAGGGGACGGATGATGCCATCCCCACCAAAAGGGTGTGGTTTGCCCTCAAGGCCCTAAAGAAAGACAAATCTCCTGGGCCGGATGGCATTCATCCGAGAGTACTATGGAATTTGGACATACTGGCTGCAATTTCTGGCGGAGCTTTTCAACAGGTCACTTGAGACAGGTGGGTACCTAGGGATTGGTGAGAGGCACATGTAGTACCAATCCATAAAGGGGGTCAAGGAAGTACCAGGAAACTATAGACCCATCAGTTTAACCTCGTGGTGGGAAAATTAATGGAGAGTATACTAAAGGAACGATTGGGGGTTTACTTGGGGAGGTGGGAGGTCTGGATAGTTGGCAGCATGGGTTTGTGCCAGGTAGATCATGTCAAACCAACCTTGTGGAGTTCTATGAATGGGTAACATCAGAACTGGACGGGGTAAGCCTGTGGATGTATTATTCTTGGACTTCAGCAGGGCATTTGACTCTGTCCCCACAAATGGTCTGGTGGAGAAACTGATGGGGTTAGGAGTAGGCCCTTGATGGTCAGATGGATTGAAACTGGATAGCTGGACGCACTCAGAGAGTAGTGGTCTGTGGGGAGCTCTCGAACCCTACAGAGGTTGGTAGTGGGTACCACAGGGCTCGGTCCTGGGTCCAATCCTGTTTAATGCATACATATCAGACATCAGGGATGGTATAGGGTGTGAAATGAGTCTCTTCGAGGATGACTCCAAGATGGGAGCAGTAGTTGAGGGAGAAGAGGGAGGTTGGCCCTGCAAGGGACCTGACACCCTGGAAAGCTGGGCTCACATGGAAATTAAATTTCAATATCACCAAGTGCAAGGTGTTGCATCTTGGTCGGGAAACCCTAAACACAGGTACACCCTGGGAGGGGAGGTGCTGGAAGCCCCAATAGGGAAAAAGACCTAGGGGTCATGGTGGATACATGTATGAATAACTCTGAGCAGTGCAGGAGAGCAGCTAGCAAGGCAAACAGAATGTTGGGATGCATCGCAAGGGGGATCACCTCTAGGAGCAAGGAAGTGATTCTGCCGCTGTACAATGGACTGGTTAGACCACACCTTGAGTACTGTGTACAGTACTGGAGACCACACTTGAAGAGGGACATACAGCTCCTGGAGAGGGAACAGAGGAGGGCAACAAAGATGATACGAGGGCTAGGGGATTTGACTTACGAGGACAGACTTGAGGAGCTCTGCCTGTTTTCATTGGAGGAGAGGGAGAGACGGGGACACGATTGAGGCTCTCAAGTACCTCAAGGAATAAATAGGGAAACATGGAGGGATCTTAGACTAAAGCAGGGAGGCATCACCAGAGGGCATGGTTTGAAGTTGGAAGGTGGAAGGGTGAGGGGGAAAAGAGGAGGAGGTTTTTCACTGAGAGGGTGGTGGACCCTTGAATGCTCTGCCTGGTGAGCTGGTTCAGAGATCCACAGTGGAGGGCTTTAAGAGAGGGTGGGACAGACACAGGAGGTGGATGTATCAGATGATGGCCTGTCCCGGGGATGGATGATAGGGGTTTCTGGAGCACAAGGGATGGGAGGGTCTCGGCACCCAACTAAGGATCTAGGTTCGAGCAGACTTGATAGACCATAAGGCCTAATCTGCTGGCAAATAGTATGTTAGTATGTTAGTATCATGTCCATGGCATCTAGAGTTGCTGATACCCCCTGATCTTCGTGTGCCAGAACGTGTCCCTTGACAAAATGATCTTAAAAGGGACAGAGTGACAAAGATAATGGGTCATCTCTTACCTGAACTTTGAAATGTTTCATGGTCCCACTGTGCACCCTGAAATCTCATATTACTAAAAATCCATGGAGCCTGAGTAGTGTAGAACACAGGAGAGGGTATGTTTCAGAAGTGTCCAGATTTCAAAATTAAAGAAGCAATCTACACTAGAAACAAAAAGAAATAGAGAGGATATTCTTTAGTCTCTTTTACATTGCGATGTTGAGCTGAGTCCTCAAACGTGGTGATTTGCTGCCCTCTTGCAGGCGCTGCGGTAAAGTACAAACATTCAGGCAGGACTAGTGTGCACATTCATGCGGCATTTTCTGCCTGACTGATGGTACCTCCCAAATTAGGCCTTCAGCAAACGTTGAAAATATCTGGGAGCATACCCTACAGTACGGGAAGGGCTTGCTCTGCTGTGTTGTAGCCGTGCCAAGAGCCTTTAATTAGAACAGACAGGTGGGACAGGTACTGCACTCTATACTTGATTCCGGCTGCTATAAATTTCGTTACCAGGGGATGGTACTCAGCTCTTCTTTGTCTAATGGCGGCTGGCAGATCCTGGGCAAATTGCAGTCGCTGGCCCTCCCATGAGACTTCCTGGAACTCCCTCACTTTCCTGAGGACATGAAATTTATCCAAGTAATTCAGGAATTTAAGGATTAGAGGTCTAGGTGGTTTCCCTATCTCTGGCTTCTGTCTCAGTGAATGGTGGGCCCTCTCAATAATATATGTGCTGTTATTGGAAGAGGGCCTGGAGATCTTGGTGAACATATTTTGTAGAAAAAGGATTGGGGCAGGTCCTTCAGTGTCTTCCGGAAGGCCACAGATTAATACATTATTTCTGTGACTTCGGCCTTCTAAGTCTTCCAATTTTGCTTCCATTCTGTGCATCTTCTGTCATAGGTTAGCCACCTTGGGGTCAATTTTATCTTTCCACCCCTCCAAAGACAATGTTCGAGCCCCCACATCCGAGATTGTTCTTTTGGTATCAGAGAGCTCTTCTCTGATAGATTTGAGCTCAGCTGTAATGTCCTGCTGGGCAAGTTTAAATGGCTGTAACTCCTCCAAGAATTTCTTCTCTGGTAAAGGAGCCTGGACCTACGGGTTTACTGAGGAAATGTTTGATTTTGAAGAGACCCCCGACTGGCCTTTAGCTCTTTTGGAGCCCTTTTCGGGGGTTGTGACAGAGTATGTGCTGGGGGAGCCTTGTCTCATTTCAGTCTCCATGCAGTGGTAGACCGCTGGTTTCAGATTGCTGCACCACCATCTTTTCCAGTCGAGATTTCTTTGCTGCTTTGCCTCAGAGACGTCGGGAGTCTATATGAAATATATGTTGGCCATGCTGGTAACAAATTCAGAAAATAGCCGTTTTAATTAGCTATAATATAAGAGTCAGGGTGGGAGCCAATCACCAGAGCTACACGTCTTACAGTGGCATCACGTGATCCCCACCAGTATGTGAATTTGAGAAAGAGCAAGGTGCTTCTGGGAGTCCCATGCTTCTAGCTGCCTTGGTAGTGCAGCAGGTAGTACAACAGAATGGTGTTCTGAGCAGCCAGTGTTCAAATTCCGGCTAAGACACTTTTGCCTTCTGTCTGTTAGTGCAAGAGCACCAACTTGTTTCAAGTGCCCTAATTCATGTTGCTCTATGCAAGCCCTATCTTCAGAATGGGGCCATACATCTCAGCACCCAGTAGAAGGGTTGTGCTTCATGCTGAATACACACCATTTTGTGCCTGTGTTTGGACTTTGCTCTAGGAGCTATATTCAGACATGTTCAGGGCACTCACGGTTTGTTCCAAACATGTCTGGATACAGCAACTTCAAGGCACTGCACTAATTTTCACTCAGGATAGGGACTTTGTAAGGAGAAAACTGAGCGCTTTGAATATGGGCCCCATGGGTTTATCACTGGTACCAGTAAGGGACCTAGGAGTGGGACCTAAAGATTTAGACAGTGTGGGAAATTGTAATATGGTGAAGGGTGGGAGTGGCCTGAGGTAAAAGCTATAGCCATAGCCTATTATTATTATTCATTACATTAAGCATTATAGCGTCCCTGGATACTAGTATCCTGTTCCCCAATCATACCCCTTTTGGATTCCCAGTTGTTTCTACAGTATGGGCGTGCTCACTTCCTGTAATTCAGACAGTGGCCTACCAAGGTGGTGAGCAAAGGACTTATGCCAGTTGACATCTGCTGATCTGCCGGCAGTACTTGCATGGATGAATGGGTGAGTCAGGATCAAACAAAGGGGTGGAGCGTGCTGAATGGGTCAGCTGGGGGGTGGGTGGGTATGACTTCTATAATGGGGGGATTGGACAAGGGGTATCAATAGTCTACCAATAAAGAAATTATTATTTTACTTAGGGATCACCCAGGATGAGGTTACCATTAGAATACCAGGGAAGAAATTCCTATCATACTCAAAAATCAGGTAGAGGGGTTACCACTAGAGTACCAGGGAAGAAACAGGAGATTGGTCATGAGGGAAATACTGCTAGAGTACCAGGAAAGACATTCCTGTCATACTGAGAGATTGGGCAGTGGGGTGGAGGCACTAAACCACAGGGAAGAAATGTTTATTTTACTTGGGGATTTTAGCTGGGGGTGGGGGTTCACTGGGCATGGCAGTGAAGAAATGCTTTTTTACTTGGAGATTAGCTAGGAGGGGGTATCACTAGGCTGCCAGAGAAGAAATGCTTTTTTTATTTGAGGATCGACTTGGAAGTGGGTGCTACCAGACTTTCAGGGATTGCAATTACTGTTTTACAATACTAGGTACAATACTAGGTTGGTAGGACTAGCAGAATGCACAAGACCCATGCTGCAAGTCCTCCCTTGGGAAACAGATGGGGGGGGCCTTCCACTACAGTACCAGAGATGCAATTCCCATTTTACTCAGGGATTGGGCAGGAGGTGGCGGGTGTAACTGGCACCAGTGCTGCTAGGGGGATCACACACCACTGTGAGAGTTCATAAGAGCAGGTGTTTGGAAGCATTAATCAGTGCTGCCTCCTCAGCCTGTTAGTGCTTCCAGAACCCTCTGAATATACCACTGCACCCTTTATGCAAGAGGGCTCCCTCATTTGCATGGGTGAAGTGGTGTATTCAGTGCAATCATGCTGTCCACTGTGTCCAGGGCAGAGGGTACATGTGAATATGGCCCCCATCTTGTTCAGGCATGCTATGTCTGCTTGGAGTGGCACCATATCTGTTAGTGCTATGACAACCTTCTGTATGTTTGCAGCTGCTGCTGTGATGAAATAAAAGAAACTTAAGGAATTGTCCCTTGTTTGCCTGACTATTTTCCTAATGTAAGGCTGAGTGCCTCCTACTCTGCTTCAGCAAATTGACTCATTTATTTAGGAGTGACCAGCTCCTCAGTGCTTACCGCCAAACTTTTCTCACAGCAAGTTACACAAATGGCTTAATTGCAAAGGTGACTCCAAATATAGCATAAATGGGAGCAAATCCCCAGCACATTCCATTTCACATGATAACAGTGTGTAACCTACTGTATATACACGATGATCCAATAAAACAGCATAAAAAAGATGACAACCAAGTGGCATGTAAACAGATGCTGAGGTTGAATCCTGGGGGTTGGTTATAGCTGTCTACATGCCACATAGATTAACATCATTCCTCCTGAATGTCTGTAGTCACAAATCTTATCACAGACTGAAAACCACAGTGTGGCTATAAAATGTTTGCCTGCTGTACATATCCAAGGCTTCGCAATGGCTGCAGGACCAGACTGTCTCCTACAGACTAGAGGAAAATTATTATTAAAATCAAACACATCAGTAAGCTATAGGAAATCTCTACTAAAAGCCTTTGTTTTTCACCTCAACTAAATATGCACCGGAGAATAATAAAATAAAATAATACCATAACCAGAAGACATGTAATCAGGAGGAACTTCACTACAGTGCTGTAGGTCAAGTCTTCAGTTTTGTGTGCCAGCTTTCTGTGATCTAATATTTTCTGCCTTGTCTGTATAAAAATTAACAGTATGGATAATATCAGGGTTCTGAGATGTTAATGTAACCCCTTTGTTACCAGGGGTGACAAGAATCCCATTTAGAATCAGTGGTAGACAGGGCAGGCAGCTAGTGATTTGCCAGTAAACGGATTTCACTGTCTCCCTCTCTCTCTCTGTTTCTGGTCTCAGCTGGGAGCTGGAGAGATGATGTTACCTTAAAATTCTCGCAGCAGCATAAGCCATGGCCAGTTGTTGTGAGAGGGGAATTTAGAATTCTGTCAGTTGTAGGCTGGAGTCTGCAGAGTGCAGTTGCAGTTCCAGTAGCAGCTCTGATAGACAGCTGCAGTGTTCCAGTTTTCTCACCCTAATGGAGTACAACATTTTCCAACTTTGTCTAAGTGGTGGAAACCATCTCCAGGGATTTCCTGTTCTTCATCCCAGGTGGGATGGAGCAGGCTGCCAAGATGTCAGGGGCATTCCCCTGATCCTACCAGAACATTGTGAAGGTGCCTTGTGTGACAACTTGTTATGAGTACTTCTGTTTTGTCTGAATCTGCTCAAGAGTACCTGCATTTTAAGGGTGAATTTCTCTGTCAGAGGGACCCTGTCACCTAAGACATTTAAAAGTTGGCTGTCCACAGTAGAGTCCTGTCTGTGATTGCCACGTGAGCTGGACTTTTGTTTTTGACACCCCTGTGGTGTCCTTTGAGGATGTTAAATGTGAAATACATTTCTAGAAAGCATCATCAGTACATTTTGGATAATGTGAAGTGTATTTACCAGAGAGATGGCTGAGTATGAACTTGGAAACAAAAAGTGAGAGCCCCCTCCATCTGGAGTGACCAGTTTAGCACACCATGTTCTGAAGGGCACCTGTGTTTTTTTCTGTCAGTGCATGTGGGCAATGTCTGAAGAATTTCTACCCCAGTATGTGGGTTATCTCCAGTCACCCCAGCGAGTGGATTTTGTCCAGTAGAGCCTTTAGTGCTTCGTCATGGTCTGAGTGCCACAATAAATCCTATGCTATATGGGAAGTGTAGAAGTACTGGCCATAAGTGCCATGTTCTCCAGACGAATTTGTGTGTTCACCTGCGGCTAGTTCCACATTTTCTACAGTTATCCTATGCCATATGGGACTTCCAAGTACTGGCCATGTGTGCCTAGTCGCGGCAATGTGTGTGTTTTACTGGTGGCTAGTGCCACATTTTCAACAGTCATTCTATGCTATATGGGAAATTTGGAGTTGTGTACCTCAGATGTCTGCATTTACCGTGTGTATAACCCTTGGGAGTCTGTCTTCGCTTTGTGTGTTTCTACTTTGTTACAGAATAAAGCCACAGTCTAGAATCCCAACCTGGTATGATTGATTGAGTAATAAAAATTTATTTTTTCACAGGAAAAACATTTGTTGGGGCAAAAGTCCCATTTACAACAAAGTCCTGCATTCCAATTCATTATACAAGTACACTAAACAACATACAAAATATTATACAAGTGCAAAAACACAATTACAACATTTACATTAAAAACATGTACAAGAAAATCTCAAATGATTAAATAAAGTAACTTTGAAACTAAAAAGGTTTGCATCAGACTTCAGGTCTTCTGATAAATTATTCCAACTACGTGCTACACTATTCTGAAGTGTACTGTCACCTAATCTATTGAAACATCTGTGCATTAAAATACTGTTTACTGATTTCCTTGTCTTAATATATGTTTCTCTATTAGATTTTCTTTTCACCTGGTTGTGTAATGGATGATTGTATTTTTCATGCAATATCTTAAGACATGTAACAAGCCAGACATCATTTCTATAGGCCTCTGGTTGTAGCCAATTTAAGTCTTTATAAATTACACAATGATGCAACTCCTTACTACTACCAACAGCAAATTTTCCTATTCTGTAATAAGCTCAGTTAATCTGTTTTAAAGCTAGCTGCGTTGAATTCATATAGATTATAGAACTGTATTCCATCACTGACAGGAGCATCTGTTTTGGCAACCATTCTCTTGCCACTAATTGCAAACTGCCTGCTACTCTTCTGAGGGCCCCAGTCTCTGATTTACCTTTTTAGTCTGTACTGTTATGTGCTCAGTATATATAATCCTTGAGTCTACCTTGAAACCCAAATATCTATAACTAAATACACTTTTAATTATAGTTCCATCTTGAAGGGGGAGTTGCATATCAGGCCTACTTCCCCTATCTTGACCCACTGAGACTAACATGCTCTGAGTTTTCTTCAAATTGAGGAGAAGGCTGGAGTTATGCATCCAATTTTCTATTTGGAGTAAGTCATATTGTATTTTAACTGTCATATCTGTCAAGTTGTTTGCAGAAGTTAACAACACAGTATCGTCTGCATACAATCTTATCTCACTGTGTTCAATAACTTGAACAAAATTGTTAACATAAATGTTAAACAATAATGGTCCCAGAATTGAGCCCTGGGGAACACCCCTCTCCAGTTTCTCAGGGCCCAACACTGAATATCCACATGTTACACATTGCCGACGATTAGTCAAATATGATTTCATCCATAGGAATATTGCCCCTTGAATCCCCATCTCCCCATGCCTCTCCAAAAGCATTTCATGCTGAACTAAGTCAAAGGCTTTGCTGAGATCCATGAACACCACCCCAGTGCTCTTCCCTTGGTTTAAAGATGTTATCACCAAGTCATTAAATTCCACTAGGGTGGTGCTCGTGGATCTCCCCTTTCTGAAGCTGTATTGATTCTCTGATAATTTGCCATTTGATTCCAAAAAGTAGCTAAGCTGTAAATGTACTCTACGCTCAAATCTTTTAAAAAATTGGCAGAAGAGCTATAGGCCTGTAGTTTATGGGGATTGTTTTATCACCTCCTTTGTAGATGGGAATAATTTGTCCTATTTTCCATATTTCAGGAATGGTGGAGCTACTCAGGCTCCAATTATACAAATAGGTTATAACAAGGGCTAGTACTTGCACACCCAGCTTCAAATATTGTGCCTCTATACCATCTACACTGCCAGAATTATTTGGGTTCACATTCTGCAGTTCTTTTACTATTTCTTTCTCATGTATTTCCTCAAATTTAAATATTTTATTTAAGTTTTCTGTTCTGCTCCTTTCAAAAATATCTATTGTGTTCAAAGCTGGTTTTACTATTTTTTGATCAGGTAAATCCAAAACATATGAATTAAATATATTTGCTACGTCCATAGAATCAGTCATTAACTTCTCTCCTTATAATAGGCTTATATTATTATCAATTTTATTCAGAGTTTTTAAGTCAGCAATAAGTTTCCAAAATTGTTTAGAGTCAGAAGTGTTATTCATCTTATTTCAATGGTACTTATTTTTTACACTTTTAATTATACTTTTACATTTCTTCCTCCATTCCTTAAAAATATTCCAATCTTCTATATTTTTGGTTTTTCCTGGCCTTTTTCCATCTTCTATCTCTTATCCGTAGGTATTTTTTTTATCCTATCTGTAATCCATGGATCTTCCTTACTTCTTTTGATTTTTTTTACTAAAGAGGCATGATGCTAAATTACATTCATCAATGTGTCATTGAACTCCTGTATTGCCAATTCTATGTCTGGTATTAAATATACTTTCTCCCATTGACTTTGCTTCAAATGGTTTATGAAAAGTAGTTCATTAAACCCTTTAAAATCTCTACACCAGTATGAACTTGGTTGCTGGATATTAACATTTTGTATTTCAATATTACAAGTTATTGGATTATGATCACCCAGGTTCAGTGGTAATACATCCTAACTTTTCACTAAGTCTTGGGATACAAAAAATAAGTCCAAAACTGAAACCTGCTCTCCATTTTTGGTAAATCTATTAGGTTTTTGAATAATTTGGTTTAACCCCAATAAAGCAAAATTGTTCTCTAATTTCTTACCTCTATTCTGTTGCCAGTCAGCATTAAAATCACCTGTCAAAATCGTTTGTTTATCTTTTATCTTTTCTAAGATTAATTATGCCAATATAGCAAATGATTTATTTTAGTTTTAGGGGGTGCATAAAAAACTCCTACCACTGACTTCGTTATAAGTAATTCAACAATATGACAATCAATTGCCTCCATATTTGTACTTAATAATATCTGATAAGGGCCGAGGGTATTTTTAATGTATAACATCACTCCCCCTCCCCTCTTACCCCTGTCTGTCCTTTCAAAAGCGTATCCAGAAAGTTGAATTTCATCCCGCATTACACCAGAGTGTAACCAGGTCTCTGAAACTGCTAGCAACTCATACTCAGCTTCAGCTGCCCATGCTCTATATTCATCTATCTTGTGTACTATACTCCTGACATTCTCATGTACCATAGTGAACGTTTTACTTCTTTTAAGGCCAGGGCCTGGATTTAATTCTGTCTTCACTTTGTGTCAGTAGTATAATGCACAACATATTAGTGCTCCTTGTAACATTTAATTTACAAAATATATGCATAAAACAAAGCAGCCTCTCATAATTTCAGAATTCATTTGCAAATTGATTTCTTCTCTGGACAAAGTTTTTCTCATTTAAGTAATGAGCATTACCTGCTGAGTAGAAGCTCATAGTTTTACCATATTGTCACAAACCTCATTTGTATCGTATATATGTAATGCAACTAAACCCCATACCAACCATCCCCCCAAAAACAGCTGCAAAATAAGACCCATTTTTTAATTTGTTACCCGTTTGTAAAAATCAGGGTCCAAGGAGTTTCTCCCCCGCTCAGTCCGCTCACGCCACGGCGCTCGCGCCCATGGTCAGCACGAGGCTTTGTAGTGTAGTAGCCCCCGCCTTCTTCACTAGCCGACCTATGCGGTGTGCTGCCGAACCCCCTCCTGCTCAGCTCCTTTGAGAACTCAGGTGCAGTCAAACAACAGTAGAAAATGGTAAACAAGGCAGATCTCTAGCAGCAGCAATAACTAGTAGACTAGGAAACAGAAACAGTTTAAAGAGCAAAATCACAGAAGTTCATACAGCCCTCTTGGTGAATTGTCCCGACTGTTGTCTGGCTATTTGCAGCTCTCACCTGCCGCCACAATGTTATTTCACAGCCAGAATCCTGATGTTCGAGGATGGTCAGCATGAGGCTTTGTAGTGTAGTAGCCCCCGCCTTCTTCACTAGCCAACCTATGCGGTCTGCCGCCGGACCCCCTCCTGCTCAGTTCCTTTGAGAACTCAGGTGCAGTCAATCAACAGTAGATAACAGTAAACAAGGCAGATCTCTAGCAGCAGCAATAACTAGTAGACTAGGAAACAGAAGCAGTTTAAAGTGCAATCTCACAGAAATTCATATGGCTCTCTTGGTGAATTGTCCTGACTATTGTCTGGCTACAGCAGTGGTGGTCGTGAGGGCCTACAGTTGGCCTCGCCCTCCCCCCAAGCCAGACGGACCCTTCCAGACTCAGCTCCCCACTGGGAGAAAGCCATTCAGCAGTGGTGGTCGTGAGGGCCTATGGTTGGCCTCGCCTTCCCCCTAAGCCGGACGGACCCCTCCAGACTCGGCTCCCCGCTGGGAGAAAGCCATTCAGGTGCATACACTTCTGTGAGCCTCTGCAGAGGTGGATTGGACAAAGGCTCCTGGATCCTTTTGTTGCCATTTTCAAAAAACTTTGCCTGAATTAATGTCGCCACAGGAGTGGAGATAGTTTTTTTTAGCCCCAAAATCTGCTTGCCTGCAAAGAAATATTGTCTGTTTAAATCGGTGCCTTAAGTGTAGCTATTTAGAATGTACTTAAAAATCTCCATATCCCCTCAAGTGCCTTAACAGACTCTAGCCTGCACTTATTACTGCTTAAAACTGTTTAACTTAGTCACTACAGTCTCCGTATCCATGTAGTGCCTTAAAAGACTGTAGCCTGCATTTGTTACTGCTTGCAATTGATTATCTTAGTCACTACAGCCTCCGTTTCCACATGGTGCCTTAAAATGACTCTAGTCTGCATTTATTACTGCTTGCCATTGATTAAGTTGGTCACTATAGTCTCTGTTACCATGTGGTGCCTAAAAAGACTCTAGCCTGCAATTATTACAGCTTGCAATTGATTAAGTTGGTCACTATAGTCTCCGTTTCCATCTGGGTCCTTAAAAGACTCTAGCCTGCGATTATTTCAGCTTGAAATTGACTAAGTTAGTTACTACAGCTCTCTGTTTCCAACTGGGGACTTAAAAAAACATTTTATACAGCAATAATTACAGTTACCAATTGCTTAAGTAAGCTACCACAGTCTCCAGTTGCCCTAGATGCTAAAATCAGAAATACTGCACACAAAGAAGTCTCTGGGCACGCAATCCCAATTAGAAAAAAAGCTTGCTGTATTTTCCCAGCCACTCCCCCTGCCTATCTGTATAAAAGTCGGTGTTTTTGTCTTGTTTCCACAGCAGTGGTGGTCATGAGGGCCTACAGTTGGCCTCTCCTTCCCCCCAAGCCGGACGGACCCCTCCAGACTCGGTTCCCCGCTGGAAGAAAGCCATTCAGGTACGGAGCTGCGTACACTTCTGTGAGCCTCTGCAGAGGTGGAGCCCCACCGGTGCTGTGCGCTGGCTCCCCACTACCGCCCTTGGTGAGCATCTACCTATATAGCCAAGACCACGTGAGCTGCTGAGCCTGTGAGCTCACTTTCCCATCTGCAGGTTCTCAGCTTTCTCCACTAGAGGCCGTACCCTCTTCCCAGCCTGTTTCTATCCTTTATAGGTGGCTGAACAATAGCCTGCTACTCTACAACCCAGCTGCTGCTTGCCTCTTTGGAGATAAAGGTTGAAATAGAACAACAAGACCCTCTCACCTCTCCGGTGCTAGTACCTGCGGTACACCTGAAATCCCACTGGCTCATTAATCCCTCATACAGTCTAAAACTAGAGGTACAGCTGATATCCCCTTGGCTTAAGGATCCCCTCTCAGCCTAAGGCCCCTAACTGAAACTGCTTTTTGGAGCTTGCTGTGCCAATTTATTTCCCCCTCAAGCTCAGCTCCCTACTACTTCCAATTCCAGCAATCCCCCTGTGGCCTGTGCCCCCTCTCAGACCTACAGCATGTGGAGCTTGACGTTCAGGGCTGCTCCCACTTACTCAGCTCAGTTACATGGAACTACCCTACCCCTCCCCTTGGATCGACTCACCTTTAATCAATGCTTGAATTCCTTACTCTTCTCCCGACCCATAGAGCCTTGGAAGGAGGGGCTTAACAAGCTTAATCAAACCTCATATGGGCCACTCCTGAAGGGCAGCTCCTATAACTTACCCTCCTACTGGAATGAACATGACCTGCGGAGGCTCCTCCCCCACTCTCACACTGATACTGGCCTCCTTGCCAGTCTCAAGCTGGCTCTAGGAGGGGACATCGAACCAAACCCTGGTCCCTATGCTCCTAATCTCACCCTTAGTGACCCTGAAAACCCCCTCTAGGCCAACACCAGAGGACTTAAGCTGGTACATATGAATATCAGCAGCTTAAGGCACAAAATCCATGACCTTGAGGCATGGACATCACTCTACAAACCTGACATACTAGCCGTGACTGAAACATGGCTCAAGACACAGATCCTCCCCCATGAAGTGGACCTAGCTGGCTACCAGGCTTTTAGAAAGGACAGAGTGGGGAAAAAAGGAGGCGGGGTCTTCATCTACCTCAGCTCCTCCTTGAATGCCACCCAGATTGACCTCCCCTCTCTCTGTGGATCGCTGAATGATACCCTATTTGTTAAGGTGCTCCTTGGAGACATCAAGCCCCTCTACATAGGGTGTGCCTACCTCCCTCCCAAATTTGCTGCCTCCTCCCTTGAATCCCTAACCAATGCCCTGCTGGAGCACCCCCTGGTGGAGATCCTCCTCCTCGGGGACTTCAACCTAAACTGGCTTGCCCTGGGGACCCCACAATCAAGAACTAATACTACATCTCACTTACCCAAGTCATAGATCTGCCTACCAGTCATAATACTAAGTCTGGCAATCATTCCCTACTCGACTGGGCACTAGTCTCCTGCCCAGACCACATACTGACCGCTGGGATCATGTCTGACTCTCTGAGTGACCATTCTCCCATTTTCTGTACCTGGTCCAACAAACCCTCCAAAACCACTGCCAGGGTCATAGAAGCCAGGAATTTCAGTAGTTTCGTACCAGCAGACCTCTGCTCTGACCTGGGGAAAATTGACTGGGAACCCATTGTCTCCCTCCCCTGTCCTGATGAGGCGCTTGATTACTTCTCTAATTCTTTCCTGTCCCTAGCCAACCTACATGCCACGCTGAAAAAGCTCAGTGTACAGGGTAAGTGCCACAAATGGCTGAGCCCAAGCCTGAAGCAAACTATACTTCTCCGCGACAAGGTATGGGGACTCTACAAATCCTCGGGCTGTACACCTGACTGGGAGAAGTACAGGGAACTGAGGAACTTATGCAAATAAACCTCCACGCAGGCCAAGTCAAAGTACCTAAGTGACCTCCAAACCAGCCTCCTACGCGATCCAAAGAAATTCTGGGTCCACATAAACTCCCTCCTCAAAGGTTCCTCTAATGTGCAAGAAGATCTCTCTTCTAGTAGGGATACCTTGACCAATGACCTCTAAAATTGCTGATGCCTTCTGTGCCTCCTTCTCAATCCAAATGGTTCCCCACCACCCCAGGGACTCCCTATCACCCTGATATGGACTGGATGCACCCTCGCCCTTATTCCACCTGAAACTGGTTGAACCATCTGCTGTACTCCCTCTCTTACTCAAAATAAATCCAAACTCCTCCCCGGAAATGATCTGCTAGAACCTTCGGCTGCTTAGGGCCTCTGCCCCGGCCTACCCCTGTCACCCTGCTCATCAACAGGTCCCTCCATGAAGGAACAGTCCCTAGCAAGTGGAAGGTATCAACTATTGTCCCCGCCCCAAAAAGGACCCGGGACAGAGTGGGAAACTATAGGCCCATCTCCCTACTCAGACCCCTAGGGAAAGTGCAGGAGAGGCTTGTATACAATCAACTCCAGGATTACCTTGGGCAGCACCAACTCCTCACCAATATACAACATGGCTTTAGGAAAGGCCACAGTACCGACACTGCCCTCATCTGTCTCACATCTGACATCCTCAAGGCCATGGACCAAGGTTCCCCAATGGGCACCCTATTCATTGACTTGTCCAAGGCCTTCGACCTGGTCAGCCACCAACTTCTCCTCTCCAAACTTCACCAACTGGGCCTGGATGAGCACTCGCTCTCCTGGTTCGAGAGCTACCTGACTAACAGATCCCCAAAAGTCCATTGGAGAGGAACACAATCTGACACCAGACCCATGATATCCGGGGTACTCCAGGGCTCGATCCTGGGCCCTCTATTATTCTCACTCTCCCTCAATGACATTGAAGGTGATTGTGTGATCACCAACCTCATCCTTTATGCGGACGACACAGTTGCCTACTGCAGCGACCCGCAACCCAGTGTCATCTCCTCTAAACTACAGGCTTGTCTCTCAGCTCTTGAGGTCTGGTTCTCCTCGAATTTCCTAAAGCTGAATGAAGACAAAACCAAGGCAGTCCTGTTTGGGACTAGATGCCCAGGCACCGACCGAAGCAAGCTACTCCAGCTCAACATAGCCCAAGGGAGGAGAGTCAAGGTCGTAGACCAGTTCAAGTACCTTGGGGTCCTCCTCGACCAGGAGCTGACCTATAAACCACACACTGACTCCTTAACACAATCCACCCACCAGAGGCTTGGTCTCCTCTACCGTCTGGGAAACTCCCTCTCCAGCGAGGCGACGAGCCATAGCCAACTGTAACCTCCTCCCCTCCATTCTCTATGGTTCCCCCATACTACAGTTCCTCCGAGAGACAAAGCTTAACAAACTCTCCATACTCTACCACCGAGTAGCTTGCTTTGCAGCAAACTCCTCCCCCAGGAGGCACCATTGTGAGGCCCTCGCGGACCTAAACTGGCCCTCCCTATGGCTTAAGCTGGCCTTTTCTACTGCCTGTCTGGCCTTTAAATTCACCTCCTTCGGCCCCCCACCCCACCTGCGTGGGCTACTTACTCCCAAAGTCCAGCGGCGAACCCTCTGATCCACTGCAAGTCGTCCCCTTGCTATCTCCCGTGTTCGCACCAACCTAGGCAAGCGCTCCTTTCAATACGCAGCTTCCTACCTATGGAATGCCCTACCAGCAAATCTACTTGACAAGTCTACTCTCCCCGGGTTTAAGTTTGGCCTCAAAATGTACCTCCTGGAACTTAGGTGTGGTTGCAATCGCTAGACCCCGTCCTTGACTGACTTCCCTTGCCACCATCTGTCGAACCATCGCCTCCCGCCCCACGAACACCCTATGGAAGAATGCTAAAAGTACTGGAATCTGCCTTAATACCTGGTTTACCTGGGATTAGGACTCTATCTGTGGCCAACATTTTACTAGCTGATATCTACTGTAACCCTAATGTCTATGTCTGTATTCACTGTAACTGTATATGTATTTCACTCAATACTACTGTATTTTTACACCTATGTATGTATTCATTGTAACTAATTCAGGTCACCCCTAAAAAAGGGCTGTCTGGTCTCAGTGGGCTTACCTGGTTACCAAAATCAAATTAAATAAATAAATTTATGTTATTGCTTCCCGTGTGAATTTACTTGGGTACCCCTGTCCAGAAGTGCAAACCTAGCATAACCCTGAGCAAACGTTTTCTCCCTGGGACCTGGGTTGTGGCCATGGTATTGGTCCCACTAGGTGTGTGCCTAGTAGCCACACATGGTTTGTGTTTTCTAATGTCTACTACATCTGCATATCACGCCTTGTCTATGGTGGCAATCAATGTAACCCTCACCCCTCTCTTTTCCCCTAGACTATGGGTGGTGTGCCCGCTGGTTAAATAAGGGGCCAGTGGGGTGGTTACATTAATAAATAAACAAGAGGAACTAGTTCCATAGAAACTAGAACTATATTTAAAAGGTTCACCACTAACTAATGCTAATCCATATTTATTAGAGCCAACATGGAAATACCAAGCACTAACTATAACGTACTATTACAGGATTTTCCACCAGGGTTGACCCTTCTATTAGACAGTGGCCTACTGAATGTACATTACTTGAGTGTGTCTCTGTATAGATGAAGAAGAAGAAGAATCAGCATTTATATAGTGCTATTCATACACAATGTATCCCAAAGCGCATTACAAACAATGCTACACTGATAGTGAAATGACTGAATGTGTAGTGGCAGCCACTGCACATCAACACCCGCACGCAGCCTGGACAATTGCATAAACCAGTGTTATGGGAAAGGAAATATTGGCCAAGACACTGGGAATGTCCCCTATTGTTTGCAAAGAATGTCTTGGGTTCTTTTACTTCCACCTGGACACCCAACAGAACAGCACCAGTATGGGTAGAAGGGACCTCGGTTTTAACGTCTCATCTGAAGGACAGCACACCCCAACAGTACAGCACCCTCCTACTACTGCACTCAGGTGCCATCATTTTAGGTATGATTCCAATCCCAGTGTGGGACGAGAACCCACAACCTTTTGGTCCAGAGGCAGATGTGCTAACAACTGAGCCACACTGACACCTAAGTGGGAAAAACAGTGCAATAGATGTGTAATCATAACTGTCGGCCATCTTAACAGGGCAACATTGGAAAGAAGGTATACTGTACAGTACAGTTCACTTTAAACATAGTATACAACAGTTGACAGCCTGTTAGCAACTGAGCTGTTAAAGAGGACATCCATGAACAGTGGCTGTCATAGTTTGAAGGCCCATGAAAAAGTCTTTCAGACAAGGTACTGGACTCACCTGTCATAGGCAGTAATCCGGAGATGTAGATGACTGAGTTTGTTCAATATTTATACTGCATTGCCAACATTTTATGGAACATTGTGATATCATGGAGGAACACGCTACTTCTAACTACATATAGTCAAGCCCAGCTTGTCCCTCAATGACATCACAAGGCTTAAAACACCAAAGTGTTTCTTTTTCTTTTCAATTTTTCTGTATTTCTTTATAAATAACCAAGTTACCCATATTACAAGTTAAATAAGACACTCCAGGGTGTTGGCAGGTATGCCACAACTGCACTTCAAGGGGATGAGGGCACTCGGCCTCTGACATTGTGCCTGGCTATGCCCCGAGGTATAAGGTTGAGGCACGACTACCAACAGCCTGTTGTGTGTTATTGCTTATGTCTCACGTGTTGAGTGTATATCTATTCTGGCATAATCTTGCCAAGGTACAAGCTGGGGCTTTATAATATCCATTGCTGTGTCAAAAGGGTGTATCTGTAACCCAGAGCCCTCATTGATCCATGAAGTACCTCACATCCCTACAATAAATCTAAGCTACATTTCACAGTTCCTGTTCCTTCTGTGCCCATGTCCCCTGCAGTGCATTTTATTCTATTGCGTCCACTCTTTTTGCCAGTGTAGCATCATCTGCAAATTTAAGCAGCTTGATGATCACCCCTTCATTTGTCATTATTAAATATATTAAAAAGACCCAGTGCTGACTGCTGACCCTTCAGACAATGTCTTCACCCTGAATGGTGACCATCTGACACTATTCACTGCTTCCAGCATGTCAGCCGATTTGCTATCCACCTTACTGTACATTTTGTATGTAACCACCCCCACTGCTTTCCTCAGTTAGCGCCCTTTATTAAGTTACTGGCACCCATACTTGGCATGCACTCAAGTTTAGAAATGGTACGACCCCTAGATTTGGGAATGTATACCAGGCTCATTCTCTACAGATTAAGGGGTGGGGGATTACAGAACAACCATTGATATTCACAAACCAGGTCCTGGGGAGAGATTTTTGCTAGGCATATGATAGACCTATCCTCTGGAGGGGTACCCAGTAAATCAACACATGAAGCAATAACATAATTGTCCAGACCATTATTGGGGTGCTAGAGTGGGACTTTATTAAGACAGATGATCTTTTAAAGCAAGGGTAGTCCCCCAAAGGTTTATAACACTTGGTACATGAACTGTGACAGAACATACAGTATTTAAACTGTAACTTCCAGACATCTTTGTATTCCCACAAGCGTAGGACATAGGACAAATTCCATTTACTAGCTGCATTAAGTGGCATTTAGCCACATTGTAAACACATTTGGCTGAACTGTAGCACTATTGTTCCCCCAAGCTGTTTGAACCAAACATTTAGCACATCCATGGGGTTGAATCTTCCTAAGACTATGGTCAGTAGTCTAAAGTAACCAGGCACACTTTCCAAACCTGTTAGTCCTGAACTGGTTACTCCAGATGGGGTTCTGCCCACCCTTTGCTCCTAAATTCAAACTCAGCCATTCTTTCAGAGTTACACCACAAACATTTGCAATACCCCTTGAATCTCAGAAAGCATGAACTTGGCAGTCAGCATTCAAATCACCACATTGGTAGAGTACCAGTAAAAGACCCGAATAGTGTGATATAGTCATAGCTCTGGACATTACACACTTCAGCCAATTTTACTTTAAAAACAGTCTTGCAAATCTGTACTTACAAAAAGTTGAGCATTACTTGAAGACATAGCACAATTGAGCATTACTTGAAGACATAGCACACAACACAACTGGCACTGGTTCCCCCTGGTAAAAGTCAGATTTCTCTCACTGTCATACTTTCAGGCAGCTTTACATGTCCTGGACCACAACAAGGGATTGCCCCATGGATCCACATGAACAGCAGTCCCTTCCACCCCTCATGGAGTAAAAAACAGGAAATCCTGCTGTAGAGAGGTCTCTACAACTTCACTTGGCAAGCTGGGGATTACCTGTACTAGAGTGAGAAATCTCAGGACTCATAGACTGGAGCCCACAGGCAGAGCAGCTCCTCTGCCTTCCTCACGCAGTCATTCTAACCAACTCCAAACTAACTGCTGTTCCCAACATTCTATCTCCCACCTCAGCAGCTGACACAAGAGTTATGCTGCTGTGAGGGTTCTAAATGAGCTCATCACTTCAGTCTCAGCTGGAGCCAACTAAACAGAAGAGTGAGCAGATGAAAAAACATTTAACTAGTTAATCACCAGCTGCCTCTCCCTGCCTAGCACTGTCACTGAGGGGATTCTAGTAACCCCAAGGGACTGGGTGGTTACATGCAGATTTCATACTGTGCTGCTTTCTCTATGAGTTTTCCATGTTGTACAGTGTCAAAGGCCTTGCTGATGTATAAAGTGACAATAATCACTGCCTAGTTCCTATACATTTCTCGAGTTCCCTACTCAAAGAAAGCATTTGTGTTGGTTTTGCATGCTTGGCAACAATGCCGTGTGCTAGAGAACAGCCCTTTCTCTTCAATGTGCAAAACCACAACATATTTTATAGTCTCAAACATTGTGCCAAACACTGGGCTAAGTTCTACATGTCTATAGCTACTTGGCCCCAACTTCGGAACTTTTTGAATAGGGGGACAATATTGTCTGTAAAATGTCCTGAAATATATTATTGAGGGGCCCAGCCAGAACCCCTTTCAACTCAACTGGTACTCATAGGTGAATTCAATCCATACTTTGGAATTTCCCACATTCATACCCTCTAGATACTTACTTACCAACTGTGATGTGATCAGCTTTGCCACTTGTTCAGCCTGCATCTTTCCCATGACATTCACCTTCAGCTGGACATGGCTCTGACTTGCTGGCTGAATACTGGCATAAAGAAATGATTCAGCGCTTTTGCTGTTTCCTGTGGCTTGCGCAATGCCCCACCCTACCCAGTGATGAGGGGCCCCACCTTATCTCTGGCTCTCCTTTTGAACCTTGCATAGTGTTAAAAGTTACTTTCCTTAATTCCCTGCCCAGTCCTGCCTTCCAGATCAGCCTTAACATGGGTAATCATGACCCTACATTCCTTCTTTAATGGCCCATACTTATTCTCACTCTGTTCCCAGAATCTTTCTACTTATCACATGCTGTATCTGTGCATAGAGTTGGTTGTGATCAGACCCATCAGGTAGTTAGGAGATGTGGCCTAAGCACATTAGTAGACATCATCTAGGCTAGGGCAATTGTCTATTATCCTTGAGAGCTAGGTTGTAAAATGGCTTATATTGGCCACCGTGATGCACTGTGTGACAGACATCAAGTGTAAACATGTATGTTTGGTTGTAGATGATGGTTAGCTTGTGCCATTCTATAAAAAAATCAGTTTACTCTACTGTAGGGAGGAGAACGTACATAAGGATATGCTTTTTAGTTTGCATTTCAAGGCTATGTTTTTGTCTTTAGTGACTGTCAATATGCATGTCCATGGTTTTTGCTACATACTTCATTGTGCTGGTCAAAGGCTATTCAGGGGTCGAGCCACACCCCTAGATACTTGAAACTTTGGACTTTTCCTAGGCTTTCACTTTCAATGATATATAACTATTAAAATCTGCATGGTTTACATATTTATTTGAGTTCATTATGTCAGGTTTCTTTGCTTTAGTAGAAGCATGCTGGCATTCATCCAATGCTGCAATTTATCAAAGACACCCTGCAGTTTCTTATTAAGACCCCTTTTCAGATCTTAAGCTAGTGTGTAGCACTGCCATCTACAAATATTTATTCATTGCATACTGTGGTCTTTTACAAACAGTGTGTAAACAAGTGGTCTCAGGATTTACCATGGGGGACATCAGAAGTTAAAGGGAAACATCAATGATCAGTTTCCATCATAGTTTGAAAGCCCATGTAAAGCTCCTTTAATGAAGTACTGGGCTTCCTACTAGCTTGGAGCAGAGAAATTCCTGGCTAAGTCTGCCCTATACAGATACACGGTGTCACCATTTTTAGAACCTTGGCTATTTATGTAGGGGAACATGGTATCTAGCTACATTGTAATTAGGCACTGCTTTGCCACAGGTGACATCACAAGCTTCTAAAAACTGTGAAAATGTAGTATCAGTATAGGGTAGATTTAGTCAGGGACATCTCCAGATGGCTACCAGCCAAAGGGTAATGTAACTCCATTACCTCTTTTAAAAGAGATTTTCATAGGCTTTCAAACTATGAGGGACATTGTCCATAAATGTTCCCCATTATTGCTCTGGGGGGTCCAACATACTTCCATTTGATTTTGCTACCTGTGTCTTTCCCCATCAGATTGTTTTCCATCTAGGGCATTGTGGTATCAGAAAATCCTGTTTGCTGTGGTTTTGAGTGGTAGTTTGTTGTCAATAATATCAAATGGCTTAGTAAGGTCTATAAAATCTAATTCCAGTGAGGTGTCCAGAGTCCAGCACACTTCTGTCATCATTTGTGACTTTCAGAAAAACAATGTGTGTGTGTGTGTCTGTGCGTGCATGTGTGCGTGCATGTGTGCGCGCACATGTGTGCATGTGTGTGTGTGTGTGTGTGTGTGTGTGGTGGGGAGTTCCTTTGAATCTGGATTGTTCCTTCAGAAGGGTTTCTATTACCAAGGTAGAATGAGAACATCTGCCTTTTTACAAGTATCCTTTTTGGGATCCTACACACTTTTCTTTTTGTAAAATGTCTCCTTCGTATGCCTTCTGCGAGTGTACTATTTGCATGGTTTCAAGTGAAAGGTTGTATAGGGCTACTGGAAGGGAAATTATCTGGTTTGCATATATCTTGAGCAAGCTGTGGTTGAGGCCATCCACCCCAGTGCTCAATATAATAATCTATCAATCAGTATATCAGTCTGTAACAATATTTTTAATGTGTCCTCCTCCCTCTTTTGCATGAGTGACAAGGCAGGTCATATGGCAGAAGACTATCATGGCCAAAATTCAGATCTACTGGCTGTATCCTAAGGTATGCAGCCATGGATGCAATTCCACATGCAGGGAGGTGCAAGTTTAGCTGATGAAGTACAAACTCAGAGAGCTGTCTATTTTTTGGTAATCTGTAAATAGTCAGCCATCTTCTCAGTTTATGGCCTGCAGTTCGGTGTCAGCTGATGTGCATTGTCTTGCACCTCTCCAAAGCCTTATTACATATCCAGATGACTCTAAGAAGAGGAACCAGATCTTATGTTTTCTTCTGACCCTGGGAGATGTTTAAGGATAGGTCTCTTGTAAACTGACTTGAGCTCGCCATGCCCACTGACATTTTATTTTTGCTATTTGATTGGAAAGAAGGAAAGGATCAACCTTGTGAAATAAATAAACCTGACATATCAAGAACAACCTTTCATTATTGCCCTTCCATGTACAACAGACTATGTTATAGCCCTTATGGCATCTACATAGACCTTGGCACTGGTAATAATCTCAGGCCTGTTTATCAGCACCCAATCAATACATGCCTCATTTTTTGTTTTGGACATTCATTTAGTCAGCAGTGGAAACAAATTGGGTGAGTGAGTTTTCCTTAGCTAGTATTTTTGTGTTCTTACTTGATGTACCATATGAGAATATGTTTTAGATTTGACAAGCTACTTTCACCAGATAGTAAAACTATTTTATGATGTCCTCTTTAAAGCATGCCTAGTCAAAGTATTCACTCTACTGTGTGACAATATGGAGACAGACAAACAAAACTGGATATGTACAGTTGTACCCATCCAGCTGTCCAGATAGAATCAGATATTTCACAATGCTTCTAAAGGAAATCTCTCTGGTGGCCTTACAGTGGTACTGCAGGCTGGCAAGCCATTTCTCTAGAGCTATCACAGACATGTCAGGAAATATCCAGACTTGAACAACAGCTGTAGAGAGAAATACCAAAGAATCATGACTCATTTTGGGGTATGTCACAACTGATATTTAGCAAAGTTGGGTACATCACAATGGAATACTGAACCAGTCAGACAGCAGCTTGCACCCTGCTGAGGGTATCACAATAGCCATGTAAAGCACTAAACTCAGCAGTTGAAATCAAAGGGAAATACGTTTGTCTTTATATAAAGAGAAGAGTTAAATTTGTAACTATTAAACCAATGTTGTATAAATCAAATATTTATTTATTTACTTATTGAATTTTGTTGACCGGATGAACCCATTGGGCCTCAGAGAGTCCCTTTTTCAGGGGCGACCTGGAGTTAAATACAGAAACTTATTCAGGTAGGAGCACAGTACAAGGAAGTTACAGACAGTAGGTGGTACAATAGAGAAATAGGTTGCATGACAGAAATAACTTAATATATAAACAATGAGCATACATTTGGACTACAGTGTGAAATTCACATCAATATACATACACATTTAGTAAAATATGCCAAGCATAACAGGGATAATTGCAATGTAGACCTTCAACGATAACAAGTGCATTGGTTACTTAAAATAATGTAGGCTTTTAAACCCTTCTTAAAAACCCCTAAAGAGGAGAGGAGAGTGTCTGCAGGGCATTAGGAAGGGCATTCCAGATAGAAGGGATAGAATTTGCAAAGGACCTACTCCCAGTGACAGTTTTAACTTTGGGGACCAGAAGGAGCTTCCTACAGGAAGATCTGAGGGGTCGTCTATCGAGTTGTCCATTAATAGACCTTGAAGGACAGGGGGAGCAAGAGGGCCTTTTAGTTTGAAGGCAAGGCTTAGGGAAGCATAGTCAAGTCTGCCAGCAAGCGAGGACCATTGGAGGGAATCAAGAACTTGACAATGATGTTCCTTTAGTGAGGCTCCACAAGCAAAGTGAGCTATCATGTAATATAGGGATTTTAGTTTTTCTAGCTCAGAGCACCTAACCGGGAGGAGGACAGGAGAGGCATAGAGGAGAGTGGGTAATAGGGTAGCATTGGCTATACGTAAGCATGACTCTTTGGTGAGATTGGGGCTGAGACGGTATAGTTAAGCTGACTTTTTGGTGTACAGTTTTCACAAGATGTTCGATATGGACTTTAAAGGAAATATACTGATCTAGACGAATGCCCAAGTAGTTGAGGGAATTAACTGTCTCGATGTTAGTTCCATTTAAGGAGGTAAGGGAAAACAGGTTACTCCTATGGAGGCCTAAGCTCTTTGGGCAAAAGAGGACAGCCGTGGTATTTTTATTGTTAAGAACCAACTTATTGGTTAAGAACCAATTTTCTAGTGTGTGTATCTAAGAAGTAAGTGGTTTATTGATTTCTGTGATGTTATTAGAACTACAATATAGTACTGCATCATCAGCATATAATAGAAGCTTAGCCCCTCCACAGTTTACTGGCATATCATTAATATAAGGTGAGAATAGGCGTGGACCCAATATACACCCTTGAGAAACAACATCCCTGATTGGGTGCCTGTCAGATAACTTCCCCCTTCCATTTACAAACTGAGATCTGTTTGCTAGGTAGTCCGAGAACCAGCCTAGAGATAAGTTGTCCAGGCCCAGAGAATTTAGCTTGGTTAGCACTATTTGGTGACCCACAAGGTCAAAGGCCTTGGTTAAATCAATAAACACTGCTCCTGTCATCCGACCTTTGTCAATTCCATCCAAGATATCTGTGGTCAGTCTGACTAGTACAGTATCTGTTGCATGTTTTTTTTTGAAAGCTATGTTGGAGTGGAGTGAGCAAATTGTGCTGCTCTACAGTACATAGTCAGTGATCTGATTGTATACTAACCTCTCAGGTAATTTATTTAGGGTACAGATAATGGAAATAGGATGGTAGTTTCCTTCTACCATCTTTGCCCCCCTTGTGTACTGGGGTTTTAATAGCCACTTTCCATGCAGAAGAAACAACCCCTTCCCAGAGGGATCTATTAAAGAGTTGCATGATGGGGTGTGCAATTACTGGGGCTCCTAAATTGAGGAGCTTGTGGTCAAGCTTATCATATCCTCCGGAGCCTGTAGTTTTTAATTTAGAAAGGAGTAGCTGTACTTCTTTTTTAGTTATGAGCCTAAAGTGGAAGTTAGGACAAGGAAGATTACTGGTAGAGAGGTTAGGGGTGTAGAGGAGGAGGGCTGTGAAGAGTTCTTGTAGCTATCTAGGTTGGTAAAGCATGTGTTAAATGCAATTATGCAACTATGCAGTGATCTGACTTGAAATATGCAGTTTTGCATGGCTTGTGAAAGGGGCAGGACTTTCATAACTCACTAATGACTCTGCCACTCATGAGTAATTTTTTTGCCATCTCACACCTGAAGATAAATTGCATATATTTGAATCATGCCATTGCCATCAGGCCCCTATATGTCAATGACTGCAACAGTGCAACTGCATAAGATTATCTTTATCTGAGTAACAAAAGGCACTGGGGAACCTTGTAAACCATGAATACTGTCTGCTGAATATGATGTTTCGCCCCTTTCTGCTTGTCCCTTGCTCAACAGTCAATGCTGCTGCAGCTAAACCATTCATCCAGTTGGAGGGTGAGTGAGTGGCAGCCTTTAAAGCTGATGCTGAAACTGCTCCATGATTTATTGCCAGGGAGAAAAAATATGAATTCTGGGTTTCCCACATTATCCCCTAGAAGCCAAGCTCCTCACATCACCTCTACAGGAAAAGAGCGAATCAGCTGATCCCAGTACCATTCTGTGGGGCATGCACATCAACCCTGACCTCCTATGTGGTAGTACAATGCACTGTCACAGCACCACTGTGCATGCCCCAGGCCATTTCTGCCAAATAACCCCCTGACCTAGCTTATCCTCCACGGTTAGGTGACTAGTCTCCACTTGTTCCAAGGTGTGCCACCAATATAGGGAAACAGGCCTTCTCTCTCTTTGCCCTAAAATATTGGAACACCCTTCTATTGCCCTCTGGCACTCCACAGGCCAGTTTCAAAAGTGAGTTATACCTCTGTCAAAAGGACTCTGACATCTGTGCCTGTATTTGACCCTCTGTTTTAGATGCTTGAACTGCATTTATTTTTACTTATAGTAGAGGGTTTTACCAACTTTGTGTAGTGCATTATTTGTTACATATCTTTCTTTTAATTGTGATGTTTTAAACTTCCTCTTGTGTATGTTTTCTATATTTATTTTGTTGACCAGAAACAAGGGTCAGGCAATTCTGTTTATTTTTAACCTTGTCCAAGTGTGTGCGTGTGTCTGTGTGTGTGGGGATACAAATGGAAACCAACTGAAATTGAACCATATTAAGCTGTTGGTGATAATATATGCAAAGTTTGTTTCACTGGAATGCAAATTGCTTCCATATAGCCACACTTCATTCTTATTTCCTGCTGCGTCCATATAATTTGTATGGTACATGCTCATTATCATATTTTTTTGTATTGTACCAAGTTACTAAGCATTATATGTGCTTAATTTATTGTAGCTGTACTCCATTGTGCTTGTGACTGTACTCTCCTGGGTCATGGCTGAAAATAGGCATATTATTGTCTAGCACACTTACCCAGAAATCAAAAACTAAATAAGTAAAATAATGTAACCACCCCTACCTGTGAGGTGTGCTGACTAAGCCTGGAGATGGTAAAGAGCAAAGTCTGTTAAGCCTTTGGGTGAATGGTACCTGAATTTGTAGATACAAATGGGCATGAAAAGTGGCATGGTGCCTCCACCTGTGGGGATCCTTATTACAGAATGCTGCCAAGGTGTTTCCCCACAGGAAATAAATACAGCTCCCACCCTCTGCGACAGGGAACACAATCCCCACTAATCACTATAAGCATGCAAATTAATAGCAAGTCAATAGTGGCAAAATATGTCAGTAGTTGCAAATATATAGCCAATGGATTTATTTTGGAGTTGAAGAACAAGGTGAGGGACATGGCAAGCAAAGGTAAAAATAAACAAACATAGTAGTTTGCATTCACCCCCACCGTAAGGCATGTCTCAACATCCTCCCCCAACGGGTGCCCAAATTAACACCACAGTCCCTCTGGAAGCTCCCAATTACAGTCTGAGTGTACACACAGATGCAGAGTTCCAGGCCTGTGATGCTTGGACCTTGGTGATGTATTATATAACTTTGGTTGTTAGCTGCACCTGCTGACTGGCTAATTACACAACTGGATGGAGAGTAAAACAGCAGCTTCTGGGTTGTAAGCTGTGGCTGTGGGCTTGATTCTAAGGTCATGCAGGAATGCCCAGCAAGTATCTAGCTAGCTAGTTAAATGATATGAATGATAAGTTTTGTGGGTAAAGCCCTGTACTCACGGCCTTTGGATGACAGACTGGTGCTGTTTCCATAGAGGTGTCTCCCCTACTTAGACAGACAATGGCTGGATGGTCTTTCCAGTAGGCTGGATACAGGTGCAGCAACACAATCCCAGTGGCGAAGCATGTGGGTCGTGATAACTTTGAATGATGGGAGCTCTGTTCTGTAAGCTAGTTACAGATGCAGTGGACCCAACACACTTCTGGTGATGAGAGGTGTGGGCTGTGATGCACTGCACAATAATGATCCTATTCACCCCACAATGGGACTTGCCTTCATCCACCCCAACAGGGGGCAGCCACTTGGGACCTCAGCTGGTTCAAACCTCTGTCAGGATAAAATCCTAATAGCAACGCAGGGTGGCTCACCTCCTTCCCAGGTGGAGAGCAGCTTTTAAGGCAATGCCTGCTGCAATTCAGTGCTAGATCCTAGACTTGGCACTCTAGCAGCATCAATCCACATTTCCTGGAATCTCAAGTTGACTTTGGACAAACTTTTTAGCCAGACAGGAATATCAAGTAGGAGCTATTCACAATCCATATTCTCTCTTCAGAGGTTTTGTTTCAGACAAGCCTGCTCTATTTGTATACGTCCCTCCCTTGTACAGAAAACCAAGGATTAAATATCAGAGGCTAGCATTTCATGCATTGTTTATTATGCCAAACCCCTGGCTCTCAGTGGCTGTCAGATCCAAGGGAAAAGCATGCATACAAGTCCTGGGCCAGCTTGCAATTCAGAGCTAATTTGCAGAACTAAGCTCCAAATAGATGTCAGTTTCACAGGGACAGGATGTACTAATTTCGTTGTTTTGCACAGCTGAATGAGGCTCCAAATTAATGTCAGTTTCACAAGGATAGGATGTACAGTACTAATGTAGTTGTTTTTCACTTTGTGCAACTTTGAGAGCTTTCTTTAAACTGAGCAACGTCCTTGCTGTGGGCTTCCTGACCCTGAAGGTAGTCTAGGGTCTGGTTGACCAAAGAAAGGTGCCAGCAAGCTGTTTAAGGTGAAAAGGGCACTGAGCAAGCCTGCAGAACAAATGACAGGGTCCAGTCCAGCCCTGGGTCCCACAGCTGCAGTCTGGACCAGGACCAGGGTGAGAGAATGGTGCTGGGGAAGGTGGCAGCAGTGTTCTGGAGAGAGACAAAGGCAAGCCCCCTTTTAGGAAGGGGATTACAATAACAAAACATAAACCAATTATTCCATGTTAATGTTTTCTTATGACTACCATGAATTACTTGGTAGCCAGATAATAGGCTTATTATTCCACACCATTCAGCAAATTAACATTTGTACTGCAGTGGGGTTGACATTTTCTTTCCCATACAGAAACTTATCTTCAGTTAATAAATACCAATTGAAAGAAGACAGAGATTCATAGAGATTGCATATTGACAAGTTTGTGGATATGGATTGTAAGGAAAAAAGGGGGATATAATGTACAAAATACCCAGGAGGGCATTGTTTTATTAGTTCAGAAGTAATCTTTGCAACACACTTTTCCTTCATTTTCTAAGGCTTTAGAATTTGAAGGTCCTTTAGGTCAGCACCTAGATTCCCTGAAGTCACTTTTTCAGTACTGAGCACAACTGCTCCAGCTATTAGGAATTTGGGTACTTCTCCAGGTAGCTTAGCTCTATAAGTGTGCTCTCTTTAATTCCCCATTACAGCGGACTTCATATACACCTGAAAGTGCTGCTTTGAAGTCTTATATTCTCCTCCCTCAGATTACCTGACCTGCTTGATAAGGACTACATACTAAACATAAGGACAGCAACAGTTAAATAGGACATAAAGGGTCCCCTAAAATGATTTAGACCATAAATGCTACACCCCTGCATGAATGCAAAAATAACACAGACACAAAGAAATATTGGAAATATCAGTTAACTGCAAGCTTTGTCCCAAAGAATACCTGGCCTTCTCAGGTCTTGTGAATCATCCCTTGGTATTTCACCTACAGAGTCAGGCTGGGGCAATGTATATGGGAAACAGGGAGCAAGAGCTCCAGTGCACATGACTAATTAGGTGGTACAGAAAACCTTTCAGGTGCTTTTACATTCTTTATTTGTAATTTTGAAATAAATCTGCCTGATCAGGAAGTACATTTCGAATGAACATAGTGGCCCTCCCAAGACAACACCACTCAGAATTTATATTTGGATGGAGGTGCTGGATGGGGCAGTGTTATTAAAATAAGCTAACAGACCTCTTTTTTTTTTAGGCTACACAGTATGGCAGTGGGTTAACACAGGGTTCTAAACTCTCCACCTATAGCAATCTTTCTTTAGCCATTTTTACCAGGAGCCCACATGCTGTATGGGGATAAACAAACCCCCTTATTGAAATATTTACTGCCAGCCTGGCAGTTTGCAGAGAAAGACAGAAGAACCAGAAAAGAGAAGAACCCTTCCTCCTGCCGCAGATGATCAGGCCAGTGGGGAAAGGAAGAAAATTAGGTCAGCGTTTTAGAAAGTAGAGAAAGCTACTTGAGCAGTCAAGAGTAAAGGGAGAAACATCCTACCAAAAAGTAGTTTAAAGATCGGGGGGGGGGGGGTTGGCTGACATGGCAGATCCACTTTTACACCAACTATACAGGACATCTTTACTGCTGTATTAAAGTGTGAGATCTCTCAGGATCCAGCCACAAAGCTGGTCTTTATGACTTGACTACACATTGACTTGGAGATCTGCTTATCGCAGTTGATCAGTGGGTTTTAACTATGGACGTCACTCACAAAAACTGTTTCATGTCATATGATATTTTTCTTGTATGAGTAATAGAAGCATTAAATGGTCTACTGCTATAAAAAGCATGTCAGAAAATGAGAATGAATGCTTACTTATGTATCAATATTTTCATGATAGGCTGTTATGATTTATAAAAACATGCCGCATTCAAATATTTATCATAAATGTATGTTGTTCTATATCAATCACATAAGGATATCCATCCCCCAACCCGACCTATCAGCAATATTTCAGTTTTTCAATACAAAGAAGTAATTATGTAGGGTTATATGTCTGATTACATATTCATAAGTTTAATTCAGCTTGTGTTTGAGTACTGTGCTGGTCATTAATCTCTAGAAAATGACAGGCACAGTTACCAAGCACATGCTCTACACCACACAGCATGAAAACATAATATGCCCTTGCTTCGTATCACTTGCTCTATAGTGCTTGACACCAACAATCAACTACAAATTAAGTAAAAACTATCCTATTAAAAAATGTTGCTTCTGCAGTTAGGCTTATTACAATAACAACTTCACAGCCAGTCATTTCCTGGGAATAACAACCAGCAGGTGGTGCTGTGGGTGGCCCTTCACTGTGCTTTTGGCTGCCATCCCCTGATTCATTCAAAAATTCCCAGGAAATGATTGGCAGTTTGGTCATTATTGCTTAATAATAGACAATAATAAAAAGCCATCAGAGTGCTCACAATTAATAAACTATTCATCTGACTGCACTTTGGCCAATGCCCTCAACCTCTAACCTAAAAGACTAAGAGTTGAGTACAAATTGACTGACCTGCTGGCCCCCAACTAATTGCCTAGCAGGCTGAAGTAAACAAACTCAGCAATACTAAATTGTGCCCAGTGTATCACAACGTACAATGTATAATCAGAATTGGTCTAGGGCTGCAGGCCTATCAGTTCTCCCAAAAATCATTCCAGAGGTGTTGAAGGTAAGCAGCAGTATGATGGGACCATTCGATGGTTACCGGTGATTTTTTTCTTTGTGTGTGTGTGTGTGTGTGTTCATTCTACACCAGTACCATGATGATTCAGAAAATCAGCAATGTGTTTATGCCCCTAGAATCCAGATGTGTGAGCATGACATTCCGAGGCATATTGCTTACCTACAGAAGGAAGGACAGTAAACTCTGACTATGTGAACCAGGTCTGCCATTGTAGTACTAGGGGTTAATTGTGTTCTTCCTATAGTACTTCTGTTACACAGTGCAGTATTGGGATGATTTGACTAAAGTTTCTTAAATGGAGACTGCTGAAAAGGTTGACCACCTAATGATCAAAGATGATGAAAGGACAGCAAGGAATATCTAGCACACAAGTCATGGCATGAAAATAGAAACATAGATAAATAAGGACAAAAAAGACTGAGTCCATCTAGTTTGCCCTGAAATCCTACACTATTATTACTCTGAATTAGTCTTCTCCTGAGATCCTCCCTGATCATTCCACCATTGCTCCAAACAACACCCTTGAAGATGTCCCACTGGACTTTGAACCCAGATATAGTCCCATCATTCACCACAGTGTTGGGAAGACTCTTCCACCTGACCACCACCAACCCTATAAAGACATTTCTTCCTAATTTCCTTTTTGAATTGTACCACATCCAGCTTGAGACTGTGCTACTCAGAGAATGCATTGTTTCTCAACCAGCACAACTCTGTTGAGTCTACCCTATTGTATTTCTATATGTGTTTGCATGTTTCTAGCATACTGTGTCTATGCACTATCCTCTGTCCTCCAGTGAATACATATTGAGAATTTTGATTAGGATCTGACCTGCTGCCCCGGATCATTTTTGTAGTCCTATATTGAATAGATTTTTATCAAATTACTGTCTTTGCTCAGACGTAGGATACAAAACAGTACAGTATACTTCAGGTGAGGTTGAACCAGTGACCTGTACAGTGGTAGAAACACCTCTCTTCTATGACTAGTGAACTCCAGCCTGATGAATCCCATCATCCAGTGTGCTTTTCTGTATGGTGTCTTGCACTGGAAAATACATTTTTAGACTATTGCTAATTATCACCTTCAAATCTCTTTCCTCCTGAGAGTGCTCCACCTTTTACCCCATTATTGCGATAATCTGTCTCTGGTTTATTGCTATCAATGTAATTGAACTGGGGTTGTCTACAGGCCCCCAGACCAGAGGGAGGACATAGACACATTACTGTTAGAAGATATACAAAACATGACAGCTAAAGGGGAGGTTCTGATAATGGGAGACTTCAACATGCCAGATACAGATTGGTCAATACCAGCAGGAACATCTGCCAGAACTAGACTCATAGTGGATTCCCTGCAGGGGGAGGGCCTCAAACAACTGGTACAGCAACCCACAAGAGACAGGGCTATCCTAGATCTAGTACTGACTAACAAAGAAGGGATCACAGATCTCCAGGTAGAAGGTCACCTGGGGCCAGTGACCATCACATGGTATGGTTCAATTGGCTACTACATCTAAATCATCCCATTCCAAGGCAAAATATGGGACTTGAGGAGCTGACTTTGATAAGATGGCCAACAGAGTTAAGCTAGCCCTGGCAAAAAGAAACACAGGTGAGGAGGTACAGGCAAAGTGGGCAAGCATTAAGGATACAATACTTGAAGCAACATCCCATTGTGTTAGACAGAAAAGGAAGTGCAAAAAGAAGGAAACCACTTTGGTTCTCAAATACAGTAGCAGAAAAGGTCAGAGCCAAAAGGCTGGCCTTCAGAAATATATAAGGAACACAGCGGATGAAGATAGGGGCATACCAAACTGCCCTAAGGGAAGCAGGTAAGGCAGTAAGGCAGGCAAAGTCCCAAACTGAGGAAACACTAGCACAAACAGTAAAAGAAGGTGACAAGACTTTCTATAGATACATTAGTGAAAGGAGAAAGTCCAGAGGGGTATTGCTAAGCTTAATGGAGAAAAGGGAGCATGTGAGGAGGAGGACCCTGTAAAGGCATCTATCCTAAATAGATACTTTTGCTCAGTATTCACTGAAGAGAAGGGTAGGGCCCAGCTCAACATCATGGACACAGGGGAGGGAGGTGAGCACTACTCCCTTCACAAAAGAAAGGGTCCTACAAGAGCTTGCTAAGCTCAGGGTGGATAAGGCAATGGGACCTGATGGCATACATCCCAGGGTACTTAAGGAGCTAAAGGAGGAACTAGCAGAGCCATTAGCAGAATTGTTTAGTGAGTCTCTGAGCACAGGAGAGGTCCCAGAAGACTGGAGAAGGGCTCATGTGATCCCACCCACAAGAGTGGTAGCAGGGAGGAGGCGGAACCACAGACCGTCAGTCTTACCCCAGTAGTGGGCAAGATTATGGGCAGCTCATTAAGGAAAGGATAGTGCAACACCTGGAACCATAGGGGCACAGGATCCAAGACAGCATGGGTTTACAAAAGGAAGGTCCTGTCAAACTAATCTCATAGATTTCTTTGACTGGGTAACCAGAGTGGTGGACCAAGGGGAGCAGTTGATGTCGCTTACCTTGACTTCAGCAAAGCTTTTGACACTGTTCCACATAGAAGATTGATAAATAAGCTAGGTAGGCTCGGTGGGTCAGAAGTTGGTCAACTGGGTGGCAAACTGGTTGACTGGCAGAAAACAGAGAGTGGTGGTAAATGGTATACAGTCAGAAGAGATGCAAGTCACAAGTGGGTACCTCAGAGGATCAGTCCTGGGCCAGTCCTATTCAACATCTTCATTAGTGACCTAGCAGATGGACTAGAGGGTAAGGCTTGTCTGTTTGCAGATGACACCAAGATCTGCAACAGAGTAGATGATCCAGATGGGGTGGGCAGAATGAGAAGAGATCTGGATAAACTAGCAGAATGGTCAGAAGAGTGGCAACTGGGATTTAATGCAAAAGTGCAAAATCATGCACATAGGGAAGAGAAACCCTGAAGCCACTTATAGGCTGGGAGGGAGTTGCTAGCAGTCACAAAGGAAGAAAGAGACTTGGGCATCATCATCACGATGACCTGAAATCATCCAAGCAGACCTCTAAAGCAGTAGGTAAGGCTAGGTGTTAGGGTGTATTAGTAGGGTATCATAAGTCGTAAGAGGGAGGTAATAATCCCTCTGTACAAGACATTGGTTAGCCTCATCTGGAGTACCTGCAGTATTGGAGGCCACACCTTCACAAGGACATTAACCAAATTGAGGCAGTCCAGAGAAGGGCAACCAAATGGTGCAGGGACTGCATCAGAAGACATATGAGGACAGATTAACGGAGCTCATATGTATACCCTTGAGCAAAGGAGGGAGAGGAGTGATATGATCGAGACATTTAAACACCTTAAGGGCATAAACAAGGTGAAAGAGTCTAACATGTTTAAATATAAGAAAAATAGCAGGACAAGAGGACACAGCATGAGATTAGAGGGAGGCCGATTAAGGGGAAATGAGGAATTCTTTTCACAGAAAGGGTGGTAGATGCATGGAATGGCTTACCACAAGAAGTAGTGGCTATGAATACAGTGCAGGGCTTCAAACAGGCATGGGATAGGCATAAGGGAGCAATACAAATGACTATGAATAGATAGGTCACTGACATAGCAAAGGCCGATGGCACATTTATAAGGTAGAAAAAGAAATGGGCAGACTGGATGGGCCTTGCGGTCCTTATCTGCCGTCAACTTCTATGTTTCTATGTTTCTATGTAATTACTCTACTGTTTATGGCACTGAATTTCAATTGCCAAATTATGCAATAATGCACGAGATGGTGTGTGTTATGCTGGCATAACATCACGCCTTGGGTGGTTAGGCATGAGGCTGCAGGCCAAGTGTGTCTAACACCCGAGAAGTCAACTTATGCCAACATGATGCACACTCTGGAGTGCATTATTGCTATTATACAATGGCTCTCTTTTACACAATAAAAAATAAAGATTTAAAAATGCAGTTTTAAAGCATATTTTTCTGTGTTTTGTTTTATGGGTAAGTATACAGTTTAAAAAATAAGTTCTTCTCTTCCTCCTTTGTCCAGTAAATGGTGTAGTATTCCTATTTGTTAAGGTTTTCTTTCTTTCGTTCTTTCCACCCACCCACCCACCATGTCTCTGTTTTGTCTGTGTCTCTGTCTTTATTTTCTTTCTGTCGACCTCGGCTTTTGTCCCCGAGTTTAATTCAGCCAGTCCTGCTGCCTGCACTGGGACTGGGTGATTGTTTGCAAGTTAAATATGTATTTGAGAGGCATGGAACAGTGATCAGGAAATGGAGCTGATGAGTCAGTTCAGTTGCAGGGACAGAGACTTGAAGTACTTCATATGTGATTGGTAAGTCATTCGATCCCACTGGTTATTTATTTATTTATTTATTTTGCTAGTGTTTGGTAAGGAGAGACAAAAGCCACTAAGGGATCAGGGAAGCATACTGAAAATTTGTTGACAGGAGAGAAGAGGAGTGCAGCGCTAGTTTGCATGGCTGTGTTGTGAGCCACATCTGAGAAGCCGCTTGTAACACAGTTTAAAAAAATTGTGGTTTGGGGTATGAAGTGATGGCAGTTTCAGGAGGGAAGTGTGTGATCAGAGGAAATGGGGCACAGTGATTTTTTTTTTCTCTTTTGGTGCAATCATGTGTGCTAGACTTTTATACAGTGATATTATGCTGGGATAACACATTGCTGTTCCAAGCACACACTGACCAATCAGAAGGCTAGACATTTTCTTGCAGTTGTATAATACCGGAGGACTACTCCAGTCTCTTTACATCCCTTTTCATGCTGGTAATTCCCCCTCACTATCCACCCTCCTGCAGAGCTTTGGGTCATCTGTGAGCAGACACCATTTCCCCTGTATCCCCACTCCAGTATCACTAAGACATACATTAAAGAGTGGCAGCCCCAGGAAAGATCCCTATGTCACCCCACTAGAAACCTTCCTGCTTTTGGAGAACTTTCCATTCAGGACCAGTCTCTGAGTCCTATTAGTCATTCAATTCCCTAGCGACCTCATAAGCTCTTCCCCTAGTTCTAGGCCTACTACCTTCCTCACTAGTCTGCTATGCATTACTTAATCAAAGGGATTGCTGATATCCAGGTACAAGATGTCAGTTACCTGGACTTTCTCAACCACAAGATAAGAGGCTTGAAGGGGGAAGGAATCAGTTTAATTTCAGGGAAGTAGCTGCTCATTTCTGATTTTATTGCTTCTTTTGCTGCTTATGGTTGATTTCACTTGGTAGCAGGTTGCTTTTTGGCTTCTTTTGGAAAGGTACCTGCTCGGGTTTTTTATGCTGGTGCAGCTGATTGTTTCAGGGGGATGTTGCTGGTGTAGCTGATTATTTCAGGTGGTCTGGAGATAGTAATCAGATTAATTTCAGTGCAGCACCTGCTCATTGCTGATTTTATTTCTTATTTTACTGCTTATTGCTGATTTCACTTGGGCTATTTTTCTGCTTATCTTGTTTTGTTTTTTTACTCCATTAACATTATGGTGCATTAATTGATTTTTGTCTAGCCCTGTTGTTTGGGGGAGGGGTGCTAATTGTCTGGCTGTGGGCCTCAGCTACTTGATAACTGGTGGTGGGGCTGAGTCAGATTGGTGGTAGCACATTGCTTTTTGGCTTCTCATAAGAGGCTTGAAGGGGAAGGAATCAGTTTCATTTCAGGGAAGTAACTGCTCAGTGCTGATTTTATTGCTTCTTTTGTTGCTTATGGTTGATTTCACTTGGTAGTAGGAAGTTTGTTTCTTGACTTCTCTTGGAAAGGTACCTGTTGTGGGTTTTTGCTGGTGTACCTGATTGTTCTATTTTTTTTTGCTGGTGTAGCTGATTGTTTCTGGTGGACCAGAGGGGTGAAGGACTATATTCACCAGATGGCCTACATCTATCCAGGGGGTACACAGGGAACCATGACTGGGATATAACTATACTAGGATACACACCTTTTTAGAAAGGATAGGGAAGGGAGAAGGGAAGGGGGTAGCTATGTATGTGAAAGAGGGAATGAAAGCAACAGAGGCTCAATGGTTACAAGAAGGAGCAGAGGCACTATGGGTCACCCTGGAGGTGAGAAAAAGGATAGCCATTCATACTGGAGTGATTTACATGCCTCTGGCACAGGAGGAGCAAACAGATGAAGCTCTTGTGGAAACCATCCACAAAATGTCAGTCAAAGGGGAACTGCTATTAATGGGTGACTTCAACCTGCCTGAGATAGACTGGAGCAATCAGACTGTGAGTACAAAAAGGGGCAGGAACTTCATGACAGCCCTGAATGGGGCAAATTTAAGACAGCTTATAGCAGAACCAACCAGTAAGGAGGCTATACAGGATTTGGTCCCGACCAATGGGGACAGGATCACAGATGTGGAGGTGGGAAGTCCCCTTGGTACCAGCAACCACAGGACAGAATGTTTTAAGGTAACTACAGTGGAGGAGGCAAGCCATACAAGGATATAGGTCCTAGATTTCAGGAAGGCTAACTTTAAGGAGATGGGTAGAAATTTCAAAAGAGCCTTAGCAGTGGAAGATACAGGGGGAGATGCAGAAAAACAATGGTCTAGACTCAAGAGAGTCATAACAGAAGTAACAGGACACTGTGTCAAAATGCATAGCAAGAGTAAAAAAAATAAAAGGTCACTATGGTTCTCGAAGGTAATGGCCTAGAAAGGAAGGCAAAAGAAAAGAGCCTTCAGGAGATACAAGGAAACACAAAAGGATGAGGACAGAGAACAATATCTGGAGAAACAGAGGGAATCTGGGAAAACAATTAGAAGGGCTAAAGCACAGACAGAGGAAGGTATGGCCCAGGCTATTAAGGAGCAGCTGACACCATCACAAGACCTTTAATAAAGCATAACATTTAGACACAGTTCAGCTTTTAGTTCACATTAGTTTTGTATTCTTCCTTCCCATTATTTATTACTGAGGTCATTTGCATGAAAACAGGATCTTTGCTCCTGAAGAGTTCATCTATTCTTGTTGCTTTCTCCCAGCCTGAGTTCATAATGCCCTGCTTGTGACATCACAGTTATTCCCATGGCAACAGATTGTGATGTCACAACAGAGCATAACGACTTGAAATAGGGAGTAAGCTACAGAGACAGATAAACTCTAAGGGAAATCTAAGGGATGAATATCATGCACTCTTGCAAATTTACTATGTTTGTTTGTTTGTTAAAACTTTATTTTTATACAGGAACAAATGATTAGCACCATAGACACTGTTTACAATCAAGGTCCTGTGAAATAAATCCATAAAATACAACAACAAAACTTACATACAACAGACAATAAGCATACTTAATAATATTAACCAAAATGTACACATATAGTCTGCAAATGTTCAAATAGTTTATCTTTAAAACTGGACAGGCTAGCTATATTTTTTAAGTGTTTAGCAAGTTATTCCAAGAATAATAAGTAATAAATAACAAGGAAGAGAACCGTATAGAATACATATGGAATGCAAGCTGAATTGTACCTAATTATTATGTTTTTCAAAGTTTTCTTTTTGGCTTCAGTAGCTCTTTAAGAAAGGTGACAAGACCTTCTTCAGATACATTAGCAAGAGGAAAAAGACCAGAAATTGGATCGTTAGGCTGAAGAAGGAAGGAAGAAGGAGAAAGGGTGGAGGGCAATCTAGAAAAGGCTGAGATTCTGGACAAGTACTTTTGCTTAGTATTCACCAGGAAAGGGGAAAGTGAGGGACTGGTACTCATTAAGAGTGGTATTCAGGGGAGGGAGGTAGACACCAGTGAATTCACGGTGGAAAGAGTCCTAGAAGAACTTGGGGAAAATAAAAGCAGATAAGGTAATGTGGCCAGATGGGATTCACCCCAGAGTACTAAAGGAACTCAGGGAAGTGCTGGCAGAACCACTGGCATCCCTTTTCAATGCATTATTAGAGACGGGAGAGGTACCTGAGGACAGAAGGAGGGCAGATGTGGTCCCGCTCCACAAGAGTGGAAGTAGAGAGGAGGCAGGCAATTACTGGCCTGTAAGCCTGACCTCTGTAGTTGGGAAACTAATGGAGTCCTTACTTAAGGAGAGGACTGTGAAGTTTCTGGAGGATAGCAGGACACAGGATCCAAGGCAGCATGGATTCTCAGCCAGAAAGTCCTGTCAAACAAATCTTATAGACTTCGTTGACTGGGTAACCAGGGTGGTAGATCAGGGAGGGGCAGTGGATGTGGCCTACCTAGATTTCAGCAAGGCCTTCAACACTGTCCCTGCACAGGAGATTGCTAAATAAATTGGGGAGCCTGGGAGTGGGTCCTTTGGTGATAAAGTGGGTTGGAGACTTGCTAAGGGACAGGACTCAGAGGTTGGTGGAAATGGCATGAAATATGAGGAGAGGGAGATGACTAGTGGGGTGCCACAGGGATTGGTGCTGGGGACAATCCTATTTAATGTCTTCATTAGTGACACTGCAGAACATCTGAAGGGAAAGGTGTGCCTCTTGCAGGTGACACCAAGATCTGCAACAGAGTGGACACACTGGAGGAGTGGAAAAAATTAGAAAGGACCTAAGCCTATTAGAGGAGCGGTTGGGTGTCTGGCAGTTGAGTTTCAATGCTAAAAACTACAAGATCATGCACCTGGGTCACAGGAATCCAAGGGAAGAGTACAGAATGAGTGGGGAAATTCTGGCCACCACAAGTCAGGAGAGAGACCAGGGGGTTATCATATCTGATGACCTGAAGGTGACCAAACAGTGTGAAAAGGCAGTGGGGAGAGCAAACAGAATGCTGTGGTGTATAGGGAGGGGCATAACAAGCATTAGGAAAGAGGTGGTGATGCCACTATGCAGATCACTGGTGAGGCCTCAGCAGGATTACTGTGTCCAGTTCTGGAAACCACATCTCTGGAAGGACATTGACAAAATAGAGGCAGTCCAGAGAAGGGCAACAAAGATGGTACATGGACTGCACCAGAAGCCCTATGAGGAAAGACTTACTGACCTTAATATCTATTCACTGGAGGAAAGAAGGGAGAAGGGAGATATGATAAAGATTTTCAAGTACCTTAGTGGAATAAACAGGGTACAGGAGGAAAGCATATTTCAGAGAAAACTGTGCACAAGAACAAAGGGGCATGATATGAGGCTGATGGGTGGAAGGCTTGGTGTAATTTTAGGAAGTACGTTTTCACTGAAAGGGTGGTGGAGCCATGGAACAGCCTTCCAGTAAAAGTGGTGGGATGAAAACAATATGGGGGTTCAAGAGTACATGGGATAGACATAAGTGTACCCTGGAGATGTGCAGAGCAGGAAAGATGCAGATCAAATAGGATCTAGGGCTTCAGCAGTGAGTAGGAAAATGGGCAGACTAGGCGGGTCATATGGTCCTTATCTGCTGACAGATTCTATGTTTCTGTATTTCATATGTGCCACTGAACTGGAAAAAAGTCAATTGCAAATCTGTTCTACACAGCATCTCAAAAACATCAATTTGAAAGATGCAGAAGCCAAAGAATGGAAATAAAGATGTACTCAGTGGTTGAGATGATACATGATGTCATAAAACATAAGCATCTGCAGAACGCTGCCCTTAACCCATGGAGTAAACTCCCCACTGACATTGAAAGCACTGGTTATTCTGACACTTTTAAGGCCATTCTAAAGGCTTATCTCATTGGTTGCAGTTGCTGCAACTGCAATCGTTGCACCCTCCTTGCTTCTTCAGTTCTTTATGTACCTTGCTTATTATGCTCTTCGAAAACTTGTATACCACGTTGTTTCATAAACCAATTTCAAGCTGTAATATCTTATGTCTTTGTTTTGCTAATAAAATGATTCTTAATCTGTACCAATGCTTATTGTACTGTTTTACTGATGATACCTGTATTATACAATTATTAAGTTTTCCTACCTCTTGCATTTTTGTAATTAATCCCAGGCCATCCCTGAAAAAGGGACTTAAATTTGTCTCAATGTGCCTACCCAATAACTAAAATCCAATCAAACAGTCAATCATTCAATCAATCAATCCAATCAATCAGTCACTCACTCAATCAATCAATCAATCAAAGGCACTGATGTACAGTATCTCTGGGAATAGCAACAGTTTGGAAACATGGTTTTCAGAGATGAAATCACAGTTTACAAGGAATCACTGAAGGGTCTATACAAGGGAAAGCAGTTCATGTAATTCATTCAGACTTCAGTAAATTATCTGGCATAGTGTATCATGAAATGTTGATTCTTAAATTGAAGAAATGTTTGCAGAGTGGGGATTGTGAGATACGGTGATCTTGCAAGGATTGCTGTATCCAGTCCTTAAAGAATCTTTCTGCATTTTTCATTTTTAAGAGAGCCTCAGCACTGCATGCTGGCTAGGGGTATGTGATACCAAGGTAGCTTGGGTCCCAGGAAGGTTCAAAAGGGACAGCAGAGACTTTTGCAGAGAGCATAGATGCATTACTGCTGCCTGTCTATCATGTACTGTTGAGGCCCTCCACACACCCTCCCTTCAATGCAAAATATTTTGTGATTCATCTAGGTGGACATCCTTACTTCAAAGTTCAGTCACAACTGATCACCTACATCGTGGCATGGATCAGGTCAGGGCAGGCCTCCACTGGGTGCACTGTGGACTGTGACAGACTGCAGTGAAATATAAAGCAACCACCAAGAAGGAAGACTTAACTGAAACCCCATACCTAGAGACATCTTTGGAAGTCCAGTGAGCGCCAAAGGCAGAATGAAGTGGCAGTATAAGTTTGATCTCCCTTTTGATGTGCAGAGCATGGAGGGAGAGAAAATCTGGAAGAAATATGTAGATAAAATTCCTGTTATTGTCGAAAAGGATGCCAAGTCTCAAGTTCAAGTTCAGGTTTATTTTCAGGAAAACTCCATTGAGCACTCTCATTTACAAGGAGTTCCTGTAAGGACAACAACAACATGGTACAAATGCGTGGATACAAAGTTCAAGTAACAAAAAAAAAAAGAAATACAGTATAAATTAATGACCTGATACATACACTCTGAGAAAACAAAGGCGCATACAGTGGTATTTGAGTTACATGTTTTGTGTACAAGTAGCATAACATTTACACATACATGAGGAAGCAAAACAGCATGCAGTGGTATTTGGGTTACAGGTTTTGCATACAAATAATATAACATTTACACATATATGAGGAAGCAAAAGAATATACAGTGGTATCTGGGCTACAGATTTTGTGTACAAGGAGTATAACATCTGAACATACATAACAGGAGCGAAAGTAAGTAAATGTTAGGGAGGGTGAACCAAGGAGTGGCCCTTGGCATACCCTGCTCCACCCCTTACTATTCCCATCAACGTTTCCTCCCTAAGTCAACCCCTGTTCATTTCCCAGTGACTGACTCCCTTTTTCTGTCCCCTCCCCCTGGCCCCAGTCTCATGCTCCCAGTTTGTATCGATAACCAGGTGCATTTCTCTCCCCATTCTCTAGATACAGGCACTTATGTAACCTTGTATAGTTAATGATAATCAACAAGCCATGCCACCCCCCCCCATGTGGCACAAGTATGTAGTACTACCACTTGTTTAGGTCTGGCTAGCTACATTCATCCATGTAACCACTGTTTTGTTTTGCTTGACTAATCTCAACCATTGTTTGTACTAGATTACTCCTCCCATGTACCCCACCCCCCAGGTTGCACCGTAAGACGTACATTGTTTTGCTCAGTGTGCCTCTCCTGGTAAAATATTTTCAATCAATAAATAAATAAGTGCTTGCATATGAAAGTAAACCTTGGAAAGGGAATGTTAGCTGGTGTAGCATTGGAAGGTTTCCTGGGCAGCTGTTTTGGCCATGGATTTGAAGAGATTAAATGATACAAGCCAGCCCAGTGGCGTGGAGGGCTGAGGAAGCAATGTCTTACCTCCTGCCATGCCCACGAGCAGTGTTCACAGTGTGAGCAAGTTGTCAGGGGCCAGCTGTGGTGGGAGAGGATTGAGCATCCAGAGGACAGCTCTCCTTTTTGGGGAGGGCAGCTTGGAAGCTTCACTGAATGACTGCCCCAAGGTGGAGACCAAGGGGCATTGCGATGAGGACTCCAGCGTAAGGGAGAATGCCACGGGACCACGTACATGTGAGCGCCTCCATGCTTGTGCAGTGATGTACATCTCAGAAAATGGGGAGGAAGGGAAGAAAAACAGAAAATGCCCAGTAGCAGTAGGATAAATGGTCGGTCCCTCGGAGGCTCCATACTGGTGGCTGGGAACTGATCCCACAAGCCAGGGATAGCAGAAGGTAAGACAACCAAGAGGACCTGGGTGATGGGGCTGGGGGGGTGAATGGAAAGGAAATCTGCTGTGGGAGGAGGAGAGGCAGAGTAAGGAGATTAAACGATGGTAGTTTGATGAGCTTAAGTGATGACTGGAGTTTGTTTCAGGCCATTGGAATGGCATATTGAACAGCTGCTTTACCATAATGGTGCAGAATTTAGGCACATCTAGCAGGATGCTAATACTTTCCTAAGAGAATAACAGCTCCTAAAATGGTGAAACAGGGATGTAATATATGTAGGAAGTTTATTCAGCAGTGCTTTGTAGGCCCATGCACTGGTATGGAGCATCCTTCTAGAGGCCAGGGACATCAAGCCTACTAATGAATAAAGGACACAGTGGTGGGTTCTAAATGGTGCATTAGTTATAAAATGTAGGTCTTGGTGGTAAAAAACATCTAGCTTGTGCAGGTTAGTAGCAGATCTGCTATTGTAGATGATGTCAGCATAATCCAGGAGGGGAAGGAAGGTTGCTTGAACTAACCGAATCCTAATCTCTGTAGGGAATAAAGTTTTGTTCCTAAAGAAAAACCCCAGTCTGGCTCTTAACTTTTTTTGTAAAGGTTTCAATATGTTCAGCAAAGGTTAGTTTACTGTCGAGACAAATTTTTAAGTATTTAAATGTGTCAACAGCCTCTAGGGAGTCCCTTAGGAACTTTGTAATGGGAGCAGAAGTTGCTCATTTACAAAGTGATCCAGAAGGATTATTGGGGAAAAAAGAACATAGCTTTAGTTTTCTTGGCATTTAATAGTAATTTTGAGTTTATTACATTGTGTTGCATTTGATTGAAGTCATCCTGTAACTCATTGCTAATGTCTGCTAGGGAGAGATTGGAAGTGTTGAGGACAGTATCGTCAGCAAAGAAGTGAAGATTGGAAGTGATAATATTGTTTCTTAAGGTATTTATGTAAATTGAGTAAAGTAGTGGTTCAAGGATGGATCCTTGTGGAACACCTCTTGTGAGTGGCAATGGGGATGATAGCAGCCCATCGACTTTGATGCACTGTGATCCCATTGACTTTGATGCACTGTGATCCCATCGACTTTGATGCACTGTGATCTGCCTGTCAGGTAACTGGAAAATCAATTTAATGAACAGTTGTTTAACCTATGCTCCTTGAGCTTAGTAAGCAGTAGTTCATGGTTGATAGTGTCAAATGCCTTACTTAGGTCTAGAAAAGTGGCTCCAGTATATAGTTTGTCATCGAGGGTGGTAAACCAGCCATTTGTCTCAAGTGGCTGACCTGGACAAGAAGAAATACCTTGAGCCTTCATTTTGACCTCACAGGTGAACAGTTTTGTTCCCTAATTTGGAAAAGAATCCAGTTTTATCTAGAAGAGACACTATTTTTCTATGTAAATAACATCCGTCTGCCTTCCAGTACCACCATGAGCCAGGTTTATGAGGAGCACCATGAGGAGAACTTCTTCATGTACCTCGCCTACAGAAAAAAAAAAATTCACAGCCAACCGCTGGAGGAGGAAAGGATTCTCAACTTTAACCTCCCTCATATTAACTGGGACTCATTCTCAGGACAGTCCTATGCCGAGAAAGGACTAATAGATGTGATAGTTAGTACTGGATTACAACAACTTGTTACTGAACCCACTCGAGGTCCTAATATTTTGGATCTATTATTTACTAACATAGAGCAACAAATTAGCAATTTACAAATTTGGGATCCACTTGGGACCAGTGATCATTCATCTATTCTTTTTGAAATTCAACAGTTTAAAATTACACAAAGGAAGTTATACTGTATAAAAAAATTATAATAAAGGCAATTTTTCTAAAATCAATGAATACTTACAAAACATAAACTGGGAATCTAATCTTCTTAATTGTACAACACAACAAGCTCGGGACTTTTTTAAAAACATTGTACATTATTTGGAAAATACCTTTATTCCATCTAAAAGGAAATTTAATAATAAAGGAAAAATTCCCCCTTGGTTCAACAAGACAATTAAAAATCAGATTAAAATAAAAATTAAACTTTTTAGGAAACTTAAGAATAGTTCTGTTCCATTTAAAACTACTCTATTACATAAATACAGACTATATGTGAAAAACTTAAAACATTCTATTAAATTGGCAAAAAATAAGCTAGAATTTAAACTAGCTCACACAAAAGACTGTCACAAATCTCTTTTCTCCTATATAAATAGTAAAAAAGGTGTGTCAAGGACCATTGGTCCCATTATAACCAATGACTCTTCTCTATCTGATATAGAAACCTCAAATCTTTTTAATAAGTACTTTAGTTCTGTCTTCTCTCAGAAATCACCTATTAGTATATTTAAAGTTCACCATGTAGATTATCATAGGTTCTATCCAACTGACATTATACAGGCTATTAAAAAAACTAAAAAAAATACTAGTCTGGGCCCAGACGGTATTCATCCATGGTTTTGATCGAAACCTCTATAAATATTGCTATACCTTTGTCAATTATCTTCAACAAATCCTTACAAGAAAGCATTGTACCAAATGATTGGTGTTCAGCAATAGTTACTCCCATATTTAAAAAAGGCAATAGAGGTTCTGTGCAAAATTATCGTCCAATTAGCCTGACCTCAGTGGCTGGTAAATTAATGGAATGAGTAATGAAGTCTCTAATAGATCAAGATTGTAAAAAAATTAGGAATTTATGATTCAAATCAGCATGGGTTTACTTTTACTCCCAAGTATTCCTGCACCACCAATCTGATATCTTTTATAATAATATAAGTACTCTACTAGATGTGGGTATCCCTACTGAAGTAATTCTTTTGGACTTTAGTAGAGCTTTCGATAAAGTCTCACATGAAAAACTCATTACTAAAATGCACAATCTAGATTTGTCACCTGATATTGTCAACTGGACTTTAAACTGGTTGACAAATCATTCTCAGAGAGTCAGAATTAATGATATCTTGTCTGATTCAGGTAGTGTGACAAGTGGTGTACCACAGGGGTCGGTCTTGGGACCAACATTGTTTAATCTCTTTATCAGTGATTTACAAACTGGGCCAAATAACTTCATGGTTAAATCTGCAGATGATACTAAATTGGGGGGCAAGGTTATTAATCAAGAAAATATTTCTGCATTAAAGAAGGATTTGGAAAAATTAACACTTTGGGCAAATGAAAATCATATGCAGTTTAATCAAAACGAATGTTTAGTAGTGCATTTCGGTGTAAATAATCCAAAAACAATATATTATATAAATGGACTACCACTTCACTCATCAAATTGTGAAAAAGATTTAGGGATATATGTTAATAATAAACTTACATCAAATGATCACTGTGATATAACTACTTGCATGACCAACAGACTTTTGAGGCAAATAAAATGCACTTTTGTTAATCGCACTGAGCAATGCCTTATTCCATTGCATAGGGCATACATTAGACCGTATCTAGACTATGGCTCCCCTTTCTGGAATCCAAACCAAAAAAAAGACATAGCAATTCTTCAACAGGTTCAAAGGAGAGTAACTAGAATGATTCCAAGATTAACAAACTTGGATTATCAGAACAGATTAAAAGCTACTGGTCTCTTCTCTCTTCAAACTAGAAGGTTTGTTTTTTAATTTAATAAATTCACCAGATCTAATGGAAAAATGTGGTCTAACACTCTCCAAAAGGAGACATGTTCCGAGACTGCATAATAAACAGCTTGAAGCAAAAACTTATAAAACCAGCAAAAGGGGAAACTTTTTTTCCAATAAGAGCATCCATTGTATGGAACGCCTTGCCACAAGAATTGGTAGAGGCAACTAGTGCCACTGTCTTTAAAAACAAATTAGATGTTTGGTTGAGGGATAATAGATAAATAATGTCCCACATAGTGTGGGGAACAGTCTTGATGGGTTCTGGCCTTCTTCTGTTCTTTCATACCAAGTAATACCAAGTAATCCTGCAAGCAAGATTTAAAAAAAAGACTTTACAGAGTATTTACAAGAGATTGCCAACATTTCCAGGTCTGGAGAGCACTTTCAAAATGTAATGTAATTTTTTTTTTCAAAGAAGAAAAGAAGACAACAAAAAAGAAAGTGAACAAGCACACAAAAATAGTTTAGAGTTAAGAAGTGCAGTGTTAACATTTCTTCTATATTTGATTTGAGCTTCTTGCTGTTGATTTTGTGTATGGCTTAGGGAGGGAACAGAGCAGGATTATGTAAATATTTTCATCATCCAGGAATATGCCCACCTCCCTGATGCCCTTGTCCATCTCCTTACTAATAACTGGCAACTAATCAGCCTGTCTTAATTACATTGCAAGAGGCACTTTGAATGTATATAAACATCGTATCTTGTACAACATGGAATTTTTAAGAAACTATGACAACGTTGGTACCCTCTTAAATGAATGTCTGATAAAAGAATAGACCAGTTTAAATATGTTTACTGCACACTGACTTATTGCATGCTGTAAGGACCATGAATCCTTAAAAAAGGGATGTCTGATAAAAAGACACACATGAATAAAACAATCTCATGGTAGTAGTTCAACTTTTGGATAAGTGCACAGAGTTGATTTAAATCAACCTGCTGGCTACTTTGGGCTAGAGTTCACTTTTCTGCTAGGTCACTGGCTGTTGCATGCAAACACTTATTTATTCTTTTAGTGTTTAATGTTAACATTTAAAAGGAAAAAAAAATACTTGTTAAAGGAGAAAATGGGGGGGGGGGTGAATAGAATGATTACCTGATATGTTAAAAGGATGGATCTGTTAAATGAAATAATTTATTATTTGTCATTGTATGCCATGATGCACTATTTGTACTGAAGTCATCTTACAGGAGTAAGCAATGGTTCCATGTCAAAACAGTGCAAGTAAAATTCCAAAGACAAAAATGGCTCAACAATAGAACACCCACAGACAGCGACTGCAAATACTGTAACAGCGATCACGGTCAACTGCAAAAACAGTGCTGTAGTGACTTTCTACGGTGCGGGGGCTCCACCCCCACACCCTCCTTAAAATAAATAACCATCACTGGGGGAAGGGGAATGCAACTTGGAGACAGGGAGAACCTTGTGAGGAGACATTCTCAGGGGATGCAACTCGGGAGGGAGAAAGTCAGGACGGAGTGATTTAATATTCTAACTCGAAGTGGGACAGAACTGGGGATGGGTGGGGGAATCACAAAGCCCATCACAACATAAAAAAAGACAAACAAAAAAAACAAATAAACACTAGGAAATGGGAGCATTGAACTCAGGTCTGCATGAGGTAGGAAGCGGACACAGAGTCACTGACTCTAACTGCTATGCTACACTGCAGCATGAGCTGACACTACACAGCAGCCAACCTCACTTCTCAGAACACAACAGCCAGCTTAACTCTGTCACTGACAAACCATGCACTATGATAACCATGTCGCTGAAAACACTGTCACTGTTTTTAACAGACAGTAATTGCTCTGCTTAAATTCCTTCACTATGTTAACAGTATATCATAAGTAGTGTAATCAGTCATGTCAGAAGTCACTGTACTAGCATCCCCATCAAATGCAGAAAGGTGGTTTTGCCTAACATGTTCTATTTGGGTGAAAATCCATCACCCTGCACATGTGCCTGCCTATGAATCTAACAACATATTCAAAACTCTTAGCAGCAACTTAGAAGATTAGCCATTCTGAGTACTTGTTGCTTGCAAAATGAAGAATTGATGACCCATAGGTCATATTTTATTAAAAAACTGCCACTAGCTCTTGGCTTCATTCCCAGGCAACTGATTGCATTGAGTTGTATGTACAATTATGAAACAGCTCTACAAGCAAGTGTTTCTCCTGTGCAGTGAAATATTTTCCAAATGCACTGATAGAAACATAGACCATGATGGCAGAAAAATACCAGAGGTCCATCCAGTCTGCCCATATTCTGTATAATCCCTGGAATCTTCCCTGGAATCTATTGTTCCTCCAGGATACTAACCCTCCCCACCCTATCCCCATTCTCTTCCCGGGTCTTGTCACCCCAAGTGACCACTATTTCCATCATTCTATCCCATGCCTGCTTGAATTCCTTGACTGCATTTGCACCTACCACCTGGGCCAACAAACTGTTCCAAGGTTTCACCACCCTTTCTGTAAAGATGTATTTCCTCACATCCCTCCTGAATCTCCCTCCTGTTAATTTCCACTTGTGACCACATGACCTCAAGCTGGTATTCAAGGTAAACATTTCGTGCCAGTTTACCTTGTTAATTCCTTTAAGGAACTTGAAGGTCTCTATCATATCCCCTCTCTCTCTCTTCTGGTTTTCAGTGAGTACATATTTAGTGCCTTGAGGCGCTCCTCATAAGATCTACCTTGCTGACCCCGAATCATTTTCGTGCTGCACTGTTTCCAACCTATCCCTGTCTTTTCTGAGGTGAGAACTCCAGAATTGGACGCAGTACTCCACTGGTAAATGGTCGCTCTTGAATGACATGATTTGTGATATACCACTGTTTCTAAACTTACTCTAATCTTTCCAGTGGAACAACTGATTTAGAGCAAATGCATTGAATAATGTGCTGTGTGTGCTCTAACAATAAAACGAAGATCCATGCACATTCTTAGAATACACTTTTATTTTAGAAAAAGGTCATTCTAAATGTAGGATCTGTGGTATAAAAAGATGAATTCTTTATCCTCCAGCCCCTCACCACAATCTGGCTATCCGTGTATGCACAGTAGGGTGGAGCAACTGCTGCTTGGTAACAAAGAAAGTGGAGCTGAGACTTTAGAAGACAGTCACCTGTGTAGAGTAATCGGGCTTCTCTGTGTTGGACAGTCACCAAGGTAGACTGATTGCTGTTCTTGGTGTATTATAGATGTTAAAGAGCCGGTGACATCTCAAAGGAATCTTTAGAAAACATAATATTTACACATAATTCCTCCAGTGGCTCTCCTATTTTATGTACTTTTCTTCCTTTCTATTGCTGGGGACAGTTGCCTAAGGGGACACTGTCAACTCCCTTATGCCTCATAATGTCCCCCGTTTAAAAAACACATTTTATGATTGTCAACATTCTGTAAAGATTGCTGATGTAGCTGGTAATTTGATTTTTTTTAAATAAAAAACAGACTGCCCACCATATTGGTGTTACCACACAAAAACAGGTTTATTTATATTCCTTGATCAACTCCCATTGCATCTTTCCTGGACTTGGGAACATCCCCAACACAGTCTAGCCACTAATGATGCAGTGGGAGTTTACGAGGCTATTGCACCATGAGTGACTGCACTGTTTGGGGGTGTTTCTAATGTTCAGGAAGTATTCAGTAAGAATTGTTGCAGGGCTTGAAATAAGAAGTTGTTTATAAATATACCTTAGCAAGCATTTCAGTTCTATGAAACAAGCAGACAGACAAAACAAACAGCAACATCAATGAATTTCGGAGATAGTAAGCAATCATGGAATGTGGGATTTTAACTAGAAATAATATGATGCAAAACAGATTGACGGTGTCCCTTTAAAAAGCGGACCCTTGTTCCTCAAACCTTGGCTTCTCTTGTTGCGTGTATACGTGAAGTCATCGTTTATTTATCACAATTGGTTGCTGTGAAAATGATTGTGATGTAACAAGTAGGGGATTCTGACATCATATGTAGACAGGCAGCAGGAGCCAATGACATCCAAAAGACGAGAACTCTGTTTCCATGCAGATTTCCCAGGTAGTAGAGACAGGAGAGGAGAAAACAGGACATTTAGGAAGTACTGTACAGCTACAATTGTGTATTGTCCCTAGAGCCCTGCCCAATAAAAACACAGACTACCATTTGTGTGGATGCCCAGCTGGCAATTAATTTATTGTAATCTCTTCCCAGTGTCCACTTCCACAATATTTCCATTCTCATATTTTACAACATTATGTTCATCCGTATTTTTATTATACACATTTTCCATAAACCACATTTTCCTCATTGTTTCCCCTTCTTGTCCCCCAACATACATCTGGGGGCTGCCACAATATTCATAAACACCATTTTCATTCTTGTTTCACTTCTCACCCCCCCAGACATACATCTGGGGGCCGCTCTCTTCATTTTCTTCTCTCTTGTTGGGTATGGGTGTACACCGATACCTCTCATCTGTCTATAGTTCTGCATCCCTCTGAATCAGATTATCCCACCCCTTTTTCTGTGTCCCTTCTTCTTCTCTGCCATCCACCTTCTGCAGTCCTAGCAGACCTGCTGTCCACCTTCAGCAGTCTGCCCCTCTCCTGCGCACATACCCCTTTTTCCACTAGCCCACCTCCAGCTTGCGATGGATGGTAGGCTTCCCCCCAAGTAGGTTTCCAACACCCCCTGCTGGAGGGGCATGACCACCCCGCTGGCCACATGCCTCCCTGTACTCACCGCCTGTTGGCCTTAATCTTCGGTAGACCGGTCTCCCCATCCTGGGACCTTCTGGCTCTTGTTTATTGCTTTATTTAATCAAAAGACCCCCTCTGGCCAAGCATCTGGTCTCCTCTTCTGCCCTGTGGTTCCATGCCCTCTTTCCTGGTTTGGCATACCTTATTTAGAGTAACTGTTGGCCCTGCCTGGCCATTTTCTCCATTTTTGTTGTTGTTGTTGTTAGGTCACGATCAAAATTAGGCAAATTATTTAGGCAAAATATTTTAAAATATTTAGGTCACTTAGTCACTATTTAGACAAATTAGACAAATTAAGGGACGTAGCGCCCCCCTTAGGGCCCCCTCCCGAGTTAACATGTCCCAAGTCACCAGATGTTCAGTGGTGCCCTGTTCATCTGTCACCCTTACCCTCCGATCATGTTGGGCAGGGATGGGGGGGGGACCACTGGATTCCCCCACACTTCTTCACTGTGGGAACCGGCTTTCTGCTGCCTACCCCTGCCTGTTTCCCGTTGCTCCCTGGGTATGTGTCCCTGTTCCTCAGTTGCTCTGCTGCAATGTCCTGACCATACCCTGCCAGGCCTGGGCTGGCAACTTGATATTTACCCTGATGGTTCTGTCCCCTTGTCCACCTGTGCTCTTCTGCCATTTCATGCATCAGGCTACTACCTTAAATCTGTACCCAGAGGCCATTGGATCGCCCCCACGAGGAGGCTATTGGTCCTTTGTTACTCCCCCCAACCTCATCTCCCTTGCTGTCTGTAGTCCATTAACTACTCATTATGCTCTGCCAAAAGTTTGCAACCCACTTCTCATCTCCCTATAGCCTAATCAAACCATAATTGATTGACCTGCCCCCCCCCCCCAATAGCTCTGGCTTTCCCCAGTACCTTTTTAACCCTCCTTGCCTCTTTTGCCCTATTATCCCAGGAACCTACCCACATTGCTCAATTCCTCTGAACTGTACAAGGACTGTGGCTGAACAGCATAGATGTCTAAACTGCCCCCAATTGGGTGAAACTCCCTCAGGGCGATTGCTGTTGCTTGCACTGCCCCAATGCAGGGCTTTCGATTGCAACTCTTCCTTTGCAACAAGACCCCCACTGCCAATTATTATGACCACTGTGTGGCCACTATTATTCGGTAAATTGGTAGCATGAAATGGTCTAGCATGGGGTGGTCAGAGTAATTAAAGTCATTTCACTAATCTGCCCCAAAAAACGCTGGCTAGCTCCTGCAAGGCTCTTGTGCAAATGGAAATAATCAATATAGATGCTGTCATTTGGTTGTCCTGTTAGCCCTTAGCATTCTGGCTAGGCAGTAATCTGGAATCCCCCTCTTTTTTGTTTTTTAGACTACCTATAATCCGGCGCCCAGTGGATATAGCTTCCGTCCCCTCCCTTGGCCGTTGTTTGCCATCCGTCTCCACCTTACCTCCCTTTTCAGATTGAAAGGATTATTGTCTGTTATTAAGTGTTTTCTGACTGGTGGCAAGTCTCTTACTCCTGACACCCCCCACCATGCTTGCTACCCCCCGATCTGTAGGCTCTCCTCCTATCTCTGAGTGAGTGAATCCTGTCCGGGCAATTTTCTTACCCCTCATTCACTAAAAAGCAGTATAGACTTAATCACCTTCATAACTCTATCAATCCATAGTTTGCCCTGTATGGAGTCAGACCCTATTTCTTGCAGAATTGAAAGTTCATCTGTGAGCAAACTCCCCCCCTCAGAATATGATTTTGGAAGCATTTGAAGAAGCCAGATATAATTCCCTTTATATTTCCATTCTTCTTCCAACTCCCAAACTTTAGCTGCACTCTAGGGTGTCTCACAATAAAATAGCTCCCAGGCCCTGAAATCAGAATTTGGAGGTCGCATAATACATAATCCATTTATGTGATTTAAAGATGAAAAACTTGAACAAACCCATTTATTAGTTCTTTGCGGGGTTTCCTAGAGTAACCGATCCAACCCTTATATTCCCATACAGTACCTATTTTTGGTGTTGAGATGAATGGTCAATTTTGCCCATGTGCCACCCCTTACCCTAGCTTCGAACTTCCACCCGGACTTCTTTCTTTCTTTCTTTCTTTCTTTCTTTCTTTCTTTCTTTCTTTCTTTCTTTCTTTCTTTCTTTCTTTCTTTCTTTCTTTCTTTCTTTCTTTCCTTCCTTCCTTCCTTCCTTCCTTCCTTCCTTCCTTCCTTCCTTCCTTTCTTTCTCTGTTGGCCAGATTCCCTTCCTCAGTACCCTGCACACCCTCTGGAATTCTCCCTCCTAAAATGCTGCTCCTCTGCACCACTCACCCTGTAGTGATACCCCCCAGAGAGAAGCCCTCCTTCCAGTATTGAGGGGATGGCCCAATCCATGTTGTGACCCAATGTGCTCATTGATGGGCTGCGGCCCTGTGGCCTGGGGGGGGTCGCTGTAGTAACCAGAAGGCCCCATCACCACCACGGTGGCCTGTGGATTTAGCAGGATGGCTGTGATGTTGGGCATTTTGGGGCACTGGTGCTGTAACCAGTGCCGGTGGTGACCCAGCCTGGTGAACCCCTTGGCTGTAGAAACCCTTAAGAGCCCCCTGCTACATTTCCAACCTGCCTTTTTTTTATTAGCCCCCTTTTGGCCTCCCTTGCCCCCTTTCCAGTGGTCCTCTGTGCTCACTCCTGGCTTTGGTTGCCCCTTACCACCATGATCTGACTCCCCTCTGCATTCGTCCTCATCCATGGTGGTCCTTTCTTGGGTGCCATACTGTGCGGATCTGAAACTTGAAGCTGAAATGAATCACACAAAAACTGTTAAATATTTACCATCAGCACTGTCTTTCCAATATCCCCCTGCCCCCCTTCCCAAGAGTCTTTTAATTGTGGCTACCCTGTCCGCCAACGAGATTCCTAAAACCATCTTTAGTTTTGCTTTTTTTTTTTTTTTGATTATTGCCGGGTAAGCACCTGCAATCCAACTGGCTCCTTGGCTGAAACTTCCATTCCTCCTGACCCATATTCTGTTTACTTATCTTTTCATTTGTGTGGGATACCCCTTTATAACCCCTTCCAATAGCGACAGTGCTATGTGGTGCCCCAATTCTTGTGTGCCATTTCCCCACTGGCCAGACTGACCACGCAATGAGTACTACCACCTGCTCGGGTGCCTCCGCCCCCAACCAACCAACTGTTAACCTTCAGTACCTGCCCTGTTCCCCCTCTCATAACGAGTAACCACTTCTGCCAACCAAACAACCTACCGCTGCACACGTTGGCCTTTCTACCCCACTCTATAAAGATTTTATATGGTGTTATTGTCCTTATTGATCATTACATTTGTTATAGTGTATTTTTTCCTGCCCCCATTCCAGTCACACCCTTCCCCCCCAGCCACATGCCTTCTTAAGATGGTGGCTGCCATGTAGCCCTCCAGTCACGAAAATAGCATCCATGCCAGGTGATCGTGGCCTACCTGAACTTGCCCCATGTGGGACCTAACTGAGGAAAACCTGTTAGGTGATTTCCCAGGTATAAATGATTCTGCCATGAAAACTGCTTGTGATGTCCAGATAATGGGGCAGCCAACCCCCAAAACCCTTACTGCTGAGGAACTAAGCGAGACAGATTATGGCCCTCCTCACACTTTCCTTGCAATGGGCGATCTGCTTGGGTATGCACTGTCATGCAACATTCAAGAAGTTAAGCAGCATAACAATGATATTGGTACTAGATCCAAATGCCGGTGGTTTTATTGTGAAATATTTCTTTTCCTATCACGGTGGGGGGGGGGACCTTGACTTTCGGTGAAGCCCCGCGCCCTGGCCCCCCACTGTTTAATAATCTGCCCACTGCGCCATTGCTTTCCATTATCCCTCCATTAGTTCCCCCTCTTGAATCTCACTGCTGTTTCCCTGCTGGGAGCTAGGCCTCCCTCATCTAAAATGGCAACACCTCGTGGGCTCCTGCATTCCTCAAAATGGCATCCTCTAATACCGCCAACAAAGCTCCCCGCAATTGTGATCGCATGTCTCTTAGGCCATCTGGGGACCAGGCCTCTGGGTCCCTTCTAACCCCCCCAGGCAGATTGGCTGGCTGGCATACTCCCACAATTGCTGACCCATTGGGCTCCCAGGGGGAGGATCCCACCCCTACTCATGGTTATCATTCCTTTGTTTTTGTTTGTTTGTTGTTTGTTTTTTAATTTTGTGGCCCCGCCTGGACACGCTGTGATCCCTTGCACCCTGCCAGCACTGCGCAGTCAAAAGAGCGCCCAAACCATCCTCTGGTATTCCTGCCCTAGAAACTGTCTCTCTCACCCTCTAAAAACTTGCCCCTTAACATGCCCTGTGGGCCACGTTCCAACCCCACCATTCCATTCCGGGCTTCGGTTCGGGCCTGGGAGCTCCTCTCTCGCTAGCCCCCAACCAGTGTCCTGCTCCCCTGACCGTTTCTCTCGGACCCGTTGGACTGAAATCTACTTCTGTCCCCCTGCTTGTTCACCAGGAGTACACCCCATAGCTACTGCCAATGCAGCAAAATGCAAAACCGTGCTTTGTGTCTCTCCCACCGCTGGAACCCCTGACTTCTAACCCTCATTGTCTTCTTGTTCCCTCCAACTACCCTTATCATTCTAGCCTCCAACTTTGGCTGTATTTCCTGATATTCTATAGCTAGATTGCTGTTTTTCCCATTGCAGCACTGGTTACACTATGTACTATATAATGCCTTTCACATTCTGTCCTTTTAAGTACTGCCCTGTAACGAATCCCCACCTCGTACCTCTGGGACTCCTCAGGAAGCTAATGCAAACCATTAACTTCTGCTCCCACCAAAATATAACAGTGCAATGTTATGTATGACCCCATACACCTGCGCAGCTAACAATGTACTTTTCCCCGTCCTGCCACAACTGTGTTATTCGCCTGCCCCTTTACCGCTGTTTCCGGCTTAGTTTCCATCTGCCCTACTTGGCCATGGCACAACATGCTTTGGGGTGGTGTTTTCCCCCCCATGCTGCAGAAATCCTTAGCCAAGAGCCTAAACATTGCTCTATGATCTGCTCGACCTAAAGTTGCACCCCCACCTCAGTCCCCTGATATCCAAACTCCCCCTTGGTGTTGCAGCACTTGGGCCCTCCACTCTCTCCCCACTGCTGCCCTTACTTCAGCCCCAGTGTGGCTGGCCTTTCCAAAACCACTAGCCCCTCTGCTCCTACTCTCAAGCAGCAATGCAGCTCGCCATCACCTACCCACAGGTATTTCTTGCTACCGCTCTGCATCACCACCGTGGTGGCCGACAAAACCTGAGTGACCATTGTGCCAGCCACAAACACACCCGGCCTAGCCACATCAGTTCCTCCCCCTCCTGCTTCAGCTGGACCCAATACAATTTAAAACCATCTGCTTCATCTCCAGAGCCCTCCTGCAGTATCTATCCTGCCATTATCTATCCTGCAATAAAGACCAACCATACTATGGCATAGCCCACCAATAACATATACTCTATATTATCTCTACCTTTTTTTTTTACTTACCCCTGTGCAAACCTACGCCCCACCAAATGCCACAGTTGTCCACCTGGCTCAACTAGCTACCACGAATATGTCCCATTGGCTCAAGCAAAAGAAAATTAAAATCAGCTGCCACACTGATGTGCTATATAATCGGACTTGCCAACTGATGTGCTTCATAGTAAAGAATTTTACAATGAGCAAATTGTGACCTTTCCCTGCCTTGCCTCCCCTTTTAAACCCCATTTGCTCCTCTCTCTCTCTCTCTCTCTCTCTCTCTCCCTCTCTCCCTTACCCAATCACTTCGCCTCTTCTGGCATGATGTCACGGGACTCTGCCCCCTCTCTGGAGTCCCCCTGCCTATCTCTTCTTTGAGTCGCATGCCCTCAGTTTCATCTCCCTCAACCCCCCAACCCCTCACCCCTCTGGCCCTTGTCATATGCAAACATCCACCCTATTGTTCAGGGCCTGGGACAACTGGATCTGCCTTTTTAGGAGGCAAACCTGTTTATTTCTGAAATGTTCCTAGAGATGTCACAAGCACTTCAAATAGCAGGTGTTTACTTCCAACAAATTAACAACTGATTATTTCATTTATTGTATTTTGGTGTGTTAGTAACTACATTCTACTTTTATAATAACGTACTTGTTTGGGTAGTGTAACAAGTGGGTTTTTACCTTTGCTTTTCACACTATTAGTAAAAAAGAATTCAGTGGAATCCTGGTATTGTGATGTCAGAAACTGCCAGCTACTTAGGAGCCCAATGTATTTTAGTGAGAAACTAAATATAGTTTTCTATCTTTTACAAAAGAAACAAATCTTTCTTTCAGCAACAAACTTTGACTTATATGTTTGTAGCACTGTGGTCCATTTGTATGATTTTACAATTTTTAAAACAATAACTGACTTCTCTTTTTTTCTCCCAAGTAAAATTTGGTTATGAAGAAAATATCACCTGCTAAATTATAACAAAAGATCACAGGTTATTAAAAAATGAAATATTTCTATTAAATATGTAATATTCAGTACTAGAAAATCTAATTTCTCTATAAAACTCTGAAAACAGGTATGCAGTTTCCCATAGAAATATACTTCCAGCCTTCCCAGTAAAGATTTTCTGACATCACAATACAAGAATTTCATTACATTCTTTTTAGCTAGTAGTTGGTAAAAGGCAAATAAAATGATGAAAAGGTAATTAAAGAAATACATAAAAGCAAACAAAATGATTACAGAGGTATCTAAAGGCCCCAACCCTTCATTCTGTTAGATACACATCCTTACTAAGCAACTGCTCTTTAAGATAGTTGTCAAGGTACAGTATAATGATTTGAATTCTTTGTGGTGAACATTCATCAGGATGGAATGATAGGCATTCTCTGTGTTGGACAGTCACCAATGTAAATTGATTAGAATTTTCCTTGTTGTGAGCCAGCAAACTGAAAATGTTGGACTGTTCACCAAGGTAGGATAACCAGGGTTCTTAGTGATGGACATCAGACAAGGTAGAGCAGCTAGGGGTCTCAATGTAAGACAGTCACCATGGCAGAATCACTAGTGATCTCTGTGTTGGACAGCCACTAGGATAGAGCTAGGGGTCTCTGTTGGATCAGCACCAAGGTGGGACAGTGAGTGGCTTCCATGGAGGTCACCCACAAAGGCATGGGGATCACCCACTACAGATCTCTGCTGGAAGATGACTGAGGTAAAATGAATTTAGTCTCTGTGTTGGACAACTACCAAGAAAGAATACCTTGGGGTCTTTCTTGAACAAGTACCAAGGCAGAACTAAAGGGTCTTCATGGGGGTCAACCAACAAGGTAGAACAATTGGGGGTACTGTATTGGACTTTTACCTAGAGACAAGTGGCTCCTCGTTAGTCAACTACCAAGACAGAAAAAAGGTCTGTCAGAAAGCCAATAAGGTATATCTTAGGATCTCTGTGTTAAGTATCTGTGTTGGACAGCAGCCAAGGCAGAATAACTAAAGTTTTCTGTTGGAAAGTCACCAAGGTAGAACAACTAGTGGGCTTCAAGTCAGTCACTACTGCATATACATATACGTCTATGGCTGGCAGTTTATCTGATGTGACCATTGGCCATCTGAACACAAGACATTTATTTTAATAATAAGTTTAGTGTCAGTCTTAGTCACGGGTTTCTCTGTGTACAGTTTAAAAAGGCATATTTTATTGTGAAATGATACTCTTGTGTATATTTCCTTTGGATTCTGTTATCTGAGATACAACTATATTAATTTTATTGATTTATGTAAAATTTTGTTGACCAGGTAAAAAGCACTGGGCCACATTGCCCTTTTATAGGCTTGACCTGGTTATAAGACAAGACATACTGTACGTTGCAATAAACATGTAATACATCACAGTTACTACAAATAACATAATTATAATAACAATATAAACACAGCAATAACTCATGCACTTTCAGTTAATATTAAAACATGTTACTTCTCTCTATTAAAATAAACTGAATCTCAATTTACAATGTCATCTTCATTTACACTGTGTCTCATTTCTAAGTAACTCCTTTAATGAGGTTTTAAAATTACGACCATTCTGCAAATTTTGTAAATGATTGGGTAAACTGTTCCATGTTTTGACTGCAGCATACTTAAATGCTTTTATTTTGTACTTTTGCAAACAGGTATTGTTAAAGTTATTGTGCCATGTGATCTTAGGGCTCTCATACTCTGTTTCTGTTAAAAAAAAAGCCGACAAAGAATTATTGGGTACACAGTGTAGTAAGTTAAAAACAAAACAAGACATATGTCAGCTGTCTTTTTGTTCTGACAGCCAGTTCAATGTATTATATAATGTATAATGATGTTCTCTATGTTTTGCTCTTAAAGCAACTCTACAGATTGTGTTGTACTAATAGGTTTGTTGTTGTATTATTATTTTTTTTCTGAGACCCCCCCTCAAATTATATTTCCATACTCCACTGTGGGTAGAATACAACTCTATAAAAATTATATTTAAGAAAACTAGCACTCTAATCTGCATTCACAATGCGTGTATGGAATTCTGTTGAGGGAGTTTTATTAGTGAAACTATAGTAATAGCATCAAGTGGTGCCAACTGAACTTCGTCTTGGTTAAGAAGCCTTGTGTGAAGATACTTAGATACGTTCATGTGTAAACACGTGGTTGATGCAACTAGGCAGTTTAATGGGAGGTAGGATTGTCAGTTTCCAAGAAGAAAATAAAAAATAAATGTTGAATAAAGGCCCAACATTATGCCTCTGTGAGAGATTTCCAAGATAGACACATCATCCCCTTTGATTATGCTCTGTCTTCAGCCAACTGCAGATACCTCCTCATCTACTCAATACAGGATGAACCCCAACTTACTTATCTTTCTCAGTAGAATATGATGTTCAATCAAGTTGAATGTTTTTCTTTAATCTATTAGTGCTGCACAAACCACCTGCACCTAATCCCAAGCTGAAACAACTGACCCTATAAATTTCATTAATGTGAAGTTTGTAGAGGACTCCTTAGGAGATCCATATTGCTTTTTGTCCAGGGAGGGCTTCATTTCTTCCACCACCCAATTAAAAACAAAGTCCTCACATGTTTTACATATGGGACATTTTAAATAAATTGGCATGAAATCATTCTCAACACTTTTTGTATTTACAACCTTGGGGACTGGAGTCACGTTAGTTTCTTTTCAAACTGTGGGTAAGAAAACACTTATGTGGGACCAGTTAAAAAGATTACAAAGAAAATGGGCCAGTACATCAGCCCTCTCTTCCCAAAACCAATTAGTTATTTAATTCTGTCCTCTAGCTTTAAATACTGAAAATCTTTTTAAACTCTTTTACAACCTGTTCAGTCCTCACTAGGTATTTATCAGGAACATCAAAACTAGGCAAGGCAATTTTATTTCTAATGCACCCTATCCCAGGGTTTATGACACTGCACACAACAATTATTATCAACAATGGTGGAAAACTAGGTTTGCTGGCAAAGGCACCTAGCTTCACCTGAGCTCTTTTCTTCTAGGTTTGCTTGTAAGGACAGAGCAAGGAATAACATTATCAGAGCAAGGTAAAAGATTAAGGCTTCTTTTGGCTAGGCAGATTTACTGTGTGTTACTATTTTCTTTTGTGCTCAGAGGGTTTGTTACTGTTTTTTGCTTACATTTTACTGCTTTATTGTTCTCTGATTCAAATTGCTGTTGCAGGGTATACTTTCTGCTGCATTATCACAGGGTATACCTACAGGTTTGTTACTGTTTTGTGCTTACAGATTACTGCTGTAATCTTCTCTGATTCAAATTGTTTTTTTGCAAGGTATATCTTCTGTTACTGCTTTATTTTTTTCTCTGTAGCAATGTGTTTTTTGCAGGGTATTGCTTCTGTGAAATTGTTACAGGTGGTGTTTACAGGTTTTACAGTTTTATCTATCATTAGGCTAAGTTTTCAGGGCTACTGCATTTGTTGCTGGTTGATTGTTTCTGCTCTTACCTTCTTGTTTCTTTCATCTGTGGTTCTTCTTTTTTGGCAGGGGAAGGGCCCAGCCATCCACCCCCATCCTCAACCACCCCATGCTATACTCCTTTTATAGTCAGTGTCAGTGGCTCAGTAGGTAGCACACTCGCCTCTGAGGCCGGGAGATTAGAGGGTTGTGGGTTCAATTCCCACATCTGGCACTTGGGTTAATATCCCAGTACTGACACTGTAATGCAGCATGAGAGGCGTGCTGCACTTCTGAGGTGCCGTCTTTCAGATGAGACATTAAACCAAGGTCCCATCTGCCTAGATTGGTGGTAGTTCAGGTGGATGTTAAAGATCCCTGGCACTTATCGAAAAGAGTAGGGAATTTCCCAGTGTCCTGGCCAAATTTCCCCATTCACTATAAATACCACCAACAGCTTAATCTGGTTCAAAGTCAGTTGGCATTCATCTGTATCCCCCTCCCCCGGGCCGTGCCTGAAAATAGGCAGGATTTGTCTAGTGCACTTACCCGGTCAACAAAAACTAAATAAAATAAATAAAAATAAATAGAGTAGCACAGTCGTGACATTTCCTGTAGCAAAGCAGGAAGGGGAGGATCAGAGGGGTATTCATACAGTGACCTCACTTACAGGGGCACAAGTAATTTAACTTGTTATAAAAAGTTATACAAAAACAAACAAACAAAAAAAGAATCAAAATTTTACTTTCATTTTCCTCCTTCTAATTACTCTGACCAGGTTATAAACTTGGTAACTCAACTGGAATGGATATTAATAACTGCAGGTACTGTGGGACACTTTTCAAAAGGGCAGTTATACAGGATTTAGCATGCTGTCCTACATGCTGGACCATTGAAGATCTAAGGGCTCAGTCCCAGACAGCATGGGCAGAGATTGTGTGCCTCAAATCACAAATTCAGGAGGAAATATATTACAAGAACTGCCCACCATTTCCCCAACATCTAACTGAAGCACCTTGTCCACAGAGGGTAGTTGGTCTGGGAGGTTGGCAGGTGGTTAGAGAGAAAATCGGGTGCCCCATCACTCAATGCTCTCCAACTTATCACCTCCACAAACCCTATAAAAACTACAAGCAGGTATCTGCCTCTATCTCCGAAATCAAACAAAGGGGCAGAGGACACTGCAGAGCAAGACACTGCAGCACAGGAGCTAGCACAACAAAAATGGGCCAAAACAGGGACCGAAACAAAAAAAGCAAAAAAGGAAATCCAAAATACTTCTGATCATAGGAGACTCCATGATTCAGGAAGTTGATACCTACCTCCAGCAGGGAGTAATGGACAGATGCCTCCCTAGTACATCAGTGTAGAGAGACACTGACAGCATTGCTAAAATCATGCAGGAAGCAGGAGAAAATATCAATGTCCTGGTACACATAGGGACTAACGATTTCACCAGCCGGTCAGTTGTGGAGACCAAGGAACAGCTGACCCGGCTGGGAGGCAAACTGTCATCCATTTCATCCGGCATCTCCTTCTCTGAGATCCTGCTGGTCTAGGAGAGGGGGTAGTCAGACAGAGGGTCAGAGAAGGGCAGATAGGGGAGCTAAACATGTGGTTCAAGGATTGGTGTCAGGAAAAAGGACACAAATTTGTAGGTAAATGGCAACAGTTTGGGGAGCAAAAGTTCTTTAAATTTGAAGGACTGCATCTGACTAAGGAGGGAGTCAGTGCATTGGGGCAGAAGTTTGACGTCTTTGCAGAATATTTAAACTAGCAAGTGGGGAGAGGGGTACAGCACCCGATACATTGAATGGGAAGAACACCCCTCCACCCTCAGCTAATGATCAAACAGGAGTTCAGCATGTTTGTAGTTCATTTGTATCACCAGGTAAGGAAAAAGGTCCTGCTCTCCTTACGACATGCAGGAGAAATGCTGGACTTCACCCAACAACTAACGCATCGAAATCTGGCCAATGGAAAATCATGTACACAAATGCCCACAGTCTGGGAAACAAGATCCCAGACCTGCAGGCAACAATGACAGAGGCTAAACTGGACATAGTAGCCATTAGTGAGACATGGTTCACCAGTAACCACACTTAGGAGACTTCAGTACCCAGCTATGTACTGTTCAGAAGAGACTGTGGTGCAAAAAGTGTGTGTGGGGTGGGGGGAAGTGCGGCCCTTTATGTCAATGGAAATATCAAAGCTACAGAAATTCAGAATGCACATAAGGAGCCAGGAGAACTGTGAGTCACCCTGGAAATAGAAGATGGGACAGTCATACGAACTGAGGTTGTCTACAGGCCTCCAGACCAGGGGGAGGACATAGACACATTACTGTTAGAAGATATACAAAACATGACAGCTAAAGGGGAGGTTCTGATAATGGGAGACTTCAACATGCCAGATACAAATTGGTCAATACCAGCAGGAACATTCGCCAGAACTAGACACATAGTGGATTCCCTGAAGGGGGAGGGCCTCAAACAATTGGTACAACAACCCACAAGAGACAGGGCTATCCTAGATCTAGTACTGACTAACAAGGAAAGGATCACAGAACTTGAGGTAGACGGTCACCTGGGGGGCAGTGACCATCACATGGTATGGTTCAGTTTGGCCACTAGAACTAAATCATCCCATTCCATGGCAAAAATGTGGGACTTCAGAGGAGCTGACTTTGGTAACATGGCCAACAGTGTTAAGCTAGCCCTGGCAAGAAGAAATACAGGTGAGGGGGTACAGGCAAAGTAGGCAAGCATTAAGGATGCAATACTTAAAGCAACATCCCATTGTGTTAGGGAGAAAGGCAAGAGCAAAAGAAGAAGGAAACCACTTTGGTTCTCAAAAACAGTAGCAGATAAGATCAGAGCCAAAAGGCTGGCCTTCAGGAAATATAAAGAAACGCATCGGAACGAAGATAGGGAGGCATACCAAACTTTCCTAAGGGAAGCAGGGAAGGCAGTAAGGCAGGCAAAGGTCCAAACCAAGGAAACACTAGCATGAACAGTAAAAGAAGGGGACAAGGCTTTCTATAGATACATTAGTGAAAGGAGAAAGTACAGAGGAGGTATTGCTAAGATCAAAGGGGATAAGGTGGAGGGGGTGGAGGAGGCCCAAGGAAAAGCATCTATCCTAAATACAGATACTTCTGCTCAGTATTTACTGAGGAGAAGGTAGGACAGGGCCCACAGCTCAGCACCATGGACACAGAGGAGGGAGGTATGCACAAGTCCCTTCACAAATAAAGGGTCCTACAAGAGCTCGCTAAGCTCAGGGAGGACAAGGCAACAGGACCTGATGGCATACATCCCAGAGTACTAAAGGAGCTAAGGCTAGAACTAGCAGCACCATTATCAGAACTGTTTAGTGAGTCTCTGAGCACAGGAGAGGTCCCAGAAGGCTGGAGAAGGGCTCATGTGATCCCGCTCCTCAAGAGTGGTAGCAGGGAGAAGGAAGAGAACTACAGACCAGTCAGTTTTACCTCAGTAGTGGGCAAGATTATTGAGGCACTCCTTAAGGAAAGGAGAGTGCAACACCTGGAATCCATAGAAGCACAGGATCCAAGACAGCATGGGTTTACAACAGGAAGGTCCAGGTCCTGTCAAACTAATCTCATAGATTTCTTTGACTGAGTAACCAGAGTGGTGGACCAAGGGGGTGAAGTTGATGTCACCTACCCTGACTTTAGCAAAGCTTTCCGTACTGTTCCACATAGAAGATTGATTAATAAGCTGGGTAGGCTCAGGGTGGCTCAGAAGTTGGTCAACTGGGTGGAAACATTTTTGGTGTGCAGAAAACAGAGAGTGGAGATAAACAGTATACAGTCAGAAGAGATGCAAGTCACAAGTGGGGTACCTCAGGGATCAGTTCTGGGGCTGGTCCTCTTCAATATCCTCATCAGTGACATTGCAGATGGACTGGAGGGTAAGGTTTGTCTGTTTGCAGATGACACCAAGATCTGCAACAGAGTAGATGGTCCAGATGGGGTGGGCAGCATGGGAATAGATCTGGATAAACTGGCAAAATGGTCGGAAGAGTGGCAACTGGGGTTTAACACAAAGAAGTGCAAGATCATGCACATAGGGAAGAGAAACCCTGACGCTACCTATAGGTTGGGAGGGGAGTTGCTGGCAATCACAAGGGAAGAAAGAGACTTGGGCATCATCATCATCACAGATGACCTGAAATCATCCATGCAGACCACTAAAGCAGTAGGTAAGGCTAGAGGGATGTTGGGGTGTATTAGCAGGGGTATCACAAGTCCTAAGAGAGAGATAATAATCCCTCTTTAAGACACTGGTTAGGCCCCATCTGGAGTACGGCATGCAGTACTGGAGGCTACACCTGCAGAAGGACATTAACAAAATGGAGGCAGTCCAGAGAAAGGCAACCAAAATGGTGCAGGGACTGCATCAGAAAACATATGAGGACAGATTAACGGAGCTCAATATGTATACCCTAGAGCAAAGAAGGGAGAGAGGTGATGTGATCGAAACATTCAAACGTCTTAAGGGCATTAACAAGGTGAAAGAGTCTAACATGTTTCAGTATAAGAAAAATAGCAGGACAAGAGGACACAGCATGAGATTAGCAGGAGGCTGATTAAGGGGTAATGTGAGGAAGTTCTTTTGCACATAAAGGGTGGTGGATGCACGGAATAGCCTACCTCAGGAAGTGATGGATATGAATACAGTGCAGGGCTTTAAACAGGCATGGGATAGGCATAGGGGAGCCATGCAGATGAGTATGAATAGATAGGCCATTGACAGAGTAAAGGCCTATGGCACATTCATAAGGTAGAAAAAATGGGCAGACTGGATGGGCCTTATAATCCTTATCTGCCGTCAACAACTAAGTTTCTATGTTTCTAATGAAATCACAGTAAGGTGCATAATTACAAGAAATAAATAAGCAAATAAATAAGTGAATGAATAAGCAAATAAATAAATACAAAAACTAACTATAGAGGTAGAAGAGGCGTCATAGTGCTGCTCTCCCTGCTAAATGCCATATTAAGGTTGTTAGCACCATACTCTGGCTTTTTTACATTACTTAAATTCCCCTTCCCCCACATTCCAAATAAATATATTAGTTCTTTTCCAGTTACCTCAGGTCCATCCCTCTCAATTTTATATTGTCCAAGTTCTAAGTTTTATACTATTTTTCATTCTTTAGTTTCACCTAGTTTCTCAAAAACCTGAAAATGTCTAATTACCAGCCTTCTAAGACTGCTGCCTTTTTTATAGGTTCCTTAAACGAGTCTGTAACCCATGATTTGTTATCTCTTTTTTTATAGTTGTTTTCTCAGGTATTACACAGCCAATTGTTTACACAATTAAGTCCATTACCTGGCCCCACAATCCCCCCCCCCCACCACCACCACCACAGCAGCCACGGAATTAAAATGGGAGAGTTAGCAAGAGTACTGTTATCTAAAACCTCCAATTTCACAAACACTGTCACTTTTCTTACTCCATTATACATTAAGGGAGCACTCTTGACCTATGAGAACACTTTTTTCTCTTTTGCCCTAGACATTCTTAGTCCATAGTGCCTCATGCAAAGGTGCCTTGGAAACGTGCCCATTCATTTAAAGAATTTTAAACGTTTACTATATAACTAATCATCCTCAATCAATAATATAATAATACATCCTAAGAGACCACTCTTTTGGTTGGTTGAATAGTCTCACATTCTTTTGTAACTTGAACTTATTGATTGAGTTACCCAGCCCTTAGGCTTCCAATTACAAAGCAAAGTTGGTCTGGCACACATTAAATAGCATTGTACTAATTGTCTGTTACTTTTTCTACTAGTCATCCCAAATCAGATAACATGAAATAAACAAAGAAAAAGAACCAGCCATTGTACCCTATTTCAATTTCAATATACATAGCAAGCATCTCTCAGAAATCCTGAAGGAGTTCTAAACATTGGAGGGTACAAAAATAAGTAATAAATAAAGTTAAACAATCTGTAGGAATATTCTAGGTCTCATACTTTTACATACAGTCAATTGGTAATATGTAATAGATGTATTTTTTTTATATTTAGATTTTTTTTCCCCGTGCTCCCCGTGTCCGTTTTCTCCCATCCCCTTGTCCCGGCTGCATGTGCTTTAAACTTCTTGGAGATCAGCTGTCTCTGTTGGACAAGGGGGATCTCATGATAAGGGCTTTATCACCTCAATTAGCTGGGTCTGACTAGAGTCACATTCCTGTCCCATAACATCTAAGCTCTGCCAACTTCAACCATCCCTAGTGTGTACTGATGCCATGGTTGCCGGATTTCAAGATATTTCTGTTCTCAAAGTTGCAGGGTAGCAGCAATACCTTCCATATATTCAATTTCAGATCCATTTCTGTACCAAAGTTGCAGTGTGGGGGGGGAGAGCCAATGTATGTTTAAGCATTTCAAAGCAGCTAACCGCAACATCTGCCCCACTTTTCTCTTGTTGGGTGGGCCTTTTAACAGAGCTGGAAAACTGAGCACCAGATCTGTAAAGATATCTGAACTGGTTGCCCTGAAATAAGTTTAATAGAATCATGAATCTCCCACCAGAAGGGGCGGATCAATGGGTAATCCCAAAAGATATGATGTGATACTTGGTTCCCACATTGTCTTCAACATTGATCAGATTATGTTATCTGGTAGTGTTTTGTAATTGTTGGATTTCTGAAATAACAAATCAAAATCTGCCAATTATATGTCCTCCATGATGATAAGGCCACTACAGCTAACCCTCTGCAAAGGCATTTTCCCATGTCTGTGGCGATATTCGAACTCCACTTTCTATTTCCCAACTAATTCAAATCTAGTTCAGTGGAAGTGTCTTTAGGTTGGTTAATAACTTGTAAAATTCTGAGACCAGTCTTATTTTAGCTATCGGTGTTACCAGCCAATAAAATAATTGTTCTAATTCTTATTGTGGTCTTTTTATTTGGTCCAAGTTCCCCTGTTCTAAGATAAATTACCTAACCTGTAAACATCTATAGTGATCTTCCTTATGAAGCTGGAATTTATTTTTGAGTTCCTGAAAGGAAAGACACCTCTGATCTGTAATGCATTACTCAAATCTTGTCGGACCTCTTGTTTCCCAGAATTTATACACAGGATGTAACTGTGGTGGTAAAAAAGGCTTCATAATGTCTATTTAAAGTTAATGGTCCCAGAGAATTGGGGGAATCCATCATCAAACTTATTTTTTTAAGGATATGTAGCGTATGTTTCATCCAAGGATTTTTAACCAGACTGTTTGCATGTCTCAAGAGTAACCCAGTTGGGACCATTCATAAGGAAATGCCTGGATAATCAACTTCTTCTGTTAGATACCACCCTGAATCAAACCTCTTTTTTGCCATGTTCCCAAAAAGGCCACTTGTGCTGCCAATTAATACTTTTTGAAACAGAGAAGGCCTAATCCCTCTTTGTTTTTTGGTAACTGAAATGTTTGCAATGATATCCTAGGTCTCTTCCCTAACCAGAGAAATTTAGAACTTTCAACAGTATATTCCAATAGGAAAACAGGAACACTATAGGTAGAGTCTGAAATAAAAATGGTAGGCAATGAAGAACATTCATTTTGATTACCTGGGTGCATCCGTATAATATAACAGGCAGAAGCTTCCTTCTGGCAAAATCTTGTTTTAAGCTGTCTAAATGTCTTGTCTTGAAAGAGTTTCCATGAGTTTACAGCTGTTCTAACACCTAAATACTTAAATTGATTATGTGGCACCTAAAAGAAGCAGTAAGAGTAGTTAAAACATGCTGGGGGGCCACTCAAAACCATTGTTTCTGACTTTGAATAGTACATTTCATAGCCAACAATCCTACCAAACTTTTGTAATGTCACTAATAGATACAGAAGTGAAACAGATGGGTCAACTAAGAAAAACAGTGAAACATCTGCATTGAGAGCAATTCTCTCTTCTTGTCCACCTGCCATCACTCCTCTAATGTTGGGTGTATCCTTATATTGATTGCTAAAGGTTCTAAACTACAGAAAGTGCAAATAGTAGGGGTAAAGTGGGCATCCTTGTCTAGTGCCCTGGCTCAATGCATACCTTTGAGAAAGTTGACCATTAACTCAAACTGCTGCTTCTGAGTCCTGACAAAGAGAAGAGACTGCCCTCCCAAAAATTGTCCCTGAGCTGGATGGAATCCAGTACTGAGTGTAAGAAGGCCAATTGACCCTTTTAAAGGCCTTCTCAGCATCTATACTAATGGCAAGGTGGAAGGTCCTTGTGTTCTTTTGCAGTGTTATTACATATATTATCTTGTAATAGTCTATAATGTATGAAGCCTGTCTGTTACAGTGTGTCAATTTTTGAATATGGCGCTGCAACCTATCAGCCAGAATCACTGTAAAAAAGTTTTAAGTCAAAATTCAATAAAGAAATAGGATGATATGAGCCACATTCCTCAGGGATCTTTCCAGGGTTCAGCAATACAGAAATCTGGGCCTGGTACCAGGAGACCAGGATCTGAAGTTCATCTAACAAAATGGCATTTCCTACCTCTACAATGTATGGTATCAGAACCTCCTGAAATGTTTTGAAAAATTCATCTGGGTGCCCATCAGGGCCTGGTGATTTTCTTTTCTGTAATGCTTTAATTTTGCTGAGTATCTCTTGTGCTATTAGAGGGCCATTAAGGTTTGCTCTCCCCATGTCATCTAATTTTGGTAGCGGAAGGTTACTTAAAGCCGCAGTGCAATGAAAAAAGTTTTTCCAAAAAGCTAATTTTCTGCTATGGTTATAAAAAATATTGGCAGAACTGTTGATTTGGGTCTTCTGGATGCTTCCTATGCTCTGTATGGTACATTTGCATTTTTGTCTGGATTCTCACCCTCCTCAGGTTCTCAGTATTATTTCAATGCAAAAATTAGGCGGTCATCTTTTTTTCTTGAGAAATAATTATTTTTAAATGTTCATAAATGTCTTAAATGATAATGGAAACTGAAAATTTCACCACCAAAATAAACTGGAAGACTCTGGCATTGATTAGGAAGAAAAAAAGGTGGGGTCAAATTTTAGCCCCTTTTCATTGCACTGCTGCTTTAAATATACTGTAACCTGTTTCTGATGATGGGGGCCCCACTATGCACTATAAAGATCTGCATAAAATTTGGCAAACCACTAGTGAATTTCTGTCAGGTTAGATGTCTCTCTGTTGGACTGTGGGTATTTAAGTTTCAGTACTGCCCTAGAGGCCACCTGTTGTCTTAACTGACCTGGCAGTAATTGTTTGGCCCTTTCCCCACATTCATAACATTTTTCTTTGGAATATCTTAGAGCACCTTCAATTTTAGTGTCTTGCAGCTTGGTGAGTTTGTCCCTTTTTTGCTGTAACTGTTTCTGTACCATAGCATCCAGAACTGTTTTATGGTGAAATTCTAAGTCAGCAATTTGTCTTTCAAAGGACAGCTGCTTTCCCTCTTTACTTTGGATGCATTTGCAATTATCTTGCCTCTTAGGGTCCACTTCAGGGCATCCCAATAGACCAATACTTTACTCTCCTCTTTTGGGTTGTGTAGTAAAAAGTCCCTGATCTCCTCCTGGTCCAGTTCCTTGAAATCTTCCTTAGTCAATAAACTGATGTTAAGTTTCCACATTGGTGACCTAGAGGTGGGGGTGATGGAATGCTCTAGGGAAATGGGGGCATGATCTGAGGCAGTAAGACAACCTACATGCTTTGCACAGCATGTATCCATGTTAATGGAATTAGAAAATAATCTATGTGAGAGTACTGGTCATGTCATGGAAAATAATAAGAAAAATCCCAGACTTGGGGATTTATGTACCTCCACACCTCTATGAGACCTAACACTCCACATAGGCATCCTATCAGTTTAGTCACTCTGGAATGCACCTAGGTATTGTGCCCTGGTTTCTCCAGAGCTGGTGAGATAGGTGTGTTAACCCTTGCTGTGCCACCGGCATGTACACTTATCCTAGAAACCTATACGTTCTTATTATTCTGGCATCCTAAGGGTTAAAGTCCACACCAATAATGATTAAGCAGTGTGCATCAGTCACAGTGCCACAAATGACCTGTCATAGCAAAGGGATGAGAGTGGGTTTCTCATTCAGAGAATATAAATTTAATAAAGTGCATCTCTGCCCTTGATATTCACCTATTACTTGCAAAAAACATCCCTCTGAATCTGTATTAACCCTGGCAGCTGTAAACGGGAAGTTTTTTCTAATTAGAATGTCTGTGCCTCTGTGATGTAGATGTTTTTCATAGAAGAAATGATGAAACTCACCCACCCATGCCCATTTTAGTTTTAAATGCTCTGCTGCTGTTAAATGTGTTTCCTGCAGGAATGCAATCCCTGCACCTCTCTTTTACAGCTCCTGCAAGATTTGTGCCCTTTTTACAGGACTGTTAATACCTTTGACATTGTAGGTGACTACTTTAAGTCTGCCATTTATGTCTAAAAAAAAGCCCTTCCTGTCATTGTATTCTCAGACCTTTGAAATAACTGCCTTGAAATTTCTACAATAAACAAAGGCATACAACAGGTATGCCGAAACTGCAAACACCGAACTTTCATAATCACTTTTGTAAGAACCATCCTCCAAGTTTAGGAGAGAATAACACAGTTACAGTTCAAGTTTAAACACCTCAAAGGTCCCCCTTACTGTAAGGTTGTGAGAATGGGGGGTGTAAGGGTCTCCACTGAGAAAGCCCTATTTCTGGCTCTGGACTAAATATGTGGACCAGGACAGAGTGTGATGTCAGTGAACTTCAGTTGCAATACTGTCTCAATTATTAAAAGGAAATTAAGACACACCAGTTGAGCAGTCAGAGCTTAGTTGAAAAACAGAGCAACGGATGTAATATATAACCAGGGCTGTCTAGTACAACCCACCATTCTAGTCATGGTAAGGATACCCAAACAAGTGGAGGCCATCCCAGGGCCTAGGAGGGGGGGTTCCAAACCCTCTGGCAGAGCCAAAACTACAGGCAGGAGGTCCAGAGAGATAGCTCCCTCTGCCAAGCATGAGATTAATACACACCGGAAAGCCATAACCATGTGGAAGGCAAAAACAATAAACTAGTAAAAAAAAGCAGATGCTTTCCTTGCTCCCCCTCCACCTCACATTTTGGAGAAGCCAAATTCTGTGATCTCCAAGAGTGTAGGGTGTGTCAATAAGGCAAGAGGTGAGGAGTCTTCTCCCCTCAGTGGCACATGGCTTGCAGATCTGTGAGGCTTGCATGCTGTGGGGCAGTTAAGCAAGATTAGATCCATTCAACCAGGAACACACAGCCGGCTCTCCTATTGGGAAGTCTCCACTACTCCCCTGTCATTTCCTGTGCTTAATTCAAAGTAGTGGAAAAATACACATTTACATGTACAGCAGTCTTCTGCCAAAGTCAAAGGAGGAGAAAACTACCCCAGTGAGAAGTCGCACTCCAGTCAGGAACACAATGTAGACAATTGCAAAATTTGTGTAAAGTTGTTTATTCCATCAGTGATCAAGTACTGTACAAGTCACAAAATAACAAAATGTGTGCAGGTAACAGACAGTCTCACCAGAACCCCTGCACTTCGACCAGTAGGTCTTCCAACTTTATGCAAATTTTGCAATTGTCTACATTGTGTTTCTGACTGAAGTGCGACCTTTCACTGGAGGATTTCATTTGGGCTGGCAGGCCCTGGTATAGCACCCCACCTGATTCTGGTTGAGGGCAGGATTTGCCTCATTCATCCAGAGAAAAACTCCCCCCCATCAGCCACCTAGACTGCTCCAAAACATAAACATAAAAATCAATAATGGCTGCCACTGTCCTTGTATGACCCTCCCTTTACTGACTCCCTTCCATAAGCAGCACTACACATAGCTATGAGTATCCTAATCACATATGGAGTTTACTGGGAAGTACAGATCTTTAGCATACTGCCCAATATATCTGCTTTCTCTGGAGGTGAATATACTCTCCCATTAGTGTGCATCCATTTTTATCAACCTGACTCCTCACATCTCCTGGAGTGATTGTATGTGAGTCACACCAAGGGAATGGTGAACTGGAAGGGAATAGCAACATGGAATCAAAGCAAAAGAGGGCCAAAAAAAACACACCCCATCCAGACCCACCATGCAGTGTCTCCCCACCCCATAAACCATAGTTAATTAATCAAGAAGGTTCTGCCAGACATCCCCCCTCAGCACCAGGTACTCACCCACACATCTTCTGCCATGCAAGAGGGAAAATATGGTCAGAATCCTATGGTTTCAAGAGTCAGTAAATTGTGAAAATTATCCAGCTATAACACAATGGTCTGGCCTACCTAGAGTGTCTAGTAAGTCATTTGGAAGTTCAGGGAGTCATCTGTTTAGACTGCCTAGTGTTTTTATTTAGTGAGTTCTCAAGTTATGTTTGAAGTGCTGGGCTGAGAAGAGGGTAGAGGCATGATTTCTTTAGGATGCACAGTATATTTTATCATGTGTAGTTAAAGAGTCCCATATTTATCAGACTTCTTTTGATTGGAATTTTCAATTATGGCCATGTTGTTGCTAGGTCCATTATTGGAGGTCTTGAGTTCAGAACTGTTGCTGCAGCTCTTCCAGATGGATGCCCTAGGAATTCAAAACCTCAGTATCATTGTCAATCTCTGTGTAGCGCTGGAAAAAATTACAGTTAGTAAATTATCTATTACAAATACTTAGAAAGGAGACGAACGGAGACGAGACTGAAGGAGGAAGAATTTAATGATTATAACAATAATCACAGCGAGAGATTACAAGTGGTACATCCTTCATTCTTCATTCTTCAAACTAACAGTGTATGGTGGCTTGCTTATATAGTGGAAAAAAGTATCATCATTTCCTATGGTTGTCTATGATTGGTCCAAGACAAGTACAAACATCAACTTAAAAGGCAATTCTCCTTTTAATATATGTATGAGCTAATCTCTGGTCAGCACAAATGTATTGATAGGGTAAATTATACTACTATATAAGGCTAGTCATTACCAGTTACCAAGGTCTAGGAGGAGGAAATAGGTTTGCACTTAGGAATGTGCACACAGGCATTCTGGCCGTCCTAATAATAATAGTCAAAAGGGTAACTTGAACTCTATCCCTGTGTTTCTATTTGTGCAGACACTTAAGACACCTGTTTTCTATTACTCACATGGTCAGTACAAATATCAAAAGGCACCTTAATATTGCAACTTGTGGCTTTACAAGTTTTATATGATCCAGCTTCATAGGTCAATATTTGTTGCACAAACACATTATGTTTTAGACCAAAATGAGGTTAGCCTGAAATATTGGGCCAAATTTCTTTATCCCTTGTTACACTCTGCAAAGTAGTGAATGCCCTCTTTGGCTTCAACTTTCAGGTGGGTGGGATATTCCAAAAAATCAGGCATTCCTTTTTGTCTAAGGGCTCTCTGAACCATGAGCACCTGACAGCAATCTTGTAGTGTTGTTGTTGCAATGTCATACTCCAACTATAGATGGTGGTCTCCAAATATACTTCTTTTTTGGCTCATGCTGCCCTCGGCACCTTGTTCTTCATGTGCTAGTCAAGAAAGGCTCTTAGAAACAGGGGCAGGCATTAGGATCTTTCAGGGGTGCTGTCAGCAATTGATAGGCCCTGATTAAGTTAAGGGTTTTGTCCTTAGGGAGGCTGAGAATTTCTTGAAGTGGTCCCTCCATAAATTTTAACATGTTTCCTGAGTTTGTTTTATGCAAGCATATATTATTCTGCCTATGCCGATTTTCAAGATCTCCCAATTTCATTTCCAGTTCTTGTTGTTTATGGTGTAGAGAAAGTAAGGCTGAGTTATGCATGTCCACAGTGTGTGTGTATAGTCAAAAAGGCAGGCTTCCATATCCCCCATTCAGTTTTCAATGATCCACAGATCTCTGCAGTTATCTGCCACCATCGTTTCTAGCCTGCACAATATTTCTCCGATATTGTGGAGCTGAGAGCACAGTTTCTTGGAGGTGATTGTAAATTCCTCCTCTTTATCCTCCAAGTCACTGGTATGTGGTGAAATGACTGCTGCAGGGGTAGTCAAACTGCTTTGGCTATGTGGTTGTTCACTTAAATTGTTCTTTGTGGCTTTGGACTTGCAGTAGCTGCGAATCATTTTAAACATTGTCTGATAGTCATAATAACATCTTGTAGCAAGCAATTCTTCACTTTCTGGGTATGGTTTACATCCAGGGTTATTAATTTTTAAAAGTGGGTTTGTATGGAGCTCCAATCTAAGGCTGCCATCAGCTTGATGACCAACCTCACATTCTTATGGTGTCCAACCTCTCGCTTTGGTTTGTGGCTCTCATACGCTAAGAATGCATATGAAACCACTCTTATACCTATCAGGTCGGTCTCCCAGTTGTATTACATTCACATGTACAACGCTTTGAAAATTTGAAAGGCGCTTTAAAAATAAAATTATTATTATTATTATTAATTTAGTTCAGTTCATTTTATTTTATTTACTGACAATTAGTCTTTGTAATTTTTAAACTATTCTGCATTTTGAGAAATAGACATTTCTAATCACACAAGCATACATAAAAGCAAAAAAAAAAAGATTAAAATAAAAAAGATTTTAACTTTTTCCCAATGAAGGGACTTCGACTGTACTTTGTAGCTAAATGAATCCCTAGTCACACCACCACAATACTTTCCAGACTGTAATATGGTAACATATTGTAGTACTGTTATGGTAGAAAGAATTTAGAACCCATCTTATGCACCCTGTCTGCAGCAAGTTGGTGACTATACCTGAAATTGATTACTGACAAACTGGTATATCCAAACTTAAGTGCCAGAATATCATTTATTTATTTGGAATTGACTGAGAGAGCCACACTGAGCTGAAGTTCATTTGCAGGTACAACCAGGAGAGAGGGATTTACAGAAGAGAAGGACAGGCAAATGAAGTAGAGAATAATGGCTGGGTAGGTGGTAGTAATGAGAATTTTACACACACCCAAGGTGTGGGATGCCACATAAACCCTGAGAGTGAAGCTCGAGGGGTTATTATGGCATCTGACACTGAGGGTGTGTGTAAAAATCAAGTTTTACACACCTATCCAGACTTTATTTTATATAATTGCTAGCTCACAGTTTTTCACCCCAGCAATTATATAAAATAAAACCACATTCCTGTTCAGCCGCAGTCACGACTTGTGAGACATTTATTTTTTAATTTGAAAGGCTCCTTTGCCCAGGCACTTTGTAAAGAACTGTAGGGATCCAGGCTTACAGTTACATTTAAAATAAATTAGTTACCGCCAAGAGTGAGTGGAGGTGCGGTGTTCTGTCGACCTCAGGGAGACAGCCGGTTGGTGCATACGCAGAGTAAAGGAAACCTGGCATGAGTTTGCCATTATAACCAGTTGGTTATAATGGCAAATTATAACCAGGTTTCCCCTATGGGAGAAACCCTGATCCAGTAATTATAATACAATTACAGGGGCCAGCCCATCAGCACAGTGGTAGTGTTACCACTCATAACACCAGCAACCCAGGTTTGGGAATGAGCCTGAGTCATCAGGGGTCAGCCAGAGGGAAAGACTGAGCATCTCAGTGGATGCTCTCCTTCTCATGGAAGAGAGGGTCTCATCTGCTACTGTCACACTGCCCACTGGATTCAGGTGATGATAGGGCTCAGCATGACAAGAGGTGGGAGGAGTTGTACTGGTTGTGTGTGACATCATGTAGTGATGTACTGTATACACTTGCAGCCCTCAACTGTGCAACTCCTGAGGGGGTTGGTGAAACACAGAGGAAAATGGAAGCACCCTGCACTCAGTGACAAAGGACTCACCAGCACCACAATATTCCACTACTTGGCCCACTGAGCCTGCCTCCTGATGCAACCAGAATTGCTCAAGAGTGAGTCCTACCACCTCATCCCCACCTGGGGGTAAACCGCGGTTCCATGTAGGATGGTACCTCGTGTGAGAAAGGTAAGGGGGATGGATGATATGCCTTGGAAGTCTGGAAGGAGATTGGGTACAGTGTGGTAGGGGACTAAATAGAAATTGCAAAACAAAAAAAAAATAATTACAGCAGTGCCAACCAGGATGCAACGTAGTAATGCTGCAGTATATCACAAAATGCTGCAGTATACTGAAGGGAACAGCGTAATTCAATGACAATTAAGCCCTTTTGTCTTGCAGTATTTTGTGACCTGTCACTTACTGCAAGTTATTGTGTTGCACTGTGGCTGGTTTCACCAAACCAAATTAATAGAGAGGTAAGATTATTAGGATCATTAGAATACAGGAAAGGCAAACATACTTTGTACAAAAAGAACGAACATACAGAGTATAGAAAAAACAAAACAAAATATACATTATGGCCCAGATATTCAAAAGGGTTGCACCATGCGAACTTGCTCCATTCTGCGATATTCAGCAGGAGGCAGTTGTGCCACTGAAAACAGGCTGAGCAACAGCGCAATGCAAATGAATGCATGCTGAACTGGAGGGGGAGGAACCATGCATAAACTGCACAGCCTGATATTCAGCCGGGCTGTGCAGAGTTGTGCAGGCGCAACCCCCAACCTGCGCCTGCACAACTTTGAGCCAAAAAAAAAGGCTTAAGTCGAGGGCCACCCACAGGTGAGCTGCTGCATTGCAGGGTGTAACACAGCAGCTGCCACCTGTGGCTGGCCCTCAACCCACATCCTGTGCCCCCCTGCAGCCCGATCACTGGCAAAAGAGAGTAAAATCCCCACCACCACCCCCACTGGCCCGGTCACGGGCATAGCTTTAATACCCCCCTCACCAGCCCAATCGAGGGCAGCAATGTGTCTCCCCCCGAACGTATCCCTGGTGGTCCAGTGGACCGAAAATCCCGATCGCGGGATTGAGTATTAACCCCCCCACCTCCCGATTATATCCCTGGTGGTTCAGTGGACCGAAGATCCCGCTCGCAGGATTGAGTATTAACCCCCACCTCCCGATTATATCCCTGGTGGTCCAGTGGACTGAAGATCCTGATCGTGGGATTGAGTATTAACCCCCCCACCTCCCGATTATATCCCTGGTGGTCCAGTGGACCGAAGATCCTGATCACAGGATGGAGTGTGCAAACAACCCCCCAACACATCCCTGGTGACCTAGTGTCCCCCACCCACAGAGCCCACCACCCCGCTCCCCGCGGCGGCGTGGCAGCATCCACCACCTGCTGCCCGCTGCCCACTGACTGACTGCCCAGTAGGGCTGCACACCCATTGTGCTGAGCAGATTAATAGGTTATACTGCAAAGATAGTCCAGATTTGTGAATGAGTTCATTCACAAATCTGGACTGTCTTGTACGGTATGGGCTGCATGCCCATTGCTGCATGCCCATTGGCTCTTGCTCTGCACCAATGGGTGTGCAGCTCACCGGCAAGCCAGTCGGGTGGGCTGGCGGGCTGCAGGTGGGTGGATGCTGCCGCCTACTGCCGCGGGGAGCGGGATGGTGGGGGCTTCATGGGTGGGTGGGTGGGGACACTAGGTCACCAGGGATGTGTTGGGGGTTGTTTGCACACTCCATCCCGTGATTGGGATTTTGGTCCACTGGACCACCAGGGATATAATCAGGAGGTGGGGGTTAATGCTCAATCCCGCGACCGATCTTCGGTCCACTGGACCACCAGGGATATGTTCAGGGGAGACAGGGAGCGTCGGTCCCCGACGGCTGCTGCCTGGCAGGGCACCAGGTGCAAGTCCTCGGGGATCGGCGCACCTGCACGCTAATGGCATGCAAATGGGGCCATAATCAGATGCAAATAGCACCCCCTGTGCCTTGCATGAATTATGGCCCCATTTGCATGACACCTTTTGAATATGGGGATTTTGCACATGGCGAAATGGTACTTGCACCACCGCAAGTTGAATGCTCCACTCTGACAACTTGCGGTGGTGCAAGTTCCACTGCGCCATGCAGAATGGCTGTGGCCAGGGGGGGTGATATTCAAAGGAGTTGCTCAAGGGCTCAACTCCTTTGAATATCGCTCTGGACACACCCCAGTGCAACTATTTTGTGCAGCGCAAGGGCTTGCTCCACAAAATAGCGCAGTTTGAATATCCAGCCCTATGAGTCTCTAATAAAGAATCAATCAATCTATCTATCTATCTATCTATCTATCTATCTATCTATCTATCTATCTATCGTGCAGGTACAGTAGTGCCTGTATAGTTAAGGTTGAGCAGGCTATGTAATGTTAACCCCAAATATTTGCACCTTAATGACCTTGGTGCCATTCAATGAAAATGCATGCAATTTTGCATGCATGGTCTAAGTGGCAAATTCTTAAGATTTGGCAAATTTTGTGATGGTCACTCATCCAGAGTCCAAGATCTTGAAATTTAAAAAGCCTTTAAAAATTAACTTTGTTTGCCATTTTCATGACCACTGGTAGAGCAAAAATTGTTTGGAATTTTGTTCAGAAAATGTCAGAGTTGAAGGGACTTGGCCCAAGGGTGTGGCCTTCAAAGGCTTTGTGAAAAAAATATGAATAATTTCCCAAGTAATAAGGTGTTAACAATTGGCTTCTGAAGATGCTCAGTGGGGTTTTCAGGATCATCATCTTCTGTTCACAAATAATTATGTTTGTGAGTTGATTCTTGTTTTGCAAGAGACCAGCATGTGCAGTCTGGCATTGAGAGAAGGAGGTAGTGTGTGAGGTGCACTCTCCCCAACTGCAACCCCCAAAATGGAGCTGAATGCTGTATCACAGTTTCTAAATGCTGTGTTCATTCAATGCTAAAAAGTAATCTTAGAAGGAATGAGATTAGCTGTGTCTTTGCATATGGGAGCTTTTGCTGTGAGGATAACTGAATGCTGACAACAGGTGCTAAGCTCCCCAGCAACGTTTGGTCAGATTGATATGAGGAATACCCTGAGGACACAGATTTGAATTTGCTCTGTGAACTAATACTGCTATGGAGTTCAGAGTTTCTGAAATACTTGGACACTAAATAAATACAAAATTTAAAGAGGAGCATTGTGGTGGTGAAATTTTTTTTCCTGCAAGTCAAGTAATACGGGGCAACATCCACTGATACCAGAGCAGAAACCTGTGGCGCATTCCACAACATTAGCCCAAAAAAGGAAACAAAGTCTGACTGTCACAACCAGGCTGGCAACTATGTGTGATTAAGTAAGATATAACCAACACTTTTTACAAAGTTTTGCCTCACATTTGATTTAAGTCGAGTTGCGGTCTGTGGACTTGAGGACCCTTGATTTATGTGCATCCTCCTCTTTGTATTACATGCTTTAATATTTGAATACTACCAATTAAACACACATGTTTTAAACATTTTTAACATGGCCACTAGAAGAGAAAGATGGGAAAAAATATTAGTTGCTAAAGCAGAAGAATGCAAGCAGGAAAAAACAAAGAGGCTACAAAAGTTAAACTAAAATGGCAACAAATGAAAACTCATATGGACCAGGACTTGCTTAGTTTCTTTGGCAAAGCAACTATTCTAAATATTTCAAACCCATTATGTCCACTAGCCTCCCCTATAGAAATACATTCAATGGAGGTTACAGAAGGAAAAAAGATGAAGAAAAAAGTTACACCAGTAATCCAGTATTAGTAGTAAATAAAAATGGAGAAGACAAGCATAAACACCTAATTAAGGGGATTAAATAGACACTAAAAAAGTAAGCAATTGAGTAAATGTCTCTTTCACTTGGGAATATAAGCAGGAGGCTGGAAAGGACAGAGGTCTGGGGTTATATTCTGTTTTAACTGAAATATTTGAATAGTTTTGTATGTGAAATTAGTTCTGTGTGTTAAAAATTACTACTTTGAGTTAGAACTGTTACTTAGGCTGTGATATTGTAACTTTTGAGGCTTGGGAACACTTGTTTGGCATTGATAATTAGAGTGAAATTTAAATGTGATGTTTGCCTGGTGTTAGGGAGAGGGGAAATTAACAGAAATCACCTGGTCTTTCATTGTTCACTTGAGAACATAAGCAGGAGGCTGGAAAGGACAGAGGTCTGGGGTTATATTCTGTTTTAACTGAAATATTTGAATAGTTTTGTATGTGAAATTAGTTCTGTGTGTTAAAAATTACTACTTTGAGTTAGAACTGTTACTTGGGCTGTGATATTGTAACTTTTGAGGCTTGGGAACACTTGTTTGGCAGTGATAATTAGAGTGAAATTTAAATGTGATGTTTGCCTGGTGTTGGTAAAGAGCCTCCCACCCACCCTGTTTTGTAGGCTTTCTTAAATACTGAAAAGCCACTGGGGTTGGGATTGAAGGGCTGTGTATTTCTGTTTGGGACTGAAATTGAAGCAACAGGAACTGCAGGTCTGTGACATCATACAGTACCTGATGTCTGCATACACACACAGTTAGTGGGATTGGACACACACTGGACTATATGTGTTTGTGAGACTTGGGAACTTTATTGGTGGGGTTGAAATTGGGTTTGTTAATACCTGCAGTCAGTATAGAGAGAAACTGTATTCCAGGAGGAAGGGACTGAGAAAAGGGGGTGTGCCATTATAAACAGAGGGGGACAAACAGGGTGGCCATATTCCACCATGGCAGGCATCTTTGAAGGGTTGTAGCTGCACAGGCTGTGGAATGGCAATAATTCTCAATTGGGCCTGGAGAGAGGGAGGCTGCCCACTCTGTAGACAGCTATCTTATATCAGAAGTGAGGTATATTGGTTAAGGAGTAGCTGGGGGGCTGGGGCTGTCCAAGGATTAGGGTGTGGATATGGGCAGAAGTGTGGGGGCTGAGGGAGGCTGGGGCAACGCCTGGAAATTACAGGACATTATGTTACAGCAAGCAGGAGGGGATATTAGGACAGAGGACCCTTGATAGAGATGTTGATGCTAAGGGAAAGTGTACGGGTGAACATTCGAATACAAAGAGAGAGGAGGGGAAGAGTCAGGAGGGGCTGTTGTGGGAAGCCTAGTAGAGCAGACATTGAGAAGGGAGGGCTGTTGTGGGAAGCCTAAACAGCAGACTGTGGGAAGGAGCTCCAAAGGAGAACAGAGCAAGAGGGAAGAAGGGGTGAGTTTAGAGGTGCAGTCAGGGAAACTCGGGTTACTTGATGGAGGCTGACATAGAGTGTCATAATAAATTTGAGCTACTAAGCAACCTAGAGGGGGAGGAAGGGGTTGGTGGAAATGAGGAAACTGATACAGAGGCCGGGGGGAGGGAGTCGAATACCCATAGGGCATCACAGACCAGCAATGGAAAGGATAGAAGTAGTCCCAGAGGGAGAAGGGGAAACATAAATGTTAAGCAGATGGGGGAGATACAACATATTGCAGACATGAGGGAGGAGAGCATGAGTGGAGAGAAACTGGGAGACAAGGAGGTGGGAGAGGAGCCCCCCTTCAGCGGGGGGGTCAGTACCAAGGACGGGACCCTAGCTAAAGGGGACCTGCAGAGAGCCTCTGGAGGCAGGGGTACTATTACAAGGGGGGAGGATGGCAGTGTGGGGGAAGGGGAAACCATCAGGGCCAGGATAAATGGTTCAGATAAGAAAGGGTTAAAGGGGACACCTATTCAGAGGGGGTCTGAGTTAAGTGGGCAAAATAACAAGGCAGGCAGAAAGGGGAGGGTGACAAGGGGGTCTCTAATAAGGCAGGAAGACTCCCATGGAATTGAGATCACGAATAAAGGGGGGCTGGGGGGCTGAGAGGGCATAGTGGGGGTAACCATAAGGATGATGGCGGTGTTATGGTTCTGTTATTGGGAGACTCGATGATTAGGGGTATCCAGTGGGAGGGACAGGGGGGTGGATGTCATAGCCAGGTGAAGGTAGTGAGTATCTCTGGGCTGACAGTGCACAGAGCAAAGTTCATGGTGTATGAACTGGTTAGGAATTGTGAAGGAAACCGGATTTCCTGGTGCATTGGGAACTAATGATCTAGAGGGAAATAGCATTTGGAAATCCAAGCAAGTTCCAAGAACTTGCCAGAGTCTGTCGGGATAATGGATGCAACATTTCCTTTTCGGAGATATTGCCAGTACCAAAGGCCTCAGTGGGGAAAAAAATGAAGATCACAGAGGTTAATGTCTGGCTCAGGAAGTGGGGTGAAGAGAGTGGGTTGTGGGTGTTAGGGAACTGGAAAGGAGTTTGGGAGGATAAGGGACTGTATGCCAAGGACAGGCTTCATCTTGCCCCATTAGGGAAGGAAGTTCTTAAACAGGGGATGGCTGACTACATTCAAGAAAAGTGGGGTTTAAACTGTGAGGGGAAGGGATAAGGAGGGCTGACACAGCCTCCCTCCAGATGAGGGAGTAGCCTTCAAACCCAAGGGGGAGGGGAACATACTGGGGTGGAGGTTTCAGGAGGAGCAGAGGGAGGATGGAAATATAAGGAACCTGGGTGGGGTTCGACAAAGGGGATCAGGGATAAGGGGTGGGGGTTGGTGCTAGTAAATGCCAGGAGCTTGGGAAACAAGTTGCCAGAGTTCCAGGCCATGCTGTTCAAGGAGGGGGGGATGTGGTGGCGGTCATGGAGATGTGGGCCAACAAAAACCATGACTGGGACCTAAACTTACAGGGGTACACTATGCTTAGGAAGGATAGAAAGGAGGGCAGAGGGGTTGGAGTGGCTATGTTCATTAGAGATGACATAGAAATTGCTAGGGTAGAAGAGGCAGAGGGAAACGTGGAGGCCTTATGGGTCACCTTACAATCCCCAGCAGGAGATAAGGTCAAGCTGGGTGTAGTATATAGGCCCCCAGGATGAGTGATGTTCTAGAGGATGGTTTGCTGGACAACATCATTGCCCAATGTGGACCAAAAGAGGAAGGAGTGGTGTTGATGGGGACCTTAATATGCCAGGTACAAACTGGGGAACCATGTCCTCTAAAGGTGGCCAAGGAGCAGAGGCTGCTGGATGGCTTTCAGGATGTGTTCTTAACACAGCATGTGATGGAGCCCACAAGGGAGGGGCATGTCCTGGACGTGGTTCTGGCAGATGGGGATCTGGTAAGGGACATGGTTGTAGCAGACCCCCTGACTGGGAGCGACCACAATACTGTCTGGTTTCAAATAAGCATGGGGGGGTGAGATCTAGGACACTGGCAGTGGACTTCAGGGGGGCAGACTTTGTGGGCATGAAATATTCTCAAGGATCACTTGAAGGATTACATCAATGACAAGTGTGGAAAGGAGATGGGAGGTCATAAAACGGGACTTCAGTCAGTCAGGATCTGCGTTAAGTTGAAATGAAGGGAGCAAGGTCACAAACCATGCTGGTGGTCCAGTGAGGTACAGGTAGCAGTCCGAGAAAAGAAGGCAGCCTACAAAAAAATATAAAACAACAAGAGGGATAGGATAAGGAAATGTACCATCTTGCATCTAGAAAAGTCACCGGATGGTGAGGGGAGCAAAGTCCAGTAAAGAGCAATGGCTGGCACGGGGGATACATGGAGGGGAAAAGGGGTTCTTCCGGTACACTGGGGAGCGGAGAAAAACTAAGGGCCATCTCAGCAGATTGAGATCAGAAGGAGGGTGGGTGGAAGAAGCAAGGGACCAGGCAGAGGTATTTAATGAGTACTTTGCCTCTGTGTTCACTAGGAAGGGGGATGGGATATCTACAAAGCAAGGCACGTTAGGGATAGAAGTGGCAGTAAGTGAGATCAGGGGAGCGACAGAAATGGAGCAAGAGGGAGGGAGAGGTACCCCAGGGGTGTCACATCTGGATAAGGATATAAAGGCCAGTAAGGTGGAGGGGACTTATGATGCTATCTCCACCAAAAGGGTGTGGTTAGCCCTCAAAGCCCTAAAGAAAGACAAATCTCCTGGGCCGGATGGCATTCAACCGAAAGTACTATGGGGAATTGGTGGACATACTGGCTGCACCCCTGGCGGAGCTCTTCAACAGGTCACTTGAGACAGGGGAGGAACTTGGGATTGGCAAGAGGCACATGTGGTGCCAATCCATAAAGGGGGGGTCGAGGGAAGTACCAGGTAACTATAGACCCATCAGTTTGACCTTGGTGGTGGGAAAATTAATGGAGTGTATACTAAAGAAACGATTGGGGGTGTACTTGGAGGAGGTGGGAGGTCTGGATAGTCGGCAACATGGGTTTGTGCCAGGTAGATCATGTCAAACCAATCTTGTGGAGTTCTACAAATGGGTAACATCAGAACTGGACAGGGGAAAGCCTGTGGATGGATTATTCTTGGACTTCAGTAAGGCATTTGACTCTGTCCCCCACAATGGTCTGGTGGAGAAACTGATGGGGTTAGGAGTAGGCCCTTTGATGGTCAGATGGATTGAAAACTGGCTAGCTGGATGCACCCAGAGAGTGTGGTCTGTGGGGAGCTCTCGAACCCTAGAAAGGTTGGTAGTGGGGTACCGCAGGGCTCGGTCCTGAGTCCGATCCTGTTTAATGCATACATATCGGACATCAGGGAGGGTATAGGGTGTGAAATGATCTTTTCACTGATGACTCCAAGATGGGAACAGTAGTTGAGGGAGAAGAGGGGAGGTTGGCCCTGCAAGGGGACCTGGACACCCTGGAAAGCTGGGCTCACACATGGAAATTAAATTTCAATATCACCAAGTGCAAGGTGTTGCATCTTGGGTGGGGAAACCCTAAACACAGATACACCCTTGGAGGGGAGGTGCTGGAGGCCTCAATAGGGGAAAAAGACCAGGGGTCATGGTGGATGCATGTATGAATAACTCTGAGCAGTGCAGGAGAGCAGCTAGCAAGGCAAACAGGATGTTGGGATGCGTCGTAAGGGGGGTCACCTCTAGCAGCAAGGAAGTGATTCTGCCACTGTACAATGGACTGGTTAGACCACACCTTAAGTACTCTGTACAGTACTGGAGACCACACTTGAAGAGAGACATACAGCTCCTGGAGAGAGTACAGAGGAGGGCAACTAAGATGATATGAGGGCTAGGGGATTTGATGTATGAGGACAGACTTGAGAAGCTCTGCCTGTTTTCATTGGAGGAGAGGAGAGACAGGGGGACATGATTGAGGTCTTTAAGTACCTCAAGGGAATAAATAGGGTAAACATGGAGGGGATCTTTAGACTAAAGCAGGGAGGTATCACCAGAGGGCATGGTTTGAAGTTGGAAGGTGGAAGGGTGAAGGGGGAAAGGGGAGGAGGTTTTTCACTGAGAGGGTGATAGACCCTTGGAATGCACTGCCTGGCAAGCTGGTTCAGAGATCCACAGTGGAGGGCTTCAAGAGAGGGTGGGACAGACACAGAAAGTGGATGTATCAGATGATGGCCTGTCCCAGGGGGGTGGGGACGGATGATAGGGGTTTCTGGAACACAAGGGAGGGGAGGGCCTTGGCACCCAACTAGGGATCTGAGGTTCGAGCAGACTCAATAGACCGTAAGTCCTAATCTGCTGGCAAATAGTATGTTAGTATGTTAATTAACGAAAATCAAACAGACAAAAATGGAGAGGCCTTTAAAGAAACTCAAACATTAAATTCTAACCAACAAGAGGCTGAATTCCTGTCTCCTGAATCAGATGTTGAACAGCCTATAACGGAGGGAGAAACTCCACTTTTCATTGCAGAAGGGGACAAGAGTATTAAGAATGGAATAGTAAAAAAAAAACAATAAAGACATCCCCACCCAGAAAATAGATGAACTCATGTCTGAGAAAGGCCTACAAAGTAAAACAGAAGAAACTATTCAAACACAACAAAAGAAACACAATAGGACAGAAGAAAATTTACCTGCATGGGTGGAAGCCCTGATGGGGGACTTAAAGATAAAATGCATTGTTTTTTCATATTTTTAATAAAAGCTTGAATTCACTTGAATTCATGTCTCTGTATCATGATTAGTGTTTCCTGAAAATTTCATGCTGTTTGGTTTTGTGGTTTTCTTTAAATCAATGTTTGTTAATGTGCTCTGCAGCAACTGAAAATAGTGAAGTTGTTTCTGTCCCTATCAATGAGCGATGACATAATTTTGGTCTAGCCTGCTGCTTCAGCAATTAAGTCCCTGACTGACTGAGATATCAGCTTGTCTGTATCACTGCTGTGAGTTCTTTCTCATCAAAACTCTACATTGTTTTCTGGCAACAAGATGCAGGGTTGTTTAATGGATATAAAATAAATGTAAATGTTGTTAATTCACAGAAGTAGTTTATCTTTGATTTAGCCTCCATAAATAGGTTCATGTGAGAACATTTTTTATCATGTCAGATTGACAAACAGGTGTCTGCTATACTCTACTATTTGCAAACAGGTGTCTGCCACACTTTGCTATTTCAGGAACATGTACTGTTCTCAGTTACTGCAGAGAACATTAACAAATGCTGATTTAAAGAAAACTGAAAAAAAAAAAAAACAGCATGACATTTTCAAGAAACACTAATCATGACACAAGAACATGAATTCAAGTTTTTATTAAAAACATGAAAAAAAATGATGCGTTTGATTTTTAAATATCATCACAGGAGATTTGGATTTTGTTAATAAAAAGCAGCAGGCAAGGATACAATCAGAAATGCAATAGAAACTATTAATTCATCGATTAACTGATCGGATTGTTTGGTAAAAGACATAAATTGAATAAGTGCCACAAACAGAAGCTAGAATAGTAGAAACAGAAGACAAAATATTATCGAATGAAAGACAATTGGCCATGCAGACAACTGGGATTTAATGCAAAGAAGTGCAAAATCATGCACATAGGGAAGAGAAACCTTGAAGCCACTTATAGGCTGGGAGGGGAGTTGCTAGCAGTCACAAAGGAAGAAAGAGACTTGGGCATCATCATCACTGATGACCTGAAATCCTCCAAGCAGACCTCTAAAGCAGTAGGTAAGGCTAGGGGGGTGTTAGGGTGTATTAGCAGGGGTATCACAAGTCGTAAGAGGGAGGTAATAATCCCTCTGTACAAGACATTGGTTAGGCCCCATCTGGAGTACTGCGTGCAGTATTGGAGGCCACACCTTCACAAGGACATTAACCAAATTGAGGCAGTCCAGAAGGGCAACCAAAATGGCAGGGACTGCATCAGAAGACAGAAGGAGGACAGATTAACTGAGCTCAATATGTATACCCTTGAGCAAAGGAGGGAGAGGTGATATGATCGAGGCATTCAAACACCTTAAGGGCATAAACAAGGTGAAAGAGTCTAACATGTTTAAATATAAGAAAAATAGCAGGAGAAGAGGACACAGCATGAGATTAGAGGAGGCCAATTAAGGGGAATGGAGGAAATTCTTTTCACAGAAAGGGTGGTAGATGCATGGAATGGCTTACCACAAGAAGTGGTGGCTATGAATACAGTGCAGGGCTTCAAACAGGCATGGGATAGGCATAAGGGAGCAATACAAATGACTATGAATAGATAGGTCACTGACAGAGCAAAGGCCGATGGCACATTTATAAGGTAGAAAAAGAAATGGGCAGACTGGATGGGCCTTGCGGTCCTTATCTGCCGTCAACTTCTATGTTTCTATGTTTCTATGCATGAAAATACTATTACAGGAATAACTAATAAAATCACAGACATGAAGCTGAGAGTGAGGAGAAAGACTGATTGTCATTTCAGAATCTTGGGAACAAAAACAAAACTTAAAGGAGATTGTATTTCAGGTTTTTGGGACCTACCTGGAAATTCCTATATCAGATTTGAATATAGAGATTGACAGAGTGTACATAGCTCTCTGAACTAAACCTGAAGATGGTTTACCTCTGCATTCTGTGATTGTAAAGCTATTTAATTCTGAAGACAAATTAAGAATTATGAATTCCGTTTATAAAAACAAACAAACAAAAAAAAAACAGTCACACTGAATGGTGCTAATATTGCAGTCTACCAAGATTTACCATATGAGATAATTAATTAAAGAAATAAATCTGACCATTAAAAAAAATGCTATGGCAAAAAGGTTATAAGTCTTACATGTTGACACCTGCTAGACTTTAAATAACAGTTAATAACAAACAACATTTTTCCCACAGCAGAACAAGCAGAAAAAGAACTGAAACATCTTATTCCTGAACTTTTTACTTAACTCATTTCTGATCTCTTTTTTGTGATTTTTGGGACTTGAAGATTTAGGTTCGGGTGGGGGGGGATAAGACCTAACCACACCAAGCAAATAGACAATGCCAAGTATCTATGAGGTATAGGATACCAAAAATTTTGTTAGATTATATTGGGTTTCTAATGGGGAAAAAAAAAAGGGTAAAGGGTAAATGCTTCACTTCTTTTTTTTTTTTCTTTTATCTCACTCTGGCCAATGAATAGAAAACACTGACGCAAACAGATTTACATGATGGCATCAGTAAATAAACATTTGTATATCAGGATAGTATCATTGAATGCTAATGGATTAAATAATTATAAAAAGGTAAACACGATTCTACAATATACCAAACTCCATCAAATAAAAATGTTATGTTTACAAGAAACACATTTATCAGAGAAAAAAGCAAAAAGATTAAAAACATCATGAGTTGGACAAATTTATCAAGCATCCGGATCTCATAACAGTCGTGGTGTAGCTATCCTGGTATCCAAAGAAATTAAATTCAAGTGCATTCAACAAAGAAAAGATATAGGACATTATATATTAGTAAAAGTAGAACTATTTGGGACAGATGTTATTTTGCTCAATATATGGTCCATTCACTCAATATGAAAACTTTCTGCTTAAAATAGAAAAAGAGATTGTAGCACTCAACTGTATGAACACTATCTTGGTGGTGGATTGAAATGTTATACAGACCCCAACTTTTGATAAAACCTCAAAACCTACTAATAATTACTACCTTATTAGAAAATGTTATAACAAGAATTCAATTTCTTGATATATGGTGATATAGAAATCTGCAAAGAATAGACTATACCGTCAGATCCATAAACTTAAATATGGGTAGTAGAATAGATTTTTTCTTGACTAATAAAAATTTGGTTAATAGTATAATAAATACTAATATCCATAGTATCTCAGTGTCCGACCATGCCATGGTGTCCATACGGGTTGATACCCACATTAGACAGGGCACATACTGTACAGTGGAAATTTGATAATTTATTGAGAGACACAGATTTTATTACACTGATCAAAACTGCAATAGATGAAATTTGGACACTGAATAATACTCCAGACTTAACAATGGTAACTAAATGGGACGCATGGAAGGCTAGTGTAAGAAGCATAATTATTTCATATCAGATAAGACAGAAAAGACAACAAACAAAAAAAACGTTTATTATTAGAAGAGGAAATTAAAGAACTAGAAAAGAAAACTATAGAACCAAACCCTGATTTTCAAATAAAAGAGAAGTTACAAGACTGTAAAAAAAAATAACTGTTATTATGATTATCTTTAGAGAAAGACCTCTGGACCAAGGGGACAAAATGGACAGACTTTTAGCATAAGCCCTTAAAAACAAAGAAAGAAACACAATAACAGCAGTTAACACACTTCAAGGAGAGGACGTATACACAGACACATTTATTGCACGAGAATTTGTAAAATATTTTGCTACAATTTACAATAAAAAATATGTTAACTCATCCCACACTATAAAGGAATATACACATCGTTCCATGAAATCTAAACTTACAATTAACCAAGAAACCTTCTTCATGGCTGAAATAAATCAGGCTATAATGGAACAAAAAAAGGGGGGTCTTCCCCAGGGCCTGATGGTTTTACAAGTGAATTTATTCAACATTTAAAGAACAATTAGCCCCCTGGTTAAAATTAATGATAGAAGAAGTAATAATGTCAGATATGATTTCAAGTAAGCAATAATACCCAACAGGGTGGGCGGTATTGGGCAATACTGGACTGCCCAGGGGTGTAATGAGGCCCGACGCTGCAGGCGGAGGGCCTCATAGCCCCTGAAAGGTCCGGTATTGCCCATACCGCCCACCCTGGAGGGTATTATTGCGCTTAGAAAATGGGCACTGTGAAAAAAAAATGTTTAAGCAAAAAGTTTTGTAATAAAATAGTTCCTCCGCCTTTATTTTTCATGGTCACACACACACACACATCCTGACATCAGTTTGTGGTACCGCCCCCCCCAATGTTTTTAGTTCTCATTCAGACAGGCATGAAATAATGCTGGCGATCATCTGCTGCCCCCCACCCCACTACTAACAGCAGAAGAGACACTCAGGAGTTTTGTTTTACCTTTATTTTTCATGCTGCAGGCTTGACAGTGGCATCGTGAAGGAGGCGCGAGAGATCATAGGGCTTGTAAGAGTTGCGTGGCAGCTGTTACATTTAAGGGATCACATTCTTGAGAATGAGCCTAATGTTGGGGAGCAGCTTGAAGATGTGGTACAAACTACCTCTTTAGTGAGAACGCCGAAACACGCTATTCTCATGCATTGTAGATTTTTTTTGAATGAGCAGGGGTTTAACTATTGAAGGTCGTAACTGCGGAGCAAGGGAAGAGGATTTAGTGTGAGCGTGGTGACTGTGGAGATATACCAAAGGGTCGTGGCGCCATCAGGAGTGTGTGAGTGTATGTCATCCTTCAATTTTTTTAAATGTGTTTCTGTAGGAGCCCAGGAAACAGAAGTTATGTGATTACAGTCACAGGCTATGGTTTTGACAAATGTGCAGGGACCCGGTTATGTGAAGCCAACAGCAGTGACGACAAGCGGGGGATGGGCGGACAGTCAGACCCAGAGCCCAAAATGCCCCTTTATGGAAATATCCCAGTGACTTATTACTCACAGAAGGATGATGGGCTTGCTTGACTATGTAATGCCGGTGAACAAATATCTTCACCAAATCTGTGACTTCAGCGAGAGCAAGAGACAGCACTAGTGTCAGAGTAGCAGTATTTTCTTCTATCTCCATACCGCAGATAGACATCGATCTGCTGTACGGAGAATGAAAAAAATACCGTTGCTGTCACACAGTTGTGCTATGAGGTCTAGCGCCTACAATTACTAAAAGGAGCTCTGTGATAAGCAGGTTACCACCACCCAACAGTAGTGTCACTCAGTTAGGGGAAAGTCAGCTCCCTGACCCTAAGCAACAGAAATAAAATGGTGGCATTTTAAAACTAAACGTTCTGTGGGCACACTACTCTTAGAATGTTATCAGGCAACAGACACTGGGACTCATTATTTCCCTGTCTCTGTTGCCTTTTACCAGACCGGCTGGTTGGTGGCTTTAGCCAATCAGAATGGAGATTTCTCCGTGCCGATTTTCTAAATTCTATTAATGACTGCACCATTATTCTTCTTTTAAAAGAAAATATAACAGGAAGAAAGCAGAAAATTGTAGCCCAATATCCTTATTAAATATGGATTATTAAATTATTACTAAGTTGATTGTAAACTGTATACAGGAACAGGTCACCATACATATTGGTTCAGAACAGAGAGGATTTATTAAAGGATGTAACATCTTTGAAGGATTAGAATAAGTACAAGAGATTATAGCAAATTATAAAATGGCAAGAATGGATTCTCAGTGCTGATTGGCTAATACCACCTCCAAGCTGGGCATTTATTTTTCAATAAATGCCCAGCAAGAAATTAGTGCCAGCCTGAGTGCCACCTTACCACATACCCTTGTGCAGGGGTGCTCACCCTGCTTAGTCATTGGCTGAAACCACCAGCTAACATTTAAAATCCCTGCCATGTTTTTCTTTCGCTTAGCGAGAGCAACTGAACCCCCCCCACACACACACACACTCGCTCCTTCAGTATAAGCTCGCACCTCTTCAAAAAAAAAAAAGACACTCCACTTATTCTGTGGTCGGGAAGAGTGCCAAAATCTTTTTTTTCTCACAGCTGCACTCTCCCGACCGCACTATCGCAGCACTGCGCTTAACCGGAAGTGAAAGAATCCATTGCTCCAAAGCTTGTTACAACGAAACACCATTTTCAAAACCGTATCATTCTATTGCCACAAACACCACAACTGCCTCAAACTACAATTCTCTCACACTTATTCCATCTACCAATCTAAATTAAATGCATCATTTACCTTGGGGCTGTTCGTCAAGGCATAGTTCTCATCCACAGGTCCCACGCTTAACAGACGCAACGTCCAACTGCAGCCCAATTAACAAAAAATAAAACTTTTAAACAAACATGACACGACTTAAAAATGATGCCCACAGACTGCTTCTGCATATTTACTAGTTCTTCAGGTGGATGTGTCTGTGCTGGAAGCGGGGTGATAGCTGTGGGAGGAGCAACAGAACCTGAACAGCCTTAAAGAAACATGGACTATTTTTAAATACTTTTGTTTCTGCTAATACTATTAATTTTTTTATAATAATTTCCTCCCTTCATTAAAACTTACTAAGAAAACCATTTATAAGCGCAATAATACCCTCACAATTGGGCATTATTAAGAAAGACCCGACCTTCCAGGGGCTATAAGGCCCTCCGCCTGCAGCGTCGGGCCTCATCACGCCCCTGGGCAGTCTGGTATTTCCCAATAATTCCCACCCTGTCGGGTATTATTGCTTACATATTCAACCCAAAGGGTACCACCAATAGAAGAAGAGAAAGTTTTGGTAGCACTGGATGCCACAAAGGCTTTTGATTTGTTATCAAGGGAATTCATGTTCTTAACCCTAAACCAGTGTGGATTCCCTCCAATAATAATAATAACATTACTTCAAAAAATATATTTCTCAGCATCTGCTAGATTAAAGATAAATTCATACCTTTCCAACCACATAAACATTTCCAACAGTGTTAGACAGGGATGCCCCTTGTCTTCACTTCCATTTATTTTATGCTTTGAACCTTTGCTAATAAAGATTCATAGTAATGTGAAAATTGTTGGCATCACCACTAGTTATGGGAATGTTTAAATGAATATATATGCAGACGATGTGATGCTGCTTATAAACAACCCCCAAGAGTCTTGGCCAGCAGTATTGTTGGAAATTGAAAAATGTTTCTCTCTGTCAGGTTTTGAACTTAATCAATCCAAGTCTTTAGTGTTACCTATAATGTCCCTGAGTATCGAGACAAGGGTAATCTTATCCCCTATTAAGATAATAGAGAACATGAAATATTTGGGTATAATAAAACAAATTTGAGCAACCCAGAAAAAAGTTAGTAAGGGAACAGTAGCAAAAAATACCTACCATCAATGCTACTGTAAATGTATTTGAGGCAGTCCTCACGTGCCTGATGTTTACCTGCCTTCTCAAATCCACTTTTACAGTCATCAGTGTGAGATTCCAAGGCTGTGAAGCTGTTAACCAACCACTGGGCATATTTATTTTTCAGGGTGATCATTCACAGGTCAGTCAAGATACTGGCACTACTGGTACCATCCTTGATTTGCTTTGAAATTTGGGTGGCATACCAGTCCATGAACTGTTTCTTAAGCTAATCTTAGAACAGTTTATTGATGGATATGTCCAGGGGCTGCAGCAGGTCCATGCACGATGCAGGAATGAAAATGGGGATAATGTAATTTTTTTCAAAATGTTCAATCACATCCTCAGTGGTATGCCCCCATAACAAATCAAGCACCAGCAGTGTTCACTGGCAATCAGGTAGTTGTTTTGCTTTCTTGATGCCATTTATGTATGGCATCAGTACATTGTCTGTGAACCTGATTGTGGTTTCAAATTGGCCCAGTGGTTTTCAATGTGGGTTATGTCCCACCCATCAAGGAAGCTGAAATTAGGGTGACACTGAGTGGTCTTTCCAGCATAGATTACTTGAAGTGGGAGATAGCAGCCAGACAGAGAGCATGCCAGCACCACTGTCACTTGCCTTTTGTCCCCAAGTCCGGAAACCTCCACCTGCTTTTTTCCAGCAGTCTCCATGGTCCACTCCAAGCAGGGGATGAGACTAACCCCTGTCTCATCAAGATTTAGCACCAGGTCACTGGGGATGAGTTCTTGACCACAAGCCTTATTAATGCAGCTCAAGAACTTTACTCACAAATCAGGAACTTAATTGGGATTTTTGTTGCAGCCCTGGTTCCCTTCTACTTGCTAAACCCCATTCAGTTTAAAAACAACCAGGACCACTATCTGGAGAAGGAGAGGGTGCCACTATTCTCTGCAGGTATTTCTGGGTGGCTCACTTTTACAATGCTAGTGGCAACTGCAGAAAGCACTCTGCCATTTACCACTGCTCCCTCAGCTCACAGTGATTTAATGATGGACTTTATCTCATTTTCCACATCTTCCATCAGTCAAGACAGACTTCCACAGGGTTTAATGGGCAGAGTCTTCGGCATGGTTGCTGGATCTGGGTTACACCTCAGTTTTGCCAGATAGTCATGCTTAAACACACACACACAGTGCTTTCATTGATTTTGTTTTTGTATTTAGCCTCATAGAAATGCACTGCTTGCATGACCCCATGACAGGAATACCACCCAATCTCAAAATGAACCTCAGGTGCATAAACACGGTGCTCAACTTTTTACTTTTTTGCTGGTGGTGAAGTGATTGATGAGGCAAGCTTTTGTGTGACTGATTCTGCCATAAGCCTTGAGATACTGGCGGTCACACTGAGCACCTCGGAATCGATGTCAGCAGTCTGAAGGGCATAGAAGTCTCATTTTATAGCTTTCCTTGGAGGGGTTGCTAACCATCAAACCAGAGACATTTTGAATGCAGCACCAGGAATTAGCCAGGTATCAGTGAGATGCTGCTGAGCTGTTGCCATATTTGACAGGATTGACAAACAGCTGATCGGTCGGCATCCAGTCATGGAGCATGACATTAGACTGGCATGGCCAAGTGCTGAGTCAGGAAACTGCAGTACAAATTTGATGCAGTCATTTATAGTGCTACAGTACTGACTGGTAAGACACAAGGGGCCTGATTCTAGAATCACCCCATGCATGTCACAAGTTGCGACATGCGAGGGGTGTAGTTTCTGTAAGGGGCAGGGTTCCCACGGCTAAGTCCTGTGACCTGTGATATTCCCATAGATATGCCAAATGAAGGATGCACCTGAGAGGCATGTCACAAGCCACATCCAGAGTTCTGTAGGGCACAAGTGCCCCCCCCAGCCCCAGTCCTCAAGCCTAAAAAGCCCTGCAGGGCTATCGGACCCCCCTGCCCCCAGTCCCCCAATGTGTAAACACAAAGCCCCTCAGGGCTATTCGACAACCCCCAAGTCCTGAACCCCATAATAGTAACATCCCCAGCCCTGATCCCCAATCCCAAACCCATGTCCTGGTGCTGTTGCAAGCTGTACTAAAATGAAATATCCCCATTATCCCTGGTAGTCTAGTGGCCCCCCAAACCCCCCACATAGCAGTGCCAGATCACCCCGCTCCCCCCATCTCATCCCTACCTGGTGACTGGCACAGCCCACCTCCCACAACCATGGCTAGCTGCTGACTGAGCTCTGTCTGAGCACATACTGTATATAGTATGCACGCAATGAATGAATGACAGTTCATTCATTGAGTGAGTACTATATACAGTACACACTCAGAAGGAGCTCAGTCAGTGGCTGGCCGTGGTGGTGAGAGGTGGGCTGTGCCAGTCGCTATCTGGGTAGGGGGTGCAGGGTGGTCTGAAACTGCAGGATGGGGGCCACTAGACTACCAGGGATTATGGGTTAGGGATTTGTATATTTATTTCTCTTTATACAGGATGTGCCATTTGTGGGTGACTGGCATTGGGGCTTAGAGGGGCCATCAGTAGCTCTGCAGGGCTAATTTACAAGTACTGGGGGTTGGGGGCATGCAGCAGCCCTGTGGGGCTATTTAACAAGTACTGTGGTTTGGGGGCATGCAGCAGCCCTGTGGGGCATTTAGGTATTGGGGGGCATGGATAGCTCTACAGGGCATTCCCATGCTGTTACTGGGTCAGGACTTTTGTGTTTTGAGATCTGCGCAGTGTTGGTGGGGAGGGTGGCATACCATCAGGGGGATGGGTGGGCTGCACATATAGGCAGTCTCCGGGGATGTAAGTACAGTTACGCCAGCTATATACTGGTGTAACTTACGTTGACGGTTTTCCCCTGGGGATTGTTGGAGAATAGCACCCTGGGGGACTTTTTTGCTGCCCTTCCAGAATAGGGTGCAACTGCTGCTGTAAACCCCCTAGCACCATGTTGCAAGGGATTTAAGGCATAACTGGTGGCATAAGTCCACTTTGGCGCAAGCAGCCTGAGGCATGTCGCAGGCCACGTTGCAGATTATTGTATGTCGCAACTGCTGGTGTAATTTGTTACTTGCACCATTTTTTTTGGTGCAAGTCAAGTTATGTCAGACATAATCTTTTAAGAATCTGGCCCAGGAAATGATAAGAATGAATTTAAATGACATTTACTTGAAAATCAATAAATTACTAGAAGGTTAGGAAAACCTAATCTTTTCATTATGGGGAAGAATTTAAACATTAAAAATGTCCATAATGTCACATTTAATGTACTTGTTCCAGGCAGTACAGGGAGAATACCCAGAGAAATAATTCTCACATATTAAATGCTTCTTTGTAAAATTTATGTAGCGAGATGCTTGCCCACGTGTTGATCAGTGTAAGTTAACATTTCCCAGACACCATGGAGGAATTGGATGCCCAGATTCTTACATATACTCTTTGACCACTAAACTGAAAATTGCTTTTTCCTGGTCTGACAAAAGTAAATATGAGATAGATAGCTAGATAGATAGATAAAATCTGTATTTTTATACAATAGATAAAGAAGGTAAATACATCTCTTTTATACAAGAGTTTCTTAATGACTATGACCACAACCTAAAGATTCAGTAAATTATTCTGAACTACAAGGCTTTTTTGAGACCCAACATGGACATAATTGTTAGAAGTGTCACACAAGCGTGTAAAATCTGGACACAAAAAGTGAAAACAAAAAACTATTTACTGCATTATAATATTATATGCAGGAGCAACCAATGCTCACATGTCCTCCCAGTCTTTTTACAGGTATAACTAAAGTAAATAAATATTTCAGGCCACTAGGGGTTGGCTCTCCAGTGTTCCACACTGCTAGGAGGGTGCTAAATGCTGACAGGGGGTTTAGGCCCCCCAATGTCCTGTTAATTAAAGAGGGATTCTGGTAATCCTACCTTGCCCTTCACCTCAAATGTGTCACCATTCCCTTATATGAATCACAAACTCCAATTAAAAAAAAAAGAAATGTGTTTTATTAATAAATGTAAAAAAATGTAAATGAAACCAGGAAGCAGCAGCGGTGTGCGTTGCTGGCGTCAGTGATCCCATAGTGCTGCGTCTGATGTGTGCTCCTGAACCAGCACCCACAATGGCTTATAGTAGTGAGTCTGAACTGAACTCTCACTCAGTAAAAGTGAGAGTATGTAATTAAATGCTGAAATTATCACTGATGCAGCTCTTTTTGAGAATCTATTCTACCTTGACCCTCTGCTAAGTGACAATGGACTGGGCAGCTTGAATAGTAATGAAGGAGACAGCCATCTTCTCCACATGATGAGTGGAAAATTGTGCATCTGTAGCAGCAGGAGGTGCAGAACCCGGGGTGGCTAACCCCTACAGTGAATTACAATGCAGAAACGGTACTGCATTCCTGAGCAATAATAAAAAGTAGGAGATATGCAAGTTGCTCCAAAACAAAGGCTGCCTTATTCATGAATGCAGTTTAAAATATGGCTAACACTCCAACAACAACCAGTTACTTATGAGGTAATGCTTTACCTCCTAGGTGAATGGTCATTGTTGGAGTATTTGCCATATTTTACGCTGCATTTATGAATAAAGCAACCTTTGTTTTAGAGCAACTTGCATCTCTGACTTTTTATTATTGCTCAGAAGTGTAGTACCATTTCTGCATTGTAGTCTTTGCCACACGGACTGGGGGGGGGGGCATAAGTTCCTGACTTCAGAATCGGTAACATGGCATTATGTCAATGATGTGAAAAATGCAGTGCCATACATGACATCCATAAAACAGACAAAATTCATGAACACCAAAACAATAGAAAGACATCCACTTCAGCATCTCAGATGAACTGCTTCCACAGCTCCCATCTCTGTGGAACTCGAGACCAAGATGTTGCTATCAAACCTATGTAAATTAATAACAAAAAGGATAACTGTCAGCTTCCCAGAAACTTGGACCAGATGTCTTGTAAACATGACAGAAGTACTTAACAACGTTGACACACAGTTACTTACCAAAGCTGCCTATCAGTACAATCACAGTTACTGCTAGCCGGTTCGTGTCCCCCCCCCCCCCACTATGTCATGTCCAAGCACGAGACTCCTGGGCTCGTGCTGCACAGATCACAGCAGTTTGGGTTCTATTTCAAAATGAGCAGCAATCACAACTGCATTAGAGGCATACTATTTCAATATTTACAGTTGTAACTGACATAGCACAGTGCTTCAGACATGGCAGATCATATTAACAGCACCATGAAACTACCTCTTTAATGTTACCACTTTAGGACCCCTCCTGAAAAAGTGATGCCTGTTTTTAAAAATATAGCTAGTACAGTACTAGTGATCCAGTGGCTATGGACTCAAGGTCCCTAGTAGCCCAGTGAGCCATGTAGTTAAATAAAGGACTCCCTGGTGTCCAGTGAAGCAAAGGCAATAGAGCTAGCATTTGCTACACATGCAAATAGACCACAACCACTGTAATGCAGCTTAAAATGATCTTTGTTAAAAGAGACCACTGATAAACAAGCTAACATGCTAAGCAACTGCTCTTCCAAACTAGAATTGCACACAAAAATGCATTTATCATGGCATGTAAGGTGCTTAGAAAATAAATTTATTGAGCCATAATCCAGACACGTTGTACTCCTGAGAGTGCATCTCTCGAAGCATCCAAGATGCAATGTGGCTGGATTATGGCTCAGTAAATTTATGTTCTAAATTCTAAGCACATTACATGTCACAGTGAAACCCTGTTTTTCTGTGTATGACTGAAATTTCGGCAGTATTGTGCAGCAGCATACCCATGGCATGGTGGTGAGCACTCCAGTTAGCGCATGGATAGTGTGTTGTTTGCTCTTCTAAACTAACCCTAAAAACAGGTTTTCTGATAAGATCTGGAGTGGACCTCTGTTACCAGTGAGACGGTTTCCACACTATGGCTTTATCAATTAATTCCAGTAAATGGATTTGCACCAGCGATATCGATGCAGCTGTCAAATTTCCCGCAACTAACTGCTAAGAACCTCAAGGTGCAGTCAGCGGCTTGTTTGAAGTATGCATCACTCCTGATCTGGTGCAATCCTTTGAGTGGCTGTAGATCACAGTTACAATGCAGCTTGTGAAATGGATAAAAATTAAAAAATAAAAACAGTAAAAACAGTAGAAAAAAATCATTCTAATTGAGATTCTTGTGATACAGACCTAGGCTATTGGATGGTGAGTGTTATATCCATTTTTGAAACCACTGGCGTCCCTCTTTAATAAAACAATGGGCTGTGGGGGGGGGCATCTGACACCAGGGGTGGGCATCCCAGTATCGGATAATATATATATGTGTGATATATATATATATATATATATATATATATATATATATATAAATGGACAAGGAACTAGTGGACAGCAATTGAAGGGTGTGGGTGCCACCCCAAATTTTGAACTTTAATGACCTTGCAACTGTTCATCATATTTGTACAAAGGTTTGCATGCACAGTTTTGTGGGGGTAGATCTCTTGACATGCCAAGTTTCATTCCAGTCGGATGTTCAGATTCTGAGCTGCACACAGCAGAAAAACACAACAAATTGCTGTTTTTCACTGTTGTTTTGTCATCACGTTGAGCCCAGACAGTTTGGAAGTTTGGTCTGAAATGTTCAGGGTAGAAACGGCATGAGTCGCAGATATGCCTTTCACTTGTTTGGTGCAAATAAATTTAATTATTTCCAAAATTATTACATTTTAAAGTATCTATTATTTTCAAAAGGAAGTACAGTCTCGTGGACAGCTTCCTAGAACAAAACAAATTCTAGCCAGAGCCGATAGGGCCATGAAGAGCTACCAAATAACCAAATTTATTTTCTTGTTGGTGTCATATAGTGCTGTTTAGTCATATAATTTCCAGAGGAAGCCAAATTCATTTGTTTTCCCGTATAACTAATGCAAGTCTATGGGAAGAATTTCCCTGTAGATGGCTCCAAAGCCCTGTAAACAGATTTCCTTACCATTTGGATAAAATACCTAACATTCCCCACAAGCTTAGTTAAAGGAGAACTGCACTGAACCTGTGAGTAGTGTTTGCTGTATAAGTTTTTTTTTATATAGTGGGTCCCCATCTGTTTATACCCCATTTTTGCTGACCTTTTAGTTAACTGATTGGATATTTATGGGTTACACACTGCTGCAAAGTGCCATCTAAGAATTGTATGATGTTGTTTATGTCCCCATGAACCTAAGAATTCTAAATATAGAATTCTAAAAATAGTATCAACAATGTAAATTCTTGATAAGATCTTATTGTTCTAAAATGGTCAATGCCACCAGTGAGTGAATCAGAAACACTCACTGAATTTACCAAAAAAAAAACCAGTTAAGATTAAACAGTAACAAAATGAGAACTGGTATTTTAAAAAATAACATCTACTTCTACAGAAATGCATGTTTGTTGATTCGAGGCAGTTCTCCTTTGAGATATTAACAGTCCATTCTAAATTGTTCACTATTTATGGGACTGGCAGTAGAGCCTAGAGGTTAGAGTAATACGCTATAAATGTGCTTTGTATATCCAGCATCCAGATATGGGTTTGATTTCCACACCCTCTATTTCCATAGTATCTGGCTCTGATTAAGTCACTTAATCTCTCCAGTGTTTCTGTAAATCTTTTATTTTTTTTCCCTTGTAGTTTAGTTTTCCACTGACCTTCTGCTGTGCAGGAGGGAATGCTCAAACAGAGCCTCAGATCATAAATTCTAGATAAGAGATGAGCAGTCTGCGTCACATGGCCCATCCCAAAGCAGGACTGTACACACACACACACACACACACACACACACTCTTACTTAAAAGCACTTTCCACTTGACACTTCCAACTCCAAAAACCGCAAACAAGCTCAAAGCACCTCTTTTGTTCTATGTGTGCCTAGGCAGCTGGACTTAATTAACTCTGTCATGCTAGTTTATGCTTACTTTTTTGTTTGTTTGTTTAAAGAGCAAGATCCTTCAGGCCAAAAAAAAGAGATGGGGCTACAGCCCCCCCCCACCCTGCAGTTTGTATGTTTTCCCAAAGGAACGAAATAGCTCACAGACTGCATACATTCACTGTCTGTAATCTGACACTGTAGACTACAGACATCATATAATGAGTTAACCCCTAGGCTGCTTGAAAGAAATAGAATGCATCTATTAGACTGAGCTGGACAGGTGATAGAAACAGCAGTTGAAAAGGTTTTTTTTTTTTGCTAATATCCTGAGACGTTTTGAGGCATAATACAGTAGCATCCCCCCTCCCTTCAAATGCCTTTAACATAAAGCAGTAAATAGCAAAAATCAGAGGGAGGAGTGCACTGCTTTGCAGCTGTGGAGGAATACATCCAAATGTCTAAGAGAGTAGTTGCAGGAAAAGACGTTTTAGTGCTATAGTCTGATCTATGACAGAAGAGCTGTAGGCTGTGCCCACAGCCCTAAAAAGAATTTGGTCAAAAGAAAAAGGATTATTTTTCATTTGGGGCAAATCCTTTTTTGTGAGAATGTTTGTTGTTGTTTTCTTCCATCTTGTTTTCTTTTTCGTCAATAACAAATGTTTCAAACCCCCCAAAATGATAGTGTGCACACCCACCAAGACATGTATCTTGCTCATTGAGGCTCCGTTAGCTGAATTCTGCACTTGTCTATTTATAAAATGACTCTGGAATGTCTTTTTAAAATATTTTTAAATCCTTTTTCATGACTTGCTACTGTTTTTTCGTGAGTCCTTTTTCATTCAAATAAAAAAGGATTTCACCTCACAAAAAAGGATTTTGGGCTAAGTTTTTGTCCAGCCTTTTCTGTGAGACCCTTTTCATTTGAATGAAGAAGGATTCCTTGCCACAAAAAATAAAATTTGGACTTGGTCTTTTTTCCGATTCTTTTTTCGTAAGAAGGGATCCTTTTTCTTTTGATATTTTTGTTCAAACAAAAAAGGATCCTTTTTAATTATGAAAGGATTTGGGACTTATGTTTTCTGCCCATTCCTTTTTCATGACAAAGGATCATTTTTTATTTGATACTTCCATGTAAACAAAAAATGATTTGTTGACATGGAAAAATATTTCAGACTTTGTTTCTACCCGATTCTTTTTACATTTGAAGGAATTCTTTTTCATTTCTTTGTTTCTACCTGATTCTTTTTACATTTGAAGGAATTCTTTCATTCCATTTTTTTAATTTGAAATGGAAAATGATTCTTTCAAATGAATAAAGCCTTTTCTGTTTGCTTCTCTTAACTTTTACATATTTCCCTGGTGTCTACTGGTACCATGCCCCACCCTTCCATTGCCCTCTCCCTAATTCTTTATATATATATAGTAATTTATATTTATTTGACAAATTATTCCCTGGTGTCCAGTGGCACCCAAAACCCTCCAATTAATTTCATTTATATTTGTTTCATTTTATTTCTATTTATCTCATATAATTTTCCCAGGTGTCCAGTGACACCCCCACCTTTTGATTTCCCTCCTTGTAATAATTTTCTTTTCCCTGGTGTCTAGTTGTATCCCCCAGCCTCCAGTTCCCATCCCCATAAATGTTTTACATATCCCTGGTGTCTAGCGGCACTCCCTACCCTCCGATGCCCAACCCATCAAAGTGTGGTTCATCTGTGGTGTCTAATGGTGCCACCCACCCTTCAATGTTTGTCTCCCTTATTGCTGAAAGTTCCCCAGGTGACTAGTAGCACCCCCACACTCCCATGTCCATCGAGGACTGTAATACAGAAAACGGTCCCTTTATGTCTTTCTTTTTTTTGTGAACCTGTAAAAAAAAGGTCCATCAGTGATCCAACCCCCAACCCCGACTTCCCACTGATCACCTACCATCCCACACCCCCAGACCCACCACACACCCTAACTCACCTAAAAGTGTCCAGTGTGAAGATCCATTCTCCCATTGAAGACACATCTTGCTGCTGGAACCGGCAACTGCTGTATGAGAAATAAGGTACATGCAGTTCAATGTATTTCAATGGGGATTTCAACTTTGGTCTACAACTCTGCCGTTTTTTTATATTTTCACATTAAATTTTCAACATTTGCTTTTTGAGACCCCACCTCATGAGCAATGTCACTGAATTACCTACATCCAGTGCAAAAGGCAAATTTGTGGTCAGTTGGTGAAATCAGCTCCCAGACCACATTTGAAAATTGGTCTTGTTCATGGGGGGGGGGTATAAGAAGGGTATGTTCAAAATTTGAGGTCAAAATATATTACAATGGTGAAGTTATGTGTAGCCATTGAAATTAAGCTGTGCTTGCTTGTAGCGTTTGTAATTTTCAATATTTTCACTGAAAGTTTTCAACATAGCCATTTCTTTACACCAACTTATGACCATGACGGCTGTCATTTTTTAAATCTTTGCTAAAATGTGTTTTTGTGCCTCTGGTGTGGAATAACATTGTGGTGGTGCAAAATTACATTTTGCCAGACATTTGAACACTTTCAGCTCTGGGTTAATGAGGAGGGATAATAAGAAGGCTATGATGACAATTTGGTTGCAGTTTTTCTACAAATGGAAGTGCAGGGCCTGGAGGGCCCTGCTCTTCCATGGCAACATACATATACACATCTATGGAGGTACTCCCACAGACAAATAAGGATACGATTATACTATCTCAAAAAGTAAGGAAATTCATTGCAAAAAAACTCCATTAATGCATTAATCAGAGTTAAAGTGAAAAAAAGTAGGGAAATGTTGGTTTCCAACCCCAACAATCCACCCCCCCTCAGACAGCAAAGCAGGTGTGGGGTGTGTTTTGCAGTTCTGAAGCCTAATGCTCACCCCATTCTCATCCAATGTATACATCTCAGCATATTTACTGATGGAATGGGGTGAGTGTTAGACTAGTGAACCCCAAGGCACACCCCACACCTGCTGCACTGCCTGCAGGGTGGGTGTTGTGTTAGGGTTGGAAACCCTAATTCCACATTCCCCTACTTTTTCACTTTAACCCTATCTAGTGCATTAATGAAGGTTTCTTTGCAATGAATATACTGCCACTATAGTTAGGGTGGCTGGTGAGTTTTATGTTAAACTCAATTTATTGTTTGCTTCTTACAGAAAGACAGTTTTATAGATTTACATGAAACTTTCAGGATTTGTTGTATATGACAGAATCCACAATCCCTGAAAATCTAATGTAAATCAGTTTGGTATTTTTAGAGATATTAAAGTGTTACAAAAAATATATTTTTTCCATTGACTTCAATTATGTTTTTTTCTTGAATTTTTGCTCTCCTCATATCTTATCAATGTTTGTTCAGGTGTAGAGAAAAAAAAATGGGATCTGTTAATGATGAAGAAATCTGCAGTGAAGTTAAAGACAGTGAAATTAAAGGGGAGCAACTATTAGAAGAAGTCAAGGATGAGGAGACTAAATCTGAACACACCTTAAGTGCTGCTAAGGGCCTGACCTGAATGTATTGTCTGTGGCTCCAAAACTTTTCCTGCACAGCCCTTTTTTTGTATTTTGCGTTAACGTAAAATTTCTGTTCCCTCCTGATCACAGCCCAAACATTTGTTTCCCTGCCCACCTCTGTCACCCACAATCATGCACTGTAGTCTGGATAAAAAAATAATTAATATTACTATCCATCCTAAATCCCTATGCCTTCCAAGAATGTGACCACATCTGCCACGTAATAGCACAGCACTGATGTCGACAGTACAGCAGCAGCCTGACCTGCAGTAAGTCATGAAATAAATAAATAAATAAATAAATAAATAAATAAATGTCACCTTGCAGCCGATGGCATTCCATCTCTCAACACTCCCTCACTTGTCTGTGTTGGTGTGGCTATTTCTGAGTAAACAATGAAGTTAGCACCAGCAGCTGCGTCTTTTATGGTCTGTTGGTTTGCTTTGTTGTGACAGGAGTTCAAGATGTGCTGTTCCTGCATGAGGTGAACAGATGCAGCATCACCTACATGTATGAGTATCCCAAATATCAGGTACAGTTCCTATGTACCTGCTGCTGCTGCTGTCCTTGTCTCTGTCCCTCAGCTGACTGTACTGACATGCTTTGTTTTTTTTCTTTGCTTTGCATGATTCCCTCCCAATCCTGCCAGAAGGTGATTGACAGCCAAAGACTTTGCTGGGTGCTGCACTGGCACTTGACTTTATTGATGCACACAACAGGTGCTACTGCCCTTTGGACATCCGGTTTCTGTGTGTATATTTTTTATGTTGCAGCAGTGGTCTTTGCACGATATGCAAAGAGCTGTTGTGCATGCATTATTTAGACATTCCTGTACAGTAGTTAATTTGGAAATGTATGTCTATAAGGGGAAGAAACTCTCATCTCTTGTTTATGAGGGGGATCTGTCATCTCAAGTAGCCTGGAGGTGGAACTGTCACATGGGGGAAACTGAGAAAGGCAAGGTGTCAGGGCAGGCACTCACATACAGTTTTGAAACAGGTGGTGGTGGGGGGTCCAAGTTCTTGTCTATGGTTATAAATGTATTCATTTGTTTTGTAACACCCACCCATCCATCCCTTCAGAGCGGGTCTATGTGAAAACGGCGAACACCTAAAGACGATCGCTGTTATTGCTCAGTCAGAGTGGAAAACACATTTTTGGCACTCTGACAACCCTGGTGCACCAGCACAATGGCACAAGAACATATTTTTACTACTTTCTGTGGAGGGGTTGCACCCCCCACACCCCCCTCATGGGGGGCTTCACCCCATGCACCCCCCTTCTTAAGGATTCTCAACTCCAGGGGGGTGCATGTTGAGGGGTGAAAGTTGTAAAAAAAAAAAAAGGTTCAGACTGGGCACAATAAAAATCGCACCAGTGCCCGGACCGAACCCAGTACCTCAACCACCCCAGCCATTGCCCACTCCCCGACGCCACACCACAGCTCGACCGACGACCGCGGCTCCACCCCCTACAGCCTCTCCACCTCCAGCCCTCGCTCGCCATGCTCGCTCCCATGCCTAGTTCACCCACCCCCTCATCCAGTCGCCCTACCTGCCCGTTGTCATGAGTGGATTGCGCGAGGCAGGTGTCGCCATAATGGACAGTACCTTTCCTCATGTGCCCACTTCATGGGTTACCCTTCAGAGCAGCTATACAACTTGTGAGATTTTATTCAATTGTAGTAAATTCTGAAGAATTGTTTTAATGCTGAAAATAAAATTAAGAATTGTCATTTGTACCAAAGGATAAATCTAGAAATGTTTAAAATAAATAAATAATTAAAAAAGGTAAGGTAGGAGCTCTAAGATGTTATTGGGTGGGGGGGGGTACCCATTTTTAGTGGGACCCTCTTTAATTAGGGGTAATCTGACAGTAGCTATCAATAAATATGGAGTAATCAAAGGGTTCTGACCCCTGAACCCCCAGATGTGCCCCTGTAAGAATATATACTCACATCTTCACTATGCTTAATGTTCTTTATAAATGCAGTAATGCATTGTAGATTGAGGAAGTGCTTATGACCAGTTTTAGCACTTCACAGAAGGTGTAAAAAGACCTGTTGTACTGTCACACCTATTGTTATTCTTTCCTGTTGAAGCATATAAGCACCATACTTCAGCTTCAAATGTGAGCTCTGATGAAGCTGAGTAGTTGGCAATATGTAAACAGATCACACGCATGGGGGCAACCATTCATGCATTCAGGTTCCTCCTGGATGGTCATCCAGCACAGACTAGCAGACAAACTCATGGATGTTCACTATGGCCAAATTCTGTTAGTAACTATGCCATGTTGTAAAGTGAGTTGTTATTATTATTGGGCATTTGTTATTTAAGCAATAAGGCATGACAGGGTGTGTGTTATTGTGTAATAACTTCACTCCTGGGTGGGTCAAAGCACGAGGTGAAGCCGAGTGCTTCCACCACCCCAGGAGTGACGTTATTACACACAATAACACACACCCTGGAGTACCTTATTGCTATTATACAATGGCTCCTTATATTCACAATAAAAAATAAATACTTTTTTTTTATCGATTTATTGTTGTGAAAGACGATTTAAAAAAAAAAAAGAAGTTCCTTTCTGGGCTTCTCCAGCAGGTGGCAGTGTTATCTGTGCTGTCTATTGCACAGTATTTCTGTTTGACCATCCCCACCTCGTGCCATGTCCCATTGTTGTTGTCAAGGTAGTGTCTGTCGTGCCCATCCTCCCTTCCTGTAAGTTGTGTGCTATGTATTTTTTATTAAAGTAACTATCTGCCCACAGTTTTTCATTCAGCGAAGCTGCTGGGAGGAGGAGCACCCAGGGAGATGTGACAGTCTTGAACTGTCATCTCGATAAGGTTGGAACTGCTGCACTAATGTGAGAGCTGCTAGTCCTGTTTAAATAAGTATTTCCTCTGTAGGTTCTCCCAGTACAGTTTTTAACAACTGAGATTTTTACCAGGAGAAGATTACAGGACTGTGCTGAACACACTTGGCATGGCAGCACTGGTGAGACGTGCAGCACATCGGGAAGTAGGAGTCTGTGAGTTCAGGATGTGCAGGCACGCAGCTTACAGTGAGTAGAAGCCACTCATTGTGGTGTTCAGTTTAAACGTAAAAGAGAAACATTGCTGGTGTTTTCTCATAGGACGGAGGATGAATTGGGGCATCAGATATGGGGAGCGACATGGTGTAAGTGATTCATGAGGAAAGGAATTTGAAATGTCCGTTTGTGAATTGTAATTTTTATGATGAGTGGGGAAATGTAAAGACATGTCAGCCACCTGATAGTTGAGCAGGGAGGGATATGTGTTACAGTACTGCGGTGGTCTTTCTGCCTGCCCTAGTTACAGTGATGTTATTGTTCAATAACATTGCTGTCTCTGGAGGTCAGCAGCCAATCAGGTGTCTAGAATTTTTCTTGCCATTGTATAAATTTCTTTTAATTCTTTTTTTTTTGAGTGAGGTCAGGATCATTGTATGAAGGCGCTCTGTTGAGCTACCAGGTGAACAGTCAATATTTGATTCATAAATGCTAATAGTGTTCTTGCCATGCTGAATCTTTTATAAATTATTGGATGTGGATATAAAGTATATGACTCAATATGCCTCATGTATGGAGTTTGGTGGTGGTGGTGGTGGTGGGTGTGGTGGGTGTGGGGTCTTCAGTCTGTATTGATTGAATTTTGTTTTTTAAAGTTATGTACTACCAACATCATTAATAGAGTATCATTGCAAAATTAATGCTATGCAGTGACAAGTCCGACACTGATGGAGGAAAAAAAGTGAAAAAAAAAAATTGACTGCATATGTTAATTAACAGTCTGTTGAAAGTCCTTGCTATACCACCATCCTTCCCCATAGCCTGTTTCCAATATAATCTTGCCCTTACATTCACTCATCAGAAACTACGAAAAGAAAGAAATATCTGAGACAGATAAAAAATAGATGATGGAAATTCAGGGCGGTTGCCAGGATTTTTACAAGGGGGGGTTCTTTTTATGCAGTCTGCAACCTTTTATTTATTTTTTTATATACATTTGTTGTTTTTCTGTTTTGTTCCCAACCTTCAAGGCCACAGCGCACACATGCAAGCATGCGATGGAGACGCATTTAACACCATAAGGATCCGGGTGGTGGCCCTTCCATCCCTCTGACTTTTGTCACCTCAGTACTGCCTACTCTCCCACCAGAGCTCCACCTGGTGGGAGCGAGATTATGAGTGGGCAGGCATCCACCCCTTTGGAGGGGAGAGCTATGGCTCAATCCCGATCCAGCCATCTCCCCCGAGCCAGCACCCCGGCAACCCGAGGTCGTTCCCAAACCCAGATCGCCAGTGTAGCATGAGGTAATGTGCCAGCATCTCAGCTCTCTGCACTACCAGGCCTGCTCGCAGTCTGCAACCTTTAAAAAAAAGCTGTGGGTCTCAGGGCCGCCAGGACCACAGAAGCCATGGGGTCCTAGATGCTCTGTGGTGCATTTTATGGCTTATTTTGAAGCTAAAGAAGTCATATCTGAGATCTCCTACACCTCTTGCTCTAAGCAAAATTATTATCTGGCTGGCTGCAGGGTGAATACATATATGTATTCAGTACCGAAGGACAGCAAGATGCTGCTACTGTAATATACCTAAGGCATTGTCTCACATATGTTATCAGCTTTAATATATATAGCTGTATCTACTGGTATGTAGGTAAGGGGTCTGAGGTTGCCAGGCCCCCAGAAGATCTGGGGTACTAGATGCTCTGTGGCTCATTGTGTGGCTTATTTTAACCCAAAACAACTCATCTGTGAGCTCCCCTCCATCTCCTGCTCCAAGAACAATTATTACTATCTGGGTTGCACAGATTGTGTCTGTTTATACATGTATGCACTGAACCTCAATGTGGAGTCTGTAGCTGGTTTTGGCTGGGTATTTTACACTACTAACTTACTGCAGTGCTGGCTTGCTTCTAGGGCAGGGGTCTGGGGCTGATAGGCTTCCAGAAACCATGGGCTACGGTATGCTCTGTTGTGGCTTATTTTAAGTCTATATAACTTATATCTGAGCTCCCTCAACCCCTTACTTTAACCCCTACCTTCCCCAACTCAACATACCATTGACGCAATTGAGTCAGTGCAACATGACCTACAGCAAGGCTAGCAGGATGCTGGGATGTATCAATGGGGTATTGATAGCAGAAGAAAGGAGGTAATACTTCCCCTCTACAGATCCCTGGTGAGGCCTCACCTAGAGTACTGTGCCCAGTTCTGGAGTCCTCACCTTAGAAAGGATAAGGATAGGCTGGAGACAGTGCAGCACAGAATAACTAAACTGATTCAGGGACAGCAAGGCAGATCCTATGAGGAGTGCCTCAACGCACTAAATATGTACTCACTGGAAGCCAGAAGGGAGAGGGGAGATAAAATATAGACCTTCAAGTTCCTTAAAGGAATTAAAGTGAACCGCGGGATATTATTTATAAAGCTTGTGTACCAATTTGCAGTCACATGGATGCGAATGGAAATTAACAGGCGGTAGGTTCAGGAGAGATGTGAGGAAGTACTACTTTACAGAAGAGTAGTGGAACTTTGGAACATTCTGTCAGCTGAATTGGTGGGTGCAAAAACAGTCAGAGGATTCAAGCAGGGCTGGGACATAATGAAGGGAATAGTGGTTACTGGTGGCCACAGGACCAAGGAGAAGAATAGAGAGAGGATGGGGAGGGTTAGTAACCTGGAGAAATGGTAGGTTCCGGGAATTATAGGGAACTTGGCAGATTGGATGTACCTCTGTCTTTTCTGCCATCATTGTCTATGTTTTTATACCAGGCACCCTGCTTAGAAAAAAATCTGTAACATAATTTGTAGTTCAATATTGGGTACTACAATTGTTGTCCCCACTCCATTCTCCAATGTGGTAGGCATGACAAAGGGAGTGAGGGGAAAGGTAATTCGACAGTGGTGGGGTTCCCAGTGCAAAGTTACCATCTCCTAAATGCCTACCCCCCCCCAGCCCCACCATGCTTCCAAAAGTATAGTGGGTATTTTCATACCACTGAACTGTAGCAACAAATGTCATTCTACTGACACATGGTCATCTGGTGAAAACACTTCTCACAACTTATTTGTTTTAACAGCGTCTGATACAGATGACACAAATAAAAGTGGACCTGAATGTCAGTAAAAATGGGACCACAGTGACGACCTCTCTGAACAGCACAATTAGTGAAGTGGCAGTGTAGATCCCAGCCAGACCCTTCCAAACACTTGCATTGCCTTTCCACTGTGGAACCTCTTTTGCTTAACTTATGAAAAGTTAAAACAGGCATATGAAACATGACAACTTTGCATTTTGTATAGAGGAGGATTTAAGTCATTTATTTCTAAATCTTCAGCCCACCCACCAGAACAGCTCCCTTGCCCAACTGTACAGCCTATCCCTTACTATACAGTTATTAAGGAACACATCTTCGGCAATACTGGCCAGCAAAATTTACCTGCCGGTGACTGATAATATTATAAGCTGAGGTCCTCTGCTTCTTTTTTGCTCTTCTGGAGATGTCGTCTGTGAGCCTGCTACCATGTTCCATCTTCCTTGAGTGCTAGCTGACTGTGTGAATTGTGGGCAGTGACCGTGCTATATTCCAGTCACATTCACGATGCTGACCTGAGCTGCAATTGACCAGCCAGTCATAGGGGTACGGTGCAGAGAAAGACTCACAAAGCAGCTACAGTCATCTTACTGGTGCTGAGGGAGCTGATTGGTAGCAGATGGGGGGGCATGCATGCAGAGAAAAAGTGCTGGGGTTCATCATGTGTACATAAGCACTCTGTGACAGTCACAAAATAAACAGAAATAATGAAAAAATGTTACAAATGATGAAGAAAAGGGGGGAGTTTCAAAAGGGGGGTTCTTTCGAACCATACAAACCCCCCCTGGCAACGGCTGTGTGGAAATGGAGATGATACAGGGTTCACAATATTTTGACTGAAGCTGGCTCAATACAAAAGGATGTTAGTCAAGTGATTGTGCAATAAATGTGCTCCCACAATTTGGATTACATATGTATAAGCTGATGTGAATTGTTCCAAATAATGTATTTATTTTTATTTCACCAGTCTAGCACTAGGTAGGTTTTTTCCAGTGGCAACATAAAACTAAATGATCTTTTAATCTGAAGCTGAAATAAAAATATCATGCACTGTGTAGCAATAGAAAAAATTAATTAAATATTAGAGGAGCGTAATAGATTTTCTAGACACTAACACAGAGTTATGGATGTGTTTATGAACAGTCAAAGAAAACGCTATCATAATTAAATAATTTTTATGTTAAGATAAGTTTCTTCAGATATCTTAAGATATCTTATCCAATTGTAATATATCTTAAGATATCGTATGAGGTTTATGGCATATGCAAGCGATAATACCCAATAGGGTGGGTGATAGTGGGAAATACTGGACTGTCCCAGGGTGTAATGAGGCCTGATGCCACAGGCGGTGGGCCTTATAACCCCTGGAAGGTCCGGTATTGCCCATACCACCCATTCTGGAGGTATTATTGAGCTTAGAAAATGGGCTACCTGTGGCAGTTTTGTGTGGGTTTCTACAAAATTAAATAAACAAAATTCATAGTAATACTGAATTCTAACTCTTTTGCTTGTAAAGTAGTCCCTTCCTTTCTATGCTATTCCATCTCTTGTTGCCACTCCCCGCACAGCGCCATTCTGTTGTTCCCCCCCCACTACCTCCATAAATAGACATTGAATTTTTAAGTTTTCCTCCCCAGCAGTGTGCAAAAAAACAAACAAACCAAAACAAACCCACAACAGTTTTCTGTCCTACTTGAAGGAGTATTTTTTCCCCACACTTGGAGCATACAGCTGTTAGGTGTGTGATTTTACTTGACCTGGCACATAAACCAGGAAATGCTAGTGATACATACAATTTGGCAGGGCATAAAAACTGAACGTTAGTGTTTGCCTGCCACATCAACAGAAAAGAATTGCTATAGTCATTAATATAGACTTCTGATTCTCTGCGAGGTAGTTCATACACTTGCTTTGTTGATTTTGCCTTCAAGTGGTGTCGCATGGCAGAAAAAACATCATTCAGACAAGCATCCAGGCAAGCTCATCTTGGAAAACCAAAATGGCACAGAGTGTACCACTGTCCCTTGTTCTTCACTTTCCTATGGCAGTACTTGCCACACAGGTGTTGGAATTTCTGAACTTGTTCCCAAAGTGTTGCACTGTCATACTTGTCTGGAATCTGACGTGACATATTTCAATATGACATTTAGGATCTCACTTGTCTCATTGTCACCAATACGTGGGGCATCTTTTATCCACAGCAACATTTTTTAATATTTTAATAACCTGGAGGACTCAAAATAATAGGAGCTAGTTAGCAGAAGATAACCACTCGGAAGAGACAAGGAGTGTGATCCTTACCTGGCCAGCCCTCAGCAGAAGCACAGTCCAGCTGCTGGTGGTAGAAGTGTCTCAACAGCTGCAGCAGCACCACCACATGGCAGTGTGTTTAGCAATCCAGGTGTAGCCATCGTCTGGCATGCCAAACTCATTCCCCTTCCCTTTCCGACCACTGCGACCGCCTCCTCCTTCTTCCTCCGTCCCTGCTTCCTTCTTCAGAGCCAGCAGGGATAGTCACGCAGCAAGCATGCTATCACATGCCATCATGCCAATCAAACTGGCCACCTACTTACTAGAAAGGGAAATGTCTGGAGATTATTGAGTACCAGGTTTGAACACAGCACTGCAATCTCACAATCGGGGAAATGAACAATAGTGGTAATTTGTATCAAGTTAGCAGAAGGGAGTTTGTGTAAAAAAAAAATCTGTATATGTTTTACTGGGGCAGTTTCTGTCAGGTGCCCAGTGTCTTGAATGAAGTAGTTGTGTTATATGTATACAGAGAAGCGCAAGTCTTTTAAAAAAATATGCTGCTGACTGCGGTTATGGGAAGATAGTTGCACTGACAGCTTGCTCTCCATTTTCAAATGTGTGGCTTTGGTGTAATTTTTCTTGTTTTCATGTGGAGGCTGGTGTGTGATTTCTTGTGGCACCTGCCAATTAATTAGAGAGTGTTGGCTGGGCAGTATCTCTCGCTAAGCAAGAAAAAAAATGGTGGCATTTTCAAAATGAATGGGGTGTTTTCAGCCAATGGGCACGCAGGAAGGGGACAAGGATTCTTGAATGGGTAAAGGAGCACTTGGGCTGTTTTTTTTATTTCCTGGGCATCTATAGTAAGTTAATGTACCCCCCCACCCCATCAAGGGCACTAGCCAATCAGATGCCAGGAAATAAAAAGCCCATTTTCTAAGTAGGCTTAATATATTCAGGAAGACCCATAATTTAGGAGCAAAGTGAGTGGATTATCATTCACCTAATTTAGATTTGCATTCTGTGGATATACATTTACTTGATAAATTACAGTGTAAGGTGCTCAATAGGTTGCACACTGGTCTCTGATGCCCAGAGATCATAAGGAAGTTGATTCTACCACCACACTTGGGCTAATACCCAATAAGGATGCCCTAACATTCATTCCATTCCATTAGAAAATAAGCTGAGTGGGCACAGCATAGGAGAATGGGTGAGTGTTAGGGCTGTCAACTCCAATGCCACCCCCAATCCCTCTTCTTCTGTGCAGGGTGTGGGTGGGATGTTAGGGTTGGAAACTCTAACATCAAATTTCCCAGCTTTTGATGCCTTAATAACAACCCTAACTAATGCATTAAAGTAGTTAACTTAGTTGTTTGCAATGAATTTCCTTCCTTTCTGAGATAGTGTAATCATAGCATTATCATCTAAGCTTATTTACTGATATAATGGGGTGAGCATTAAGGTTTACAACCCCAAGGCCCACACCACACCTGATTTGTAAAGATGCAGGAGAGGTGAAACTGTAATGTTTTTTCTGTTGCTGCCTGCAGGGTGGGGGTGGGGAGTTAGGGCTGGAAACCCTAGCACCCCATTCCCTGACTTTTTTTGCATTAAGGCATCCTAACTGTTGCATTAACATAGTTTTTTTTTCAAAGAATATATATATATATATTAGACTGGCACAATAGCACCAGTATGGTTATGGTTGAGTACAGTGCTCACTGTTAAACCCCTAACTTTGCACCTTTATAACTTTGGTAGTGTTCAATGAAATTGCCCCAGATTTGGTATGTGTTGTCCCCAAGGCAGGTCCTCAAGATGTGAGAAGCTTCATGATGGTCACTTACCTGGTTTCTGAGATCTGTATGTGTTGTTTTTTATAGAAATGTCTAAATCTGTTATGCTTTTATTACATGTTTTGTTCTTACCTATAGCCTAGACAGTACAGAATTTCTTCTTCTCAAAATTTTCAGGGTTGAAGGGGCCTGTGCCAAGGTAATGCTTCTTAAGTTTTGGGAAAAAATATTTAATCGGTTCCAGAGTTATAACAATTTTAAGTTTGTTTTTTCCTGAGCAAGATCAGTAGGGTGTTAGGATAACTCTATGATAGGAAAATATACATTTACCTTTTGCTAGCATTTACCATTTGCAAAACCAACAGTTTACTTTTCATAAAAAAACACGTTCATGTCATGATGGCTGTCATCTTGTTTCTTTACTTGGTAAAAATAGAATTGAAAATACATAAAAATGAATAATAAAAAAACATACACACACATGAATCTTTCTAAACAGGACCTGTTAGGGCTAGAAACCCTAGCACCCCATTCCCTGACTTTTTTTTGCATTGAGGCACTCTAATTGCACTAACATAGTTTTTTGCATATATATATATATATATATATATATATATATATATATATATAATTGCTGCACAGTAGTGCAGCTATAGTTAGCATTAGCATGAGCTTTTAATGTTAAAGGCCAGTTTTTGTAGGGTAATAACTTTGTTCAGGTTCAACAGATCTGCTTGACATTTTGCATGCTTCATTGGAACAGGAAGGTCAATTGAGACGCCAAATGTAGTTTGAATCCCTTGTGTGGTTTCTGAGATACAGTGTTGAAAAAATAAGAAATTTCTTAGTTTTTTTGCTGTTTGTTTGTCAACCTGTCTCTCAAAAACAGCTGTAGCCAGAGCGTTGAAATTTGCAGGGTAGAAAACTGTGGCCTCACAGATGTGCTTTTTGAAGGTTTGGTGAAAAGACATTAATCTGTTCCAAAGCTATGAAATGTTCTTTTTCCCATTATTGTCTATGGGAAAAATACCATATATACTCACGTATAAGCCAACTCAGGTAAGAGATGACCCCCCCCCAATGTAAGCAGGTAATTTTTGTAAACATGACTGACCCACATATAAGCTGAGACAAACTTATTTATTACAAAAAGTTTTGACAGACACATCGATTGAAAACCACATGATTATAATAAAAAAAATGGCATTGCTAGTACTTGCAGTCCTGTTTTTAATTTCACGCCATCCTCCTTGATGACAGAAAAGCTTACCTCAACCCATTCCCAAACCAGTGTGATATTGGGTCCATCGGGGGGGAGGAAGTGAAGCATGCCATGACTGGAGACACAACTGGAGACAGCAGTGCAGAGGGAGAGAAATGCTGGTCTGGAAGGACAGTTTAAAATACCTTTTACACAGGTACTGTGTTTGTTCAGGGGTTCAAGGTTCTGGTCTACAGGAATCATGAAGACTTATTAAGTGGGGGTCAGAGCACCAAATGAACATAATTCAAGGAAGTGGCAGGTGGGGGGTGAGCAAAGGCTTCAGCATGTGGCAGGAGTTTGTTTAAAAAGGGAAAAAAATGTTTGTTTACATGTTACATGTATGGCACTGTATTCGTTGGGTAGCTAGATAAATGTGCAGGAGCTGTACTAGTATTTGTGAAGTGGTGCTGATGGGGAGGGTGTACCAGTACTTAGCTGAAGTTCCGTTATGGCAAGATTGATTACAGGATTTTACCAACTGACCTGCATATAAGCTGAGGTACCTGATATAGCAATGGAAAAGTGGTCAAAAAAATTTGGCTTATACACGAGTATATATTGCAGATGTCCCTGGAGGCATAGGATTCTAGTTCAATGCAGAATCCTGCAATAAACTGCCATGTTAGATTCAGAATGATGATGATGGTTATTTTGCTCTTATATTGTCTCTTAATTGTAATATTGTCTCTGGAATTGTCTTGCCAGCTGTTATTGTACACTGTATGATATATGTATTTTCCCATACCCCCCTACCCCAGGATGCATTTGGAATTGAGCAGTAGCTTGTTCAGCATGCCTTCCTGGTAAAACTCTTAAATAAACAAACAAATAAATAATCTTGCATTGAAGTGGCATTTTACAATGCCGAGTCCTGCATTGAACTGCCATGTTGCGATGCAGAATCCTGCATTAAACTGTCATTTTTCCAGGCGTACCCCTTTATAATTACTGTTTCCTGATATTGGGGTCTTAATTCCCATGTTGCCATTTCTTTAACCCTCCACTAATGTGGTGCAGTGGGAGACCACCCCAGTACACCAAAAGCATGAATTTTCTGATAACTTTCTGTTGTTTCCAACACTGGGATGCCCACCCCCGGTGAAAGGTGCCCCCCACCACCCCCACAGCCCATTCTTATTATCCTTTGCTGACATCAGGGTGCCCAGTCCCCATGTCAGGATTTATTTCCCCCTCTATTACTGTGGCATACTGGCGAGACAACCCCCAGTGTGCCAAAATCTAAACTTTCTTTTCAGTGTTGTTTCTGACACTGGGAAGCCTACACCAGGTGTCAAATGCCCCCATGCCCGTTGAAATATTAATAGCATTTGCCAACATAAAGGTGCCCAATCCTTATGTTGACATTATGAATCTCCCAGCGCTATGGGACACTAGGGAGCCCACTTCCAGTGTCCCAAAATAAAGTTATCCATGCCATAAAAAAAAGAAACTGTCCCCATCTTTTTTTTAATCCTAGAAAAAAAGAAAATGGTCTCTCATCATCTCCCTTGTCCCTCTCCCCCATCCTGACCCTCCCACTGAGTACCCACCTCCTCACACACCCTCTCATCCTATACTTACCTCTGGAGGTCAGCGACTGTCATCTTCTCTGGACTGGGACACATCCACACTCTTCAAAACCCAACCACAAACTGAGGAATCAAGGTAGGCTTGTATTATGGCTCTTAATAGAGTTTTCAACTTATGTTGATATCTCAGCCATTTTAAGGAATTTTTACCCCAAATTTTAAACACTGGGTTCTTGGGACCCCATCTCATGAACACAGTCACTGATATTTCATTATTCGGTCCTGAATGATGATTTCACAGTCACTATGTGGAATCTCCTTTCTTGACCAATTAATGAAATGACAGTGGCAGTGTTTATGAGGGGCGGTCCCAAAAAGCCCATGTTGAAAATGTGGTGCAAAAATTCCCAAAAATGACTGTGTTACGAGTGTGTGTTGTGCAGTTTCTACACATATTCGTACCTTCGCCAATTTTTTATATTTTCACTCTAGATGTTCAACATTGAGATTTTTTCACAACTCTTTATGAACAGTGCAACTATCATGTTTCACATCCTGCCCAAAATGTGTTTTTACAGCTGTGGTGCAGAAGAACTGAGCAAACTCTTCACACCTGGTGAATGCAAATGCCTTAACTGGTCGAAGACAGGCTGGATGTAATACCCTGTCCACAATCCAGACAAGCTAAGCCCTTTTTGCTCTTCCCTGCTGCAATCTCCTTAGATAGGAATGCTGCCTTCTTACAGGAGATTGCCCACTGATATTCACCACTGTGCGTTCTTAGAGCCAATCTGTCCTCGTTGGTTCTGGACTTCCACCAACAACATTCCAATCTCTGACCCATGGCCTTCATCTCTCTAAGCTACCTGTCAAACCACAGGGATCCTAAGCAAGAAGTCCTGGGTTGTATATGAACTAGTGTGACAGTATCAAGGGCAGAGGCAATAGTACCTGTGGCTACAGAAGAGCTGGACCCACAGGATCCTGCACTCCTGCAGACAAAAGAACTCTTGTAATTTGGGTATCATGGATTTGTATCTGCAGGAGCCTGTGCTTCTGCAGACATAGTGTTTTGATTTGAGCATTGTGGATTTCTATCTGCAGCCAAAAATGAGCGTGTATGTTTTGCAGTGTGCATGCCACAGGTATAAAACCAGGAAGGTAGCATATCAGTGCTAAGCATTTCTATGTTCTGGAAACACTTGTATGTTGCTTGTCTTACCTAATGATGACTGTCTGTGGTTGCTTGTGTGGTCTTCTTCGTTTGCTGCCTCGGGGTTTGACAGTTAGGGTTGGAAACCCTAACACTACATTTCCCTACTTTTATGGCATTAACTTGAACACTAACTAGTGCATTAATGCAGTTTTTTGCAATGAGTATATATACAAAATAAATTATGGCAAAGTGTGATATACAAAGAAATCATACCATCGAGGGGCTGAACAAGCCATAAAGCCATGAATCCAATGGGCAAGTGGCCTTTATGTGCTTGTTTGATCCCAAGTTTATATTATTTCACGAGTATAGCGGACTTTGCCATCATTTATTTTATACACAAGGGACATAGTGAAGGACACTTTGGAGAAAGGAGAACAAAGAGCCGCACTGGACCAATAGGAAGGCACAGTCAAAAAGGCCCCAAACTCTGGAGCATTTTATATCTTTAAAACCCATGGCAGCTTGGATTCCCTCAGACCGTAGCTTTCTGCAGAACCCGCCAGAGGGAAGAGTTGATTGTTTTTTGTTTGTCTGCTCCCCATAGCTATTTAGGAGTCTTTCAGGGATGCTGAACATTTAGTTAAATTTAATCCAGCTGCAAAGAAGCAAGTGGGTAGAGGGGAACAAACAGACACACAGTACACAGCGAAGGACACTGCAAGAACACTGCAGAATTGCCCTCCCTCTCACTCCCTGCCATGCCACCCATGTCTAGTCAAACTTTTATAGGATCTCAAGCTGATTTGACACTGGGATTTCCTGATTTGGAGCAGGAAGGGTGGGATCTTCCAGGGTGCACAGCAAAGCACTGCACAGAAGAGGTGCAATAGCCCTCCCTCCTACCTCCTCTCCCCCACCCATCCTCCAGAGTCTAGTCCAATTCCTATAGATTTTACAACTGATTTTCAGGCTCACAGCAAGAAAAAGGAAAGAAGATAGGAGAGGAGACCAGAGTACCAGAGGAGTTCCTTCAGATAAGTAAAACTCTGTATAACATAAGTACTAGAGGGTTGTTTTTTTCATGGGGCTGTGAGAGTAACAGTGCATCTGTGGTTTATTGTCCTGAAGGTGTGTGTAGGGTTGCATCTTGGGGTTATTATCTTGAGAGGGTGTGTTTAATATTATATCTGTGGATTGCTAACCTGAGGTTTTGTGTTGAAAACTGCATCGGGGGTTATTTAATATTGCATCTGGGGGTTGTTAATCTGAGGTTGTGTTTAATATTGCATCAGGGGGTTATTTAATATTGCATCTGGGGGTTGCTAACCTCAGGTTGTGTGTTTAATATTGCATTGGGGACAGGGATTATTTTCCTGAGGGTGTGTGCTATTATTGCACCTGGGGATTGTATCCTGAGGTTGTGAGGTAAATATTTCATCTGGGTGTATTATCCTGAAGTTGTGAGAGAGAGGAAGAAAAAAAATGTTTGTAGGTGGTAGTGGGTTAAGGTCTAGAAATAGATGATTTGAGTGGTGCAGTGCAGTGGCTGTGGGGTGGCAGTCTTCAGGGAGACTGTGGTGCTTCCCCATCTGCATGCACCTCTGTGGGATGAGGGAGGAGGTTGCCAGACTCAAGTTCGAGGTCACTTGGGTTAGGAGGACCTTCTCCCCCACCCAGGAACACCCTACTACACCTCCACTGCCTCAAATGGTGCTGAAAAGGAAGAGCAGCTGAACAACAGTGGACTCAGGGAGGGTTAGGGTGGTGGAAAGTAGGCACATCCCACATCCCATACCACTACATTACTCCTACCCTGCACTGACTGGGTGGGATTGTCCCACAGACACCTGAAGTAGTGACCTGGACAGATGTGGACGTTCTCAATGATGGAGACCACAAGGGGGGTAGTAGAGGACCCCAGAGGAGGAGGAAGTGAATCCTGGTGGGGGACTCGGTAGTAAGGGGAATACAGTTGAGGACAAGCAGGGATGAGGAGAGGGAAGTAGGTGCCTACCAAGTGCCATGGGTCAAAGGGATGGAAAGTGGATTCTAGGGATCACTGGGGAAGCAAGGAGGCAGGGAGAGCTGGATGTCATTGTCCATTTGCAGACAAATGTCATGGCTAGAGAGGAGCCAGAAACAGTTCAGGAGGAGTTCCGGAAATTGGAGAGGGGTCTTGTGCAATTAGCACAATCTGTTATTTTCTCAAAGGTGCTTACTGTCCTTGACAAGGGGGATGACAGGAATCTATGTTTGAGGAAATGGTGCAGAGTGGAGGGATTTGGATTTATTGGTGATTGGGGCTCCACCACCTGGAGGGATGAAGGCCTGTACAGGGGTGACAGCTTGCATCTGTCCAGGAGGGGAACTGATACTCAGTGAACAGTTTAAATGCTACATTGGGAAGCATTTAAACTAGCCAAGTGGGGAGGTGGAATAAAGTAGGAATACAAAGACTGTCCCCCCCCACACACACAAGCTTACAGGATCAGGAGGGAGAATCCTGAGGATGAGAAATTCCAAAAGGAACAACTACAAATAGGGATCTGGGAGGAGGTGGGAAGGAGATAAAGGAAAGAAAACAGTGGAGGAAATAGGGGAGGGCAAAAGGGCAGGATGAGGAGATGTGGCAATGCAGTCTGGAGAGCCATGTGTGCAAATGCTCAAAGTATGGGCAATAAAAATTGCAGCCCAAGAGGCCACCATGACAGTAGCAGACCTTGACATAGTCACAATGACAGAAACCTGGTGCAATGAAAACCAGGACAGGGATGTAGCCATACCAGGGTATACTCTATTCAGGAGAGACAGGGTAGGAAAAAAGGGAGAAGGAATGGCTCTTTATGTGAGGTAAAACATAAAAGCCACAGAAATACAAGGAGTAAAAGGAGAAGCTGAGGTTCCGTGGGTCATCCTGGAGACAAGGAAGGGGGACACTATTCTAAAAGGGGTGCTCTACAGACCTCCAGCACAGGGGGAGGAAGTGGATAAGGATATGAGGGAAGAAATCCAAGGGATAGCTAACAAAAGGGAGGTATTGCTGGTAGGGGACTTCAGTCTACCAGATGTGGATTGGAGCCTCCCAGCTACAGTAACAGATAGAAGCATGGGAATCCTATACTCCCTGCAGGGGCTGTTCCTCAAACAACTAGTTAAGGAACCCACTCATGGGAGGGGTGATACTGGACCTGGTACCATCAAACGGGGACAGTGTCACTGACAACACAGTGGGGAGGCACCTGGGAACAAGTGATCATTGTATGGCGTGATTCAATATAAGAACTGGGCCAGAATCACACCACACTAAAACGAGGGTCCTGGATTACAAGAGGGTCAATTTCAAGAAAATGGGAGACTGCCTCAGGGAAGCCTTGACAGGGACAGAGAAAATGAGTGGGGTAAAGGAACAGTGGGAAAATATATGGAAGGCCATTGAGAAGGCAACAAACCTCTTTGTCAGGCAGGTTAAAAAGACCAAGATAAGAAAGAGACCACTATGGTTCTCCAAGGAAGTGGCAGAGAAAGTAAAGACGAAGAAGCTAGCATTCAAAAGATGCAAGTCAACACAGAAGGCAGAGGATAGGGAGGGTTATCAGGAGTAACAAATGGAAGCAGGAAAAACAGTTAAGAGCACAAACGCACAAATGGAGGAGAAGACTGCAAAGTCAGTCAAAAAGGACTGCATGGAAGAGGACCAGAAGAAAGCTGAGATATTAAACAAGTACTTTTGCTCAGTATTTATGAAGGAAAGGGTAGGGGATGGGCCACAGATGGGGGAAAACAACATTCAAAGGAAGGGAGGTGGACACTAGACATTTTACAAGGGAACTAGCACAACTGAAAATGGATGCTGCAGTGGGGCCAGACGGGGTTCATCCCAGGATATTAAGGGAACTGAAGGAGCTGACTGCACCTCTGATGGCCCTGTTCAACCTATTACTGGATACCAGGAAAGTTCCAGGGGACCGGAGGAGAGCAGCTGTGGTCCCACTTCAAAAAAGTGGAAATAGGGAGGAGGCAGGTTACTACAGACCTGTAAGCCTGACTTCGGTGGTGGGACAAGTTATGGAAACACTACCAAAAGAAAGGATTGGGGATTATCTTGTGACCAGTGGATTACAGGATCAGAGGAAGCATTGGTTCACAGGAGGGAGATCTTGCCAAACAAACATGATTGAGTTCTTTGACTGGGTGATCAGGAAAATGGATCAAGGGAGAGTGGTGATGTGGTCTACATGAATTTCAGTAAGGCCTTAGACACCATTCCACATAGGAGGATGATAAACAAGCTGGGCAACCTGGGTTCCAGGGTAGTAAAATGGGTATGTAGTTGGCTAAATAACAGGAGTCAGAGGGTGGTGGTAAATGGGGTTCACTTGGAAGAAGGCAAGATAACCAGCGGCGTACCACAGGGGTCAGTACTGGAACAGGTCCTCTTCAATCTCTTTATTAGCAACATTGCAGAGAGGCTGGAAGGGAAGGTATGCCTGTTTGTGGATGACACAAAAATTTGTAACAGAGTGGACACACGGGGGTGGAAAGAATGAGGGAAGATCTGAAAAAGCTGCAAGACTATTCAAAGGCGTGGCAACTAAGCTTTAACACCAAAAAGTGCAAAATTATGCATGTAGGGCACAAAAATCTGAGGACAACTTACCAAATGGGGAGGGAGGTGATGACAACCACAAAACAGGAAACGGACTTGTGGGTCATCATATCTGATGACCTGAAGGTAGCAAAGCAGTGTGATAAGGCAGTGGGAAAGGCTAGTAGAATGCTGTGGTGCATAGGGAGGGGTACCACCAGCAGAAAGAGGGAGGTAGTGTAACCCCTGTATAGATTGATGGTGAGGCCCCATCTGGAGCACTGTGTCTAGTACTGGAGACCCTGCCTCCAGAAAGACATAGATTGGGTGGAAGGGTTACAGAGGAGGGCAACCAAAATGCTGCATGGCCTGCATCAAAAGCCCTATGAAGAAAGGCTTAAGGAATTAAATATGTACTTTCTAGAGGAAAGGAAGGAAAAGGGAAACATGATAGAAATGTTTAAATACCTCAAAGGTATTAATAAGGTACAGGAGGGTGGTATTTTACATAGAAAAAGATGCCCATGGGCAAGGGGGCATGATATGAGGCTGTGGGGGGGAGGCTCAGAGGGGATGTGAGGAAGTACTTCTTCATGGAAAGGGTGGTGGTTATCTGGAACAACCTCCCAGCTGAGGTGTTGGGTACTAAAACAGTAGCAGGATTCAAGCTTGCATGGGATAGACATAAGGGGACCTTAGTACCAGGGCTGGGGTAGGGGTTAGGCTGGAGATTGAGTAGGGTTTGTGGTAGTACAGTAAGTAGGAATTTAGGGCAGACTAGGTGGGCCGAGAGGTCCTTTTCTGCCAACAACTTCTACGTTTCTATGTTTCTACAATACATAAGTTTGGTCACCTTTGTGTGTGTGTGCCTGTGTACTGGTGCTTTTTTTTTTGTAGGTCCACAGTATAGTGTATTTCCATAGAGTAGTAGTGTTGTGTGTTAGTACAGTTGCTTAATGAAGTAGTTTGTTCTGTAGTGTATGATGTTCACTTGTATTTTTATATAGAAACATAGAATCTGTTGGCAGATAAGGACCATACAGTCCACCTAGTTTGCCCATTTCCCTACTTGGTTTGGCAATCCCTACTCTTATCTGGACTGCCTTTCCCCTGCTCTGCTGTACAGCAGGGTGCCTTTATGCTTATCACATGCACTTTTGAATCCCCGTACTGTTTTCGATTCCACCACCTCCACTGGTAGGTTGTTCCATAGATCCACCACCCTCTCTGCGAAAAAATACTTCCTAGCATCCCCACAATCTTCCCTCCCTCCAGCCTCATGTTATGTCCCTTTGTCCTTGTGCACTTTTGTCTCTGCAATATGCTCCCCTCCTGCACCCTGTTTATTCCTCTAAGGTATTTGAGTCTCTGTCATATCCCCTCTCTCCCTTCTCTTTTCCAGTGAATAGATGCTTAGTTCCTTGAGTCTTTCATCATAAGGCTTGGGGTGCAGTCCATGTATCATTTTTGTTGCTCTTTTCTGGACTGCTTCCATTCTACTGTATGTCCTTCCTGAGATGCGGCCTCCAGAACTGGACACTGTATTCCAGATGAGGCCTCACCAGTGATCTAAACAGTGGCATCACCACTTCACTCCTCCTACTGGTTATGCCCCTTCCTATGCACCCCAGCATTCTATTTGCCTTCCCCACTGCTTTTCTGCATTGTTTTGCTGACTTCAGGTCATCAGATATGATAACCCCCAGGTCTCTGTCCTGACTTGAGGTGGCCAGAACCTGCCCCCCATCCTGTATTCCTCTCTTGGGTTTCTGTGTCCCAGGTGCATTATCTTGCACTTCTTAGCACTAAACCCAACTGCCAAACCCTTGACCATTCCTCAAGTAGTCTTAGGTCATTTCTCATTTTGTCTAGCCCCTCCTACGTGTCGACTCTGTTACAGATCTTGGTGTTATCTGCGAATAGGCATACTTCCCCCTCCAGTCCCTCTGCAATGTCACTTATGAAGACATTGAATAGAACTGGACCCAGCACCGATCCCTGTGGAACCCCGCTAGTCACCTCCCCCTCTTCTGATTTTATGCTATTTACTACCACCCTCTTGGTCCTGCCTCTAAGCCAGTTTCCAATCCATTTTACCACTTTAGAGCCCACACCCAGATTTCCCAATTTGTTATGCAACTTTCTAAGAGGAACAGTGTCGAAGGCCTTACTGAAATCCAGGTAGGCCACATCCACCACCCCTCCCTGATCAGCCACCCTGGTCACCCAGTCAAAGAAATCGATAAGATTAGTCTGACAGAACCTATCATCAGTGAATCCATGCTGCCTTGAGTCTTTTGCACTGCTTGACTCCAGGAACTTCACTACCCTCTCCTTAAGCAGGGACTCCATCAGCTTCTCCACCACTGAGGTAAGGCTTACAGGTCTGTAACTGCCTGATTCCTCCCTACTTCCAATCTTGTGCAGGAGGACCAGCTTTGCCCTTCTCCAGTCCCCAGGTACCTCCCCCATCTCTAGTTATTGGTTGAAGAGGGTTGTCAGCGGACCTGCTAGGACTTCTCTGAATTCCTTCAACACTCTAGGATGAATCCCGTCTGCCCCATTGCCTTGTCTGTCTTTACTTTTCCTAGTTCCTGCTAGATTCTATCTACCATAAATGGGCTGGTGTCAACTTCTCCCCCCAGTACATCTTTCCTCATGAGTCTTGGCCCCTCCTCTGCCTTTTCCATAGTAAATACTAAGCAAAAATATTTGTTCAGTATCTCAGTTTTTTCAAGGTCATCCTCCACCCACCCACCCTCTGCCTTCTTTAGCCTAACAATACCATTTCTGATCTTCTTCCTCTTGCTAATATAACAGAAGAAGGTCTTGTCCCCCTTCTTGATAGCCTGTGCGATTCCTTCCTCCGTTCTTGCCTTAGCCCCTCTGACAGCTTTCCCAGCTTCTCTCTGCTTGTCCAGATATTTCAGTCTGTCTTCTTCTTTCTGTTTCTCTTTGTATTTCCTGAATGTCTTACTTTTTTCTCACACTTTCTCGGCTACTGACTTAGAGAACCACGGTGGCCGCGTCTTTCTTTGGTTTTTGCTAAGCAATCTAACACATTGACTTGTCACTCCTGCTATGGATCTCTTGAGCCTAGGTCACTTTTCTTCTACCCTTCCCCCCGTATCTTCTGCTGCCAGGGCAATTTTGAGCAGTTCCCCCATATCCATGAAGTTGGCCTTCCGGAAATCTAGGATCTTAACCTTTGAATGGCTTTCTTCTACCAATGTGTTGACTCTAAACCACACAGTTCTGTGATCACTGGTACCAAGGGGACTACCCACCTCAACATCCACGATTATGTCCCTGTTTGTCAGCACTAAGTCCAGTACAGCCCCCTCCCTAGTGGGCTCTACCACCAGCTGCCTTAGGTTTGCCCCTTACATGGCAGACATGATGTCCCTGTTCCTTGATGTACTTGCAGTCTGGGTATTCCAATCTGTATCCGGAATGTTGAAGTCACCCATTAGTAGTACTTACCCTTTGGCTGCCATATTATGGATGGTTTTCACTAATACTAGATCTATAGCCTCCCCCTGCATGGGAGGCCTGTAAACTACTACAGCATGGACTGTTGTTTTGTTCCCCAACTCCAGAGTGACCCACAATGCCTCTGCTTCTTCCCTGGTTCTCTTTCTGCATGCATGAGCCCATTTCAGGATGTCCCCTCTAAAAGGGGGGAGTGGTTTGGCAGAACTTCTGCTTCATGATGGTGTGGAAACAACTTTGAACATGCAGTTTGGAGCAGCAGTTGGCAGTTCTGTGTGGCCAGGAGCAGAGTTTGGCATTTCTGTGCAGTTGGGAACAGAAGTTCAGCACATCGGCATGAGGCGTGGAATGCAACTGAATTGACAGAAGCAGTGGTCTGGAGTGAAGAGCATCATCCAAGTGGTGGCAGGAGTTGGCCTGAAGCAGCATAAAGAAAACAGCAGTATGTTGGCCTTGGAGTTTGCTTGGAGGAGCATAAAGGAAGCAGCAGTATGAAGGACTTGGCAGGAACAATTTCTGGCTGATTGGGATATGCTGTTTGGGGAAAATATGGGAGGGAGCTACTGTAACATGGTGTAGGCTCATTTAGTTTCCCACTCCCATGCTGCGCATCTCAGAGACTGCGCAATGGGTGGACACAGCTCATGTTCCCTTGCATTGCGCATCTGGCACATATCATGGTCATGTGCCCTTACTGCCAATAGTTTGGTCACCGGCTTCATTTCACAGCATGGTGCAGTGATAGGTACTGAAAGTGCAGAACTGGACACAGGTCGAGCTGGTCAATCTGGTCACCTGTGTCCAGCACCACGCCCCCCCAGCTGTTTGGCCAAGTGCCCCTGCAGCAGCCCAGGCTCACGGTGTGGCAGAGGATTGCTTCCACACTGCAGCAGAGGATCAGTGGGGACAGGATGGGGGAGCAGTGCTGCCACCAGTATGGCGACCTAGTGCAGAGGGACCCAGAGTACCTGAGGAGGCTTGAGGCACATGTCAGGCATGGGGCTGTGCTACAGCCAGGTAAGTAGGCCCATATTGCACATGTGCCCTGGTGCTGTACTGTGGTGTTGGCTAGACTGCCTGGCATGCCCTGCAGGGTGGTGCACTTTCATCGTGTGCATCACAGGGTGGCATTGCCATCCACCACTTGCGTTATGATGCAGCTGTGCAGGACGTGTTGGACAGGGGCTCACCCTGTGCACAGGGGTGGGGGTAGTGGGCACCTGCTGTGGATGTTTACTAATGTGTACCTGTCTATGTTCTATTCCTAGGGCCTGAGAATCACCAGAGGGTGCAGACAGTGGTGGCAGCTGCAGCAGCGGTTGCAGGATAGCTGACCACAGCAGGCCAAGGAGGTGAACCAGGAGTGGCTCCAGCACCAGCAGGGCTGTGGAGGGCAGGTAGGCACTGTCGTGGTCCTTCACACATTACATGGAGGTTGGCGGGGGCGTCGGTGCGGGTATGGCCACCTGTGCCATGTGCCGTGGCAGCTGTGTGTGGTGCTTGCCACTGTGGCGCATCCATTGGACACATGTGCCTGCTATTGTTGGTGTGTGTGTGTGTGTGTGTGCCCGGCTGCAACTGAAATTGCTGTGGTGCTGCCGGTGTACTGTACAATGTGACTGTCATTGTGCAGTCGGGTGGCCATTGTGCGGTGGGGACCGCCTCTGTGCACTGTCGTGGTGTGCCACATTGCTGGCAGGCATCGGTCCACCCCTCCAAGGCTGTGTGTTCCCGCTGCCCATTGCATGTTGTGGATGGGCATGGTTCCTTAGGACACTGCATTGATCACCAGTCCTGTCCCTTGTCATAGGTGTCCAATGATGACGACGGAGGCCCGTCTTTTGCAGGCTGCTCCGGCAGCTGATCCTAATAATGTCCACCATAATGGAGGCTGTCCTGCAGGTTCACCACCTGCCACTGAAGGAACGGAGGCAGCGAGGGCACCAAGGGGCAGCAGGCCATGGCTACCGGTAATTTGACCCCAGCATTCCCCTGTTTCCCCTGCTGCACCTCCCTTACAGTCCCCCATCCCACTGTACAGTCCCTGTTCCCTGTCCTCTTCCCTCGCTTACCTACCCTTTCCCACCTCCTTGTTGTAGTACATAGATTGGTTTTGAATTATATATTTTTTGACTTACCTGCCTGTGTCAGTGTCTGCTTTGCTGGTGGTATGAGGAGCCATGTTGCAGTGGCCCAGTGTCTGTCCATGTGGTGTGCATGTATCGTGGTACGTGTTGTGCCTCTGTGATTCATTGCTGTGTGCTGTGGTGTGTCCCACTGTGGTGGTGTCCCTCCCCTTGGTCAGTGGTTGTGCCTTGGGGTGCCCATGGGGCAGCCGTCAGGGGTGTGTGGCAGGTGTGTGCATGGTGATGCCACATGGCCATGGTCTTTGGTCTGGTATTGGCTGCATGCTGTGTTGGGGCCCCTGCTTGGTGTTGTGCGACCTGTCCCATGTGGTCTGCCATGCTACGTGCCTCGCATTGCATTCTGTGCCTACTGCATGGGCCACCTGTGTGCCTGTGGTGTGTGTGTGTGTGTGTGTGTGCTTGGCTGCATAGTCCTGGGTGTGGCCTGCTCTGGTCTGGGTGTGGGGGGCACAGCCTGCAGCCTGTAAGGAGGCTCCCTTGGTGGCCCTCCATTGGCCACTGACACCTCCTGTTGCCTACTGTCTGTATTTTTTTTTGTGTAATTGTTTAACCAGGAGGGGCACACACTAAGCTGAAAACTTGTTTACAGGTGTGACCTGGGAGCACAGGGAAGTTAAGTAACTTGCTCAAGGGTCACACAGTATGCAAGTGAGGGCTGTGGGATTCAGACCCAGGTCTCCAGATTTGCAGCTCAGAGCCTTAAGCCACTGCACTATACTGCCTCTGTTCTGGGGGGGGTGTCTGGGTGCCTGTGTGTGCCCTGCTGGTGGCGGCCTCCCCATGGCTTGTCACTGTGCTTCCCTGGCTCTGTCCCTGGGACTCTTCTCTGTGCCATGCCCCCTTCTGTTGCTGTGCTGCTCTGCTCCCACAGTTGTGCTAGAGCATCCCTTTCTACACCATGGCACAACTGTGTTTGTGCCATTGTGCAACTCTGGCTGCACCATGGTGCAACTTTGCCATATTCAGCCAGGTTGCACTGATGCAGTACGGCCAGCGTAACCTCTGAATATGGCTCCTGTTGCACCACGGTGCATCAGATTTGTACTGCACCAGACTTGCACCAGCCTTTGGTGCATTTCTGAATATCTGGGCTTTAGTGTAATGTTATTGTTTAGTTATGTTTAATAAACTTTTACATTGTTCTTTGCATTCAAGTCAGCTTCATGTCTCTCCTTGTGTTCCTAATTGTAGCATTTGAACTTATTCCCCCTTCCCCAAAATTTCCCCTGACACCTGCTGGCTGGGCATCACACAAAAATCCACCTCCAGGTGGTTGGCATAGTAGGATTACCATGTGTTTTCCCTTCCAAGTTGTAGCTGGGGTGGACCTGTGCCCTGATCCCACTAGGCCATTTCAAGAGCGGCCGGCATCAGTGGCTTCCCTTACCCATTACAGAAGTCACAAAGAATAGGTGTTTCATGGGCAGAGACCAAGGCACTGAAGGCATAGAGTATAGTATTACCACCAATGTCAGTGGCCATAATGAGGGGAGACCTGTCAGTAGATGAAAGGTCAAGGAGCGAGAGAAGATTGAGATAGCTATATGACTTTGAATGATACATTTTTTGGGGGGAGCCAGATTTTCTTGACACAGTAGGTCATGCTGTGGTTACTGAAGGCATCTAGTATGTACCAGCAACTATTATCTGGTGAAGGTGGATGGAGAAGACCCAACTGAAAAGAGAATAATTGGAGAGTCGATTAAGATGAGTCAGCTCCATTAAGATTTGGGAAAGGTGGCATCTGGCGAGAACAAATTAATGTTAAAGTCCCCTAGTAGACTCATTCCCAAGGAGAGGAATGAGAGACCAGGGAAGTGTTAGCATCAGACAGAACAGAGGGAGAGGTTTTAGAGGAGGTATAGATAACCCCAGAAAAGATAGGAATGGAGGATGGAAATGTAAAATGTCGATAGGGAGAAGAGAAAGTGACAAAGGCAATAAGGACAGGGATGGGCAAAAACGGGTAAGGCCATCAGGAAATGGAGGATAATGAGTACAATGCCTGTAGTCTGGGCAACAAGCTCCCTGAACTGGTGGCTTTGATGGAAGAGGGATGCCTGGATATCATAGCAGTCACATAAACATGGTACACAGAGAGCCATGACTAGGATGTTAATATACCAGGGTACACAACCTACAGAAGAGACAGGGAGGGGAAGAAGAGGGGGAGGAGTAGCTCTCTATGTAAAGAAAGGGAAGGGATAAAAGCAGCTGAATAAAAGAGTAAACAGGGAGGAGAGGAGGCACTGTGGGTCACCTTAGAGACTGGAAATGGCATCACAATCAGCACAGGGGTTGTATATAGACCCCCATGTCAGGGGGAGGGAATGGATAAGGATATGATAGAAGGCATTCTTAGGATGGCAGAGATGGGGGAGATACTATTGATGGGAGACCTGAATATGCCAGATGTTAACTGGAGCACATTTGCTGCAGCCACATCCAAGAGCAGTGCCATTCTCAATGCCCCACAGGTGGCATGCCTCAGACAGCTAGTTTTGGAAACCACTCATGAGGGAGCAATCTTAGACCTCGTACTCTCACATCAGGACAGTGAGAGGATCTCAGATTTAGAAGTGGATAGCCATCTGGGAACAAGTGACCACCAAACAGTGTGGTTCATGATAAACTCAGCTACAGAGTCAAGCCATACAAAAATGAGGGTACTGGACTTCAGGAGGGCAAACTCTGGCAAGATGGGTGAGTTCCTTAGAAAAGCACTAGCAAACAGGCTAGAAGGAGTGGTGAAGCAACAATGGGGAAATATCAAAACTGCCATCACAGAGGCAACAAGCCTTTGTGTGAAGCAAATAAACAAATCAAAATGAAAGAAAAAGCCACTGTGGTTCTCAAAAGAGGTGGCAGGGGAGGTCAGGGAGAAAAATATAGCATTCAGGAAGTATAAGGAAACACAGAAGGAGCAGGACAGAGAGTTGTACCAGTTAAGGCAGAAGGAAGTAGGGAGGGAAGTCAGACTAGCAAAGGCCCAAACTGAGGAAAAGATAGCCAACTTGGTTAAGAAGGGGGATAAAACATTTTATAGATACATCAGGGAGTGTAGAAAGACAAAGGAAGGGATAGTGAGGCTGAATAGAATGGACGGTGGGTGGGCAGAGAGGGACAGTGAAAAAGCAGGGATACTGAACAAATATTTCTGCTCAGCATTCACAAAAGAGGAGGAGGGGAGATGCCTAATCTAATTAACAAAAGTACTCTGGATAGAGGGGTCGATCCCAGTCCTTTCACAGAAGAAAGGGTTCTGAGAGAACTCCTAAAATTGAAGGTAGACAAAGCAATGGGACCTGACAGAATTCACCCCAGAATTCTAAAAGAATTAAGGGGAGAACTAGTGAAACTACTGACTACTCTTTTTAACAAATCATGGGAGGATGGTGCGGTACCTGAGGACTGGAGGAAGGTGGATGTGATTCCCCTTGACAAAAGTGGGACCAAGACAAAGGCAGGAAACTACAGACCTGTCAGTTTGACCTCTGTGATAGGGAAAGTGATGGAATCACTCCTGAAGGAAAGAATTTTTGAGTACCTAGAGGCCAGTGGGGCACAGGACCCAAGGCAGCATAGGTTCATAGCAGGACGGTCATTTCAGATGAATCTAATTGATTTCTTTGACTCGGTGACCAAAGAAGTAGACTTGGGAGGGGCTGTGGACATGGCCTACCTAGACTTTAGCAAGGCATTTGACACAGTCCCACACAGAAGATTAATAGTCAAATTAACCAGCCTGGGAGTGGGTCCCAGGGTGGTAGCCTGGGAAAACATTGGCTGGACAACAGAACACAGAAGGTAATTGTAAATGGAGTTCACTCTGAAGAAAGAGGGTTTACTAGTAGGGTATCACAGGATTCAGTACTGGGTTCAGTCCTTTTTAATGTCTTTATAAGTGACATTGCAGAGGGACTGGAAGGAAAAGTATGCCTCTTTGCAGATGACACAAAGATCTGCAACATGGTTGATACACAAGGAAGCATGGAAAGGATGAAAAGGGACTTGGCAAGGTTGTAGCAATGGTCAGAAGTATGGTAGCTTGGATTCAATGCAAAGAAGTACAAAATAATGCACCTGGGAAACAAAAACCCAGGGAAAGATTACACAATGGGAGGGGGGAGGTAGTAACAACAACAAAAATGGAAAGGGACCTGGGGATAATCATATCAGATGACCTTAAGGTTAGCAAGCAATGTGAGAAGGCAGTAGGGAGGGCTGGGGGGATACTGGGATGTAGAGGGAGAGGCATCACCAGCAGAAAACAGGAAGTTGTTATCCCTCTGTACAGACAGCTGGTGAGACCCCATCTGGAGTACTGCGTCCAGTTCTGGAGACCCCATCTCTGCAAGGACATAGACAGGATAGAGGCAGTCCAGAGGAGGGCAACTAAAAAAGTGCAGGGTCTGCAAGAGAAGCCATGAAAGGAGAAACTAAAGGAGCTTAATTTGTATACCCTTGAGGAAAGGAGGGAGAGGGGGGACATGATAGAAACTTTTAAGTACCTCAGTGGAATCAACAAAGTCCAAGAGGATAGCATCTTTCAGAAAAAGAGATGTACAAGAACAAGGGGACACAATTTGAAGATAGAGGGGGGGCAGTTTGGGGCAATGTGAGGAAGTATTTTTTTACAGAGAGGGTGGTGGATGCAGGGAACAGCCTTCCTGAGGAGGTTGTGGGATCTAAAACTGTGGGAGAATTCAAGAATCCATGGGACAGACATAAGGCAATTTTTGTCAGGAATAGGAAGAAATAGTCTGTTGGTTAACTAGGATCTGCAGCTTATCCTGTAGATAGGGAAATGGGGAGACTTAGTGGGCCAAGTGGTCCTTATCTGCCATCAAACTCTATGTCTCTATGTTTCTATGTTAAGCAAAGCCAGGAGTAATGTGTGAGCAGAGAGGACCACTCCACAAGTGAATACAGTACAGGTGAGTCAAAAATATGTTATTACTGTTGTAACAATGGATATTGAAAGTTACTGTCATCATGGTGGAAAATGAAACCAATCAGAGTGCAGCTATCACAATGCAGATGCCATCACAATTGCCTAATATAGCACTGAAGCTAGCTCTTGAAATCAAAGAAAAACAGTTAAATCTTCAAACTGCAGAGTTAAAAGCTATAGCTAGTAAACTACTGTTGTATGTATTGAATATGCCATTGCCTGACTCAAAATAGGAAGTTTATCGTTACTTATGAAGGGACAGAACTTTCATAACTTGCTAGTGACTCTTCCACTCATGAGTTATATTCCTTCCCCCCTCACAGCTGAAAATTAAATTGCATATTCCAAAACAGACCATAGCATATATAGGGGATATTCCATACAGCATCCAGGTAAAGGTTTTCATGCAGTCTGGAATGGACTGAAGTCTGGACTGCAAGAAAAGTTTATAATTTGGACTCATTTTTTGGGGGGGATTTATGGTGTGTGGTGATTAGTTGGATATGAGATGTGGGAGACTCTGTGAGAAACCTCCTTATTGAACAGGATTATAAATTTGTTAAATATTTACCCAGTGTTGAGACAGCTTTTGTGCAATAAAAGTAGAATTATTTTTATAGCTATATCTCTATCTATTTATCTATCTATCTATCTATCTATCTATCTATCTATCTATCTATCTCTCTATATATTATAGTGGCATGGTAGCGCCACTATAATTAGGGTTGAGCAGGGGTTTCTATAGTAAACCTCCAAATGTGCACTTTAATAACTTTGCAAGTATTCAACAGATTTGCATGAAACTTTGCATATGCAGTCTTGTGTGTTAGATCTCTTGACATGTCAAGTTTTGTTTCAGTCAAATTTGTGGATTCCGAGCGTTGCATAGTGCTAAAAGGTTAAAAATTGCTGCTTTTTGCCCTTTTTTTTGTCATCGCACTGCGCCAAGAGGGTTTGGAATCTTGATCTGTCATTTTCAGGGTAGAAAGGGCTTGCCTAACAGAAGTGCAATTTGGTGGTTTGGTGAAAAATATTAATCCATTCCAAAGTTATTTACTTTTAAAGTTTTGAGTTCCGAACATGCTCAGTTCAGTCTTTTGGATAGTTTCCTGGAATGGCAAAGAATTTGGTCTCACAAAAAAGGATCCTTTGATGTGATGGGCCAATCCTTTTTTGTGAGACAAAAATACTTTTTCGTGGGCACCATCTTTGCAATTTAATATCTTCACAATCATTCAATGGAGTTGCATAAAATGTTACATGCACTGTCTTAGAGGGTAGATCTCCTGATTTGGCAAGTTTCCCTCCAGCTGCATGTACGCATTCCGAGATCCATAAAGTGATGTAACATAAAAAAATCACAATTTGTTGCTGTTATTGTCATCATCTAGCACCCAGATGTTTTGGAATGTGGTCTGAACTTTTCAGGGTAGAACGGGCTTGGCCCACAGATGTGCCTTTCATTGGTTTGGTGAAGAAATGTTAATCCATTGCCATGTTATAAGGATTTGAAAGTTTGGTTCTGAAAATGCTCAGTATGGTCTTTTGGATAGATGTTTGATACCCTATTGAGCATGTTCAGAACCAAAATTTCAAATGTGTGTAACTTGGAAATTGATTCATAATTTCTCACCAAACAAATGAAAGATGCCATTCTGTGGTATACCCGTTCTACCCTGAACATTTCAAACCAAAATTTCAAACCATCGGGCTGTAGGCGATGACAAAAAAAAAAAAAAAGCAAAAACACCCAATTTTTCCTAAAACTGCATTATCCGGATCTTAGGATCCTCACATCTGACTGGAACAAAACTTGGTGATCAGGACACCCTGCGCCCCAAACTGTCCATGCAAAATGTAGTACAGTTACATTTAACTGGGGTGAAGCTATAAATATATTTACATATAGGCCCGGATATTCAAACTGCACCAGGCTGTGGCGCAAGCCTGGGCGCAGCTCAGCATGGCTGTGCAGGGATGTGGCCTGGGCGATATTCAACGAAGCTGCGCTATGGCTCAGCAGCTTTGAATATCGCACCTGGCCACCACTGTACATGGTGCAGTGGGCACTCGCGCCAGCATAAGTGGCCGAGTGGAGCATGGAGATGCTAGCGCAAGTGCCATTGCACCATTCACAGCACGGTGATATTCAAAAGGGACATGCAAATGGGGCCATAATTTATGCAAGGTGCACATGAGGCCATTTTCATGTCATTATGGCCCCATTTGCATCCCATTTGCATGCAGGGTACGCCGATCCCTGATGACTTGCATCTGGCACCCTGCCAGGCAGCAGCCATCGGGGATCGACGCCCCCTGCAGCCCGATCGTGGGCATGTGTTGTATTAAAAATGACTTCCTCGTCCAATATCCCTGGTGGTCCAGTGGACCGCTATGAGCCCAATCGCGGGCATGTGTTGTATTAAAAATGACTTCCTCGTCCAATATCCCTGGTGGTCCAGTGGACCACTATGTGCTGATCGCGGGCATCGTTATAATAACCCCTCAATGTCTTGGTGGTCCAGTGGACTGAATGCTGCCCGATCGGCGGGCATCCATTAACAGAACATCTTATGACCCTGGTGGTTCGGTACCCTCATCCTCACTCACTCACTGAGTCCCACCACCGCTCTCCTTCCAGCGGCGGGCAGCAGCACCCCACCTGCCTGCCACCGCCTCACTGACTGACACCTCGGTAGGGCTGCATGCCCATTGGTTCCTGGCGTGAGCCTGAATGGATGGGCAGCTCTTTATCAGATATACATTCTGATATGCGAATTATTCATTCACATATCTGGAATGTAGTACGGTAGGGTGCATGCCCATTGGCTCATGCTGCAGAACCAATGGTGCAGCCCTACCGTGGTGTCAGTCAGGAGCGGGGTGACAGGCGGGTGGGTGCTGCGCCCACCGCTGACCGGGGAGTGGGGCTGGGACCCAGTGGGCGGGTGGGAGGGGGTACCTTAGACCACCAGGGTCATAGGACGATTTCTGTTACACGGATGCCTGCAATCGGGCAGAATTCGGTCCACTGAACCACCAGGGATATTGGAAGAGGGGGGAGTTTATTATAACAATGCCCGCGATCGGTCACATAGTGGTCCACTGGACCACCAGGGATATTGGATGGGGACATTATTTTTCAACATATGCCCATGATCGGGCATGGGGGGGCACCGCCAGGTGCAGCTGGAACTCGAGTGGCCACCCACAGTTGGCAGCTGCCGTGTTGCACCCTGCACTGCGGCAGCTCACCTGTGGGTGGCCATCAGTTGTTCCTTTTTTTGGCTTAGCTTTGTGCAGGCGCAAGTAGGGGTTGCACATGCATGGCTCTGTGCATCCCGAGCTGAATATTGGGCTGTGCAGGTTATGCATGGGAACGCCCCCCCTCACCTGTGCCTGCATACATTACTGATGCACTCCGGCGCATCGGGATTTGTGCGGTGCACTTTTCCCTTTTGAATATCACTCCGGGGCGCATCAGTGGCTGGCGTAGGCACAAACACTGTTGTGCCATGCGCAACCCTTTTGAATATCTGGGCCACAGTGTATGTCTATATACAGTACTATAGTGGTGCGGTAGCACCACTATAGTTAGGGTTGAGCAGTGGGTTCTATGTTAAACCTTAACTTTTGGACTTTAATATCTTTGCAACCATTCAATGGATTTACACACAATTTTGCATGCATGGTCTCATTTGTTATGCAGAAAGAGTTAAAGGGACACTGTCAACCTTTTTTGCATCATATTATTTCTAGGTAAAACCCCACATTTTATAATTGCTTGCCATCTCTAAAATTCATTGATGTTGCTGGTTGTTTAATCTGCCTCCTTGCTTATTAGAACTGAAATGCATGGGAATGTATAGTCATACACAGCTTTGTATTGCTCCAAATTGTTTATCTAAGCTTACTGCATACTTCCTGAACATTAGAAACACACTCAAACAGTGCAGTCACTCAGGATAAAATAGTCTCATCTACTCCCACTGCATAATGAGTAGCTAGATAATGTTGGGGTGTTCCTGAGTCCAGGAAAGATGCAGTTGTAGTTGGTCAAGAAATGTAAACAAACATGTTTTGGTGTGGTAACATGGGTATGATTGGCACTCAGTTTTTTTTACTTTTTAAAAGGAAAGGGGAGTCTGACTCAAACAACCAGCTGTCTTTATAGAATGAGAGCAATCACAAAAGGAGCTTTTCAAACTAGGGACACTTTGAGGCCAAATGGGGTTGATAGTGTCCCCTTAAATGTAAGGATCTGTTCTATCCTCTCTTTTTCTGTCTCTTGTCTGTCTGGTTGTGCAACCAAATGTTCTCATGAGACCTAGGAATTGATCACTCTGATGGTCATGCGATTCTCCGCCTCTCGCTTTCTGTCTGCCTTCACCTGCTGTTTCTGTTTTTTCTTCCCCCTTGCATATCTGCTATTAAAAAAATACATGTGAATCTTTGTGTGAAACTGTAAGTGATACTGGGATCCCTTTGCTTGAAACTGTATGTAGTTATGCTGTTGAAATGATTGCAAAAAGCTATTTGGAATTTAAAGGGTTAAACTGAGATGCAGTTTGAGCTCCTCTCAGGCTTATTTGCAAACTTTTGCAGAGTTGTCAACAAGAGGCCAGTTCTGGGTCATCATGTTCTATTTGTTGCACCTGTGAAGAATCTGACAAGAACATTTTGTTGGAAACAGGATGTGTCCTTAACGAGCTCTGGATGAAGAAGTTAAGTACCTGGCAAAGACGTGTTATAAAAAGAGCAAAAGAGCAGCAATGTGTCACTGGGGAGAGACTAAAACTTGGAATTAGAGATACCTGCAGATGAAGGACGTTGTTTTCTCTGTTTGTATTGCTTTTGTAAATAGTTGTACTGAATAATTTTTATTTATTTATTTTACTGTTATTGATGATAATAAAATGTTACTTGTGAATTTTACTATGTTTCCTGATCTGTGCCTTGACTACAGATGGTGTGAAAAGTGGGATTTACACCATGCATACTCTAAGCCAGGAGTTTTGTGTGTGGATACTAGACTTAGTACCAGGAAAGCATAGAAGAAAGGCATGGATCCTGAAATAGCAAGCCCAGGAGTGACTATCAGAAGAATGGCAGCCAAACGAGAAGTAGTAACAAAAATCCAAACCAAGACTGTACAGCCAGAACCATTGATGGAGAAAAAGGAGGCAGGGACAGAACCTGAAAGCCTGTCTGCCTTCTTCAAGTGGTGGGCTATACAACAAAGAGCAGGTTGACTCACAGTAGTTCATCTAACAGAGACATTATGGAGTGGTCAAGATACGACTTTTGGGCAGTAAAGGAAATGATGCGGATGGTGAAAACCTTAACAGAACTGGCAAACTGGATCACAGAACGATGGATGGAGGCTAAGCAGAGATTCCCAGGGGTCCAAGTAATCCACCAGGGGCAGCACTGTGAGTCCACCAGGAAAGGCAAGCCCTGAACAACTCAGACAAGATTGAGAAGCGAGGAGAGGCTACATCTGTTGCAGACAGAGGTCAGAGGGAATCCATTCAAAGTACGGAGAACCAGTTTAGAGCTGTGATACCCGAGATGGAGCATCTGGAGCTTCTTACATTTCCCAGGTGCTACCTTGTTGCTCCAAAATTGGAGCTGGAGGAACATCTGGTGCTGGGTCCTGGAGAATCATGTGTGAGTGGTACACAGACTGCTAATGAAGAGGTGTTTGATCATGGTGAAGAAGGGACAGCCCGAGATGCAGCTCATGTGATCAAAGATCGAGGCATGGCCCCTTTAGTAGAGTAGTTCAATGGTGGGGAAGAAGCCTATGAAATGGCTGAAGGGACTGTTCTTTTTGCTAAACCTGGGGTTCCCTGGAGATTCAGAGACTAGGGTATGCTACAAAATGAGGATATAATGTTTGCAGGTTATACCAGTATGAGAAAAGTATTGATGGTGTACTTATTGGTCCTGGGGTAGTTAACAGAATCCATCCCCATTATGTTGTGCAGAAAAGGGCATTTTTCAGGTTACATCCTAACTCCAGGTTAAACAAGATAGAGAAGCAGGTGGTTGTTCCCACCAAATGTCTGATGCAGGTGATGCAGTGGGCACACATTGATCACAGTGGGAGGCATCTAAATAAGAGGTAGACCTAAGCAAATCTTCTGCCCTATTTTTACCGGCCAGGAGTCTACAGGCAGGTAATGAGCTGCTGTAGATCCAATGTCGGTCCAATTTTGGAGGCAGCAATTCCAGCCGGGTATTCGGTGTTACACCGCTCGAGGTTGGACCGTGTTGGGGGGGTTGCGGTCTGTTTCAAGACTGAACTGGGATTCACAGGTGTACCAGTTGAGGTGGAGTCCTTTGAGTGCACCATTGTGGCAGGTGTGGGATGTAGAATAGTTCTCATGTACCATCCGCCAGGGGATGAGAAGCATTTTCTACAGGAAGCAGCCAACTTCATCATCGATATGGCATTTGAGTCTCCCAGGCTGATGGTCCTGGGTGACTTCAATGCCAGTATCGATGATGAATATTCTCAGTTTGGACAACACTTCCTCCAGTTAATGACATTTTTGGGTCCCACACAAGTGGTTTCTTCTGCCACACATAAGAGTGGTCACTGTCTGGACTTAGTCTTCTTCCTGGGGATTGAAGCTACTGACGTGGGGGTGGAACCTGTCAGTTGGTCCGATCATTACACTGTGGGCTTCAGTTTTTGCACCCCCCCTTGTAGGTCTACCCCTGTGGAGATGGTTAAGTGCCGCTCTTTATGAGATACTAGCTCTGAGGGCCTGATAGCAGCACTTGACCTATTGGAGTTCTCTGAAGTGAGCAATGACCCTGGTACTTTGGTGCTGGCCTGTAACAGGGCCATCTCCTCAGCTCTGGATCAAATTGCTCCTGTCCATGTTCGTCCTCTCCCTGTTTGACCTCGGTCTCTATGGTTTGATGAAGCCTTGAGGGAGCTGCGGAGACAAGGACAAAGATTAGAGCATTGTTGGCGGAGAACTGCCCTTGATGCTGACCATCTTAGATTGATGGAACATTATCAATCCTATCATTCCACAATCTCTCATAAGAAGGCAGAGTTCATGTCCAGAGAGATTGCAGCTGCTCAGAACCGGCCAGCTCAGTTTTTTTGAACTGTTGACAGACTGTGCAACCCAGCCTGTCTCCAGGTTCAGAAAGCCTTTTCACAATTAGAGTGTGACGAGCTTGCTCGCTCCTTTGCAGATAAGGTGGCCGACATTAGGGCATTGCTCCAACCTGCTCTCTCTATTGGAGCTTCTTCTGATCAGCATTTGGTTGCTCCCTCTGGTCTCTCCTTGGAGTTCCTTTCACCAGTCTGAGTTCATTGATGTCATGAGGATTATCCAGAGTATGCGCCCTACGTGCTGTAGTTTAGATCTGGGCCCAACTTCCTTGATAAAAGGTTGCCTTGAGACTATCGGCCCAGTTCTAGCATGGATAGTCTGGTGCTCCTTGGATACAGGTGAGTTTCCTAGCTCCCTGAAGGAGGTGGTGGTGACACCACTCTTGAAGAAAGTTGCCTTGGACCCCGACTGCCATGCTAACTACAGGCCGATCTCTAATCTTCCCTTTGTTGGGAAGATTATTGAGAAAGTGGTGGCAGCACAATTGGAGAACCATTTAACCATCCATGACATGTATGAGCCCCTCTAGTCTGGTTTTCAAAAAAGGCATAGTACCGAGACAACGCTGGTTCGGGTGCTCAGTGTTCTCCTGATGGCTAGAGATCAGAAGAATTGTTCCATTCTCGTTCTTCTTGATCTCTTATCAGCTTTTGACACTGTGGACCATGGGGTACGTCTTGTGTGCCTGGAGTTTATCTGTGGTCTGTCAGGGACAGTCCTCAATTGGTTTAGATCTTTCCTCACTGACAGAACTCAGAGAGTGGTATCTGGATTAAATTATTTCTGCCCACTCTCACTGTCATGTGGGGTACCCCAGGGCTCGGTGCTGTCCCCCATGTTGTTCGCAGTGTATACGCTGCCCCTTGGAGACATTGTAGGAAGGTATGGGCTGAAGTTTCACTGCTATGCAGATGATACTCAGCTCTACCTCTCTTTTGCACCTGACCAGGATAGAGCTCTCTCAGTCATTAATAGCTGCCTCACCAAAATCCAAAGCTGGATGAATTCAAGCTGGTTAAAGTTGAACTTGGAGAAGACGTAGGAATTAGTTGTGGACCCAGATTGCAGGGTAGAGGGGATGGGAGCTGGTTTATCCTCAGGTATATTTCTGGGAGGTAACCAGCTCCCTACCTCTGAATGGGTGCGGAACCTGGGGGTGATTTTTGACAACAAACTGACACTGTGTATTGCAGGTATCAGCAGTTGTCAAACTTTCCTTTTATCATCTTAGGAACATCACCAGGATTAAGCACCTTGTTCCACCAGCTGACCTTCCTATGTTGGTCCACACTTTTGTGACCTCATGCTTGGATTATTGCAACTCCATTTATCTAGGGCTTCCTGGGGTTGATATCCGCTGCTTGCAGCTGGTGCAGAATGCTGCAGCCTGATTGTTGATGGGTACATCTCGTACCTGTCATATCTCACCGATATTACATGATCTGCACTGGCTGCTGATTCAGTGGTGGATCACCTTTAAAATTGGTCTTTTGACCTATAAAGCCCTACACGGACAGGGTCCAGACTACTTGAAAGAGCTTTTGGTTCCTTACTGCCCCGGGCGATCTCTCCGCTCGGCAGACAAGGGGTTGCTAGAGATCCCAAGGGTTTCTTTAAAGTCATCAGGTGCTCGTGCTTTATGTTTGCTGCTCTGACCCTCTGGAATTCTCTATCCCATCTGCTTTGTCAGTGTGTGACTGTGGAGGAGTTTAAAAAGGCCCTGAAGACCTATATATGGTCAAAGATAAATTTTAATTAATTTATTGTGACGGAGCTCAGAGTTAGTATGAATTATTTATCAACCTGTGTTTATTATTTATTGTTTGTTGTTTTAAATTATAGTAAGGCACCTTGGTTTAAGAAAGGCGCCATATAAATAAAGCTTCATTCATTCATTCATTCATTTATTCATGCAGCAACTGCCAGTTAACATTGGCTGTAGCTCCCAAACAAAAGGTGTGGTTACCCCTCAGACAAAAGCCTTTACTTCCCAGAGACCAGAAGAAGCAGAAGGCCCACAAAGGAAGACCACCTGGGGAAAGAAGTGGCATTCTGGGAGAATAGGTATGCTTCTCCAGGGCTTGGAGAGACATAAAGAAAATAGATAAATGGGTTACGGTATAATGCTTTTGCTGCAATGATAATGGCTAAACTGATAAATTAGAAACATTAGACTTGAGAATTCAGACGTTTAAACAAAAATGTGTGAGTTTAAATGTAACTGTTTGCTGTAGTGGTTGTTATAGAAAAAAGGATACTGCATATTCATTTAACTGTAGACGTTATAAGGTAATATTAGAAGAGAATTAAAAGAAAAGTTTTGGTAACCTATTTTTGAAAGCAGGTTCCCTCTTAAGGGGAGAAGGATATGTGACAGGATTGAATAAGGCGCTGTCCCATTTGTTATGCAGAAGGAGTTAAATGCAGAGATCTGTTCTATCTTCTCTTTTTCTGTCTCTTTTCTGTCTGGTTGCGCAACCAAATATTCTCATGAGACCTAGGAACTGACCACTCTGACAGTCTCATAATTATCCACCTCTTGCTGTCTCCCTTCACTTTCTGTTTCTGTCCTTTCTTCCCCCTTGCGTAACTGCTGTTATAAAAATATATGTGAATCTTTGTGTGAAACTGTAAGTGATAGTGGGATCCCTTTGCTTGAAACTGTATATGCAGTAGTTACACATTGAAATGATTGCAAAAACCTCTTTGGAATTTTGGGGGTTAATCTGAGATGCAATTTGAGCTCCTGTCAGGCTTGTTTGCAAACTTTTGCAGAGCTGTCAACAAGAGGTCAGTTCTGGGTCACCATCAAATCATATCAAATCATCTTTATTTATAAAGCACCTTTCAGAACCAAGGCACTGTATGATAAAATCACATATACACATAGATTAAAATAATCATAAATTAACAGCCATAACTAGGATATGCTAAACTGAATAAATATGTATTTAACTCCTTTTTGTTCTATTTGTTGCACCTGTAAAGAAACTCATGAGAACATTTTGTTGGAAACAGAATGTCTCCTTAAAGGGAAATGTCCATGCAGGATTGCATTTATTAATATTGTTACCAATGGAAATCTGCTTTACATAAGCTATTGACTGAACCTGTAACACTGATAGGGCCAGAATTATAACCCATGTTGTTGCCCCTCCCTTTATAGCTGCAGGCATTCATTTTTCTAAATCACAGGCATGGGCAATGATATCACATTAGGGGAAAACACATATAGCCAATAAATTGTTTAACCAGGAAAGGCACACTAAGCTGAAGCTTGATTCCAGGTGTGACCTGACAGCACAAGAAAGTTAAGTGACATGCTCAGGGTCACACATTAATGCAAGTGGGGACTGTGGGATTCAAACCCAGGTCTCCAGGTTTGCACCTCAGAGCCTTTATCCACTGCACTATACTGCCTCTTTGAAAATAACAGGAAACAAACAAAAAAAAAAACAGTCCCCGGGGATGTGAACTTGTCTGTAATCCTGAAGGAGTTGGGCCTCTTGATGAGCTATCACAACCAGCCACCTAATAATTTAGTGATTGCACCTGGGAGGATCAGGCAAGTGAAGAGGTTTTATCTCAAAAAGAAAGGGACTACCAGATATTTCCTGCAGGAAGACAGAGTAAAAATATTGGAATCATGAAACGAAAAAAAAAATCTGCTGTGTTCCTTTTTTTCTTTTACTTTGGTGAAAGAAAACCTATTTCTGGATGGTGTTCAAATGAAGAGTTTTTTTTTTATTTTGCAACCTTCAGAAGGAGTAGTATTGGAACATGGGGAAAAGTAAGTGTGTGTCGGGGGGGGAGAACTGTAGTAATAAAAGACCATTATTACTTCCCTTCTGACATTGCATGCATTAAAAGGGCACTTTGAATACTCATGGGCAAAAGTGTGGGGTTTCCATCCCCCCACACACCTGTACCTATGGTACCTATGTTCTGGTACTTATGTTCAGAAGGGTCCTCTACTGACAGCCATCTAGCCTATCATACACCAACACAAAACAATATTTTTTTACAACTTATTTACCCAGGATAGTCCAGCTGAGATGTTCCACCTCATTTCCAGTGGGGTCCTGCTGCAATTCATTTCTGCTGCTAGGTGGACAGGTGCACTGGGAGGTTATATGAATTAGTCAAGGTCACACTGTTAGTATTTGACTTTACTGAGGTTTTAAACTTTCATCTCCTGGGCCCCAAGCTTGTGCTCTAGCCATTGGATCACACTCCTACAAATGACAGAACATGATGCCCAAAAAAAAACACAACTACTTCAGTGCTAACAAATACTGTAACTAAATAGGTACAGGTATAAAAATTATTTACAGTGTTACCACAAAGCAGAATATTCTGCAAATCACAAAGGCACAACACATTTCAATAAGCTTCAATGAGGCAGTATAGCACAGTGGTTTAAAACTCTGAGCTGCAAACCTCTAAACCTAGGTTTTAATCCTACAGTCCCCACTTGCATTATTGTGTGACCCTGAGCAAGTCATTTAACTTTCTTGTGGTCTCAGCACCTGGAATTAAGCTTTAGCATAGTGTGCCTTTCCTGGTTAAAGAATTTATCGGCTATATGTCTTTTCCCCCTGATATGACATAATTTCCTGTGCCTGTGATTTAGAAAATGAATGCCTGCAGCTATAAAAGGGAAGGACAACTAAATGCATCATAATTCTGGCCTTAAAAGTGTTACATGTTCAGTCAATAGCTTATGTAAAGCAGATTTCCATTGGTAACAATACTGATAAATTTAATCCTACATGGACGCTTCCCTTTAACAAGCTCAGTATGACGAATTTAATTACCTGGCAAAGACTTTCCATAAAAAGAGCAGCAATGTTTTGCTGGGGAGAGACTGAAACTTGGAATCAGAGATACCCTCAGATGAAAGATTTTGTTTTCTCTGCACTACCTTTGTAAATAGTTATACTGAACAATTTTATTTTTTTTCATTATACTGTTATTGATAATAATAAAACATTACTTGCAAATGTTACAACTGCTTCTGGTCTTCCTATGCTTCCTGACCTGTACCTCGACTATATGTAGATTCTGAGATGCGGATAGTGAAACATGTAAAACGCTGATTTTTGCTGGTTTTTTTTTTTTTATCACCTTGTGCCCAGTTTGGAATTTTGGTCTGAAATTTTCAGAGTAGAAAGGGCTTGGCCCACAGATGTGCCTTTCACATGTTTGATGAAAAAATAGTAGCCTGTTTCAAAGTTATTGCATTTAAAAAATTCTGGTTCTGAGCATGCTCAATAAGTACTTCAAAAGAGCACTATGAAGGGGCGTGGCTTGGGTGCCTAAAGTCACTTTATAGATCATGAATAACCATGAGCTTATTTGCATATCCATTTTTTCAAACTGAGGGAATTAGAAAAATCAGGTGAAAACTACACACTATCCCTCTTTGGGAAGCTTGGTCTGTGCAAAATCACTGTTTAAAACAATTGCTTTTTGGTTTTACAAGTTCACATTACAAGAAGAACAGTTCCTTATGTGCCCCATGTTTTTAAAATGTCATGTAACCATAGCTCATGAATAATCATGAGCTGATTTGCATACCCATATTTTGAAATTGAGGGAATTAGAAAAATCGGGTGAAAACTACAATTTATCTCTCTTTGGGAAGCTTGGTCTCTTGAAAACCACTATTTGCCGCAATTTTTTGGGGGGGTTTACTTTTTGGATACTGACAGATTGAAGATGAGAATTGTTTTGAAACATGGCCTACAAGTCATTATGTTAAACATTAGGGGCCCAATTCTAGAAGGGTGGTGCAAGTTAACACCGAACGCAACTTGTGCCACCTGCAACTGTGACAATGACCCTGCGCCTTATTCTAGAAGGGGAAGAGTCTCCACAGCAAAGTCCCATGACTTGCGACATGCAGCCAGGTATGCCAAACTGCAGGCGCACCTGGTGAGCATGTCACAAGCCACAGCAGTAGGGTGGCAACAACTCCCCGCCCCGGTGCCTGACCCTGAGTCACCACAGCCACAAAATGTGACATATACTCAGGGAACTTTGCAGACTAGTGCCCCATGACTGTTACACACAGATAAATATCCCTATACCCTGGTAGTCTAGGATGAGCTTTACTGGAAAGACACGCTCAGAAATTAATTTCTTGAGTGCTTACAGTAAGCACTCATACTGCACTCAGTTGGTGGCTGGCCATGGAGGCGAGGTGGGCTATGCCAGTTGCTGTCTGGGGATGGGTGGGGGTGCTGGGTGGGCTGGCATGGCTGGGTGGGGGTGGGGCCACTAGACTACCAGGGAATTGGTGATCATTATTTATTTGATGTTGTTCAGGGGCCCCTAGACTACTAGGGATTGGGTGAACAATATTTAATTTATACAGTATGGGGGCACTAGACTACCAGGGATAAGGAGAACAATACATATTTATACAGTACAGGGGCTTGACTACCTAGGGAATGGGGTATATTATGTATACATTGATGGGGGACACTAGACTACCAGGGCAGGCTTTTAGCTGCATTCATGTTGGGCGACTGTGGTTCGGGGCACGGGTGGGGGATGGCAGCACTGCCTGTGGGGCTTCTGCAAATGGGTGTTTCAGGGGGATGGGGGGATGGATAGCCCTGTGGGGCCCCACTGGGGTTTGCTGGGCAGGAGACGTGGGAAACCGTGCACTGACTGCTGGATAGCTGACGGGTCTACAGGACCCCCGGGGTCATCTGTAGGTTATACAGTACCAGGTAAATGTTGGTGCAACTTATGTCACCGGTTCTCCTCTGGGGGTTCTTGTAGAATCCTGATGTGGGGACTTTGTGGCTGCCCTTCTTGAATGGGGCACAACTGCTGCCTTAACCCCCCCTAGTGCCATGTCGCAGGGGTTTATCCGGCATAACTACTGTTTGGTGCAAGTGGCCTGCTACATGTCGCAGGCCACTTTGTAGAATCATGCATGTCACAACTGCTGGCATAAGTTGCTACATGCACCATTCCACTTGGCGCAACTGCTGTTATGCCAGGCATAACCCTTCTAGAATCTGGCCCCAGGGCTATAGAAGGAAAGTAGTAATTTTTTAACTTGTGTCAAAATAGACATTAGAGTAATGATTTTGTGTTAATGTCAACTGATAAAGTTTCAGACAATTCAACAGCTTAGAAATATGCAAAGTTAGAAAAATACTTTTGGCAATGCAGAGAAACAGGAAAGTGTTATTGGCTGTTTTACTTTGGAATTGTCTTGACTTTGGATAGCAGAACATTGAGAAAGAGATATCAAAGGAGGCAATATAGTGTAGTGGCTAAGGCTCTGGGCTATGAGCCTGTTCACCTGGGTTTGAATACCACAGCCCCCACTGAATAGGAATAAAAGTTTTTTTTTTTATAGTAACGTAAGCGTTTATAAAAAAACATATAGAAAAGCACTCATGCATTTATAAAAAACTAATTACAGAAAAAGTACAAGCACTGAAAGTAAGGAAATTCATTGCAAAAAAACTTTGCTAATACACTAGTTAGCCCAGAGTAGAGTGTCCTGTTCAAATGCTATACAAAACCATGACTCTGCTTTTAGAGAGGACCACCGCAGACTGCCTCTCACAGAAAAGCAGCTGCAGCCTAAAACGAGGTACTGTAAATATAAAAGAATAAATAAAACAAAGTTATGTATTAGCGTGCTGATGCATTAGTGTGACCCAGTCAATCACTGCAGGAGGCTGGGAGGGTTACTTTGTGTACTATGTCAGCCAAAAACCTGTCATTAGATTATACCATCAAGCCAATTATATTGGCCAAAAGTATGCTGCACCATCCCAACCCTTCGACATAATTTCCAACCCAACTCTTCCTTTACAGTGCCCCCATGCAGAGTGGCAGAGTCAATGTTTTCAATTGTCAGCTCATGACACTATGCCAGGAGCACTTTTTTTCAGGTTCAACCCTACAGCCTGACTGCTCCCAATTCTCTTATATTTTTATGTTTTCAAGTTCTCTCCCCCTTCATACCTTAGCTTGTTGATGGGGGCAGGGGCAGTTCTGTAAAGCTGCTCCTGCAAGTACTGGCAATGGCTTGGATTACAGCTAGCTTAGCAACCACACCATTCTCTATTAACATATGTGCTTCATTAATGTGTGAACAAAGGCTGCCAGTGCAGTGGAGAATCACTTTCAAGGTCACATTGCTGACCTACAAGGCCTACATGAACAGGGACCACGTTATTTGCAAGACCTCCTTTTTCTGCCCCCTCTGCCCACTTAATTCTGCCAATGAGGGATTGCTAGAGGTTCCCAGAGTCTGTTTGAAGACCTTGGGGGCCAGCGCATTTGCTTTTGTGGCTCCGACCCTGTGGAACTCTACCTCGTCAGGTGAGAGAGTGCCTGTCCGCCGAGTCCTTTAAGGCTGCACTGAAGACCCATTTGTTTGAACTGGCATTTCCTGATTTGATGTGATTTTAATTTGAATGTGGAATTTTATGAATTAGAATTTTAAACCTGTAGTGTTTTATGATACACTATACAGGTGCTTTGGTTTTAGAAAAGCGCTTCTTATAAATAAAGATGACTTGACTTGACTAAAGAGAGAACTGCAATGCCACTAAGCCTAAGTAAACAACTAGCCATCCATTGCCAGTATGTGAGAGTGGGATGGATAGCTGAATAGAAAATATACATGTAATTGCCCTACTTGTAAATGCTTGGAGGTTAGTGACATGAGTTGACTACGATCAGGCAGCTGAAGTCTGACCTTGAATAATGATGGCAGAAAAAGACATCAGTCTAGCTTGCAGACTTACAAAACACACACTTGTTATTACAAAGGCTGTTGTCTCGTGGGTTTTATTTATTTTTTCTTTCTATTAGTAACTAGGTAAAGCCAAAGGCAGATAGATGGACTCTTCCCTTTGCACAGGGCCCAGAGCCTTGACAAAGCGCAAGTGGCGTGAAAACATTTGACTGCAACAGGAGGGTACATCTGGCATCTTTGTGCTGGACCCCTTTTAACAATAAAATTAATTTGCCTATACACAGTTCATATGTTTCTTTTGCGTGGAGGCAGAGTAGCTGATCCATTTGTTTTGTGCACTCTGTGCATGAGGATACAATTCCGCTATCTCAAAAAGACAGGAAATTCATTGCAAAAAACTGCATTAATGAACCAGTTAGGTTTCAACTTAATGCCACAATATTAGGGAAATTTGGCATTAGGGTTTCCAGCCTTAACTCCCCACACCCCTAAGCAACAAAAGGACAAGACCACACAAGCAACTTTAGACAGCCATCATCAGGTAAGAGAAACAACATACAACTGCTTCTTGTGACACAAATGCAGAAGCACTGATGTGCTACTATTGTGGATATCTATCTGTGGCTGCAGAAGTGCAGGCTGAACATGGGCCTGTACTTCTGCAGCCACAACTGTATGTGTATTACAGCAAGCATGACTACCTCTGGCTGCAGAAGCACTGGCCCCACAGGGGCTTGCACTTCTGCAAACAGAAGTACTGTTTCAATTTGGGTATTATAGATTTCTGTATGCAGTTGTGGTAGTGAAAGCCACACCACCAGAAATCGGTGGTTATGTTTTACACCTGCAGCTGCAGAGGTGCAGGCCCCCTTAGGGGCTTTTACTTCTACAGACAGAAGTGTTGTTGCAATTATAGCATCATGGATTTTGTGGAGCCTGCACTTCTGCAGCCAGACATCTGTGTGTAAGTATTAAAGCTACAGTTGCAGAACTGCAGACCCCCTCAGGGGCCTGCTTTTCTGCAGATAGAACTATGTGTATGTCTCACAGTGTGCAAGAGTACCTGTGGATACAGAAACACAGGCCCCGTAGGGATCTGTGCATCCATAGACACAAAAAAGTCTAATCATTTGGGTATTTTGGATCTGTATCTGTGGCTGCAGGAAACTGTGCTTCTGCCCAAAGAAGTAGTTTTGTGATTTGAGTATCATGACTTTCTATCTGCAGCCAGAAGTGAGGGTCTATGTATTGCAATGTACATACCACAGATACAAATCCAAGAAGGTAGTACAGCAGTGCTACTGCATTTGTGTCATCTGGAATCAGCTGCATGCTGTTTGTCTTATGTGATAATGGCTGTCTATGGTTGTTGCTTTATCTTATCTGTTCACTGTTTGGGGGATGAAAAGTTAGGGTTGAAAACCCTAACACCACATTTCTCTACTTCTGTGGAAGTAAACTGAACTCTAACTGGTGCATTAATGCAATAATATGTATTTGTATATATATATATATATATATATATATATATATATATATATGATACATGATGGGCAGGAGTGTGATCTATGAAATATCTTTATGAGAGAACAGTGACCTCTGAATATTCATGAGTGCCGAAGGCATGAGTGAGAGTATCCAGAGGTCACTGTTCACGCATGAAGATATTTCACATATCACACCATCTGCACATCATGTGTGTGATTTATACTATAGACTTTTCTAAAGTGGTTCTGCATTGCTTTCAAACTGTGTGCAAAATTGAAAAACATCTTCCACATTCATTGGTTTAGTTTTCTTCTGTAAGGAAAATTTATTTTTTCTTCCAGTATAGTTCAACTGTATCAAAATATGTTTGTTGCTTTGAGTCTGCATGGTTTGATGTGTTTAGAAGTCAGTGCTCTTTCTTTTTTTTTCTTTTAGTAAGAACTTTAGAGATTGGTTCTGTGTCATAACGGTGAAAGCCTAAAGGTGATCGCCGTTATGCAGAAGTCAAGAGTGGCAAAAATTTATTTTGGCACTCTGACACCCCGGTGCACAGCAAAAGAGTGCCAGAGACTTCATTTTTCAATGTTTTTGTGGGGTCTTCACCCCTTGCCCCCCACTTCAGGATTCTGAACTCCAGGTGGGTGCATGTTGGGGGGGTGAAAACATTAAAAAAAAAAGGTTCAGGCTGGGCACAACAAAAATGCACCAGCTCCTGGACTCGAACCCAGTACCCTGCTGATTGACACAGGCAACCCACCCACCATGCCATGGAGTCAGCTTGGCAACCCACTGTGGCACCACCTCTCACATCCCTCACTGTTCTCACTGTGCATACCCCTCCCACCCCCAGCAATGTGCAGTATAGCAACATCCTGTTGCTATAGCCACCTACCCCCCAATTTGGCCACCTTACCCTCCCGTAGCCATCCCTGAAATGCGCTGGGAAGTGGGCCACCATTATTATAGGTGCCCATTCCCCAGCACTCTTATCACAGGATACCTTAGAGATCTTCTCAGCATGTGAGTGTCTGTGAGACTGAATGCAGCAAACCTGTTGTTGGGGCTTCAGGTGCTTGAAAGACAGGTGAATTTAATTTGTTGTTTTACTGAGCTGAAACAGATTGCAGTACTGAGAGAGAGTTAATGGGCTTGTCTGTGACATCTCCACAGTGAGAATAAATGCTGGTGAGGTAAGCACAGTATGTATAAACAGCATTTATCATAACTGTGTTAGTCTGGGCCTGGCATTTATCTTACTGTGGTAGTAATACGTGCTTTTATCAGTAAAAAATATAGCTCACTCCTACTGTGTGTGTGTGTGTATATATATATATATATATATATATACATATATATATATATATATATATATATATACACAGTATATGTATATAAATATAAAATGCACCAGTTAGGGTTCAACTTAATGACAAAAATATTGGGAAACATGATGTTAGGGTTTCAACCCTTACTCTCCTCCCCCCCAAGCAGCAAAAGGACATGACCACACAAGAAACCACAGACAGCCATCATCAGGTAAGACAAACAGCAGAAAACGTACAACTGTGTGTGCACCTGCTACCCTCTTAAGCCAGAAAAAGTAGCTATTTTAAACTAATTTGAGCTTTCAAAGGTAACATTTAAATTTTTCAGGGAAAGTGCTACCCTTAAAGAGAAGCGCTACCCGATTGAAAAAAACGTCTAGGTCCACTGCTGAAATCCTGATACCAGCATTGCAACAGTACTTCTGTCTGCAGAAGCACAGGGCCCCCAAGGAGCCTGTGCTTCTACAGAAACAGGTACTCATACATGCTGTACAACATACTCACACAGGTGTGGTTGCATAAGCACAGGCCTGTGGTGGCCATTGCAACCCAAAACATTTTGTGTGGTAATCAGGCAACCAGACTAGAGCAACCATTAGTGAATGGTGCACTGCTGTGCTCAATAACATGGGCTGCTAGCCCCAAAATGTAACCATAACAAACAAAACATTATAGCACTGGGTGAAATAACAGCTCAGTAGCTGAAATTTGTAAGCAGGTGCTTAGTTTTAATGTGACCTTTGAAGTGGTTTTGACAAAATGAAACATACTAGAGTGCAGCTGCAGTCCTCCCAGATCCCAGAAGCCAAGCTAGGAACCCAAAACTGGGAAGAGTTCAAAAATCAAATTTGCAGAAACTAGCAGCAGCAGTTCAATATTCCAGGTCTCCAGGATGAGATAAGCTGTTTGTTAAGTCCCAAATTGAATGGTTCTGAGGAAAAAGCTGAGTGAGATTAAGGGCCTCAATCTGTTGGGCAAGCTTTTAAGAGACGAGTGTAAGAGGTACAGATAGAAGACACAGAGAGGAATAATCATAGAATGGATCTGAGTCTGCCTCCAGGGCCACATGAAACACCACCAATGAAGACAGAAAAATGAGGTGAAGGAAAGCTTATCCAGGAAAAGTTAAGGTAAGGAAAAAATGGCAGACCAGTGTATGATGTCACAATTGATGCTTAGAAAAGCATAAAATTACCATATCACCATCACACTAACCACAGTCTTGCCCATAGATAGCATAGTCAGCAGTGTAGATGTCTATAGTAGGTCACTGATCTTGGCAGATCCATGACTGGTCATCGACAAAAATTTTGTCAAACAACCAGACAATGAAACCGGCAGGTTGAATGCAATTTGCAGTCGGCTGTTGGTTTCAAAGTAAACCGAGTGTTTTCTTCAGGGGGCTTCACCCCAAACCCCCACATGGGGGACTGCACCCCCTTACTTAGGATTCTTAACTCCGAGTCAGAGCTGATTTGGGGGGGTACAGGACCCTCGACAGACTGTGTTGGGTTCCAGTGCAGTCCCAACAGTGACGTAGCGCTGTAGTCGCTGTAGGAGGCCGCACTGTCGAAATGTCACAGTCAGTGTAGTAACTGGATCTTGGCAAACTGCCAAGACTCATAGATGATAAAAACAGCCATCTAGCACTGCTGAGCCCATAGCCTAATATGATCAGTCTTAGATAGTAAGCTCTGAATGTTACAATGAATAATTTGCAGGCACTTGGGAAGGGGGCAGAGGGAGGGGGAGTGTGACAGGCAATGGTGTTTAGCTCAACATCTCCCAACAGTAACAACAGAAGGGCGATGATAAGCTTGATGGAGTGAGACTTCCTACAGAAAGGAAAGGGAGCAGGGCAAAAGCAGAAGGTCAGATGAGGGAAAGAGAGTATTCTCCAGGGGAACTCTAGGCTAAGTGTAGCAGCAAGAACAAGCCTGTTTCTAATGGAATGGAAGTAAGATTATGGACGATGAGGAAAAGAGAGTAAGGAGAGGGAGGAGGATAAATAGAGGAGGGCTGTGGACTAGAGGGAGCTTAGATGGATGAGAATAAGATGTAGATAATGGAGGGAAAACATGGGAATGGTATAAATTGCAGAAGGAGTGGAAGAGAAAAGAGGTGAATGGGGTGGATGATGGAGAAGAGCTAGGAGGATGAGGATGAAAGGGACAAATGGGTGTGGAGGGAGGTGAGGGAGGGAGTAAGGAAAGAAGAGTGGGTTCTGGGACCAAGGGAAGGAAAAGAGCAAGATTAAACGGGTCAACTAACCATAGGTAACTAGAAATGCGAGCAAGGAAAGGGGGGATAGCTATCAGAGGAATTTGGAAAAAGTAGAGTCAGAGGTGAGAGAAAGGATAGGAGCAGGTAGGAAGGAAGAAAACATAATAAAAAACAATGAGACAGGCAGTGGAAGCCAAACTATGCAGCATTATTGAATTTGCAATGCCAGGCAAAAACACGAGACCTGTGCAACTTTAAGAATTACTACAAAAAACAATTACAATACTTTTTCACTCAATTGTGTATAGAAGAAAATACTGTATATAGGAAAGCAAGATATGAGAGGAGCAGAGAAGTAAGCTGAGTGGCAGACAGGAAATATTGAGTGGCAAGACAGAAAACGTTATCCACTACTCAAACTACGTAACCCTCAATGCTGTTCTCCTTCAGTCCTCTCATCAAGCCTTGCCTTGAAAGCCCGGAGAGTGCTAGCTTCCACAGTACTACCAGAGGTATGTTATTTCACAAGTTGCTCACTCTGTTTGTGAAATAAGGCTTTCTGATGTTGTACCTTATCCTGCCCCCTTCTTTGAATACATGCTTTCTACTTTGGCGCACCCTGATTATGTTACCCTCAGCTTACTTTTCATTAGGTTAAATCATTTTAATATGTCCAGTTTTTCCTCATTGATCTTACTCCCTAAACCAGTAATCAGCTTGATATCATGTGATGACTATCTCAAACTCTTTATTGTCCTTTCTGAACTGCAGTGACCAGAACTGAGCACAGTATTCCAGCTGTGGCTGAACTATTGCCATTCCTAGGGAAGAACCACCTTCCATGGCCTGCTTCATAATTCCTTCCTAATGCATCCCAACATTGCTTTTGCCGTCTTGACTGCAGCAGCAGACTCTTGACTCTGCCTGTCTGGCTTTAGCTTACTTTCCACAACTGCACCACACAGGGTGCATGTGTGACCCAGATTACCCACTCCTAAGTGAAGTACATTACATTTCCCCACATGAAATCTGAGCCCCCATTTCTCAGCTCAATCCTCCAATATGTGCAGGTCTCACTGAAATTGGCCCCCCTATTGTGTCCACCTTTGTACAATTTATTGTCTTCAGTAAATTCTGACAGCCTTGTAATGTCTTCTTTCTAAAGACCATAGAAACATAGAAGTTGTCAGCAGATAAGGACCTCTTGGCCCATCTAGTCTTCCCTATATTCCCTACCTACTGTTACCACAGATCCTACTTGATCTCCGGTCTTCTGCCCCTTACCTTACTTCTAAGGTCCCCTTGTGTCTATCCCATACATGCTTCAATACTGTTACCACTTTAGCACCCACCACCTCTGCTGGGATGCTGTTCCAGGAGTCCACCACCCTTTCTGTGAAGTATTTCCTCACATCTCCTTTGAGTCTCCCCCCTCCAGCTTCATAGCATGACCCCTTGTCCTGAAGCATCTTTTTCTATGGAAAAGGTTACCTTCTTGTACCTTATTAATACCTGTAAAGTATTTGAACATTTCTATCATATCCCTCCTTTCCCACCTTTCGTCTACAGAGTACATATTTATATCCTTGAGTCTTTGCTCATAGGGTTTTTGGTGCAGGCCCTGCACCATTTTGGTAGCCCTCCTTTGTACATTTCAGAGGTGGGGCTTCCAGAACTGGACACTGTACTCACACTTTCTGCTGGTAATGCTCCTTCCTATGCACCCAAGCATCCTGCTAGCTTTCTTCACTGCCTTACCACACTGATTGGCTACCTTCAAGTAATCAGAAATGATTACCCCTAGGTCTCTTTCCTTTTTTGTGGTTGATAATACTTCCCCACTCAATTTGTACATTGCCCCTGGGTTTCTGTGCTCCATGTGCATGATTTAGCACCTTTGTGTATTGACACCCTGCTGCCATTCCCTTGACCATTCTTCCAGCTTTTTCAGACCATCCATGAACAGGCATACTTTCCCTTCCAGCCCTTCTGCAATGTTGCTAATAAATGAATACACTCAAGAGCAGCAGACCCAGCAATGACACCTATGGTACTCCAGTCAATCCATGCCACTACTCTGAATGGGGACCATCCACCAACACTCTCTGCTTCCTATCTGTGAGTTATTTTGCTATCTATTTCCTTTATAGTTTGTGAACTCCAAACTGCACTAAGTTCTCCATGTGTCTTCCATGTAGTATGGTGCTGAAGGCCTTGCTTAAGTTTTGATAGACAACATTCAGTTTAAGGCACCCATCTTCCTTTGATCTCTCTCACTCTCTCTATCTCTAGCTACTTCTTGAAAAGGATAATTACCATAGGTTGCTGTGCCAGAATTTACCTTTTGGTGAGCCATGTTGTGTGCTAGAGTCAGTTCATTTTCATCCATGCGCAAAACCGTTACCTTTTTTAATTGAAACAAACACTTTATTGAGCACCAAGGTAAGGCTCACTGGGCTATAATTACTTGCTTATGATCTTACCTCCTTCTTGAAAAGTGGACGGTACTGACCATTTCTAGTCCTCAGGCATTCTCTCTGTCTGCAAGGAGTCTCAGAAGAGAACGCCAAGGAGCCCACCCTAAACCATTTCTAATTCCAATATTACCCTTAGGCAGATACCATTCAGGCCCTGGAATTTTCATGGTGTAACACCTCATGGACATTCACTCACTTATTCAAAACCACTTCCTTCTCAGTCCGCTCATTTCCTACCTCTTCCATCAAATGATGAACATGCTCCCTAACATCCTGGCTGAATACTGATACAGTAGTTATTCAGTGCCTCTGCTTCACCCCAGCTCTTTATGTCTCACTGTCTCCCTTCTATACCCCCCCCCCAAACTCAGTGATCAGGAGCCTTGCCTTGTCCTTTACTCTCCTTGTGTTTGGCTCAGCATGTACTAAAAAAAGGGTTTATCATTTCCCTTGATCCCTTGCACAATCCTGTCTTCTTGTCTTGCCTTGACCTGCACAATGCTAGCCTTCCTTTTCCTCTGTAATGACCTGTGCTCTGCTTCCCTGGCCCTACCACAACATTTTGTAATGTATAGCATGAGACTGTATTATGCAACATCATAATCAAAAGTAAAGAGAAACAAATGATCAATTCTCTTGCAAGCTACATTACCTGCTCTAGATAATTTAGTAATATTTTTACCAAAAAAATAAAACAAAACACCTAGAACCACTGAGATAAAAAGAAAGATGAACAGAAGGTTAAGTAAACCTTGTTGAAATGATTTTCTTTTGTTCTAAGGACTTGAGGAAACATCTTATCAATCCAGCTTGTTAGGAGTCAATGGTCAAGGCTACAGTGAGATTTGTGGATTCTTATAACAATTAATCAAGGTTAATTATTAAAGCTTTGATAAAGTTAGTGGAGATATTTAAGGAAATGGTTGATTAGAATTGTGTCAGATTTGAACAGATTTCCACAAAAGCACAAGATCCAGGTGATACAATACCAAACCAGCAACTATACTCTAGCAGTTTCTTTAATGACACAGGTGAGACATTCTACAGTATCTTATGTTGGTCGTAATGCATACTTACAGTTTGCTACATGTCAGTAGATGAAGTTTTTATCTATGCTTCCATACTTGATATTGTTCATGCTTATACTACATACAGAACAAAAGTACTAGGCACATGATGAGTTACTAATGTTAGTTAATTTTTTAACTGTCATGGAGGTATTTAAAGATATTTTTCTTATACACTTTAAAAGAATGTGTAGTTTGTGTTTGCTGTACTCTGAAATGTACTTTATCTATGCTGGGTGTCGTTACTGCTCTCTAACAGGACTCGAGTGAGAGTTTACCTATGGCTCACTGGATTTGTTTCCAGACAATACCTAACAATTTGAGAATTGTGCAGTTTACAATTTATAAGCTTTAGAAAGGAGTTCCTGTTGAATACCTTCAGTCCCAGCAGTAAACTGTTGTTACAAGTTACAAGGCTTAGAACTTGTTCTGATCTTTCTACAAGCCACTAGTCTATGTCATGATGCTCCATTTTGGTTGTACTGTTTTTTCTGTCTTGGTTAACATCTGGGTCCCTATATTCAAAACTTGCCTGGTGGGCAAAGTGATTGTACCTTATTTGCCTGGGGTTTGCACCTGTGCACAATACACAAAAGGCCCAGATATTCAAAGCTTTGCATGCTGCGCAAACCATTTGCGTGGGTTTAGTGCGGGATTAGCGTGAGTCAGCCATATTTAAAAGGCCAAATAACGCGCACAAACCGCATTAGCACCGGGCAAACCATAATTATATGCAAGGGGCAAAGTGAACATGAATACAGGCACTATGAGATATTCAGCGACTAGCGCCATGCTAAGGTGTTTAGCGTGACTTAGCGTGACCCTTAGTGCGGTACAAATTACCACCCAGGAAAAACTGGTCCTAACCCTGGGTAAACAGCTTTGTGCAACATTGTTGCTTTGCGTGGTGTTTGCACAGCTTTTGCGCAACTTGTGCGACCCTATCATATGATTATGACACTTAGAAAATGCTAGACATGGAGGATACATGCTGCTCACTGATGGCAGCACCATGATGCCAACAGCTGCCACCAGCCCCAGCCATGCCACGCCGTAAGGGGTGATCTGACCCACAGGGGACATCATGGTAGTGTGGCCATACAGCACACACCTGCAGACCATATGTCTGTGGTGACCAACAGATGCCAGCACACACATGCAGCACTATAGGCATGGTGGCCATTGAGGGGAGGGTGTACGGCTTGCCAGACCTCACTATGGCCCAGGTGTGGCCACAAGGCTGGGACACATCATGCAGTGCACATGGGCCAGTAGTGGGAATACCCCACCACCTGTGTGCCTGTTGGATCTTACATGCCACCCCCAGCCACATACCGCACAACTGTGCAGATGCCACAGCACACACAGCCGGCCATGTATATGTCACTGTGAGCATCCCATGCCACAGGTGCAGCATCTGTGGATCACACAACAGCGTAACAGTACTGTCCACTGTCAGTAATCACCTGCAAGCTGGGCCTGTCACTGTGTACAGTGTAGTGATCATCACTGCCCTACATACCATAGGCATTGCTGTGTCCCTCACACTACCTGCCCTCTTGCTACTGTAGTGTCTGCTGTGCACTGTAGCATGACCTACAGTGTGACGGTTGCATGCAGCACCACCACCACCTGTGCCAATGCTGTGTTGTCCCTTTGAGTATGATATGCTGTGATATGCTATGCTGTACTGTTCACATGTAGCTTGCAGCTATCATCATGCACTGCCTGACTGGCCTACAGGTGGAGCTGCGGTCAGACCTGGACAGCACCTGTACTAACAGACTGACCTACAGGTGGAGCTGTGGAACCCTGCAGTAACACTGGGCAAACTGCATGCAAATCAGGGCGTAATGGGATGCTAATGTGGCTGTTTGCCCAGAGACTACCTAAGTAGGCTCATTTGCGTGTCACTTTTGAATATGGCAAAGTTTAGCACCGGGCAAACAGCTTTGCTCCGTGCGAATCCCGTGCAAACTCGTTGGCTCCGCGCAAATGGTTCGGGGAATATTATACTGTTTTTCACACTGTACTTTCCCATAGGCTGCTCCCTGCAGCTGTACTGGGTCCACGCATTTGCTGGAACACTCATTGGCCACATAGGTCGCCTCTACCTACCTTCACGCCACTGTGCACTGTGTTGCTGCTGTGGTCTGCACTTCCTGGTTGTTATATTCAGAGCTGTCTTATTACAGAGCTATGTTTGCCCTGTACTCCCAGCCCAGTTGGCCCGGCCTCATTCCCATGCTATATTCAGAGACTGTTTGCCCTGGGCTATTCCTTTTGAATATAGCTTACTTTGTGCTCTGGGCTAACATTGCCCACTGGACAGTGCTACTTTAGCCCCGGAGCAAAGTTTTGAATATCTGGCCCTAAGGGGGCTGTTACATGCACTAAAAGGGTTAGCACACACAAAAAAAATAATAATAATGTATGTGGCTGGCAAAGGGAGGGGTGAGGAGAGAAAAACTGGCATAGCCTGATATTCTGTGAATTTGCACTGCACAAAATGGGTGCGTGCAAACACTTTTCACAGCGCAAACACCACCAACAAGAAGTCCGACATAGTCTGGGCAACCATAGTAGCTACCAGACCAACTGCAGCCAATAGCCATATTTGTGATGGGGAGCACACCTGCACCATGGTGGACAGCAGCATCCCCTACAATCTGAACTCTGACCCCATTAAAAAAAGTAAGTCCCTTGTGTACAGTGCCCCCCCATCCTTTGATCCCCAGTCCTAGTATAGAAAAATACTTCCCTGGTGCCTAGTGGTCCCCCACCATCTGATTGCCAGCATAGGTAAGTAAATATAAGTCGTTGGTGCCCAGTGGCCCCCCTCCAATTGCTGGCCTGTAGTGATTAAAGAATGTCCCTGTAGCTGGCCCGGTGGTGCTGAGGGCTGAGGCACTGGACGCCACACCTCGCATCATGCTGGTGACCCAGGTTCAGGAACGAGCCCGGGTCATCAGGGGTCGGCAGGGAGGGGAAAGGATTGAGCATCCCCAGGACTGCTCTCCTTCTCCGGGAAGGGGGGTATCCACCTACCAATGTGCTGGTGACCTCTAGCAAAGGCTGGAGGCACTACAGTGCACGGCTGCAAGTGGCTGGGGATTGGAGCTGTGGCAGACATCAATCGGGGGTGTGCATGAGCGTGCACCAGCTGGGCTAGACGTCATTGCATGTATGAGCTCCAGGGAAGCACAAGAACAGGGGAAAACAATGGCGCCATGGATAGGTGATGGCACCAGTCCCCCATGCCCATCATTGGGCCAACCCTGACTGACCTCCCAGGTCCTCCACGGCCCGATCTTCCCTGCAGCTGGTGTCTGTCTGTAAGCGCTCCCAAGAGGAGTAGGGTGACCTACCCTGGGAGAGTTAGACCAGGGGTACAGGCTGCAGGGAGGAGGGAGGAGGAGAGAGGAGGTACAGTTCAGGGGGGCCTCTGGTGGGAAGGACATGGACTCGGATGCCTGAGAGAGGTTCATGGCACCGTGACTGGAGGGAAACAAAGTTGAAAAAAAAAAAAAGAATGTCCCTGGTGGTCCATGGTCCCCTCCAACTTCTGATTGCTTTCTCATACTTTGTAGGCTATATCCCTGGTGGCTGGTGGACCCCCAGCATCCTATAGGTTGCCGATATATCCCTGGCATCCAATGGTTCCCCCAGTCCTTGATCCATGGCCCAGCAAAAAATCTTGCATGCTGTGGTGGCTAGTGCCCCCCTCATCCTCCATGCCCAGCACTGGTGAACCACAAAACACCCTGGTGGCTAATGGTCCCCCACACTCTAATCACTGGCCTTTTATGACAATACTGATGAGAATTGAAGAGAAACCCTGCAGTTTGCAAAAATAACTAAAATTGGAAGCTGGACCACCACTGCAACAGTAGAACTACCTCTCGCAATGCTGATGACCCAGTTTCTGGAATGAGCTCAGGGGAGTCAGAGGGCCAGCTCAAGGGAGAATGGATAAGTATCCCAGGGACAGTTTTCCACCCCGGGGGAGGAGGGTCAGTGGCACCCAGCACTCAGATGACACCCAGTGGAGGATGGGTGTACACCAAGCCAGGACCATGTAGCAGAGAGGAAGGCAGTGGTGGACATCTGTGAGGCATGCATGAAAGCCTGCGTGCTGATGTCATTGCATGTCTGCGCGTGTCCCTGGCATCTAGTGGTACCCCCACAACCCCCTACCCACAGATCCCAATCTCTGTAACAATGTAATCAGTCCCTGGTGTCTAGTGGCCTCTCTTGCACCACAGGCACTGACCACCCACCCTGCCAACCCCTGCACCTGAAGTCCTGGTGCTGCAGCTGAGATATAGCAACTGGCCCAGTTCTCTGTTCACCTTCTCAACTAGCCACTGCATAACAAGCCAGGGAGCATGCATCCTATGTATAGTACAGGGTATGCTTCCTCTGTACTGTACAGGGAGTGCATGACCTGTGTACTGTACAAGGAGCATGCTCTCTATATAGTACAGAGGACACGTGCCCTGTACTAGACATAGGACACATGCTCCCTAACTTGCCATATGGTGGCCGGCCAAGGAGGTGAGTAGAGGGCTCCACCGGTCACTCTATCGCAGCTGCAGCATGAGCACTTCAGGAACGGGGGGGTTGGAAAGGTTGGTGGTCATTACCTGCAGTGTGGGGGCCACTAGGCACCAGGGACAGATTACATTGCTACAGGGATGGAGATCTTTGGGTGTGGGTACCACTAGATGCCAGAGACTATGAGTTATTTTCTTCAGCTTTAGTTATTTTTGCAAATTGCAGGGTTTCCCTTTAACTCTCATTAGTATTGTCATACAAGGCAGGCAATTGGAGGGTGGGAGGTACCACTAGTCACCAGGGCAGTTTTCAGTTCACTGGTTCCAGGCATGGAGGATGGGGGGTAGACACTGGTCACCATAGCATACAGGACTTTTTGCAGGGGAAGGGTATTAGAGATGGGGGAACAACAGGACACCAGAGATATATCACACAATGTATGGGATGTCAGTCAGAGGGCGGGAGGCCACTAGCCACCAGGGATACATCCTTCAAAGTATGGGACCGTAATCAGAGGGCAGGGGGCCCACTAGATACTAGGGATACTTTATGGACACTACAAGTCAGTGATCAAAGGGTGGGGAGGTCAAGGATAACCAGGGATATTCTTTAATCACTACAGGATGGTGATTGGGGAGGGACCACTGGGCACCAGGGATACATTTTTTTTATCACGGGATGGCGATTGGATCGAAGGGGGACTGGACACCAAGAATACGTTTTTTTCTATAACAGGACAGCACTAGACACCAGAGAATTACTTTAACCTTTATTGGACAGTGATCAGAGGGTGGGTAGGACTACTAGGACCACTAGATGTCAGGGAATTCCTGTTTATTACAGGACTAAGCAATCGGGGAGGGGGCAGAGCTGGTTGCAGGGGCACAAACCTGCTGCCACTTCCCATGCAAATGTGCCCATAATGGGCATGTAAATGGCCTCTTAATGCCTTGCATGCTCAAAGGCCTCATTTGCAGAGGAACTTTTGAATGTCATGCCAGGTGCTACTGGTGCAATCAGGTCTGGGGTGCTATTTCCTGCACTGCTAGGATCCCTGTTGTAGCAGTGCTTTTCGACTTAGTGCTGCACTGACAAGCCCCTATATTAATTTTCAAGACCTTGAAGCATGGTTCATGACTCATAATTTGGTCATAAATGCTACAAAAGCTAAGGCTATCCTGTTTAGCCCCAGGCATGTGGGTTCAGCTCGTCAGCACTTGCTAGCCATTAATACGCTTCTCAGTTCTCCTATCAAGGTAGCGGAGTCTTATCTGGATGCACTTACGGACCCAGAATTGCACTAAAACCCCAAGAAAGACAGTTTAACAACATCCCTGCTCCAAAACATTGGGAGCTTCTACTACCTCTTTAACCTCCTCACTAAAGAGTCTTAACTAGCACTTGCTAATTGAATGCTACTTCCTGTCCTGCTGTATGCTGCCCCAATCCTCAGAGCTGTCAGGATCTCTGAATTGCAAAAGCCCAAAATATTGTACCACATAATTGATCACTTTGCAGCAGGGGGTCCACTCAGGGAGCATCATTGCAGTGTTGTAAAATTACTAAACTGCCCCACACTAGAGGGTAGACTAGAATACTCCCTGCTCAGGTTGGTATTTAAATTAGTAAAAGGCACTACTCCTCCTCCTAGTTTGGGGGACATACTGATTATTAAGTCTCAGAGAAGTACTGTCTGGACCTCTAACAATACACTTCTAGAAGTTCCTAGGGTGAGGTCTAATACAGGGCAAAGGTCCTTTGCCATTATTACACCATCCCACCCTCCCTTCAAGATTGTTCTTCCCTTGGACCTTCAAGAAAGGACCAAAGAGCTTATTACTGGAGTGTAATCAGTGCATCTGCTTTTGCTGATATGATCTACTGTTGCAAATGTCTGCACTTGTTTTATGACTACTACTCTTTGTACCTGGCCAACTCAGTCAGCTGTTTGCATGATTTGCCAGACTGTTGTTGAACTTCTCTACTCAGCACTGAATGTACGTACCTATGCAATTAAGTCATGAAGGCATATAAGCCATTGTAATTTCAATGCTGCCTGAATGTATAACATCTGTTCTGATACGCCTCTATGTTATTAAAACTTGGTCACCCCTGAAAAGGGCAGTTTGTTTCAGAGGACCTACCCAGTCAAAAAATTCAATGTTAACCAAAAATAGATATCCATATGAGGCAGGTCAATATTCAAAGGCTCTCTGTGAAATGCACAGTGGATAGCATGAACATGCTAAATACACTGCTGCACCCATACAAATGAGGGAGTCCTCTTGCATACAGGACAGAGTAGTATATTTAGAGGGTTTTGGAAGTGATAATAGGTTACTGAGGTAGCACTAATGAATGCTTCCAAAACTCTATCTTATCAATGCACATGGTGATGCACAAACCACTCCTGGCAGCACTGGTGTCAGTGACACCACCACCCTCCTGCCCCAATCCCTGGTTATGCATTACAGTCTACAGTACTGACACCTGCATTGAGCAAGCAAGATGGCCACTGGGCTGAGTGTGCTGCTGCGTTGGGAGGATTTAAGTTTATAGTTATTTTATTTGTTGTTTATTTTTCTGCTTATTTTGGTGCATTTTCGGTGTTTTTTGTCGTAATTAGCGGATCGGTGGCGTCGGGGGAGTACTTATACACTGAGGAGTCCAGGATGAAGGAAAGCATTTGACTTGATTATTGATTGTCTCGGCAATTTGTGCTCTGCTGTCTGAGTTGCATATTGTGCGGGAGCGGAGTGGACTGAGGGTCTTTTGGCCCTGAGACTGGGATTTTGTCCCCCCACCCGCTATAGGACCTACTGGGGCGGAGGGAAGTGTCCAGAGTGTTTGACGTCCTGGTGGCCTATCACCCGAATTGGATTTCGAATCAAGTGTGAAGTAGATTGTGGGATTTTTTTTTTGTCCTGCGACAGGTGTTGTGGAACGCTGTTCACTGCAGGGTTCTGCTGCCTGAATTGCATGTGTACGTGGGTGTGGAATAGACTGAGGGTTTTTTTTGGAGCTTTGAGACAAAGATCTTGTCCCCCGCCCTTTACAGGATCTATCAGGACAGAGGGAAGTGGCCGGAGTATTTGATTTCTTGCTGCTCCATCGCCCGAATTGGATATTGGACAGGCGTGGAGTAAACTGTGGGATTCTTGGTCCTACTACTGAAATATTGTGGGATGCCACTCGTTGTAGGATTCTCTGGGACATTGGGATATATGTGCGGTCTCTCTGGCTTGGCTGTGACTGTGGTGCTTAGGATTTGCTCTGGGGACTGGCCTATCGTGGAGGGGCCTTATGTAGGATCAGGGGTTCCACTTGTGAAGTGCGTAAGGGCAGCCTGGATTTTAAAATCGGAAGGTGGTGTGGTTTGGGTGCTGTGCTGGGTGGGGAGTCTCCCCTTGGTACCTTGCAGGGGTGTTTCACTCAGGTCCTTTGCGACCAAGCAGGAGCTGTCCCCATATTCCCCGAGGAGTCAGAGTTGTGGTGGGGATGCTGCTAAAGCCTCTGGGGGGATAGTCCGTGCGGCCTATCTCCCGGGGGCTTGAAGCTGTGGGTCACGGGTGACTGGGTGGGGGCCTGTGAGTTTGGTGCCTGGGGGGGGCTCCTCTTGAGTTTCGAGTTGTATACCCCATCCCACTGCTGTGCCGGTGCCCTCTGGAGTTGTGTCCAGAATTATATTCTGCCATCACAAGATTATTGAGCGGGGGCATCTTTGCTGGAAACAATATTTGACCTGTTTGGTTCTGGATTCAACTGGGATCTTTTTCTTGGATTACTTATAATACCCTCTATTCTGCTCAGGATTTACAGTTGGATTGTGAACTGTGCTGTTTTGAATAGAGAGAGTGTTCCTTTTGTGGTTTCCTGGTGTAACTGGCTACACTGCATTTTGTTTTAATCTTTGAACGTTCGATGCTGCCTGGTGTTGACCATACCTGATTCTGGACCTGGACTAAAAGAGACTGTGGGCCTCCTCTTTTTGTATTATTTTGTTTTCTTCAGTTGGTCATGGGGTGGTGAGAGGATCCTGCATCCACACATTTTATTTATTTATTTCTATGTTGTTAAAGTTATAAAGTTTAGTATTGTTTTTTTATTCTAAGTTGGTTTAATTGTTTGGCAGTGAGAGTGCCTTTTCATCCTCTTTCCCCGGTGGTGAGAGGACTTGGGGGGTGATTTATTTAATTCTTATAGTTTGTTATATGAATGTGTTAGGCTAGGAGGTGACAGCCCTTAAGCTTTGTTTGTTGTTTATTTGTTTTGTGGGTTATTTTGTATTAAGAAGGGGGCGGGGTTGTCAGGGCTCTGTCTCCAGGTTTTGAAATTGAAGTTGATTAACCTGGGAGGTGGGGGGTTGAAACAGTTTTTGCTTTTAGTGGGATATTATTAGTTTTAGTTTAGTTTTGGTATTGTTTTATTGTATTGTGTAGCTTAGTTTGCAGTATGTGTTGGTCTTCAGCCCCCACAGCAGTGCGCTACTCATCCTCCTCTCTTCGTGCCTTTCGCCCTTTTTATTCTCCCCCTCTTCAGTTTGAGATTTACCAGCATTGCAGAGCACTGGGCACTGTGCGTAGGAGGGGGGGAAAGGTGTGGGGTTATGAACAGGGGAGGATGATAGAGGGGGATCATCATATTGGGGTGGTTAATACCAGAAGGCACCCTGGGGCGAAATGGAATCCTGATCGTGGTTCTCCATGTCTGGTGCCCATACCCAAGGGCACCACCGGTTATGGTGGGCAGATGGCCTGTGCGGCTCGCGAGATTCATCCAGCTCGGGCAGTGTTGTGCAATGCCAGGTCCATTAAAAACAAGACCGCAATTATTGCTGATCTTGTTGGTATGGTGGACCTGGCTTGCATTACCGAGAACTGGCTGGATGATAACTCTGGCCCCATTTTGGAGGTTATGACTCCAGCCGGGTACTCAGTGTTACACCGCCCAAGATTGGATCGTGGGGGGAGGGGGGTTGCAGTCTGTTTCAAGACCGAACTTGGCCTCATGGAGGTACTAGTGGGAAGGGTTGAGTCCTTTGAGTGTATAGTTGTAGCAGGTGTAGGCATTCGAATTGCCCTCATTTACCGTCCACCCGGTGATGAGAAGCGATTCCTTCAGGAAGTGGCGGACTTCATCGTCGATATGGCATTTGAATCACCTAGATTGATGGTTCTGGGCAATTTCAGCATACCTGGAGTGGAGCAAGGAATTCATAATTTGGTCATATTTCCTCCAGTTAATGACAACGCTGGGCCTTACACAGGTGGTTTCCTCTTCTACACCTAAATGTGGACACGCTTTGGACTTAATCTTCCTTCTAGGGGTCGAGGCATCCGATGTGGGGGTGGAATCCATTGGGTGGTCAGATCATTTCACCGTGGGGTTTAGTTTTTGCTCCCCTTCTAGAAGGCCTGCCCCGACAGAGTTGGTTAGGTACTGCCCTTTGCGGGATATAGATCCCCAAGGCCTTGCGGTGGTACTTGACCTCTCATCTCCCACGTTGGCAAGCAGTGATCCAGAGACCCTCGTGTCGGCCTATAACACAGCCGTTGCTGGGGCTCTGGATCTCATTGCTCCAGTTAGTGTTCGTCCCCTCTCCCTCCGCCCCAAGTCCCCTTGGTTTGATGAGACATTGAGGGTGATGCGGAGACAGGGGTGAAGGTTAGAGCACTGCTGGCGAAGGTCTACCCTTGATGCCGACCACCTTAGATTGATGGATCATTATTTGGTCTATCAATCTGCAATCACCCGTAAGAAGGCAGAGTTCCTGTCCAGGGAGATTGCGGTTGCTCGGAATCGACCAGCTCAGCTGTTTCGAACTTTGGACAGACTATGAACCCAGCCTGTCTTCAAGTTTGGAAAGTTTTTTCGCAATTGGAGTGCGATGAGCTTGCTTGGTTCTTCGTAAATAAGGTGGCCGACATTAGGGCTGAGTTGTTGCCATCACACTCTATGGGGGTTGCTGTGAACCAGGGTGAGATCACGGTGCCTTGGCTTTCCTGGAGTTCCTTCAGTCAGCTGGAGTTCATTAATGTCATGAGGATCATCCAACATATGTGCCCTACGTGCTATAGTTTGGACCCAGGACCATCCTCCCTAATCTTGGGTTGTATTGACATCATTGGTCCAGTCCTTTTTCAGATAGTCAGGTGCTCCCTGGAATCGAGTGAGTTTCCTAGCTCCCTGAAAGAGGCGGTGGTGACACCCCTCTTGAAGAAAGCTATCGCGGACCCTGATTGTCTGGAAAACTACAGACCTATCTCTAACCTTCCCTTTATTGGGAAGGTGATTGAGAAAGTAGTGGCTGCACAACTGGAAGACCATTTGACCATCCATGACGTCTAGGAACCCCTCCAGTCCGGTTTTCATAAAAGACATAGTACCGAGACAGCACTGGTTTGGGTGCTAAATGATCTCTTGATGACTAGAGATCAGAAGAATCGTTCCATTTTGGTTCTTCTCGACCTTTCTTCAGCCTTTGACACCGTAGATCACATGGTGTTGATAGAACACCTGAGGCTGGTCTGTGGAATATTTGGAACCATCTTAAGATGGTTCTCATCATTTCTCACTGGAAGATCAGAGTCTTGTCCAGGGTTTTGTCCTTCAATTCAACTACTTTGTCTTGTGGGGTGCCCCAGGGTTCAGTATTGTCACCTATGTTATTTGCGGTGTATATGCAACCCATCTGAGACATTGTAAGGAAGTATGGGCTGAGGTTTTACTGTTATGTGGATGAAACCCAGCTCTATCTTTCTTTGGCCCCCGACCAGATTGGAGCTCACTCGGTCTTTAATAGCTGTCTAACCGAAATCCAGGAGTGGATGAATTCTAGCTGGCTGAGGTTGAATTCTGATAAGACTGAGGTACTGGTTGTGGACCCGGGTCGTCAGATGGGGGGTGGTCGGGTGTTGATGCACCTTCCTGAATTTTTCTTGCTGACTTTCAAAGCTCTACACAATATGGGTCCAGGCTATCTGAAAGAACTTCTGGTTCCTTATCACCCAAATCGATCACTCCGCTCGGCTGACGAGGGGTTGCTAGAGGTTCCAAGCGTAAATTTGAAATCTTCAGGTGCTCGGGCATTTGCGTATGTAGCCCCCACCCTTTGGAACTCTCTACCCCATCAGTTGCAGGAGTGCACTCCTGTGGAGGGCTTTAAGAGAGGTCTGAAGACTTTTTTATGGGAAACTGCATTTTTAGAATGCTGACTGTTATAGAAACATAGAAACATAGAAACATAGAAACATAGAATTTGACAGCAGTTAAGGACAGCTTGGCCCACCCAGTCTGCCCATTTCTCTACCTAATGGATAAGCTGCAGATCCTAGTTAACCAGCAGCCTACTTCTTTCTACCCCCACCCCATAGAATTGCCTTGTGACTGTCCCATGCATGCTTGAATTCAACCACTGTTTTTGACTCCACAACTTCCTCCAGAAGGCCGTTCCATGCATCCACAACCCTCTCTGTGAAAAAATACTTCCTTACATTACCTCTGAGCCTCCCCCCTCTATCTTCAAATTGTGCCCCCTTGTTCTTGCACACCTCTTTTTGAAGATGCTACCCACTTGGACTTTGTTGATTCCCTTGAGGTACTTGAAAGTTCTATCATGTCCCCCTCTCCTCCTTTAGTCTCTCTTCATATGTCTTCTGGTGCAGACCCTGCACCATTTAGTCCCTCCTCTGGTCAGCTTCCATCTTGTCTATGTTCTTGCAGAGATTGGGTCTCCAGAACTGCACCCAGTACTCAGATGGGGTCTCACCAGCTGTCTGTACAGAGGGATAACAACTTCCTGTTTTCTGGTGATGCCTCTCCCTATGCATTCCAGTATCCCCCCAGCCCTCCTTACTGTCCTCTCACATTGCCTGCCCACCTTTAAGTCATCTGATATGACTACCCCCAGGTCCCTTTCCATTTTTGTTGTTGTTAGTATCTCATCACCCACTGTGTACTTTTCCCCTGGGCTTTTGTTTCCCAGGTGCACTACCTTGCACTTCTTAGCATTGAATCTAAGTCGCCATACATTTGACCATTCCTCTAACCTTGCCATGTCCCTTCTCATCCTTTCCACCCCACCTTGAGCATCAACTCTGTTGCAGATCTTTGTGTCATCTGCAAAGAGACATACTTTTCCTTCCAGTCCCTCTGCAATGTCGCCTATAAAGACATTGAAGAGGACCGGTCCTAATACTGAACCCTGCAGTACACCACTAGTAACCCCCCTTTCTTCAGAGTGGACTCCATTTACTATTACCCTCTGTGTCCTATTCTCCAGCCAATTCTTTACCCAGGCTATCATCTTGGGACCCAATCCCAGGCTGGCTAACTTGTATATTAATCTTTTGTGTGGGACTGTGTCAAATGCCTTGCTAAAGTCTAGGTAGGCCATGTCAAAGCCCCTCCCTGATCAACTACTTTGGTCACCCAGTCAAAGAAATCTATTAGATTCATCTGGCATGACCTTCCCGCTATGAATCCATGCTGCCTTGGGTCCTGTGCCCCTCTGGCCTCTAGGTACTTGACAATTCTTTCCTTCAGAAGTGATTCCATCATTTCCCTATCACTGAGGTTAAACTAACAGGTCTGTAGTTTCCTGCTTCTGCCCTGCTCCACTTTTGTGAAAGGGAATCACATCTGCCCTCCTCCAGTCCTCAGGTACCACCCCATCCTCCCATTATTTGTTAAAGAGGGTAGTCAGTGGTGTCACTAGTTCTACCCTTAGTTCTTTTAGAATTTTGGGATGAATCCCATCAGCCCATTGCTTTGTCCACCTTCAGTTTTAAGAGTTATTTCAGAACCCTTTCTTCTGTAAATGGGCTGGTATCAACTTCTGTATCCAGAGTGTTTCTATTGTTTGTTTTAGGTACCTCCCCTCTTCATTTGTAAATACTGAGCAAAATATTTGTTTAGTATTCTGCCTTTTCACTGTCACCTCTGCCCACCCTCCTTTATTAAGCCTCACTATCCCTCCCTTAGTCTTCCTTCACTCCTGATGTACCTAAAAGGTTTTATCCCCTTCTTATCTGAGTTGGCTATCTTTTCCTCAGTTCGGGCCTTTGCTGTTCTGACTGCCTTCCCTGCTTCCTTTTGCTTTAACTGATACAATTCTCTGTCCTGCTTCTTCTGTGATTCCTTGTACTTTCTGAATGCTTTCTTTTTCTCTTGAACCTTCACTGCCACCTCCTTTGAGAACCATAGTGGTTTCTTACATCATTTTGTTTTGTTTCTTTGCTTCACACAAAGGCTTGCTACCTCTGTGATGGCAGTTTTTATTATTCCCCATTGTTCTTCCACCCCTCCTTCCTGTCCATTTGCTAGTGCATTCCTTAGGCACTCACCCATTTTGGCAAAGTCAGCCCTCCTGAAGTCCAGTTCTTTTGCCTTTGTATGTCTTGACTCTATTGCTGTGTTTACTGTGAACCACACTGTTTGATGGTCACTAGTTCCCAGATGGCTACCCACTTCTACATCTGTGATCCTTTCTCCATCTCCATTTGAGAGAACCAGGTCTAAGATTGCTCCCTCTCGAGTGGGTTCCAATACTAGTTGTCTAAGGCATGCCCCTGCAGGGTATCTAGAATAACCCACTCTAGAAGTGGCTGCTGCAACTGCACTCAGTTAACATTTGGCATATTCAGATCACCCATCAGCAATATCTCCCTTTATCTGCCATTCTAAGTATACTTTCTATCTTTCCTTGTCCATTTCCTCCCCTAGAGAGAGTCTGTATACAACCCCCTGTGCGGATTGTGGTGCCATTGCCTGCCTCCAAATTGACCCACAGTGCTTCTTCTCCCTGTTTACCCTTTTGTTCTGTTGCTTTGATTCCTTCTCTTATGTAGAGAGCTACTCCTCTTCCTCTTTTACCCTCCCTGTCCCTCCTGTAGATAGTGTATCCTGGTATGTTTACGTCCCAGTCAGTTATGATTGTTTTGTTTTAATTGTATGTTTCAATGATTTTTTCTTTTACTGTTCTGATTTGTTATTTATGTACGGCACCTTGGTAATCAAAAGGCACCTTATAAATAAAATTATTATCATTATTAGATGATTCCTGGTAATCTAGTGGTACCCACCTCTAGCCCAATCCCCAAGCAATATGTTATCTTTCCTGATAGTCTAGTGGCAATACCCTTATGCCCAATCCTTGAGTAATATATCATCTTCACTAGTGGTCTAGTGATACCCTATGCCACTCTGATCCTCATTAAACTAGCCACAGACCCCCACCTTGTCCACACACTCAACACCCCCACTCCCACTCCTGTCAGTCACCAACTTTTCCACCAGTCTGCCTTCCAGAACTTCCGGCACAGTGGTCAATGGCAACAGGCTCAGTCACTCCTCTCACAACCTCAAGCTTGCCACCATCTGACTGAAAGAGAGTGAGAGCACACAAACAGTTGAAACAGCTGATGTGAAGTGCTCAAGTGTAACTGTCCTTTCTTACATAAAAATGATATCATCAAATGACTTCTCAGTGGGGATCCTTTCTCTGGCCTGCTGCAAACACTTCTACCTGTTCACAATGTGAATCAGTGGGCAATGGCTAAAGTGTTAAAATCAGAAAACAAATGCTTTAAAAGAAACAACCTTAAAGTGGACCATTGTCTACTGTGCAACATCCGTTATTACAAAACGTGTGTACTCTACGTGCTCTTCCAAATATCCAGCTCAAGCCCTGGTACATTTCTTTCACAGTCCATTCATAAGCTGAAACCACATGCTTTGTGTTCAGCAACCCACAGGCTTCACACACAGTGTGCAGATTGTTCTCATATTGTTCTCATACAGCACCTAGTCCACAAAAATCAGGTTTTTCGTGTTTGTTTTTTCATTTTCACGTGAGGGGGGATGTGGCAAAGATTGTATTTTTTATTTTTAATTGGAGTGGGGATAGCAAAGATTGCAGTTTTTCAGTTTTCATTATGGTTATCAGTGGGATAACAATGATTACCTCTTTGCTTTTGGTTTTCAAGAAGGATGGCAAAGATTGCCATTTTTGGTTTTGGTTTTGTCTGCTTGGTAAAATGATTACCTCTGATTTCTTATGAATAAAAATGTATCATTTATGTTTTACCTGAACCATCCTTTTCAGTTTCATTTGTGGCCAATTACAGTATTACAAGTACAATAATGAAACCGAACATATGAAAAAAATAGTAACCTTTCTCATAAATGAATACAAAAATAATTGGTGCCATTGTATTGCCACTATATTACTTGCTGGTGAGACCTCACCTGCAGTACTGTGTCCAATTGTGGAGGCCACACCTCAGAAAGAACATAGACAAGGTGGAGGTAGTCCAGAGGAGGGCAACTAAAATGGTGTGTGGTTACACCAAAAGTCCTACAAGAAGCACCTGAGAGAACTTGACATGTACACCACGGAAGAGATGTGAATGAGAGGTGACTTGATTGAGACCTTCAAGTACCTTACAGGGGTAAACAAGGTGTAGGAGGGAAATCTCTTTCAAATGAGAAGGAGCAACAGGACCAGGAGGCATGCAATTCAACTGGATGGGGGGGGGGAGTTTAAGAGAGATGTGAGGAAAAATTTTCTTTCATCATGCTTTTTTTCCTTGTTTCCACTATCTGCTTTCCTTCCTCTCCAATCATTCACCCCCATCACCCACCATCTCAGATACTTACCTGGGGAAGGTCCCCCACAGATCCACCCCCATTTGTGAGGTCAGAGGAGGGAGATCCATTCTCCCCCCCTCAGAAACACAGTCCAGAAGTCCCCAAAGCCCTGTAGGTGGTGCAGGGGCTGTGATGACTGGGAACTCATCCTGCAGCCAGCAGTGGTGTTTTTACATTTTCTGATCCTGCCCTTCTCCCTGACATCAGGCCTAGCCCTGAGGTGGCCTTGCATGCTCTAGCATGCCCCTGCGAGAGAGGCAAGCTTCCCTGACCCACCGCAGGGGTTGCTAGAGTGTCATTACCTGACGTCATCCCTTCCAAGCTGGGAACACTGCTGCATGGCAGCAGCTACCCAGCACATAGGTTCACCAATCCAGCTTCCTGGGCCCACTTTAGAACTCAGGTCACTGATATGAGAGCACACAGTGCTACCTACTAGGCCATGGGTGGGGCAACTTGAGGAAATATTTCTTCACAGAAAGGGTGGCAGATGCCTAGAACAGACTGTCAGCAGAAGTGGTGGAGGCAAAAATAGTGGAGGGCTTCAAACATGTGTGAGATAAACATGGGGTGTGTTAGAAAACAGGCAGGAAGGGAGGAGGGAGGAGAGAGGATCACTAGAGACCATTTAGAGTCTGGGGAGACAGAGTAGGCAGGGAACATCTGCGCAGACTGGGTGTGCCAAACGTTCCTTGTCTGCCAACAAAGTCTATGTTTCTATATTATACATAGACACTGTCAGTGGATAAGGGCCTATGGCCCACCCAGTCTGCCCACTTGAGCTTGCAAGTTCACTTTATGTTTTCCTACTGTAGAAGTCTGTTGCCCCTTACCCCCGACCTCCAGAATTCCCTTATGTATATCGCATGCATTTTTAAATCCCGTGATTGTTTCAGCCCCCACCACTTCCTCTGGCAGGGTGTTCCACTTGTCCACCACCCGTTCGGTAAAGAAATTCTTCCTCATATTTCCTCTAAATTGACCTCCCTCCAACTTCATCCCATGCTCTCTAGTCCTGGAACATCTTTTTTGCTGGAAAATAGTGTGTTCCTGCACCCTGTTCCTTGCTGTAAGGTACTTGCAAGTCTCTATCATATCCCCTCTCTCCCTTTTCTCCTCCAGAGAGCACATATTCAAGCCCTTCAACCTGTTCTCATAGGACTTGTGATGCAATCCCTGTATCATCTTTGTTGCCCTCCTCTGAACCTTCTCTACCCTGTCTATGTCCTTATGTAGGTAACGTCTCCAGACCAGGTGGGGCCTCACTAGTGTCTTGGATAGTGGAATTATGACCTCCATTTTCCTGCTGGTGATGCCCCTGCCTATGCATCCCAGCATCCTATTTGCTTTACCTGCTGCCTTGTCGCACTGTTTCCCTACCTTGAGGTCATCAGAGATGATAACTCCAAGGTCCCTTTCCTGCTTGGTGCATGCTATGTGTCTGATACTAAAAAATAATGTAATGAATAGTAATGATAAAACAAATAACAATAAATATTATAAACAGAAGAAACTGAAATGCAGTAAAATTGTGGGGATTTTATGCCTGTACCCTTAACCTCAGGTGAACAAGCCATCCATTGTTGATAATCTGTGAAAAGAAGAGAGAGATGTACTGCACTATAATTTTGTAGTGTATGGTTAGGGCTGATTTTTTGCAGAATTCAAGCAGTTCAAAAACCTTGTTTATTTATTTATTTATTTACTTTTGTTAACCGGGTAAGCACACTAGACAGCCAAGTGCCTATTTTCAGGTGCGACCAGGGAGATTACAAGGTACATTACAAGGTACATACATGAACATCAGGCAGATACAAGTGGAGGATTACATTACATAGAATTTAGCACAACAGGGACTTTACAAGCATCAGATTTCATCAGGCAAATAGTAGTGAAGAGTTAATATAAAGTGACCAGAACACAGGGACATTGTAAGACAACAATACCAAAAACAGGCATTACAATACAGTATTAAACATTGCAGTCAGTAGGAAGAAGTGCAGTGTGAATTCATTGCTCCAGGCAGCAAGTTGTAAGGCTAGCAGTTAGAATAAGGAGGAGTCACAGTTGGGATAGAGTGGGCCCAGTGCGAGAGAAAGGAGTGCACAATTATAGTGCTCACCCTGTTTTGCCGGTGGGCCTAAATGGTCCATTTTTATATATGCTGTGAGAACAGGAGGAGTATGAGCACAGTTGTGCTCTGCCCATGTTGTTGTGCATGTTCTAAACTTATAGTGTATGGTAGAACATAGTTCAGCATGGATTTCCATGCTGTGTAAAAAGTCATTCTTCTGCATTAGCGACATCCATACTGCAGCAGAATGACTTTTTGTTCTGCTGCAGTAGTGACGTCAGCAAATCAGTTTGTCACTCACACTGAAGGAAGCGGTGAAGGAACATACATATAGATGGATACCACAGAAAAAGACAGGATCAACCAGATATGATCGGTGTTATGCTGCAGCATCAAACAGATAAATCAAAATTCTTGCACCCGTTCATCACAATGAAGTTCCTCTTGGTAAGCGAAAGGAACAGCTACCTTTTTTTTTCTTCAAAACCCTGCCCAAACCTGAAAGCTAACCAATAGAAATTTGTGATTAAAGAATAGGGATGCCAGGTCCCTAGCAACCATGCAACAAGCTCTATCAACCTGGGGTAACGCTCAACAGGAAACACTGATTTTATTTAAAAAAAAAAAAAGAAACACAATGTGATCAAACTTTATTTTATATGTTTTGGGAGCTGCCATACATTATATAGAACAGTGACTGACTCACTCTACACAAGGCTAATCTCAATCTTGTGTTTACTATGCTGACCAAGAGACCTCTCGAGCTTCGCTCTTGAGGTCATCCAGTTGGCATAGTACATACTCGGTTCAGAATAGCCTTGTCGTGTATTCTATTCAATTCAATTCAATTTTATTTTTACCAGGATGACACCATTGAGACAGTTCATTTGCGAGGTGGTCCTGGAAGGACTAACATGCACAGGGATACATAGAATTAAAAATCACAATGGCTAATGCAAAAACAGTATTAACAGTACCAGTCATACAAAACAAGTGATGTATGGGTACACCTTATTTATGTTCTATACATAAAAATCAGGGTGGCAGGATACAAAATAACAATGTTAACAGTACAAAGGATACGAGACAGATAATTTTATTTATTTAGTTTTTGTGAACCGGGTAGGTGCACTAGCCATAAAATGACTATTTTCAGGCACGACCCGGGTACAAGGTCATGATCAGATCATATCTGAGCGAGATCTGTTCTTGAGCAGACCTATGAGCAGAGTATAAAAACAATAGTGATGTGATAATGTGCAGATACAACTTAAAATAAGTACAGAGAGAGGAAACTAACACTGAAAAGGGTGGGAGAACAGAAACAGTTGCTGGAATAAGGTGTAAGAGTATGGGGAAGGGGCAACAAGAGAGCTAGAGATAGGTAGGGGATGGGGTAAGAAATGATGGAAGGGTGTAGAGATATGAAAAATTTGGAAAATGAAGGTGTAGAGAATAGGGAGTAAGTACAAGGTATTTATGATTAGTATAAGAAGCAGGTTAGGTAAAGAGGAATAACCTACAGGATCCCTCCACTGGAGAAGAAAAAAAGAATAGGCAGAGTGTGGAACACACGCCATCATGGTAGCAATAAGTGCAGTAGAGCCTCTTTAGGAAGTGGGCCCGTTATTTTGCAAAGCAAGAGCACTTGTCCTTTGTCTTCAAAGCAAGTTTAAGCAGGTGCTTAAAGGTACACATCCCAATGGTATGTATAAGTGTTGATGTTTTTTGTAAGGTATTCCACAGAGTGGGTAGTGCATATCCCATGGATGCAGAACCAAAGTGGGTTCTTATCTTGGGGGTATCAAATGTAATATAGGAGAGTATTCTGAGGGAATACCTGCAAGGGGAGCATTTAAATAGGTTGCAGATGTAAGGGGGAATCTTCAGAGTGATGGCTGTATACACCCAGAGGGATGCATTGCGCCACCTCCTGGTATTGACAGAGGGGGCCAATTAATCTGTTGCTAAAGAGAACAGTGGTGAGTGTTGAAAGGTGCATTTAAGATAAATCTCAAGGCTCTGTGACAGAGTGTGTCTAGAGTACAGAGGACTGTTTTAGGCCATTGGCTGTAGAAGAAATCCACATACTCAGTTGGGGGAGTAAGGTTGTCTGGACCAATCTTACTTTGGCTTCATAAGTAAGTAAGTAGGTGCTTGATGCGATAAAAGAGTCCAAGTCTTTGGTGTAGTTTTTTAGCTTGTTCCTTGATATGGGTAACAAAGGAAAGTTTACAGTTCAGCCAGAAATCAAGACATTTGAATTTCTCTACTAGTTCGATTGTAGAAATGAAAGGAAAAGTGTGACTCTTACTGGGATTTAAACCCAGGACCTCAGCAATCCATGCTTTGGCTCTTTACCAACTGAACTATGAGAGTTCAAACAATTAAGGCCCCTGAGTTATCTACTCACTGTACCTAAGACTTACAGTAACTGTGGGTTAAAAAAAGTCATTTCAGCTTTTTTGTTTAAAAACCATACACTATGACAAATAAAATATGGGTGCACATAAACAACTCACCTTGTGTTTCATCTCAGGGTTGAGATACCAGCAAGGACCTCTCGAGCATCGCTTTCAAGGTCCATAGGCTGGTATCTGGAGCCCTCAATGGAAAACATGCTTGTTGTGTATGGGTGCCCATACATTATTCCTTATATCGCTGTGTTGTGAGTACAGTGGTACTGTATATGGTCTATAATGAACTTATATAATTGGACACAATTGTCAAGTGGCAACAGAACCAGTCCTTACACCCTCCACCATCCTTGAGGAGGACAACGAGTGGCATCCGGTATTCCCTAGCAAACATTCAAGTGGCAGCAGTCATTCCTCAGCAAACATTCCAAGGCCTTGTATGTCCTCACTGGCATGCTGATCTCTGGGGACCTCCTGCATAGAACACATATTGACGAGGTTTTCCTCCTTCCTGAAAAACATGATCAGATCTTATCTGAGCGAGATCTGTTCTTGAGCAGACCTATGAGCAGAGTATAAAGACAATAGTGATGTGATAAAGATGACAGACACAAAAAGAGAACAGAATATGAAGGGTACAAAACTGCAGCAGTCACTGAAAGAAACATGACAACCAGTTCATCTTGCCCACTGAAAAATACACTATAGCCTCTCTTGGGTAATACCAGTGGTGCACCCAAAAGCATGCAGGAGCATACAGGTAAGAAGTATGCTGAGGTCTGGCTGTAGACACTTTTTTACCTGGAACTGTGGAAAATGTAACTTACTGAAATGTACTCCCCAAACATATTGGCCCAGATATTCAAAGGGGTTGCACCTGGTGCAACGGAGTTGCACCAGGTGCAACCCCACATTGCGCCCTGGTGGGATATTGAGATGGCTGCCCAGTGCAGAGCAAATCCCAATATGCCAGGGCACAATGTTAATGTATGTGGCGCAGATGCAGGGGGTGTGCCCATGCAAATGTGGCACATTCCGATATTCAGCCCGATATGTCGCCCCTGAAAAAGGGACCTCAGGGGCCCAGTGGGCCTACCTGGTCATCAAAATTCAATAAATAAATAAATAAAATGTGCAGTGCATATGCTGGCATAGCCCTGCACTGCACCACATAGTGGGGCTCAAAGTTGAGCCCATGCTGAGTAGGACCAAAGCTCGGCCACCCACAGGTGGGCTGCTGTATTGCAGGGTGCAACACAGCAGCCCAGCTGTGGGTGGCCACCTGCCCACCCAGAACACCGTCCGCAAGCACACACACCCCTGGTGGTCCAGTGGAACCCCCCCCGGCCGTAGCCATGATTGCAAGGTAAATGTTAATCATGAGAACCTTGATAGTCTTGTGGGCCCCCTAGTCCTTGACTCCCTGATGAGTAGGAAACATATCCAACCCTGGTGGTCCATTGGTCCTCCCTCCCACCTGAGTCCCTGATGCCCCAATACATGACATTATGATGTCCCTGGTGGTCCAGTGGACCCACCCTGCCCATTGCTGTGATCGCGGTAAAAGCCCCAACTTGACACGTTCTGGTGATCAAGTGGCACCCCCCACCCAGCCACACAGAACCACTTGCCCACCCCGCTGCCCCCCATCATCAGTGGGTGGCTGCATCCTGCCTGCACACCACCCCAAGCCAACCGTCAACTGACAGGTACAGTATGGGCTGTAAGTGCATTGGTCCCAAGCGCAGACCAATGGGAGTGCAGGATATACTGTACTAGACAATCCCAAATATGTGAATGGAGTCATTCACATCATTGGGACTGTCTAGTACATATGCCCTGCAAGCCCATTGGTCCACACTGGGGACCAATGGGCTTACAGCCCATACTGTACCTGTCAGTCAGCAGGCGGTCAGGCAGTGTGTGGGCGGGATGCAGCTACCTGCTGTTGACAGTGGGGAAGCAGGGTGAGCAAGGGGGTTCTGTGTGGGTGGGTGGGTGCCACTGGATCACCTGGGCATGTCAAGTCAGGCTTTTACCATGATCACAGCAACAGGCGGGGGGGCTTCCACTGGACCACCAGGGATATCGTAATGTCATGTATCAGGGCATTGGGGACTCAGGCGGGAGGGGGGAACCACTAGACCACTAGGGTTGGACATGTTTCCTACTCACTCTGGGATTCAGGGACTGGAGGGGGCCACTAGACTACCAGGGCTCTCATTAGAACCATATACCATGCGATCGTGACTATGGGACGGGGGATGCCCTGGAATCCCCACAGCACACGTCATGCTGTGCAGGGCGCCAGGTGCATGTCGCTGGCCTGCCCTGCGCAAGGCATGCAAATGGGGCCATAATGACATGCAAATGGCTCCATTTCCGCCTTGCATATATTATGACATCATTTGCATGCCCCCTGATGAAAATCGTGGGTGATGCACCTACTGCAACTGCACTTGCACTGGTGCAACCCCGTGCTCCCTGTCTGTGGCTTGTGCCAGTGCAGTGCCACTGCACCATGAGCAGTATGTGTGCTTCCCATGCTATATTCAATGGTGCTGTGCCATGGCGCAGCATCATTGAATATCATCTGGACCTGGCCCTGGTGCATCACAGTTGTGCTGCACCAGGCTTGCACCACCACTGTCTGGTGCAGTCTGAATATCCCAGCCATACTGCACAGTGCTGTACAGCAAGGAAGTAAATAAACATTTATTAGCTTCAGTTGATGTATACAGTACTACGCCAATACATTTCAGTTCAAACATGGAACTACAGGAATTTGGGAAATGTAGTTTGCTGGATGTGAACATGGGAACAAAATGGAGTCCAGACGGTGTTTCAGGATGCAAAAATAAGTACTGAATTTATTTATCCAGCAGACAAAATAAGTGGACTTGAGAATGGAAAAATTAAAGACATAAAGCAAAATCAAAATTATTACAGGTTTCAAGTCAATTCCCAACAAGAATTTCTTCATCCACCTAGTATCAAGCTAGGGTACTGGCAGGGTAAGAATCCTACCAACCAGCTAACTAACAATACCTTCTGCAGTATTTTTATACAGAGAAACAGTCACATGACTACATTAGCTCCTCCCAATAACCAGCTTTAACAAAAATAAATCTTTAGAGAGGATAAATTATTAATACATTAACCTACTAATGCCATGAAACAGCCTTTATTAAGATTGGAAGAACAGAAATGCAGAAATTAATCATTTAAACCTAAAGAAATAGTTTACACCAAAGGTTCAGGTACTTCCCTCTTGCTGACATCATAAAACCCACGGCCGGTCGTCCCTAAGGAAAACATGCAAGCAGCAGGGAGGTTCTGAAAACTCTGAAACATGAAGTCCAAAATATTCTTAAAAAAGTAAACCAAAACTGCATAGTTTCACAAACACTTCAGAGTGTTTAAAATATGTCCTAAATAGTGTATATCATAGTCATGCTGGTTTATTAGCTGTCAGCATATATATTTTTATTTCTTTAGCATTCTGGTGCAGCTCAGTAACCCACTGTAAATTAAAGCTGAGTTTTTAACAAGGAGACTTCACTAATTTAAGTGTGAACTGTGCTTAAGCTGTTTATATCCCTTGTACTTCTTTTTTAAGGGAGCTCAGAAAGTTACCCGAAATGTGAATCTTCCACAATTCAAGCAGTTGTGTAATTTATTTCATGCTTGGCTCGTATTTTAGCTCAACAATACTGCTGAAAGCGGAAACCGAGTTCAAACAAGAAGAATTCACTGGATTCTGAAAAGCCTCGATTTCTGCACACTCGTTTTCCCTCTTTCTTTACAGCGAAATAACAAAACCAGGTTAGTCTCGCCTAAACTACAGCCCCTCGAAGAAATAAGAGGATTTAAAACTAGTGAGATGCTAGCGCTCGCTTTCCCGGAGCATTCGCACATTCGAGATGCTCCATTAGCACATTCGTGCAGTACGTTCATGCACATGATATCGCGCAGGTCCACTTAATTAGCAAATAACACAATCGGGCATTCAAGCTTTTTTGTATTAGCTGGTATATGGGTGTTTCCTTGAGATCTGAATATAGAAATAGGGACAGCAAGATACCTACATTAGGCCAGGATGTAGGGAAAATGTAGGATTAAAAGAATAGTTTGAAGAAAGTCAGGAATACTGTTGCAACAGGTTTGTTTGAAACAGAAGAGAATCTCATAAGGAAGTCCAAATACCAAACTACCATCAAAAACATAAATTAGTGTACTTTCTGAATGCCCTTTACATAGGTATTAGATTAAACCTAAGCCTTCATAAGTACACAAAGAAAATAAAGGGGGGGGGGGGTCCATGCCCCTATTACACTGGACATAAATCTCCAAACCTATTCTGTGCAACATTTAGTATATGGAATGAGGCTGAATTGAGTGCACTGAGAAGACAAAATGTTTGAGGGCTATCCCACCTCAAAACTGCCTGTGCATATTTTTTTTCTCACAGTAAATATATACATCAAATATGGCTTATGAGGTGTGTAGTTTTCTCAACACGCGGGTACTGACATATAAAAAATGTGCATGCACATGGCTATCACAAGCTCTATACTGCTCATGACAGACTTCAAAAAATGAGTTTCAAGCACACACAACCTCTTAGAAATTCCTATACTTGAGCTTGTCTATTTTCGGCTACCCTTGATCTGTTATAGGAGATTATGTGTGCCTTCCTTTCTTGATTTGAGTAGTTCGTTATAAATGAGTCTATTAACTAAATAAATTAATCTATTAACTAAATAAATTAGCCTATTAACCTACTAAAGAGCAATATGTGATTGCATAAGTTTACAAGTGTTGAACCTATTATAGGGCTATACAGGAACATGAGATAAGACTATGTAATTGTTATATACTTGTTTTTTTCCCCTCTCCTTTTCATCCCCAGTTTTGTCCTAGGATCCCTTCCCCCCCCATTATCATGTATTAGAATTTTAAATTTGGTGTTGGAATTAGTGTTATTTAAACATGTTACATTAGATATGTATATAATGAGGTGGTATTTTGTATTAGCCATTGGTAACAACAACAATTTTAAATGGCAATTTTAACCAATGAAATACTGAAGCACTGATGATGTCACCAATCACATGTTTTTTTAAAAAGTATTTAATTAGAGTCACGTGATGCAGAGTGACTGGTAGCGGCTTTCTCCTGAGCTCCCACCCTCCACCCTATTAAATCGCATATATTTACTGATACACAGCATTCTTTCAAAAGATTTTGTTGGCTGAAGAGTCATTGATCGTTCCGGATACCCCTGAACTGAATCGTGCGGTGGAACGTTAGTTTCATAGGTAGTTTGGGGCAATGGATTCGGAGATGAAAGCAGCCGGGGTGAAGCATACTCCACCCACATCTCCAGAGAAAGCATCCAAAAAAGCCAGGAACTCTAACTCGGGGCAGTCAACAAAACAATCGCCCCCTGGTTCATCAAGCAACTTATTAACGGAAGATCGATTCCTTCAAGAACTTCTGCCCTTCAGAGAAACGCTTCAAGAAATATCAAGCGAGATTAAATCAATAAGGAGCGACTTCACCTAAACCTTCGCCTGGGGCCCCCCCCAAACCAATTATCATCAGGTTCCTCAGCTACATAGAGAGGCAACACATTTTGGTGAAGGTCAAGGAGCTAGAGTCAATCCAATGGGGCCACACTAAAATCAGAATCACCCAGGACCTCCCATACGAAATCCGGCAAAAGAGAGCGGCCTTCCACCCGATCGTCAAGAAGCTAATTGCAGCAGGCAAGAAATTCAAAGTGAACTATCTGGCAAAACTGCTGGTCTCCCTGGATGGCACCTGGCATGCATATGACAACCCGGAGCAAGCTTTATCCGATCTCGCCACGAGGCTCCCGAACCTCTTCAAAGGAGACTGACTTACTCAAGAGACTACCCACTAAAGTTCCAATGAGTTGGTTATAGTTTGTTTGCTACGCTTCATACAGTTTGAATCAAATCATTTTTCGAATGGGATATCTCTTTTGGGCAGCTACCGGTGCTGGCTTACCTGGTTTCCTTGGGGGGAGAGGGCGTAGAGTCAGGATGGAGTTGTGTGGCGAGTCGGTAGGCCTTGAGGCCTATACGGCCTAGCAGACTCGTAGCACCATGAACAAGCGTCCTCACTGGTAGGTCAGGTACTAGTGAGAGGGGTAGCGGTTTCCGGTAGTTCCCTTTTGCGGTCGGACCATTTTGGTCCATTCGCGCGCCTTCCGACCGGAACTTCCCCTCACTTTGTTTTTTCCGGTTTGAGGAAGCCTGGGTCTTTCTCATTGACCCTCAAAATTTATGGGCTGTTTTTGGAAGTCGGGTCTGGAGTACTCCAGGTATTTACCCCTCTTTTAATATGCCAGGATCATGAAGGTTCGAAGGAATATTGTGTTAGAACCACTCAGGTAGCCAATTCCCCGTTAACCTCTGGGTCCAGAGTTTAGTTAAATGGAATTGATCAATGAGATTACAGCACAGTTTACTGGAGGGTTGGAGGGTGGGGGGCGTGGGTAGGCGCGTAGCTCCGGAGAGTCTGTCTCGCGGCCGTATTTGGGTAAAAGGGGCACCTTGGTCGCATCACGATAAAAAGACCGGGCGTTTTCTCCGATGGTCCAGTTTCAACTCAAACAGGGTTTCACGGCTCGGACATGATTCTATCTCCAAAGAGGTTTTGGCAGACCAAGGTATCCTGGGGGGTCCCTCATTATAGCAGAGTTGGGTGTTTTCTGTTTCTGGATACTTGGGGACTATATGTAAATAGTTTTGGGGCAGTGGGGAGGGAGGGTTTACAAAGAATAGGGAAGGGGGTCCACTTTCTTCAAGACTATCATTAATTTTCTCTGGGGGTTCCCGATATCGTGTTTTAGCTGGGTAATATTTAGTCTTCGGGTACTAGGCAGACCCAGTGTAAATAGTTCAGAGAGGACTTTGGAAGATGGGAGGGCAAGCCTACAGGTTGGAGGGGAGAGATAGGCTCTATTTTTCATGTTGATTGTCTCGAATTAGCATTAATCTTGAATACAGTTACTGGATATGTGGACTCAATTTCACAAATGGACACTCTTTCTTGTTATATTCTATTTGTTTGGAATGAGAGTATTGGGGGTGGATGGAAGGTGTCACCACTCAGGGGATCAATTGTATTGCCATAGGGTACAAGTTGACAAATCGTTTTCTTTTACTGTTGTTAAATGGCTTTAGGCCACATTAAAATTGTTACCTGGAGCGTCAGGGTATTAGAGATAATCAAAAAGACAAATATTACTAAATTGTTCTCTAGTAAGTGCGGACATTCTCTTTTTGCAGGAAACACACATTCTTGCCTCAGAAGCTAAAATGTTACGGTGCCACGGTTTTTCTCAGGTTTTTGTTTCTGAAGGGTCTACAGTTAGTAAAGGTGTGGCTATCATGATAAAGCGAAATGTGTCATTTGTACCGGAGAAATGTATTAAAGACTCAGAGGGCAGATCTGTACTAGTGAAAGGATTACTCAATAACATAGATGTGGTTCTGGGAGCCATATACGGTACAGTTGGAGGTGATCCTAATTTCCTTATGCAGCTAACATCTAGATTAAGTGAACTTTTGCCAACGGTACTTATATTAGGGGGGGGACTGGAACATTGCTCCCTCACAGGTTCTAGATAGAACCTATAGACCCCTAAAATCCCCCACACCTGCCCAAATGGCACTCAATGACTTCTGCAACTCATTGGGCCTGGGTGACCCTTGGAGACTATTGAATCCTTCTAATTGTAGTTACACTTATTACTCTCCAATTCATAAATCCTGGTCAAGATTGGATTACATTTTGGTGAGCACTGTACTTCTAGCCAATATTTCCCTTACTGGTATTGAGCCGATTGTTATCTCGGACCATTCAATGGCATGGATCAAGTTATCACCTAGCCCTCCGGGTCAAAGAGATACCTCCTGGAAGCTCAATACACAGCTTTTGAAGGACGAGCACATAACTTCCCACCTCAAGTCTTTGATCTTGTCCTTTATTGAAATTAATCAGGGTTCAATTTCCAGAGATGATTTAATCTGGTGCTCGCTAAAATGTTTTCTCAGGGGAGAATTTATAAAAGTGGCTTCTAGAAGGAAAAGGGTGAGGAGGAAACAATTACCTCGTTAGCTAACCAGATTAAAAAGGCTGAAAATGTTCTTTCTTCCACTAACTCTCAAATTGACTTAGAGAATCTTTGTAGACTCAGAAATGAGTATGAAGACCTGATTAAAGAAAAAACAGAATACGTTATTTTAAAATCTAAAACAAAATATCTTGACCAGGGAGAGAAACCCGGGAGATTACTTGCTCTCAGGTTAAGGGAGGTAGAAAGCTCCAGATTAATTCCTGCTTTAAAAGCGAAGGACAGCTCAATTAAAACTGCCCCAAGGGACATAGCTAAGGTTTTCAAAGTCTTTTACCAGGATCTGTATGGTAACAAGGCTTCCTCACCATCAATTGCAGAGGCAGCAGCTTTTCTGGAGGGTATCCCCCTTCCAAGACTGCAGGCGCATCAATGCAACTCACTTTCATCTCCTATAACTCTAAGAGAAGTGGAGGAAGTTATTAAAAACCTACCCCTGGACAAATCCCCTGGACCTGACGGCCTTCCTCCCAACTTTTACAAAACCTTCTGCAAAGAGATTGCACCTGCCCTCCTTAATTTATTTAATTATATTCTCTCTTCCGAACCATTGGACCCCTCCTTGTTGGAGGCTACCATAATTTTAATTCCTAAACCAGACAAATCTAACTTGGATCCAGCTAGCTATAGACCAATTTCCTTACTTAATTACGACATAAAAATTTTGACTAAAATTCTTTCCTTAAGAATCAAGCAGGTCTGGCAAACTCTGCTGAGTTCGGAACAGGTAGGATTTGTCCAGGGGAGGTCAGCAATGGATCATATGCGTACTCTTACCACATTTTCCGTGCAGCCCAGGTCCCAGCTCCCCATGGCTTTAATTGCCTTAGGCATGAAGGCCTTTGATCGGGTCAGCTGGGAGTTCCTGTGGTCTACTCTAAATAAAATGGGTTTCCAGAAGTTTATTCACTGATAAAGGCGATATATGGTTCGCCTTCTGCTAAGGTTTATTGTAATGGTGTGTTCTCATCTCGCTTCTCCCTGTATTCCGTCACCCGCAAGGTTGTCCACTGTCGCCTTACTTATTTAACCTATACTTAGAGCCCCTGTTGATGCTCATCAAAACATCCCCCAAGATCTCGGGATGTGTCATTGCTCAGAACGGATTGACCCTCTCTGTTTTTGCAGATGATATTCTTTTACACCTTGCAAACCCGGAAACGTCCTTACCGGAGGTGTTGCAAATTGTGAGTCAATTTGGTAAAGTAGCTAACTATAGGTTGAACCTATCCAAATCTGAAATATTTCCACTCAATTCACTTTTGCCTCAAGCCAGTATGTCTCAGTTTGGTATGAAATGGGCCCCGAACCACCTTAAATATCCGGATATTCGTCTGGCCCGGGATGAGGAGACGATCAGGAAGCTTAACCTAGATGACTTGGTGGACAAAATCCAAAAAGATCTTAATAGATGGGATAGCCTTCCCTTTGCTATTGGGGGGCGTATCAGCATAATCAAAATAAACGTACTTCCACGTATCTTTTATCCTCTGAACCTCCTCAACATATGGCTTCCTAAATCCTTTTTCCAGAAAATACATTCAATGGTATCCAAATTTATCTGGAGAAGTAAACAACCTAGGAGATCTTTCCTCAAGCTTTGCTTGACTAAAGATAAGGGAGGCCTTCGTTTGCCTAATTTTGAATTTTACTACTGGGCCAGTCATCTATCTAAACTGGGCAGATGGATTTGCCTCCAAATGTTCATTACATGCCCAAGTGGTTAGAGCTAGAGCTTAAGCTACTGGAGGAACACAGTATAGATCCTCAACATGTTTTTATTACAGCTACTCCGCTCTACCGAAGATATCCATGACTCAGTAATGGGGCTGTCCATTAAAATCCTAAATCAGTACTGGAATTTTGTTAAAATCCCGTACACTAAGGACTTAGGCCAACCACTAGTGCTTAACCCTAATATTAAAATCGGAGGTCAAAGGCTGTCTTTGACATGGCTCCCACAAATCCAGGACTGCTCGGTGGAAGATCTTTATGTTCAGGGATCCCTTGGCTCTTCTGGTGAATTACTAACAAAATTTAATATTCCTCCCCAGAATATCTTCAAGATGTATCAATTGAGACACCTTGTAGGTAAAGAATTTGGGCTGGTGAGTTTAACCTCTCGAATTAGGCCTTTCCTGGAACAACTCAGGACCTGTGCCACAAACCCCCATAGTATAGCTCGGCTATACAATCATCTCTTGCTTACAAAATTCCCTGAATCCCTGACTGGTTCCAATATATGGACACCTCTGGTCCCTACACCTTCCATGTCTTGGAACCAGGTCTGGCGGGATGTGTACAGATACCTTACTCTGGACAGGAATAGCCTTATACAGTTCTACATATTAAATAATATGTATTATACGCCGACGAAGCTGGCTAAGTTTGACAGATCTAAATCTGTTAGCTGCACAAGGTGCGGTAAGGGAGTGGGGAATTTACTGCATATATTTTGGTCATGCGTTAAAGTTGCCCCATTATGGAAAGCAATTCGTGATAATCTAGATCCGATTTTGGGTCTGGAGGAATTATTCACAGCTGAAGTTTGTGTAATTGGCCTGTATTCGAACATTAGGATTAAGGAACGAAAATTTCACATGGCCATAATATCAATGGCAGTTAAAAGGCTAGTCCTCCGACATTGGCTAGATCATGTGGCTATTTCCTATCAGGAGTGGTTGGAGGAAATCTCCTTATGCTTTAAGATGGAAAGATTATAGCTAGTTCCAGACATGCTATGCCTACTTTTCATAAGAAATGGGGCAAGTTATACGCTTTATACCTTCACTGAACTTTCTATTGGGTATCCTCTGACTGTTTCTTCTTTGTGATGTATCTATGGCTAACGACACCTAATGTGTATTGCTCCATGGTTACGGATAAATGACCTTTAGGTTTAACCTGAGTTGGAGGTGGCACCTTCCAGGGGTGGGTAGGGTGGGTTGGTATATTTGGAGCCATGCTATTGCCATGTTCTTCTACACTGTTGGGGTTTTGTCTTGTTCTGTAATGGTACCTGTATTTCATACTCGTCTTTATGTTAAAATTAATAAAACATTGAATTTAAAAAAAAAAAGTATTTAATTGTCATTTGTATTTACATTCCTTAGCCTTTGATAAAGGACAGATTATTGTCTGAAATGCGTCAGGTGGAACACACCGTTTGTCTGCTAAATGAGTTACATTTTGAACACTTTTATTGCGGTGGCGTCCCTTTCTAAGAGGTTGTGTATGCTCCAAACTCTTTTTTGAAGTACTATGTTTGTTTCTGAGCACAACTTGCCCAGTGCGCACTCTCTCTCTCTCTGTGGATCTTGCCCATGACAGACACCTATTGGAGAGCCAGTGAACTACAAATTACAAGACTTGAGTCATCAGCACCTGTCTCAGTACGTGGCACTTGGTGCTGCCACCTGCCAGGGTGTGCTGTCAGACGCAATTCTGCAAAACAGAACAACATGACGTGTCAGAACTGTATGTGATCTGGGCTCCCTTAAAACTTAAGAGATACGGTGGTGGGCCTGACAGGAATGCTTTAAACTGCTTAGGCCTTCCACTTTGTTTCTGAAGCACCCTCTAGGAATCTACATGATAGTGTTCACACTTTGAAAGGTTCTAGAAGGCCATCTTTTGAGCTTGTAATGTTCTAAGAAAAGTACAGTATCCATATTTTTTTATTTGAGAATAAGAATTCAAGGAGGGACAATTAGGTCTCAAGCTGCTAGAGATGCCATGATAGGGTGATTCCATTTCAGTCCATGGGACAAACAATTCCTGAAATGACTTAGAGGTTTACTGTATCTCTCTAGAGAGCACAAACTCAGTTCCATAAGTCTGTCCAGATACCCTTTGCTCCCAGTAGTAGCCACAGACATTGCCAGCTCTTTCCAGATATTTCGCGAAATTTCTGAAGAGTTTCTCTCTGCTGCCCCTACAGTGGAAATGCAGAGAGCTGGAGATTTCCCTAGAAATATATCAGAAATTTCGGGAGATAGCTGCCAATGTCTGTGTGTACATTTCCTTCACTGTTTCAGTTGCTAATATCTGACCCCACTACAGTTCCTTCCTTCGTGTCCTGATTGCACTGTGGTGACCAGAATTGCTCACAGTGTTCCAAATGTAGGTAAACATGCATCCTTTATAGTAGCATTATTACTATACTTCACTAGACTGATTGATAAACTTACTTCTTGCAGGTCTCCCTATTTAGACAGCATAGATCAGAGGTTAGTGTAACAAGCTGTGCATTAGCTTGGCACATCCAGCAGACCTAGGTTTGATTCCCACAACCTCTACTTGCTACTGTGTGACTCTGAGCAAGCCACTTAATATACCCAGTGCTCCTAGGTCAGCCCTGAAAACAGGCCTTGTGTTTAGTGGAACACATACAAAAACAAACGGCACCAGGTAATCAGCTGCAAAAATCATTTATTCATAGCTGTAGTACATAAAAACCATGCAAACAAACAAATGCATTTCTAAAGCTCTGACCAGGTTTCACCCAAAAATTGGCTTTCTCATGGGAGAAAGCAGACATAGTGTCTAATCAGAGCTTTAAAATGCATTTGTTTACATATGTTTATGTACAATACTACAGCTCCGAATAAATGATTTTTGCAGCAGATTACCCGGTGCAGTTCGTTTTTGTGTGTGTTCCACTGATTTATTGAACTTGGCACAGGTATCCATGAGGTTTGGAGAGGATTTTTTTGATCAGTCTTGTGTTTAGTCGGCCTTTCCCAGTTACCAAAAGAATACATTAAAAAAAAAGGTTCATAAGATACTCTGCATCTTTTTGTGTCATCTGCAAACTTCAACAACCAGCCGTTAAGCCCATGATCCAGATCGCACATATACAGACTGGATAGTGTTTGCAATTATGTATCAAATGCCCAAACAAGGTCAAGGTAGCTGACAATCACTAGCTTACTTTCATCCCTATATAGAAACATAGAAAGATATAGGTAAAGACACAGGGCTGGGTTTGCCATCCTGTGTCAGGGATATGCAGCTTCCTCCCTGATATTTGCACCAATATGTCTGAACACCTAAAACATGGTCTAACTATCATGTGCAGCTGCTATAAGTTGTGCAAAACTGTGCCCTATAATAACACATGCATCAATATTTGACGTATGCATGGTTATTTTACATTAGAAAATGGCAAGAATAGATTCTCTATTCTGATTGGCTGAAAGCAGCTCTAACCTGGGCATCTATTTTTCAATAGATGCCCAGGTAAAAAATAAGTACCAGTCCAAGTGCCACTTCACCAGGTACCCTTGTATACTGTGACCAGCCTACTTTTTCATTAGCCGAAAGCATCTGATTAAATTTTAAATCTCTGTCATGTTTTTCTCTTGCTTAGCGAGAGCTACTGGTTCCCCCCACACTGCTTAACTCAGTGCCAGCAAAAAAAGGAAGCTCACACTCCAGATATTTTTTGGTCGGGAACAGTGATAAAATAGCAATTTCACACAGCCGTATTCTTTTACAATGGCACCACTCTCCTGACCATGCTCTCACACTACCGCGCTGAATGAAAAGAAAAAGGAAGCCATCAGTCCAACCGGTTTCATAGTGGGAAACTCATTTTTCAAAATGGCAGCAAGCAACTTCATCATAGCACAATGCCCCCACAGTTAGTCAAGCTGCTGCTTTAAATTTAAAATAAATTAATCATTTACCTTGGAGCTGTCCCTCATCGCAGATGCAGGTATCCATTGCCATGGGGTCATGCAAGGTCGTGTGCTTAGCAGATGCATCTTCCAACCACTTCCAAATACAAAAAAACAAACAGTCTTGCAGAAAGGAGACAGACAATGTCCAGAGACTGCTGGGGTGAATGTTTTCTAGACACTACTTGCTGAGGTGGCAGTGTGTATGTATGTAGGGGGGGTGTCAATAGATCAGATTGGCTCTGTGGGGAGGAGCAACAGGAGCTGGAACAGTCTTCAAACATATCAACTACTTTTTCAATAAAAAGTTTTTTTTCTACTACTTCTATTCATTTTAAATTAATTTCCTCTCTTGCTTTACCACTTAATTGAGATTTATTAAGATGCCCGTTTTCTAAGTGCAATGATACCCTCCAGGGTGGGCATTATTGGGAAATACTGGACCTTCCAGAGGCTATAAGGCCCTGGGTGGTCTGGCATTCTCCAATAATGCCCACCCTGTTGGGTATTATTGCTTACATAAAACAGTGTCACATGCTGTAAGTGCAGTAGAATAAAGCAGTGCCACATGCTGAAAGTGCAGTAAAATATTTGAAAAAAGCATTCAAATGTTTGGTCATATTTATCCTGCCACAGGCACACACCAAAATGGAGTACTGTGCCTGCAGCAGGACTTTAGAAAATCCAGCCCTTGAGTCCATCCTGTCTGCCCTGGATCCCTTCCTTGAACTGCTACCCTTCAGCCCTCACTATCGCTTCCCTTTAGTTAGCCCTCTAAAGCCAACCCAGCTGGCTTTGAAACCAGCAACAGTGTCTGCACTGACCACTGTTCAGGAAAGCTATTCCAATTATCCACTACTCTCTGCATGAAGAAAAACTTCTTCACATCAGTTTCCCCCACTAATTAAAGGTCATGGCCCCTTGTAGTCAATATCTTATTCACATAAAAAGTGTTGAGTGATCAATCATATTGTATTCCTGCAAAAACGTGTTTCTATCATATCCCATAAAAAAATAAACTGAACACGCACCACCTCATGCAGTGTTTGAGCAATCATTTTAAGTAAGGGATACTGTCCCTTTAAGAACACACATATAAATGTAAAGCTGATGCACTGATTGAAGTCTTTTTGACTTTCTTACATTAGAGTTACCTACAATGAAGGATTTATTTACACTAGCTAAGGTGAGCATCTGACATACTGTTCAGGTGGCTGAGGTGGTGAATGCCCATTTTATTTCATTCTGTACGTGGCTTGCTTTACCATGTGCACTCATTTGCCAGTGTGGCATTTTGTTTACTTTCCTACTCAGTCATATCCCCCACCCCTTCTTTCTTCCAGAGAGGACATACTAAGGACCCTCAATTGCCCTTGTATGTTTTTGTCAAAATAATTTTACTGGCTCACCACTGTATGGTCTCCAGTTTATCCCAGTCTTTTTCAGATGTGAACTCCAGAACTGAACACAGTACTTAAGCTACAGCCATACCAGAGACATGTAAAGTGGTAAAATCTCCTCCTTCCTGCAGCTGGTAAAGCCCTGCCCTATTCACCTGGCAATCTACTGGCTTTTCCGCATCATGCACCGGGAGAGGGCCTTCATATTGTCATTGGCATTTATCCCCAAGTCCCTTTTCATCCTAGACCACTCCACTTTCACACTATTGATCCAGTATTTTGATTTTTTTTTTTTTTTTTACTTCTGCTGCCTATGTGAATGACATTGATCTTCTTGGCGCTGAATTTCAATTGCCACATGCTAGACCATTTTTCCAGTCTTTCCACATCACCCTGCATATTTCTTACAATCTCTGTGGTAGTCACCCTACTGCATAGAAACATAGAAACACAGAATTTGACAGCAGGTAAGGACTGCAAGGCCCATCCAGTCTGCCCATTTCTTTTTCTACCTTATAAATTTGCCATCGGCCTTTGCTCTGTCAATGGCCTATCTAGTCATACTCATCTGTATTGCTCCCTTATGCCTATCCCATGCCTGTTTGGAGCCCTGCACTCTATCCATATCCACCACTTCCTGAGGTAGGCCATTCCATGCATCCACCACCCTTTCTGTGAAAAAGAACTTCCTCATTTTACCCCTTAAACGACCTCCCTCTAATCTCATGCTGTGTCCTCTTGTCCTGCTATTTTTCTTATATTGAAACATGTTAGACTGCTTCACCTTGTTAATGCCCTTAAGGTGTTTGTTTCTATCATATCACCTCTCTCCCTCCTTTGCTCTAGGGTATACATATTGAGCTCCATTAATCTGTCCTCATATGTTTTCTGATGCAGTCCCCGTACCATTTTGGTTGCCCTTCTCTGTACTACCTCAATTTGGTTAATGTCCTTGTGAAGGTGTGCCCTCTAGTACTGCATGCAGTACTCCAGATGGAGCCTAACCAGTGTCTTGTAAAGAGGGATTATTACCTTCCTCTTCTGACATGTGATACCCCTACTAATACACCCTAACATCCCCCTAGCCTTACCTACTGCTTTAGAGGTCTGCTTGGATGATTTCAGGTCATCAGCAATGATGATGCCCAAGTCTCTTTCTTCCCTTGTGACTGCCAGCAACTCCCCTCCCAGCCTATAGGTGGCTTCAGGGTTTCTCTTCTCTATGTGCATGATCTTGCACTTCTTTGCATTAAACCCCAGTCACCACTCTTCTGACCATTTTGCTAGTTTATCCAGATCTCTTCTCATTCTGCCTACCCCATCTGGATCATCTACTCTATTGCAGATCTTGGTGTCATTTGGAAGCAGACAAACCTTACCCTCCAGTCCATCTGCAATATCACTGATGAAGATATTGAAGAGGACTGGCCCCAGGACTGATCCCTGAGGTACCCCACTTGTGACTTGCATCTCTTCTGACTGTATACTGTTTACCAGCACTCTCTGTTTTCTGCCTGTCAACCAGTTTGCCACCCAGTTGACCAACTTCTGACCCACCCCGAGCCTACCCAGCTTATTAATCAATCTTCTATGTGAAATAGTATTGAAAGCTTTGCTGAAGTCAAGGTAGGCAACATCAACTGCTCCCCCTTGGTCAACCACTCTGGTTACACAGTCAAAGAAATCTATGAGATTAGTTTGACAGGACCTTCCTTTTGTAAACCCATGCTGTCTTGGATCCTGTGCTCCTAAGGATTCCAGGTGTTGCACTATCATTTCCTTAAGGAGTGCCTCCATAATCTTGCCCACTACTGAGGTAAGACTGACTGGTCTGTAGTTCCCTTCCTCCTCCCTGCTTCCACTGTTGTGGAGCGGGATCACATGAGCCCTTCTCCAGTCTTCTGGGACCTCTCCTGTGCTCAGAGGCTCGCTAAACAGTTCTGATAATGGCTCTACTAGTTCCATCCTTAGCTCCTTTAGTACCCTAGGGTGTATGCCATCAGGTCCTGTTGTCTTGTCCACCCTGAGCTTATTGAGCTCTTGTAGGACCCTTTCTTTTGTGAAGAGACTAGTGCTCACCTCCCATACCCCTGTGTCCATGGCGCTGAGCTGTGGGCCCTGCCCTACCTTCTCTTCAGTAAATACTGAGCAGAAGTATCTATTTAGGATAGATGCTTTACATGGTCCTCCTCCTCCGCCCCTTATCTCCTTTGATCTTAGCAATACCCCTCTGGACTTTTCGTTTGCACTAATGTATCTATAGAAAGTCTTGTCACCTTCTTTTACTGTTTGTGCTAGTGTTTCCTCAGTTTGGGCCTTTGCCTGCCTTATTGCCTTCCCTGCTTCCCTTAGGGAAGTTTGGTATGCCTTCCTATCTTCATCCCGCTGTGTTCCCTTATATTTCCTGAAGGCAAGCCTTTTGGCTCTGACCTTTTCTGCTACTGTTTTTGAGAAACAAAGTGGTTTCCTTCTTCTTTTGCACTTCCTTTCCTCTATATCATAATGGGATGTTGCTTCAAGTATTGCATCCGTAATGCTTGCCCACATTGCCTGTACCCCCCTCACCTGTATTTCTTTTTGCCAGGGCTAGCTTAACTCTGTTGGCCATCTTATCAAAGTCAGCTCCTCTGAAGTCCCATATTTTTGCCTTGGAATGGGATGACTTAGTTGTAGTGGCCAAATTGAACCATGCCATGTGATGGTCACTGGCCCCAGGTGACCTTCTACCTGGAGACCTGTAATCCTTTCCCTGTTAGTAAGTACTAGATCTAGGATAGCTCTGTCTCTTGTGTGTTGTTGTACTAGTTGTTTGAGGCCTTCCCCCTGCAGGGAATCCACCACGTGTCTAGTTCTGGCATATGTTCCTGCTGGTATTGATCAATCTGTATCTGGCACGTTGAAGTCTTCCATTATCAGAACCTCCCTTTTAGCTGTCATGTTTTGTATATCTTCTAACAGTAATGTGTCTATGCCCTCCCCCTGGTCTGGGGGCCTATAGAGAACCCCAGTTCTTATGGCTGTCCCTTTTCCTGTTTCCTGGGTGACCCACAGTTCTTCTGGCTCCTTATGTGTATTCTGAATTTCTGTAGCTTTGACATTTTCATTGACATACAGGGCCACTCCACCCCCCCCACCTTTTGCACTCGGTCTCTTCCAGAAAGTACATAGCCAAGTACTGAAGTCTCCCAAGTGTGGTTACTGGTAAACCACATCTAAGCTAATGCTACTATGTCAGTTTAGCCTCTGTTATTATTGCCTGCAGGTCTGGGATCTTGTTTCCCAGACTGCGAGCATTTGTGTACATAATTTTCCATTGGCCAGATTTCTGTGTGTTAGTTGTTGGGTGAGGTCTGTCATTTCCTCTGTGCATCATATGGGGAGCTGGACCTTCTTCCTTATCTGGTGATGCAAATGAACTGCAAACATGCTGAACTCCTGTTTGACCACTAGCTGAGGGAAGAGGAATGTTCTTCCCATTCGATGTATGGAGTGCTGCACCCCTCTCCCCATTTGCTAGTTTATATATTCTGCAAAGACGTCAAACTTCTGCCCCAATGCATTGACTCCCTCCTTAATCAGATGCAGTCCATCAAATTTAAAGCACTTTCGCTCCCAAAACTGTTGCCAGTTCCTTGCAAATTTGTGTTCTTTTTCCTGGCACCAGCCCTTGAACCACATGTTTAGCTCCCCTATCTCCCCTTCTCTGACCTTCCATCCATCTGCCCCCTCTCCCAGACTAGCAGGATCTCAGAGAAGGAGATGCTGGATGAAATAGATGATAGTTTGTCACCCAGCCTGGTCAGGTGTTCCTTGGTCTCCACAACTGACCGGCTGGCGAGATCATTAGCCCCCATGTGTACAAGGATATCAATGTTTTCTCCTGCTTCCTGAACAATTTTAGCAATGCGGTCAGTGTCTCTCCATGCTGATGTACCTGGGAGACATCTGACCATTACCCCTGGCTGGAGATAGGTATCAACTCCCTGAATCATGGAGTCTCCTATGATTAGAAGTTTTTTGGATTTCCTTTTTGCTTTGTTTGTTTTGGTTCCTGTTTTGGGCGAGTTTTATTTTGCAGACTCTGGGTTAGCCACAAAGAAACACACCTTGCCCTGCAACCCTTCACCTATGCTGTTGATGTACATGTTGAGGAAGATGATATTTAGAACAGACCCTTGTGGTATACCACTGGCAACCTTCTTTACCCTGGAGAACTTATTATTTAGGATCATCCTCTGCATTTGACCCTCTAACCAGATCCCTATCTGCTTGGTTAGTCTATCTCTCAGCTCAAAATTGCCCACTTTCATTACCAACCTTTTGCATGGAACAGAGTTGAAGGACTTTCTGAAATCCATGTGAAGGATATTCACCACTTGGCTCCTGTCTACACTCAAGAAATTGAAAATTCATTCGGATTTATCTAACATATCATTAGAACAGGAGCAGTTACATGGACCTGTTGAGGTACTCATACATTGCCCGCTTGAAGTGAGACATATTGCCTGGTAGCAGTTGTCAACTTTAGTATGTATTTTTATAAACATAATGGGAGGCATTTTCAAAGAACCATGTCCGTTTTTTAGACGCAGCTCCTGCAATCCATCCTGGGAGTTAGACCACGAAAAGTTGGTCTAACTCCAGGGACAGAATTCTGCAGTTGCATCTAGAAAACAGCCAGGATTCCTGCAGTTGTGGCTGACATTGCTATAAACTGTGGAATTGTATCAAATGTGTCAATGTCTGTAAATAAGGCGCAACATTTGGACACATTTGCATGTGTCCAAAATACAGGTGCAAGTGTTGTGTCCATGTCTTTGAAAATCCCACTGTTTCCCAATCCCAATGTTTCAGATATGAAAATTTAGTAGACGGTATATATATATATATATATATATATATATATATATATATAATTTTCAGATTTCTCTTCCAGGTTTTATAATTTATCTTGGTAGCTGATTAATGAAATCTATATAAAAAGCATTTGATTGTCCCCATCTGACCTCAGACTGCATTATGATATTACAGTGCTTACCATGACAACAGACTGTGATGTCAAAAAACAGCAATTGTAAGGTCAATTGGGAGTACAGTCAGATGGTTTTTGAAAGATCTAGTACAAAATGTGCTGGATTATAGGAAATATTTAGAACACAAGAACCAGAAGAAAGTAAAGGAAACTAGAAAACCTCAAAGTTAAACACAACTGTGCTAAGTATGATAGTTTCAAGCTTTTTATTCTAGTAGATATCTGCTCATTAATGGTCTCCAGGAAGGAACTCTGGCTTTATGTGGCAGCATAGGGCAATGCTTATGTACCTACAGATTTGCACATCCTTTGTACCTGGAACAAAAGGTCAGATTTTCAAAAGTGGAAAAATTTCAGGCATGCGGAAAAAAGTTATGCAAGGGAGAGATTCCTTGCGCAACCACAGATATTTCCTCATACAGTCAGTTTTCACAAAGCTTGTCTTTTTCCAACCTTTTCCACAGTTATGGGAGCTTGTGCTTTTTTTTTTTTTTGCACAGCTATGGAAAAAATGCTACAGCTGGTTTTGTTCTCTGGTAGTCTAGTGTGACCCCCCCCCCCGCCAGATTTCTCCTCCAAGCACATTTCAACATACCGTGATACTGTAGTGTGACCGCCCAACCCTGGTCGCTCCTCTGAGCATATTTTAACATACCCTGGTATCCAGTGGTTCCCCCAACCCTCCAATTACCTGTTTTAAATGACTAACTATGCCCTGGTGTCCATTGGTTCCCCCCACCCCTCAGTCACCCATTCACACTATTACAACTAAGCACTGGTGGTTCAGTGTCCCCCCACCCAACCTGCCTGCTCATATCCCACCTCCCTGCACCCCCCCATCATCCAGGTGGCCAATGCTCCTCTAAGCCAGATACAATGACCAGCATAGCCCTCCTCTCACCTCCCTAGCTGGCCACTGTATGACCTGTCAGTGAGTGTGCATACAAGAGAAAGCTTCTACTGTGCACATGCTCACTGACAGTTCATATGGTGGCCAACCTCAGAAGTGAGAGGAGGGCTGTGCCACTCAGGTATTGAGCTTGGAGGAGCACTGGCCACCTGGCTTGGGAATGCAGGGAGGTGGATGAATGGCAGGATGGGCGTGGGGATATTGGACCATCAGTACTTAGTTGTAATAGTGTAACTAAGTGATTGGGGATTGGGGGAAAGCACTGGACACCAAGGCATAGTTAGTCATTTGAAATGAGTGAGGAGATGGGGAAACACTGGACAATTCAGCATGTTGAAATAGATTCGGAGGAGCGATCACAGGGTCACACTAGACCGCCAGGGTACACTGAAATAAATTTGGAGGACAGATTGGGGAGGGGTGTCACTCTAGGCCACCAGAGTTTGATGAAATACACTTGGAGGAGTGATTGTGGGGTGGGGGGGGTCACAATAGACTACCACAGCTTACATTTCTATGTGGCAATGGTGATAAGGGTCTGCTGACTCCCATGCAAATGAGCCCATAATGGGCATGCAAATGGACCCTTAGTGCCTTGCATGTCCAATTTGATCATTTGGCTGTTCAGGTTGAATATAGCCTACAGGGGTCTTGGCAGCAATATTCCATGTGGTCTTTATACAGCCCAGCTCCATGTCGGGGAAGTGCAGTTGCACTTAGCACTGCTTTGACATAGTCTGATAGTCAGTTGAATAACACTGCTTGTTATCTGACTAAATATAGTAGCAGCCACAGCAAGTGCAGATACAAGCACATCACAAGTATTTGCATTGCACTTCTGCTTTTATTAGAAAATCTGGCCCATTGACAATAAAACAATATCTTTCAGTAATCCGAACTGTTGTCTCCTATAGTTTTACAGAGATGAGGAATGGGTTGGGGAGAAGAGTACTGCATAAGCAGTTTTATGATCAGCTTTAAACAGGCACATCAATTCAGGGTCTGTAAATCAGACAATTAACATTATTACAGCTGAGGAGTTTAAATCTGCTAATAGTGTTTACCTGGCAAAGATAAACAAATTTAGGAAAGAAGCCAAAGATGATTCTAAACACCCCAACCCCCTCCACCTTCCAAACTAACCTCATCAGACTGCAAGTATCAGCAGCTTTGTCATCACTTACTGTGCCAAGTCTCATAGGGAACGTCTGGCTGTCTATCTAGCTAGGTATGACCAGGCACAGTAAAGAAGGGCTCTGTGATCTCATGCCTGAAAACCTCAAGCTGACAAATATGAATGAGTACACCATTCTCACTCACAATGCCCATGCCAGAGATCATTGCAGTCATGCTAAAATCAATCAGCAGCAATACCATGGCTACACCTACACAGTACCCGACAATCCAAGGTGCCCTGTCAAAGCTGCCACCAAATGCTCCTGCCCTCTACTGTCTGCCCTGCCACTTACCTCAAGATTTTCAAAACAACTAGCAGTGCTGGTGCACTTGGGAAGCCATGGGCTTAAATTACCTCAGCTCCATGATGAAGAGGCTTAGTAAGGAAGTGGGCATCAGTAGTGACTATGCTAATCATTCTGTCCATTCGACCATGGTGCAGCTGCTGTCTGACGCTGTACTCGAGGTGCATCAAATCATGGCAGTTACAGCCATTGATGCAAGGCCAGCCTATGCAGCTACTGGGTCACCTATGCATCTGACAGGAAGTCGTGAAGTGCAGTGTTATCCAGAGTAAAGAAAACCAGGAGGTGACGCTCATAATAAAGAAGCCAAATGCTCTGCAAAAGACAAAAATGCAGCTTCGGGAGTACCAGCATCACCTTCTGGAGACAATGCAAATGCTGCAAAAGAAACAGAGACTCTTTAAAAGGAAAGTCCCCTAGCCTTTTATTCTGTTTGCTTGTGTAGTTTGCAGGCATGCACAATGATTGCTTCTATTGCACCATCCTAATTTCATCAGGATTCAAATGTAAATTAAGTCTGGCATGAAAAGCTGCTTGATTCCATTGCAAATGTCATGATCTGAATCGTGTAAGGCATCCTGTAATTTTATGATGTTTTGGTGCTAAAGCCTGCAGTAGTTATACTGTATTAAGCCATGTTTAAACAGTGGCATTTGCACCACAGCAACCCAGTGCTCAGGTTGCTGCGGTGCAAATGCTGCCATGTGAACACTTACCGAATTGCAGTAAACCACTCCCTGTGCTGCTCGGCAGTCCCAGAAAGTCTGGGGATGCATTTGGGAGTGAGCAGTTTAAGCAGCCCTGTGGACAGGCTGCACCACTCGTTCCCACTTGCAGGTGCTTCCATCATCTGACTGCCCCGACTCCCAGCCCCTCTCACGTCAGCGCTGAGGAGGTCTGTGTAGATGTGTTAGCCAAGTGTCTTTTGGGTTGGGGCAGCTCTGCAATGCTCCAAAGAAGGAGCAAGGTCAGCTTATGCTGGCCATGAAACTTTTCAAGGCATATTAAAGTGTCCTGTGTTTTATTTTATTTTTTGCATTTTTACGTGTATCTGAGTTAGAAAACAATGCTTTTAGAGAATACAGGGACATCACAAGACATGTAACATAAATGAGTGAGTATAATTTCAGCTGGCTTGTGCATGTACACATCGGCAACTCCCCTGATGCCTTGCATGAGTTGGGTCATGATCTTTGCAATGGAGACCAACAGGTTTTCATGCCAGAGCAAAACAGAGTAAAGCAATCTCATTTAATTTTATGGCTGCAGTGGGCATAGCCCTACAGATGTCTTCTGAGCACAGTAGAGAAAAGGGAGCTTTCTGAATACTGAACAGACTTGTTAAATAGTGGAGGTGAATGGCAATCACTGTGCATTCACCGCACTATTTTGTCCATTGGTACCAGTGAAACACGACACTGTCTGCCATGTCTAAGATGGCTTCTGGAGTTCTCTGCACATGTGAGATGACTCAAGCATGCACACTGAACTCTGGCAGCCAGCAGCACAGTCTGCCATTTCCAAGATGGTCACCAGCGTTCTCTGCACATGTGCGGTGACTCGCGTGTATGCACTGGGCTACAGCAGACATCTTGGACATGGTGGACTGTGCCGCCCTGCTATTGGAGTTCAGTGCGCATGTGTGAGTCATTATGCATGTGCAGAGAACTCTAGCCGCCATTTTGAACATGGCAGACAGTGCCGTGTCCACCCTCAATCTTGGCTGCAGCCATACCGGCTCTGCCAGAGTTTGTTAAATTAGTATTGCATTGGGGGATGCAAGACAGCAAATCATTGCTTATGCCTAAAAGCTACACAGGTACACAGAAAATAGGCTGAGGAGACTTTCACTTTAAGCAACAACCACTTCAGGCCTGTCAACTGTTACTTTGCAGGACCAGTGCAGGTGATCAATGACAACTTCTTCTCAGACAACAGCAGATATGTTTTTTTTGGCCTCCCTTCTTTAAAGTGCAGCTCATGATGCAGTTCTTTTTATTTATTTATTTTTATTTTTTGGTAACCAGGTATGGCCCACTAGGCACAAGTGTCTGTTTTCAGAGGTGACCTAGGTGCACTGGAGAGGTTAAGTGACTTACTCAGAGTCACACAGTAAGCAAATGGAGGTTGCAGGAATCAAACCCAGGTCTCCTGGATGTACCAAGAAAATTCACAGCTTGATACTCTAACAAATAGACTATACTGCCAGCTTCTCTCCACCCCCACCAAGTGTATGGGATCTACTTTTCCCTGCATATTTATTATCAATAAATGTATTCATTTAATTGTATTCAAACAAAGTCTACCTGTGTTTTCTGTATTTGGAAATTGCTTGCCCATTTTATACAAGCAACAAGACACTCTGGAGCATTAGCTGTGTTAGTTTTACCACATGCTCAGGAGTTAAAGGCACTGTGCCTGTGACCTTGTGCTTCGCAATACCCATCGGTATGCAGTAAACCAGGTCCTTTCCATTTGTCATTCCTCCTCCTCCTTAGGGTCCCTCATGCATCAGCTGAAACTCCTTCCTCCCCCCACCACCTGCACCTATGTCGCATAGAAGGACCCCCATAGTGATTTTGGTATATTAGATTTTTGATTCCCCTTGACACAACTGTTTCCAAGTGCTCTGTTTTGACTGCTTTGGTACTGCTTTGATACCAGTCTCAGTTTTCCACTTGCACTTGCCCTTCCATAACAGTATTTGCAGTTTTTCATGTTCCACGTTTGCGCCAGTCAGATATTCTGACTGCTCATTGTTTGCACTTCATCTGCATTATGCAATGTTCTGTATTATGGTTCACTGTTTCCATCCTGTAACCCCTCCTCCTAGTCACACCTGGAAATGAGCCTCAGTTCAGTGTGCCTTTCTCAGTTACCAATGTTCAACTAAATAAATACATAGGTTTGTGAATGACAGGTTTAACTGTTCAATAAAGTCATTTAAAGCAGTAGTGAAATAAACAGGGCCAGATCAGGAACTATTAGAGTTACATTGTGATCCAGTCCCATGTGTTGCTACCTGCAGAGCTCTCTTATTTTTTTTTCTCAGCAATTTTAACATATTTTCAGTTGCTAAATTTGGAGTTTAATTACTTTCATTTGCACATAATAAAGATGATGCTGACCTTTGATCCTACAACAACCAATCAACTCAGAGTCACCCCTGTTAGAGCTATTAGTAGTGTACAAAGGTGGGCTTGATGTTACAAAATCAAAGGTCAGTTACATCTTTATCTTGCATGAAAACAGATGATCAAACTAAATTTAACTTATTTAATGTCCTCTAAAAATAGAAAAGAATTGATTCAGCAGGCAGAATTGAATGGGGCCAGATCATAACACAAGTCATTCACACAACTTATTCACACAATATTTCTATTAATTTCTGTTAATACTGTATATGTAAAGCACTTATGTACAGATTAGCTCTACTTCATGGTATGTTTTGTTTTATTCTTTGTATTACTGAATGTAATTTTTAAATTACTGTAATGATGCTCCACTTCCCCTTTCCCCCAGGACGAACCTGGAAATGAGCAATTGCTGCTCAGTGTGCCTTTTCCTGGCAAAACTTTTCAATAAATAAATAAAGTGGTGTTGGTGTTAAGGGGGGAGAGCCACATTCATTTCACTTTTGCTTTAAGCACTCATTTCTGAAGTCATTTTCCAGCCCCCTTCTAAGGAGTAATAATTAATCAGTTTCAGTGGAAAGGCATTGTAGTTTTCTGACACAGATTCAATTATGAACATTTTAAGCTGAAGGATTAAGGTCACAGACGTCCATGCTGCATCCTGCTGGATCTCAAAATGAGGTACAAAAAGGATGTTTCCCAGTGAATTATGTTTAATGTTGCTTAAACAATGAACGCATGACAGGGTGTGCTTTGTGCTGGGTTTATGACACACCTCAGATATTGGCCTCATGCTTCCACTGCCCAAGACGTGTTGTAATCACAGCACAAAGCTCACGCTGGAGTGCCTTATTGCAATTCTGAATGTGAAATAGGACCATTAGGACTGGTAAGGAAATAACTAAACACAAACATTTTCATTTAGGATAATAACAAAAATACAAAAAAGTAATGAAACGTAGGCCTGTTGAGCTGTTATCATGTTTCTGTTTGGTGAGTAGATGACAGATGTTTCATTTGGTTTAAAATACAAGTGAATGGAGGTGTGCTGATAAACAGTGCCTGCTTAGTGTAAACAGGTAAGTGAATGTGCGGTGATGGATCTTTTTCCAGTACTGCTGTGCTAGGTATCAGCACTGGGTTCCAAGCTCTTCAACCAATCAGACCTCTGGTTTTTTTTTTTTTTTTTTTAACTATTTCATAATTTACTTTGTAGTTTTTCATTGTTTTAAGACCAGAACAAAGTAATAAACTGATTCTCAGATTTTTCTGGGCATTGTTGTAGAGCAGCAAGGGCAAATTGTGTTTGTCGTAATTCTTCTTCACAGGCTTAAATGTGTAAACTAGAAGAATAAAGTAAATATTTTGTTCTACGGGAATAATGTGGTCAAATGCTCTTTGTTAAGCTCATGAGACATGATGACAAGGTCAATGTTCATGAAAAACTGGGTCAAAAGTAAAAAAAATAAACAATAAGCAAATCCAGAGGGTCAATGTTTCTTTTTGCCATGGCCTAATTATAGTTTATTTATTCATTTTTTTACATTTAAACTAGTAGACTGTTTTAAAAATAAATAAAGAACATGTACCAAGAAAATGAACATGAGTCTTTTTAAGAGCTACTGACACAACTGGGACTGGCAAGTCACACTAGGGTGTTGCCTGCCCCAAGATCTAAATAAATTATTTAAAATAGCGTTGTCACAGTCTTTAATGAAAATTGAAACCTGTTCATGTTTCACAGTCCTGCACTAACCTGGAGCATCATGCAGTAGCTCCATTGCCAAAAGAGCTCCCTGACGATGCTTCCTTATTTAACTATTTATTGAAAACATTGAAGATTACCTTTGAGCACAAGTGCTCATTTACAAGTTTCCATGTCAAATACATAGTCACAAAAAAAACATTACAAGTACAATAGGCAGTTAGAGGATATGCAGTCGAGTCAGACTCAAAGCACTTAAGGTAGAACAATTACATACAGTTTTGAAAAAAAATCAATACAGATCGTTGGGCAAAAAGTCACAGGTGATGTAGAGAGAGAAACCAAATAAAATTGTGTAACAGTTAAATTGCATTGGACTGCAACAGCAGACCGCAAAGAACTCTTACACTGATTAAACTTGGGGAGATTCGGCAGTATATCAGGCAGTTTGTTTAATCAGTTAGCTGTCCTGAGAACAAATGACCACTTGTCCAACTGAGTACACCTGAAAGGAGGCTTAAGGGCATTCCTAGCTGTGTTCCTGGTGTTGAATTGGTTAGAGATGGTGCAGAATGGATAGACAGAGAGACTTCAACACATAGACAGATGTGAGTAACAGGGTTATATCATGTGCAGTGGATGGTACAGAATACTAAAACTTGGTGAGGACTGTGTAGAGTAACTTTTCTAAATGTAGCAGACAACCTTTCATTTTTTAGGAAATATATTAAGCATACTACACAGAAAAGTAAAAGGTGACCTGATACAGTTAGTAAAGTTGCTATTTACAGCTCCCCTCCACTTTTTGGCTACACTTTCTACTGAATGTGAGGTAGCCCCGTTCGTCACATAGCATCACTAGAATGCTGTTTGGGGGGAGAACCTACAGTTTAAGGCTACAGGGAAAAGTAGGGTTGTGAACCATAAAACATTGCCATCTTCTTTACCAGAAAGGTTTTTATCCTCCTTGGCAGGTCTTGGGCAGCCTGTCAGCTGTGTCTCTATTCCTTACAGTCATCCCTTACCTCTCTCCATTCATAGGCAAGTACCCCATAGAGTCACCCCACAGTGGGGTGGGACACAGAGGGCTGCCCCCCCCACCACTGGTAGACATATCTAGTGATGCATCAGACAGGAGCAGCAGGGCGGACACTTGGACACAGGCAGGGCTTCATGAAGCCCAAATCCCCATTTTTCCTGTTTTTCTGTCCCTCTCCTTTGCTGTGAGAGCATCAGGCATGTGTGTGGAGGTGCACATGCCCAATTTCGTACTCTGGCACCTTCCTGTTCTTGCTGCCCACACTACACTATCACCAGGACTCTACCTGGTGGCAGTCGTATGCCAGGCTGACATGCCTGCCCACCACGGGAGAGGAAAGCCGTCCCTCAGACCCTCAATCCTCTCCCGCCCCAGCTGATCCCTGATGACCCACGTTTGTTCCCGAACCCAGCCCGTCAAAATGGGAAAAGGTAAGGTGTTGTCTTCTTAAAAAGCATGTGCTTAGTAAGGATGCATAGCTTCAAGAATGAAGGTTTGGGGCCTTGAGATGCCTCGGTAACAATTTTGTTTGCTTTTATCAGTCTCTTCACTTACCTCTTCGTCATATTGTTTTCATTTTGCCAACTACTTGCAAAAAAGAGTCCTATGGGATGCATTTATTATGAAGTCAGAAACTCTTTTTGGCAAGGCTGGCAGTGTACTTCAATGGGAAACTGCAAATCTGTTTTTAGATTTTTTAATTTTTATAGAGAAGTGAAACTTTCTTCTTCTAAGATGCTATAGATTTAATAGAAATATGTGATTGTTCATAACATGGGATGCTTTGTTTTGATTAACATAGTGCTATTTTCTTCCAAAACAGATTTTACTTGGGAATAAGATAAACCAATTACTGTTTCATAAATTGTAAAATCATATGATGGACCACAATAGGGCAAACATATAAAAAGCAAAGTTTACTGCTGAAAGAAGTATCTATTTCTGTTGACAAATGTAGAAAAACATATTTAGTTTCTCACTTAAATACACTGGTATCCTAAGTAGTTGCCTGTTTCTGACATCATAGTACCAGATTCTATTGAATTCAGTTTTTACTAGCAGTATGAAAAATTGTTTTACACCACAGCAAGTCCAGGTGATGGATTGAGGAAGAGAGGGCTTTGCTGCTGAATAGCCCTCCCCCCATACCACGCCACCAGACCTTCTCTTCACTTGCAGCATTTTATTCTTCAGAACTCCAGCTCTCTTCAGGACTTGGTCACCCAGCCAATCAAAGGTTGTTCTCTGAGAAAACCACACCAACTCCCTGAAACTACACCAATCAATTAGTGGCAATAGGAAGCGCTTCACACATAAATGGACTAGGGGGCTTTAAATCTTGCTCCTGCTGTGACTACTGATACTTAACTGTTTTTTCACACCATCATCAGCCCAGGTGCCAAAACAGGGAACAGAGGGCTTTACTGCTAAATTGCCCTCCCCCTGTACCACGTCACCAGACCTGCACTTCACCTGTGGCTTTTTTTCCTCAGAGCTCCAGCTCTCTTTAGGATTTGGCTGCCCAGCCAGTCAAGGCTGATCTTTGAGAAAACCATGACTTCTTCCTGGAATGACACCAATCAGGGAGATGCAATAGGAAGCACTTTGGACATGACTGGATATGGGGCTTTAAATCCTGCTCCTGCTGTGACCACAGACACTTAGTTGTTTTTTGACACCCTCACCAGTGCAGATACTGAAACAGGGAAGAGAGGGCTTTGCTACTAAATCATCTACCCCTGTAGCACATCGCCACACCTGCACTTCACTTGTGGTATTTTTTCCTCAGCACACCAGCCCTCTTCAGGATTTGGCTGCCCAGCCAATCAAGGCTGATCTCTGAGAAAACCACACCTCCTTCCTGGAACTACACCAGTCAGTGAACTGCAATAAGAAGCGTTTTGCACATGAATGGACTAGAGGACTTTAAATCCTGCTTCTGCTGTGACCACTGATACTTAGCTGTTTTTTTTCACACCTCTGCCAGCCCAGATGCCAAATCAGGAAAGAGAGGGCTGTGCTGCTGAATAACCCTCCACCCTGCACCATGCCGCCGGGCCCACTCTTCACTTGTGGCATTTTTTCCTCGGAACTCCAGCTTTCTTCAAAACTTGACCACCTAGTCAATCAAAGGCTGTTGTCTGAGAAAAGCACATCTCCTCCCCGGAGCTACACCAATCAGGGAGCTGCAATAGGAATTGCTTTGAAAAAATCTCTCCTTCTTAACTTAAACCCCCTGAGCAGCCCTCTGCTCCAAGGACTGAGTGTGAAGGCCAAAGTGCAAAGAACCTCACAGGAGTCTGCCTGAAGTCAGCCCAGAACAGGCAGAACTCAGGCAAGTCATGTTGCTGGTATTAGACCAAAAGACACTGTGAGTACTGTGACACCCTTTCTGTGACAGAGCTGCTTACTACTGAACTTTCCTTTTGCTAAACTCTGTCTGCATAACTGTGGGTTTACATTGGGTAAACTACCTGTATATTCTGTCTGTTGCAGCCTGATACTGAGTAAAAGACTATTACAAAGACTGTAGGTTTTCCTGCCTGCTTTTTGGGACCAGCAAACTGATTATAACAAGCATTTGTCAATGCCGAATGTTTGCTTGCTGGCATTGGCATTGGTAGTGTAGAAGTTACAGAGCTGCGTAATAGAAATGGCAGTGAAGTATTGAACTGAAGCCAACCCCACCACCACCCTGCAGAGAGTGACAGGCATTGGGATGTGCTTTTGAGTCGTCAGGCATAACGGCCACACCATTTCACCACACCCTACCCTGCAGACACTGACAAGTGTCACAGTGTGCCTTGGGGTCTTTGGCCCTTATGCGCACCCCATTCCATCAGGAAATATGGTGAGATGGGTGTGGTATAGGAGAATAGGGTGAACTTTGGGGCCGAAGAGTCCAAGGCATACCTCGATGCCTCTCACTGGCTGCAGGGTGTGGAATGGTATGAGCATTACAGGCAAGAATCCCAAGTCACACCCCTGATGCCTGTCATTCTCTACAGGGTGGGGCTTTATGGTTGGAAACCCTAACACCTCAGACATTCGTTGGTATTTTCACTCCAAATTTTCAACATGGTTTTTTTGTGACCCCACCTCATGAACAGTGGCAATATCAGTTTGTTAGCTGAAAGCTGCTTATGCAGAGCGACTACGGCATTTAGCATCACAGGTGCAAAAACACATTCCGAACAGGATGTGAAAATTGACAGCTGTACTGTTCATTGGGAGGTGTAAAAATAGCAATGTTGCAAATCTGCAGTAAAAATATAAAAAAACTGGTGAAGTCATGGCGTGCATAGAAACTGTGCAGCGCACCCGTAATGTGAAGTTTGGGATTTTTACAGCAGATTGTCCAACACAGGCATTTGGGACCTCCGATCATGAACAGTGTCACTGTGATTTTCTTTATCTGTCCCGAACAATGATTTCCCTGGCGACCACGCATCTCTGTGCTGAAAGTGTGGAACTTACATTTAAACTATGTTGTGAAAAATGACAGCTGTACTGTTCATAAGAAGTGTGGAAAAATGCCACTGGTGAAAATCTGGACTGAAAATATTACAAAGTCATGAACTTACACGGTGTGTGGAAACTGCGCAATGCTGACTCGTAACACAGTCATTTTATGGACTTTTGTCACCAAATTTTCAACATAGCCATTTAAGACCTCTGCTCATGAACAGTGTAACTGTGATTTTCTTAATCTGTCCCAAACATTGCTTTACTTTTATCTGCACCATTGATGCTTACATGGTGGAAACACATTTTGGGTGACATGTAAAAATGGCAGCTGTACTGTTCATAAGGAAATGTAATAAAATGGCAATGTGGAAAATCTGGGTGAAAATATTGAAAATTTGCAAACTTACGAGTGTGCGTAGGAACTGCATAGCGCATGCTCATAAAACAGTAATTTTAAGGAATTTTTTCGCCAAAGTTTCAATGTAGCCATTTTAAGACCTCTGCTCATGAACAGTGTCACTGTGATTTTCTTAATGTGTCCCAAAAAATTGATTTCACACACCGACTGCGCCATTGTGCGCTACATGGGCGGAAACACATTTTGGGCAAGATGTGAAAAATGACAGCTGCACTGCGCATAAGGAAGTGTAATAAAATGGCAATGTTGAAAATCTGGAGTGAAAATATTGAAAATTCACAAACTTAAGCGCGTGCGTAGGAACTGCGCAACGTGCGCTCGTAAAACAGTCATTTTTAGAAATTTTTTCACCAAATTTTCAACATAGTAATTTTAAGACCTCTGCTCATGAACAGCATCACTGATTTTTGTAATGTGTCCCATACATTGATTTCGCACACCAACTGCGCCATTGTGCGCTACATGGGTGGAAACACATTTTGGGCAAGATGTGAAAAATGACAGCTGCACTGCTCATAAGGAAGTGTAATAAAATGGCAATGTTGAAAATCTGGAGTGAAAATATTGAAAATTCGCAAACTTATGAGGGTCTGTTGGAACTGTGCAAAGCACGCTTGTAAAACAGTCATTTTTTAGGAATTTTTCCACCAAATTTTCAAAACAGGCTTTTTGAGAGCCCACCTTATGAACAGTGGCAGTGTCATTTTGTTACTCAGTCCTGAAAGGTGATTTCACACAGTGATGCGAAATCACCCTTTGGGGCCGATTAACACTATGATAGTGAAAGCATTCATGAGAAGGGGTCCCAAAGACCCCATGTTGAAAATTTGGTGCAAAAATTCCCCAAAATGCCTGAGATATGCTGCAAAGTTGAAAAAACCCTATCTATCCCATTATATAGCTTACCGGCATTTCCTCAGTTCGCGGTCGGCTTTGAAGAGTGCAGACATGTTCCTGGTCCACCGAAGATCATCGCGCCGGAGTCCGGAGGTAAGTATGGGGTGAGGGTGTGTGTGGGGAGGCGGGGTGCGCAGTGGGTGGGCACGGGTGAGGGCAGACACAGCGAGGGACCATTTTTGCGTTTCAGTTTTTTTTTTTTTTTAAATTAGGACAACGCGGGACATTTGCCATGCTGGGGTGGGCTCCCAGCGTGGCACAAGGATGGCTGGTGGTGGGGGCGTGGAGCCGACGGGGGATTGGGCACCCCCGTCAGCGATAGCATGTGTTGCCACACTGGGGTGTGCTCCCAGTGTGGCACCCTGTACTCTGGGGGGGAACCAGTGGAGCCGATGGGGGATTGGGCACCCCCCATCGGCTATACCACATGTAGCCACGCTTGGGTGGGCATCCAGCGTGGAGGAACTCTGTTTGGTGGGGGGTGCCAGTACAGCCGACGGGGATTGGGCACCCCTGTCGGCTACTCAGTGTGCGTGGGGGAAGCACGCAGCATGGGTGCCTGTGTGTGTGTGTGTGTGTGTGTGTGTGTGTGTGTGTGTGTGTGTGTGTGGGGGGAGCACCGTGAGCAGGCAGTATCTTATCGCTGCTCACTGAGTAACTCCCCCTTTCAACTATGCGCCACTGCATTTTGGAGCTGTCATAGACAGCTCCAGCAGGCATTGGAGAACTGCGGCGGCGCTTGCAAACACACTGCCTGAATTGGAAGAGGGCTGCCACACCTCCGAAAACTTGGATGATGGCACTAAGTTTCTTGCACATGCATGCAAGCAAACATAATAATGTACTGTATGTGCAAATTAACCTTTGCCCCATAAAGACTGCTGTGTTAACTGTGTTTCACTAAGTTTTACGGTAACCCAGTAACTACCAATCTAGGTATATGTATCATTCAGTTCAGTATCTAACTAATGACCATGCTGTATTGATTCTACTAATAGCAAAGCATCATGGTTAAACTGTTTTTTGTTAATCTTGCTTCTAGAAATTGCCAAGCCACCTCTACAGTTAGATTAACATAACAAATACTCTAGTAACATTCTAGGTGGAGTCCTATTCCTTGGTTCAGTATAAGGATGGGGTTCAGAAAGGAGATAGCTGTGGCATCTGTAGGGCGCTCTTCTCCAGGAGCATGCTGTGCAGGAGGGGGCACTGCCCCATCTGCAGAACCCTTGTGGTGTTCCAAACTCAGCTAGCAATAGCAAGAGATGAGATATCTCAGCTGCATTGCCAGCTCACCTGGAGTTAGCGCACACCACACCCCCACTTCCCCAGAGGCCCACTGGTTCAGTGGGAGTAGTGTGGTAGAGAGGAGGGAAGGGAACCAGGGATAGTCACTGGGAAGTTATCTGGCACCACACCATCTAGACAGCAAATAACTTTGCACCCCTGGAGGAGCCTCAGCCATCTGACTCCACCAGGCAGGACTCTGAGTCAGTTGATGGAATTGGTTAGGACATCTTGATGGCACCTGGGAAAAAACAGGAAGAAGAGAGTCTTGGTGGTTGGAGAGTCAATTGTCAAGGAAGGAGAATGGGTGGTGGAAGGAGAGTTAGACAGGAGGAGAAGGATGGTCTGATGCCTCCTTGGGACAACAGCCATCTGGGATCTAGATAAGATAGGGAGGATGGGGGAAGGGGAGGTGGGAGCTGGGGGTGCTGGTACACTTGGGTACCAATGATCTGGCTAACCAGATTGTTGAGATGGTGAAGACAAACTTTCATAGTCTAGTGGACAGATTAAAGGCACGCCCACCTCTCTGGTCTTCTCTGAGGCCCTCCATGTGTGGGGCAGAGGGACGAGTGGTGAAAGAGTAAGGAAAGAGGTAATAGAGGATTTTAATGGGTCGCTGAGGGATTGGTGTCAGAAGAAGGGGTACCAATTTGTGGGGGACTGAGGAAACTTCTCAGAAAGGAAGCTTTTCAAGAGTGACAGTCTTCACCTGACTAAGGAGAGTGCTAGTGAACTGGGGCAGAGGTTTGATGTCTTTATCATACAGCTAAACAGATGACAGGGGAGACTGATTCTAGGGTAACCAAGGCGGAAGGGGAGAGAAAGGGGAACCTAGCTAGTATGCCCCCAAATCATGGGGCATGTAGGGGTGCAATGAGCAAAAATGGGGTTAGTTCCAAACTCAGCTGGGGGTAGAGATCAAGGGGGGGGGGAGAATAGCCTACACATGGCAACAAGGGAAGTGGACAAGGGAGGAAAATAGACTCAGGACATGTAAATAGCCAAAGGGGGTCAAGGGTTAGATAGAACGGGGTCAGCCTCAATGCCTGGGAGTCTTGGTAATAAAATCAGTGAGCTCCAGTCGATGATTGCAGACACTGAGCTGGACTTTGTAACTGTCAATGAGACTTGGGCCAGCAGAAAGTCCTCTATATTAGAGTGAAGGTAGGGGGCACAATATGTACACTGTAGACAGCACTTTTCTCAACACGATAAAAAAACTTTATTCTTTTTCCATAAGGCTCACAATCTTGACCTTTCACCTACATTAGTAGGCTTCAGCAGGAGATGCCTCTTATTACTTGGTATGGTGCAACTTAATAGTTCTTCAGAAATGATATAGCACCTTGCTGGCACACTGTTCTGGCTTCCTGAAAGACGCGGACTGGAAGACATCTGTTTGAGGGATTTGAAATGCATAAAAGCTGCCTCAGTTAGATTCATTCTTTTAAGGGGCTTGGAATGAAACGACTGCCAAAATATTTTCTACAGATTTCATGATTTGCTATGTAATAACAAGGTGTTACATAATTTCTGAGGAACTATGAAGGTGCACCATACTAAGTAATAAAAGGCATCTACTGATGAAACCTGCTAATATAGGTGAAACATCAAGATTGTGAGCCTTATGGAAAAAGAATAAAGCTTTTTTATCTTGTTAAGAAAAGTGCTGCCTACAGTGTAGTTATTGCGCGCCCTACCTTCATTCTAATATAGAGGACTTTCTGCTGGTTCATTCACATCAGGGTGGCAGCATCCAATAGGGGAAAAGGTACATTTCCAATAGATTTATTTGGGGGTTGCCCAGAAACTGCAGATTAATGAGACTTGGACATCAGAAAATAATATCTGGGACCTGACTGTCCCAGGCTAAACTATGTTTAGGAAGGACAAAGAAAAAGGTAGAGGTGGAGGTGTAGCCCTCTGTGCCAAGGATGGCATTGATGCAGTAGAGGATGGATGCATCAGGGAGACAAATGTGGAGACACAGTCACTGTGGGTGCAGCTCACAGCAGCCTCAGGCAAAAAAATATGGGTGGCGAATCTATAGACTGCCAGGACAGATGGGGGTGAGGGATAGGGAGCTTGCGGAAGAACTAATCAGGGGAGTGGCAAAAGGGGAGGTGGAGATGCTGGGTGACCTGAACCTAACAGATATCGACTAGTTGGTTCTGGTTGAAAGGAGCACCAGAAGTTAGACATTGCTGGATACAGTCCAGGACTGTCTGCTGGCGCAGCTAGTTAGAGAACCCATCAGACAGGCTGCCATCCTTGATGTGGTGCTCACCAATTTTGAGATGATAGAATTGGTGTGGGTAGTGGAGCCACTAGGGAACAGCAACCATAACTCTATCTGGTCTGAACTAGCTATGGGGACTGATAAACCCCAGTGAGAAGCTGAGGTAATTGATTTTAGACGAGTAGACTTCAAAAAGTTGAATGAGTTGGTTCAGAAAAAGTTAATTGGGGTAGACCACATAGGAGAGGTGGAGGAGAGATGGGTGGCAATAAAGTGGCCCATTCTCAAAGTACCAAAGATATGCCTGAAGCTAATAACCAAGAGAAACAGGTAAAAGTGACCAATGTGATTCACGGAAATGGTCAGAGTAGCAGTGAGGTCGTCGGGCCTGTGAAAAAAGGCCTTCATAAAGTACAAAGAAAACCCGGGGGGTGGTGAATGGGGTGAATACCAACTAAGAGCTAGGGAAGCCAGGAAGACAGTTAAGGAAGCTACGGCAGACACTGAGCTGCATATTGCTGAAGGAGTTAAGAGTGGGGAGAAGAAATTGTTCATGTATATTAGAGAAAAAAGGAAGAAAAGTGGGGAATTGTTAGGCTTTCAGAGGAGGTAGAGTAATAGAGGAGGACAGGCAAAAGGCAGCCAGCAATTAATATGCTTATATAAAGCTCAGTACTCTCCTTCATTGATTACGGACTCATAATTTATGGATTGGCTACTAATTCTACATTTCGACGCATAGCAACTGCCCTCAACCAGGCCTGCAGGCTCCTCACTGGTGCAGCACGAATTATATATACCTGTGACATTTTTGCACAGGCTAATTGGCTTAAGTTAAGGACAGAATTTCTTTCCATACCTGTCTCATAGCTAAAAAGGCCTGTCTTGGTCTCATGCTCCTTGGAGTGCAAGAAATTTTAAGACAGTCCAATATCCCCTGCCAAACCAGAAGTTCAGAAAGCCAAACTTTTTATGTGCCCCACTGTCCGAACTTCGCAAGGTCAGTGCTCCTTCGCAGCCAGAGCACCTAAGTCATTCAACGCACTGCCTGTCGACATCTCCAATTTAGGATACTTAGGTACATTCAAGTACAAACTTCATGAACTGCTACAGGCTAGATCCAACTGTGCTTGCTTTATTTAATCTCCTTTCCCCACCCACAAAATAGCACTCAACATTGACCACATCCCTGCACCCTCTTTTGACACTTTACCTTCCACTCAACACTAACTGCCACCTTCACTCCCTGCCATCCTGTCTCTCCATTTATCCCCATACTGTCCTTCCCTCACTCCCCCCTTTATGACCTGGTGACTCCGCCCCAATCCTACTACTATATATCTTCACGTCCCTCCTCCCTGCAACCCCTCATTCTCCCCCTCCTCCTTCCCCTCCACCCTGCCTTCAGTACCTTCACTCCTCCTTTACTTCTTCACTCTCATCTCTTTCTACCCTACTTCCCATCTACTCCTATCATGCTCTGAATCTCCTCTGATTACCTTCTATGCCACCTACCAACCTTCCTCCCTCTCCTTTAACTTATCCGTAAGCCCTATCTTATGGTCGATGGGGTTATCCAGACCTATTGCCAGCTCTGGACGTAAAATTGTACATGCTTGCTTGCACTGCTGTCCATAGCTAGCAGTTTTGGTCTCTGACAAGGCCTTTGGCTGCATCTCATTGTTCTTACCTGCTCTTATTGTATGTAACTATGTGTAAGTGTATTCAATTCGATTTTATTTTTTCTTTGTTATTGTACTGTATTCGTCTATGTTTACTTGATGTGGAACCTATGTAAAAGAGCTCACAGATGCAAAGGTGTTAACTCTGAAACTTTAATAAATAAATAAATCCTAACTGACTACTTTTGCTCTGTCTTCACTAAGGAGGACGGCAGGCCCCTACCAAAGAGTGACATCAAGGCAGCTGCTAATAGGGTCCCAGAGTTGAGGCAGACAGTATTCACTAGTGAAAGGGTCTGGAAAGGGTTAGCAACCTTTTTTCTCTGAAAAGAGACAGGGGAGATATGATGGAAACCTTCAAATATCTAATAGGCATAAATAGGGTACTGGAGGGTAGCATCTTTCAGAAAAGGAGATATCCAGAAATGATGGGGCATAACATGAGGTTGGAAGTGAGTAGACTAAGGGGTAGTGTGAAGTAGTATTTCTTCACAGAAAGGGTGGTGGATGCATGAAATAGACTCCCAGAGGAGGTGGTAGGTGCAAACACAGTGGGAGGTTTCAAGCATGCATGAGACAGGCATAGGGAAACCCAAGCAATAGGAATGAGGAGGTAAAGCTGGAGATCAAGTAGGATCTGCGGCTTTTGCAGTAGGCAGGGAAAATAAGCAAACTTGATGGACCTAGCGGTCCTTATCTACCATCAGTTTCTATGTTTCTAGATAGATAAGGCTCAGGGACCAGACAGGATGCAGCTGAGAGTACTCGGACAGCTGGCAAACAAACTGTTTGAATCCTTGTTAGGGCTGTTCAGTGGTTCACTACAGTCAGGGGTAGTTCTGAAGGACTAGATGGTGGTAGACATGGTTCTGCTCCACAAGGAGGGAGGACAGAGAGCAGGCAGGGAACTACAGACCTATCAGTCTTACCTGAGTTGTAGGAAAACTGACCGAGTCGCTAGTCAAGGAGGACCTTGTGGACTATCTGTAGAGTGGTGGCCTTCAGTAGAGTAAGCAGCATGGGTTTGTGGCAGGAAGGTCTTGTCAGACAAACCTAAAAGTTTTTTTTCAGCTGGGTGACAAAGACAAAGACAGACACTGGATGAGTGCCATGCTGTGAATCAATTCTATTTTGATTTCAGCAAGGCCTTCGATGCAGTGTCTCATAGGCAATTGCTAAAAAAGATGGAGGATCTGGGGGTGGCAAGGGACATAGTAAGATGGGAAATTAGCTGAGGGGGAGGCAGCAAAGAGTTATGGTACAAGGGGTCCAATTGGAAGACAAGGAAGTCAAAATTGGGGTGCACAGGGATCTATCCTGAGCCCGGTCCTTTTCAATATGTTCATTAGTAATATTGGAGAAGGAATCCAGGGCAGACTGTGTCTCTTCACAGATGACACAAAGCTCTGTGGGAGGGTGGACAGGGACAAGGGAATTATGGAGATGCAGAGTGACTGGCATAGACAGGTGTTCTAAGATCTGGCAGATTTATTGGTTTTTTTCACTGTTCTTTATGCTTCCAGTGACCCCCTTCAACCTCCCAGTGCTGCAAGCGAGTCTCCAGTGTCTTCCACTCCAGTGCCTCCTAGAGATTACCCCCCAGGGTAGAACCCACGTCACATACTCCAGGGGTGCCAAATTAATGGATGCAATGGGGACCCAGGGCTGTCACAGGTGGGAGGGCATCACTTGCTCGCTGGAGGATTTTTTTCCTGTGTGTGTGGAAGGGCGGGTCTAGCGAACACCACAACCCACCACGTCATGCGTCCAACCTGCCAACCTGTGACACTTGGTGATGTTCTGGTGGTGATGGAGCATCCCATGGTCACCCAGGACCACCAAAACCAGAGGCTTTCAAACCCCCCCTCAGGGGTAGAAAGCATGCTATGGGTGCTCAATCGACCCCTGCCCTTGAGTGTCCTGAGTCCATTTCCAAACCCAGGGCACCTGCATCACAGTGGTAAATCTTTCCATTGCAACGACGGGTCAGCTACAGATCTGGCAGTTGAAATTCAATGCCAAAAAGTGCAAAGTGATGCACCTAGGGAGCAAGAACCCAGGATGGAGTACTGGATGGGACAGGTTAAGCTGAGCACTGTGATTGAGGAGAGGGAACTAGGAGTCATCATTAGTGACACCCCAAACAATCAAGTCAATGCTATAAGGCCATTAGTAAAGCAAATGGGATGTTAGATTGTATCGGGAGACGTATAGACAGCAGAAGGAGAGAGGTAATATTGCCTCTTTATAGGTCAATGGTAAGGTTACGCCTGAAGTACTGCACACAGTTTTGGAGTCCTAACCTCAGGAAGGATAAAGACGGACCTGAGGCTGAGCAAAGAATGGTGACTAGGATGATTCAGGGCCAGCAGGGCAGATCTTACGAAGAGTGGCTAAAGGTGCTAAACATGTACATTCTTGAGACTAGGTGGGAGAAGGGTGATATGACAGAGACCTACAAACTCCTGATAAGAATAAATAAGGTGAACTATGAGGAATTCTTTAGCATAAGCACAGATTTGAGGTCAGGGGGCATAAGTGGAAACTGACAGGGGGAAGGTTTAAGAGGGATGTAAGGAAGTATTACTTTACTTAGAAGCTGGTAAAAACTTGGATCAGTCTGCCAGCTGAGGTGGTAGGAGCTAAAACTGTAAATAGTTTCAAGCAGAGTTGGGACAGAGTGAAGGCTATTGTGGCTACTCAGGGTGATAGTAGCAGGGAAAGGAATGGGGAAGAAAAGGGACAGTGTGGGTGACCTGGATGGCAATTAGGTGCCAGAGGGATAGACAGCAAATCATGAGCACACTAGATGGACCATCAGTCTTTTTCTGCTGACATTATTGTCTATGTTTTTATAAAAGTAAATGTAATAATCCAGTTGTTTCACTCACAAATATTTTATTATAAAAGTATAAAGTAATTACCAACACATCAGAACACCATAAATAAAATCATTGGTCTATTTATAAGAAGTGAACACTTGCTGTTTAGCCATTGCAAGAATGTTTTTAAGATGGCTTATTACAATCCTGGGGCAAGCAGCATCCTGGTATGACTTGCCTGGCCCAGGGTAAAAAAAGGTATCAGCTGCTCTTTTAATTATGAAAGAAAAGGGCCTGCTCAGTGGTACAGAGGCACTGTAGTGCCTTACCTTTCATCACAGTGGTGACGCGAGTTTGGAAATGAGTTTAGGTCATTGAGGGTTGATGGAGGTGGAGGGCTGGGAAAGGACTGAGTGGCCGCCTGGCAGCTCTCTTCTCCTGGACTGGGGTGGTGTGCTGTCTGTCACTTTGCTGCCACCAGGTGGAGGCCTCGTGGTAGCACCGATGCTTGGGAGGCAGACTGAGGTGGGGGGGGGGGAGCTGCAGTTCCGGAGTACATGTTTGCCTCTACATGCATGCGCTCTCTATGCTGACCCTGCTGGCACCAGGACAACTGAGGAAACTGGAAAAGGGTCTGCTTTGGCTCAATGACATCCATCTCAATGACAGCCCTCTGCTCTGCACTGTCACTTGGTTGGGACTCAGCAACTGGATTTGTGTCTCCAGGTGAGGGGAGAATGGCCTTCCCCTGCCTGCCCCACCATAGGGGGCAATCTGTGGTGGTGTAAGGGACCCATCTGGGTTGAGGCAGGTAGCTGAGCAGGAGGGGGCAGGGACGAGATCAATAAGCACAGCCCTAGCAATCCACGGATGAGAAAGCTTGATGAAAAATAATTATGAAAGAAGAGCACTAATGTTGTGATTTTTCAGACAACTATTTTGGTAAGTCTTGCAACTTTTAATAACAGCAGTAACTTTCAATAAGGAGGCAAGTTCTACAAAAAAAATCAACAATGTAAGCCTGTTTACTGATTCTTCTATCATATACATTGTTTAAAAGCACTTTATCAACTTCATTGCTGCATTGCAGGTCCTTTACTGGTTGTAATATTGAAGGGGTGCAGAATTCAGAAGAGTTTAATTCCTCCAGTCCTGGAAAATGATGCAACCTGTAGGAAATAATTATGTTGTGGCGAGGCCACTCTACTCCGAGAACAGCTTCAATCAGGACAATGAGAAAGTGCACAGATATCATACAACAATGCTGGACCATCTGAGGGTGTATTTCAGGTAATCAACACTTTTTAAAGGGCACAAAATTAGCATACTGAGTCCTAAATTGTTGTTATTATTATTATGTATTTTTTTTTTTATGCCTGCATATTCTCACCTTATTCTTTTATTGTATACTTACTGTTATATATCCAGCAGTCCATCCCAAACTCCAGAAAGTGCTAAAAGGTACAATACAGTACATTCCTTCGCTACCCATTACATAAATGAATTAATAATATGCAGTACTGATACTGAAAATTCACTCATGTTTGTACAGGTTGTGTCTTAATTTCTTTCACATTTCACTCACCTTTTCAAGTTCTTCTTAATTCCTTTATTGTATCTCTGTTTCGCTATCAAATTCTGATGCAAGATGAAGAATTACGGAGTCACAGCCACTCCCTCAATGACATAACAATGACAAATTGTAATATACAACTTGTAATGGTTTTGGTAATCGATATATGCAGCAACAAGATTGAGGGAAGCAAAGTCGTTCAATAGTTTTTGAAATGAATGTTCTTTTTTTATTTTTTAGTTGCACCACCTGAACATTTTTTGGAAGGTGGAAGAGCTGTTGTGAGAGAACGCAATGCAAGAAACGATACACTGGTTGTTAGAAGCAGCAATAGACTATAAACAAAATATATTTCATTTATTTAAAAAAATAGCTATGTTGGCCTGGCTCAGCTGCGCTGAGGGTTGAGGTGCTGGACGCCACACCGTGCATCACGCCAGCAACCCAGGCTCAGAAACAAGCCCGGGCCATTGGGGTCAGCAGTGGAGAGAGGTAATTGAGCATCCAGAGGACTGCTGTCCTCTCTCAGGTAGGAAAGGATTGCTGTCCCGCTTGTTAATCTCCCTCTGGCAGTGGCTAGAGGAGATGTGAGTCGGGAGGCATGTTGCCGTCATACGTCGGCGGGGAGAGAGGGCAGGGAAAAATGGAGGAAAAAGGAGCTGGTAGGCTCCATTATGGCCAAGGCCCCTAGAATTCTGCTGCCGCAGAATTTTACGCAGAACTTGCAATCTACCACAGAACTTCTGCGGTGCCACAGAATTCACTCTTCTTGATGACTTTTTATTAATATTTCTGTTTATCCATAAAATCTGGTTCCCTTCCCCTCTTTTTATATTCAAACCCCCCATATGCGCAGAATGTGATGTTATCATTGCTATAACATCATAAATTAGCTAATGAAATGGCTGCATTCTGCAACAGAAACGAACAGTCACTTATCTACCACAGCTCCCACTGCCAGAGACGGTGTCACAGCACATCATGCATGGTGACATTTGCTCAACCTGCACTACAGCCTAATACAATTTTCAGTCTTACATTATTGCACTAGGGCCAACTTAAACAAAACCTTGTCAATAGCACAGACCTGTGAAGTCCATACCTCACTTTGTACAAACTTATTTGTGCCTTTAAAGTACAGAGATGCCATCTGAAATAAATAACTGCTAAAATAAATTTAACTGCCATTTTTTAGGAAAAATAAAGTAATTATGACCAGAAAAGTGGAATATAATAATGTGCAGACCTGTTGAAAGAATAGACCTGTTAAATAAATAATTGCACTGTATGCATTTTTGCCAGGGATATTGATTACATATTGTCATTGGTTGATAGAATCACCTAAAAGTTACAGAGAAATGTTGTGTGCAGGGACAGCTGCTGGGCCAGAGGGTAGCATGCTGTGTTTCCGTGCTGGCAACTCAGGTTCAGAGATTAGCTCTGGGAGCTGGCTGGGCAGCACAAGGATTGGTGAAAATCATCACTGCTCGGAGCCTGGGAAGGTATGGTGCAGTGTTCTTTCTCACTGTGGACACATTGTGATGGGCTGGAAAGCTTTATCTTACAATTGGTTCACATGCATGTCATGGCCTGATGGTGTTACGTAGCATGTCAGGGGAAGCAGGTTCACATGAAAAATGCGTTTTTACAATAACTCCTCTATTCCGTTTATTCCATTTCCAATGGGACCTGTATGAATGAGGATGCAATTTCATGGAAATAAAAAAAAAAAAAAGATATATATATATCTTTATACACACATATACAGTATCTCTGTCTCTCTCACTACACACACACACACACATATTTGTATGTATGTTACAGATTGCATATAAATACATAAGTGATACACAGTGGGAACCTCATGAGTGGTGTAGAAAGCACATACAAATGTGTAAGTGATGGATAGTGGAGACCTCATTAGTGGGATAGATAGCATGCATATAGAAATACCTTATTTATCACATAAGGTCCCCTCTGCATATGTCATTATGCAATAGGCTAGGACCTTAAGGGAGAGACATTTGTTTTGCTTTTTTAGGCATAAAATAATTCCTATAAGTCTGTTATTTTTTGAATTAGTGTTACTGTGCTTTCCACCATCCTGATTGCTATAACCATTGCCATGAAAGTGAAGTCAGAATGACAAGCTGACACTGTGATGTGGTAGTTTGTTAGTGTCGCAGAACTTCCGTAGAAATTACAAATTACCGCCGCAGAAGTTCTACGGCAAATGGTAGACTTGTCACAGAACTTGGTCCCACTGTGCCGCAGAAAAGTAGGGGCCTTGATTATGGCTCTCCTGCACCTGTCCTGGCTCCCCAGATATCTGGATTTCACTCCAGGGGTGGGGGAAAGCAGACGCCCCTTCACTCTGGCTATGTCATGGGTGGGGAACCCATGTGGGATTGCAGGGGAAGTCAGGTAGGGAATGGAGAGCTGGAGACTGAGTCCCTCTGAGGGAGGGACCGGAGCATCCTGCCAGGCTCCCAAGGAGTATAAAGAAATACAAAAAAAATAACTAGCTATGTTAATCAACCCCATGTGTATAGATGCTGCTGACAGAGAAAGAGAGAGAGAGAGAGAGAGACCCAGTCGGATCTTTAGTTAGTACTGTATAGTCCCTGCAGTCAATGTTTGTGTGTTGGGAGGTGGGAGTTGATGAGTGAGGTGAAGTAATTTATTTTTGCAGAACCTCCACCACCAACAAAGGCAGAAAATCTCACCTGGGCATTTCTTAATAAAGCCTCTACTGCTGGCAGTTGGGAGACTTTAGGGGCCATTTGTATACACAGAATCAACATAATTTCTATTTGTGGTATTTCCAAGGCCCAAAAGGGCAGTTTGAAGATACAGGCTTGCCACAATCAACATTACAGACCTACAAAGGAAAATGGAAAGGCCCAAGTAGCCTGCTGAGCAATGAGTTGACCTGCAGGTGGCTAATGAAAAACATAATGGGTTTCCTAAATGAGTAAACGGGCTGGTCATCTTCATGGGTACTCCAGCCAACATATGTGATTTTTAGGTTCTGTTCTCTTTTTTGTAATAGAATAACTTAAAAAGAATATAATGGAACACTGGATTTTCCATAATGTGAATTACAACTTCGTGAAAGCATTACCCATAAGCATTAGTTATTCATTGATTTATTGATTTATATTGTTTGTTCAAGTGCTTATCCTCCTGATTCTCCCCCAGGAGCCCCCCTCTGATTGACCACCCCAGCCTCATCACCTGGCTTCTCCAGGACTTACCTTCTTTTGGCATCCTTTGCCACAAGACATGTAAAGAGTGCCAAGTCGCCAGTGCAGAACCTGTGATGAGTCGGTCATCATCCTGCCATTGGGGGTTGTTTTCTGCTGATTTACCCCCCTTGGGCTCCAATGACGTACTATGGGCACGATGTGCAAACTCTGCATCTCCGGAGATGCCTCCAGTAACCTGAATGTGGTCTCGCCCCTCTACATGTGAGTCACATTCACTTCCACCTGGACACCTCCAGGTGGCAAACAAGCAGTGAGTGATGGCAGCCCCCTCCCTGAAGGAGGTGAGCAGTCCTACAGATGCTCAGTCCTCCCTTCCCTGGCCAGCCCCCGAGCAACCCATGTCAATGTCTGAACCTGGGTCACTGGCATGACAGAAGGTGAGGTGCTGAGAGTCTCAGCCCTTCACACTACTGGGCAGGCTCTAAATTGTATTTTTTATACTTTTTATTTGCAGGTATTTTTTAATTTTACAGAGACTCCAACACAATATCTTTTCATAACATAAACATACTGTGGATTTAGAAAGAAAAGAGAATTAAAAAAAAAAGTATACTGTGTAACTGGCTAAATTCACACCCATTATATTTAGTGATCCAAGCACACTCAACATGTTCATATCTTATTTTCATAGGTGTAACACTAGTGCTGCTATTATTTTATTTATTTATTTAGTTTTTGTTAACCGGGTAGGATGCGTTAGGCAGACACTTGCCTATTTTTAGGCATGACCTGGGAGATTACAATGGCAGGATAATAAAAAGTTAACAGAATACAAGGCAAGTTTGTACAAGAAGTCATAAAGGGTATGGTGGGGCAGGACGCTAACACCTCCCTTCCAACTCAATTACACAACAGTTATGGCCCTATCACTGGCAAAATGGAAATTCTGGACGCCTTCAATAACCACTTCACAACAGCTGGCCTTGCTTTTGACACCTCTCCAGCTAACCTGCTGAGGGAACAATTAAGCTCCCATTACACTGGTGATCAGAGAGCTGACTCTTCCTTCAGCTTCAAATCTATACTGTTGAAGCAAGTAGAGGATCTATTATGGCAACTGGATACCAAAAAAAGTGCAGGGGCAGATTCTCTGGACCCCTACTTTCTAAAGATTGCGTGCCATGTACTTGCAGTCCCCCTAACACACCTCTTTAACCTATCTCTAAACTCTGGCTCTGTTCCCACACTGTGGAAGACAGCCCAAGTGGTTCCCCTTCTAAAATCAGGGGACCCTATGGAACTTAATAATTACAGGCCCATTTTCATCCTACCAGTGCTATCCAAGATGCTGGGGAAATTAGTGAGTAACCAGTTAAGGGAGTATCTTGACAATGCTAACCTCTTAAATCCAGCTCAATCTGGATTCAGGGCCAAGCATAGCACTATCACTGCACTAGTCAAGGTCACAAATGACTGGCAAACTGAATTAGATAAAAAGAATAATGTCTGTGCAGTATTCCTGGACCTGAGCAAAGCATTCAATACTGTGGACCACCAGCTTCTACTATCATCCCTGCACTCCCTTGGCCTAGATCCACCCTCCCTTAAGTGGTTCAGATGTTATCTCACCGGTAGGTCACAGCAGGTAAAAGCTGAAGGTGACCTATCCCCATTAAAACCACTGTTAAGAGGAGCCCCCAAGGTTCTATACTGGGTCCTATCCTTTTTGCCATTTATATAAATAATATTGATTCAAGCCCTCACCAATTCCTCTGTACACCTCTTTGCTGATGACACTGTTTTGTATGTCAGCAACCCTTCGCCTGCAGCTGCTTGTGAAATCCTACAAACAGAATTCTCCTTGTTACAATATCAGCTACTTGAGAAAAAGCTTCTGTTAAATGCAAAGAAAACTAAAGCAATGATGTTCACAAACCAAAGCTCCACCAGCACCTCCTCCCCAATCATTCTCCCCCAACTATGCACTATACTTGGAGAAAATCTGGAGTATGTAGAAAACTTCAAATACCTAGGTGTGTGGATTGACAACAGACTCGACTTCACTCATCATTTAGAAGAACTGTTAAAAAAGCTTTGCCAAAGGCTTGGCCTTCTCTATAGATTAAAACCCTTCCTAAACAGAGACTCAAAGATGACGTTAGTCCAGGCCACTTTTCTATCAGTTGTTGACTATGCAGACTTCCTTTATAGTCACTGCCCCATCTCCTACCTTCACAAGATGGATACCTTATATCATAGAGCAATAAGATTCATTACAGATCTGCCATCTAATACCCATCATTGCTCTCTTTATGTTGCAGTTGGGTGGGTTTCCCTTCACCTCAGAAGGAACAGAAATGCAGCACTATGGATTTACAGAGCGTTATCAAAAAAACTTCCAAACTATATTCTGGGACTGCTTCACCCAGACCATTCCTAACTCCTATGCCCTAAGAAGCAACAACATCATCCTGCTCAAACTGCCCAAATTCAACACCAGGCTAGGGAAGGCAGCAATCAGCTATTATCTAGCTATAGCATGGAACACCCTACAAAAATCCCTAAAACTGTCCAATATCATTCCATTTGCATCCTTTAAACAGCATTGTACAGTCTTCTTCACAGAGAAATGCAGTTGCTACCGCTAGAGCTAGCTCTATCATCTCACAATCTCCCTCCCAAAAAATTAACCATATATGGCATAATCCTTCCAGACACACACCCCATCTTATGGCACCCAGTAATACCTTCACCATCCTAGTATTACATTATATTGTGTTTTTGCCATGGCCCCCCCACTGGGATATGATATATACTGTATATACTGTAAATATTAGCTTAACTTTCCTGTAACCAATTTTTATCATGTGAATTTACTGTACATCACTGTGTTTATAAATGTTTTTCCCCTGTATGTATAACTGTTTTATATAAGTGTATGATGTATCTGTTGTGTATCAACTGTTGAACCTTGACGTTATCAGGTCCATCTTGTAAATGAGCCTTGCTCAATGATGTTCGCCTGAATAAATAAAGATTTGATGATGATGATGATAAAGAATAATGATAAGAGTTGAGTAATATGCATGTACAGTGATACACGCAAATAACATTGTGTAAAATAGGTACAGTATGATTTTACAGAAATTCATTGAGGGTAGAGCAAGCAAAGTTGTCACTGTAGGTTTTGACAAGTACAAATATGGTAACAAGGAGTTTGGGTAAAAGTGTTTGCAATAACGAGTTAGTTCTTAAAGGAAAACAGCACAAAACAGTGGGGGCAATCACCAGGGCTGCAAAAACGCCCATTTAAAACAACCTATATTGTTTAAAATAAAATTCAGCGAACCTTTCTCCAGATATTTAGCTTTTTAATTTTGCTCCTTGAGGCGCCATGTCAAAAGTGCCGCCGCACATGAAGACGGAGTGTGCCCCTGGCATCTTGTCCTGTGCCGGAAGGCTCGTAAAAATGACGAGCGAGGCATATCTACCTGGGAGAAAAAGAAACATTGTGGCAAGTAGAGGTATGTTAAGTAAACCTCTACATCCAATTCCTGGTGAAAACGGAGCCATGTAATGCACTTTTAATCATTATGAAAGTTGCAGCTCCGAGTTCAGTCATGCGCAGTGGCACAGTGAAAGAGTAGAGTAGGGATCAGGTACAGGTACGTATAAGGCATAAGAGAAGAGCAGGGGAAGGGGGTTAGACACATGCAAAATAGGGGTTAAGAGGGGCAGGAGTGAGTATAAGGCAAAGGGTGGGGGACATAAGGTACAGGTGCATCAAGTACATTCGTATGTTGGGGATGTGAGAGGGGTGGCACAGGGTTAATGTTTAGGGCAGGCACATTGGGAGCATTGAAGCAGATAAGCATGGAGATGACTGCTGAAGGTGCCAGCTGTTTGAGCCTGCCACACATTTGGAAGTATGCTATTCCATAATGTAAGGCCCGTGGAGGAGAAAGACATGTCACCATACCTGGTACGTGACTTGGGGACAGTCAGTTGGTCAGTGCCTGAAGATCTAAGGGAGTAGTAGCTGGTGCTATAGTGATTACTAACATACTAAAATGCCAGCAGAATAGGCTTAATGGTCTTTCGTGTCTGCTCGTTTGGTCAGCCCCCACCCTGGGAGCTGACCTTGCTACCCCCCCTCGCCCTCTCTGGCTTCTCCCTTCCCAGTCCTGGATATTCTCGCTGCACTGGACTTTGTTTCCAGAACCCTTCCCCTACACCTGTCCCACCCCCTCTTGAACCCCTCCACCAGCTCCCTGGGCAGCACATTCCATGGTTCCACCACCCTCTCAGTGAAGTAGCACCTCCTCCTTTCTCCCCTGAATCTCCCCCCCTCCAGCTTCCACCCATGCCCTCTAGTTGCCCCCCCTTCCTTTGGAGCACCCTAACTGCTCTTCCCCTATTTACCCCTTCATGTACCTGAAGACCTCTATTATGTCCCCTCGGTCTCTTCTCTCTTCCAATGTGTACATATTTAGCTCTTCGAGCCTCTCCCCATAGGTCCTGTCCCCCAAGCCCCAGATCATTTTGGTTGCCCTCCTCTTGACCCTCTCCAGGAGTTCAATGTCCCTCTTTAAGTGTGGCCTCCAAAACTGCACACAGTACTCTAGGTGTGGCCTCACTAAGCAGTTATACAGGGGGAGTATCACTTCCCTCCTTCTGGAGGTGATCCCCCTAGTGATGTATCTCAGCATCCTATTGGCCTTGGCTGCTGCCCTCCTACAAGTCTCCAAGTTGTTCATCTTGACATCCACCACCACCCCCAGATCCCTCTCAGCCATCGAGACTTGTAGCATTCCCCCCCCCAGGGTGTACACTTGGCCCAGATTTCTGGCTCCCAGGTGCAGTACCTTGCATTTCCCCACATTGAACCTCAGTTTCCACTTTCTAGACCACCTTTCTAGAGCCTCCAGGTCCCCCTGTAGGGCCACCTTCCCCTCCTCCCCATCCACCACCACCCCAAGTTTTGAGTCATCCACAAAGAGACTCATCTCACACCTGATACCCTTCCTTATGTCAGAGACATAGGCGTTGAACAGAAGGGGCCCAAGGACCGATCCCTGAGGGACCCCACTAATGACCCTCCTTGGGGATGAGACTAACCCACCAACCATGACGCTCTGGGTCCGGTCCTGGAGCCAATTGCCTATCCATCTGATCATCTGGTTCCCCACCCCCATTTTTCCCAGCTTATCCAACAGGCCCCCATGAGGAACAGAGTCAAACGCCTTGCTGAAGTCAAGAAAGAGGACATCCACTGGTCTACCCAGGTGCAAGGCACTCATCACCCAGTCATAGAACTCCACAAGGTTTGTCAGACATGCTTTCCCTGGGATGAATCCATGCTGGCTATCGTCCAGGCACCCTGACTTTTCCAGGTCCCCCCCAGCCTCTCCTTGACAATGCCCTCCATCACCTTGCCCACCACCGACATCAGGCTGATGGGCCTGTAGTTTCCTGCCACCTCCTTTGATCCCCCCTTGTAGATAGACACTATATGTGCCACCTTCCAGTCCTGGGGCACCCACCCTGTCCTCAGAGAGATGCTGAAAACTCCTCCAGGGATTTCACCAGGACATCCGCCAGTTCCTTCAGCACTCTGCGATGTAATTTATCTGATCCCGGTGCTTTCTCTGTCTTAAGGGACCTGAGGGCTTCCCTCACTCTCTCTGCCATGATTTCCACCTCCACTACCTCATCCCCCTACTTTGCCTTCCCCCCTCCTGCCAGTGATGGCCCCCCCTTCTCCCCAGATCCACTGATCAGTAAGGGTCCCCCCCTTCTCAGTTTCACCATCTCCTTCCATGTATGATGTAGTCCTCCCATTTTACTTGGTGAAAATTAAGGCGAAGTACTCATTTAGTATCTCAGCCTGCTCCCCCGGGACTTGTGCCCATCCCTCTCCTGTTTTAATCCTGCTATTCTGCCCCTTCACCCTTCATTTTTCCCCAATGTATCTAAAGAACCCCTTGTTCTCTCTCTTAATTTCCATGGCCAGGTTCTGCTCCTTCCTTGCCTTAGCCACTCTCACCACCCTAGTGGCCCTTCTGGCCATCAGCTTATACTCCCCTCGATCCCTTTTACTCCTTGAGCACTTGAAATGCCTATAGGCCACCTTCTTTCCCCCTCACCACCTCCTGAACCTCCCTGGTCCACCAGCAGAGTTTCTGGGCCCTACCACATTTTCATCTTACTCTTGCACTGGTGCTGGTAGCATCCTGCACCCCCCCCCCGATGATTTCCTACCTACTGTCAGCATCCATGTCTGGCCCAATCCCATTCAAATGCTCCTTAAGAATCCTTCCCATTTCCTTTAAATCCGCTGCCCTGAAGTCAGTTACCTCTGTCTTTGTGCAGCCTTCTACCCCTCCTAGATCCAGGCAGAACCAGACCGTGGCATGGTCGCTCCCCTCCAACAGGTCCCTTACCTCCAGGCCCCCAATCTGGTCACTGTTTGCCAGGACCACATCCAGTATCCATGCCTCCCTGGTCAGTTTCCCCCACCTGCTGAGTTAGGAATACGGCCTGAAAGACACCCAACAACCTCTGTTCCCTGGCCACCGGGGATGTCATAGTCTCCCAGTCCATTACTGGCATGTTTAAGTCTCCCAGTACCACCACCCTTCCCCTGCCCAATCTGCACTGTCTCCCAACATCTGCCACCAGACTCTCCTCCAGCTCCTCCACCAGCACAGGGGGTCTATACACCACTCTTATTTTTACTCTCTTGCCCCCCCCTTGTTATCAAGGTGACCTAAATCGCCTACACAGTTCCCTCCGCCTCCTCCACTCCTCCTATACCAATGCAGTTTTTGACTATTATTGCTACCCCTCCTCCTCTTCCTTCCCCCCGTCCTTCCTGAACACGGTGTAACCCTCCAGGTTCAGGTCCCAGTCATGCCCTGCAGTGGCCCAGGTCTCAGTGACCACTGCCACATCCACCTCTCCCTGAGTTAGCATCACCACCTGGAGCTCAGGCATTTTATTGCCCAAACTCCTGGCATTTAGCACGACTACCTTCCACCCTTTCCCTATACTTCCATTTCCCCTGCTCGCGTTCCCATAGGGATTCCATCTTCCCCAAGTCTGCACCTTACCAGTCGGCCTTTTCCCACATTTCTCCAGCTCCCGGGGGGGGGGAGACAGAGTCCCTCCTTTATCAGACCCCCCACGACAGCCTTTTCTCCCATCGCTCCCACTTCACAAGTTTAAACCCCACCTTACACCAATGAACCCATCTTTTTTCAACTTAAGGATTTCCCTCTCCTCCAAATTGAGATGGAGCCTATCTCTAGCATACAGCTCCTTATCCTCCCAGGTCTCCCCCCAATCCCCCATCAACCCATACCCTCTGGCCCCACACCACTCCCTGAGCCAATTGTTTATCTCCCTAATCTTCCTTTTGTGTTCCCCACTAGCCCTTGGCACTGGCAGGCTTTCCGAGAAGGAAATTGCACATCCTATGTCATGACAGACCCTGGAAAGCTCCCTGAACCTTGCCTGTATCTCTAGCTCACTATTTTCCTCAATGTCATTGGTACCCAGGTGGACCAGTATGTCCAGGGAACCTCTACAATCCTTTGCCAGATGATATACTTCATGCTTGGCCCTGTGCACCGTTAGTCCAGGGAAGAATTTTGTTCTAACCGGGCAGGCTTCCCCCTTCCTATCCCATTTGATACCCCTGATCATAGAATCACCCAACAGGAGCACTCTGACCACCCCTGTTCCTCCATTGCCCCCCTTCCATGTCCCTCATCCTTTCTACTGGCCCCTCCCCCCAGCTGGCTCCTTGCTCCTCCCCCTATCTGGGTGCCACCTGCCGTCCCCTCCGTATTTACCCTGGTCACCCCTTCCCCTCCAATCCTATGCCTCTCCTCCTCCCTAGTATCCTTCTGTACCCTGCTACCCCCCCAGTCACTGCTCGCCACTAATCCTTCCCCACCATCTGCTAAACTAGCCTGGCTCGTCCTCCCTTCCTTCTCTTCTCCATTCAGCCCCTCCTTGCCTGTTGTGCTACCCTGACCTAAACCCTCAGCTCCCTTTACTGTATCATCCTTCTACTTCTGGTCCTTCTCCTTGCCCTTTCCTCCCAACTGGTCCTTCTCCTTATGCTTTCCTCCCTCTACCCCTCCTCTTCCTCCTGCTCTGATCCCCCACTCCCCCCTTTTCTGCATTCCCAGTTCCCCCCGTTCTTTCTGCTATCCAGCCCCCGCCTCCAGCCCTCACTCCCTTTCCATCTCTAACCGCCCCTGTCATGGCTACATCACCCACCTCATCCCCAAGCAGAAGAAGAGAATTGAAGCTGTTACTGAGCTTAAGATCTGACCCACCTCCCCACCTTGCTTCTTTCTGTCTAGCCCCAGCCATCTGCCTACTTCCCTGAGAATGTTCTCCCTTTGGCTCCCCTCTGTGAGGGTCCCCAGACACCTGCCTGCTTCCTTGGTAGTGTCCTCCTTTAGGGCCCCCTCTGTCAGGGTCTCTATGCAACCCCAAAGTACTCTCCTGCACTTCTTTCCCTATGCCCCCACCCCTAGTGCCTAGTGCAGCCCCATGGGAGAGCCCCTGCCCTATTCCCCTACCATTCCTCCCCCCTCCCTCCAGCTGTCTCCTAATCCCCTCAACCTCCTCCCTAAGCTGTGCCAGCTGGTAGCACACTGGGCAACCACCAAACTTCCAAGCCCAGTCCAGTATCATGGCTGCCCCACATCCTGTGCACCCCATCACCCTCCCAAAGATGCTGGCCCTAATGACATGTGGTCCCATCCCCCTCCAAGTAGGTTTCCTTTGGTAAACCACCAGGTTCCCCACTAGTCCAAGATACACCCCTACCCACTAATCAGGTCACCCACTAATCCTAGATACAGTCCCACAGTAAACAGGTACCCCCATTACTAGGTGCAGTACTACACAGTAAACTTATTTAGGAAGTGTACAACTCCCTAAGCTCCTCTCTCCTAGCCTTTAAACCCAACCTGCAGTGGCTAGAACTACATAAGCTGCACCTGAAGCCTTTTCCTCCAATTGCAGGGCAGGCATTCCCCTATAAAGGAGCTGAGCTGATGGGAGGGAGGGGTGGGGAGGGATAGGATGGGGCCACACCCGACTCTCATGAGAGTGTATCAGCCCTGTGTCTGCCCCTCACTGCACCTCCAAGCATTGCAACCTCCGCTGGAGGAAGGTCCCACACAAACATTGTATTAAACAAGTCGCACTACTGCCCTAAAGTCCACAGACTGAAAAAGAATGTAATGCTTATCCAACAACTAAATCCTTTCCCCAACTGCTCAGCAAAAGAAGGTTTAGACAACCTCTGCCAGACCCCAACTGCTTCTGCAGTTAACAGACATCAAATACAATTTCCACCATACTGAAATGGCATCTAAAAACTACTTTAAATCAACTTACAAACACACTCAGCAGCTAAAGGCCCTTTCTCCTTCTCCTCTAGCTGAAGACTGACTGAGATGGCAGTTAACCATCACATTCTAATAACACTAATCCCTGTAATATGATGCCTGCATTTACAGGCCGGAGAGCAGCATTTAAACACAATCACCAATTTGTCTGCGAAAATCCCTTAACCCTGCCCAAACCAAATTTAAAAGTACAAAAAAAATGGCAGTCAGGAACAGACCTCAAATACAATTTCCAACACACCAAAATGGCAGCTAAAAAACTACTTTCAATCAACTTACAAACACACTCAGCAGCTAAAGGCCCTTTCTCCCTCTCCTTTAGCTGAATAGTCACCTAGTATTCACTGTCTTTTTATTTTTACACTAATATGAAGCCAGCGAAAATATTGAGATTAAATGACAGTGAATATTTTCCGTTTTTCGTTAGTATTTTCTTATGTCTGCAAAACATTTGATCAAGTACATTCAAGTCTAGTGAGGATCCACTAAATGTAAAAAGGGACACACACACAAAAAAAGAAAGAAACAATTGCATAATGCATCTTGTCTACTCAATTAATTAAAAATATAATGATCCATTTGTGCATATTTCCCTTTTTCCCTTCAGTTTCTTAGATAAATAATAATAGTAGTTACAGTACAGATGGTTAGCACAAGCTAACAGTATTATCTGACACATTCAGAAGTTAATAGTTCCATAAACAGTCTCAAGTACTAAGTTTTTATAGCAAGCAGGTTCAAATTCTGAAAGCAAATAGCTTATTGAACATTAGGTCTGATATGCAGAAAAAGGAGAAAGCACAGTGCAGCCTTTGTGCTGTGCATGTCCCTGTACTCCCCCAGCACGTGCGATATGCAGACAGTGGTCACTGACAGAGCAATGCTACCCGACTGAATATCGATCTATGTCAGTGCAGCACTAAGTGATTTGGCACTATCCCAACATAGACCAATGTTGCAGGTGGCCCACAAGAAATAGAACTGCCCAAAACAGGACAACACCAAGTCACCAGTGGATTATATTCAGCTTGAACATGCTAATGAGTCCATTTGGGCATACAAGACACTAAGGGGTCATCTGCATGCCCATTAAGGGCTTATTTGTATGGGGCGCAGCAGTCCCTCACTACCCCATGCACAGTAAAAATGAGACCTCTGGTGTTCAGTGGTTCCCCCCACTCTCTGATCTCCCATTCCATATAGATTCAGTATTCCCTGGTGGTCCAGTGGTGTCCCTCCACTCCCAATCACCCATTCCATATCGTTTCAGTATTTCCTGGTGGTCCTCTGGTTCTCCCCACCCCTTCAATCATCCATTTCTGTATCTTACGTATTTCCTGTTGGTCCAGTGTTCTCCCCCAAACAGCTCCCCACCTGACCGACCCACTCACATCCCACCTCCCCACACCCTCTTACCTTACTCGGCTGTGCAACACTCCTAACAGCCCTCTACACAACTAGCACAGCCCTCCTCTCACCCCTGTGACTCACTGCCGTATGAGCTGTATGTGAGTGGAAGTACTGTAGAAGCACCTGGTTCTACAGTATGCGCACTTATTGACCGCTCATATAGTGGCCGGGTACAAAATGAGAGGAGGGCTGTGTTGGTCACCATATGTAGCTGTGAGTAGGGACACCTGGGTAAGAGAGGGTGAGGTGGGATGTGGGTGGATGGGTCAGGTGGGGAGCTGTTTGGGGGCACACTGGACCACACTGGGAATATGTCAAATATAGAACCAGGTGATAGGGCGGGGGCACCACTGGAAGACCAGAGAATACTGAAACTATATAGAATGGGAGCTTAGGGGTGAGGTAACCACTGAACATCAGGGCATACTTAAAATTGTGAAAGTGAGGAGCTATTTACCACCACTGAAAATCTTTGACTATCCCACTACACTGGTATACATGAAGGAACCCCCTAATTTGCATAAGTGCAGTGGTATTTTAGCACCTTGGCACTGCCAGGTTTGGGGGGTGCTCCCAATTCTCTGAATATGGCCCTTTCAGAAGACCACAGGCAAACCCAGGTTACCACCAGCACTAACCATGTTAGCACAGGTGCTAACCTTTGAATATTGGCCTTATTATCTTTTATTTTGATTTATTTCTCCAGCAGTTGAATTGGTAGATCCTCTTTCACAGTTTCTTCTCCAGTCTCCATTGGGTCCTCTTCTTATTGCCTTTGCTCCTGCTTTTTGATCTTTTGCTCCATAATATAGGATTTTAAATGTTTTGGATCAAAGAAAAGTCTTCTATCAGAATTAGAAAATACCTCAGTACTGGAACAACTTGTGGATTAATCAACAGTTAATAATTGTATAATGTATTCACTCCCAGTTCCCCAGATTACTGTAGTATATATGAGTGGACAAAAAATACAGCTGAGCACTTAGGTTTGCTTTGTTTTACTGCTTTTTAAAATTAATCTATTATAGCATGTTTTATGTCATGTAAATGTAATGGGTTATACAAAGCAGACATAAATTGGACTAATGGATGAAGGTCATTAGGTTGCTATACTAATTGCCCTGGAAACAGCAAACACAATGTGCAAAGTCATGAATATCATCAGGCAGCACCTGGAAAGAAAGAGAAAATCTAGTTACTTCCACAAGGTTCTAGGCTCTAGCGACATTTAAAGCAACAGTATCACACAGTCTAAATGATTGAATGTGCTTATCTCTGTGATGACTCAGGTTTACAACATGTATTTATTGTCCTGTGTGATGTAACCCATGAATTTATCTGCAATAAACTTTACACTTAAAAAAAAAATTTCTGTCACCACCACATGTCAAGGTATTTAGCAGGCAAGGGAATTTTAAAGGGCTCCCCAGTCTCCTCTACATCTTCTGTATCAGCAAGAAATTGCTTGTGTCATTGTTGTATTGCTGGGGCCATGTCTTGATGGATGTGGCAGGTAATCTATTTAAATTATAAAGCCCCTATTTTGAATGCACATACAGAATTAGCTGGTAATCTGTGTCAAATGTAGCTGAAGAGACAATGGTCATTCTGGGGCCAGCTGAATAACTGAATGGGTCAGAAAACATATCTGCTTCTGTTGCATTATCTCTCCATATTGCACTTGAATCAGACAAATGATTAGGATAAGAAAATTCAGATTGAATATTTTTAATGTTAGCAATCAAAGCTCCAGTGATAAATGTCAGATTGTCATTTGGTAGGTGCAAAACTGTCTCAAAAAGCTCATTAAGTAGTTTTGTATTGTTGTGTACTGAGAATCAAATGAGTTGGGAACATCAGCTTATCTCAGATTTTTAAAACAAAGATTGTTTTTGAGTCTCAAGTTTACATTAAAGGAGATAATATCATTAACATGAGTTGTTGATAGGGCCTCAGCAATAATTATTTTCTGTTAATTAGACATAACCTCTTTTTTTAGTTCAGAGTAAATTTCCCTTAAGTAATGTAACCTCGAGCTTGACTGTTCTTTTTCTTATAAATATAATTTTTATGTTGTCTTGCGTGTGCAGTGCAGACAACATATTGTGGTTGCTTGGAGTGGAGAAGCAGGTTTCGGAGGTGCGGTCCTGCTGCAGCCAATGGTGCCACTGCTTTTTCTGGCCAGACTCTGTGGCACCAATGGCATAGCACGCTGTCTATGACAGCAGTTGAGAAGCCTGCCACCAACTTGAAAGAAATTCACCACTGCAATTAGAGAGCACCCCAGAACAGTCCCTGATTGCAGCAGCGAATTACTGCTTGCCTTGTCTGGTGTCCTCTTTCAAGAAACATGGCGGCGCGGCTACCCCATCCACTTCTCACAGTCCCCAGAGAAGCCGACAGACAGCTGCCACCTCTCACAGTCCCCCTGAAAGCCAACAGGGGTGCCCAATCCCCCTGTTGGCATGCCCCCTCCCAAGTTAATTTGCCGACAGGGGTGCCCAATCCCCATCAACATAATGTACCCTTCCATTTCTTGTGATGAGGGTGGTGCCCAATCCCCCTCAGCTCATGCACCCCCCACATTCTGTATGTGCCGATGGGGGTGCCCAATCCCCATTGGCTACAGACCCCCCCATCAAACACACAGGTGGTATGCTGGGAGCCCACCCCAGCAAGCAAAAGTACCTGTAAAAATAGAAAACCTTACTGCGTTTTTTTGTTGTTTTTTTTTAAACCTATAAAATAAAAAAAAAATCCCTCGTTGACTTTGGTGCCCCCTCCGCCAATCTGCGCGCACCCTCTGTGCACCCCACCTCCCCACACCCCCCTCACCCCTTATTTACCTCTGCAGTCCGGCCTGATGATCTTCGGTGGACCGGGAACATGTCTGCACTCTTCAAAGCTGACCGCGAACTGAAGAAATACCGGTAAGCTGTATAATGGCATAAATGTTTTTTTCAACTTATGTGGATATCTTGGCCGTTTTTTTTTACTTTTGGCACCAAATTTTCAACATGGGGTTCTTGGGATCCTTTCTCATGAATTCAGTCACTGTCATGGCGTTATTCGGTCCCGAAAGGTGATTTCGCTGTCACTGCGAGGAATCACCTTTCAGGACTGAGTAATGAAATGACAGTGTCACTGTTCATGATGTGGCTTCCCAAAAAGCCTATGTTGCAAATTTGGTGAAAACATTCCAAAAAATGACTGTGTTATGAGCGTGCGTTGCGCAGTTTCCATGCACACTTGTAACTTCAGGAATTTGCAATATTTTCACTCCAGATTTAGAACACTGACATTTTTTCACTCTTCCTTATGAACAGTACAGCTGTCATTTTTCACATCCTGGCCAAAATGTGTTTTTGCACTACCAGAGCAGAATAGCGTGGTTGCTGTGGGAAATCAGTGTTTGGGACAGATTAAGAAAATCACAGTGACAGTGTTCATGAGCAGGGGTCCTAAAATGCCTATGTTGCAAATCTGGTGACAAAAGTCCATAAAATTACTATGTTACAAGCGTGTGTTGCGCAGTTTCCACGTGCACTTGTAACTTCGAGAATTTGTAATCATTTCACTCATCATTTTCAACATTGTCAGTTTTGCAGACCTCTTTATGAGCAGTACAGCTGTCATTTTTCACATCCTGGCCAAAATGTGTTTTCGCGCAACTGGCGCACAATGACACGGTCGCTGTGGGAAATCAACGTTCGGGACAAATGAAGAAAATCATAGTGACAGTGTTCATGAGCAGAGTTCCCAAAGTGCCTATTTTGAAAATTTCGTGAAATAACTCCACTAAATGACTGTGTTACGAGCGTGCATTGCACAGTTTCCATGTACGCTCATAAATTCGAGCATTTTTAATATTTTTACTCAAGATTTTCAACACTGCCATCTCTTCACACCTACTTATGAATGGTACAGCTGTCATTTTTCACATCCTGCCCAGACTGTGTTTTCCCACATCTGGCACAGAATGGCACAGTCTCTGTGAGAAATCAACGTTCGGGACAGATTAACAAAATCACAGTGCCACTTTTCATGAGCAGAGGTCCCAAACACTTTCATGAGGCGGGGGTCACAAAATGGCTGTGTTGCAAATTTGTAGTGCAAATACCAACAAACGCCTGGGGCGTTATGGTTGCTAACCATAACATCCAACCCTGTACAGACTGACAGGCATCAGGGGTGTGCCTTTGGATTGCCAGCTATAATGCTCACTCCATACTCCCCCACCACCACCCTCAAGCCAGTGACAGGCATCGAGGTGTGCTTTGGACTCTTCAGCCCCAGAGTTCACCCCATTATCCTGTACTGCACCCATTTCAGTGTTTGTCCTTATGAAATGGGGTGACTGTAAAGCCAAACACCCCAAGGCACACCTCAGCACTTGTCAGTGTCTGCAGGATAGGGTGAGGTGAAATGCCATGAACATTATGGCTGATGCCCAAAGGCACACCTCAGTGCCTGTCAGTCTCTGTAGAGTGGTGTGGGGTTGGCGCCACTTCCATTCTTCACTGCCATTCCTATTATGCATCTCCTTAACTCCTGCACTACCAATGCCAATGTCAGCAAGACAACATTCAGCCATGACAATTGCTTATTATTAAAGATTTTATAGTGTTGGCATGTTTCATGTTTAAACATCTTATAGCATTAGCATGTTCCATGTTTATACATAATAAAGTTTACTTTTATACATCAAAAGGTGGTCATGAGTCACTATTACATTGTATTAAGAAAACACAGGTAAACCAGGCCGTAGTCACTAAAGGGTCCTCCTCTCCTTTGGTACAGTTCAGGAGGGGACCAAAGTCTTTTTTTTTTAATACGTCTGTTTATTTCCTAGTTCCTGATGGTGTGTGCCTTACTATGCCAGACTCTATTCCGAGGTGGAGGCAAGCCTAACAGTGGAGCCCTTGGAGTTTGCCTTTCATCTTTCAACTAGGAGGCTAGATATGTGAAAATAACCACAATTATGGTCTTCTGATGATGTACTCCTCTTCTTTTAGGATAGGTATACTTTCATTGAGGGTATTTCCCTTTGATTCTTAGTTTAGGGAACAAAGTTTTTGTCCTTAGCCATGTAATATAGTAACCAGCCTGTCCAGCAAGAGAAACAGTGTTCCTTTTGGTCATTTAATGAATGTGTTATTTTTTCCATATGGTAGATCTGGTTGACAATATTCCACCATTCTACCACCATAGGGGCTTTAGGGGTTAACCAGTATTTCGTGATCACTTTCATGGTGGCTGTACTTAAGATGCCCATGAGGTAGCAGGTGTTAGGGTCTCTACAGCTACTGGGGTAATGTAGGAACAGGTAGAGCTCTGATGTTAGCGGTATTGATTTCCTGAATAGCTCTTCAGGCTCAATCTGTAAGAGCTTAAAGAAAGGTTGTAAGACTGGGCAGGACCACATTATATGGGTATGACAAGCTTGCATCTCTCCACAGTGTCGCCAGCAACTAGCATCTCCACTGGGGGAATAATACTTAGTGATTGGAGGAGTTCTAAAGTATCAGATGAGATGCTTCCAAGCATACTCCCTCCACTGGTGGAAGCCAGTAATTTTAGATGAGTTTTGGCAGGCTCTCAGCCAGAGCTCTTTTGACCTTGGTGCTCCTAGCTCATCCTTCCATTTCCATTGTATATCTAACATTGATTCGTCTGCCGTCTCTAGTATTGGTTGATATACTGCGAAGACCAGGTGCTCTGAGCACTGACTTCTGGTGAGAGTGATTAGCCTTACAATTAGTGGAGGGTCTGATTCTGGGAGGTGAGCCCCTCTGGGAGAATAAGATAATAGTACCTAAGTTGTAGGAATCTGTAGAAATCAGATCTCCATAATCCAAACTCCCTCTGGGCTTCCTCAAATGACTTAAAGGTTCCCTGTGCTGTCAATTGATATAGGTATTTAAATGAGTAGCGTTCCCATTCCTGGAACTTGTGATCTAGGGTTGATGGCTGGAAACCTGCCTGAAATTATATGGGGCATAGTAGTGAAAGAAATGGGGTGAGGTGGACTGCCTTCCTTATGGAGGACCAGACTGAGAGTTGAAGGGGTTATTGGTCGGTATTGTTTGGGGTTTATAATGGGCATGGTAAATAGCTTCTGCAAAATCTGAGTTAGGCAACAGGGACATCTCTGCGTCTCGCCAGTAGGAGTTTAGTGTATTAAGCTGTCCAGTCAGAAGGTGGCTAAGGTGTGCTGCCCAGTAATTGAATTGCAAATTTGGGAGAGAGAGACCCCCTTTGGCCTTAGACAAGCACAACACGTGCAGCTGCACCTGTGGTCTTTGTTCTGCCAATACAAATCTGAAAATATCTTTGTTCCACTGCAGAAATGTAGCCAGTGGTATGGGGATTGGAATATTCTGTAACAGGTAGAATTCTCTGGGGAGGGTCATCATTTGTATAGTATCAATTCTTCTCGTAAGGCTTAGCAGATGTGTGTTCCAGTGAGTCAAATCTCTTGTTAGTTGTGACAAAAAGGGAGCATAATTGTTTTTTGTATGCTGCAGATGGGGTTCTAGATAAGTAGATTCCAAGGCATTACAGTTTACCTAAATCCCATCTGTATGGGAATAGTCACCTTATTTCCTGTGAAGGGCGGTAGTGAAAGTGAGGGATTCAGTTTTAGTCCTGTTGAGTCTTTAACCAGACATTTCCACAAATTCATCAAGGATGGTTTTTGCTGCAGGCAGAGAGTTTTCAGGGTCACCTAGGTATAGTAGCATATCATCTGCATATAGTGTCAATCAGTGCTCCACCCCTTCCAGAATTATTCCTGTTATAGTCCAGTCAATTGTATTTCTTTAGCACCCAATCCCAAAGGCTCTGGACACATTACATAGAGGTAAAAACAACACAACAAATAATATATTTTAAATCAGCGTCAGTAAATTTTTAAAACAATCAATAAAAGCCTTGGAGTGAAAACAATTAGCTCTACAGACTGCTCTGACTGGGAAGTGCAACAGCTTCTTCAGTCAGTTAGGGACTTAATTGCTGAAGCAGCAGGCGAGACCAAAATGATGTCATCCCTCACTGATAGGGACAGAAAAATATTTACTGTTTTCAGTTACTGCAGAGCACATTAACAAATGCGGATTTAAAGAAAACCACAAAACCAAACAGCATGAAATTTTCAGGAAACACTAATCATGACACAAGGACTTGAATTCATGTGAATTCAAGCTTTGGAAAAAATGGTTCATTTGATCTTTAAGGCCCTGCTTAAAAGTTTTCACAATAGGGGCTCTCTAAATAATAATGGCAATGGACTCCATAATATTGGACCTGCCACTGCAAAGATGCAATCTCCGGATGTCTTTAACCATGCCCTAGGGACCACAAGGAGGCCCTCCATGGAAGAATGTAGTGAGCCCACCAGGCGGACAGGTGTCAGGAGGTCAGACAGATAACCAGGACCTGAGCCATATAGGCCTTATAGGTGAGCAAGCCCACCTTGAAGACAATCCTCCACCTGACTGACAACCAGTGTAGTTTGGGCAAAACTGGGGTTATATGTGCAGACCTCAAAAGGCCCATCAACAACCTGGCTGCAGCGTTCTGCACCAGCTGCAGCCAGCGGACGTTGCCTCCACTGATCCCAAAGTATAGAGAATTACAGTAATCGAGTCTTGATGTAACAAAAGCGTGCACCAGTGAGGGCAGGTCATCAAGTGGGATTAAGGGGTTAATCTGGGTGACATTCCTTAAGTAGTAAAAACCACTCCAGACGATGACAGACATCTGAGCTTCAAGTGTCAAGCCATCATCAAGGACGACGCCCAGATTTTGCACCTTAGTGGCCATCACGAGTGTGGTGGACCCCAGGAACAAACCTGATCCTGCACCAGTGGTGACCACATCCTGTCAATGACCAGGCTCATTCACTAGTAGCTCCATCTTATCTGGGTTAAGCCTCAACCAGCTAGAGGACATCCAGTCCTGAATCTCAGACAGGCAGTTATTTACCACATCCACAGTGTCCAATGTTCCAGGGGTAAAGGACATATTATAATCCCTTGATTCTCTAATTCTCTGTGCTAGCGGCTCCATATAGATTGCAAAGAGAATAGGGAAAGGGGATAACCCTGTTGCATGCCTCTTTGAAGTGGGAAATATCGAGAGTTATGACCGCCTACCTTCATGCAGGCCTTGGAAGCCTGGTAAATGTTTTGCAGCACTTCAATCAATCAATCAAAATCTTTATTTACCCAGGTGATCACCATTGAGCAAGCTCATTTACAAGGCGGACCTGCAGTTTGCAAGGATGAGGGTACAGAATACAGTACAAGTAAAATATACATAAAACAACAGTAGCAAGACGTATACAACAAAATATATACAGTGTAGAAATAAAGGTAAATAATAAATACAGAGATGCCTTTATAATCCTATCCATCAATAACATGTTCATAGCCTGTAAAAGAGTCCCTGGGATATGGAAAAGCGCACACATAGGAGGCAGGGATGCTGGCAGAAAGATTCTGGGATACTAAGCAGGTGGTATCAGGGCATAAGAGTGGGCGATGGGGGGGGGTGTTGCAGTGAGTATGTAGTACCGGTGGGACTGGAATGGACTGAGGGAAGGGGAGTAATCTTGGTAAGGGAACACTTAGTTTGAACAGGAAGGACTTAGATTGAGCAGAAATGTCAGCTGGACAACTAGGAACGGTGGAAACAGTTACAGAGCTCCACAAATATTTTGGCATACAGGGTCTTGAACATAGCAAGACTAACAGGGAGCTAAGTCTCAACAATTTCTGTATCCTATTCCAAAGCATGAGCAGGACAAAGCTTATGGCTGCTCTTCCAAAGTGGGTACCGACCCTAGGTACTTTCAGGGATACCAGCGAGTGACTTCTCAAGGCATAATTCCCAATCAGGCTTAGTGGGAGACAGTCAGCAATGTATTGCGGGAGTTTGTTGGTGATGGCTTGGAGCATCCAGAGGGCTGCATTTCTATACTGCCTGTGTTGAAGGAAGGGCCAACCCACAGCTGCATATAATGAACAGTGGTGGGTGGAAAAGGGGAGGCCTGTTATAAATCTCGGAGCTCTATGATACAGTATGTCTAATTTAGCAAGGTGTGAGGCTGGGCACTGGCCATATATGAAGTCAGCATAGTCAATTAGTGAGAGGAATGTGGATTGGATGAGCTGTCTTTTGGCGTTTGCGGTCAGGAGGCGATTTATTCTGAAGAAGAGTCCAAGCCTCTGCCTCAGCTTTTTCAGCAGTTCTTCTATATGTTCCACAAAGGAGAGTTTACTGTCTATCCAGACACCCAAATACTTGAATTTCGGTACGTAGTCAAGATGTTCACCTAGTAAGGTGGAGACAGAAGGTAATGGACCAGCAGCAGCAGAATATGCCCCCTGGCCAGTTGGTGAGAATAGCATTGCCTTGGTTTTCTTGGCATTAAGTAGTAGTCTTTTACTGAGGAGCTGGTGCTGCAGGATGTTAAAGTTGGTTTGTAGGTCACCACAGGCAGCTTCAGGAGATTCACAGCTTATTTAGAGCACCGTGTCATCAGCAAACAGGTGAATGCTTTTTTTTTTTTTTATTTAAGGTCTAGGAATTACAACCCTTTGAGTCAGACTCATTTGCAAAGGCTCCACGACTTACATAAAATGGATTAGAACACAGTACAATATGGAATATACAATTTAGACATCAGCTCTAGTACAAAAAATGACAGTAACCTACCGAGATGAAAGAAAAAATACATAAGCACAGACATGGAACATCAGCAGTTCTGAAGTACTAATGTTTGCTTCCTTAATGCCTACATCCAGGTTGTTGATATAGATAGCAAACAGTAATGGTCCCAATATGGACCCCAGAAGGACACCTCTTTTTATCAGTTTAAGTGAAGAAAGCTCCCCTTCAGCCTTGATTTGTTGTTGCCTACCAGTGAGGTAGTTGTGGAACCAACACAAGGAGGTTCGGTCTAGGCCTATTGTTTGTAAAGTGGAGAGGAGCAAACAGTGGTCGATGGTGTCGAAGGCCTTATTGAGATCCAGGAAAACTGCACAGATTAATTTTTTTGTTGTCTAAGTCCCGTTGCCAGTCATTAGGTACTTTTGCCAGGGCTGTAATGGTACTGTGCTTTGCTCTGAAGCCTGCCTGCATAGGGTTTAGTAAGTTCGAGTTGTCTATGAAAGATCTCAGCTAGGTATCCACAATTTTTTCTAGGAGCTTGGAGAGTATGGGGAGGAGAGAGATCAGCCTATAGTTATTTAGGTCACAGGGATCCCCTGATTTAAACAGGGGGATGACGTGAGCAACTTTCCATAACTGAGGAAGGGAACCTTGCAATAGGGACAGGTTGAATAAGTGAGAGATAGGTGCGGCAAGGATGTGATAAGCAATTTTCAAATAAAATGGGTCGAAGAAGTCAGCTCCAGCACTTTTTTTAGTGTCCAATTTTAGGAGAAGATCTTCAACTTCCTTTACGGAGGTGGGTAAAAATGAGAAGGTTACGATATTGTTACTCGGTTCCGGGAGCTTAGTGTTGATCTGTGGGTGTAGTCTGCTTACTGGTGCGTTATCAAATGCTAGGCCTGCAGTGGCAAAATGATTGTTGAAGGCCTGCAGGATCTCGTTTCTGTCACTGATTATAGCATTGACAGTGGTAATTTTGGAGGGAAGCACATTTCCTGGAGAATGACCAGTCAGTTCTTTTAGTGTGGAGCAGAACTTGGTAGGGCATTTCAACGCAGAATCTAGCTCAGATCAGTAAAAATTGGCCTTGGCCTCTCTGACCATCTTAGTGCAGGCATTTCTAACTGTCCTGAAGAGACACCAGTCTTCATCTGTGTGTGATTTGCGAGCCTTTTTCCAGAGTTGATCTCTTTTTAGTAAGGCAGCCTTGAGGTCCGCTGAGAACCAACGACATGTTCTAGCTTTTATATGTGCTTTTACCAGAGGAGCATGGTTATTTAGGGCACTGGTTATAAATTCATGGAAGATGTCGTAGGTATTACTCACCGATTTAGCAAGGTAAAAACTCTGCCAGTGGAAAGAGTTTTTTAATTCATTGAAGTATGCGAGAGGATCGAAGTTCCATTTGGACCTTTTAGTGGAAAATTTAGATGTTGGTGAGAGTTTAGCGTCAGTTCTTATACCTGCAATAAAGCAGTGGTCACTAACGTCAGCTGAAAAAATTTCGGCATGGGAAAAGGAATATGGTTTGCTTACGAGAAGGACATCCAATAGGGTGCTGTTCATTGGGTTTTTCTTGTTAATGCGAGTTGGCTCAGTAATAAGTTGTGTGAACCTGTGGGAGTCACAGAATTGCTTCAGGGGTAACGAGACCTTAGTCAACCAATCATAATTAAGGTCTCCTAGAGTAATTGTTTCAATGGGGACACAGCCCATAATAATGACAGATGGGACAGGAGCTGAGGCCCCTCGGCTGGTGGTCTGTAACAGCCTATGACACGGAAAGCCATTGATGGGGAAAGTTCAACTTTAAGGGACAAACATTCGAATCCACCTGCAACACAGGTAGAGTCTAGGATGGACACTGAAAATTTGTTGTTGACATAGATGACTACTCCGCCTCCCCTGGTCTGCCTATCGGCTCTAAATAGGAGGTAGTTAGGGATGTTAACCTCTCTATCTGGGGTGGATGCCAGAAGCCAAGATTCAGAGAGCACAAGTACGTCTGGTGCGGTATGAGTAATCCATGCCTGGACTGATCTAAATTTCTTTAAAAGACTGCAAACATTTGCATGCATAAAGCTGACCCCTTTCAGTCTTGTAAGGTTGGATGGAGATGAGAGAGCTTTTACGGGACCAGGGTTGAGTTCAACATTACCTAAAAACAAAAGTAGTAGGAACACAATTTTCCTTAGAGCAGCGAGGAGTAGTTTGAAAGCGCAAATCTTTCTGCATCTAGTATAAGTCTGATTGCGGGGGTCCGGAGTCCAAAGTTTCCCCTTGTGCTGACCTAGGGATGCGTAGCCTATGGTCCATCCAGTATAGCACCAAGACGTGTAGGTTTTGGGGGTGGGGTGAGGGGCCACATATTGGTAACAAGGTAGCGGTCCCACCTTGAGGAGATTCCACAAAGTGAGAAGGGTGCAGAGTCATGTGGTGGCAGCATAAGTTATATGTAGTATTAATATAAAGGCAGTCTAGCAGTGGTAGGCATGACTCTATGTTGGGGTCAATTCTGCTTGAATGGTCTGTCATGTGGGGTACCATGCATAAGCAGGTAAGTAATTGAAACCACACGAGGACTGCCATGATTGCCCAATGTGTTAACAGGGTGCGAGTTGCACCAAGAATCACTAGCTAGGTTCTATAAGTCTCAAGGATCACTGCTCCGTGTTAGACTAGCTAAAAGAGACAGGGATCGATGGTATGCAAAGATACATGAAAACAGCCTGACGGCACAGATGTCTTAAGGATTTATCTTCAACAGGCAGGGGTATCCTACTGATAACGCTTCATGAAGAATATCGGGGAATTGCTTGGAGGAGACAAGTGAGCTCAAGAGAGGATCACCCCTTTAAGAAGTTACAGAAAGGAGAGCCCCTTTAAGCAGTTGCTGTAATTGACTAGTGTGAGGCCTCAGGGGGCGTGGATCACTTGGGAAGTGTACTTAATAAAGGAGGGAGGGAGGAAGGAGTGGGAGGTAGGTGAAAAAAATTGTCCAGAGAACAGTACAGCAAGGCAGTGGCTAAGCTGTGTTTTGAAAAAGGCACCTTGTGTGCTTCCTTTCTCATTGGGGATGTGCAGCATCCAATCAGGAAGCAGACACAGTCCCCAGGAGCCAGTCCAATTACAGGGATTGAAGCCTGACAACTCCGAGCTAGGAGCTGACCAAACGTACCTGCTTTCCTTGGTCAGGGGGTGGCGGGCTGGATGCAGAGGTCCTGCCGCCAGCAGATAGCAGTGCCAGGGCCACTCAGCTGAAGTGGAGAGCCTTGTTTGGGCTTGTGTCTAAAATAGAGCAGAAAAAAAGGCGGGCCGTTAGTTAAAAAGCCAGAGACAAAGGTCAAGTAAATTGGTGGGAGTGTCCTGGGCAATTTAGTGCTCAGGGCAGGAGTAGGTGCAAATAGTGGAAGAGAAAGGTTCCTGCAGAGAGGTCTGGTCAAAGGTGCCAGGTGGGAATTTAGCAAAACAAAAGGCTGATTCAGGGAGATCAGGAATCCAAGCCTGCCTATAGCTGAATACAAGTAGGGCTGGGATACCCAATCAAAAGCTTTCTCAGCATCCGGACTGACCAGGGCAGAGACACCAGGAGGAAGGAGCTACTGGTATAACTAAAACTTCTCTACTGGGACTAAGAACTAGAAATCTTGTACTGGGACCTTCAATTTAGGGTAAAGAAAAAAAAAGAGTTGGTGTGTTTGTCAGAGGTAGTTGAAGTAAATTGTTATCTGTTATCTGTGGTATCTGTGTACTTATCTAGGTGCTTGTCACAGGTGTCAGAAGGGAATTGTTATCTGTGAAATTAACTAAGTGTAGAAAGATTTGCAAAGTAGGGCAAGTGGCTTAGCTAGAAGGAGCCAGGTTAAAACCAGATTTAAGCACTGCCCTAGATAGCTTCTGCCAGAGAACAGACAGAACACCAGGAAGAAGGAGCTAATGGTATAACCAAAACTTCTCTACTGGGACTATATTGCCCTCCTAGAAGGACAAGAGTAGCTCTCCATCCCCTCCTAGCTGCTGGAGGTCTGACTCTGAGCAAGTAAGGAGACTACTGAGAAATAAAGGAACTTCTTGTCTTAGAACAGGAAGATCAGGAGCTAAAAGGGCACAGAGGCAGTAAGTAGGTAGGGGAAGAAAAAAAAAAGAAAATAAACAAACAGAGGAAAGAGTAAGTATTCCAAACAACAGTTAGTTACTTGGTTACTTGGTTACTTGGTTAGTAGGACAAAAGTAGGCTGTTAGCCCATCGAGATTGTCCTCCATATTGATGGATCATTTACCCGTGTCTCATTCATTCATCCATTTATCTAACCTATGCTTAAAAATGGTGATGTTTGTGGAGTCAACAATATCCTGGGGTAGTTTATTCCATAAACTGGGTGATCTAATGGAGAAAAAAATTCAATCTTGTGTTGTTATTTACATTTTTAACTTCCAATTGTCTATTATGTAGTCTTGGCACAATTTTTCTTGAAGAATACACAATACCACATTGTTCCATTTGTACTGGAGTTTTAAGTATTTTAAACAACTGCAGAAGATCACCTCGAGTTCTCCTTCGCTCAAGCAAATGTAATCCTGTTTTTTTTAGTCTAGTTTCGTATTCCAGGTGAGTAAGATGGGGTATTAACTTGGTGACTCTATGTTGAACTTGTTCAATTTTTTTTATATCTGACTTCAAATATGGGCTCCAAAAGGGTGAAGCATAATCCAGATAGGGCCTTATATATGATCTATACAAAGTTAAGAGACATTCTTCTGATTTAGAAATGAATGTTTTGTTTATTCTTCGTAGTAATGCATTAGCTTGATTTGCTACTCGAGAACAATGTGAAGAAGATGATAGTTTGTCCTTTACTGTGATACCCAGATCTTTTCTGTACAAGATGTCCTAATAATGCTGTTGTTTAAATAATATTTTTGTTTGGGATTATCTTTTCCAAAATGAAGTACTGCACATTTAGATATATTAAAGTACATTTTATTATTAGAAGCCCATTGTTCAATTAGAGCAAGATCCAATGCTAACTTATGGCAGTTTGCAGGGGTATTAACCTTTCCTCCAAGTTTGGTATCGTCTGCAAATTTAACCATTATATTGTTTGATGAAATATGCATATCACTAAAGAATAAATTAAACAGTACCGGGCCCAGAACGGTTCCCTGGAGCACGCCACTAGCCACTACACCCACATCCGACAGCACACCATTCACCCTGACTCTGGGTTCTACCACACAGCCAGTTGTTTATCCAGGATATAATAGATGCTGAAAAACCTAGACAATTAATGTTTATTGACCAATATACTATGAGACACTTTATCAAAAGCCTTGCTGTAGTCTAGAAGGATGACATCCATTGGTATTTTGCAGTCAAGGTTTGAACTAATATGGTTGTAAAAAGTGATCAGATTAGTAGTACATGAAAATCCTGCTTTGAAATCATGCTGGTAATTATCATTAATGTTTAATGTAGACATTTCATTTTCCAATTGATGTTTAATTATATAAGTTTACACAGTATTGATGTGAGGCTAATGGGCCGGTAGTTTTCAATTTTGGAATGAGAGCCCTGTTTAAAAATGGGTGTAACAATGGCTGTACACCAGTCAGCTGGGACTAAGGATTCGTAGAGTGATTTTTTAAAGATAATAATTAAGGGAAGAATTATCGTATCTTTTGTCTCTATAATGAATCTAGAGCTAATGTTATCTGGACCAGAACTAGTATTTTGTTTTAGAGTGTCAAAAACCCACTGAATGTCCTGGAAAAGAGTTTCATATTGTTCTAGGTTTGACCCTGGTGGAATAGATGAAATTTTAGTTAATTCTGGGGTAAAAACAGATGAAAAATATTTATTTAGCTCTGAAGCTGTTTCAGTATCAGATGTTATAGTGATGTTATTACAAACTAAAGGGCCTATCATATTGTTATTACTTTTCTTACCATTTAGATAAGTGTACAATGCTTTATGACAGTCCTTAGTATGTACAATTTTTAATTCAAAATTACGTTTTGCCAGAATAATAGCTCTCTTTAGTTGTTAAACCACTTCACTGTATTTAAGTAAAAAGATGTCTTTTTTGCACAGATGGACATTTTTTTAAGGCTGAGAAAAACTTATTTTTCCGTTTGATTAATGTTTTGATTTTGCCATTAAACCAAGGTGGGATTTTCCCTTTGTTATTATACTTAAATTTTTCTGGGACATATTTATTTTCTAGTTCAAGTATATTTGTTTATAAAAAGTCCCAGGCCTCCTCAATATTCATTGAGGGCATTATTTGTTCCCAGTTAAGGGACTTTATTTGATGATTTAATGATTTCAAAATTAGCCTTATTATATTGTTTTATTTTCCGGTTGTTAATTTTTGGTAAAAGGGGCAATTTAATGGAGAAAAAAGGGACAGATGGTCACTATTTCCCAATGAGTGAAGTAGTTGGATGTCAGATATGTGTATTTCAGGGTAGGTTATAACCAAGTCTAATATATTTTCACCCCTTGTTGGTTCTCTAACATTTTGGGTGAGCCCTAGACTGATTATGACTGAAAGTAATTGTTCATCATGCTGATTAATACCAGACAGCGTGTCCCAGTTTATAGTAGGAAGATTAAAGTCCCCTAAAATAAGGACTTGGTTTTTGCTAGCTATTTGAGTGATTTCATTATGAAGTTGTTTAGTCTGATCAATGTCAGAAGAAGGATGACAATAACAGGTACCTATAAGGAATTGGGGGATACCAGTCGGTCATATATGGACCCAAATACTTTCAGATTGTACTGAAGTTGTTGACTCATGTGATGGAATATCATCCCGTATGTATAGACTAACCCCACCTCCTTTTCTTGTGTCCACTCTATTTTTAAAATAGTGCTTAAAACCAGGAATTTCTGCTCTCCACTTTTTATCTGTATTACCCCATGTTTCAGTAACTGCTACTAATGCTAAATCTAAGGTTTTAAACAGAATTTCAAGTTCTGCAAGTTTAGTAATTGTTAATGATTGAGCATTTAATGAAAGAATGTTAAGGTTTGTCCAGTATGGTAAACATGCACTATCTTTACTAGAGATGGGGGGCGTCCCAGTCTCCCCCTTCCCTATCAGTTTAAATGATTATTTATGAAATTTGCTATTTTCCATCCTAAGATTGTGCTACCCTTTCTACTAAGATGCAAACCATCCCAGCAAAAAAGTGATGGTCTATCATCAAATTCCTCCCAATGGGTTAAGCAGCTTATGCCCTGTCAATAGGCTCACTTGTGAATCCATTCATTCAATGCTTTTATTTTATTATTAATGTGTCTGGTTGCTCTTGGGATGGGTAAGATTTCAGAAAGACATATACTGCAACCACGTTCTGTTAAAACATTACATAGGGCCACATAATACTGTTTGATTTGTTGAAATTGGGATTGTGCTACATCATTAGTGCCAACATGGACCACCACCAGAGGATTTTCCCCAGCAGCTGATAGAATCGTTTTAGTCATTGATGTAATGTCTGCTATTTGTGCACCTCTAAAACTGGAACTGGTTTGATGTTCCTTGTCTGGGTTACAGACAGTTCGATCAACATATTTTATTATGGAATCACCCAGGACGTATACTTGCTTTTTTGAATGAAGCACATCAGGCATTTGGAAGGATTGGAGCACTAGGGGGGTTGCCAAGGAAACAGAAGCCTGAGGGATTTTAAGTGGTGAGGTCACAATTGTTTTATGTTTTATTTATACTTGGAGACTTTCTCTATTTTGGTTGTCAGACATAGGTTTAGAGAGATCTGGGGTAGTGTCAAAATTGTCCTCAATCAAATCAGGAAGGGTTTCAAAAGAGGTAGAGAGTGGAATTGTGTACATTTTGGAAACAGTGTTATTAGTTTTTTTTGTATGCTTTTTTGGAGGAATTAAAGTCCAGCCATCAACCTCTGTGGTGGGTTTGGGTAGATTTTTAGTAGTAATAGTTAAAGAGGTAGAAGTAGTTGGTGGATGTTCAGTAAAATTAGTAAGTGGTAAGCAGGTTAGAGGTGGATCATTGGAAAAAGAGCTTTCCGGATATTTTGAAGAAGAGGTATTAGCCTCTACCAGTAATGACATATGGTCAATGTATTCTTCTAAGGCTTTAATTTCAGAGTTAATATTCTCACTTGGTCTCAGTGACTTAATTTCTTCCTGTAGGTTTTTGACTAGAATACATTTATCACACAGAAATGTAGGATCTTGTTTAACAATAGTATACATCTTGCATTCAGAGCACACTTTGTTAACTTTCTTCATGATTTGAGATACTCAAATACAGGAATGGTAAATAGTAGTCCGGTTACCTTATATATTTGTATATATATTGATGTGATTACCTGGTCCTGGTGTCCCCGGTGGACATGGTAGACACGCGCAAGATGCACATGTCTCTGTGCGTGGCCCCGTGCATGCTCACTCCGCTTGCTAATCGGCTGTTTATAAGCATGATTACTGGAAGTGCATTCACCCATGACTTCCAGTTTTGTGCTAGACTTCAAAATTGTAATTTGTGATTTTAGCCTTTAAAAAGGCTTCACCCAGAATAGTAATATGTGCAAGAACAGTCAATTTGCCCCCACAATTGTGCACAGTGCACAGAACAAAGGACAGACTGCGGACAGATACACAGCAATGCCTGCAGTCCTCCAATGTCCAATGTGTTAGGGAGCAAGAAAAAAGACATGATGGGAGTGGTGCAGTGCAGTGGCTATGGAGCAGCAGTCTTCCGGGAGACATTCTGGAGGATGCAGTGTTGTCCCATCTGCAGGCATCTCTCTGGGCTGAGGGAGGAGGTTGCTCATCTCCAGGCTGAGTTGGCCAGGATTTGTGGGACCTCCTCTCCCACCCAGGGACCACTAGGGTCAATGCCGTTGCCTCAGAGGTTGCCAAGAAAGAGGAGCGGTTGGACCACAGTGGGCTCAGGGAGGGTGAGGGTGGTGGAACAGAGGTGCATCCCTCCAGTTGTACCTCTCCACAATTTCTATGCCATTCTGGAAAAGTGTGGTTCCTCTATGGAGGCACCCACAGTGGAGACCAAGGAGGATGCTGGGACTCCACAAAGGAGACCCACAGGAGGGTGGCATAGGACCCCACAGGGGAAGGAAACAACTCCTGGTGGGGGACTCCATTGTTAGGAAGGTAGAACTGGGGGAGGAAGGGAAGAGGGAGGTAAGGTGCCTACCTGGCACCATGGGTTGGAGGGACAGGGAGCAAATCTTCAGGATCACAGGAGCAGCTGCACAGGGGAGGGAGCTGGATGTCATTGTCAACCTAGGGACAAATGACCTGGCTAAGAAAGGGATCAGAGTAGTTCAAGAAGCATTTGTGGAGATGGGGAGGGGCCTTAGACAAATAGCACACACAGTAACCTTCTCGGAGGTGCTGCCTGTCTATGGCACTGATGAGGCTAGGGTGCTCCACACCATGGGATTCAATCAGTGGTTGAAAAACTGGTGCAGAGCTCAAGGATTTGGCTTCATTACGGACTGGGGGTCCACCTGGATGGATGCAGGCCTATACTGATGTGATGGTCTGCATCTGTCCAGGAGGGGAACCAGGATCCTAGGTGATAGGTTTAAATACTTCATTGACAAGCATTTAAACTAGCCAAGGGGGGGGGGCACTGGAAAGGAGCAGGGAAATCCTAGCTCCCTCCAAAAAACTCAGGGTACTAAGTGAAGTAGACACCAACATAGAGATGTCAATAGGGAGAAGCGCTAGGGTAAATGGAGAAAGTGACAAATGCACTAAGGACAGGGATGGGGCAAAAAGGGGTAAGGCCATCAAGAAACAGAGGGTAATGAGTACCAATGCCCGTAGTCTGGGCAGCAAGCTCCCTGAACTGGTGGCCTTGATGGAAGAGGGATGCCTGGATATTGTAGCAGTCACAGAAACATGGTACACAAAGAACCATGGCTGGGATGTTAACATACCAGGGTACACAACCTACAGGAGAGACAGGAAGGGCAGAAGGGGGGGACTAGCTCTCTATGTAAGGGAAGGGATAAAAGCAATTGAACAAAAGAGTAAACAGGGAGGAGAGGAGGCACTGTGGGTCACCTTAGAGACTGGAAATGGCACCACAATCTGCACAGGGGTTGTATACAGACCCCCATGTCAGGAGGAGGGAATGGACAAGGATATGATAGAAGGCATACTTAGGATGGCAGAGAAAGGGGAGATACTGTTGATGGGGGACCTTAATATGCCAGATGTTAATTGGAGCACCTTTGCTGCAGCCACATCCAAAAGCAGGGCCATTCTTGATGCCCTTCAGGTGGCATGCCTCAGACAGCTAGTTTTGGAACCTACTTGTGAGGGAGCAATCTTAGACCTCATACTCTCAAATGGGGACACTGAGAGGATCTCAGATCTAGAAGTGGGTAGCCATTTAGGAACAAGTGACCACCAAACAGTGTGGTTCATGACAAACTTAGCTACAGAGTCAAGCCATACAAAAGTTAGGGTTCTGAACTTCAGGAGGGCTGACTTTGGCAAGATGGGAGAGTGCCTTAGAAAAGCACTAGCAAACAGACTAGAAGGAGGGGTGGAGCAACAATGGGGAAATATCAAAACTGCCATCACAGAGGCAACAAGTCTTTGTGTGAAGCAAATAAACAAATCAAAATGAAAGAAAAAGCCACTATGGTTCTCAAAAGAAATGGTGATGAAGGTTAGGGAGAAAAAGATAGCATTTAGGAAGTATAAGGAAACACAGAAGGAGCAGGACAGAGAACTGTACCAGTTAAGGCAGAAGGAAGCAGGGAGGGTAGTCAGAATAGCAAAGGCACAAACTGAGGAAAAGATAGCCAACTTGGTTAAGAAGGGGGATAAAACCTTTTATAGGTATATCAGGGAGTGTAGAAAGACAAAGGGAGGGATAGTAAGGCTGAATAGAATGGATGGTGGGTGGGCAGAAAGTGACAGTGAAAAAGCAGGGATACTGAATGAATACTTCTGTTCAGTATTCACAAAAGAGGAAGTGGGGGAGGTGCCTAATCCAATTAACTGAAGCACTCTGGGGGGGGGGGTTGATCCCAGTCCTTACACAGAAGAAAGGGTTCTGAAAGAACTCTTAAAACTGAAGGTGGACAAAGCAATGGGGCCAGATGAAATTCACCCCAGAATTCTAAAAGAATTAAGCAGAGAACTAGTGACACTACTGACTACCCTTTATAACAAATCATGGGAGGATGGTGTGGTACCTGAGGACTGGAAGAAGGCTGATGTGATTCCCCTTCACAAAAGTGGGAGCAAGACAGAGGCAGGAAACTACAGACCTGTCAGTTTGACCTCTATTGTAGGGAAAGTGATGAAATCACTTCTGAAGGAAAAGAATTGTTGAGTACCTAGAGGCCAGTGGGGCACAGGACCCAAGGCAGCATGGGTTCTGACAGCGGAAGGTCATGTCAGACAAATCTAATTGATTTCTTTGACTGGGTGACCAAAGTAGTAGACCAGGGAGGGGCTGTGGACACGGCCTACCTAGACTTTAGCAAGGCATTTGACACAGTCCCACACAAATGATTAGTAGTCAAATTAACCAGCCTTGGAGTGGGTCCCAGGGTGGTAGCCTGGGTAAAACACTGGCTGAACAACAGGACACAGAAGGTAATTGTAAATGGAGTCCACTCTGAAGAAAGAGGGGTTACTAGTGGGGTACCGCAGGGTTCAGTACTGGGTCCAGTCCTTTTTAATGTCTTTATAAGTGACATTGCAGAGGGACTGGAAGGAAAAGTATGCCTCTTTGCAGATGACACAAAGATCTGCAACAGGGTTGTGATACAAGGAGGCGTGGAAAGGATGAGAAGGGACTTGGCAAGGTTGGAGGAATGGTCAAAGTATGGCAGCTTGGATTCAATGCAAAGAAGTGCAAAGCAATGCACCTGAGAAACAAAACCCAGGGAAGAGTACACAATGGGGAGGTAGTAACAACAACAAAATGGAAAGAGACCTGGGGTAATCATATCAGATGACCTTAAGGTTGGCAAGCAATGTGAGAAGGCGGTAGAGAGGGCTGGGGGATACTGGGATGTATAGGGAGAGGCATCACCAGCAGAAAACAGGAAGTTGTTATCCCCCTGTACAGACAGTTAGTGAGACCCCATCTGGAGTACTGTGTCCAGTTCTGGAGACCCCATCTCCGCAAGGATATAGACAGGATGGAGGCAGTTCAGAGGAGGGCAACTAAAATGGTGCAGGGTCTGCAAGAGAAGCCACATGAGGAGAGGCTAAAGGAGCTTAATATGTATACCCTTGAGGAAAGAAGGGAAAGGGGGGACATGATAGAAATGTTTAAGTACCTCAGTGGAATCAACAAAGTCCAAGAGGGTAGCATCTTTCAGAAAAATGTATGTGCAAGAACAAGGAGACACAATTTGAAGACAGAGGGGGGACAGCTCAGGGGCAATGTGAGGAAGTATTTTTTCACAGATAGTGTGGTGGATGCATGGAACAGCCTTCCTGAGGAGGTTGTGGGGTCTAAAACTGTGGGAGAATTCAAGAATGCATGGGACAGACATAAGGCAATTTTTGTGGGGGGTAGGAAGAAATCGGCTGTTGGTTAAATAGGATCTGCAGCTTATCCTCTAGGTAGGGAAATGGGCAGATTAGGTGGGCCAAGCGGTCCTTATCTGCCGTCAAAGTCTCTGTTTCTATGTTTCTATGTCAGTTGTGACTTTCCGTTTCATGAATTATAAGTAGAGTCTGCCAAAGGTTATCTGTTGTGGCTATTTAACAAATCCAATCTAATCTAACCCTATCAGCTGTGGTAGCAATATATCTACAGGTATACATCTGGCTAGTATGCTCATAAAGTATGTATAATCAGTTTAATACTGAAATTGATCTGTACAAATTACATTGTTGTGGGGTCTTGCCTGGTTTCAAAATTACTGAGACTGCAGCATATGACCAGGAAGGGGGGTGGTTCCCCCTAGAAGGGTGGCATTAAATGTTTCAAACAGTTTCGGGGTTATTTGTTCTCTTGCTGCTTTATAGAATTTGGTTCCATATCCATCTGGGCCTGGGGCCTTTAATGATTTCAAGCGACTAAGGGCCGTGGCAATCTCTTCCATTGTTATTGGGGTCATAATTTGGTCACCCTGGTCCTGTGTGAGGCATGGGAGGGTCAGAGATTGCAGGTACTTATTGATGTTTTCCTGAGTCTCTGTTCTCTCCTGGGTGCATAAGGCTGAGTAATGAGCAGTAAAACCATTAGTAATATCATGTGCTTTGTTAGCCTCATTCCACTATTAGGTTTTGTTAGCCCATTCACATTACGGGAGAAGTATCTGTAGAGCTTGACTGTTTTAACCTCTGTTTCCAGTGCAACTGATTTAGATATTAGCAAGTTCAGTTTTTTTTTTAATCAAACTTTAGCAAAAAATGTAAACAAACAAGTGAAAGACACTGATACCTCTTTGAAATATTTACATTTTGTATGAATTGGAGTTGCATTTGGAGAAGTTGGTATTTGGGTAATCAGAGCAGTTGTTTTCAGACTCACCGAAGGCACTGCCCATATGACTGGTGCAATCGAAGCCATATCTTTGTTTGCAAGCACTTTTGCTTTCACAGTAAAAGTTTTATTAGCAAAAGTTCCTCAGGGCTTTGAGACTGCTCGCTCTAGCGAAAATACGTCAGCTGGCAGGTCAATACTTACAGAGTACCTTGAGGCTACAGATGAGCTCTCACATGGGACGGCAATTGTTCCTAAGCACCTGCCTTCCCTCAGCCAGTTCTGGTGATCCTAATGTGATCTAGAGCTCCCTTATGAATTGACTTGTCTGCATCTGATGAAGATAATTTTCTTTTTCATTTTTTTGCAATTGAAGTTTTACAAACTTTTTCACTGGTTTAGATGCCAACGTTTTTATTGCATAAGTCAATTTTGAGGATACAAAGGTCCACATTGGGAGAGAGCTCAGTAGTATGCCTCCATCTCAGTTGCCATCTTGGACTCATTGGGCCTAATTTTCAAAGATTGATGCAGGGTTTGCCAATCACCCCATCACTTGCCATCTCTGGGACTTACTTTAGGCCATGGAGTGCTCCACAGATTGCCCCTGGGGTGGGTCCATTGGGGGTGTCCCCCAAGCTACTTTCTGGGTGCCCACATTCAGATATGTGGTCCTGAGCGCAGTAGGCAGTTTGGGATCTGTGGGGCTCCGCAGGGTGGCATCTTGCAGCCAGTGGTGTTTTCTGATGTTCTCCCCTGACCCATGGATGCTCTATGGAGGTGGAAGTTTGATGTGTGCACATCAAAGGACGTGCTTATGTCTCCCACCAGGGAGCATCTCCCACCTGGAACTGCTGCCCAGCTGCACCACCACCCATGGTCATGTAGGTGGTGGTTTTGTGGCAGCACAGTCTGCCCTTCCTCCCCCGAGGAGGAGAGCATCCATTGGGACACTAGATTCTCTTCTTCCCGGCCAACCCATGTGCGGCCCAGGATCATTCCTGATCCAGGGTCGACGATGTAGGTAGATCATATTTTTAAAGTGCTCTTTTGTTTAGAGCTGAAGGGCTCCCTTTTCCTTCTTTTTGTTAATTGGAAGCTCTGAGGAATGAAACATAGAAACATAGAAGTTGACGGCAGATAAGGACCCTAAGGCCCATCCAGTCTGCCCATTTCTTTTTCTACCTTATGAATGAAAGTGCCATCGGCCTTTGCTCTGTCAATGGCCTATCTATTCATACTCATCTGTATTGCTCCCTTATGCCTATCCCATGCCTGTTTGAAGCCCTGCACTGTTTTCATATCCACCACTTCCTGAGGTAGGCCATTCCATGCATCCACCACCCTTTCTGTGAAAAAGAACTTTCTCACATTACCCCTTAATTGGCCTCCCTCTAATCTCATGCTGTGTCCTCTTGTCCTGCTATTTTTCTTATATTGAAACATGTTAGACTCTTTCACCTTGTTAATGCCCTTAAGGTTTTTGAATGTTTTGATCATATCACCTCTCTCCCACCTTTGCTCAAGGGTATACATATTGAGCTCCATTAATCTGTCCTCATATGTTTTCTGATGCGGTCCCTGCACCATTTTCATTGCCCTTCTCTGGACTGCCTCAGTTTTGTTAATGTCCTTGTGCAGGTGTGGCCTCCAGTACTGCACACAGTACTCCAGATGGGGCCTAACCAGTGTCTTGTAAAGAGGGATTATTACCTCCCTCTTCTGACTTGTGATACCCTATTAACACACCCCAACATCCCTCTAGCCTTATCTACTTCTTTAGTGGTCTGCTTGGATGATTTCAGGTCATCAGTGATGATGACGCCCAAGTCTCTTTCTTCCCTTGTGAGGACTGACTTTCTCACCAGCTATCTGATGTACTGCAGTGCAGGAAGAGATAACTTTTACTTTGCTAGCTCAAGCAAAGCATGGTACATCACATTACAGTCCTCCTGAGCTAGCCACCCAACACACTGCTGTCAGCATCGCTGGACTCCGAAGGAAAGGGCACCACATATTTTAAGAAAGCTCCTTCTGAGGAGCTATTTCTGGCATTAGCCCTGCACAGGAATTCCTGGATAGCTAACTGCCACTGGAGGCCCACGTATTCTGAGTCCTCTTTACTTCTTTCCCTCCTAGCCACCCACTATTGCCAGAGTAGGTGGTCCACCTGTTGTGGATAAACTGATGGAGTCTCTGGTTAAAAAGGACCTAGTGGACTACCTGGAGAGCAACAGTCTCCACAATAGTAAACAGCATGGGTTTATGGCAGGGAGGTCTTGTCAGACTAGCCTGATAGTTTTCTTTGTCTGGTTGATGAGGGTATTGGATAGGGGCCAAGCCGTGGATTTACTCTACTTTGACTTTAGCAAGGATCTTTCCTCAGTGCTTCACAGGAGATTACTGGAAAAGATGGTGGAGTTGCAAGGGACATAGTAAGATGGGTAAGAAATTGGTTTAAGGAGAGGCAGTAGAGGGTTGGTATTAATGGTGTCAAATCAGAAGAGAGGGAGGTCACAGGGGTCTGTCCTGGGTGCTGTCCTCTTCAATATGTTCATCAGTGACATTGGAGAAGGAATCTAGGAAAGTGCTGGCCTGCCGGCACTGAGGCAGTGTGCCTGTCTGCAACATTGATGACCCGGGTTCGGAAACTGATTCGAGACGTTGGAGGGCCAGCAGGGGGGAGAAGGACTGAGCATCTTTAGGACTGCTCTCCTTCTCTCGGGGAAGGGTGTAGTGTGTCCAGCACATCATGAACCCCTGGTGGAGGCTGGGTGGGATCCATTGTGCTGGCACTGTTATCTTTGGGGGGTTGGGCAGACAAGTGCCATCATTGCACATCCCCACCCCCAGGTACAACCACACACAAAATCCTAGCCCCAAGCATGAAGCCCCGCTCCATTGCCGCCCCCGCAGCCAACAGTGTCTGCCTGGTAGGGTCCCGCTCCCATGGCAAGACCCTGAGGGGTAAGCCAGGGTGCATTACAATGGACCATGGGGAGGGGCCACTAACCCAGCAGCCCCACCCAGAGAGGTAAGCCTGGGCATGGGGGGGGCAGTGAGTGGGCAGGGGCTGAACTCCCTTCAGGGAGTGTGGGAGCCGGACAAAAAAAAAAAAGGAATCTGGGAAAGTTATGTCTCTTTGCAGATGACATTAAGCTCTTTGGAAGGGTAGATAGAGACAAGGGAATTGGGGAGCTGCAGAGTGACCTGCAAGGACTAGAGAAGTGGTTTAAGGTCTGGCAGTTAAAATTAGGGATGGGACAAATATTCGCTTCATACCCAAATAGTGACCTACCCCAACTATTCGTATTCAGCTAATTGAAACCAGTCCAAATACCTAATAGTCATTTTTACTGCTGCGTGGGCAGAGCTCCCCAGATGTTATGCTATCACACAGTATCTCTGTAAGAGCACTGTAGAAGCACATGACTGGACCACTGTCTGGTGTGCTTCCAGAGTGCTCTGTCAGATGTCCAGTGGTGCTGTTTATGCGGTCCTTCCCCTCCACGGGTCACATAACTCCCCCTTGTGGTGCACTACTTTTTCTTCCACAACTGTGTGTGAAAGTGATGGCTGCCATGCCCAAGATGGCGGCACCAACTCAAACTTCGCATGTGTGAGTATCGTGCATATGCAGTTCTGTTCACGCCAACATGTAGTTTAAAAACACAAACAGTAAGGACAGAATCAACTACCTAGTAGTATTTATTTTTCCAACATCTGACTTGGAGGAGATTGGAGGAAAAAAAGTAATGAACCTCACAAAGAGCTGCCTGCATCATCTCAGGCCATGATGAAGGGGATAGTGGCTCCTGCTGCCCAGGATGGCAACTGGTCCTAGTGGCTCCTGCTGCCCAGGTTGGCACCTGGTGCTCTGGCTGTGGCTTTTGCTCGTCATCACTTCTGGCTCTGTCTGGTGAGACATCACTTGCAGATTGTGTAGCCTCCAGTGGCTCAGCTACTGCACCAACACCACCCAGGATTATTCCTGTGATCATTGAGCCAGGCTGGGTTGCCACTGCCAGGGCAAGTTCTGTCGAGCCCAACTGGCCCAGGAACTTGGAATCTGTACTTGAGGATTAAATATGGAGCAACCTGGACCAAGGATGAGGACCACATCCAAGTGGACAAGGGTCATCGGATGGCTGTGGCACTTGGGGAGAACCAGGGAGACACACCGTCATCCGGTCCAAAACTGAGCACCAAGATCTCATGTTCTTCACTGGAGGGTCAGCCGATCACCTCTTGGCAGCTAGTGAAGGAACCCGACTCTTGCCGAGGGGGTGCTGCTGTGGTTATTGGCTGCTGTGGTGAGGCCGGTGTGCAGCTGGACTCTGTGGCTAGGACTGGGAGGATGGTGGCAGTGAGTGCATCGGGTGGCTGTGGAGTGGCTGAGATATGAGCAGCAGGAGGAGGAGGAGGAGGAGGGGGAGGGCGAGACTAGCCTTGCCAGCAGCCCAGTTGTTGATGGGCTGAGGGTGAGCTGTGCCATGGCTGGGACAGGCGCTGTTGGAGTTGGAAGGTCATGGTGGAGGAGGAGCTGAAACTGGCGAGCAGCACGTCTGCGCTGAGCTAGGACTCAGAGCACAACCAAGCCATGGTACACTGGTCCAAGAACACAGTAAGTGATCAGCTCATCAACCTACTAACTACTGCCAGCAGCTCTTTCTTACAGGTCTATGCTGTAGGCTGTACTGTCCACTTACTTTGCAATATATAAGTTGAGGGCTACCAGCTCAACACTAGAAAGTACCCTTCAGCAATCCCTAATTTAGAGCAATGTCCCTGATTTTACCACAGACACTTCTGAAGTCCCTCTTAAGTGTGGCATCTCTGTCACTGAAGAGTGGGGATTTGAAACACAAAACCATAGATAATTAGTGCTACAGTGCAATTGTTATTCTTCCAAAACCCCTTTTTCATCTTGTCTCTTTGCATCTGTTTTTTAAATGAGATTTTCAGGTTTTTCAAACATGCTGATGCCCCTGGTACAAGACGTGTTTGCTCCCAACTTTTCAAACACTGTCCTTGATTTATCACAACAGGATGTGTTGGGGGTTATGAGGCATGTCACATCCATTTTCCTAAGTTACAAGAATCATCATACATTGTATGATGATTCTTGCAATTTAGGAAAATGGAGCAGTTTATTTGGGAAATGGCAAGTATAGACTTATAAGATTGCTTTTTGCAGTGAAATAGAGAAATGCATGGCTCCTTAGCAGCAAATTACAGGGAGCTTTACCCTAAATTAAAGGAACACAGTCTATGGATCTGAGAGCCCCTGCTGATATCCTCTTAAACTGGGTTGCTGGGAACTAGGCTGCAGGTAAACAGAACTGACCTTAATGTGGCCCTTTCGGTGTGTCTTTGAGTGTACCTTTTTCAAGACTGAATGCAGCTGGGAATTTTTACATCACCTGTTGACAACAGGCTTTCCTTAACAAAAAAAGTTAGACATTGCCTGTCCAGGACCTGATGCCAGGATCCAGAAGGCAACATTCCAGTAACGAAGGTTTGGGATGCTGAGGTTGATTTACTGACGCTAGTCGCAGCTGCAGATAGAGCAACCAGGGTCTCCTCTTTTCAGTCCATGGAATATGACTTTCCACAGAAGGTCTGAGGAAGTCCTGGAGACAAGATGATCATACTGTGGCTGCTGCCCCATTTTCATGCCTTGGAGCTGCTCTGTTGCTCTGTTGGCTCGGCTGGCCATGAATCGGGACCATTGATCCCTCTCGGAATGAGATGCTGCAGACTGCAGTAAACACTGTAAATGATAAAACCAGAATGAAAAGATACACTTCAAACTATCTATTCCCATTCTGTCAGTGAGGTATATGTCTGGGACCTTTATGGGAACTAACCAACACACATTTTACCTGCTATATAATGTTTTAAACTGGAATTCGGGGGTTAAATGGCTGATGTTGTCCAAATAAATTCAGCATCCCGACTGGAACTGAGCAGGGCTCCCCTGCAGAGTGCTGGACCGTTTGGGTCTGAAATTGAAAGGTGGTGCCCTGTAAACCCTTTCAGACAGTGTAAGTCCAGTTCTATCTATCTATCTATCTATCTATCTATCTATCTATCTATCTATCTATCTCTCTCTCTCTCTCTCTCTCTCTCTCTCTCTCTCTCTCTCTATTGTGTTTGCTAAAGGGACCTTCTTGTCTGGGGGTATTTTAGGATTTTAGGTGCAGTATTTAGTAGCCCCCCCCCACACACACATCCGTCCCCCTTTCTTTCTATTACATTTTGTGTGGGGATCTATTTGAAGGAATGCATAAAACACATCATAAGAGAGCTTTTTTGGTCTATTATGTTTTTATAATTTTACTCTTCATGCTAAATATGAAACAGACATGAAACATTTTATAATGTATTTGAAAGAGCGTCTGTGGCCATTTACAGAAAGCTAGAACTGTAAGAAAATGCTTGCTGGCTTGCAAATGTTGAGATTACAAATGTGTGCAGGCTGTAAGCCAAACAAGGTCAATCTTTAGTAATTTGTTGGTTCTGAAAACATCAGAATCTGGCTGCATCAGGTAAAGCTGCTCATCTGAGAGGCATCGTTTGCCACTTGAACACAGTGCTGTGCAATCACTGTATGGTTTAACTGGAAGCAGGTGGCTAGCTGGTGCACAGGGCAACAAGAATGCAACCAGTGGAAACCCTGGCTTCATTACACTGTGCTGTTACAGAATATAGTACATCAGTCAGACCATGTCGTTGCAAAGTAACACAACCTGGAATGCTTTTCTCATTGTGGTACCCAGTACAGTAGCAACCTCTGTGAGATGCAATCTCAGGGAAAAGGCTGCACCATTGTCTGCTTCCCTCTGCTTTTTCCATTAACAGAACCCTGCCAGGCATCAGAGAATGTGCATTTAGCACATGCAAATAGTTACTGTACCTAGGGCAGTCTAGCTGAGATGCAACATTCTGTTTTCATTGGGGGCCCTGCCCCCATCTAGCTTGCATGCAGTTTGAGAGGGCTGAAGTGAAACGAAGTCCAGTGACTTGTTTGAGACACAGAGCAAACCAGTGGCCAGAGTGGGATTCAGATTTGCACTGTTATTTCACAGGTGTCTGCTTACTGGGTCTGGATCCTGCTGCCTTGCAAGGTTACAGGTTACTTGCAGACCGACATCAGCCCCTGACTGGTCATCCCCATGGCATGAATTCCATGCAGTTAGGTTTTCTATTACTTATTTTATATTTTATTTTAAATATTTCAGTCATTTCCCAAGACAGTGCAATAACAATATATTCTGCTGGTATTGTCCAACAAGAACATAGACGTGCAGTCAAGTAAATTGTGGGGTTTGCAACACCTTTCTTTTGTTCCTTCAGTTTTAATGTGCACTGTCTAATTAATTGATACCACATACTGGCACACATAAATTCAGAGAGAAATCTAATGTGCTAGTTACAGTTCTGGAAAAAAAAACTCCGTATTACAGGTGACTGTCAGACCACTGTGCTTTGTTGCTTGCTTGAGTATACAGAAACACTGTAGTATGAGTTTCCTCCCATTTGACTGAAATTAATTGTCAGGTTATTTTCCCATGGAACTGAGAATATATGTATATTTAATTTATCATACAACTTATTTGTTTAATTTAGAATTTTGAACACCAAGATAGCCTCATTTAGGTGAAACAGAAATTTTTATGGCTGCGTGAGCAGAGCTCTGCAGACATTATGCGAACATGAGATCTTAGAAGAGCACTGTGGAAGAACGTGACTGGACCACTGTCTGGTGTGCTTCCACAGCACTGCAACACAGTTTCCAGTGGTTGTGTTTATATAGCACTTCCCCTCCGCTGGCTGCATAAACACACCCACTTCGTGGGCACTTCTTTTTCTTCTGCAACTGTGGAAGAGATGGCCAACGTGCACAAGATGGCAGCACCAAATCAGACTTCACATGCACGAGTATCGTACATGTGCAGTTCCATCATCTTGTGCATGGCATACTCCAGTAGCGCTCATAAAAGCTTGGTGCAGCCGTATCAGCTCTGACCAGAGTTTATTGTATTTGCAGCAAGTTTCCCACTTTGGTCCATGATATGTCCTTATAATCAAAATGTTGCCAATTGTTAATTTTGCACAAGCTGAAGGTTTGAAATATGAAATGCTGAATGCAATTTTGCACAGTAACTGTCACTACCTCACTGTCACTCCTTCACTTGGATTTTATATTATGGCTAAACAAGCTTGAAATAAAACAAAAATTAAATGAAAATGAAGGAAAAGTAAAAATGAAAGTAATAATGACCACAAGCCTTGTCACTTCAATCACTATTTATATTCGTTATTCAATGAATACTGTCATCAACTATTTGGTATTCTGCTGAATACTAAAAAGTACTATTCATCCCATTCCTAATTAAAATTCAGTACAAAAAAGTGCAAGGTGATGCACCTAGGGAAAAAGAACCCCAGGACAGAGTACTGGACAGGAGGGATAAAGCTGAGCACTATGGCTGAGGAAAGGGACCTAGGAGTCAACATTAGTGACTCACTTAAATAATCATGCCAATGTAACAAAGCCTATAATAAGGCAAATATGATGCTGTGATGTATCAGAAGGGGTATATTGACAGTAGAAGAAAAAAAGTATTACTACCATTTTCTAGATCATTAGTGAGGTCCCATCTGGAGTACTGTGCCCAGTTCTGGAGTTTTTACCTCAGGAAAGATAAGACAGGCTAGAGACACTGCACAAAGGGTGGCCAGGATGATTTAGGGCCAGCAGGACAGATCTTATGAGGAAATACTCAAGGCACTGAACATGGAGACCAGACAAGAGATGGGTGATATGATCAAGATCTTCAAGACCCTGATAGGAATAAACAAGACAACCTGCAAGGAACTATTCAACATGAGTAACAGTTCAAGGATACAGGGACATGAGTGGAAACTAATGGGAGGGAGGTTCAAGAGGGTTATGAGAAAGTTTTGTTTTACAGAAATGGTAGTGGAACCATGGAACAATTTGCCAACCAAGGTGGTGGGTGCCAAATCCATAATTTGTTCTAAGCACAACCAGGACAGAGTGAAGGGTACAGTGGTTATTCAGGGTAGTATTAGCAGTGAGGGGAACAGGGGGTTGATTGTGAGGGCTAGTTCAGTACCCTATGTGGATAATATGTCCTAGGGTTTAATAGGTAACTATGGGCAGACCGAATGGACCACTGGTCTTCTTCTGCTGTCATTGTCTATGTTTCTATGTTCCAGTCAGGGAAATGGGGTTGGGGGGATTTGAAAAAGCAAGCCCCACTGCTTGGGCAGTATTCTCTTCTACTGGCTACACAACAATGACAGAATCATCGCTGGTGGGAGTGCAAACATTTTTAGGGGCTTTGCTCAGCCTAAAGAGAGGGCTCTTGGAGCAATGGAGCTGTGTGCTCCAAAATCACTCTGGTCCCAGGGAGCAGGTTCCTAGGGGCACTAAGAGCAATCAACCCTTTTAAATAACTGCCTACTCAGTACCCCTTCTACTAACAGAGGCAGGCAGGGACAAAACACCAAAACAATGCTTATTTTTCTGTAGGACACCAGTTGAGATGTCTCTCAGCAGCGAGACCTTACTGTTAACATTTGACCTCCCAGTACGGAGGTCACTATATTGTACAATACATCCCTCCTGCCAGACCCACTTCCCTGGGATCTGAGGGCTCAGACATAATGCTATTCTTTGGGGGGAGAAGAAAGACAAGACAGAAGCAGAAGAAGAAGATAAAGAAGCAGCAATGTCAGCCTCCGGATGGCCAGTGCCGGGTGTTGCCAAGAAAAGGGCAGCAATTACAGTAAGACAGAGTACAGGTAAGGTAATTATGTTTCTTTCTATCTATCTAGTTAGCTATCTTTTTTCTTTCTATCTATATATTTATCTCTCTCTCTCTCTGTCCATGTCTCTTATCTTTTATTTACAACATGTCCACATTACAGCACCACAAAAGGAAGCCTTACCATGGTGGTGCTACTTTCAAACTAATCACCTTTCCTATTCCAGGGATACAGCCTTAGACCCTGTCATCCAACTCCATCCTGGCTCTGCCCACTGCCCACTGGTACACTTGTTTATCTTGCATCTTGGAGGCAACAGCATAGAATAGTGTGTCTAATTTATTGTGAGCCTCATTCTCTGGGTTCCTGGGCTCCTTATTTGGGGAGGGGGACAAAAGAAAAAAAAACTGTGAAATGTTGTTCGTTAGCCTCTGGCGCCTCCTTGGCTTTTCCAAGCATAGTGGGGCCAGGACAGAGCGCTCTCCTCCCACCCTTTGCCAGTAGAGTCATTTCACTAGAATCACAAAGGTTGCAAAGCTTCTCCATGACCTGCTATATAAATAAATTTTAGGGACATGTTGCTTTAGGGGTTTGTAGGGGTTGTGATGGACTTTATAGGGGCTGCAAAGAAATCACTGGGATCTCATTCACAACCACTGGCTTCTCCTAAAGGATGCCCCTGCCTTTGATATACAATCTAGTGAAAGTAGCAGGAGGTAGGAGGTCTGCCACTGCTAGGTTGCTAACCATCACTTTGGAAGCCACCATTTTCATTTGACACTTCCCCCACTCTCACCACATGGCAACCATGCAGCATGCCTCAAAATCAGAGCAAGCTCCCCAGCTGACCATCTCTTGGGGGGGGTTGATGCTGCAGTGGAGCACACCACTACCAATAGGCTGAGCAGCACTCCTCTCAGCCAAACACCCAACTGCCAGCATCACGGGTATGCTCCTGAACACTAGTTGCTGGCACTACAATGCAACCTGCTGCTATTGCGTCATTACGCAGCCCTAGTGAAAAGACCATCTTAGCTTTTAGGAGCTGTTCAGTAAGATGAATTAGCATTTATGTAGTAAGTCTCATACACACTGTATCCTAAAGTGCTTTGCAAGCAAGGAGCGACTGGTAGTCAAGTGACTATAAACATGCAATGGCAGCCATTTCACACATTAGCACTACATACAGCTTATGACAATTGCATGAACCATTTTTGTATGGCAATGGAATGTTGGCCTGGACACTGGGGAAATTCCCCTACTGTTGTGGAAGGGGGCGATGCTGACCTTCTGGTAGGCAGAATGGCCAACCTCAATGGTAGTGGAGGAGGATGTCTAGATTTGGGAGCATGGAGTGCTGGTGCTATGAATTTGCCTTTTGCCCATTCTCTGGATATTCCAGACCCAGAGGTTTCGTTCACTGCTGCTAGCAGTGTTGTTCCGGATGAAGAGAGTTCTTTGAATGCTGGTGCCCTTGGTGCATGGCAATGTTTTTTTGAATGACTGGTTGTGGCTCCAGTGATGTTGGCAGCTGTTCTGCTATAGACATGGAGGAACACAGGACATTGGCTGCTATAGATGCTTGCCATGTGGATGGGGCTATGGATGCCTGTTCTTGGCCTGTGGGTGATTTTTCACCTATTGAGACAGCTCCCACGAGGGTTACTCCTGTGTGCTCTGCTCTGGCAGGAGCTGTTACCCTGCACAACTTCCCATTTCTCCTAAGGCTAGTGCTTCTGGGCCCCCCCGGACTCCTGATCAGGTTATCTTGGATTCCGGCTGGCAGCTGGCTGCCGATGGTACTACGTGGGACACGGGTGCGGCTCCGTCTGCTGTGCGCATCATGGCCATGGCTCAGTCCTCTTCAGCTGCAGCTAGCCTGAGGCTTGCTACCCATTTTCTTCCCACTGGACCTGCCAGTTTACTACATGTCCAGGACTTTCCGGTGGTCTCCAGTTCCCCTACATTGGTGGGGTTTTGTGCAGTTGAATCAAATCAAATCAAAGTTTATTTCTTGAGCGCTGTTTTCCAAAGAATCAAAGTGCTTTACATTCTAATAAAATATTAAAAAACATATAATACAGACATAACTAATAAATACATAATTGAATCTCACTATAATAAATTAAGCCTCCTCAGGCCTGGCTGAATAAAAATGTCTTCAGTGCAGATTTAAAGCTGTCGGTTGTCTGACACTCTCTAATCTGACGAAGTAGAGAGTTCCATAGGGTCGGGGCCACAAAAGCAAAAGTACGAGTTCCAGATGTCTTTAATCTCACCCTGGGAACCTCCAGCAATCCCTCATTGGAGGAGCAGAGTGGGCAGGAGGGGCATTAAGGGTATAGAAGATCTTGCAGGTAGCTAGGTCCCTGGCTGTGTAGGGCTTTGTAGGTCAGCAAACCAACCTTGAAGGTGATTTGCCAATTTACCAGCAGCCAGTGCAGACAGTGGAGCACAGGTGTGATATGGCAAGATCTTGATAAGTCAGTCAACAACCTGGCCGCCGCATTCTGCACTAGCTGCAATTGGCGAAGATCAGCCCGCGATAGCCCTAGGTATAGGGCATTGCAGTAATCAAGGCAAGAGGTCACAAAGGCATGAACCAAAGTTAGCATATCAACAGGGAGAATCAGGTGTTTGATCAGGGCAATGTTTCTTAGATGGTAAAACAAGGTTTTGACAATGGCTGACACTTGTGATTTCAGTGTCAAACCGCTGTTGAAAACAGCGCCCAGATTTCTCACCTGATCTGATTTGAGCAGCTGGCAATCCCCGAGCCAAAGTCCAGAGATCTGACCAGCTTGCCCCCTCACACCCTTGTGACCTGGCTCTAATACCAACACTTCGGTTTTGTCTGGATTCAGCCTCAACCAGTTGTCACTCATCCAGTCTTGGATCTCAGCGGGGCAAACCAAGACCACCTCTCTTTGTCTGGGCACAAAGGACATGTAGAGCTGAGTATCATCTGTGTAACAGTGAAAACTTAGCCCATACCACCTAATAATGTGCCCTAACAGCAGCATGTATGCTGTGAGCAACTTGGAGGATAAAATCGAGCCCTGCGGGACCCCACACGGCAGGGGTAGAGGTACCGAGGAATAAGCCCCCGACACTACTCTCTGCATCCTGCCCATGAGGAAGGATTTAAACCAGCTGAGGACCATACCAACCAGTCCACAGCAGACCTGCAGGTGCTCCATCAGCACCCCATGGTTCACAGTGTCAAATGCTGCTGAGAGATTGAGGATAACTAAGATGGATTGACTCCCTCGATCCCTCGCCATCAGGAGATCATTCAGTACCCGAACAAGGGCGATCTCAGTACTATGCCTCTTCCTGAAACCAGACTGGAGAGGATCATAGACATTATGACATTATGAGTTATTAGATGGTCCTCCAGCTGGCAGCCACCACCTTCTCAATAACCTTGCCCATTTGAGGGTGCTGACTGGATTTCCGATCTGACAGTGGCAATCTTATTGGCAAAGAACTGAGCAAACTCGTCATATCTGGCTTGTGAAAAAGCTCCATGAAACTGAAGACAAGTTGGATTGCACAACCTTTTGACAGTCCGGAAGAGCTAAGCTGGTCTGTTCATTGTCACAGCAATCTCCTTGGAGAGGAACTCTGCCTTCTTACAGGAGATTGCTGATTGATAGTCTTTATAATGGACCATCAGTCTAAGCTTGTCCTCTGCCAGACCAGACTTCCTCCAGCACTGCTCCAATCTTTGACCCTTCCCCCTCATCTCCTTCAAAGTCCCATCAAACCATGGGGACTTCTAGCAAAGGGTGAGGGGGCGAACATGAACAGATGCTACAGAATTGAGGGTATCTGTCACAACTCTATTATAGGCTGACACCAATTTCCCCAGCTCCTCGCACACACTCATCATGCCTGATAGGTCCAGCACCTCCATCAGACCATGCGGGGTCAAACCCCTGAAAGGGCGGTACTGGACCATCTCCTCATGGGCAGGTCTATTAGGGGTGCCTCACACCTGAATCTTATAGTATGGTGGTCTGACCAACTGCCCGGCTCCACCATCAGGTCAAAGACTTCCATTCCCAGTAGGAAGACCAGGTCCAGTGAATGACCATGGATATGAGTTGCAGAGGTAACAACCTGCATTAGGCCCAACAAACTCATTAGTTTGAGGAAGTCTTCACCAAATTGAAAGAGTTTATCATCAACCCAGGCATTGAAATCCCCCAGAATTATACATCTGGGGGATTCCAGCACAAGGTTGATGATGAAGTCTGCAACTTCCTGCAGGAATTTTTTCCCATCGCCAGGTGGACAGTAGATGAGAAGAATCCTTTGACCTACACCTGCAGCTATGATACATTCAAAGGATCTAGTATCTCCCACTGGGATGGCTACAAGGCCCAAGTCTGATTTAAAACAAACGGCTACTCCCCTGCCCCTATGATCTTTTCTCTAGAGGTGTATCACCGAGTACCTGGTCAGAATCGCTGATTAGAATACCTGACCAGCGTTTTCATCCAACCAGGTCTCGGTGATGCATGCCAGATCAGTTATTGCAACAACATCAGCAATAATTGCCATCTTGTTTTTCATATCTGGCATTGCACAATACTGCCTGAGAAGCATAGGCAGATGTGGCAGACCCAGCATCCTACCCACTAACTGAGGAACCCTTAGTTATGGGAACCAGGCAGGGAGGACCCCTTTCCTGGGCCCATTTCACCCCAGGGCACCTTCTCATCCCCACCACCCCAATCCGCCCATCTCCCCCTCCACAGTAGTAAACCCACTAGGCTCGGCAGATCTCTGTTTTCTCCCCCTTCTGACTATCCCTAGCACTCTACAGTGCCTATACACTTCTTATGTTGGGGGGGCAGTCAAATAGTTGGAGATGCTGGAGCTTGGTGGAAGAGTAGTAACTGACCACTGACCACTGACCTCCTCAGCCAGCATATCCCAACTATTTGTGAAAACGAAGTGCAACTTCACAACATACACCAAACACTCTGCCTATTCACACATGCCACTCACACAATTTATTTATTTAGTTTTTGTTGACCGGGTAAGTGCACTAGACAAATTCTGCCTATTTTCAGGCACGACCTGGGGGAGGAGGATACAGATGAATGCCAACCGACCTTGAACCAGATTAAGCTGTTGGTGGTATTTTTCATGAATGGAGGAAATTTGGCCATTGCACCGGGGAACTTCCCCTGCTCTTTTCGAGAAGTGCCATGGGATCTTTGACATCCACCTGAACTACCACCAGAACAGGCAGATGGGACCTCGGTTTAACATCTCATCCAAAAGACGGCACCTCAGGAGTGCAGCGCCCCCCTCGTGCTGCACTACAGTGTCAGTATTGGGATATTAACCCAAATGCCTGATGTGGGGATAGAACCCACAGCCTACTGATCTTCCGGCCTCAGAGGCGAGTGTGCTACCTGCTGAGCCACTGACACTGCGTAATACAAACTACTTGTTAAAATTACAACAATGTACAATTATATCCCCCCCACTCACTTCTTAATTACAACTCTAACATAAGGAGAGCTTGTATTTGGAGAAATTCTGTAGACAGTCTAATAACCAAAGAGTGTGATCAGGGTTTGATTGAAACAGTCTTTCTTTGTAAAGTCTTATAGATGAGACTCATACACAGTCAATAAATCCTTGTAAAAGAGGTCGCCCAAGGAGCTCTCACCTCCTTCTGCTTAGTTTTATAACCACCCAGCTCCAAACTATACTCTCACTGAGTATAGTTTCAAATTACAATGTAAATGATCAAAACTGTCTTTTGGCACTCTCACTGCCAAGTCCAGAAGAGTTATTATAGATAATATCTTAATTGAACTGTTTAAAGTGATGTAGTGCCAGTAGGCCAGCCAGAAGGGCCAATCTGCTCCCAACCTCACAGTCAATTTCCACTCACAGAAGGTCCCGATTCCATGGATCCTGTTCTTCACAATGTAGTTCAAATCATTGAGGAAATAAATAGCTTCATGTCACTCCAACAGACAGAAAGGAACAACCAGGTGCTCTCAGACCTCACTTGCCATACTGGAACAGTTACTCCGCGGTGGCAACCACACTAGCAGGAGACACCGTGGGAACTCTATCAGTTAGCAAGTGGTCCCCAAAGAACAGCAAACAGTTTCCAGAGAAATCTAGGTAGTGGAGCTATCACCTGGAACCTGACTCACTCCTCCGGGCCTGTCCATACCAATTACTGCCCACTGTCAGCAGTGCTAAGTAACAAACCTGGGTCGGCCACTGAGTCTGGACAAGCAACCCCCCACCAGTCCGTTAACTCCAGCAGCCAAAAAAGTTCAAGGTGTTCCAAAAAATCCATGCCTATTCCAGCACAAGCCACCGGAATGCCAAATCCTCAGTCCCAAGAGCAACCCACCATCTCTTCCCAAAGCCTTCAGTCCTGGTGAGTTCACCTTTGCAGGCATAGTTAGACTTTCCACTTGCCAGAGTCAAGTCACAGCCTGCGTGGGGAACGTGGGGGTGCAAAGTCAGCTGATCAGTCGGTCGAATATCAGTCAGTCGAGTTTCAGTGGGTCTTCAAACGGTTGATCTTTAATGATGTTTCTGTGTAGAGTCAGCAGTTCTAATACATTTCAAGATTCCCTATCTAAAAAATAAATTCTACAATACCTACCCTTTCTCACTCAGTGTTCCCTAGCTAACCTTCCCCAACCCTACTACTAAACTCACTAAACGAAAACAAATAAAAATCACAATTTAAAAGACAATTAAAATCTACTCTCCTCTCTCCTCACAAATGATGGTAAGCCCATGTGGCTGCCATGTTGACAATGTAGACACTCTGAAACGATTAGAGCTGGACTCGGATACCGTTGTTTTTTTTCCTTCTCTTGTGCTTGGTCAGGAAAATTGTCCTACTGTTTCAGCTCCTCAGGAGAATCAGACTTTGCCTTCTGGCATTGAGTTGCCCCAGTATTTGACTCCTCCAGATAAATTGGTAATCTGGACTGTACACCCAGCTGCTGCGCTGGTTATGGCTCTTCCTGAGTCGGTTCCTGGAAAGCTTGTTTTGCCTTGCCAGGATGACAGGCTGCCTGTTGGGCTTGAGGGTGTTCTTCCAGTGGCACCCCCACCTCTTGGGTGGACATTATGAACCATACTGTTGGGGACCCTCTCTCTGGACCTATACCTTGTGCACTATACCATAGGCCTGTGCCTCTCTCTCTCCAGGTGGCAGTAAGTTGCCTGCTGGTGCTGCGCCTGGTATGTCTCGGGGGTCTGGCATTCTGAACAGGCCTCCTCCTAGATTTAAAATATCTGACTTATTTGCCAATCTAAGGAAGCCACTTTCCTAGGTGGTCTAGAGGTACCCCCAGACCTGGTGTATGCTGCGAGATAGTTGTTGTAGGGCTTTATGCAATTCTTGGCTACTGAGGTTTTTGCCCTCATACACATTTTGGGGGATACTGTATTTGATATCAGCTTTAATACTCCATAGCTGCTGGACAGATTTTGGAAAAGGTTCCATCTTGTGACGTACACTCCTTTATGGACCCTCTTCTTGGTTATTCCTTTAACCAAGCCTGCAGTGAAGAATGCTACTGTATTGTTCCGCAACGAATGTGTTCACATTTCTGATATCCTTCACTGGGTCAAGCAAAGGGCCGGTGTTGTTGGCAGATACTTGTCTATTTTAGACACAGAAAATATTTTGACTGGGGCTGGAAGATCAGGATTTTACTGAAATCAACTGGCACAGGCTTTCAACACCTGCCCAGCTGCTTCTATATTGGGCAAGACCTGGGGTTTTGTTTTTACCCTGGACAACCTAAAACTTGCCACAGATGTGGATCCCTTTCACATTTAAGTAATGTTTGTGATACTGCTTTCAATAATTTCTGTTTACAGACTGGTCACTCAAATTCCTTTTGTCTGAACTGGGTCAAATGCAACCTTTGTGATGAATTGGGGCACCTGTTTCTTATCTGCAATTGGGCCTTCCATAACAAAGGCACTTATTATGATCAGGACGACATGGTCCATGAGGTACAGGCCAGGCATGCTTGGCATGCCCCCCCATTCCCCTGATACCTTTCTTGACTCGTTGGTCTAGCCTGTTGACACTGCTTGGCCTTCAGAGGGTCTTTCTTTGCCCCAGACTGACCCATTGCTTGGTCCTCCTGACTTGGTGGTCGTCAGTGACATTGTCCCTGAGGCCTTGCCGGTCGAAGTTCTTGAGCCCACCAGTCCCCTTTTGGTTGCCCCTCTTCAACAGCCCCTCAGTACTACAACCTGTTGTGTGGGACCCCCCCCAGAGCAGCCTGCCTTTATGCCCCCTCCCTCTGCTCGTTGCTTTTCAACCTGTGAAAGGGAAGTGGACTACCATTAGATCAAAGCTGGCCAAGACAGAGGGGTTGGAACATATGAATGCTTTTTCGACTTTACTGGAACATCCAGAGGTTGATGATGGTGACTCCGAAGCCTCTTCTGTTGCCTCTACCCAGAGGGACACTTCTGATGTTGAAGAGGTCATAACTGATTGACCTGTGGTATGGAAATGGATGAGGAAGACATCAGTGAAGTGAGGGTCTCCTCTGTTCTCCTTCTGGACGTATGGAGCCTCATTTGTTGGACACTATACGTGTCTTATCTTTAAATGTCAATAATATTAAAAACCATAAGAGGAGGAGCATTACTTTTGGTGCTTTGCACCAGTCTCTGGCCCATATTATTTTGTTGCCGGACACTTGCCTCAAAACCACTGCTGACATTCACCAAACTCAGACAGCCTGGCCTTGGGGACCATGGAGTTTGTCTTTGGGGATGGACCCTTGTTCTGAGGTTGGCATTTTATTTCAGTCTTGTACGCTTACTATTCAGAGGGTGCTTGATCTTGATCCTGGCAGGGTACTCCTGCTAGAGGTTCATTTTCTGGGACAAGCTCTGCAGCTCAGAATGGTTTATGCCCCGCAAACCAAGACTTTCTGTGCTTAGTTGTTTTGCCTGGTACAGCCATATTTTCGTACCACTAGGAAACTCCTTTTGGGGGCAATTTTAATTGCCCACTTGCCTTGCAGGACAAAATTGGGGATACCGCTAAGTTGTTTTGTGATATTAGTGCCTTAAATCAAATTCTTAGAGTGGCAGATTTGTGGGATGCTTATGGAAGCATTTGGAAGACAGGAGGTCACACGTATCACAGGGGACGGCTCTCCTCCCGTAAAAATTTCCTTTTTGTATCTTGCCACTGGAAGATTGCTGAGGTGACTACTGTGCCTACAGCCACTTCTGACTATTTTGAACTACATATTGTTTTGGATGATTTGCACATTAATACTTTGGGTAAGGGTTATTGGCATTTAAATAACTCACTTTTGACTGATGTTGAGGTAAGGATACAGACATAGGAGTTTCTTAAAGGCGACTGTGATCGCTTGGTATGACTCAGTTGTGGACTGGTGGGATAACACAAAGCGGGGGCTTAATCAGCTACTGATGCCTCAAAGAAAACTTAAAAAAAACCCATTATAATTAGTTACAATTCTGTTTGCATTCCATTTATATTTTATATATTTCTCCTCTCCATAATTTATTACTAAGGAAATGTGTATGAATGTATGGTCATTGTCCCTTAGAGTTTATTTTGAGTTCATCTGCCTCTATAGCTTACTCCCTACTCCAAGTCATAATCCTCTGTTGTAACATCACAATCTGTTGCCATGGGAGAAACTGTGAGGTCACAAGCAGTGTTCTATGCTTCAGGTAGGGAGACAGCAGCAGGAATAGGTGAACTCTTCAGGAGCAGACATTCTGTTTTCATACAAATGACCTCAGCAAGAAATAATGGAGAGGAGAAATACAGAACTAATGGAAAATACAAGCTTGACTGTGTTTAAATATAATGTTTTGTTAAAGTTCACCTGAACATGTCACCAGTTCTTTAAGTTATTGTACCAGAAATTGGGGAGACTCCGTGGCAGGATGGATTATTTTAAATTTTTGCAGCACAGAGCCCATTTCTTTCATCTTATTTCTCTGAAGCACTCTGGCACTTTCAATTATGGCACTCTGGCACTTTCAATTATTCTGATCAAATTTCCCCGATTAGACGGAACATACAACAGTTTCTTTATGATAGGTCTAATTCCCTTAAGGCTGAACAGTCTATTGGCACACAGGAGCTAAGCACTCCTTGGATATCTTTAAAGGCTTCCAGGCCAGGATAGCAAATAAACAGTGGACAGTGGTCACCAATGAGAATGGTATCATTCATACTGACTTTACTGATATTTTATAAGTTATTTCACACTGGTTACACTCTTGTATCGGTGTGCTCTTGGAAGTTACCAAAACGCCTGACTGTTTTCTTTCTAGGCATGATATGGAAAACTTCACACATGCTGAAGTTTTTGCTTTGACTGGCTTGATCACGACTGAGGAAATTTATGGCATTATGGGGAAACTGAAGACAGGCACTGCTCCAGGGCCTGATGGTCTGAGTTTGGATTTTTATAAAATTTTTCAGGCTCTTTTGATGCCCCTGTTATTGGCCTTGTTTAATGATATTCTGGACTGCTTACATATGTCAGACAAAATGTCAAAGGCCTTCTTGAGTCTCCTACATAAAAAGATTGAAAAGAGAATGGAAGCATAACAGAAGGGGGGAGGTAGGGTGTTGGGCAGACTAGATGGCCCGTGGTGCCTTTCTCTGCCATCACATTTCTGTGTATCTGTGTATCTGTGATTGTAAGATTCTGTTTCAGATTCTTACTGCAAGATTAGGCAAACTGGCCCATAAGGTTATTGCTCACAATCAGACCTGTGCTCTTCCTGGGATGTCCATGAGACAGAATTTGTTAATTACTAAATACTGGGGATTACTAGGGAAATTTTTGTATGTTTTTTCAGTAGAAGGCCTTTGACGGGGTGCTGCATTCTTATTTGTATGAGGCTCTTGGATACCAAGAGTACTTTCTTGTCTAGCTCCACATTGTAATGTAATCTTGCTCCTTACTTAACCCATTGTTGTTGTTTTGCTTAGCCAAGAGTTTACTGACAAGCTGCTACTTCCTATTGTGCCTTCAGCATGCTGTGTCTTCCACTTGTGGGGTAAACACCTCGCCTCATTCCCTTTGCTTGACCATGCAGTACCTCGTTCTCTGCCCACACTGTAACCCACCCACTCTGAACTCTCCTCTTAGCCTACTAACTCTGATCCAGGATTGCAAAACCATACTACTCTTACCCAGGAACAAGAATATCTATAAGATTCCTTTCCTGCCTCTGCTGTCCATTCGTTAACTTATGTGCCTACTGATCCTATCTGGTGACATCAAACTGAAACCTGGACCCACAAAGGAGGTGTTGACTCCCTCTCTAATGGAAAGTCCTGCCTGGTCATGCATAAACGGTCTTAAATTAGCACACATAAACCTACAGAGTGTCAGAAATAAAATGGCTGAGTTTGAAGCATGGGTCCTGCATTATAAGCCAGATGTCCTATGCATTACCGAAACCTGGCTTAAACTCTCTATTATGACCCATGAAATAGCCCTACCTGGATGCGCCTCATTCAGGAGTGACCAGCTCTCCAAAAGGGAAGGGGAGGGGAGAGGGTACTGATCTACACTACACTAAGGTAGAGCTGACAGCTGGTGAACTACCTGGAATAAAATTTAACTCAGCTACAGAACATCTACTTCTCACAGTCACCCATGGGCAAGTTAAAAAGATAATCATAGGATGTGTCTACCTACACCCCTACATTGCCCCATCCTCTTACTCTGGGCTCTTCACAAAATGCAATACTCTCCCTCAAAGTGACATTATCATCTGTCAATTGGCTAGGAAAAAACAAGAACCAGTATCAAGCTGCACTCTCAGATGTTAATTTTCAGCAATAGACCAACCTACACAACTCAGTATGAAGACAGGTAATAACAGCCTACTTGACTGGGTGCTAACCAACAACAAATACCACATCAAAGTTTCAGGGACCTTCCCTGATGCACTAAGTGACCACTCCCCCACCTACTCTGTCTGGAAGAACAACCTTCCAGGCCCCTGCCTAAAATAATAAAATCTTGTGACCTAACTAATTTTAACCCTGATGCTTTTTTGAATAGTCTGAACTCCATCGAGTGAACCTCTATCGCCCTCCTCCCAGATATAAACCTAGCCCTGGATTATTTCATTAACATCTTCTCCTCCGTCCTTGACTTCCATATCCCTTTCAAACTAAGAAGGGCCAAAAGTACCCACTCCCCCTGGCTTACTAAGGAACTATGGCACCTAATGCGCTGCCATGACAGAGCCTGGAAAACCTTTAAAAAATCTGGCCGTAACTCAGACTGGCAAATCTATCGTCAATTGCAGAATGCATGCAACACTAAAGCCACCAGGTCCAAGTGGGACTATTTCCAATCTCTTCAAGTTAATCGCTTCACTAAACCCAAACATTTCTGGTCCCAAGTCAATGTTCTGCTCAAGGGCAAGGAACGTACCTTCTCCCAGGATATGATTTACAAAGGTACAACTCTATCCACTCCCTTAGAGATTGAAGCAGGGATAAATTACTTTTTCATGGACCTAGACACCTACAAAATTAGTCTTCCTGTCGCACCACTCAACCTGGTCGTCATCAGTCCTGAGACCCCTCCCAATCCTTTCCATCTGAAACTGACCTCTCACTCTGAGGTTCTCAGGCTTCTAAACAAGCTTAATCCAGACAGCTCTCTGGGATTCGACACCCTTCCCTCCAAATTCCTCAGGATCGGTGCCTCTTCTGTTGCTTGCCTTGTTGCAATCTTAAACGATAGATCTTTCCTCTTGTAAACTTTACCGAATAAATGGAAAACAGCAATAGTGGTCCCAGTGCACAAAAGTGGCCCAGCTAACCTCACCGAAAATTATAGGCCAATATCTATATTATGTCCTCTAGCAAAAATTCAGGAAAGAATACTTTACAATCAGCTATACTTATTTACAGAATTGACAAATTCCCTTACCATCTCTCAGCATGGTTTCCGGAAATTGCATGGGACTGAAACCGCTCTCTTAAGGGTCACGCCGACATATTTCATGCTATGGATCAGGGTTGTGCTACAGGAGCAATCTTTGTAGATCTCAGAAAAGCATTTGACCATGTCAATCACCAACTTCTCTTGGCAAAACTAAACAATCTTGGTCTTGATGCTAACTCCCAGTCGTGGTTTTCCAACTACCTGTCTAATCAGATGCAATGCATCAAGTGGGCTGGGGTTACCTCTTGCCTATCACCCATCAAAGACGGAGTACCCCAGGGGTCCATCCTGGGTCCTCTGTTATTCTCCATGTTTATCAATGAACTACCCGAACTGTGGTGGCATGTCGGTTCAACTCTATGCTGATGATGCCATCTTCTATAGATCAGGCAATAAGGTCTTCTCCATCAAGTCAAACCTAGAGAAGGATTTCCAGTTGCTTGAATCCTGGTTCAGCAAAAACTTACTGGTGCTCAACCCTAAAACAAAAATGAAAACAATGCTGTTCTATCACACTTCTTTTGACTTGACTAACCAACAACCCCTAGCAGTCAACACCTCAGCAGGTATGGCACTTGAAGGAGTGAACTTCTTTAAATACTTAGGAGTAACATTGGACGAGCACTATCATTTGAAGCTCACACTAATAAAGTAATAAAGGCAACCCATCAAAAGTTGGGCCTACTATACCAGGCTGCCCTTACCTGACCCTCCAATCCCAGAGAACAATTGCCTTGGTTACTCTTATAATAATAATAACAATAATAATCTTTATTTTTAGAGTGCCTTTAAAAAGCCAAGGTGCTGTACAGTAATAAACATATAAAATCAATAAAATACAGAGCAATATAGACAAATAACACAATAAATAAATAACTAAAATAGCTAAAATATTCAGTCTGGGTAGGCACTAACCCACAGATGTGTGTTCAAGGCCTTCTTGAAGCTCTCACAGTTGTGCAGTCACGTATCTGTGCGAGGTAGAGAATTCCACAGGGATGGATTGCATACATAAATGCATGAGCCCCGATGTGTAAAGCGTCCCTGGGAATCTCTACCAACCCCTTGTCAGCTGAGCGGAGTGGTTGCCTGGGGCAGTAGGGCACAGGAGCTCTTACAGATAATCTGGGCCCAGTCCGTAGGGCCTTAAAGGTCAGAACCTTGACCTTGAAGGTGATCCGCCACTGAATCGGCAGCCAGTGCAGTTCACGCTAGCACTGGCATGATGTGACTCAAACGAGGTCCCCATCAACAACTGCACTGTAGAATTCTGGACCAGCTGCAAGCAGTTGATATCAACCCCTGGAAGCCCTAGGTATAGGAAGTTGCAGTAGTCAAGGAGGCGAGGTCACAAAGGCGTGGATCAACATTGGAAGGTCGCCAGATGGAACAAGGTGCTTAAACCTGGCGATGTTCCTCAGATGGTAAAGAGGACTTGATGACTGCCAACACCTGCAAATGCAGTGTCAGCCCGTCATCAAGAATCACCCCAGGTTTTGCACCCACTCAGAGGAAGGAAGCTGGGTACCCCTGAGACAGAGTCTGATGAGTTGTCCAGTCCCCAACCCCTCTGTCCAGTGACCGGATCCACTACCATCACCTCAGTCTTCCCAGAGTTCAACTTCAACCAGCTGGAGCTCATCCAGTTCTGGATTTCTGCAAGGCAGTTGTTAAATACAGAGCATGCACAGTCCTGGTCGAGTACAAAAGACAGGTACAGCTGGGTATCATCAGCATAGCAGTGAAACCTCAGCCCATATCATCTTAAAATGTCTCTGAGGGGCAGCATATACACCACGAATAAAATGGGGGACAGAACCAAGACCTGTGGGACCCCACATGGCAGAAAGAATGGACCAGAGGAAAAAAAATCCCCAACACCACCCTCTGAGTTCTGCCAGTGAGGAAGCACTTAAACCATCTGAGAACTGTACCAGATAGGCCACAGATTAACCTCAGGTGAAAAGCACATGATCCATGGTGTCAAAGGCTGAAGAGAGAGATCAAGAAGTACCAAGATAGAATGGTGCTTCTGATCTCACCATCAGAAGATCATTAAGCACCCGACAGAGCTGTTTCGATACTATGCCTCTTACAAACACTGGACTGGAGAGGTTCATAGATGTTGAGGATGGTCAGGGGTTCTCCAGTTGTAACACCACTACTTTCTCAATTACCTTCCCAACAAAGGGAGGTTTGAGATCGGTCTGTAGTTGCAAAGCAGCTTAGGTCCAGAGCAGCTTTGTTCAGGAGAGGTGTCACCACCGCCTCCTTCTGGGAGTTAAGAAACTCATCGGACTCTAAGGAGTACCAAACTATCCTTTTTAGGACAGGGCCTACGATGTCACAACAACCCATTATCAGGGAAGTTGGACCTATGTCCAAACTACAGCTCATTGGGCGCATACCCTGAGCAATCTGCACAATATCTACAATTTCCAGCCTGTCAAAGGAACTCCAGGTGAAATGAGGAGAAGTGACCATGCACGACCACTAAGCTTCCATAGAGTGAGCCAGACGGATCTCTGCCCTGATGCTGGCCACCTTATCCACAAAGAAGGGAGTGAGGTCATCACACTCAATCGGGGAAAAAGCTCTTTGAACCTGAAGACAGCTTGGGTTGCACAACCTGTCCACAGTTCGAAACAGCTGAGACTGTTGATTCTGATCAGCAGCAAACTCTCCAGACAGGAACTCTGCCTGCTTACAGGTGATTGCTAACTGATAGACTTGATAATGTTCCATCAATCTAACATGGTCAGCTACCAGGGTGGATTTCCACCAGCAATGCTCTAACCTTTGCCACTCGCTGCAATTCCCACAAGGCCCCATCAAACCATGGTGACTGAGGATGAAGGGAGAGAGGATGAACACGGACAGGAGCGATAGAGTCTAGGGCCATAGTAACAGCCTTATTATAGGTCTGAACCAGGCTCTCTGGACTCCAGCTTGCTACCAGAATAACCGATACGTCTAATACCGCCGTTAGACCATCGGGGCTCACATCCCGCAAAGGCGGTATCTGACCATCTCCACAGGGCAGGCCTATACTGGTGGGCATAGAAACTGAAACTTAAAGTGTGATGATCTGACCATCCTACTGGTTCCACCACCAAGTCAGAGGTTTCAATCCCCAAGAAAAACCAGGTCAAGAAGTGACCGAACTTATGGATAGCAGAGGCAACAAGCTGTGTAGAGCCCAGTGATGTCATCAACTGGAGGAAGTCCTGCAAGATGAGAGTTCATCATCAACCCAGGCATTAAGTCGTCCAGGACCATCAACCTGGATGACCCAAATGCCATGTCGACCATGAGTCTGCTACTTCCTGGAGGAAACACTTCTCACCCCCGGGTGGATGGTAGACAAGAATGATCCTACAGCCTACACCTGCAACTACGGTACACTCAGATGAGCTAGCCTCATCAACTGGCACACCTTCAAGGTCCAGTTCCATCTTGAAACAGATAGCTATCCTCCCCCTGCCCCGCAGTCCGATCTTGAGCGGTGGCTCACCAAGTACCTGGCCAGAACAGCAGCCTCCAATATGGGGCCAGCATTATCGTTCAGCCAGGTCTCGGTGATGCAAACCAGATCTGGTAGATTGGGGAACCAGATAAATATTGTTAGGGGTGTGTGGCAGGGCTGTCTTCTTAGCCCCTTGCTCTATGTTTGTTGTATTGCCATTCTTGTCTGTAAAGTCAGTCAGTCTCCACCTGTTCATGGTCTTCAGTTGACCCGATACTCCTCCTTTTAAAATCATGGCTACGCTAACTGATACCTGCCTTTTATGTCTTTGGTGACAGCATGTCAGGAAGCTATGATTGTTATACAGGCCTTCATGAGTAGCAGGGGCTAGGATTAATCTTCATAAATGTCATGCAATTTGTCTTGATAGTAGTAAGGCCCTTGGTTTGTCTCACCTAGGTACTATTCCTTTAGTTACTGAAGTTACCATCCTGGGACTGCTTTTGGGGATTTTGATATGGATACAATGAATTGGTTGGCTCTGCTTACTAAGTGTAAATGTTAGGTTGCAGCCTGGACTTCTATGCATATTTTGAAACTGAAGCAGAGTTTATTTGGTGAAGGCGTTTCTTATTCCTATCTTTCTGCACCTGAGTATTGTTTTTCCTCCCTTCGAAGTTGGAAACAAGGCTTTATAGTGTCTTTTATCGGGCCATTTGGGTGAGTATATTGAATCCCATTAAGCGGAATGTTACCTACTTTCCTGTGCATCGGGGGGGGACTCAGGATGCTTAATCCCCTTGTTTTCTTTTATATTTTGGGTTACAATTTTTTTTTCATCCTTTTACTGACACCACAGCACCATCTGATCTCTGGAGTAGGAACTGGTTCACCCTGGTCCTTTCTCTTTGGAGGGCGTGGAAATGGAATTTCCATACGAGTTATAAAAAGGATTTGGTTCCGAAATACGTTCATTCAGTATTGCTTAAGATAAAAGCTTGGAAGCTTTCATTGACTGTCCTTACGTCATACGAGAGAAAACCCTCATATGATGTAATTATTTTGATTTACTTCTCCTCACCAGTAATTTTCACCAATGAGTCCTTTTTGATTGCTTCAGATACCATTAGACAGCTTATGGACACAAGATTGCCCAAGCATATGTGGTACACCATATGGCTTCTCTGTCATGGTCAGTTAGGTGTTCATGACAACGACAAACACAAATGGCTCCCTGATAGATTCTGTCTGAAGGACACCTTCAATCCTATATTTGAGGCCTTGGGATCACCTTTTCTTACTTGCCCTTTTATTTCTACCTTTTGAATCATACTGGCTACTAGCGTGCACTGTCCTGATTTTTATACAATCCCTTATGAGATGTTGATTTTAGGTGTTTTCACAAGATGCTGGAAACAGTTTCACCCTAGCAACTTGAGGGTCCTTTGTAGAGTCATTAAATATTATGTTTAGCAGGCTTGATGTCAGTTAATGTTGCAACAGCGTTATTTGTCGCAACAGGAAATTGTTCATTTAAGTTTAGCGCAAGTTCATTTTCTTTACTCCGAGGAACTGCGCAAACTGTCTAGTCACCATATACAAATGTAGTGGACTTCTTGCTCTGGGTGGGTTACCTTAATCCTTTTTTTTTTCTGTTTTGTTTTGTATCGCTTGTCTTATGATGTTTTGATTTTCTGTGCATTTTGAATTGTCAGTTATGAATTCTGACCTTATGTGTTGTTGATTCTTTCCAATAAAAACTTCCCCTACTCTTGTAAAAAGTACTGCGTTTTTTGTTTATTTCCACTTGCACACTCACCAAGACAGCAGCAAAGATGGGAATCCTAGATACAGAAAAGATCAATGATTTGTCAAATTGCAAACTGCAAACATTGACTTCAGTACAATGTAGAAACCCAGTTAAGCACTGGGGAAGATTTTCCACTGATTGAAAAGTGTCAAAAACTCAACCACAGAAACTTATAGAAACATAGAATCTGATGGCAGATAAGGGTTACTAGGCCAATCCAGTCTGCTCATTTTTTTTAATCTTCATTTTTGCTGCAGACCCAACTTGATCTATGGCGCTATCTCTTTTCCTCCCTCCCTTTCTTACCACTATGATTCCCTTGTGCCTGTCCCAGGCATTTTTGAACCCCACCACTGTTTTTACCTCCTTTACCTCCACTGGAAAGCTGTTCCAGGCATCCACCACCCTTTCTGTGAAGAAGTACTTCCTCACATCCCTCCTGAATGTACTGCCTCCAGCTTCATAGTATGCCCTGTTGTTCTAGAGCACCATTTTTGTTTGAAAAATACTCCCCTCCTGTACCTTATTTTCCCACATGAGGTATTTAAATGTCTTTATCATGTTCACCCTCTCCCTCATGTCCTCCAGGGTGTGCATATTTAGCTCCTTAAGCCTCTCTTCATAGGGCTTTTGATGCAGACCCTTCAACATTTCAGTAGCCCTTCTCTATACCTCCTTCACTCTGTCTATGTCCCTTCTGGGATGTGTTCTCCAGAACTGGACACAGTACTCAAGGTGTGGTCTTACCAGTGATCTATATAGGAGCAGCATCACCTCTCTTTAACTGCAGGTGATGCCCCTTTCAGTGCACCTTAGCATCACACCTGCCCTTCCGACTGCTTTGTCACATTGCCTGGCCACCTTTAAGTCATCTGATATAATTACCCCAGGTCTCTTTCCTGCTTGGTCTTTGTCAGTATCACGCCACCCATTTTGTACTCTGCTCCTGGGTTTCCATGGCCCAAGTGCATTATTTTCCACTTTTTTGCATTAAAACACAGCTGCTATAGCCTTGGCCACTCCTCCAGTCTTTTCGGATCCTTACCCATTCCTTCTACCCCCCGAGTGTCCACGCTGTTGCAGATCTTGCTGTCATCTGTAAAGAGGCAGTCCTTTCCTTCCAGTTCCTTTGCTCTGTCACTTCTAAAGACATTGAAGAGGACCAATCCCAGCATGGATCCTTGAGGTACCCCGCTGGTCACCCTCTCTTCCTTGGAGCAAACTCCATTTACCACTACCCTCTGTGCCCTACCCTCTAACCAGTTTTTTACCCAGGTTACCATCTTATTACCCACCCCCAAGTTCCCCAACTTGCTTACCAGCCTCCTATGTGGAATGGTATGGAAAGTCTTGCTGAAATCCAGGTAAGCCACATCCACCACTCCTCCCTAATTCAACTCCTTGGTCTCCCAGTCAAAGAAATCTATCAGATTTATTTGACATGACCTTTCCCCTGTGAAACCATGCTGCCTCAGATTCTGTAATCTGTTGGATACAAGATATTCCACAATCTTTCCTTCAGTAGTGTTTCCATTAACCTACCCACCACCCTATATAACTGCTCGCCTCTTCCCTGCTAACAGTTTTGTGAAGTGGGACTACCTCTGCCCTTCCCTAGTCCCCCAGGACCACACCAGTCTCCAGTGAGCTGTTAAATAGGTCTGTCAGAGGTGCAGCCAGTACCTCCCTAGCTCCCTCAGTACCCATGGATGTACCCAGTCTGGCTCCATTGCTTTGTCCACCTTCAGGTTAGTGAGTGCTTTCTGGACCTTCTCCTCAGAAAATGGACTAGTGTCTACTTCCCTCCCATCAAAGCTCCTGACACCTTTTTGTGGTCCTTCCCTTTCCCCTTCTACTGTGAATACTGAGCAGAAGTATTTGTTCAAGATGTTTATCTTTTCTTGATCCACCTCTATACAGTCACCCCCTCTTTATTCAACTGTACAATTCTACCCTTTGTCTTCCTTTTATCACTAACATACTTAAAAAAGTCTTGTTCCCCTTTTAATACTTCCTAAGCTATTATTTCCTTAGTTTGTGCCTTTGGCTCCTTACTACTTTGCCTGCCTCCCCTGTTTTCCCATATACACTTCCTGTTCTCCTCTTCTGGGTCTCTTTATACTTTCTGAATGCTACCCTTTTAGCTTTTACCTTTTTGCTACTTCTTTTGAGAACCATAGTGGTCTCTGCTGTCTTTTTTTTTTTTGCTTACCTGCTTGACACAGAGGTTTGTTGCCTTCACTATGCACTCTTTACATTTGCCCCCATGGTCCTCTCACCCTACCTGATCATTCCTGAGGTATTCACCCATTTTTATAAAATCAGCCCTTGTGAAGTCTAGGACTCACACCATTATGTGATTTGATTCTGCAGCTGTTTTATGTTGAACCACACTGTGCGATGATCACTCGGTCTCCAGATGGCTTCCCATCTTGATGTCTGCAACACAGTCCCTGTTGGTAAGCACTAGCTCTAGTGCTGTCCCATCATAGTGGGTTCACTGACTAGTTGCCTATGTCCCTGTTTCTACCTGAAGCTGCCACAGGAGATCTACATCTGGCAGACTGAAGTCCCCACCAACAACACCTCCTCTTTTCAGCCATTTTGCCAATTGCTTGTAGCATTTCCTTATCTAAGTTCTCCCTCTATGGCTCTGTTTCCCAACTCAAGGGTGACCTACAGCACCTCAGCCCCCTGAATTCCCTGGATGTCAGTCATTTGTATGTTTTCTTTCACATAAGCACCACTCCCCTTTCACATAAAGCACCACCACTCCTCCTCCTTTCCTTCCTACCCTATTCTTCCTGAGCGTTGTAGTAGCCTGGTATGACCATGTCCCAATTATGGTTTTCCATGCACCATAACACAGTAATGGCCACAATATCCAGGTCAGCTTCCAACATGATGGTCTCTAGGTCTGAGATCTTATTTCCTGGACTTCTAGCATTAGCACACATGGCTTTCCAGATTTTATTACCTGTCTGCTTGTTGCATCCCCCTTTTTCATTTTGTGCCCCTTCCTCCTTCTTTTCTGACTGCTTCTTTCACCCTTTCTCCTTTGCAAACCCCCTACTTTATTGATTAACTTACTCCATGGTGGGACTCTCATCCCTCAGGATTTCCTTACCCACAATTTCAGCCAGTGGGGGGGGCAGTTTCTGCATCCCTTTTTTCTTCCACCACCCCCATCAGCTAGTTTATAATGATGCGTGTAACTCAACAAATGTATGTATTTATATAACAATGCCTGTAACTCTACATGTGTATTTATGTATCTCACCTGTATGTAACCACTGTCCTAAACCTCACTTAACTGTTGTCTCTTCCCCCATGACGAGGTACCTTTGTAGCTGAAGTTCCGACTAAAGGTTGTAAAACTGATTATTTCAATAAATAAATAAATGCTCACTGAAGTAACAGTTGAACTGTTCACTGAGAACTAGGGTTTCCTCCTCGGATGGATACAGACCATCAGCATTGTATAAGCTCTTATTCTCACAGGTGAGCCCCATCCCCAATGTAGCCATATCACTCCTCTGTGCACTATTCCTTCAACCATGAGTTGAAGGCACTTATCTGGAGCTTCCTCACCTTCCCCCTATGGTAGACAGGCAGCACCTCAGCAAAACCTACAGAGTGTGCTTCCTAAGACTTCTTCCAGCTCCATAAATGCTCCCTGCACTCTTTCTGCCCCATCCCTAGCCAAGTCATTTGTCTCCACGTGGACAGTGACATACAGCTCCCTCCTACCTACTGCCATAGCGATCTATAGGATATGCTTCCCATCACTCCATGATGTGGTGCTGGGTAGGTACATGATATCCATCTCTGCCTCCTTTCCTACTCCCAACTCTGCCCCCCCTAGCTATTCAGTCCCCCACCAGAAGTTGCTTCCTCCCTCTCTGGGGTCCTGTTCCACTCACCTTGGGGCCTCCACCTGGGATGGCCCCATCTTCCCTGGCCACTACCATGGGTGCCTCTTTGCAGTCCTGTTCCGCTAGAGCAGTGTAGGAATTTTGTAGTGGAACCAGCTGTGGTTGAGGAATGTGCCTGCAACCCCCTTCAACCTTCCAGATCCCACCATCCCTCCCTCTTCAGTTCATTGTAGTCAGCTGCTCCTCCTATCTGACAACCTTTGAGGTAACAGTGTCAAACTTGATGGTCCCTGGGTGGAAGAAAGGTCACTCGACTCTTCGTCAATGCAGTCCCAAGTCTAGTGATCTCCTCCTGACTTGTAATCAATGCAGTCTCAAGTCTAGAGACCCTTTCTGCCAACCCAGAGAGGTGCATGCAAATGGGGCAGAACTGCAGTCTTCAGGAGGTCTCCCTGAAGCCTGCCACCCCACAACCATTGCACTGCACTACTCCAGTGGATCCTTCTGCAAAGTGACAAGACAATAAAGAGATCTGCAATGTGAAATCAGGACAGGCTGCATCCTCATTTGACTCCATACACAAAATTATAATCTCTAACCATTGTTAGGTAGAAAGCAAGCTTATCCTCACATTTTACATCACATTTAAGTTTGAGCAGGAAATGCATTAAACCCTTATGAAGCATTAAGCGGCCGCATATCCAGGCAACAGTTTAATGGAAGATGTTTTACAAACCTAAGTTAAGCTTTATTTCATGCTACATTTGCACTGTGTGCTGTGCAAGAGTGTGTGTACGTATGTGCGTTTATCTATTTTTTTGAGGTGGTAAATCAGGAAGTGATTTTTCAAAAGTATGATTTCCAGAGAGTGAAATCAATTGCATGTTAAGGTGCCATTACTGCTGGCAAGCTTAGCACTACTGTCAGACTCAAGAAAGGGCAACTGGTTAGAAATGTTTATATTGAAATGACAGACCACGAGTTTTGAAGCTTTAAGAATATGATTCCAGTTCCACCCTCTGTAGTATGAATCAGGATCCATTAAAAAAAAGATTATTCTTTCGTTGGTGACGTCTAATCTAAGGTAACACAGTCTAGTTCAGAGCAGAAGGAAAGTTATGCTGCACCAAGGAACGATCGTACCAGGTGAAACAATAACAGCAATTCAGGCAAAATTTAATGAGACCGGCACTGACCAAAGCACACTAATAAAGTGTAATTTCCGACTGTTTGTCAACTGCTATATCACATCAGAAAAATGTCCATGAAGGAAAAGTCACTCACCAAGGAGATAGTGCTAGTTCAAAGTCCTTTTAATCCATAAATATCAGGAAAACAGGTTTAAATCCACAGACAAACAGCAGTACAAAAGACAGATAGTTCCCAAAACTCTTCAGGCGTTTACCGCTCCACAACAGCTTGACTACACACCACCTGACATGTTTAGCTCCACTGAGCTTTCTCAAAGCGTCGTGTAGTCAATTACTTGTTACTAAGTACACATTCCATTTAAAGAGACAGAGTTTAATAAACATCAATCTGTAAGTACAAACAGGTTCGAGGCCACCACTTGTTAAAAGCACATGAATATGTTTAAATTATAGTAAAGGTATCATAATCTCCTTCTCTAAATAAAAAACAAGGATGACAAGCATAGTGCAACCAACAGCATTATATAGGCATCATACAGGGCAGAGAAATTGATTGTAATTGTCCATTGCTTTATCAAGAACACCAAATCCATAAAGCCAGTGCAACTTAAAAACAAAAGGCAGAAATGATTAGAACAGAAAAAATATATAAACACAGCCACCAACCTCATATTTCTTCATCGACCATTTTTAAAATGGTTTAATTTAAATATTCCCATTGAGACCATTGCCTTCCATACTTCTAAAGCATGAATCCAATACTGTTCCGTTTGAGCTGAAGATTATCAAAATCCCTCCTCTTTGAGACAGTACAGGTTTTCAAGACCTTGGAATAAAGAACATGATCTGAGCTTACACGCTTTTAGAATATGTAGCGCTAGTGCATTTTGACATCTTTATTTTCAATCGCTCAAAAATGCACTAGCGCTACATATTCTAAAAGTGCGTGTAAGCTCAGATCATGGTTTTTTGTTCCAAGGTCTTGAAAAACCTGTACTGTCTCAAAGGGAAGGGGATTTTGATAATCTTCAGCTCAAACGGGAACAGTATTGGATTCATGCTTTCAGAAGTATGGACGGCAATGTTCTCAATGGGAAAATTGAAATTAAACCATTTGAAAAAAATAGACAATGAAGAAATATAGGTTTGGTGGCTGTGTTCATATATTTTTTTCTGTTCTAATCATTTCTGCCTTTTTGTTTTTAGGTCACACTGACTTTATGGATTTGGTGTTCTTGACAAAGCAATGGACAATTACAATCAATTTCTCTGCCCTCTATAAGTGCCTATATAATGCTGTTATTGGTAGTACTATACTTGTCATCCTTGTTTTTTATTTAGAGAAGGCGGTTATGATACCCCTTATGATAATTTATACGTATTCGATGTGTGCTCTAACAAGTGGTGGTCTTTGAACCTTGTTTGTACGTACAGACTGATGTTTATTGAACTCTGTCACTTTAAAGAGACTGTGTATTTAAGTAATAGGTTATTGACTACACGTACACCTTTGAAAAAGCTTAGTGGAGCAAAACATGTCAGGTGGTGTGTAGTTGAGCTGCTGTGGAGCGGAAAAACATTTGGAAGAGTTTTGTGGAACTGTCTGTCTTTTGAAGTGCTGTTTGTCCATGGATTTAAATCCTGTTTTACCTGATATTTATGGATTAAAAGGACTTTGGAACTAGCTCTATATCCTTGGTGAGTGACTTTTTCCTTCATGGACAGTTTTTCGATGTGATATAGCGGTTGACAAACAGTCGGAAATTACACTATATTAGTGTGCTTTGGTCGGTGTCGGTCCCATTAACTTTCGCCTGAACATAGTCTAATTGTAAGATTACAGAGCAGTGAACCTGGAGACCCACCACTGCCACCTTATGTGACACTGAGCAAATCATGTAATTTTTTGCAGTCAACTTCCCCATCTCTCTCTCTCTCTCCTTCCCTCGCTCCCTATTGCTCTCTCTCTCTCTCTCTCTCTCTCTCTCTGTCTCTCTGTCTCTCTCGCTCTCTCCCCCTCCTTACCCTCCCTTGGCTTCTCTTAGCCTCCTTCAATCACTTTTTTTTTATTCGAGTTTTTCAAATGACTTGGGTCCAATGAACATAAGTACGGTCTCTATTTGTCACCTCACACAAATAGAAGCATGATAATATTACACAAGACATCCTCAATAGGAAAGGAATACATGTCTGACTTCCTCCTGAAAGCTATCTACATGCATCAGGACTTCAGACATCCCCCACCTCCCAGCCTCCCTCAACCTCAAGTAACATCCCTTGGCTTGCCTAATAGCTGGCAAAATTGAATAACTTAAAAAAATGCATTACTATTTTCTTTCCAATCAATTGCTATTGTAGGCCTACATATACTGTGTGGAGTGATTGGCTGGGTGATTGGTAGTGCTACTGGGAGGGACTGAAGTAGCAGAAGGGAACAAGCAAGCAGACTGTTAGTGCAGCTGATTCAGCCTCATCAAGGAAAGGGAGGGGTCCCACCAGTGTTAGATATCAGTTTAGCCCTGTTGAGGGTGGCAAAGAGTTATTGCCAAATACAGATTTCAGTTTGGCTGTACTAAGGGCAAAGAACAGCTGCTGCTAGTGGTGATTGTTAGTTAAGCCCCATCAGGGGGTGGAGGATGATTATAATGTATGGTACAACATTGTTATCTACTAAAATCAATCTTTTTTACATTGTTGTTATACCAATGATGTGACATTACGTTGTTGTTGTTGTTGTACCATCGCCTTTGCATCACAATCACAAAACCCAAACCCAGTGGCTCACAAAAGCACCGTGTGCAACCATTCGGACAAACAGCACCCCCGCCCCAAACCACTTCCACTACCAGCAATCTCAATAAAATGTAATTAAATAAAAAACTTAAATACAGTGCACTATTTTTTTAAGCAAATATCAATGCAGACTTCAGACTTTATACATTCACTTCATAGTGTAATATTAACGAGCTACAATACAAAATGGCACTGTCACTAACCTCTGACAACTGTGGGATTTATAAATGAATGAAACGACTGCATTATGGTTCATTATCAACTGCCTGCAGTACTTAACGTCCAAAACAAAAAAAGAAGAAAATAAAAACCCTTCTGAGTATATTTTAATTTAATGCTGTTTTAGAGCCAACAGAGTACTAAAAGGCTCATGTTATTCACCAGAGACTATCAGACTCCAAAGCTGTCATTCAGACTCTCATGGATGAGTGCGTAGGGGGCGCCACTCTAATAAGACATGGGCATAGAGATGACAAGCAGAATCAGCAGTGTTCTTTCTTAAATTAATGTCACTTTCAGTGCTGATTCTGCATTCCAGGTGGTAATGATTTTTTCAAAATGGGTCTGTTTTCCTTACTTGTAGGAAACACACAACTCAGGAAGCTGAAAGAAATAAGAACATAATCAAATAAAGAAACACAACACTATAGGTAGGCAAATCTCTTTATTTAACAGGACTGCTTGAAACCTGTAAATAAAAATACACAAACAAAATGAATACCTGTTCTTTAAACTTATCAACAGTTTCATATTGATGCTTTTTACTGGTGGCGGGTGCCCAGTTCTGCTGCTAGTACCTCCCAACTGCCTAAGCAGCTGCTTTCTTGGTTTGTTTAGATGTAACAAATGGTGGCTGCCCAATCCTGCTGTTGGTATTTCCCCCTGTCTGATCAGCTGTGTGACCAGCAGCAGGTGCCCGATCCCACCACTGGTACCCTCTGCTGCCAACTTCCTACTTTCTAAAGCCTCCTCATCCTTGCATTCCCTTTAATGCCCATGCCACCATCCTCCCACTGGTACCCTGCAGTTCAATTCCACTTCTGGTGCCAGTACTCACCCTCACCCACCCAACTGTTAAAAAAACACCCTTGCCCACCTTCTAGCACCCTGCTGCACTTCTCCCCTCTAATTGGTGCACACCTTTGTCCTTTGTCATGACTCCTCTATCTCTCAATGCCAGCTCCTCAATGTTCCTTGAGTCACTTCTGAACTTGCAATATAAAGAATAGCAAAATAAACTAAATTTGTCTTACAGCAGTTTTTGGTCATTTTTTTACTTTTGATCATAACTTAGCCATTTGAGGTCTAGTTGACCCAACATTTGAGGTTGGTCCTATTGCTATCCCACTTCATAAATGATTAAGTGTAATTTTGTAGTGTGTCCCAGAAAGTGTTTTTAGAGTAAACCCCAAAGCATTTTGGGTCTCATTATTAAAATTTCACTTATATGCTCAAGAGGTGGGGTGGCGATATGACCACCCTAAAATTCAGGGTCACCTGGACTTCAAATGGCCATTAGAGTTGTACAAAAAGATAAAAAAACTTTCACAGGTGAAATTGAAGTGAAAGTCAGGCTTTTCCTACTGCAAAAGTTCAGAAATGGATTTTTGAACTCTTCCAGAAATGTCACCTGCCCTGCATCACAGCCCGAGTACCCAATAAAATGCTAAAAAAAAACAAAACAAAAAAAAAACCCACAGTGTAACGTGTATTTAAAAAAAAAAGCTTGTGGCTAGTGGTCCCCCCCACCTCAAACACCTGTCTGTGTCCACACTACATGATTCATATTTGTAGTAACCCCATCCATATCCCTGTATTTGTAAAATATTCCTTGCGGTCTGATGGTAATGACCCCCCCACCCTCCCTATTCCAGACCCATATAGTAGTATAAATAGAATTATATTTTAAACTTATTACTTCAGTGCTGTGCAAAATTCAGTTCCTTCCTGGTGGTCTAGTACTATGGTAGTAGTCAAGTAGTGCCCCACCCTCTCCATCCTGGCAGGTAGTGTCACCCACTCCCTCATCCCAAAATGGGTGGGCCACTGGCGACCCACTGCTCTCCTCCACAACCTCATCCCACTGAGCTATCAATGAATGAGTGCATGCTTGTGCATGTGCTGAAAAACCACAATGACAGTGAGCTGACAGGGAATGAGTGCATGCTTGTACAAGCACATGTTCATTCACTGATAGCTCACTGTGCTACCTGTGGAGGAGAGCAGAGGGCTGTGCTGGTGGCCCACCCTTTCAGAATGGGTGGACTGGGGTGGGACACTACCTGAGGCGAGGGCAGGGACACTTGACTACTACATCCTAGACCACCAGGGAGGAATTGAACTGGCATGGCACCGAGGAATAAGATTAAAAATAATTCTATTTATACTACATATAAGGATCAGGATAGGAGGAGGGGCCACACACTAGACCACCAAGATATTTTATTAAGTACGGGGGAGGGAAGGAGTTTACTACAAGTATGAATCTTAGTCTGGACACAGGCGGGTGATCAGGTGGGGAGGACCCACAAGCCAACAGTTTTTAATTTATTTAATCAGGTGGCAATCAGCGACTCTTGGGGGCTTGGGCTGCTATCCACGAGGGGTGGGGATATTTAACATGTTGGGGGGGAACAGGGAGAAATTTCACCCTAAACATTCAGACGTCTTCCAACCCACCACTGGTGAAAGCTCTCAAACTTCTGCTAAAGTTGCCATATTCTTGAAAGTTCCGCTAAGGTGGAAATGGCAACTTTCACACACCTCTGTTATCCATGTTATGGACAAAAAAAAGTTAAATAAAAAAAATCCCACAAGTAAACCGACTGTAAATGTGTCTATTTTGCATATTTGTGGTCTTAAAAGTAGCTTATTTTTGATATTTTTTAACCTTTTGCCATAGTGTAGCTTAGCCATTTGTGGGCCAACTGACCCCATATTTTAGGGTGGTCATATAGCCACCCCACGTCATGAATGCAGAAGTGGGATTTTTGTTAGTGCACCCTAAAATGTATAGGGTTGAGCCCCCAAATCACATTTGAGGGTGCATTGACAAAATTATACTTATGTGTTCATGAGGTGGGGCAACAATATTACCCCTCTAAAAATGTGGGGTCAATCAGACCACAAATGGCAAATTTACAGCTAAACACTAAAACATGGCCCAAATAAAGGTTAGGAGCATCAGCTGTAGGCACATTTCTGGACTTAGTTTTTTAAAACATTAAAATAAAAACTGAGAAATTTTTAAAAGTCTAACACTAACAAACTATTTAATGCAGCACAATACCCATTTAAAAATGTTCAAAGTCACAAATACAAGTTAGCATTCATGTGTGGTTTGTGCAGGGCCCTGCCAAAGCAAGGTGCTATGCATGTCATGTTTTGCAAAGGGTCTATAGGGCCCTGTCGTCCTGCTTTGTACAAGGCATGAGTCAGACCCTATGCAAAGCAAGTTAGAATTGATGGTATCCTGTCTTTTGTGGATTTGCAAAATTGCCTTGCACAGGGCTCACAGGGCCCTGTGTGATGCACCTGTATTGTACTATGGTTATCTAAACAGAATCTGGTCAGATCCACCATGGCTGCATGATGAAGTTGGTGAAGCTGTGTGGAATTTAAGAGGTATGGAGAAACAACACTACAATTTGTAAGTAGTAAGATTATTTTTAGTTTCTGTTCTAAGGAAAGCATACACATAATTTGGAAACTATCACCTTAATAGGGTGGCAGTGTCTTGGTCTTGTGTGTAAAGCCAGCAACAGTGTGTGATGCAAAGTTGAGCAAACAGTATAAGCAATATACAGTGACTGCCATGAACAACAGCAGGTCATGCCCTTCTCTCAGTTATTTATTTATTTTTTATGCTCTGTTTGACCCCGAAGAACTCTCTCGGGCATCCACCACCTCATCTCTACCTCTGGGCCTGAAACTCTCCAGCCCTGGCACCAGCCCAGCTATCCCTTCGGCTCTGAGCCCTCCCAAGGTGTGGCTGCCCTATCCTCCCAGGGTGCTCTATCTGTCAATTTGGGCTGGGCTGGGCTTGGCCAAGGGGCTGTATGAGTCCGGCCAGTGGAGTGTGGTTGAGGGGTGGTGCCTTCACCTATCTCCGGGAGCTGGGTTTTCTTGGTTGCATCCCATCCTCCCCGGCAGAGCTCAGTCATGCAATGACACCAGACGCGTGTGCCGCAGCTCTGCCTCCCCTCTAATGTGCCCGGTGTGTTGTAGTGCCTTCAATCACCACCGGGGGCAGCTGCAATGCTGGGCAGAAGCCTGGACCCCCCCCCTCCCAGAGAGGAGAGCAGTCTTCTTTATGGTCGATCCTCTCTCTCCCATGTCAACCCCCAGCAGCCCAGGCTCATTCCCAAACCCAGGTCACCGGTGTGGCATGAGGTGTGGCGTCCAGTGCCTCAACCCTCAGCGCCACTGTGCCAGCCACCCTTCCCTCAGTTAGACCTCTGGAAACCGTGGGAAGAGCCAACTGAAAATGGTCAGCGTGCATGTGATATCTTCAATCAATTAATCAATCAATCTTTATTTATCCAGGAGAATCTTTATTTATTCAGCCGCCGTTATCAATTCTTTACTTAACCTGCCACTTAAATCAGATGTAGAAGAGCACACTGCACTAATGTCGTACATGTAGTTCAAAAACATAATGTCAGCAGTTTCCATTATCGATTAAACAGTAGTTTGTACATTACAGAGTGTGCCTCCGTATGCATTATTATAAGAATCAAATGCAGAAATGAAATGACAAATCAGGAGGGAATGGCACAGAGTGCAATTGCTATGTTTATATTATGTTACAATAGATTGGAACACATTGGGCTCCATATCAGTTTGGCAGCTGCTAACATGGGCTGGCACATAACAAAATAAATACTGTGCAGTGGCCAAGGAATAGTTCCAATATAAATGTAACTAGACAAACATGTCAAAATAGGAATGATTTATAACCAACCAGAGGGCACTGTTTGCAATGTATATTATTTTCAAAATGAAGTGACACAAACGGGACTGCACATCAACTGAGGTGACTCAAACCATTACTGTGGGCCTGCTCATATGTAAGTAAATGATGCGTGGTGGCTCAGTGGTGGCTGCATCATAAATTTAACACGAAGAAATAGCCAAGAATAGGGAAAATACATGATGACAAAATGGGCACACTCCTACTTTGCACCCATGATGGGCTGGCAGTACATCCTAGAGGTTACACTAATGAGCTTTGAATGAGCTTGGTACTGTACAGCTAGTAGATGGACCTGGGTTTGATTCTTACAACCTCCACTTGTATACTCTGTGACTCTGAACAAGTCTCTTAACGTCTTCAGTGCTCCCAGGTTGCCCCTCAAAACAGGCATCTGTGCCTAGTGTGCCTTACCTAGTAAAAACAGAATAAAATAAACAATTAAAATGCAGCGGCATTGCTTATCTGGGAGAAGGCCCCACTTAAAAATCTATGTTCCATGAATAGTCATTTACACATCTCAAAGCCTCTTTCATATGTTGTTAACAAAAATGAAACAAACTAATGCATGATCAAAGTACAAAATAGTAATGAATAACACAAATTCTTATTATGTAAAAGATCTGGTACAGAGCACACTGCCAATATACTTCCTACATATAGTTCAAAAACATATTGTCAGCAGTTTTACTATCAGTTAAACAGTACTTTGTGTGTTATAGAGTGTGCCTCCATATGTATTATATAAGAAGAAAGCATATAAATTAAATGAAAATCAAAGGGGAAATCATGAGTTCAACTGCTAAGTCCATCTTTCATTAAAATAGATTAAAACAAATAGGGACTCAGTATCAATTGAGATGGCACCAGCTGCTACCATGAGCCGGCACATCAATAATGTACAATGGCCGCTGGCCTGGCACTGAGGGTTGAGGCGCTGGATGTCACACCTCACCCCACATTCGCAACCCGGGTTTGGGAATGGACCCGGGTCACCAGGGGTTTTCAGGGGCAGAGAGGGATTGAGCATCTGTGGACTGCTCTCACTCTCTGGGGAGGGGGGGGTCACCAGTTATTGGTGCACTAGCGACCTCTGGCAGAGGCTGGGGTGGTGCACTGGCACTGCTTAGAAGGGGGGGTGAACTTGGGGCATGGCACCAGGAGGGAGCACGTGCGGACACATGCAAGCTCCCTCCATTGGCGTCATTGCATGCCCCAGTTCACATCAATCCAGGAACAGGGAAAATGGCACCGGTCAGGGAGGCTTGATGGCCATTTGGCAGGATGCCCGACTCCAAGGGCTCACTGTGGTTACTGGATCCTGTGTCGGCGGAGATAAGGGGTCTCTCCACCACCCTGCCTTGGGGGGGGCAAGCCACGGGGGTATGCTGTGAAGCCCAAAATAGAAGCTGGGGTGATCTGGATGACGTTTAGAGTAGGTAGATGCCTGGACGTGGATGGCAGACCGGGGATAAGGTGAGAAAAATGACTAACAACAAAAATAAAATAATGTACGGTGGCTCAGTAATACTTCCAATATAAATTTAACTTTTCAAAGGAGCCAAAAATAGAGAAGATTTATAATGCAGTAGAAGGGTGCCATTTGTAATAAATGTTAAGTTCAAAATGAAGTAGAAAAAACAGGGACTGTGCACCAAATGAGGCAACTCGAGCCAGTAATGTGGGCTGGCACATACATAACTAAGTAAATGATGTGTGGTGGCTCAGTGGTAGTTCCAGAATAAATTTAACATTACACAGCTGCCAAGAATATAGAGAAAATATGTGATGACAAAACTGGAGTTGTTTATAATGAATTAAATAAAAACCCAAGTATCTTGATGAGAAGAAACAGAAGGTGCCAGTGTAAAGGCCTGATAGTATTTTTCTAAACACAAGATGCATATTGGAGCAGGTGCTCCTCCATTATGTTAAATGGACTGTGATCAAATGAAAACAAACATATACATTCACATATCCTTCTGATCTATAAAAATAAAATATAAAAGACCAGTGCAACAATAGTGAGTGCAGCATTTATAAATAAGGTGGCAGGCTGCTTAAATACAATTATATTCCCTTTAAAAGTAATGAGAGAGAATTTAAGATCTAGCTAATTCCTTCATTCTGACTTAACTGAAGGTTGGTAGAGTATTACATCTGATGTGCTACCATCATCTGTTTTATCTTAAGTCATAGTAACTCTCATATTTTAATGGGAATGGGACCTTGACTCAGTGGTTTATGATTCAAGTTATGTGCATTTCGACAAAGCATCAGCTGTGAAATGAACTAAATGAGAGCGCTTGTGTTTGCAACGTTTCTTGCTTTTATTTTGTACATCACAAACAGCACCTCTTTTGTGATATATTTTCCTTATTCTTAGCTGGTTTTCATGTTAAATTTATAATGGGAGGGCTTTTGGCCCGAGATTCATGGGCAGGAACTACGTCACTCCCCATTGAGCTTAAAGCGTCACTACATCCTGGGCTTCTTTTTCGTTACTTTGGCTGGAGGCTTCACTGGTTGCTCCCTTATCTGTTTTTTGCATTTGCTCACAGCCATCTCTTATTGCCTTCAGCTGCCCTTTGTAGCCCGTGATTCCCCTCGCACCAACCCCCTTATTAGCACTGCATTTCTAATTTCGACCTTACCCCCTCATTACTGCTGTGATCCCGATGCCTTCTATCTCATTCTACCCGCCCCGCCGTCCTTGCCTTGAGCTCGTGGCGTTGTTCTTCCCTCGCTCTTCCGTTATTGCTGCAGCTGACACCGTGGCTTGCCTTCTCTCCCTTCCTCATTCCTACCTTCCCAGCTCCCTCCCATCTGTCGCTTTTGTGGCTTCTTTCCTCCACCTGTGCTGCATCAATTGCTACCATAGCAGCCCTTGGTTGCCTCTCTCCTGGTTCTAGATTGGAGTTTCTGCCTTCTCTGCATGCCTCGCTAGTTTGAGCACTCTGGCTGCCATGCCTTCATTTTGGATACTCCTCGTTATCACCTGTCTCTCTACACGGGGTTTTAGATCAAACCAGCTGTGTGATACAGGGATCCTGCAGCTTTCATTCGGCAGTTCTGCTTTCAGTGAGTGTATAGCCGCAATGCCATGTTTTATACTAGGGCATACGTTTCCTGCTCCCCTTGACCTGATTGCTTGCCTGTCACGTCCACCTGCATTTCGGACGTTGCATCGGTGCTGCTGATGCTCTGCTCCATGTCCTCGGACATCATTATTGAAGTAATTTCTGTTTTGTCAAGCAGGTTCCTCTTTCTTATCTTGTGGCTTCTTTCGCTTCGTAGCAAGATTATCTGCAGTTGTCCCCCTGCCTACTGTCCTTTGCTTCTTCATCTCCCCTATCTTTCCAATTCATTTCTTTTATTCCTTCATTCCATTTCCACTTTCCAGCCTTTTCTTGCAGGGTGTCATCAAGTGCTGTGCATGCTGGTCCGCCCTTACTAAGGGTGAAGGTTTTTTGCAGAGCTTCAGATTTCATTTGCCTAGTCTGTTCTGGTGTCCATCCTGCTCCAGTACCATCATTTCCGGTTCATTGGACCTGTAGCAGGTACCTGCTGCCTATAGTTTTGTATTGGTCTGGTCTGACATACATTCAGACAAACATGAAAAACCAAAAAAAAACAATATATATATTCTACGGCCTGCTCACTCTGCAATTGATCTATTGGCTGTCTGTGGGCATTGATGTGCTATTTAGCTGCCACTTCGCATTCAGTCCCTTCACTACCGGTCTAGCATTGCTTGTCAGCCACTTTCTGATGCAGTGTGTATACCTTGCGCTTTGTTTCTGCTCCCGGTAGTGCTCTTTCACCAGAGCCACTTCCTCCGACTCCCCAACCCCCGCAGTTCTCCTTCTATGCCAGCTGCCTAAGGATTCCCTCTTCTCACGCCCTGCATTTTTATTTATTTATTTTATTATTATTTTCTCTTGGGCATCCCTCTCATGGCTCAATGCCTCCTCCTCGACCCATGGCCATCCTGCCTCCTTCATTCAGTTTCTGACTTGGTCTCCATTCCTCATCTCATTCGATCGCTCCATCCATATGCATTGACTGCCTCCCTCCGATGTCCCTTACATCCTATTGTCGCTGTCTCCACTCATGGATCCTTGTCTCTTCACTGCTTGAAGTTATCCATTTGTATCTCCCTTTCCTATACCAGTCTCCATGGCTTCAATCCATATCTGCTCCTCCTATGCTTCCTATTTACCGTTCTCGTCCTAGTACCTCTTCTCCTCCCCACTGACACCGTCTGCCTGCATTTGACATTTATTTTGGGTATATCGCTCACCTTGCATGCCACCTCATTGATCCATGGCCATCCTGACCCCCCTCCCCCCCCATATCCGGTTCCTCACTCCAATCCTCATTACCAATTTCTTCTCTCATTGAGCTTCCCTTCTTAGCTACACTGTCATCAGCCATTCGGACCTTACACTTGTCCTGGTTTTCCTCCTTCTTCAATTTGCTCGCATTCCTCCACATCTCGCCTCCATCTGCTCATCTCTTTTATTCTCTCCATTGATATGCCTTGGCTGCCTCCCTCTAGCCTGCAGTATCAGTCACCTTGCTTCACCTCAGTATATATTCCTAGTCTTGCCTTTCTGTACATCACCCCTTGCTCCAGGCTGGCTTGAGGCTATCCACTATCATTCTAGTTTCTTTCGCATTCATTTCTGCCTCCACTTCATTCAAGAAGTCGACTTCATCACATCGCTCTCTTCCTTCTTGCTCTACCTCCTTTCAAGGAGTCTACTTGGTCACATTGCGCTATCTGGTCCATCGCCCCTTTGGTTTGCATACCCTCTGGTCCCAGCCCTGCATTCTTGGCCTCAGAGTCTATCTCCTTTCAAGGAGCCTCATTACTTACATCGCTATGTTGCATCCTCTCATCTTTCATCACCCATGCATCGCAATCTACTTGTCATATCGCATGCTCCTGCCTTTCCCACCTCAGTGTCTGCCTCCCATTGCTCAATCGGCATATTGTCGCTCGATCTCCTGCTCCCTGCATTCTGGATCATGCTGCCCCAACTGGCAGAGGCTGCAGTACCAGCACCTCCGGCCTCTGCATGGCTCTGTAACCCTCCGCATGCCAGCATGCCTACTCATGGACCGCTCTGTTTTGGATCCTTGTGGTCTTCCACCATGGCCACCTCTCTGATCTTTCCAACCATGCCCTTGGCAGATTTTGTGTGCTGAACCTCTTTCCTTCCACTTTGGCTGCCTTATCCTCCTGTAACGCTAGCACTTGAAAGCTACCAGCTGCATCCTTCAGTGTTATCCTAGGTACTAGTCCCCATTGGGCGTCTGTCTAATTCTGCACTGCTGGTTTATCCCTTCATCGTTTCCGGTCCATCACCTATTAGACAGCTCCACATGCCAGGGCCAGACTAAGGCAACCTGGGGCCCTAGGCCCAAGAGAAATGTGAGGCCCCACTCACCACAACTATGACCCTTCACCATGACTGTGCCCCTTTGCTGCGACTGCACCCCTTTGCCATTGCATATCAGTTACTGAAACGTGAAGAAAAATAGAAACATAGTAACACAGAAGTCAGCAGAGAAAGACCTCTTAGCCCACCTAGTCTGCCCTATTTTCCCTACCTACTGTGCCACCGCAGATCCTACTCGGTCTGTGGTCTTCACCCCCCTTGCCTTATTTCTAAGGTCCCCTTTGTGTCTCTCTCTCATGCATGCTTGAATCCTATTACTATTTTAGCACCCACTACCTCCACTGGGAGGCTATTCCAGGCATCCACCACCCTTTCTGAGAAAAATAATTCAAACAACATGAAGTCTTGCTGTATTCTGACTATTGCAGTTAGGTCCTACCTTTCAACTGCCCGGAGAACAAAGACTTAACTTTCCATGCCAGCATGGAGCGTTCAGTGAAGCTGTTTGAAGCCTCTGTCTGCTGTTGTTTAAACTCCAACCATCAGATTCTTTACTCTGCCTCACTGAACAGTCGCTCTGGAGATTTCTCCTTTGCTGCTCGGTTCAAAAGTCAGTTAAAGTGTCATTTTCTCACTCAGTTTCTACCGAATTTCTGCTACTGAACCTGTCTGTTTAAGTCTCTGTCTGTGGTACCGTGAGTACTGGATTGGTTTTGCGTTTAGTTTCTGTGTGGAACTTGTAAACATTGGATTGGTTCAGTTGAACCGCTCAGATAAGTTTTAAAAAACTTTTGAATTTATTAGAGTGTGGTAACCAGTCCGTATTGGTTCTAAAAAAAACAGATTTAATTATGTTTTTTTCCAAGACCCATAACACAGTCAGGAACCAATAGGGGTGTCTTGCCTGGCGGATTGCCGAAAAAAGGGTACGTTTTGGATAGGATTGGCCATGTCTGAAACCCAAGAAAAAAATGGGCCCACAGGGTTTCAACACTGTAGCGTGTGTGGGAAGGCTTTGCTAAGGCTGATCCCCACCACCTGTGTTATTGTCTGGAGTTTCACCACCTCGATTCAGACTGCCAAATTGTAAAAGTTTTCCCAAAGCTACCTGGATAAGAAGTAGGTATACTGAGGTAAAGGAGGCTGAGAAGTCTACTGACCGGATGGCTATCCGGTTCAGTTCTGACCGAACAAAGGAGTGCCCTCTGACCAGGGCGAAACTTCTTCAGGCAAAAGGAGACCCGATTCTGAGGAGTCAGTTCCAGTTAAAAGAAAGAGAAGGGAAAAATCATCCGGTTCAGATCCACAAGTTCTTTCTCTGACCGCTGATGAGATAGCCAAAGTGATAAGGATAGTTCAATCGCTAACTTCGGCTCAGGCTGAACCGGCACCATCAGTCAGGGGCTCGGTTCAGTCGGTTCCCCCAGTTCCGGATTATACTTTAGAAGAATTTTATGAACTAGAGGAGGAGGAGGGAGAGTATGAGGATAATGATGATGATGATGGTGATTATGAAAGTCTGGATGTGCCTATTGACCCGGACATCTCCCCAGACAGACCTTCAGGTGTTTCTCCTCCTAGGCTTTCTGAGTCCCCTCCCCACTTTATGTTTTACAAGAAAGTGGCTGAAACCCTCCAGCTTCAATGGAAGAAGTAGTGGAGGATCAGGAGGATGTATACTTTCAAAAACAGACTCAAGCGACACAGCTCAAACGGGTTTAGTGCTATGCTTCAACCAGGCAGCCAGCCATACATGTATCATAAAACAAAAACGAAGCAGCACCAAAAATATTCGTATAAAAAATACTTTTTACTATTTGTCTACCAATATAAAGATCACAGAACATACAGTGGTAGAACAAACATCAACTAGACGCCCAGCGCTTCGACTCTTAACACCCCCCTGATGAAGACTCGTTAAGAGTGGAAGCGCTGGGCGTCTAGTTGATGTTTGTTCTACCGCTGTATGTTCTGTGATCTTTATATTGGTATATGAATAGTAAAAAATATTTTTTATACGAATATTTTTGGTGCTGCTTCATTTTTGTTTTATGAGGATCAGGAGGAGTCTGATTTTGTTGAGATGATGGACATCCCAGAATCCAGGAGATTGTCTATTCTCCTCCATAAACCTTTTGGGAAACAGACATTTAAAATTCTAAAGACTCTTAATTCCATACCTCCTGTGGACAGAAGAATGGACAAGAGGTATACCCTTTCAGGCTCAGACACGTAGTTCCTTTCCCAGCAATGCAGCCACGTTGGGGTAGTGCAGGCTGCTGCCTGTGATAAGGCAAATATTCCCTTGGCTTCACACCCCCCAGACAAGGACTCCAGGAGGATTGATGCCATGGCAAAGAAGCAGTACATGGCAGCATCTTTGGGACTCAGGCAGGCTAACTATATGGCCTACACAGCTAGATACCAGAAGTCCAAGTGGGATGCTGTGCTGGCTCTGGCTAAACATACCCCTGATCAGCTTGCCAAAAGAGCTGGAGCAGGTGGCTGCGGATGGGATTGAGGTATCCAAGGTGCAATTTCATGCTGCTGTGGACTCCAATGATGTTTTATCTAGAGTCATGGCTACATCTGTGGCCCTTCAGAGGATGGCTTGGCTCAGATGTACTAGCCAATCACAGGATACCCAGGCTAAGGTCATGGATTTCTCTGTCATTGGTAATTCTGTTTGGGGAGCAGACAGAACTACATGAAGAAGATGGATGAGCACAGGACCACCTACAGGAGTGCTCAGGCCAAAGAAAGGCAAGCCACTCCTCAGAGACAGCATTCCAGGGGCAGGGGCAGGCCCATTTTAAAGGCCTTTTTACCAAGCCCAGGCCTCCTCTTCTGCTTATGCTCAGAGGGGTTCTTCAGAAGGAGAGGCAGATGGGAATGAGCAGGCCTACTTCCACCCTCATCCCTAAAGCCCCTGCCAAGCAGACACCCTGATGAGTCTGCCTGGGCCGATTCTCCAATACCTGTAGGGGCAGGCTGGCTTTTCGACACCCTTCCCTCCAAATTCCTCAGGATCGGTGCCTCTTCTGTTGCTTGCCTTGTTGCAATCTTAAACGATAGATCTTTCCTCTTGTAAACTTTACCGAATAAATGGAAAACAGCAATAGTGGTCCCAGTGCACAAAAGTGGCCCAGCTAACCTCACCGAAAATTATAGGCCAATATCTATATTATGTCCTCTAGCAAAAATTCAGGAAAGAATACTTTACAATCAGCTATACTTATTTACAGAATTGACAAATTCCCTTACCATCTCTCAGCATGGTTTCCGGAAATTGCATGGGACTGAAACCGCTCTCTTAAGGGTCACCGCCGACATATTTCATGCTATGGATCAGGGTTGTGCTACAGGAGCAATCTTTGTAGATCTCAGAAAAGCATTTGACCATGTCAATCACCAACTTCTCTTGGCAAAACTAAACAATCTTGGTCTTGATGCTAACTCCCAGTCGTGGTTTTCCAACTACCTGTCTAATCAGATGCAATGCATCAAGTGGGCTGGGGTTACCTCTTGCCTATCACCCATCAAAGACGGAGTACCCCAGGGGTCCATCCTGGGTCCTCTGTTATTCTCCATGTTTATCAATGAACTACCCCGCAACTGTGGTGGCATGTCGGTTCAACTCTATGCTGATGATGCCATCTTCTATAGATCAGGCAATAAGGTCTTCTCCATCAAGTCAAACCTAGAGAAGGATTTCCAGTTGCTTGAATCCTGGTTCAGCAAAAACTTACTGGTGCTCAACCCTAAAACAAAAATGAAAACAATGCTGTTCTATCACACTTCTTTTGACTTGACTAACCAACAACCCCTAGCAGTCAACACCTCAGCAGGTATGGCACTTGAAGGAGTGAACTTTTAAATACTTAGGAGTAACATTGGACGAGCACTATCATTTGAAGCTCACACTAATAAAGTAATAAAGGCAACCCATCAAAAGTTGGGCCTACTATACCAGGCTGCCCTTACCTGACCCTCCAATCCCAGAGAACAATTGCCTTGTTACTCTTATAATAATAATAACAATAATAATCTTTATTTTTAGAGTGCCTTTAAAAAGCCAAGGTGCTGTACAGTAATAAACATATAAAATCAATAAAATACAGAGCAATATAGACAAATAACACAATAAATAAATAACTAAAATAGCTAAAATATTCAGTCTGGGTAGGCACTAACCCACAGATGTGTGTTCAAGGCCTTCTTGAAGCTCTCCACAGTTGTGCAGTCACGTATCTGACGGGGTAGAGAATTCCACAGGGATGGGGCCGCATACATAAATGCATGGGCCCCGATGTCTTAAGGCGTACCCTGGGAATCTCTACCAACCCCTTGTCAGCTGAGCGGAGTGGTTGCCTGGGGCAGTAGGGGCACAGGAGCTCTTACAGATAATCTGGGCCCAGTCCGTGTAGGGCCTTAAAGGTCAGAACCTTGACCTTGAAGGTGATCCGCCACTGAATCGGCAGCCAGTGCAGTTCACGCAGCACTGGCATGATGTGACTCAAACGAGGAGTCCCCATCAACAACTGCACTGTAGAATTCTGGACCAGCTGCAAGCAGTTGATATCAACCCCTGGAAGCCCTAGGTATAGGAAGTTGCAGTAGTCAAGGAGCGAGGTCACAAAGGCGTGGATCAACATTGGAAGGTCGCCAGATGGAACAAGGTGCTTAAACCTGGCGATGTTCCTCAGATGGTAAAAAGAGGACTTGATGACTGCCAACACCTGCAAATGCAGTGTCAGCCCGTCATCAAGAATCACCCCCAGGTTTTGCACCCACTCAGAGGAAGGAAGCTGGGTACCCCTGAGACAGAGTCTGATGAGTTGTCCAGTCCCCAACCCCTCTGTCCAGTGACCCGGATCCACTACCATCACCTCAGTCTTCCCAGAGTTCAACTTCAACCAGCTGGAGCTCATCCAGTTCTGGATTTCTGCAAGGCAGTTGTTAAATACAGAGCATGCACAGTCCTGGTCGAGTACAAAAGACAGGTACAGCTGGGTATCATCAGCATAGCAGTGAAACCTCAGCCCATATCATCTTAAAATGTCTCTGAGGGGCAGCATATACACCACGAATAAAATGGGGGACAGAACCAAGACCTGTGGGACCCCACATGGCAGAAAGAATGGACCAGAGGAAAAAAAATCCCCAACACCACCCTCTGAGTTCTGCCAGTGAGGAAGCACTTAAACCATCTGAGAACTGTACCAGATAGGCCACAGATTAACCTCAGGTGCTCGAAAAGCACCCCATGATCCATGGTGTCAAAGGCTGAAGAGAGAGATCAAGAAGTACCAAGATAGAATGGTGCTTCTGATCTCTCACCATCAGAAGATCATTAAGCACCCGAACCAGAGCTGTTTCGATACTATGCCTCTTACAAACACTGGACTGGAGAGGTTCATAGATGTTGAGGATGGTCAGGGGGTTCTCCAGTTGTAACACCACTACTTTCTCAATTACCTTCCCAACAAAGGGGAGGTTTGAGATCGGTCTGTAGTTTGCAAAGCAGCTTAGGTCCAGAGCAGCTTTGTTCAGGAGAGGTGTCACCACCGCCTCCTTCTGGGAGTTAAGAAACTCATCGGACTCTAAGGAGTACCAAACTATCCTTTTTAGGACAGGGCCTACGATGTCACAACAACCCATTATCAGGGAAGTTGGACCTATGTCCAAACTACAGCTCATTGGGCGCATACCCTGAGCAATCTGCACAATATCTACAATTTCCAGCCTGTCAAAGGAACTCCAGGTGAAATGAGGAGAAGTGACCATGCACCGACCACTATGAGCTTCCATAGAGTGAGCCAGACGGATCTCTGCCCTGATGCTGGCCACCTTATCCACAAAGAAGGGAGTGAGGTCATCACACTCAATCGGGGAAAAAGCTCTTTGAACCTGAAGACAGCTTGGGTTGCACAACCTGTCCACAGTTCGAAACAGCTGAGACTGTTGATTCTGATCAGCAGCAAACTCTCCAGACAGGAACTCTGCCTGCTTACAGGTGATTGCTAACTGATAGACTTGATAATGTTCCATCAATCTAACATGGTCAGCTACCAGGGTGGATTTCCACCAGCAATGCTCTAACCTTTGCCCAACTCGTCGCAATTCCCACAAGGCCCCATCAAACCATGGTGACTGAGGATGAAGGGAGAGAGGATGAACACGGACAGGAGCGATAGAGTCTAGGGCCATAGTAACAGCCTTATTATAGGTCTGAACCAGGCTCTCTGGACTCCAGCTTGCTACCAGAATAACCGATACGTCTAATACCGCCGTTAGACCATCAGGGCTCACATCCCGCAAAGGGCGGTATCTGACCATCTCCACAGGGGCAGGCCTATACTGGTGGGCATAGAAACTGAAACTTAAAGTGTGATGATCTGACCATCCTACTGGTTCCACCACCAAGTCAGAGGTTTCAATCCCCAAGAAGAAAACCAGGTCAAGAGAGTGACCGAACTTATGGATAGCAGAGGCAACAAGCTGTGTAGAGCCCAGTGATGTCATCAACTGGAGGAAGTCCTGCAAGAATTGCGAGAGTTCATCATCAACCCAGGCATTAAAGTCGTCCAGGACCATCAACCTGGATGACCCAAATGCCATGTCGACCATGAAGTCTGCTACTTCCTGGAGGAAACACTTCTCACCCCCGGGTGGATGGTAGACAAGAATGATCCTACAGCCTACACCTGCAACTACGGTACACTCAGATGAGCTAGCCTCATCAACTGGCACACCTTCAAGGTCCAGTTCCATCTTGAAACAGATAGCTATCCTCCCCCTGCCCCGCAGTCCGATCTTGAGCGGTGGCTCACCAAGTACCTGGCCAGAACAGCAGCCTCCAATATGGGGCCAGCATTATCGTTCAGCCAGGTCTCGGTGATGCAAACCAGATCTGGTAGATTGGGGAACCAGATAAATATTGTTAGGGGTGTGTGGCAGGGCTGTCTTCTTAGCCCCTTGCTCTATGTTTGTTGTATTGCCATTCTTGTCTGTAAAGTCAGTCAGTCTCCACCTGTTCATGGTCTTCAGTTGACCCGATACTCCTCCTTTTAAAATCATGGCTTACGCTAACGATACCTGCCTTTTTATGTCTTTGGTGACAGCATGTCAGGAAGCTATGATTGTTATACAGGCCTTCTCGCAGGTAGCAGGGGCTAGGATTAATCTTCATAAATGTCATGCAATTTGTCTTGATAGTAGTAAGGCCCTTGGTTTGTCTCACCTAGGTACTATTCCTTTAGTTACTGAAGTTACCATCCTGGGACTGCTTTTTGGGGATTTTGATATGGATACAATGAATTGGTTGGCTCTGCTTACTAAGTGTAAATGTTAGGTTGCAGCCTGGACTTCTATGCATATTTTGAAACTGAAACGAGTTTATTTGGTGAAGACGTTTCTTATTCCTATCTTTCTGCACCTGAGTATTGTTTTTCCTCCCCTTCCGAAGTTGGAAACAAGGCTTTATAGTGTCTTTTTTCGGGCCATTTGGGTGAGTATATTGAATCCCATTAAGCGGAATGTTACCTACTTTCCTGTGCATCGGGGGGGGACTCAGGATGCTTAATCCCCTTGTTTTCTTTTATATTTTGGGTTACAATTTTTTTCATCCTTTTACTGACACCACAGCACCATCTGATCTCTGGAGTAGGAACTGGTTCACCCTGGTCCTTTCTCTTTGGAGGCGTGGAAATGGAATTTCCATCTGAGTTATAAAGGATTTGGTTCGAAATCGTTCATTCAGTATTGCTAAGATAAAGCTTGGAAGCTTTCATTGACTGTCCTTACGTCATCTGAGGAAAACCCTCATATGATGTAATTATTTTGATTTACTTCTCCTCACCAGTAATTTTCACCAATGAGTCCTTTTTGATTGCTTCAGATACCATTAGACAGCTTATGGACACAAGATTGCCCAAGCATATGTGGTACACCATATGGCTTCTCTGTCATGGTCAGTTAGGTGTTCATGACAACGACAAACACAAATGGCTCCCTGATAGATTCTGTCTGAAGGACACCTTCAATCCTATATTTGAGACGCAGGATCACCTTTTTCTTACTTGCCCTTTTATTTCTACCTTTTGAATCATACTGGCTACTAGCGTGCACTGTCCTGATTTTTATACAATCCCTTATGAGATGTTGATTTTAGGTGTTTTCACAAGATGCTGGAAACAGTTTCACCCTAGCAACTTGAGGGTCCTTTGTAGAGTCATTAAATATTATGTTTAGCAGGCTTGATGTCAGTTAATGTTGCAACAGCGTTATTTATGCATAACAGGAAATTGTTCATTTAAGTTTAGCTAAGTTCATTTTCTTTACTCGAGGAACTGCGCAAACTGTCTAGTCACCATATACAAATGTAGTGGACTTCTTGCTCTGGGTGGGTTACCTTAATCCTTTTTTTTTTCTGTTTTGTTTTGTATCGCTTGTCTTATGATGTTTTGATTTTCTGTGCATTTTGAATTGTCAGTTATGAATTCTGACCTTATGTGTTGTTGATTCTTTCCAATAAAAACTTCCCCTACTCTTGTAAAAAGTACTGCGTTTTTTGTTTATTTCCACTTGCACACTCACCAAGACAGCAGCAAAGATGGGAATCCTAGATACAGAAAAGATCAATGATTTGTCAAATTGCAAACTGCAAACATTGACTTCAGTACAATGTAGAAACCCAGTTAAGCACTGGGGAAGATTTTCCACTGATTGAAAAGTGTCAAAAACTCAACCACAGAAACTTATAGAAACATAGAATCTGATGGCAGATAAGGGTTACTAGGCCAATCCAGTCTGCTCATTTTTTTTAATCTTCATTTTTGCTGCAGACCCAACTTGATCTATGGCGCTATCTCTTTTCCTCCCTCCCTTTCTTACCACTATGATTCCCTTGTGCCTGTCCCAGGCATTTTTGAACCCCACCACTGTTTTTACCTCCTTTACCTCCACTGGAAAGCTGTTCCAGGCATCCACCACCCTTTCTGTGAAGAAGTACTTCCTCACATCCCTCCTGAATGTACTGCCTCCAGCTTCATAGTATGCCCTGTTGTTCTAGAGCACCATTTTTGTTTGAAAAATACTCCCCTCCTGTACCTTATTTTCCCACATGAGGTATTTAAATGTCTTTATCATGTTCACCCTCTCCCTCATGTCCTCCAGGGTGTGCATATTTAGCTCCTTAAGCCTCTCTTCATAGGGCTTTTGATGCAGACCCTTCAACATTTCAGTAGCCCTTCTCTATACCTCCTTCACTCTGTCTATGTCCCTTCTGGGATGTGTTCTCCAGAACTGGACACAGTACTCAAGGTGTGGTCTTACCAGTGATCTATATAGAGCAGCATCACCTCTTTAACTGCAGGTGATGCTTTCAGTGCACCTTAGCATCACACCTGCCCTTCCGACTGCTTTGTCACATTGCCTGGCCACCTTTAAGTCATCTGATATAATTACCCCAGGTCTCTTTCCTGCTTGGTCTTTGTCAGTATCACGCCACCCATTTTGTACTCTGCTCCTGGGTTTCCATGGCCCAAGTGCATTATTTTCCACTTTTTTGCATTAAAACACAGCTGCTATAGCCTTGGCCACTCCTCCAGTCTTTTCGGATCCTTACCCATTCCTTCTACCCCCCGAGTGTCCACGCTGTTGCAGATCTTGCTGTCATCTGTAAAGAGGCAGTCCTTTCCTTCCAGTTCCTTTGCTCTGTCACTTCTAAAGACATTGAAGAGGACCAATCCCAGCATGGATCCTTGAGGTACCCCGCTGGTCACCCTCTCTTCCTTGGAGCAAACTCCATTTACCACTACCCTCTGTGCCCTACCCTCTAACCAGTTTTTTACCCAGGTTACCATCTTATTACCCACCCCCAAGTTCCCCAACTTGCTTACCAGCCTCCTATGTGGAATGGTATGGAAAGTCTTGCTGAAATCCAGGTAAGCCACATCCACCACTCCTCCCTAATTCAACTCCTTGGTCTCCCAGTCAAAGAAATCTATCAGATTTATTTGACATGACCTTTCCCCTGTGAAACCATGCTGCCTCAGATTCTGTAATCTGTTGGATACAAGATATTCCACAATCTTTCCTTCAGTAGTGTTTCCATTAACCTACCCACCACCCTATATAACTGCTCGCCTCTTCCCTGCTAACAGTTTTGTGAAGTGGGACTACCTCTGCCCTTCCCTAGTCCCCCAGGACCACACCAGTCTCCAGTGAGCTGTTAAATAGGTCTGTCAGAGGTGCAGCCAGTACCTCCCTGAGCTCCCTCAGTACCCATGGATGTACCCAGTCTGGCTCCATTGCTTTGTCCACCTTCAGGTTAGTGAGTGCTTTCTGGACCTTCTCCTCAGAAAATGGACTAGTGTCTACTTCCCTCCCATCAAAGCTCCTGACACCTTTTTGTGGTCCCTCCCTTTCCCCTTCTACTGTGAATACTGAGCAGAAGTATTTGTTCAAGATGTTTATCTTTTCTTGATCCACCTCTATACAGTCACCCCCTCTTTATTCAACTGTACAATTCTACCCTTTGTCTTCCTTTTATCACTAACATACTTAAAAAAGTCTTGTTCCCCTTTTAATACTTCCTAAGCTATTATTTCCTTAGTTTGTGCCTTTGGCTCCTTACTACTTTGCCTGCCTCCCCTGTTTTCCCATATACACTTCCCTGTTCTCCTCTTTCTGGGTCTCTTTATACTTTCTGAATGCTACCCTTTTAGCTTTTACCTTTTTTGCTACTTCTTTTGAGAACCATAGTGGTCTCTGCTGTCTTTTTTTTTTTTTTTGCTTACCTGCTTGACACAGAGGTTTGTTGCCTTCACTATGCACTCTTTACATTTGCCCCCATGGTCCTCTCACCTACCTGATCATTCCTGGGGTATTCACCCATTTTATAAAATCAGCCCTTGTGAAGTCTAGGACTCACACCATTATGTGATTTGATTCTGCAGCTGTTTTTATGTTGAACCACACTGTGCGATGATCACTGGTCTCCAGATGGCTTCCCATCTTGATGTCTGCAACACAGTCCCTGTTGGTAAGCACTAGCTCTAGTGCTGTCCCATCATGAGTAGGTTCACTGACTAGTTGCCTATGTCCCTGTTTCTACCTGAAGCTGCCACAGGGAGATCTACATCTGGCAGACTGAAGTCCCCCACCAACAACACCTCCCTCTTTTCAGCCATTTTGCCAATTGCTTGTAGCATTTCCTTATCTAAGTTCTCCCTCTATGGCTCTGTTTCCCAACTCAAGGGTGACCTACAGCACCTCAGCCCCCTGAATTCCCTGGATGTCAGTCATTTGTATGTTTTCTTTCACATAAAGCACCACTCCCCCTTTTCACATAAAGCACCACCACTCCTCCTCCTTTCCTTCCTACCCTATTCTTCCTGAACGTTGTGTAGCCTGGTATGACCATGTCCCAATTATGGTTTTCCATGCACCATAACACAGTAATGGCCACAATATCCAGGTCAGCTTCCAACATGATGGTCTCTAGGTCTGAGATCTTATTTCCTGGACTTCTAGCATTAGCACACATGGCTTTCCAGATTTTATTACCTGTCTGCTTGTTGCATCCCCCTTTTTCATTTTGTGCCCCTTCCTCCTTCTTTTCTGACTGCTTCTTTCACCCTTTCTCCTTTGCAAACCCCTACTTTATTGATTAACTTACTCCATGGTGGGACTCTCATCCTCAAGATTTCCTTACCCACAATTTCAGCCAGTGGGGGGGGCAGTTTCTGCATCCCTTTTTTCTTCCACCACCCCCATCAGCTAGTTTATAATGATGCGTGTAACTCAACAAATGTATGTATTTATATAACAATGCCTGTAACTCTACATGTGTATTTATGTATCTCACCTGTATGTAACCACTGTCCTAAACCTCACTTAACTGTTGTCTTCCCCCCCCATGACGAGGTACCTTTGTAAGCGAGTTCCTGACTCAAAGGTTGTAAAACTGATTATTTCAATAAATAAATAAATGCTCACTGAAGTAACAGTTGAACTGTTCACTGAGAACTGGGGTTCTCCTCTCGGATGGATACAGACCATCAGCATTGTATAAGCTCTTATTCTCACAGGTGAGCCCCCATCCCCAATGTAGCCATATCACTCCTCTGTGCACTATTCCTTCAACCATGAGTTGAAGGCACTTATCTGGAGCTTCCTCACCTTCCCCCTATGGTAGACAGGCAGCACCTCAGCAAAACCTACAGAGTGTGCTTCCTAAGACTTCTTTCCAGCTCCATAAATGCTCCCTGCACTCTTTCTGCCCCATCCCTAGCCAAGTCATTTGTCTCCACGTGGACAGTGACATACAGCTCCCTCTCCCTACCTACTGCCATAGCGATCTATAGGATATGCTTCCCATCACTCCATGATGTGGTGCTGGGTAGGTACATGATATCCATCTCTGCCTCCTTTCCTACTCCCAACTCTGCCCCCCCTAGCTATTCAGTCCCCCACCAGAAGTTGCTTCCTCCCTCTCTGGGGTCCTGTTCCACTCACCTTGGGGCCTCCACCTGGGATGGCCCCATCTTCCCTGGCCACTACCATGGGTGCCTCTTTGCAGTCCTGTTCCGCTAGAGCAGTGTAGGAATTTTGTAGTGGAACCAGCTGTGGTTGAGGAATGTGCCTGCAACCCCCTTCAACCTTCCAGATCCCACCATCCCCTCCCTCTTCAGTTCATTGTAGTCCAGCTGCTCCTCCTATCTGACAACCTTTGAGGTAACAGTGTCAAACTTGATGGTCCCTGGGTGGAAGAAAAGGTCACTCGACTCTTCGTCAATGCAGTCCCAAGTCTAGTGATCTCCTCCTGACTTGTAATCAATGCAGTCTCAAGTCTAGAGACCCTTTCTGCCAACCCAGAGAGGTGCATGCAAATGGGGCAGAACTGCAGTCTTCAGGAGGTCTCCCTGAAGCCTGCCACCCCACAACCATTGCACTGCACTACTCCAGTGGATCCTTCTGCAAAGTGACAAGACAATAAAGAGATCTGCAATGTGAAATCAGGACAGGCTGCATCCTCATTTGACTCCATACACAAAATTATAATCTCTAACCATTGTTAGGTAGAAAGCAAGCTTATCCTCACATTTTACATCACATTTAAGTTTGAGCAGGAAATGCATTAAACCCTTATGAAGCATTAAGCGGCCGCATATCCAGGCAACAGTTTAATGGAAGATGTTTTACAAACCTAAGTTAAGCTTTATTTCATGCTACATTTGCACTGTGTGCTGTGCAAGAGTGTGTGTACGTATGTGCGTTTATCTATTTTTTTGAGGTGGTAAATCAGGAAGTGATTTTTCAAAAGTATGATTTCCAGAGAGTGAAATCAATTGCATGTTAAGGTGCCATTACTGCTGGCAAGCTTAGCACTACTGTCAGACTCAAGAAAGGGCAACTGGTTAGAAATGTTTATATTGAAATGACAGACCACGAGTTTTGAAGCTTTAAGAATATGATTCCAGTTCCACCCTCTGTGTATGAATCAGGATCCATTAAAAAAGATTATTCTTTCGTTGGTGACGTCTAATCTAAGGTAACACAGTCTAGTTCAGAGCAGAAGGAAAGTTATGCTGCACCAAGGAACGATCGTACCAGGTGAAACAATAACAGCAATTCAGGCAAAATTTAATGAGACCGGCACTGACCAAAGCACACTAATAAAGTGTAATTTCCGACTGTTTGTCAACTGCTATATCACATCAGAAAAATGTCCATGAAGGAAAAAGTCACTCACCAAGGAGATAGTGCTAGTTCCAAAAGTCCTTTTAATCCATAAATATCAGGAAAAACAGGATTTAAATCCACAGACAAACAGCAGTACAAAAGACAGATAGTTCCCCAAAACTCTTCCAGACGTTTTACCCGCTCCACAGCAGCTTGACTACACACCACCTGACATGTTTCGCTCCACTGAGCTTTCTCAAAGGCGTACGTGTAGTCAATTACTTGTTACTTAAGTACACATTCCATTTAAAGAGACAGAGTTTAATAAACATCAATCTGTAAGTACAAACACGGTTCGAGCCCACCACTTGTTAAAAAGCACATCGAATATGTTTAAATTATCGTAAAGGGTATCATAATCTCCTTCTCTAAATAAAAAAACAAGGATGACAAGCATAGTGCAACCAATAACAGCATTATATAGGCATCATACAGGGCAGAGAAATTGATTGTAATTGTCCATTGCTTTATCAAGAACACCAAATCCATAAAGCCAGTGCAACTTAAAAACAAAAAGGCAGAAATGATTAGAACAGAAAAAAATATATAAACACAGCCACCAACCTCATATTTCTTCATCGACCATTTTTTAAAAATGGTTTAATTTAAATGTTCCCATTGAGACCATTGCCTTCCATACTTCTGAAAGCATGAATCCAATACTGTTCCCGTTTGAGCTGAAGATTATCAAAATCCCCTCCTCTTTGAGACAGTACAGGTTTTTCAAGACCTTGGAATAAAAGAACATGATCTGAGCTTACACACGCTTTTAGAATATGTAGCGCTAGTGCATTTTGACATCTTTATTTTCAATCGCTCAAAAATGCACTAGCGCTACATATCTAAAAATGCGTGCTCAGATCATGATTTATTCAAGGTCTTGAAAAAACTGTCTCAAAAGGAGGATTTTGATAATCTTCAGCTCAAGGAATTATGATTCATGCTTTCAGCGTATGGGAGCAATATTCTCAATGGAAAATTGAAATTAAACCATTTGAAAAATAGACAATGAAGAAATATAGATTTAGTGGCTGTGTTCATATATTTTTTCTGTTCTAACTCATTTCTGCCTTTTGTTTTTAGGTCACACTGACTTTATGGATTTGGTGTTCTTGACAAAGCAATGGACAATTACAATCAATTTCTCTGCCCTCTATAAGTGCCTATATAATGCTGTTATTGGTAGTACTATACTTGTCATCCTTGTTTTTTATTTAGAGAAGGCGGTTATGATACCCCTTATGATAATTTATACGTATTCGATGTGTGCTCTAACAAGTGGTGGTCTTTGAACCTTGTTTGTACGTACAGACTGATGTTTATTGAACTCTGTCACTTTAAAGAGACTGTGTATTTAAGTAATAGGTTATTGACTACACGTACACCTTTGAAAAAGCTTAGTGGAGCAAAACATGTCAGGTGGTGTAGTTGAGCTGCTGTGGAGCGGAAAAATTGGAAGAGTTTTGTGGAACTGTCTGTCTTTGAAGTGCTGTTTGTCCATGGATTTAAATCCTGTTTTACCTGATATTTATGGATTAAAAGGACTTTGGAACTAGCTCTATATCCTTGGTGAGTGACTTTTTCCTTCATGGACAGTTTTTCGATGTGATATAGCGGTTGACAAACAGTCGGAAATTACACTATATTAGTGTGCTTTGGTCGGTGTCGGTCCCATTAACTTTCGCCTGAACATAGTCTAATTGTAAGATTACAGAGCAGTGAACCTGAGACCCACCACTTGCCACCTTATGTGACACTGAGCAAATCATGTAATTTTTGCAGTCAACTTCCATCTCTCTCTCTCTCTCCTCCTCCTATTCTCTCTCTCTCTCTCTCTCTCTCTCTCTGTCTCTCTGTCTCTCTGCTCTCTCCCTCCTTACCCTCCCTTGGCTTCTCTTAGCCTCCTTCAATCCTTTTTTTTATTCGAGTTTTCAAATGACTTGGGTCCAATGAACATAAGTACGGTCTCTATTTGTCACCTCACACAAATAGAAGCATGATAATATTACACAAGACATCCTCAATAGGAAAGGAATACATGTCTGACTTCCTCCTGAAAGCTATCTACATGCATCAGGACTTCAGACATCCCCACCTCCAGCCTCCCTCAACCTCAAGTAACATCCCTTGGCTTGCCTAATAGCTGGCAAAATTGAATAACTTAAAAAAATGCATTACTATTTTCTTTCCAATCAATTGCTATTGTAGGCCTACATATACTGTGTGGAGTGATTGGCTGGGTGATTGGTAGTGCTACTGGGAGGGACTGAAGTAGCAGAAGGGAACAAGCAAGCAGACTGTTAGTGCAGCTGATTCAGCCTCATCAAGGAAAGGGAGGGGTTCCCACCAGTGTTAGATATCAGTTTAGCCCTGTTGAGGGTGGCAAAGAGTTATTGCCAAATACAGATTTCAGTTTGGCTGTACTAAGGGCAAAGAACAGCTGCTGCTAGTGGTGATTGTTAGTTAAGCCCCATCAGGGGGTGGAGGATGATTATAATGTATGGTACAACATTGTTATCTACTAAAATCAATCTTTTTTACATTGTTGTTATACCAATGATGTGACATTACGTTGTTGTTGTTGTTGTACCATGCCTTTGCATCACAATCACAAAACCCAAACCCAGTGGCTCACAAAAGCACCGTGTGCAACCATTAGGACAAACAGCACCCCGCCCCAAACCACTTCCACTACCAGCAATCTCAATAAAATGTAATTAAATAAAAAACTTAAATACAGTGCACTATTTTTTTAAGCAAATATCAATGCAGACTTCAGACTTTATACATTCACTTCATAGTGTAATATTAACGAGCTACAATACAAAATGGCACTGTCACTAACCTCTGACAACTGTGGGATTTATAAATGAATGAAACGACTGCATTATGGTTCATTATCAACTGCCTGCAGTACTTAACGTCCAAAACAAAAAGAAGAAAATAAAACCCTTCTGAGTATATTTTAATTTAATGCTGTTTTAGAGCCAACAGAGTACTAAAAGGCTCATGTTATTCACCAGAGACTATCAGACTCAAAGCTGTCATTCAGACTCTCATGGATGAGTGCGTGAGGCGCCACTCTAATAAGACATGGGCATAGAGATGACAAGCAGAATCAGCAGTGTTCTTTCTTAAATTAATGTCACTTTCAGTGCTGATTCTGCATTCCAGGTGGTAATGATTTTTTCAAAATGGGTCTGTTTTCCTTACTTGTAGGAAACACACAACTCAGGAAGCTGAAAGAAATAAGAACATAATCAAATAAAGAAACACAACACTATAGGTAGGCAAATCTCTTTATTTAACAGGACTGCTTGAAACCTGTAAATAAAAAATACACAAACAAAATGAATACCTGTTCTTTAAACTTATCAACAGTTTCATATTGATGCTTTTTACTGGTGGCGGGTGCCCAGTTCTGCTGCTGGTACCTCCCAACTGCCTAAGCAGCTGCTTTCTTGGTTTGTTTAGATGTAACAAATGGTGGCTGCCCAATCCTGCTGTTGGTATTTCCCCCTGTCTGATCAGCTGTGTGACCAGCAGCAGGTGCCCGATCCCACCACTGGTACCCTCTGCTGCCAACTTCCTACTTTCTAAAGCCTCCTCATCCTTGCATTCCCTTTAATGCCCATGCCACCATCCTCCCACTGGTACCCTGCAGTTCAATTCCACTTCTGGTGCCAGTACTCACCCTCACCCACCCAACTGTTAAAAACACCCTTGCCCACCTTCTAGCACCCTGCTGCACTTCTCCCCTCTAATTGGTGCACACCTTTGTCCTTTGTCATGACTCCTCTATCTCTCAATGCCAGCTCCTCAATGTTCCTTGAGTCACTTCTGAACTTGCAATATAAAGAATAGCAAAATAAACTAAATTTGTCTTACAGCAGTTTTTTGGTCATTTTTTTTTTACTTTTGACCATAACTTAGCCATTTGAGGTCTGGTTGACCCAACATTTTGAGGGTGGTCCTATTGCTATCCCACTTCATAAATGATTAAGTGTAATTTTGTAGTGTGTCCCAGAAAGTGTTTTTAGAGTAAACCCCAAAGCACATTTTGGGTCTCATTATTAAAATTTCACTTATATGCTCAAGAGGTGGGGTGGCGATATGACCACCCTAAAATTCAGGGTCACCTGGACTTCAAATGGCCATTAGAGTTGTACAAAAAGATAAAAAAACTTTCACAGGTGAAATTGAAGTGAAAGTCAGGCTTTTCCTACTGCAAAAGAAATGGATTTTGAACTCTTCCAGAAATGTCACCTGCCCTGCATCACAGCCGAGTACCCAATAAAATGCTAAAAACAAAACAAAAAAAAACCCACAGTGTAACGTAGTATTTAAAAGCTTGGCTAGTGGTCCCCCCACCTCAAACACCTGTCTGTGTCCACACTACATGATTCATATTTGTAGTAACCCCATCCATATCCCTGTATTTGTAAAATATTCCTTGCGGTCTGATGGTAATGACCCCCCCACCTCCCTATTCTGACCCATATGTAGTATAAATAGAATTATATTTTAAACTTATTACTTCAGTGCTGTGCAAAATTCCAGTTCCTTCCTGGTGGTCTAGTACTATGGTAGTAGTCAAGTAGTGCCCCCCACCCTCTCCATCCTGGCAGGTAGTGTCCCACCCCACTCCCTCATCCCAAAATGGAGTGGGCCACTGGCACAGCCCACTGCTCTCCTCCACAACCTCATCCCACTGAGCTATCAATGAATGAGTGCATGCTTGTGCATGTGCTGAAAAACCACAATGACAGTGAGCTGACAGGGAATGAGTGCATGCTTGTACAAGCACATGTTCATTCACTGATAGCTCACTGTGCTGCCACCTGTGGAGGAGAGCAGAGGGCTGTGCTGGTGGCCCACTCCTTTTCAGAATGGGTGGACTGGGGTGGGACACTACCTGCTGGGATGGGGGGCGGGGGCACTACTTGACTACTACCGTATCACTAGACCACCAGGGAGGAATTGGAATTTGGCATGGCACCAGGGAATAAGATTAAAAATAATTCTATTTATACTACATATATGATCAGGATAGGAGGAGGGGCCACACCACTAGACCACCAAGATATTTTATTAAGTACGGGGGATAGGGATGAGGAGTTTACTACAAGTATGAATCTTAGTCTGGACACAGGCGGGTGATCAGGTGGGGGAGGACCTACAAGCCAACAGTTTTTTTTTTTAATTTATTTAATCAGGTGGCAATCAGCGACTCTTGGGGGCTTGGGCTGCTATCCACGAGGGGTGGGGATATTTAACATGTTGGGGGGGAACAGGGAGAAATTTCACCCTAAACATTCAGACGTCTTCCAACCCACCACTGGTGAAAGCTCTCAAACTTCTGCTAAAGTTGCCATATTCTTGAAAGTTCCGCTAAGGTGGAAATGGCAACTTTCACACACCTGTTATCCATGTTATGGACAAAAAAGTTAAATAAAAAATCCCACAAGTAAACCGACTGTAAATGTGTCTATTTTGCATATTTGTGGTCTTAAAAGTAGCTTATTTTTGATATTTTTAACCTTTGCCATAGTGTAGCTTAGCCATTTGTGGGTTAACTGACCCCATATTTTAGGGTGGTCATATAGCCACCCCACGCCATGAATGCAGAAGTGGGATTTTGTTAGTGCACCCTAAAATGTATAGGGTTGAGCCCCAAATCACATTTGAGGGTGCATTGACAAAATTATACTTATGTGTTCATGAGGTGGGGCAACAATATTACCCTCTAAAAATGTGGGGTCAATCAGACCACAAATGGCAAATTTACAGCTAAACACTAAAACATGGCCCAAATAAAGGTTAGGAGCATCAGCTGTAGGCACATTTCTGGACTTAGTTTTTTAAAACATTAAAATAAAAACTGAGAAATTTTTAAAAGTCTAACACTAACAAACTATTTAATGCAGCACAATACCCATTTAAAAATGTTCAAAGTCACAAATACAAGTTAGCATTCATGTGTAGTTTGTGCAGGGCCCTGCCCAAAGCAAGGTGCTATGCATGTCATGTTTTGCAAAGGGTCTATAGGGCCCTGTGCGTCCTGCTTTGTACAAGGCATGAGTCAGACCCTATGCAAAGCAAGTTAGAATTGACGGTATCCTGTCTTTTGTGGATTTGCACCAAATTGCCTTGCACAGGGCTCACAGGGCCCTGTGTGATGCACCCAGTATTGTACTATGGTTATCTAAACAGAATCTGGTCAGATCCACCATGGCTGCATGATGAAGTTGGTGAAGCTGTGTGGAATTTAAGAGGTATGGAGAAACAACACTACAATTTGTAAGTAGTAAGATTATTTTTAGTTTCTGTTCTAAGGAAAGCATACACATAATTTGGAAACTATCACCTTAATAGGGTGGCAGTGTCTTGGTCTTGTGTGTAAAGCCAGCAACAGTGTGTGATGCAAAGTTGAGCAAACAGTATAAGCAATATACAGTGACTGCCATGAACAACAGCAGGTCATGCCCTTCTCTCAGTTATTTATTTATTTTTATGCTCTGTTTGACCCTCAAGAATCCTCTCGGGCATCCACCACCTCATCTCTACCTCTGGCCTGAAACTCTCCAGCCCTGGCACCAGCCCAGCTATCCCTTCGGCTCTGAGCCCTCCCAAGGTGTGGCTGCCCTATCCTCCCAGGGTGCTCTATCTGTCAATTTGGGCTGGGCTGGGCTTGGCCCAGGGGCTGTATGAGTCCGGCCAGTGGAGTGTGGTTGAGGGGTGGTGCCTTCACCTATCTCCGGGAGCTGGGTTTTCTTGGTTGCATCCCATCCTCCCCGGCAGAGCTCAGTCATGCAATGACACCAGGCGCTGCAGCCGCAGCTCTGCCTCCCTCTAATGTGCCCGTGTGTTGTAGTGCCTTCAATCACCACCGGGGCAGCTGCAATGCTGGGCAGAAGCCTGGACCCCCTCCCAGAGAGGAGAGCAGCTCTTTATGGTCGATCCTCTCTCTCCCATGTCAACCCCCAGCAGCCCAGGCTCATTCCCAAACCCAGGTCACCGTGTGGCATGAGGTGTGGCGCCCAGTGCCTCAACCCTCAGCGCCACTGTGCAGCCACCCTTCCTCAGTTAGACCTCTGGAAACCGTGGGAAGAGCCAACTGAAAATGGTCACGTGCATGTGATATCTTCAATCAATTAATCAATCAATCTTTATTTATCCAGGAGAATCTTTATTTATTCAGCCGACGTTATCAATTCTTTACTTAACCTGCCACTTAAATCAGATGTAGAAGAGCACACTGCACTAATGTCGTACATGTAGTTCAAAAACATAATGTCAGCAGTTTCCATTATCGATTAAACAGTAGTTTGTACATTACAGAGTGTGCCTCCGTATGCATTATTATAAGAATCAAATGCAGAAATGAAATGACAAATCAGGAGGGAATGGCACAGAGTGCAATTGCTATGTTTATATTATGTTACAATAGATTGGAACACATTGGGCTCCATATCAGTTTGGCAGCTGCTAACATGGGCTGGCACATAACAAAATAAATACTGTGCAGTGGCCAAGGAATAGTTCCAATATAAATGTAACTAGACAAACATGTCAAAAATAGGAATGATTTATAACCAACCAGAGGGGCACTGTTTGCAATGTATATTATTTTCAAAATGAAGTGACACAAACGGGACTGCACATCAACTGAGGTGACTCAAACCATTACTGTGGGCCTGCTCATATGTAAGTAAATGATGCGTGGTGGCTCAGTGGTGGCTGCATCATAAATTTAACACGAAGAAATAGCCAAGAATAGGGAAAATACATGATGACAAAATGGGCACACTCCTACTTTGCACCCATGATGGGCTGGCAGTACATCCTAGAGGTTACACTAATGAGCTTTGAATGAGCTTGGTACTGTACAGCTAGTAGATGGACCTGGGTTTGATTCTTACAACCTCCACTTGTATACTCTGTGACTCTGAACAAGTCTCTAACGTCTTCAGTGCTCCCAGGTTGCCCCTCAAAACAGGCATCTGTGCCTAGTGTGCCTTACCTAGTAAAACAGAATAAAATAAACAATTAAAATGCAGCGGCATTGCTTATCTGGGAGAAGGCCCCACTTAAAATCTATGTTCCATGAATAGTCATTTACACATCTCAAAGCCTCTTTCATATGTTGTTAACAAAAATGAAACAAACTAATGCATGATCAAAGTACAAAATAGTAATGAATAACACAAATTCTTATTATATGTAAAAGATCTGGTACAGAGCACACTGCCAATATACTTCCTACATATAGTTCAAAAACATATTGTCAGCAGTTTTTACTATCAGTTAAACAGTACTTTGTGTGTTATAGAGTGTGCCTCCATATGTATTATATAAGAAGAAAGCATATAAATTAAATGAAAATCAAAAGGGGAAATCGCTGAGTTCAACTGCTAAGTCCATCTTTCATTAAAAATAGATTAAAACAAATAGGGACTCAGTATCAATTGAGATGGCACCAGCTGCTACCATGAGCCGGCACATCAATAATGTACAATGACGCTGGCCAAATGGCACTGAGGGTTGAGGCGCTGGATGTCACACCTCACCCCACATTCGCAACCCGGGTTTGGGAATGGACCCGGTCACCAGGGTTTTCTTTAGGGGAGAGGGATTGAGCATCTGTGACTGCTCTCACTCTCTGGGAGGGGGTCACCAGTTATTGGTGCACTAGCGACCTCTGGCAGAGGCTGGGGTGGTGCACTGGCACTGCTTAGAAGGGGTGAACTTGGGCATGGCACCAGGAGGGAGCACGTGCGGACACATGCAAGCTCCCTCCATTGGCGTCATTGCATGCCCCAGTTCACATCAATCCAGGAACAGGGAAAATGGCACCGGTCAGGGAGGCTTGATGGCCATTTGGCAGGATGCCCGACTCCAAGGGCTCACTGTGGTTACTGGATCCTGTGCCGGCGGAGATAAGGGGTCTCTCCACCACCCTGCCTTGGGGGGGGCAAGCCACGGGGTATGCTGTGAAGCCCAAAATAGAAGCTGGGGTGATCTGGATGACGTTTAGAGTAGGTAGATGCCTGGACGTGGATGGCAGACCGGATAAGGTGAGAAAATGACTAACAACAAAAATAAAATAATGTACGGTGGCTCAGTAATACTTCCAATATAAATTTAACTTTTCAAAGGAGCCAAAATAGAGAAGATTTATAATGCAGTAGAAGGGTGCCATTTGTAATAAATGTTAAGTTCAAAATGAAGTAGAAAAAACAGGGACTGTGCACCAAATGAGGCAACTCGAGCCAGTAATGTGGGCTGGCACATACATAACTAAGTAAATGATGTGTGGTGGCTCAGTGGTAGTTCCAGAATAAATTTAACATTACACAGCTGCCAAGAATATAGAGAAATATGTGATGACAAAACTGGAGTTGTTTATAATGAATTAAATAAAACCCAAGTATCTTGATGAGAAGAAACAGAAGGTGCCAGTGTAAAGGCCTGATAGTATTTTTTCTAAACACAAGATGCATATTGGAGCAGGTGCTCCTCCATTATGTTAAATGGACTGTGATCAAATGAAAACAAACATATACATTCACATATCCTTCTGATCTATAAAAATAAAATATAAAAGACCAGTGCAACAATAGTGAGTGCAGCATTTATAAATAAGGTGGCAGGCTGCTTAAATACAATTATATTCCCTTTAAAAGTAATGAGAGAGAATTTAAGATCTAGCTAATTCCTTCATTCTGACTTAACTGAAGGTTGGTAGAGTATTACATCTGATGTGCTACCATCATCTGTTTTATCTTAAGTCATAGTAACTCTCATATTTTTAATGGGAATGGGACCTTGGACTCGGTGGTTTATGATTCAAGTTATGTGCATTTCGACAAAGCATCAGCTGTGAAATGAACTAAATGAGAGGCGCTTGTGTTTGCAACGTTTCTTGCTTTTATTTTGTACATCACAAACAGCACCTCTTTTGTGATATATTTTCCTTATTCTTAGCTGGTTTTTTCATGTTAAATTTATAATGGGAGGGCTTTTAGCCCGAGATTCAATGGGCGGAGAAACTACGTCACTCCCCCATTGAGCTTAAAGCGTCACTACATCCTGGGCTTCTTTTTCGTTACTTTGGCTGGAGGCTTCACTGGTTGCTCCCTTATCTGTTTTTTGCATTTGCTCACAGCCATCTCTTATTGCCTTCAGCTGCCCTTTGTAGCCCGTGATTCCCCTCGCACCAACCCCCTTATTAGCACTGCATTTCTAATTTCGACCTTACCCCCTCATTACTGCTGTGATCCCGATGCCTTCTATCTCATTCTACCCCGCCCCCCGCCGTCCTTGCCTTGAGCTCGTGGCGTTGTTCTTCCCTCGCTCTTCCGTTATTGCTGCAGCTGACACCGTGGCTTGCCTTCTCTCCCTTCCTCATTCCTACCTTCCCCGGCTCCCCTCCCATCTGTCGCTTTTTGTGGCTTCTTTCCCTCCACCTGTGCTGCATCAATTGCTACCATAGCAGCCCTTGGTTGCCTCTCTCCTGGTTCTAGATTGGAGTTTCTGCCTTCTCTGCATGCCTCGCTAGTTTGAGCACTCTGGCTGCCATGCCTTCATTTTGGATACTCCTCGTTATCACCTGTCTCTCTACACGGGGTTTTAGATCAAACCAGCTGTGTGATACAGGGATCCTGCAGCTTTCATTTGGCAGTTCTGCTTTCAGTGAGTATAGCCGCAATGCCATGTTTTATACTAGGGCATACGTTTCCTGCTCCCCTTGACCTGATTGCTTGCCTGTCACGTCCACCTGCATTTCGGACGTTGCATCGGTGCTGATGCTCTGCTCCATGTCCTCGGACATCATTATTGAAGTAATTTCTGTTTTGTCAAGCAGGTTCCTCTTTCTTATCTTGTGGCTTCTTTCGCTTCGTAGCAAGATTATCTGCAGTGTCCCCTGCCTACTGTCCTTTGCTTCTTCATCTCCCTATCTTTCCAATTCATTTCTTTTATCCTTCATTCCATTTCCACTTTCCAGCCTTTTCTTGCAGGGTGTCATCAAGTGCTGTGCATGCTGGTCCGCCTTACTAAGGGTGAAGGTTTTTGCAGAGCTTCAGATTTCATTTGCCTAGTCTGTTCTGGTGTCCATCCTGCTCCAGTACCATCATTTCGGTTCATTGGACCTGTAGCAGGTACCTGCTGCCTATAGTTTTGTATTGGTCTGGTCTGACATACATTCAGACAAACATGAAAAACAAAAAAAAAAAAATATATATTCTACGGCCTGCTCACTCTGCAATTGATCTATTGGCTGTCTGTGGGCATTGATGTGCTATTTAGCTGCCACTTCCCGCATTCAGTCCCTTCACTACCGGTCTAGCATTGCTTGTCAGCCACTTTCTGATGCAGTGTGTATACCTTGCGCTTTGTTTCTGCTCCCGGTAGTGCTCTTTCACCAGAGCCACTTCCTCCGACTCCCCCACCCCCGCAGTTCTCCTTCTATGCCAGCTGCCTAAGGATTCCCTCTTCTCACGTCCTGCATTTTTTATTTATTTATTTTATTATTATTTTTCTCTTGGGCATCCCTCTCATGGCTCCAATGCCTCCTCCTCGACCCATGGCCATCCTGCCTCCTTCATTCAGTTTCTGACTTCGGTCTCCATTCCCTCATCTCATTCGATCGCTCCATCCATATGCATTGACTGCCTCCCTCCGATGTCCCTTACATCCTATTGTCGCTGTCTCCACTCATGGATCCTTGTCTCTTCACTGCTTGAAGTTATCCATTTGTATCTCCCTTTCCTATACCAGTCTCCATGGCTTCAATCCATATCTGCTCCTCCTATGCTTCCTATTTACCGTTCTCGTCCTAGTACCTCTTCTCCTCCCCACTGACACCGTCTGCCTGCATTTGACATTTATTTTGGGTATATCGCCACCTTGCATGCCACCTCATTGATCCATGGCCATCCTGACCCCTCCCCCATATCCGGTTCCTCACTCCAATCCTCATTACCAACTTTTCTCTCATTGAGCTTCCTTCTTAGCTACACTGTCATCAGCCATTCGGACCTTACACTTGTCCTGGTTTTCCTCCTTCTTCAATTTGCTCGCATTCCTCCACATCTCGCCTCCATCTGCTCATCTCTTTATTCTCTCCATTGATATGCCTTGGCTGCCTCCCTCTAGCCTGCAGTATCAGTCACCTTGCTTCACCTCAGTATATATTCCTAGTCTTGCCTTTCTACATCACCTTGCTCCAGGCTGAGCTTGGGGCTATCCACTATCATTCTAGTTTCTTTCGCATTCATTTCTGCCTCCACTTCATTCAAGAAGTGACTTCATCACATCGCTCTCTTCCTTCTTGCTCTACCTCCTTTCAAGGAGTCTACTTGTCACATTGCGCTATCTGGTCCATCGCCTTTGGTTTGCATACCCTCTGGTCCCAGCCCTGCATTCTTGGCCTCAGAGTCTATCTCCTTTCAAGGAGCCTCATTACTTACATCGCTATGTTGCATCCTCTCATCTTTCATCACCCATGCATCGCAATCTACTTGTCATATCGCATGCTCCTGCCTTTCCCACCTCAGTGTCTGCCTCCCATTGCTCAATCGGGCATACTTGTCGCTCGATCTCCTGCTCCCTGCATTCTGGATCATGCTGCCCCAACTGGCAGAGGCTGCAGTACCAGCACCTCCGGCCTCTGCATGGCTCTGTAACCCCTCCGCATGCCAGCATGCCTACTCATGGACCGCTCTGTTTTGGATCCTTGTGGTCTTCCACCATGGCCACCTCTCTGATCTTTCCAACCATGCCCCTTGGCAGATTTTGTGTGCTGAACCTCTTTCCTTCCACTTTGGCTGCCTTATCCTCCTGTAACGCTAGCACTTGAAAGCTACCAGCTGCATCCTTCAGTGTTATCCTAGGTACTAGTCCCCATTGGGCGTCTGTCTAATTCTGCACTGCTGGTTTATCCCTTCATCGTTTCCGGTCCATCACCTATTAGACAGCTCCACATGCCAGGGCCAGACTAAGGCACCTGGGGCCCTAGGCCCAAGAGAAATGTGGAGGCCCCACTCACCAACTATGACCTTCACCATGACTGTGCCCCTTTGCTGCGACTGCACCCTTTGCCATTGCATATCAGTTACTGAAACGTGAAGAAAATAGAAACATAGTAACACAGAAGTCAGCAGAGAAAGACCTCTTAGCCCACCTAGTCTGCCCTATTTTCCCTACCTACTGTGCCACCGCAGATCCTACTCGGTCTGTGGTCTTCACCCCCCTTGCCTTATTTCTAAGGTCCCCTTTGTGTCTCTCTCTCATGCATGCTTGAATCCTATTACTATTTTAGCACCCACTACCTCCACTGGGAGGCTATTCCAGGCATCCACCACCCTTTCTGAGAAAAATAATTCAAACAACATGAAGTCTTGCTGTATTCTGACTATTGCAGTTAGGTCCTACCTTTCAACTGCCCCGGAGAACAAAGACTTAACTTTCCATGGCCAGCATGGAACGTTCAGCGCAAGCTTGTTTGAAGCCTCTGTCTGCTGTTGTTTAAACTCCAACCATCAGATTCTTTACTCTGCCTCACTGAACAGTCGCTCTGGAGATTTCTCCTTTGCTGCTCGGTTCAAAAAAAAGTCAGTTAAAGTGTCATTTTTTCACTCAGTTTCTACCGAATTTCTGCTACTGAACCTGTCTGTTTAAGTCTCTGTCTGTGGTACCGTGAGTACTGGATTGGTTTTGCGTTTAGTTTCTGTGTGGAACTTGTAAACATTGGATTGGTTCAGTTGAACCGCTCAGATAAGTTTTAAAAAACTTTTGAATTTATTAGAGTGTGGTAACCAGTCCGTATTGGTTCTAAAAAAAAAACAGATTTAATTATGTTTTTTTCCAAGACCCATAACACAGTCAGGAACCAATAGGGGTGTCTTGCCTGGCGGATTGCCGAAAAAAGGGTACGTTTTGGATAGGATTGGCCATGTCTGAGAAACCCAAGAAAAAAAAATGGGCCCACAGGGTTTCAACACTGTAGCGTGTGTGGGGAAGGCTTTGCTAAGGCTGATCCCCACACCACCTGTGTTTATTGTCTGGAGTTTCACCACCTCGATTCAGACTGCCAAATTCGTAAAAGTTTTCCCAAAGCTACCCTGGATAAGAGAGTAGGTATACTGAGGTAAAGGGAGGCTGAGAAGTCTACTGACCCGGATGGCTATCCCGGTTCAGTTCTGACCGAACCAAAAGGAGTGCCCTCTGACCAGGGCGAAACTTCTTCAGGCAAAAGGAGACCCGATTCTGAGGAGTCAGTTCCAGTTAAAAGAAAGAGAAGGGAAAAATCATCCGGTTCAGATCCACAAGTTCTTTCTCTGACCGCTGATGAGATAGCCAAAGTGATAAGGATAGTTCAATCGCTAACTTCGGCTCAGGCTGAACCGGCACCATCAGTCAGGGGCTCGGTTCAGTCGGTTCCCCCAGTTCCGGATTATACTTTAGAAGAATTTTATGAACTAGAGGAGGAGGAGGGAGAGTATGAGGATAATGATGATGATGATGGTGATTATGAAAGTCTGGATGTGCCTATTGACCCGGACATCTCCCCAGACAGACCTTCAGGTGTTTCTCCTCCTAGGCTTTCTGAGTCCCCTTCCCACTTTATGTTTTACAAGAAAGTGGCTGAAACCCTCCAGCTTCAATGGAAGAAGTAGTGGAGGATCAGGAGGATGTATACTTTCAAAAACAGACTCAAGCGACACAGCTCAAACGGGTTTAGTGCTATGCTTCAACCAGGCAGCCAGCCATAATGTATCATAAAACAAAAGCAAGCAGCACCAAAATATTCGTATAAAAATACTTTTACTATTTGTCTACCATTATATACATTAGATGCCTAGGCTTTCACTCTTAACACCCACCTGATGAAGACTCATAGAGTGGGAAGCGCCATGCCTAGTTGATGTTTGTTCTACCGCTGTATGTTCTGTGATCTTTATATTGGTATGTGAATAGTAAAAAATATTTTTTATATGAATATTTTTGGTGCTGCTTCATTTTTGTTTTATGAGGATCAGGAGGAGTCTGATTTTGTTGAGATGATGGACATCCCAGAATCCAGGAGATTGTCTATTCTCCTCCATAAACCTTTTGGGAAACAGACATTTAAAATTCTAAAGACTCCTAATTCCATACCTCCTGTGGACAGAAGAATGGACAAGAGGTATACCCTTTCAGGCTCAGACACGTAGTTCCTTTCCCAGCAATGCAGCCACTGCTAGTAGTGCAGGCTGCTGCCTGTGATAAGGCAATATTCCTTGGCTTCACACCCCAGACAAGGACTCCAGGAGGATTGATGCCATGGCAAAGAAGCAGTACATGGCAGCATCTTTGGGACTCAGGCAGGCTAACTATATGGCCTACACAGCTAGATACCAGAAGTCCAAGTGGATGCTGTGCTGGCTCTTGCTAAACATACCCCTGATCAGCTTGCCAAAGAGCTGGAGCAGGTGGCTGTGGATGGGATTGAGGTATCCAAGGTGCAATTTCATGCTGCTGTGGACTCCAATGATGTTTTATCTAGAGTCATGGCTACATCTGTGGCTTCAGAGGATGGCTTGGCTCAGATGTACTAGCCAATCACAGGATACCCAGGCTAAGGTCATGGATTTCTCTGTCATTGGTAATTCTGTTTGGGGAGCAGACAGAACTACATGAAGAAGATGGATGAGCACAGGACCACCTACAGGAGTGCTCAGGCCAAAGAAAGGCAAGCCACTCCTCAGAGACAGCATTCCAGGGGCAGGGGCAGGCCCATTTTAAAGGCCTTTTTACCAAGCCCAGGCCTCCTCTTCTGCTTATGCTCAGAGGGGGTTCTTCAGAAGGAGAGGCAGATGGGGAATGAGCAGGCCTACTTCCACCCCTCATCCTAAAGCCCCTGCCAAGCAGACACCCTGATGAGTCTGCCTGGGCCGATTCTCCAATACCTGTAGGGGGCAGGCTGGCTTACTTTGCCCAGGACTGGAAGTCTTTGACATTAAACAAGTTGGTCCTGGAAGTAGTAAGCCAGGGACTGGTTCTCAGCTTCAAAAAATTTCTCAAGATGAGAACCAGATCCTTTCCACCTGCAAATACATCACAGAACCTTGCCCTAGAGGCAGAGGTTTCTTCCCTCCTGGCTCTCAGAGCCATAGAAAGGGTTTCTACCCTACACGAGGGCAAAGGATTGTACTCCAGGTATTTCCTAACCCCCAAAAAGACAGGAGAATGGTGGCCCATGCTGGATCTAAGATAGCTGAACAAGCACCTTTTAAAAACAAAATTCAAAATGGTGACTCTGGGAATAATTCTACCCTCTCTAAGACCAGGGGACTGGCTAGCCTCCCTGGACCTCAAAGATGCCTATTTTCACATTCCCATCAGGTGCTCCCACAGAAAGTACCTCGGGTTCGAGTTGCCCTCAGGCCACTATCAATTCAGAGCAATGCCCTTTGGCTTAACATCAGTCCCAGGGGTGTTCACAAAGTGCCTGGCAGTAGTGGTTGCTTTCCTAAGGAGAAAAAAGATCTCCATCTTTCCATACTTGGACGACTGACTCATAGTGGGTCAGTCTCCAGACCAAGTCAAGTCACATCTGCAAATAACTCAGCAAGTGTTCACTTCCTTAGGATTCCTCCTTAATCTTCCAAAGTTAGTTCTCGAGCCAGTACAGCTCCTCACCTTTATAAGGGCAGAGCTGGATACAATAAGAGCAAAAGCCTTCCTTCCCCTGGACAGGGAAAAGACCCTTATAGAACTAGCCTCTTCAGTCACCCTTCAGGTGTCTCGACCAGCAATGCATTTCTTGCAGCTCCTGGGGCTACATGGCAGCAGTGGTCTAGGGGGCAAGATTCCAGATGAGGGACATTCAGTTCCACTTAAGAGCCTTCTGGTCCCAAAGAAAGGATTCCCTTACCAAACTAGTCCCAGTGACTCGAACCCTGATCCAGGCTTTGCCATGGTGGCAGGATCAGTACACTTGAGACAGGGAGTTCCTTTGTCACCAGTCTCATTCAGTGATACTCATCACAGATGCCTCCCTGCTGGGCTGGGGAGCCCACTTGGGGATCTTACCACCCAAGGACTGTGGTCAACTCAAGAATCTCTGCTTCACATCAATCTCTTGGAACTCAGAGCAGTATTTCTGGCACTGCAAGCCTTTTCCAAATATGTACAGAACAAGGTGGTCCAGATCACAACAGACAATACCACCACAATGTGGTACATCAACAAGCAAGGAGGCACTTGGTCTATGGCCTTGTGCACAGAAGCAATGAAGTTGTGGTCTCTGGCCTATTCCCTGCAAACCTCTCTGATAGCAGTTCACCTCCCAGGGAAGGACGATGTCCTAGCAGATGCAGTCAGCAGGATATCCCAGGGCCATCACGAATGGACCCTAGATCCCCTAGTTTTGGAAGTGATTTTCTCGAGATGGGGCACTCCACAGATAGATCATTTTGCAGCCCCAGACAATCACCAGCTTCCTCTCTTTTGTTGCAGACCCCCAGTCTTGGGCTCAGTCCCCCTGGATGCTCTGATCCTGAATTGGGAAGGGAAGTTCTTGTATGTTTTCCCCCCCTTCCCTCTCCTCTTCAAAGTGCTAGTCAAGATCAGGTCCCAACCATGCAAAGTGATTCTGATTGCTCCAGACTGGGCCAGACAGCCCTGGTACCCACTGTTGCTGTCCTTAACAGTCCACCTTCCCCCTGTCTCTTCCCAGGAATAACAACCTACTGACATCCTCTCAGGGAAGGATTTGGTATCCAAACCTCAGATCTCTCAATCTCAAGGCATGGCTCTTGAAGAGTTAGAGTTTGCTGATTTACACCTTTCTCAAGGGGTTCTGGATATCCTTAAGGCTTCTTGAAAGCCTTTCACCAGAAAGACTTACAACTCCAAATGGAAAAGGTTCACTATTTGGTGCTCTAATAAGCATATTTCTCCAGAATCTGCTGGGTTGCCTACAGTCCTGGACTATATGGTTCATCTTAATGGCTTGGGACTTAGGCCAACTACACTTAAAGTACATCTGGCAGCTGTTTCTGCCTTCTTGTCAGTAGGCAAGCCCTCTCTCTGTCAGCCCATCCTGTGTTTTGTAAGTTCTTCAAGGGATTGCTGCACACCAATCCCCCCTTTAGGGACTCTGCTCCTGCTTGGGACCTTAATGTTTGCATTGCTCAGTTTATGCAACCACCCTTTGAGCCTTTGTCCTCTGCAGAGCTTAAGTACGTGACTTGGAAAACTGTGTTTTAGTAGCCATTACCTCTGCCAGGTGTATCAGTGAATTGCAAGTCCTGTCAGTGGAGCCTGATTTCATCTCTTTCCATAGAGATAAAGTGGTCCTAAGAACTAACAGGAAGTTTTTGCCTAAGGTGGTTTCAGATTTCCACCTTAATCAGTCTATGTCTCTCCCTGTTTCCTTCACTGACCATTCCTCCTCTGGAGAGAGGAGACTGCACAACTTGAATGTTAAAAGGGTCCTCAGCTACTACACAGAGCGCACCGAGGGTCACAGGTTTGAGTCACTCCAGTTGTTCCTCACATAAGGAGAGGTCGGTAAGGGCAAACCTGCCACTAAAAGATCTATTGCCAGGTGGATTGTCTCTAGTATACAATTCTGCTATGAAAAACTGGGTAGAACACCACCCTCAGGCCTGAAGGCTCACTCTACTAGAGGTACAGCTGCTTCCCTGGCTGCTGCCAGGGATATTCCTATCTTAGAAATTTGTCAAGCAGCCACCTGGAAAACAGTCCATACATTCACCAAGCATTACTCTCTGGATATCCAGGCTAGGAGTGATGCTCGGTTTGGCACAGCAGTACTTCAGAGGCTATTCCCAAGGTACGTTCTGTCTCTCCTCCATGGAGGTACTGCTTGGTAGTCTGCAATAGTCACAATACAGCAAGACTTCATGTTGTTTGAAGAAAAAATTACTCACATTAGTAATGTTTCTTCTAATGGAGTCTTGCTGTATTCTGACCTCCCCCCTGCCTCCCCTCTCAGAACCTGGTTTTTGGGATGTGGGTGGGCAGGACCAGTGTTGGCACCCTAGAGGTGCCCCCTTTTTCACCCTCCTTTATTTTGGGTGTGTGTTGTGTTTTGTTTTTTGGGTTTCCTGACTTGAGTCTTTGCTTTGAAACCAAAAAACCCTTTTTTTAATCAATTTAGTTGCCAGTTGGCTAGCGTGAGTCTTACAGTTTCCACACACAACTTCTAGTGAATATTGCTCGTAAAGATCTGATGGTTGGAGTTTAAATAGCAGCAGACAGAGGCTTCAACTGAGCTTGTGCTGAACATTCCTTGCTGGCCATGGAAAGTTAACTCTTTGTTCTCTGGGCCAGTTGAAAAGCAGGACCTAACTGCAATAGTCAGAATACAGCAAGACTCCATTAGAAGAAACAACATTACTAAGATGAGTAATGTTTTCTTTCTTCACACCTCCTTTGAGTATCCCCCTCCAGTTTCATGGCATGACCCTTTGTCCTTGAGCATCTTTTTCTATGTAAAATGCTACCTTCACGTACCTTTTTAATACCTGTAAGGTATTTGAATGTTTTTATCATACCCCCATCCCTCCTTTCCTCCAGAGAGTACATATTTAATTCCTTGAGTCTTTAATCCTAGGGCTTCTGATGCAGGCCCTGCACTCTTTTGGCTACCTCTTTCTGTACTGCCACCACTCTATGTCACTCCATAGATGGGCCTCTCAAACTGGACGCAGTACTCAAGGTGGGACCTCACCATCGATTTATACAAGGATAACACTATCTCCATCTTTCTGCTGGTTATGCCCCTCCCAATGTTCTTACTGTTCCTCAAAAGTGGCATAAAACATAAATAATCTAACTAAAATGCTTCAAAATTAATGAAACTAATAATATCATAATGAAAAAATAACAGTCTGAGCTTTGATCATTCAGAGAACATAATTACTAATTGGCCTGGTAAAAAAAAAAAAAATTGGGATGTGAATTGTCATGATGTGCATGTCTCTAAATGCACCCCCAAAAAAAAAAACACTCACCTGTATGTGCTTGCAGTCTGGGTGTTATCATTTTGTCTTGTCAGGTAGGTCCAGAACAGTGCAGCACTCTATGGTAACCCCTTGAACCATAGAACCACAGATTCTGCTGTGAACTTCAATACAAAATAAATATTTTGAAATTTCATCTACAGTTGTTTGAATGTTTTCAAATGTTACTGCAGCGTACTACACTGTTCTGGAAGTTGTTAAGCATTTGGTAGGCTGGCCGGTGGTGCGGAGTTGAGGCACTGGATGCAACCTTTGCCCATGCCAGTGACCCAGGTTCGGGAATGAGCCTGAGTTGCTGGGGTCAGCTAGGGATGAAGAGGATCAAGCATCTGGAGGACAGCTCTCCTCTCCCAGGAGGGACAGAGGTCCCTGTTCGGTGCTCGGCTGGCCTCTAGCAGAAGCTGGAGACACAGCAAGCATTGACAATGTAGAGAAGGGGCAGGGACTGGCAGACATCGGTACCATGCCTTGACGTCAGTGCACTAGCCACTCCCCAAGAAAAACCGGAAATGCCCTTCAGTTCCAGTGGAGACGCAGCACCAGAGCTTGCCCTCAATTTGCAGTCGCCCTCCTGGCACCCTCCTGACCAATGCTACAGACTGCTCGGGGTGTTGGGGTCCACCTCGTTCCTGCCCAGGGCATAATCTGAGGCTACATGGGTGACAGAGGACTGACCAGGTAGGGCGGATCGCAGAGGGATGACTCCTTGGTGCTCCCAAGGAAAACCAGAGCTGGGGGGGGGGGAAGAGGAATAAATAAAATAAAAAAAAAAAGCATTTGGGCTGGCTGCCTATTTGTGTGCTCGCCACCTTATCTCAGCAAGTTGCAGCAGCTGCTTGTTTGGACTTTGTTATTTCAGGTATTATGAACCAGGATGTGGGGCTTTTGTGGGGTGGGATATAAAGACCCATCTCTAAAAAAGGTTAGTTCCTCAAGTGGTGTATGAATTAAGTTGGTAGTTTACTAGAAGAGTCTTGGATTTTAGAGATTATATTTCAAAGTGAGTGACTCTAGGAATAAATCATTCCCAGGATCAAATATGTGTTATTGATATGTAAACCAGGATCAATAAATGGCAAGATTTACTGATGGGATCCTGGAAATACGTTCATTTTTATTCACCCTGAAAACCACTATATCAAGGTCAGAATTTCAATATGAGTGAGATGAGGGAATTAAAAAAAAGAGTACAACTTTTAATTACACTACTGAAATGCACTGTAGATGTCTTCATTTTACAGTAAGACTTGATTCTAAGTGGGGATTGCAAGTGGGGTTGGGAGACAAAGCAAAAGAAATTATCCTGTTCACACCTTAAAGGTCAGTCTGGCCAGGGGTGCTTAAACTATCATCTGCACTTAACACCTAATCAGGGAGGTGAGAGACATGTCACAGTTCATCCCCTGTCTTGCTCAGATTACTCAATGGTTGAGTCCTTTACAAATCAAAAAAAATGCATCTTAGGTGAAAAGAAGAGTATATAATAGTAAATATATGTTGGGGATAGCTGGGGGCCCCCTGGCAGGCTGGGGCCCTAGGCCTGTGCCTATGTTGCCTATGCCTTAATCCGGCCCTGCCACATGCTACTCATTGCCTTCTGCGTATCTTGGTGCTTTCTGCTGTTTCCCTTTATCTCCCCCCCCCGTTCTGAGGATATGCTCTTTAGTCCCATTTGCCTTCTCCAGCTTTAACAGGTATGTATGCTTCCCCTGTCTATTCCTTGTAGTATTCTGACCTTTTCGACCATATTTCACCTCACCCTTTTTTTTCCTAGGTTTGATGCTTTGTATATGTCCAGTATTGGTATGGCTCTCATTCCCTATGTGGCCACTCAGCTTCGTCATCCTGTCCTCATCCACTTCCATTACCTACGGTCTTCATTGTTCCTACCTCTCTTTCCCCATTTTCTACCCTTGCTTCTGCATGCCCTCGATCTGCTTCCTCTCCTTGGCTATTTCAGCAATCTCTGCCATCCTAGTTTCAATCCAGTCACGGCTTCTATCTCAATGTACCATGCTTTATCTATTTGCTGTGCCATTCATATCCTCTGGCCTTCCATGGCTTACTCCATCCATCCTTTCCTTGCACCAGGCATGCATGCCACCTCATTCAGCTCACCCTCCTGTCCAGTTCCGGTGCCTTCCTCCTTCATGGAATCTACTTGCTCCTTGTCTTCCGTCATCATTCCCTTCGTCGGCGATCCCTCATCTCCTTAGCCCTTCAGTTCCATCATGCCTGGCCTCAACCTGCTCATCTATTTCGATCCCTCTCTCAGAGTGCCTAAGCATGGTTTTCTGCAAGGTTGGCGCTGTTCCCTTGCTCACCCTGGCCATGCCTATTCTGCTTCTTGTACTGCCTACTACAACTCTTCCCCATACTATTTTCCTCCCATTCCAGTTGGGTCCTAAGCTACCCTATTGCTCTCCCTCTCATCCTTCATCCTTCATACCTCGCTGTCTTGTTCCTCACTTCATGGCATCCCTCACTCATCGTGCTTAATCCATTCCCATTCTCTCTTCCTCAGCCTAGCGCTTATGCTCATTGTGAACATGGTGGATTATTTCCTCTTTTGGATTCCCTCCTCCTTGTATTTGTCCAATTTTACTCCCCCCATCATGCCCTCACCCCGTAGTTCGCTGACCCTCTGGTTCTTGCTGCGCCTTCTTAGCCTTGGTGTCTATCTCCTTTCAACGAGCTTCGTTGTTCATATTGTTCCATTGTGTCAGATGCCTTCATTCCATTTTATTTTCCTGTTCATTATTACTGTCTCCTCTTCTTCCAGTTCCATACCAGCTTTTTGGCATTCAGTCATCATGGCTTCTCTCTGCTCTTTGCTTCCCTCGTAATTTCCTTAGTCCAATTTTGCTCTGTCCTCATCGTCCCTCATCCAGTTCTTGATCCTCACTTGCTTCCCCTGAGTTGCCCCTGGTTCTGGCTCGCCCTTCTTGGCCTCGGAGTCCAACCCATTTCACAGTGCTTCATTCCTTTTCTCCTTTAGTGCCAATTCTTTTTCGGCTCTTTTCCGTATCCTCCTCTTCCAGTTCAGTTCTGGATATCCAGGCTTCCCTCTGGTTTGGCTTGCTCTCGATATTCTTTTTGGGTGTACATTCCATAATCCCTATGTCACCTATCAACTGTGGCAATCAGGCTGCATTTATCGAATTCATAACTCCAGTCATATCAAGTTCACAAATTCAGTTATTCACTGAGCTATTCCTCAAGGTTTACATCTTTATATCATTTACTCGAACATTCCTATCATTGTATTACATACTACCTCATCAACAACAACCTCAGGGTCTAATTGTTCAAAGTCTAATTGCTTACATTGCATCATCAAACATGCCTCTTCAATCTCAGTGTATGCTCACTTGCATTGTTCATTCAAGCCAGTATACATTATCTTTTACAGTATCTCCTCATCAGCACATCTGGAATCTTCTCATGAGAACATTGGATACCCCTTGCTCCTCTATCTTATACATGGATTTACTGCTTCTAAGCCTTGCTCGTCTCTCATTGACTATTTGATCGTATCCTCCTTAGGTCCGTGCTACCTTATGTTCCTTATCTTTGATTTTTTTAAGTTTTCCTATCCTATAATAATCCTCCTTACTTACATCTCTCACCTATGAACCATTCTCTTTACCAACCATATGTCCTCAAATCAAACATCATCAGCCTGGAGGGAAGGCGACCTAGGCCTTGGATCCCCAGAGGTTTCCTCCTCAAAGGGTTTTTTTTCCTCTCCTCCGTGCCAATGGTCATAATATTAAATAGAGTTAGTGCTGCTTCTCATTAGTTAGGTTCTGCTGTTGGATGGAGGTGGATGGTGGCTCGGCTTTCTCCTCTCTCCTTAGGAAGTTATCCCGTCTCTTTACATAATCCATTCATCATCCTTGCCTCTTTGATGCTATATATATTGGGTATTCTTTTTGGGCTTCTTCTTAACCTACCTTTAGCCAATGCATTCATTCCCGGCACCTGTAGGGGGGAACCCTCCTCTAGAGTTCCTCGTGTTGTACCCCTACAGGGTGGTCAAGCCCATGGATAGAAAGGCAGAAAGCCACAAAAGAAATCAAGTTACTCAAGCATCATATCATATTATCTTATTCAGTTGCATAAGCACATTGAATGGAAGGGCTTTTAGCCCAAGGTTCAATGGGCTGAGCAACTATGTCACTCCCCCATTGAGCTTAAAGCATCACTACATCCTGGGCTTTGCCAGGATTCTTTTTCATTGCCCACCATCAACCCCTCCTCCAGCGACTCATCTCTCTTCCCCATGGGCTTATCCCTAACCTACCTTTAGCCGACACATTCATTCCTGACACCTGTAAGGGGGGAACCCTCCTCTTGAGTTCCTCAAGTCGTACCCCTACAGGGTGGTCAAGCCCACAGATAGAGAGGTGGAAAGCACAAAAGAAATCCAGTTACACAAGCATCATCTCATATTATCTTATTCAGCTGTGTAATCACATTGAACAGAACTACAGCACAGCTACCACACGTCATTTACTTAGTTATGTATGTGCCAGCCTACATTAGTGGCTTGAGTCACCTCAGTTGGTATGCAATTTATTATTGTTCCACTTCATTTTGAACTTAATATTCATTACAAATGGTGCACCTCTGATGCATTATAAATCTTCTCTATTGTTTGCTCCATTGAAAAGTTACATTTATACTGGAACTATTACTGAGCCACTGCAGAGGTGTTGGGCTCAGAGCTGAAAATCTGGAGACCTGGGTTTGAATCCTACAGCCCCCATGTGCATACTGTGTGACCCTAAGCAAGTCACTTAAATTACTTGTGCTCCCAGTTCACACCTGGAAACAAGCTTCACCCTAGTGTACCTTTCCTGGTGAAACATTTGCCCCTTTCCTTTCCTATTGAGATGAGGCACTATGGGTCACCCTGGAGACAGGAAATGGCACCACAATCCACATGGGGGTTGTATACAGACCCCATCTCAGGGGGAGGGAATGGACAAGGAAATGATAGAAGGCTTCATTAGAATGGCATAAAAAAGAGGAGATATTGTTGATGGGGGACCTGAATATGCCAGGTGTTAACTGGAGCACCTTTCCTGCAGGCACATTCAAGAGTAGGGTCATTCCTGATGCCCTACAGGGGCCATGTCTCAGACAGCTAGTATTGGAAGCCACTTGGGAGGGAGCAATCTTAGACCTGGTACTCTCAAATGGGGACGGAGAAAGAATCTCAGATTTAGAAGTGGGTAGCCATCTGGGAACAAGCGACCACCAAACAGTGTGGTTCACGATAAACACAGCCATACAATCAAGCCATACAAAAGCAAGAGAATTGGACTTTAGGAGGGCTGACTTTGGGAAAATGAGAGAGTGCCTCAGAAAAGCACTAGCAAACAGGCAAGAAGGAGGGGTGGAGGAACAATGGGGAATAATCAAAACAGCCATCACAGAGGCAGCAAGCCTTTGTGTGAAGCAAATCAACAAAACACAATGAAGGAAAAAAAATGCTATGGGTTCTCAAAAGAGGTGGCAGGGAAGGTTAAGGAGAAAAGGATAGCATTCAGGAAATATAAGGAAACACAGAAAGAGCAGGACAGAGAACTTTATCAGTTAAAACAGAAAGAGGCTGGGAAGGCAGTCAGAATAACAAAGGCCCAAACCAAGGAAAGCATAACTAACTCTGTTAAGAAGGGGGATAAGACCTTTTATAGGTACATTAGGGAGCAAAGAAAGACCAAAGGAGGCATACTGAGTCTTAATAAAGGGGAGGGAATGTGGGTAGAGGGTGACAGTGAAAAAGCAGGAATACTGAACGAATATTTCTGCTCAGTATTCACAAAGGAAGAGGAAGGGGAGGTACCTAAACCAAATAAGAGAAACACTCTGAAGAGGGGGGTCGATACCAGTTCATTTACAGAAGAAAGGGTTCTGAAAGAACTAATAAAATTGAAGGTGGACAAAGCAATGGGGCCTGATGGGATTCATCCAAGAATTCTAAAAGAACTAAGGATAGAACTAGTGACACCACTGACTACTCTTTAACAAATCATGGAGGATGGGGTGGTACCTGAGGACTGGAGGAGGGCAGATGTGATTCCTCTTCACAAAAGTGGGAGCAGGACAGAGGCAGAAAACTATAGACCAGTTTGTTTGACCTCAGTGGTAGGGAAAATGATGGAATCATTTCTGAAGGAAAGAATTGCTGAGTACCTAGAGGCCAGTGGGGCACAGGACCCAAAGCAGCATGGATTCACGATAGGAAGGTCATGTCAGATGAATCTAATAGATTTCTTTGACTGGGTGACCAAAGTAGTAGACCAGGGAGGGGCTGTGGACATGGCCTACCTAGATTTTAGCAAGGCATTTGATACAGTCCCACACAAAAGATTAATACACAAGTTAGCCAGCCTTGGAGTGGGTCCCAAGGTGGTAGCCTGGATAAAAAATTGGCTAGACAACAGGATGCAAAGGGTAGTAGTAAATTGAGTCCACAGTGAAGAAAGGAGGGTTACTAGTAGGGTACCGAAGGATTCAGTACTGGAACCGGTCCTTTTTAATGTCTTTATAAGTGACATTGCAGAGGAACTGGAAGGAAAAGTATGTCTCTTTGCAGACAACACAAAGATCTGCAACAGGGTCAATACACAAGATGGAGTGGAAAGGATGAGAAGGGACTTGGCAAGGTTGGAGGAATAGTCAAATGTATGGCAGCTCAGATTCAATGCAAAGAAGTGCAAGGTAATGCACCTGGGAAACAAAAACCCAGGGGAAGAGTACACAATGGGGGGTAAGATACTGACAACAGTAAAAATGGAAAGGGACCTGGGGGTAATTATATCAGATGACCTAAAGGTGGGCAAGCAATGTGAGAAGGCAGTAAGGAAGGCTGGGGGATACTGGGATGCACAGGGAGAGGCATCAATAGTAGAAAACAGGAAGTTGTTATGCCTCTGTACAGACAGTTGGTGAGACCCCATCTGGAGTACTGTGTGCAGTTCTGGAGACCGATCTCTGCAAAGACATAGACAGGATGAAGGCTGTCCAGAGGAGGGCAACCAAAATGGTGCAGGGTCTGCACCAGAAGACATATGAAGAAATACTAAAGGAGCTTAATATGTATACCTTTGAGGAAAGAAGGGAGAGAGGGGACATGATAGAAACTTTCAAATACCTCAAGGGAATCAACAAAGTCCAAGAGGGTAGCATTTTTCAGAAAAAGAGATGTGCAAGAACAAGGGGGCACAATTTGAAGATAGAGGGGGAACGGCTCAGAGGTAATGTGAGGAAGTATTTTTTCACAGAGAGGGTTGTGGATGCATGGAACAGCCTCCCTGAGGAGGTCATGGAGTCAAGAACAGTGGGGGAATTCAAGAATGCATGGGACAGACATAAAGCAATCCTAGTGGGGGGTACGAGAAAGTAAGCTGTTGGTTAACTAGGATCTACAGCTTATCTGTTAGGTAGGAAAATGGGCAGACTAGGTGGGCCAAGAAGTCCTTATCTGCCATCAAATTCTATGTTTTTATGTTTCTATAACTTCATGTGTCAACCTATGTTAGAAGCCAGCGTCATATCAATTGACATGGAGTCCCCATTTGTTTCAATCTATTTTTAATAAACTATGGACTTAGCAATTGAACTCTGTGATTTTTCCTTTTGCTTTTCATTTTGTTTGTTTTTGATTCCTATAGAATATATTTAGAGGCACACTCTGTAATGCACAAAGTACTGTTTAACTGATCATGAAAACTGCTGACAACATGTTTTTGAACTACATGTAGGAAGTATATTGACAGTGTGCTCTGTACCAAATCTTTTCCATATAATAAGAATGTGTGTTATTCATTGGTACTTTTGTACTTCGAACATGCATTATTTTGTTTATTTTTCTTAACAACATATGAATGAGGCTTTGAGATGTACAAATAAATATTCATGAGTCAGATGTGTTTAAGTGTGATGTTCTCCAGGATAAGCCACTCCACTCCACTACTCAGTTAGGGGTGCAAAGTAGGAGTGTTTTGAATAATCAAATTGATATGCTGTTATAGTACCCTGGTTATTAGATCAAGATGACAGATAGAAGGCATTTTTAATGATTAGCCATGTGTAGTAATTTTGAATGATTCAAACCTTTGTAATTATACAATTAATTTTAACATTCAAACTCCCCTTACTCAGATCTGTATCTTTCAAATAGCAGACAACTTTGGAGTATTCAGAGAAGGGAGACACTGTAATTGACTTTCTGAGTGGCATTATACACTTTCCCTTCTGCACTGCACAAAGCAGCTGTAAGGTTTGCTTTAAACTGGATCTTATCTGCTGTTGTAATTCATCCAGTGAAACATTCAGTATCAGTAAACACTGATAGTGCAGAGTGTGTGTGTGTGTGTGGGGGACACCTTCCAGTTCTCATTTGCAGTGAAAAACAAATTGGTGCATGCGCGTGCACACACACACACACACACACACACACACACACACACACACACACACACACAGACACCAGACAGCTTTGAAGTATTCAGAAAAGGGAGACTCATGTTTTTTTGCTTTCTGAGTTGCACTATAAACGTTTCCTTTTGCCCTGTACCAAAGAGCTGTGAGGCTTGATTTTTACTGGACCTCCTTTGCTATTGTAATCTATCCAGGGAACAGTATCAGTAGATATTGATAGTGCACAGTGTGGGGACTCGGCCCTCCTTTGCAGCAGAAAACAAGATTTAGTACAAAGTACATTGCTATAATATGTTGTTCATGTAGTTCAAAAACATAATGTTAACAGTTTCCATTATCCATTAAACAGTAGTTCGTGCATTACAGAGTGAGCTTCCATATATATTATTATAAGAACCAAATGCAGAAATGAAATGAAAATCAGAATGGACTGGCACAGAGTGCAATTGCTAAGTCCGTCTTTCATTGAAAATAGATTTAAACAAATGTGGACTCCATGTCAATTGAGATGATGCCAGCTGCTAACATAAGTTGACATATAAAGTTAATATTGTGAGATGATAGCTCAGTAATAGATCCAATATAAGTTTAACTTTACTATTTCCATCCATCTACAAACCTATTTGTCATACACTGTACATAACTTTAAGGGAAAGGGAACTCCTGTTTTCTTGTTTTTTATACTTTACTACTGTATGAGAAACTTAGACAAATATTCCAAACAGCTCCCGTGGTAGACAATCACAGAGACCTACTGAATGTGTAAAAATGATAAGTTTGCTTGCGCTGCCGACCTTTTCAAGCAGCTGGCACCCTTCAGAATGCTTTAGCCCAGATTTTGTACAACTTTTCTACAGAGCTTCTGCGCTGTCAGATGCCTGGTAGGCAGTTAAAAATCATAGAATATTACCAGATACAGTAATTCATTGTAGAAATATGAACAACTGAAAATAATACTAACAATCGCAATAATAAGGAACATCTCTGTTATCTTAAATTTGGTCAACCAAACTCGTCTCACTTAAAATTGTCGAATCAAAATCTTTAAGCATCCCCTTCCCCACTATAGTAAATGATTGTGGAATGAATGCTCATTGGATGAAGGAGAGCAATATTGCACCTTCCCAACCCCAATCTACAGTAAACCCCTTGTGATGGGACTGCTCCCTTCACACACTTCTCAATTTCTTTCTTTGCCACCCCCCAAGAGAATAGTTTCTGGCCACATACCCCACCCCTCCCCCTCAATCTGCCCCACTGCCCCGACTCTCTTACTTGGACAGCACCCTGTGCCATGCAGCTGACAGCCTCCCTCTTCCAGTGCCATGCAGCAGCAGCTCTGGCAAGGGAACTTCTTCCACAATGCCAGCCTAATGACTTGCTTTCTCCTGGGGCCCAGGAGCAGATGAAGAAGGTGGAAGAAAAGCAACATCTTTAGAAGCAGTCACAGCTGTGCTGAGAGGCACCATGACCATGTTTTTGAGAAACAGACAAGATAGCTCCTTAGACAAAACTAACCATAAACATTTCTTGTTTATTATTTAAGTGTACAAAATATATCAAATGTTCACTTTTATGACAGTTTCTGCTCAAAGTAATGGGATTCATAGCCCCCCAAACCCCCATCGGCTGCATTCTACAAACTTTCTTGTCCTATGCTGCCTCCTAAGGAAACTCCAAGCTCTCAGGGATGTTTGCTTTAAAAAATAAAAAACCTTTGTTGCGGTACTCATTTTGTCTTTCCTTCTCCCAGGACATCCTGGGTCCAGACAGGACAACATCCCTCATCCCTGCTCCATCCAAGTAGCTCAGTTCTATTGTTCAAAATGTCAGTTAACTAGTGACATACAAATTCCAGGTCAATTGCATGTTAAATCTCAAGTTGACTTTTACGTAAGGGTTTAGACCAGGAGCATCGGGGAACCGGATGGATCACCCTTAAGGGAATTCAAAAATATGGCTACCTGGATTGAGATAAATGAATGCCTGGTTCCACCCCCTCCAGACCCACTTACACATGATGGCCCATAAGTACTTATATTAGATAAAAGCTACTTTTATAATGTTCATGGCAACTGTTGTAAGATGACATTGATGCATTTAAATATATATATTTAAATATTTGAATACATTTTGCTGCAGAATGTGTGTCCCACTCCATGTGCATGAGCCTGTGAGGTTAAACTGATTACATTTTAAGGAATCACATTATGTAAATGGAAATTAAAATTAAGTAAAACAAATAACAGAACACAACATTTTTGTGCCTAAAATTCCAATTAAAATGTATCCCAGAAAGAAGCAGAATGCACACTGTCCATTTACAGAATGTACTTCTTTAACTTGGAATCAGTTTAACCTAACTGCTACAAGGTGATTGATGCACATATTAGAGCAAAATGTATTCAAAAAGAAAAAAATATATATATATATATGTTTAATAGCATAAATCCAAAGTTGCAACAGTAGCCATGAACTTAAAGCACTCCTGATCTAATACAAGTGTTCATGAACCACTATGTGTAAGTGGCCCTGGTAGGGTTTGTACCAGACATTCATTTATTCATAGAAATGTAGCTTTCACTCTTGCAAAGTGTCAGTTAATGTCCTGTCTTTGTAATATCAAAAGAACACACACAGTGGAGTTCGGGAAGTATATAAGAAAGGCAAACCACAGCATAAGTGACCTGCTATTCCTAGAATGAATTTAAATGTAATATGGCAGCATAACTAATTTGACATTTTAAATGCTCTGCATAGTGATAAATGTAATATTTGATATTGAAAGTAGTTCTGTATCAATGTAATTTCTTCTTGTATATGTGTAGATATTACCTGTTTCTCACAATTGCCTATTGAGCACATTGTAACCACTTTAAACAGTTTTAACTTGAGTCGCGGCATTACTCATTCATCATTCTCCATTAATGACAAAAGAGATGGCCTATTTAAGGGACGAAGTAACTGCAAGTAATCAGCTATTGAGAAAGGACTTTTAAAACCAACACATGTCAGGCCTTTTAGCTACAATCTTATGTACAGGCTATGCAGTACTGATCTCCGGGTTCACATCAGATGGGTGCAGAAGTTATTTGTGCCACAAAACCGGATATGCCTTTTTATTTGCAATGCTTATATTCTATGTCTGGGAGGCTGCATTTTGCTGATGCTTAGCAGGGTTTCCCCAAAGTTTTGGTTTCTGCTTCAAAGACCTGCTGTCCTACTGGTGCCATGTTCTTTGTCAGCCAGGGCTGCTTTTTAGACATTTTAATTTCTTCTCATTCATTTTAGTTTAGTCTACAGTGAGCAATGTGTGCTTTTCAGTTTTACACAGGGGAATTTTTCTTCCCTGGCCCTACTGCATTTATTATCTGCTGGGCACCGCATGGAGAGAGAGAGAGAAAGAGACAGACAGACAGACAGACAGACAAAGAGAGATAAGAAAGCAAGAGAGAAAAACACAATCCATGGTGCTCTCCTGTAGTTCTCTCACTCACTTCCCTCAGTCTTCACAGTAGCTTAGTAAGTAATTCATGGTGAAAGTAACAGTGTGAAGTGTTTGTTTCACAGGAGAAAAGCAAAACACGCCAACATGAAACTGTAACTCCCAAAACGGAGCAGCTGCTTGGTTTTCTCTGATGATTTGAGAGAGGCTCAGAGTCTGGGAGTGTCAGACAAATAATGTTTAACTGCTTTATAGTTTAATTCCTGTAGCAGTCACTTTTCAGGGCTCAACAAGCTAAATGACAACTTCGGAAAGGCACTAAATTCTTTTATGCCACGTTTCTAAATAAACAAGCATTTGTCAGTGCCGAATGGTTGCTTGCTGGCAATAGCAATGGAAGTTCAGGAGTTAGACAGATGGAATATAGGAATGGCAGTGAAAACGTGCTCTTTCCAAAAATTTTTACAATAAATATACCCAGTAGATAAGTTTAAGCAATACACTATTAGACAGCAAATGAATAAATGTATCCATGTAGAAATAAAAAAGAAGAGACGCATTTAAACCAGAATGCAGGACTGCTTTTTCAAAGCAAGAGGTCTGCAGCCCTGCAAGAGACCAACACTGACAGGAAGGCACATATCTAGGTAACAAGAGAAACAAGGCCAGCTCGGGGTGGGAACCAGAAAAAAAGGTGGGGGTGGATCTTTAGAAGCTGCTCAGGTGGAGGTGGGGGTGGATCTTAAAAAAAGAAAACAACTATTGCTACTTCCCACTACTCATGTTCCAGTTCTTGTACCTCCCAATTAAGAAAGAGAATAGCACCCTGAAACCATTGACTAACATGCAAGCCCATTCATTTGAGGGCGGAAAGCATTTCTCAGAGGAGGGTCAGGTGGAGGAGACTATTTACACTCTCAGCCAGTTCCACAGATGGAAAACATGACATAAGTCCTTTTGTACATGCAAAATGTCTGCAGGTTCCACCCATGCAGCTGTAAAAAGGCAGGAAATTCATAGCAAAAAACTACATTTCTTTATCAGTTAGGGTTTTTGAAACATCAGAAGTAAGGGAATCTGATATTAGGATTTTTTTCACCCTAACTCTCCCACCTCCATGTACCACCCTTGTGAATTCCACCAAATTGAATGTAAAGTACAATTCAGATTCCTACCCTGAAGGACCCTGCTCAATGCAAGTAGGATTTGGGTCCGGTTTCATGCATATTGCTTCCCTATGCAATAGGAGTCAGGGTCTGTTGTTTCCTGCTTTCCAGGCCCTACATGAAGCAAGTTAGGACTCAGGTCCTGGTTCATGCAGGGCACTTCTGGACTGGGATCTGGATTGTGCTTTGACATTCAGTTTGGTGGAGTTCACAGGGGTGGTGAATCGGGGTTGGGGGAGTTAGGGTAAAAAAAAAAGCCCTAGCATCAGATTTCCTTAGATTTGATGTTTTAAAAAACCCTAAATGATGCAGTATTGCAGTTTTTGCTGTTCCTTTCTGACATCTCCTTGATCCTCTCCTATTGGATCCCCTATCACCCTTGATGTTATACATTCTCCTGGGTTCTACCTCAGCCTGTATCAGACTCTTACCGATCTACAACCGCATTGGCAGTACTACACCTGCTCTGGTCTCTTTATTTGAACATCATAAGCAGATCATTGTACCTGTGCTTAGCTCCATTTATTTATTATTTGTACTTTCTTCATGTTACGCTGCTCACTGTTTGCACTTTATTTTGTACTGTTGATTGATACTGTGTTTGCTTCTTATTGTAACCTTGTTCCCTCTCCTCTGGGTCACACCAGGAAATGAACCTTGGCTCAGTGTGCCTCTCCAGGTTACAATTTTTGAAATAAATACATTTTTGCCATGAAAATATATTAATATTTAACACATGCCAAGGTGAACTGCAAAGCAGGAGGCCAATGAATGAGTGCCTTTGAACTCACCTGGGAAGTGCATTAATTCACAAGAAAACCATGCTCCTAAATGGGTTATTATGTGTATGATATGGAAAAAGTTGTATTTTAATGAAAAAAGTTTTATTTCATGCAGATAGGGTCTTACTAGGTAGAATAAGTGAGTTTGGTAATGAAGGCTAAGTGCCTTTGCAGGCACCTGGGAAATGCATAAATTCTGAAGAAACCTATGCCATGTTATGGGTTACTGCATTTATAAAATAGATCCGGCTTTTATTTTAATGTAAAAAACAAGATTAATTTTTTTGTGCAATTAGGCCGTTGCTATGTACATTAGGTTAAGTTAGTCACTAACTTTGCATTACCAGAGAATTAATAAATGAACAGGTTATGTGGTTTCAACAATGAATTTTATGGGATTCTAAATCCTATTTTACAATGACATATTTGTTTTTTGAAAGCCATACAAATTAAATGAAAAAAAACAAAACAATCTTCTACTTCCATAGTGGAAATAAATACCACTAGTAGCAGTGAAGTGGTGATGTGCAAAGTCAGAAAACTTCGCTACATGAATTAATTTGTCAATTAGACTCATTTCATGAAGTTTATCTGCCATGTGAAGTCCAAATTTACTGTAAACTGATAACTTCACAAAATGCAAAGTTGGTAACTTCACTGGCTATGTCTGGTACAGAGGAGAAGTTAGCACTTTACTATGGGATTGGAGGTCACATGTTGCTGAAACAAGCTGTATGCCACGAGGAGGCTGTCTTCAGTGCAGTCTTCTGAAGCCAGAGTCTGAGAGAAGTCTAGGTGTGCTTGTCTGGGAAAAAAAACTTTTAAAATACATCTCAAAACTGAACTTTTTTTAATCTAAATTGCTTACAAATTGTTCTAGAAGGCCTTGTGCTGCTATATTTGTATTTTTTGTTTATTTTTTCACTCATTATTTGCTCTAAAGTAGTGGTTTCTGTTTTGCCAGTCTGTGAAGCAGTGGTGTGCGGGAGGGTAGGTGTACTGTAAGCGAGGCAGCCCAAAAAGATCTGGGGCTTTTTTGTCTAAGCAGGAAATTTGTGTTATATTTTGGTTTTCTCACTCTTTCTTGTTAATCATTTTTGATCTGTAGTGAGTAATTTCTCATTTTTATGTTGTCTTGTGCACAAGCACAAACAACATATTGTGGTAGCTTGGAGTCACAGGTTTTGGAGGTGTGGTCGTGTTGTGGTGAATGGCGCCACTGCTTTTTAGGCCTGGGCTCTGTGGCACCAATGAAATAGCATGCTGTCTATAACAGTGCTGCAAAAGCGTGCCACCAACTTGAAACAATTTTGCTGATGCAATGAGGGAGCGACTCATCATTGCAGGGCATGCCTTGCCTGGTGTAACATTTCAATAAACATGTTGGAGCTGTTGCCGTCTGCCTCTCACAGTCCCACCTGAAAGCTGACATCGAGGGTACCCAATCCCCCTGTCAGCATGCCCCCTTCCCTGTTCATTTGCTGATGGGGAGCCCAATTCCCATTGGCATAATGTCCCCCTATTTTAATTTGTCTGCCAAGAGGGGTGCCTAATCCTCCTCGACATCATGTGCCCCCCCCAAACACAGACATGTTTCCTGTGCTGATGGGGGGTCTAATCCTCATTGGCTTCAGTTCCCTCTCCCAAAAAAACAGAGGTGGCACACTGGAAGCCCAGCCCAGTGTGGTAAGACAAACCTGTAAACAAAAACCTTCCTGCGATGTCTTTTTTTTTTTTTTTAACCTGTAAAAGAGAAAACGGTCCCTCATTGTCTCCAGTGTCCCCTTCCCCAACCCACACCCACCCTCTGCACACCTCACCTCCCCGCACCCCCGCTCACACCATACTTACCTTTGGAGCCTGATGCGATGATCTTCGGTGGAGCGGGAACACATCTGTACTCTTCAAAGCCGACTGCAAACTGAAGAAATGCCAGTAAGCTGTATAATGGCATCAATGGGGGGTTTCAACTTAAGTAGATATCTCAGTCATTTTTGTGACTTTTGGCTCTAAATTTTCAGCATGGGGTTCTTGGGACCCCACCTCATGAACTCAGTCACTGTCATGTCATTATTTTGTTCCAAAAGGTGATTTTTGCTGTCACTGCACAGAATCACCTTTCGTGACCAATTAACAAAACAACAGTGTCACTTTTCATGAGGTGGGCTCCCAAAAAGCCTATGTTGCAAATTTGGTGAAAAAATTCCAAAAAAATGACTGTTACGAGTGTGCATTGTGCAGTTTCCATGCACGCTCATAAGTTTGAGAATTTTTAATATTTTCATTCCAGATTTTCAGCATTGTCATTTTTGCACACCTCTTTATGAACAGTACAGCTGTCATTTTTCACATCCTGCCTGAAATGTGTTTTCTCATATCTGGCGAACAATGGCATGGTCGCTGTGGGAAATCAATGTTTGGGACAGATTAAGAAAATCATAATGACGCTGTTCATGAGCAGAGGTCCCAAAATGCCTATGTTGAAAATTTGGTGAACGTGTTCCACAAAATGACTGTTATGAGCGTGCATTGCGCAGTTGCCACGCACACTCATAACTTCAAGAATTTTTAATATTTTCATTCCAGATTTTCAACATTGCCATTTCTTCACACCTCTTTATGAATGATACAGCTGTCATTTTTCACATCCTGCCCAAAATGTGTTTTAGCACACCTGGCACAGAATGGTGCAGTCACTGTGGGAAACCAACGTTTGGGACAGATTAACAAAATCACAGTGCCACTGTTCATGAGCAGAGGTCCAAAATGCTTTCATGAGGTGGGGTCACAAAAAGGCCATGTTGAAAATTTGGAGTGCAAATACCAACAAATGCCTGGGGTGTTAGGGGTTCTAACCATAACTCCCCCCCCCATAGAGACTGACAGGCATCAGGGGTGTGCCTTTGGACTGTTGGCTATAATGTTCTTGCTATTCCACCACCACCCCCACCCTGCAGCCAGTGACAGGCATCAAGGCGTGCCTTGGACTCTTCAGTCCCAAAGTTCACCCCATTCTCTTATACTGCAACCATCTCAATGTTTTTCCTTATGGAATGGGGTGAGCATAAGGCCCAATGACCCCAAGTCACAATGCGACACTTGTCAGAGTCTGCAGGGTAGGGTGAGGTGAAATGGCATAAGTGATATGGCTGATGACCCAAAAGCACACCTCAATGCCTGTCAGTCTCTGCAGGGTGGGGTGGGATTGACGGTTCCATACTTCACTGCCATTCCTATTATGCATCTCTCTAACTCCTGCACTACCAATGCCAATGCCAGCAAGACAACATTTGACATTGACAAATGCTTGTTATTTCTGTGATTTACTTTGGTGTGTTTTTAAGTATTTTGTCAGTGTCTTTCTGTATCAGTTTTAGTTATTTTGTAGTTATAGTTTGCTTAAAGTGATGGTGTTCTGTCACTTTTTGTTATACTTAATATTAAATTTCCCATGCTACCACCATCATTTTAATCCCTGTTCTGTTAAAAAAAATATTTGTTTTTTGTTGTTTTTAGTGTTTAGTAGTAATCTCTAGGGGTAGTTGTTGTCTACTGTTTCTGATGATACCAAATCCACAATTTAAATCTAATAATCATCAAATATGCAGCTCATCTTGGACTACAACCATACCAACATTCAGACAATTCTGACAACATATGACTGAGTTATGCTTTAACAACCAAAAAGAAGTAGTTGGCAGAAATTATTTTGACCCATCTTCGCCTTTGTGTACCCCAAGGAGAAGTTACAGATAAAGTTGCAAGGTGAAGTTACCAATGGTGAATTTCCTATTAAATAGAAAAACTTTGCAACACGATCTGTGGAGGTGAATTTGGTGACTTCGCCTTAACTTCACCTGTGAATTAAAACTTATCAACATCTCTACAGTGAAGAACATTATTTCAGAATCAATGGGGATAATTTAATTATTTACATTTTGTTAGCCAGGTAAGTATGCTTGCAACACAAGGACACCCTTTTTCAGGAATGACCCAGCCAGGCACCAATAAAACACAAAGTGCCAGCCAGTAGAAATACAGCAGCTCACAATAGAAATCCATACATTCAATGGCTCACAGTAGAATACTGTACATACACAAGGGATAACTATGCAGCTGGTTTGCATAGCTACATACAAATAAAAACAGGTAGTAAGCATTTGGCCATATAAGTTAGCCAAAGCAAGCACAAACTTGGTTGCACAACAAATAACTTTTGTAGCTAGTAGAGAATGCATTGAGTGTAGGTGACTGCCTAATTGTATGAGGTATTTTGTTCCAAAGAGATGCCGCTTGGTAACCAAAAGAGCTTTGCCCCATAGCAGTCTTAAACAGTGGGATAGCCAGTAGGTTGTTGATTGTAGAGTGTGAGCAAGGCAAATTAACTTATCTGAGTTGTACAAACAAGGAGGGGTTCTTTTGTGAAATAGGCTAAATGCACATTTTGCAAGTACCTACTGGGCTTTACCAACAGGTTGGAGTCAATTAATGCACTTAGAGTGTGGCAGTGTAGTAGTCGTTTGTTTATTTGTGTGACTATAAGTCTTTACAAAATTCCAATAAAACTTGAGAGTACAAAAAAATTTAAAAGCAGCACAATGCTACATTAATATGCTTTCAAAAATTTCATTAGAGAATGTTTACATTTTTTTAAATTTCATATAAAGAAAGCACAATTATAAACATATAGTAAATATTTTACATAGTTAATTCCTTATAGACTAAATAAATGAGTCTGCAAATGTACAATAACATATAACTAATAGTTTCCACAAGCTCAGGAGACCAGACTTGAGTTAAAGTGATTGAACATCAGATTATTAACTTTCCATAGAACTTCTCCTGTGAAATCTTCAAATAATTATTTAATTCTTGTTCAGTGTTGTACAGGACTGACCAATTATTCAGAGCTGAATAGCATTTCAAGGATTGCAGTTGCCCACACAGAGCCCATATAGATATGTTGGGACAAATTAGACAAAATGAAAAGCCATTGTTAGGAGGGATAGTCCAGACCCAACCATATCTATCAAGCAGCAGAAACTTTTCTTCAATCCTTTCAGGGAATCCCTGCTGTAATACCACTGTGCCCTCCATTAGGGTTCCACCAAACATAGAGCCATCCCATAAAAAAGGGTAAAGCACCAAAAACCACCCAAGCACTACAGAATGGTGACATCTAGGGGCTAAGCCCTCATACTTGCAGTCCCTTAATCTGCATATGCTTTCCTTTAGGCTAACAGAGCCATTTGGGCCCTTAAAAGTCCCTCATCACCAGTAAACTGCATGGGGTGGGGGAATCAGAGCAGTACTATCCTACCTTCTAAATGCAAGCAAGTGTCTGGTCCTGCCACAGTTTTGTGCACCTGTATCACACACATATAATTACCCCTTGAAGGACAATACTAAGTAATCAGTGCCCAAATATCAACAGGTTAATTTTCATGGTACCTCTTACTTAATAGGCTTAACCTAAAATTCCATAATTAATTCAAAAACAATTCCTGGGGCTGTTACTATAATTTCACTAAACCCCACAAATCACTCAAGCATACATACATACATTGGGGAGAGACTTGTACCCAAAGGCAGACTAGTGTTGTTCAGTATATAAAACAATAATATAGCAATTTATAATCAGACAGATATTATGTAACTATGTCACCTTTCAGTATATTCCAATTCTTTTTAACGACACTACCCCACCTTACTAGCATGTATGGAATAGGTAGTGACAAAATGTAAGACTTCCTTCTCACTTTCATACATTGGTTTTTCAGCAAGGGTATGTTCCCTATCCATATTCCTTATTTCTGATCATGCATTCTCTATAGCTGCCTGTTTGTATCCCCTTTCTTTGAATATTCTTTGTAAATCTTCAGCTGCTCTATCATAACTTGTCAAATCACTGTAATTATGTCTAATTCATAAGAATTGACCCTTGGGTATATTGGACATCACATAATGTGGATGGCAGCTGGAAGATAGAAGAAGAAGGACATGCCTGGTACTAGCTGACTCCCCCCCACCATAGCCATCCCCCTCTCCCACAAGTCGACTATTTTCAGTCCCCATCCTCGTTACCAGGACAAAGCCTGTACTATGGGCTGCTGAGGTCCTTGTCCCTGTGTTCCCCCATAAACTCATAGTTGTACTCTGCTTGAGGTTTTTGGCAGTAGCCGGTTACTTGTTATTCTGTACTTATATTGCGCATTATGTCTCTCTGTTTGCATTACCATTGCACTGTTTGTTTAAATGTTCCCTGAGTTGTTCTTATTGTGTACACTCCTTCCCATGAAGTGTGAACCGCAGAGGGGGCAATCTCCCTTCTTTTGTACTGTATGTGCTCTATACTTGATGTGGGACCTTTGCAAAAGAGCTTTCGAGCAAAAGTTTTTCCGAACAATGAAATAAATAAAATAAATAAATAAATGTTGTTTCTATTACATTCTTTCCTAAAAACCTCAGTACTAATAATACCTGTATTTGTCTTTCTAATGCATAAATCCAAGAACTGTATTTCACTAGAACTAGCAGCACATGTGAAATGTAGATTTCTATTTGTCTCCTGTAAATATTCCAAAAAATCTTCAAATTCATTAACAGTGCCCTTCCAAATAATCAGAATGCCATCCAAAAATCTGTGATAAAGGTCAGTTTTTTCAAAAAATGGGTTATTGTCTTAGTTCCTGATATACTGGTTCTCCCAATTTTCCCATCTAATTTGCCACACTGGGGGCAAAAGTAGCCCCCATGGCAGTACCTTTTACCTGCAGTATTTGTCTCCCAAAAAGGTGAACCAATTTAATTTCAGAACAAATTCGACACTTTTAAGTAGAAACTCCATTAGAGGTTCAATATTTGCATCCCTAGAATTTAAGAAGAAAGCAAGGCAATCCAAAACATCTTCTTGGGTGATGTTGGTGTAGAGGGAGTTCTGCTCCACAGCAACATCCCCCAGGATTTGAAAAACAAGGATACTTGACTTTAGAAGGGCTGACTTTGGCATAATGGGTGAATACCTGAGGAATGCATTAGCAAATGGCCAGAAAGGAGGGGTGGAAGAACAATGGAGAAAAATCAAAACTGGAGGCAACAAGCCTTTGTGTGAAACAAATAAAGAAAACAAAGCAGAATAAAAAAACACTATGGCTCTCAAAAGAGGTGTCAGGGAAGGTTAAGGAGAAAAAAGGCTGCATTCAAAAAGTATAAGGAATCACAGACGGAGCACGATAGGGAACTGTATCAATTAAAGCAGAAAGAAGTGGGGAAAGCAGTCAGAAAAGCAAAGGCCCAAACCGAGGAAAATATAGCCAACTCAGTTAAGAAGGGGGATAAAACCTTTTATAGGTACATAAGGGAGCATAGAAAGGTTAAGGGAGGGATAGTGGAGATTAATAAAGGAGAGGGGAGGTGGGCAGAGGGAGACAGTGAAAAGGCAGAGATACTGAATGAATACTTTTGCTCAGTATTCATAAAAGAAAAAGAGGAGGAGTTACCTAAACCAAACAGTAGAAACACTCTGGGTAGTGGGGTTGATGCCAGTCCATTTACAGAAGAAAGAGTCCTGAAAGAACTCCTAAAACTTAAATTGGACAAAGCAATGGGGCCTGACGAGATTCACCCTAGAATCCTAAAAGAGCTAATAGAGGACCTAGTGACACCACTAACCACACTTTTTAACAAATCATGGGAAGATGGGGTGGTACCTGAGGACTGGAGGAGGGCAGATGTGATTCCTCTTCACAAAAGTGGGAGCAAGACAGAAGCAGGAAACTACAGACCTGTTAGTTTGACCTCAGTGGTGGGGAAAATGATGGAATCACTTCTGAAAGAAAGAATTGTTCAGTACCTAGAGGCCAGCAGGGCACAGGACCCAAAGCAGCATGGATTCACAGCAGGAAGGTCATGTCAGACAATCTAATCAATTTCTTTGACTGGGTGACCAAAGTAATAGACCAGGGAGGGGCTGTGGATATGGCCTACCTAGACTTTAGCACGGCATTTGATACAGTCCCGCACAAAAGATTAATAATCAAGTTAGCCAGCCTGGGAGTGGGTCCCAGGGTGGTAGCCTGGGTAGCAAACTGGCTGCACAACAGGACACAGACGGTAATAGTGAATGGAACACATTCTGAAGAAAGGGGGGTTACTAGTGGAGTGCATCAGGGCTCAGTACTGGGTCCAGTCCTCTTTAACGTCTTTATAGGAGACATTGCAGAGGGTCTGGAAGGAAAGGTATGCCTCTTTGCAGATGACACAAAGATCTGTAACAGAGTTGATACACAAGGGGAGGTAGAAAGGATGAGAAGGGACTTAGCAAGGTTGGAGGAATGATCAGACATATGGCAACTTAGATTCAGTGCAAAGAAGTGCAAAGTAATGCACCTGGGAAATAAATATCCCAGAGAAGAGTACACAATAGCAGGGGAGGTACTAACGACAACAATAATGGAAAGAGATCTGGGTGTAGTCATATCAGATGACATAAAGGTGGGTAAGCAATGTTAGAAGTCAGTAAGGAGAGCCAGGGGGATACTGGGATGCATAGGGAGGGGCATCACAAGTAGAAAAAGGGAAGTGGTTATCCCTCTATGCAGACAGTTGGTGAGACCCCATCTGGAGTACTGCATGCAGTTTTGGAGACCTCATCTACGCAAGGACATAGACAGGATGGAAGCAGTCCAGAGGAGGGCAACTAAAATGGTGCAGGGTCTACATCAGAAACCATATGAAGAGAGTCTGAGAGAGCTTAATATGTATACCCTTGATGAAAGGAGGGACAGGGGGACATGATAGAAACTTTTAAGTACCTCAAGGGAATCAACAAAGTCCAGGAGGGTAGCATCTTTCAGAAAAAGAGATGTGTAAGAACAAGGGGCACAATTTAAAGATAGAGGGACGGCTCAGGGGTAATGTGAAATTCTTTTTCATGGAAGAGTGGTGGACGATGGAACCGCCTTCCTGGAGAGGTTGAGGGTCTAAAACAGTGGGGGAATTCAAGCATGCATGGGACAGACATAAGGCAATTATAGTGGGGGGTTGCAGGAAGTAGGCTGTTGGTTAACTAGAATCTGCAGCTTATCCAATAGGTAGGGAAATGAGCAGACTGGGTGGGCCAAGTGGTCCTTATCTGCCGTCAAAGTCTATGTTTCTATGTTTCTAACATCTGTGTCCTTCAGGTAGGATCCCAATGTTGTAACAAATGATCTTAAATAGTAATCCACATATTGGGAGAGCGATTCTGTTAGGGGACCCAGTCTACTAACAATGAGTCTACTGGGGGGGGGGGGAATTTTTATGGATTTTAGAGAGCGTATAAATGGTAACCTTAATAGGATGTTGAACAGTCAAAAAGTGTTTTGTAATGTTATCAATCCAACCCAACTGAATTGCTTCTTTTAAATATTCATCCACTCTAAACTTAAAATCTCCACTTGGGTCCCAATCAAGTTTGTAGTAAAAATCAGGGTTAGTGAGCTGCCTTCTTATTTTCTTTATATAATCATCAGTATTCTGTATGACAACTGCACCCCCTTGTCTGCCTGTTTGATAACAATGCATAAATCATCCTTAAGATTTTTTAAAGCCTGTTTTTCAACATTTGAAATATTACAAAAATGCATTTCAGGTAAATTATTAAACAAAATGTCCAGTTCTTTCTCACACACTTCCTGAAAGGTAAATATTGCAGCAGATGGTGGTTGATAAAAGGTGGATGCCCCTTTAAAAATGCGAGTTTCACTATTGTCCCCCATAGTGTCAGTGACAGTAAGGTGCCCTTCTCCTGTCAGCACAATGTCCACAGAATGTCTCAAAGTTCTTTGTTTTTTGTTGAAAAAGAAATGTAGAATTAAGTTTCTGCTAAAATTTTGAAAGTCAATATAAGCTTCAAACTTGTTTAGGACTGATATAGGAGCAAAAGACAGACCTTTACTCAGTACTGTAGCTCAATGTCCACAGTAGATAACATCCTATCTGAAAGATTAGATACTTTCTGGAGCCCTGATATGTCTGTCGATATTGCTGTTGTATCTGGGGAGGTGGCATGTCCTATCGGTTCCTCTGATAATGCTGGTTGAAGGGCTGTTGTTGACTGTAGTTTAGGTATTGTGTGCATTTAATAGATTAGGATATATATACATTCAAGTTTTTTGTAATAACAATAATTTTTCCTATTTCAAATACTGTAAGGAGTGGAAGACTGATTCATTTTGACATAATTGGAAATTCCCTGTTGTTCTCCTAAAGGTTCCCGCATGTGATGTTTTTCAACAGTTTCCCCTTGATTTTAAAATGTATCAAAAAAATTATTAATAATGTGTTTTTTTGCAGGTATATCTAGCATGAGAAGTATTCATATATTTATATGACCATGTTATTATTTATGGTGTAAATTATTTAAGATGGGATATATTTTATCACTGGCACTTTAAATGTTGTTGTAATTTTAGGGGCTGATATCTCAGACATCATACATGATGAGGTATATAAGCAGAGCCCTTTTAAATCCTCACAGATCCTTTGATAAAGGAATTATTTATTCCAAAATGCATCAGGAACTGTGTTTTTACTGGCAACTTGCGATAAAATTGTTTTTGCACTTGGGCCTTGTGTGAGCTGCCTTATTCTTGTGGATGGTGAGTGCGGGACTTTACTTGATTGTACCTTTGATTATTTTGGCTCTGCACCCTGACCCAGTGGGGTGTCTTTACTATTCTTCTTCTTTACACATGATTTTTCCTCTGGTTCTTCATTCACCAGCTACTCGTGAAAGCACCTGTGAAAGTGAAAAAGAAGACATTTCACTGAGCGCAGTAAATTTTACCCTGCTGAAAATACTGAGACACCCCCCCCAAGTCCCAGGTAATGGAGGCATACATTTTATTAGGTCTGATTGAGCATATCTATCCATACTGGGCACTATCAACTGCTTCCTTATCGACTTCACTTCAATTTCACTTCAAGTTCTCCAACTCTCCTTACGAGGGGAAAACGCCAAACCCAGTCAGCTCAATATTTTTCTGGCTCCTTTTTTCTAATTAAAAAGGGGAGTTTTCAAGATTGGCCATACTCCTGCTGAGCACATAGTTCAGCTCACATAAAAAATAAGCAAACTGCCACAGGCATTCACCGGCGGTCATCTTATTGCACTAGTCAGAGGAGCTTCACCAGCACCTGAGGGGAAACTAGCTGCAAAACCTCTGACCATATTAGAAAGTAACAGTGCAATAGAGTATAGTGTGACACTCGAGTGAGAGGCAGTTCTAATGTAGCGAGACCAGCAAAAATCCAATGTTCTATTTGAGATATACTTTAAAAAACAAAGTTACTGCAGTGGGAATATGTCGGCAAAAATGCTCAAAGAAACAGCTTGGTAAGGGAGTGGAGCAGCATCGTGCCATCTTGCCGCTCTGCCCCCCCGCCCCAATTCTGGAGCTTGTTTCCCGTGTGGCAGTGTTGGGATCTAAGCCTATGGGACGTGGTGAATCTGGCCAACTTGAGATAAAGGCTATATTTAACCTTAACAACAAATTTCAGGGCAGCATCAGCTAATGCAGCCTCCCGGTCAATTAAGGGCAATAGACTGCTTTGGGCTAAGGCTAGTCTAGCATCATAAACCAAAAGACAGGTACCCACAAGTGTGATGGAGCTCACCACATAAAATTCACAAATATGTAAGCAGAAGAGGCTCAGAAACACCTTCCACCTTAAAAACAAACTAGTAGCTTACTACGTACTAAGTCCTAGTCCTAGTATGGATCCCTGGGGGAACCCACATTTGATATTGTTGACCTCAGAAATAACAGCACCAAGCCTGACCTTTTGCCTCCTGTTTGTAAGATAATCTGTGAACTAGGAGATTAAGGGAACACCCAACCCTAGGCCATGCAATTTACAAAGTGGAAATTCATGACTGACAAGGTCAAAGGCTTTGGTTAGGTCCACAAACACTGCCCCATTTAGCGTGCTTTATCCATTGATTGACTGTGTTTGTAAACCTCACCAAAGCTGTACTTGCCAATGTTTTTTTAACTAAAACCATGTTGTTCACCTCATAGCAGGTTGTATTGGTCCATGTAGTGAGGTAACTGGTTCTGCACCAATCTCCTCTGTAATTTAGCTAGAGCAGATAGTATAGCTATTGGTCTGCATCTGTTTGCGGAGACCTGACTGCCCTCCTTGTGTAAGGGAATTACATAAGCCAGCTTCCAAATGTCAGGGACTTGCTGCCTCATGAAGGACAAGTTTATGATTTTGGCTATAGGAACTGCAATGTTGGGGGCAGCCAGTTTTAAGAACTTTGGTTCCCGTTCATCACTGCCAGGTGACTTCTCTGCTTTTAGGGCTTCAAGCATGGCAAGGACCTCCCTGACAGTTACTTTTCTGAGGTGAAATTTTGGTTACAGGGTTTTTGCACTGACCTGTAGAGGAATCGGGGAGCTCCTGTGTTTGGGAGTTTTCTGTATTTGTCAAGGTTATGGACACTTTCATTGAACAGGTCTGTGATATCTTTGGGGTCTGAATGTTTGGTGCAGTCTAATTCATTGGCTGGGGGCAGATTCAGTATTGGGGTTTAAGAGTGATTTCATGTTAGGCTAACATTTGTTAGGACCCCTAAGTTTCAATGGTTGTTGAGTTTTGAAATAAATGCTTTTGACCTTGCTGACAAATGTTTCTGCATGTATTTCTAAGGCATCTATATGCCCGCCAGTCAGCTTGCATGTTGCATTCTTTGAATTTAGACCAGGTAGAGTCACTATCCTTCATCTTCTTTCACAGTTATTTATTGAGTTGTGATGATTTATTTTTAATTCTGTGTTTAGTGAGAGGGACATGTTGGTTTAGCACATATGTGAATTTGTGGGAGAAAAAAATGTAAGGAGTTATTAACATTTGGTAAGAATCCAAATAAGATCAGTCAGTTAAGTCGAGGTTACGCAAGAAGTTATTTAAAAGAAAATTTGAGGCCGGCCCGGTGGCGTGGAGGGTTGAGGCATTGGACCCCACACCTTGCACCATGACAGTGACCTGGGTTTGGGAACGGACCCGGTCGGCGGGGGGGGGGAGAGATTGAGCGTCTGGAGGACTGCTCTCTCTTCTCCAGGAAGGGTTAGGGCAATGACCACTCAATGAGCAACCACTGGTGGAGGCTGAGGGGTAGCCGAAAGCAGCGTTGTGGCATATGCCATCGGATGGAGCCATGGCAGTGCATCACCTTGGCAGCTGGGCTCCACAGGGGCATAAAACAAGAACCCCCCCATTGATAGGTGATAGCGCCTCCCCATGCGGACCACACTCCTGAAGTCGGGACGAGCCCCCTCCACTCTACCCTCCCTCTCCAGCCCGGTGGCTCAACACTTAAAGATAGAGCACCCTGGATGGTGGTGACCCTTCCCCGGAGTGTAGACCCAGGGGATACCCACTGCTGGGGAGGAGTGGAGGGGATAACCGAGCAATGCAGGGAGGTAGAGATGGCGGACAGGAGGTCGCCAGAGAGATTTCGGTGGCGGTGGGAGAAAAAATTGAGTTTGAAAAAAATTTGAGCCATTATGAAAGTGACTTCTTTGTGTGTGCGGGGGCGGGGTGGATTGGGCTGATCCATTATGCCATACAAAGAAAATGGCTGCATGGTCACTAACTTAGTCTGGTAATTGGTCATACACTTTTAATCTATCATCATCACTAACAAGCAGCTAGTCCAGAAGAGAATGGTTACCCGTTTTGTTATTCATTCTGGTTGGGCTGCTGATCAGTTGTTTGAGACAGCAACTGTCTAAAATATCCCTGTACTGTAATGTTTCTCTAAACCAATTTAAGTTAATCTCCTCAAGCATAATCAGTTTGTGTGGTCCAGGAGTGTTCACCATATTAGTTAGGTCCCTGAGTACTTCATAGCCTACCTCTACTGGGTTATAGATGCAACAAATATGTCATTTCTTATTTGGACCAATCAATAGCTGAATAGTGGCTCACTCGCACTTGGTTATGGGAGAGAAAATGGTGGTTAACTATTCACCAGACAGGTTGGATTTCATGTATACCCTCCCTTCCTTTTTAAATAGCTTCACTTTCTTGAACACTGTAGTTACTGAAAGCTACCTCAGTGTCATTGACATATGGTTTCAGCCAGCTTCCAGTTATTGCTAGAACATGAAGTTTGTAAGTTTTTGCCTTAGACCAGACAAGCCACAAAAAGCTGTAGTGTGTGCTAATGATTTAGCAGGATTCATGATGATGATTGCAGCAACATGGGCATGGTAGAGTACATTGATCCCAGTTCTAAAACTGGGGCCTAGCCTTACCCTTTCAAGCACCCTTTGCTTGTAGGACATCTGATTGAATTGTTTTGATGGTATTCTCTTTAGTTAGCTATATTGTTTTTAATTTTGGCATTTCATTGTACGGAGCTCTGCCTACCTATATAACTGTGATTGGTTACAAATATTCAGATAGTCTTTTCTTTTGCAGCTGCTCAAAACAAAAGGCTAAGAAAATTGTCTTCTCTTTGCTGCCCATTTTGACCTGGTTGCCAGCTTATCGCATCAAGGAATGGCTACTCAGTGACGTTGTCTCTGGTGTCAGCACAGGGCTTGTTGCTGTTCTTCAAGGTAATTCTTTCAAATATTGTCAAAAAGGATATTACTTTCTTTACTGGAGTCCACTAGGAGACTCAGATTCAAGGGTTAGGTAGGGATAAGGGCAGACTAGATAGACCAGTTGGCCTTCTTCTGCCATCAAGTTGTATGTTTCAGTTACTTAGATGATACATTTTTTCTTAAGCAAGCATTTTCTATAGTTCTGAAAGCCAAAGAAATTTCAGGGTTATATCCTCTAGACATTGTTGTGTGTATTCAGTGTAAGTGTCACAACAATGTAATTTTATAAGCCCATAATGAATTATTACAGAATAGAAATACAAAGGACACATGAAAATAGGACTTTTGCAAGTATACAAGTTACAAATTTGGTACTCAAAAGGTAACATTGCAAGTATTTACCATCTAAAAACTATAACCATTTACTCCATGTCAGGAGAAGATATAGGTATTGTTTAGTATTGAAATATACAGTATATTGGGGAGCTGAGATGTGTATGCTTCTGTATGCTTTGCTATCTCTACTTCAAAATGGATCTGCTATAGTGATGACACATGGCAATGAATCATGGTTTCTGTGACTCCTGATGACTCTTGCTGCCCTGAAGAGTTCTCCACTATGATTTGCAGAGCATATGAATCATGTAGCTTACAAATGTATCAAGCAAAACCAGCAGATGCTTGGGCTAGTCCTGCTGGTGCAGCGGTAGTGTTACCACTTGTGATGCCGCTGATTTGAATTTGGAAGTGAGCCATAGTCATCAAAGTGCTGGCTGGAAGAGCAGGGATAGCTCTCCTCTTCTGGGGTGTGTGGTTCAACTTTCAGTGTTTGACTACCATCTTGCAGAGGTCAGAATGTAGCACTCCCTGGCTGCTTAGTGTAAGGTGGTGTTGCTAGTCACAGACATGCTACATGCAGGAGCACTCACAGGCCTGCTTGCAGCATTATTGCACAGGTAGCATTGGGCAGAAACAAGGAAAACATTACCTACTAGGAAGATTCGACAAGGAGAGGAGACAGCTCCAGTTCCTATAATATGGTGCTATGAGCATACATAAATCTTGCTGGCTGAAAAAGTATTGTATTGTAATACATTCTCCTTTTTAGGAAAATATTACAAGCAAGTAAAGGGTACAGCCATGGGAGTGTCATAGCCCCCAGTTATGTGGGTATTTACATGAACATCTAGGAACAAGAGCATGTTTTGACAGCTGAAGCATGGATTATCTACATGAGATTTATCGATAATATATTCCTGATATTAAAGAGTTCTGTAACACAACTAGAATCTTTTGTACTTTTTTGGGAAAGCACAAATCCCCATTTGAAATTCACCATGCATTACAGTAAGAGAGAAATAAGCTTCCTGGATGTGATGGTAGTAAAAGGAGGGGAAGGAGCAGTGCAAACAGGTCTGTACCACAAGGAAACAGACCGGAATTCCCTACTCCACTTTGATAGCCGCCATTCTAGGTGCCTGGTGGAGAACATCCCAAAGAGTCAACTTATCAGGATGAGACATAATTGTTCAACAGAAGAGGGATTCAAACAAATGTGGTGAACTACTAGGCAGATTTTTACCTAGGGACTATAGACCTGCTTGTGTAGAGACAGCAAAAGATTTTGCAAAAAATGTGGATAGGAAAAACCTCCTGAGCCTAAATTTGGTATGGAATAGAAGGGCCAATATAGGTAAACAGTGCCATGAAAATCAGATTAATTTTGTTGCTGCATACTCAACTCTGTACCACACTAAAAAAAGTATTACAGAAAAAACAAGCATTTGTCAATGCTGAATGTTGATTGCATTGGTCCGTTGAGCTCGCTCACTGGCCCTGTGTCACTCGCTCACTCATTTTGTTTCTCCAGGTGCTGCAGGCTGCCTGTGTTGGCACATTTTTCTGCCTACAAAGAAATTTGCAGCTGTCCCGACAGAGCTGTGTTGAGGTGGGTCACTCCGCCTCTCTCACTTGCTCATTCTGTTTCTGCTGGTGCTGCAGGCTGCCCTTTTGTACTGGGATCCCGCCTCTGTTAGCAGCTTTTTCTGCCCACAAAGAAATCTGCAGCAGTCCTGACACAGGTCTGTTGAGCTAGCTCACTCCCCCTCTCTCGCTCGTTCCATTTCTGCCGGCGCTGCAGGCTGGCCTTTTGTACTGGGCTCCTGTCTCTGCTGGCAGCTTTTTCTGCCCACAAAGAAATCTCCAGCAGTCCTGACACAGGTCTGTTAAGGTAGTTCACTGCTCCTCTCTCACTGGCTCGTTCTGTTTCTGCCGGTGCTGCAGGATGGCCTTTTGTACTGGGATCCTGCCTGTGTTGCCACCTTTTTCTGCCCACAAAGGAATCCACAACAGTCACGATAGAGCTCTGTTGAGCTCGCTCACTCCCCCTCTCTCAGTCGCTTGTTGTGTTTCTCCCAGCACTGCAGGCTACCCTTTTGTAGTGGGCTTCTGCCTGCATTGGCACCTTTTTCTGCCGACAAAGAAATCTGCAGCTGTCCTGACAGAGCTCTGTTGAGGTCGCTCACTCCGCCTGTCTCACTCGCTCATTCTGTTTCTCCTGGTGCTGCAGGCTGCCGTTTTGTACTGGGCTCCTGTCTCTGCTGGCACCTTTTTCTGCCCACAAAGCAATATATGGCAGTCCCGACAGAGCTCCGTTGAGCTCGCTCACTTCCCCTCTTTCACTCGCTCATTCCATTTCTGTCGGTGCTGCAGGCTGTCTTTTTGTACTGTGCTCCTACCTGCATTGCCGCCTTCTTCTGGCCATAAAGAAATCTGCAGCAGTCATGATAGAGCTCCATTGAGCTCGCTCACTCACTCCCCCTCTCTCACTCGTTCATTCTGTTTCTCCTGCCACTGCAGGCTGCCCTTTTGTACTGGGCCCCTGCATGCATTGCTGCTTTTTTCTGCCCACAAAGAAATCTGCAGCAGTCTCAACAGAGCTCCGTTGAGCTCACTCACTCTTGCTCCCTCACTCACTCGTTCTGTGTCTCCCACTGCTGCAGGCTGCCCTTTTGTACTGGGTTCCTGCCTGTGTTGTCGGCTTTATCTGCCCACAATGACATGTGCAGCAGTCCTGACACAGCTCCATTGAGGTCGCTCACTCCCCCTCTCTCACTCGCTCATTCCGTTTCTGCTGGGGCGGCAGGCTGACCTTTTGTACCGGGCTCCTGCCTGTGTTGCTGCCTTTTTCTGCCCACAAAGAAATCCACAGCAGTCATGATAGACCTCCGTTGAGTTCACTCACTCCCCCTCTCTCACTCACTCATTCTGTTTCTCCCAGTGCTGCAGGCTAACCTTTTGTACTGGGCTCCTGCCTCTGTTGGTATTTTTTTCTGCCCACAAAGAAATCTGCAGCAGTCTCGACAGAGCTCCGTTGACCTCACTCACTCCCCCTGTCTCACTCGCTCGTTCCATTTCTGTCAGCGCTGCAGTCTGCCCTTTTGTACTGGGCTTCTGCCTGCATTGCCACTTTTTTCTGCCCACAAAGAAATCAGGAGCAGTCATGATAGAGCTCCATTGAGCTTGCTCACTCACTCCCCCTCTCTTATTCATTCATTCTGTTTCTCCCACCGCTGCAGGCTGCTCTTTTGTACTGGGCCCCTGCATGCATTCTTGCCTTTTTCTGCCCACAAACAAATCTGCAGCAGTCTCAACAGAGCTCTGTTGAGCTCACTCACTTCCCCTCCCTCAGTCACTCATTCTGTGTCTCCTGCTGCTGCAGGCTGCCCTTTTGTACTGGGTTCCTGCCTGCATTGGCAGCTTTTTCTGCCCACAAAGACATCTACAGCAGTCCCGACACAGCTCCGTTGAGCTCGCTCACTCCCCCTATCTCACTCGCTCATTCCGTTTCTGCCGGTGCTGCAGGCTGGCCTTTTGTACCAGGCTCCTGCCTGCATTGCTGCCTTTTCCTGCCAACAAAGAAATCTGCAGCAGTAATGATACACCTCCATTGAGCTCGATCTCCCCTCTCTCACTCACTCATTCTCTTTCTCCTGGCACTGTAGGCTGCTCTTTTGTACTGGGCTCCTGTGTGCGTTGACACCTTTTCCTGCCACAAAGAAATCTGCAGCTGTCCTGACAAAGCTCCGTTGAGGTCACTCACTCTCCCTGTCTCATTCGCTCATTCTGTTTCTCCTGGTGCTGCAGGCTGCCCTTTTGTACTGGGCTCTTGCCTCTGTCTGCATCCTTTTCTGCCTACAAAGAAATCTGCAGCAATCCTGGCACATCTCCGTGGGCCTCACTCACTCCCCCTGTCTCACTCGCTCATTCCGTTTCTGCCAGCACTGCAGGCTGCCCTTCTGTACTGGGCTCCTGCCTGCATTGCCACCCTTTTCTGCCCACAAAGAAATCTGCAACAGTCACAATAGAGCTCCGTTGAGCTCGCTCACTCCCCCTCTCTCACTCGCTCGTTCTGTTTCTCCCACCGCTGCAGGCTGCCCTTTAGTACTCAGCCCCTGCATGCATTGCCCTTTTCCTGCCCACAAAGAAATCACAGCAGTCCCAACAGAGCTCCGCTGAGCTCACTCACTCCCCTCCTCACTCGCCGTTCTGTGTCTCCCCAGCGCTGCAGGCTGCCCTTCTGCACTGGGCTCCTGCCTGTGTTGTCACCTTTTCCTGCCCACAAAGAAATCCACAGCAGTCCCAACAGAGCTCAGTTGAGCTCAGTCAGTCCCCCCCCCGTCACTCGCTCCTAATCTGCCCAAACACTGATTTCCGACAGTGACTGAGGTATTCTGCGCCGGAAGCGTGGAAACACATTTCAACCAAGATGTGAAAAATTAAATCTGTACTGTTCATAAGGAGGTGTAAACAAATGCCAGTGTTGAAAATTTGGCGTGAAAATTTTGCTAATTTGAAAACTTAGAAGGGTGCATGGAACCTGCTCAACACACGCTCGTAACACAGTCATTTTATTTAGTTTCATCACAAAATTTTCAACATAGGCATTTTAGGACCTCTGCTAATGAACAGTGTCAGTGTGATTTTCTTAATATGTCCCGAACACTGATTTTCCACAGTGACTGCGCTATTGTGCGCCAAAAGAGTGAAAACACATTTTGGCCAGGATGTGAAAAATGACAGCTGCACTGTTCATAAGGAGGTGTGGAAAAATGGCAATGCTGAAAATCTGGAGTGAAAATATTGCAAAGTTGCGAAGGTACGAGCGTGCGTGGAAACTACGCAATGCACATTTGTAACACATTCATTTTATGGAGTATCATAACCAAATTTTCAACATAGGCATTTTAGGACCTCTGCTCATGAACAGTGTCACTGTCATTTTCATAATCTGTCCTGAACACTGATTTCCCACAGCAACTGTGCTATTCTGCGCCAGAAGTGCAAAAACACATTTCAGCCTAGGATGTGAAAATGATAGCTGTACTGTTCACAAGGAGGTCTGAAAATGGCAATGTTGAAAATTTGGGGTGAAAATATTGCAAATTCACAAAGTTACTGAGCTTTGTGTAGCAACTGCAAGAACGCGCGCTTAAAACAGTCATTTTGGGGGATTTTTTCCACCAGATTTGCAACATAGGCTTTTTGAGAGCCCACCTCATGAACACTGGCACTGTCATTTTGTTAAGCAGTCCCAAAAGGTGATTCCATGCAGTGACCGTGAAATCACCTTTCGGGGCTGATTTTGTTTTTTTTATTTCAATCTAGGATTACAATACCTTTGAGCCGAGGCTCTTTTACAAAGGTTCCACATCAGCGTGTGCAACAGTCCTCATTTTTAGTTACAAACATATAGTCACTGACTTACAGACATGTAATAACTAGTACAAAGACTTGAGCTATGAGCAAGACAAGGGGGGGTCGGTGGGAGGAGACGTGAGGGTAGGGAGATCGAGGGGTAGGAGGTGCAGGAGGTAGGGGGAGTATGGGAGGTGGTTGGGGCAGAGTGGGAGATACAGGGGAGGTGGGCGAGGGCGGGAGACAGCAGCTAGGGCCTGTTGGAGGAATATGGACAGGTAAGGTGCTAGGGTTGCAAAGACTGATTGTAAGTGCTGGGTGCTGGGGCATGTGCAGCTGGAATGGTGGAAATGTTAAGATGGGCCATCGCAGGATACAAGCAGTGAGAGGTGCAGCTTGGACTTGAAGAGGCTGAGTGTTGGAGCGGTCGCTATGTCGCTGCCAAGAGAGTTGAGCCAGTTGGATGCCCGATAGGTGAATGATCTTTGTCCTTGGGTCGTGCGACATCATGTTTGAAAAAAAAAAAAAGGCATCACGGGACTGTTCTTCATTTTACTGGGGCACCCCAGCATGCCAAGGGAGTCTTTGGGGGCCAGCTGTAGCTGATGGGGATTGGGCATTCCGCCGGCACACAACCAAAGGAGGGGAGCTTTATGCTGATGGGGATTGGGCACCTAACGGGCACACACAACAAAAGCAATGGGGGTCACATAATGCTGATGGTGGGCTCCCCATTGGCAACATAAATCTCAGGGACAGCCGATGGGGATTGGGGCCCTGTCGGCAAACAAACGTGTGGGGGGGCACATGCTGCCAGGGGGATTGGGCACCCCCTCATCAGGTGGGGTGAATATTGTTTGTGAACACAGCGGCAAGCCACCGCCATGTTCACAAACAATGCCAGTACTGCAAGATCCCACCCTGCAATGATGGGCCGCTCCCTCATTGCAGTGAATGGCTGACGCTGCAATGACAAGGTGGTCCCTGATTGCAGCGGCTACTTTTTTAGAAGGTTGTGGCACGCTGGCTGAACTAGTGTCCGTAGCAGCATGCCACAGCATTGGGTGAAGTGGGCCAAGCCTTTAAAGGCTGTGGGGGCATTGGCCACAACAGTGCTGCACCTCCACAACCTGCTTCTCGAGAAAGCTGTTGCAATGTGTTTCTTGCACATGCATGCAATCAACATAAAAATGAGAAATTTTGCAAAATGAACAGAGCCTACAAAATTTGCAGAAACCCCGAATGATGTACAAAAAAGGTCAGACCATAGATGATCGCAGTATTAATAGTTTACTTAGTGGATAGGTTAACATGAGTGAAAATCTGCCATTACCAAAAGGTATTTTTGCAAGCAGAAACTGTAAATGTTGTGGCCATGTCAAAAGAGATAACACCTTGATGCATCCTGTGATAAATAAGGAATATCATGTGCATTATTTTATAAATTGTACTATTAAAAATGTGATCTATGTGGCTGTTTATTCTTGTGAAGCCTTTTACATAGGGAAGACCTACAGGGCATTCAAAAAATGCATGAGGGAACATTTACTAACTATTGAGAAAGGCATGGAAACCAATTCATTGGCAAACCATATCAAGAAAGAGAGATCTGACCACAAGTTTAAATTTCAGGGATTAGAACATGTGACATTAAGAGCTTCTGGGGGAAACTTGGAAAACAAACCCCTTAGAAGAAAAGCAGTTACACTTTAAGTGTCAGTTAATTGCACTGTAGATACAATGTAACTACACTATAACTGCATTTGAATTGCAACATAGTTGCATGCAACAAACATGTAACTACAGTATAGTTACCCTGTTGTATGTAATAATTAGTTATATTGAAATATTGATAATATGCTTTTGGAGCTTGTAACAGTGCATGATTCAAATGAATATTTTCAATTTGGCCCTTATTTGAAGTGAGAATAAGTAAAAAGAAACAACATGCTGATACTGAAAATGAAAAAATATGTTTCAGTACTGTGGTATTTATTCCTGACTTATATTTTGATTATTTACCATTTTATATAGATGTTGGATTTGATGAAATTGATATATGCTGTACTTCAAATGATTTTAAAGAATCAAATGATTTCGCTAGAGTGCTGTTAGTATTATAAAACAACTTATGGTTTAGTCCAGTTAAAAGGGACATTATTAAAAACAGACCACTTAGTAATAAAATCACCAGATAAGTCCAAGGGACTAGAATTTTGGATATTGTATAACTACAGATTTTATGGTTGTCTATTTGTAAATGTTATATTTATGGAGACATGTATAATTGCTGTCCAAGCCAGTCTTTTGACTGTTATAGTATGCCTCCTAGTTCCTACACCCTTGCCTACTTACCCCTTTCTCTTTATTACCCACCTCCTGACCCCTACGCTCCTTTCATACCTACCTAGCCAATGCCCTTCACCCCTTACCATTTGTCTTATATAGGACAAAGCCTTTTAACCATCAAAATTAGCACAGTATTGTAAGGTAATGGATTAGTTTACACTATATTGCACTTATGTGACACAAGCTCATTTTGTATATCCACAGATCTTTTTAGACATTGATGTACATAATTGTCTTATACATTAGTTTTACAGGAAGTTCTTATCTTTATAATTATTAATCACATATTTGTCATAATAGCATTGTTCAACTTGTATGTGTGGGAGCTGTGATGTAATATGTGCCACCTGATAATGTACTTGGCTCATATTCAGATATTCACATTTTGAATTAGCATTTATACCTGTCCACTAGGAGGCACTTGTATCTTAAAAAAAAACACTAAGTACCAACACAAAATGTTGGTGATTGTTCAGATTACCCCTACACCACTCTTGCCTCCAGGGGTGGTTGCAGGGGCCTGACTCTCCCTACATCTCAAACAATAGAGGGAGATCACAAAAGATGGATGGGTCCTCTGGCCATCTGGGCCCTCACCTCTTGCCAGCCTCAGAATGATCCACTGCAAAGATGCATGATTCCATGTTACCCCCTCTACACAAACCTTGCAAGACTACCATGTCACCACAGGATCAGCATGGCTCCTGATGATCATCCCACCACAAGCAATTTATGCAACTATTTTCTCCACAACACTTTATAAGTCAACTAAAAATCTATCATATCTGAAGTCAGACAGGTGCATGCCACCCCAGGCATAAATTGGGGGTACTTTTATAACAGTGTCATTATAACTCAGGACAGCCCTCCAGTAGATGACCACATAGCCATATTGAGCAATCTGCTGGCTTTTGTTATTGCTCTGGGATCTTGGGCATGCTGCCAATGCCTCCTTTGGATGATGTGAGACCATATAATGCATACTTCAGGCCAGGAGTCCTGAAGCAAAACCCAAGTCCTCTCTAATTTGGTGCAACAGTTCAAGTTATTTTACCACCCCAAATCATTGCTTTCTAAGTGCACTAACAGGACTCTGGGTGGGCCCCACTGCCAAGCTACAGCCATGATCTACGGGACCAAATCACACCATCTCATCCCCTGTCATTCTGTCCACCACACACATTCCTGCCAGGGGTCTAGAAACTGGTTCACGCATCACTGGAAGTGTCTTGCTCTGATGGCTGCCCAATTGACAAATGAATGCCTGCATAACCACACTTGGTTGACTCAGGAACCCCCACCTGCCAACAAGCAAAACCAGAGGTTAAAGCAAATGAGGTCTCACATATCTTTCAAAGTCTGAATGTCCAACAGCCAAGAGTCTGAATCTGGTCATCTGTAAGCCCTTCTGCCCTAGTGTATGAGGCAGCCCAATTGCAAAAGGAATGGGTACTGAACTCCTTCAAATCCACCCCCACCCCTTTCATGGCCTTCCCCCCAAATATGATGGGATTGGAACACCACCAGAGGAGACCCATCTTCAGGTTGAAAAAATGAGACCCCAATGATTTAGGGGGGTTATAGAGTCTTGCACCCATGTTCGAATTTCCAACTGCACCCCAGGGGGTGATCTCAGGCTGCAACAACAACCATGGGCCAATCTGTCTGTCTTCCTTCTGCACAATATGAAGAAAACCCTCTCAGAGGTCACCACCACATAGTTATCCTTCATGGCCATTGGGAAACCGGATGTTTTGCTTATCTATACCACTTTGGATACCTTAAAGGCCCCACAGAATGCCGCCAGAAATGCCGTTTGGAACAAATGGGCTTCCAACAGTGATAAGCACCCCTCCCCCGAAGCTCATCTCAAACTTGTGCCAGCAGGACCAGGCTAATTGGTTGCCAACTATCCATCCACCTAGGGACCCCATGGGCCCACCCTTCCAACATTTTGTGAAGGTGTAATGCCCATGTGGTATTCTTGTGGCCTGTCACCTTGGAAAATCATAAAATGCTCACAAGGAACTGCTCTGCTGCACCTGGAATGGACCCATCTCATTTCATGCATAGGACATAGGAGCACAGCTGGTCCACTGGGATGGGCCACACATTACCCCATCCCTGGGCCTGACGCACACTCAAATGTTTCCACCCCTATGGTATGCCACCCCTGTGCTGGCTGCTAAAGAGCACCTGAGTAACTCCTGGGCTTCTGGATCACCAATTTCCAGAGGCTGGTTAGACTTCTTTGAGGTATAGCTCCGCTTCTGGAGCCAACTCCCAGAATCTCTGCAACTGTAAAGAAGAAAGAGCATTAGCAATACCGTTATCCACACCTGGTATGCATAGCTCTAAACTCTATGTCAAGAACCAAACATTTTAGGAAAAAGACCTTCGTAAGGTTACACGGTGATCCCTTGTATCCTTGCTGACCACTGATGATGTAGACTTCCCCAGTGTTGTCTGTCCTGAAAGTCATTTTATTCCCTAAGCTGCTCCCCACACATGACCAGGTCCAACATGATGGGAAAAAATTCAAGGAGAGAGATCTGACTAAGCAAGCCCTTTGCTTCCCAGGCATGGGACCACTGTCCCATACACTACTCGCCCTGTAAATATGCCCAGAAGCCTAAGCCCCTAGACACATCTGCAAAGAGCTCAAGCTCTTGGCTGGTGGCTGGTTCTGGTCAGATTGTCACTCCACTGAAGCAATTTAGGAAAGCCAGCCACAGCCTTTGATCCTCCCTTATTGATTCTGACATCCATATTCTGTGGTGGGGCTTACTACAACCAGAGTTGACCTTTGCCAATCAGAAAGAAATGTCCTTCCCATGGGTATGTCTTTGCATGGAAAACTGAGGAGACCAAGAATCTGCTGCAGCTCACCCAAGGTAATCTCGCAGGCCTTAGCCACCCAAGTGAGAAGGTCCCAGAGTGCTACCAGCTTTTCTTGAGGCAACCAAAATTCAGTGGCCACATGTTAATCTCCATGCCCTAAAAAAACAGCCTGGTTCATGGGCCTTCCATCTTCTCATGGGCCAAAGGAACCCCCAGGTCAGTACATTCCACCTGACAGACCTCCATTAGCTGGCCACAGTTAGTGGTACCTGACCACTCTATGAACAGGAAGTCGTCCAGGTTCTGTACCACCACAGACAGTCACGTTCTACACATAGTGGCCCAATGAAAGAATGTGCTGAACTGTTCAAAGACAGCACATGCCACCACACAACCCATTGGCCTGCAACTGTTTACATAATATTGTCCCTGGAATTTCATGCACTGCAAATCTCGGTCATCTGGATGCACTGAGAAAAGTTGAAATGGGGACTCTATATCTGCCTTACCTAGGAAAGCCCCCTGCCCCACTCCCTGAACCAACTGGATTGTCCTGTCGAACCTTGCGTAAGACACTGCCATCTGGACTAGACCAATATGATGGTTAATCGGGTCACCCTCTGGGTTTGATAAGTGATTTGTCATCCAGAATTCTCTTGGGAACTAGCTCAATCGGGGAAACTCTGAGATGAGGTTGGAGAGGCATGGTAAAGGGCTTGCTGAAATTTCCTGCCACAATCTCATTGTGCAGCTTGGCCTGAATGACATCTGGTTGATCACTGGCTGACATAAGGTTTTACATCTCATAGGCTTAGCAGGGACGCTCGTATGGAATCTGAAAGCCCTCCCTGAAGCCATCTACCAGAGTGCAAGCAGCCATCCTATTTGAGTAACTGGCTTGCCATCTCTCAACACAATCTACCCTTATTGGTGCTGGGTGGCCTGTTTTGCCATTTCTGAATGGGCTGAAAGGCTGTTACCCCACTTCTTCATTGATTAAAAGGTGCAGGTGGCCACACGCCAAGCACTCATGTTTGTATTTACACAAATCCAACTGATGCATTTCTTGATTATAGTTGTAGCAGTGCTCTCCCACCATCCCTCTCCCAGTACTGCCTTGCTCCCTTTCTTTGGTGATTGCAGTCATTTGACTGGGATTCCACTATCAGAATGCTGCACTCCTGCCCTTAGGTCAATAGCGCACAACAGCAGAAGGTCAGGCATGTCGCAGGACCCACCTGGCTTGTTCTGCTTTTTCCAATGGAATTCCTCATCATATTCTAACCATCCTCAGCTGGGTTTACTAGCAAGCATAGCCATAATCCAGCTGTAGTATGTCCATAGCCCGGACACCTTTGCCGGGTTCACCTGCATCAATAAATCTGAAAAATATAAATAAATTGGATGCACGCACAATGCAGACTGATGCACTGCACTTGTGACAGCACACAGCAGGCTATGGGGAGTTACTAGACAAAACTGGAATTGGTGCACCCAGATGACAGGAGGTGGTGTCTCCCACCTTCTCTTCTTTTCTTTTTTTTACTTTTGGTGATTAATTCTCTGTTCTATCCCATACAACCATACTATATTTCTATTTATGTTTCTATACTTCGCACATTGTGGCACTTTATAATTACATAATATACTGGTTTCCTTTACCCTTTCCTCTCTATCTTTATTTCTTGACAGTGAAAATGTTGTCCTCCCATTTAATCAAATTTAGATTTTTTTTTTTTTACAACTTTATTTCCCTCTGGTCATGGCCACATGGAGCCTTTCTCAGGTGTCTTGCTTGTGTCCTGCCCGCCTGAGGCCCCCCAACCTGTGCCTCCTATCCCCTCTCCACACAGCCAGTACCCCAAGCTTAACTCCTCCAGGGTGGGGCCACCCCTTCTCTCTTGGGCACTTTAACATGTCTGTTTCTGGCTGCAGGTGAGGGCCTAGGCGGAGGAACTGGAAGGCCAGGCAAGGTGGACCAGGCAGAGGGCATGGGGACAGGTGCCATCGACTACCCCACGGAGCCGGTGTTTTCCCTGTTCTGGTGGCTTCTCCCTCCCCCCCTGCATGTGCACTCCTGATTCTGTGGAGCATGGCAACCCTGCCTGCATCAGGCATGCTGTACATTGTGCAGCCCATGCACTGCAGCTCTCCTGTTCTCCATAAGGAGCCGCTGGTGCACTGGGCTATCCCCCATCCTCCCCCAGGGAAGGAGAGCAGCCCTGCGGGTGCTCAATCCTCTCCCAGTCCCTGCCAACTTCCGGCACCCGAGTTTGCTCCAAAACTCAGGTTGCTGGAGTGGCGCGAGGTGTGGCGTCCAGCGTCTCAACCCTCAGCCCCTCCGGGCCGGCTCAAATTTGGATTTTGATAAGGTTTTTTTTTTGCATAATTTTTTGTGTAATTGAATATTTTAATATTATTTTTGGTTTTGCATTAACCCTTTCTGATCAATTTTTGATATCTCCTTTGTAGTAATTAGTGTATTTTATCAGGACCTTTTGTACATGCACTATGTTGTATCTTTTAGTATATGCTTTTGCACTTTGCTATTTATTTACAGGTGATAGTATTTAATATGTTATGTCATGTATGAAAGCACTTGTTCTCATGAATTAGCTGGACCCTTCCCCAGACAAAGGCCCTGTGTTGGGTTAAAGTGCTGGAGTCGTGGGCTTAGACAGCATTTCCCACACTGGTTTGCAATAAACTTCATTTTGCAACTTTTATGTTTGTTATTTTACCTTTTGTCCCCCCTCTGATCCATGAGTGCAAAGAGTTCTTTTTCACATGTGACATTGCCATGGTAGTCGAGTGGTCCCCATCACCCATCCTTAATGTTACCCCTGTTTTCCTGGTAGGCTGGTGGTCCAACACCCCCGCTCACCAATCCTTACAGGAGGCAATATAGCATAGTGGTTAAGAGCACTGAGCTGCAAACCTGGAGACCTGGATTTGAATCCCACAGCCCCCACTTGCATACTGTGTGACCCTGAGCAAGTTACTTAACTGCCTTGTGCTCCCAGGTCGCACCTGGAAACAAGCTTCAGCTTAGTGTGCCTTTTCCCTCCCCCCCTTTATGTTACCCATATATCCCTAGTAGTCTAGTGTGCCTCCTGTCCACCATCCTATCACCAAGCACCCACAAAGCCACCTGCCAAGGACAACAGGCATGCACCACCCTTCACCCCAACAACCACTCACCATATGGCAGAGGCAGAGTGGTGGCCGGCACAGCCATCTATTTACCTCCTGTGCTAAATGCAGTCTGACAGTCATGGAGCATGATCTTGCTATTGGATGTGCTCCAAGAGGGCTGCACAGGCCAACACTCCACCATAACGGTAAGTGGTACTTAGGGCAAGGGGTGGGCAGGATCGTCAGCCTGTGGTCAAGTTTGGAGCTGGCGATCAGATGGAGTGGTTGGGTGGGGGGCCACTGGACTACTAGGGATATACAGGTAACATGAAGGATTGGTGATCAGGGATGTGGTTACCACTAGACTAACAGGGAAATACAGGTAATTTAAGGATGAGTGATGGAGGGCTGCTAGACTACCATGGCACTATTTCACACAGCCTGCCATGTGCTAGCACAAGCAAAGGATGGGTGATGTGGGGGGACTGCTAGACTACCAAGGCAGTGTAACCAACTATGCCATGTAACATTGCTAGGGGGTCAACAGGTTGCATTGGGTATGTGTCCAGCACTGAATACGGGGGGTGTTCTTACTGAGAGTGTTATCACTTTTAACAACAGCAACATCCATATTAGCAGTGACATGCAGAGTAGCAAAAAATCTAATAGAAACATAGAAACATAGAATTTGACGGCAGATAAGGACCGCTTGGCCCACCCAGTCTGCCCATTTCCCTACCTACTGGATAAGCTGCAGATCCTAGTTAACCAGCAGCTTACTTCTTCTTACCCCCACCCCCCAGAATTGCCTTATGACTATCCCATGCATGCTTGAATTCCACCACTGATTTTGACTCCACAACCTCCTCCGAAGGCGTTCCATGCACCCACAACCTTCTCTGTGAAAAATACTTCATAAATTACCTCTGGCAGCCCCCATCTTCAAATTGTGCCCTCTTGTTCTTACACCTCTTTTTTGAAAGATGCTACCCTCTTGGACTTTTGTTGATTCCCTTGAGGTACTTAAAGTTTCTATCATGTCCCCTCTCCCTCCTTTCCTCTAGGCTATACATATTAAGCTCCTTAAGTCTCTCTTCATATGTCTTCCGGTGCAGACCCTGCACCATTTTAGTGCCCTCCTCTGGACAGCTTCCATCCTGTCTATGTCTTTGGAGATTGGGTCTCCAGAACTGCACGCAGTACTCCAGATGGGGTCTCACCAGCTGTCTGTACAGAGGGATAATAACTTCTGTTTTCTACTGGTGATGCCTCTCCCTATGCATCCCAGTATCCCCCCAGCCCTCCTTGCTGCCCTCTCACATTGCTTGCCCACCTTTAGGTCATCTGATATGACTACCCCCAGGTCCCTTTCCATTTTTGTTGTTGTTAGTATCTCACCCCCATTGTGTACTCTTTCCCCTGGTTTTTGTTTCCCAGATGCATTACCTTGCACTTCTTAGCATTGAATCTAAGCTGCCATACATTTGACCATTCCTCTAACCTTGCCAAGTCCCTTCTCATCCTTTCCACCCCACCCTGTGCATCAACTCTGTTGCAGATCTTAGTGTCATCTGCAAGAGACATACTTTTCCTTCCAGTCCTTCTGCAATGTCGCTTATAAAGACATTGAAGAGGACCGGTCCATTACTGAACTCCTCATGTAAACCCACTAGTAATCCTCCTTTCTTCTGAGTGGACTCCATTTACTATTACTCTCTGTGTCCTATTCTCCAGCCAATTCTTTACCCAGGCTGTCATCTTGGGACCCACTCCCATGCTGGCTAACTTGTATATTAATCTTTTGTGTGGGACTGTGTCAAATGCCTTGCTAAAGTCTAGGTAGGCCATGTCCACAGCCCCTCCCTGATCTACTACTTTGGTCACCCAGTCAAAGAAATCTATCAGATTCGTCTGGCATGACCTTCCCGCTGTGAATCCATGCTGCCTAGGGTCCTGTGCCCTCTGGCCTCTAGATACTGACAATTCTTTCCTTCAGAAATGATTCCATCATTTCCCTATCACTGAGGTTAAACTAACAGGTCTGTAGTTTCCTGCTTCTGCCTTTCTCCCACTTTTGTGAAGGGGAATCACATCTGCCCTCCTCCAGTCCTCGGGTACCACCCCATCCTCCCATGATTTGTTAAAAAGGGTAGTCAGTGGTGTCACTAGTTCTATCCTTAGCTCTTTTAGAATTCTGGGATGAATCCCATCAGGCCCCATTGCTTTGTCCACCTTCAGTTTTAAGAGTTCTTTCAGAACCCTTTCTTCTGTAAATGGGCTGGTATCAACTTCTGCATCCAGAGTGTTACTACTGTTTGTTTTATGTACCTCTCCTCTTCATTTGTAAATACTGAGCAAAAATATTTGTTTAGTGTCTCTGCCATTTCACAGTCTCCCTCTGCCCACCCTCCCTCCCCTTTATTAAGCCTCACTATCCCTCCCTTGGTCTTCCTTTGCTCCCTGATGTACCTATAAAAGGTTTTATCCCCCCCTTCTTAACTGAGTTGGCTATCTTTTCCTCGGTTTGGGCCTTTGCTGTTCTGACTGCCTTCCCAGCCTCCTTTTGCTTTAACTGATACAGTTCTCTATCCTGCTCCTTCTGCGATTCCTTGTACTTCCTGAATGCTTTCTTTTTCTCTTGAACCTTCACTGCCACTTCCTTTGAGAACCATAGTGGTTTCTTACATCGTCTTGTTTTGTTTATTTGCTTCACACAAAGGCTCGTCACCTCTGTGATGGCAGTTTTTATTATTCCCCATTGTTCTTCCACCCCTCCTAATTTAAATGCATTATCACAAAACCCATCACACAATAAAATCAAACTTGTGAAACAAAATGCACACAGGATATTGTATAATTTAATGAGTTTCTGAATTACAAGTACCTATGATCAACAATCTACTACTAACAGACTACACTTGGCAATTTTCCCAGGGCACTTTCTGCCCCTTTTCAACTGACATTCAGTAAATCACATAGTGTTTTTTTAATGTTTTTAATTGTTAGAAAAAATAATATATTATACAAATAAAAAAAAACACATAACACATTTGTTTAAGATGAAAATACTGGGGGCCCAAACATTCAAAGGGTTTGTGCCTGGCGCAACTGAGTTGCGCCAGCAGAACCCCAGATATGTGCCCCAGGGCAATATTCAAAAGAGGGCATTGTGCAGCGCAATACCCGATGTGCCAAGGCGCAAAGATAATGTATGCAGCGCATCACCAGGGAGCGTGGCCATGCATATGCAGCACATTACCATATTCAGCCTGGGACATGCAGCACATAGGCTGGCACAACCCTGAGATGCGCCACATAACGGGGCACAAAGTTGAGCCTGAAAAAGAAGGCTGAAACGGCAGCCACCCACAGGTGGGCTGCTGTAGTGCAGGGGGCAATACAGCGGCTGCCAGCCATGGGTGGCTCCCCCCGAACACCATCCACAAGCACCCACATAACTCCCTGGTAGTCTAGTGGTACCCCCCTCCCCATAGCCATAATCACCGAAAATAAAAGATACATATATCCCTGGTAATCAAGTGGTACCCCCTTCCTCTCTGTAACCCCAATCACAGTAAAGTCCTATATGGAAAGACCCTGGTGGTCTAGTGGTGCCCCCTTCCTCCCTGTAGCTATGATTGCGCTAAATTCCTTGCGCAAAGTATCCTGGTGGTCTAGTGGTACCCCCCTTCCTCCCCATAGCACCAATCACAGTAAAATAAAAATATTTTCCCTTCTCTGGTAGTCTAGTGCTCCCCCCACCCCTCCTGATGCTCTGATCCCCATATAATAAGATATTTCCCTTCTCTGGTAGGCTAGTGGTCCCCCCACCCCTCCCGTAACCCCGATCGCCAATCATATTCCAAATTCACCTCCCTGGTGGTCAGTGGCACCCCACCCACACTGGACCCCTGCCCACCAGCTCCCCGTCATTGGCGGTCGGCAGTAAACCACCCACATACCACCCGGCTGCCCGCTGAATGACAGCTTTCAGTATCAGCTGTAAGCCCATTGGTCCACACTGTGGACCAATGGGCTTGCAGTACATACTGTAATAGTAATTCATAAATATGTGACTGAAGGACATCATTCACATATTTGCAAATTACTATTACAGTATGTGGGCCAATGGGCTTACAGCCAATAAAGTAAGCTGTCATTCAGCGGGCAGCCGCGGTGGTATGTGTGGGTGGGGGGGATGCAACTGGACCACCAGGGAGGTGAATTTAGCCTATGATCTGTGATCGGGGTTACAGGAGGGGTTGGGGCACTACTAGACTACCAGGGAAGGGAAATATTTTATTATACGGGGATCAGAGCATTGGGAGGGGTGGAGGGATCACTAGACTACCAGGGAATGTTTCATCGTTTATTTTATGGTGATCAGTGCAACAGGGAGGGAGGGGGTTCCACTAGACCACCAGGGTCTTTCCCTATAGGACTTTACCATGATTGGGGCTACAGGAAGGGAGGGAGGGGGCACCACTGGACTACCAGGGATATATTGGAGGACTATTGTCGGTGATCTGAGCAACGGGAGGGGTGGGAGATTCCAATTCCTGTCCTCAGACAGCACCACATGCTGTGCAGGGCACCAGGTGCATTTGGCTGGCCAGCCCTGCACAACTCATGCAAATGGGGCCATAATTACATGCAAATGGTCCCATGTGCACCTTGCTTACATTATGGCTCCATTTACATACTGCTGGCTGAATATCAGGAATTTGTGCACAGCGCATCTCTGTTGCACTGGCACAGTTCCCATTCCCGGTATTCAGCCCTATCTGAGGGGATGCACCAGCGCATTGTATTTGCGCAATGCGCATTATGTGATATATTCAGTGGGGATGCACCATGGCTCATCTCTGTTGAATATATCCCTGTGTTGCACCAGCACAACTCGGTTGCGCTGCGTAACCACTTGCACCTTTTCCAGGTACAATTCTGAATATCGGAGCCTTTATATACATATGTTTAATTAATAGAATGCAGACAATGACAATTCAATAAAAAATGCCCAGATGATGTCACTGCCTGTCAATAGAGCAGATGTAGAACAAGTGCCTGTCAACAGGGCTGATGCAGAAGTAGAACAATTCTTTTTTCAAGTTCTGTGAAGGGTTACTCTCTCATCATCCCATGCAATGAACTCATCAAAGCTGAAGTGCAAGCCTGCATGACAGGAGGGCATGGGGTCCTGTGTCACATGCTTGGATAACTTCAATGGCTGTCGGCAGGGGTGACCTCCCCATCCACAGTCCCATACTGTGGCCCACTGAAGAACATGGATGCTGTTTTGATGAGGCACATGGCAGAGTGAAATGATGGCAGTGCACATGGCACAGCACAGTTGCAGCAGTGCATAGGGCACAGTATAGTGCAGTGCTGGCAGTGCTCTTCACAGAGTGCAGCAATGGCAGTGCATGTGGCACAATGCAATGACAGCCATACATGCACAGGCAATACATGTGGCACAGTGTGGTGTCAGCGGTGCACATGGCACAGTACTGTTGTCTGTGCACGTGAAACAGGGCAGTTATGGCAGTGTATGTGACAGTGCAGTAACAACCATACAACCATACACAGTGCAGTGACAGACATATATGAGGCACACTGCATTGATGGCATTGCTGTTGGCAGTGCAGTGAAAAAAGTACACATGGCACAGTTTAGTGTTTGCAGTGCAAGTGGCACAGTGCAGTGTCAGTAGTGCACGTAGCACAGTGCAGCAATGGCAGTTCATGTGGAATAATGCATGACTGCCATACGTGCTCTGCAGTGACAGGCTATGCACATGGTACAATGCAGTGTCAACAGTGCACTAGGCACAGTGCGCAGTGATGGCAAACCAAGTGACACTGTGTGTTGGCAATGAACATGGCATAGCATGGAGTCAGCAGTGAACATGGCATAGCACTGATGGCAGTTCATGTGGCAATGTACAGTGATTGCATAGCACACAACCCAGTGTGTGTTTGGCAGTAAGCATGGCACAGCAGTGTTTGCAGTGCATGTGGTACAACACAGTGACAGCAATGCATGTGGCACTGCACAGTGACAGTAGAGCATGTGGTAATGCACAGTGATGGCAGAGCATGTGGTACTGTGTTGGAAGTGAACATGGCACAGGATGGAGTTGGCAGTGAACCTGGCACAACACAGATTTGGCAGTGCATGTGGTACCATACTGATGGCAGTTCAAGTGTCAACACAGTGAAGGCTGAGCATGTGGCACTGTTTGGTGTTGGCAGTGAACATGACACAGCACAGAGTCAGCAGTGCACATGGCACTGCACAGATAGCAGTGTACATGGCACCATACAGTGTCAGCAATACATGTGGCAACACACAGTGATGTCAGGGCACATGGCACTGAGTGGTGTTGGCAATGAAAGTGGCACTGTACAAAGTTGGCAGTTATTGTGACACTGCACTGTGACAGTGGTGCACGTGGTATGCACAGTGTGATGTTGGCAGTGTATATGCCAAGGCGCAATGATGACACTGTATGTGGCACAGCAAAGTGATAGCAGTGCACATGGCACAGTGCATGTGGTACCACATGCACTGCAAACTCTGCTGTGCAACGCTTATCCCAACCCTTCTGTGCCTCTTCTGTTCTGGTGTTTATATTGGTCTCCCATCACTACCCATCTCAGCTCCATTATCCTTTTTCACTAAGATATCTTTCTTGGATTTTCACTCATGTGAGCACAGAGAATACATATGGAGTGTAAAAATGGTTTCTTTTATTTATTGCACAGTTGGTACTGATATTTATTAAATGATCATTCAATGAACACGTCACATGGATAGTGTTTATGTGTTAAAAACTTTTAAGGGACAGCTTAAAAAACTAGCCATATTAGTGCTGTTCTGGGGTACAGAGTGATGGCAGTGCATGTGGCAAAGTGCAGAGCCAGCAGTGCAAATGGCACAATGTGATGACAGTTATACATGTGGTACAGTGCAGTGGTGACAGTGCACATGACAATGCACAGTGATGGCAGTGCATGGGTGCTGTGCAATGACAGCAGTACACATGACACATTGCAGTGACAGCAGTACATGTTGCACAGTGTAGTGGTGGCAGTACACATAGCACACCACAGTAGTAGTGCATGTGGCACTGCACAGTATAAGCAGTACATGTGGCACAGTGTAGTGCCCACAGTGCAGTGTCTGCAGTGTACATGGTGCAGTGCAGTTTTGGTAGTGCACATGGCACAGTACAGTATTGGCAGTGTACAAGACACAGTGTAATGTCCACAGTGCAGTAGCACAGGGTAGAGTCTGCAGTGCAGTATCTGAAGTGCATGTGGCACAGTACAGCATCTGCAGTGCATGTGACACAGTGCAGAGTTGGCAGCGCATGTGGCACAGTGAACTGACATATATGTGGTACAGTGCAGTGACAACAATACATGTGGTACAGCATAGTAACAGCAGTATGGGTGGCACAGTCACTGACAGCTGTGCACATAGAAACATAGAAACAGAAGTTGACAGCAGATAAGGACCGCAAGGCCCATCCAGCCTGGCCATTTCTTTTTCTACCTTATAAATGTGCCATCGGCCTTTGCGCTGTCAGTGGCCTATCTATTCATACTCATCTGTATTGCTCCCTTATGCCTATCCCATGCCTGTTTGAAGCCCTGCACTGTATTCATAGCCACCACTTCCTGAGGTAGGCCGTTCCATGCATCCACCACGCTTTCTGTGAAAAAGAATTTCCTCACATTCCCCCTTAATCAGCCTCCCTCTAATCTCAAGCTGTGTCCTCTTGTCCTACTATTTTTCTTATATTTAAACATGTTAGACTCTTTCACCTTGTTAATGCCCTTAAGCAGTTTGAATGTCTTGATCATATCACCTCTCTCCCTCCTTTACTCAAGGGTATACATATTGAGCTCCATTAATTTGTTCTCATATGTCTTCTGATGCAGTCCCTGCACCATTTTGGTTGCCCTTCTCTGGACTGCCTTAATTTGGTTAATGCACATAGTACAGTGCAGTGATAGTGCACATAGCATAGCACAGTGGTGGCAGTGCAGCAGTACAGTACTGTGATGGAAGTGCATGTGGCATGGTGCACGTGTGCAGTGCAGACTTGGCAGTTCACATGGCACAGTACCATACATGTGGTATGGTGTAGTGATAGCAGTACTTTTGGCACAGCATAGCGACAGCAATATGTGTGGCACAGGGCAGTGGCAGCAGTACATATGGCAAAGTGCAGTGGTGACAGTGCACATGGCCAAGCATGGTGACAGAAGTGCATGGGGTACACTTGGCACACTGTAGAGAAGGCATTACATGTGGCACAGTGCAGTGATCACAGTACACATAGCACTGCACAGTGATGGTAGGGCATGTGGCACTGCAGTGTTAGCAGTGCATGTGGCACAGTGTAGTGTCAGCAGTGCAAGTGGCACAGTGCAGTGCATGCAGTGAACATGGCACAGTGCAGTGTCAGCAGTGCATGTGGCACAGTGCAGTGTCGACACTACACAAGGCACAGTGTAGTGTTAGTGCATATGGCACAGTGTAGAGTCAGCTATCTAGCTATTGCATTGCAGTATTTGCAGTGCACGTGGCAGAGTGCACTGTCTGCAGTGCATGTTGCACAATGCAGAGTTGGCAATGCATGTGGCACAGTGCACTGACAGATGTACATGTGGTATGGTACAGTGCAGTGATTGTAGTGCATGTGTCACAGCATAGTGACAGCAATACGTGTGGCACAGTGCACTGACAGCAGTGCATGTGGTACACATTAATGGCAGTGCACAAGGCACAGCACTGTGGTGGCAGTGCAGTGGAAGCAGTATAGTGATGGAAGTGCATGTAACAGTGCAGTTGGCAGTGCATGTGGCACAGTGTCATACATTTGGTACAGTGTAGAGATGGCAGTACATTTGGCACAGCATAGTGACAACAGTCCATGTGGCATGGGGCAGTGGTAGCAGCACATGTGGCACACAGCACTGATAGCTATACACATGGTGCACTGTTGGCAGTGCACCTGGCAGGGTACAGTGGTGGCAGTAGATGTGGCACAGCACAGAGTTGGCAGTACATGGAGCACATCATAATGAGGCAGTGCTCATGGCCATCATCCCTCAGATTTCACCCACCCTGAGATGGTAGCAGACACCCAGTGCTTCTGGCAACTGTCTTATGCAAGTACAATCACATGTGTTATACAGTATCAACAGTTACTTGTATAGCACAAGTGACTACTTCCCTCTGACAGTGTCCATCAGCAGAGGGTATGTGCTGGTTGTCATCGGGGAAGGGGCTTATGAATGTCAATGAAAGTGGTCAATAATTTTTTGAACTATTGACCATCATCAAGAACAACTGCCCATTGCGAAGGAAAAGCCAAACAATAGTAAAACAAAATTAATTTCTTTAAAATATGTTTTATTGCATAAAGATAACAATACACAGAAACATAGAAAATGATGGCAGAAAAAGACCCACAGTCCATCCAGTCTACCCAAGTTCCCTATTTAGCTCTGTAACCTACTGTTCCTCCAGGATCCAAGCCCTCCCCAACCTCCACTCCATTCTGCCCACAGTTTCTGGCATCCCGAGCAAGCACAATACCCTTCATTCTGTCCCAACCGTACTTGAAATCACTAATGGTTTTTGCACTTACCACTTCAGATAGTAGACTGTTCAATGGCTCTGCCACTTCTTCCATAAAATAATACTTCCTCATGCCCTCTTGAACCTCCCTCTTGTTAGTTTCCACTCATGTCCAAGTGATTGCAAGCAACTATTCAAGCTAAATAGTTTCCCGCAGTCCATTTTGTTAATTCCTTTTGGGAACTTATCTGCCCACTCCTTTCTAGTCTCCAGTGAGTACATGTTCAGTGCTTTGAGGTGCTCCTCATAGGACCTGCCCTCTTGGCCCTGAATGATTTTCATCACCCTGCACTACACCATCTCCAGCCTATCCCTATGTTTCCTGAGGTGAAGACTCTAGAACTGGACACAGTACTCCAGATGTGGCCTCACTAAGGATCTATAGAAGGGAAGTATAACCTCTTCCCTTCTGCTATCAATACCCATCCCAATACATCCTAGTATATTACTCGCTTTGCTATATGCCTTGTTGCACTAACTCGATTGTTTTAGGGAGTCACCAATGATAACTCTAAGGTCCCATTCCTCAGCTGTTGTGCTAAGTCTCACACCACCTATTCAGTACTCTGGCCTGGGATTCTTGTTTCCTAGGTACATTACCTTGCACTTCTTGGCATTGAATTTCAACTACCAAACCTTAGACCACCAGTCTAGGTTTTGTAAGTCCCTATGCACTTCCCTGATTCCCTTGTCATGATCCACCTTCCCATTGAGCTTAGTGTCATCTGCAAATGCCCCAGATTTCTTCATTAATGTTGCTGATGAACATATTGAAGAGGACAAGAACCAGGACAGATCCTTGTGGTACCTAGCTCGAGACCTCCCTCTCTCTTGATTTGACCCCACTGACCACAAACCTTTGCTGCCTCCCCTTTAGCCAGTTACCTACCCAGTTTACTATGACCTTAGCCATACCCAGATCCTCCATCTTCTTCAACAAGCATCTGTGAGGCACCGACTCAAAAGCCTTGCTGAAATTGAATGAGAGGAAATCTACAGCATGGCCCCTATTCCAAGTCCTTCATCACCTAGTCAAACAAAACTATCAGATTAATCTGACAAGACCGCCTTGCCACAAATCCTTGCTGTTTACTATCTGAAGCCCATTGCTCTCCAAGTAGTCCATGAGGTCCTCTTTGACCGGTGACTCCATCAGCTTCCTCACAATATACTGTAGGTAAGACTGACAGGTGTGTTGTTCTCTGCTTGTTCCTTGTCCTCCCCCCCGCTTATGGACTGGAACCACGTTCGCCACTCTCCAGTCATTTGGAACCACCACCCTTTCCCAGTGAGCTGTTGAAAAGACCTACCAGGGGTTCAGCTAGTTCCGCTGCCAGTTCCCTGAGTAACGTCAGATGCAACCCATCTTGTCCTGGGGCCTTATCTATCTTTAGGGCTGTCACTTGTAGTTAGCTGCCTCATCTCCTGGACCTCCTTAATGGCTGCCCTTGATGCGACTCTCTGGCAAGGGCGCACCATTCTCCCCAGTGAAAACTGAGCAAAAGTAATCACTGAGGACAGTGACCATTTGCTTGTCCTCCTTTATCATCCTACCCCCCCCCTCAGCTAGCCTTATGATTCAGCCTCCTTTCTTTCTTTTCTACCTCAGATATTGGAAGAATTGTTTTCCTCTGCTCATGACCCCCTCCACAGTAAGCAGCTCTGTGTCTGCTTTTGTTTCCCTAATCACCTTCTTTGTATCCCTATTTTTCAGTAAATATTCTACTTCCCCTGCTTTGCATTATACTTGTAGAAGGCCTTTTTCATGGCCATCACCGCTTCCCACAGTGACATTCAGAAACAAGGACAATCGCATACATTCCAGGTGTTGTTATTAATACAAACAGAAGTTATGCTAGTATTTAAAGCTGTTGAATATTGTTCTTAAACTGTTTTTTGTTGTCCACATGTATGGTTTCATGCACTGTTTAGATATAGTTCCTGCGGAAGTCACAGTCTCAAAGTCTCTCTCCTGCCTCTTCTAGAGAGTTGTACATCAGTAGTTTAAAGTCACCTGGGAATGCACCAGAGGAGTAGATTGCATCACAGAACTTGAAAAGAAGAGTAGAATGGCAGTAAAGCACACCGCCATCTTGTGGATGGCAAAAGTGCATTGCCTCTGAGGGGTTTCAGCTGGTCTGTATGCAGTTTCAGCTTAGCGCCTGTGATGCTGTCTTGCCCCAAAACCACATGCAGTCCAAATTTAAGCTCTGCTGGCCACCTCTAACTGTATATCAGGGCCAGAGAGTGATTGTACCACTGCAGCATCAGTTCTGTCATGTATAGGCGCATACCCAGTATCCCATCTCGGCTTTTTGGCCATGATGTCTCTATGTTTTAGGTGTCGTTTTTCAATAGCAAACAGTTTCCTGAGTTAAGCATTCCAGAAACTCTTAAAATATTTCATTAGTTGAAGGGTCACATGCGAGCCACCCACAACGGTCACGGGGCTTCAGTGCTGTGGTGGCCGGCACACTGTCACTGTGTTAAAACAGCCATCTTTGCACAGTCGGAGTGATTCAGGGGGAGTTCCTTGATGTGCCTGATTGGTGGCTGGCACCTTTCTCTCCTATTAATAAATTAACATGATTACAAAAACTGAGAGGGCCACTTGTGAAAGTGGTAAGGCCATGGCCATAGTGCCCCCCCTTGTTCCAGCACCTATGGGTGTGTGTTTTGATTCTTGTTCTCTTTGTATGCCAGTAGCTGTTCTTGTGGTATTTGTCTAGCTTGTGCAATCTGTTTGTCAACTACACATAAAGTGCAGTTTTGCTGGTGAAGGCTCCTCATAGTATTTCCAAACTGGTGTCCCTGCCTGACTCCTTCATATTTGTTGGTATTGTAGGGCTTGGCTGTAGACAATTGTTCTTGTAGTATGGCTTTAGTGTACAATAAAATGGTGTAGATAGCTATAACAATTAATTGGTTTCCTGTATATTGATATTTTTATTTTACACTGTTGCAGTTCAATTGCGGTGTCCAGAAAGTTGATTTTTCTTTGCTGGGAGTACTCCATTTGCAGATTGACTGAGGGATAAACACTTTTGAAGGCTCTGTGGAACTCTTGTAGTTTGTCTTCACTCTCTGTCCCTATAAAAAATGTCATCCATAAAATCATAGTAGATCAATGGTTTTGTTCTCTACTGTGATAGGAAGTTCTCTTCTAATACAGCTATGAAGATGATGGCATATTGAGGTGCCATTATTGAGCCCATAGCTGTGCCGGTTTTCTGTAGGTATACTTTGTTGTTGTAGGTAAAGTAGTTATGTTTCAGTATGAAGTCAGTGAGTTCCAAAACTGCATCTGTAATCGCCTGATTGTCTGAGTCCCTTTGTATTAATGTTTTGCATTTGTTTATTCCATCCAAGTACAGTATATTGGTATAGAGAATACCAATACACTTTGTAAACACATGAACGGACACATATACACTATCAAACACTCAGGCAGCCAGGCACTAGTGGCTGCGCAGTTCTCCCAGAGCAACCACTTCTTGAAGGATCTTAAAGTGGCAATTTTGAGAGTAAACCTCAAAGACATCCATAGAAGCACAGAAATAGACAGTTACAGCAGAAAAAGATCACTGGTCCAACCAGTTTGCCTATAAACCTTAACAAACTTGAATCTGTTGTCCATAAAGGGTTCTAACCCACACTATCCACCCCATGCTCCCTGCCCTACCGCATCACCCCAAGCAATCACTAAGCTCTTCACTCTGTCCCGGCTGTGTTTAAAATCATTAATAGTTTTGGTGCCCCCCATATTAGCTGGCAGACTGTTCCACTGCTCCACTACCCTTTCTGCAAAATAAAACTTTCTCACTTCCCTCTTGAATCCTCTCCCCCTCCCCATCAGTTTCCACTCATTCCCCAAGTTCTTGATTAGCTACTTATGCTAAATAGTTCCTCACAGTTTACCTTGTTCATTCCTTTCAGGAACTTGAAGATCTCTGTCATATCTACCCTCCCTCGTCTAGCCTCCAGCAAGTACATGTTCAGTGCCTTGAGCCGATCCTCGTAAGATCTACCCTGCTGCCCCTGAATCACTTTGGTTATATTTCACTGCTCTGTCTACAACCTGTCATTATCTTTCCTTAGGTGAGGACTCCAGAACTAGTCATAGTACTCGAGGAGGGGCCTCACCAGTGATCTATAGGGAGGTACCGCCTTTCTTCTGCTGTCAGTACCCTTCCTATACACCCCCAGCATGTTGTTTGCCTTACTGTAGGCCTTGTTATACTGGTTTGATTGTTCTCGGGAATCACTGATGTTCACCCCTAGGTCTCTTTCCTCAGATGTCATGCACAGCTTTACCCACCCCCCAATCCAGTACACTGTTCTTGGGTTCTTGTTTCCTAGGTACATCACTTTGCACTTTTTGGCATTGAATTTCAACTGCCAAACCTTTGACCACCTCTCTAGCTTTTGCAAGTCTCTCTGCATCTCCCTAACCCACTCCTCACTGTCTACCCTGTCACAGAGGTTACTGTCATCTGCAAAGAGACACATCTTGCCCTGGATTCCTTCTCCCATGTCACTGATGAACATATTGAAAAGGACTGAACCCAGCACTGATCTTTGTGGCACCTCACTGGTGACCTCCACCTCTTGTTATTTGACTCTGTTAACCACAGGCCTCTGCTGTCTCCCTTGCAACTAGTTTCTCACCCATCTGTGTCTTTCGCTGTACCCAGATCATCAAGCTTCTTCAGTAACCTTCTGTGAAGCAGAGTTGAAAGTCTTGCTGAAATTGAAGTAGAGTAAATCCACAGCATGGCCCTTAGCTGCTATCCTCATTATCCAGTCTGACAAGATCTTCTTGCCACAAACCCATGCTGTTTAATACCTTGGAGTCCATTGCTCTCCGGGTAGTTTATGAGGTCCTTTTTGACTAGTGTCTCCATCAGTTTACCCATAATAGAGGTTAAGACTGACAGATTTGTAGTTAATTGGTCATTCCTTGTTCCCCTCCCCTTATGGGAGTATGTCTGCTACCCTCCAGTCTTTTGGAACTACCCCTGTCTGAATTGAGCTACTGAATAGCCCCACCAGGGGCTCAGTTAGTTCAGTTACAAAGTCCTTGAGCACCCTTGGATGCATCCCATCTGGCCCCGGGGCCTTATATATCTTAAGAGCTGCTAACCCTTTCCAAACCATTTCACTGGTAAATACTTGCTGCCTCATCTCAGAGATCCCCCTTACAGCTGTCTTAATGCCACTCACTGGAATGGCCCTCTGTCTTCTCTTGTGATTACAGAGCAAAAGTCACTAAGAATGGCTGCTTTCTGCCCCTCCTGTTCCATTGCACTACCTACCTCTGTTAGCCTAACAATTCCTCCTCCCCTTCTTTCTTTTTTCCCCTGCTATGTCTAAAGAACTGTTTTTCCCCACCCTTGACCCCTCTGCAGTATGTAGCTGTGTGTCTGCCTTTGCTTCTTTGACCTCCCTTTTGGTTTCCCTTGTTCTCATTTGGTACGCTCTCCATTCTTCCTTCCCTTGTTTTTCCTTGTCCCTGAAGAAGGCCTTCTTTTTTGTCCTAACTGCTTCCCTGACCTTTCCAGAGCACCATATTGGTCTCTTATACCTTTCTCTTTTGATTACTGTTCTCATGCTAGACTGTGTTGCCTCGAGAATGGTCCCCTTGATTGACCCCATCTTTCCTCAACATCCCTGATTCTGTCCACTCCAACTAACTAGTCTTGCACTAGCTCCCTCGTCTGGTTGAAGTCTTCCCTTCTGAAATCTAGGACTACAGCCTTTGATGATGGCTTACTTGTCCCAAGGGTCAGGCTGAACCACATAAAGTTGTGGTCCCTAGACCCTAGTGGCTCCCCTCACTCCTCCTACCACATCTGGGTTGGTGAGCACCACAATGAGAATGGCAGCCTGTCAAGTGGGTTCCTTAACAAGTTGCACCAGTAGGCAGTCCTGCAATGTATCCAGTAGGGCCTGACATCTGGAGCTCTTGGCTATTGTAATGACAAAATCACTATCGAGCAGGTTTAGATCTCCCACCACCACAACCTCCCCCTTTGTCATCCCCCTTTCTAGTTCTGCCCCTAGCTCCTTATCTCTCTTCACCCTATCCTGAAGGTCTATAGATCACCTCCATTCATAGTTTGAGGTTGCCATGAGCTGACCCCACAGTGATTCTGTTTCCCCCATTAACTCCCCTGATGTTTCCATTCATGCTGAATGTAGACTTTGTCAGCCCTCCCTCATTGGCCTCTTCCCCTGACCTAATTTGAACTTCAACCTTACTGTTACCCACCTTGCTGTTACTAGTCCCCAGTTCAGGGGGAGCCCTAGCTAGGTTCCCCACCTGTTCTTCCTCCTCACTGGTTCCCCTAGCCTCTGTCTCTCCCACAGTCAGTTTAACTGTCCAAGGGACATGTCAAAGTTTTACCACACAGCACTGATCCCCTCTCTAATCAGGTGAAGGCCATCACTCTTGAAGATCCTTCTGTCCCAGAAGCAGCCCTGCAGTCCTCCACAAAGCAGTACTCTTCCTCTTGACACTATCCTTTCAACCACCCATTAATCAATCAATCAATCAATTTCTTTATTTATAATAGGCGCCTTTCCAAAACCAAAGTGCCTGTACAGTAAAACCACAAATAATAATCAGATTTAACTAAAACAATAAATACAATATCAACTTAATACTCGGTAAATGCCTGGCTAAAAATATGTGATTTCAAGGCAACTTTAAAACTTTGGATGGTCAGGCAATCTCACATCCGACAAGGTAGAGAATTCCACAGGGTCAGGGTCACAAAACTAAATGCCTTTGCCCCCGATGTTTGTAAACAGACTCTGGGAATCTCTAGCAATCCCTCATTGGTGGATCGCAGATGGTGCGAGGGACAGTAGGGATGAAAGAGATCTTTCAGGTAACTGGGTCCCTCATCGTGTAGGGCCTCTTCCTTTCTTACTCTATCATATCCATTCCCCTTATTCCAACCAGAGAGGACCTCAGAAAAGGCCAGGGAAGCCGAGTGTTCCTTTAATCTGTCCCATAGCCTCTAAAAGGTTTCACTTCACTGCCTACACAGGCTGGTTCACCAGATTGTTGGTACCCAAGTGTACCAGCAACCCCAGATCCCCTTCTCCACCATCCTCCTTATCCTGTCTATGGTGCCTATGTATGAATAGGCATGGATTATGTGCCAAAGGTGCATACCCCATGCATGCAGCTCTGCACCTGTGGACAGGTGCATGCCAGTGGCATTCACAACTGCTGGCCACCTGTCCACAGCTCCATCCCCGGTGCACAGATCTGCTCAGAGCGGCAAAGGCAGAGTCACGGACCCAGCCAGGCATCAAATCAGATACCCATCATGGGTCCAACAGTGGATCCCTTATGCATTGGGGCTCTCATTGGCAGTGTGTCCTGTGGATGTACGAGGGCCAGTGACTATAGTGGGTGGGAGGAGGGCAATGCTGCCGGCCCTCTGATGGCACTGAAGTGGTTCAGGGGATGGGAGTATGCTGGTGGCAGAGGAGAACGCAGTGCACTTGATGTGGAGGGTGATGTGTGGTGCTGTTGGGGGGGCAGCGTCCTGTGCCAGTGCTCCTGTGAAGGGTTTGGGTTTGTAGGGTGGCAGCTGCACACACAGCTCTTTGCTGGAGTGGGTCAGTGGCACCGGGTGGCCATTTGCTGTGGCCCTGGAGGGTCGATGGGCTGTTTGCCCTGTCCTGCAGCATGTCCTGGGGTGTGCATGGGTTATATAGGAGGTTTACGGCAGGAGTCTCCCTGGCATACCCTGTGCCCCTACACACCCCCATTGCCAGCACTACAGTATGTGCCACTATGTAAATGGCGCATAGTGCTGGCATGCCCCCCATACAGTGTAGTCCACAGACCTGGGGGATCAGGCCATACTGTCCATGCACCCCCCTTTGTGCATCCCATGCAGGGGGTGCAATGTGTGCAGAGTGGCTACACACACCAATGCTTGGCGCATAGCCACTCCACTCCTTCGTGCATAGGGGCCATTATCCCTGAGGGCTGATGCAGTAGGAAAACAACTGACCATTTCACTCCCTTTCCCTTCCCCAGCCAACACCCTCTCTACTCCCCTAATCATTGAGTCCCCAATCACTAAGACTATCCTTGCTGACTTCCTCCTGCTCGCCCTCTCTGGTGCCACCAAGTCAACTTGCCCATTTTCCCCAACAGATGTAGACTCCCCTTGATGGTCAGGAACCTGAGCCTCTTCCAGGGGTGCAATGCAGTTTGCTCTCTGAATGGTGTGACTGGTCAAAAGTTTGTGACTGCCCCTGCCACCATTCTCCCTGCCCTTCCTCATCATCTTCCAGCTTTATGGGCCAGTGGACCTCTGGGGGAGTGGGGGTATGGACCCCAGCTGAGGTGGTGCTGTAGCTGAGATATCTCATCTCTTGCTGCTACCAACTGAGCATGGAGCCCAGCAAAGGTCCTGCAGATGGGGCAGGGACCCCTCTTCCAGAGCATAACCCTGGAGAAGAGCACCCACAGTCCCCACAACTGACTACCTAAATTCATTCATGCAAATCTTCCCTGGGAAACAAAATGCATGAGGTTTTTTGGAACAGAAATACAAGGGCTGACCAAAAGTTAGGCTTCCTTACACATTACCAGATCCTAAACTGAGTTATGACAGTTTCTGCTGCAGCTCTGGCACTACCATTTAGGTTTTCTTCAAATCTTCCTCTGTTGGAGGGACATGATTGACTTAAATGAACCACAGATGCAGATACTGCTTAATTAATCTATTGAACTGGCTGCATTACACATCCTACATACTTAAAAAGCAACTCTCTGTTATAACAAAAACCTTAAAAACACTAGATTTACACCAATTATGTTTTTACTTTATTATTGTCTAGTTACTTATTATTTTCTTTAGTTCCCCTAGTGTTGGTCTACTAAATATATTGCAAATAATGCAGCAATTATTTCACTGAGTGTTTCAAAATGTATTTGGCTCTCTTCTGCTAACCACACAATTGCTGTTTGTGACATCACGGTCTGTTGTCATGGTGAGCATTATGTTGCCATAAAACCAATGCACTGTGACATTATCAGGGGAGAGGTAAATGTTTTTAAATGTTTCTATATAGACTTTTTAGATGGACTTCCAAGATGTGCTGTAAATCTTGGAAAGGAACACTGAATATGAAAAAAATTTATCCTCTAGTAAATTATAGCGGAAACAGCTTATTTATGAAAGGACATGCTGAAGTGCAGAGTTGCTCTTGAATGGAACTTTATTCAGCCATTAATCATTTTGTTATGGCTTCACTGATGTAGATCACCATTTGCACATCTGATCTCTCACCTTTTAATGACATGAGAACTATTTCCTGGTAGTTACCTATATTGTACTAAATCGCTCGCTTTATCCCCTTCCCTGTTTAAAGGAGTAGTACACCCAGAATTTGTGAAAAAACATATGGGGCTGGATATTCAAACTGCGCCATTCTGAGGCACAAGCCCTTGCACTGCGCAAAATAGTTGCGCAGGGGTGTGGCCGGGGCGATATTCAAAGGAGTTGTGCTATTGAGCAACTCCTTTGAATATCACCCCCCAGCCACAGCCACTGTGCATGGCGCAGTGGAACTTGCGCCACCGCAAGTTGTCAGAGTGGAGCATTGAACTTGCGGTGGCGCAAGTACCATCGCGCCATGCGCAAAATCATGATATTCAAAAGGTGACATGCAAATGGGACCATAATTCATGCAAGACGCAGGGGGGGCCATTTGCATCTGATTATGGCCCCATTTGCATGCCATTAGCATGTAGGTGCGCCGATCCCCGAAGACTTGCGCCTGGTGCCCTGACAGGCAGCAGCCGTCGGAGACCACTGCACCCTGTAGCCCGATTGCCGGCAGCAATGTGACTCCCCCACCTCCTCTCCTACATATCCCTGGTGGTCCAGTGGACCGAAATGCCCAATCGCGGGCAGTATGTTTAATAACTCCCCCCTCTCCCGTTCACATCCCCGGTATCTGTGGATTGAATGCTCAATCGCTGGCAGTGTATTGATTTTCACTGGTTCAGGTCCAGTGGATCGAATGTCGACGCAGACAGACAGGTCTCAAACATCTTCCCTTTGGTATTGGTGTCCTTCATTACCCTTCACCCACTATTGAAGTCTTCAATCATTTCGCCAGTCGGCGGCAGCATCCCACCCATTTTCATCGCCATTCCACGACTGCCCAGGGCATCGCTGGCCGGCAAGCCACGGCTCAAGCTGATATTTGTTGGTGACAGTCCAGATTTGTGAATGATTCATTCTAAAAATCTGGACTGTCATGCAGTACGGTATGGGCTGCATGCCCATTGGCTCTTGCTCTGCACCACTGGCATGCAGGTCTCTACCGGCAGTCAGTCGGCGGGCGGTGGGGTGGCAGGCGGTGGATGCTGCCACCGCCGCTGCCGGGGAGAGCGGGTGGTGGGGCTTGTGGGTGGGTGGGGTGGGGACACTAGCCACCAGGGAGATGTTTTGGGGTTTCATTTACTTACTGCCCACGATCGGCATATTTCGTCCACTGACCACCAGAGATGTTCGTGGGGGTTTCAATTTATTTACTGCTCCAGCGATCGTGGGCACAAGGAGATGTTCTGGGGGTTCTGTTTACTCAGCCCGCCGACCGCACAAGGGAGATGTTTGGGGGGTCCGCTTACTTTCTGCCCACGATCGGGCATTTCCGGTCCACTGGACCACCAGGGATGTGAACGGGGGAGTTATTAAACATACCGCCCATGATCGGGCATTTCTGTCCACTGGACCACCAGGGATGTGGAACGGGAGGAGGGGAGCTACATTGATGCCCGCGATCGGGCTGGTGGGGGAGTATACTATGCCCGCGACTGGGCTGCGCGGTGGGCACAGGATTGAGTTAGCCAGCCACAGGTGGCAGCTGCTGTGTTGCACCCTGCAATACAGCAGCTCACCTGTGGGTGACCTCACTCTGCCTTTTTTGGCTCAAAGTCCTGCAGGCGCAGGCTGGGGGTTGCGCCTGCACAACTCTGCACAGCCCGGCTGAATATCAGGCTGTGCAGTTTATGCATGGCTCCTCCCCTTCCAGTTGAGCATGCATTCATTTGCATTGCGCTGTTGCTCAGCCTGTTTTCAGTGGCGCAACTGCCTCCTGCTGAATATCGCAGAATGGCGCAATTTAGGACTTGAGCATGCACAACCCTGTTGTACATGGCGCAACCCTTTTGAATATCTGGCCCATGTTGTGCAGAATGTTTTGATTTGTGTGTGAAGTCCTAGTGTGTCTTTCCCTCTATCTGCTATTAGGAATTTTTCCTAAATTTGCCTGCTAGCTTTATGGTAGTTTTAAGACCACTGGGGATCCCCATCTCAGCCAGTTTTATTGCTTTACTTGTTCATACAATGCATCTTGTCTCATGTGACAGTGATGTAGCCAAGACCATAGCTTCAGCTGCAAGCACTGCTTTAGAATTAGTTCACAACAGAAGAGTTGTGTAACTTTTCTTATCCAGTGTGCACAAATGGCTACATGTACAGTTTAGCAGATACTTGAGAGCTAACCAAGCAGGTTTTCTGTAAGAAAACAGCTATTAAATAGCTCTAATTCAATATTTTTGTTTTCTATGTGTGTCAGGTCTGGCAGGAGGGGTAAGAGTTTTGATTTTAAAACTTTTAATTTCATCAAACTTCACACAACAATAAAAAACACAGAAATCACCCCAGATCATCAGTGTTATAATTAGTAAAGACTCTAGCTGTTTTCTTATAGAAAATCCCACTCAGCTCTCAAGTGTTTGCTAAACTGTAAATGTGGGTACCAGCATTCTATTAGGTAGAACTAACTGGCAGTTAGTGCTGATTTTGGTCTGTGACATGATTTTCAATTTTTTTTGTTTCACAAATGTGAAATTTTTTTTTAGTAAAGTATGTATTTCTTATTAAAGATAAGTGTGTGTATATGTGAGTTATTTAATTAGATAGCCATGCAAGTTTTTGCTGTATTTTTTTCCTGATTTTAATCAAAAACATTATAAGCTGTAATATAAAGATTGCTCATGTTGTTTTGAACAGTTTATTAGGAATTTATGATTTTATGTACAAAAATGGCTTTAAAACAGTTATTTCATTCTTTTTTTTTTTTACTTGTCCCTTGCCTCAGCCGCAGGTGTACCTCCACCATCCTTTGTATTCAGCTGGGTCCTGGCATCATAGTGCATGATGCCAGGGAGTTATTTGCAGTTTTTCACCCCTTTTTCTCCCAGTGCATAAGCTACATTGCTGTCCCTAAGCCCACCCAAGGGGGAGATGGCATGAAGGACCATGGTCCCGGTAGGAAGCCATGTGTAGACACAGTTTCTACCAAGCACCTAACAGCACCATCTCCCTCTTGACACTGTCTGCTATCTGGCATTGTGCCAATCCCTTGCACGGAGAGGACAGCAGTTGGATGACAGCTAAATCCAGCTCCTACCTCCCCCCTGCTGACCCCCAATGTCCTGAGCTTCTTCCTGAACCCAGGTCACTGGTGAAGTGTGAAGAGTGGCAGCCAGCACCTCAGCCTTTAGTCCTACTGAGCAGGCCTATTTCATACATTTTTACTGAACAAATATATGAAGTATATCTGTGGCCTAGAAACTGCAAAATGCTTTGAAATCAGTTTCACTCCTGTGTGTGGTATGGCACAAAAGCAACAGGATGCCACACTGACAGTGACTATTTTGGCTGCACATTTGAGTCCATTGTACGATGGTTCACTACACTACAAACTTAGTGTATCACATTTTTTTTTCAAATGATAAAACAAAACTTGTGAATTTTATTCCCCAATCTAATAAAATAGCTTACACATACACATCTTTATCTTTATTAAATAATAAATACTTTATTAAAAAATACTTTACATTTGTAAAAAAAAAAAAACTGAAAATCATTTCACAGAGCAAAATCAGCACCAACAGACAGTTCTACCTAATAGAATGCTGGTACCTACAATTACAGTTTAGAAAATACTTAAGAGCTGAGTGGGGTTTTTTTGCAAGAAAACAACTAGAGTCCTTACTAATTATAACACTGATGATCTGGGAGTGATTTCTGTGCTTTTTATGGTTGTGAGTAGTTTGATGAAATTAAAAGCTTTAAAATCAAAACACAAGTCCTATGAAGACAGGTTGAAGGAACTGAACATGTACTCCCTGGAGGAGAGGAGGGAGAGAGGGGATATGATAGAGACATACAAGTATCTTACAGGGAAGAACAGGGTGCAGGAAAACACTATTTTTAAGCGAAAAAGATGTTCCAGGACTAGAGGGCATGGGATGAAGTTGGAGGGAGGACGATTCAGAGGAAACATGAGAAAGAATTTCTTCACAGAACGGTGGTGGACAAATGGAACACCCTGCCAGAGGAAGTGGTGGGGCTGAAACAATCACGGGATTTAAGAATGCATGGAATAGACATAAAGGAATTCTGGAGGTCAGGGGTAAGGTGCAACAGACTTCTAGGAAAACAAACTGAACTTACAAGCTCAAATGGGCAGACTGGGTGGGCCATAGGCCCTTATCTGCTGACACTGTCTATGTATCTATGTATCTATGTACTTATTGCTGCTAGCTAGACCTGACACACATAGAAAACAAAAATACTAAATTAGAGTTACATAGTAGCTGTTTTCTTACAGATACCCCACTCAGTTAGCTCTGAAGTATTTTATAATCTGTACATGTAGCCATTTGTGTGCACTGGATAATCAAAGTTACACAGCTCTGCTGCTGTGAGCTAATTCTAAAGCAGTGCTTGCTGCTGAATCTATGGTTTTGGCAACATCACATGAGACAGGATGCATTGTAGGAACAAGAAAAGCAATAAAACTTCCTCAGAAGGAGATCCCCAGTGGTTGTAAAGTTACCATAGAGCTAGCAGGCTTATTTAGGAAAGACTCCTAAAAGCAAACAGAGGGAAGGACACACTAGGACTTCACACACAAATCAAAACACTCTGCACAACATACGTTTTTGCAAATTCTGGATGTACTACTCCTTTAAGCAATCTGGAATCTACAAAACCTTGTATATATTCAGAAATGCTGGTTAGTTTTCTCTGCAGCTGATGAAAGCACCTGAGAGGTCTCAAAAGCTTGTGTAAAAATTCTTCAGTTAGTCTGATAAAGGTATTACCACAGAAAAGTCTACTAGATTTACTTGAGACTAACACAGGACCACTAACCTTCATTATTTCTTTGCTTACCATGAAAAACCCTTCATGAGTCCTTAGCTTATTACCAGGGAAATTTTTGCTGCTAACGCTGCAGCAGGTGTACAGTAACTGAGACCCTGGCTCTATCTCAGTCCAATTTTTCGTGTGTGTGTGTGTGATAAACATTATGCCTGAAAAATTTTACCAAATTTTAAATTCTTGTATTCCACGGTAAACATTTAGTGGATGGGGGGAAGGGATTCTACCAGCAGAATTATGCAGAATTTAGAATTCTTGTATTCCATGATAAACAATGATTTTATCTACTCAATTTTGGAAAAGACACAGAAAAAAAGAAACATAGTGGGGAAGGGAAGTAGACCATCACTACTTCAAAAACATTCCTTTAGTTCTTAAAAGCATATGTACTGTATCAAGGGATGGGCGAACCTTTCACAAGAAATCACCTTTTGTGGCAGAAATATTCTACTGCCAGGTGCACGTAACTATTGAATTTGGCACTGTTATATTGATTAGTGGATGCACTATATCATGAATTATTGTAATTTTAATAACAATATATAATTGGAATTATTTGCAGCTGTCTTACCTATAATGTACTATATGTGGCCTTGGATACCCCCCTTAATTAAGATAACAAACTCGGGGGGGCAAAATCCCACTGTCCGGATTTTGCATTTAGGGATTCTGGTGTTGGGCTACAGGGTGTCAGGGAAACGAGTTTCGGGATATTGTAGTGATGCCCATTAGTATATTCAGAACAGTAAAACCTTTAACATTTTTATTTTGTTTAGTTATATGATATTAAATAAAGTTATTCTTGTTCTTCCTGTATTTCAAATATGGTTGACTTTGCTCATGGGTCATAGTACAGATTTTTGATTTAACAGCATATTTATTTGAAAAGTTTCACCAGGAAAGGCATACTGAGCTGCTCATTTCCAGATGTGTCCTGGGTGAAAGGGGAAGGGGGATACAACAATTTAAACACAGAATAGATAAAAATAATCATAATGGAAGTCTGTACAGAAAAACATTAAGGCAGTTACATAACATTTTTAGATTTGTAGACAGTACATGTCCATCGTGTGTGGACTAGGTTCAAGTAAACAGTTTACATATAAACGTATGTAAGCTTATAATTATTTTTCATGTACATATGACCTATTTACATATACACACATATGTTACACTATACTATTCATAATCCTAGACATACTCTCTCAGAAACAAAGTCATAGCCTTAGCCATACAGCATTACAATACAGATTAAACTTGACTTTAATACACTTGGGGTATACAGTGAGGACTTACCCAGATTAAGGTGATGGGATAGCTAGTGATGACTTGGTTGGACTAAGGTGGTGGGAGAGAAGTTGGGTAGCCAGATGGGCCGGCCTCCCTTCAGGATGCAAGAACCCCACAATGGGAATTGGCAGGGGATAATTAGGGATAGAATTGGGGGACAAAAATACTGGCATTTAAGGACATATTGAGAGGTGGGTAAGGCTGAATAAAGTGTGGGTGTGGCTACATTGAGGAAGAGGGGATGTGGCATTTGGGATAGATGGGGAAGCAGAGAGTAAACAAGGAGGGAGGGCAGGTCAGGTACAATTACAGGAGGGGGATATGTAGTGTCGGAGAAGGTGGGATAATGAATGGGTAGACAGGGCAGAGTGGACATCTAAGGGGAGGGAGTTCCAGGTGTTTAGAAAGTCATAGAAGAAGGCAGCTCTTCCTGAAATGGAAGACCAGAAGGGGGGGTGATAGTCCTATGGGTAGAGTTGCGGAGTGAGTAGAGGGGAGTAGAAGGGATGGAGAGGAGGGAATGGAGGTAAGGTGGCAGAGAGCCAAGCCAGTACTTTCCAATTAAATAAGCACTATGGGCAAGGTGTCTGGCACTAAGAGAGGGGAAGGAAAGAGAGGTGTAGAGGTCACAGTGGTGGGTACGAGGTGGACAGTCAAGAGCAAAACAGCAGAAGGAGTTGAATAGAGTGTCCAGTCTGGTAAGGGTGGATTTGGGGGCAGTACTCTAGACTATGTTTCCAAAGTCAAAAATAGGGAGGATCATCTTCTGGATGATCCCCTGGCTGGCCAGAGGGGGAAGGTCTATACAGAGCACCAAGTTTATGGAGTAGCTTTTTGAGGATAGCATCCACATGCCCAGCAAAGTTGAAGTTCTTGTTGAGCCTGAGCCCAAGGTATTTGAAGAAGGAGACATCTTCAAGTAAGGAACCATCAAGAGTATGGAATGGAATGAAGGGATGGCAGCAAGCCTGGTGAGCTTTCACTTGGTGCCAAAGGTCATGGAGACCATCTTTTTGGCATTTAGTGAGAGTTGATTAGCACACAACCTGCACTGAACATTGTTGAAGTCCAGTTGGAGTCTGGTCACCACATATGAACTTGGCAGCAGATAAAGGCCTTTCAGTCTATCGAGTCTGCTCGATTGTGCAGCTAGCAGCCCTTACACTGCCCCTCCTTCCCCTCCCCCTCCCCCCTCCACTGACCCTCCCCTTACCCTGTCCCATCCCGTTTTGAAGCAGCTCACTGTATTACAGGATACCACTTCCTCTGGTAATGCATTCCACCCAATCACCACCCTCTCCATAAAAAAAGTGTCTCCTCATTTTTCTCCTGAACCTTTCCCCCTCCAATCTCAGATTGTGCCTTTGAGTGTCTATGCCCCTCCTTAACTGAAAAAGCCCCATCCATGTCCGTCCTATTTATCCCCCTTCCCACATCCAAGGGGGAAGTATCAGAGGCATACAAAACAGTATCATCCATGTACATGTGGATATTAGCAGTTGAGCAGACATTAGGAAGGTCATTTAGGAAAACTGAGAAAAGTATTGGACTGAGTACTGAACTTTGAGGAATGCCGTGTTTATGGGGGGGGGGAGTTGCCCATCCTGACCGACTGGGACATATCCATGAGATAGGAATGGAACCAGTGAGTAGCGGACTTGAAGAGACCAGCTGTGGCAAGGAGAAGGGGGTTGGCAACAGTGTCAAAGGCTTTGGTTAGATCAACAAAGATGACAGAGGTGATGCATCCCTGATCCATGCCAGAGAGGATGGAGTCAGTGAGCCAGAGCAGGGAGGAGGTGGTGGTGGAGTGGGCCTTGCATAAACCAGACTGGAAGGGGGTGATGAAGGAGGAGGAGTCAAGGAAAGGAGAGAGCTGAGCCAGAGTCAAGTGCTCTTGAAGTTTAGCAAGGACTGGGAGCAGAGATATTGGGTGGAAGTTGCCAGAATTTGAGGAGTCACTGCCCTTTTGAAGAGGGATGACAGTGGCAAGCTTCCAGGCTTCAGGGATGGTGGGTTGTGAGAAGGATAGGTTCAGAAGAGTGGATAGAGGCAGGGCTATAGCATGGACTGATAGGTACAGTAGCTTGGGGTCCAGTCCATCCGGGCTTTTCCCCTTGTTGGGGTTAAGGGCTAAAAGAGCTTGCAGGGTGTCAGTGGGGGAGACTGGTTGGAAGGAGAAGTAGGGGGAATAGGAAATAGATGCAGAAGACGCTGGTGTAGGAGGAGCAGAAGGGGGGTAGGGAGGCAAGAAGGATGGAAGCACAAGTGGTGAAGAGGTTGTTGAATTCAGCAGCTACGGTGGGGAGTCTGAGATGGTGAGGTCACCTACTTTAGAACAGGGGGAGAGTATTGGACAAGGGGGGGGGAATAAGGTATGGACAACCTTCCAGAATTTGGAGGGGCTGTTAAGGTTTTCCTGAAAGATGACATTGAAGTATTCTGCTTTGGCAAGATGAATAGCCCTGGTGCAGGATTTACAGATGCAGCAATACCAAAGTAAGTCCTTAAGAGCACCAGATGCTTTGTAAGCCATCCATGTCCACTCACGAGCCTGCTGGCATGCCAGCAACTCAGCAGATACCCAGGGGAGGTGAGAGACATGGACCCTAATCATCCTAAGAGGATCATGTTGGTCCCAAGCAATCAGGAACTGATTGTTGAAGTAGCTCAAGGCTGAGTCAATGGAGGAGGCATTGGCAATGGGAGACCAGTTGGTTTCAGTAAGTTCCTCATGAAGGGTGGGCAGGTTGAGGCATCTAAATGAGTGGAGATGGAGTATATTAGGTGGGGCTCTGGATCAGTGGATTTTATGCACACAGTAGACCATATGGTGATCACTGAGTGCATCAGGTAGGATTCCAGAAGAGACAACCCAGTGAGGGTGTGATGTCAGAACCAGTCTAGCAGGGTATGCTCACCTGACTTGAGATTTAAATGGGTAGGGTCAGAGATAAGCTGTGTTAGGTTCAAGGAAGAGATGGAATTATAGATCTTGGATTGGGTGCTGGACAGCCAGTTGATGTTGAAGTCCCCAAGGATGTAGAGTTCACTAGTAGAGGAGTGGGTGATGAGAGAAGAGATGAAGTCAGTGATAGAGGAGGGGAAAGAGGAAGGGAGACTGAGGCAACAGTAGACCCCACCCACAAAGATGGGAAGGGAGCAGGGAAGGGGCAGCTTTAGTAGCAAAAGTTCATATGCAGAGCAGGAAGTGGTGGAGAGACAGATGGAGTATTGGATGGAAGAGGAGATATAAATGGCCACTCCACCTCCCCTTGTCAATCAATCTTGCCGGACAAGAGTGTAACTAGGGATGTAGGTGCCAGTTTCAGGGATTTTTGAGGAGAGCCATGATTCAGTGATGATTAGAACAGCAGGTTTTAAGCTAGTCATACGGGGTTGGAGAAGGTCAATCTTTGGGAGAAGGCTCCTGATGTTAAGACAATATCACAGATGTTTCAGTGAAAGAATTGTGCCCTTTGGGTTGCCTGATATTAGTGTAAGCGTGGAATATGATGCAGTTTTGTTTTTGCATAAAGTACATTTCAGACTGAATGAACACTCAGGTTCCATCAAATAAGAAATATGCATTAAGATATAAAAGTAAAATAATGTAGGAATCTGAATTGGCTCAATAGTACAGCATAGATGGGTAGATAGAAATTATTTTCCCCAAGAAACATCAGCTGGACAGTGCCACTTTGTGATGGTTATCCTTACTCACTTCATTTCCAGTCCATTTGAATGACTCAATAGAATTGTTGTAGCTGTTCGACTGATCCACCCTGTTTAGGTCAGAAACACACTCAGTGTGAAGTAAAAATTACTATCATGCCTGTTATTCCTTTTAGGTTGGATAGTCACTCACTGTCCAGGTTAGCAAATAAATGGCAAATACACGGTAGTGGATAGGGAAATCTTAGTCCAAAATATTCAGGTTAGCCTTATCTGGCTAAAATAGCACTGTCTGCAGCTATCTGTTGGACTTTTAAAAAACTTATCTAAACTTAAGCCCCTGATATAGTTTGAATCCAAGGGGGATGACTTTTTGGAATATCCTGGCATTGAATCACATTATATTGGGGTGTCTGAGATTGCTGAAGCTCTGGGAGGAGAGTGTGACTGACCCCCGGGAGGAGAGTGTGATTGATCCTCGGTCTCTGTTGTTTTACTATGAGGAATTTTTGGAGACTTTGAATAAGATTTGCCTTTGGACTCTGTGATCTGTGATGGTCTTGGCCTGTATATGTGTTACAGGATAGCTGCCTGGGGTGGCTGGTGCTGGCTGGGACCGAGTCGGGTGACTCTGGCATCGACCTGCTGGTGGGCGGGTGGGAATAGCTGAAGTCTCCTAAACCTACTGGAGTGGTCTACCAGTGGGTGGACATTGTTCCGGGTTATTGATAAGGTTCCAGCCTGGATCGGAATTCCACTCTGGGGCTATTTCCATCACATGGTAATCTGTGATATTTTCTGCCTTCTGCCTTTGGATTAGAATTGAAAATTTATTTTGCTTATTCAAAAGACAGCCTGACTCTGATTGTTCAAGTTTTTGAGAGCCTGGAATTTTAGTATTGGATGACTAGCAGACTTTTATATTATTTTAAATTTTCTTCACCTTTCTATGCTTTTTGATTTTATGATATTATATGACTTTTTATTTTTATAGGTTTTTCTTGGTTAATAATATTATTTGTTAATTAAGATAGGTTGTTAAGTTGAGAGTTATTAGATATTTGTCATCAATGATGTGTTTGATGGGGCTTAACACGGTCAGGCGCTATTCTCCCACTCTGCTCCGGGACCTCCGTCCCTTCCACTGTCCTCGGTTGTCTGATGATGTTTTTAACAACTGTCATAAAGCAGGGATAGTGAGAAGGCATTTAGGGATGGATGGGCTAGACAGAGTGGAGATTGGAGGGGTAGGCAGATAGGGATATGGTCAAGGAGATGCCCTGGGGTAAAATGGGATCAGGAGAGGGGTCCTCCTTGCCTGATTCCCATACCCAAGGGCTCCGCAGATTGTGGGCAGGTACTGCGATCCTCTCCTAAAACCCATCCAACTCGGGCGGTGTTATGTAATGCCAGGTCTATTAGGAACAAGACTGCTATTATCGCAGATCTTGTTGCAACATCTGACCTGGCATGTATCACCGAGACCTGGCTGGATGAGAATGCAGGTCCTATTTTAGACTCTGCTGCTCCAGCTGGGTTCTCGGTAATGCACCGTCCGAGATTGGATCATAGGGGCGGGGGAGTGGCCATCTTTTTTAGATCAGATCTGAGTCTTGTGGAGGTGCCAGAGGGTAACACCAGATCCTTTGAGTGTATCCTGGCAGCAGGCGCAGAGTTTAGGATTCTCCTCATCTATCGTCCACCCGGCGATGGTGGTGAATTCCTGAAGGAGTTCGCGGACTTCATCGTTGACATGGCATTGGAGTCGCCCAGATGGTTAATACTGGGTGACTTCAATGCCTGGGTCGACGATGAACTCTCGCACTTTGGAAAGAACTTCCTCCAACTTATGTCTATGTTGGGCCTGTCACAGGTAGTTACCTCTGCTACCCATATAGGGGGACACTCTTTGGACCTGGTGTTCCTACTGGATTTGGATGTGTCACATCTGGGGGTGGAACCAAATGTGTGGACAGACCATCACACCATAAGATTCAGTTTTGGGGCACCCCCTAATAGGCTGCCCCTCTGGAGATGGTCCAGTATAAGCCTTTAAGGGGAGTAAACCCAGAGGAGCCTAATGCGGTATTGAACCTATCGGGTGTTCCGGATGAGAGCATGGGTCCAGGGGACCTTGTTGTACCCTATAACAAGGCAGTGAGCAGGGCCTTGGACCAAATTGCTCCTGTTCGTGTTCACCCACTCACTCAGCGCCCAAAGACTCCATGGTTTGATGAGTCTTTGAAGGAGCTGAGGAGAGTGGGGTGAAGGCTAGAGAGGGCCTGGCGGAAATCTTGCCTGGATGCTGACAAACTTAGATTGATGGATCATTATGTTATCTATCAATCGGCAATAACCTGTAAGAAGGCAGAATTCCTGTCCAGGGAGATTGCTGCTGCGTGAAACCGACCCGCTAACTCTTTCGGACTGTTGACAGATTGTGCAATCCACTCTGTCTATAGTCTGGAAGAGATTTTTCTAAATAAAGTGTGATGAGCACTCGATTTTTGCTGATAAAAGAGTGCCAGCATTAGGTCGGATATCGACCAGGCTCACTCTTCAAGGGTTTGCAGTGATCGGCGGGGGGAAACAAACACCTGTGTCACCTGGTTTGACTTTGGTAGGCTGGAATTCATGGACATTGTGAGGATTGTCCAGACTGTACGTCCAACCAGTTGTAGTTTGGATCCAGGCCCTACGCCTCTATTATTGGGTTGCGTAGATATTATCTGTCCGACCATTGCTGAAATTGTCTGGAAATCTTTGGAGCAGGGATCTTTCCTGAACCCTTAAAGGAGGCGGTCGCTCGACCACTCCTAAAAAACCTTCATTAAACTGGACTGCCCAGCTAACTACAGACCTGTCTCTAACCTGCCCTTTTGGGCAAGGTTATTGAAAAGGTGGTTGCACTGCAACTGGATGACCACCTTACAAATCACAATGTCTATGATACTCTTCAATCAGGATTTAGGAAAAGACATAGTACTGAAACTGCTCTTGTCCGGGTTCTAAATGATCTCCTGATAGCGAGAGATCGAAAGGCTTGTACTATTCTAGTCCTTCTTGATCTTTCTGCAGCATTTGACACTGTGGACCATGGTGTGCTTTTGGAATGCCTGTGGTTTTATTGTGGACTGTCTGGTATGGTTCTGCAATGGTTTCAATCTTTTCTCACAGGGTGGAGACAGAGGGTTATCACTGGAATTTATTCCTCTGACGCTGTCTCTTTGCCCTGTGGGGTTCCGCAGGGTTCCATCTTGGCACCCATGTTGTTCTCTGTCTATATGCTGCCATTGGGAGACATTATTAGGCAATATGGCTTGGGTTTTCACTGCTATGCAGATGATACCCAGCTATATTTGTCCTTTAGTCCCGGACAGGAAGATACAGTCTCTATACTTAACAACTGTCTATCCGAGATCAAGGGTTGGATGAGTGCCGGCTGGCTAAGGTTAAACCCGGATAAGACTGAGGTGTTGGTGGTGGACCCAGGTCGCCTTGAGGCGGGTTGTAGGGCTGGACTCCTTCGGGTGAGTGGATCGATGGTGCCAAGCTCTCTAACTCAGACCGGTGCGTAACCTGAGCATTATTATTGACGACAGTTTGACCCTGAAATTTCAGGTGTCTTCTGCTGTCAAATCTTCCTTTTACCATCTTAGGAATATCGCACGGGTGAAACACCTTGTTCCTCCGGCTGACCTTCCGACATTGGTCCATGCCTTTGTTACTTCTCGCCTTGATTACTGCAATGCCCTGTACCTAGGGCTACTGGGGTTGATATCCACCGCTTGCAGCTAGTGCAGAACGCAGCAGCCAGGCTTCTGACTGGGACATCTATGAGAAGTCACATTACGCCTGTGCTGCGCGAACTGCACTGGCTGCCAGTTCAGTGGCGGATCACCTTTAAGGTCGGGTTACTGACCTGTAAAGCCCTACACGAACAGGGACCACGGTATCTTCAAGATCTCCTTGTTCCCTACTGTCCCTCTCCCTCGCTCCGCTCCGCCGGCGAGGGATTGCTAGAGGTTCCCAAGGTTCATTTAAAAACATTGGGAGCACGGGCATTTTCTTATGCTGCCCCTACCCTGTGGAATTCTCTACCTCATTGGATACGAAGCTGCCTGACCGCTGAGAGCTTTAAGTTAGAATTAAAAACTTATTTATTTCAAAAGGCATATGGGGAGTGATTTACTGTATTTTATTGTGATTATATTGTTATTGTTGTTTGTGTTATATGTATGTATTTTAATTGTTTTATTTGTACAGCGCTTTGGCATTGAAAAGCGCTTAAAAAATAAATTTTACTTACTTTACTTACTTACCTACTACTACTTTGGATACTACTCAACCATTTATGCTCTACAGTGCAGTACCCATCTTGTCAATAAACAAGCTTGCTTTAGTTCCTAGTAAAATAAACACCCCACCTTTCATGACTATGTTGCTAATCAAAACAGAATCAGATTAAGAACTTTTATTGCAGAATGTGATAAAAGACGTTTATTGCTTTTGATAAACATTGCTATTATTGCCCTGGGTATAAAGGGTTAGCAAATAGTAATGTTCATTATCTTTGAAAGACTGACATTCATTTCAGAATTCATCAAAAGGGACTTATTATTCCAGTCGGCTTGGAAAAGTGATGCTAAAGGCAGTGCCACAGTAACTATACATGACCAAACCTATTGGGAGATTTAGGGTACTCATTCCCATTCTCTTTCTTTTTGTTGAAAGAGATATTTGTTCCATGGGGTCCTCAACCATAATGCTCCCATCAGCCCATAGCCTTCCATCCAAAAGCACAAGGTACAACTCCAAGCCAATGCCTCATACTGACATACTCTACTCTCTGAAGGTAGAGAAGTATGTCTCGCCACCAAATGTTGCCAACAGAATCAGTCACAGCTTTCTTCGCACAGGGCCCTGTGTGAAGAATAAAGATCCCATTTGACCTTCTTTGCTAAGGGGAGGGGAGGGGCATTCAAGCGAACAATCCAAAGGAGCATCCCACCACTGATTCACCAAGACTCTGGAGACCCAAAACCCTAATGTTTTTTATTTCCCTACTTTGTGCACTTTGTGTTCTTCAACCCTAATGTCTGCATAAACGTAGTTTTTTTGCAATGAATTTCCCTTCTTTATGTGATAGCCAAATTCCACCCTACCTTGTTTATGAGATGGGGGTCCCAAAAAGAATATGTTAAAATTTGGGGGAGAAATATTGAAAAATGAACAAGTTATGTGTAAAAGTTCAAAATGCATTGGAAATATATTAACTGCACTTACCTTGTTTCCTCAGTTTGCAGTCACGTTTAAAGGTTGAGGATGTCTTTTGTCCTGAAAACTGGATCTATGGTGTTGGACCTTGTTTTTTTCTTTTTGCTCCTATCACACAGACTGGCCCCCATCAGCTCTACTCCATGCACAGCCATGTCATCCACTGTCCCTGGGACCTACCTCCCCAGTGTTCCTCCCTGGCTTACCCTCCAGGGCTGGGCCTTTGGGAGGGGGCAGCTTCCCCCGTTGGATGCCTGGCTCAGTGTTCAAGGGGTGCCACAGGTCAGCAGTGCAGGGCCTGTGATGCAAGGTACTGGAGGTGGCATCCTGTACAGCCCAACCTTTTCCTGGTTTTCTCCAAGGAAGTATTGCATGCAATGACATTAGGGGCATGCATGCTGATGTCTGGCCCACCACCTGAACATGCCAGCTTCAGCCATCAGACCTCTGGCTTCCACTAGAGGTCAGGTGAGCACCATGAACATTCCACACCCTCCCCACGGAGGAGAAGAGCAGTCAATAGCACATCTGCTGCTCCTCCTCCTCCTCTCCCCCCCCCCCGGCCAGCCCTCCAAAATTCAGGTTCGCTTCTGAACCCAGGTCATCAGCATCACAAGCAGTAGTGCTACCACTGTGCTGGACCTCGTTTAGGTGAGAGACAGAAATGTGGGGGATGTGGTGTTGTAGGTGCTGAGTCAGGGGGCGGTGGTGGCGGAGGGGATGATGTGGCAGTGGGGAGAATGGCAGCAAAACAGACATCAATGGGCCATCTTTTTTATTACAGGTTACAAAAAGAGAAGATCTTTAGGGACCATTTTTCCATTTATAGATTCTGACACTTGGGGTTGTGCACCCCAGTGTTAGCCTGATGTTTGGCAGCACTGGGGGGGGGGCACACTGATGCTGCACATGGTTGCAATGTAGGGGAGGGTCAGAGCTGGCAGCAAGTTTTGGGCACCCTTGTTGGATTCTGTATTTGGCAGGGGAGCAGGCAGGGAAAAAAATAAAATTGGGGAGGTTCTTAACCATTTTCAGGAGGATGATCACCCAGTGTTGGATACACAAAATACTTAGCCCGCATCAGGGATTGGGCACCCCAATGTTGGATTGTCTATCAGTGGGTGGGGGGGGATTATACAAAAGTAGGGGCAGTGTCTTGACCAGCACTGAGGTGAGCACCCTGGTGTCGGATAGGGAGGGATTTTTGGGCTACTGTAATCATTTTTAGCCAGCTCCGAGGATTGGGCACTCCAATGTCCCTTTCTAAAAAATAAAATGAAATATGCCATTTTTTGTACATAGCACAATGTGGCAATGGCTGCCAGAGATAAAATGTAACACTGCTTCATTCAGTTGGGGTGGGGCTACACACATGCATGTAGACTCGCCCCTGCAGAATAATCAGATTAGAAACAAAAAGTACACTTTTGTTACAGCATCAGGCATTGCCTCATGATGATACCTATAGCCTCACCCTCACAGACATGCAGCAGTTGTGAAACAACCACAATTAGAAATGCAGTCATAAAAAATCAGTTATCCATAGAATGCTCATTTTTTAAATTGAGCATGTGCGAAAAATGGGCTGTTTTTGTTATTCAAAATTGGAGTTAATTATGTACATAAAAAAGCACAAAAGCAACACCTTTGGCCAAACTCTATCAAAACTGCAAGTTTTAGGTTTGAAATCAACCTAGTTAGGTGTCAGCGTGGCTCAGTTGGTAGCACATCCGCCTCTGGACTAGAAGGTCGTGGGTTCTCGTCCCACATCGGGACTGGACTTGTACCTAAAAATCGCTGGCATCCGAGTGCAGTATTGGGGGGTGCTGTACTGCTGGGGTGTGCTGTCCTTCGGATGAGACGTTAAATCGAGGTGCCTTCTGCCCATCCTGGTGTTGTCCTGGTGGGTGTCCAGGTAGAACTAAAAGAACCCAGAGCACTCTTCACAAGAGTAGGGAACATTCCCGGTGTCCTGACCAACATTCCCCTTCCCATAAACCGGTTCATGCAATTATCCAGGCTGTGTGTGGGTGATGATGTGCGATATGGCCGCCACCACACATTCAGTCACTTCACTACCAGTCTAGCATTGCTTGTAAAGCACTTTGGATGTATGAAAAGCACTATATAAATGCTGATTCTTCTTCTTCTTCTTCTAGTTCCAAGAGGGACTGAGCAGTTTACCAACAGGTTAGAAACAAAATACTTATACGAGATTAAAAGGGCAAAACTATTTTTTTTTCAAAACCTCACTAACAAGTTAAACCCAAAAGATATTGGAGGACTTGTACACATGCTTCTGTCATCAGGTAACCCTAGCGTTAGAACTGACAACCCAAAGGCACACCCCAACACCTGTTGGTGTGTGTAGGGTGGGTGAGTGGTATTAGCTCTGAAATCCCTAATGCCACATTTCCCTATTTTTGTGGCTTTTTCCCTAACTAGAGCATTAACACAATTTTTGGCAATTTATTTCCTTACTTTTTGAGACAGTGTAATCATATCCTTATTTGCCTGTAGGAGCACACCGTCCCTCTGTAGATGTGCACATGTATGTAGCTATAGAGGGCCTTGTGCTTCCATTTATAGGACAACAGTGACCAAATTGTCAGCATAGCCATCATATTACCCCACCTCATGTACCCAATACAGTAAATGTTTTAATCCCCACAAAAACGTAACTCTGTGCAACTGCAATGCCATTCCATGCAACAGGTGCGAAAACACATTTTGGGCAGGATTTGAAAAATGACAGCTTTGACATTTATGAGGTGGGGTAATAAGAAGGCTATGTTGAAAATCTGAGGTCAAAATATTTAAAAGTTCCAAAGTTATAACCGGGTGTAGCGAAATTGCAATGAATGGTCATAACTTTTTTCATATTTTGACCCCAAATTTTCAACGGAGTCATCTTATGACCTCATCTCATAAACCCCATAGGTGAAAATGTTCAAATCCATGTCAAAACGCTATTCTGCACCACAGGTGCAAAAACATGTTTCCAACAGGATGCAAAAAATGACAGCTGTATCATTCATGAGGCGATGCGAAACAATGGCTATGTTGAAAATTTGGTGTCAAATACTGAAAATTACTAAAGTTATGCATGTGTGTAGAAAACTTCCAATCAACAAACATAACTCGGTCCTGTTTAGGAATTTTTTCAGCAAATTTTCAACTTGGCCTTTTTGGGACCCCACCTCATGAACACTGGTGGTGAAATTTCATTATTCAGTCTTGAAAGGGCAGAAAGGCATAGACAGGAGTTCAATATTGTCACATGTAAGGTCATGCACTTTGGGCAGAATAATGTTAGAGCACAATACAAACTGAACTCACAGATACTGGCGGCTACAGATAGTGAAAATAATTTGGGGATGGTTATCACAGATAAATTAATTTTTTGATAAGCACAATATGGTCTATGTTAATCAAGCCAATAGGATTGTGGGCAATTTGCTACGTAACATTAGAAGTAGAAGGAGAGAGGTTCTTGTGCCCCTGTACAGATCCCTGGTGAGACCCGTTCTGGAGTATGATGCCCCCTTTTGCTCAGTACAAAGTTTTGGTGGGAGCAAAAAAGTAGCGCACATACAACGTAGGTTTACTAAGACAGTAAGTTCAGTAAACAAGCAGGGGTGTGGCATTAGATTGGAGCATTTGGGTTTATACTCAATGGCATATAGAAGGATAAGGGGGGGACCTTTGTTATGTTTATATGTCATTGAGTGATGGTGTGTTATGTGAGGCAGCAGGACTAAATTGGAAAATGGGTCTTAGGATGGGTGCAAGGGTTCATGATAAACAGCTGAAAGGTGAGAGAGATATAGGACTAATAGAAGAGGAAGATGTTTTAATCTGAAGGCGGTGAATGTCTGGAACAGACTCCCAGTAGAGGTGGTGGGAGCAAGTAGTTTAGAGGCATTCAAGCACCAACTAGATAAATAAATGGGAGACAAAAAATGGAATTCTGTCCACTAATTTAGTGGCAGGTATTTTATATGACTCATATAGCTTAGGGATCTGAATCTATCCTATGAACCTCTGAAAGGTGATTTCTTACAGTGACTGTGAAATCACCTTCCAGGCCTAGTTAATGGAATGACAGTTGCAGTGTTCAAGAGGTGGGGTCCCAAAAAGGCCATGTTAAAAATTTGGTAAAAAAAGTAAAAAAAAAATGGCAAAGTTATGAACATAAGGTCAAAACGCCATTGGAATTTATTATAAGGCACTTACCTTGATTCCTCAGTTCATATTTCAGCATTGGAAAGTGCAGATGTGTCTCCATCCACAGAAGATGACAGTCTATAACCTCCGGTGGTAAGTATAGGGTAAGAGTGGTGGGGTGGTGGGTGCTCGGTGGGGTGGTGGGTGCTCAGTGGGATGGTGGGGTAGCGGAGGGGGACTGAGGGGACAAAGAAAGGACCATTTTCTTTTTTTAGCTTAAAAAAAGATGTTGGAGACTGTTTTATTTTTTGCAGGTGTAAATAAATAAAAATAAATATTTTGGGACACTGGGGGTGGGCTCCCCAGTGTCCCACACTGCTGGGGGTGTTTGCAATGCTGACACAGGAATTAAGCCCCATCCCACTGTTGGCACTATAAATAAAACAATAGTCTGTGGGGCAGTAGCAGGGGATTAAAATAAAAATTAGGGGATGCTGATAGGAGGGTGGGGGGTGCCACTAGACACCAGGGACAGTGATCAGCAGGTGAAGGGTGCCATTAGACACCAGGAACAGAGATCAGTGGGTGGGGGTGCCACTAGAAACCACTGTAACCCTCCTGTTGGGGTTTACCTGCTTGCCCCTGGGGGCTGCCCCAGTCTCTGTTTCCCCCGGTCTGGTCCCTGCTCGCTGGCCCAAGGCCTTGTTTGCCCCTGGATGTCTCCGTCTGGCCCTGCATTAGTTTTGCTGTGGAAATGGGGCCGAGGGAGCTAAATTGCAGAACCACAGCTCTGAGGTGCACTTCGGTGCAGGGTATGTAGTCTGTGCATGCGCAAGAGCACATTGGTGTTGCAGCCATTCTTATGGCCAAACGAGCATCTCTCCGGTTGTCCCGGTCCCAAGATTAAGCTAAATGGGGACCAGAGACCCGGAGGAGGCATTTGAGAAGCTGCAACTATTTTATTTAAGAAGCTGCAATGAGCACTCTTGTTGGGAAACCGCCTCATGCATATTAATGAGGCTTATAAATATCAATGAGCCAGCTTGCTGCTTTGGGGGAGGGGGGGTGCGGCTATAAATAGTGGAGCTAGTGACTGGGTGGAAATTAAATAAAAATATTAAGCTCTGATATTGTGTGAAAGGGAAGGGGGTATCTACAATTCTTTGGGGCATTGAAATAATAAAAATATTTAGTTTGGCTGCAAGGATACTTTCAAATTAGGACACTATCTGGACTGCAGCAGGATTGTGTATGGGCTGTCTGGGGGCAGTTTAAAATGGCAGAAGCGGCGGGAAATGGGCTGAATGAAATTGTTAAAATGTGCAATCATTTTGAGGGGCAGAGGGACTGCTACATATCTGTGGGGGTAAATAAAAATAAAGATGTTTATTCTGGCTCCAAGGCAATTTGGAACTGTTACATTGGGTGGATTGCCTGTAAAACTGTGTTGCCAGCAGCCATATTTGCAGCCATGTGACCCAAATTCAGCCAATCGGACTGCCAGGATTTGCCAGGGGACTTGTGGGATAGTAAAATGGACTTGTGGGGGGAAAGCTGGGGAAATTCATTGTGCCATTTCCCCCAACCAATCAGGCTTTGAGGGAGCCTTATACATATTAATTTTTGTCATGGACAGTGATTGCAACCAATGGGGAGTTGCCAGATAGCTCCCAAAAGAGAAGGACTTTTGATTCTGGAGTTCAGTTCAATTCATCAGGAGCTCCTCCCTAGGCAGTGAGGCTCCAGCTCCTATGCAAAGAATGGGGCTGCAAGACTTGGGAAGACCCTTCCGGGGAGTTGCCAGCTACCTGTCCCCCAGGGCCTGTGGGTTATGTCTTTCCCCATTGTGGAGGAATGTGTTGAAGGAGTTTAGTTTTGTAGCTCTGCTGAGAGAAGAGAAGAGAAGAGAAGAGAAGAGAAGAGAAGAGAAGAGAAGAGGAGAGAAGAGAAGAGAAGAGAAGAGAAGAGAGATACAAGGTCCTGCAGCAGGCTGCTGTGGGAAGAAGCTACACCATAGCTGTGAAGATTTTGTTCAGAGGTTCCAGAGAGAGAAAAGGTCATCTGGAATTTCAAGGAAATTTTACTTCACAAAATCTCCCTGTTCCACATTGTGAGGACTTATTCTACATACAAAGCCAACATTTTAAAGAAAAAATCCATAGTAAATGATGCAAAAGATACATTATTCAATTAATAACAGACTTTCTGAACATAAATGCAACATTTTAACAGTGTTTTGAGCTTCTTAGGTAAAGATTTGATTAAGTGTTCCACATTTTGACCATTTGTTCCACATTCTGACAGGCAATGTTCCACATTTGGGAGACAAAGGTTGAGAGGAATGGAGCCCTTAGCACAAGGAAAGGTTGAATTCCATCTACACTACAATGGTTAGAAACAAGGTTAAAGGGTTCATGCAAGGAAAAAGGTTCTGTCTGTACCTGGGTGGACTTAACGTCCCAGGAAAGGGGAAGGACATCTTTAGTCAAAGGTATGGAAGTAAAGGTATATGGAAAAAGGTTTTCAGAAACTTGGTATGGAAGTCCCCCTGACACACAGGGGCTTGGCCAGTAAAACCAGGTAAGCTTGGTATGGGAGTCTCCCTGCATGTGGAGGCTTGGCCAGTAAAACCAAGTAGTCTGCAATGGAGAAGAGAGAGCTACTTCTGGTTTGTAAGCACCTGCATGGTGAGGAAAAGTTCATGTGTTCAAAGGACTGGTTGAGTGAAAGGTTTCAGTCAGTGTCAAGTTCAGGGTCCTCAGAGGAACCCATTTTGGGACTGCTCAAGTTTCACTGAGACCGTGTGCCTGGTGAGAAGTCCAGAGACTGTGACCTGTATGAAAAGGGCCACAGCTGCCACGATGTTAGTGTGGCTGAAGGATGTCTTCTTAAACTTCTATAACTAAAAATTGCCAACCTGAGCTGAGACTAAAAGGCTAAGAATTGGCTCATTGTCAACCTAGCGCCAGGAAGGGAACCTGCCAACTATTGCAGAGTGGGGCTGACTGGGCCAGAGGGAGCCATGGGCGCATGCTTGAGTGCAAGGGCACTCTGATCCATATCAGAGCCGGACTGTGGGGTCACTACTGGGTATAGGTTCCTCATGGCGTGGAAAGCCTTGCACTGTGCTCTGCATCTGGCCTGGAAGCAGGCTGAAAGACCTTGAATCAAGTCAGAAGATCCCAACAGCAGAGTGCCTGCTCCACATCTCCAGTCTCTTTCAAATCCAAGTCTCTAAGTTCTGCTGTTCCAACTTTCCCCAGAGTCTCAGTCACAGTGCCACCAGAGACTGATCCACAGAACTGTGAGTAAATGCAGGGATTGTCCTGCACCTGTGGGATGTAAATAGTTAGTTCAAGTTTGTGCCCAATGGCAAAGTAGTTTAAAGCAACTAATGGGTGAACAGGAAACTTAACCATAATTCCAGCAAGCGCACAAATGCCGGCTAACCAGCTGCACCACAGCCTGCAACTATACTGTGGGGTACCTTGGGACAGATTTTGAGTCTGTACCTGTACCTGAATCTTGGGAACTGGTACCAGTTGGGGTTTGTTAATGGTAACCATCTGCAGCAGCTAGCTAGTTAGAGGGGTTGGTGGCTGCAATCAATAAAATGTGGTTTGGGGTTTTAGGAGATGGTTTTGAAAATGCTAATCTCTAAATCCCAACCAATCAGGCATTAAGGGAGCCTTATCCATATTAATTTTTATCTTGGGCAGTGACTGAAGCCAAAGTGGAGTTGCCAGAGAGCTCCCAAAAGAGAAGGACTTTTGGTTCTGGAGTTCAGTTTGGCAGGAGCCCCTTCAGAGGGAGGGGGCTTCAGCCCCTATGCAGAGAATGGGGCTGCAAGGCTGGGGAAGGCCTTTCCTGGGGGTTGCCAGCTACTTGTCCCCCAAGGTCTGTGGGTTATGCCTTTCCCCATGGTGGAGTAATGTATTGAAGGAGTTTAGTTTTGTAGGAGAGTGAGAGAGAGAGAGAGAGAGAGGGGGGGGAGAGGGAGAGAGGGAGAGAAAGAGGGAGAGAGGGAGAGAGAGAGAAAGAGCGAGAGAGAGAGATGCAAGGTTCTGCAACAGGCTGCTGTGGGAAGAAGCTACACCATAGTAGCAAAGGTTTTGTTCAGAGGTTCCAGAGAGAAAGAGAAGGTCATCTGGAATTTCAAGGAGATGGATATCTTCTTGGGGGGCTACGGAGTCCTTAATGCAAGGAAAGGTTGAATTTCACATACACCACAGTGGATAGAAACAAGGTTAAAGGGTTCATGTAAGGAAAAAGGTTCTGCCTGTACCTGGGTTGACTTAACGTCATCGGAAAGGGAAAGGGTATTTTGGCCAAAGGTATGGAAGGAAAGGTTTATGGAAAAAGGTTTTCAGAAACTTGGTATGGGAGTTCCCCTGACAGGTGGGGGCTTGGCCAGTAAAACCAGGTAAGCTTGGTATGGGAGTCTCCCTACATACGGAGGCTTGGCCAGTAAAACCAAGTAGTCGGCACTGGAGAACAGAGAGCGTCTTCTGGTTCATAAGCACCTGCACGGTGAGGAAAAGAGGTTTTCATGTCTTCAAAGGACTGGTCAAGTGAAAGGTTTCGGTCAGTGTCAAGTTCAGGATCCCCAGAGGAGCCCATTTTGAGATTGCCCAAGTTTCGGTGCGAAGTCCAGAAACTGTGGCCTGTGTGAAAGGGCCATGGCTGCCACGATGGTAGTGTGGCTGAAGGATGTCTTATTAAACATCTATAACTAAAATTGTCAACCTGATCTAAGCATAAGAGACTGAGAATGTGCTCATTGTCAACCTGGAGCCAGGTAGGGAACCTGCCAACCCCTACTGAAAGTGGCTGACTGGGCTACAGGGAGTCATGGGCACATGCCTGAGTGCAAGGGCACTCTGATCCACATTGGAGTCAGACCATGGGGTCACTCCTGAGTCTGGGTTCTCATGGACTGGGAAGCCTTAAACTGTGCTCTGCATCTGGCCTGGATGCAGGCTGAAAGGGACAAGCCGCAAGACCTTCAATCAAGTTGGAAGATCCCAATGGCAGCGTGCCTGCTCCACATTTCCAGTCTCTTCAAATCCAAGTCTCCAAGTTCTGCTGTTCCGACTTTCTCCAAAGTCTCAGTCACAGTGCTTCCAGAGACTGATCCACAGAACCATGAATAAATGCAGGGATTGTCCTGCATCTAGCAGATGTAAATAGTTATTTCAAGTTTGTGCCCAACGGCAACTAATGGACGTACAGGAAAGTTAACCTTAATTCCAGCAAGTGCGCCAATGCCGGCTGACCAGCTACACCACAGGCCTGAAGCTATATTGCAGGGTACCCTAAGACAGAAGTGTTGGTGGCTGCAATCATTAAAATGTGGGCTGAGATTTAAAGGAGATGGTTTTGAAAATGCTAATCTCTAAATGCAAATTTCAAAATGTTTTTGCTTAACCTTCACTTCATTTACCCAGCTCTAACCCTCCCCGTGTAAATAAAGTCGTGTTAAATTGTTTTGGAAAAATCTGACTCATGAGCATATTATTAGCTTAAGCCATTAAATACAAAGTGCTGAATTTGGGGGGTGTTGATTGTAGTAAATCCATGTGTTGGAGCAACTTTTTGGGGATGTGGGTTGGTACAGCATCCCAAGGGGTTGTACTGCTAATATCAGACCCACAGAGGAGAAAGCTAACTCACTTATGGTACTGCCACTACAATCAAGTAAACAGATGAGTGTTTGAAACCCATTCCTTTCTGTTTGCTTTCATGACTCAGCTTACACTAGCTTGCTACTACGCTATGTAATTGTCACTTTCAAAAAGTTTTAAATCTGAGCTGCCTAGGAAAGCTATTTTCTTACACTGCTGCCTTTAAATGCTAAAACACTTTTGAATGCTGAAGTGGGTTGTGTGATCAGTGAGTGGGAGAGCAGTTATGTCTCAAAAACCACACCGGGTCCAGGAATTAAAAGATACCTGAAAAAGCACCACCACAAAAACAGCTAAAAAGTGCAGAGGGAGTGTGCGGGATCTAAAAAACTCATTAAGATCAGCTGATACTAAGCAGTCTACAGATAATCTAACAAAATATTTTAAATCCCCAGTTAGCAACCTGGCACTTCCGCCCATCAATACCCTCCATATTCCACACTTACTGTAGAAAACAGTGCACCTTCAGTCTCACAGATGTTTAACCCCTTTAACTTTTTTTCCACTGCAACAGCCACAGATTCAAAGGCTCAATGAGTGAAAGTCAGTCAGGCTGTTACCCTGGACAAAGACTTACTTCCTGCAATGGTGAATGTGGACAGTGGCAGTGATTCTCAGTGGCAGCAAGATGATTCAGAGGGAGATCAAAACTCCACAAGCAACATTAAAGATTCAAGTCATCCTGCATACTCGAACTCTGACAGATCTAATGTGGTGCAGGATGAAGAAGTGGGTTATCCATTTACTGCCTGGCTAATGAGGATGGCAAGGCTTCAGGTAGAATGGAGGATTTTGAAGATTCGGCTTCTGCAGAAACAGTGGAAGTGGGTCAGAGAATAGCCAGCCAACAACAAGAATCTGAAACAGAGCAATAAATGGGGGAGACAGACCAAATGCAAGAGGAGGAGGTGCAAAAGTCTTTCCCTTTAAAAGGAAGGAATTCAATGGAAAATCTAAAACTACTCAAGACACAACACACCACAGCAACAAGAAAAAGTAAAAGACATTAATACTACTGAACCGTTAATTACAGAGTTCAGGGAAGGGTTTAGAAGAATAAATGTCTCCATAACAGAGCTTACTAGCTCAGTTGCAGATTTGGTACAGAAAATAAATATGCTATCTTCGAGGACAATGTAACTAGAAGACACAGTCAGCACTGTAGAGGACATGTTAAACACATTGAATTCTACAGCACTCTGAAAAACTGGAAATTCTAAAACACAAAACTGAGGAAATGGAGACTAGGAGAAGGGGCAACTTGAAACCAGAACTAATTCCTGAAAGGGGGTCAGGGAGCCAATCCCATAGAATACTGTGAAAAATTAATTACAGAAGCCCTGGATAAACCATACCCTGAAAAACTCGATAGAGCACTTGGGGGATGAAGAATCTCAGTTATCAAGGATCTCAATTGTGTTTTTTTGTTTTTTTTATTAAACCACAACACTATCAGGACAAAGAAGAGATCCTGAGAAAAGTGAGAATACAGAAGGGCCTTAAAGCAGCAGGCACTAATATACAAGTATACCCTGACTTTCCCTACGAGGTCCTAAACAAAAGGAAAGCTTTTGCGAATGCTAAATCCATGTTGGCACAAAAAAATATCAGAGTTATGATCATTTCTCCTGCAAAGTTAAAAGTTTGGTTTCAAGGAAGAACCAGAATCTTTACCTCTCCGGCTGAGGCTGGAAAAGTAATTAAGCAATGGGTAATGGAGGAGCCAGGAGGAAATGGATTACAGCCAATGGCAGAGAAAATAGAAATGCCCTGTGAAATGAATTAAGGGGGAGGGGAAAAGGGGCAATTACTTATAAAGGAAGCAAATCTTTAAATAGTAATAACAGGGAGATATTAGGGAAAAGAAAAGGGGTAATTGCCTACCTTCAATTTTGTCTCTTCTCTGGGACCAGAGACGGGGTCTCAGAGCAGCCCACCAGCAAGTACATCTGGTGCCACATAGACGTGGTACTGGATGCTATCCAGCTGTCTAGCAGGATGGGGGAGGGGTGGCCAATGACAGGGGAACACAAAAAAAGACTGGAAAATCAAGACAACAGCAGGCTATTAAAAAAATAACTATGCTTATTTTATATTATTTTTGACTTTGCTAGCTGGCAGGTTGAATTCATTACTGATTTCTGAAATAGTTACATTTACATTGAACCCTTCAGGCCAGAGGAAGGGACAAGAGGACCAGGGGGAAGGAGAAAGGAAGGGAGTAAATGGAAAAGTGTAAGGAAAGTCAAGAAGAATAATAGAATGGATAGACTAAGGGTAGAAGGGGTCAGGGGAGGGGGAGCCAGGGAGAAAAAAAGGAGCAGCAATAACTACAAGAAAATGAAAAATAGAAAATATAGGATTAGAGGGAATCTGCAGCATTATCTGGACACACATGAAACAATATCAAAAATATGAATCTAAAGAAAAGAGGATCTTGGCTGCCAGCCAGCTCAGCAAAATTAAAGATATGACAAACATAAAGCGAGAATACAATAAATGAATATGATCAACCTAATGACATGGAATATAAAGGGCACTAGAGATAGACTAAAAATAAGAACAATAATTAACCAATGTAAATTTGTAAAAGGAAGAACAATGATATTTTGTTTCTACAAGAAACGCACTTTGAAACTAAAAGATTTTTACTTTAAAAATATTTTCAGTGCAGACAGTCACTTTTCTAATTATAACAACAAGGCTAGAGGCAATGCTATTTTTTGGGTGCTATGCACCAAGTGGGCATGGGTGCTCAGAAGTGTCACGTACCCTGCCCACAGCCCTGTGCCCCGTGGACAGGTGCGCCCATACCAGCATTCACCAATGCTGTCCGTAGTTGCTCCCCCTGGCACGCAGGACTCCACAGGGTGACCAGGGAGGAGTCATCATCCCGGGTGGGCATCCAATGGGATGCCCCCTTTGGACCCTTAGTGGATCTCACGCATAGGGAGGCACTGGTCTGGGGCTGTGAATGCCGATTGCAGGCACCCAGACCTGAGCGGCACCATCCTGTGTCAGTGCCGCCTCTCCCGAAATTACCAGGTGCTCAGCCTTCCAGCTGCCCCTGCCACCTCCTGCTTCCCAGAGGTCAGGGGCAACACAGTGAGCCCTGTCCTGGTCCCCCAGTGACTGGAGGCCTGTGTCCATGAGGGTGTGCACTGAGTTATGGCAGGATCCCAATGCCATAACCAGAGCCCCGCTCCACCAATGCAGGCAGTAGTAAGTGGGTTTGAGCATACTGTGTAGTACTTGCATGCCCCTGGAACACCTCCATCACAGTGCTGTCCATGGACATGAGGATCAGATGCAGTGGTTCTGCATGCCCCTCATTTGTGCATCTCGCATGGGGGCGCAATGGGTGCAGCGTGGCTATGTGCCCCAGATACGCGTGCATAGCCACTCTGCCCCATTTGTGCATAGGGCCCTTTATTAGAAAAAAAAACAGGACTCACTATTATATCTCAACAGATGGATAAGGAAGAAAGATATGTTTTTTTAAGGATAAAGAAAAATTTACATGAATTTACCTTAGCTGCTGTATGTGCTCCAAATGAGAAGGATCCTAACTTCTTTAATAGTCTGTTTACATATGCAGGCCCATACATTATTGCAGGAGATTTTAATATAACTTTAGCACATCTAGACAGAAATGTAGGCACTAAAGAGAGGAAACATAAGTTAATATCCTTAATTAAAAACTATATGGAAGGATTCAACCTAGTAGACCCATTAAGGGTACTTTTTCCTAACAGAGAACTCTACTCATACTATTCCAGTACACATAACTTGCAATCCAGGATTGACTTCTTTCTGGTATCTAGGCAGATTTTACATATGATAAAAGATAAAATATGATTCTATCACAATATCAGACCACACTGCTGTACGCCTGTCTGTGCAACCAGAAGCAACAGAGCCAAACTTCAGACAGTGGAAACTAGACCAGAAATTAATAAATGATGATCTATATATAAATCTAATACAGAAAGAAATAAAAGATTTCATGCATATTAATAGCTGTCAAGGAGATTCTTTAAGTAGAAGCTGGGATGCATTAGCAGTGTATTTGAGAGGAGTATCTATTTCATATAATGGATTTAAGACTCTATCAGAACAACAGAATCGTAACTCTTTGGAGCAGGATTTAACCAGAGCAGAGGCAGACTTAACAATCTCTGGTTTAGGATTACATAAAGTTTTACTATTAAGAGATAAGATAAAACAACTAATAGAGAATACGGCCAAAGAAGCACTAATGAGGGCAAAAGCCAAATATTATTTTTTGGGGGAAAAGCCAGACAGGCTGCTGGCTTTTCAATTACAAGCTGAAAGAAACCACACTTTTTTTTTGTATTATTTATTTTCTTCCCCAGCTTGCATCCACACCAGCCTCTCCTTCAGGTGAGCCAATGCTTCTACCGACTCATCCTGTCCCCCAAGCCTCTGCTCTCAAATGACAGCCATCCCCTGGGTAACCCAGCATGACCTTTCGCTGGATGGGTCCCCCTCCTCCGAGGGGGAAGACACCAGCCAGGGGGCTGCAGACCAGCACATCTTGGCCTGGGGAGGTGCTGCTGAGGTGGAAGGCTTCAGGGGCATTGATGGGCTTGGAGAGCCAGGCAGCCATCATCCAGAGTGACTTGGAGCATTTTCACGTCTTTTCTGTGTATGTCCCTCCTTTGCCATCATGCAGTGCTCCTGGTCTCCACCAGAGGCTGCTGCTGATGACAACTCCCTAACCCACCACCAGGAGAGAAGGGCAGTCCCCACAGATGCTCAGTCCTCTCCCATCCCTGCCAGGCCCTGGCATCCTGAGTCCGTTCCCGAACCTGAGTTGCTGGTGTGGGTCCAAGTAAGGCGCCTCTGCCTCAACCCTCTACACCACTGGGCCGGCGTTGAAACCACAATTTAATAAATTCAATAGAAGATGGTAGGGAACAAACAGTTACAGATCCAAAATTAATAAATTAAATATTCTGCTCTTTTTATGAAAAATTGTACTTTCCTGAAAAAAATACAAGATAATCAGGATATAGAAGACTCTTTAGCAAACATAACCACAAATAAGCTTGATGAGCAGGATAGGCAATTTTTAGAGCCCAACATTAGCAAACAAGATGTAAAGGAGGTGATCTCAGAACTTCCTAATAATATATCACCTGGCCCTGATGGATTCATAAATGAATTTTAGAAACAATTCAAAGATGAACTAACTCCAATTCTGTACTGACTATTCAATAGCTTCTCAGAAGGGAATGGACTTCCATCCACCTTCTATGAAGCTACTATTACACTGATCTTGAAACAAGATGAGCCCCCAGATAACTGTGGGTCTTATCACCCAGTATCATTATTAAACTCTGACTATAAGATATTTTCAAGAATCCTAGCAAAAAGACTGTTTATGGTCATACATAAAATAATCCACCTGGATCAGACAGGATTTGTCTCAGGAAGGAAATTAACGTAATATACACCATACACTTAATCTTCTTGAAACCCCATATCATAAAAATGCAACACTAATTGCCCTTGATGCAGAAAAAACATTCAATAAGGTAGGTTGGGAATATTTATTTGTAATTGCACAGAAGTATGGATTGGGGGAAAATGTCATTAATTTAATTAAACTAATATACAAATCTCCTTGCTCCTCTATAAAAAATAAACATTCAATCCTCTCCTTATATTAAATTAAAAAGAGGCACTAGAGAGGGATGCCCACTCTCCCCTTTACTTTTTGATATATATTACTGAACCACAAGCACAAACAATACAACAAACTCAAAAGATAAAGGGTATACAACATAAAGAAGCATATCATGTCATATCACAATATGCTGATGATATTCTTTTATATGTAAAGGATGCATTCATGGCTATCCCTCCATCTTTTGAATTAATAAATAAATTTACAGAAATCTCTGGATATAAAATAAATTCCACAAAAAAACCAGATTTTACCAAAATGAGGGGTTTCCAGGTCACGGACATTATGACCAAACGAAACTTAAATGTGGTAAACAGGATAAAATATCTGTGCGTGGTAATAATGCAAAAAAGAGAAGATCTAAATAATGCCAATTATGATACAATAATACAAAAAATACTGAATGACATGACACGATGGCAATTAGTGCCTCTGGCCTAAATAGGAAGAATAAATGTTATAAAGATAAATATTCTACCTATTTATTCCTTTTTTCAAGCACTGTCAGTATGGATCCCCCAAAAAAAAACTTCATCCACTTGGAGGCTAAGATTAGGAAATTCATCTGGCAGAACAAACCTCCCAGAATAATCTTAGCAAAATTATATGCCACAACAAATAAAGGCGGATTAAGATTGCCTAACTTTCAGTGGTATTTTTATGCAGCACAAGTGGCACATATCAAACTTTGGTTTATATTAGAATGAGTTATGGATTGGGTGAGAACTGAAGAAGACAGATCACTACTAAAAAATCTAACAGGAGCCCTCCATGGAAAACAGCATAACAACAAAGAAAATAAGAATGTTTTAGAATCTATAAAAGTCTCAATCAAAATATGGACAGAACTTCATAAAATATTAGGATGGAAAGCAGCTATAACCCCATTTACCTACATCAAACTTATACCAGCCTTTAAAGATAATTGCTTTATACACAAGTGGGGAAAAAAGGGATATACCAATTAAAACATCTTTATTATCAAGGGAATATCATGGAATTCAACCATTTTAAACAAAAGTACAACTTAGAAGACAGGCATTTCCTCCCTTATTATTAAATTTTATTTATTTTTTTAGTTTTTGTTGACCGGGTAAGTGCGCTAGCCAACAAGTGACTATTTTCAGGCACGACCCGGGAGGTACAGTTATAGAACACAGTGATACATAAGAGATTACACAAAGCAGGATACATTTGCAGGATACATAAGAAATTACACAGAGCAGGATACATTTGCAAAGGACAAAGTCACACAGTGTAGTCAAGCATAGCAATAAGGATAAAATTACATGTATTCAGTTGTTGAGAACTAGGGAGAGGTGGTAGGGGACAGGTGTAAGGGTAGGGCAGGAGAGGACGGAGACAGGGGGTGGTAGGGCGAATAGCAAAAAAGGGGAGGACAGGAGGGAGGTTAAGGCGCCAAGTGCAGCATTAGCGGGAGAAGGTTACCACCTGTGGCTGGGACGGTGGAACCGGGAGTCGGCAAGAGAGACGGAGAGGTCAGGGAACAGGACAGTGAAGCTATGGGTGCAAAAAATAGAGAGGGAGAGAGGGTGATGTGCAGGGGAGGGCAGTGGGGACTAGGTGCAAGGGTGAGGAGGGATTTGAACTAAAGGAATGGGGAGGGAAGGGTAGGGTGGGAAGGGCAGGGTATGGGGAAAGGGATGAAGGGCACAGAACAGATAGGGAAATGAGTGGGGGTAGGGAGATAGAGTGCACCTAGTAAGGCGCAGTGAACAGAAGAAGGAAGAGGACAAGAGGCGAGGCGGTGAAACGGCATTGGTGGGTAGAGTAGTAACCTGCGCCGAGCTGCTGGAATACGAGACGGCAGGAGAGAGGAGTCACGAAACTGGTGGGAGGGGATAAAATAGGAGAGGGAGGGTGAGGACTGAGCATGGGGAGAAGAGGAAGAATAAAAGAAGGAGGGGAAAGCTGGCAGGGAGAGGGGCAGAAAGGTGAAAGAAAGGTAGGAAGGGTGGCGGCAAGTTACGGCATTAGCGGTACAAGGTAGCAACCTGTTACCGGGGCGGTGGAACCGAAAGACGGCAGAGAGGGGAGTGGAGGGCGGTTAGAGGGGGAGTGAGGCGGCAAAGAGCAGGAGAGGGGATTAAGAGATATTGTAAGAAAAACAGTAGGATCCTTGAATGAAATCCAAAGCTCGCCTATTGAGGAGGTTCTAACTAAGGGCCCCAGTAAAAAGGTAATTGGACAAATATATGGTAAATGTGTAGAAAAGAAATCTCCAAAGCTGACTAAATTATATGAAACTTGGAAAAAAGATTTAGGTCCAAAATTAACAGGAGAAAAATGGCAAGAAATTATTCCTAAAACTCTAGACGTCTCAAGAAATAGTAGATTAAAACAAATACAGTGCAATATCCTTCATAGAGTATATTACACCCCAAAGAAACTCAGTCAATGCTATGTACTATCTGGGGAGAATGCTACAAGTCTCGATGGCTGAGAGAGAGACCTGGGAGTGGTGGTGGATGTCAAGATGAACAACTCGGAGACTTGTAGGAGGGCAGCAGCAAAGGCCAACAGGATTCTGGGATGCATCGCTAGGGGATCACCTCCAGAAGGAGGGAAGTGATACTCCCACTGTATAACTGCTTGGTGAGGCTGCGCCTCGAGTACTGCGTGCAGTTTTGGAGGCCACATTTAAAGAGGGACATTGAACTCCTGGAGAGGGTCCAGAGGAGGGAAACCAAAATGATTTGGGGTTTGGGGTACAGGACCTATGGGGAGAGGCTCGAAGAGCTAAATATGTACAAATTGGAAGAGAGAAGGGACCACGGGAACTTGATAGAGGTCTTCGGTACATGAAGGGGTAAATAGGGGAGGAGCAGTCAGGGTGCTCCAGAGGAAGGAGGGGGACAACTAGAGGGCATGGGTGGAAGCTGGAGGGGGGGATTCAGGCTAGAAAGGAGGAGGTGCTACTTCACTGAGAGGGTGGTGGAGCCATGGAATGCGCTGCCCAGGGGACTGGTGGAGGCAGACACGGTGGAGGAGTTCAAGAGGGGGTGGGATAGGTACAGGGGAAGGGTTCTGGAAGCAAAATCCAATGCAGTGAGAATATCCAGGACTGGGACGGGAGAAGCCAGAGAGGGAGAAGGGGGCAGCAAGGTCAGCTCCCAGAGTGGGGGCTGAACAAACGAGCAGACATGAAAGACTGTTAAGCCTATTCTGCTGGCATTTTAGTATGTTAGTAGTAATAGTAGTTTATGCCCAGACAGGATGTTGCACTCTCCGTGCTAAACAACTGCCTTACCAAGATCAGAACCTGGATGAGTACTAGCTGGCTGAGACTGAATCCAGATAAGACTGAAGTGCTGGTCGTGGACCCTGGTCATCCGGGGGTGAGTATGTGAGTTGGTCAGGCATCAGGCATTTTGCTTGATGGCATAAAGCTCGCTGCTTCAGACCAGGTGCATAACCTCAGCGTTATTTTTGATGACGGCCTGACACTGTGGTCTCAGGTGTCGGCTATTGTCAAATCCTCTTTCTACCATCTGAGAAATATCGCCCGGGTAAAACACTTTGTTCCTCCGGATGATCTTCCAACATTGGTCCACGCCTTCATCACTACCCGCCTTGATTACTGCAATCCTCTCTACCTAGGGCTTCCAGGGGTTAATATCCACCACTTGCAGCTAGTGCAGTACGCGGCAGCCAGGCTTTTGACTGGGACTTCCAGGTCCAGTGATATTACTCCTGTGCTCCGTGAACTGCACTGGCTGCCTATTCAGTGGCGGATCACCTTTAAGGTTGGTTTGCTAACCTTCAAAGCCCTACATGACCAGGGACCCGGTTACCTGCAAGACCTCTTGATACCCTACTGCCTCCCATCCTCTCCGATCCACCGATGAGAGACTGCTAGAGATTCCCAGGGTACGTTTAAAAACATCAGGTGCCTGTGCGTTTGCTTTTTCGGGCTCGACCCTGTGGAATTCTCTACCTCGTCGGCTAAGAGAATGCCTGACCGCTGATAGTTTTAAGAAAGAGTTGAAAACATATTTAATTTAGCCTTCCCTAATGATTAATGTATTTTAGCTTCTTGTTTTAATGTTTTATGTGTAATTGGTTTTATATACAGCGCCTTGGTTTTTGAAAGGCACTATAGAAATAAAGTTTGATTTGATTTGATTTATCTGACAACTGTCCTAGATGTACAAATGTGACTGGATCACTTATACATACGCTGGTAAGTTGTCCAAAGTTGGTAAATTACTGGAATACAGTCTTATCAACACTATGCAAGCGTTTGGGGTAGATTTCCCTTTTGACCCTGAAATTCTAAAATTTGGAAGTTTTTTTCAAAAGCCACTGGAAGAAAATAAAAGTACTATTAGATATTTTGCTTATTAATGGCAAAAAAAATATTTTGCAAAACTGGAAAAGTAGGGACTCACCGCATGCAAATAACTGGTTAAATATGTCAACAGATTGTGGCAATGTAGAAAGAATATTCTACACATCTGAAGGAAACTTTCTCAAATTTAAAACTATATGGGATCCCTTCTTAGAGTACTTGAACTCTCCATAGAAGAAAATATCTGGCCTCCTTTATAAACGACTGTTAAAATCAAAAACTGGGTAGATGGTGGTGGCTGAATCCTCTCTGGGTTTTCTGAAATATGATGACTGGTGAATGAATCCCTGAAATAAATGGGGTAACATACCATGCTCTGATTCAGAAAAGAAAATATAGGAAACATTTTTTTTGTAAAAATGACTCATGCAGATCTTAGAAACCACACAACTTGCCATTACAAACATTTCCACATATCAAGACTTTGCCTCCTGGACAACACATACACAGTTTCAGCTCATTCCATCAAAGAGAGACAAAGATATCAATGTGCAAAATTTGAGGTTTAACATTAAACAGGCTACTCAGCCCTAACTATATAATAAGGGATATGTAATGCTGGATAGTTAGATACATGATTTATCTATATGAATGCAGTTTGACCTCGGGTAACCTCACAAGTGGTGTAAGCCACTTCATCTATCTTTATTCTATATCAAATATATGTATTTATCACACTGTATACTGTATATGCCCACCCCTATTGAGTAAATATATTTATAAAGTAGGTGATGAAATCTTAGCAATCTGATTTTCTGACAGCATCACCTGACTGGTTATCCTTATCACAGCATGCCAGACAGTTCAAAACTAAATTTACTCTATTTATTTATATATTTATTTATTTCTATATTTATTTGACATTACTCCAATGGGAATAACCCCATGAGATGCACCATCTCACTTTTATGGGGGTCACATGTAGGAAAGCAGCAGATAAAAAGATGAACATAGTCCAGCAGGAATAGTTACATACATGTAAAAATATACAAGGCAAAAAAACAAACTGTAAAGGTAAGTCAGTTTGGGACCTAGTTTATAAGTGGAATAACACCCTTTGAGGTGTCTGTGCATGCTATAATATACAGACTTCTCAAGTGGCTGAAGACACTCGGCATATGCCTTGTGTCTCACAATGCACCTGAAGCGTCTGTATGTCACGGCATGCCTGGACACCTCAAAGGGTGTTATTTGACATAGATAGATAGATAGATAGATAGATAGATAGATAGATAGATAGATAGATAGATAGATTGATTTATTTAATTTTGGTAACCAGGTAGGCCCACTGAGACCAGATGGTCCCTTTTTCAGGGGTGACCCAATAGATAGACAGACAGACAAACAGATGGACAGATATAAAATATACAGCATAATCATATACTATATCTCTAGAGAATAAATGTTAGGTAAGTGTGGTGTATGAGCCCAAAGGGTGAGTGGGATTATGAGCTACTGTAATTAGCTCCTTACCACACTTACCTAGCATTTATTTTATATAATGCATTTGGATGGTTATTATCTTTTCTGTTGATCCCATTTGCAATCATTTCCAGGTTTGCCTTGCTTTATTTTTTTCCTCCTGCTTTTTTGTAGTACAGGGTCATCCTATATAAGGAGGTGTGGCTAGGGTGGTCTGTCCCTTAGTGTGTTCTGTTAAAGATAGGAATGGCATGTGATTTGAGTTAGCATGGCAGTCAGGAGTGTGGTTTGGTCAGCGTGGTAGTTGGGAGTGCGGTTCAGGTCAGAGTTGCAGTCAGCAGTGTGTCTGGAATGCCGTGTGGTTGGAGCTGAGCGGAGCATTGGTGACAGTTGCATGGAGGACTTGGATAAGTAAGTACACTCCTTCACATTTTGCTGTTAGTTGGAGCATTCCTGACCCCCCCCCATTCCTGACAGTTTTTTTAAGGCTGTTAGTTGGATACATCCCGACCTCACATTCCCGACGCTTCTTTTAAAAAAAGGCAGCTTACAGACATCTCAGTCTCTAGCACTGTGTTAAAAAATTACAGTTAGTAAATTATCTATTACAAATACTTAGAAAGGAGACGAACGGAGATGAGACTGAAGGCGGAAGAATTTAATGATTATAACAATAATCACAGCGAGAGATTACAAGTGGTACATCCTTCATTCTTCAAACTAACAGTGAATGCAGGCTTGCTTATACAGTGGAAGACAGTATCATCACTTCCTATGGTTGTCTATGATTGGTTCAAAACAAATACAAACATCAACTTAAAAAGGTAATTCTCCTTTTGGTATATGTATGAGCTCATCTTTTGGTCAGCACAAATGTATAGATAGTGTACATTCTATTTTTATATATGGCTAACAACAACTGTCACTGCCAGTTACCAAAGTCTAGGAGGAAGAAATAGGTTTGGACTTAAGAATGTGCATACAAGCATTTTAGCCTGTACACATAATAATAAACACTAGAGATAGTCAAAGGGTAATTTGAACACTATCCTATGTTTCTACTTTGCAGACACATAAAGCAACTGTTTGATATTACTCACATGGTCAACACAAATATCAAAAGGCACCTTAATATTGCAACTTGTGGCTCAGTTTGACTTGTAGCTTTACAAGTTTTATATGATCCAGCTTCATAGATCAATATTTGTTACACAGATACATTATGTTTTAGACCAAAATGAGGTTTGCCTGAAATATTGGGACAAACTTCTTTATCCTTTGTTACACAGTCTTTTTGCACACTTAAAAACCTGACTTTTTTTTTGCAGCCTAGCTGCAGGAGGAAGAATGGACCTGCTGAGGCAGGGTCATATACCATGGCCATTAAAGCCATACACCATGGACGACCATGGTATATGACTTTTATGGCCATGGTATATGACTTTAATTGGTGTAATATACAAGAAAATAGTTGATAGGCTTTTCAGTGGGACACAAGTCCAATCCATGCAATATACTGTATATGTATAATAGGCATGCGGTAGTGTCCATATAGTTAGGGTTGAGTAGGCTGTTTAATGTTAAACCCCAGTTTCTGCACCTTAATAACTTTGGCGTTGTTTGATAAAATAGCCCAAAATTTGGCATGCGTGGTCAGGCTGTCAGAGTCGCAAGACATGAAAAGTTTTGTGACAGCATCTTGTTCCCTTTCCAAGACAGAGAGCACCAAAAATGGGAAAAAATAGCCTATACTTAACCACTGCCTATTTTTTTTGCTCTCACCTATGGACTAGACAGTGTGACATTTTTTCATGAAATTTTTAAGGTTGAAGGGGCCTGTGCCAAGAGAGTGCCTTTGGAAGGTTTTCTGAAAAAAATATTGTATGTTTTTTCTGTTAGCGTAATAAATTGGTTTTCACATTATTTGTCTAACAGAAAGCAATCTGTAATTCTTGGTTTAGTCATTTCCCCTTTGATTGATATACATATCGGTGTTCCCCAGGGATCGATTCTGGGACCTATTTTGTTTAGTACTTTTTTGGATATCTTACTTACTGTTGTTCATGATAAAAATACTTTTATTAGCATCTATGCAGATGATATATCAGCCAGGGAATGATCTTCTTGACACTGGTAAACGTCTGCAGAAAGATTTTGTAAAAGTGCAACACTGGTTAGTGGGTAATGGAATACTGCTTAATAATTCAAAAACCAAGGGCCTGATTCTCAAAGGGTGGCACAAGCTGCACCAATGGCAGCTTGCACTGCTTGCCACTGTGCCAGGGACTCTGAGCCCAATTCTCTATTGGGTAGGGTCCCAGCACCTGAGTCCCACAGTTTGTAGCAAATGTGCTCTTGTGCTAAAATGATGTTGCACCTGCGAGAATTGCCATAAGCTGCGAGGCAGTCGGGCGGCACTCTTGGAGGAGCAGAAATTAAATATGCAAGTGAATGCACAACATCCAGAACTGTAGGTGACTGTACATAATGTAACTAACAGCAACATAACAGGAAGATACAGAAAGTATGTACAGATGAGTCAGACAATGCTTTAATGTATCTAACCATTATACATCCATGTAGGCTACAGTAAGTAATGTAGATAATGTAAACCATAACTCAGTAGCTGGGGCAGCAACATATCCTAGGGTCCCTATTGGTGCCCCAGTTGTAGTCCTTCTCAAATGGTTTTTGTGTATGTGACAACCTTTGGTCAGGAAACCCACTCTAAGCCGAGGCTGTCATGGGGGTGTGAGAGACCACGGCACATGTTCCCTCCCACCCAGGGAGGGCTTCAGGGCTGGTACAAGAATTGGTAGATCAGCCATGGCTGGTCTAACAGTCCTTGGAAGTGTGCCCTCTGGGAGGTGTTCCAGAATCCTGATTTAGGGGATATGGCAGCTTACATCCGCCACAAGCCCCCTAGTGCCCTGGTGCACCCAGCTGCTTGGCACAGATATGGTGCAAGGTTGGTCTGGTGCACTGGGTCCCGGTTTGGTGCGGGGGGGGGTCTTTGAGAATAGCGATCTCCACAAGTTTTGATGCAAAGTGCCCCTTGCATCACTGCCATGTAATGCAGGTACCTTGTGTCAAATTTGGAGCTTTGAGAATTGGGCCCCAAATCTTTGTGTTTGACTCTCAACATAAGTTGAATCAATCTGGGCCTTTCCCTTCCTTTTGTGACCTGTCTGGTGTAACATTGAACATGTGACACACTTTCAATATCTGGGTTTTGTATTGGATCAATAGTTAACATTTCAAGATCATATTAGTTATGTTGTTAAAACTGTATATTTTAGATTAGGACAGCTGTATGGATTAAGTAATTGTCTATCAGATCACTTAAGGAAGATTCTGGCTCAGTCCATTTTGTTACTGGTAGTTGATTGTTTTATTCCCATTTGCTCATCCACCGCCATTACTGCTCTTCAAAGTATGAAAATACTACACCATTCAGTCTGTAGATCTGCTAATTCTGCTTCTCGTACTACTCCTCGCTGCACTTTGCATAATGGCTTAGGTTGGTTTTCTTTTGAACAGAGGGTAAATTATTTTAGTTTTTTAGCATTTAAAGAGATTCAGATTTCTCAAATTCCTTTTTTATTCATGTCTTATGTATCAGCTTGTTCTCATTCTCATTTTACCAGATTGGCAGATAATGTAAAATGGAACCTTCCCCTGTTGTAGGACTTCACTAAAGTCAAAGATTTTGGCTTTATCAGGTCATTAAATTGTGGAATGACCTGCCTAACAGTATTTTATCTTGCAATTCTTTATATGTTATTTTGTAAATGTTTGAAGCAGCTTTGTCTTATCAGTTCTGCTTGTTCTTGTTGTAAATAACTCATTTTATTGCATTGTATTGATATTGGGCCCCACATTCAAAAGTCACAGATTGCATCGTGCAAGTGCCTGCGCCACACAACTGAGATGTGCCAGCACAAAATAATGGCATATTCAGAAGATGTGCCATGAGGTGCAATTGTGCATGCCCATCTGAATATCCCAAACATGAGTGGTCATGCAGTGGGAGATGCATGGCATGGCAGGTGACTTTAGCCCTATGCAGAGCATGGGAAATGCGTGATAGGCAGCCACATGCGCAGTACACAAAATTGTACTATTCAGCGGGGATATGCAAATGGCTTTATTGCACATGCCGAGCCCACTCCCCTCATGCGCAGCTCATTACTGGAATGTATGCAGGCCATTTGCATACCCCTGGGCATGCTCAATTCCAGCTTTGCAGGTCTGCTCCACCACCTCACAGAGATGAACAGGAGGTACTGCAGCCTAGAAAACAGGTGTGATGGAATGTTTGTGGGTGGGTGGGTGGACTGCATTGGCCTGGGTACGATGCTATTACCAATAGCCATATACAAGTTTAGAATGGGGTGCTGGGTGTCCACCTGGACAGTGGCCACAGGGACCCACCTGGACAAGCAACAGGGGAGGACAGAGAATGACACCGTCTGATCAGTATACCACATGCATATGATACACCAGCTCTGTATGCAGTGTACAGTCACCTGCAATGCCCCACAGACCCCAATATGAGAGGAACATGGTGATAACTGCAAGAAATGGCAGTATGCAGAGGGTGACCAGGTACCTGACTGGGTGGGTGCCACCTATGTGCACCTATGCTGTACCAGCATGGGTGTGCACCACAGGTCAGTCCCTAGCCTGTGCCAGGCTACCACAGATAGCACCAGGCTACCTGGGAACCGTTGTCCCAGATGTCACCCTGGGTGCATGCTCTGCAGACCACATGGGTGCAAGCCATGGCCCCTGGCAAATGTGCTACAGTGTTTCCATCTGCTCTGCTGGGGTGCTAGGAGGGCACCCAGCAGCCCTGACATGTGGCAGCTGGAAGTCTATGTCCTGGGTGCGATGTAGGGGATGGCTGTCTGGGTAGTGGTGTGCTGGCACATGTGGCTTTGGGTACTTCTGTCCTGGTATGACTGCTGTGTATGGGTGCCTGGAGCATGTCCTGGTGCACCTCCAAGGGCTGTCTCAGGATCACCTGTCCGCAGTTCTGTGGCCTTCCTGTGGGTCTGCCTACCTTTGCGCAGCACATTTCTTGCCAAAAATACGGATGCATGGCATATTCATGTACCTGCCCCCTTTTTTGCACCTCATATATTATTTTTATATGAACATGCATTTGTAAATGCACAATGCATCTCTTCCTTTCGAATATCATGCTTCTGCACAATTTCTGGGATGCGCCATGCATCTCCATTTTGGGCCTCACATCTCCTTTAAAAATGTGGGCCACCCATGAAAATGGGCATTTGATGCCCGTGGGGGTTTACCTGGTTACTAAATATTAAATAAAAAGTAAAATAAATAAAACATTTTCAAGTTATAAATATTTCTGAGTTAACCGGAAAATGTGATCGGTAACAAAAAAGTATCGTGAACAGTTAAAAGCTATTGCGACTGCTTATTTTAATGATTTACTTGTTGTGGGGGTGGGTGGGAATACTGTTTGTGTGAAATGAAAACAGATTGTGCTGGAAAAAATAACAGTCAATATGGTCGTCATTTTCTTCTTTTTAAACTTACAAACATTGAAAATACATAAAAATTATCCCTTTTTAAAAAACAAACACCTGAACCTAGTTAAACAGGACCCATTTAGCTAGACTGTGGTGTTTTTTGTTTGTTTTTCAAAAGTTACCAGAAATACCTTTTCTGGCCACCCCAAAATGCAGGGTGCCCAGCTTAGTGAGAGGAGCTGTTAACCTCCATTCTCTGTATGAGAACAGCAGGACTTTCTTGAGTTCTGCAGCTGCAGCTGGAAGTCATGCTGCAAGCTGCACTGAGAGCAGTGAGCCAGCGATTCCATGTTCTGTCTGTCTGTCCCTGACTGTCTCTGTTCATCTATCTATCTATCTATCTATCTATCTATCTATCTATCTATCTATCTGTGTCTGTCCGTCTGTCCGTCTGTCTGTCTGTCTGTCTATCTATCTATCTATCTATCTATCTATCTATCTATCTATCTATCTATGTCTGTCCGTCTATCTATCTGTCAGTCTATTTAATTATTTAAGTGGACTGGGGTGCACACCCCAGTACTGCTTCTTTGTCCCCTCCTCCTCCCTCCTCCCCTCCCCTCCAGGTAGCCCACCCTTCCTAGTATTTATATTTTTTAATTTTTACTTAATATAAGCAGACCAGGGTACCCACACTTGGTACCACTTCTCTTGACCATCCTTGCTTCCAGGTTGCCCGTTTCCATTCCCCACATTGTAGCCTGACACTGGGGTGCCCAATCCCCAGTGTCAGAATGTGACCTAAAATAAAGAAAACCCATCCCTCAATTTTTTTTAACTTGTAAAACAAAAGAAAATGGTCCCTGGACAATCTGCCCCACATCCACACACCACACCCATCCTACTCTGACCTCTGACTCAGCATGTAGCACCCCACAACCCCCACACACCTTCAGTCACCTGAACATGTCCCACAGGTTAAATCCACACTACAATCGAAGACATGTGTTGTTGCTGGAAATGGCAACTGCAATATAAGAAACTAAGATAAGTGTGGTTCAATATATTTCAATGGGGTTTTGAACCATCATACATAACTACAGTATGTCATTTTTTAATATTTTCACTCCTGACTTTCAACATGGCCTTTTTGGGACCCCACATCATGAACAATGCTGGTGAACTTATGAAAATCAGGCTTGAAAGACAATTTTATGGTTATTTGGCAAAATCACCTGCCAGGCAGGATTTGAAAATTTTCACTGCCCTTGTTCATGAACTGGGGTCATAAGAAGGGTGTGTTGAAATTTTGGGGTCAAAATATGTAAAAATGAGAAAGTTATGAGAGTATGTTGAAATGTTTCTATGCTTGCTCATAACGTCAGAAATTGAAAATATTTTGACCCCAAATTTTCAACACAGATATTTTTTCACACCACCTCATGAATGTGACAGCTGTCATTTTTCAAATCTTGGCCAAACTCTCTTTTCACACCTGTGGTATGGAATGACATTTTGGTGGTAAGGAACGATGTTTGAACAGGGATATTAGTATTTTCTGCTACCGGGATCATGAGGTGGGGTAATAAGAAAGCTATGCTGAAAATGTGGTATATAAATATGGTAAAATGTCCAGGTTATGACTGAACATTGCAGTATTTTAACGTTCACTCATAACTTCACTAATTTTCAATATTTGATTCAAAGCTGTCAACATTTTTTCCACACCACTTTATAAACGTGACAGGAGCATTTTTTTTTAAATCCTGGATAAGACATGTTTTCTCACTTCTGGTGTGAAATGGCATTTTGGACAACATATTATAAATGCTGCATGTTACATTTATAAGGGGAGTCATAAAACAACTATCATGAAAATCTGGGTCAAAATTAAAACAAATATCTGTCTGTCTGTCTGTCTGTCTCTCTATCTATCCATAATTGTTAAACTTTGTGTGTTGTGCCAGTCTTGACCCAAGCAGGTATGCTTTGTGATCCTGTGCCATTGAGCTTCAGGGGCAAACTCAGTGATCCAGTTGGATGGGTGAGGGCTGGGGGGGATGCCGCTGTTATGTGACACCCCCAAGCCAGGGAATGCAAGCTGCAGTGTTGCCATGGGCCTGGGTACCATATAGAGAAGACAACTGCCCTCATTCACACTTTACTCATTCACTCTTTATACATTCAGAGTCCCATATTCAAAAGTTGTTGGGTGTGCCACACAACAGAATGCTCCTTGCATTGACTTGCACCAGCAGAATAGAACAGAATATTTAGAAAGTGTGCCAGCAAATGCAATTGTGCAAAAATGGTTGAATATCCTGATGATTTGTGATCGCACAGTGGGAGATGCGCAACAGGTGACCTGTGACCAGCGAGAAGCATACGGAACTGCAAGATGGGAAGCCACTTGCACGGCACGCACAATTCCAGTATTCAGCCAGGATATGCAAATAGCCTCATTGCACAGTCTGTGCCCAAACAGCACATTTGCATCTCATTACTGGAATGTATTCAGGCCATTTGCATGCACAGTTCCAGATATATAGGACAACACCACCACTCGACAGAGGTGACCAGGAAGTACTACAGCCTAACAGGCAAGTGAGGGGCCATGTTTGTAAGTGTGTGAAATGCATTAGCCTGCATACAGTGCTAATACTCATGGCCATGTGTGTGCCTGTGGTGGCTGCACATGCAACACTGGAAGGGTCCGGTCTCTATGAAGCATGCCCGTGATGCCACCAGGCCACAGGTGGTGCAACCTCTGCCCTGCACTGCCTACACTTGGGCTATGTCCACATCCAGAACACCACACTGACCCACTGCACAGCCCCTGTGGCAGTGTCACAATGCATGGATGACATTAGTGACATGGATGTAGGTCCTGGTAGCATGGGTCTGGCAAGGGAATGCTGTGTGCACCTATGGCATACCACTATGGGTTTGTGCCAATGGTCAGTCACTGTCCCATGCCATGCTACCACCTGTACCACCATGCATCCTTATCACCGTTGTCCCAGAAGTAGCCATGGGTGCATGCCACCACTGGGTGCTGCTCTGATGGCCACATGGGTGCAGACAATGGCACCTAGTACATGTGCTGCATTGTAGTTGTGCACTCTGCTGGTGTGCTGAGGGGGAAACTGACCACACTAGCATGGGGCAGCTGGGCATCTATGACCTGGGTGTGGTGAGGGAGGTGGCTGACTGGGCGGCATCAGTGGTGTCACCCACTGGTATCTGGCAGTTGCCCGGTGAGCAAGCACAGTGCAGCTGTGACTTTGGGCACTACCATCCTGGCATGTCTGCTGTGTGGGGGTGCCTGGAGCTCATCCTGGAGCAGCTCACAAAGCTGTCTCAGGATGCCCTGTCTGCAGTTCAGCAGCATTTGACTTTTTGTGGGAGGGGGAGTCCCTACACCGAGACTTTTGCTGATAGTATTTTTATCTGTGGGTCCAGGTGGGGAGAAATGTGGCAGGCCAGATGGGTCCAGTAGCTGCCCTCGGGATCAGAGACATTTGCAGACACTTGCAGAATACAGGGTGGAGAGGATAGAGTGCAAGGGGAAAAAGTGGGCCCCAGCGGGAGGTGCAAATTGCAAAAAGGGCCATAGTTTCTGGCTGATCGTTGGGGGCAGCGGACCGGGGGGCATGGACAGGAGCAAATTGGGGGGTGTACCATGAGGAGGAAGCAAGGAAATAGGCATAGAACTTCTCACCACTACTATTAAGGAAGGATGGGGAGGAGGATGAAACCAGATTGGGTGTGGATAAGGGGGAGAAGGGAGGCTTGGAAATGGGGGATGTCCAGAAAATTGCAGAGGACAAGGGTGAAGGGGCAGCAGGACATCCTCCATGGATAGCGGAAAATAGGGAGCTGGCAAAGGGGGTTCAGGGGGCTGAGGGTGGAGGGTGAGGTATACCTCAGATCACATCAAACCAGATGGGGGCCTCAGGGGTCGGGGAGCGCAAGGAGGAGGACCCAAAAGATGAGTCACGCCCGGTTGGAGCTGGGCAGGCCCCATGGTGGAAAAAGGACATGGAAACAGCCACAACACAGGAGGTGTCAACGTGGGTCCAGGATAAGGTGTTTGGCACTGATAGGGGGCAAGAGAAGCTAGAAGACAAGGGGGGGTGCTGGGGACACAGGGTCTAATGCAGGGGATCCAGGAGGCCACCACTGGGGGGGGGGATTAAGTTGCAAGGACTAAGAAGAATGAGTCAACTGTTAGAAAGAAGGTTCCAGGGACTGAGAAAGCACATTGCAAGAGGGGGAATGATGCAGGGGAACAGGCAAGGAGTGGTTCTGATGTAAGCAAGGTGGAGGATAAGGTCATGATTGTTGGGGACTCCATGGTTAGGGGTATCAGTTGAGATGGGAAGGGCAGTAGGGGTAGCATGGTTTGGGTCAGTTGCTTGCCAGGAGTGACAGCTGCAGAGGTCATTCACTACATCCCTTCCTGGGGGAAGCAACAGAATATGAGAACCCACCTAGTGTTCCATTTGGGAACTAATGACCTTGATGGACATAGTCTGATGGAAGTACAAGCGAGGTTTGAGGCCCTATCGCGGGTCTGTAATAACCTTTGCCTTTGTTCAGTGGCATTCTCAAAGGTGCTTCCAGTCCCAAGAGCTAGCGCGGATAGGAAGCAGAGGATAATGGAGTTCAACAGCTGGCTCTCTAAATTGTGTGCCCAGAAGGGTTATGGGTTGGTGGGCCATTGGGGGACCATCTGGCAAGATGAAAGCCTCTTTGCCCCAGATGGGCTACACCTAAATAGAGCAGGTAAGGAGGTGCTAAAGTGGAAACTGGAGGAGTTCTTTAGTACACACTTTAATTTAAACTGAACCGGGGGGGGGGGAGCTGCTAGTGACACCAGTGCATATGACAAGGGAAACAGTTGTCCCCCCCCCACACAGAAAACAAACCAGCCGGTTGCGGTTGGAAATTATATCACACGTAAGACTAAAATCATCAAGACAGGAGTGGGGGTTAGGGAAACCACATACTGGAAGGCCATGTGCACAAATGCCAGGAGCCTGGGTAACAAGATCTCAGACCTGGCAGCAGTCATGGTAGAGGAGGATTTAGACTTAGTGGGAGTTATAGGGTCTTTGTTTCACAACAGACAGTACTAGGACATGAACATTCCAGGGTGTATGCTATACAGGAAAGGCAGAGTTGACAGGAGAGGGAGCAGTGTAGAACTATATATGAGGGAAGGGATCACAGCATCAGAAATGCAGGGCAGGTGGGGGGACACAGAGGCTCTATGGGTCTTTTTGATCACAGAGAAAGGTGAGGTAGTGCACACTGGAGTGGTATACAGGCCACCAAGGCAACCAGAAGAGGTGGACAACCAGATGGTCGAGGAGGTGCTGCTGATGGGAGATCTCAACCTGCTGGATGTGGAGTGGGAATCAATGTCTGTAGCCTCTTCCAGAATCAGAGTGATTATAGACTCTCTCCATATTGCCCATCTCAGGCAGCTGGTCAAAGAACCAACCAGGGAAGGAGCGGTATTAGATCTGGTGATTACAAACAGAGACAGGGCAGGGGAGGTATCGGTGGGGGATAACCTAGGTACTAGTGACTACGGCACTGTGTAGTTCACGGTACACACATCGGCCTTGTGCTACTGGACCAAGGTGAAGGTTCTTAAATTCAGACGTGCACATTTTGACAAGATGAGGGATTATGCACGACAGGCAATTAAAGGGATGGGGGAGCTTAGGGGAGTGGAAAACATAAGGGCCACGATAAAGGGAACCATCATGGGGGCCACTGACCACTGCACAAAGAGGGTGAGCAAAAATAGGAAGAAAAGGAGACCAATGTGGTTCAGTAAGGAAATGGGGGCCAGTATCAGAGCTAAGTGGTGAGCCTTCAGACAGTATAAAACAATGCAGAGTGAACTAGACCAGGTGGAATACCAGGAAAAGTAAAAGGAGGTGGGGAGGGTGGTCAGACGGGCAAAAGCAAGGTCAGAAGAGAATATCGTCAAGGCGGTCAAGAAGGGGGATGAGACCTTCTCATGTATATTAGCGAGCGGAGAAAAGGGGTAAATGAGATACCTAGTCTGTTAGCAGAGACAGGGGAAAGGGTGGAGGGGGACAGGGAGAAGGCTGAAATGATTACTTCAGTACGGTATTCATGAGGGAGGAGGTATGGGTGGGAAGCAACACCAGGCCAGCTGATATGGAGGGGGTAGGGGTGGATGTGAGTCCCTTCCGGGAAGAGGCAATCTTGAGATAACTTAAGGGTCTGAAGGTGGACAAGGCCATGGGGCTGGACGGGGTTCACCCAAGAGTGTTGAGGGATCTGAGGGAGGTGTTAGCAGCCCCCTTGATCACTCTGTTCAATAAGTCCTTACACTCGGGAGAAATCCAGAAGGACTGTGTGTGAATGTACTGCCCCTGCATAAGGGAGGGTGGAAGGCAAGATTTAAGCAATTACAGGCCAATAAGTCTGACTTCTGTGGTCAGCAAGCTCATGGGAAAAACTGCTCAAGGACAGAATCACCAGCTACCTGGAGGCAAATGGCCTCCTTGACCCAAGGCAGCACGACTTTTCCAAGGGCAGATCTTGTCAAACAAATTTGGTTGAGTTTTCTGACTGGGACACTAGGGTGGTGGATCAGGGTGCATCAGTGGACATAGCTTGCCTGGATTTCAGGAAGGTGTTTGATACATTACTGCACAGAAGGCTATTGTACAAAATGAAGTGCCTGGGGCTGGGGGGTGGTTATAAGGTGGGTGCGAAACTGCTTGGAGGGCAGAATATAGAGGGTGTTAGTTAATGGGGTTCCCTCAGGAGTCTAAGGGGTCACTAGCAGTGTTCCCCAGGGGTCAGTGATGGGACCCATGCTGTTCAACATCTTTATAAGAGACATAGCAGAGGGGTTGGAGGGAAGAGTGAGCCTGCTTGCAGATGATGTAAAGATCTATAATACAATGGACATGCAGGATGGAGCCAAGAGAATGCAGAGGGAACTAGGGAAACTAGAGGAGTGGGCAAGGAAGTGGAAGTTATCACTCAGTACGTCAAAATGCAAAATTATGCACCTGGGCAGAAAAAATGGGAACGTAGAATACAGACTGGGGGACAAGCTGCTAGCAGTAACCATGGAGGAGAGGGACCTGGGCATCATCATCTCACAAGACTTGAAGGTAGCTGGGCAGTGCAGGAGGGCAGTGGCAAAAGCCAGCAGTTTGTTAGGTTGTATTGGGAGGGGAATCACCAGCAGGAGGAAAGAGGTCCTGATACCCTTGTACACCCAGCTGGTCAGGCCTCATCTGGAATACTGGGTCAAGTTCTGGAGGCCTTACCAAAAAAAGGATCCGTAAAGGATGGAGCGGGTACAAAGGAAGGCAACCAAGTTGGTGAAGGGGCTCGACCACATGTCATACGAGGAGAGACTGGAAGCTCTTGACATGTACTCTCTGGAACAGAGGAGGGAGAGAGGGGACTTGATAGAGACTTTTAAGTACCTAAAAAGGATCAACAAAGTGCCTACAGAGACCCTATTCCAACTGAAGGGGTGTCGCAGGAAAAGGGGTCATGATTTCCAACTCAAGAGGGGTACGTTTAGGGGTAACATCAGGAAATACTTCTTTACTGAAAGGGTGGTGGACACCTGGAATGGGCTGCCTAAAGAAGTGGGCGAGAATACAGTGGGGGGGGGTTGGGACAGACATAGAGGGCTGTTGAAGGGAGGGGGAAGGAAATCAGAGCAAGCCTAGAGGATGCTAGGCAAATGGGCAGATTAGGTGTGCCTGGCGGTCCTTTTCTGCCATTACTTTCCTATGTTCCTATTAATAAAGAAGATATTTTTTATCCTGAGCGACTGAGCCTTGAATTCATTGTGGGTGGTGACTGGGAAGCCAGACTGATCTGTGCTTGCTATATGTGGGTGCCCAGAGCTCATACTGGAGCAGCTCACAGAGTTGTCTCGGGATGTCCTGTCTGCAGTTCACAAAAGTGGGATGTGCGGCACATGCACCATGCATTTCGGCTGAATATACACATGCACAGCATATGCAGGTGTCTGCCCCATTTTTCTGCGTGGCATACATTTTATGTGCACGATTGCACATTTAGATATGCTCGACACATTTCACCCTTTTGAATATTGTGCCACCGCAGACAAGCCCGACACCGTGACATCTCCATTTTGTGCCGCAAAGTTTTTTGAATATAGGGGCCTCACTCTTCACACATTCACCATGTATTCTTTCAGATCTTTTTCCCACTTTAGATCCAAAGGAACAAAGAGTGAATGTGTGAAAAGTTAATGTCTTAAACGTGAATGTGTGAAAAGTTAATGTTTTAAGAGTGAATGTGTAAAGAGTGAATGAGGATAGTTGTCTTCATTATATGGTACCCAGGCCCATGCGGACAACCCTGCAGCTAGCATTACCCATCTGGGAGGGATGGAATGTTCCAGGCCCTGCACTTCTGTAGGCAGATGGAGTCTTCCCATGGTGCAGGGCCCAAAGAGAACTGCACATTTGCACCTGTTCACACAGGTCCTGAAGAAACCTACATGAATGAGGATATGATTCCATTATCTCAAAAGAAAGAAAATTCTTTGCAAAAAAAGTCATTAATGCACCAGTTAGAGTAACTTAATGCCACAAAAGTAAGGGAATGTAGCATTAGGGTTTCCAACCCTAACTCCCCAGCCCCACCCCCACGTAGCAAAAGAAAAAAAGCATTAGGGTTTTGGGTCTCTGGAGCCTGACAAATCAGTGATGAGGTCTTCCTTGAGGTTCTCAACCCTAATGCCCAGCTGTTCCCTGAGCAAACATCACACATGATCTCCTTTCTTCAGACAGGGCACACAGGACCCATTGTAAAGAAAGCTAAGACATAAAAAAATCACACATGTCCCCATAATGCAAAGTATCATGGGTTGCATATGCAAATCACCACAGAATATTATGCTGGTTCAACTTTAAGCAGAAATGCATGGTGCCGAAAGGCTTCTCACACAGTTTGCAAAGGGTGCCAACAGAAGACACAGACACGTGTTTCATCCTAAAACATGGTGTTGGCAACATGTGGCAAGACAAACGTCTCTACCTTTGAAAAGTGTATCACTATGAGGCACTGGCTTGGAGCTGTACCTTGTGCTTCCAACTGGAGGCTATGGGCTGGGGGCAGGGGTGAGTATTAGGGTTGAGAATCCCAAGGAAGACCCCACCACTGATTCACCAAGGCTCTAGAGACCCAAAATCCTAATGTTTTTTCCTTTTGCTGTTTGGCGGGTTGGGTGATAAGATGGGTTGGAAACCCTAACACCACATTTCCCTACTTTTGAGGCATTAAGCTACCCTAACTGGTGCAGTAACAAAGTTTGAAACTTTTGGTCTCAAATAGGTGAAAAAAACAACAAAGAGTATAGGTATGAAACTTAGGTTTTGTAGGTATCATATGGGAATAGGTCCTTTTGATTTTTTTGTTAAATTCATAATCAGTTTTTCAGTTAATTGCAATCTATTGGTCGGGCAAGCATGTTCAAAACAACTAACTGATAAAGAGCTAAAACTACATGTAGATTTTTTTCTTGTTAAATTTCAACACAAACAAAATCTTTAAAGTAACTTTTTAATGTAATGAAAGAAATAGACAGCACTGACTTTGGATTTTTCAAAATGCTCAGATTAATTGGTGGAGGTCCCTCACAAAAATCAGCCCAGGGCTGATTTTTTTTGAAAAGTACCTACTTCAATTAAATATGCACTGAGCATTTTGAAAAATCCAAAGTGAGTACTGTCTATTTATTTCGTTAGATGTTATAGCTGGCAGCTTTTGGACAGCACCACCTTTCTTGAGCACACCTATTTTCTGTTAATTTGTAACTTTTTAATTTAGCAAGTTAGGGGTGACAGTTTAGTGAGTGTGAGGGAAGGTTAGTATGAATTATACTACATATATTTTTTCAGTTAAGAGTAATTTGTCATCCTTGATTAAAAATGAAAATCTTCGCAAAAGGAATCTTTCATAAATTTATTTTTTTCTGTAATATCTACATGAACCACAAATATTGTAAATAGGTGTTTAAAATGTTTGTGTTACGCAATGGTTTTCATCCTCTGTGATGATTTTCAAAGTCTTCATGAGAATATGAATTATTTCTTAGATACTCATGTTACATGATGTTTTTTGTGCTTTGCAATGGTATTTAAAATCTACGTGAGTATACTATTTCTTAAAAACTTCATGCTGCAAAATGGTTTCCATGCTTTACAACAAATTTTAAAATCTTTGTGAGGTTATAAAGTATTTTCAAAAACTTCTGTGCTGCAAGAATTTTTAAAATCTACATGCTGCTCAACAGTTTTCAAAATGTATGTGATGCACAATGATTTTTTTTAAATGCATCTTTATTGTGGATATAAAGAAGTATACAGTCATTCCATCAGGAAAACTTAACAGTGTGTCTTCATCATACAGTTGACAATGTACATCCATAGTATCAACCTTTGTTCATTATAGACATTTCATTCTATACTGCTAAGCAGCATGCCTTAGGTCCATTGTAGATTAAAGATAGAATACAGTACAGTGCTAGGGTCTGTTTAAGGCTATATTCGAAATCCTCTTGAGTGCCATGAGTACAATTACCATTTCTTTTCTTCGCCTTTCACTGTACTTTTCTATCTCTTACTGATTTCAGTCCAATGACCCTGGATAATATAGTCTGCCTGGGTAACCGAGAACCTTCTATGTTAGATGAGAAAATGTAATTATTTACAGTCGTAACTAAAACATTAACTTGCTTGAACTTAGCACTGGTCTTTGCCCTTCTCTAAAATTCCAAAAGAGAGGTTCTCTCCTTCTCCGACCTTTCTCTTGATCTAGTGTTTTTCACCTATTGGTGCTCCCTGACAATCCATTTTGCCCACCTTTCTATGTGCTTGTCTACCTGCAGTCTAAGCTTCACTGTGAGAGCCACCATTCTCTCTACCCCTTCCACCCTGTGTACCAAGGAGTCATATGATGGTGAGGGGCTCCTCAGCCAATTACTTGTAACCTCCTTAAGGGCAACCCGGCTCAGAATTCTGAGCAACCCTTGAGGCTGGGGGTTCTTAAATACATTTCTTCCAACCTGCCCCAAGACCCATAAGTTGAAGTCCATGGGAAGCTGAACTTCCCACATCTCCAAAAGTTCTGCCCGCACCCTGTCCCAGAATCCCCTGATCTTGAGACAAACCCAGAAGATGTGGTAGTGGGTACCTGTTTCTCCACATCCCCTCTAACACATGGCTGAGTTGGTGGGGGCAAAGTGTTGTGTGATTGAGGGTGTGTGGAAGAATCTGGTCCAGCATTTCCACCTAAACTCCCTCCATCCAGGTGATGCCATGACTCTCCAACCCCTTTCCCATTCCCTGCCCCAGCTCTCTTTTGGCAGGTCTACCCCAAGTTCGTTTTGCCATTTCCTTCTCAGGGTCTCTAGCTTTTTTGTCTCCACTGCCCATCAGGTCCTTATAGGCATTTTATATGAGACCCTTCAGATCCCTTAGTGTTGCCCCCAGTATAGAAAATTCTTCAGAGGGGTCACTTCCCTGTCTACTTTGAGGACTATCTGGTTTGCTTGCATATAGTGTCGAATCTGGAGGTATCTGTGAAAGTCTGTGATGGGTACGGCAAACTTGTTCTGCATTTCCCAAAATGTTATTATGTTCCTGTTCTGGATCAGGGAGCTGAATCTAGCCAGTCTGTGGTGATTCCACCTTTGGTAAGCTGGGTCAGTCCTCACTGAAAGGAAGCCTGGGTCCCCTATTAGAGATGTCAAAGGGCCCACTGTGTTCAGGGTGCCTGTGATAACCCTCACCTTCTTGATGACCCTTAATGTGTGTTTGACATATGGATTTCTGATCTTGGCGCAGGTCTGAGTTGTGAGGGTGGCATATGGGAGTGCAAATAGGGGAACTGGGACTGACTGGGCGGCCTCTATTTCTCTCCATCCCAAATTTTCCCCCCTGCTTAATCTGTGTCACCATTGGCACTAAGTGGGCTGCTAGATGGTATAATTTTAAGTCCAGCATGGCCAGATTCCCCTTCTCTCTGGAAAGGCATAGAGTTTTTGCTGCCATTCTGTGTTTCCCTTTATTCCAGATTAATTTTAGCATAGTCGTATTGACATTGGACCAGAAGGAGTCTGGAATCGCTATCAGGAGGGCCTGAAGCAGGAACAACAATTGGGGGAGGATGTTCATCTTACAAGTGCTAATCCTACCCCCAGTGTTAGTGGAAGGGTCTCCCACCTGTTGATGTCTGCTTGTATCTCCAACCAGAGTTTGGTATAGCTCAGCTTGAACAGTACATTTCTCTGGGGAGATATCCTAACCCCTAGATACCTGACCACATTGTCAGGGGGCCATTTAAATGAAAAGTTCTTCTCCCTTCTCTTCCTTCCCCCACCCAACCTGATCATTTCTGACTTCTCTACATTAATTGTGTACCCTGAAATGTGACCATACTCTTCTAGAACCTTGAGGAGTGTTGGAACTGACTTTTGGGGTGAAGTTAGGTAGAAGAGGGTATTGTCAGCATACAGAGAGATTTTATGTTCCCTGCCACAGACCCTAATTTCCTCAATCCCCTTGTGTTCCCTAACTGCTATAGCTAGTGGCTCAATGCACATGGCAAAGAGGAGGAGGAGGAGAGCGGGCAGCTTTGCCTAGTGCCCCTCTGCAGATGGAATCTGGGTGATGATATTCTGTTAGCCCATAGTGTTGCCTGTGGGGAGGCATACAGGGTCCCTATGCTACCTCTGAATTTGCTTCCCAGTCCCATCATTTCTAGTATCTTGGTTAAGAAATCCCAGTCCACCAGGTCAAAGGCCTTTTCGGTGTCCATAAATATCTCAAGGGAGGGGGCTTTATTCTGATGTTGCCATTCGATTAGATTTAGAAGGCATCTGATATTATTATGTATTAACCTCCCTTTGATGAATTCTGTCTGATCCGAGTGGGCCAGGGTTCCCATCACTTCCTGAAGTCTCCCTGCCAGCACTAAAGTGAATATTTTTTGATCTACATTCAAGAGAGATATTGATCTGTATGAGCCACAGAGAGTGGTGTCCTTTCCTTCTTTGTGTATTAACGAGATCTGTACATACTGCCAAGAAGATGGAGCTCCCTCTCCCTCCTGGACAACCCTACACACCTTTTCCAGCAGTGGTTCCAGCTCACCTGGAAAGGTCTTGTAAATTTCAGCAGGGTATCCATCAGGTCCTGGTGCTTTACCTCCCTTTAGCTGGTTTACTGTTCCCATTATCTCCTGCTGTGTGTCTGGGGCCTCTAGCCCTTCCGTCTGGGTCTCCATTAATTTGGGGATGGGTAGCCTACTGAAGAAAGCCTCCAGTTTTTCCTTGTAATCATCTTTTTTTTCTGCCCTATATAACTCTTTATAGAAAGATTGGAAGTGTTGGACAATCTTCCATGGGTCTGAGTCTAAGATCCCTGTGTCCATTCCTTTCCTGATTTTTAAGACCAACCTCCCTCTGCCTCTTTCAGTAACTGCCAAGCAAGAAGCCTGCCCACCCTGTTTCTCGCCTCATAGAAACATTGTCTGGAATAGCATAGGGTCCCCTCTATTTTGTCATCTAGCAGTTTATTTAGTCTGTCCCTCTGCCTTTCCAGATCCCTCTGAACTTCCCCGTCTAGTGTTATTTTGTGCTGTACCTCTACGTCAAATATCCTGGCTTCTAGAGCTGATTGTTCTTTGAGCCTATTTTTCTTTGTTGCTGCAGCCAAGGCTATTACCTTCCCCGTGAGTACATCCTTAAATCCATCCCACCACATTACAGATGAGTGCTCCCCTGGGTCATTGGTCTCCCTATATTCTTGCAGGCATGCTTTGATTGCCATTTTGCACTCTTCCTGATTCAACAGTGAGACATTAAGTCTCCAGAATGAGTTCTTCAATGTGGAGGAGAGAGAAAGGGCTACTGATACTGCCCCATAATCCAAGAGGGACAATGAATGGGTTTTGGCTGAAGCTAGAGCATGTATCCACTTGGTGGAGACACAAAAAAAAAGTCCAACCTAGAGTAGGCCTGGTGTGGGGCAGACCAGCAGGTGTGGTCCCTGACCTTGGGATGGAGGAGTCATCAGGTCTCCATCAAACCCATTTCCTTTATGAGTCCTCCCAGGCATTTCACTGCTGGATTCCTGCTGACCTGTTTGGTCCATGACCTGTCCAGAAGCAAGTTTAGGAAGGGGTGCAAATCTCATTAAGATTTGTTTAAAGAATGTCCCTCTTTCCCTCTCAGGGTTTGGAGCATAGATATTAAGCAGACAGCAGGGTGTGGTCCCCCTAGGTCCCTCTGATCATTACAAATCTTATCTCTGGGTCTGAATACATCTCCTTCACTTCTAGGGGGCAATTTTTATGTATCAAGATCACCGCCTCCCTTTTGTGAGTCTGGGCTTGACATGATGAGTGGTATACCTGCCTCACCCAACCTTTAGTTTAGCTTCTGTGCTTCGGCTGAAATCAGGTGGGTCTCATGCAAGAATGCCGTTTCTGTCCTCTGCTTTTTCAGCTCATTTAGGACCCTTGTTCTTTTCACCACATTATTTAACTCTCTGATGTTATAGGTTGATATTGTCCCCTCAAACATTTTTGTCTTTCCTGCTCTTCTTCCTATTGCATGCAAGGACCACCAGTACTGTGCAACAACTTGAAACAATAACTGTCAACATGAACATTGTTAAACTAAACACAGGGTTCCGTGCCAGGCATATCTTGCACCCCACAATTCTTATCGGTGGACCATGGAAGGTGGCTCGAGGTCCCCTGCCTTGGGACCATGCGCTACTCGTGGACTTTTGGGCTTCCATCCGCACTTGGAAACCCAAATTAGTAATCTCTAATCACCACTGTGAAGTTGTGTTACCCAGAAAAAAGATCAACTCTTCCTCTTTCCCCACCGCTGTTTGAGATAAGTGTTCCCAACCATAGAGGAGGCCCCCAGCCCAGAGGAATTGCTAAGGCAGTGCAGCTTCCCCACATCTCACTGATTTTTGATTCAATACCTCGGAGAAATTACTTTACTGCAAGCTGTATCCTGTGTCATCTTTCCTTTTTGTTGATGGAAATTAAGTCCTGCTCACCAGCTGTCAGTCTCTTCATGATCGGTTTCCCTGGGGATGCTCCAGGTCTTGAGAGAGGAGGGTCTAGATTCCCCTACTCTGGCTGACGGTTGGGGCCATTGTGGACCTGTCACTTCTGCCTCATTTGTTCAAGTCTGTGGCCTTCCTCCAGGGCCTGGAGTGGGTGAACTCCATGTGTGGGGCCTCGTGCGGCCTCACCAGCAGCTCTGATGGTACTTCAAGTTTTTGGAGGGTTGGACCCGCTTCTTTGAGAGTTCGGAAGAACACAGTACCATCCTTCAGGAATATCTTAAGTTGTGCTGGGGTGATCAAATGCATCTTGGTGCCTTGTGATCCCAGATGTTTTTTTATTGCCAGGAGGGTCCTTTGCTTTTGTTGCATTAGTGGTGTAAAGTCCTGGTCAAAATAAAGTTTTCTGTCACCAAACAGCACTTCCTTTTTTGCCCATGTGTTATGCAATACAATAGTTTTTACCATGTAGTCCATGAGTTTCATTACTATGGACCTCAGGTTAGCTTTTGGGTCTGCAGGTTTTTTCTCTAGAGGCCTGTGAGCCCTCATGATGTTCAGGGACATTTCAGGTAAGAGATCTAACAGCTCCTTTAAGAAAGATTCAAGGAATACCTCCATTGGTCCAAACTCAGTATTCTCTGGCAATCCATACAATCAGAGGTTGTCACAGTGTGCTCTCAGCTCCAGGTCATTGATTTTTTCTGTTATCTCTCTCTCTCTTTTCAGTAAATGATGGAGAGCTACCTCGTGCTGCTCCACCACTTCTGCCGTTTCTGTCAAGCCCTTCCCCATCTCTGCTGATTTATGAGACACCTCCTGGAGTCCCTTTGTGTTGTTGGATGTAGCCTTTTGCAAACTAGACATTGTGCTGTTAATATTTGCTAGCTCTTTGAAGAGCCACTCTGATGTGATGGTTAACCTCTCTCCTACTTCACCCATGCTGTCCTATCTATGCAGACCTGAATTCTATTGAGGTTGAGCTTGTGTGACTCATGGCTCTGGACTCGTGTGGCTCCACTCAATGTACTGGCTTCAGGTACTCAAGAAGCAATTCCTTTTTTTTTCCCTTGAGAAGGCATCTTGATCAATCGGTACTTATGTGTTGGTTTAATAGCTGAGGACTGAATCGCGGGTATTAATTATCGATTTTCACCTTCGGGGTGCAGAGCCGATATTACTCATGACTGCATTAGTGGAACTGGAAGTCTCTTCACAATGTTTTTTAATGTTCACATACAAATCCTTTATGAAGGTTTTGAAAATATATGTGCTGCAGGAAGGTTTTAAAAATCTACCTGGCACAGGAAAATTTTAATAATCTTTGTACTGCTCGATGGTTTTCAAAATCTACATGCTGCACAAAGATATTTATTTTGAACCATTTGCTGCAAGGTGATTTTGAAAATATATGTGCTGCTCAACAGATTTCAAAATCTACGTGCTTAAGGAAATTTTTTAATATTCACAAACTAATTCTTTACAAAGGCATTGAAAATACACATGCTGCATGAAGTTTTTTTAATCTGTCTGCAGTAGGAAGATTTTAACAATCTGTGTGCTGCTTGACGGTTTTCAAAATCTAAGTGTTGCATCAGTTTGAAAATGTACGTGTTGTGATGAGTGTTTTAATTGCTCAGCAAAAACTTCAATGTAATGTCAATTTTTAAATATCTAAATGTTAAGGATCATATTTTACTATTTGTGATGGACAAGCACACATATACATGCACATGCAATGGGCCATATGCATCACTGGCCTATACAGTGCCACAAAGACCTTATACTAAGACTCTGAAGTGTGTGTCATCCACCCACTACCAGCTTGACATGTGGGGCTAGGCTTCACTATCCATAGTTGGGCTGAGGTTTGGCTCTCTACTTCTACACAATGTGTGGTATCACCTGGTGGGGGGCAACCTCAGCTGGACTCTCAGCTTTTAATTCAAAAGGCCAAATTGTTTCATGGCTCAGAGGAGCAGAGGATTATGATAGACAGCATTCAATGGAAGGACTGTCTCCCCTCAGCAGAAGGCCTTCTGGCTTTTCACAGGCAAGAAAAGGTCCTGTGAAAAGTATGCTAGAAGTCACCTCCTGCTTTGTAAGGTTTTGAATGCCATGAGTAAATGAAGTTACTACACAAATTTCTCAAAAAGTAAGGACATTTATTTAAAAAAAACTATGTTAACGCTCTCTAGAGCTGCTACCATACAGAGCACAAACCATGCAAAGGTTGGAATTAAACTATTAGGGTTGCAAACAAAATGCCTAAAAAGTTTGGAAATGAGCTATTATGTTTTTTATGTCTAACTCCCACCCACCCAACTACATTCCCTACCATCATGACCCAAGGACAGTCCACAGGTACACTTCCATACATCAGTGGTATGGCACCTCAGACAGGGGCAAGTAAAATAGGCATATAGCAACCCTAATTCTCACCCTCAATCCTACCCTTATGATTAGCATGAGATGAATCAGTTAGCCAGGTGGCCAATGACTGCTAGCACATTTTGATACTTACTAGCTATCTGGGTGCCCCTCCATGAAGTGATTTTTGAGCCCTGTAAAATGATGGCAATAACAAATATTGAATTGACTAATACATTTTGAAACATACTAGTCGAACTGACCAGTGCCTCACATACTGATTTCTCCCACCATGCTGGTCACATAAGGCCAAGCTACGGGTCTAGCAATACCCTACAAGACTGGGCTGGGTTATGTGACTCTTTGAAGGTTCTCTGCTAACTTACACACTTACTACACAGTTTTATGTTTGTGGGTGCATATTGCTGTGGATCCTGAGTATAGTATGACATACATCTAACAGCAGTATTTTTTGACATATATTGCTTGCTAAGAAATGCGCTACCCACTTATATCTTGTTTTGTGCAGCTACAACAAGACCTCAATAGAAAGGTAAACACGCTCCAAACATAACCTGCTTTTAGCATTTCTAAGTACTGTATGTGTCTTAAAGGGTTCTATGTGATAATGGTGAGTGCTGAACGGCGACTCGTAATATCGTAATGTCAGGGCAGCGAAAACAATTTCCCCACTCTGACATCCTCGGCATATGGAGGAATGGTGTCGGGGACTAAAATCACTTGCTTTCTGAACCCAAACCTGGAAACCCATGTACCGCAAGTGGAGGCCAACCTCTGACACCATGGTGCAGCTCGGCAGCCAACTGCAGCGCCACCTGCTACATCCCCTCCTCCCCCTCCCAGGCCACGTTCGCCATGCTCGCTCCCCCCTGCATGCGTGTACATATAGCAACATCCTGCCACTACAGTCACCCACCCCACCACATCCGGTTGCCCCCCCCACCATTCAGGCTTTTGCCCACATCGCATCGCCTTTTTGGATGGTGCCTTCATTCAGGCGCCAGTGTCACAGGCTACCTCTTAAAGAAAGCGACTCACTGCTATGTACTGTGTATAGTACTTTCATACTTGTAGCAATTTCATTGCTTTGTGGGGGATGTACAATACTGTGTGTCAAGTAGGGAACAGGTTATAAATGGATGTAAACCTCTACATGTATGGACTCCAAAGTATTTTAATTACAAATCTACAATATGTATAATATGTTTGAACCACCAGATCTGGGTGGCATGATTCTGGACATGTGCCTTGCTCATTGGTCATGATGGTAGGTGAGTGGGAGGGGAAGGAGTGGGGATTTTGGTTGGTACATGCCAGTTTTAATATGTTGACCATCTATGAGGTATGATACTGTTGATGCATAGCCCTGTACCTGTAAACTGTCCTTAGGTCATGAGGGTAAGGGACATGGTAGGGTGGGTGAAGTGAGACATAAGAACCCTAATTGAACACTTCCAAACTTTGTGGCTATTGTGTTTGCAAGCCTAAAAATGTATTAATTGTTTATTTCCAACCTTTCAGCAGTTTGCATTTTGTGTGGTACCAACTCTAAGGAGCAGTAACATAAGTTTTTGTCATATACAGTAGATATTTCTGAACTAAAAAAACAATTATAGCTGATAAAAACTATGCAATATTCTTTTTTGTTTGTTTTATTTTATTTTGTTGACTGGGTGGGCCCACTGGGCCTAAATGGAATAAAATCCAAGGGCATAAATGTCCATTGTCATGGCTGACTCAGAAGTATTCATAAAATGTGAACATACATACATGTACAATATAAAAACATCAGAAACAATTACATTCAAACTAATTCAAAAAACTTAAGTTGTAAGTTGCGTTTTAAAGAACTGTAGCTGTGACTATCTATAACTGCCTGCAGACATAGGGCTCCATATTTAAAGTCAGCCAAGAGTGGCAAGAGCACCGCATGGGAGACAGTGAATGGCAGACACAGGGGCAATAGTCAGACAGTTATTGTGCTCCAACCAGAGTGTGCTACTCATCTGAATATGGGGCTGTGTCGGCATAGCACAGTGGCCCCTATGCATTATGGGGACCTACTGCCGGTGTGCCATGGATCCAGTCCTATTGACCCCCGGCAGCATGCATGGAAAGGACATGCAGCCTTTACACACTCAGTCTCCTCTCTGTTCATGAGGCTATGCATGCAGTCAGTCAAGGGACATGTTGGAGGTGTGCCCACACTCTGTGCCATCCACAAAGGCATGGAGTGCTAGGTGACAGGGTGCAAGATATGTCAGCAGGGACCCTGCCATATTTGTTGCATCTCCCCACAGAGTACACCTGCAGGCTACAGGACAACAACCCCCCCACCATGCAGCCCCAGCCCTCCTGTTAGGCAGGGAGGGCTGGGGCAGCCATTTGGGCACTAACCCATTTATTTTACATTGTCATCCTGTGCCATCCCAAACTCCCTTGCTCCATGCGGTGCAGGGGATCTACTTGCTGGATCAGGATGGGCATACGATTGGATACTCACCAGTGTCCACCAATCTGCCTCCCCATACACCAGCATGCCAGGGGGTTGGGGCCATGGACAGGCACCACATGTTGGCCAACATTCATGAACGCCAGCCCTGGAAGCCTGTCCATGGGTGCAGAACTTCTCAGCCAGGGTGCGTGCGTCTCTCACATTCCCTGTGCCACATGATGCACAGGCACCATAGTGATTATGAGCTGCACCAACACAGCCCCTGACTGAATATGGCATTCAGGAACAAATGGGGATAATGGATCCCAAATAGATAACATCTGGGCTGCTGTGAGCCATATTCAGCCCTAACATCCTACTATTCCCATTGGGTATGAAAGACACTAACAGCCATTTACAAGCCCATTAGGGACTCATTAACATGCTATACAATGCCACCATGCAAGCAGCATGCCAGCAATGTGCATAGCTGTGTATCTGCCCGTCGTCTCACCTGGCAAGCTGTATTTTGTAAAATTCCCGTTGGTAGTATAGTTGTTCCCCACCCACAATCTCTTCACCTGGTGAGTTTATCCTATAAAATCCCTGTTGGTGGTATAGTGATCTTATCCACTTAAATTACCTCACTTGGTAAACTTCATCTTGCACAATTCCTGGACATGGTGTATTGCTCCTCCATCACTGCCCTTCCAGAATGTACAACAGACACCCCCCTTCAGGACCCTTCATCCCACACAGCCCACTTGCTCCCACTCACACACTGAAGCCACTACAGTATATGGCAGCCAGACAGCAACCAGCACAGCCCTTCCACTTACCACCTCAGCAGACTGCCATCTGAATTACAGGGGGCGTGCATGCAACTACTAAAAACATTGTGTTTTATGAAGCAGGCAACCTGGGCTCAATTCCCCACTGGGTACTTTGAAATACAAGTTACTATATATAAAAAGTCAATGTCCAAGACAGAAGCATTTTGTAATAACTTAACTGCCATATTGTGCAGTTTGGTGGTGTACCGGATATGCCTTTGGGTGACAAGCGAGGTACAATGGGCTCAAATCCAGGTAGGAACATTACATTTTTGTATTTTCAGCATAAGATAAAGATTCAAATACAATCCACATACTGATCTGGAAGCTACATTTCAGATGTGGTGTACGCCAGTGTCTGCATAAATGGTCTGGTGCAGACTCACTCCAATGTGGCTCTGGTTTGGAGCTGGTTTGCAAGTTTAAATGGAGCTTACAATATGCCTATCTGCTTCCTTGCAGTTCAACAAAACACGTTTCAGAAAAGTATAGATTATAGATAAATTGGTAACAGTTTATTTTAAGTGTCCTTAACTACACTGTAATTACTGTATAACTATGATGTAACTTCACTGTAACTACTGTGTAGTTACATGTAACTACTATGTAGTTGTTAACTAGTTTCACATGTGGATATGGTGTAGTTACACAACTTCATACATGTGCAACTACTACAGTCTCCCTTTTGGCACAAATTATTTAATTCTGACAAATGTAACTACACATGTAACAGCTGTTGCAAAGTGTAAGAGAAACTTTATTGTGCAACTACCACTCTATCTTGTCTGGCATTGTGTAATTTGTTCATATAAAGGCAACTACACATGTAATAGCCATTGCAAATTGAAACAGCGAATCTGTTGTGTAACTACATTTGGCATTATTAAATCTGTTCTTACAAGTGTGACTGCATATAAATGCAGACTGTGTGCAGTGTTTCAATTGCCTATGTCTATCTTACATATATTTAAAAGGTAATCACACAGAAAAATGTTAAAGTGTAATCAGAATGGTAACTAAAATAAGAATGCAATGCAATTTCAGTCTGCTACAGTTAGATGCACTGACTGGCAACTCTTTACATGATGTTCCATGTCTGCATTCCAGCTTTTCATGAACTTACAGTTTAGTAAACATGCAGTCTAATATTGTGAATTGATATGTAACTGTACACAAAAATATTTCATTTCCATAATTACTAGTTGGCACTATAAAAATATTGTGGCTAAGATATAATGGTACTCTTTTCACAGTTGATGCCTTGGTAACATGTATTTGCAGTTGCACACACTTACATTTACCATACGTCAGTACTGTAGCTGTGATGTAAGTTCTCATTCAGAAGTCAGTCCCTCATGAACTTATTGCTTACTAAACATGCAATCTAATATTAGACTCTATTCACATGGGCGGCAGGGAATTTGCCAAATGTGCATTCCCAGGTCTGGTGATCAATAGCAGCCATCCAATTAGAAGGACTGACCAGGAGCAGACTGGATCATGCACTCTGTGTGGATAGGGGAATTGTGGGTTATGGGTGGTCTTTCCATTACTGCTGTTTTCCAGTAACAGGACCTACTGGTTGGCCAGTGTGTTTACCACCTTGCCCCCAGCCCTCATGGTATAGTCAGAGGGCTGGGATAGATTGATGTGAAGGATGATGTTATGGCAGCCACACCATTCAGCCAGTGAGAAGGGCATGTAATGGCTAAGGAAGGTGCCCTTCCTGTGTATCCTGCACCACCCACCAGTACTCCACACAACAGATTGGTGATAAAGCATGGTATGCAGTTATGCCCCACCCCTAGCCACCCACCTGGGCAATAGCAGGCCAGGAGTGTGGATGTAGAAAAGGTGTGGGTCATTGCCCATGTTGTCAGTGTCAGTGGCTCAGCAGCTAGCACACTCACCTCTGAGGCCAGGAGATCAGTAGGCTGTGGGTTCTATCCCCACACCAGGCACTTAGGTTAATATCCCAATACTGACACTGTAGTGCAGCATGGAGGGCTGCTGCACTCCTGAGGTGCCGTCTTATGGATGAGACATTAAACCGAGGTCCCATCTGCCTGTTCTGGTGGTAGTTCAGGTGGATGTTAAAGATCCCATGGCAATTCTTGAAAAAGAGCAGGGGAATTTCCCCGGTGCCCTTGCCAAATTTCCCCCATTCATGAAAAATACCACCAACAACTTAATCTGGTTCAAGGTCAGTTGGCATTCATCTGTATCCCCCTCCTCCGGGTCGTGCCTGAAAATAGGCAGGATTTGTCTAGTGCACTTACCCGGTCAACAAAAACTAAATAAAATAAATAAATGCCACAGAAGTAGTCATTTCTTAGTAACTACAGCACTGTTACAAGCCAATAAGTAATTATGTAAATGATTTGTATTGTATAAGTAAATAATGTAGTTGTATAGCAATTAACAATATTAGATTACTTATTTATTAAGCAGTAAGTGTTAGCTGAGAGGTGGGAAAAGATGCGGGAGAGTTATGGCTCCAACTCCTCTTGATGTATCCGAAAAAATGCATGTACATATGGAAAATCAAGTGAAATGTATTAATTGAAAAGAACATGGACACTTGCCAATATGAAGTCCTGAAGGGTAGGCTGCTGGAATGGAGGGTGGGGGTGGGGGGAATGAGGGGAGGTGGAGGGGGGTGATGGGGGAAGGGAGGAGGATTAGGTTTAATTTTGGGGTTGGGCTTTCTTTTTTTAGTATTTTGTATAATTCTTTTATTTATCTTTGCATTGTAATTGAAAAGCTCAATGCAACGTTGCTTTTTTGAATGCATATGTTGGACTGCATTTGTCTAATAAAGTATATTAAGTAGCAAAAAAATTAAGCAGTAAGTGCATGAGGGAATGATTTCTGAAGGAAAATATGCATCGGAACTACAGCATTGACATTCAATATAAATGTATAGTAGTTACACCCTTCTTCTTATGCTTTATTTTAAGTGTCAGTTTCTGCATACTTACTTTGCAAATACATGTTAGTTAGGAATTAACTGCAGAAACAATGCCACAGAAGCAGCACATTCCTTAGTAACTACAGCACTGTTACACCCTTCTTCTTACACTTTTTTAAGTGTCAGTTTCTACGTATTTACTTTGTTAGTACATGTTAGTTAGGCATTAACTGTAGAAACAATGCCATAGAAGCAGCACATTCCTTAATAACTACAGCACTGTTAAAAGCCAATAAGTATTTATGTAAATTAATGATTTTTTTATTGTATAGCAATTTACAATAATAGATTGCATGTTTATTTTTAGTTCTTTTTTTGGTTGCACAGTATACAAGGGGTGGCTCTGGTATTCGAACCCAGTTTTCCAGGTTTGCAGGTCAGTGCTTTTAACCACTTCACTATACTGCAGTAAGTTCATGAGGGAATGATTTCTGAAGGATAATTTTAAGTGTCACTAACTACACTGTAACAACCATCTAACTACACTGAAACTGCCCTACTACAGTATGTAGTTGTTAACTAGTTTCACAATGCATATTGTGTACTTACTCAACTTTAAATGTGCTGCTTTTGTGAGACTGACCCACACCTGTACTGCACCCACCCGTCCTGCTGCTGCCCAGGTGGGTGGCGAGGGGTTGGGCATGGCTACCCTCAGATGAGAATTCTAATTCTTCTGTACCTAAGACTAAACTGTCCCATTGTATAATGCTAAACAGTCATAAGACTGACTGATTGTACATCATGTATATTGCATCTGCACTTTAGTTACTACTTTATTGTGTTTCAGCTGTATTCTTGCACTTAATTACACCAATATGTACTCAATATATTCAGTGTATTTTATTTTCTGTACCTTTCTCTGTTAATGTAAGTGTATTGTCTGTATTACCTATGTTTTATTTTTATTTATTTAAACTTTTGTTTACCGGGTAAACAATATGAGCCAAGGCCCTTTTTCAAATGTGACCCGGGACCATAATCAAAGTTACAGTCAAGATGTAATACAATATACAATACAGTACAGATTGACTAACAACAGAACATAATCGAAACAACATACTGACAACAATACAATTAATAACAGTCACACACCATCATACTTAAAAAATGTTGTCTCACTGATGCCTTAAAAGCATTTCTTCCATCAATGTGTTGTAAAGTGCATGGAATCTTATTATAGTAGACTGGAGCATAATGAGAAAATGCTTGCTGCCCTAACTTTGATTTAATTTTGGGATAGTTAACATAACAGAAGCATTGGAGCGTAGCTCCCTATGTGGTATCCTAACATTTAACAATGAATACAAAGGAGAAACTGTACCCAAGGCCAAAATGTTATAGACCAAGCAACTATGTACTATCTTTATGGCCCAGGTTGTGCCTGAAAATGATCCATTGGATCAGTGCACCTACTCAGTAAACAAACAAACATATATCTCACCTGGGCAGCAGTAGGACAGAGGTGTGGATGTTGTAGAGGTATGGGTCAATCTCACAAAAGCAGCACATATAAAGTTATGTAAATACACACCATACATTGTGAAACTAGTTAACCAAATAGTAGTGCAGTTACAGTGTAGTTATACAGTAGTTACAGTGTAGTTAGTGACACTTAAAATTATCCTTCAGAAATCATTCCCTCATGAGCTTACTGCAGTATAGTGTAGTGCTTAAAAGCACTGACCTGCAAACCTAGAGAACTGGGTTTGAATCCCAGAGCCACCACTTGTATACTGTGCAACCGAAAAAAAAGAACTAAAAATTAACATGCAATCTAATATTGTAAATTGCTATACAATAAAATAAATCATTAATTTACATAATTATTTATTGGTTTTTAACAGTGCTGTAGTTACTAATGAATGTGCTGCTTCTGTGGCATTGTTTCCACAGTTGATGACTAACTAACATGTATTTGCAAAGTAAGTATACAGAAACTGACACTTAAAGTGTAAGAAGAAGGGTGTAACAGTGCTGTAGTTACTAAGGAATGTGCTGCTTCTGTGGCATTGTTTCCCCACATAATGACTAGCATGTACTTACAAAGTAAGTATGCAGAATCAGACACTTAAAATAAAATGTAAGAAGAAGGGTGTAACAGTGCTGTAGTTACTAAGGAACTTGCTGCTTCTGTGGCATTGTTTCCACAGTTAATGACTAACTAACGTGTATTTGCAAAGTAAGTATGCAGAAACTGACACTTAAAATAAAGCATAAGAAGAAGGGTAAAACTACTATACACCTACATTGAATGTCAATGCTATAGTTCTGATGTATATTTTCCTTCAGAAATCATTCCCTGATGCACTTACTGCTTAATAAACACACAACCTAATATTGTTTTAACTACTATACAACATAGAGGATAATGCATAGTTCTCTATCTGTAACAAGTTTGTAAACTCTTCAAGAGGTGGTTATGGCGACATTTGGAACCTCGAGAGCGAAGCTCGAGAGGTTCTGTCGCCATGATGACCTCGAGAAGATTTTTCAAACTTGTTACAGAGAGAGGACTATACATTTTCTTTTATAGTGTATGGTCTCCTTCCTACAATGACAACTGACAAATGCATAGACTTAAACTGTACATCTAGTTACTGTGCCCCACATAGTCTGACAGAAATGCAGAGACAGCGGCTGTTGACATTATGACATTTTACTTACAGATCATGAGGCTTCCATCAGATGGCAGCATCGATTGTGGCAGTTGGGAAAAATTCATACACCAAATCAAGAAAAATAAAATGATTAGCTGATTACACTACTGCTACATACAGAGGGCTATCTTACAACTAAAGTTTAATCAAGAGTCCATTGCTACATAAAAAAATGAAGCTCCGTGTAGTCACATTGACATTTGACCTCCCGGAAGCCACAGCGTGGCCTGTAAAGGAAAACAAAATGGGATTTTGAGTCATAGGTCACAGAAAGGTAGGAAAACTTATTTGGAATCATAGGAGCTTCATTTTGTTTTTCTATAGCAGAGATCCGTAAGTTAAATTTCATAATGTCAAAAGTTGATGTCTCGTTTAATGGTAGACTGTAATGTCAGCTGATGGATGAGCATTCGGCTTGCGCTCACAGTACTTCACACAAGGTTCTAAGCTGTTATGCTGCAGTAGCTACATAGCTAGTGCAGCATAACAACAAGCTACTGCAGCATAACAACTTTTTAGCTGGTATGGATTTTTATGCATAACTACATTCTACCATACATTATTACATTGTTTACTTATACAATACAAATAATTTACATAATTACTTATTGGCTTGTAACAGTGCTGTAGTTACTAAGAAATGTGCTGCTTCTGTGACATTGACTCACACCTCTTCTACACCCACACTCCTGGCCTGCTATTGCCCAGGTGGGTGGCTAGGGGTGGCGCATGACTATATACCATGCTTTATCACCGATCTGTTGTGTGGAGTACTGGTGCATGGCGCAGGATACACAGGAAGGGCACCTTCCTTAGCCATTACACGCCCTTCTCACTGATTGAATGGTGTGGCTGCCATAGCATCATTCTTCACATCAAGCTATCCCAGCCCTCTGACTATACCATGAGGGCTGGGGACAAGGCAGTAAACACAGGCAGAGCAGTAGGTCCCCTTACTGGAGAACAGCAGTAATGGGAAGACCACCCATAACCCACTATTCCCCTATCCACACACAGTGCAGGATCCAGTCTGCTCCTGGTCAGTCCTTCTGATTGGATGGCTGCTATTGATCACCAGACCTGGGAATGCACATTTGGCACATTCCCTGCCGCCCATGTGAACAGGGTCTAATATTAGATTGCATGTTTAGTAAGCAGTAAGTTCATGAGGGACTGATTTCTGAATGAGAATTTACATCACAGCTACAGTACTGACATATGGTAAATGTAAATGTGTGCAACTGCAAATACATCTTACCAAGGCATCAACTGTGAAAAGAGTACCATTATTTCTTAGCCACAACATTGTTATAGTGCCAATTAGTAATTATGCAAATGAAATATTTTTTGTGTACAGTTACATATCAGTTCATACTATTAGAGTACATGTTTACTAACCTTTAAATTCATGACAAACTGGAATACAGACATGGAACATCATGTAAAGAGCTGCCAGTCAGTGCATCTAACTGCAGCAGACTGAAGTTGCATTGTATTCATATTTTAGTTACCATTCTGATTATACTTTAACATTTTTCTGTGTGATTACCTTTTAAATAACTATCAGATAGACATAGTTGAATCAGTGCAAACAACCTGCATTTATATGCAGTTACACTTGTGACAACAGATTAATAATGCCAAAAGTAGTTACTTAACAGATTTGCTGTTACAATTTGCAATAGCTATTACACGTGTAGTTGCCCTTATACGAACAAATAATAAAATGCTAAAAGAGACAGAGTCATAGCTGCACAACATATTTTCTGTTACACTTCACAACAGCTGTTACATGTATTGTTACACTTGTCAGAATGAAATGATTTGTGCCGAAAGGGAGAATGTAGCAGTTGCACATGTATGCGCGTTGTGTAACTACACCATATCTACATGTGAAACTAGTTAATAAGTACATAGTAGTTTCATGCAACTACACAGTAGTTACAGTGAAGTTACATCATAGTTATACAGTAATTACAGTGTAAAGGACACTTGAATAAAGTGTTATTGATAAATAATAATATACTGCAATAAGTACATAAGAAGTACTGATTAGAATGTGTACAGTGTAGGGTCTCCAAGATGATCCAGGGACAGCATAGTAGATCTTGTGAGGCATGTTTGGGGGCCCTAAACATGCATTCACTACAGACCAGATGGGAGCAGAGGGACATGACTGAAACATTTAAGTTTCAAAGGACATAAATAAGGTTAGCAGTGGGAACGTATTTGTAAGAAATAAAGATGCCATCTCTATAGGTCATGACAGGAGGCTGTTTAGGGGAACATTCAGAAAAAATGTGAGGAAGGTTTACTTTATGGTGGGGTTGGTGGATCCATGGAACAAACTACTGGCAGAAGTGGTGGGGGCAACAACCCTTAATGAGTTTAACTTGGTTGGGAAAGGGCAAGGGGACACATAGTCCAAAAGAGGGTCAGGAAGGGCTTTAATGATGGGAGTGGGGGGGGGACCATACACTAGGAGAGTAGGTCAATGGGTGAGGTAGTATAGTAAAGGGCAGTCTAGATGGACTTTTGTTCTCTTTCTGCCATCTGATTCTATATGTATCGATATATGTATGTGTAAAATACCACATCTACCTTCAGTTAGTTTTGAAAATTGCTTAGGAGTTGTGGTGCAGTTTTTTCCCTTTACTTTGCATTCAGTGCGTGTGTTTCCAGAGTTTTTAGGTTATTTGTCCGTGCAACATAGAGATACATGGTGCAAATGGGTGCTGTGACATCATGTTGTCACTGCTAATACAGTTCTCCTGGACAATGAGATTTTGACAATCTGAAAATGGAGTCAGCCATGACTGTTACAGGGAACAACTATTACACTGGAGCCCACTGAAGTGTACATTGGATAAGTGCACATTCTGGATAAATGTACTCATTTTCTATTTCCTGATTTTTCCTATCTCTAGCGGCAGTGCAACAGAACTGGGCAAAACATTTGACCCTACCTTTTTTCTCTACTGGGTCAATATCATGCATGAAAGACAGCGTGGAGAATACTGTGCAGTCTATTGAGTGTATGTAGTTGTGGCGACAGGGGTAGAACAGTGCTAGTGAAAAAGCTGTTCCCCTGTTGTTGTATGTTTTTACCTGATGTCATCAAGTTGCCTTGTGCCTGGGGCTTGGCCAAGCCGCTCCCCAGGTGGAGTGGCTAGTGCACCAGCACACAGTGCAATTGGGGGACCTGGGACTGTGGTTCGGTTCCCTCCAGGTGCCGTGCTGCAACTTTTTGCTAGGTCTTTCTTTAAAAAACAACAAAAACTTTCCCCCAACAGTGTTTCCCCATCCCCAATGTCCACCCCAGTTCGTTATTTAAATTCCAAAGGGCTGCGGGGCAAAGCCCCTGCAATAGGGGTGTGATGGGCAAAGCCCTCCCACAAAAAACAAAGAAGCCCATAGACTGTAAGGGCGTGCGCTGCTTGTGTTCATTGGTGTTTTGCCCGATGATATTGCAGCGCACACTCTTATGGTTGCAGTATTAAGTGCTGCACAATGTTTCTGTGCATGGTTAACCCATGCCCATTTTTTCACAAGATTTCCAGGCATCTTCCAGTTTTATCTGGTGGTAACAGTTTCTAGATCAAACAAAATTTGAATATTGTATAAAGGTTTTAATTTATTTCGTTCTCAACAAAAAAAGATGGCCACCATATTTGACTTAAAAATACTCGTGTAAACTTGGGCCCACATATCCAAAAGAGATGTGTGGTTCATCTCTGGACTTGCAAGGGTCATCAGGGATGTGGCAATATATAGAAGCCCCCAATGCACCCCGCACACCTGACTGCATTACCGGCCAGAATATTGTGATGCATAAATGCAAATGAGGAGTCCCTCAAGCATATGCCATGCATCACAATATTCTTATGGCCCCTGGCAAAGACATGGCCAGCTGTGCCAGCACAAAGATAAGTTCACAAAACCCTGCCTTAACTATGTGTAGGGCAGGGTGGTGCTCCACACACAGTCCAGGGCTGTTCACATGATCCCCCTTCGAGTACTGAGCGCTGGTCCAACATGATGTCCCCCCTTCTATGTCCCAAATACTGTACAATAAAACATATTCCCATGTCGCATTTCGGTAGTGAAGGGTCCCCCACCCCAGCCCCAATCACTGTAAAATAAAACATTTTCCCATACCCCATTTCCATAGTACAGGGTCCCCCCACCCCAGCCCCATACAATACAGCAGTTTCCCATGCCCTGTTTCATAGTATAGGGTCCTCCTAACCCGATCACCATACAATACAACAATATCCCACCACGGCCCCATTTCCATAGTGTAAGGTCCCCCTATCCCAGACTGGATCACCATAAAATAAAACAATGTCCCTGGCCCCATTTCTATAGTGTAGGGCCCACAGCCCAAATCACTATAAAAGGACACAAGCCCCTTTTCATAGTGTAGGGACCCCCTCTCCCTGGCCCTGATCACTGTATGACATAAAGTAAAAAAATGATTCCCATTTCTACAGTGTAGTACCCACTCCCCACCCTGGTAGGCATGAACCCACCACCCGAGCAGAGCATGGAACATTGTTGTGTTATGCAGTTGCTCGGGGTGAGAGACCCCCTACACTGTGGAAATGAGGCAAGGGAAAATGTTTTATAGTATGGTGATTAGGGCTGGGGTGGGGGATCCTACACTATGGAAATGAGGCATGGGAAAATGTTTTATTGTACAGTGATCGGAGCTGGGGTGGGGGGTCCTTCTCTATGGAAACGAGGCATGAGAAAATGTTTTATTGTACAGTGATCGGGGCTGGGGTTGGGATCCTACACTATGGAAACACGGCATGGGAAAATGTTTTATTGTACAGTGATCGGAGCTGGGGTTGGGGGTCCTTCTCTATGGAAACGAGGCATGAGAAAATGTTTTATTGTACAGTGATCGGGGCTGGGGTTGGGATCCTACACTATGGAAACACGGCATGGGAAAATGTTTTATTGTACAGTGATCGGAGCTGGGGTGGGGGGTCCTTCTCTATGGAAACACGGCATGGGAAAATGTTTTTTGTACAGTGATCGGAGCTGGGGTGTGGGGGTCCTACACTATGGAAATGAGATGTGGGAAAATGTTTTATTGTACAGTGATCGGAGCTGGGGTGGGGGGTCCTTCTCTATGGAAACGAGGCATGAGAAAATGTTTTATTGTACAGTGATCGGGGCTGGGGTGGGGATCCTACACTATGGAAACACGGCATGGGAAAATGTTTTATTGTACAGTGATCGGGCTGGGTGGGGTCCTTCTCTTGGAAACGAGGCATGGGAAAATGTTTTATTGTACAGTGATCGGGGCTGGGGTGGGGATTCTACACTATGGAAATGAGGCATGGGAAAATGTTTTTTGTACAGTGATCAGGGCTGGGGTGGGGATCCTACACTATGGAAACAAGAGCAAGGGAAAATGTTTTATTGTACAGTGATGAAGCTGGGGTGGGGGTCCTTCTCTATGAAGCAGAGGCATGGGGAAAATGTTTTATTGTACAGTGATCAGGGCTGGGGTGGGGGATCCTACACTGTGGAAACGAGGCATGGGAAAATGTTTTATTGTACAGTGATCGGGGCTGGGGTGGGGGATCCTACACTGTGGAAATGTGGCATGGGAAAATGTTTTATTGTACAGTGATCGGGGCTGGGGTGGGGGATTCTACACTATGGAAATGAGGCATGGGAAAATGTTTTATTGTACAGTGATCAGGGCTGGGGTGGGGGATCCTACACTATGGAAACAAGGCAAGGGAAAATGTTTTATTGTACAGTGATCGGAGCTGGGGTGGGGGGTCCTTCTCTATGGAAACGAGGCATGGGAAAATGTTTTATTGTACAGTGATCAGGGCTGGGGTGGGATCCTTCACTATGGAAACGAGGCATGGGAAAATGTTTATTGTACAGTGATCGGGCTGGGGTGGGGATCCTACACTGTGGAAATGTGGCATGGGAAAATGTTTTATTGTACAGTGATCAGGGCTGGGGTGGGGGGATTCTACACTATGGAAATGAGGCATGGGAAAATGTTTTATTGTACAGTGATTAGGGCTGGAGTGGGGGGGATCCTACACTATGGAAATGAGACAAGGGAAAATTTGTTATTGTACAGTGATCAGGGCTGGGGTGGAGTGGGGTGGTCCTTCTCTATGGAAACAAGGCATGAGAAAGTGTTTTATTGTACAGTGATCGGGGCTGGGGTGTGGGGGATCCTACACAATGGAAACAAGGCATGGGAAAATGTTTTATTGTACAATGATTGGGGCTGGCCGATTGCATTCTGCCCAGCATAGCCATGCAAATAAGCCCATGATGGGCATGCATGAGGCCTCTTTGTGCCATGAATGCCCAATGAGGTCATTTGCATGTTTGGGCTGTATATTGGTCATGGGGACACAGTGCATCCAGGTATGCATCACGCATTCCCCCATTGGTGGTCTTCAGCCCCACACCCTGGATGCACCATGCCAGACATGTAGGTCACACACTATGCACTGCACATCCATGGTCCAATATTCAAACAGAATGTGCAATCTGTTCTAATTGCACATTATGTTTGAATATCGCATCAGGGCTGGCCAGACCAATTCTTTTGTGCAGCACAATGATTTGCAAATATATCCAGCCAACTTTGAATATGTCTCCTTGGTAAGGTTTAGGATAGAGAAAACAAAATAACTTAATGGTGAACAGCATAGGAGGTACCTAAAAAACTAGATTTGACAATAATAATAATATTTTTATTAACTGTTGCTGAAATTAGCTTTTTTGGAAAAATATATTTTATTGCACTGCTGTTTTAAGTTTTCTGGTTACATGCACATACCTGTTAAGTACATATTTTCACAGTTCACCAGTGCATCTATTAACAAGTAATTAACACCTGTTAAATGCATAGCCTGTTTTCAGCTGGTGTGAAAACAATATTTTTTCAATCAGTATTCTGTCTCCTTAGTCCTCAGCCTGTCCCCATCTGGTGCAGCACCCCCCAGCCCCATCACCCAGCTTCTCTGGGTCTCACCTTGTCTACCATTATCCCCTGCCATAGGATCCAGCCACACCCAATGGCTGTTATGGGGCCTGTAAGGATCAGACCATTGTCTCACTGCAGCCGAGGGTTTTCTGCCATTTTCTCCCCAGAGGGCTCCCCACACATGCAATGATGCTTTCTGCGAGTTCTCCCTCTGCAGAGACACCCCCAGCATCTGCTGGTGGAAGCCATTTTCCCTGGCATCTCACTGCACTACTGTCTAGACTCCTCTATGTGGCAGCCACTGAAAGGGATACACATACCCCCCCTCCCTGAGGGAGGAGAGCAGTCCTAGGGAAGCTCCATCCTCCCTCCCCTGAACAGCCCCAGGGCAACCTGTAACCATTTCCAAAGCCAGGTCACCGACGTGGCAGGAGGTGAGACACCCAGTGCCTCAGCCCTCCATGCTACTGGGCCATCTAAAAACAATATTTTAATAAGCAGTTTGCTTGTAATGCCTTTTTAACACAGTGAATTGAAGTGAAAAAATAAAGAAATATGCTAACAAAATGAAAGCATACTAAAGCAATAGTTTATATTCTGGTGACAGGTAAACCAATAAAATGTACACTATTAGAGGGTGTAGTGTTCCTTTAAGTTACAAACAAAACATTTTTAATTGGACATGATAAGCAAGACGATACTGGCAATTACTTACCCCCTCCCCCATCCATTCTTAAAAGTAAGGAGTCAGTATTGAGAGCCCCACACCCAAGTATGGGGCTGGTCCCAATTTGCATTTTGTGTGCTAATGCCAACAGAGCTGTGAAGCAACCCTAAAGTTTGCAAGAAATCCATGTTTGGACAGTAACATTTATTTTCACAAACCTTATCTGGAGTCTCTTCGTCTCTCTCTCTCTCTCTCTCTCTCGAACTCTCTCTCTCGAACTCTCTTGAACTCTCTCTCGAAAATACAGCAAATGTATAGAGGGATTTCTGCAATAAAGAATGCTATTTGGTTGGAACATAAGCTAACAATAATAACCAAAAGGGTGAGTGATATTGGGCGATACAGGACCACTCAGGGGCGTAATGTGCCATGGCGCTGCAGATGGCTTTATAGCCTCTGGAAGGTCCAGTATAACCCATACCGCCCACCGTGGAGGATATTATTGCACTTGGAAAACAAGATTTTCTTTTGTTTAACAAAAAAGGTTTAAAGAATTAACAAGTTAGTTAAAATGAATAACAAATGTATTTCCCTGTAAAATAGTCCTTCTACTGGTAGGAATCCTAGTAGAGAGGGCTGCTGTGTCTTTTATCATTTTGTTTTAATGCTTTGTTTTTCTCCCACACTGTGTGACTTCTTTTTATTATGATTTTTTTTCTCCCCTTCCCCAGTAGCAACTGGGAGTGGCCGCATTTAATCATTTTTTTATTTATCATGGTAGTGTGATTGGAGGACCGAGTTGAGAGGAAATGTGAGGTGGCACGTGTACAGAAATCAGGATGAGGAAAGGAACTGCCACTCAGAGGATACAGTTCACACTGTTATGGTGTAGCTGGTGCAGGAAATGTAAAACAAAAGGCAGGGATGTCTTTGTGGGGTGGGGAGAATTGTTTCTTTTGTGATGCGGGCAAAGTGAGTGGCCAGGGATGAGCGTTACAGCTGCTTATGTGTACTGAAGCACAAGACAGTAGTGCTGTGAGTAGAGCATGCATCAGTGCAGTTATGGGCATTGTGAATAAGAAAAAATGATTTGCTGTGCAGAGACCAGCAGAATTTGTGTTTCTTTTCTTAGTTACATGTGGTAGATGCAGTGCAGGGTGGGCATGGCAGCTCACTCACTTGCTAAGATGAAAAAAATGGCTGCTGTCTAGTTTTCAAAAATTCAGGGGCACCATGATACTAGCAGGTACTAAGGCAGGTTGGCATGGCACTTGTTTTTCCTGGTATTTGTTGGCACATAAATGCACCCCTAGATGCGGTACTGAGCCAGTCAGAGACTGGTATTTTTATTGCCCATTTTCTAAACCTTAATTATGCTATAATAAATGGGCTCCAATTTTTGCCATAGGGGAACCCGGTTATAATTTGTCATTATAACGAGTTGGCTATAATGGCATTCACACACTGGGTTTCCCTAAAAGCTCATGCACACACTCACTGCTGCAATATATGAGGTTGGAAACTAGAAGTGCTAGCTGCCACTCTCAACTCCCGGCCTGCACAGAGTGCTGGCTATAGCCTGCTCTGTGCAAGTGAGAAAGGGGGCTTGCTGCGAGAAAATGGAGCCCAGCAATTATATAAAACAAAGCTTAGGGGAGTGTGTAAAACTCAAATCTTATACACACCCTCAGTGTGGGATGTTATTATTAACCTCTCAAGCTTTGCTTTCGGGGTTTATGTAGCATCCTACACCTTGGGTGTGTATAAAGTTCTCATTAACACAGTTCCCCAGGCATTATTCTATATATATAATTACTAGTGAGCATTTTAATGCTTGGATAACTGGTTTATAAGAATGTGTTACAACCGGCCAGTTGTAATCATGCATTACAATTGTATTGTTGTAGTTGCTCCCTGTCAATCAAGCTCATACTTTTAGCAGCATGAGCACTCATCATACATCTGAGGTCAGTTAACTTTAAAACCCTTTGCACGGGATGATGTGCTGCAAAGTCAGCAGTGTAAACACTGCTAGGAGCACCTTAAGAGCTTGTTGGATCATTTTTTTGATCTGACTCAATTGTGGGATCAGTAGAGAAGTGAGCACATTAAATGGCAGTGTGAATGCTTTGCTGCACTCGCTCCGCTACAAAGGCTGTTTTTTTTCTTCAGCCTCTGGTGCATTCTCAGCCCCTCCTCAGAGTGACCTGCAGCACTGCGAGGGTGGACTGTGTAAATGTGAATGCAGGTGGCAAATCAGGAAGGAAGTGGTGCACATTCCACAGCGCTGCCACCGTGTAAGCATGGGTTAAAACAAAATACCTCCTCAAAGCACAGCTCTCACTACTACAAAGTAAATGTTTACCTTCTTTTTGCATTCAAACGGTTCATGATTTTAGAGCTGTAGTTCAAACAGTAAAAACAGTATAGTTGAAGGCTTGTTTGTATTCAAACGGATTGTAGTTTTAGAGCTGTAGTTCAAACAGTAAAAACAGTAACGTTGAAAGCATTTTTAAGGAGTTTCATTGTTTTATTTAATTCAAGCAGATAACTAAAACCCCACATTAATTAAAAATGCTAACTAGTAATTATAAGAAACAAGACATGAGTGGATGAGTGTAAACCAGAATTTTCCACACGCTTTTGGTGTAGGCTGCTTTTATAAACCCCTCGATTTTCGCTTTTGGAGTTTATGTGGTGTCTGTAATATTCTGGCTACACACACATACACATACACACACACACACACACTTTTTTACATTATATGTTTAGTTGTATGGCACAAATGTTGTAGGATATTTATTAGTAAAGATGTACTTAGGGCTATGTTCGATGGAGATTGCAACACTTTATTGCATGGTCACAAAAGTATTCGCAGTCATGCAGGAAAGGGGGCAGGAGCTGCCATGCAAATGGCTGCACTTTACAATCCTAGTCCCAGCCTCATGTGACACTCCCTGCTAGTGTGAGGCAGTTGGTAAGGGGTCGCAGTGCTGTGACCAGACAAATTGTTTGAGGAGGGGAAAGATTTTGGGTGGCACAGGAAAAGGCTCATTTGAAGGACTAGGGCTAGGAATGTAATATTGTACCACTGTATGCCCAGAATAGACAACGGGAACACTGAAAGGGTCCACTGGATTGCCAGAGTGAAGGTCATCAGGCCAAACAAGGAGGATCCAGTGGCCCACCGGAAGTCCAAGAGGTAAGGGACATTAGGAATAGGGGAAGACTTTTAGCTGAAATACCTGCTTGCTGGCTGGCCTGCAACCTACGACTGCCACGATGCCATGATGCAACTTGCCTGCTGTTGCTAACAAGTTTATTAATGGGCTTTGACCTGGTAACAGTTGGATTACTGATTTGCACTGCGAAACAGTTGCCGGGGAACTCTTAACCCTGTGACTCATGACAGCTCTTGTATATAGTGCAAATGGGTGGTGGCATTATGTGGTAACAGCAAACCCTTTTTTGTGCCACCACCTATAGTGAAAAAGGATGGTGATAGTAAGATGTGACTGCACTTGGAGAAGTCTGCACAAGGTGAGACCTGAATATGTAAATTACTGAAAACTATTCCAGTTGCTGTCACTCTATAGTTGTTGCATGACCTTTACACAAACTGGATTAGTGTTGACACCTAGTGCATGTTTGATGGTCTACTACTACTTATGCAAACTAAACTAGTGAGTACATCAAAGCAGGTAAGAAAAATGTATTATTTTGCATGGGTACTCATTATTAAATCACTACATTCATTTCCCAAAGGAAAATTGGTGACTAACAAGTGCTGGTTTGTCGGCACTTACAACAGAGAACTTAAGATTGTGCCTTGTTGAAATGATAGGACAATTATCCTTATCTTGAGTAAGCAGTTTCTTATTTGATAGTATAAAACATCACAGCTCAACAAACAATTACGTAATCATAATTTGTCAATTTACAGGTCTTGCATATGCCCTGCTGGTCTCTGTTCCTCCTGGCTATGGACTGTATGCTGCTTTTTTCCCTATCATAACCTATTTCTTCCTTGGCACCTCCAGACATATATCTGTTGGTAAGTGATTCAGCCCTTAAGGAAATAAAAGGTACTGCTTACGCTAGCAGTTTTATGATTAAATTATTGATTTTAAAATTAATGCATACATTTGTGATTGGTTGGAGATTAGATGTGATTTTTTTTTTAATTTGCCCATTACAATTCTTTTAAAGGGGGACTGAAGAGGGAAATTGGAGTCACAGAGTAGGATAAATGAGTAAGAATAATTAATTGATTAAATGTGGGTTGTACTTAAAACACAGAAACAGAAAACAACAGCAGAAAATGGCCATGCGGCCCAAGCAGGCTACTACTTAACTACACTGTGAAGGCCCTAGTGATCATCCCTTCCATTTATCTCCACCACTTCCCACTTACTATGGCCATGTACAAAAGTAGGTAAGTCACACTCGTGGAACAAATGACAGGAGAAAAAGGTTAGGCAAATGCAGAATTGAATCCAGCTCAGATGAAAGCTATGTGGACCCCAGCGCTTTGACCATGAGAGGTTTTCCTCAAGGGGTGTGTCTCATAGAATCAGTACAGTTTCTTTTAAAGCACATCACAGACTACGTGTATATTACACCCCAGTTCTTCATGTGGAAATCACTTAAGACATATAAATCAATAAAGTGTCTGGGTTAGTCATAAACGTGCACAGAGAAGAAAAATTTAACACTAAGACATGCTAAAAGTTCAGCATCTATGCACACATATATCTTAAATGAACTAAATAAAAAGAGACACAAAATGTGAAAGGGGAGGGGAGAAAAATATGAGTTCAATATAAAGAAATGAAGCCTAGAAGAAATGTCTTGCATCATCCACAAAATATAATGTACTCTTAAAGAGTCATGTCAAAGGCTAGCTAAGAGTTTGGATAAATATTTAAATTTTTCAAAGATGCTTATAAAATTTAATGTTATCCATTCACCTTCATATATTTATTTTTATTTTAGTCTTTGGTAACCGGGTAAGGCACACTAGGCACAAGTGCTTGTTTTCAGGGGTGACCAGGGAGCACTGGGCAGTTAAGTGACTTGCTCAGAGTCACACAGTATGCCAGTGGAGGTTGTCAGAATCAAATCAAGGTCTGGTCTGCTGGATGTACCAAGCTCATTCACAGCTCATTACTCTAACCTCTAGGCTATACTGCCTGCCCAAATTATATTTATATTTATACTTATATGGTATACTCGTACTTACCCAACACCATGCATTGTAATGACTCTGAGTTCACCATCCCCAAAACTATTGCCTCTGAGTTTAACCAGGCTTTCACAGGCCTCTCCAAATATAAGGCCTCCCTCACGGCCTTTGTACTTTCTTCCCCCTCCCCCCCTCTTCCTCTTTTACTAGCTCCTCCTTTCATCTTAAATTGGCCAACCAGAAAGAGGTACTGTGTCACCTTAGGAGCATCAAGGAAACCTCCTCACCTGGATTTGACTCCCTTGAACCCTGCTTCCTAAAACTCAGGGCTACAGCTATTGCTTCTCCTGTACGTGACTTAATTAACAAATCTTTCTGTTCTAGCACTGTGCCTAGCAAGTGGAAGGCCACAATAGTTGTCCCTATTCATAAGAGTGGCCCAAACTCTGCGTTTGAGAATTACCGGTCCATCTCCATACTTTGCCCCTTTCCAAAATACAAGAAAAAAATTCTTCATCCACAACTTCAATCCTACCTGGAGAGTGATAGTTCACTTTCCATGAACCAGCATGGATTCCATAACTCCCACAGTACCCACACTGCCTTCATTAAGGTTGCATCCAACATCCTCTCCGCTATGGACAAGGGCCTTGTCATGGCACTGGGTCAGAACATTGCTGAGCAAAACAGTGTGGTCAAGAACCACACTGTAAAAATGCTGTCCGTTTTTGTTTTGAGGGGGACTCCACCCCCTCTAGCCCCCTGCACCCCCCTGGACTAATAGATATTAAATCCAGGGGGAGCAGAGCACGGGGCAAAAAGAAAATTGTGGGACCATGGAATACTGTTTCCATGGCCCCATGTAAAATTATCTAAGTCCTGAACTGGCAAAACAGAGGAAGACCAGAATTAGAACCCTGGTCTCCAGGGTCACACAGCCAAGCTGCTCTATGTCTCGGCCCTCCACGCCATGGGAGCAGCTCATTCAGTGACCTGAATCCTTCTGTCCTTGTGCTCTTCTAGCACCACAGACAGTGACCAGGGGAGCGCTTACATCATAGTGCTGCAAATCCTCTACTGCAGTCCGTGGTGGCACTATTCAGACTAGCACTGTCATCTTCAGCATTATTCTGGTAGCGCTGTTGTATCCGGGCACCCTTGTCACTGGTGCTATATTCATCAACCTTACCAAGGCCTTTGAGCTTGTCAACCATAATCTCCTGCTACACAGGCTCCTTTCCCTTAGTCTTAATTCCCTGTCATTAAACTGGTTCGCTAGCTATCTCACCAACTGAGCACAATGTGTGAAATGGCTGGTCACACTTCCTCGTTTAGCACCATAAAGGATGGTGTCCCTCAGGGATCCACACTTGGCCAAAAAAAACAAAGCTGTGTGAGCACTGGCTATAGCTGTGGTGCACAAGCAGAGCTGCCAGCTCAAAGGAAATAAACAATCCAGAGTAACGCACAGCACAAAGGCAGCAATTCAAATAATAAAGTACTATTTATTAGTTGGTAGAAACAGCCTAGACAAGAACCAGTACCCCTTTTGCTGGTTCTTCTCCAGGCTGCTTTTGCTGACTAATAAATAGTACTTTATTATTTGAGTCTATCCTTGACCCACTTCTATTTTCTTTATTTATAAATGAACTCCCGCTACACTGTGGAGGTGAATCGGTCCAGCTGTATGCTGACGATGTTATTCTGTACAGATCCTCCTCTGACCCAGTCTTGCTGAACCATGACTTACAGCAGGACTTCCTTAAGCTTGAGTCATGGTTTCCCATTAATCTCCTGGTGCTCAACACCAAGAAGATGAAACCGATGCTCTTCTATCATCAGACTACTAAACCAACCTCCCCACCCCCATTGGCGAAAAACTCTTCCCGTAGTGACCCCTTATATCAGGTATAGTCCTTGGTGATAGTTGAGAACACCAGATCACCATACGTATATTTTTTTGAGAATACAAATCCTGTGACGTAGTTGTGTACCGTAGTAGCGTAAGAGCGTACTTACAGCTAGCATTACAATGTTCTCTCAGAACTACATTTCGGTTATTTTTTTTATTAGTTTATTTTAGTTGGGGAGTTCGCCCCTCAAACCCCCCTTTAAAAAAAAGGGGGGGGCAGAAGCCCCCTAACTCAAATTATCTAATACAACATTTCACCCAACTCTAAGAATACAAGTGCTACTGAACTCAGTCGTAAGAACTAACGCCAAGTTTGATTCAGGTGCCAATGTCTTGCACACATCACCTGTTCGGCTTACGCATTTTCTTGCACAAGCAGCAGTGGTCCGATGTTCTCCACTATCGCCCAGTCCTTCAAATACCTGGAAGTCACAATGGACTCCCACCTAATATTTGACATGCACATTTCCACTGTGGTTAAGACTGTTCACCAAAAGCTAGGATTGCTCTATCACCTCTTGTCCTACCTTACACACTCCTCCTAACTGGCCATAGCTTCTTCCACGTTGCTCCCACTTATCTCCTATGGAGCCCCCATACTTCACTCCACTCAGGTCACCCTTCTTGACAAACTGAAGCACACCTACCACAGAGTCACATACTTTGCCCTCAACGCTAACTCTAGGATGCACCACTGTTCAGCCCTGGCCTCCCAGCCTTTCTTTGAAGCCAGACTACAATACCCCACCATCTGCCTTACCAATAACTTTGTTAATAAATTAATTCCTCCCTGCCTCATAGACATCGTCCAACATAAACCCATGATGAGGTCCCTAAGGTCATCTGACCTTCCTATTCTCTCCATTCCAAAACCCCGCCTGGCCGTGGGTCAACGTGCATTCACCTTTTTCTAGGCCCTCCCTCTGGAACTCCCTACCAGCTGTAGCTCTGTCTTGCTCCTCTATCCACTCCTTCAAGAGTTCTCTTAAATTCCACCTTGCCTCCCCTCAGCCTTGCTCCTGTGTTATGCCACCTTGTAACATGGGAACTAATGCAGCATGAAAGAGAGGTGGGCGATTGGTTAGAACTGACCAGCTGACACAAATCTAGTGGGTATTAGTCCAGCAATAGAGCCCGCTATTGCTATCCCACTCACAACCACCAAACACCCAAGTCACATGCAATAATCCCAGGTAGTGCAGTACTACATTGAAAGTAGTAGGAGAATCCACCTGTCCACTGCATTAACAAATATGTGCTGTCCACCAACCCACCCAATGCACACTGCGGAACAGAAGCGGATTGTGCATAGAGGAAGTGAACTACAAACAAATTTAAAAATCTGACATGCTCATGTACAGTAGTCATTCTATTGATCAAGGACATGGCAAAACTGTCTAACAGTATCAGCCGAGCAGCGAATCTGCAGCAAGGTCAGGAGTCACTTATAGAACGACTTTGAAATTGATGGAAGCCATGTCAACGAAACATGCAAATTACGATGCCATCACACCACAAGCAACAGATATCAGTCACACAACAGAAATGAGTGAAATGAAAAGAGTTTGTACGTATAGAAATAAAAAAAAAACACAACAATTGCACCAATCTTTGTCTTAGTCTCCAGTCACAAACCTATTAATCTGTAACCAAAAAAAACACTACTATATGAATAAATGTGGTACTGACAAAATCAAAAGTACTCTATTTTGTATTACAATCAAGATTTGCTGAAATAGTGCTTCTATCTGTATGTGTAATATATTACACATAATAATGCAATATTACCTATTTGCACATTGTCCATGTTACAAGAGCATTAATCTCTGACAGAGGAGGGCTCTACTAGTGGATTAATGCCTGGTTGGTGGTTGGAAGCACTCGGCCTGTGGCCTCATGCCCCCCAACCAGGCATTAATCCACTAGTAGAGCCCTCCTCTGTCAAGGATTAATGCTTACTTGGCTTCCAGCTTATTCCCTTGCCCCTTTCTGTCTCTTTCTTGTGCTACACTATCATGCAATTGAAGATGGCGGCTGTGCTGAGCTGCCGTCTCTAGGCATTTTAGCTGTGCAGAAAATCCACTTCTGTAATGCAGAAAACCTGTTGTAGTAGTGTTTTAATTAATTTATTTTATTTTGATTTGTTTTATTTATTTTATACTATCTGGTTATCGGCTTGACCCAGGGCTGATGTTGGACTGTTGAGCAGATGCACTGTAATTCAGCATCTGCTCTTGAAAACATTTGCAGTATATACCTGTAGCACTAGTGGACCCAGTCGGATTGGAGAGAAGACAGGTCAGGCTGAAAGAAGAATTGGTGGAAAGTGTACCTTGAAACAGCAAGTGCTGAACTTTGGCATTTCAATTCTGACATTGTATTATGGGGGGTGCACCACGTGAGCCTGTGAAACTGATTTGGTGAGATGCTGGTGCCTTCCTGGATCCCCTATTTGTGGGTTCGGGGAACTGAACTGAGGAAGTGCTGATGTTTGTCCAGATTCCTTTCCTGTAAAGACCAAAGTGGCGACTACTGTTTGTAGCCTGAAGGCTTTACTTCTGGTTCTTGTCCTCTTTCCGGTGGTGTGTCAGGAGGCTGTTGTCGGTGGGCGGCTGGGTTCCTGGCACTTCTGTCCCACACCGTGGCAGCTGGAGAGTTGCTTTGGCTGTGGCAGGGTTTGAAATGAGGCAGATGTTCCAGGGTGAGCCTTTTGGCATTGAGGTTGGACACCCTGGTTCGAACTACTTCAGTATCTACAAGGTTTTTATTAACCTGTGAGTTGCAGCACTGAAGTAAGGAATTCACTTTGCCTAAATATCTACTCTGCTTATTGCTCAATTCGACTGGTTGTGAAGACAGCCCTGTTTGGGTTTGTTGAAGGACACTGCCCAGCATTTGTTCTCTCATGGTGGTGCGAGCCCATGAGAGGTTTGAACTTTGGTATTGTGCTGTTCTACAAATTTGAATTTGGACTGTGAGAAGAGGATTCTACCTGCTACAGTTGGACCTTTATTTTTAATTTTTGTTATATATTTTGGCAGGCAGTAGGAGTGCCTACTTTTCATCTGTGACAGTGAAATTATTTCGGCTCAGGTAGTGAGAGTACCTGTGCAAATTCATCTGAAATATTGTTATTATTTTGGCTCAGGTAGTGAGAGCACCTGTGCTTTGTTGGCCACCTCAGGCTGTGAGAGGGCCTCAGGGGCTGAAGATTTCCATTTTGAATTTATTCAACATCTTTCTTGAGTTTCAGTTTAAGAAATTTACTTTCTGATTGTTTTTTCTTTAAGTTGATCAAACTGTTGTTCTGGACTCCGAGAGTGAATCATTTATATTTTAAAATTTATTTTTATAAGCCAGCCCGGTGGTGCTGAGGACTAAGGCGCTGGACGCCTTACCTTGTGGTACGCCGGCAACCTGGGTTTGGGAACGAGCCCGGGTCGTCGTAGGTCAGCAGTGGGGGTGGGTGGGCGGAGCTGGATTGAGCTGCTGACAGGCAAGCTCTCCTCTCCTGGGAGGTGATGCGGCATCCCTCGGCCAATGGTGACCCCTAGTGGAGGCTAGGAGCTGCACGGGTTCAGAGAGGGCTGGGCATTAGGCCATAGGGTGGGGGACAGGAGTCGTAACCAGGGCTGTAGGTGCATCCGTACCTCCACATGCATGCGTTCCTACTCCTGGGGCTCCTGGATGAAAAACCGGAGGCAGAAAAAGCTGGCGGCAAACAGGATGATGACCAACTCCCCGCAGGCTCTGCTCCTGGGCTGGGTACAAGGTAAGCGCCGACGATTCCGGGAGACGGGGCTGAGGGAGTTGGTCGGATGGGGTGGACGTCCGGAGGAGCATAAATAGGAATCAAAAAAGAAAATTATTTTTATACCTGGGAAATGAACTGTTAAAGATCTAACACTGCATATAGTGGTCAATGCTAGTATACTGACATCAAACTACGGTAATTCTGCATTATATGACTGTTTTTTAATGTTTCATTGCTGTTTTATTGTTGTTAAGTAGTAATTTGTGGGGTTTATTGATGTGGGGTTAGTATTTTGGGGTTCGTGGGTGATATTTTTTGTTACAGTGTGGGTATTATGTTTAAGTTGCCTAATAATCTGTGAGAGAGATTTTTAAGGTGTAATATTGTATTTTTTGTTTAATTCATTCTTTGTTATTTGTATCTGTGATTCTGAGTGTTAGGTTTTCGTATTTGTGTAGACAGACTTGTGTTTTAAGAATGTGTAGGGAGGGTCAAAGGATGGTCAGGCAGTATTCCCCCACCAGGCTCAGAGAATTGCACCCCTTTGACTGCCCTTTTTTACCAACAGAGACCTATAAATGTTGTCAATCCCTTGGGGTTGCCAGGAGGCACAGGAAGGGGGGGGCAGAACTGGGCCTGGTGGGGAAATGGAAAGGGGGGGGAAACGTATTGGGGTGCTAGGGATCAGGCGACGTCCTGGGGTGAAATGGTGTCAGGACAGGGGCAATCCCTGTGTTCCCATACCCAAGGGCCCAGCAATTAATGCTGGTCAGGAGTCGAGGTCTTCCCCAGCATCTCATCCAACCTGGGCTGTGTCATGTAATGCGAGGTCCTTCAAAAACAAGACAGCCATTATAGCTGATCTTGTTGAAACGGTGGACCTGGCATGCACCACCGAGACCTGGCTGGATGAAAATGCAGGCCCAGTATTGGCTTCTGTGGTTCCAGCTGGGTTTTCGGTGATCCACCGCCCAAGGTTGGATCGGAGGGGTGGGGGTGTAGCCATCTTTTTTAAGACCGAGCTGGGCCTTGTGGATGTTCCAGCAGGGACCACCAGATCCTTTGAGTGTGTCATGGGTGAGGGTGTAGGCTGTAGGATACTCCTCATTTACTTTTCCACCAGGTGATGGGAGTGTATTCCTGCAGGAGATTGCGGACTTCGTCATCGACATGGTGTTGGAGTCTCCCAGATGAATAATTCTGGGGGACTAGAATGCCTGGGTCAATGACGAACTCTTGCAGTTTGGTCAAAATCTCCTCCAGCTAATGAAAATGCTGGGCCTTACTCAGGTAGTTACCTCCTCTACCCATATAGGAGGTCACTGATTGGATCTGCTGTTCCTCCTGGGGATGAAGATCACTAACATGGGGGTGAAACCAGTCAGTTGGTCTGACCATCACACCATAGGGTTCAGTTTCAGGGCCCCCCAAATGGACCTACTCCTTTGGAGATGGTCCGGTACCGCCCTTTAAGGGGAATTACCCCAGATGGTCTATCAGTGGTGCTGGTCCTATCGGGATTGCTGGGTGAAAGCACAAGTCCAGGGGACCTTGTACTAGCCGATAATAAGGCAGTGGAAGATGCCCTGGACTTGATTGCTCCTGTTCATGTTCGACCACTCATTCTTTGTCCAAGGTCCCCTTGGTATGATGGGTCCTTGAAGGAGCTGAGGCAGAATAGTTGAAGGCTGGAGAGAGCATGGCAGAAGTCCGGCCTTAATGCTGACAGGCTTAGATTGATGGAGCATTATAAAGGCTATCAATTAGAAATCACCCATAAGAAGGTAGAGTTCCTGTCCAGGGAGATTTCTGCTACACAGAACCGACAGGTTCAACTCTTTCATACTGTTGACAGATTGTGGAATCCAGTCTGTCTACAGTCTGGAAGAGCTTTTTCACAAATTAAGTGTGATGAACTAGCTCAGTTTTTCACAGATACGGTTGCCAGCATCAGGTCCAGAATCGACCCAGCTCTCTCCATGATGGGTTGTGGAGGTCAATGAGAGGTAGTGAGCACCCGGTCAGTCTGGACGGACTTTAGCCAACTGGAATTCACGGGCATTGTGAAGATTGTCTAGACCTTGAATCCAACCTGTTGTAGTTTGGATCCGGGCCCTACCTCCCTTTCGGTGGGATGTGTAGATGTTATCTGCCCCATCCTAGCTGAAATTGTATGGAGATCCTTGGAGAGGGGGACCTTCCGGATCCCTTAAAGGAGGCAGTCATTCGACCACTCCTTAAAAAACCCTCTTTGGATCCCATCGATCCAGCTAACTACCAACCTGTCTCTAACCTTCCCTTTGTGGGGAAGGTCATTGAGAAGGTGGTTGTGATGCAACTGGACAATCACTTGGTAACTCACAATGTCTATGAAGCTCTCCAGTCTGGCTTCAGGAAGAGGCATAGCATGGAGACTGCCCTTGTTTGGGTATTAAATGACCTCCTGATGGCAAGAGATCGAAAGGCTCATCCCATCTTGGTCCTTCTTGATCTCTCAGCAGCCTTTGACACTGTGGAACATGAGGTGCTTTTGGAGACCCTGCAGCTCCTTTGTAGACTGTCAGGTACAGTCCTCAAGTGGTTTCGATCTTTTCTTGTAGGCAGGTTTCAGAGGGTGGTCACTGCAATTTATTCCTCTGATGCCCTTCCCTGTCCTGCGGGGTGCCACAGGGCTCCATATTGGCACCCATGTTGTTTGCAGTGTAGATGCTGCCTTTAGGAGATATCTTCAAGTGATACCGCTTGAGTTTTCACTGCTATGCAGATGATACTCAGCTGTATATGTTCTTTGTGCCCGGACAGGTTGGTGCGATATCAGTGCTAAATAGTTGCCTCTCTGAGATCAAAGACTGGATGAGCTTGAGTTGGTTAAGACTGAATCTGGATAAGACTGAGGTGCTGGTTGTGGGTCTGGGCCAACTGGGGGCAGGTGTTGGTGCTGGGTACATGTCAGGCCTTTGGCTTGATGGTGTCCAGCTCATCACCTCAGATCAGGTGTGTAACTTGGGCATTGTTTTTGATGATGGCTTGACCTTAAAGTCTCAGGTGTCAGCTGTGGTCAAATCCTCATTTTACCATCTGAGGTACGTTGCCCGGGTGAAACACCTGATTCCCCCGGGTGACCTTCCAACATTGGTCCATACCTTCATTACTACCTGTCTTGACTACTGCAATGCCCTCTATCTAGGGCTATCTGGGGTTGATATCCGCCGCTTGCAGCTGGTGCAGAACGTTGCGGCCAGGCTGTTGACTGGTACCTCTAGGTCCAGTCACATTACGCCTGTCCTGCGTGATCTGCACTGGCTGCCAGTTCAGTGGCAGATCAACTATAAGGTAGGCTTGCTTACCTTTAAAGCACCACATGAACTGGGACCTGACTACCTTAAAGATCTACTGACTCCCTACTCCCCCAATCACCCTCTACAATCCACCAATGAGGGATTGCTAGAGATTCCCAGGGTTTGCTTTAAAACATCTGGAGCTCATGCTTTTTCATTTGCAGCACTGACCCTGTGGAATTCTCTACCTCATTGGTTAAGAGAATGCCTGACCATCAGTAATTTTAAATCTATGCTTAAAACATGTTTATTTACTCTGGCCTTCCCAGATTAATTGAATTGATTTTAAAAAGTTATTATATTCTCTGCTTTTATACTGTATTCATATTTGTACAGCACCTTGATTTTGAAAGGCGCTATAAAAATAAAGACTGATTGATTGATTGACTGATGCCATTCCTGCTCTGCTGTGTTCTGACTCTGAGCTGTTTCACTCCCACTTCAACTGTGATCCAGTGTTATTGAATTATCTGCCTCTGTATCAGCATCTACTGTTTTCTCTGTAAAACCGACTGTATGTACTATAAAAATCTCTGCCCTTTGCAGCTTGATTATCTATTGTAAATCGCTACCTCTGTATCTGCTTATTCTGTATAACTTTGTAAATACTGTACATGCATCTTGTATTTTGTATATTTATTGTGTTCTACAGACTATTGTAAAGTGCTATTGTGCACTTATCTGTTGCTGTTGTGTATTGTTTCTCTGTACCTCCCCTTTTACCCTCCCCCCGGTCACCCCTGAAAAAGAGACATTCTGCCTCAGTGGGCCTACCCAGTTACCAAAATTCAAATAACTAAATAAATAAATAATTTGTTCTAGCCCATTTTATAATTTATATTTTTTTGCATTGAAGCTTCCTTGCTAGATGTTGGTCCACTTCATTAACCTGAGCTCTCTATATCCTCATTTTGTGCCCTGATCCCTCCTCATTGTCCATTCCTGTGCAGATCTTCCTGTCTTCTGTGGAGAGGCAGATCGTACCCTGTATGTCCACCACTATGTTGCAATTGAATATGTTGAAGAGGACTGGGCCCATGTCCAAGCCCTGTGGTACCCCACTTGCAACCTTTTCAGCATCCAGTAATTTACCATTTAACATTACCCTCTGGGTCCTCCCTCTTAGCCAGCACTCTACCCAAGTAGCTGTCTGTTCTTCCACTCCTAGGTCCCTCTGGTTTTTGACCAACCTCTTGTGGGGGACTGAGTCAAATGCCTTACTGATACACAGGTGCAGTATGTTAGCTGCGAGTCCTTTTTCTTCTCCCTTCTTCCCTTCCCTGTCTCTCTTAAACATAGAGTAGCCTGGTACGGCCACATCATAGTCATGGTTGTCAGTGCACCATGACTGCAACATACCCACCAAATACAGGCTAGCCTTCTCCATGCTGATCTTCAGGTTCAGAATTAGTTTTTCAGACTCCTTGCATTGTCAGATGAGGATGAGACGGCAGTGATGAGGTGGCAGCTGATGATGAGGCAGCAGCGTGGGATAAGGTGACATACAACTGAGGATATGGTGGCAGTAATGAGGCATCTGATGATGAGGCAGCAGCTGAGGATAAGGGCGACATACAACTGAGGATACGGTGGCAGTAATGAGGCATCTGATGATGTGGCAGCAGCTGAGGATAAGGCGACATACAACTGAGGATATGGTGGCAGTAATGAGGCATCTGATAATGAGGCAGCAGCTGAGGATGAAGCAGCAGAAAAGGGTGAGGTAGCATACAGCTGAGTATGAGAAGGCAACTGTTGATGGGATAGAATTGGTACTGAGTCTCCCAGAACCAATGATCTGTATAGCCACTTTTTTACTCAATTACAGTACACAGGAGTTCTAAGTGATTTCATAATGCACTTTCTTTCGTAAGTACAGGAACTACTAACTGAGGGCTTTTTTTGCACTTTAATACTTTGTGCAAACTGGCACTTTGGAATCTAATTACATATGAGGGTTAAAGCATCAATTAATCAGAAACTGACAAGAACTGAATTATATGACATCACGGCTAGGTAATGTCACATCAACAATGATTGGTTGTAACTCCTTTGAAGCAGTACATGTCATACCAGAACCCTACCCAGATGAAGCTCTATCCAACTGAAACACTGGGGTGTTCTGGCCATGGATCTGGTTGTCCATTTACAGGTCCCCCACTAACAACCCTTTGACAGGCTTTCTGTAAATTTATTTTGCATTTTGCACAAATACTGTATGAAGCATCATACCTGTCATAGCATTTGCTTTATTTGAGTAGAAGGACCGTGGTGTGGTGGTGGACTGCAGTGGTGTTTTTGTGTTGTTGCAATAAAGTGGTTGAGGCACCAAGCTGAAGCACGCCACTCGTAATACCACAGTGTGCACACTTTCTGATTCCTGTGAATTTTTAATTTATTATAAAATTGGTAATTATTATTTATTAAAAAACTGGTAATTGGGAAATGCACACTGATGCAACTCAGGGAAAGAGTAGAAGAAAGCATCAAGCAAACAGAATAGCATAGATGATTACAAATAAAGTGCAAACAACAGTAGTGCAATTTGGCAAAAGGTGCAACATTTTCAAGTTATAGGTAACAGGAGCAATTAAACACTTTGCATCTTGAAACAAAACTTAAGCAACTGGTAGACCATCATAAGGCAGAGAAATGGGAGGCATATAACTGTCCCAAGGGAAGGTCATAATTTGGGGAGGGAGGAGGAGGGAAAGGCAGTTCAGGAAGGGAGCTGACAGGTGCAGAACGGAGGTGGGAGGAGTTTAAGCTGGTACTTAAGTGAGGTTGGGGAGGGTGAGAGACAGAGTGCAGAAGGGAGGAGGTTCCAGAGGGAAGGGAGATAATAGGAGAAAGCTGACTGCCCAACTGAGGAGCAAGTATGGGGGAAGGAGAAAGTATGGGAATACCTGGAACAAAGAGGGTATGAAGCAGATGGGATGGGAGACATGAGAGTATGAGGGCAGTTCCTCAAACCAGTATTTATAGATGAAAGAAGTGCAGTGATGCAGGTGATGGAGGGAAGAGAGAGGACTGATAGAGAACAATAGAGTGTGCAATGATGGGTACAAGGAGGTGAGTTTGTGAAAAAATGACAGAAGGCATTCCAGAGGGTGTCCAGTCTGGCAAGAGAAGAGAATGGAGCAGTACAGTATACCACATCAGTGTAGTTAAAGACTGGTGGCACCATTTCAGTAACCAGTTCCTGGTGGACATGCAGAGAAGGCAGTTTTTGTTACAGTACAGGGCTCCAAGTTAGGGGCAAAGATTAGCATGAATGGCATCAATGAGGGCCAAGAAGTCGAGCCTGCTAGCAAGTAACACACTGAAGTACTTAAAGAAATGGACCAAATCCAGGGGAGAACCATCCAGGGTGGTGAAGGAAGGGATGGAGGAAAACCTGGACAGTTTCAGATTGAAACCATAGGTCATGGACACTGTTTTCTTTGTGGTGACCCATAGTTAGTTGGCCTGAAACCAATGCAGGACATTGTGGAAGTCTTGCTGCAGCATGATTTCCACAGCCTCAGCTAATGCACCTGAGGTGTAGGAACTGTGTTGTCTGCATACATGTGAATATATGAGCTGACAAAGGCCAAGGGGAGGTCATTTAGAAAGATGAAGAAGATGATGGGACCCATGATGGAGACCTGTGGGACCCCAGTCTGGATGAGAAGTGGAGGGGACAGGATGTCACCTAACTGCCCTGATTGCTGATGGCCCAAGAGATAGGAGTGAAACCAACAAACCAACAGTGGAGTCTGATAGGACAGCAGAAATCAGCTTATTCAGAAGAAGAGGATGGGCCACCAATTTAAAGGCTTTGGCTAGATCGATGAAAATGGATAGCCGTGATGTGCCCTTGATTTATCCCAGAGAAGATGGAGACAGTGACACATAGGAGGGAGGATATGGTGGAATGGCATTTCTGAAAACCAGACTGGAATGGAGAGAAGAAGCTGGAGGAGTGGAGGAAGTCAGCCAGCTGTGAGTTGACCAATTTCTCTTTCAAGAGAGGGAAGGAGGGAGAAAGGACAGTAGCTGCCAAGGAGGAGGGATCTCCTCCTTTATGAAGTGAGAGAAATTTGGCCAGCTTCCAAGCATGTGGGACAGTATTTAGGGAGGAGTGATTAAGGAGATGAGTGAGGGGGGAGGCAATGGCATGAGCTGAGAGGTAAAGGAGTTTGGGATCCAGACCCTCAGGGCTAGATTTGGATGGGTTGAGTGACAGAATAGCAAGCAGGGTTTCCTGTGCAGATACTGGAAGGAAATGAATCCCCCTGGAGGAGGAAAATGGAGTGGAGTGTGGAAATGAAGGGGTAAGAGTTGGATTGGGGGAAGGTGAGGAGGGGAGAGCACAAGTGGTAAAAAAACTCATTGAAATGAGTAGCAACAGAGGAATGGTCAATGACTTCATAGACTGGTGTGCTATTTACTTTAAGGATAAGAGGAGCAGATTGGGCTGGGGATCAAACAGAGAGTAAATCACCTTCCAAAACTTGGCACTGCATTAGAGATTGTTTAGGAGGTTAGCTTTGAAGTACCAGGATTTAACGGTTTGAGTGGTCTTTGTTTTTTTTATCATTTAAGATTTTATTGAATTTTTAGTTACAACAAGCCATACAAATAGCACACATACTCCAGGCAGAACAGTAATTCCATACAGTAACATATAGAGACAAGTCACCTCAGAAGTCTTACTGAGTATAGAAAGTTAACCTTAATACAGGAGTGCTATAGTCTGATACAGGTAATAGACCTATACATTGTAAGAAAAGGCTCAGGTTATGTTCAAGCTACCCTTCCTAATCTTCATGCATCCAGTTGAAATTACTAGGAGAGTACACAGCGGGTCAGATCAACACATTTCTACTAGTACAGTTATATATTAAGCTACTGACATGTGTACACAGGTTTCATATACCAAGTAATCTAGTGTATAAATCTTCATAGTATCAGAAGACAACAGCAAAAGAGAAAAGGAGAGCATAGTATACAGCAGGAGGTGGTGGGACCAGTCAATAGCCATAGATTGTTATCATTTTGGCTAACTGCGTCATGAGTCAGGATAGTGAGGGATTTTGCAGTGGTGGAGGTGCAGCCGAGCAGATGTGGGAATGCAAGTATGCCTCCCATTTTTTATGGTATCTATTGAGCTTTCCCTTAGCCACTACTGTAAGTCTCTCAAAGGCGGTCAGTCTAGCCATAGCTGCTCACCACTGTGAGAGTAAAGGTGGTGCGGGCTGTCTCCACCTCAATAGAATGGGCCTTCTCACCTCCATTAGAGCCACTAGGACCCAAACCTTGCTAGGGGAAGTGAGTGGGTTTAATGCCAAGGTGTCTCCCAACAGGAGGGAGTAGTGTTGAAGAGAGAGGGATTTGCCTATTATCCTGGAGCAGTCGTCTAAGACCTGGGTCCAAATATTCTGTAAGGCCAGACAAGTCCACAGAATGTGAAATAAGTGGGCAGGGGAGGAGTGAGATCTCCAACATTGGTCTTGTGGTGTAATCTTAAGGCTGTGAAGAACTGTGGTGGTCCTGTACCATCTAAGGAGGATTTTAAGTTGTATTAACTGACTCTTGGAGTCCTCATAAGCTGTGTGGGCCACTCTGAGGCACTCTGACCATTGCTGTGGGGATATGGGGGGGGGGGAGATCCTGCTCCCAGGCAGCTCTGCTAGTTAGGGTGGTATCAGGGTGTGCGTCTCTGAGAACTTTATAAAGGATGCCTATGAGACCCTGGCCCTTCCTATGTTGGTGGAGAACACTCAGGCAGTTCCATGTTGTCTGGGTTGGCGGATTTTTAAGGAGGGGAGTTAGAGCACTCCTTAACTGAAGGAATATCCAAAAGTCTGATGAGAGCAGCCCATACATATCTCAGATCTGTTCAAAGGACATTAGTGTTCGGGTATTTGAAAGGAGAAGATCTCCTACAACCCGAATACCTTTGGAGGCCCACGAGGTCCATTTCAGCAGTTTGCGATCTACCATAACAAGTTGGTTATTCCATATCGGAGCATAGCAGAGGGGAGGAAGGTATTCTGAACTCGGGACCCCAGTGATTGCCATTGCTCTGCACCATGATCTACACGTTTCTGTCATAACAGGTGTAAGCTAGTGTACTGCAGGCTTTTTTCTAGACAGTAAGGAAAAAAGGGGGTTATTCATTGATAGAGCAGCTTCTAGAAGTACCCATTGGGGAGGGGGGTAGAGCCGGGGATGAACCAAGCCATAGCCTGGGTCATTCTGTAAGCAAGGTGGTGGCCCATGAACCAAGGGAGCCCAAGTCCACCCCGGTCCAGTGGGCCCGCAGTTTCATCCGTCCCCTTCTTGGAGCTTTACCATCCCACAGAAATAGTGAAATTAGTTTGTCTAGGGCCTTGAATGGCTTTTGAGAAAGTGGGATTGGAAGGTTATTTAGCAGGTAGGAGACTCTGGAGAAGATGAACATTCTAATAGCTTCTATCTTGCCCTTCAGAGTTAAACACAGTTTTCTCCATCGTTGGACTTCGGTTGCTAGGGAAGCCAGAAGAGGGGAAAAATTAGCTGATTCTAGCTCTTTCCAGGATGTATTAATAGTTACGCCTAGGTAAGGGAATCCTTCGGGGCCCAGGTAATGTCAGTACCAGCAAGACAATGCCTGCTGCATTTCCCATTCAGGGGAGAGATAGTAGTTTTCTTTTGATTCATTGTTAGCCCTGAGAGAGAAGCAAATTCTTGCAGAATTGTCAGAATTGTGGGGATGGAGGACTGGGGATTGAAGATTGTAAGAAGCATGGGGATGCCAGTGATGCTAGGGGTGTTTATAGATTTCCTAATCAATGGGTCCAGTGCTATAAGGAAGAGAAGAGGAGAAAGGGGACAGCCCTGTCTGGTACCCCTTTGTAGTGAGAAAGAAAGGAAGGGAGGTATCCCAGTTGGTGACAATTCTGGCTGTTGGTAGATGGTATAAGGTGGATGCCCAAGAGCAGAAATAGGGCCCAAAACCATACAGTCTAAGGACTTTGTGGAGATATGACCATTCCAGGGAGTCAAACGCCTTGGCAAAATCAATCACCAAGGTGGCCATTGGGGTTTTAGAATGGAGTGCCAGCCATTTAAGGTCCAGAACTAATCGTAAATTATCTGCACTTGATTTCCCCTTTGGGTATCCGGATTGTGAGGGGTGAATCAGATTTGACAGGACTAAGGACAGCCTATTTGCCAGGACTTTAGCCAGTATCTTGGTGTCTACGTGTAGAAGTGAAATGGGCTAGAAGTTCACACAAAGTAAAATGTCTGAGGATTTTTTAAGGATTAAGGTTATTAGGGCCCTGAGCATGGTAGGAGGGAGCATTGTATCCTTTTGAGCTTCCTGTAAAGCTCGTAAAAGGAGGGTGGTGATTTCTTCTTGTAATAATTGGTAGAGCTCTACTGACATCCCAGCCAGCCCAGGAGCTTTCCCTTTCGCTATCTGGGCTAGGACAGTGCGCAGTTCATCATAGGTGATTGGGGCATCCAGATCACGGCACTGCTCCACAGAGAGTTGAGGGAGTGGTGTTCCCTGGCATAGAGCATTCAGTCACTGGGAGAGCTCATCATCTGATAGTGTGTTCTGGGGATTGATGGAGCTCCTGATAGAAGCTTTGCATCTCCTCGTTAATGGCCTTGGGTGTCGTTATTATCTTTCCCTGCCTGTTCTTAAGGGCAAGTATTCTGGAGGAAGCCTATTACTTCTGTAGGCAGCAAGCTAGTAGTTTCCCTCCCTTGTCTCCTCCCTCCCATGACCTATGTTTAGCTCTAATTAATTGCCCCTCTGCCTTTCTGTTCAACAGCACATTGATCTTATATTTTAAATCTGTGATGTTAGCCAGAAGAGGAGAGTTAAGCGGGTTCTTGGGAGAGACTTTAAACTGCTTCTCCAAGCTTGTAAGCTCCTCCTGTAGCTCTCGTATTTGTTTCACTCACTCCTTATTTTTGGCTGCTGAGAAGGAAATGATTCTCCCTCTTATAACAGCCTTGAAAGCTTCCCAGACTGTAGTCACTCAAGTCTCCCCAGGGGTGTTAATAGAAAAGTAAGAGTGAGCCTCCTCCTTTACTGTATGTAATCTCGAAAAACTGCATTCTGCAACAGTAAAGGGTTACATCTCCATCTCATGGAGGGAGGGCTTTGACCCGGAGTGGAAAACATGATTGTTACTGGGACATGGTCCGATATAACTATGTTGCCAATGGTCGTGTCTCCCACCCCTGGCATAGCTACAGGGTCAGCCAGCCAAAACTCCAGCCTACTGTGGGTTCCATGGACATTAGAGTAGAAGGTGTAGTCTCGCCCAGACGAATGATTGTTCCTTCAGGGATCCCCTAGGGCCCATTCCGACATCAGGGTATTCAGGGTTGCTAGTACTTTAGGGTGCGATTGTGGCATGGGGAGGGATTTGTCTACGAACATATCTAATACTAAGTTGTGATCACCTCCCAAGAGTATTGGGACTTCTGACTCATTCTCTGTCAGTTCTGTAAAGGCTTGGCTCAGTTCAGAGTAAATCTCTCCTGAGTCTGTATTATGTTTGTACACACTGGCCACTATAACGTTGCCACCTGAGTAAGAGAGTCTAACTGTCAGTGATCTCCCTTGGGAGTCTAGGTGTTGAGCTTCAACTACCCAGGGTCCCATTCTCCAGAGGAGGATGACTACACCCCTGGATTTTGTGGGAGTACAGCTGGCCAGCACTGTCCCCACCCAGAGCTTCTTTTGCCACTGCACCGTATGGCTGGTGAGGTGCGTCTCCTGAAGCAAGGCCACATCGGCCCCCATGGAGTTCAGAAATTGCAGAACGTTAGTGCGTTTTGCCAGATGGTTCAGCGCTCTAACATTCCAGGAGATGCACCTCCATCCCCGTGGCGCAGCGGGTATTGTTGCCATTGCTGTTCACCACTAGACACTTAAATAAGAAAGAGTGTACTCACCCTACAGGCAGCAGTAGTAGGAAAGGCAGTAGAGAAGAGGTGGAGTAACCCATTACTGGTTTGTGTTAAGATGCACGTAACTGGTAACCACAGAGAGGAAATACTGAGAAAAGTTTGAAGGTAGCAGGCGTTCTTGCCTTTACTTATGAAAACCTGGTCAAAGTGAGAGAAATGAAGATTATTCATTGTAATAGTAGATATTAAACAGTGTCTAACTATCTGACAACAGTCTCATGGTACAACTATGTTAAACACTAAACAGATAACAGTAACTCAGTTGTTGGTGCTGAGGTGTATGTGTGAGAAGAGGCAAATAAGCCCTTTGAGCCACACTGCTTCAGACACCAAAAAGAGTAAAGGGAGAGGTCACACCTAACATGGGTGATGTGTCCCAGCCTGACTCCATAAGTCTAGTCATAAGGCCAATCTGGAGAGTCCAGGCATGTCTAGCGACGGTGTCCCGCCCTGTCATAGGGGGATAACAGGGTCAGCCATAGAATAATAGGCAGGGACCACCTACAAGGGAAGAAAGAAGGGGGTGGGGGAGGGAAGGGAAACTTCTGTCAACCACCCATTTCATTTGTAGATACCTCAGCAAGTGGAGACAGTATCTTTCCTGAAGGTTACTGGGGCTGCCAACTATAAACTGTGTTTCTCAGCACTCCTAGAGAGTGCATGGCACCCCCCCCTCTTGGGCGCACTCAGACTGCTGCCGTACATGATCTGTGTTACACAGGGGAACCTGCTCCCCAGGATTACAACTGTGTAGCCAGTCTGCATGCCTTGGGAAGGAGTTTGTCGGCCCTATGCACCACTGTCGCAGCAAAGAGAAGAGGGAGAGAGGGAGGGGGGGGGCCACAGCGAAGACCAAAATGCTTGCGTGCTACCCGTGGGAGGACAGTGGGATGCATTCACTATGGGAAGGAATGAATGAGAAAGGTAACCTAAAGGGGTTTAATTCCTGCAGTATGTAGGTAAAGCCTTGCAGGTCAGAGCTCTGGTCATGATACCGATGGGCCAGCTCTCCTTTTCCTGGAGACTATGGGGTATGTACAAGTTTTGGCACAATAAAGGAATAGGGTGGCCCAAATATTATGCAATTAATTGTCATGTTCCATCATAGCATCCAAGGTTTTACAAATCAGATCCATCTCAGTAGGATCAGTATACGAGGTAAGTGCTTCTGCAAATGTCTTGAGTCCCAGTTTTAGCAAGCCAGCAGTTGCTGCAGCTGCTTCTTCACACTCTTCCATCATGGTCGCCCAATCAAAGAGAACCAAATCAACCATGAGTTCTGCAGCTTCATCCTCGGAGTGGTCCAGTTGCTCATCCTTTTCCATTGCAGGTGGGTCAGCTCTTGGAAGTTTTGCAGGTGGGGAGGCTGTGGTATTGCCCAGTAGTAAGGAGCGGGGGCTTCTTGAGCACTGTCGCTGTTTTGCTGGCAAAGGATTTGCAGCGGGGTCCTGGTGTTTGATTTTCAAGTTAGCGCTGGACACCTCAGGAGCTAAGGAGGGCACAGAAGTGGTCTGACATTGCTTATCCCCCATAGATTGCAAAGCCCCTAACTGCCTATGAGTAGGGGAACCCTTATTGAGCGGACCAGTCCCAGTTAGAGTTGTTGTCCCCAGACGTAACAGTTCCTTTCTTGATGGTTCCCTGTTCCACATGGCTCCTTGGTTCCCAAAGTCATCTGGGAGAATAGTTTTCGGCAGCATACTCGGTCAGTGGTTCTGGATCCAGGCCTCAGCATCTCTAGGCGATTCAGCAAGAAAGCATTGCCCATTTTTTGACAGGTACAGTGAAGTGAGGCCATTAAAGCAATATTGAATTAAATTGGCAATCAGCATCTTTTTTAAGGGGTTATATGCTCTACGCTTGGCTTCCACTTCCTGGGTAAAGTCCCGACAGAAAGAGATGATATTGCCTCTCCAGACCAGCTCCCCAAGGTCTCTTGTGGCACGAAGCAGACGTTTCTTAACTGAGAAGCGCAGTAAGTAAGCAATAATAGTCCGAGGGCCCTTGACATTATTTGGGTTGCCGGGGACATGATGTGCTCATTCTACTCCCACTGGCTCTTTCCAATGTTCATCCAGGAGTTGTGGAATCCATTTGTTCAGGAATCTTTCCATATTTGGGCCTTCGGCTCATTCCAGCACCCCTAAGATCCGTATATTATTTCTCCTGCTCTGATTTTCCTGGTCCTCCACTCTGTGCCATATTCAAGACAATTTGGCCTCATGACCCCTGAGCTTTTGCAGCACATTATGTTGTCATTCCAATTCCTCCGTCTGTTGCTCCAGGACATTGTGTTGATCCTCTAGCTGGCAGACATCAGCAACATTGCCCACTAAGGAGGCACCAGTGGTGTCCACTCTGGTCAGAAATGCCTCAAGCATTTTAGTGATGTTCACTAGAGTCTCTCCCACTTGGGCCTGACCAGGAGATAATGGGGTGGTCTCACTGGGTGATCCTGCATTCCTAATTTCCAAAGGCTCCATCTTGCTGTTAAGTTCTGTGAGCAGCTAACAGGTAGTTCAGATTCAGCTACCTGTTTAAACAGTGAAGTCCCCTCTGTATCAGAGAAGTTCGTCGATTGCGGCCTGGTATTTGGTGAGGGGGAGGACGCTAATGATCTGATCGAGGAGGACACAGCAGAGCTCGTAATCCATGCTCGGGCCTTTGCAGCCTAGTGGCGAAGCATGGCTTCGATATTTGTGCAGTGCATATGATGTGATAAAAGCATGGCTTCCCCAAAGAACAGCTCCACAGTGGTGACAGAGGTGGGAGAGGTATTTTTAAGAAGTAAATTAGAGTTTCAATCCAGCATCTTGGCAGTTTGTGTTTGATTAGCTGTCAGGCTGGGGCAGAGAGAAAAAATGATGCTGTCATCTTCTTTGGGTCCAAGCCACCACCCCCTCCATGGTTTGAGTGGTCTTTGTGCATGAGTTTCTAAGTGCTCTGTAGGACTGAAGGTCAGACAGAGACCGGGAGAATTTGAAGTGAGCCCAGGCTTGATCCCAGGCCTGGCATAAACTGATGAGGTTGGGATGATCCAAGGATGGTTTAAATACCTAACCCTTGCCTTCTGGACTGGGACATGTTTGTTCCAGACAGAAGTTAAGATTGACTGGAAGAGGGAAAAGGCAATGTCTATATCAGGGGCTGTGAGCATGGGTAACCAGTCTGTTCCATACAGATCACTTAGTTGAGCATCTGTGTTTGGTGACCTTAGGGACCGAAACCAGATGTACCCTGGGAGATAGTGGATGCCGTAATTTTCTGACACAGTACATCATACAATGGTCACTGAAGATATCAGGCAATATACCTGAAGCAATGATGCGGTGTGCGTGGGAGGAGAGAACCCAATCTAGCAGGCAGCAGTTTGAAGAATGTGGATTGAGCCAGGTGGATTCAGTGATGAGTTGTGTGAGATTTATCAACTCATTCCTGAGGGAGGTAGACTTGGAGACACAGGAAAGCCAACTGATATTAAAGTCCCCTAGAAGGATTAGTTCACCGGAGGGGGATTGACTGGTGATGACAGAGACTGAGTCAACAAGAGAGGAGGAAGTGATTTGGTGCATGAAAAAAACAATGGATATGGGCAGAGTGGAGAGCAAGGAGATTTTGGTGATCAGTTACTTGTGAGAGGAAGGTAAGACCTCCCTAAGAGTGACAGTAGAGGGGAGGCTCTGGCAGACATAGAGGGCTACTCCTCCTCCTCCATGCTCGTCTCTGTCCTGCCTGAAAAGTTGGTAGTTTGGAAAGGTCAAGCTAGAATTAGGAAGTCTGGAGGAGAGTCACAATTCAGTAATGCAGAGGATATCAGGAGCATTATTGCATGATGGCAGGAGAGCAAGGTGTATAGGGAAAGAGGGAAGGAGCGGAGAAGGGGAGGGGAGGAAGGAGGGGAGAGAAGGAGAGTAAATAAAGAAGGTGGGGCAAGGGAAGTTGATGGTAGCATAGAAAGAGGAGGAGGCACAGGAGAAAGACAGGGAGCATAATGCAATGATCAGACACAATTTTCTACAGAAATTGAAACTGTACAAAAATAGCAGTACTCCAGTAGATAGCTAGCTGTCACTAGATAGTGACTTGGAGAAATAACTAATGTAATTAAATCTGTGGTTGACATTAGGTTAAATACAGCAGACGGAGAACAGCACTTGATGCAGTAGTGACCAGCTAGGGTTTAGTAGGGCTATACAAGCAATGAATACAAATGGAGAACACAAGTATTATGGCAAAACCAGGAAACAGTAATGATAGTAAACAGACTGAAAAAACAGTAACAAAACCTAGAAGTGTCTAATGCAAGCACAGTTGAGTCATATGGTGTAGCAAACAGTCACAGAAATAATGTGAAACTAACAAAAGGTAGTTGTCCCAAAGTAGGAGGCCAGTAAACATGAGCAACATGATGAAATGGACATTTTAGTAGTGCACAACAACAGGAAACAACATGACATATACACTGGCAGTAGTATAATGTAAACACCCCTTAACAGATAGGGTGCAACTATAGACATACACTGCCTAGAACTAGTAATATACTAAAACCCCCTTTTACCTAGTTATATACTAAAAAACACTTTTAACAGATGGGGTGCAACTAAATAACATACACCACCTAGCCAGAGTCGGAAATGAGACACCTTACATGTACACTGTAGTTTCATTTAGACAAGTCACGGAACAGTCTGATAATAGAGAAGACAGTTTCAAACGTTGAAAATGAAATCGAGCCAAAAGAGCAGCATGGCTGGCCAACCAACTGACTCATGGCTTACTCTGGGCAGAGTCCTCAATGTCCTTTAGTGATACGGTCCTTTGCACAGACAGGCGCTGCATGAACAGGCTGCTTCAGGGATACAGATGTAAATCAGGAGGGCTGTCTGTCCCCATCCATCCATTTAAATCCCAGCTCACAGATAGACTGGAGGAGCTGCAGATGGACAACTGGAGTGGAGAGGGGAGTAAAAACTGGCAAATACAACTCTCCTTCTCGAGACCTTTGCTGGTCCTGTAGAAAGTGTTCAGGGACAAAGGCTTTGTGGTAGGCTTGCACCGCAAGATGATTTCAGTGGATTTTCAGTCCCCGCCCATCTGTTTAATGTGTGTTTGTGAATAAGGCAGCAGCTGAGGAAGTGGCAGCTGAGGATAAGGCAGGTGAGATTCAGGTGGCAGCTGAGGATGAAATGGCATGTCATTTGAACAGGTGGCAGCAGCTATGTCAGTAGTGGCTGGAGACCTGTGAAAAGTAGGGCAAACACATTATTACACAGCTGTCTTAAGGTACCTCACTATATGTTGTTATTGTCAACTAAGTTCAGTCACGGTACCCGCAAAAAGAAAAAAAGGATATTGGATACTTATAGGACCATTAAAGCTGAATGGTCATGCCATGATATATAGCATGAGGATGAGATGGCAACTGAGGATGAGGTGGCAGCTGAGGATGAGGTGGCAGTTGAGGATGAGGTGGCAGCTGAGAATGAGGTGGCAGCTGAGGATGAGGTGGCAGCTGAGGATGAGGTGGCAGGTGAGGATGAGGTGGCAACTGAGGACGAGATGGCAAATGAGGATGAGATGGCAACTGAGGATGAGGTGGCAGCTGAGAATGAGGCGGCAGCTGAGGATGAGGTGGCAGTTGAGGATGAGGTGGCAACTGAGGATGAGATGGAAGCTAAGGATGAGGTGGCAAATGAGGATGAGATGGCAGCCGGCCCACCGGTGCAGCAGTTGGATTTCTGTTTGTGATGCCGGTGACCCGGGTTCGGGAACAGACTCGGGTCATCAGAGGACCGGCCAGGGGCAAAGGATGGAGCATCCTATGGACAGCTCTCCTTCTCTAGGGGGAGCGTGGGACAGTGTCCGGTGCAACGAGGACCCCTGGTGGAGGCCGGGAGTCACTCCTACTACTGGCGCTTGAGATTCAGGGTGGCGGGGCGGATGCTGGTGTAATTGCATGTCCCCACCTCTGAGAAAAAGCAGAAAAAGAACAGGAGGGGTGAGCCCTCTGTCTCAGTGAAGCCCTCCCTGGGGCTTTGATTAGCCTGCCATTGCCAAACTCCCTGACCAGATACAAGCCCATGGCTCAGATATGGGGGTTCAATGCCATGGTCCCACCCTCCAGGAGGTAAGCCGGGGGTAACTGGGGAAGAAGCAGCAATGGATGGCAGGTGGAAGTCCCAGGAGCCATGAGCAGGGCAGAAGATTGACAGAAGGGCTCACCAAGGATAAATAGAAAATAAAAAAAATAAAAAAAAGGATGAGATGGCAACTGAGGATGAGATGGCAGCTGAGGATGGGTGGCAACTGAGGATGAGGTGGTAGCTGAGGATCGGTGGCAACTGAGGATGAGGTGGTAGCTGTTGAAGTGGTAGCTAAGGATAAGGCAGATGAATTTGAGGTGGCAACTGAGGATGAGATGGCAACTGAGGTTGAGATGGCAGCTGAAGATGAGGTAGCAGCTGTTGAAGTGGTAGCTAAGGCTAAGGCAGACGAATCTGAGGTGGCAACTGAGGATGAGATGGCAGCTGAGGATGAGGTGGCAACTGAGGATGAGATGGCAACCGAGGATGAGATGGCAGCTGAGGATGAGATGGCAGCTGAGGATGAGGTGGTAGCTGTTGAAGTGGTAGCTAAGGATAAGGCAGACAAATTTGAGGTGGCAACTGAGGATGAGATGGCAGCTGAGGATGAGATGGCAACTGAGGATGAGATGGCAGCTGAGGATGAGGTGGCAGCTGTGGATGAGATGGCAGCTGTGGATAAGATGGCAGCTGAGGATGAGATGGCAGCTGAGGATGAGGTGGCAACTGAGGATGAGATGGCAACTGAGGATGAGATGGCAACTGAGGATGAGGTGGCAGCTGAGGATGAGATGGCAGCTGTGGATGAGATGGCAGCTGAGGATGAGATGGCAGCTGAGGATGAGGTGGTAGCTGTTGAAGTGGTAGCTAAGGATAAGGCAGACAAATTTGAGGTGGCAACTGAGAATGAGATGGCAGCTGAAAATTAGGTGGTAACTGAGGATGACATGGCAGCTGAGGATGAGATGGCAACTGAGGATGAGATGGCAACTGAGGATGAGATGGCAGCTGAAAATGAGGTGGTAACTGAGGATGAGATGGCAGCTGAGGATGAGATGGCAACTGAGGATGAGATGGCAACTGAGGATGAGATGGCAGCTGAGAATGAGGTGGTAACTGAGGATGACATGGCAGCTGAAGATGAGATGGCAACTGAACATGAGATGGCAGCTGAGGATGAGGTGGCAGCTGAGGATGAGATGGTAACTGAGGATGACATGGCAGCTGAGGATGAGATGGCAGCTGAGGATGAGATGGCAACTGAAGATGAGATGGCAGCTGAGGATGAGATGGTAACTGAGGATGAGATGGCAGCTGAAGATGAGGTGGCAGCTGGCAGCTGTTGAAGTGGTAGCTAAGGATAAGGCAGATGAATCTGAGGCGGCAGCTGAGGATGATGTAGTATAGCATCCGAGGAGGTGGCAGCAACCATGTTAGAGGCAGCTGAAGACCTGTGAAAAGAAGGGCAAACTTATGATAACGTAGCTGTCTTAAGGCAACTCACTGTTTTGTCAATGTCAGCTGAGTCTAGCCACTGCACCAGCAAAAATTTAAAAGGATTTGTATATTTACTATTAAAGCTGGATGGTCATGCCATGATGATCCCATGGAGACAAGGAACCGTCAACAGGGCACCCGAGAGGAGGAGGAGCAGGGCATGGCAGCCAGACAGCTGCACAGGTAGAGGTGGCTGAAGTATGTGATAACTGGATACAACATTTGCTTTGCAGCTAAACTGACTAGGCAAAATGAGAGAGCCATTGTAGTGGAGAAATAGTATAACATTTTCCCTTTGCAGTCTTGTTCTGGGATCAGAGCACCGCTCTCTCTCTCTCTCTCTCTCTCTATATATATATATATATATATATATATATATACTGTATAAAGAAAACTCTTAAAATCTAACAAAAAACTGTTAGGGTACCCTCTTATGCCCATTTGTCTATCTTTGGTTGCCTAAGACAGTTGCTGGGAGCTTGGAGAACTGAAAAGAATAGCGACTGCCCAAACTCTGGAATGACCTCCCTGCTGATATCAGGCTCACCACCGCCCCCCAGCTCCTTAAATCACTCCTCCATGAACATTTCTCAGATGCATGCAACTGTTACCTACTACCCAGACCCGCAACCAAGAGGCAGGTAACTGCAACTTGACCGTGCCACAGCTGCAGCTAAATTACTGCCAACCTGCATGATTCTGCCTGTTAATACTACATGGTCTATAGGTCCCTAGGTCCTAACCTTGTAATACCTAACTGTATACACTGTGGTCTTAGGACCAAACCCTGTATTAGCTAAACTACTGTATGTCAAATGTGTATTGCTGCTGCATGTACTTGTCCTGTGTGATCTACTATGTAACCCCCAGGTCGCATCTGGAAACGAGCGGTCCCCACTCAGTATGCTTGCCTGGTAAATCTCTTAAATAAATAATGCCAGATGGGGTGCACCCCAGGGTCCTTAAAGAACTAAGAGAGGTGGTGGCTGAACCTCTGGCTATCCTGTTTAGCTGATCACTGGAAACAGGGGAGGTACCCAAAGACTGGAGGAAAGCAGATGTAGTCCCCTTATACAAAAATGGGAACAAAGAGGAAGCAGGGAACTACAGACCAGTCAGCCTCACCTCGGTAGTGGGGAAGATCATGGAAGCACTACTGAAGGAGAGATTGGTGGAACATCTGGTTGTCAATGGACTACAGGACCCAAGGCAGCATGGTTTCACCAGGGGGAGATCATGTCAGACCAACCTCATTGAATTTTTTGACTAGGTGACTAGGGAGGTGGATCAGTGCATGGCAGTGGACATGGCCTATCTGGACTTCAGCAAGGCCTTTGACACTGTGCCACATAGAAAACTATTACACAAACTGGGGAATGTGGGCGTGGGCAGGACAGTAGTGTGGTAGGTAGGTAACTGGCTGGGCATCAGGACACAGAGGGTGGTGGTAAATGGCTGTCACTCCACATAGGGAAGAGTTACCAGTGGGGTACCACAGGGATCAGTGCTGGGACCGGTCCTATTCAACATCTTCATCTGTGACATTGCGCAGGACCTAGAAGGCAGAATTTCACTGTTCGCTGATGACACAAAGCTCTGTAACAGAGTAGACACACCAGAGGGTGTAGACAGAATGAGAAGGGACCTGCAGAAACTTGAAGAATGGTCAGGGGTTTGACAGTTGAATTCAATGCAAAGAAGTGCAAGATAATGCATATGGGGAACAAAAACCCTGGCACAATATATCAGTTAGGGGTGAGATATAGCATGCACCAAGCAGGAAAGGGATCTTGGGGTTATCATCTCTGATGACCTCAAGGTAGGAAACAGTGTGACAAGGCAGCAGATAAAGCAAATAGGATGCTGGGATGCATAGGCAGGGGCATCACCAGCAGGAAAAGAGAGGTCATAATTCCACTATACAAGACACTAGTGAGGCCCCACCTGGAGTACAGTGTACAGTTCTGGAGACCTTACCTACGTAAGGACATAGACAGGGTAGAGAAGGTTCAGAAGAAGGCAACAAAGATGGTGCATGGATTGCATCACAAGTCCTATGAGGACAGGTTGAAGGAACTGAACATGTACTCCCTGGAGAAGAGGAGAGAGAGAGAGAGAGAGGGGATATGATAGAGACATACAAGTATCTTACAGGGAGCAACAGGGTGCAGGAATACACTATTTTTAAGTGAAAAAGATGTTCCAGGACTAGAGGGCATGTGATGAAGTTGGAGGGAGGACGATTCAGAGGAAACGTGAGGAAGAATTTCTTCACAGAACGGGTGGTGGACAAGTGGAACACCCTGCCAGAGGAAGTGGTGGTGGCTGAAACAATCATGGGATTTAAGAATGCATGGGATAGACATAAAGGAATTCTGGAGGTCAGGTGTAAGGGGCAACAGACTTCTAGGACTTCTAAGCTGAACTTACAGGCTCAAATGGGCAGATTGGGTGTGCCATAGGCACTTATCTGCCAACACTGTCTATGTATCTATAAAGAGTCACACTCTCAGTCTGATTTTGTTAAACTGAGAAACAGTACTGTAAGACTTTTAACTGAATATATAGCCCTAGTGTCTGGCTGAAGACTGTAGTTCACTTATTTTGAGCATTATGAATGCTATTTCTGCACTAGCACAAAATTGGAAGTAGCAGCCAAGCACTTCCGGTCACATGCTATAAAGGCACCTAACACAGAGACTGGGAGTGAGTGCTCAGTGGAAATAAAGTGCTGGCAGAGACAAGTATGTCTGCTAGTCTCCACCAGGGTTGATGAGGTGATGGTAGGAAACTGTGACCTTCTACTTGGAATTCCCAAATAAATCTCATTTTCACAATCTGAAGAAAGTCCTTAATAATTTGAACACTCTAACTAGTTTGCCCAATATGGATCCATATGTAACCTTTTGAAACCCATTATTACTTTTTGTGTGTATCGAATCTTGAAGGTATGTAACCTACTGTAACTTACTATTGTTACTGAATGAACAATGTCTTTCTGCTGTACTTCTATGTAATGAAACCCGGGACACCACTGAAAAAGGGACTTTTAGTCTCATAGGGCCCACTCATCAATAAAATTCAATAAATTAATAAGGTGACAGTCTAACATTTCTTGGCAATGATGAACAATTATACAGTGTGTGAAATGTAAACTGTTCCAAAGTCCACCTGTAACATCACCGACTCCTTTATCTGTGGAAACTACATTGCCTACAGGTCAATGATTACTGAAATGAATACCTTCAATGAGGAGCTAAAGGATGCAATTGAAATAAATAAAGCGGACACATTTGCAAAATCTCTAATAGTTGAAAAATAACTCTTGGGAACAAAATGCACTGAATTTGACCCCAAAGGAGGGAAGGAAAGACACAGAGATGATGATGATATGGTAAATCAAAGCCTACAGCAAAGGCAAAGCAAGAGGGGGAAGACAAGATTAATCTATTGGGTCTGAAAATGAATGGTGGCTGGTGCCCTAAAGAAACCAAGTCAGAAAAGGAAGGAGAGTAAACATTACTGAACAACAGGGTACTGACTGGTACTTACTGATTCTGTGATCTGTAATGATACCAAGCTTAATACCATGGTGTCATGTTTCCCATGTGCAAAGACTAAAGATACAACCTTGAGAGTTAATGATATACTTTCTAATTGTGGTGAAAACCCAGTAGTTGCTCTGCATGTGGGGTCAAAGAATGTTGGAAAAACACACACAAAAGATATTTACTATGATCCCTTAAACCTTGGAAGAGAACCAAAGAAGAAAATTGCCTAGTTATCATTTCAAGGTTATTACTGATCCCCAGGACAATGGCACAAAAAAGTCATATGCTCACAAGAATGAATGTAAGACTAAATAACTGACGCAAAACAAAGGGTTTTCACTTTGTTGATATTTGGAATACTTTTTATGGGAATAAGTTTTATCCAAAGGATAGATTTCAGCAAACTAAATGGGGTTCAAAGGCCATGGGTCAAAATATTAAGAAAGCACTATGTGTTCATTTAAACTAGATGGGAAGGGGAAGCAAGGTAATAAATTCCTACATACAGTCATTCAAAGCACCAGCACAGGTCAAAACAGGAACAACTAGAATTGATCCAAACTATAATTCTTATGCAACTAGATGAGATGAGATGATGCTTGTGTAACTTGATTTACTTTGTGGCTTTCCACCTCTCTATCCATGGGATATACTACCCTGTAGGGGTACGAAACAAGGAACCCTAGAGGAGGGTCCCCCCTTACAGGTGCCGCAGGAATGACTGCATTGGCTAAAGGTAGCTTAGGAAGAAGCCCACAGGTAGGAGAGATGGGCCACTGAAGGAGGAGGGGTGGATGGTAGGCAACAAGAAACAAATCCTGAAGAACCCCAGAATAAGTGACCTTATAAGCCTGATGGGGGAGTGATGTAGTTGCTCCACCAATTGAACCTCGGGATTAAAGCCCTCCCATTCAATGTGCTTATGCAACTAGATGAGATGAGATGATGCTTGTGTAGCTTGATTTACTTTGTGGCTTTCCGCCTCTCTATCCGTGGGATATACCACCCTGTAGGGGTATGATGCAAGGAACCCTAGAGGAGGGTTCCTCCCCCTACAAGTGCCTTGGGAATGTTTGTGTCAGCTAAAGGTAGCTTAGGAAGAAGCCCAAAAAGAATACCCAATCGGATGTCGGGCATCGAAGAGGTGAGGAGAATTAATTCTGAGAAGATGATTAAGGGCGATCTTCCTAAGAAGAGAGGGGAAAGCTGGGGCCACCATCCACCTCCATCCAACAGTGGAACCTAACTAATTAACCTAAGAAAGAACTAACCTTAACTAATATTATTATCATTGGCATGGATGAGAGGAAAAAACCCTTTAAGGAGGAAACCTCTGGGGATCCAAGGCCTAGGTCGTCTTCCCTCCAGGCCGACGAAATTTGATTTAAGGATGTATGTTGTTAAAGAGAAGGATATGAGTAGGAAAGATGATGACTGAATAGAGAAACCACCCCCAAAAGAAAGCCCAGATTGAAGAAGGAACATGAGGCAGCAGGGACCCGAGAGGGGTATGCCGAGGAGTCAATGGGAAGGAGTAGATCCATGTAGAAGTCAGGGGAGCAAGGGGTATCCAGATGCACTCAAGAGAAGACTGAAGATTATGAAGACTGATGACGATGACTGCAGGAGTGCAGCAGTCCAATATGAGAAGATTGAAGATGATGAAGATGGACGATGATGCGTGCTGCAGGGGTGCAGTGGGTTGATGAGGTTGCATAAGACCTCATGAAAGGTATGCTCAATTGATTGATGTGAGTGTGAGGAAGAGGAGACAGGAAATGAACTTGAAAATGAACTTGGGCGATGGTGGTATGCTCAATAGAGCAATGTGATTAAGTAGGCTCCTCGAAAGGAGGTAGATTCGGAAATGAACTTGAAAAGGAACTTGAAAGATGGTGGAGAGACTCCAGCCAGCCCTTAGCAAAGGGCGATGGATAGGAAGGCATGGCCTTGAGTGGAGATAGGCACAAGAAAAAGCATGATGAGAGATGGAAGCCATGATTGGAGTGAATCTTTGATGGCTGATGATGGACTGAAGCCATGATTGGAGGCTCGATGAGATAAGAAATGGTTAAAGATGACCGGAGTCGGGAACTTGATACATGCGGCAGGAGGGCCACAGATCGATGAGGTGGCATACGATTAATGATAGGTATGCCCAAAAGAAATATTGATCATAGGCCTAGATTGGAGTGAATTCTGGATGGCTGGTAATCGATGAGAACTGCAGGAGATCAGTGGCAAGGACGAATAGGAAACAATGGAGAATGAAAATTCCGGGGTTGTAATAGGCTAAAGATGTTCAGTGGTAGCCCAGGAGTAGCAGACATAGGGATGGCAAAATTGAGAAAGTGCTATGTGGTCGCGCCCCAAGCAAGGATATGGGAAGTGAGACAGGAATGTGGATGAGGCATGGTGACGGAGTGAAGCCATGTGTAAAATGGTGAATGGTGTAGGAATAGCTCCGTACCAAAGAAGAAGAAGAATCAGCATGTATATAGCGCTTTTCAGACACAATGTATCCAACGCACTTTACAAGCAGTGCTAGACTGGTAGTGAAGTGACTGAATGTGGAATGGCAGCCATATTGCACATCAACACCCACACACAGCATGTAAATCAAATGCCTGGTTAGCGGGCCATACAACTGATTTCGGACATCCACCAGAAACTGTAAATCCCCCTTTTTTTTTGTAATATCATATTTGATTGACACATATAATGTGTCAACGATCACTCCATATACAGACAGCATGCCGAAAATGAGATGCAGAGCTGTGCTTACCATGGAACATTATGCAGTGGCACTTGAGCTAATAAATCTGCATCAGTAATGCATTCCAGATGGAGGCCATATCAAACAGAGTTAACCTTCAGAAACCCTTCCAAACATTCCTCCCACTGAAGGCTGTCTGGGCAAGATAGGGCCGACTGGAAACAAGAGCCTCGATGGTAACCATCAGCAAAATCACGACAGTGTGTTGTCCACTGGGGACTGCCACACAATTGCCACACAAACACACTGCAATTGACAACCACAGGGCACAGAAATGGACCAGAAAATTGACACTCCACAGGCGAAATGTCGCACTGCATTGCAGGAGCCACCGACAGCTGCTTCACTGTCAGTGGGTTAGTCTCCATATTAAATCTTTGCACAAGTATTAGCAATGGACGGGTACCAAAACAGGCACCAAAAGTTGAATAATGCTGAGGTAAGAACTGGAGAAAAGTACAGACAGCTGGAATGTTGGTGCTGTACAATAACACTGAGTTTTGGCTATGTCTAAAATGTGAAAGGAATTAGTAGGGAAACTAATAACCAAAGAGTCGCTGTAATGCCGGCAGAAGAGCTGGGTGGGGTTGATGGTGTGGGCTGTGGCATGGAATCTCAGGAGCAGCCGTACAACATGACTGTGGAGGACCCCACAAATGAATTATCGATTGCAGGGCAGAAGCGAGACAGCCTGGGGGAGGACACAGAACTGGATGAGGCCTTCCGGTGGGGAGAAATGAACAAGGTGAAGGGAGGCAATGACGCTCCTAAGATGAAGGGAGCAGGACAGGTGGGGAGCAGAATGAACAAGGATAACAGAATGGTGAAGGCACAGAGCAGGAAAACAAGCTAGGAAGTGAGGAGTGAAGTGGGCTGCAGGAGGCAAGACAGAAATAAACTGGCAGCCAGAGGCAGCCTCCAAAATGAATGGAAACCACAAATGATGCAGGAATCCAGAGAGAGGGTAGGAGAGCAGCACCTCCGACTGCAACAACAAGAAACAAATCCTGAAGAGCTACAGGATGAGTGACCTTATAAGCCTGATGGGGGAGTGACGTAATTGAACCTCGGGCTTAAAGCCCTCTCATTGTATACAAACAAAGGAGCATAAATCAATAGCCCAAACATGGATCTGTCTCCAATTAAATGCTAGGAGTTTCCAGAATAAGAAGAACAAAGTGGAGCTATTAACTGTGAATAAGAGATACAATATAATCTGTATCACAGAGACATGGTGGACAGGAAACATATCATGGGGTAAATCCCTGATTGGTTATAAATGAATCCACCAAGATAGAAGCAACAAAAGCGGTGGGTCATAGCACTATACATATATATATATATATATATATATATAGGGCCAGATATTCAAAAGGGTTGCGCATGCTCAAGCCCTACATTGCGCCATTCTGCGATATTCAGCAGGAGGCAGTTGCGCAACTGAAAACAGGCTGAGCAACAGCGCAATGCAAATGAATGCATGCTCAACAGGAGGGGGAGGAACTATGGATAAATGGCACAGCCCGATATTTAGTCGGAGTTGTAAGAGAGTTGCATGCGTAACCCCCAACCTGCGCCTGCACAACTTTGAGACAAAAAAGGCTTAAGTTGAGGGCCACCCACAGGTGAGCTGCTGCATTACAGGCGCAACACAGCTCCACCTGGCGGCCCTCACCAGTTCCTGTGCCCCCAGCCCGATCGCGGGCATCAATGTGGCTCCCTCCTCCCATTCACATCCCTGGTGGTCCAGTGGACCAAAGTGCCCGATCGCGGGCAGAAAGTATACAGAACCCCCACATCCCATGTGCCCGATCGCAGGCAGAAAGAATACAGAACCCCCCATCCCATATGCCCGATCAGGCAGGCAGAAAGAACAGAACCCCACATCCCATGTGCCTGATCGTGGGCAGAAGAATACAGACCCCCACATCCCATGTGCCCGATACGTGGGCAGAAAGAATACAGAACCCCCACATCCCATGTGCCCGATCGTGAAGCAGTAAGTAAGTGCCCCCAAAACATCTCCCTGGTGGCTAGTGTGGCCACCCACCCACCCGCAACCCCACCACCTCCCCGGCGGCGGTAGGCGGCAGCATCCACCGCCTGCCACCCGCCCTTCCGCCGACTGGCTGGCGGTAGAGCTAGGCCAATGGTGCAGCCATCGTAAAGCAATTTATCTGCTTGTTTGTAATTGCTTTTTGTGGGGCTAACTTTAAAGGAAAAACTATATTAAGTGTCCCCTTAACTGCCAGTGGTTGATTGCATATGGGCATTTTTTTTTACCCATAAGTCAGTTTTTTTTTTCCAGTTTCCTCCAAAATTTTCTATGTTTCTAGTGGAAGATGAGATACACCTTTGGTGCATTTTTGATGATGATCAGACTTTCTTTGTGGATTTGGCACCATGGTGAAGACTAGAGGTAATTTTGGGGTGTAGTACGTAATCCATGAATGTTTGTGGGGATTATTTGTTAGTGCTGTAGTACTCATTGAGACCTTTTTTGATACAGAGATTGTCCATTAACACCACAGAGTGACTGAGTTATGGCTTGTTAAAGTTTCAGTGTTATCCTATGGGAATTTTAATTTTGTAATTTTTATGCCTTTTTTTAATATGACCACCCCTATTATTTGGGGGTAGGGGTATTATGAGTTAGTACTGTATAGAGTACTCACTGAAACCCTTTCTGTCATATTTAGATTGTCCCATAACTCCAAAGACTGACAGAGTCATAGCTTGTTAAAGTTGCAATGTTATCCTACGGGAATTGTAATTTTTAAATCGTTATGTTTTTTTATATGGTCCCCAAATTCCTTTGTAAGGTATTATGTGTTAGTACTGTAGTACTCATTTAGAATTTTTTTTATATATAGATTGTCTGTCAACTGTATATACTGATGGAGTTACAGCTTGTTAAGGTTGAAATGTAGGAAAAAAAACTAAGTTCAAAATCTTTTTACGTATGAAGGAATCCTTTTTATGAGATTATGTCATTCTCACAAATTAGGATTCTTTCATATGAAAAAAATGTTAAAAAAACTAACTCTAAATTTGTTTTTCGTATGAAGGAATACTTTTTCATGAGACTGTTTCATTCTCACGAAACAAGATTGGAAGATTGGTGCATATAAAAAAAGAATGTGAAAAAAAACCTAAGTCCAAATAATTTTTTCATATGAAGGAATCCTTTCTCGTGAGATCATTTCATTCTCACAAAACAGGATTTCTTCATACAAAAACGAAATGTGAAAAAAACCTAGATCCAAATTATTTTTTCCCATGACGATAATCTAGTTTTGTACAGCCCTATTCTTGTTTCATATGGCCATAGGAAAAAAAAAAGAAATTGGTCTCATGAAGAAAGATTTTTAAAATGTAATGAAGACACATCTCTGGGTAATTTTTCCAAAAGCTAACGGCAGAATCCAGTTAATGTGGTCCTGATTAGCAAGATACAAGTTTTGGTGTCTTTCCATAATATCATTTTTATGGGTTTTCAATTTTTTTTAAACAAATGGAAACAAGCTGTCCACTATACAAAAAATATTTTTTTCTCATGAAACACAATTATTCCCCCAATGAAAAAAAAATCCTTTTTCATATGGCCAGATTCTTTTTTCACAAGAAACAGCTATCCAAAAGAGCATACTGAGCGTGCTTAGAAATGAAATTTCAAATCCTTATAACTCTAGGATGGATTAATATTATTTCACCAAACCAATGCAAGACAACACTTTGCCCCAAGCCTGTTCTACCTTGAAAATCTCAGATCAAAATTCCAGACCATCTGGGTGCTAGGTGATAACAAATAAACAGCAAAAAAAAAAAGAAGTTTGTATCACTTTTTTCACTATCTGGATCTCAGAATCTGCGCATCCAACTGGAATAAAACTTGGCAAGTTAAGAGACCTAGCCACCAAGACTGCACATGCAAATCCATTGAATAGGGGCAAAGCTATTAAAGTGCAAAGTTAAAGGTTTAACATTAAACAGCCTACTCAACCCTAACTGTAGTGGGATTACTGCACCACTATAATGACATTAACAGTGTTGATAAACTGAACAAAATAAAAACATCTACTTCTCAAATAGAATCATTATGGGTCAAAAGAGTGACAGAGGAAAATATTTCAGTAATCTTAGGAGTTTGTTATAGGCCACCTAACCTCACTGAGGAAGTGACAATGGAACTACTGTATATAGTGAGATTAGGACAGCCTGCGAACACGATGATGTAACAGTTATGGTGCTGACCTAAAAGGTCCATGATGTCACAACAAAATGTCTGTTGCCATATTGGCCCTTGCACAATAAAATGCACAAAACAGGTAATTTGATACTTTTTATTGGATCACCAAAATTTTACAGAAAAAACTTTAGCTTTCAGACTACACAACAGAGTTCTCCGTTAGAAAATGGCAGTTATACAAGAAATCACCTCACGCACATAGAACAGAATTGGTAATTCAAACAACATGAAGTCTTGCTGTATTCAGACATAATGCAGTTAGCCCCAGCACTTGAACTGCCCCGGAGAGGAAAGAGTTAACTCTATGCAGAAACATAGAACGTTGAGCTCGAGCTCAGTTTTCAAACCTCTGTCTGTGGTACTTCCCAGTGTAGTCGTCAGATTCTTTACTCCACCTAACAGTGAAGTCACTCTGGAGATTTCCTCTGCTCAGTTCGGTAAAAGTAAAGCGTTCGGTTTAAACCGTATAATTTTTTGCTATTTTCTGATTTCCAGCCTCTGTCTACGGTACAGGTAGTGTGTAGCCAGGCAGTGACTGTGTATTATTATGTGAAAAAGTTGGATATTGTTCTTTTCTTTGGTTTCTTTCCGGTCGGTCCGGTTTGGAACCGACCCATTCTGTTTAAATTTATTTCTGGGATTAGAGTGGTGTTCCGGTACTGATCGGTTTCAAAAGAACCAAGGTTTTTTGCCGGTTCTTTTAAAAAGCCCATGACACAGTTTGTAACCGATCGGTTATTGTATTACCTGGCTTGAAAGCTGCAATAGGGTAATTTGTTAGGTTGGCCATGTCTGAGAAACCCAAGAAGAAAACTGGTCCAACTGGGTTTCAACACTGTACTGAGTGTGGGGAGGCCTTTGCTAAGGCTGACCCCCACCTCATCTGTGTTTATTGTCTGGGGTTTGACGACCTCAAGTCAGACTGCCAAATCTATAAAAACTTTCTTAAATCCACTCTAGACAAAAGACTGAGTAGGCTGAAGGAAAGGGAGGCCGAGAAGTCCGTAGATCCGGATGGCCAGCCCAGTTCAGTTGCAGCTGAACCTGAGCAGATGCCTACTGACCTAGGCGATACCTCCTTGGGCAAAAGGAGAGCCGACCCTGAGGGGTCGGTTCTATCAAAAAAGAAGCGTATGTCTGCTGGTTCGGATCCAGTATCGCACTCTCCAACCGCAGACGAAATAGCCAAAGCGATTAGCATTGTTCAGTCACTTAGACCGGTTCCGTCTGAACTGGTACCGCCAGGTAGGCGGTGGGTTCAGTTGGATCCGTCTCCTCCGGATAATGATCTAGATGCTTTTTATGAGGAGTGGGAGGGAGACAAAGACTATCCTGAGGATGATGATGATGACGATGACCAGGGGGGTCTGGATGTGCCCATTGAACTGGACATCTCCCCAGACAGGCCCTGAGATGTCTCTCCTCCCAGGCTCTCTGAGTCCCCTTCACATTTTTTGATCTACAAAAAGGTGGCAGAAACCCTGCAGCTTCCCTTGATTGAAGCTGCAGAGGAGGATGAAGAGCCTGATTTTGTGGAAATGATGGACATCCCAGAGTCCAAAAGACTGTCTATCCCTCTTCATAAATCCTTGGGGAAACAGACACACAAAATTTTACAAACCCCTAATTCAATACCTCCTGTGGATAAGAGAATGGATAGGAGGTATTTGTTATCAGGCTCAGCTGTGGAGTTCCTTTATAGTCATTGCAGCCATGTTGGGGTAGTGCAGGCTGCAGCCTGTGACAGGGCTAACATTCCTTTGGCTTCACACCCCCCGGATAAGGACTCCAGGAAAGTGGATGCCATGGCCAAAAAACAGTATTTGGCATCCTCTTTGGGACTCAGGCAGGCTACTTATATGGCCTACACAGCCAGGTACCAGAAATCCAGAGGGGATATGATTCTGGAACTAGCTAAACAGGCCACTCCCCAGCTAGCCAAGAAGCTGGAGGATGTGGCTGCTGATGGAATTGAGGCTTCCAGAATGCAATTTCATGCTGCTGTGGATTCCAATGATGTGGCATCTAGAGTCATGGCTACATCTTTGTCTCTCAGAAGACATGCTTGGCTCAGATGTACTAGCCTTTCACAGGATACCCAGACTAAGGCTATGGATTTTATTTTCCTATAGTAGGTAACTCTCTGTTTGGGGAGCAGACAGAGGCTTACATGAAGAAAATGGATGAATACAGGACCACGTACAGGAGTGCACAGACCAAAGAAAGGCAAGCCACTCCGCACAAGCAGCAGTCTAGGGGCAGGGGCAGGCCCTTTCAAAGGCCTTTTTACCAAGCCCAGGCTTCCTCTCCCTTCCCACAGAGGGGATTCTTCAGAGGGTGGGGCAGGAGTGGGATGAGCAGAGCTGCTCCCTCTTCCTGTCAGTCTAAGGCTCCTGCCAAGTAGACACCCTGATTTGTCAGCCCGGGTCGACTCCCCATTTCCATTAGGAGGCAGGCTGGCTTACTACTTCCAGACCTGGAAGTCTGTGACCTCAGACAAGTGGGTCCTGGAAGTAGTAAGCCAGGGACTGTCTCTCAGCTTCAAAAAATTTCCAAAAAAGAGGGCCAAGTCTTTTCCACCTGCATCGCTCTCAGAAACCATTGCCCTAGAGGCAGAGGTTTCCTCTCTTCTAACTCTCAGAGCTATAGAGAAGGTTCCTACTCAGCAAAGGAGAAAAGGACTGTACTCCAGGTACTTCCTTACCCCAAAGAAAACAGGGGAGTGGCGACCCATCCTAGACCTATAGTATTTGAACAAACACATTTCAAAGCCCAAATTCAAAATGATAACTCTGGGAATAATCCTTCCCTCTCTAAGGCCAGGGGATTGGCTAGCATCTCTGGACCTCAAGGATGCCTACTCATATTCCTATCAGGTGCTCCCACAGAAAATACCTCAGGTTTGAGTTGCCTTCAGGCCATTACCAGTTCAGAGCTATGCCATTCGGCCTAACATCAGCTCCAAGGGTGTTCACAAAGTGCCTTGCAGTAGTGGTGGCTTACCTCAGAAGACAGGGTATCACCATCTTCCCGTATCTGGACGACTGGCTCTTAGTGGGTCAGTCACCCTTACAGGTCAAGTCAGCTCTTCAAACTACCCAGGACCTACTCAGCTCCTTGGGGTTCTTCTCAGTCTTCCAAAGTCTGTACTTGAACCAGTTCAACTTCTCACCTTTATAGGCATAGAGTTGGACACTGTAAAAGCAAAAGCCTTCCTTCCCCTGGCAAGGGTGAAGGCCCTAGTGGATCTCACTTCCTCCTTTCGACCTCAGGTCTCCCACCCAGTATGACAGTTCCTCCAGCTCCTGGGCCACATGGCAGCTTCCATGGAAGTGGTGCAGGGAGCAAGGTTCCAAATGAGGGACATTCAGTTTCATCTAAGGTCTTTTTGGTCTCAAAAGAAGGATTCACTTACCAAACTGATCCCAGTGACTCAAACTCTGGTCCAAGCTCTCCAGTGGTGGCTGGACCAGGACAATCTCAGACAAGGGGTTCAATTTCTCCCTCAAGTCCCATCAGTAGTTCTAACTATGGATGCTTCTCTCCTAGGGTGGGGAGCCCACCTGGGAGCCCTGACAGCTCAAGGGATCTGGTCCCCACAAGAGTCTCTCCTTCATATCAATCTCCTGGAACTCAGGGCAGTTTTCCTAGCCCTGCAGAGCTTCTTGGATTTAGTCAAGGGCAAGGTGGTCCAAGTCAGGACAGACAACACCACCACAATGTGGTACATCAACAAACAGGAAGGCACTCGGTCCTCGGCCTTGTGCACAGAGGCCATGAATCTGTGGTCTCTGGCCTATTCTCTTCAGACTTCTCTGGTAGCAGTTCACCTTCCAGTGAAGGACAACGTACTAGCAGATGCTCTGAGCAGAATTTCACGGGGACATCATGAATGGTCCCTGGATCCTCACATCCTGAAGGCCATCTTCTCCAGCTGGGGCACTCCAGAGATAGATCTCTTTGCAGCACCGGACAATCATCAACTTCCTCTGTTTTGTTGCAGACTTCCAGTCCTGGGGACAGTTCCCCAGGATGCTCTCTTTTTGGACTGGAAAGGCAGGTTTCTCTATGCCTTCCCTCCCCTCCCTTCCCTCTGCTGTTCAGAGTTCTGATCAAGATCAGGACTCAACCCTGCACAGTGATACTAGTGGCTCCAGACTGGACCAGACAGCCATGGTACCCTCTACTGCTGTTCTTGTCAGTGTCACATCCCTTGTCTCTGCTCAGGACATACAATCTCCTGTCTTCCTCCCAGGGGTGGATGTGGTACCCCAATCTCCATTCTCTCAATCTCAAGGCCTGGCTCTTGAAGAGTTAGAATATGTAGCGCTACATCTTTCTCAAGGGGTTCTGGATATTCTGAAGGTCTCCAGGAAGCTTTCCACTAGAAAAACTTACAACTCTAAATGGAAACGGTTCAGTATTTGGTGCTCTCAGAAAGGCATCCTGCCTGATTCTGCAGACATTTCCACAACCTTAGACTATCCAGTTCATCTGAATGGTCTAGGCCTTAGGCCTGCCACTCAGAAGATTCATCTAGCAGCTGTCTCTGCATTCCTCTCAGCAGGGAAAGGCTCTTCCCTGGCATCTCATCCTGTTTTCATAAAGTTTTTCAAGTATCTGGTTCACATTAACCCTCTCTTTAGGGAGCCCACTCTGCCTTGGGGTCTTAATGTCTGCATAGTTCAGCTTATGCAGCCACTCTTTTAACCTCTGTCTTTGGCTGAAATGAAGTACTTGACCTGGAAAACTGTGTTCCTGGTAGCTATTACTTCTGCCAGGCAGATTAGTGAGTTACAGGCTCTGTCAGTTGAACCTGACTTCATCTCTTTCCATAGGGACAAAGTGGTCCTAAGAACCAATAGGAGGTTCTTGCCCAAAGTGGTATCGGATTTTCATCTGACTCGGTCTATATCTCTCCCTGTGTTTTTCACTGATCATTCTTCTTCAGGTGAAAGAAGGTTACACAGTCTGGATGTTAAGAGGGCCCTTAGCTACTACATTGAGCATACTAAGGCACATAGAAATGACTGTCTTCAATTGTTTCTCACTTATGGTGAAGTGGGGAAAGGTAAGCCTGCCACTAAAAGAACTGTTGTCAGGTGGATTGTTTCTTGTAAACAATTCTGTTATGACAAGTTGGGTAGAACACCCCCTTCAGGCCTGAGGGCTCATTCGACTAGGGGTACAGCTGCTTCTCTAGCTGTGGCCAGAGATATACCTTTATTAAAGATCCGTAAAGCAGCCACCTGGAAAACAGTACATACTTTTACCAAGCATTACTCCCTGGACATCCAAGCTAGGAGTGATGCTAGGTTTGGCACAGCAGTACTGCAGAGCCTCTTCCCAAAGTAGGTTCTGCATTCCCTCCTCCATAGGGAACTGCTTGGTAGTCTACATTATGTCTGAATACAGCAAGACTTCATGTTGTTTGAAGAAATAATTACTCACCATAGTAATGTTGTTTCTTCTAATGGAGTCTTGCTGTATTCAGACCTCCCCCCCGCCTCCCCACTCAGATCCTGTTTTTTGGGAAGTGGGCTGGCAGGTACAGTGTTGCACCTCAGAGGTGTACCTTGTACCCTCCCTCTTGGGTGGGGTGGATGTTGGTTATTATTTTTCTGGTGTTTTATACTTAAATATTGTCACTACCTTTCCTTCTTGGGTTCTCGATTTGAGTTTTTTTGGGCCCAAAAAGAAATGTTTGCCCTTTGGCTATATGTTGAACAATTTCCATACTATAGTATGTTAGGTAGTGTGCTCATAAGAATCTGATGGTTACACTGGAAAGTACCACAGACAGAGGTTTGAAAACAGAGCTCAAGCTCAACATTCTATGCTTTTGCATAAAGTTAACTCTTTCCTCTCCGGGGCAGTTCAAGTGCTGGGGCTAACTGCATTATGTCTGAATACAGCAAGACTCCATTAGAAGAAACAACATTACTATGGTGAGTAATTTTTTCTTAGTGAGGATGACACCCTGAAATGTATTTTCTAAGAACTACCTCCACTATCTTTCAAACAACCACCTAATTTATCCAACCTGATTGTCAGGAACAAATTTATACCTGACCAAAACAACAGAACACTGGGTGGCACAAGACCCTGCAATAGTCCTAGATGTAAGACATGTGAGCACATTTCCACTTCAAATTTTATTAACACACCCCAAAACAGACAATTCAAGATACAGGGTAATTATACATGTGCATCTCAGAATGTTGTTTATTACATCCAATGCAAAAAATGTTCACATACATGTTATGTGGGGGAGACCGGTTAACCTCTTTGGACCTGTATGAACTCACACAGGCATGATATTAAAATAAAAAAGAATGAAAAACCAGTGGGACAACATTTCCCTCAATCCGATCATTCCATTTCTGACCTCTCTGTCCTGATTCTCAAAGGACATTTCAAAAACACACTACAGAAGCTGTCCCGGTGGCACTGAGGGCTGAGGTGCTGGATGCCTTACCTCGCACCGCAGCAGCAACCCAGGTTCGGGAACAACCTCGGGTGGTTGGGGTGCTGGCATGGGAGGGAAGGGAGGGAGCGGGATTGAGCAGCCAATGGCAGCTCTCCACTCCTGGGGTGGTTGTCCACCCCCTGTAGTTCCACTCCCATTGGCTGGAGGTCCGATGGGAAGCGTAGGTGAGAGGGGGCAGTGGCAATTGCCAGGGATGGGGTGGAAAGGGCCAAGCCGGTACCCAGCATGCATGTGCACCTCCATGTGCATGCATGCATATGTCTGCCGGGGTCCTAGGTTGGGAGAGAAAGGGAAAAAGCCACAAAAACTACATATAGAAAAAAAAATACACTACAGAGGCAAGCGTGCAAGGTTAAACTTATTTTTCTTTTGAATATGGTGGATGATGGCATGAATCAGGACACAGTTTTCATGACCCATTATACCATTTGAAATGATCCATTTTATTTGTTTGTTTCTTTTTTTTTTTTCCCTTGCTGTTTCAGGTACAATACATGGATAGATGTGGAGAATGGTTCTACCTATCTATATTACAGTGTATTTCTAGGTTTGTTTTTAATTGGTGGGTGGGGATCTCATGGGTTTTAATTTACACATTTAGATCTGTTATTTAATAGTAGAACATTGTGTTTTCTATACAGGCATATGTTGGTCCATTGACCCTAAGGGCTACAGAGTCCTATTTACTTGATGGTCTTTTATCAGTTTACAGTTTTAATGTTCACAAATAATATTGACAAATGAACACAGTGTTATAGATGGTATATATTTAAACAGTGCAAGCGTGAATATTTAAGCAGTAAGGCACAACAAGGCATATGTTATCGTGTAATAACGTCACTCCTGGGGTGGGTTGAAGCACAAGGTGAAGTTGAGTGCTTCCATCACCCCAGGAGTGATGTTATTACATGATAACACACACCTTGGAGTGCCTTATTGCACTTATACAATGGCTCGATGTTATAGAAAACAAAAATAAAAATAAAAATGTTTTTAATAGATTGTCAGTGAGGCAGTATATCTTTGTTTCTGAAAAAAAAAAAGTGCAAGCTCCATAAAATCAACACAGTGATGTTATTGTGTAATATCATCACTGTCTCAGACACACACTGACCAATCAGAGTTCAGGAAATTTTCTTGCCATTAGAATTAGTAATATCGCGACAGGTGTGAGTATCGGGATGAGCCGTTACCGCCTCGGTGGTTGGGCTACAAGGCTGCAGGCCTATGCGCGCCCAACCAATCTTGAGGCTGAGATGATATCCCATGACATACCACACCCTGGAGTGCATTATTGCTATTATGAACAGGAGTAATGGTTTTATAAATAAAAGATAAAAAAACCACCCTTTAAACCTGTTAAGAAAAGCTTTTTTGGTAGTATAGGAATACATTTTAAAAAAATAGTTCTAGAAGACAGCAGGTGGCGCTGTTGTAGTTGGAGCTGACAGAAAATGTAATAGTATTGTGATGGTGTGACCTGTGAACTACTCTGCAACAATATCTTTGTCTGCCCCCCCACAGTAGATGGTCATGGTAACGAGATTTTAAAGAGAAAATTAAGCCAATGACCAGTATCAGTAGATTAGGAAGCATAATTTTTAAAACCCTACTGCATTGGTTAAACAGGCAGCCGTGCGTGCGCCTCTGAAAGGAGTGAGCGACGAGCGAGACAGAGAAAACTCTCACACAGTAGTGCGGGTTAAGTTGTGGCGCTAAATTTCGGCAGCAGGATTACAGGGATGTTGGCAGGGAAATGAGATGGCAAGTGGATTTCTTTTTAATTTTTTGAAGACACTGGATCATTGTTTCTGGCAGCAGCTTGCCTTGTAAGTTCAGCTTGGCTGCCCGTTGTCATCAGAATGATTTTTTTATCTGCTGGTGAGAAGGCTGGTGACCAGAGGTTTTCCAAAGCCGTGATGATGTAGCCCGATATCATCATGGCTTCGAAACCCTGTCGGCAAGTCAGCTTGCTCCATTTATGATCAGTAGTTCATAATCACTAATAATATTCACAAATGAATACCTAGTTACAGACAGAAACATGTTTACCCAGTACCAGCATTGAACATGTAATTGCAGGGTGTCTCTAATTCCATCAAGAGCTTGTACACACACACACACACACACACACACACACACACACACACAGTGTTATAGAGCTTGTACATCTGCATAGTATTACTTTGGGCAGTTGACCTTCATACTGCTACATTTCCAAGGAGTTTTTTTTTCCTTATCTCTAAGTTGTGCATTCCAACTAATTACTTCTCTAAAACTGGGACTTTCATGTGTAGAATGAAACTGAAGCCCCGTTCACATGGTCAAATCTGCAGTGTTACTGGTAGAGCACAGCAGCAAGATCATTACCACTTGCACGTGTGAATGCCACAGTTTTGCTGTTTGCAGGTTGTGTTTCAATGTGAATGCGATCCCCCTTTCCTTGGGATCACACAGTGGTGCGGGCATTCTGCACTGTTTTACTTGGCTCTCTGCACAGCTCGCACCAACCACAACATTGTAGTAGGCTTTTCCCAGCCTGCACTTGTGATTGTTTATGCTGCAGTCACACCAATGTTTCCAACCCAAATTCAGCTAAATGTTGTTTTTGATAGTGGAAAGACAGCTGCACTCAGAGAAGTGCTTCTTTTTGTAAACTGAGGGCTAAAAATTGTAGAAAACATGGTCTCAGAGTTGAGCCGTAACACTTGGCATGTGCTCATGCCATATACATAAGTGCATGCCCAGTGTCACGGCTCATCTGAGACCACGTTTTCTACCATTTTTAGCCCTGGTTTACAAAGAAAACTTCCCCCAGTTCAGCTGTCTTTTTCACTACCAAAACAACATTTAGCTGAACTTAAGCTGGAAAACTTATCCTTGATCTAATGTGGTGTTCCTATAACTCAACCACCCCCCTGCCCCACTGGAACCCTCCTGGAAAACACTGGAACATGTCTGAGAGTATCTATAGCACTCCAGGGCCATGCCATCTGAACACTGCTCCACAGCATTTCAGCAAGCATGGCCACAATGATCCACGTGACGCCACCATTAAATCCTTGCAGTATGAATGAGGTATATGAGGTATGAGTGTTTTAGAAGGCCTGCCATTACTTTTCTGATGAATCACTAGGTAAATTTGAAAGCTTACCGGCCTGGTGGCACTGAGGGTTGAGGCGCTGGACACCACACCTCGCACCACACCGGTGAACCGGGCTCGGGAATGGACTCACCTGCTGGGGGTCAGCAGAGGAAGGGTTGAGGACTGAGCACCCATGTGGTGCTCTCTTCCCCAGATAAGGGGGTGGGATGGCCCGGTGAGCCAGAGACCCCCAATGGAGACCAGGGATACTGCAGCAAGCCAGGCAGGCACATACTAGCGTGGCCGACGCTGGCAGGGTTGCCATGCACCATTAAGCATCGGGGTGTGCCCACACATGAGGAAGGGACGGAACACAGAAAAACCCAGTCCCAGCGGTAGGCGATGGCACCAACTCCCATGCCCACTGCCGGGCTCGACCTCGCCGACCTTCACAGATCCTCCGCCCAGGACCCATGTCTGCAGCTGGAGTGCACAAGGTTTGAAGTGCACCCAAGGTAGGAGGGGTGGCCCTACCCTGGAGAGGTTAAGCTGGGGGTGCCAGCTGCAAGGCGGGGTGATTAGGGAAGGTACAGATGGGAGGGGCTTCAGGCAGGGCAGGACACAAGTTGGATGCCTGAGAGAGTCTCCTGGGGCCATGACCAGAGTGAAAGATAATCGGGGAAAAAAAAATTGAAAGCTTACATTTGTTTCTGTTAAACTTTATTGGTCTAATAAAAGGCATTAGAAAATGGGAAAAAATCTATTCTGCAATCCGATTGGCTGAGCCACTTGCTTAGGTTGGCATCTATCAGACAACAATGCCCATATAAAACGAGTGCCAGTACAGGATGCCCCATCACCCTAAAATATCCCTCTCCCACATACCTCACACAGGTCACCACGCACACTCGAGATGGAGGCCAAGCAGCAAGTCACGGGAGATAAGCAATGCCAAGTATCACAGAAAAAAATGGAGTGAAGCAAAGGTCAAAATGACTGAATTTAAAGTCAGTTTTCAGCTGGTCACTGCTGAAGATCTAAAACAATGTTAAAGGACCGCGAAAACAATGACATCAAACCACCACCAGCTAATAAAAGGAAAATGGAGCCTAAAATAAAGACTGACAGGGCATAAGAAATCCAGAAAACAAAACAGAAGCCGTACCAGGAGCGTTCAGTGAATTTTGAGATGGACACACAGCAAGAGTACATTTCCCTACTGCTTCAAAGGACTTCCATTGTAGAAAATGAAACAGACCTTCCGTCTGTAACACACTGCTCCTACTCATTGTGCCCGCCGGCCATCACCGCTCACTATTCTGATTAATTCACTATTTTAATTTACTCCTCTCAGTACCAAAATTCAAAACGGATCAAAAGTAAACATAAATTTAATGTGGATCCTTGCCTTTTTCCCCTTACCACACTGCTCCTCACTGCTCAGTGTGACCATCCCCCACCACCACTGTGCCACTGCCGAGTCCCCAATGTAGCCCCTCTCACAGTCACAGAAAAAAACAGAGTGAAAACAGAGTGAATGACAGAAATAAAGTGAAAGAATAAATCAATATTAAAAAAAAAACAGTAAACATTAATCGTACAGCAGTGAGTTTTGTTGGGGGTAGGTAACCATGACAACCATCTACAAGTATGAATGCCCCAGCAGGTGGAGGAACTATTTTAATAAAAAAAATTAAAAAACTAAGATGCTTAACACTTAACATAATTTTTTTTTTCCAAAACATATAAACTACATGTCCCATTTTGTAAGCGCAATACTAGCCTCCAGAGTGGGTGGTACTGGCCTATTCATGCCTTTCCAGGGGCTATAAGGTCCTCTGCTTGTAGTGTTGGGCCTCATTACACCCCTGGGTGGGCGAGTATAGCCCAATGCTACCCACCCTGTTTGGTATTATTGCTTGCTTAATCACCTATTTTGTGCATGTTATTGTACAAGGACCAATATGGAACCAGACATTTGTTTTGATTGATTGTAGTTATATTTTTCCACAGCTGCCATGTTTCAGATGAGTAGCCAGCACACACAGTCTGTGATCCATTTTCAATAAGGCAATTAATACACATCTCATGACTGTGAAGACTGATTTACACCCCAGCTATGTTTCAAGGACTGTGCTTTTGTCTCTGGTTTATTATTTCTGTTTTATGCAACAGGTGTCAGAATAAAAAGTGGCAGATGAATTCATTTATCTTAGTCACTGTCCAGATAAATGGGATATGATGTAATCACTATGGGAATAACTTCAAGTTATTACAATAGTGATTACATCATCCCCCGTTTATCCACACAGTGACTACATCACTGCCCCTTCCCCATGCTGGCTGCTCTGCAGTACTTCCACTTAATTTCTCTTTCAGCTTCTTACAGTACACTTTCCAACCCAAGCTGTCATGGTTACACACACTCACAAAATGTACACCCTAACTACAGCAAACCTGACAGTATTTTTTTTTAAGGCAAATTTTTCCCTTTTGTCAGCTACTCTCAGCACATCCGCCTCCCGACCCTCGTCGCTCCCGCAGTCTCATTCTCCCACTTCACTCCTCTGTTTCTGCTTTCAACTCCAGCCTACATAAAAATAGAACTCAATAAAAAGTACCCTTTTACGTAACTCAAGTAACTTGCAAAGCACTGCAGACAAGCTTTCTCCCGCTCCATAGCTGAATGTCTAACCAGCCGCACTCATTAAATGGGACCGCCATATCTCCTTTCCATTGTTGAAAATCTGCTCACTCCACCAACCAGCAACTACACCATGACATCACCTAGTAACCAAACACAGCAACCATGGGGAAATAAGCTCTTTAGAAAAAGAAAATATTACAAAACTAATGCAAAAAAAAAATCCTGTTGCATAAATGCAATATGCGGGGGGGGGGTGCTTGTGGGATAACCAAGTTATTTGTACAGTTACCTGTGACCTCTCATGAACCTCACTCATAGCTTCACCACTCATGAGGTTACTCAAGGTCATAGGCAGCTGTACAAAATGACTTGGTTATCACACACGCCCAGATAATTCCCCATATGTGTGTGTGTGTGTGTGTATATATATATATATATATATATATATATATATATTCAATTACTCACATTATTTATCTACATAATTGTCGCATGGATGTGTAAAGGTACTTTTCTTTACCAGTTTTGTTCTATGTGCTTGAGGTGATTTCTTGTATAAAAGCCATTTTCTGATGAAGGACTCTGTTCCTGTTCCTGTTTCTGTCTGAAAGTTAACATTTTTTTCTGTAAAACTTTGTTGGTCCAATAAAAAGTATCAAATCACCTATTTTGTGCATCTTAATTGACTGGGAAACTGGTGTTGCTGTTTCGAAAGTAGGGAAGCTATTTCAGGAACTAACCATGGAAAATAATGTGACTCAGTATATTGAACAAGCTACCAGAGACTGCAATACATTAGATGCTGTGCTTTGCACAGCACACATCCTTATAACAGATTGTCAAACCAGTCCTCTGATTGCAAATAGTGACCATAACCCTATCTCCTTCAAATTAAATAGCCCAAGTGTTAGTGGAGCAACAAAAGTATTTCTATATAATAAAGCTAAAACTGATGTAATTCACAGAGACCCAAGAAATATAAAATGGAACTCAGTTTTAGAAAGTCTCGATACAGAAGGAGCATGGTCCATATTCAACAGTACTATCTTAGAAATCAGTTTGAAACACATTACATGCATAAGAAAGTATAATCATAGAGGAGTCAGACCAAGATGGCTAAATAAAAATGTAAAAAGTTAATCAACAACAACAACAACAAAAATAGGTCATGTAATAACTACTATACACACAAAATAAGACTGAGGATGACTGGAAAACTTCCAAAAGTAAATTGAAAAATTGTAAAACATCAATAAAGAAAGCCAAAGGCAACATGAAATCATGGGAGCCAGTATAGCATAGTGGCTAACAGCACTGAGCTGCAAGCCTGGAGAACTAGGTTTGAATCCCCCATGCATCACTTGTATACTGTATTACCATGAACAAGTCACTTAACTTCTCTTAGCTCCCAGGACAAATCTGGACCCCACCCAATTAATAGCCAAACCCACCCGACTCAATCTTCACTCCTCTAATCACTTTCTCCTGGACTGGGTGCTCACCTCACACCCCTACCGTATCATTGAAGCAGGCACTCTACCTGATGCCTTCAGTGACCACTGCATGACCTACTATATCAGGAAATTGAGGTCCGCTCACTTTACCCTCAAATATATTTGGTCCAGTTCATGCAGGACTCTGGGCTTAAATGCCCTCCTACACAACCTTGCTTCCTCTGACTGGTCCTAGGTCTATTCCGCCACAGACATTGACACTGCCCTCTCCCACTTCCTCACCATTTTTAACCACATCTGGAACATCCATGCCCCCCCATGTAAATCTAGATCCATGCTCTCCCGTTACCCCTAGATTATCCCTGATATTATCGATTTTTGTAAATCCCATGACCGAGTGTGGGCTCATTTCAAATCCTCACAATCCCTGCCTTACTTACAGTCCTACAGGTCACTCATGGATACTTGCATGAAGGCCATCTGCTCTGCCAAGGCTGTCTTCTTCAAATCTAATCTCCAGTCTAACCTTAATTCTTCTGCTAATTTCCGAAAGGTTATTCACTCCCTCGTTGATCTTCCAGCCCAGTCCACTCCCCCGTCCTCTAAGTGGATGGTTCATTGGTCTCTGACCCTCTCTCAGTTGCCACTCATTTTAACAAATTCTTCACCACCCTGCTCTTCCCTCATACCAGTCCTCTGGTCACTCCCTCCCTCAGTCCCCTCCTGCCTCTCCCCCTCTCCTCTCTCCTGAAAGCTTCCATTTCCCCCCTGTCTCTCCCCATGAAGTCTTCCTCACCCTAACTTCACTAAACCCATTGAAGTCCAGCCCCAACGGACCGAATCTCAAACTTCTACAAATCTCAGCTCCGGCTATTGCTTCTCAACATTCCCACCTTTTGAACCTCCCCTTCTGCCTTTGTGCTGTCCTTCAGACCTGGAAGATAGTAAAGGTTTTACCTTTGTACAAAGGGGATGACCGGTCATCTGCTGGCAACTACCAGCCGATATCACTTCTTTCCTCTCTTGCTAAGCTTCAGTAGACCCTCAGCCACTCTAGACTTGCTGACTTCCTTTTTTCCTTAGATTTCCTATCCCCCTTTCAGTCTAACTTTTGGAATCACTGCTCCACCATCTCTTCCTTCTGAGGGTAACTGACTCTATCCTCACTAAGATGGATCAGGAACATATTACCTCAGCTGTTTTCATCAACCTGGCCAAAGCTTTTGACTCAGTGTCCCACCCTCTCCTCCTCAACAAGCTGAGCTCTTCAGGCTTCTCAGTGTCCACTGTTGGCTAGTTCTGCTCATACCTCATGGGCCATCAGCAGTCAGTACAAGTGGGTGATATCCTGTCCCCCCCATCCTTGAAGGTGTTCCTCAGGGCTCCATCCTGGGCCTTCTTCTGTTCTCCATTTTCCTAAATGACTTCCCCTCTGCCTGTATCTCTTCACATATCCAAATGAATGCAGATGACACAGTCATTTACGTCTCCAGCCCTTCAGCTTCAACTGAGGAAGTTCCACTCCAAAAGGACTTCCACAATGTCCTGCTTTGGTTCCACACCAACTAACGCAGAGTCAGTATAAAGAAGACTGTCACTATGACATTTGGTATTAGTCAGAAACTGGCTAGGCTCTCATGTCCTCTGCTTTCTCCATGCTTGATGGCACCCCTCTATAGGTTGTCCCCACCTCCAAGTACCTTGGAGTCTGGTTTGACAGCAAGCTCAATATCTCCATCCACATTGACAACATTCTTGCCAAACTCTGCCCAAAACTTGGTGCCTTGCACCATAACAAGGATTGCCTCTCCCTCCATATCCACCAGGAGTTGGTAACCAAAATGGTCCTCCCAATCTTTGATTATGTTGATGTGATATATGGTACTGCCTCTTCCTCCTCCCTTGCCAAACTGGACACCCTCTGTAATAGCTTCTGCCATGTCACCACCAACTCTCCCCTCTGCACTCAACACTGCTCCTTAAATTCCTCCCTCTCCATCCTCCCCCTCCTTTCATGTTGCCTGTCCCTCTGTGCCACCTTCATCACCAAACACTGGCTCGAATCCATTCCATCCGACCTATCCTCCCTCATCTCCCCTGTTCTCTCCTCCTCCTCCTCCCTCTGCTCTGGGAATTCCTACACGTTCTCCATTCCCCACCGTCACTCATTTGCTGGTCAATCTGCTTTCTTCTACTGCCTTCTGTCTCTCTGGAATCTGCTCTGCTCCCCCCCTCCGCTACTCCCCCTCACTCTCTGCCTTTAGATATCAACTAAAACAACTCCTTGCACCCTCCTGTTCCTGTAAATCCCCTTCCTAATCTCATATCCTCTTTCTTGACCATCTCCTGTCAGCTTCCCTTCAACTGAGGCTCTTTAGCATAGTCCCCACCCCAATATGCATGAGGCACCTTATTTCACTAATGTCTAGCCACCATATCATTGCTGCATTTAGGCTACTACAGTATTTTAGGTTTCCACTCCATTTGCTGCTATCATTGTATTTTTATGCCTATTTAATATGCCTACATGCACATTTTTTGATGTGTAATTTGTACCCATGTTTTGCTATATAAGTTGTTCCTTCTTATTTCCCTTCCCCTGGATTGCACCTGGAAAGGGGCCTTAGCTTAGTGTGCCTTTCCCGGTTACCAACTTTTAAATAAATAAATAAATTCCTGGCCAAGAATTGTAAAATAAATAAACAAATATACAATCTGGCACAAAATACAAAACAATCAAATAGTATTTAATTTTCAAAAGGAAAGCCATGCCCACTGCTCCCTCAGCAGCCAATCCTGGCTGAGGAGTCCATTTCCTTAAGCTGAACGAGTAAGCAGCTGGGGATTTAAATCCTGAAATCATGCCAGCACTGGAGACCAAAGACCAGCATTCAGGGCAGACAGGGTCTCTCATTTTGTAACAAAGGGAGTCCTGCCCCCTGCACTGAAGACACTCAAGAAGAAGCGGAGAGTGGCAACAGACAAAGGCTCCAGCCAGAGTCAATCCAAAGGAAAACCATGCCCACTGCCCCTCCAGCAGCCAATCCAGAGCAAGGAGTCCACTTCATTGTGCTTCAAAGGGAGACATCTACCAAGCGGCACTCCACTTGTGGCCCTCGCACTACAGACCATGTACCAAGAAGTAGTGCAACTGTCTGCCTTGAGCCTTCCGGAGTCTACCAACAGTCCACCAGACAGCCAGCCAGTCTGCTCCTCTCCCTTTTAACTTCCACCTACATCCAAGGACATTGAGACAGGATCCATGGCAGAGGAGACCAGAACACCAGAAGCAGTTGACTCAGATAAGTACAGCCCTGTCTAGCCTATTTCAGAGGGATAGTAGCTTGACATTGTGATTGCCTGTGCTGCAGAACATGGCCAACACCCTGTCTGGGGTAGGGCTGTTTTTTAGTTAACCAATTTGTCTACCAAATTGCCTTTGCTACAGTGGGCTATTACCGTAAGGTTCTGCTCTTAATGTTGCTTATTGCCTATTCTGTTAGCTGTTAAGGTTTCTGTTTCTATTGCTGTTTTCTAGTTAATCAGTCACCCTAATTGCCTTTGTTACAGAGGGATTTTGCTGCTTATTGCCTATTCTGCTAGCTGCCTAGTCTGTTAGCTGCCTATTCTGTTAGCTGCTAAGGTTTCTGTTGCTATTGGCCCAGTGGGGTAGAGGGCCAAGGCGCTGGCACCTTACCTCTTACCACGCCTACGACCCAGGCTAGGAGCGACCTCTGGTTTCAGAAAGTCAGTCAGGAGAAAGGAGGATCGAGTGTCCCACAGGCTGCTCTCCTCCTTTGGGGAGGGTGGGAGGGGATGACCACTGAGGTACTGACTCCTGGTGGTGGCCAGAGGCTGGTGCATGCTTGGGGTCCAATGTGTAGGTTGGTGTGGGTTGACGCTGGACGTGCTGTGTGTAGAAGTGTGTGTGGCAGCATCCTGACATCCTTGCACACACATACCGGGGGGATTACAGGGTCAAAAACAAAATCCTCCTGTGCGCATATGAAGGCTGGCCCATTGGCACAATGACAGATGCACTCAAGTTAGCTCCTCCCAAGCCTGGCCCCAGGTCTTCTGTAGCGTGCAGGTTAAGTACCCACTGTGAAGTGGCCTGGGGAGGGTAGGACAAGGGGGTTCTGAACTCTGATTGCAGCCAAGGTGGGAGCTGAGGAGACCATGCTGGAATGGGGGATCCATGGGTACAAGCCCCCCAGCTGAGGAGGTAAAAAGAAATAATCAAAAAAAAGGTTTCTGTTGCTATTGCCTAGTTAGCTAATCTGTCACCCTGATTGCCTCTCTTATATGGGCATATTATCCTAAGGTCGTGCTTTTGTAATTGCCCTTCCTGTTAGCTGCTAGTGTTTCTGTTGTAGTACAACTCTGTATATTCAAAGTACTAGGGGGATTATTCTGAGGTTGTGAGTTTGGTATTGCATCTGTTATAGGGAGCTATTATCCAGGTTTTGTGATTGTTTGTAGAAAGAAAGAAAAGAAGGAGGAGAGAAGAAAAGAAAAAAGGGGGAGGTAGTGGGTTAAGGTTGTGGGTTAAGGACATGGGTTAAGGTCGTGGGTTAAGGTCTAGCAATAGGTGAGTAGTTATGCTGAGAGTGGCTGAGAGAGGCTAAGGAAGACCCAGAGGTGGTACTGAAATACTTCAGGAAACTGGGGAGGGGTCTGAAGCAGGTGGCTACATCCATAACCTTCTCAGAGGTGCTACATGTTAAGGGCATGGGTGAGCACAGGAGCATATTCACCAGGGACTTCAATGCATGGCTGAAGAATTAGTGTATAGAGGATGGATTTGGATTCATTGGGGACTGGGGGCCCACCTGGAGGGATGGGGGACTGTTCAAGGCTGACAGACTGCATCCGTCATGGAGAGGTACTCAGATCCTCAATAAAAAGTTTAAATGCTACATTGGGGAGCATTTAAGCTTGCCGGGGGGGGGGTTGCAGGCTGGTAGACAAGGAAAATAGCTGTCCACCCCAAAGGCTAGCAGGGATACCAAGCAGCAGGAAGGGAAAAATCAAATAAGACCCACATGCTAGGGAAACAGAAAAAAGATGTCAGAAGGGAAACTAGTTGCATCCATAGAGTGGGATGTAGAGATGGCAAGAAACACAGGAATAGGACAACAGGCAGAAACATCTAGAATGTGATGTCCACAAATGCCAGGAGCTTGAGGAATAAGGTAGCAGAACTTGAGGCCATCATAGTTGAGGAGAAGATAGATATAGTGGCAGTAACATAGACCTGGTAATGAAAACACTGACTGGGAAGTTGCAATACCAGGGTACGCAATATTCAGGAGGGACAGAATTGGAAAAAAGGGATGTGGGGGGTTGCACTGTATGTAAAGGACACTATTAAAGCAACAGAAATACCAAGAGACTGTGGGGAGGAGGAGATGTTATGGGTAGCACTGGAGGCAAATGGAGGGGCCCTAATAAGGGCAGGGGTTGTCTACAGACCCCCCCATGCAAGTGGGGGAAGTGGATAAGGAAATGGGGAAAGCCATCAGGGAGATGTCCAACAGGGGGGAGGTGATACTGATGAGGGATTGCAACATGCCTGATGTGGACTGGAGCATCCCAGTGGCATCATCTAACAGAAATAGGGAGGTCCTGGAGGAGCTACAGTGAACATTGCTGAGACAGCTCGTAGATGAACCTACATGGGAGGGGGCCACATTGGACCTGGTACTGTCAGAAAAAGACAGTGTGACCAGAGTCACAGTGGGAGGCCCCCTTGGGGAGACCGATCACAAAACAATACACATTGAGTTAAGTACAGGGCAACAAGCATTCCACACCAAAACAAAGGTCCTAGATGTCAGGAGGGTGGACTTTAGGCAAATGGGGGAGGGAGTTAGCAGCACTCTGGCAAGGATACAGAATGGAGAGGGGTAGAGGAAAGGTGGAAAAAAATTAAGGAAGCATTGGAAGAAACTGCAAGCTTATGTTTTAGACAGGTATCAATGAATGAGAGGAGGAGGAGGAGAAGACCTCTTTGTTTCTCTCAAAAAGTAGCAGAGGCAGTCAGGGCAAAAAGAATAGCCTTCAAGCAATACAAAACAAAACATGGGGAACAAGACGGGGAGGTGTATAGGAATAAAAGAAAAGAAGCAGCAAAAGAGATCAGGGAGGCAAAGGCTCTCACAGAAGAAAATATAGCAAAGTCAGTGGGGGGGCATTTTACAGATACATCAGTGAAAGAAGAAACAATAAGGCAGAAACAGTGAGAATCAAGAGGGGTGAATGTGTGGAGGAGGATCAGAAAAAGGCAGGCATAATGAGCAAGTATTTCTGCTCAGTATTCACGAAGGAAGGGGAGGAAAATGGTCCACAGATAAAGGAGAAAGTAGCGATTGATGGGGGCGGACACGAACCCCTTTGCAGAGGACAGGGTACTTAAAGAACTGGAGAAATTAAGAGTGGACAAGGCTATGGGACCTGATGGCGTACACTCAAGGATACTAAAAGAACTGAGGAAAGAACAGTTTGCACCCCTGGCAGCCCTGTTCCCTCTATCCTTGGATACGGGGATAGTACCAGGAGACTGGCGAAGGGAAGATGTTGTGCCAATCCACAAGAGTGGGAGCAGGGAGGAGGCAGGGAACTATAGGCTAGTAAATCTGATGTCAGTGGTGGGTAAGGTATTGGAAACATTAATAAAGGAAAGAATGGTGGAGTACCTGACCAGTAAACTATCGCAGGATCCAAGACAGCATGGGTTCACGGGGGGGAGATCATGCTAAACCAACCTTATCAAGATTTTTGACTGGGTAACGAGAGTCTTGGGCAGTGAATGTGGCCTACTTGGATTTTGGGAAGGCCTTTGATACAGTCCCGCACAGGAGATTAATCAACAAGTTGAACGGTCTAGGGGTGGGTGCCAAGATTGTGATGTAGTTGCAGAACTGGCTAAGCAACAGGAGCCAGAGGGTAGTAGTGAATGGTGGGAGATCAGAAGAGAGGGAGGTGACAAGTGTGGTGCCGCAGGGGTCAGTCCTTGGGCCATTACTATTCAGTGTATTCATTGGAGACATTGCAGATGGACTGGAAGGAAAAGGATGCCTGTTTACAGATGACACAAAGATATGTAACAGGGTGGACACACAAGAGGGAGTGGATAGGATGAGAAGGGACCTAAACAAACTGGAAGAATGGTCAACAGCATGGCAGCTGGGATGTAATGCTAAAAAAATGTAAGATTATGCACATGGGGCGTAAGAGTCCAGGGCAGGGAGTCCAGGGAGTCAGTCTGACTTTGAGTTGTCTGTGGAAGCTGAAAACCTTGCTACACTGCAAAGAACAAACTATAACTCCATTTAGGACCTGGAAACCTGGTGAGGCATAATACTTGTACAGAAAGGGAGCTACGCTTTCTACAAAAAGTTTCATTTTTTTTTCCTTATTGGCATTAAGCAGAGAATTGCAGGATTCCATTAAAAGTGTAGTAATTTTATAACCAGAGGGAGTGAGATACAACTGAATTTGCTTGATTGTTGGGGTTGAGACCTAGGATTTGGAAGGATATTTTTGCAACATTTTAAAAGTGTCCTGCTGGCTGAGAAGTTAAGTTTTCATCCCTGGTTTCACTGAAAGATTTTGTGTATTGAAATCAGACATAGCAGACTGCCTACATTGAAAGGCCTGCTTACATCACAGGTGTCACTAGTCAATCAATTGGCTCTGGGTGGGGTTTCATCACTGCTGTCTTAGGCATCCTTCACAGTTAGAAGTCAATCAGTCTGACTTTGAGTTGTCTGTGGAAGCTGAAAACCTTGCTACACTGCAAAGAACAAACTATACCTCCATTTAGGACCTGGAAACCTGGTGAGGCATAATACTTGTACAGAAAGGGAGCTATGCTTTCTACAAAGTTTCACTTTTTTTTTCCTTATTGGCATTAAGCAGAGAATTGCAGGATTCCATTAAAAGTGTAGTAATTTTATAACCAGAGGAGTGAGATACAACTGAATTTGCTTGATTGTTGGGGTTGAGACCTAGGATTGGAAGGATATTTTTTACAACATTTTAAAGTTTCCTGCTGGCTGAGGAGTGAGTTAATTTTATCCTGGACTCAGTAGAGTGATTTTGCAGGAGGCGTGTCTAGTAAATTGTGGTGTTAGTTGAAGTACTATAAAGGGCAGTACTCACCAGGGTGGTGGAGCAGTTGTGTATTTGATTGTTTCTATCAGTCACCAGTGGCTGTGGACTACCCTCACCCTACCCCACCCGCCCCCAGGCATGGCATTTCCTTTATAGCCACAGTTCTGACATCACTTCCTCAACAGGTCTTGGGGCAGAACTGTCATATCCTTAATAACCCAGCACAGTGCAAAAAGGGTAGGTACACACCACAAATAATAATAAAAGATATATTATAAGGGAGAGGGACATGTGGGGAGTGGTGCAATGCACTGGCTGTGGGGCAGCAGTTTTCCGGGAGACATTCTGGAAACTGCATTGCTGTCCTATTTGCAGGCAACTGTCAGCTCTGAGGGAGGAGGTTTCCCACCTCCAGGCTGAACTAGCAAGGACTAAGGAGGCCTCCCCCTTCCAAAGAGCACCACTTCCACAACCACTGCCTCAGAGGTTGCCAAGTATGAAGAGCAGTTGGACCACAGTGGGTTCTGGGAGGGTGTGGGTGGTGGACCAGAGGTGAAGCCCCCTAGTTGTACCTCTACACAAATCATATGCCATTCTGGCAGAGCAAGGTTCCTCTATGATGGCACCCTCAGTTGAGACCCAGAAGAATGCTGAGGACATCCACAAGGAGACCCACAAAAAGGGTGGCAAAAGGGACACCACAGGGAGAAAAGCAGCTTCTGATAGGGGACTCTATTGTTAGGGGGTAAACCTGGGAAAGGGAGGAAGAAAGTAAGGTACCTGCCTGGTGCCATGGCTGGAGGGACAGAGGCGAATCCTCAGGATTGCAGAAGCAGCATCACAGGGAGGAACTAGATATCCTAGTCCACCTTGGGACAAATGACCTAGCTAGGCATGGGATCAGTGCAGTGCAGAATGAATTTGTGGAGTTGGGGAGGGGCCTCAGATGGGTAGCAAGCACGGTAACCTTCTCAGAGGTGCTACCAGTCCATGGCAGGAGGAGGCTAGGTACTGCACACCATGCAGTTTAATGAATGGTTGCAAAACTGGTGCAGAGCACAGGGCTTTAGCTTCATTGTGGACTGGGGGCCACCTGGAGATAAAGGTCTATTCTGGCATGATGGTCTGCATCTGTCACGAAGAGAACCAAGCTCCTGGGTGATAGGTTCAAATGCTTCCTTGGAAGCTTTTAAACTGAGCAAGGGAAGGCACTGATAAAAGGCAGAAATTTCAAGCTCCTCACAAAACATGGCAGGTCGTAAGGTAAACACTGAGGTACAAAGCTCAACACAGGGCAGGACAGTGGTAAATAGAAAAATAGACAAGGACAGTAAGAGCAGGGATGGGGAAAAAGGATAAAGCCAACATTAAATGGAGGGCAATGAGTACCAATGCCCGTAGTCTGGGAAACAAGCTTCCTGAGCTAGTAGCCCTGATGGAAGATGAACAGTTGGATATTGGCAGTCATGGAAACATGGTACACGAGAACCATGACTGGGATGTCACATACCAGGGTACACAATCTACAGAAGGGACAGGGAAGGTAAAAGAGGAGGTGGAGTAGCTCTATACGTAAGGGAAGGGATCAAAGCTACAGAACTAAAAAGTAAGGGGAGGACAAGAGGCACTCTGGGCCACCTTGGAGACAGGGAATGGCATCACAATCCGCACAGGGGTTGTATACAGACCCCATCTCAAGGGGAGGAAATGGACAACAAAATGATAGAGGACATTCTCAAAATGGCTGAAAAAGGGGAGATACTGTTGATGGGGGACCTGAATATGCCAGATGTTAACTGGATAACAGGTACTGCAGCCACGTCCAAGAGCAGGGTCATTCTCGATGCCCTGCAGGGGGCAACCTTAGACAGCTTGTGTTGGAACCCACTCGGGAGGGAGCAATATTAGACCTGGTACTCTCAAATGGAGAGAGGATCACAAATTTAGAAGTCAGTAGACATCTGGGAACAAGTGACCACTGCACAGTGTGCTTCACAATGAGCACAACCATGGAGATAAGCCATACAAAAACAAGGATACTGGACTTTAGAAGAGCTGACTTTGGCAAAATGGGTGAATACCTGAAAAATGCACTAGCAAATGACCAAAAAGGAGGGGTGGAAGAACAATGGAGAAAAATCAAAACTGCCATCATAGAGGCAACAAGCCTTTGTGTGAAGCAAATAAAGAAAACAAAGTGGAGTAAAAACCACTATGGTTTTCAAACGAGGTGGCAGGGAAGGTTAAGGAGAAAAAGGCTGCATTCATAAAGTATAAGGAATCACAGAAGGAGCATGACAGGGAACTGTATCAATTAAAGCAGAAAGGAAGTGGGGAAGGCAGTCAGACTAGCAAAGGCCCAAACCGAAGAAAAAATAGCCAACTCAGTTAAGAAGGGGATAAAACCTTTATAGGTACATTAGGAGCATAGAAAGGTTAAGGAGGGATAGTGAAGATTAAGAAAGGAGAGGGAGGTGGGCAGAGGGGACAGTGAAAAGGCAGAGATTCTGAATGAATATTTTTGCTCAGTATTCACAAAAGAAGATGAGGAGGAGTTACCTAAACCAGACAATAGAAGCACTCTGGGTAGGGGGTTGACACCAGTCCATTCACAGAAGAAAGAGTCCTGAAAGAACTCCTAAAACTCAAAGTGGACAAAGCAATGGGGCCTGACGGGATTCACCCCAGAATCCTAAAAGAACTAAGGGAGGACCTAGTGACACCACTGACCACGCTTTTTAACAGATCATGGAGGGATGGGGTGGTACCTGAGGACTGGAGGAGGGCAGATGTGATTCCCCTTCACAAAAATGGGAGCAAGGCAGAAGGGGGGAAACTGCAGACCTGTAAGTTTGACCTCAGTGGTAGGGAAAATGATGGAATCACTTCTGAAAGAAAGAATTGAGTACCTAGAGGCCAGCGGGGCACAGGACCCAAAGCAGCATGGATTTACAGCAGGACGGTCATGTCAGATGAATCTAACTGATTTCTTTGACTGGGTGACCAAAGTAATAGACCAGGGAGGGGCTGTGGATATGGCCTACCTAGACTTTAGCAAGGCATTTGACACAGTCCCACACAAAAGATTAATAATCAAGTTAGCCAGCCTGGGAGTGAGTCCCAGGGTGGTAGCCTGGGCAGCAAACTGGCTGCACAACAGGACACAGAAGGTAATAGTGAATGGAACACATTCCAAAGAAAGAGGGGTTACTAGTGGAGTACCTCAGGGCTCAGTACTGGGTCCAGTCCTCTTTAACATCTTTATAGGTGACATTGCAGAGGGTCTGAGGAAAGGTATGCCTCTTTGCAGATGACACAAAGATCTGTAACAGAGTTGATACACAAGGGGGTAGAAAAGATGAGAAGGGACTTGGCAAGGTTGGAGGAATGGTCAGACATGTGGCAACTTAGATTCAATACAAAGAAGTGAAAGGAATGCACCTGGGAAACAAAACCCAGGAGAAGAGTACACAATAGCAGGGGAGGTACTAACAACAACAAAAATGGAAAGGGACCTGGGGGTAGTCATATTAGATGACCTAAAGGTGGGTAAGCAATGTGAAAAGTCAGTAAGGAGAGCCAGGGGGATACTGGGATGCATAGGAAGGGGCATCACAAGTAGAAAAAGAGAAGTTGTTATCCCTCTGTACAGACAGTTGGTGAGACCCCATCAGGAGTACTGCATGCAGTTTTGGAGACCTCATCTACGCAAAGACATAGACAGGATGGAAGCAGTCCAGAGGAGGGCAACTGAAATGGTGCAGGGTCTGCAGCAGAAGCCATATGAAGAGAGACTGAGAGAGCTTAATATGTATACTCTTGATGAAAGGAGGGACACGGGGAACATGATAGAAACGTTCAAGTACCTCAAGTGAATCAACAAAGTCCAGGAGGGTAGCATCTTTCAGAAAAAGAGATGTGTAAGAACAAGGGGGCACAATTTAAAGATAGAGGAGGGATGGCTCAGGGGTAATGTGAGGAAATTTTTTTTCACAGAGAGAGTGGTGGATACATAGAACAGCCTTTCTGAGGAGATCGTTGGGTCTAAAACAGTGGGGGAATTCAAACATGCATGAGACAGACACAAGGCAATTATAGTTGGGGGTTGCAGGAAGTAGGCTGTTGGTTAAGTAGAATCTGCAGCTTAACCAGTAGGTAGGGAAATGGGCAGACTGGGTGGGCCAAGTGGTCCTTATCTGCCGTCAAAGTCTATGTTTCTATGTTTCTATGTAACTTACCAACTAGGAGGAAAATAAATGGCAACAACTAACCAGGAAAAGGACCTAGAAGTCATCATAACAGAGGACCTCAAGGTGTCTAGTCAGTGTGGTGAAGCAGTAGATAAGGCAGGTAGGATGCTAAGATGCATTGGGAGAGGAATAAAAAGTAGAAAGAGGGAAGTAATTTTGCTCCTATATAGGTCAGTGGTGAGGCCACGGCTTACATACTGTGCAGCGACATCTACTTTGCCGACATCCCTGACAACGACAGACACAATGCAGAGTGTCAGCGTTGTACTGTCAGGGACGTTGGTGTGTTTTCTTCAGGGGCTTGCCTCGTTTCTAAATACAACTCTGGGAGTCACAGTTGTCTTGGGAGGGGCTAAAACACCAGGAGATGCAGTGCCGGCGTCAGCGGGGACCATCACAGCAACCAGCACTTTATATTGTCTCTGTGATGGTCTTCATTGTGGCAGTTTTGCTGTGCGGTCAGCACACCATGAGGCCACACCTTGAGTACTGTGTCCAGTTCTAGAGGTCCCATCTCAGAAAAGATATCAACCAGGTGGAGGCTACGCAGAGAACAGCTACCAAAATGGTTCCAGGCATGCATCAAAAAAATTATGAGGAAAGGCTCAGGGAATTAAATATGTACTCACTGGGGGTAAGAAGGGACAGGTGGAACATGATAGAAACATTCAAGTATGTCAGAGGAATAAATAAGGTAGGGGAGACCAGCTATCTGCAGAAAAGAATGAGCACTAGGACTAGGGGTCATGATATGCAGCTAGAAGGGGGGAGACTCAGAGGCAATATGAGGAAGTACTTCTTCATGGAGAGGGAAGTTGAACCCTGGAACAGGCTACCAGAAGAAGTAGTGGGGGCAAAAACTATGGGGGCATTCAAGCATGCATAGGATAGACACGGGGACTAGTGAGACTAGGACAGAACGGAAGAATGGAAACAGGTCCAGCAGGATCTGATGGAAGGAAACCAGGCATTTCTTAAAACTAAACCTGGGCAGACTGGATAGACCTGGAGGTCCTTTTCTGCTGACAACTACTATGTAACTGTGTAACTATGGTGCAGTGCAGCAGCTGTGGGGCAACGATCTTCAGGGACACTTTTCTGGAGACTGCAGTGCTACTCTGTCTGCATGCACCTCTCTGGGCTGAGGGAGGATGTTGCCAGACTCGAGGATGAGTTGGCTTGGCTTTGGAGGACCTACTTCCCCACCCAGGGACCACCTAGTCCACCACCACTACCTGTGAGGCTGCCCAGAAGGAGAAGTGACTGGAAAACAGTGGGCTCGGGGAGGGTTAGGGTGGTGGAGTGTAGGCACATCCTATATCCAGTATCACTACAAAACACCTACGCTGCACTAGCCAAGAAGGAATAGCCCAGAGAGGCACCGGAAGTAGTGACTATGGTGGATGTGGGGATCCTTCATAGTGGAGTCACCTGGGGGAGGGAAGCAGAGGACCCCAGAGGAGGAAGTGAATCCTGGTGGGGGACTCCATAATGAGGGGAAAACAGTTGGGGGCAAGTAAGGATGAGGAGAGGGTGGTTAGGTGCCTTCTCAGCACCAGGGCTCACAGGGATGGAAAGAAGATCCAAGAAATTGCTGGGGCAGTAGGAAGGTAGAGAGAGAGCTGAATGTCATTGTCCATCTGAGGACAAATGACCTGGCTAGGGAAGAGCCAGCAATAGTTCAGGAGGAGCTTAGCGAATTGGGGGGGGGGGTCTTAGGCAAGTAGCACAATCTGTGACTTTCTCGGAGGTGCTAATTGTCTATGACAGGTGTAGGACAGGATTCTCCATACCAGGATCTTCAATGCATGGTGGAAGGAATAGTGTAGAGAGGAGTGTTTCAGCTTCATTGGGAACTGTAGCCCCACCTCGAGGAATACGGACCTGTGCAGTGGCGATGGCTGCATCCATCTGGGAAGGGGAACTGTGGTTCTCAGTGAATGGTTTAAATGCTACATTGGCAAAGCACTTAAACTAGCCGAAGGGGGTGGTGGAATAAGGCAGGCAGATATAAACTGCTCTCCCCCAGGCTCATGAGGTCAGCAATGGGAATATTGAAGGAGTGAAACCCCAAAAGGAACCAAATAACAAAGGAATCCAAGGGGTAAAAGGAAAGAGAGGCAGTAAAATAAATAGCGGGCAAAATAAGGAAGGATAAATAGGAAATGGGGGGGGGGGTGGTAGGACAATTTGGAGAGCCAGGTGTGCAAATGCTCAAAGTCTGGACAATAAGATTGCAGACCTAGAGGCCGACCCTCTGGTGCTGAGGGTTGAGGCGCTGGATGCCACAACTTGCACCATACCGGCGACCCGGGGTCGGGAATGGACTCAGGTCACTCGGGTTGGCCAAGGCGAGGAAAGATCGAGCTTCCACCAACAGCTCTCTTTCCTCAAGGAAGTGGGATAGTGCAGTGTGTTGTAGACAGACACCCAGTGGTGGCTGGAGGTTGGCACAGGCATGCTGCCCAGAATGCGGTGGGCCCATGTCCAGGGTGTAACATTGCCTCTGCGGAGGTGGAGACAGTCACCCCACCTATTGCATATTTGTGGGCCCTGGAGCATAAACTGGAGGAAAAATGGAGCTAGCAGTCTCCATGATGGCCGGCGGCACTTGCACCAGCCCCATGGAATCTGGATGCTGTCTTCCAGGGGTGGGGGGAAAGTCAACACTCCTCACCTCTGGCCCTGTCATGAGGGGGGGCAACATGTAGGGGATTCATTGGGTGGGACTGGTGTAGGAGGTGCCTGACCAGAGGGACGAGCTCCTCCAAGGGAAGGGCCAGAAGTGCCTGCTGACTCCCTGAAGGAGGAGTATAAAATGTAAATAGGAAAAAAAAAAGACTGCAGATCTAGAGGCCACCAAGGCAGATGCGGACCTGGACATAGTAGCAATTATCGAGTCCAGGTGCAATGAAAACCAGGACTGGGACGTATGTCAGTGACAACATAAAAGCTACAGAAATACAGGGAGAGCAGGGAGGAGCTGAGGTACTGTGGGTCACCCTGGAGACATGAAAGGAGGCTGAAATTCACATAGGAGTTATCTGCAGACCTCCAGCACAAGGGGGAGGAGGAGATAAAGATATGATGGAAGCAATCCAAAGGATGGCATACAAAGGGGAGGTGTTGCTGGTAGGAGACATCAATCTACTGGACGTGGATTGGAGCCTTCCAGCTGCGGCAACAGTCAAAAGTAGGGACATCCTGGACTCCCTGCAACAGGCATTCCTCAGGCAACTAGTTAGGGAACCCACTCATGGAGGGGCAATACTGGACCTGGTACTGACAAATGGAGACAGTGTTGCTGATGTCACAGCAGGTGTAACCCCCCCCCCCGGACCAGTGATCACTGTATGGTGTGGCTCAGTATAAGAACTGGGCCAGAATCAAGCCACACTAAGATGAGGGTCCTGGACTTCATGAGGGCCAGTTTTAAGAAAATGAAAGAACGCCTCAGGGACACCATAGAAGTAAACTGGGGAGTTGAGGAAAAATGGGCAAAAATAAAGGGGGGCATTGAAAAGGCAACAAATGTCTCTGTCAGGCAGGTTAACAAAGGCAAGAGAAAAAGGAAACCACTATGGTTCTCTAGAGCAGTAGTGCAAAAAGTAAGGGCAAAAAATTAGCACTTAGAAGTTAAAAGAGGATACAGAAGGAGGATTGTGGGAGTTACCAGGAGGAACAAAGAGAGGCAGGGAGAGCATTCCCAAATGGAGGAGAATATTGCCCAGTCAGTAAAACAGGGGAAAAAACATTGTTTAGATATATATAAGCAAGAAGAGAAAGACTAAAGAAGGGATAGTAAAGATAAAAGGGGAAGGAGGGGTTTGTGAGGAAGACCACCAAAAAAGCAGACACACTGAACAATTACTTTGGGCTGTCAGCTGCAGAGGTGAGTGGAGTGATTGTGCCAGTTACCATGTAGGGGTGAAGGTTCCTATGAGGAGAGGCGGAGGCAGTGGTGGTGAGAACTTGGGAGTGGGGGGAGGGGATTTGCCAGCAATGGTTAGGACTTGGAAGTGGAGGTGCTGAGTGGATGCTTTCAGGAGAGAGGAGCTTGTAGTACAGTACCGTACAGAGTAAATGACTGCCTGCACATCTGATTGACTTTTGACACCGCTTCCCCCAGCTATGTCACTTGCATTCACCATGGAGGTGTGCTTGAACTGCCCATTGCTAAACTGAAACTGACAAAATATCACTAACGGGCACATTTTGAAACAAAAAGAACAGCTTCTCCAGTTACAATATGTGGCTTCTAATATCTTAGTACACTAGCGCTTTACAATCACAGGGTATCATTCTCAGTCACTGGGGTGGTGCTCCAAAATGGATATAAACTGACTACTCTGTTGCACCACCACCTGCTAGTACTTTACATAAAGCTGGGTATATATTACAGGGGACCGTAGTATCCTATGCAACAGAGGCACATTGTAAATCATGAATCCAAATATTAGAAGAACATATAAGGTCTGCACCTACCAATATACGGAATCTGGCCTGCAATCAGGTTACAGCATGGCATTTTGCCAAGTGCATGGCACAATCCTATGCTGCAAGCCCATCATTCAGGTTTGTAAATGGATGCCCTGCCTGGATGTGTCCCATTCCTAACCCCCACCCCACTGCACATTTGGCCATGGTGGACCACTGGTTCCATTTGTTTTGAGGCCCAAAAGAAACACTCACTGGTTGTATAGTCCCCCACCCACCCACTCCCTGGAAAAAGGCAAGTCAAAGGTTTCTTTTTTTGTATAAGAATACTTTATTGATGTTTTGGAACAATCACAGAATATCAGAAAGAAATTTAAAATACTCAGAAACAGTAACAGCTTCAGCAAAAGGAGCCATTCTTCATGTCAGGGTGTCCTCTAAAGGCAACCAGTGTGGCAGTATTACTAAGTACACCTGAAATTAATAATACATTCTATGAGATAATAAATACCATGGTAACCAGTACAACTGCAGGAAAACAAATACTGGGTGGATCCTACCACCAAAAATATTATAACATCTTCAGAGCACTAAGGCTGGTATTAATGATCAATGTCCAAATCAGTCACCCCGATACGTGGTAGAAGAGGTCCCCATGTATCCAAAAAGGTCCATATTTCTTTTCTTCCAATAATAAATTTTAAATACGACAAGATTTTTTTTCTTTTCACAAGGTGGTGAATACCCTACACATTCCACGTAAGAACACTTAGGTTAGCCATAATCACTTATAAAACATTGAGGAAATGTTATGGTTCAAAACCCAGCATATCTACAAATTCGTCCATGAGGATGACCCAGTCCCTTCAGCTGTACTGTTATACCACCATTTTTAAGAAAAATGTAACCCCAAAACACTGTAGTCATACAACCAGAATCTTAACAAACTTCTAAACAATAAAGAGAAAAAGAACCAAAAAATAATATCCTTGTGGGCTCAAATCTAAAAACTTCCCCCAGCTCCTAATAACCCTCCATAATACAATTACATTGGCAAAAATAATACCAAATATATACCCAGCTCCACTCAGAAGCAAGAAGAGTGAGATACAGTGGACTGACGAATCTGCTTTGTCCATGACCTCCCACTTAACTGCAGGCACAGGAAAAAAATTATATTACTACTGAGCTCTGAAACCCACATTGCCCTTCCAGAAAAAGGACACATATTAATACTATAAAACAACTCGCCCTCACAAATCTCTAGAAGTACCTGCAAGTGCATCCTAACAGAGATTCTTTTATAGTGTATGTTAGAACATTGTTTTCAATGAAAATCTAGCGTTCTCTAGACTAGTTGTACCACTGATGTGACGTCATGATGTTGTTGTACCATCCTGAGTACGTCACAACAATGGTACAACAGCTCAGATTGTGTTTGCGCATGCACAAGTTGAGATTCAGAGGCATTCGAAAAATGCCCACGTCAGTTCACCGATGGCACAGGAGGACATCATAATCTTTCAGTAAGTGAAGTATTTTTAAATATTGGCTGGCAAACAGCAGGACAGCCGTATTTCTTTTTAAAATTGATGAAGTAACACTATCTTTGTGGAACTGGAAGGAGTGGAGTGATTTTATGGACACGGGTGGGTTGGGGAGTCATCGACATCACGGCGCGACCGTGGAGGCAGTAACAAGTGATTTCAGTTTCCTTTTCCACTATACACTATTTAGAGGATAGTGGATGGGCAACAGTAAACAACAACACTGTTTCTCACTTCTCGATGTTGCATGACAACATAAAAACATAGAAGTTAACGGCAGATAAGGACCACAAGGACCATCCGGTTTGCCCATTTCTTTTTCTACCTTATAAATGTGCCATTGGCCTTTGCTCTGTCAATGGCCTATCTATTCATACTCATCTGTACTGCTCCCTTATGCCTATCCCATGCCTGTTTGAAGCCCTGCACTGTATTCATATTCACCACTTCCTGAGGTAGGCTGTTCCATGCATCTACCACCCTTTCTGTGAAAAAGAACTTCCTCAAATTACCCCTTAATCAGCTTCCTCTAATCCCATGCTGTGTCCTCTTGTCCTGCTGTTTTTCTTATATTGAAACATGTTAGACTCTTTCACCTTGTTTATGCCCTTAAGGTGTTTGAATGTTTCGATTATATCACCCTCTCCCCTCCTTTGCTCTAGGGTATACATATTGAGCTCCATTAATCTGTCCTCATATGTTTTCTGATGCAGTCCCTGTACCATTTTGGTTTGCCCTTCTCTGGACTGCCTCAATTTGGTTAATGTCCTTATGAAGGTGTGGCCTCCAGTACTGCACACAGTACTCCAGAGGGGGCCTAAACAGTGTCTTGTAAAGAGGGATTATTACCTCCATCTTCTGACTTGTGATACCCCCACTAATACACCCTAACATCCCACTAGCCTTACCTACTGCTTTAGTGGTCTGCTTGGATGATTTCAGGTCATCGGCGATGATGATACCCAAGTCTCTTTCTTCCCTTGTGACTGCCAGCAACTCCCCTACCAGCCTATAGGTGGCTTCAGGGTTTCTCTTCCCTATGTGCATGATTTTGCACTTCTTTGCATTAAACCCCAGTTGCCACTCTTCTGACCATTTTGCTGGTTTATCCAGATCTCTTCTCATTCTGCCCACCCCATCTGGATCATCTACTCTGTTGCAGATCTTGGTGTCATCTGCAAACAGACAAACCTTACCCTCCAGTCCATCTGCAATGTCACTGATGAATATATTGAAGAGGACTGGCTCCAGGACTGATCCCTGAGGTACCCCACTTGTGACTTTCATCTCTTCTGACTGTATACCGTTTACCACCACATTCTGATTTTGGCCCGTCAATCAGTTTGCCACCCAGTTGACCAACTTCTGACCCACCCCGAGCCTACCCCGCTTATTAATCAATCTTCTATGTGGAACAGTATCGAAAGCTTTGCTGAAGTCAAGGTAGGTGACATCAACTGCTCCCCCTTGGTCCACCACTCTGGTTACCCAGTCAAAGAAATCTATGAGATTAGTTTGCTTCACTCTCGAGGTTTACTTGGTTGTCATGACAACCTCTCGAAGGTGAACAACAGTGTTGTTGTTCACTGTTGCCCATCCACTATCCTCTATGTAGTGTACAGTGGAGTGTTGTTCTGTATAGAATTCCATCCCTCTCAAAATGCTATTGTACTTCAGTTCAAAGGTCATGGAATGTGATTCTACCCGACTGTGGTAGAACAGCATTTTAGAACTTCTAGAGACTGCATGAGTCAGTTTTATTTTGAAAGCAAAAGAACTCACAAACACATATTTCACGCAGTACTCTACACTATAAAAAATACAGGATGAGTAACTCTGTGCACAACCAGTGTGTTTTGCCACCTCGAGGTTCTGATTCCCATGGACCTCTCGAGCTTCGCTCTCGAGGTCAGAGGGAATCAGAACCCCTCTGTGGCAGAACACACTGGCTGTGCATAGTTGCCCATCCAGTATTCTTTATGTTCTTCTCCCTCCCACCCAAACCAAATAAGCCCTAGAATGGAATTTAGCCCTCCTTTAATAATCTTACTTGGCTTCGAAACATAAATAGACAACCGAAAATGCTTTGAGAAAAAAACAAAAGAAATGGTCATATCCAGAATAAAAAAACCTGCAAGTATAGTTCAGTAGATTTTTCCTTAGTCTCTGTAGCAAACATAAAAAAACTTAAAGTAAAACCAGTGGGCTATAAAACAAACTGTCCGTTTAACTCCTGGAGCAAGTCCGTATTCTGTTCTGGTAAAACAATACTCTCCATCGATCACGGGAGAAAGCTTTCCTCTCAGAATCTGGCTACATCTACTGAGACAAAAAATTGGAGTGAAGGACTGACCTGTGCATTACACCACTGTCCATCGCTCAGTACATGGGGCTATTTGAAAAGTCAAATTGTGAGAGTTGGTTCCCTGAAGTTTCTGACAAGGATGCGTCTACATTCAGCAGTTGCTGGAGCACTGTAGGCATTCTGGTGAGCTCTTTTTCTATGGCTGTCAACCTGATGCCTGGCTGTTTCTGATTCATCTTGCATAGTAAAAAGTTCTACATTTGTGGCTGTTATCTCTACGGCTTCCACCCATTCATCCAGTTGTGATATCTTAGCTTTCCTGGTAGGGATATCTTGAGTAAGAGCTATAAGCATATCTTTAATTTCTTTTAAATTAACAAAATCTACAGCTACATGTATAGCAGATGGGGCTGTGTTGGCCATCCTCTAGAAAGTTCACTGTACTCCCATGCTTCAGACTGACAAGGAAAAACACAGCCAAAATCCACCAAAAGGAAACCAAACTATGTCCAAAACAAGTGTCGGGGAGAAGGTAAGATATTTTCCTAATACTTGATCATCACCAGAGATCTGTTTAGAAGTAGAAAAGTAAGGGAAATTAAGCAGCAGTGCAATGAAAATGGGCTAAAATTTGACCCTGCCTTTTCTTCTTCCTAACTTGATGCTAGATGTCTTCCAGTTTATTTTGGTGGTAACATCTTCAGTTTCCCTTATCATTTAAGAAATTTATGAACATTTAAAAATAATTATTTCTCAAGAAAAAAAGATGGCTGCCACAATTTTGCCGAGATATTATATTGTGGACTTGAGGAGGGTAAGAATCCAGACAAAAATGCAAATGTACAGTACACAGCATAGGAAGCATTCAGAAAAACCAGATCAACAGTTCTGCCAATATTTTTCATAACTATTGCAGAAAATTAGCTTTTTGGAATAACTTTTTTCATTGCACTGCTGCCTTAAGGGCAATATTGTGGAGCTTCAAAACTAGGCATCCATCCACCACACCGCTGCACATGCGCCCCCCCACCCAAGTCAAAGGTTTCTAATGTAACATACCTCCATAGCTTAATTCTGCAGTCACATGTGGTGGTCAAGTGGTATATCCCCTTTTCAAATCCCCTGTGTGTGGTTCCCTGCACCTAGCTGCAGCACTTTTCCTCCTTTACCACCTGGTTTCAACAGGTGGCAATCTGGAGGAGGTACAGGATGCTGTAGCCTGGCTTATGAGGACTGCCATGCATTTGTGAATAGCTCTGCAGGCCATTTGCATCGTACCACCCCCTATTCAGAACAGTGGTAATGTCATTATGACTGCACATGAAAAGATTGTAACCTCCAGGTAGCATAGCTCAGTGGGGTTGCATTGTATCTAGCACTGCAAGTGATCACAGTTTTGAATGGGGCTCACAGCGTCAAAAACATTTAAACATGCAATGAAAAAGCCAGTGACCGCAAGTCAACTGATAACTTTGATGGCGATATAGAGAGGGTTTGTCACAGGCATGAGAAGCAGGAAATATAAAGGGTGACCTCCAAAAGAGACAAGGAAGACTAGAAATGAGGAAAGAATGGAGGCTGAAGAGGAATGAAGACTACAAGCAGAAGAACAGGGAAATATTAAATTTGAGAACTAGGATGGGGCAAGACCACAACTGAAAAGAAATAGAGAAGGAGCCAATATAGGGTTTTGAGAGTAAGTGTGATATGGTTACATTTCCTGCTATGTCTTAAGAGATCGGTAGCAGGCTAGCAATACTTTACACACAGCAACATTTTTTTAAGGAGAGATTCTGGAAAAACAAAACATAGACAATTGCAATAAAGGTGAGAAAAGACAAAAGCATGGCTGAGAGTTTTAGCAGCACTGGGGGTTTAGACAGTGCTAAATATGTGCAATATTACTGAGTAACATAAAAGCATTTCAATAGAACATTGGGTTTCATATGTAGGAATGTATCTGCAATAATAGAGGATGATTGGCAGGATTGATAGGATTGGAATGATTGGTTGGAGTCTGGAAAAATTAGTTGGAAGATGGTAGGTACTGAGGTAGGTTGAGATGGCCGATACGGAGTATGTTGTATGGAGTAGTTGAGAGGATAATTGCAATTGCTGTATGGTAGGCCATTGAATGATGTTAGAGTGTAGACTTGGCTTGTGCTCTCTCTGTTCCTGTAATCGGGACTACCATCCATTCAGGAGGTGCTGTGAAGACACAAGAACCCTCTTGAAGAGGGTTCCACCTCTAGAGGTGCATTAGGGAAATGGAATCCTTAGACCAAAGGTACCTTATGGAAAAATGGCAGGAATGCCATAAGGAAAGGAGTCACTGGAGGAGGGGGAGCATGGTAGAAGCAACAAAAAATGCATCCAAAGGATGCTTGGTGTATGCTTAAAAGTACCGCTCGGTGGGGGGGATGGCATGAGTTGCCCTCAGTGCCTTGAACCACAGGAAAATACCTTCTAGTCTTGTGTTCCTAATGTTCTGGCAAGCTGATCTTACTGACAATGCTAGTCTCCTACCTTCATTAACATAAATTAGATTAAAAAGTACACTAGTTGAAACAGCACATATGTATAGTATATGCATGTAGAGATTAAACTGCTTTCATCATCATATGTTATGTTTTTCCTCTGACAAATTAGGTCCCTTTCCAGTGCTGAGTCTGATGGTGGGAACAGCAGTTACCAGGATAGTCCCTAGTGATGGTTCTGGCAATAACAGCTCCTTCCCTGACGGATTAACCATAGATGAAAAGCAAGTGATGGTGGCTGTTTCTGTAACTTTCCTCGCTGGGATATTTCAGGTTAGCAGACTTCAAGTAACATCAGTCTTTTATTTCTTGTCCTTTTTGCAAAACTATTTCTTCACTGGTATCTTCTGTATATACAGCAATCATGTATTTGTTATACATGATGTATGATACTTTATAACTAACTTTATCCTTTGATTTTGTATTGTTTTGTATACTGTAGTCACTGCTTAGGTGTTGTTATTGTAAGTTTTTCATTCACTACTTAGGCCTGTTACTAGGGGCAGCTTTAAAGTGCTTGACCTTACACTCATTCATCTCCCAATTTACTGTGTTGCATAGTAATTGGCTATTGCATCTCTCCTCATGCTTACAATATATATTGCCCTCCTCATCCCTTTTCCTCTCCTGTCCTCACCTGCTTCACCTCCTCCCCTGTCCTACCAACTCTTCCCCATTCCCCCTCTACACCCACCCATCCATCCCTCACTCCTCCACCTTACCTTCTTCCCCTTCTATCCACTCTGGTCTCCTCTCTTCACCCTCCCTTAACCCTGAGTTTCTCCATCATACACTCCTCTTCCTTCCCCAGTCCCCCACTCCCTTCCCTCCTCCCTGATCTAAGGGAAGGAAATCTCACTCCATCGTGTTGCTTCTCTTCCTGCTCCTTTTCTTGTCTGGCTATAGGACCCCACTCTTCCTGTCTTCTCTGCCTCCTCAGCTGCCAAAGGCTTGAGCATATTTCACCTCAGTGCTTGGTGCTCCTTACAAAACTTGGCCTACTGTCTGTATGGATTTTGTAATACTCTCCAGACATCCTCTGTATCTCAAAATCCTGGCAGTCTTCCAGGATTCCAGATTCTAGTCTGGCCCTTCCTATTAACTTTTCAGGCAGGACAGAGGTAAAGGTGGGGGGAGGGGTTGCCGATCGACACCTGTCAGATCCTCTTCTGCAACATGGCTGTTAGAGAGGTTGTATCTTCCTCCAATGAGCTTCTCCTTGTCAGCCTATTATTTGCCTCCTCTCTGCCCATTTTCATTGGTGTACTCTATGCCTCACCTAAAATCTCATCCTCCACCATGATTGATTCTATCTCTATAATTGCCTCCCATTCCTCCTTTGGTGAACTCATTTTCCTAGTGGATTTTAATGTTAATGGGCTCTTCCTGGCCTCCAAGCCAATCACCCAAGAGCTTGAGTCCCTTAATCTTACATAGATTATATCTGAACCTACTAGGCTCAACCATCACTCCCAAAACCACACCCTATTGGACTGGGTTCTCTCCTCTCATCTCCACCGCATTATTGCAGGAGATATTTTGCCTGACACTTTTAGTGACCATTGCATGACATTCTGTATCAGGAAGATCAGGTGTTCACCCTCCTCCCCAAAATACATCTGGTCCAAATCCCTCTGGTTACTAAATGCCCAGGCTCTCCTGAGTGATCTCGCTGCATCAGATTGGACAGCCTTTCCCACCACCTATTATACTGATGTTACCCTCGCCATGTTTCATTCCAAATTCCTTTCTGTTTGGGGCAATCATGCCTCACTCAAATAATCCAGGGTCAAATCTATAGATTACCCCAAACATAATTGATCAGTGCAAGTCCCGTGATCTCACCTGAGCACACTATAATTTATCTTACTCCCTTCCAGGACTCCACCTGTATAGGACTAGCAGGAACTACTGCACAAAGGCTGTCAGAGGTGCGAAATTGCAATATTGCAAGGCCAGCCTTCAGAACAACCTTAACAGCCCTTCAAAATTCTGGAAGGTAATTCACTCCCTTTTTGATCCTCCCACCCAGTCTAGCCCTTCCATCTTTCTGATAAATGGTCCACCTGTGTCTCACCCTCACCTCTGTTGCTTCTCACTTTGACGAGTTCTTCACCATTTGTGCCCTCCCTCTACTTATTCTACTACCAAGAGTGCTCTGCAATTACTTTGGCAAGAAGAAATTTGTCCAAACTTACCCTGAAGGCCTGTACTGTTTGTCATCACATTCACTGTCTCAGCTGGTAGGCTATTCCAAAGGTTCACCATCCTCTGCAACAAGATGCAGCATCGATTGCTACCTGTGAATTTACCACCTCTAAGCTTTTCAGCATGCTCTGCATCTTGTTCGAGGACATCACATCAAACATCTTGTTGATACCTTTGAGTATGTGGGAGACTAAGATCATGTCCCCTTCTATCTTTTTTTTTCTCCTCAAGGATGACATCTTAAGCACTTTTTCTCATACCTTTTGCTCCCATACCCCTAATAATTTTATATAAAGTATACTTTATTAGGATTTTCAGAAAGCATACAGATAACAGAAATCAGAACAGAACACTTGATAACAATTCCATTATACCCCCCATTGAAATCCCACCTGTACAAAAGGCAAGAATAAACACTTAAACCCTCCCCTTCCCATAACCCCACTCCCCCCCCACCCCGGCACTCCAAAGATAAACTAATAAGATAAGCCTTTTGCTTAAAAAAAGAAGGGTTTTCCAATGACCATACCATAATCTGAAGGGAAGGAGATTGATGGTTTGAAAATACAGGTGCTGCTCTGTAGGTAATTCCACCAGCCACAAATCGAATCCCCTCCTGGGATACAGAAAAACAATGAGTTAACAAAAAAAAAAAGATTTCATGCCTCTTGATTGGAAAGTAGTACAAAGGTTCCCAAATTTTCTTATAAGCCCTTATGCAATTAGACATGCTGGCAATCACTTTTTCTGCCCATAAAGAAAACAGAATTTCTTTGTACCATTCCAGATAGGAGGGGGTGACTTGATCACACCAATGTCTCAGGATAATTTTCTTATCACATGCTGAGATCAAAGCCGTATGGTAACATTGGTCACCTATATTAGCCCACCCTGAAAGAGGCCCAGTATACACACCTCAGGAGAGAAACCACTAATAATTTATCGGCCCTGCGTTACATCTCCTTAACAATTTGTGTTTTGTACTAGGGACTCCTGAACTGCATGTAATTCTAGGCACTTCCATTATTGACCTAAATGCTTGTATTCTTGACAAATGTTAATCTGCCAGGTCACCTGATCTGTACTCTCCTGGGTCGTGCCTGAAAATAGGCAAAGCCTTGACTAGTGCACTTACCCGGTAAACAAAAGCTAAATAAATAAAAATAAAATAAAGTACTCCAGATGGGACCTGACCAGGGCATTTTATTAAAATCACATTTTGAAAAATGTGCATCTAGCAGGAAATGGTGCTATTTGAATAAAAGCATTGGAGAATTACACTAGCTATTGGCATGGCTTTTGCCGGGCCCTTGTAAAGTGGCACAATTACTTCCCCTGCCATGCTGGTGACTCCCCTTTTGATGTACCCAGTAGTCTGCCTGCTATCTTGATGAGGGCTTCACACTGCTCAACCTGTGCTATTTTAATAAATATTGACACAAAACTCAAAATGGGATATACCTTTATATGTTTAGGATCGTGGGAAGAACCATGATATGCATGGTCTGGACTGACCCCCTAGTTTCAGATTAAGCTTCCAGAAACTATCCACATGGTCCTTCAATTCCTATACAACAGTATGTATCCACTACCCCACTTTGGAGTTACCCTTATGCCCAAATATTTAAAGGCTGTCAGGGTGCATTTGAGGCCTTAGGCTTGCACTTGCTCTTATGTGTATCTGTCATTTAGGACCATCACCTCTGTCTTTTCCCACTTACTACTGAAAAATGAAGCCCAGGAGAATTCTGTTAATGTGCCCACCAGGATTGGCAGCATGCCTACCGGTTTCCATATAGGGAGCAGAATATCATATTCAAAAAGCAAAAGCTTGAATATTTGACCCCCAACCTCGATACCTAGTAGGCTTTCTTGTGACCCCAGTCTCTGAGCTAAGGGTTCTATGGTTAGCACAAAAAGCCCAGGGGATAGGGGGAACCCTGTTTTGTTCCTCTCCCTAGTACAAAGGCCCCAAGCTATCTTCCATTTATCAGCACCATTGCCATGGGATGTGCATACATCATCTTCGCCAAAGCTATGAAGTGTGCATCAAGCCCAAACTTCTGCAGGGCCTCAAACAAATAAGGCCAATTGACTGAGTCATATGACTTCTCAGTGCCAGTGCCACAGCTGCCACAGGGCCCAGAAAGGATCTCACTGCCCACATGAGGTTGACAAGCCTCATCATGTGGTCCACCCCTTCTCTACCTGTCACAAAATAGAAACATAGAAACATAGAAACATAGAAACATAGAAGTTGACGGCAGATAAGGACCGCAAGGCCCATCCAGTCTGCCCATTCCTTTTTCTACCTTATAAATGTGCCATCGGCCTTTGCTCTGTCAGTGACCTATCTATTCATAGTCATTTGTATTGCTCCCTTATGCCTATCCCATGCCTGTTTGAAGCCCTGCACTGTATTTATAGCCACCACTTCTTGTGGTAAGCCATTCCATGCATCCACCACCCTTTCTGTGAAAAAGAATTTCCTCACATTCCCCTTAATCGGCCTCCCTCTAATCTCATGCTGTGTCCTCTTGTCCTGCTATTTTTCTTATATTTAAATATATTAGACTCTTTCACCTTGTTTATGCCTTTAAGGTGTTTAAATGTCTCGATCATATCACCTCTCTCCTCCTTTGCTCAAGGGTATACATATTGAGCTCCGTTAATCTGTCCTCATATGTCTTCTGATGCAGTCCCTGCACCATTTTGGTTGCCCTTCTCTGGACTGCCTCAATTTGGTTAATGTCCTTGTGAAGGTGTGGCCTCCAATACTGCACGCAGTACTCCAGATGGGGCCTAACCAATGTCTTGTACAGAGGGATTATTACCTCCCTCTTACGACTTGTGATACCCCTACTAATACACCCTAACACCCCCCTAGCCTTATAGTGGCAGGACTTGATTTAACCTAATTGCCAGAACTTTATCATAATTTTATTATCCATATTAAATAGAGAAATGGGTTAGTAGTTGGAGCACTGGAGTCATCCTTTCCTTTTTTACCCAAAATTGTTACGATGTTATCCATAGTGTTGGTGAGTCACCCCCTTCCCTTGCTTCCTGTAGGGACTGCACCCTGTACATTTACAATGGCATGCCATCCAGCTCAGATGCTCCCTCCCCATATCTTTTGTGGGGCATCCTAGAACTTCCCCAGTGGGTTCTATGTCATAATGACGATCGCAGAATAGTGATCGTCATTTGGGCAAGTGTTCATCACCGAAAATGAATTATGGCAATGTACATTTGTGGTGAACTGCAAAGTGGTGACCGATTTTAAATGAATGTGGGGGGTTGCACCCCTCAAGCATTCCTCTTCTGCACCCCCCCTACTTAAGGATTCTCAACTCCAGGGGGTGCATGCCAGGAGGGGGGGTGAAATTCATAAAAAAAATTACAAGACACCTGCTGGGAAAAACAAACCTCACCGCTCAGGACCCGAACCCTGCACCCTGCACACCCCAACCGACACCCCTTCCCACCACGCTAGCCAACCATCTCTGCAGCTGTCTGCCACACTCCCTCCCACATACCTCCCCTTCCTCTCTCCCCCACATGTGTGCGTACACACACGTACACTTCCCATCATGCTACCTCATCCACCCAGGTATCCGGTCACTACCCTGTCAGGTAGCCCTGAACACAGATGCCATAACTGAGTCACCGTCGCTTTGTTCACTGGATACCTCTCCGGTGAGATAGGGGCATTTAACACCTTCCTGTCCTGCTCACCCAGACTGGGGAGGTCTGACTTACAACAAACAAACACTCTTACGAGGAAATAATAACAATGCTTTTTAAATCCAATTTGCAATCATTAGAGACAGGTAAAAAAATGTAGGTCAATGTAAATGTATATTTATTTATGTAATGCACTTAAAAAAGCATTGCAATAATTTGTACTAAAAGTTTGCCATAAGAGTTCAAGTCAGTCTTACTGACAGCATTACAGCTTTACAGCACAAGCAAAAATGCTTTTAAACAGCATAAAATGTATTCATGTACAGAAGACAACAGCTTAGAGTCTGCAAACAAATACTGGCGAGGCACACCAAATCTCAGTGAATACTGAAAACAAAGGTTATGTCTGAAGTGTCAGAGCTATGCTGATCAATACAAGACTCTTTCAAAGTGCAAATAAGCTGTCTTGTGCAAAACACTAGCAGATGACAGCAAACACATCTCCAAGATCACTTTTACCTTTCAAGTACTTTAAAATGCATATATTTAGAACTCTACCTCCACATCAAGCACACTATTACCAATGGTTCGCCAAAGGAAAAAAAACAGGGCTTCACCGAGCTTGTGCTTCCTCGGGGGTGGGGAAACTGTGGCTGTCAGATGTGGTGAAATGCCTTAAGTACATAAAAATACATCATGTGGTCTGTGACATCATAATGTTAAGTGACAATATCGAGTGAAAAAAAAGGCACCCTACACCTAAAATACATACTTAAAAACTAAAACACTATACAAAGTTAGACTATGAGCTAAACAATCCAGAAATTTGGAACACCAGAGACACTGTAATTACACTGGGTTGCAATACCTAAAATTCAACATACACAGCCAAATGAGCAGCAAAGCAAATAGCGTGACAGTCTGAGGCCAGTATTTTTAGGCATCCATTTAAATTAATAGAGTCTTTGAAAGATGTATCCATGTAAAATCATCATGCTGTCTTACAAATGACCAATCTTTTGTTCGGAAGTACACTCCATTGGACTGAAAATTGCATGATAACTCAACCTTGGATTCAAATATCCATTCCCAAGTGCTGCCCAAAAATAGCTTTACGTTTCATTCAGCTTCTTGAAAATTGCTGAGGTTGGTGATGCATATACAAGCTATGGACCAGGATGGCATCTTGAAAAGACAACTCTGTGCCACCCAGCTCTTAAATCATTCATAACTCAGATTTCACTGCAGTGATCATGCTACAAGGGGTCTAATTTGGCAAAAAAAAACTAGATCTAATGAAATTTAAGCAGAGCAAAAGTTATTACCTCAAACACTCTTCGGCTGGCATCTGGGCGGGTGGGAAAGTGACTGAGATTGTGGCAGCTTCTACCTCTATGACTGATGCTCAGGAAATCAAAGGCATTCTGCAGTTTGTTCTCAAAGAAATCTCCTGTTTTAAATCTTCTGCCGCCTCACTAGAAGAAAAGGTGCAGTGCAGGAATTATAACAAAAATCGCGAGATACTGAAACATACCTATCTTACATTGTTGACAAGTACACTCATCACGAGGCTCATATCCAGGAATTAGAGAGGATGGTGGTACTTCTGTGGAAAAGAGCAGAGGATTCTGAGAAAGAAATCACTGGAACAGTTTGCGGTTTGTTGGGTTCCCCTAAGAAGAGAATGGTGATGTGGCTTGCTTTCTTCAATGTAAGTTATCTCAGCTTCTGAGGCACAGCTAGAAGCCCAAGCTGGAGATAGAGTGGGCACATCACACACTCAGACCAGCCCCCAAGCCTGGCCTCAGACCCAGGCTGATCACTGCCCACTTTCTTCACTGTCCAGACAAGGAGAATATGATGTTTCTGGCCTCTGCAATGGCAAGGGCAATGAATTTACATTTTTGCTGATTACTTCACTGAGCTGGCACAATGGTGGAAGGGCTACCAGGGCATGAAAAAAGTGCTGCAAGCAAAGGGCATCCAATACAGGCTACAATATCCTGCAAGGCTGAACATTAACAGGAGTGGGGTGCAACACACATTTAATAACCCCAAAGGAGCAATGCACTACATCACAAAAACCTTGCCAGATAGTCTTCCCTTATTGCAGGAAGCAGAATCCAGTAGTCAACAATGCCAAGGAGGATCATGGAGGGCAGGTTGGAATAGCCATAACTTGCATCCAGCCATTGACTGTGCTGGTGCTGAGAATATGGACTGGCAAACTACCAAGTCTAAGTGGTGAAACAGGAGGAGCAGAGATGAACAAAAATCTGAAGGGCAGGTGGGTGCCTCCACCAAACCACAACCGAAGCAGGGAGTCTAGGCACTCTGCTGCCAGCACAGACTCCTCAAGGAAGCCTGCCCTCAAGAGACTTGGAAAACAGACATCAACACCTGCAGAGAGTCCACTCATTGAGTCACCAGTCAAACCTCCAGCTATACCTCAGTGGCCCTGGCCAGAGAGGCAAAAGAGATCCTGGGCCAACAGGGCAAGGCAAGGCAAGGCAATGTTTATTTAAAAGATGCACAATCCCAGAGGCTCTGGGTGCTGTAGGACAGATGGCTCCAGATGAGAACATGTACCCGAACTGGGAAGAGGACAGGACCTGGGCTAGCTGAACAACATCCTGCAACAAATCTGAAGAACCTTGCTGCATTTGAGGTCCTTCTTATAAGCTCATCAAGGGACTTATAATATGGACTTGATACATTCTGCTATGACTTATAAAGTGCCACCTCATATTCTGAGGTACCAGATCTCAGGTACTGTTGGCTGTAATATTCTCCCCCACCCCATACCCAGCAGAGTTATTTTCAGAAGGTGGTGTGTACTGTCCACCTCAACCCCTGAGATGCTGGTTATGGAGTTATGGTAGTTGTGGCAACCCCCCCCCCCGATCTCTCTGAACCATGACATCTGCATTTCTTTGTCCTTCTCACAGTCTGACTGACACCACCATGCACTCAATGACTCTGCAGGATATCACCTATGCCTGTGTACCTTGCCCCTCCCACCACCACGAATCTCTGTCAATATTTGCTGCATAGAGCCAGGTCACATGTTCCAATCAAATCAGCTGAGACGGAGGCAACATCAAGCGACAGACAGGACTCAGGGCACCAAATTAAGCTGAGCCATACGTCTTCTCATGGGAAGGGGAATTATACATATACGCCTCACTGCCCTGCTAGATCATTTGCCCAGGGAGGGAAACAGATATATAGGACACATCTAACAGCTATCCCATCACATTGGCCAGGCTTATGCCCCTCCCACCACCCATGAGGGATGAGGCCCATGCCAACAGAAGGATAGTAACTCACAGACACCCTCTTTAGCTTTGCATGAGGAGTCATGTTTCCACCCAGGCCTCCATCATTCCAGAAGTCCATTCTAAGGCATGGTGGAACTTGTCCCAGTGCCCCATAGTCTATGGTTGCAACGCCACTGTGGAACCACCCGACTGGGTGGCACAGGCACAGTCCAGATTATCATAATGATCCACCACCTAGGTGGATGAACTGGGAGAGGGGAGCAGCCAATTAAGGGGTCTCCACCCCTGCCTGGGCTAAGCTACCATCCCCCAAAATTTGACACAGTATGGTTACAGTTTTTGCTACAATGTTTGCCACAGGCTGGTTACACTTCATTGCATTATTTGTTTTTTTGTTATCATGCTTTTAGTAAAATGGGTTTTGTTAGTGTTACTGTTGGTGCAAGTTTTAGTGCACTTACATGCTTGAAGTCAAAGATCTGAAAAAACACAGACCCCTAGTCTGGAACAGAGTAAATGGGAAAGACATATACAAGGCTTGTTCTCTCACACAGTCCGCACAACTGAACCTGGCAGAGGGAAGCTGCAATTCCCCATTGTCAATACATGACAAGTCAGTGATCCTATGGTTGCATTCCCTCTGCTTCTTGATACAGGCTAAAGTGGGTAACATGGAATGTAAGGTATCCACTCTTCTATTAAATATAGGAAAATATTGGATCACCTGAAACTGGAGGGGGCAGGTATAGCTTTCATACAAGAAATCCACAGGCAGAAGCCACTAAACTCCAGATGAGTTGGGTTTCTCAGATGTATGGCAGCATCCTCAACTCAAGAAGCAGGGGGTGGCTATCCTTAGCCACAGGAATGTTGCTTTTCAGACAGACCTAACTATTTCAGATACAGAAGGAAGGTATGTTATGGTGAGGGCAAACTTGATGGTCAAGAAGTCACCCTGCGTAACATGTACAGTATGACCCCTAGAAAACAGAGGCCACCTTTTTTGTCACACATGCACAACAGCTAGCATCACACAGTAAGGGGAAGTTGGTTCTGGAAGAGGATGCCAATGTGACCCTCGACGACTTCCTGAACAGAAGTACAGCTCTGGTGGGTTCCAGGTCACCAGCTTCTTAGGCTCTTGTGGAACTGGCCATAGAGTTGAATCTCACAAACATTTGGACATTGGTGCACACCAGAATGATTACACCTTCTACCCTGCCCCACACCAGTCCTATCTGAGGATAGATATGTGGCTAGTGCCTCATCAATGGGCTCCAGAGGTGATAGGAGCTAACATTGGAACAGTAATCATATCTGACCATGCACCAATCTCTTTTACCTGGATGGCTGCCACTGGGGAAACACCCCCAAGAAGGCAATGGAGATGCAACACTGCCTTACTGCATGACCCTTAAGTTTGCAAAACCTTACAAGAGGAGGTCGCCTCCTTCCTAGACATGAATGGCCCCGGGGACCCCTCTGCTGCCATCCGATAGGATGCGATGAAGGCATTCATCAGGGAATGGTGCATAAGTTATGTCTCTTACCTTAAAAAGCAGAGGTCAAAGGACTTAACTAAACAACTTCAAACTCTGAAACAGCTAGAAGAAAAATACAGGAATGATACGGGGCAGCTACCTGCACTCCTGTCAGACATCATCAGCACAAGGTACAAGGTGAATCTAGACCTGCATCCGCAGGCAAAGTTCACTCTGTTTAAGTTTTGACTGTCCTTGTGGTAGTCTGGAGAATAAGCGGGTCAGCTGCTCACCTTCCTGCTAAAGAAATGTCAGGAAAGGTCCAGAATACAGGGGGTCAAAGACTCAAATGGAGAAATTAAAACAAGGGCTGGGGACATCAATGATGCATTCTTTGAGTTTTACAGGTAACTTTACTGCTAAAGAAATGTCAGGAAAGGTCCAGAATACAGGGGGTCAAAGACTCAAATGGAGAAATTAAAACAAGGGCTGGGGACATCAATAATGCATTCTTTGAGTTTTACAGGTAACTTTACCAGCAGGAGATATCCCTGACACAGGATGATCTCTCTGCTTTTACTGCTCCTCTGGACTACCACAGCTGACTTCAGAGCTCAGGGAGGAGCTGGATAGGCCCTTCACCAAACAGGAGCTGGAAGCTGCACTGTGGTCAATGTCAGCGGAGATGGCCCTACGCAGAGACGGCCTACTAGCTGAATTCTTGTGCACCTTCAGGCAGATCATAATAGAGTCACTGGCCAAAAAACTCATTGGGGCCTGCAGAGTAGGCAAACTTCCTCAGCTGATGTGCACAGCTGTAATATCTCTGCTTCCTAAGCAGAACATGGGTCCTCTTTTATGCAGCAGCTACCACTCGATCTCTCTGATTACGTCGAACTGCAAAGCATATTCTACGATACTCGCTATGAGGCTAAAAGATGTCATTTTGAGTCTGATCAATAAAGACCAAGTGAAATTCATTCTACAGTGGAGAGAGGCTGACAGCAAGGCTCATCATTCTGGTCTGGGATGGGAGTCACTCCCACCTTCCGGCCACACTAATCTTTGTTGATGCCAAAAAGGCATTCTACAAGGTGGGATAGGTCTATCATTTGGAGGCAGCTTTATCAGCTGGATTTGCACTCTGCATAATGCAGCATCTGCCTCTATGGTGACCAACTCACAGACTTTGGCCCCATTCCCACTAGGCAGGGGCATGTGTCAGGGCTTTCCCCTTCTCTCTTCTTCTCTTTGTCTTGGCACTGCAGCCCCTGCTGCATGCAATTCGGCTGCATAGTGACATACACAGTATTCAGCTAGGGGAAGAACACAAAACTCTAGCCTGTGCAGATGACATGCACACCTAGACTCGGCCAGAAGTTTCAGTTCCTGCTGCACTGGAACTGCTCAAGACATTTGGTACATTGTCCAGCTATAAAGCCAGTGTTTCCAAATCTTTAATCTTAGCCTTGTGTCAGTAGGTATGCAGTCTACCAGGGTACCCATGGGGCTGTAGGTGGCTAGGGAAAACCTGAAATACTTGGGGATCCACTTCTCATGGAAGGTTGGTGACCTGGGGAAACTAAATCTGCTCCCCTTCCTGACAGGCTTGGACAAAGAGCTAGCCAGATGGAGCTGCCTTCTTCTCTCTCTCTCTCACTGGGGTAGGGTGCCTGCCTTCAAAATGATGGTGGCACCAAAGATACAGTATGTTATGGATAACCTCTCGGTAAAAATCGTACCAAAGCTGCTTAAGTTAGCACATCAGAAAATGCTGGAATAAGGGACCTAGGTAGCTAAGCCATAGGAAGCTTGTCCAACCCTTAGCCCAGAGCACATTTCACTAACCTGACTTCGCACTAAAGCATGCTGTTCAGCATCTTCTGCAGCTATCCTAGGCTGGCCCCACTACTCCACCTGATTTGCAACTGAAATGGGCCTTATGTGAGGCTCACCTACTCAAGGACAGTCTTCAACAGACACTAATGTTCGGTAAGCCCTCCCTCGTTTTGGCCACTCACCCATCTATTGCTTCAATTACACACACATGGGCCTCCATCACTAGATGGGCAGGGTGGTGTCCCCACAGTTCATCTCACTTCCCCATATTGAGGAACCAGGCCCTCAGAATCGGTGGCAAGCAGATTGGCTGTTCTGGTCCTCGAGGGGAATACAATATCTGTCTCACCTTGTGGATAATGCAACAGGGTACCTGCAAACCTCTGGGCAGCTGCAGGCTTATTTTTCCCTCAGAAAAGTGACAGTATTGGCAATATCTGCAGCTAAGACATGCTCTAGTGCAAGTTATAGGCACGCATTATAAATATGATGACATAAATTCCTTGGACAAGATGCTCTTCCTGGAGAAGAGAGATCCACTCAAGGCCAATCAGATATACACTACCGGTCAAAAGTTTTAGAACACCCCCATTTTTCCAGCTTTTATTGAAATTTAAGCAATTCCAGTCCAGTGAATAACCTGAAATGGTACAAAGGTAAGTGGTAAACTGCTAGAGGTTAAAAAAAGTTTACGTTAGTAAAAACTGCTTTAGAGAAATTGCAAAGAAAGCCAAGGTGTCAGTGAGTACAGTTTCCTACACCATCAAAGGCACTTGGAAACTGGAGGAAACTCTGACAGGAAGAGGTCTAGCAGACCCAAAGCCACAACAGATTCAGAAGACAAGTTTCTGAGAGTCAACAGCTTGCGTGATAAGGGCTCACAGGACAACAGCACAGAGTGACTGGCGCCCTGAACAAAAGGGCTACCACAGCATTTTGCAGTGCCATGCAATACCCTCTGGTCTATGCCTAGTTGGTCAGGGGTTCATCCTACAGCAAGATAATGACCCAAAACATACCTCAGGCTATGTCAGAACTACCTTCGAGAAAAGAACAAGGCGGTAGGCTTCAAATCATGGAATGGCCAGCACAGTCTCAGACTTAAACCCCATCGAGCTGGTTTGGGATGAACTGGACAGAAGGGTGAAAGCAAAGCAACCTACAAGTGCAACACATTTGTGGAACTTCTGCAACAGTGTTGGGAAGAACTTCCGAACAATATTTGATGTCCATTGTAGGAAGAATGCCACGAGTGTGTTCGACAGTTTACAGTATATCTGCAAAAGGTGGCACTTTGATGAGTCAAAAATTTAGATTAAATTTTGTTAAACAAAATGATTCTATGATTTCTTTTTTATCTCCAATTGTTTATTTGTTCTATGCTTTAATTTCAGAGTACATTGAGACATTAACCTGCGTAAATTTCAATAAAAACTGGTAAAATGGGGGTGTTCTAATACTTTTGACCGGTAGTGTATAGAGGACTGGTTAATACAGACAGCAGTGCCACAGACATTCTGAGAACTAAGGAGAGTGCAGAACTGGGCATAGGCACAGGCATAATGCAGCAAACATGGAACTCCTGCTGGGCTAACCTGCACACAGTTGCAAGAGACACCTGGAATAATTTCACCAAATTCTAAGTCCTACACAGATTGTGCCAGACCCTCAAGAATCATCCTAGTTCGGGCCTAGTACCCTTGGTTGTCTGCTGGAGGTGCTCATATGCCTCAGCGAACATCACACTTTTACTCTGACATTGCCAGGGCCTGGAGCAGTACTGGGGAAGAGTCTATCAGATCTATAGGGCCTCGTTCAACGCAGAGCTCAATTTCACTCCTCAACTAGTAATGTTGGGTATGGTTGAAGGAACCAGCTTATACCCGCAGACCTACCTCTGGCTGAACGTTGGTTATTAGGGGTCATGATCACAACTAAGAGGGTTGTACACCAGCACTGAAAGGACACAATCCCCCCCCCCAATTTCAGAATGGCTAATAGAGTTAGGAAAGACAGCCACTTTTAAGAGAGTACACTATTCCACAGATGGTAAACTGGACACATCTGCCAGGTGTTGGGCCCCTATCTAACTCTGGAGTACTGCCAGATCCCACAAGGCCATTTTATGCCATCTTACTTAACACAGGCCAATAGTGTCCACACCAGAACTAGGTGACTAGTGGAGTAGGGCACTCAAAACTACAGGAGTGAGACATATGGGGAGGTTCAGGAATATATGTCTTGTTAGTCTTCCTGATATCAGGAAACTTGACTGTTACGTGCACTACTATGAGAACCTTAGCAGTTGCAAGCATAATGTTACTATTTCTTTTGAGAACAATTTTCTGTTTATGAATGTACTGAATGTGTGCAATATATTAAGTAAGTTTGGACCACGCTTGGAGTTGTAAATTTCCAAGGGGATTGCCCTGGCCAGGCTTTGTTTTAAACACCCAATGTTACTGTCAAATACTGTGATTACTATTATAATTATTATTAAAATACTTCAATATAATGTAAATTACAAAAAATGAATTGCTGTTGTCTAATGGCACTCAGATGTACCTTACTTGTTGTTAACCCAGAAATGAAAAAGAAAATATAATAGATATTGTTTACACAGGTTCAAATACAAATAGAATAGTGTATGGGAATTCATCTGTTACTGTGCTGTAACACCATCGAGGGGTTCCATGATGTCATCCACTGCAAGAGCGAAACTCGAGGGGTGCTTGATGTCATGGAACCATGAGATGGTGTTATAGCACCTTAACAGATGGAGTCACATATACAGTTTTTTTGTAATACGTGGTTTTAGGGTTTCATTTTTTTCTCTTCATTTTGCATTTAAATCACTGCTGTGGATTCTGTCAGTCTTGCATTCCCCTTAGGCACCATGACGTTGATGGTCATCACAATAGCAATGACAAAGAGAAGTGCAATCACAGTTGGGATTTCCGTGCCACAATTTAAACTACTGATACACATGTTGCTGTTTGTAAGGTTCTACGTTGTAATACCATTGCTCTCACATCAGATCAATGCCATTATGGTTTGGAACCTTAGAAGCCAGCGGTGTTACGAATTTTCAAGCACTGAAATTCTCCATAGAGAAATGCCAAAACCATGTTATTACTATTCAATTACATTTCAGTGAGATAAAAAAAGAAGACATCAGTTATTTGCGGAAACCATCTTAACCAATCCTAATGACATAAAAACAAACACAACAGTACTTAAACTAAAACCCCATGATGAGTTTAATAATACTTTCATTTGACCCTCCCACAATGTAATATTTACCAGTTATATGTATGTATGTAGACCCTTTCTATTTACAGAAGAATTTGTATATGTATGTATGCAGACTCTTTCTATTTACATGAGAATTTGAGATAAGGAACAAAGAAAGACATGCATATGGTTTAACTGCCGATAAGGTTTAAAAGGGGACTACAATTTTATTGAAGAGGAACTCCAATATGATTTATTTCCAGAATGGTTTTAAATCAAATTCATCATTATGTCCTTTTAGTTTCAGACTTTTAATTCTATAAATCCATGCTGTTTCCTTTTGTAATAACATTCTGAAATAATCTCCACCTCTTTGTGGTTGTTTTACAAGATTTAACCCTATCCAGCATAAACCCATTGTGCATGCCTCATGTTTCAGCTGGAAAAGTAGTCCCAATGGATTATCTGGTCTTCCCTTAATAACATCATGTACAGTACATGTTCCAGAATCCTTTATTTTACTGGGTGAATTGTATGCCCCACATACATTTTTCTACAGGGATATATAATGCCATAAACAACATAACTTGTGTCACAAGTTTTGAATTCCCTAACTGAAAACTGATTTTCAGTTGCTGGATGAACACAAATATCTCATGTAATTGCCATATTGCAGACATTTCATCTTTTACATGTCCAAAATCTCAGTTTGGGAGGGGGCAGACAGTTTCTCATCTTTTCTGGCCATGATTGGAAATCATGGCTTTTGACCAGAATATCCTTCTAGTTTTTCGTTCTTCTATAGCTGATTATTGGCTTTACATCTACATACTTCCCTATCTCACTGTCATTTGTTTAAATAGACCAGTTTTTGTTTATTGTTGTTCTGATTTTGCTTGCAACACTGATATATTCTATGGATAGTGTCAATGGTACTTTTTCAATATTGGAATCCCTCCCCTTAAGGATTAGAAGAGCTGCCCGCTCTAAATATATCTCTGGGTTTCTCCAACAAATTCTTATGATATCCCCTAGGTAAAAATCTCTTCAATAAATCGTCAGACTGTTATAGAAATGTATTCATTTCCATTCAGTTCCTCTTCGATCAGAGCAACTCTCCATAGGGGATAGAATTTTTTAGAGAGGTAGAATGAGCACTATTATAGTGCAATAAGGCATTGGTGTCATTCTTTTTTTGGTATCCTTTAGTTTGCACTACTTGGCCCATTACCCCCTTTAGTGTAATGTCTAGAAAATAGATGGACTTTTTTTTAATATGAGCTGTAAAACGTAAATGTTGTGTGACACCATAAATAATAAGTGACAATACTGAGTGAAAAACAACACCCTACATCTAAAATACTTACTAAAATATTGAAACACTATACAAAGTCAAGCAAGAATACTGTCCTCAAACTGTCACATTATTTTCATTGTTTCTCAATTTGCTGTATACTTTGAATTTTAGCTGTTGCAACCCAGTGTAATTATAGTGCCTCTCGTGTTCCACATGTATGGATTGTTTAGATTGCATCCTGACTTTGAATAGTGCTTCAATATTTTAGAATGTATTTTAGGTGTAGGGTGTCTATTTATCACTTGATATTGTCACTTGTTATTATGATGTCACAGATCACATGATGTATTTTTATATATTTAAAGACCTTCACACCTGTGCCTCGGAAGCCCAAGCCAGGAGAAGCACTGGGGTTCTTTCTTTGGTGAGTCATTGCCAATAGTATGCTTGGTGTGGAAGTAGAGTTCTAAATATGTGCACTTTAAAGCAATTGAAAGGTGAAAGTGATCTTGGAGATGTGTTTGCTGTCATCTGCCAGTGTTTTGCACAACACAGCTTATTTGCATGTTAAAAGATTCTTGTATTGATCAGCATAGCTGTGTTGCTTGGGACATAGTACTTTGTTCTCAGTATTCACTAAGATTTGTTTTGCCTAACCGGCATTTGTTTGCAGACACTAAGTTGCTACAATCTGTACATGAATGCATTTTATGTTCTTTAAAAGCATTTTTGTTTGTGCTGTAATGCTGTGATGTTGTCAGTAAGATTGACTCAAAGTCTTATGACAAACTTTCAACACATACATCATTGTAATTCTTTTTTAAGTGCATTACATAAATATAGTTGTACATTGGCATACAATTTTGTCTGTCTCTAATGATTGCAGATTGGATTTAAAAAAACATTTTATTACCACCTAATAAGATTTCATCCATTTTTACAGCTGCATAGTGAGAGCTATGCTAATGTATTGCAAACAGAAGAAGAAAAGTAAGGAGTCTGACCAGAATTCCTAATGCAGCACAGCTGTGTTCTTACGGAGGAGTGGAGCTGAAGCACATCTTCCTGCAAATCTGTCCACATCCTCCCCATTCACTAAAATGTGTCTCCTTCTTCTCCCTGCCACACTATTTTCTTGCTGACCCACGTATAACATCATAATGTACATATGAACATACAAAAATGCCAGCAGATACAGGCCAAAAAGGTCTATGAAGTCTGCTCAAGTGTACAGCTCCCAGTTGTACCTAATGCGGCTGCCCCCCCATTGCCCTTCTATCTGATTTAACCTGCCAAACCACCTACTCTCACCTCCATGGCCTCTCTCCAGTTTGACCTTACCTCTGACTCTGTACCATCCCCTCTTAAAACTGTACATAGATTTCAGTGATATCACCTCTTCTGGTAGGTCATTCCACCTTGCTACCACCCTTTCTGTGAAATAGTGTCTCCTCATCTCCCTCTTCAGTGTACCCTCTACAGATTCAAACTGTGACCCCTCTTGAACCTCCCCCTTTAGTGTGAAAATACACACAGCACTAAGCCTATTAATGCCTTTTATATATTTGAAGGTCTCAGTCATATTCCCTCTCTCCCTTCTATCCTCCAGAGAATACATGTTGATCTTCCTCAGTCTTTCCTCATAGGGCTTGTCCCCCAGGCCTCAAATAATCTCTGTCACCCTGTGCTGCACCCCTCCAACAGTTTGACATCCTTCTTTAAATAGGGACATCAGAACTGCACACAGTACTCCAGGTGTTGTCTCACCAGTGACCTGTACAGTGGCAGGATGACCTCCTTACTCCTTTAAGGTGATTCCTCTGGCAATGCACCCCAGCATTTTGTTAGTTTTGGCTGCCACCTTCTTGCACTGTACAGAGTGTTTCATGTCCCATGACAAGTCTCCCCAAGTCTTTTTCCTCTTCTGAAGAGGCAGTCTGCACCCCGCCAGCCAATAGCTAGTCCCAGGGTTTCGCTGTCAAGTGCATAACCTTGCACTTCTTAGCATTGAACCCCAGCTGCCATGTGTGTGACTAGTGCTCAAGCTTAGCCAGGTCCTCATGGAGTTCTTGCATCTCTTCCTCCCTGTCCACCCTCATACAGATCTTTGTGTCATCCACAAACAGGCTGATTTTACTCTTGATCCTATCCACTATGTCACCAATGAAGATGATAAATAACACTAGCCCCAGCACTGAGCCCCGTGGGACCCTTCTGGTTACAGCTCTGGGACTTGAGAGTTCTCCCCCCTACCATTACCCTCTGTTGCCTATCCTGCAGCCAGCTCCTTACCCTTCCTATCAGTTGTTCTCTGGCTCCCAGGTAACTCGGTGTACTGAGCATCCTTCCATATGGTACTGAGTCGAAGACCTTGCTGAAGTCCAGATATAGGACATCCACCACATGGCCTCCAATGTAGTGCAACTACTCAAGTTGTTTACCTTCACTCAGTACTGTATTTCAAACAGTACAGGGGCAATAGAAGGATATGCCATGCCCATTTCCAACAAAAGAAAAAACAAATACTAACTTGCCTAGGAAAGATTTCAAGGGTCCATAGTTACATTGAAGAGCGTACATTACAAGTTGTGGAATGTGGGGGGGGTAACCAAGAGATTAATGCTGTAGCACCTTCTGTATAAAAAGTATTACCAGGATTGTCTATAACTGACACCATTAAAACTTGTCAGGCAGTTCTGTGGCAGTGTTACTCTCTTGGACTATGATCGCCAAGCATTGGGGTGATGCTGGAGGGTGTGAACTATCCATTTCCATTCATGTAAAATAGCTTGCTTGTTTTTGGGAGGTCATTAGGGAAACCTTGAGGTAGGTGCAGCACTGCTGAGTTGCGTCTGTCACTACAGCTGTTAGCACTGTGGAAAACATCAGCGTGCAGCAGCAGAAGAGTCTCAGTGGCATCAGCGCATGGGGCGAAGGATGGCAGTTAGTTTTGGTGGGAAACTTCTAGTTGCCATTTCTAATCAATAAACTAACATTCAGGAATGTGGAACAAGAAGTTGTTACAGCAAATGTTGCAGTTTTAAATACAGCACCTTACGTTTACCTACATGCGATGAAATATAAATCTCATACCTCAGTTAGGGGCAATATTTAAAGCAGTTAAGTTCATAATGACACTAAGTTCATTTAGTTCACAGCAGTCACTTTGTGGTCAATGGTGCAAGGGGACTTTGGGGCTTAGGATCCAACTGGTCAGACCAGGGCATACTGTGATGCTGCTGCAGTGCCTGCACCACCTCTGCCCATCAGGCTGGTGCTTGAGAAGGATGATGCATTGTCAGTAGAAGGGCAGCAGATGTTACTGGTGTACTATAGTGTAATTGGGGCAATATTGATTGTTCTGGTGATGAGTCCTCTGTGGAGCTGAGACCCTTGTCTGATGCATGAGATCTGTTGCTTCTACTTCAGTGTAGTTGTTTTGAGGGTGGTGATTTCTCTTTCCCTGCAGTTGCTACTTTTTTGCCTCTAGCATGACAATACTGCCAGTTCTCCAGAGGTGCTGTGTTCATACAGGGAGGGCCACTGAATATGGAGGTGTGTCCATAAGAGGGCCAATGTCTCTGTTTGGGGACTGTCTTTTTGGAAGCTGAAGTCATGCCTTTTGTGTGGGGTTTTGGGGGCTCAGCTTGAACACCCCAGGACCTATGTCTGACAGCAGCTGCCTCAGCGGGGTCTTGGAAATCATGAAAGACTCCATTTCATTCTATTTTGAAGGAAGCTGAGTAGGTCATGTGGTACCTGGCTCCAATTTTTTGTAAGGCTTGTCTAATACCAGTGAATTCAGCCCTCTTTTTCATCAATTTTGCAGAGTAGTCTTAGTATATTGATATTTTGTGGCTATGCCAGACTAATGGCACTTTCTCCTGGCTAATTTTAATGAATGTTCCTTCACTGTGTATTTCAGGCACATTGCGAGAATGGGACGGGGTTTGTCACTGGTCTTAGGTTGGGAGGCTTGAGTGTGGTGCGAGTGTTGTATGTCCAGCTGCACTCCAGGATGTTAACAATTTTCCCCTCAGCTCCCTCTGGAACCCCAATTACTCTAAGGTTGTTACACTACCTATGGCACTCCAGATCATCCAACTTTTCCCATATTATGGCTATCTCCTGGCACAGGCAATGGAGCCCTGTGTCTCTGGTATCACTTTTCCTTCTCATCTGTCTGAAAGTACTCTGTGTGTCAGATACTCTTAAAGTGAGATTATCCATCCATGTTTCTAAGTTGTCTATCTTCCCTTTTACCCTGGTAACTTCCTTCAAAATCCTAGAGAACATTTGGGTGATAGCGGTTGGGTCCATGGCTGACACTGCATCAAGCTTCCCCTGATCATCCAGGCAATTTTCTCTAAGTTGTTTTAAAAATAATTCAGTGTAAATTTGTTTAAAGCTTGCTATTTTTTAAATTCCTTAAAACAAAGGGGAATGAAATCTGTAGTTAGTTTTCTGTGGTTCTGAAGTGAAAAAAAACATTTTTTAATAGTATACCACCTGAGGTACAGAATGCTATGCGGCCATCTTGAGTGTACTCCTGACAGCCCCCACATCTTGGTATTCTATCTAAAAAGTCTGTATATAAAAAATGTGCCTCTCTGCTGTTAATCTCACAGTGCCTTTGTTTATGACATCATAGTGTTCACCATGGCAACATACTCTGATGCCACAAACAGCAATTGTGTAATTAGCAGGGGAGAGCCAGATACATTTTGAAGATGCTATGAAATAAGTACAGCATTATCTACAATATTTAGTTTACCAACAACTGGGGAAAAAAAAGAAACTAAATAACTAGAAAACAACACATTTATAACATAATTGGTGTCACTCTAGTGTGTTAAGCTTTTTATTATAGTAGAGAGTTGCTCTTTAAGAAACAGCAGAACCAAAGTTCAGTGACAGGGATCAGAAATAGACAGGGAAACTAAAAGTAACCAGTATAAATATGGAGTTCAAGAAATTCTATAAAAACCTACATAAGAACAAAGAAAAAATGTACCCAACTGAAAAGCTGCAAAGTTTTCTCAATAATTTAAATGTTCCAACTTTGGATAATCTGAACAGTAAATCCCTTAACAAACTGATTACCTTAGAAGAAATTAATGAAGCAGTTTCGGAACTACCACCTAAAACACCTGGTCCAGATGGAATTTTGGGTGAACTACACTAACTGCTATATACAGTCACGTCTAAATATTTTGAAAAAGCCTTCAAAGAAGCTTTCAGACACAGATCTATACCAGAGTCCTTCAACAGAGGGTATATCACACTCATTTTGAAAAATGGCAATGATCCCCTGAGAATGCAAAAATTATAGACTCATTTCACTGTAAATTGGTATTATAAAATCTAATGAATGTGTTGGCTAAAATACTTCGAAGACTCGTAACAAAGCTAACTGGACAAGAACAGATGGGCTTTGTACAAAAATAGGTCTGGAGGTGAGAATGTAAGATGACTGATCAATACAATTTGAACTGCAAATAAACTTAAAACCCCAGCTATAGCACTCACACTTGATTTTTTTTTAAGGCTTTTGATTTCTTGAATAGGACTACCTGTATAAAATTCTAGAGCAATTAAATACTGATAACAACTTTACAGAATGGATAAAACAAATTTACAAAGCCCCCGCAGCAGAGATTTTAACAAATGGAGTAATTTCTTTGCCCATTCATCTATGCAGGGGTACAAATCAAGGCTGCCCCATCCCCTTAGTTCTGTATTCTGGCCATCAAACCCTTAATTAGAAAAATTAATACTGCCACAGACATTCAGGAAATTAAAACTAGATTCTACTCAAACAAAATATTCTGGATTACTTATTAGTCACTGTCAAAAAAATCCAGTAGAATCCATATACAAACTTTATACAATATTATGAGAGTTTCCCGTTTTTACGTCTGCATTGTGAGAGCTATGCTGTCATATTGCAAACAGAAGAAGAAAAGTAAGGGGTCTGACTGGATTTTCTAACACAGCACAGCTGTGTTCTTATGGTGGAGAGGAGTTGAAGCACATCTACCTGCAAATCTGTCCGCATCCTCCCCATTCACTAAAATGAGTTTCCTTCTTCTCCCCTCCCTGACGCACTATTTTCTTGCCAACCCATATATAACATCATAACATAGTTCAACTACTTAACGCATTTACTTTCACACAGTATTTCAAACAGTATAGGGGAAATAGAAGGACATGGGGTCATGTTGCTGCAAGTCAAAACTGTGCGGCTAAAAATGCCACAGCAAAAAAGCTCAGGACAGTAACAGAGTTGGGCAAAAGACTGACCTGTTCCACGCACCATGCCCATTGACTACAATGGGTTTTCATGTGTTTTTGTCCCCCCTGAAACTTAAATAATAAACTCATCATAAATATTTTTTCACTATTCATTCTGTCGGGCCATGGAATAATCTTCCACCCTCTGTAGTTCTGAGTGATTCTAAGAATATTTTTAAACAATGCTTAGACAAGTTAATCAGTTCAGAGTATAATCTAGCATACTCTCCTTTGGTCTAGTATAAGAGCATTATGGGCCTCAGCCTACTAGCTATTTTTCCTCACCTTAGTATGAACTCCGGGGGAGGACCTCGGGGATGGGGAAAAACTGAGATTTTTTGTTTTTTTTTTAATAAAAACATCCCAAAATTTTTTAGCAGGAGAGACCTGGGGGGAACCAAACCACAGTCCCAGGTCTTCCAACTGCACTGTGTGTTGGTGCCCTAGCCACTCCTCCATGGGAGCCACCTGACCAGGCACCCAGCACACGGCAACTTGTCCAGCCTCCCATTCTGTGTGCAGCAACAGGGCTAGTGGTATTTCTCTCTACCACTATTCTACCTCTGTCACTGTACGGTCAAGCACTGTATAGACAGTGCAGTTAATACCATGCTGTCTTACATGCACGGTTATCACCTGGTACCAAACAGAAGAAGTATATGCCATGTTGTATGGTCAATATTAAACCTTACCACACTCCATTTAAGATGTGCTGCCTTTCCTATGACACCACACTCACATATCAAGTTGTGCTCTGAGGTGGAGACCCCAAGCTGACCCACGACCCCGGAGCTTGTACTTTCCCAATGCATATAGGAGCTGCTGTGTTTGCATACTTAAAGATTAATGGCAAATGTATGTCAGCAGCAACATGGAAGAATTCAGAAGCTCTCCTGGATTTTCCAGTTCTGCTGAACCTTCAGTGTAGCAAAAAGTAATACCACAATCAACTACTCAACTCATTTACTTTCACTTAGTAATTCAAACAGTCTAGGGGAAGTAGAAGGATATGCCGTGCTGTATGGTCAGTATTAAACCTTACCACACTCCATTTAAGCTCCTCCACCTTTCCCTCTGACATTGCACTCATACTGTATATCGAGTTGTGCTCTGAGGTGGAGACCATGAGCAGATCCACAATCCCAGATCTTGTATGTTCCCTATGCAAACAAGAGCTGCAGTGTTTACATACATAAGCATTTTATTTATAGTCAGCAGCAACACAGAAGAATTCAGATTCCCCTCCTGGATTTTCCATTCCAGAGCCAAGCCCACACATTAATTTTATATCCCTTATCAACTTAATACATTAGCAGTTGTAGTGGCTCTGACCAGACTTTGTTTGTTGTAAATGTTAGGGACAAGTCGGTCCCTCTGGGTGCACCTTTCCCTTTAAATTGAAAGCCATTTGTGCTAATCCATATATTTTTTGCATGGTTTTCTCTGGGGAGGTCTAACCCCCGGAAGGATACTAGAGTGTCATCCTGTCCTCAATTAGTGGTATACAGTTTCTCATAGAACTCCATAAATTGGTCATTTATAGGCTTGGGGTCCATCCCTTTTCTTTTCCTGGGATCTTTGTTGCAGCTTCCATCTGTTTTAACCTGGATGTCAATAGGTAGCTCCAGTCTCCCTCTCAATATGCTTGTCTGTTCCTATATAAATCAAACTCCATTGCTTGACCAGTAATTGCAACATAAAAAGGGGCAGCATCACATGGAGAACCTTCCATTGGCCAAACTGAAGTAAATGATAGCTCAGCAACTGACCTTAACAATTGCTATGCCACACCACATGACAGCAGGACAAGTGACTACATAGGCTAAGGATTGCTTAGTATGTTTGGAAAGACCTCAGACCTGCTACTGAATTGAGGGAAGGCATGCTTATTCAGCTTAAAAGACCTCCATCATTCCCAACATGTTGCAAGGTAAACCAAGCAACCAAAGGAATTCCCATATGGAAGGACTCAACCCTTAGGGAGGTGCTAGGAAGCCAAAGTTCAATGATAAAGGAACAGTGAGATTGCTGAAGGAACCCTGAGAAGGAGGAAGTCTTACACACATCCACTTCAGGCTTAGCTGATAAGGTACTCACCTCTGAGACAAGGATCATGGGAGGAATGTTGGAGATAAGTCCTTGAGGTCTGAAGCTGAAAGGACAATATTGGAGTCAAGCCCAGGTAAATAAGGTAGTAGCATAAGGAGGGTAAGGCCCTATGGGTCATATAGTATGTGTGTTGCACCCCAAGAAGAGGGCCTGGATGACTGCAGGGGTAGGATGGTGGATATGATAAAACAGAGTAGCAGCAGGCTGAAGTTCCAGTCAAGGGAGAAAGGGACAATTAAAGCAAACAGAGGAATGGCCACATGGTGGGTGCTGTCAGGGAACAGACACAGACTGTAGGATGGACAGGACCAGGGGCACAGTGGAAAGCAAGAAGAGCAGAAGGCAGTAGGGGGTTAGAGGGTGAGCAAGCAAAGGGGCCAGTAGAGGACACAGAAGAAAGCAGGGCAGAGACAAAGCCAGCAAGGTCCAATCAAGCAGAGGGGCTATGAAGAATCCAGCCAGGAAGCAGGTCAAAGAGGGGCAGCAGGCAGGGGGCATAGAAAGAGGGTGAAGCATCAGACAGGCCCAAGGCAGGAGAAAGTGCCAAAAACAAACACAAGAAATGGAACACAGCCATGCAAAGTGGCAGATACAGACAACAGGCAGGAGGGAGAGGAAGGCAGAAGGTGGTAGGCAGGTGGAAGAGAAAGCAACACAGCACAGCACAGGGAGCCAAGAGAAGGGCCAGCCAGCGGGGAAGGGGGCAGAAAAAAGCAGAAAGACAAGTGAGGGGCAGAACAAGCAAAGTTTATTTATATGACACCCTATCCCAAGGGAGGAAGGCACCATACAGGGAAACATGTAACATGGTATTAATAATGCAGAATAATAAGTAATAAATTATATATATATATAATAATACCTGGGAGACTGTATATAATAAGAATTTTATGTACATAATAGGTGTGAGATGCTACATAAACCCTGAGAGTGAAGCTCGAGGGGTTTATAATAACATCTCACACCAATGGTGAATATAAATTTTGAGATTTACACAGTTCCCCCATGCTTTCTTTTATATAACTGCTAGACTCCATTTTTTTGCCGCAGGCCCCCTCTCCCATTCAAACAGAATAGGCAACAGCCTCAACTCCATATGGGGTGAGAGTTGAAAGTGCTGGTTGGCACTTTCACTTTCCAGCCATGTACACTGCAGCAGCAGTGAGTGTGTACATGGGCCCTTAGGAAAACCTGGTATGTGAATTCTGTTATAACCAGCTGGTTATAAATAAGCAATAACACACAACAGGACATACAATTACTGGGTAATTACTACATGCCCCCCACCCCATACTCTGTGGGTTGGAGGCACAAGACGTTAGCTGTGTGTCCTTCAACCATGGGGTGGGGAAGAGTGAGTTGATTACCCAATAACCACAAGCCCTGAAGTGTGTTATTGTGTTTCTAAAATGGCACCAAAATAATAAGAAAACACAAAACTAAATAAATCCTTATGCAAAGAATAAATAAATTTGATCATTGGTAAATCAGTTCTCACATCAGACAGCTAGGTTTGCTCTGTCAAAGAGGTCAAATTGACTGGCAGATAATTCACTCTTATTAGTTGAATCTTTTTTTTTAGTTTTTCCCCAACTATCACAGTTACTGAGAATTTTGAAGTGGTGCAGTTCCAAGACTTGTAAGGCACTTTCCAGACCCGTGCTGTTATTGGTCAGTTGCCACACATGTCTTCTGAAGCAGTGTATTTCTTTCTTTTTTTCCTTCCCCTAGCTGGCTCTTTATCAGTCCACTGCCACCTCGCCCCATCCCCTGGGATTTATCTGCTGCCCATCAGTTTCACCATGGATTGCCCCCAGGTTGGAGCAATCAGAGGAGCTACCCGGCAACTACCCAAATGATGACACACAGTTAGTCCAGTGGCAGAGTACCTTGGCTTCTCTGTGGGGCTTGGTGGGGATGGACATCATCTAGCCTCAGCCAGAGTTGTTTTCCCTGTTATTGTTGGGAGGTATGGCATGCAATGATATAAGGACACAAGTGCTCACACCTGGTACACCTCTCAGGATCCTGCAACCATCGGCTATGACACTCCCTGGCCTCTGCCAGGGGTCAATTATATGCTAAGTGCTACCTCAACTTCCCCCTGGAGGAGGGGAGCAGTCCGTCTGATGCTCAATCCTCCTCCCATGGCCAGCCCTCTGACTTCCCAGGCTCTCATCCAAACATGGGTCATCGGTGCTGCAAGCAGAAATCCAACCACAGCATAGGTGGGCCAGCTAGCAGTGTAGTTCTAAGACTTGCAAGCACTTTCAAGACCCATGAGGTTATTGGTCAACTACCACGCAGGTGTTTTGAAGCAGTGTAGTTCTAAGAGTTCAAGGCACTTTCCAGACCTGTGCGGCTATTGGTCAGTTACTGCACTGGTCTGGGCAGGTTTTGACCAATCAGATCACTAGATTTTCCTTGCCTATTTTAAAATGGCAAATTATAACTGTGTTTCCATATGGAATAAAGAGAAGCCCACTTATGAATAAATAAATATCACTACCTAAAACAGTAGGTTTGTTCATAACATTTTAATCTTAATACTCCCTTAAAGCCCTTCAATGAATGAGCAGAATGAATGTAGGGTGGCAAAGAATTCTGAAGAGACACTGTAGCCACCCCAAATGCTCTCTCCCCAGAAAGTTTGAGTTTTGAATGGGGAACTGCCAGCAGGCCTGCCTCAGTGAAGCAGAAAATGCAAAGAGAAGTGTAAGAAGACAGGAGATCTTTAGGTAACCAGGACCAAAACCGTGTTGGGCCTGTCAAAAAGCATATCTTGATGCTGATACACCACAAAACAGGAAGCTTGTGTATTTTTTCATTTTTATTTTTCATACTTGTAAACCAGATGAGCAAATTGCCCATTTTCAAGGGTGACAAGTTTAACATACATGCAAAATATAACCTTATAAAAGTCAGTAAAGAGACATACAACTTCAATCAAAATCGGTATAAGTAAGTTCACTTTGAGTTAAAAGCCACTGTTTAAGGTGAGTTTTAAAACACCAGATAGAACTACTTTCAACAATATCAGTGGGGATTGTATTAAAAAGGGTGGGTGCCCTGAACAATAAAGACCTTTGCCAAAACGTTGTTTTAAATAAAAGGGATTTAAAAGTAAATCTAGACTGGGACCTAGTAGAAAAATAATTGACAAACCTGGGAAACAATGCAATAATAGAGGAGGGGTAGAGCCCTGTCATAACGTTATAGAGAAAAATACCCATCTTATATAGAACCCAATTATCAAACGATAATGTGGAAGATTGTTTGTATAAACTACAACAATGGATACAATAGGGAAGATTTAACCAAAATCTAAGTGTGGAATTAGATGTAACCCTTAAACAATTTAAAGCATTACTATTTGAGGAGGATTACATTGACAACCCATAGTCCAGGATACTGAACATGAAACTATGGGATAAGAGTTTTCTGGAATCAACAGTCAAGAAAGACTTTATCTGATATAATAATCCCAACCTTTGGTGTAAAGTCTTTCTTAAGTATTGTATATGATGTTCAAAAGTAAACTGACTATCCAGTAGAATTCCCAGGTACTTACACACCTGAACAAACTCTATAACAGTACCTTTCTTATCAGTAATAGATGGAAATTCAGTGACAGTGTACTTTTATGAGAAAACACCATCGCTTTTGTTTTATTAGAATTAAGGACCATATGGTTAGAAGATAACCAAGCTTGAAGATGGTCAAAATCTATCTGGAGGTTCTAAAGAGCAATTTCAGGACTGGAGCTTAAACTATGTAAAATGGTGTCATCAATGTAAAGAGACATTCTAGTCTGTGTACAAACGTTAGGGGCAGAATCCATGTATAATGAAAAAAATTAGTGGCCCCAGGATTGAACCCTGGGGCACACCACAATAAGAAGATATAGACTGAGAAACAGAAGGGACAATTATAGTTCTATGATACATGTTACACAAGTAATCACAGTACCATCCAGTAACTCCCTTGGAAAAATGAAATTTCCAAAGGATCCCTGGGAGCAGACCATGTTCGACCAAATTGAAGGCCTTGGTGAGGTCCATAAACAAAGCTGCACCAAGAGTGACCTTTATCAAGGGTACCCTGAATGCTGCTCGTGAACCCCATTGAGGCCGTTTTGGTATTGTGTTTTGGCTTAAAGCCATGTTCATGACTAGTGAAAAGGGAATATTTTTCAAGAAAATCTAAGGTTTGGGCCAAAACAAGTTTCTCTAAGATTTTAGAAAGAGAAAGAAGGAATATGGGTTGATAATTTAATATGCAAGCAGGGTTGCCATTTTTTAGCACTGGATTTATGGTAACAAGTTTCCAACTGCTTGGGAACACACTGTGACTAAGAAAAAAATTGAAAATATATGACAAGGAATATGCAAAGTAATTTATACCCAGTTTGATAATCCTATAATCCACTCCATCGTGACCTATGAGAGGTTTCAGGATCGTATTTTAAAACATATTTTTTTACCAAATCAGGTGTAATTTGTTTAAAGTTAAATTCTGGGTTAGTGTAAATAAATTCCTCCTCAAGTGCAATACTATTATCAGAATTCAAGGGGATTCCATATGTATCAAGATTCCCAAAGTGTCTATTAAAGATATCTGAGACTAGGGAGGGATCACTAATACATTGTCCATTATGAAGGATAGTGGGAGTCAGGTCTTTTTTCCCCTTCCCATTAGTTTATTAAGGGTAAGCCAAGTTTTTTTAGAGTTATCTTTGGAGGTCCTCTGCTTGGTTAGACAATATTGGATCTTAGCTTTCCTAATCTCAGATTTACACTTATTTCTAAGTGTTTTATATTCTTGAGAGGAGACTGGATCTTGGTTTGCCCTATAACGCTTTCCAGCTCTTATCTCATTTTCTCATTAACTGAAGCAAGTCCCCAGTGACCCATTTTTGTTTATTGGCTCTTTTTCTAATTCATTTTATGGAAGCAACCTTATTAATTAAAGTATTATGGACAGAGCAGAAAAAATCCCAGAGTGAGTCTATATGAGTATTGGAGGATAAAGGACACCAATCAATTTCCCTGCCTACACCTTCAATAGTTTCAGAGTATAACCAATACGCACTATTATATTCAATGTAATTAGGGGGCCCCCTGGAAATCTTAGCTGACCATTCACATTGGATTGGGTGGTGGTTACTCATGATGTTGGGCATAATCCCACATTTAACAATTCTGTCTACATGGGTGACCACTATCCAATCCAAAATGGCCCCTACACCCGATTCATAATTTGGCCCAGTAACTTCTTCAATTAGTTGACTGACACCCAAGTTAGATAAAGTATCTCTTACTTCACTTTTAAGGTTTGAATCCCAGTTACAATTAAAATCACCCAGTAGAATCCATTCCCTGTTAGTAGGAAATACATTCCGAACAGTGGTTATTAGTTCTAGGCCCTGCAAAATTCTACCTGGTGGTACATATATTGTACTAATGGTTAAGTGCTTATTTTGTCCAAACAGGAGGTCAGTTGATACCATGTCACATTTTGAGTTTCCAAGGGGGTGATTAATAACAGTATAATTAAGCTTCTTGTGAACATGTATTATTTTCCCACTCCCTCTTTTCCCCGATCTATCTGGTCTGACATGATTATATCCTGGTAAGTAGATTTCAGAGTCAGTAATTCTAGCACTTAATCAGGTTTCTGACAAAAGTAATAACATCAAAACAATGAAGTTCAGACCAGGCTATAAATTGAGTCCATTTTGTATACTGTGCAGCACTGCACATGATATGTTCATTCCACTGTGTTTCAGGAATCAGCCAGCCTGCTGCATTCTGGATCAACTGAAGGCAACACATCAGACCTTCAAATAACACTAGGCAGTAGGCATTACAGTAGTCTATTCTGGATGTGACAAAGGCATGCACTATCATAACCAGATCCACAGACCCCATACATGATACAGTTTAATCTGGGTGATTCCATGAAGATGAACAAAGCCTCTGCATACTGTGGCTGACACCTGATATTTCAGTGTCAGTTTGCAGTCCTCAATAACCCCATATTATTAACCATATCCACAGCTCCAAGTGGGATGCCATTTATAGATGGCAATATGGCATATTCACTTGTCATCACCAACCCATGGGAACCAGGTTTAAAAATCATCACCTCTGCCTTACCTGGGTTGAGTCTCAGTCAGTTGGAGGAGATCCAGTAGTTGATTTCATAAAGACAACTGCCCAGCTTGGAACTTGCATCATCTCCATCAGATACAGCTCAGTATCAGAGGCATAGAAATGAAACTCCAAGCCATACCATCTTATGATCTCACCCAGTGGCAGCATGTGCACAGTGAACAACATGGGTGCAAGAATGGAGCCTTGAGGCACATTGTAGCCAAGCATAGCTGTTTCAGAGATGGAATTACCTAGAACTACCTGCTGTGCCTTACCCATAAGTTAGGACTCAAACCAGTGTGAAATCATTCCATTTAGTCCTGCATAGTGCCTTAGGCAGTCCACAGCATCCCATGTTTCACCATATGAAACACTAACACAGATCAAAAAGGATCAAGATTGATTGGTCACATCCATGCTGTACCAGGGTCTAAACATGGACTGGTGAGTCTGGTTGATATAAATTTTTTCCAGATGAGCCTTTGGCAACACCACCACCTTCTCAACAACCTTCCCCTAAAAGGGAAGGGTTGAGACAGGTCAGTAATTCATGAGAACAATTTCTTTAGGAGGTGTCTCACCACTGCCATTATTGGGTCCATGGTCTCCCATCAAGCAGCAAGCAACCAGGTTGCTCCAAGATCACCCAGAGCACCTCCCAATCCAAAACTAGGCAAACTTCTCCCCAGGATGGCAGATCAGCTGACCCCATGCCTGACTGTGGAGAACTTTAAAACTGCTCTGAAAACATATCTGCTTGAACTTGCTTTTCTGTGATTCAGTTTAAAGTTTGTTATTTATACTGGGAATACAGTCTACATGTTTTATTTATTGAATTTTAATTGTTAGGGTGCTATGATTTTCTGAAATAGCACCTTTTATAAATAAATAGAATTGAACTGAATTGAAATCGAATCTGTGTGAGGGTACTACCAGCCCATGAAAGGCCACTCAAGGAGATTCCAGCATGAACTGAGGATGCCTTGTGATGGAAAAATCCATTAAACTCCTTGTACTTTTCTGATCAATGACAGAGGGGTTAATCAACATGTCTACAGAGCGAAAGATGCGCCGGATGATTTTTTTCCAGCAGCAACCATCCTTGACAGGAACTAATGTCTTTTTCAGGGTGATTGCCCACTGATACTCACCACAGAGACCCTCAGCATCAACTAGTCCTCCACAGATCGGCTCATCACCAAGAATTCTCCAATCTCCAATTACTCTACTGTTTTGTATCTGTATTTTTTTAATTCATCATTTATAACAAGGCCACCATACAATGAGTGGAACTGCATCCAGCGCTACTCTAACTGCATTCCTGTTGCCACCCATGCCATTTTTTCTGACTCCCCTAATTGTCATACCACTGCACCATCACTAACCCTCACAGCAACACTTTCCCATCCCCCGAATACCACCTGACCTCACCCCTCACCCTCATGTACCAATTACTGCCCATGTTACTGCCACACTGCTCCCCTTTGGTACCAATTGGGGGCCACCTGCTGCTGAGTGATGGTGGCAGTAATGTTGTGGAGTTTAGGCTTCTTATAGTGTATTTCCAGAAGTACATAGGAGAAGAAACTGCAGGCTCTTGACTCTGAAGGGTGACCAAACATTCACGCTGGGGGCACAGACAGAAAGTTATGCCATAGAGACAGAGAGCTGGTGAGTGAGAGAAAGAGATGTTCCGGTATTTGAGGCATCTGCCCTGGGCCATGGGATTTTTTAAACTCCAGAACCAGTTATGTAATAACAGCAGTGAGTAGACTATGAGTGGTGGAAATTGTGGAGTTATACATTTGTATATCATTATAGTTTCACCCTGAAAAATGTAAAAATGGGAATATAGGTGGCTGAAGTTCCGCATGCAAGAAAATAGTGCAGGGGGGAGGGAGCAATCACATTGTACTGAAGCGGCCACGGTGAGGTGTGATTCAAGTCCACTCCAGTTGAAGGACACAGCTGTGGTGTATTCGCAGTCAGGTGATACCAAACTCCCCTTTTCAATGTCATTGCACTAAGGTCATGCATATCTCTGCTATGTGGCTGTAAAAATGGCAGGGGCTATGACAAAGGCAGGGCAGTCAGACACTGCAAGGAGAAAGTACATAAATTCAATGTAGCAAAGATATCATGGAGCACTCATGTTGCTTTGAGTTGGTCACATATTGTTGACATCATCCATTGTGTTATATAAACATCAGATGTAGCAATAAAATAGCTAATGTGAAAAACTGAAATCTGTTTTCTTTTTTTTCCCCCTTATTACTTTTCCTCCCTGACTGTACTACTTTCAGGGAAATACATTGATTCCAAGGATATACCCTGCTTAGGCCATTGTGCCTGAATGCCAATAAGGTTCCTACCCCAGACGGTTACTCTCCCCCCCATGGCATGCTTCTCAATAGCAGATGCTCCAGGGGGAGAGATGTCCTCCCCAAAGACAGTCTGCTGTGTGGACAGGGTACAGTGTTGGTCGGAGCTAGGACCCAGAGGGTCCCAGGAGCCAGGATGCCATGTAGATAGCACACAGGTGCTTCACCCTGTATGCCCCTTCCTAGCTCCTCCTGGTCATGGACATGGCCTTGGGCATAGTTGGCATTCAGCAAGCATCCTGTGGAGAGAACGAGCTCCCTTGGCACACCACAGGGGTCACTGCAGCAATGGATGTCTGACACCAGCCCTCCTCAACCACAGTGTTCTGCTAAGCTGCAGTTGCTGTGGCCTGCCCTGTCTCCTAATATAATGCCCTGAGTTCACTCCAGAACTTGGGTCACCTGCACAGCAGCATGACATGCTGCCACTAGACCAGAGTGGCCAAAAAATTGCTAAAATAAAACTACAAATATTGAAAAACAATGCTGCTGAACTTTAAAATGTTTTGTACAAATTTTTAGAATATATTTTATGGATTTGTTGAAAAGAATTACACACTTAGTAAGGGTGATTATAACTAGAAAAAAAATGGTGGTTCTCCTAAGTGAAAAACCCCCTGCATCTTCCAAAGCACCACAGTTCCACACTTTGTCCTTAAATGATAAGTATAGGTATTGTGAAATTTCTGTAAATCAGAGTTTACAAAATTATATGTTTTGCATTTCTGGCTGTTGTATTTGTATAACTCTAACACAAGTGGTTCTCATTGATGAAATACTCCTAATATCATCTGCATATTTGACACCAGTTATTCAGGGAATTTCACTGTCCACTATATCAGTATTATTTGTAATATGTCAGTACATTATAACTGTACCAACAGATCATATCTACAGTTAAATTGGCCTGACTCCAAATTTTTAGTTAAAATAAAAACAAATACAGTTCTAGCCCTAATGTTTACAAAGTCATCAATATACCTTTAAACTGTATCAATAGACTTTAAAGATGTATTGATATACTATAAACTGTATGGATACTATTTTCATATACTGTATATTGATACATGGAAACTATATCTTTATGGACAATCTATCTAGACCTGACTCCAAGCTTGTTATTTTTTTTTTTAACTAAGTTTTTTGTTATCCATAACAGCTGCAAAGTTACCTTTTTCTAAAGATGATGGCCTAGATTTTCCAAAGTTTGGATGCTGGACTTGTGGCAGTTATTCTGCTACAGCTGTGTCACTGCAAATGCACCAAAATGTTTGTGGGTGATTTTGAAACATTTTGATGCATTTGCAAGATTTTACTCACTTAATGGCAAAATAATAGAAACATAGAATTTGATGGCAGATAAGGACCACTTGGCCCACTTAGTCTGCCCATTTCCCTACCTAATGGATAAGCTGCAGATCCAAGTTAACCAACAACCTACTTCCTCCTACACCCCACTAGAATTGCCTTATGTCTGTCCCATGCATTCTTGAATTCCCCCACTGCTTTTGACTCCACTACCTCCTCAGGAAGGTTGTTCCATGTATCCACAGCCCTCTCCTTGAAAAAATACTTCCTCACATTACCTCTGAGCCGTCCACCCTCTATCTTCAGATTATGCCCCCTTGTTCTTGTACACCTCTTTTTCTGAAAGATACTACCCTCTTGGACTTTGTTGATTCCCTTGAGGTACTTGAAAGTTTCTATCATGTCCCCCTCCCCCTCCTGTCCTCAAGGGTATACATATTAACCTCCTTTAATTTCTCTTCGTATGTCTTCTGGTGCAGACCCTGCACCATTTTAATTGCTCTCCTCTGGACAGCCTCCATTCTATCTATGTCCTTGCGGAGATGGGGTCTCCAGAACTGCAAGCAGTACTCCAGATGGGGTCTCACCAATTGCCTGTACAGAGGGATAACAACTTCCTGTTTTCTACTGGTGATGCTTCTCCCTATGCATCCCAGTATCCCGCCAGCCCTCCTTACTGCCTTCTCACATTGCTTGCCCACCTTAAAGTCATCTGATATGACTACCCCCAGGTCCCTTTCCATTTTTGTTGTTGTTAGTACCACCACCCCACTGTGTACTCTTCCCCTGGGTTTTTGTTTCCCAGGTGCATTACTTTGCATTTCTTTGCATTCAATCTAAGCTGCCACACATTTAACCGTTCCTCCCACCTTGCCAAGTCCCTTTGCATCCTTTCCACCCCACCTTTTGTAACAATCCTGTTGCAGCTCTTTGTGTCATCTGCAAAGAGACATACTTTTCCTTCCAGTCCCTCTGCAATGTCACCTATAAAGACATTAAAAAGGACCGGCTCCAGTACTGAATTCTGCAGTACCCCATTAGTAACCCCCCTTTCTTCAGAGTGAACTTAATTTACTATTATCCTCTGCACCCTGTTGTCCAGCAAATGTTTTACCCAGACTACCACTTTGGGACCTATTCCAAGGCTAGCTAACTTGTATATTAATCTTTGGTGTGGGACTGGGTCAAATGCCTTGCTAAAGTCTAGGTAGTTCATGTCCACAGGCCCTCCCTGGTCTACTACTTTGGTCACCCAGTCAAAGAAATCTATTAGATTCATCTGACACGACCTTCCTGCTGTGAATCCATGCTGTCTTGGGTCCTGTGCTCCACTGGTCTCTAGGAATTCAACAATTCTTTCTTTCAGGAGTGATTCCATCATTTTCCCTTAATCTTCCCCACCACCTCTTTTGAGAACCATAGTGTTTTTTTCCTTTGTTTTGCTTTGTTGATTTGCTTTACACAAAGGCTTGTTGGCTCTGTGATGGCTGTTTTTATTTTTCCCCATTGTTCCTCCACCCCTCCTTCTTGCCCATTTGCTAGTGATTTTCTGAGGCACTCTCCCATTTTCCCAAAGTCAGCCCTCCTAAAGTCTAATACTTTTGCTTTTCTATGGCTTGATGTCTATGGCTGTGTTTATTGTGAACCACACTGTTTGGCGGTCACTTGTTCCCAGAGGGCTACCCACTTCTAAGTCTGAGATCCTTTCTCCATCCCATTTTGACAGTACCAGGTCTAAGATTGCTCACTCCTGAGTGGGTTCCACCACTAGCTGTCTGAGGCATACTCCTTGTAGGGCATTGTGAATAGCCCTGTTCTTGGATGTGGCTGCTGCAAAGGTGCTCCAGTTAACATCTGGCATATTCAGATCCCCCATCAACAATATCTCTCCTTTTTCTGCCATTCTAAGGATGCCTTCTATCATTTCCTTGTCCATTTGCCTCCCCCAGAGATGGGAGTCAGTATACAGGCTCCAGTGCAGATTATGGTGCCATATCCTGTCTCCAGGGTGACCCACAGTGCCTCCTCTACTCCCTGTTTATCCTTTAGTTCCATTGCTTTGATCCCTTCCCTTACATAGAGAGCTACTCCTCCTCCTCTTTTACCCTCCCTGTCCCTCCTGTAGCTTGTGTACCCTGGTATGTTGACATCCCAGTCATGGTTCTCAGTGTACCATGTCTCTGTGACAGCCACAATATCCAGGTGTCCCTCTTTCATCAAGGCCACTAGTTCAGGGAGCTTGTTACACAGACTATGGGCACTGGTATTCATCACCCTCCATTTTTTGATGGCCTTACCCCTTTTAGCCCCATCCCTCTCCTTATTGCCTTTTTCTGCATTTACCCCTGTCCTGCTCCCTGTTGACTTCTCTACCTTAGTGTTTACCTGTCTAATTACTGTGTTTTGTTGGGGGAGGCTGGGTTCTCCCTGCTCCTTTTCAGTGCCTCCCTCCCTTGGCTAGTTTAAATGCTTTCCAATGAAGCATTTAAACCTATCACTTAGGATCCTGGTTCCCCTCCCAGACAGATACAGACCATCACACCAATATAGGCCTGCATCCCTCCAGGTGGTCCCCCAGTCCCCAGTGTATCCACAATCCCAAGCTCTGTACCAGTTTTTCAACCATTCATTGAATCCTGTGATGCAGAGTTCCCTAGCATCACACTTGCCATAGACACGCAGCACCTATGAGAAGGTTACCATACGTTCTACTTGTTTAAGGCCCCTCCCCAACTCTTCAAACTCTTCTTGTACTGTTCTGACCCCATTCCCAGGCAGTTAATTTGTTCCTAGGTGGACAATGACATCCAGCTCCCTCCCTCATGCAGTTGATCATGCAATCCTGAGGATTTTCTCCCTGTCCCTCCAAGCTGTGGTGCCAGGTAGGCACCATACCTCCCTCTCCCCTTCCTCCCACAGTTCTACCCCCCTAATGATTGAGTCCCCCACCAGGAGTTGTTTCCTTCCCCTGTGGGGTCCCATGCCACCCTCCTGTGGGTCTCCTTTGTGGAGGTTCCCAGCATCCTCCTTGGTCTCCATTGCAGGTGCCTCAATAGAGGAACCACTCTTCACCAGAACAGCGTATGAATTGTGGAGAGGTAAAACTGGAGGAATGTGCCTCTGTTCCTTCACCCTCTCCTTCCCTGAGCCCACCTTGGTCCAACCACTCCTCTTTCTTAGCAACCTCAGAGGTAGTGGCGGTGGCTCTGGTGGTCCCTAGGTGGGGGAGGAGGTTTCACGAATCCTAGCCAAGTCAGCCTGGAGACAAGCAACCTCCTCCCTCAGACCAGAGAGGTGCCTACAAATAGGGCAGCATCACAGCCTCCAGAATGTCTCCCAGAAAACTGCTGCCCCACAGCCATTGCACTGCACCACTCCCATCATGTCTTATTTTGTGGCCCCTCTCCTGTTGCTTTGTATGCTTACTCTCTCCTCCCTGTTTTTTTTTCCTCCTACTGCCTATGTGACCTTACAGCTCTTGCCCTTCCTGTTCTGGAACAGGAACTTCCTGTATTCTTCTGTAGTCTTCTTCCTTTCTCAGAGTCAGACCTCCAGCAGCTGGGGGAGAGGGAGAGCTACTCTTTTCCTTCAAGGATGATGAAACCTATGTGTCTCAGTGATCTTCCCTTCCTACTGCCAAACAGGAAGTTCCTGTTGTTAGTCAAATCCAGGGCCTATAAAAGTAGAACTGGCTAAGGGTGGGAGGGGTGGAGGAGAAGGAAGGAGGGCAATTAGTTAAAAAAAAGTTATAGTTTTGTAGTCAGCTGCTCCTTGCTTTAAAAGCGAGATTTCTGTCTGCCAACGCTAGCACTAGGGAACTGTAATTGGAGACACCTGCTTTTGTACATCCAAGCCACACACCCAAATAACTTCTCCCCTCCTAACTTAAGAAACTCACTTTCCCTAACAAAGAAAAACACACTTACTTTCTTTTTTTTACTCTAAATGAGACCCCCCATTTCTAATAAAGTATCTGTTTTCTTAATCCCAGCAGGCACTGACTCCTGTTGAGATAGAAGTGTTCTATTAGTAAAAAAGTTCTAGTTTTGTAGTCAGCTGATCCTTGCTCTAAAAGCAAGATTTTTTGTCTGCCGAAGCTAGCACTAGGAAACTGTAATTGGAGACACCTGCTTTTGTACTCCTAAGCCACACCCCCAATTAACTTCTCCCCTCCTGACTTAAGAAACTCCCTTTCCCTAACACAGAAAAACACATTCACATTGACTTTCCTTTCTTTTACCCTAAATGAGACCCCCCACTTCTAAAAAAAGTATCTGTTTTCTTAATCCCAACAGGCACCAACTCCTGCTGAGATAGACTTGTTCTATTAGAAAAAAGGTTCTAGTTTTGTAGTCAGCTGCTCCTTGCTCTAAAAGCAAGATTTCTGTCTGCCAAAGCTAGCACTGGGGAACTGTAATTGGAGACACTTGCTTTTGTACTCCTAAGCCACCCCCCAATTAACTTCTCCCCTCCTGACTTAAGAAACTCCCTTTCCCTAACACAGAAAAACACACTGACTTTCTTTTTTTAACCCTAAATGAGACCTCCCACAGCTAATAAAGTATCTGTTTTCTTAGCCCCAAAAGGCACTGACTCTTGCTGAGATAGAAGTGTTCTATTAGTAAAAAAAGTTCTAGTTTTGTAGTCAGCTGCTCCTTGCTCTAAAAGCAAAATGTCTGTCTGCCAAAGCTAGCACTAGGGCTAATGGTGTAACTATGTTTCATATTTTTGAAGCATGCTTCATTTTTGATGTCAGAACCACAGGGAAGCAATGCAACTCAGCAAGTTTCAAGGGTACTTAAAAAGGGTTGTGAACCCACAAATTAGACCAGGATGAACGATTCCAGCACTCTAGCTCACAGAAAAAGTTCCAGAACTCTGACTGCAGTCAAAATCAATTCGTGATTTAATAAAGATGAGCACATATCCAAAAAGGAAGGAGGCAAGCACAACCCCAGTGAATGAACACAGAGTAACAATCACATAGCGAATGAGTATTTTTATACTCTGGAAGATTTGGTCTGAGAATCAGTGGTCTGTCAGTGTAGCATTTTTTCCATTTGCCCCCTTTCCCATTAATTCACAGAGTCTGGTGTTAACACTTTCCTCCCCTTCCTCCCCTATGTTTTCTTCCAAACTTCCTAGGAGCATTATTACAGAATTTTTAACATTTATCATGTGACTATGTGATTTTATAAACAGAATTGTTTAGATGCTTTTATTTTTTTTGGTATCAATGTAATGAACTGTCTCACTTTAAGAAGGTGCGTTATTATGGGAATGGGTTCTAAGGAATGGGCACACACCCCTGACAAAGGCCAGAGTGTATGGCTGAAATACTGGGATTTTGCTTGCCTCCTTTCTTTTTGGAAATGTGTTCTTCATGATTTAATAAAGATGTGATTTTGACTGCAGTTAAAGTTTTGAAAACTTCTTCTGTGACCTGGAGTGCTGGAATCTTTTGTACTGGTTCATTTCTGATGTGCAGCTTGCAGCACTTGCAACATGAAGTTAGACTCCATTTTGTATGTGGTCTAATAGTCATGTTGCTTGTAGTGCAGATGCGGCACAATTGTACCAAAATGCTTTGAAAATCCAGGCCACTTTTTAGGGCTACAGTGGGCGGAGCCCTGCAGACCTCCTGCTTTGAGAAAAGGACTCACCACATTCTTTACAACCAAAAATATTGGAGTTGCCCTAGAGTTGCCTCTGCATCTGTGGAGCACTCAACTTGTTGTTCTCAGTGGCACTGCACTATATTTCTGCTGATCCTGACATTGGGGGATTGGGTACATCCACTGTCACTCTTATGTTTCTGGAAGGGGGTGGAGTGGTGGGTGCTGATAGGGAGTGTCAGGTGGGGGATAGATATAATTTAAAAGAAAAAACAATCAGTGGGTCATTATGGAACGTGGCACACTCCTCCGTGTCCAAAATGGTTGCCACACTACTGCGCATGTGCTAGTAGTCACGCATGCACAGTAGAGTACGATGGCCATTTTGGACATGGCAGAGTTTCCTGTGTTCCGTCATGACCCACCAATTTTTTTTTTTTAAATTATACATATTTCCCTACCCGACCCTCCCTCTCAGCACTCACCACCCCACACACACACACCCCCAGAAACATAAGAGTGACACTAGGGGTGCCCAATCCCCCAGTGTTGCAATCAGGACCCCTCATTTTTTAAATTAAATTATAACTATCCCCAACCCAACCCTCCTTCTCAGCACCCAAACCACACTGAAAAAACATAACAGTGACACTGGGGGTACCCAGTCCCCCAGTGTCATGATCGCATCTTTTTGTGACCCCAACCATTACCACGCATGACCAGTTTTTATTTTATTTTTTAAATCACACCCGACCCTCCCTTTTAGCACCCACCACCCCACTCCCCCCCAAGAAACATAATACTAACATTGGGTGGTGCCCTATCCACCAGTGTAGGAATCCTCAGGGTTTTCCTTGTTTTCATACCTGTAAAAAGAAAAACATCCATTGATGTATCTTGTGGCCATTAAACTCCCCCCACCCAACCCTTCCACTAACACCCACCACCCCGCACCCTCCAAGCCCTTACTTACCCACTGGGGGTCCAACACTGTAATCCTCTCTGGACCACAGACACATCTTCACTCTTGAAAGCTGGACTGTAAACTGAAGAAACAGATATGTGGTTCAATATATTTCAATGAGGTTTTGAACTTAGTGGCATAACTTGGGCATTTTTGCATATTTTTGGCCCACATTTTCAACATGCCTTCTTTGGGACCCTACCTCATGAACAATTGAACTGTCATTAGGCAGCTCTGTTCCAAAAGGTGATTTCACTGTCCCTGCACAAAATCACTTTTCAGGCTGGAGTTGAAATATTTCTCTGTCCTTGTTCATGAGGTGGGTTCATAAGAAGGCTATGTTGACAATTTGGTATAAAAATATTTAAAAAACAACAAAGTTATGAGCCTATGTTGAATTTTGTGAACGCAGGCTCATAACATTGGTAATTTTCAATATTTTCTCCCCAAATTCACAACATAGCCATATCTTTACAGCACCTCATGAATGTGACAGCTGCCATTTTTCAAACCCTGGCCAAAATGTTGTTTTTTTACATCCTGAATGGTAATTTTGCATTCGCTGCTTGAAATCACCTTTTAGGCATGATTTGAAATTTTCTCTGCCCTTGTTCATGAGGTGGGGTCATAAGAAGGCAACACTGAAAATTTGGCATACAAATAATGAAAAAAACAATAAAGTTATGAGCCTAAGTTGAATTTTGCAAACACAGGCTCAGAACTTTAGTCATTTTCAATATTTGTACCCCCAAGTTTACAACATATCTTACATATATATATATATATATATATATATATATATATATCTCATAGCCATATCTTTACAGCACCTCATGAATGTGACAGTTGTCATTTTTCAAATCCTGGTCAAAATGTGGTTTTTTTTTCACATCCTGAAACGTAATTTCATGATCTCTGTATGAAATAACCTTTTAGGCAGAAGTTGAAAATTTTCTCTGCCCTTGTTCATGCGGTGGGGCCATAAGAAGGCTATGTTGAAAATCTGGTGTAAAAATATTTAAAAACAATGAAGTTATGAGCCTACATTGAATTTTGTGAACATTAGCTCATAACTTAGGTAATTTTCAATATTTTTACCACAAACTTACAACATAGCCATTTCTTTACAGCACCTCATGAATGTGACAGTTGTCATTTTTCTACTCCAGCCCAAAATGTGTTTTTGCATACCGAAAGTTGACTTTACAGTCCCTCCATGAAATCACCTTTCAAGCAGGAGTTGAACATTTGCTCTGCCCTACTTCATGGGGCAGGGTCATAACAAGGCTATGTTGAAAATTTGGTGTACAAATATTACAAAACAACAAATTTATGAGCCTACATTACATTCTGCTAATGCTGGTTCGTAACTTTGGTAATTTTCAATATTTTTACCCCAAATTTCTCCCATGCAGCCCTATCAGCTCTGGCCAGAGTTTGTTTTGAAAAGGCTTAACTTTTAAACCATTTGGGCTAGAACCTTCTTTTTTAATGAAAGCTTGTAGTCAGGTTGACATACTGTAGACAAAATCTATCAATTCTGCTAAGTGCATTGATGCAGTTTAAAAAATATCAATATAGTTTAAAGTATATAACAAAGCTTAAATAACCAAATAGTTTCAAAAGTATATCAATATAGTTTTGAAAGACTAGCAATACAGTTCACAGGTATATCGATAGTGTTGTAAGTATACAGACATAAATCTTTCCTGTTTTTATTAAAAAAAACTTTTTAAAAAACATGCTTTGTAACTTTTTTTTTTTATATTTTTGGTACACATTGACACCAAACAACTAACATTCAACCAATTTTTATAACCCTAACCCATTTCCAAAGTACTGTACTCCATTGCAAAAATTTAACATTTTATCATTTGGTGTTCGGTAGACCCACTGAATGCTTCAAAGCATATTAATCCAAATTTTCTCCACTGAGCCATAGTATATATACATATATATATTTACACACACACATATATTTTTGTTATGCTGCCCTGTATCCCTCTTGAATGACGCCTAGGTCAGACACTCTCTACCAGCATGTAATATAGGCCATAGATACAGGGTCAATGAACTGGACCTATGATTACATATCGGGTCATTTTGCTTCATGCCCGGATCCAGAATTCAGTAATGGGCCAAATAGCATAACTCAGGCATGCTGCTCTGCTTTAAGGCTAGTGATATCCATCTACTATAGAAATTACCATAGCCATCTCAGAATAACCCCCTATGGGCATTTCCAGATGACCTCCCCATATTTACCATAGGTATACCACTATGTAGATCTTTATGACTCTCCCAAATGGTATGTAAATAATTCAACATATAGGTTACAGCAGGAATTCCTTACATAATAAATCATATAGTACATATATAGCCTATAGATCTCACATTTTCCATACAGTATTGTGGACTTGAAATGCTTAAAACAAAAACTGTTATTAAAAAAAAAAAGAGAAATAAATAAATAGATAAAACAATATACAACAGTATAAAAATCATCTTCTACGACATCATATTCAAGATCAGTCTAAATAACTCTAGTTGCATATTTTGATACTGATTTGCGTATAAATAAATATATTGTCAATTGGGCGAATAACTGGTTACATAATAGGACACAGAGAGTTAGATTAAGAGGTAATTTTTCTGAACAGGGATCTGTTGGCAGTTGGGTGCCCCAGGGATCTGTCCTGGGGATGGTTTTATTTAATATATTCGTCTCTGATATAAATGAATCTTTAGTAAAACAATGTGCACAATTTGCTGACAATTCTAAATTATGTGCTGATGTGGGGGATATGAAGATCCAAGATGGCGGCTGTGTGAGAGCTGCCTTAGGTTTGAGCTCAGAGGTTGCGTTTATTCTCTTTTCTATTACTATTTTATTTTAAATTTGCCTTCGTTTTAATTTTTATTCTTTCTTAGTAGTTTTAGCTTAGTTAGGGCCTTTCAGTGAGTTAATTTAGTGTTTCTGAGCATATTTTTCAGGTCTGTAGTTAGTTCGGCTGTTCCCCCATTATACGGGAGTTCTAGCTGTTAAATTGTTAAATTATTCATGTCACGGCTGTTGTTTTTGTAAGATTGAAATAGCCGAAAGTAGACATGTATTTTTTAATCATTTCTGCTTTTTATTATGCAGTAGCTTTGAATATCGCACGGTTATGTTACGGCTGCTCTCAGTAAAGCCGTGACTGACCCAAAGTAAACCCTAAATCCCAATCCATTGGTGATTCATGACTTGTAGAGTTGCTGCCAGGAGTTGCTGTCTGATGCTTGAATTGGGAAGACCAGGCCAGAACTAAGCTTGCTGCTGATCTGAGAGAGCCACTGCGGATTTGATTTGGGAGAACGACTGCCGAAAGACCACTCATTTATGAGCAAGTAGCGGTGTGGTGAGAGCGCACTTTGTGCACTTTGTGAATTGAATTATCTGTGTGTGGTTGCTCTCTGCACTGACTTGTTGTTCTGACTGCTCGTTGTGGGAAGGTCGTGTTCTGACCACTCACTGTGGGAAGGTTTTCCCATTTTTTATTTGTGACAGCCTAAATAGGCTGTACTGAAGTCTGGAAATCTCCGTGGAGTCATTGGATTCAGTGGAGGTGACTGGGGAAGTGCTTGTTTGATTTGGAGTTCTCCAGAAGAACTACATTGAAGAGCTTCCTAGAGACATTGTGCTCGGAACGCTGACAAGAGGAGTTTGTGGATGTTTTAAAATGCCACTTATCACTCCAAATAACTTTGCTGTGGCTCTGGAGTTACCACTTCTCTGGAATATAGGGGTGGTGAGAGTCATTGAGTGGTGCTGGGTGGGGAATCCCTCCTCCCCCACACCTTGGGCCATTGTCCCATTGTGCTACCTGCGACCGAGCAGGAGTTTCCTCATTTGGCCTTTGGGGAGCCAGAAGAGGATTTGGGGTTCTCCTAAGTTGCCCTAGGGGTGTACTTTATTGTCTATCCCTAAGGGCGTCTGTAGCTGTGGGTCACAGGTGGTGGGGAATTAGGACAGTCTGGGGTGGTGTAGAGGGGAGGAATGGGATATCTCTTTATTTTTCTGTGAGTTTTGCACACTCTTGGCCCTTCCAGAAACCCCCTTTTTTCATGATGGAAGACTGCTGAATGGAGTTCAGTGGCTGATTTGAATAGTTGGATTGACTGCTGACTTTTTTAGAAACCAGGAGATTTGAAATTTTACTTCACTTGGATTTGGAATTGGATATTTTTGAGCTTAAAGAAGAACTAAGTCTGTTAAGATACCCTCTTGGAGAGAACATTTCCTGCTTTTTGGTTGTATCATATTTTTGGTTTGAATTTATTTTATTGTTTTTTGGGCAGTGAGAGTGCCCAAATTATTTTTCATTTCCCAGGTAGTGTGAGTGCCTGGAAACTTTAAATACTCATTTTTAGTATATTAGCTAGGCACTAACAGTGCCTGGTGTAGTACTGATTCCCAGCATAGTGAGAGTACCAGGGGCTGAAAGTTAAATTGTATTTATTATTATTTATTTGAAGCTTATTTTCTTAATTTTCTCAGTACTTGAACTCTCTTTACAGTGGACTCTGTATGGGGTTTCTTTTGTTTTTTGATTTATAAGATTTATTTTCAGAGCTTTGGATTGTTTTAATTAGTTATTTTAAAGGATAACAGTTTTTAAGTGGCCTATATCTAGGAAGTGCTGGACTGTTGGGATTTATAAATGTACTAATGCTCCGTTTTATTTTTGAATAAGTGTTTGATTATATATAATTTGTTTTTTCTTTTATTTTATTGTGTAATATATTATTTTTGTTTATTATATATTTTTTCCTCTCCAAATTATTTGGTTTTATTATAATGTGTTGGGGAGGTTTAGTGAAAGCTGGGCATTATTCCCCCACCAGGCACAGGGAACTATGTCCCTTTGAATGTCCACCATTGTCATCCAACACCTATTTTAGGTGTCATGCTTTGGGCATTCTTAGGAAATGTAAAAGAAGGTAGAGAGCTGGGCCTGGTAGGGGACAGGAGGGGAAGGGAAGATTGGGGTGGTGGGGTCCAGGAGATGCCCTGGGGTGAAATGGGGCCAAGATAGAGGTTATTCTTGTCTTGTCCCCATACCCAAGGGTTCCGATCTTAGTGGGTGGGTGCCGAGATCTTCTCCGACAGTTCATCCCACCTTGGCAGTGTTATGCAATGCCAGATCTATTAAAAACAAGACAGCTATTTTAGCTGATCTTGGGTCAACTGATTTGGCTTGCATCACTGAGACCTGGCTGGATGAAAATCCAGGCCCTATATTGGCCTCGGCAACACCTGCCGGGTTCTCGGTAATACACCATCCAAGGTTGGAATGTAGGGGCATGGGTGTAGCCATTTATGTTTAAGACTGAGCTGGGCCTTGTGGATGTGCCATTGGGAAGTACCAGATCCTTTGAATATATCCTGGGAGAGGGTGTAGGTTGCGGGATTCTCCTCATCTACCGTACATCAGGAGACGGTCGAGAATTCCTGCAGGAGGTAGCAGACTTCATCATCGACATGGTGTTGCAGTCCCCCAGATTGATAGTTCTGGGGGACTTCAATGCCTGGGTCGACAATGAACTCTAGCATTTTGGTCAAAATCTCCTCCAGCTGATGACGTCGCTGGGCCTAACACAGGTGGTTACCTCTTCAACCCATATAAAGGGTCATTCATTGGATCTGATCTTTCTTCTGGGTATGGAGATTGCTGATTTGGGGGTGGAACCAGTCAACTGGTCTGACCATCACACCATAAGGTTCAGCTTCAGGGCTCCCCCTAATAGATCTGCCCCTATGGAGATGGTTCAGTACCACCCTTTAAGGGGTATTAACCCCAGTGACCTAATGGCGGTGCTGGATCTATCGAGCTTGTCGGGTGAATGCATGAGTCCAGATGATCTCGTGCTAGCCTATAATAAGGCTGTGGGAGATGCTCTGGACAAGATTGCTCCTGTTCGTGTTCGGTCTCTCACCCTTCGTTCAAGGAGCCCTTGGTTTGATGACACCTTGAAGGAGTTAAGGAGAACTGGCCAAAGGTTGGAGAGAGCCTGGCGGAAGTCTGGCAGTGATGCTGACAGGCTTAGGTTGGTGGCACATTATAATGGCTATCAATCAGAAATCACCCGTAAGAAGGCAGAATTCCTGTCAAGGGAGATTTCTGCTGCACAGAATCGACTGACTCAGCTTTTCAGGACCTGTTGACAGATTGTGCAGTCCAATTTGTCTCTAGCCCAGAGAAGCTTTTTCTCAGCTGAGATGTGAGGAGTTTGCTCATTTTTTTGCAGATAAGGTTGCCAGCATCAGGTCTGGCATCGATCTGACTTCTCCTATGAGGGATTGCAGTGGTCGACAGGAAGTGGCATGCACTCGGTCTGTCTGGTCAGATTTTCACCGGCTGGAGTTCACTGACATTGTGAAGATCATCCCGCACCCCACCTGCCCACTAAATCCCACTGCTCCGCTCCCCCCAGTCAGTGGCGGGTGGCAGCACCCAACCCACCTGCTGCCCCGCCGCCCACTGACTGACACCGTCAGTAGGGCTGTACGCCCATTGGTCCATAGTGTGAGCCAATGGGCGTGCAATACTACATACTACACATTCCAGATACGTGAATGGGATCATTCACATATCTGGAATTGTATATATTATGGCTGCGCCCAGTGGCTCGCATATGAACCAAGGCACAACCCGGCACATCAGTCGGGCGGCAGCAGGCGGGGGGGTGCTGCTGCCTGCCGCTGACCGGGGGAGCGGGTTGGTGGGATTCAGTGGGCTGGTGGGGTGGGGGGTCCACTGGACCACCAGGGATATTGGGGATATAATTTTATTACTGAGCCCGCGATCGGGCGGGCAGGTCCACTGGACTACCAGGGATATTGGGGATATAATTGTATTACTGAGCCCGTGATTGGGCAGGCAGGTCCACTGGACCACCAGGGATATTGGGGATATAATTTTATTACTGAGCCCGCGATTGGGCGGGCAGGTCCACTGGACCATCAGGGATTTGGGGGATGTAATTTTATTACTGAGCCCACGATTGGATGGGCAGGTCCACTGGACCACCAGGGATTTATGCGTTTCCTCTTTTTTACTGCAGCCCACGATCGGGCTGTGGAGCACATTGCCAGCTGCAGGGGGTGTCGGTCCCCGACGGCTGCTGCCTGGCAGGGCGCCAGGCACAAGTCATTGGGGATCGGCACACGTGCATGCAAATGGGGCCATAATGACATGCAAATGCCCCCATTTGCACCTTGCATACATTATGGCTCCATTTGCATGTCAAGTTTTGAATATTGCAGTTGCTGTGCATAGCAAAATGGAACTTACGCTAGCGCATCCCCATGCTCCACTCTGGCCACTTGCACTGGCACAGTGCCACTGCGCCATGCACACTGCAGTTGGCCAGGGTGCGATATTCAATGATACTGTGCCATGATGCAGCTCTGTTGAATATCACCTAGTCCACACCCCTGCACAGCCAAGTTGCGCTGCGCCCAAGCTTGCGCCACAGCCTGGCGCAGTTTGAATATCTGGGCTTGAGCACATATTATGCCACTCTATAAAGCATTGGTTTGACCACATTTTGACTATTGTAGTCCTTAATGGAGTCCGTATTTGAGGTAGAATGAAAATGCCACTGAGAGAGTTCAGAGAAGAACAACAAGGATGCTTAGAGGCATGGCTGGTGTGTCATACGAGAGTAGATTACAGCATCTTAATCTATATACTTTGGAGAAGAGACAACTGAGAGCTGATCTACTTCAAATGTTTAAAATATCAAATGACACAGAGTTGATGGAGGAACTGGGTATTTGTTATTCAGTTCATAAATTCAATCTCAGGAGCCATAGTAAGCAAATTAAATTGACATATCCACATAATAATAAGAGTAGACATTTTTCCATCCATAGAATCATAAATGTATGGAACACACTTCCCTTTGAGACTGTGAATTCTGATAACATTGGTGTCTTTAAAAATAAACTTGATAGATATTTACTACCAAGGGCAGGGCAATAAACCCCTTGTTTAGGGAAGTCAGACATAATAGGCGATTGAGTCTTCTGCCTGACTTAATGTCCAAGTACAGTTCCAAGTATACTATTATTCTAGACTATAAGTTATGACTCAGATTAAGCATAACAATATCAAAAGCTTAAAACAAACATATAAAAGGCATATAAAAGATGCAAGCATATATGGCTCAGTATCAAATTATACCAGAAGCCAGAGGCTCCCTTTAGACCCTGGAGTCCATCAGTTTTGGCTGTATAAGCTGTCACACCATATACAATTACATGGACAGGCAGATCCAGCTAAAGTGGGGGATCTCCAGTTTATGAGACCAGAGCAAAGTGTTATAAACCTCAGTTCCTTCCTGTTTGGTTCATTAGCTCTGGACTTCCACCTGGGCCTCAACAAGCTCAAACAAATCTGAAATGGGGCAAACTATACCCTCAAACCAGCACATCATTCAGTTCATTCAGTTTATAAAAAAAACAGTGCCTTTTATCTGTAGCCTCACCAGCCCAATTCTAAGCAACACGTAACATGTACAGTGTCATTATCCTTCAGGTGCTTCTGTCTCATTAATTGCTCAATTCCTGAGATTAATATATTTGTAATACTAACACTTTCATTTTCACAAAATATCATCACTCATCTTGAATCCTATTTCCAATGAGCTGCTCCTCATTATTTGAGTCATTCGATACCTCTTGAATATCTGAAAATAAAGCAGAAATAGTCGCTCCTCTAAGAGTAGTAAGTTTGGTGTCTATTTAAAAGCTTGCCCAAACCCCAGCCCTCCAGCAGTGGTGTCATACCTGTTTGATAGTAGTAAAAGCATTTCAGCATGTAGTATGCTACCTTTTCTTTTGATTCCTGAGACTCCAGGACTGAACACAGGTTTTAAACTTCCAGTACTATATCCACCAAATACAGTTAAGCAGCACTATTCTAGACTCTCCGGCTTCTCACTGAGCAACAGTGAAACAACAGGGTTGCAAAGCACCAGAAAAACACAGACGCCCAAATCAATCCAGGGCTACCATGAACCATAAGGACTCAGACTCAGTGCTCTGCCTGGGGAGTTCCATGAGTACATCAATGCCACCATGAATGAAACCAGCATGTTGCGCCAAGAAGTAAAAAGTGCTGAGCAGGGCTAAGTAAAATGCAAATACAGCACTGCAGCACTATGTAAAATAAGCAAAAACAGGCTTATGAAGCTTAAAATTCAACAAGATTAGGAGCAAACAAAATTTTGACCAGCATGGAGCCGAGCAGCAGTGCAGCCATTTTACTGCTCGCCCACCGGGTTGTATAAGTATAATCAAGGCTCCAGGAATCCTGCAATTCTCCTAGAGAACTGGCATGGGAATTTGCATCCTGCCATAGAACTTAGATGTTTTTCATAGGATCATATCAGCAGCTGTTATCCATAATGACTTGTCTATCTAGATATTGAAACCCACCCTGCCCCTTGTCTCCATGACCCTATCCAGTGTTTTCTTGAACTGGATCAAGTCTGGACTCTGAACTACTTCATCTGGCAAGCCATTCCATTCTTGTACCACCCTCTGTTTAAACCAGTGACCCCTGGCATTCCCCTTGTAGTTCTCTCCCTTGAGTTGCAGATCATTCCCTCTGATATCTTTACTGCTTTCCTTCCTAACTAACCCTAAGCATTCTCATAGATCCCTGTTTTTGGGGGCTTTGTAGACTAGACAAAGGTCCCCTCTCAACCTTCTGTACTACAAAGAGTACATACCCAAATATCGTAGCCTGTCCTCATAATTCATACACTTTACACTTCTAATCATTTTAGTTGCACTTTTCTGCATTCCCTCCAATGTTATATACAATTTAATACAGGGAGCTCAAAACGGCATGCAATCCTCAACATGGTGCCCAACCAGAGCTTTATGCAGTGGCACTATCACCTCCTTGTCCCAGCTTTTTATGTTTCTACCGATGCACCCCAGTACTCTGCTCCCTTTGTTTACCACTTAGAAACATAGAATTTGACTGCAGATAAGGACCGCTTGGCCCACCTAGTCTGCCCATTTCCCTACCTAATGGATAGGCTGCAGATCCTAGTTAACCAACAACCTACTTCCTTCTACCCTCCCCTCACTAGAATTGCCTTATGTCTGTCCCATGCATTCTTCAATTCCCCCACTGTTTTTAACTCCTTGAACTCCTCAGGAAGGCTGTTCTATGTATCCACAACCCTCTCTGTGAAAAAATACTTCCTCACATTACCTCTGGGCCGTTCCCCCTCTATCTTCAAATTGTGCCCTCTTGTTCTTGTGCATCTCTTTTTCTGAAAGATACTGCCCTCTTGGACTTTGTTGATTCCCTTGAGGAACTTGAAAGTTTCTATCAAGTCCCCCCCCCCCTTCCTCGAGGGTATACATATTCGCTCCTTTAGTCTCTCTTCATATGTCTTCTGGTGCAGACCCTGCACCAATTTAGTAACCCTCCTCTGGACAGCCTCCATCCTGTCTATATCATTGCAGAGATGGGATCTCCAGAACTGCACCAGTACTCCAGATGGGATCTCACCAATTGTCTGTACAGAGGGATAACAACTTCCTGTTTTCTACTGGTGATGCCTCCCCCTATGCAACCCAGTATCACCCCAGCCCTCATTACTGCCTTCTCACATTGCTTGCCCACCTTTGGGTCATCTGATATGACTACCCCCAGGCTCTTTTCCATTTTTGTTGTTGTTAGTATTTCACCCCCCATTGTGTACTCTTGCCCTGGGTTTTTTGTTTCCCAGGTGCATTACTTTGTACTTCTTTGCATTGAATCTAAGCTGCCATACATTTGACCATTGCTCTAATCCTGCCAAGTCCCTTCTCATCATTTCCACCTCACCTTGTGTATCAACCCTATTGCAGATCTTTGTGTCATCTGCAAAGAGACATACTTTTCCTTCCAGTTCCTCTGCAATGTCACTTATAAAGACATTAAAGAGGACCGTTCCTAGTACTGAACCCTGTGGTACCCTGCTAGTAACCCCCCTTTCTTCAAAGAGGACTCCGTTTACTATTATCCTCTGCGTCCTGTTGTCCAGCCAATTTTTTACCCAGGCTGTCACCTTGGGACCCACTCCAAGGCTGGCTAACTTGTATAGTAATCTTTTGTGTGAGACTGTGTCAAATGCCTTGCTAAAGTCTAGGTAGGCTAAGTCCACAGTCCCTCCCTGGTCTACTACTTTGGTTGCTCAGTCAAAGAAATTGATTAGATTCATCTGACATTACCTTCCTGCTGTGAATCCATGCTGCCTTGGGTCCTGTTCCCCATTGGCCTCTAGGTACTCAACAATTCTTTCCTTCAGAAGTGATTCCATCATCTTCCCTACCACTGAGGTCAAACTAACAGGTCTGTAGTTTCCTGCCTCTGCACTGCTCCCACTTTTGTGAAGTGGAATCACATCCGCCGTCCTCCAGTCCTCAGGTAGCACCCCATCCTCCCATGATTTATTAAAGAGGGTAGTCAGTGATGTCACTAGTTCTACCCTTAGTTCTTTTAGAATTCTGGGGTGAATCCCATCAGGCTCCATTGCTTTGTCCACCTTCAGTTTTAAGAGTTCTTTCAGAACCCTTTCTTCTGTGAATGGACTGGTATCACCCCCATCCAGAGTGTTTCTGTTGTTTGGTTTAGTACCTCCCCCTCCTCTTGTTTTGTGAATACTGAGCAGAAGTATTGGTTCAGTATCAGTGCTTTTTCATTGTCACCCTCTGCCCACATTCCCTCCCCTTTGTTAGTGAATATCAATCAATTTATTGTTTGGCTAAATAGCCTTTACAATGGAAATAAAATTGCACACAGTTATACAAAACAATTTAAGAAAAATAATAAATAGTTATTAAACTCAGCATAAAAACACATACAGGTTAGTGTAATCCATCATTTTAAACACATTGTATACATCCTAATAGCAACTTATATTCTACAATAAAGTGCAATTTTTTAAGAGATAACATTCCTATCAGAGCAGATATATATTAGAAAACTTTATTGCCACCTAAGTTTTTAAAGTATCCTAATTCTTTTTTTTTATTATTTCATTAAAAGCATGAAAGTACTTGGCCATTCTTTCAAGTGCCCCAGCATCTTCTGGATGCATTAAGATATTAGTTAGTAATTTTTTGTCCACTTCATAAAAAGTGGCAAAGAAGGGACTTAGCCAATATTGTCTTTGTTTCACAAACCATCTACAGTTCCATAGAATGTGCATTAACTCTTCCCTTTCTCCATGACCACAGTCGCATTCATCCGACAATACACCCAATTTTTTATATCGATATGCTAAAACAGTACTGTTAAATTGTTTGAATTTATAGCTCATAGATGTAAGCCTAAACATTTGATCAACAATTGCATCCAAATAATACTTATAGCCATGGTAGTAGTTTTTTCAAGAAAGCCAAGCAGAGTAGTGGTAGTGCAAGGCAGCAGTTAAGTCCATATCGAACTTATCCCAAAACCTAGTTACCTTTTGGTTACATATTTTATATTTTCAAACTTAAAACTATTCCCTGCCCAACGGTCCATCTGAGGTTCATTCATTTATGTTTTCGTAGGAATAAATTTATATTGTTTAACCAATAACCAGCCTTAAACCCCAAACAATGCCAGGATTCTTTTTTATTTAGGCATTGTTTTGCTAATGTACCATACTCCATCCTTGTTAGTTTTATCCAGTAGCTGAGCTTTTTACTTTCAATAAGTGCATTAATATTTGTTAGTCCATATTCTGACCTCAGATAGGTGGCTGGACATGAATGACCCAGCCTTAATAGACTGTGCAAAGTCTTGTACAGAGGCACCATAAGTTTATTTATATTCTTAATTTCCCAAATGTCAGACCCATATAGGAGCTGCATATCAAATTTCAATTTTACTACTTGGATAAGAGGTCTAATTGTCATTCCTCCATATTTAAAGTTAAACCTACTTAACCCTGACATAGTTTTTTTTAGTTTTTCCTGGGGCATTTCTGAATGATGAGTCCAATAACAATTCCCTTGTACCACTACCCATAAATAGATATAACTTGAGACCACCTCCATTTTACTGTTACCAACAAACCAACTGCCTTTTGTTCTCTCTCCAAATATAAGAGTTTTAGATTTACTCATATTCATCTTTAACTCCTTTGATCTTTCATATATAACATTTAATTTAGAATGCAGTCCTTTTTTAGTAAGTAAAAAATTATGATATCATCTGCATATGCTAATATCAGACAAGCAGTAGTTTTAATTTTTGGGGAATCCTGATCAACAGTTTCACAGTCAAGTAACATTTTCTCTATATATAATGTGAAGAGCAAAGGGGCAAGCACACAGCTCTGTCTGATGCCCCTATTACTTCCAAATGAGCTTGATAATTGTCCATTATAACCCATTCTAATCTTAGCCTATGTATTGGTGTATAATTGAGCTATAACTACAACCAAGTTTTGATCTATACCTCAGGTTTGAATGTATGTATATTCAAATGCAACCAATTGATGTTACTATTTTCACCAGGATCATCAAAGATATTCTTAAAATATTCCAGCCACCTTTACTCAGAAATATAAGTATCAATATCTACTTTATATTTATCTGTCCCTTTGGCCACTAATATCCAAAATGCATTACAGTCCTTATTCTCAACTGTTACTAACATTGAATGCCATTGTTTCTCACAGTACTTCTGCTTCTTTTCTCCCAGCAATTTTTTTATAAGATCTTTTTGCCTTATTTAAATCTCTAAGTACCTGTTTAGATTTTGATTTACTATAGGTCTTATAAAGTTTCCTAATGCTTACTTTCATCTAGCAGCTAGTGCAGAACGCTGCGGTGCGGTTGTTGATGGGGACTCCTTGTTCGAGTCACATCACACCAGTGCTGTGCAAACTGCACTGGCTGCCTATTCAGTAGTGGATCACCTTCAAGGTCAGGCTTCTGACCTTTAAGGCCCTGCATGGACTAGATTTGGGCTATCTGCAAGAGCTCCTGAAGCCTTACTGCCCCAGCCAACCTGTCCGCTCAGCTGATGAGGAGTAGTTAGAGATTCCCAGGGTATAGCTTAAAATATCAGGAGCCCATGCTTTTATGTATGTGGCTCTGACCCTGTGGGATTCTCTGCCTTGTTAGACTCATGACTGCATGACGGTGGAGAATTTTAAGAGGGCCCTGAAGACCCATCTATGGCATCTTGCTTATGATGTTTAAATTGTTATATTAGGATTGATATTAATTGCCTGCTGTACTTGAATGTTTTATGCTTTTTATTCACTTGATTTTATTTGTTTTTAAGTTGTACGGTGCCTTGATTAAAGAAAGGCACTTTATAAATAAAGTTATTATTATTATCTCTCTGCATTCTTTGTCATACCAAGATTGAACATCATTATTTTGCTTTCTCGTGACTGAACATTCTAATTTAAACTTTATTTCTATATATAATGAGTTAATAGACAGAGGAAGAGTCGATAGGTCCAGGGCTATCAAAGTTTGTACTGTCTTATTTAAAAAGGAATGCATGAGTAACAAAGATATGTCAACCTGTAGGTTCTGTTTCCATGTAATTTTTTTGGAAGCTGTGATTTTAGTCAACAGTAGAACATCTGTATCATTGGTTGATCTAATTTTCTTATGAGGTTTAGTCTCAATAGTGAGTGGAAAGTGATCACTTTCTGCTCTTACTAGGACATAAAAATCATGCCAAAAAGTCCACAGGCCCTGTCCAAAAAATGTAATCTACAAGGGAGGCACCTCTCATAGATACAGTACATAGGTATATTTGCCTTCAGTATCACCCATATATCTGCCATTTAAGGGGTAAAGATTATACTCTTTCAAAATTTCTATCAATGTTCTGCCCATGGCATTAACATTACTATCCTTAGATTTCCTTAGATATAGAAATTCTTCTGGATAGGCATTCAAAAACATAGAATTGTCCAGCATGCCATCAAATGTACCTATATGAGCACTAAAATCACCCATTATCCCCCCTTATTAAGCCTAAGTATCCCTTCCTTGGTCTTTCTTTGCTCCCTAATGTACCTATAAATGGTTTTATTCCCCTTCTTAACTGAGCTGGCTATCTTTTCCTCAGTTTGAGCCTTTGCTATTCTGACTGCCTTACTGGCCTCCTTCTGCTTTAACTGATATCGTTCTCTGTTGTGCTCCTTCTGTATTTTCTTATATTTCCTGAATGCTGTCTTTTTCTCCTTAACCTTCCATGCCACATCTTTTGAGAACCATAGTGACTTTTTCCTTCATTTTGTTTTGTTGATTTGCTTTACACAAAGGCTTGTTGCCTCTGTGATGGCAGTTTTGATTTTTCCCCATTGTTCCTTCACCCCTCCTTCTTGCCTGTTTGCTAGTGCTTTTCTGAGGCACTCTCCCATTTTGCCAAAGTCAGCCCTCCTAAAGTCCAACACCCTTGCTTTTGTATGGCTTGACTCTACAGCTGTGTTTATTATGAAACACACAGTTTGGTGGTCGCTTATTCCTAGATGGCTACCCATTTCTAAATCTGAGATCCTCTCCCCATCCTCATTTGAGAGTACCAGGTCTAATTTTGCTCCCTCCTGAGTACATTCCAACACTAGCTGTCTGAGGCATGCCTCCTGTAGGGCATCAAGAATGACCCTGCTCTTTGATGCAGCTGTAGTAAAGGTGCTCCAGTCAACAACTAGCATATTCAGGTCCCCCCAGCAACAATATCTCTCCTTTTTCTGCCATTCTAAGGATTCCTTTTCTTTAATTTCCTTGTCTATTGTCTCCTCCTAAGATGGGGGTCTGTAAACAACCCCTGTGCATTTTGTGGTGCCATTTCCAGTCTCCAGGGTGACCCACAGTGCCTCCCTCCCTCCCTCCCTGTTTACCATTTAGTTCTGTTGCTTTGATTCCTTCCCTCATGTAGAGAGCTACTCCTCCTCTTCTTTTACTCTCCCCATCCCTCCTGTAGATTATGTACCCTGGTATGTTGACATCCCAGTCATAGTTCCCTATGTACCATGTTTCTGTGACTGCCACGATATCCAGGCATCCCTCTTCCATCAAGGCCACTAGTTCAGGGAGCTTGTTACCCAGACTATGGGTATTGGTACTCATTGCCCTCCATTTTTTGATGGCCTTAACCCTTTTAGGCCCATCCCTGTCCTTACTGCCTTTGCCTTTTTCTGGATTTACCCTTGTGCTGCTCCCTATTGACTTCTCTATCTTTGTGTCTACTTTGCTAACTATCCTGTTTTGTGGAGGGGGCTGAGACTTCCCTGCTTCCCTTCAGTGCCTCCCCCCTTGGCTAGTTTAAATGCTTGCCAATGAAGCATTTAAATCTATCACCTAGGATCCTGGTTCCCCTCCTGGACAGATGCAGACCATCATGCCAGTATAGGTCTGTATCCCTCCAGGTGGACCCCAATCCCCAATGAAGCCAAATTCCTGAGCTCCACACCAGTTTTTCAACCAGTCATTGAATCCCATGGTGTAGAGTACCCTAGCTTCACCCATACCATAGACAGGTATCATTTCTGAGAAAGTTACCATGCATGCTACTTGTCTAAGGCCCCTTCCCAACTCCAAAAACTCCTGCTGCACTGCTCTTATCCCATTCCCAGCCAGGTCATTTGTTACAAGGTGGACAATGACATCCAACTCCTTCCCCCATGCAGCTGCTCTCATGATCCTGAGGACTGACTTCCTGTCCCTCCAAGTCATGATGCCAGGCAGGCACCTTACTTCCCTCCCCCTTCCTCCCCCAGTTCTACCCTCTTAATGATTGAGTCCCCCACCAGGAGTTGTTTCCTTCCACTGTGGGGTCCTGTGCCACCCTCCTGTGGGTCTCTTTTGTGGAGGTTCCCGGCATCCTCCTTGGTGTCCACTGAGGGTGCCTTCATACAGGAACCATGCTCCACCAGAATGGTGAATGAATTGTGGAGAGGCACAACTGGAGGGATGCACCTCTGTTCCACCACCCTCACCTTCCCTGAGTCCATCATGGTCCAACCACTCCTCTTTCTTGGCAACCTCTGAGGCATTGGTGGTGGCCTGGGTGGTCCCTGGGTAGGGGAGGAGGTTTCCCAAATCCTTGCCAGGTCAGCATGGAGATGGGCAATCTCCTTCCTCAGACCAGAGAGGTGCCAGCAAATAGGACAGCAACGCAGCCTCCAAAACATCTCTCAGAAGACTGCCACTCCACAGCCAGTACATTGCACCACTCCCCACATGTCTGTCTCCCTTCCTGTTTAAGATTTTTTGTGTAGTGTGTGCAAGCATGTGAGTATGTTTACCCCCATTTAGTGTTCTGTGCCTTTAAGGATATGAACAGGTGTATGCTCTTTGCACTTTTTGGGAAGTGATGTCAGAACTTCTGATATAAAGGAAATGATGTGCTTGGGGCAGGTGGGGTGAGGGGCGGGGGTGGGACTTAGCCCATGCCCTCCAGAAACAATCAACTACAACTCTGACCCACCACCCTGGTGTGCCTTCCTTCCTTTCAGATACCTGTTTCACATAGTTTAAGTAACAGGTCTAGTAACAAATGACAGCACATATTCTCCCAGCTAGATTTCCTCCCTTCCTTCTTTCCTTAAAATGCCTATCAAATTTCAACTTATTATTAATATATACCCCCAAGTCGTTCTCCTCCTCAGTGACTGTCAATTCCACTCCATTCAGATAATACTGAGCCCTGATGTTTCTTGCCCCAAAGTGCATCACCCCACACTTGTCAGCATTAAAAAAAGCTTTTTTTATCTGTCCATGTGGCTATTCCATCTATCTCTGTTTGAAAATGCTCAGCATCTTCCCTAATGCTGACAAGTATAATTCTTATGTGTTGCCACTGAATTTATAGTTTGTGTTGATTTTTTTACAATAAAAGCTAGTTCTCTACTGTCCCAGACTCTCACCTACTTTGTGAGTCCTGAACCCCCCCCTTGCTGTGCCCAGTATCTGATCACTGACAATATCTGACAGTATATGGCTTGTTATTGTTATTTATGGAAATTCACTGACAATATTTGAACCCTGAAAAAACTGAGGTGTTGGTTGTGAACCAGGGTCACTGTGAGGTGGGTTTGTTAGCTGGATCACCCTCGGGCTTATGGCTTGGGGGTGTCCAGCTGACCACTTCAGACCGGGTGTGGAACCTGGGTGTTGTATTTGACAACTGTCTGACTTTTAAATCTCAGGTGTCAGCAGTTGTCAAAACCTCTTTTTACCATCTGAGGAACATCACCCGGGTGAAGCACTTGGTTCCTCCAGAGGATCTTCCAACTTTGGTCCATGCCTTCGATACCTCCCGCCTGGACTACTGCAATGCCCTATACTTAGGGCTCACGGGGGTTGAACTTCGCCGCTTGTAGCTAGTGCAGAATGTGGTAGCCAGGCTGTTGACTGGTTCTTCTAGGTCCAGTCATATAATGCCTGTGCTCCACGGACTGCACTGGCTGCCAGTTTGCTGGCGAATCACCTTCAAGGTCAGTTTGCTGACCTATAAGGCCCTACACGATCAGGGACCTGCTTACCTGAAAGAGCTCCTTTGTCCCTACTGTCCCCCCCCACTCTCTCAGATCCACTGATGAGGGATTGCTAGACATTCCCAGGGTTTGCTTAAAAACTTTAGGGGCAAGATCTTTTAATTTCATGACCCCGACCCTGTGGAATTCTCTACCTCGTCAGGTGCGAAACTGCCTGACAGTCCAAAGCTTTAAAGTAGCCTTGAAAACCTACCTTTTTAGTAAAGCTTTTAATGATTGTTGATTATTTTAATGTTGTTTTAATTATTTATTGTTTTATGTAACCTGTACAGGTGCCTTGGTTTAAGAAAGGCACCTTATACAAATAAAAAATGATTGATTGATTGAGTATATGGTCCAGTGTTGCTATGTATGGAAATCCATGCACTTTCAGATGCTGTTATACCACAGTAGTGATGTCAGAATGCTGTACCACAGTAGCTCTGTCAATACCATGGTACACTAGCATAGAGCCCCTAAGATTCTTCATGCTTACCTAAACTGCAGATTCCTCATAATGAAGAGGTCAGCAAGACTGAAAGCACCCAATTTGACTGTTGGTTAAAATATTTCTACACTACTAAAAATGTTGCTAGCTCCTGTAGCTAGTAATCAAATGACATTAAATGTGTTTAATATTACCCAATTGTTTGCTGTGTTTTCTATTTATTTTATTTGACCACAGTTAAAAAGAAGGCAAATGAATACAAATAAGCGTATACTTAACAAAGTGTATGGGCAACCTTACACAACAAGCGTGATGACCCCATCTTGGGTTAAATTACAACACAGCGGCCCTTCGAACTTCGCTCTTGAGGTCTTTGATCTCACCCCTCAATGGAGATACAGCTTTGTTAGGTATGGCTGCCTATGCATTATTCTGTATATCTTTCCATTCTTGCTCACATAAGTTTGTTTATGTAAGTTTTTGAAGGCTGGCTGTTTATACATAAACTGGATACAGTAGTGTACTGCAGTATATCAATTTCCAGGGAAATCCCATGCAAGATTGTTCTTTATTCTTACCATACAATTCAAAAATGAAGCATGTTCCTTTACATGGTATTCTTGTCCATTATATTTTAAAATTCCTTTTCTAATATGTTAGCAGATTTGGTTGTGCTGATTATTTTTTTTTAATTTCAGCTGGCTTTGGGAATACTACAAGTTGGTTTCATAGTCATCTACTTGTCAGATGCTTTGGTGAGTGGTTTTACCACAGCAGCAGCCATCCATGTACTTATATCCCAGTTGAAATTCTTATTTGGACTTAATGTACCTGGACTGAGTGGACCTCTGTCACTTATTTATGTAAGTATCCAATTGACAAGGTGGCAGTTTTTATTGTGGTTAGTAACTGCACTTGGATTATATTTTGGTATATCTGTTTCAAACCTTACTGGGTGACACAGTAGCTAAGGTATTGTTTTTTGGTGGTCTCCACTCAGATTTTATTGGACAAGCCTCCATAATATGAAACCACCATTCATGATTTGGCACACTTGATGGCCTTTGCCTCAAGTAGATTTGTGCTTACATGGACAAACAGATTCCTCCAGAGCAGTACTGAGATGCATTGATGGAGTAGTTTGGGGGACACTGTCCTGAACCTGGCAGATGATAAAAGAAAGAGGGCTATATTTTCTAACAACATCAAGTCATATTGTCCTTTCATATGAGCAGAGTGACTGAGTGGGACTTCTTTGTCAGCAAAAGCACAAAAATGGCACAGATGAGTAGATGCAATTTCAATGAAAAACAGAATTATGACCTTAAATCGGCCAAAGACAGTGGTGGCTGTAATCAAGAAAGCATGCAAACCCTTTCTTGATTACAGCCACTATCTCTGCCTTATACAAGGTAATAAATCCATTTTATTATTGCAATTGCATCTAATCATGTGCACAATGTTTGAGCTTACGTTTGATCCTGGTTTTAGCAGCATCAGCACTGTTGGTTAATGAGCTCATTATTCTTGTGTGGACTTGTCTGTTAGCATGAAACACAGAAGCATAGACAATGATGGCAGAAAAAGAACAATGGTCCATCCAGTCTGCCTGAGTTCCCTATCTAACCTTGGGACCTACTGTCCATCCATGGTCCTAGCCCTCCCTCTCCTCCCCCCATTCTTCTTCCCAGAACAAGCACTTTGGAAAGAATGCATTAGCTATTTCTTACTGTGATTCTTCACTAGTATAACAGGAAAAACAAAATTTGTTTTTTCATAGTGCTTGCTATACAAACTGAACTCCAAAGTGCTTTACAATAGAGGAGAGAGATAGGAAAGATTGGGTCTTTCATTAAGCACAAGCAGAGATTCTAACAGCAATGAGATAAATTCAAGAGTGATTAAAAAGGGCTCCAGTCCTCATGAGCAATGAAACGACAAGGGGCATAAACAGAACTCAAAAACAAAACAGTCCAAACATTTTTGATTTTGAAGCCATTGCTCTGTTACTCAAGAATGTTCCCTTAAAACTGAATATATGTACCTTACAGTTGAGTTACAGCTGAGGTCGAATCTCAAGCTTATGTCATAATACCCAGCTTATGACATCACAGATAGTTGCTGCAACAGGACATTATGACTTTAGTTTCAGATTCAGCAGTAAAGGAGCTGTGTAAGCAATGCCCCTGTCTTACTGTAAATACCTTCAGTGAATAAAGAATGGGGTGTCTTAAAATCCATGTGTGTGTGGGGATGGGGGAGGACAACAAATTTGTTCTGATTCAAACAGTGTTTTTGTTTTGTTGCCTGTGGCTGGACCCCCACTTTAAGAACTAGGAGGTCAGGTGACTTGGTCTGGATCTCACGATAAGTATGTGGTAATTGAGGTATTCAAATCTGGGCCTCCAGGTTCACAGCTGTGTGCTCTGACCGTTAGGCCAAATGGCCTACCTTGAAAAAGAAGTTCATGAACTAGGGAAACTACACTGAAAACATTCTTAACAACTGAAGTAAATGTGTGAGATACAGCAATTGTGCTGTTTTCAGTTGTATTTGTATTACATGATGCACATAACTAAGATGCAATTGCTGTAAAATGCAGATTTAGGTGTGCATGAACCTACAACAGTGGCTTGGGGTGGCATGTGTCTTGGAATTATTTGACCTTGGGGCTGATGTTTTTGAACTACACATGTGCAAATTCTGTATTCTATTTATTTTTTATTTAAAAAACAAAACAGTAAAAGCACCACCCTTGGGACACAATCTAATGAATGCAATTTCATGTTTCATAGCCCAGAATTTTTTTTAATTACTGAGGAGCAAAAAAACCTCAAAATCACTGAACTAAATTTCCCCCCAAATTAGCTAATCTTGAGATCATGGCCTGGAATGTGTATTTTCCAAATTCCATGTCTGTATGTCAAGAGATGGCTGCAATATAAGTGGTCAACCATTGGGATTTTGTATGACCTCTCAATCCTAACTACCTTATAGTGGGACTACTGTACCACTATATTTAGCATGAACAAGCACAGATAACATAGACTTCTGACAAAATGTATATATATAAAATTGCAAACCTTAGCAGATAAAATTTTTACCGAGAAATCTATAAGGAATTATTTTTTCAATTTTAGACCCTGGAAGGCATTTTCACCCAAATCACTAAAACAAACATTGCAGATCTGGTAACATCCATTATCATCATGGTTGTCGTTTTTGCTGTAAAGGAACTCAACGATCGATTTAAATCAAAGCTCCCTGTGCCAATACCAATTGAAGTTATTATGGTAAGTGGGATTAGTTACTAATTTCTCTAATACTTTCATTGTGCCTAGTCATTAATTGACTTCTGTTACTAGGCTGCTGTATGTTGGGAGTTGAAAATCAAATCAAGTAGCATTCCAGTTCATAAATTCTGTACTAGTGTCAATCACTATTCAGATTAATTCATGAAGAGAAACTGTTGCAAAATGATAATGTACACCAATGTATTACTTTCCTGCACACATGCCTTTTATTGTTATAGCTCTCTGTTTTCCCTAAGTGCAAAACACATATCTTTAACAACATCTTTTGTGTAGCCAGTTTGTGGTAATATCACATATTTCAATGAAGGTTGTTACCACAAGTCTTCCTCCATTCATTCCATCCTTTGGACTAATGCTGCAACACGTCCAGCAACAGAAGTATATAAATCCTCTGGACATCCTTTCTGGAGCAGAAACAATTTTAAGGAAAAAGCAAAGAAAGGTAAAGCTTGCCCACTCCGCACAGCTTTCCAGAAGGGGTGGCACTGTGTCCCTAGGTGGCCTGCTGGGAGCAGAAGTGCTTGTGGTCATGTCTGGAAAGCATCTAAGACTTATGGAAGGGTCTCCCTCACATAACCTTTGTGCTACCTTAGGGCCCTTACACAGTGCATATTACATGCTGATGATGCAAGGGACAGATGGTATTCCTCCCTGGTGGCCCTCAAACCAATCTTGTGAGTATAGTCAAAGATCAAGTCACAGCTACTGTCTGCATGAGGCAGACAAGCAATTGGGGATGCTCAGAGGCTGCCACTTGTGCATGAAGGACATCTGTACTTCAGGATCCTCCCTACAACCCCCTACATAGGTGTGTTAGGCTTTTGGAGCCTTTTGTGGATTGGACCCTTAGCCAACATTTGACTTCTGTCATTCATTTACTGTAGTACTACACAGTTTACAATTTAATCTGATAGGAGAAGTGCATTTGACCTGCAAATATGAGTTTCTATAGCACCTGCTTTTCAAACACTGGGCCACATTCTGATATTGTCGAGGCTTTGCTGGTATTTTAATTTAATAGGGCCTCCAAGGGGTGTCTCTTATGATGTAAGAGACACCGAGGTTTGAGTAAGAGGACTGTGACTCAAAGCTAAGTAGTTATGTCTGCCCAAACCTCACGAGAGGAGTCTCTTGTACAACAAGAGACATCCTGTAGAGGCCCTATTAACTTAATATAAATCAAGTGAGTTTAGCTCAAGTGATTTATAATAAGTTTATAGTCTTGTTTTTTTGAAATTTTACTGTGCCATCCTCCCTCCTGGTGCTGAAGTGGCGCTCTCCCTTCATATGCTCCTGCCTGAGAGCATACTGTACACAGGATGAGTTGTACAGTGGCTCTGTGTGCTGACTGGCTTAAATCACATTACTTCTTTATAATAAATTCAGTGAGTCATTCTGATTTACACATTGGTGGTAAGGAACATTTTAGACTTGAGGGATGCAGTTTCTGCCCTTCTTAAGTTCTAATAGACCTATTCTGAAAGCTTTATGCAGGTATATCGGGCTACTGTATGCTGCAGAGTTCCCACTCTGCACATGCATACTAACCAGCAGTCTCCACACACCCTCCTGACCTATCAAGACCAATACTCCTGATCCAGTCCAACTCTGACACATAAGTTATGCAGGCAGTTGGGTTGGAAGACAGGCAGAGGGAGTAGCCACATTTCTACAGCGTGCCAGAACCCAGGTACTCCTGGCTTTGGGAACACAGATGGCATGAACATTATGCCAGGGGAAGCCCATATTTACCTAGTTTATGCTTCCTTGCCAGATCTTTTCAGAAACTTATTAGACCCTGATCCAAATATATGTTTGAGCTCTACTCCTCTGCATGGAGTGCTAGTAGTGGGCAGTGGGCAGACTTTCTTTAAAAAAATGTATTTCTTTCAAAGGGAGATAGCAGTCTTAGTTGAACTACTGTATTACATAATCAGCAACAAACGCAGAGGATCACTCCTGGAGAGCTGTGCTATGGAAAACAAATGCAAACACAAAACAAAAGTTGCCAGATCAGCACTCTAACAAGTGAGAAAGACACTATTGAGGTGCAATCTTGATGAAAGCTTAATAGCTTTGCACAAAGGCAAAGCAAAATTAATGAAGGCATACTCACAGTAACACGTTCCAGAGGCACCACCCAGTGGAAAAAGGCTGCCCTTGGCTGCAGTATTTTCACACAGAAGTGCTTTGACCAAGCACTTTTGTGTGAAACTAGTTGAGAGCTGCTTTTTCCACTGGATAGTTCCTCTGTTAGCTATTATTGTGAGTGTTAGCATGCTGGTGCCAGTGATTTTTGTTTTTCAATCGAATTCCATAATATTCTGCTCATACAGAGCAGGATATCCCCTTCAAGGCTCACCAGGACTTCCAATGGGAAGACAATTGCTCATTCCATTTCTACCCCTTGGGCTGCCTCCTACCACTGCAAGGAGCTCTGCAGCTAGGGATTGATAGGGTAAATAAAGGCTCCCAGAGCAGCAATGGGGTGGAGAGCTGCTTGGGCTAGCTATGTACAAATCATACAGCTGTGGCCAAAGATATGTCCCAGTATTAATCTAGATGTGTCACAGAAAAATCTCATTGAATGAACAATGGTTTTCCTATGATATATCTAGATATACTGGGACCACTGTCTATCTATCACTGTATTTATGAATATTTGAGCCCAGTTTATGGAAAGGAACATAAACTAAATTATATAGTTCTAAAATGGAGCCAGTGTGTAAACCAGGAACTCTAGTTAAGCTTATTTAATGGCCACAAGATACTGAACGATAATAGAAAAGGAACTACTGTAGCTTCTGAAAAACAGCTTCTGTACTACCCAGTGGCACTATGGGTAGTATGTTGCATTACCATGTGGGTAACCCAGAGCTGTGCCATAATTGCAACTCCAACACCAGGCTGGTGGAGACTAGGGTGTGCTGCATAGTTAGTGTAGTCAGATTCCAGTGAATAGAACTTTTTGCCTAATGCTTGGACACCTCCTTTAATTGGGAGCAGGAGCAGCATAGCATAGGTAACCATCAACAATAGCCTTCCCCTGAAGGTCAGGAATACTCCTCTCTTTCCTCCACTTCACTCTCTCCTCTGGCTCCCTCAGGTATCAGTTGAAACTCCTTCCTTCCCCCACTCCTGTTTTCTCTCCCCCAGTGTAGGTGTGAATGAAACACCAAATTGTGTTGCTTGTGCCAGCCCACTGGCATGGAGGGCTGAGGCATTGACTGCCTTACCTCCTGCTACAGCAGAAACCCTTGTTTGGGAATGACCATGGGTTGTCAGAGGTTGACGGGGTGGGAGAGGTTTGAGCATCCTAGGGACTGCTCTCCCCTCCCAGGGAGGGGTGGCAAGCTGACTTGGCCCTAGACTGCTACCCGATGGATGGCCACTGGTAGTGCAGGCATTAGTGGCTTGAGAAAGGGGCCATGATCTTGCAGGGTGTGCATGCCTCCATGCACATGTTCTGACATGCTGGCATGACAGGAAACTAGAGAGAAAATCATTGAGTTGGTGTGGGCTACTTGACGCCCTGCCCGCATACCTCCACCGCACTTTCAGTCAATTGCCTTGTCCAATCTGGATGTATGTCACTGGGTGGGGGGAGGACAGCCCTCCCCTTTCTGGTCCCACCATGGGGGTCAATCCATGGAGGATCTCAGGCATGGTGTTCCAGTGTGGCAGGTGCCGGGCAACAGGAGGAAAGGACAGGGCTGAAAGCCTACCCACAACACCCACAGAGAAAAACCTATATAGTAAACAAAATGTTGTTGCTTTTACATTGATTGTTCATTTTGCACCTACTTCTGTTTTAATTATGTTCTCTGACTGCACTTTATTGTAACTGCAAACTGTGTCTGTGCTCTGTATTATGTATTTCCTATTCCCTTCCCCCAAGTCACACCTGGAAACAAGCCTCAGCTTAGTGTATCTTTCCCAGTCACCAATTTTCAAATCAACAAAATAAATAATACAGCAGGTGGCCTTATGACAGGGAGGTGGAAGATACTGTAGTGTGAAAAATTTGTTGGGCTGACAGGGACAATTTGCATTTCTCCTATATTTCACTGGCACACTGATACTCCTAGTAATTCATTGGCATTGGGATGGTTGGCACACTGCTGGGTGAAGCTATAAGGCCATAAAGGGGTGGCATCAGAAGAAGGGCTGGGTACTGTTCACAGTGTTTGGGCAGATGTTGCAGAGCACAGGCTAAAGATAAGTCAGGTCTAACATGAGACAAAACAAAAACTGTACAGAAAAGATAATCAGTTCTCCTTTAAAAGGTACAGTATTTGTTTTGTAATCTGATTAAAAAGACATGATTTGGCAGCCTGAGTGAAAGGAAGTAAAATAAAAAATGAAATAAGCAACATACACATAACTAACATCTGCTTTGTTTCTTTTAACATAGACAATCATAGCAACGGGTGTATCCTACGCCTTCAACTTTCAGGAGAAATATGGAGTAGATATTGTAGGAAACATAACCAAAGGGTATGTAGTATAATTATATGTTTCTTATGTATTGATCTGCTCAGTTTACCCCTACACACCCACATGCATGCATGCATACACACATGCATGTATGCACGCACACACTCACAAATTCCCTTAAGGGAACTTTGCTGACTTTTTTTTTTTTTTTTTTCAATTTAGACATAGTTCAGCTCATATTTAATACAGTTTCTGTATTTGGTTTCTCCTTTTCTTTATAATGAAGAAATTAACTTGGAAACAGGATCACTGCCCCCTATGCTTCCTCTGCTCTGACTGCTTGTCTGAACCTTCTTGTGACATTACAGTCAGTTGCAGTGGAAATGACTATGATAGTACAGTGGATTGTAATATTGGATGAAGTCAGGGACCAGAACAGGCAAAGTCTTAAAGAATAATTCATGACAGGGTGTAGTACTCCATGGGATATTATTATACCTTGCGGAGGCAGTATAGCACAGTGGGCTAAGGCTCTGAGCTGCAGATCTGGAGACCTGGGTTTGAATTCTACAGCCACACAGGTGCATACTATGTGATCCTAAGCAAGTCATTTAACTTCCTTGTGCTTCCAGGTCACATCTGGAAACAAGTTTCGGCTCAGTGTGTTATTCCTGGTTAAACAATGTTCCCCTACACCCTTAGGGGCATTGAGGCATGATGCATGGCTGAGTGCCTTCAATCACTTGAAAGCTGATCATTTCTCATGGTAAACCATGCCCTGGAGTGTATTATTCAGATTATGAAAAAGAGCACTGATGTTTACTTTTAGAGCAGTTTTCCAGTAAAACAGGAAAATGTTTAAAGAGCAACTTTTTATGATAATAAAAAGCTTAAAACCCTAGATTTACACCAATTATGTTTTAACTTTATTGTTTTCTAGTTGTTATATTTTTTTTAACTTTTTCCTGTTGTTGGTCTACTAAATATTGTAGATAATGTAGTACTTATTTCACTGAGTCTTTCAAAATGTATCTGACTCTCCCCCTGCTAACCACACAATTGTTGTTTATGACATCACAGTCTTTTGTCATGGTGAGCACTATGATGTCATAGCAAAGGCACTGTGAGGTTAACAGGGAAGAGACAAATGTTTTCTATACAGACTTTTTAGATAGACTACCAAGATGTGCTGTAAATCTTGGAAAGGAACATTGAAAATAAAAAATGCATTCTCTAGTAAACTGCAACAGCTGAAGCATTGTATTTATGAAAACATATGCTGGAGTGTAGAGTTGCTCTTTAACATATAATATTCAGATGTAATTAAGTGCATGGTTCATTAGTTGTTTATCTCCCCCATTCCTTCTTACTAAGGATGTGCATGTGGCAGAGTTTTTGGTACTTGTATTACTATCTCTGGTATTTGTATTTCTATGTTCATGCTCATGTTTACCAACAATATATTTTTTTACATTTCAGACTTGCTTCTGCTGTAAATGATGACACAAAACCAAGGGGTTGAGTGTTGTCAGTAAAATTTTTAAATTTATACCATGAAAGGGGTGAATAACGGGGCTGAATACATGTAGTTATTCTGCTCTTTTATTTCCCTCATGGGAAATAACATGTTATTCTCCCTTGGAACTTGTTTATTCTATCTTAAAATCCCAATACTTTTGCTTGTACTGCTGCATCCATTTAAATCACAGCAGTTAGGCATATATCCTAGAGGTTAGAGTAACAAGCTGTGAATGAGCTTGGTACATCCAGCAGACAGATAAGGGCTTGATTCCCACAACCTCCACTTGCATACGGTGTGACTCTAAGTAAGTCACTTAACCTCCCTGGTGCTCCTGGGTTGCCCTTGAAAACAGGCACTTGTGCCAAGTGGGCCTTACCCAGTTAACACAAAATTAAATAAAATAAAGTAAAATAAAATGTATATCTAGAAAACTCACTCACAGAAAAAAAAAGTCTAATTATATGAATGACACGTCACCAATAGGATGTAACCACAGCAATGTTTTTGTAAAACATTTGATATACTGCATACTTAAACAATAACGTCACACCTCAGGTGGTTGGGCATGAGGGCCACAGGCTGAGTGTGTCCAACACCTGAGAAGTGACGTCATCCCAGCACGACACACACCCTGGAGGGCATTATTGCTGTTATACAATGGCTCGTTGTTATCCAGAATAAAAAATAATTTAAAGATGTTTTAGTTAGCGTGGAAAAATATTTTTGTTTCTTAAAAGAAGATGCAAACAATCATCAAGTGGTTCACAGTGCTGAGACTAGACCCATGATGTTATTCTGGGATAACATCACTGTGCCAGGCACACACTGACCAGTCATAGTCCAGAAAATGTTCTTGCTATTCTATATTGTATATTAACAAACAAACAAATAAAAAACAGGTGTAAAACCACGTAGGGATTTTGAGGGCCTTAGGCAATCACTAGTCCCATGATATAAACAGGTCACCCCATTGGACATCCAGGGGTAAGCTTTTTATAGTATATGATCAGCGTCTGTTCTGCACAAAATTCTGTGACAGCTGAAACACTATTGTACCATCTAGCTGATGTCAAACTGTTGTTGAACCATCAATCTGAAGTCAGTTCAACGGTACAACTGCAAGCCATTGTCAGTAGAGAGTGCCACAATTAAAAAAAAAATTGCTACAAATATCAGTGTTGAAACCGGAGAAAGTTAATCTGACAAATGACCGATATGGCGGCTGTCACTAGATAGGAGAGCAGCATTTTTACATCAGATGCTGTTTACTTAATGGTCCATTTGTTTTCCTGCTTGACTATGAATTTTCCACAATCGCTACGGGTGTCGCCGCTAGTGACAGCTGCCATTTTAGTCACTTGTCAGTTTCACTTTCTCTGGCTTTCTCTGGCTTCAACATATTTTTTTATTTTTAAATGTGTGGCAGACTAGACACTGATCACATACTATACAAACAAGTACAACACAACAAGCTCTGGATAACATCTCAGGCTCCTGATGAAATCAGAGACCACTCAAGCTGCGCGCTCATGGTCATTGATTTCATCAGGCACCCTCAATGGAATCCTGAGCTTGTTGTACATAGCAGGTCATGGACTATTCTATTTATTCACTCTGATATGATGCCAATAATGCCAGCTTAACATTAGAGGCTGTGCCACTCGTTGCTAGGCAGCAGTAGTGGCAGCAAGCAAATATAAAACTTATTCCCTATTTATGTAATGCCTATCAAAAGAGACTGCACCAAATAATCCTGATATTTTTTCCTGTCTGGACCTACAGTGGGAAATATCATGACAGTCTCACTCCAGATGGATGACTAGGTAGATATTTCAACTTCAGGCCCTTCAGAAGAAAAGCCTGACACCATGTTATTCTGGAACTTGATTGTACTTAAGAAAGTTCTGCTTATAGAACTTTAAATGCAATTCACTTATTTGTTTTTGTTTATTTGTTTTACAAAGAAAATGTTCCACTGAGTAATGCTCATTTACAAGGAGGTCCTGGTTAGGACAGGCAAAAGAGCAGCAGATCAAAAAACATAACCCCCAGGTGCAGCGGAATCTAATCATAATAAAGGAACAAGTTAGAAGTAATAAGCAGAAAACCCATGCATCAGAGATACAGGAGAGTAGAGATGTTGTGAAGTTTCACTCTGCAATCAAAGTTTTGGCGAAGCCACTAAATTCACCTCCCTGTAGTGTTTCACAAAGCTGTGGCTGTAAACTGAAAAGTCGGCATTTGTACTGTAACTTTGCCTTGCTTTGGGGGGGGTTAAGTGAAAATTGCACTTAAGAAAACCCCAAAAGCAAGGAGAAGCTACAAATTGTGAATGTACCCCCCCACTGGCCCCAATAAATAAAAAACTAAATCCCTGGTGTCTAGTGAACCCCCAAACCCACCGATCGCCGGCTCCAATATAAAAACAATAATCTTAAATCCCTGGTGTCTAGTGGACTCCACACCCCGCCAATCATTGTCCCCAATACAAAAAAAAAAATAAGCTAAATCCTTGGTGTCTAGTGGACCTCCCTACCCCACCAATCACCAGTTCCAATAAAAAAATAAATTATCTTAAATCTTTGGTGGTGTCAAGTGGACACCCACCCCACTGATCGCCTGACCCCTATAAAAAAAAAAATAAACAATCTTAAATCCCTGGTGTCTAGTGGACCCCACCCCACACCCAATCAAGTAATTCCCCCACCCACTCCTCACCCCACCCCAACCTGATCGGCCACTGCACAGGCTCTCCACTCAACTCCATGGCAGGCAGCCCGACTGACCTCTCAGTGAATGAGCACATGACAGTGCTTGTACAAGCCCACACTCATTCATTAAGTTGGCCAGCTCATCATTGTAGGAGAAGACATTTTCAGGGAACTAAAAAAGGGGAGGGGCCTGCTCTGATCCTCAGTGGGGGGATGGTCCACAATGCCATTCCCCCCATCCCGTCCCCCCTTTGGTGACTGGAGCAGCCTCCCCTTCTCTGGCCCCCTAAAAACTTCCTTCTCTACAATGATGAGCTGGTTGGCTGAATGAATGAGCATGTACTTGCACATGCACCATCATGCACTCATTCATTGAGAGATCAGTCAGGCTGCTGTCACAAAAGTAGAAGGGATGTGCCGCTGGCCTGTTCAGGGTCAGGTGGTGGGGGAGTGGGGGTGGGGAGCACTACCTGATGGAGTGGATGGGTCCACCAGACATCACACCAGGGATTTAAGATTATTTAGTTTTATTGGGACGGAGATCGGCGGTGGGGGTCCACTGGATACCGGGGATATGGGGAAAACACTACACTAGTACTCCGCAAAATGCAAAGTTTGAACTCTGCCAGTGGAGTTGCCAAATTCACATTTTGTGACTTTCTTTTGGGAAGGTGAAGCTAGGCTTTGCACAGCATTCCACTCTGCGAAGTGGGGAAGAACTGCAAAATATTGCACAGAGCGAATTTTCCCCACTTCACACATCTCTACAGGAGAGATGATTACAGAGCAAGCCATGACAAGTGCCATTATAAGACACTTGACAGCAGCACATCTAACAGTTTTATCACAGCAATCCATCCCATTACATAAATCAAATATGGCATGGGCCTTATAAAAATGTACTTGATATTTTACTTGTTGAACTGTGACCCTCTGTAACTTTACTTGTGGCTTCACCGCTCGTAATGCCATGAGGTCACAGATCACTCGTAAAATATAAGGAATATTATTATTAGACCCATGCCGTATCCTGTATTTCTTAATAAAATATGCATTCTGGGGCACAGCTAGCAGTCAGCAGGAGTAGATGTGCTCAAGAGGAGCTCCATCTCAACTTGCATACTGTATTTGCATCTCTTAAAGCTTCTAATTTCATTTTTTTGCTAAATATGTTAGCAGGACTGATAGAACTTTTAAAATCCTAACTGAAAGGTATAAACATTTTATGTTTATGCAATGGGGGTAGGCCTCGGCAGCAGGTTGTTCAACCAAGCAAGATGTCTGTGGGTTAGAAGCCATAGGAGCAGGCAGAAGATGGCAGAGCTGATCAATCGAGTGGAGGCAATCTGTGAGAGGAACCCACTAATGCGGCCTTACTTCAGGCCATTAGCAAGCGTGACAGAAAGGTGAATTCTTTCACTAACAGGATCACAAATATAAAAACCTGCAGGGAATTGGTTACCACTGAATCTAAAGTGGTGCATGACTCTGCCAACAAAACTGCTGCAACAGTCTCATGATTAATTAAAGAAAATAAACTTTATTGTAGCCACCTCAAGAAGCTAGAACATGGCTTGAGGATGGCTAACCTCTGACTACTGAGCAATGCAGAGGACTCAGAAAGAACAGATGCAGCTAAATCCATGGTGGAACTACTTGAAAAATGTTAGACATTGACATTGGGCATCATCTTTACAAAGTATACCACATCACACCTCACTGACCACCTGCAGAACCATCTCAATCTAGAACATTGCTGTTAATAATGCATGGGCCACATGTGTGGGACAAGGTGTTGCTAGCTGCTAAGAACTGGGGTCTACTGTTTATGGATGCTGGATCGCCAGTTTACATTTTTCTGTATCTCAGCTATTCGACATGCCAGTACTGAAAGGCTTTTGATTCCATACAGGCTGGCCTTTGATCACTCAGAATCTCCCATGCCCTTCAACTCCCTGCTAAACTGAGGGTAATGTACGCTGGCAGTGTTTATATATTTCCTGACCCTCAAGAGGCTGAGAGAAAGTTGAAGGCCATAAGAAATGACTGCAATGAGTCAAACCGAGCAGGACTCAGACTCTGAAGGTGGACTGTATATTTATATACTATATGAAAAAGCTAATGTGTTGCTCTGTGTCAAGCAATGAGTTGGAACTTGCTGCTAAGCTCAACCAGCAATTTAAACTTGTTCGCTAGTTTGCTTTACAATTTTTATGCAGTGTGTGTTTATGAGGGAAAACATCTGGGCTTGTTGATTAGGTAGCCTGTAAGTCATCTTGAACAATGTAGATCTTCATTTGCCCAAGAGTCTGATATGAAGGTAACCTGGTTGGATGAAACCATTTGTGGGTAGGGGAGCTTCTGGGTCAAATATGGTGACAGTGTCATGGTGGCTTATCCATGCACTATGTGTGCAATGGCAGCAGTGCCTACATGGAGTCCTGTACCACTCGAGTGATAGTGAGCACCTCAAAGTTGATGACTGGATCCTTTTCTAGATGCTAATTACAATAGTATTTTTAACACTGCAAAGTCACTGTTATTTTAGCATATTTCAGCATTCAACATCCGAATTAAAAAGTTCACTGTTCCACCGCATAATAGTTTAGGCATTTATACTTGTTTGGATTTTATGTTCCGACTAAACAATCCAATTGTAAGTTGAAGTTAGTATGAAACTGTAATATAAAGTTTTATTTTAAAATGGGATGTAAAGTTGTGGGAACCTTGTTGCTGATTTCTGATCTTAACCGGCTGGTTTTTATACCTGTCAATGTGTTCAGTTACAACTATTGGCCTTTCATGCCACGAGATGGTGGCATACAAACGCAGTTGCACTGCATACTATTATTGGACTTTCTTTGTCGACTTAATCCTAAACTATGCTGATCAGTAGCTCATCCTATTCTCATCTTATTGTTTATCTGTATCAATATTGCCAGACCCCTCCACTGATGTACCAATGGACAAGAAGTGTATTTCTCCTGTTGTATTGTATTTGTATACATTTACTTCATCAGGAAAAGGCTCCAGTGAGTAAACTCATTTACAAGGGGATAGAATATCATACAAAGTCAAAAAGCACTGAAATACAACAGGATACAAGTTAGTACAAAGATTCAAAGCAATTGCATATAGCGATACAATCAAAGAATACTATAGCAAATTAGGAGTAAAAATGTACAAAAAGAAACTAAGTATGAAGTCTACTCAATGTGAGCAACACCACGTTTATAATAACCAGTTGTAGAAGACAGAGTATGAATAGCATAATTTAACCACATGAGCAGACCCCAGTACAAAGTTTTTCAAAGAGGGCTTTTAAAAAAACTGCGACTGCTGTCACACTTCCCTGCCTGCCTGGCAGCCCCAGACTGTCTTTACCCTAGCCTCTTATAGGGGTCAGGAGCATGCCAAATCCATGTCGCATGACCCCAGAGGAGGAGGAGGAAAGCAGTCCCTTGCATGCTTGATCCTCCTCCCCGCGTCAACCCTCCAACACCCTGAGTTTGCTTCCAAACCTGAGTCGTCAGTGCCACAAGTGGTAACACTACCACTTTGCTGGTGTATGTCAGCCATCAATGCACATTGTGCAGGAACATGCAATATGGGTCATGATGGCATTACATGTCCACACCTCCTTCAGAGAACAGGGAAACAACATCCAAATGGTGGGATGACACTGGTCTGGTCCCCATCAGGCCCCGAACCTGGCTATGCAGGCCCTGTCCTAGTAAAGCCGGATCCGGATCAACAGCAGGGGTTGGGGAACCCTGCTGACCCCACCAAGGGGGCAAGCCCTGGAGACAGATACAGGACAAAATGTAAACCCCAGAGGATGCCATGGTTACAGGGCTGGGGAGACCATTAGGATGAGGCCAATCAGACAGGGAGAAAGAAAAAAAGCACTATGTCTAACCAGGAAACAAAGTTTATTTTTTTTCTGTTAAAGCACCCTCCTATGCCAGCATCACAACCTCCCTCCAGTACCCGACCATGATAACTGACCAGCCTCCATACTGCCACAGCCAGCTCCTGGGTGAGGAAAAAGGGAACAGCCCCCAGTAACTCACTGCACAGTGTTAGGCAGGTCAACTAGGGAGTGCAGATCTGGTCCCTGATGGTAAAAACAGGGTCTGTTGGATGGTGTTTTTTTCCCCATCATTTTCACCACTTCCCCACAGACCCAGGAATGCAAGGGTAGTCCTAGGTGCATGTGCATACAAGTGTGCTGCTGCACTGAACCCTCAGCCTGCGCCCACCCCTCCCATGGTGCCCTTAACTGTACTGCCTCCTGTGGCCACCCAGGTGGCAGTATTGCAGCGAGGATGGCAGCACACCCTCCTCAGAGGAGAAAAGTGTCCCTGGGATAGAAACATAGAAGTTGATGGCAGATAAGGACTGCCAAGCCCATCTAGTCCGCTCTTTTACCCTACTCAATCCTCCTCTCCCCAGCTGGCCCCTGGTGACCCAAGCTCGTTCTCAAACTCAGGTCATCAGCCCCATAAGTAGTAGTGCTACCTTCTCTAGTCATCCAGTACTTTTAACCTAAATGTTTTTCTAATGCATTGTGCACTGCTGAAAACTGAATAAAAAAATAAATAAAATATGCATTCCTGTAATGAGTAGTAGTAGGCATATTTGTGACACTGATCCTCCATTCAGGATCTAATGTTACTCTATGTGATTACACAAATATAAAATATATGAGTGATATTTTTTATTGTAAAAAGTGCAATATTTGTGTGTATTTTTTCTAAACAGTATGTGTATTGCACAGCCCATATTTATTACTGAGGGCATTTGCATGAAGACTGGATTTTTGTGTCCCAGACCTCATCTGCTTCTCTAGGTATTTCTTCCATTGACATCATAATTCACTGATTGTGAAATCATTACTGTTTCCATAGTAACAGATTGCGATGTCACAAACAGAAAAGTATTCAGCTCAGTGCTGTTGTAGATTTGGGGGTTACTTGAAGGGGAACTGAGGATTTTATGAAATGCAATTAAACTACCGTAGAAACCCATTTTATAAACAAAAATCATCGTATTATTTGTTTTGTCCCAGTATGAACCACAAATCTGAAAATGTTAATAATGTGTTTTAATTTCTTACAAAAGTATTTCTGTGAATTTACTTCTAGTGCACTATATTGATATACAGCTAGACAATAAATTAAAAATTATTGAATCTGTACAGTATTATCCAAGCTTTCATTTCAAAATTAAGTTTTCAGCCCTAACAGTTCAGATGTTAGTGTTTTCTAAACATAATGTGCTGGATACTCAAAGGGGCGTCTAAGAGTTGTGGCATCTTTTTTTACCACAACTGCATAACTTGCAGCAATGTATTAGGCCACATATAGTGCGGTCTACCTTTTTGATGCAACTGCAGCAATTTGCAGAAAGATGTCACATGCATCAGTATGGTGACCCGTGCATCACTTTTGTGCCATAAGGCATGTAAACTGCTACAAATGAGTCAGAATGTTTGAATATAGCATGTAAACATTTCAATACATTTTGGGTGACACAGGTGCAGCTCAATATAGGGGACCAAGTATGTGTCATCACTTTGGAAAATACAATCAAATATCTTTAAAGAGCACTAACATTTGTACAGTAAGAGCTGCAAACATTGGAGTCATGTGGTTAGACAATGGTTACATTATATCAACACACTTGCAATGTATCAATAAACTGAAAATGCATTTTTAAACTATAAATATATTAAGAATGACTCTTACTATATTGATGTTTATATCTGTGTATCTATACATTGAAAGTATATTGACATGGTATAACTACATCTGGTTCCAAGCTTTCATTAAAAAAATGCAAATTAGGGTTCTAGCCCTAATGGTTCAAGGTTGGCCCTTTTTAAAGTTATGGGGGGCTAGAAGGCATGATGCAGGCACCATTCCCAGTTTCAGGCACAACCTGCATCATGCAAAATGTGCAAAAATGTCTGGATGCTATTATCAAATATTTTGAGACATTTGCAACAGTTTTACTTGCTTTATGGTAAAATCAGATGTATGTGTCAGATATTGGTACATGTTTCTGCTTTCTTGCTACAAAGTTGTGTAAATTGCACTCAATAGTTTAATCACCTTTTAGGAAGTCTAACATATTAGCCCAAGCATGGGGATACATGACAAACATGGGAGAAGTCATTGATATACCTTTGAAAATCCCACCAATGTCTTTAAAAAGGGCTAACTTCTGTGAGGCACATTGTGCCTATTACTCTTAGCTAGATTTACAGGACACCCATTCCGCTTGACCCCCTGGCGCTGCTAACTCCCACACAGAACTGCTTCTGTTAAAGCGAGTTTCACTTTTTAGCTGTTAATTAATTGCAAGATTTTTATAACAGTAGTAGCTAATAGTTTTTTCACTGGCTGGCATTACCTCAGCCAACAAGAGTGCCCTAGGTTCAGTTAAAGGCCTCGCCACCAAATTATTCTTTTTATTACTTCTAACATGCAGAAGCCATATATGACTTGTTAAAGTCTACTAAAGTAAGCCTGTTATTTATGTCTTAGGTGTTGGCTGCATAATACAGTCACATTTGTATAAATAAATATAGGTAACAATATTGGTTGCCTCCAAATGTGTACCAAGGAGAAATGTATCTCTTTTATCCTTCATTAAGCAAATAGGTAACTTTGACTGTTTTTTTAAAGATGCCTTTCATGTAACACAGTCTTATATTTAAAAGACAAAGAACCTCTGTGCTCAAACACTGAGGAAAGGGTTACCCTTGTGGGGTATGTGTGATTTTGTACAGTCTTATATTGCTGTTTATGCTTCTAAACTCAATAAATATAAAGTTAAGAAAAAGGCTAACTTTTGAACCATAAGGGCTAGAAACTTATGTTTTTTTAAAAGACCACTTGGAGTCAGGTGAATATTGGTCCACTATGTTAACACACTTTCAAAATAGTAATACATTGAAAACACACTTGTAAAAAATAGATATATTAAAAATGAATTTTACTATAGAGTATCTATGTTTATTTCTAAGTATAACTATTTTGAAAGTATATTGACGTGGTGTTACTGTATTGACTTTAAGAAACATTACACTTCTATCAGTAATGTTTTTCTTGAACCCTAAGGGGATAGAAACTTAATTTTTTAATGAAAGTTTGGAGTCAGGCCAATACAGTTATACTTTGTCACTACATTTCTAATGTATCAATATACTAAAAATCCACATTTACAATGTCAGTATATAAAACTGTATTTTATTACATCAATGTGTTTTTATGTGTATCACAGAAACACAGAATCTGATAATAGAACTATACAGAGGGTCCATCAAGTCTGTTCATACTATACGACCTCACCCCACTGACCTACTGTACTGGTGGGTTGTCTCCTTCTTCCCCAAGTCTATTAGTACCCTTGCCCTGTCCCAGCCATGTTTAATAATAATAATCATAAAAATAAACTTTATTTATCCAGTGCAATTCATGAATATCAAAGCGCTTTACAAAAGAAGAAGCACAATTAATGTAAAACCTTAATAACAGCTAACATCCAACCTTTACTCAGTACAAAAAGCAAGACTAAATAGGTACACTTTGAGTGTGGCTTTAAAGCTCTCCACTGTCAGGCATTTGCGAACCTGATGAGGTAGAGAATTCCACAGGGTAGAGGCTATATAAGCAAATGCTCGAGCACCAGATGACATCAGCCGAACCATGGGACCCTATAGCAATCCCTTGTCAGTGGAGCAGAGCAGTTGGGAGCAGCAATAGGGGCTCAGAAGCTCTTGCAGGTAGTATGGTACCTATCCATGCAGGGCTTTATAGGTCAGCAAGCCGTCCTTGAAGGTGATCCTCCACCACACTGGCAGCCAGTGCAGCTCACGCAGCACAGGTGTAATATGGCTAAGATCAAGAGAGCCCAGTTAGTAAGCAGGCTGCTGCATTCTGCACTGGCTGCTGTCAGCAGACACCACCACCCCCCCGGCAACTCTAGATAGAGGGAGTTGCAGTAATCCACTTGGGAGGTTACAAAGGCATGGACTAGTGTCGGTAAGTCATCGGGTAGAACCAGATGTTTGATCCAGATGATATTCCTCAGATAGTAAAATGAGGTCTTGACAATGGATGACACCTGAGCCTTCAGTGTCAGCCCCTCGTCTGGAATAATGCCCAGACTTCACACCTGCTCAGAGGTCTTCAGCTGGCAGTCTCCTAGTACAAGACCAGCTGCCTGTCCTGCTGAAGACCCCTCAAATCACCCACCTGGATCCACAACCAACACCTCAGTCTTGTCTAAATTCACCTCAACCAGTTGGCATTCATCCAACCTTGGATCTCGGATAGGCAGTTGTTAACTACGGAGACCGCTGTGTCCTGTTCAGGAGTAAATGATATGTACAGCTGAGTATCATCTGAGTAGCAGTGAAAACTCAGCCCATAGTGCCTTACAATGTCCGCCAATAGCAACATGTACACCACGAACAACATGGGAGCCAGCACAGAGACCTGCGGTACCCCACATGGCAGGGAGAATGGGTCAGAGGAATGAATCCGACACTACTCTCTGAAACCTGCCAGTGAGGAAGGACTGAAACCATCCAAGGACTGTACCCGATAGTCCACATATCAGCTGCAGGCACTCTAGCAATATCCCATGGTCCATGGTGTCAAATGCCGCAGAGATCAAGGATTACTAAGATGGAATGACACCTCTGATCTCTCGCTATAAGGAGGTCATTGAGCATCCAAACAAGGGCAGTATCAGTAACATGCCTCTTCCTAAATCCTGATTGGAAGGGATCATAGATGTCATGGATGGCAAGATGGTCCTCCAGCTGCAGCACAACCACTTTATCAATAACCTTCCCCGCAACCAGGTCGCACCTGTAAACAAGCTTTAAGCTTAGTGTGTTTCTCCTGGTTAAAAAAAAAGGAAGGTTAGAGATTGGCCTGTAGTTAGCGAGACAGTCCAGGTCAAGAGAAGTTTTCTTGAGCAGCGGAGTTACCACTGCCTCCTTCAGAGAGTCAGGAAACTCCCCGATCTCTAATGAACACCTGACAATCTCAGCTAGTACCAGGCCAATAATGTAAACACATCCTACAAGGAGATGTGTTGGGCCTGGCTCCAAGCCACAGTAGGTCAGCTGCATATTCTGGATGACCATCATGACATCCATGATCGCCACCTGGTTGAAAGCCAACCAAACAGCCCGAGGTGTCGTGACCTCCCACCGGTCACTGCCACTCCCAATGGAGTGGGCTAAGCAGCTCTCTGACCTGTCAGCAATCAACTCATCACACTTCTCCTGTGACAAAGCTCTCCATAACTGCAGCCAGGCTAGATTGCACGGCCTGTCTGCAGTTTTGAAGAGCTGAGCTTGTCAGTTCCATGCAGCAGTAATCTCACTGGACAGGAACTCTGCCTTCTTATGTAAGATCACTGATTGATATTCTTCACAATGTGCCATCAATCAAAGCTTGTCAGCATCTAGGCCAGATTTCTGCCTGTTTAGGGTAGCTGCTCCCATCATTTTAGCTGGCAGTCTGTTCTATAGTTTTCTCACCCTTTCTGTGAAGTAAAACTTCCTCACATCTCTCTTGAACATGGCCACCACCAACCTCCAATCGTGGCGTGCAGCCCATACCATACTACACATTCCAGATATGTGAATGGATTTCACATATCTGGAAGTGTAGAGCAGAGTGGCTGTATGCCCAGCTGACTCACATCAGGACCAATGGGCGACAGCCCACTGATGGTGTCAGTCAGCCGGGCAGCGGGTGGCAGGTGGGTGGGTGCTGCCGCCCGCTGCTGACCAGGGGAGCAGGCGGGAATCAGTGGGCGGGTGGGAGGGGGTCCACTGGACCACCAGGGATAATAGGTGTCTCTTACTTTTAATTCAGCCCGCGATCGGGGACAGGTCCACTGGACCACCAGGGATTGGGGTTACTTTATATTTTAATTCAGCCTGCGATCAGGGACAGGTCCACTGGACCACCAGGGATTGGGGTTACTTTTTATTTTAATTCAGCCCGCAATCGGGTGGACAGCGGTTCACTGGACCACCAGGGACTGAGGTTTATCTTTTATTTACTTAGCCTGCGATCGGGCAGGCAGCGGTCCACTGGACCACCAGGGATATAGGTTTATCTTTTATTTACTTAGCCTGCGATCGGGCGGGCAGCGGTCCACTGGACCACCAAGGATATAGGTTTATCTTTTATTTACTTAGCCTGCGATTGGGCTGTAGAGCACATTGCCATGCTGCAGGGGGCGTCGGTCCCCGATGGCTGCTACCTGGCAGGGCACCAAGCAGATGCGTCGGGATCGTGACCTGCGTGCAATGGGGCCATAATGACATACAATGGCCCCATGTGCACCTTGCATACATTATGGCCCCATTTGCATGTCAAGTTTTGAATATCACGGTTGCTGCGCCTTGCGCAATGGAACTTGCGCTAGCGCATCCCCATGCTCCACTCTGGCCACTGGTGCTGGTGCAGTGCCACTGCGCCATGCACACTGTGGGTGGCCAGGGTGTGATATTCAATGCTGTTGAGCCATGGTGCAGCTCCGTTGAATATCGCCCAGTCAACATCCCTGTGCAGCCAAGTTGAGCTGCGCCCAGGCTTGGGCCACAGCCTGGCGCAGTTTGAATATCTGGGCCTTATACTGCACAGAGTGGACACTCTGCACTGGGGGATAATTTCCTCCTTTCAGAGATATTGAAATATGGAATTTTTTGGGCTGCTCAGGGTGGAAGAGGGTGGTCGGGGCCAGAAGGGGTTGGGAAGGGGTAATTCAATATCAAGGTCTGGCTGGGAGATGGGATGCAGGGAGTGTTTTTTAGTGCACAGTTGGGTGAAAGGAATAATGGATATGGCAGAAATAGCAGGTGGCGAACTGTGCTGGGAGGATTTTCCTTTGCAGAAGGTGGCAGAGTGGGTTTTACATGAACAGTAAGTGCAAAGGTATGTTAGATTTTTATCTAGCAGATTCTTTTTTTTTTTTGTTGTTAGTACTTTTTCTCCCTGGCAACCAGTCTGCCTTACCTCTCACACATCCAGGCATCCTCCTGGGGCCTCTGGCTGCCATCCCAAGGACTCCTCAGCTCCATTTTTGGGCCCTGCAGCTTACTCCCATGGCTTGTCCCCCGCGGCGAGGAGGTGGAGAGCCCCCCCATGCTCTGCCACCAGGACCGGATCCAGTACTGCTGCATACCCTCAGCACCGAGCAGATCCCCCCCCACAGAGACGGCCATCGTGTTGCCCGACTGATGCCCTTTCCCTGTTCTCCCCTTTGGCATGTGTGGCATGCAATGACACCACTGGACAGGAGTGCACACTACCGCATGCACTCCTTCCTGGCATCGGCCCCAGCATGTCCCCCCAAGTCTGCCAGTGCCCTGAATCACCCCCTGCCATCGCTAGAGGCCACCAGCACACTGACGGCAGCACACACCCCTCCCCAGAGAAGGAGAGCAGTCCTACGGACACTCAATCCTTCTCCTCCCCTGCCAACCCCCGATGACCCAGGCTTATTCCTGAACCCGGGTCACCGGCATGGTGCGAAGTGTGGCGTCCAGTGCCTCAACCCTCAGCACTACTGGGCTGGCCTATCTAGCAGATTCTAAACCAGCTGGTCTGGCAATACATGGCTCAGAAAACAGATGGTACTACTAAAAGTTTATTCCCCAAAAACAAGTAAATAGGACAGTATACAATATCTGCTGGGAGTCAGGAACCCCCTTACATCAGGTGCAATCACTGAGCTTTGGTAAACAACAAGCTGATATAGTAAGATAAGAAAACATCCCACTACCTTGTAAGTGACTCATGTGCGTACTTAGTATGTTATACAAAACATTTCTATTGGTGCAAATGGTGGTCCGCTAATACCAAGACCTTGGCATTTGCATATTAAGTTGTGGTAAGTATTATGCTGATTGTAGCTATTTGTTAGAACAATAGAACAAGTCATAAAATATGCTGATTATGGGAGTTTGCCTAATGGCTGTAGGTAGTGCTGTAAGACCACAAGTATATCGTAACTGTGGCTAAATATGGTAAACATTGCTAAATATTGAAATTATGGCTTATTGCTGTAGGTGGTGCTCTAAGACCACAAATATATTGTAACTATGGCTAAATACGGTAAACATTGCTAAATATTGAAATTATGGCTTACTGCTGTAGGTGGTGCTCTAAGACCACAAACATATCGTAAAATATGTTAGTAAATCACAGGAATACAGTATGTGAGTATATCATGGCTAAATAACGGTAACTTATAGCTAAATAATAATTTATCAGTAAATCATGGCTAAGCTAATTACATATAATAGCCCACATTGGGGGCTAAATCATGACATCATCATAGGAACTCTAGGTCAGGCAGGTCTACATATCCCCCCCCCCTTTGTGGTCTGTATAAGGAGGCAGTAATAATAATACTGTAAGTAAGTAAGTTACAGTCTCGGCAGAATGGGTAGTATATAGAAATCTCAGTTGATTGTTATGCAATTTTCAGTGTTTTACAGTGGCAAAACATGGTAGAAATCAGAATCACTATTAATATGACTTGAATAACTACAAGAGATTTGGATGTGAGCGCCAACCAAGTATTTGACAAAGTTATGCTCCAGTCTCCATCATGAAACAGTGAATTAAGAGACTGTTCAGCTTTATTAACATCATTACTAATATGAATAAGATGTGTATCTTTTCTTTGTAATAATTTCCTGAGATGTAGTGTGGGTCGAGTAATGTGTACAGTAAATTCAGGTAAATACTGCTTCATATCATTGAGATAGTTTGGGTCACTATCTATGTAATCTTGTTCTGGGGTTGGGAACAGGGATGATAACCATCTGGCCAATAATAGTGTGCTCATTAGGTACAAAACAGAAGTTGGGACTAATGACATTACACACAAAAGTTCCATAGGAAAAGGTCTTGTAGTTGGTTACAACACAGTATTGGCCTTTGGAATTGTAGATCACATGAACTTCAGGAAGTTGCCACTTGGTAAGCTGGATATCGCAGGTTACTGAGGCATTGTCCATTTACTGTTGAGGCAAAGTTGATGTTTTTCTTGACTGAAGAATCTGTAACGTTGACAATGTCTTTAGCAGTGTCATTTGCATTTTGGTTATTATCAAACGTATATGACCAGTCCATAAAATCAGGTGCGTAACCACAAACTGGTGTGGTTACATCAAACACATCACATTGGCACAAATAACGGTAGCCCCATTTTGTACAACAGTCAGTATGTGGGGCAACTCAAGCATCCAAGCGAGGATGAAACACCAGCAAAGGAGGCAAATTGATTTGTTCTCGAAAAATGTCTTCTTCTAGATGTCCCACCAAGTTGATTGTAGAAAGCCTGTCAAAAATGGAAGAGTCTTTGTCAAATAATGGAAGGAAAACTGTGAATGTAACATACGTAGCATCTCTGATAGCATGTTGGCCCGTGGAGTAACAAGGCCCTTGATTAGGATGAGGAATCACATAGCCCAAGTTCCGTGCATTGGCCAAAGAAAAGGACACGGTCTTATCCATGCACTTGGTAGTACATGATAAGGTACAATACCTTTTTCCAATACGTCTGTCATTAATAAGATTTGGGATCCTCCCAGATTCCAAATGCCGGAAGAGATTTGTAACTGTGGTTATTGCAAAATTACTATAAGCAGAACAAAGAATTTCCCTGCCTATGTGTTGCTCTCTAGATTCTTTATTATACAAGTGTATCAACTGAATACGTTTGTGTCTAGTTTGATTAAACATGTATGCAATGTCATGCATTCTATACATTGTAAATCTTTCTTCTTGTGCAATTTGTTTAATATATTTTTTTTATTGGTTAGAGGGCATGAAAAGAAACATTTATACAGGAATGAAAAAAGGGAAAGAAAGAGACAATGGCAAGAACAAAAGACCAATACTTCCATTTTTATAAACATACATATTCATACATGTACTTATGTGTTTCTACATATGTTAAGTCAATATCTCATATAGTTAGCCTAAATTATAATAATAAATCTATCAATTAGCTTTAATCCGCTAGAGAAAGGGCACAAAGGTCAATGATTTTATGACATAAACATTTTTTTAAGATTCTTGCTTTCTTAATTCCGTAAATACATTCCAATTTAAGGAGCAAAAAATGTTTGGTAATTTATCTCTAACTTTTTATTATGGTTTTAAACATTTTCCATATTTTTTCAAACATGTCTTCTTTTTCATTGGCATAGTAATGGATGCATTCTAACTTATATAGATCTAACATAAGGTTTGTCCATTTCTGTATATTAGGTGGTTCCGTATCCTTCCAATGAAGCAAAATACATTTTTTTGCTACTATATATTCCAATGAAATAAGTTTCTTCTTTTCTTTTTTTGAAACTCAGCATTATTCATAGATTTGATAGCCACAATGATATGCATAAAATGACATTGCCATATTGTAATTAATAAAAAGACCAGTTCTAAGATTCATAAACTTACAGTAGACAGTATTTAGAATCTACATTTAAATTGCAGCTATGAAAGACATTTCTGAAGTTGGTCTGAGGCTCTCCTAGGAGTAGACCCAGCCTCCCTCTTAAATAAGTATTAAGATACTATAAGCCAACATTAACAAAAAAGAAAAGGTAAGTATAACAGTCAGCCACAAACTGGGCCTCAACATTTGGGCTGTGTACTCTAACTCCTCCCTGTCTCAGTGCAATTCTAAATCTATGAAGTCCAGTAATATACAGCCTTAGATCTCAGTTCCTCCCAGGACCACCTTAGCCAGTCTCACCATTCTGAAGTCACCAGGTCTCTCATGATTGCCATCACTGAACATGTCTGTCATGTAGTCTCAACCTGGCTGTGAGGGATTCCATCTCTACTACCCCCTGAACCCTGGAGGCCCACTCTTGCAGAGTGGGGGGTTCACATTTAAGCCATTTAGCTGTGATACACTTGAGTCCCACTGCTAGCAGTGTTAGTGCTACTTTATGTGAATCCCCTCTCAGGTGTACTGCAGTGGGGGTTCCAAGGATCCATTCTTCAAAGGTTTGTGGGATGTCCACCCCCAACACCCTCCTCACCACCTCCCCTAATTGTCCCCAATATGCGGTCAGCAGCGGGCAACCCCAGAAGACGTGCCAGTGGCTTCCCTGTCCCCCACATCCCCTCCAGCACAGTGCACCACCTCCCGAATAGTGATGGGTGGTTTGGGGTACCCTGAAGTATCGAATAATAATTTTCCAATAAAACTCCTGCCATACCAGAGAAGAAGTGACTCTCCAAACCATTTTTAGTCTATGGTTCCAATCTGAGTCTCTTAAAGTAATCCCTGCCTCAGTTTCCCAAAATCTCCTTTGGGTCTCTAGAGAGTCCCCTTGCCCCTCCAGCAGCAATCTATATAGGTTCATCACAGGTTTAATCTTAGCCGATATTGTTACCACCCCATATAAAAAATCCTCCCAGCTTGAGTATGGTCTTGTAAGTTTCCTAAGGTGGTCCGAGGACTGTATAAAGTGTCTAATCTGCATGTATCTGAAGGATTCTGCTTCATCCCAGTCAAATTTATTGGTTGCCCATTGCAAGGAGATGCACACATCCTCTCAATTAATTTTGTGAATCTGGTGATTCCCCTTGCCTCCCAAGTCTAATTGGGGAGGGATAACGTTTGGCTCATACCAGATAAGGGAGAGAAGACCCATCCCATCCGGGGTACCCAACAACCTTCTGACCTTGCGGAGGACATATAGTCCCTGTTGTACCTATCTGTTCTTAATAAGACACATGTACTCTGATGTCGGTGGGGACAGGGCCAAAGTGTACAGCAGTCTATGCCCCGGGAGCTCATTCTCCATCCCATACCAGCATGACTCTGTCCTTTGTTTAGCCCATGTGAGGACTGGACTCATCTGTGCGGCTAAGTAGTATAAGTAAAAGTTGGGCAAAGCGAGGCATCCCTTCTCACGGAGAAGAAATAAGTAGCGCTGGGCCACCCTAGGCCATTTATGTTGCCATACAAACACCAAGGTTTCTTTTAATAATTTATTCCAAAAGGAGGTAGGCAACTGCAATGGAAGGCACTGAAATGAGAACAAGAGGCGGGGTAAGATATCCATTTTGATCACCAAGATCCGGCCCTCCAAGGCAAGGGGTAGGAGTCACCACCTGGCCAGATCCTTGGTCACCTCTCCACAGAGTCTTCCATAATTAACGGTGAAGAGCCTGGAGAGATCAGTCGAAAGTTGTATCCCCAGGTATCTGAGTTGGCCTCTGGATGCCCACTGAAAGGGGAAAGAGTCCCTAAATCTCTGGGGCACTTTCCCACTCAGAATCAGGGCTTCTGATTTTGAGAAATGTATTTTATAAACTGAAATAGTCCTAAAAGATTGTAGTATTTCACATAGCACTGGGGTGGATTTCTCTGGGTGGGACAGAAAGAGTATTGAATCATCAGCATACAGGAAGAGTTTCTGCTCCTGACCTCCCCCAACTACTCCTGAGATCTCCAAGCTCTGCCGAACCTTGATGGCCAGAGGCTCCAGCCACAGCGCGAACAGGAGAGGAGAAAGGGGACACCCCTGCCTAGTCCCTGTATCAGCGGAAACAGGGGTGAGCTGATTCCATTTACTCTGACCAGAGCTTGTGGGTGGGAATATAACTGAGAGATCATGTGTAAGAATTTGGGGCCGAATTTCATTTTCTCCATGGATGCTTTTAGAAAAGTCCAATTAACCCTGTCAAATGCTTTTTCAGCATTTATTGCTATGGCTATTTGAAATTGGTTCTGCATACTCTGGGAGGAGATGATACTGAGCAGTCTCCTGATGTTATCAAATAGAAACTGCCCTGAGATGAAACCCATTTGGTCTTCATGCACCAGCGTGGGTATGTTATCAGTGTCAGTGGCTCTGTAGGTAGCACACTCGCCTCTGAGGCCGGGAGATCAGAGGGCTGTGGGTTCAGTTCCCACATCTGGCACTTGGGTTAATATCCCAGTACTGACACTGTACTGCAGCATGAGAGGGGTGCTGCATTTCTGAGGTGCCGCCTTTCAGATGAGACATTAAACCAAGGTCCCATCTGCCTGGATTGGTGGTAGTTCAGGTGGATGTTAAAGATCCCATGGCACTTATTGAAAAGACACTTATTGAAAAGAGTAAGCGTCAGGCTCTCACCATCTGAGCAGCGCCCCTTCTCCAAAGGTGGTGCAGGATGGCCATCTTGCTGGCCGCTGCCTGCCTGGAAGCCATCTAACTCAGCTGCTTGACTGGTCCCTGAAGCGGATTCACGCGAGGCTCTCACCGCCTGGCGCCCTTCTCCGGAGGCGGTGCAGGACAGCCGTCCTGCGCCAGCTGCCTGCCCATCTGGAAGCCATCTATCCCAACCGCCTGGTCCCTCAAGCCGGAGTCACACGCAGGCTCTCACCGCCTGAGCGGTGCCCTTCTCCGAGGCGTGTGCAAGATGGCCGCCTCACTGGCCACTGCCTGCCTGGAAGCCATCTATCTCAGCCGCCGCCTGGTCCCTCAAGCCAGATTCTTGCCACTTTCTGATTTCTGCGCTCCTCCAGTGGGGCCTTCCAATTCAAAGTGCTCCCTGAAGTGCTTGCACGCTGATTGGACCGCTGACCCTGGGCTTCAGTGCTCATTAGAGCGCCTTTTCTGACTCAGACTACAGCGCTCTCAGTGCCTTTTTTAATCAGACTACAGCGCTTTCAGTGCCTTTTGTAATCTTTTGAACCTAGCTCTTCTAGCTTAAATTTTCTCCCACTCCTCCACCCCCTCCCAGGCCTCCATTAAATACTCAGTAGCTCCTCCCTCTGATGTCCCCCTCTCGTATCATTGGCTTATCTCCAAACCTTGACCTAGTGCTGTCATCTAAACTGCATACTTTGTATTCCCCTCTTGTTTTCTTTACATGCTCTTAGCTCACAGCTTCTTACCCAGATTAACTGACCTATCAGCTCTTGTCACAGTTTCTTATGTCTCACATTATAATTCTGCTATCCCAGTGAGACAGCCTTCACTTCTCTAAGCTCCCAGGTTTTGACCCCCTACACCAAGTGGGATGTGTGAAACTCCACCTGCTCGAGTACCCTTCATTTTCCTGTCTACCCCTTTAGGCTTGTACTTTTGAGGACCTTGTCTGACCCCTTACAAAGTACCTCCTTGCGTACTTTTGAGGACCTTGTCTGATCCCTTACAAAGTACCTCCCTGTGACAGTCTATCTCTTATAGACAAGTACACGTCTTTCCTCGGGCTTGTTGCTGGTAGCACCTATCTTCTTTACCTGCTGATACGGTTACAAAAATGACCTTGCAAATGATATTGTATTTTCTTGTGATAACGCTACCCCTTGTCCACCTGTCCATGCCCATAACAGCTCAAACCGAAGCAACCCACCCTGGCTTTTTGCCACAAGACTTTTACTACTCAAATCTCCTGATACTACCTTCCCCTTGCTGTGACCCAACCCCTATGCTACTAAACAGGATATTGATCCACATGGTTGCCCATGTCCAAAAGAAATGCCACTGGCACCTCCATGCCCATGGTTACTTTTTGCGCCGCAAACTATGGTATTTTCTCCTACTAGCTACACTACTCTCAGGCATTGTTCAACTAAATCCTGGACCGGCTAATGATCTACCCAACGCTTTTAGCAATGCTAAAGGCCTTATTATAGTACAGTACAATATTATGAGCCTTACACATAATCTGGCTGAGCTTGAGTCTTGGACCACCCTATACAAGCCTGACATTCTATGCATAACGGAAACTTGGCTAAAACTGTCCATACCCGATTCTCTGTGCTCTCTTCCTCAATATAATCTATTAAGACTTGACAGAGCTACTCCCAAAAGAGGGGACGGGACAGCTGTCTACTATAAAGAGCATCTCGATGTCTCTACCCTAAAATCATCTACCTTACACCACTGTAAGGCACTTCATGTCCTGCTCACTCTTGGGTCCAAAAAAATGCATATTGTATGTGCCTACAATTCCCCAAGCAACGGGCAAATAGGACTGGATGAGCTAGTAGACCAAATCTCATGGCTAGCTGGAAGAGATGAGGTCCTCATACTTGGGGACCTAAACATAAATTGGCTGGGCAGTAACCAATCCACAATAATGGCCAAATTGCAGAGTTATAACCTGCACCAACTGATAGGCGAACCTACCAGACATGCCCTTCACTTAAACACAAGAACGCTACTAGACTGGATCATGACCAATCGCCCTGAAAATGTAATTACTTCGGGAGTACTACCAGATGCCATCACTGATCACCCCCCAACATACTGCAACTGGGGAAAAAATAGACCTTCCCTGACCGAACCTCATTTCATTACCTTCCACAACTATGCTAACTTTAACCCTCAATCTTTCTTGAGTGACATTACTGCTACTGATTGGTCTCCCATTCTTACGTCCAATGATGCTCAGACTGCCCTTAATCTGTTCTTGAAACACTTCCTAGTGCTCCAGGATAAGCACTGTAAACTTGTGACCCATCGGGTAAGGAACAGGCAAACCTGCTGGCTGAAATCAGACCTACTAGCTAAATTCAAGTTAAGGGATAAAGGCTGGTTCCGCTATAAGAACTCTGGGCTAACCTCTGACCTTAACACCTACAGGGCCCTGGGAAATGCCTGCAAAAAGGACATCAAAAAAGCCAAGAGCTCCTACTGTAAGGACCTACTAACCAACTCCTATGGTGACTCCAAAAAATTTTGGTCACATATTAAATCTTTCCTTGGCTCAAATGCAGCATCCACCCCTAATGACATGTCACTTGATGGGGTGCACTGTAATAATCCTAGAACCATCGCCAACTTCTTCAACAACAAATTCTCAGACTTAACTAACAACACCTCCTCCTTCCCCTGTCCAACCAGTTGTACCCAACTGACAAAATGCGATTGGTCCTCATTTCTTCTCCAAATCAGTCACTAAGTGTGAAGTGCTTCGACTGCTAAACAATATCCAGGAATGCACTGCAGCTGGCTCTGACAATCTTGAACCAAAGCTCCTCAAGATTGCAGCACCTTTCATTGTTGCCCCTCTAGCTAGGATTTTCATGCTCTCCCTTTGCCAGGGCTATATCCCTGAAATATGGAAGTCAGCTAGGATTACCCCTGTTTTCAAAAAAGGAGACCGCATGGATCCCTCTAACTACAGGCCCACTGCCATACTGTCTGTCCTTAATAAAATTCTCGAGTAGCTACCCAGGCAATTGATTTCCTTCAGAAAATGATCTACTTTCCCCTGCCTAGCATGGCTTCTGCAAGGGCCATAGCACCACTACTGCCCTTCTCAAATTCATGTTAGATACACTAGTGGCTATGGACTCCAGGCTACTCACTGGGGCTATTTTCATAGATATGACCAAGGCTTTTGACCTTGTTGATCACTCCATCCTTCTTACCACCCTTGGATTACTAGGCTTCTCAAACAACATCGTAAGGTGGTTTGGGAACTACCTATCTGATAGAACTCAATTTGTGAAATATAACTCTACTCTCTCGGACAAGACCATTATAAACTTTGGGGTTCTGCAGGGCTCCATCCTTGGGCCCCTACTTTTTTCTCTTTTCATAAATAGCATCTCTACTGACCTCTGCAGGACAACTTCCTTGCTTTATGCAGATGATATTGTTCTGTATGCTAGCGCAAAATGCATTGAGAACATAAATAATCTTGTCTCTCTTGACTTTCAGTTAATTCAGGGGTGGCTATCTACCCACAAACTTGTTTTAAATGAGTCCAAAACCCAAGCTATGCTCTTTGGGACAAATACTAAACTCAAACATGCTCATCCTAATTTTAAAGTTACCTCATTAAATGACTCGGTAGTTGGGGTGGTAAGCTCCTTTAAATATCTGGGCCTCACCCTTGATCCATCTCTAAATCTTGACCTACACATCAATCAGACCTGCAAACTGGTCAACTCCAAACTTGGAATAGCCTACCGAACCAGCTATGTGCTCACCCCCTCAGCAAGACTTGCCAAAGCCCAAGGCATACTCCTTCCATCATTTACCTATGGTGCTGCAACTTATGCCTCGGCATGCAAATCTATCCTTTGGAAATGGAATATCACATATAACAATATCTGTTGCTATGCATCCTCCTCACACCGTCTGAAACACCACTGTCTCCTCTATTCTGACCTGGGCTGGCTTCCTTCTAATGAATTAAGGCTCCATGCATATGGCTCTATCATTGATAATATTGTCCACCTACAAATACCTACATCCCTTGCTGAACTTTTCCAAAATCTGACGCCTTGCTATGGACTGAGGTCTGTTGACCAGGCCGCCGTCTTTACCACCAGACACAAAACCACTAAAGGCGCTAGTGCTTTCACCTGCTATGCCCCCAAATACTGGAACTCCCTTCCACTAGCTTTACACCAATCATCATCTCATACAACTTTTAAAAAAGGGCTGCAAAACTATCTTGATTCTTCTCACAAGTGCTCATGTTTCAAACCTCCATAGCTTCTTTTGCTCCCAGTCTTCTCTTCTATGGCATTTATTATATGATCCTCTATATGCTATGCACTTTTTCCTATCTGACCCACCTCCCCCCTTACTCTCACTCTCATCTCTCTTTTCTTGTTCCTAATTCTATCACTTACTAGTATCCTACACTTTGGACTACATTCTTTCCCTTATTAGCACTAAAATGTTCAATCTGTTTCAAGTTTTTCTTCCTTAAAGCTCATTGTTAGGTAGTTTTCTGGTGTGTACTGTTACTCTCTTATTTTTATTTATTTTTAACTATCCGCATTGGTATTTCATTTGCTAACTGCTCTGTATAGTACTGTCAACTATGTTTGTAATTGTTTTGAAATGTTACCATGTATTGTTGTACTGTACCTTCCCGGGTCATGCCTGAAAATAGTCATTGCTATGGCTAGTGCACCTACCCGGTAAACAAAAACTAAATAACAAATAAATAAAATTTCCATGGTGTCCTGACCAAATTGCCCTCATTCACTAAAAATACCATCAACAGCTTAATCATGTTCAAGGTCAGTTGGCATTCATCTGTATTCCCCTCCCCCGGGTCATGCCTGAAAATAGGCAGGATTTGTCTAGTGCACTTACCCGGTCAACAAAAACTATATAAAATAAATATGTCTGAAGTCTCCCAGCCAGCAAGCCAGTGAACAGCTTCAAGTCCATATTCAGCAGGGAGATGGGTCTATAAGACCCACATTCCAGGGGGTCCTTGCCCTCTTTGTATCACTGAGATGTGAGCCAGTTGCCATGAATCAGGAATCTCTCCCCCATCCACAACCTCCTGGCAGACCGGTAACAGGAGTGGTAAGAGAAAGTCTGCAAAGGTCTTATAAAATTCTGGAGAGAATCCATCTGGTCCTGGAGATTTACCATTTTTTAAATGTTTGACCAGTGCAGATAGTTCTGCCCAAGTGATATCCCCATTTAGGTGGTCAATAGCTGATTGGGAGAGAGTCGGTATGGGCAATCCTTCAAAGAAGGAAGAGAATTTTTTCTCAAACTCTGGGATAGGTTATTGGGAGTATAGGGATCTGTAAAACTCTGCAAAGGGCCCAGTGATGTCCTCTGGGTGGTAGATGAATTTGTTCCCGTCAGAGGGGTCTCTGAGTTGTGGAATCAGTCTACTTGTTTGTTGTTGTCGCAACACAGCTGCCAGTAATTTCCCCACCCTGTTGCCATTCTCGTAGTAGTTTTGGTGAATTCATCTGTGGGTTGCTTCAATTTGGGCCATAAGTAGCCTTTTGTAGGGTGGAGCAGTTCTCTGCCAGCGCCTTCTGTGTCTGGCTATTCAGCGAAATTTTGTGCCGAAATTCCAGCTGTACTAATTCTATGTCTAAGGTCAGTCTTGTCTGTTCCCTTCACCTTTTCTCTACTGCAGAGTAACCTATAATGACCCCCCCAAGAGCCACCTTTCGGGCATCCCACCTGACTGACTCCCTGCCAGACATCAGTTAGTCCAACATTTTGCGTGAGAAGTCTCCCCAATGGGATTTTCTCACTCATATGCTTGGATTGTATTTTTGACTAAGTCCTTAAAGTCTTGGCTATTTAAGAGGCCTGAATTAAGCTTCCAGTGGGAGTTCCTGAGCTGGGGCAATAGGGTCAGGGTTAGCTTAACTGGAGCATGATCAGAGAGAGTGTGCATACCATAATTTGACAGGATGACACCATGTACATCCACCCCTCCCTAAGAAAGAACAGGTCTATTCTGGTGTAGCAGTTATGTCTCTCTGAGAGGTGTAAGAAATTGCTTGATTTTCCATTCACTCCCTGACAAACATCAGTTAGTCCAACATTTTGTAATAGCCGGAGTAGGGTACGGTCTGCGGCCCCTTGATTGGCCTTCAGGGATCCTCCCCGCTTGTTCAGGGTTGGAGATAAAATAGCTTTAAAGTCTCCTCCCAGAACACATAATTGGTTGGAGACTTGAAGAGTTTTGATGAAAAAGCATTTAAAAAAAGATGCTGCATCCCTATCCTCATTTGGGGCATATAGGCAGGCAATCGTGCAGGGGATATCCCCTCAGAGTGGTCTGAAGTATGACATAGTAGCCTTCTGAGTCCACCTGGGATGTGATAACCTGGACTGGGCAGGATTTATGAATAAGAATCACTGTGGCCCTATGATGAGGGTGATCAGAGTATGACGAGGTGAACACCTGGCCCACCCAGCCTCATCTGAGCGTCTGGTGCTCTACATCTGTAAGATGGGTCTCCTGGAGCAATGCTATGTGGGTTCCCATCCTGCTCAATTCCCATAGCACCCTTGCCCTCTTTACTGGGCTATTCAGCCCTCTAACATTGTATGTGGTTACTATCAGGTCCCCCATGACTGCTCATAAATGAGAGATATTCTCCACATTATTAATAGGGCCTCCCCCTTGTAAAGCCAAGCCCCCAGGGAAGGTAAGCAGGAGGAAACACACAGCCCAATTATATACGTATTAACATAGTAAGAAATAAAAAAGCTTTGAACTGTAAAACTAACTCTGACAACAACTGTCCATTTCCAACACAACATAAACAGATTAACAGTGATCTGCTTCAATAGTGTCATGCAGTTCCCCCCACTCTTTGGATGCAGGTTGGTGGTGGGGGTGCTGGACCAATGTCTGCACCATGTCACCTGGCCCTACCCCACGGTCCAAAGGCAACTTGCGTGATGTCCCATATGCCATGCTGTTAACACCAAATCTTTACCCCCATGGCTATGGTGCTGCCCCAGACTCAAGGAGACAAGGGGATCATAATTTCACAGAAGTTCCATCCTCCTATCCTCATCTCCTGGTGCTACTGTGCTCCCTAAGCAAAGATAAAGATAAGAAGAGTGATGTGATTCTCATCGCTTTGATCACAACCATGGGGGGGAGGGAGGGGGAATATTAAATCAGCCTCTATCAAGTGTAATGGAAGCACTATATTTAACAGCGTTGTCCCCAACAATAAAGTCAGTTTTCTTCTTGCAGCCAAGGGGGGGCACCCCTCGTTCCTCACCCACCAGGGCTGCACACTAATCAGAGAGAAAGATAACGATCTGGGATAAACTCTAAATTGTCAGCAAAAAAAGTACCCTGAGAACCTCCCCCCAATCCCCCTGGAGAGCAGCTCCATAAGGTGGCCCCACCAGGTCTCCAGATAGATACTACCAATGTCTCACATTGGTACTGTTCAGTCCTTGGGTGCAGTTGCAGCTCCCCCTCTGGTGCGTGATTCGGCTGTATCATCTCTACCACATTTCCGTGTCCTGGCAGTCTCTTGTAATTTAGGCCAGAGCCCCGGTTCAGCACTCGGAGAGGCCTGGAAGAATCCTCTTTTCACTGGATTCCACTGTCTCATCTCTATCTCCCGTAGAAGTTCCAGGCTGGTGTGTTCATCAAGCGCGATGCCCAGGGTGGCCAGGTACTTCTTCACCTCCCCAATCGTGTTGAGTACTTTAACTCCACTGTCCAAGATGATCCTCAGTTTGGCTGGGAAATCCACACGGGCATTAAGGCCTTTTGCTCTAAGCTCTTTCAGGACCGGGAACCACAACTTCCTCCTTGCCATGGTCATGGGGGCATAATCCAGTTCGATATAAAGTCTCCTATCGCCAAAGACAATTTCTTTCTGGGACAAGGCTTTACACAGAATCATTTCTTTGAAACAATAATCCAGGAATGCTATGATTACAGAGCGTGGCCTGGCTTTCAGGTCCTTAGGAGGGGCTGCCAGAGCGCGATGGGCCCAAATGGTGTTTAGTGGTGTGCTCTTGTCTAAATTCAATAATTCCTTAAACAGGCGCTGAATGAATTCTGTCATGCCCCCCGTCTCTGTGTGTTCTGGTAGACCATGGATCTGCAAATTAACTCTCTGGGAGCTGTTTTCCAGGTCCTCTATTCTATTCAGAAGGAATTGTGATCTATCATGAAGCTGCAAAATAGCTCTATTGTGCAGATCAATCATGTCTAACTGGCTGGATAAAGTGTCCTCAATAGACTGGATCTGCTGGTCATGCTGCAGGAGCTTCACTTTATTCTCCGCCACCTCTTCATGGAAGATATCTTGTGTGCGAGTAAGGCGTCTCAGCTCCCTGCAGAGCTGCTGGAAGATAATCGTGATGTCCTCCTCCTCCTCCGAGCTGTCCCCCAACCCCGGCCCCACAGCTGCTGGTGGCCTAGCTTGAGGCGACCCCTTGTTTTGAGCTCAAGGGTGTAGATACAATTTCTGTTGTTTCAGACTGTTCGCCGCTCTGGTTTTCAACTTTGGGCATCCCACCATTCCTCACGTATCTCTCCAATATCAGTTTGAAAGTAAATTAACTACTGTAGGAAGCTTTTTAGGTACTTATTAGACCATGAGGGTATGGAGCTCCGTGTTAATGCAGCCGCATTGTACGGTGATGTCACCGGAAGTCCCAAGTTTCTTCTTTTCCATTGAAATGACTCCCTCCGTAACTCACTTAGCGACCAGTCCCCTGTCATCTGTGAATGGTCAAACAAATTCCACAAGCCCCCTCCTAATATCATCATCAGTAGAGTCCTACCATGTGGGCAGTTGTCACATCTCAAAACATGCCTCAACCTCCCAGACTGGTCCCCTATCTACAAAGCAACAGATATAAATACTGCGCTGCATTACTTCATCAACACTTTCAATGCAGCCTGTGACTCCTACACTCCTTTTAAAAAGTGCAAAGTCAAAGCCCTTTGCAATCCCTGACTCTTGGCCAATCTCTTACGTCAACTAAAATCTAAAGATCACCTCTGTGATCTGGCCAGAACCACTGGTAAAGAAACTGACATCCAAAATTATAAACGTGCATGGAATGACTGTACCAAATCTATCCAGCAAAAGAAATCTACCTACTTCAAGAACGTTCTCATGGATACCTGGGGTAACAGGAGGGCATTTTGGAACAATATTAAAGAGGTCACTGGGAAGCAGCCAAAAACCTCCCTTACCTTGCTCATCATAAATGGGTCTACTACGCTTGACCCTAAAATCATAGCAAATACCTTCAACACTGCATTCACCTATCTCAGCAGTGTTCTCCCTTCTGACTTTTTCAAGGACTATGACTCTCCCTCTCCTCCCCCCAGTGACTCCTCCTCCTATAGCCATCCGCCTTTTTACTTCAAAGCAGTCAAGATGCATGATGCCCGCAAATACATTACCAAAGCCATCACCAAATCCAGATCCAGCAGTGATACACTTGACCTTAAACTGCTGTCCCTCACCCTTGATGAGGTGTTACAGCCACTGACATATATTTTCAACCTCTCACTTAGGCTCAGCCAGTTCTCTGGCAAATGGAAATCCACCACTGTTACCCCTGCCCATAAAAGTGGTGACAGGGCCACTCATGGAAACTGCTGTCCAATCTCTATATTGCCACCCCTCTCCAAGGCCCTTGAACGTATTGCAGCAGATCAGCTCACAGATTTCCTGGACAAATACAATATCCTGTGCTCGCAACAACATGGCTTCAGGAAAAGACATAGCATCTCATCTGCTCTACTGGAATTCTTTGGCATTCTTCACAGCTCACTGGACAATGGTCAGTTAATTGGGTCCATCTTTATCGATGTGACTAAGGCGCTCTACACTGTCCATCACTGCCTACTGCTTGTGCAAATTCTGAAAGCTGAGCTCTCTCCCGACTCCACTGCCTGGTTCAAAAGCTATGTGGAGAACTGGTATCAAAGAGTAAAACTTGCAGATGTCCACTCTGATACCAGGCCTGTTCACTCAGGTGTCCCCCAGGAATCCATTCTGGGCCCCATTCAGCTTGTTCCTGAATGCCCTTCCAAATTCTTGCTCCAAAACAATCATCCTCTATGCAGATGATGCTGTAATTCTTGCCTCCCACAAGGATCCTAAGCCTCTACAGGACAACCTTCAGCTTGGCTTCACATCTGTTGAAAATTGGTTCTCAAATCACTATCTGGTCCTCAATAATAAGAAAACAAAGACTATGATGTTCAGCAGCTCTCATAACAAGCATAAACTGCAACCCCTATCCATCAAAACCAGTCATGGAGTCACCCTGTAACAGGTTCAAGCCTTTAAGTACCTTGGGATCACTCTAGACCCACATCTAACTTACAGTGCCCACACTGACTCTGTAGCCAAAGCAGCAAATACTAGCCTTGGCCTTCTCTTCCAGTATAGGCAACATCTTACTCCAGAAGCCCTGACTGTCACTGTTCAGAACTCTGTTGTCACCATTATTGACTATGGGCTTATCATCTATGGCTCTGCTCCTGCTACTGCTCCTAGATGCACATCCACCTCCCTCAATAAGGCCTGCCGACTTCTCACTGGATCCCACCACCTCACACATATGTGCGACCTCTATGCACAAACTGGATGGCTGCAACTCACCAATCGGATAAAGTACTTAACCTGTACCATGGCGAAGAAAATAACTATGTGCCTTGCTCCCCCCTGGAGTGTGTGCACTCCTGCACCCTAGCAATAACCCCCGCTCAACCAGGGGGTCTGAATCACAGCTCCTGCAGGTTCCACATTGTCGTATCTCACAAGATCAAAGATCTTTTGCCTACAGGGCACCCAGCTGGCCAAATGGTCTAAACAGTTACATCTCCTCCACTCCTACCCTTGGTGCATTTAAATCATGGTTACACCTCCCTCTCACTACCTCTAGCTCCTGTGACTGCCTCCACTAGCTGACCCCATGAATATTTCCCTAACCTTATACAGTTCTCTCTCTGAATACCCCTTAGCATGCACTTCCCCATGTTACGTCTATGACGATGCCTTTGGCTGCGGTCTTCCTCTATAGCTCTCCGCCCCCTCTACTCTTCCTCTCTCTCTTGTCCTCTATCCTCTCTGCACCTCGTCCACTATCTCCTTGTAACCTAGCTTCCAAAACTTGTTTTGTTTCTCAGATGCTTTGTAACTCTGTTTAGCTTACACTTTTGTAACCTTGTCCTATGTATTGAATTTGTAATCTGACTCACATGTCTTGTGTTTTGAATTACAACCTGACATGGAACTTTTGTAAAAGAGCCCTGGCTCAAAGGTATTGTAATCCTAGACCTAATAAATAAAAAAAAATAATAAAAAAATAAAAAAAAGAAATTTCCCCTTCTGCCATTTGGCACCCAAGCAAAATTGCATTTTTGTGTTTGTTTAGGGTCAAATTTGTTGCCATCTGTAGTTTAGTTATAATTATGTCCCAAAATTTGGTAAGTTTTCTACAGGTAAAACACATATGAAAAAGGGAGCCTGGGTTGGAGAGACATCTGGAACATCTATCTGAAACTGCATTATTCATTTTATTTAATTGAGTTGGTGTTAAGTATTTGCAGTGCATAACATTGAACTGTATTTGTTGTAGTTCGGAGGAGCAAAATTCGCTCATAGAGTAGCTTAAAATATTTGTCCAATCCACCTCTCCAATTTCAGTCACCAAATGGTGTTCCCATTTGCCTTTTAGCGTCAATAAATTGTGTGGGTCAGCTGATTGAAGGCATTTATATATTGCTGAAATGGGTTTTTGGAGTGGGTTTTTTAGTGCTTCTCCAATTGGTGACTCCTTTGGCCTATAATTTATCCTCTGTATGTAGTCTCATAGCTGCAGATATCTAAAGAATTATTGTTTTGCTAGGCCATATTTATTCTGTAATTGTTGAAATGACATTATAAAATGGGCAAAGGATTTCAAGCAATCTGATTGGTTGTTAGCCATGCATTAGATGTGTCTAATGCACAGCTAAAACTAGACCCCCATTTAGAATACACAGGCCCATTTTATAAGCGCAATAAGCCACTCCGGGGATGTGCATTAGACAGTTCTAATGCATGGCTAGGGGACTGGACGCACTCGGCCTATGGCCTTGTGCCTCACTACATCCCCCTAGCCTTGCATTAGAACTGTCTAATGCACACCCCATCATGTCTTATTGCTTACTTAAAGTATTATTGCTAAAAATGATTCTAAAAGTCTGGATTCCATGTTTTTCCCACTCCAAAAATCCTTTGTCCATATATGATGGTGTAAAAAATAATTTCTATGTATTGGCATGTCTAATGAATTTAGTTCATCCCATTTTATACTCTGATGTACGTTTTTCCAACAAATGCACGTGTTTTGGGTTGCAGTTAGTATTGTTTCTCTCTGTCTTTCTTGTCTTTGTTGTAATATTCTGAGTGCAGAATACATCTGATAATGGGGTATTTATGAATATTTTGTTCTGCATCCTTATTTACTGTGTTTTGGTTTTTAAACCAATCTTTAATCTGTGAAAATTGAGAGGCATAGTAGTACCATAGGAAATCTGGCAATGCCATTCCTCCCTATTCTTTAGGTAATTGCAATTTTGTTTAAAGTTAGCCGTGGTCTTTTATTAGTCCAAAGAAATTGAGTAATGATTTTGTCCAGGTTTTTAAAGTATTGTCTAATGGTAATGTTTGGAACAAATATAGCATTCTAGGTAGAATGTTCATTTTAATAATGTTCCAGCAACCTATTAATGTTAAGGGTAATGTTTTCCACTTTTCCAGATCTTTCTGATTTTTGTAATTATTGCTCCATAAGTTTGTTCAAAAAGGTTTTGTTTTTCTTTACTCACCAGAATCCCTAGATATTTAGCTTGTTTGGTAGCTCTGTTAATTAAAAATTTGGGTATGGCGTTTGCCTTTTTTTGAAAGTGTTAAAATTTCCATTTTATTTTCATTAATTTTATAACTGGATGCCTTTCCGAATTTTTCAATTATTTGCCTACAGGTGTTAATAGATACTGCAGGGTTTGTTAGGTATAACAGTGTATCATCAGCATATAAACTTATGCAGTGTTCTCAAGATCCCATATGAAATCCTGTCAAATGATGACTATTTCTTATTGTTATTGCCAGAGGTTCAATAGTAAGAACAAATAATAGAGGGGACAAAGGGCATCCTTGCCTGGTGCCCCTCGATAGAGTGAAGTGGGTTGAAATGTTTTTGTTGGTTTGTATTTTAGCTTTTGGGTTATTATATAATGCTTTAATTCCTTTGATGAGTTTGGTGCCAAATCCATATTTTTCTAGTACTTCAAATATGAAATCCTACTCCACTCTATTGAAGGCTTTTTCAGCATCTAAAGCTATAATACATGCATCTTCTTGTTGTATATGATCTATAATATTATATAGCCTTCTTATGTTAGTTCCTATTTTTCTTTCTTTCACAAAGCCATTTTGATCATTGTGAATAATATCAGCCATTATGTTTTCTAATTGTTTTGCTATAATTTTGGCAAAAAGTTTCATATCAGTATTTAATAGCGATATGGGCCTGTAGAATGAAACTAGTTCTGTTTTTTTATATTTTTTTTAGAAAAAACGATATTCTTGCTTCATAAAAACTAGCTGGGAGATCTCCTGTTTCCTAGCAGTTATCATATAATGCTAAGAGAGAATCCTATAACATATTCAGATATTTTTTTATAAATATCTGATGGAAAACCATCAGGTCCTGGTGCTATTCCTGGAGATAGTGTTTTAACTACACTTGACAATGTAGTAGTAATTTTTATTGATCGGTCTATAGACCATTACAAATTGACACAAATACACAGTACATAATTATTAAGGATATAAAATAATATAAGTACTGTATAAGTCAGTTCTAAAATTAGAGCAAACAGGATAAAAAGCAGCACATTAACGTATCAGCATAAATATACATAAGGTCAAAAAACACTTATACAGTCTTAAGTTATTTGAAAAGGAAAATTCATTTGTTTCCTTTAGAAATATATAGTTCAACACTGCTGTCGCCAGTCAAGTCATATGAAGTGATATAAATATTTTATCATAACAGAGGCCAGAAAGCCTCAGCCAGGCTTATAGACCTTAATCCATAGTCTGTGGATTGCATCAATGTACTTAGCAACCGCATATACAATTGCTTCATCACTTGTGAAAAAACATTTTCAACAGTAGGGATTGATCCTCTGTTGATATTAGGTCCAAGACAGGTTTTAACCACCTATCCCTGAGCTGATTGTATGAAGTATAGACAAAAAAAAACATGGAACAAATTCTCTAAATGTTGTAAGGAGCATTAGCAATAACTATCATGTATATCAGTGCTCTTTTGGTATCATGCAGAGAGTACACTGCTTGGAAAAACTTCTACTCTGTATCTAGTATATAGTACTCTCATCTTGTTATCCGTAATTATGTCACGGTAAGGATGATAGTGGCATAATCTATCGTTAGCTCTTAACCATGGTGAAACATGAAAAATTGAAATAGAATATAGGTCTTGATTTTTATATTTAGCAGCAATTCTGTTAGACACATATTTTTGATATTTAAGACTAATTTGTATTCCCCTGGCTTGAAAAGTTTTTAAATATTCTAGCCCAGTATCATCGAGGATATGAGAAGTATACAGAAGCCAATTTGATTGTAAATGGCCTAGGTTAAGCCAAGAATATTTTCCATTAATGCAAAATAGGAAATTCAATTCTGATTATATTGTAACAGCTTAATCCAAAAATGTATTTTCCTAGCAGTCCAGATAGCCTAAAGATTTGTTAAACCAAATTCTGCTCTAATAATAGCTGAGGGGACTGAATTACAAAGGCCCATGCTGGACCTCAGTAATTTGTTTAAAAGAATTTCTAGTGAGTTGCCATTTAATACAGACCAGATTTCACTATTTAATGCTGCCTGAGCATAGTATTTAGCTTTAGTGGCTGTTATCAATGGTTTCATAGAGTTACCCCCAAATTTTCTATTAAAGGAGTTAAGTGAGGCAGCGGTTTATTTAAGCCTAATCTTTAACTCAGTAATATGTTTGGTCCATTTACCATTCCAAGAAAGCACTAAGCCTAAGTAGATGTAATAATTAACAGTATTAAGAGACTTTAGGCCAACTTTCCATGTTTTGTGTATATGATTTGAGCCAAACACCATTACCTGACTTTTACCCTCATTTATCTTCAGTTTATGATAATTAGCCAGAATATTAAGCTTTTGGAGCAGCCCAGAATGAGTAAGAGAAAATAAGACTAAGTTGTCAGCATATGCAAGTACAGCAATATGCTTGTTAAAGATTTTCAGGGATTCAGTTCTTGAAGACTGCAACTGACTTAATCTATCTATATATAGACAGAACAAAATCTGTGCAAGTACACAGCCCTGCCTGACTCCAGTATTCATTTCAAAATTAGAGGAAAGTTGATCACTTCTGCCGAGCCTCACTTGAGCCCATGTCTGACTGTATAATTCCCTAATTATGGCAATTAATTTGTGAGAGAACACTTTTTCTTTCAGACAGAGCCATAATCGGAGTCTGTCTACTGTGTCAAATGCTGAGCTAAAATCTACGGAAGCAGCATAAAGTTTTTGTTTTCTGATATGAATTTATTTCTCATAGAGATGCATGATAATAAAACAATTATCAACTGTACTAAACTCAGGCCTGAAACCTGCCTGCAATTCTGACAGACTCCCAAGTACTTGTAATTGTTCCATCAATCTACTTAATACTAACTTAGCAAAAATTTTCCCTAGAATGTCTAACAAGGATATGGGACAATACGTTGATGGATCCAATTTATCTCCCTTTTTGTAAATAGTGATGATTATTACCCCCTTCCAGGATTTAAGGAAATTTAGTTTGTAGCAACATTTGCTAAAGAAAAATGTTAAGACAGTAGTTTAATCTAAAACTTCAGCAAGAAAAACTTCATTTGGAATAAGGTCTGGCCCTGAGGCCTTGTTACATTTTAATGAGGCTATAGAAAAATATACTTGTGCTCTAGAAAATAGGAAAACCTAGCCATATCTACATCTAAAAGCAAGCTCTGCTCGGTATTAGGTGAACAGAACTTACCACTGTAAAAGTTATCCCAAGTGTCTAGGTCAATTTGTGAGTCTATCTCAGATTTAAGATTATTTGTGCCTTTGGCCACCATAAGCCAGTAAGATTGAAAGTCATTTCTATTAATAACATCCAGCATCTTATTCCTCTGTTTTTGTTGGAATTGAACTCGCTTTGTTTTCAAAAGACACTTAGCGCTTTCTCTGGCCTTATTTAATATCCCATAGTTTTTGTTATGAGGATTCGTTCTACAGTTCCTAATAAGCTGATTCAGATGAGATTTAGCGGTCTTACAGTCTAAGTCAAACCAATTCTGATTTAAGAGGTTTGTGATTGTTCAAGCTTTCTCCTTGGTCAGTAGAAGTCTTATTTGTTCAAGAGCCATCTCTAATTAACTATTAATGTTTGAGTAATCCAAATCTGGACTATCCAGTATGGAGATAATATTTTGAAGAATAGGTTTAATCAAGGGGGTCTTGGAGGACTGCCAACTAATCCTTACTTGGTTGCAAATTTCTGTAGCTGGCAAGGGAGTATACTGCATAACAGCATAGGTAAGATTTTTAGATTTTAAGACCAGAGGAAAATTATCATTTTTGACTCTTGTAAGCACCTGGCAAGAGTCCCATAGGGACATAGCACCATTCCAAAAAAGGTAGTCTATAATAGAAGGACCTCTAGTAGAATAGTGTGTGTAATCACCCTGTAAATCACCCTTAATTCGACAATTAATTGGGGCTAAGTAATGTGTCATGAGTAATTCAAATAACTTTTTACCTGTGTTGTTAGTTTTATGATCCTTCGATTGTCTTGGCAAATTGTAAGTCTGCTGGTGTCAAAGAAGATGGAAACTGCAATCCTCCAAACTATCAAATTTGCCTACCCTGGCATTAAAGTCACCACATAATGATATTTCCTCACATTCAGTACTGGCCCAGGCCAGGTGAAAACCTTCCTCTAGGAATTTCCAGATTTCAGGTAAATATTTTTTTTTATATGAGAGGGGGTATATAAACATTGATCAAACAAAAAGTTATCTTAAAAAATTGAATAGCACAAACCTGAAAATATGAATTAGCCAGGATAATATCAGCCCTAATCGCTGTATTGATTTTAATCCATGTTACAAGACCCCCATCATATCTACCCATGTTAGCAATTCTAGAACCTGGAACATGAAAGGCACTATAACCATTCAGTGCAAGATCTTGAGTCTTGTTATGCCAGGTCTCTTGTAAACAAATCAGATTATAACTCCTAATTAAATCCAACCATTCTGTATCTGCCCATTTAGTGCTAAGTCCTGCTATATTCCATGAAATTAACTTAACAAAACCAGAGTCAGCTATATCCAGATTGGTTAGTCATCCCTCTGTGTTGAACAGGGTTTCAAATCTGTTCATAACTGGGATATTATACACAATATTTTCTTTTAAACTTAGGTCAGCTTTATCCCAAGCTAAATTCTCATTCTCACACAAAGCTGATTCAAAGATTCTATCAAGTGGGATAACATGCAGGCCAAGAGTGTCCATCAGGGGGGCATTATCCAATATTTTATTATAAAGGCTCTTTTATGCTACTTTTAAATAGACAAGGTCATAGTCCAAATCCGTGCCCTGTCTGTCAGCCAGTAGACCATTTGGGTCATCAAAAGAAATATTTAAAAGTTGCTCAACTAAGTCTAGGACAATACTTTGTAGTTTGTTAGAATTCTCATTTTGTGTATGGCCCAGACCATACAGACACATTGTAGCGCTGTCTTCACAAACCTTTTGGGGTGAAGTAATTGTTTCATGATTTTGTTGTCTAAAAAGAAATTCGCTGTCTATTATGTGGATACCAACATTATCCAGTATGGTGATCTTAGTCATTATCTCATCTATCAGGGCCTGATTATTGATCAGAAAATCTACACTGCCTGATTTACTAGCAGATTTATGTCTAAAAACATTGGAGATTCTAAACTCTGTAGTTGAGACCTTTAGTACATGAGTGAGCAAATTCTGAATAATCTGTCCTATGTCTGGGTAAGTTCAAAGTTTTTCTGTTAACATAGTCAACTGAGTGGCCCAAATTAACTAGACAGTCATTATTTGGCCATATCTGATTGGCTATTTGTGGGGCAGAGTAGAAAATAAAGTGACAGTCTTTCCCTTTGTAATTTTTGTCTCTCCAAATTTGAATAACAGCAGAAGTAATGTTTGCACTAGTAGCTGCCCTAAATAGATGCACAATCTGGTTCCTAACAGAATTAGAACACATGTCATGATAATGAAATACACCATATAAACACAGGATGGCACAGTCAGAAATATTAGTGAGTTTGTTATCAACAGTATATTTGGTTAAATCATCAGGGACCTGGTTTCCTTGTGCAGTGTTATTAGAGTTTTTCTCATCACTACAAGAGGGAAGACAGTCCTTCCACAACTTCCTAAATAAAGATAGCTCTGATTCAAAATTGTTCAACTGAACAGTTAGTTTTTCTAAAAAGGAAGATGGAATAAGTGTACTAGAAACATTAATTAAGGAAGTAGTATAAACAACCTCATCAGAGATAATAGAAGAAGGTGTCTTAGCAGCTTCAGATTTAGGGGTCTAATTTTTAAGCTTATTTAGATGACCATCCTGTAAGTTATTAGATGTTGAGTTATTTATAACAATGTCTTTTTTCTTTCTTTTGCCGACTGCTTTTTCTGTGTTTTCCCTTCTTAACTTTGCTCTTAATATTAGGAGAATCTGGGATCAAAACTGTAGAAAATTCTTGCCAACAGTTCTTCCAAGCTAATTGGTTGATCTAATGCAGTTGCTTCTTGGGAATTAATTTTGGGCAGTTGTATGCCTGCTAGGAATTACCTTACCGCATTTGGATGATTGGGTCATTCTGTAGTGTATAATTCTGAGTAATAATTCATAAAAATATTGTTGATTTCTTTTGGTTCCCTGCTAATCTCTGATATTATGTTAGGGTCTTTTGAAATCTGGGTAATTATTCTTTCTTGTTTTTCTTTTTGAAGCTGGTAGGCCATTACTTTGTTAGGTTTATCTCCTATGCATAATATGTTGCTCTTGTTCTCAAAATACTGTTTTCAGCCTGTTTAGATGTTAATTTATTATATGCTTCTTTTTCAGAATTAAGGTTTGAAATATGTTTGGATTTACATTGTTCATATGAAGAGTTTCTAGTCTTTTAATTTCACTTTCCAAAAAACTATAATCTTTCTTTTTTTTTTTATTTTCATTTCTGGAATATGATATAATAGAACCTCTTATTGGGCTTTAAAATCATCCCAATAGTTGCTATATGAGGTATAAGTGGGTTTATTAAAATCTAAATATTCTTTCATAGCTTCTTTAGTATTTTTAATGCATTCCTTGTCCTTGAGTAGTGTAGGGTCTAATGTCCAAATTTTTACTTTTTCATTTTTTTGTGTATTGGGGATAATTTCCATAGGGGTATGATCCAAGATTATTATATTATGGTATTTTGTAGATACTGTACAATACTTTAGAGGTTGTGAAATTAAAATGAATTTGATTCTAGTATAGCACTGGTGAGCTGCAGAGAAATATGAGCAGTGGCGTAATGTTGGATTCAATTCTCACCATACATTTAGTCATTTTAAATCCTCCATATGAATTCTCAATTGTTTTCTTAAACCTTTCATATTATCAATGAATGTGGAGGATTTATCTAGTCTACTATCCAATGCCACATTAAAGTCTCCCCAATAGGTATGGGCCTTCATACATTATTAAATTATTGAAAAGGGTAGCAATAATTTGGGGTTCATAAACATTTGGAGCAGATAGATAGATGGATAGATAGATAGATAGATAGACAGAAGATTTGGTATGCTGATCATCAAATACTGTGAATGCTGGAAAGAGTCAACGGAGCATTGTAGATGTCCCCTTTGACTATCCTGAAATTTTCAGGTGAACATTTTAGTAACTCCTCTGCTCTAGCTGGTGCTTTCTAGGGTTTGCCACTCCACAGGGGGTTGGGGTATTTTCCAGTCGGAGAACTGAGTGGAGTACCCCGCTCCCTTGGACCATGGAAATTGCTGCTATAGTGGCTTTTTCCTATGGTCCTTTGGTGTGAGTGGCATTAACTGCCCTGGTGTGCATTTGACAGGGAGTAGTGGGGTTGGAATTGTATTCTGGACCAAATCTCCTTGTTGATTTTTGATCCTGCTTCTGTGGACCTCCGCCTCAGACTGTTTTCCCTTTTGGGTCTATTTGGCTGTCCTCCTTGGACTTGAACTTTCAGAACCTATGTGGATTTTTGGATCTGCTGCAAGAGGTTGTTGACTGTTATTTTCTTCTGGACTTTGATTTGGACACCCGGGTGGTGAGAGGACCCTGGGTTCATAAACTTTTGTTTGTTTTAATTCTTTTCTATTTATTTTGATTTTACAGTTTGTGATTTCTCCTAGCAGGGAGAAAGACTGATATTATTTTTTTTTCCCCAGTTGTGAGAGAATTGGGGGAGCTCACTTTCCTTTTTTGTTTAAAATTGTGTATCTGCATGTTGGTTTGGCAGTGAGAGTGCCATTGTATTCTCTTTCCCCGGTGGTGAGAGGACTGGGGGGAGGGATTATACAGGAATTTATTACTTGTTTTTGTTTAAATTCATATGTTATTGAAATTGCATATTTAATTTTGTTTATTTTTAGTAGGTCTGTTAGCTTAGGTTAGTTTGAATTTTTGGTTTGCTTTTGTTTTGTTTATGTATTTTAGTGTTTATTATTTTAGTTAAGCAGTGACATGTGCTGGGATTTATCCCCCACGGTGGTGCGCTATTCATCTTCTTTCTTCATGCCCTCCACCCCTTTTGCACTCCTCCCTTACAATTTGACATCTACCAGTGGTGCAGAGCACTATGGATTGCTCGTGGGAGAGTAAGGGGGGGCGGGGATTCGCAAACAAGTGAGGATGAACGAGCGGGGCCATCGTATTGGGGTTATTAAGTCCAGAAGGTGCCCTGGGGTGAAATGGAATCCAGATCGGGGTTTGCCTTGTCTGGCATACATACCCAAGGGCACTACTGATTTCAGTAGGCAGATAGACCTGACAACCTCTGAGGTTTGTCCAACTCAGGCGGTGTTATGCAATGCCAGGTCTGTTAGGAACAAGACTGTTATTATTGCTGACCTCATTGGCTCAGCTGACCTGGCTTGCATCACTGAGACCTGGCTGGATGAAAATTCTGGCCCTACAGTAGAGGCCATGATTCTGGCTGGGTACTCAGTGATACACTGCTTAAGATTGGACTGCAGGGGAGGGGGGTTTGCAGTCTGTTTTAAGACTGAATTGGGCCTCACGAGTGTGGTAGTAGGGGAGGTTGAGCCCTTTGAGTGTTCAGTTGTAGGTGTTCGAATCGTTCTCATTTACCATCCACCCAGAGATGGGAAACACTTCTTACAGGAAGTAACAGACTTCCTCATCGACATGTCATTTGAGTCACCCAGATTGATGGTGCTGGGTGACTTCAATGCCTGGGTCGACGATGAACTCTCACAATTTGGTAACCACTTCCTCCAATTAATGTCTTCTTTGGGCCTTACATGGGTAGTTTCCACTGCTATGCATAAATCCGGGCACTCTCTGGACTTAGTCTTCCTTCTAGGGATTGATGCATCTGATGTGGGGGTGGAACCAGTCATTTGGTCTGACCACTACACCGTGAGGTTCAATTTTTGCACCCCCCTTAGAAGGTCAGCCCCTGTGGAGATGGTCAGGTACCGCCCATTACAGAATGTTACTTCACAAGGCCTAGCGGTGGTCCTTGACCTATCATCCCCCGTGTTGGTGAGCAGTAACCCAGAAGCACTGGTGTTGGCCTACAATGAGGCCATCATGGTTGCCCTGGATTCTATTGCTCCTGTTCATGAGCGCCCCTTTCCCTTCACCCCAGGGCCCCTTGGTTTGACGGGACTCTGAGGGAGATGCGGAGACAAGGGCAAAGGTTAGAGTGGTGTTGGCGTAGGTCCTCCCTTGAAGCTGACCACCTTAGATTGATAGAACATTATGCTAGCTATCAATCTGCAATCACCCATAAGAAGGCATAGTTCCTGTACAGGGAGATTGCAGTTGCTCAGAATCGACCTGCTCAGCTCTTTAAAACTGTAGATAGACTGTGCAACCCAGCCTGTCTGCAAGTTCAGAAAGCCTTTTCACAAATAGAATGCGATGAGCTTACTCGATACTTTGCAACTAAGGTGGCTGACATCAGGGCGGACCTGTGTTCGACAACCTCTAAGGGTGACGTCATAGGAATGTGTGAGAACACAGTGCCTCGATTCTCTTGGAGTTCCTTTTAATCAACCTGAGTTCATGGATATTATGAGGTTTATCCATAGTGTGCACTCTATAAGCTGTAGCTTGGATCCTGGCCCGACTACCCTAATTTTGGGTTGTGTTGATATCATTGGTCCAGTTTTGGTGCAAATAGTCTGGTGCTCTTTGGAGTCAGGTGAGTTTCCCAGATCCCTGAAAGAGGCGGTGGTGACACCTCTCTTGAAGAAAACTTCCTTAGACCCAGACTGTTTTTCAAGCTACAGACCTATCTCTAACCTTCCCTTTATTGGGAAGGTTATTGAAAAGGTTGTAGCTGCTCAATTGGATGACTGCTTAACCATCCATAGTATCTATGAAAGTCAGTGTGTGTTCTGTACAGGGAAGGGTACTGTATCAGCTGACTTTGCTAAACCAGTAGGAGGAAAGAGAGCTTACCTGGGGGTGTGGTTTAGACACTTTAAAAGCAGGTGAGTCAAATTACAATTTCCTGTTGCTAGCCTTGCTTGTAGAGCAGAAAGCAGCTAACTAAAAGAAGCTACATTTTCTTAATTTAAAACTTATATCTCAGCAGAAGTCAGTGTTTGTTAAGATTAAGTAGACAGATAACTTTATTAGAAGTAGAAGGGGTCTTATTTAGGGTTAAAAAAAGAAAGAAAGTCAGTGTGTGTTCTGTGCAGGGAAGGGTACTGTATCAGCTGACTTTGCTAAACCAGTAGGAGGAAAGAGAGCTTACCTGGGGGTGTGGTTTAGACACTTTAAAAGCAGGTGAGTCAAATTACAACTTCCTGTTGCTAGCCTTTTTTCTTACTAATTGCCCTCCATCCCACCCAAAGCCAGTTCTACTTTTATAGCCACTGGATTGGAGTATCAACAGGAACTTCCTGTTTGGCAGTAGGAAGGAAAGGATCATAGAGAAACATTGGTTTTGTCAACCCTAAAGGAAAAAAGTAGCTCACTCTCCCCTCCCCGGCAGCTGGTGGTCTGATATTGAGCAAGGAAGAAGGAGGCTACTGAAGAAGATAGGAAGTTGCTGTCCCAGAACAGGAAGGGTGAGAGTTGTAAGGAGAGGAGAGAATTAGCATCCAGAGAAACAGTAGAGAGGACACAAAATAAGACATGATAGGAGTGGTGCAGTGCAATGGCTGTGGGGCGGCAGTGTTCCAGGAGACATTCTGGAGGCTGCGATGCTGCCCTATTTGCAGGCATCTCTCTGGTCAAGAGAGAGGAGGTTGCCTGTTTCCAGGCTGACCTGGCTAGGATTCGGGAAACCTCCTCCCCCACCCAGGAACCACCAGGGCCAATGCCACTACCTCAGAGGTTGCCAAGAAAGAGGAGAGGCTGGACCAGGGTGGGCTCAAGGAGGAGAGGGTGGGGAACAGAGTTGCATCCTCCAGCTGTACCTCTCACAATTCATCCCTTCTGGTGGATAGTGGTTCCTCTATGGAGGCACCTGCAGTGGAGACCAAGGAGGATGCTGGGAACCTTCACAAAGGAGACCCACAGGAGGGTGGCATGGGACCCCACAGGGGAAGACAACTCCTGGTGGGGACTCAATCATTACAGGGGTAGAAATGGGGAGGAAGGGAGGGAGGTAAGGGTGCCTTCCTGGTGCCACGGCTTGAAGGGACAGGCGAACTCAGGATCGTGGGAGGAGCTGCACAAGGGAGGGAGCTGGATGTCATTGTCCACCTAGGGACAAATGACCTGGCTAGGAATGGGATCAGAGCAGTGCAAGAGGAGTTTGTAGAGTTGGAAGGGCCTTAGACAAGTAGTGCATACGGTAACCTTCTCGGAGGTGCTGCCTGTCTATGGCAAGGAGCGCTAGGGCACTCTCACCAGGGAATTCAATGAGTGGTTGAAAAACTGGTGTGGAGCTCAGGGTTTTGGCTTCATTGGGGACTGGGGAGCCACCTGGAGGGATGCAGACCTATACTGGTGTGATGGTCTGCATCTGTCCAGGGGGGAACCAGGATCCTAGGTGAGAGGTTTAAATGCTTCATTGGCAAGCATTTAAACTAGCCAAGGGGGGAGGCACTGAAAAGGAGCAGGGAAATCCGAGCCTCCCCCCACAAAACATGGTGATTAGTGAGGTAAACACCAAGGTACAGAAGTTATTAGGGAGCAGAACAGATTTAAATGTAAAAAAAGGCAAAGGCAGTAAGGGCAGAAATGGGGCTAAAAGGGGTAAGGCTATCAAAAAGTGGAAGGTGATGAGTACCAATGCCGTAGTCTGTGTAACAAGCTCCCTGAACTAGTGGCCTTGATGGAAGAGGGTTGCCTGGATATTGTGGCAGTCACAGAAACATGGTACACAGAGAACCATGACTGGGATGTCAACATACCAGGATACACAATCTACAGGAGGGACAGGGAGGGTAAAAGAGGAGGAGGAGTAGTAGCTCTCTATGTAAAGGAAGGGATCAAAGCAACAGAACTAAAGAGTAAACAGGGAGCAGATGAGGCACTTTGGGTCACCCTGGAGACAGGAAATGGCACCACAATCCGCATGGGGGTTGTATACAGACCCCCATCTCAGGGGAAGGGAATGGACAAGGAAATGATAGAAGGCTTTCTTAGAATGGCAGAAAAGGGAGATATTGTTGATGGGGGACCTGAATATGCCAGATGTTAACTGGAGCACCTTTGCTGCAGGCACATCCAAGAGCAGGGTCATTCTTGATGCCCTACAGGGGGCATGCCTCAGACAGCTAGTATTGGAACCCACTCGGGAGGGAGCAATCTTAGACCTGGTACTCTCAAATGGGGATGGAGAAAGAATCTCAGATTTAGAAGTGGGTAGCCATCTGGGAACAAGCGACCACCAAACAGTGTGGCTCACGATAAACACAGCCATACAATCAAGCCATACAAAAAGCAAGAGTACTGGACTTTAGGAGGGCTGACTTTGGGAAAATGAGAGAGTGCCTCAGAAAAGCACTAGCAAACAGGCAAGAAGGAGGGGTGGAGGAACAATGGGGAGTGATCAAAACAGCCATCACAGAGGCAACAAGCCTTTGTGTAAAGCAAATCAATAAAACACAACGAAGGAAAAAACTGCTATGGTTCTCAAAAGAGGTGGCAGGGAAGGTTAAGGAGAAAAGAACAGCATTCAGGAAATATAAGGAAACACAGAAGGAGCAGGACAGAGAACTTTATCAGTTAAAGCAGAAAGAGGCTGGGAAGGCAGTCAGAATAGCAAAGGCCCAAACCAAGGAAAGGATAGCCAATTCTGTTAAGGAGGGGGATAAGACCTTTTATAGATACATTAGGGGCGAAGAAAGACCAAAGGAGGGATACTGAAGCTTAATAAAGGGAGGAATGTGGGTAGAGGGTGACAGTGAAAAGCAGGGTTACTGAATGAATATTTCTGCTCAGTATTCACAAAGGAAGAGGAGGAGAGTTACCTAAACCAAACAAGAGAAACACTCTGAAGATGGGGGTCGATACCAGTCCATTTACAGAAGAAAGGGTTCTGAAAGAACTAATAAAATTGAAGGTGGACAAAGCAATGGGGCCTGATGGGATTCACCCAAGAATTCTAAAAGAATTAAGGGTAGAACTAGTGACACCACTGACTACTCTCTTTAACAAATCATGGGAGGATGGGGTGGTACCCGAGGACTGGAGGAGGGCAGATGTGATTCCTCTTCACAAAAGTGGGAGCAGGATAGAGGCAGGAAACTACAGACCAGTTAGTTTGACCTCAGTGGTAGGGAAAATGATGGAATCACTTTTGAAGGAAAGAATTGTTGAGTACCTAGAGGCCAGTGGGGCACAGGACCCAAGGCAGCATGGATTCACGATGGGAAGGTCGTGTCAGACGAATTTAATAGATTTCTTTGACTGGATGACCAAAGTAGTAGACCAGGGAGGGGCTGTGGACATGGCCTACCTAGATTTTAGCAAGGCATTTGATACAGTCCCACACAAAAGATTAATACACAAGATAGCCAGCCTTGGAGTGGGTCCCAAGGTGGTAGCCTGGATAAAAAATTGGCTAGACAACAGGACGCAAAGGGTAGTAGTAAATGGAGTACACAGTGAAGAAAGGAGGGTTACTAGCAGGGTACCGCAGGGTTCAGTACTGGCACCAGTCCTTTTTAATGTCTTTATAAGTGACATTGCAGAGGAACTGGAAGGAAAAGTATGTCTCTTTGCAGATGACACAAAGATCTGCTACAGGGTTGATACACAAGATGGAGTGGAAAGGATGAGAAGGGACTTGGCAAGGTTGGAGGAATGGTCAAATGTATGGCAGCTCAGATTCAGTGCAAAGAAGTGCAAGGTAATGCACATGGGAAACAAAAACCCAGGGGAAGCGTACACAATGGGGGGTGAGATACTGACAACAGTAAAAATGGAAAGGGACCTGGGGTAAATATATCAGATGACCTAAAGGTGGGCAAGCAATGTGAGAAGGCAGTAAGGAAGGCTGGGGGATACTGGGATGCATAGGAAGAGGCATCAATAGTAGAAAACAGGAAGTTGTTATCCCTTTGTACAGACAGTTGGTGAGACCCCATCTGAAGTACTGTGTGCAGTTCTGGAGACCCCATCTCCGCAAAGACATAGACAGAGTGGAGCTGTCCAGAGAGGGCACTAAAATGGTGCAGGGTCTGCACCAGAAGACATAATGAAGAAAGACTAAAGGAGCTTAATATGTATACCCTTGAGGAAAGAAGGAGAGGGGACATGATAGAAACTTTCAAGTACCTCAAGGAATTAACAAAGTCCAAGAGGGTAGCATCTTCCAGAAAAAGAGATGTGCAAGAACAAGGGGGCACAATTTGAAGATAGAGGGGGGACGGCTCAGAGGTAATGTGAGGAAGTATTTTTTCACTGAGATGGTTGTGGATGCGTGGAATAGCCTCCCTGAGGAGGTCGTGGAGTCAAGAACAGTGGGGGACTTCAAGAATGCATGGGACAGGCATAAGGCAGTCCTAGTGGGTGGGTAGGAGGAAGTAAGCTGTTGATTAACTAGGATCTGCAGCTTATCTGTTAGGTAGGAAAATGGGCAGACTAGGTGGGCCAAGCAGTCCTTATCTGCCATCAAATTCTATGTTTCTATGTTTCTATGTTCCAGTCTGTTTTCCGTAAAAGACATAGCACCGAGACTGTGCTGGTTTGGGTGCTGAATGATCTTCTGAGGGCGAGGGATCAAAAGAGACGTTCCATCTTGGTTCTCCTTGATCTCTCTTCAGCTTTTGACACTGTGGATCATGTGGTGTTGTTAGCACGTCTGAGTCAAATCTGCGGAATGTCGGGAACCGTTTTGCAATGGTTCACTTCATTCCTTACTGGGAGATCACAAAGAGTTGTGTCGGGGATATTTTTCTCTGGCCCAGTCTCTTTGTTGTATGGAGTGCCTCAGGGTTTTATGCTGTAACTCATGTTATTTGCAGTGTATATACTGCCCCTCGGAAATATCATAAGACGGTATGGGCTGAAGTTTCACTGCTATGCAGATGATATCCAGCTATACCTGTCTTTTGCACCCTACCAGGATGGTGTTCTCTCAGTGTTTAACAACTGTCTGGAGGAAATCCAAGACTGGATGGATTCTAGTTGGTTAAAGTTCAACTCGGAGAAGATTGAGGTTTTGGTGGTGGACCCGGGTGGTCAGATTGAGAGGTCGTGTACTGGCGTGCCTTCTGGAATTTTTCTTGGCAGCATGTCACTACCGACCTCTGAATGGGTGCATAACCTTGCGGTGATTTTTGACGATAGGCTGACTTTACAATCTCAGGTGTCAGCCGTCATCAGAACTTCCTTTTACCATCTTAGGAATATTGCCAGGGTTAGACACCTTGTTCCGTCTGACTCCTTGCCAACGTTGGTCCATGCCTTTGTGTCCTCACTTCTAGACTACTGCAACGCCCTTTACTTTGGGCTTTCTGGGGTTGAAATCCGCCGCCTACAGCTGGTGCAGAACGCTGCAGCCTGGGTTTTGACTGGGACAAGTAGGTCCTGTCATATTACCCCGGTGCTGTGCGAACTGCACTGGCTTCCTATATGGTGGCGGATCACCTTTAAAGTCATTTTATTGACTTTTAAAGCCCTTTGTGATCAGGGTCCGTCCTATCTGAAAGACCTTCTGCTTACTTATTGCCCTGACCAATCGCTCCGCTCAGCCGACATGGGGTTGCTGGAGATTCCAAGAGTGAGTTTAAAATCTTCAGGCAGCAGAGCATTTTCTCATGCTGCTACCACTCTTTGGAATTCTCTACCTGGCCGGTTACAGGAGTGCACCTCCGTGGAGATATTTAAGAAGAATTAAAAACCTATTTATGGAAAATGGCCTTTTTGGAGAATTAAGTTAGTTGGAAAGTGACTGGAATTTTACTGTAATTTATTATGTTTTTATGATGTATTTTATGATGTGACTTTATATGTTTTTATGTTTTATATGGGTATTTGAATTCATGATATTAATTTATTCAGCGCTTTGATATATTGAAAGGCACTTTATAAATAAAATTATTATTATTATAGATAGATAGACAGACAGACAGACAGACAGACAGACAGACAGATAGATAGATAGATAGATAGATAGATAGATAGATAGATAATGTGAAGTTGCCCTCTAAGGTCTTGATTTCTGATATTACAAATCATCCTTGGGTGTCAGTTATTGTTTGACTGAATTTGATCCTTTTATTATTATTTTTAATAAATATAGGTACTCCTCTGGCTTTAGTATTATAATTAGAAAATTTACCTTCACCCCATTTTTTGGAGTGGAATGATGCCTCTTTGGTACAAAAATGAGTTTCCTATAATAAAAGTATGTCAATAGTCTTACTATCTGCATATTTAAAAATTCTTTTAGCTTTGTTTTGGTCTGAGCCCTTTTACATTCCAAGTCATAATTTTAATCATTGTTATTTTTGTCTGTTATGGTTTGATCAAAATTTATACAGGTCATAAAATAATATTTTTCCACTTAGTATGTTCCGTATTTTAAAAATTTTGCCTCTGTGTTTTCCATTTTGTTTGCCTAAGAGCCCTTTCTAGTTTATTACTGTCAAGATTTCATCCTATAGTTCTATCATATACATATACATTCCCTCCTCCCATGCCTGTATTGTCTTTCTTTTCTATATAAGCATATACAATGTATACAGAGCTTGTAGCCATTTTTGTCGTACAAATAGTTCATCTGAGTGGGATTCAAAACATCCTTCTCTCCCCCTTGGTGGGAAAAAAGTTCCCACCCTCCCCTTTTACTTCTACGCTAGATGGCGCTAGTTCCTGCACTGCTCTGTGGTGTTGGAAGCAGTCTTTAGCATCTACCAATATTTGTAACACTTATTATTGTGCTTTATAAGTTTATTAGAAGAAATGAAAGTCAACAAAGTAAAGCAAGGAGAAAGCTTTTTTTTGTAGTATACATTGTCTGTGGTATACAGCATTTGTCCGTGCATCCCAGCACGCTGTTTGCTGAGCCCATTCATCTTATCTTTCCCATCCTCCAGTAAGAGGAAATTCTTACATCATGTGGAAATTAAATGCTATAAACTAGGAGAAGAAGGAAAAAAAAGCAGTCAATCACAGGTTAAGTAAACAATCTTTTAGAATTTTTCTAAATTTCCTTCTTTTCCTCTTTTCATTATCCACCCCCATTATTATTTTAATGCAAGTCAAATTATTCAGTTATTTCTTTTTCTGAAGTTCCTTTTTGTAGCCCCAGAAGTCCCTGGAGCACCCTTTTGAGATCTACTGAGAGCCAGAATCTGTCGCAAGCAGAATGTTTCCTTTTCCTAAAGACTGGCCCAACCACAGAAATTCAGAAAGGAGTGTAATCAAACAGAGTCCCAACTCTTGACACTCTAAACAGGAAAACATAGAGGTCATAACTGTTAGGCAATAAGTAAGTACAGCACTTTTTTGTGCAAGTTTTAGACAGAAAATCAGACTTTAACTTAGTACTGAGGGAGACACCGTAGCAGACTGCAGGAGCCAATCAGATGCCAGAGCAGAAAAGTGCTCATGTTCTGATTGGGTATTGGCAATGCCACACCTCACTAGTAAGGAGTCTGGTCTAGGTGTCTCAGGCAGTGGCTATGGAAGTGACAACCACCCAGTATTTGCATTTCTCCTACCTGAGGGGCAGGGAGCCCCAGAAAGACTAGTCTACAGCAGGGAAGAGAGTTAGGGGACAGAGAAAAGAGACAGTAAGAGTGGAATGCAGTGGAAAGGGAATATGAAGATGAAATAGGGCAGTTAAATGGTACAGGGTAGGGGAATAAGAGACACAGATTAAACAATATATAAAAGACAACAGGGTGAGTAAGGTGTAGCGGCTGCAAAGACATGAAGAGATAATAACCCTACAGGGATTTCTAGAGGGGAAAACATTTAGGGCATGAGACTCTCACAGAGTTAAGGTCACCAAAGGTTACAAGTGATCATAAATTTAACTATGCTCAGAAGGCAGCAGCCTGATGCTCTGGAAAAAAATTAGGGGCTGGGGTAGCAGTTGCATGGCTCACACACATACTGAGCATGCAGAAATTTAAAAGCATTCATTCTGCGGAGGCAGCTTAATTGCAATAATTTTTGTACATCGTTCCACAATGTTGGCAACAGGAAACTAATGGCCACTCTGCCATAGTGAGAGAAAGCCTTGGGAATACATAATGTGATGTAGGATGCTCTTCTTAGGGCATACTTTCCTGGCTCACTTAGTGAGAGACAGTCTATTATGTATTGTGATAGCCACTTCAAGAAGACTCTAAAAGTCCAAAGGACTGCATTTCTATTATGCCTAAACATAACAGAGGACCACTCTATGGCTTTGTACAAGGAACAGTGATGGGTAGAGATGGGGAGACCAGTAATAAGCCAATGGCCCTGTGGTAAAGTGGCTCCAACTTTGCAAGTGAGGCTTTGGGACATTGACTATAAAGGAAATCTGCATAATCGATCAGCGAAAGAAAAATAGTTTGGACAAAGCGCACTTTTGCATCTCTAGTAAGAAACTGGTTAATTCTAAAGAATAGCCCCAGCCTCTGCCTTAACTTCTTTACAAGGTTCTTGACATGCTCAGTGAATGATAGATTATTTGACAGGGGTGCCTTCTGAGGAGGCAAACTCATGGGTCTTCCAAAAAGGAAGGAACTCTGTGAAGGAATTGCACACAAAAGCAGTCAGAGAAGATGATGCTATTCTCACCCCTTTTGCCATTAATGACTTCCAGGGCACAGGCAACTGCTTCTAGTTCATCATACTGAGCAGACAAGATGGTGCACTTCCTTGACACCTCAAAGGTGTCCCCTGCTGAAGAAATGACCAGGACCCCAAAACTTGCAACTTGTTCCCCATTGTATGAGGTAGATCCATCTGTGAAGTCAAAGCATAGAGCAATGTCTTTTAGGTTACTTTCAGTGGCAGGGTAAAAAGGGCCTGGGTCTGGTAGGTTGGGTGGCTCTAGGCCACACTCATGTGGATCTCCTTAGTATAGGAGACCATGTGCCAAAATGGAGGACATTTTGTTGGGAAGTACAGTGATGTCTCTATCTTGTAGCAGAAGAGACCAATGGGTGAGTCTGGTGTTAGACACATTGTCATCCTTGATCCTGTCTGTCAACTGGAAGTTGGTACGGATGTGGTTGGTGTGCAGTATGATAGGGTAAAACCCTATGAGGTAGGAAAACTTTTTGATGGCCCAGAAGGTTGCCAACAGATTCCTCTCACAAAGAGAGTACTTTTGTCCCACAAGGGAGAGTGTCTTTGATGCATAGGCAATAGGCCTGAGGATGCCATTTGCCATTTGTGCAAGGACTGTTGACACTCCTAACTCAGAGGAAGCAGTTTCCAAATGCAATGGGAGTTCTGGGTTAGGGCTGACCAATGCTGGAGCAAAGGCCAAAGCCTTTTTCAGAGAAGTGACAGCAGTTATGTGCTCAGGTCCCCAATGCAAGTGGACATCCTTTTTTTTGTGTTTTTTCCTGCACTCCATTTCTAAACTATCCTGACATTTCACTAACTCCTCCTCCATTTCAACACACTCATTCCGCATTGTATCTTTTGTTTCAGTCAACCATTCAGCTGCAATACATGTTTCTTATCCTGCTGTAACCTCTCACAATCCTCTCTCAATCTTATAGCTTATCTGTCTTTTGCTTGCACAGTAATACATTACATTATGAGACTCACTTCTGAGCCATTCAACCTTTTTTCCAACTCCCTCTGATGCTTACCCATTTCTTTGGATTTGGAGCCCAGCTCCTGCTTCAGAGCTAGGACCTCCAATTCCACTGCCTGACATGCGGCATACAGAGCAGCAACTATCTTTCCCTTTTGATACTGTCTCTTTTTGACCATATGTTTGGTCTCTGAATACAGCATGCACACATACTGAGAGGTTAGAAAATATGAAATATCCAATTTGAGTTCAGTGCTTATGACCATTTTGAAGGTTCCCCCAGAGTGTATCGATCTACCCTGTACGCCACACCTAGGCAGTTTACAAGTTTCAGGATATCAACCTCACAGACCGTAGTCTGCTAGCAAACATAGAAGGCATAGGCTTTTTGTTCCTACACTAGACTAGTTCAAGGTGCAGAGGGTCTGTGGGACTCCCTGTACTGGTCAAACAGGTAGCCACAGGTTTTTAAACTGCAACACCCCTGTTCCCTTTAACCGTACTCCAGTCTGTTTTGACTGTTCGGTTCAGACCAAGTTAAACCATGCCTCAGTTGCCATTTGTTAGATTGTTATCTAGTAGATTCTAAACCAGCTGGTCTGGCAATACATGACTCAGAAAACAGATGGTACAAGCTAAAGGTTTATTCCCCAAAAACAAGTAAATAGGACAGCATACAATACCCTCTGGGAGTTGGGAACCCCCTTACACCATGTGCAATCATCAATCTCATCGAGCTTTAGTAAACAACAAGCTCTTATAGTAAGATAAGGAAATGTCCTGCTGCCTTGTAATGGGCTCACGTGTGTACTAAGTACATTATACAAAACATTTCTATTGGTACAAACAGTGGTCCGGTAATACAAAGTTCTTGGCATCTGCATTGTAAGTTGTGATAAGTATTATGCTGATCATAGCTATTTGTTGGAAAAATAGAACAAGTCATAAAATATGCTGATTATGGCAGTGTGTCTAATGGCTGTAGGTGGTGTTCTAAGACCACAAATATATCATAAATATGACTAAATGTGCTAAACATGGCTAAATATTGTAATTATGGCTATTGTTGTAGGTAGTGCTCTAAGACCACAAATATATCATAAAGTATGTCAGTAAATCACAGTAATACAGTATGTGGTCCACATATTCAAAAGAGATGTGCGACATAAAATGGAGATGCACCGTGCATCGTTGGAAATGCGCAGGAGCGCAATATTCAAATGGGAGAGATGCATCGTGCATGTCAGAAGGCATGATCGCACATAGATAATGTATGCAGCACAGAAACAGGGGAAGGGGACATGAATGTGCCTCGCATGGAAATATTCAGCCAAATTGTGCAGTGCATGAGCTGCATATCCTAGAGATGTGCCACACAAAGATATGACGACAAAAGGATGGCCTAAATCCACCACCCACCCACAGACAGGCCACAGAACTGCAGATAGGTGCTCCTGAGACAGCCCTTGGAGGTGCGCCAGGATGTGCTCCAGGCACCCATACACAGCAGTCTTACCAGGATGGCAGTACCCAAAGCCACAGGTGCAGTGATGCCCCTGGCACCACCCAGACAGCCACCCCCACACCATGCAAGGGATGTAGATGCCTAGCTACCACATGCAGGTGCTGTCAGGTGTACCACTGGCACACTGGCAGTGCAGACAGCCACAATGCAGCACATGTACCCAGAGTCATGGCCTGCACCCTTGTGGTCATCAGGACACAACCCTGTGGTGGCATGTGCCCATAGTGATGTCTGGAGCAACAGTCCCCAGTGGTCTGGCAGCACTGGTGGCAGCACGGCAGGGTCCAGTGTCTGTTCAGTGGCACACACCCATAGTGGTACACCATAGGTGCACACCACATGCCTGTGCCAGGCCCACATCACCCAGAGCCACAGACATGACACCAATGCCACCCATGCTGTGTGACATTGCCATGGGGCACTGCAGTGGGTCGGTGTGGTGTTACAGTGGTGGACAGTGCACAACTGTGGGCAGCGCAGGGTGGTTTCACCAAGCTGAATTAACAGGAATTCTGCTGATGGGCATTACAGTGATGGCACAATGCTGATAGCCAGCACTGTGCCATCAGGAAAAAAAGTGTTTTTTGTGGGGGGCTTTGCCCCCTGCACCCTCATGCAAGGGCCTCTGCCCCTCACACCACCCAGACTATTGATTACCAACTCCAAATCAGAGTTGTTTCTGGGAGGGGGCAAACACCCTGGAGACAGCAGTGTTGGAATAACAGCTGACCATTACAGTGAGCAGCCGATTATATCTCTGTAATGGTCTTCACTGTTGTTCTGTCACTGTGGCAATGGTATACAGCACAGGGCAGGGGTGGCACCACCTGTGGCATGGGCATGCCTTATGGACACCGGACCCTTCCAATGTTGGGCGTGTGGCCACCATGGGCATGTATTTGGCCAGTGTCAGGGTGGCCACCCAGGTTACCAGGACAGTTCCAGGTGGGCCCCACTCACTCGGGTACCCAGTCACTGTCTAAACCCTGACATTCCTTGCCTTTCTCGTCCTTTATCCATTTTACTGGGGTATGTGGGGCACTGTAGGTGAATGTAAGAGGCTTACAGGGCTAGTGTATCACATTCATGTGGCATACTGATTGGAGTGTGTCACCCTGGGCCCTCCCCATTGCTCATCCAGGTGGGCTCCTGTGGCCACTGTCCAGGTGGGCTCTCTGTACTCCTGTCAGACCCTTGTACATGGCCATGGGTGACAGCACTGTACGTAGGCCACTGCAGTCCACCCACACAAATATACCTTCACACCAGCCTGCTGGGCTGCAGTACCTCCTGTTTACCTTTGTGGAGTGGTGGTGCTGCCCTGCAAAGTTTGATCTGCGCATGCCACAGGTATGCAAATGCCCTGAATACATTCCAGTAATGAGATGCAAATGTGGGGATTGGGCTCGGACTGTGCAATGAAGCTATTTGCACCTACTGGCTGAATATTGCAATTCTGTGTGCCACACAAGTGGCCGCCCTTCACGCTTTTCCGTATACCCAACACAGGTCTCGGGACACCTGCCGCATCTCCCGCTGCGTGATCGTGCATATTTGGGATATTCAGCCAGACTTGCACAATTGCATTCTATGGCACATCATCTGAATAAACCAATGTTTTGTGCCGGCACATCTGAGATGCGCAGAACATGTACTTGCATGATGCGGCCAGCCACTTTTGACATGGGGCCCTGTGAGTAAATCATGGCTAAATAATGGTAACTTGTAGCTAAATAATAATTTATCAGTAAATCATGGCTAAGCATAAGTAAATACTACTATACCTTATACTAAATACTAACTACATATAATAGTCCATGTCGGGGACTAAATCATGACATCATCATAGGAACTGTAGGTCAGACAGGTCTACAGGTAGGTGGGTTGTGGTGTTGGGATGACAGTAGTGGGTGGGTGGCTTAGAAATAGTGTAGGAAGTTGTTGGTTTTTTTTGTAAAAAAACAAATGGTGAAATTGGTGCAGCTGTCAAGAACTACAAGGTTTTCACTTCACACCAACTTTACCAGCATGGTGAAAATTTGTGACATCTCTAACCATGAGTTAGTCGTGAAGGTCTTACCACTCGTGTAGAGACCACTGCAACTCATTATGTATTTGATATATAGCACATTCCAAATCGTGATTTTGTTTAATGTTTATCCATATTTTAGCTTAAAAATGCATTTCTTGGTACTGTTAACTCTTTATCTGGCCTATGGTTTTCCGTGTTCTTATTCCAAGTGGAAATAACATGTTCTAAGGGAAAATAAACTGTGTTCCAAGTGAAAATATATATTTGACCCAAATTACATGATTTATTTACCCAATTTGTTTACCACAAGTGTGGCATATGGTATATAGGGGATATTTCATAGGGCATCCAGGAATGAGCTTTTCACTCACTCTGAAATGTTGACAGCAATACTGACTGGCATCAAATGGCAGAGCAAAGTGGAGCCTGGAGACTAGAACTAGGGCAGCACTTTTAACAATATGCCAGAGGATGTCCAATGCAATGTCCTGCTTTGACCATGGGCCACAACTCAAATTACTATAGCAGCAGAACCAACAGGATTGTCAGCTACAGGGAAAAGACATGGCTGCAGGGTGAATAACATGTTGTTCACCCTAGAGGTAAATAATACGGCAAAATAACACAGTTTATTCAGTTATGTTATTCATCCTTTCTATGGTTTAAACACACACACACACACACACACAAATAGATATAAAGATATAGATATAGACAGACAGACAGACAAACAGACAGATAGATAGATTGATAGATAGTGTCAGTGGCTCAGTAGGAAGCACACTTACCTATGGAGCCAGAAGATTTGATGGTTGTGAGTTGTAGCCCTACACCAGGCACTTGTGCTAATACCCATCACTGACACTGTAGTGCAGTATGAGGGGGCATTGCACTGGTGAGGTGCCATCCTTCAGAAGGTAAACTGGGTCCCTTCTACCCATCTCTGGCCACTGTTCAGGTGGAAGTATAAGTCCCGTGGCACTTATCAATGAAAAGTAAGGATATGTTATTAAAATAAAACACAGCAAAACAGAAGAAATGAGAACATAACTCAAAGTCATTAACAAAATAAGAAAACATCACTGAACATTAAAATCATAACAAAACAAATCAAACATAAATTAAGAAACCAAAACAAATACATATGCCACCCTTCCCCACTCTATAAGCATTCATACATCCCTACCTAACTGAAACAAAGAACACATGATTCATCCCAGTTCAGACAATTCATATCCAAGAAAAAGATTTCCAAAACTTTTGTGCATCAAATACAGTTCTAATTCTTTAAGATTCAGGGTGCGTAATGCCGTTTCCATCACTGGGGCAATAGATAAATATGAGCAATTCACCTGCTGTTAGCATCAACTGACAATAGAAGCAGAAGAGTAGGAGAGTTTCCCCTGGTGTCATGTCTGACATTCCCCTATCAATAAAACAGGTTCATGCAACCCACCCCCCAGGATACCCACGGAAACAAACTCATAGCTCAGTGTGCCTTTCCTGGTCACACACTACAAAAAAATAAATATATATTTATAAAATGACTTTGGGAATAAAGTGTTGCAAATGAATACATTTATTTCATGTATGACAGGCCAAAATTGGAAACAAATAATGTGTTTCAGTGTTCGGTGGGTCATCAGCATTTATTTCAACTTGAGGCTGGTCACAAAGGTACTCTTACCCAATTGGATAAAACAGCTTGTGCAATGCCTGATGACATTCATGATGGCCTGCATCGGAAGACCTTTGAAAAAGGATTAAGGAACTAAACTTGCACTCCCTGGAAGACAGGAGAAGGCAGGGGAATATGATTGAGACATTCAAATATCTCAAGGGAATAAACAAGGTGCTGAAGGAGAGTATTTTCGGGAAAAAAAGATGTTCTAGGACTAGGGGGTCACAATATGAAGCTGGAGGGGCATATGTTTAAGGGTAACATGAGGAAGTTCTTCTTCACAGACGGGGTGATAGATGACTGGAACAGCCTCCCAGTGGAGGTGGTGGGTGCAAATACAGTCACAGGTTTTAAGTATGCATGGGAAAAACACATGGGTATCTTGGATAACAGAGGGGGGTGGATGACAGCCCCCCCAGTAGTGGCTTGGGTAGCACTATTAGGGGGAATTTTACTGGCAGACTAGGTGGGCCAAGAGGTCCTTATCTGCTGACAGAATCTATGAATCTGCTGCAATTACAAGCAAATCAAATAAAGAGAATTAAATCATCATTAAAAGAACTAATCTTGCCAGAGAGGCACTGTCATTACATAAATGACATATGCCACGGGCTGGCTATAAATATCACATTTATTTTTATCTGCAGGGTTTGACCGCTACAGAACTCACTTGTAGCTGCACTGCTCATTCATAGATGCCAAAACCTGCAGATAAAAATAAATGTGCCTTTTTTTATGGCCCATGGCATATTCCATACAGTATATATATCCTTTGCAAAAGAAAACCTGAGTTAATACATAAATTAGGATTCAACTTAATGCCGCTAAAGTAGGGAAATGTGGGTTAGGGTTTCCAACTGTAACTCACCCCCCCAGCAGCAAAATGACAAGATCAAACAAGCAACCACATACAGCCATCCTAAGGTAAGACAAACAATATAGAACTGTTTCCTGATGATACAAATGCAGTAGCACTGATGTATTGCCTTTGTGGATTTATTTAACAATAACAAGCATGGTTATAGTCTACCCCACCACAAATCACTCTTGCTTTATGAGTCTTCACATTCTTGCCCATGGGAAGAAAACTGACAGTTACTGCACTGGATCATTTAGGTGTCCTATTCACACCAGGTTGAGCATAACTTTTCAGATGGTGGCAGCAGCTCTTTCTCTGGGACGTGATCCTCCCTCAGCCATGGCTTCTTCTCTATTTACATAGCACTCAGCATCCTGCAGTTTTGTGAAGAATTTTGGAGGACATCCCGACTTGACAACCTTCAGTTTTGCCAGAAGCAGCAGGACAAAATCCCACCCTCAGTGGTGAAATGTTGTTTTAACCCCTGAAAACTTCTTTCACTGGATCTGGACATTTTGTGAGTAATCCTGAAAGATGGAAACCCTAGCACTGTAAACCGGGATTGGAACATGAGCTCTTCCTACTCTCAAAACCTTCTCCTTCTCAGCAAAATGAAGATATTTGATAAGACAGTGTCAAGGTCTCTCACTTGGTTTGGGATTTGGACCGATGAAGTGCAGTTTTTGTATTTCAGATTCTGCAGTCGTGGCTTCCATGCCAAGCTTATCTACTAGCCATTGCTGCACTGCTTTGCCTCCATCCCTGACCCTGAGACCCTCTGGCAAGGCAACATTTCTGATATTTGAGTGGCATGCTCTATTTTCCTGATCCTCAGCTCTGGCCATTAAATTCCCAATTTGTTCTTCTTGTACTTTCCTTTGGCATGCCATGTCCAACACTAGGTCTTCCAGCTCACTTATCCTCCATTCCTGCTCATCCAAATGAGAGTTGTGTGAAACAGAAGTTTCTGTAAGGCTGGTAACTACTGACTGAAGATGCATTATCGGAACTGCAGTATTTGTGAACCCAGCTTTCATGTCCTGTTGCAAACTGGTGAGCATGCCTACTGTAGGAGTGCTGCAGCCATCAGATCCTGCGTTCTCCTGCTTGTGCCAACTTCAGATGGTGTTGCCTGTGACCTGGTGTGGCTCTTCATGGTACCACTCAACAATCTCTCCTGTGACTTGTTTCTTTGTAGATTTTGTTGTTGTTGTTTCTTTCCTTTGTAGTTTAAATTAACACTTACCAGAAAAAAAGACAATTTAGATGCAATTTTTCTGCCAAAAATGCTGATGCCTTTGGGAGCCCAGCTAACATTCATCATGCTCTGTAGCCAGGCCAGGCACCCCACCTTCATGGATTTGTATCTGCGGCATGCACATCACAACACATACACACTCACTTGTTGCTGTAGATAGAAAGCCATGATACTCGGATCACAAAACTACTTCTGTGTACAAAAGCACAGGCCCCTGCAGTCACAGGTACGGATACATGCTATATTCTCAGGGGCTTATGCACACTGTAAGACATACACACCAACTTCTGGCTGCAGAAGTGCAAGCTCCTCAGTGGCCTGCAGTTACACAGCCAGAAGTAGTGTTGTAGTGTGGGTATCATGGCTTCAGCAGTAGATCTAGAAAATGTTCAAGTGGGTAGCAGTTTTTTCAGTTATGCAGCTGGATAAAGAAAGCCATGCAGTAGTGGATCATGCTATCTAGAGAGGCACCTCATACAGAATGCACGAGTGCATGTGGCTGTAGAGCTGCAGGCCCCATGGTGCCTTGTGCAGCCACAAATACTCATGCATACTGTATGACTTACAAACACAGGTGTGGCTGCATAAGCACAGGGCCCTGTGTAGCATGTGCTTATGGAGCCACGTATACAAATCCATGAAGCTAGTATATCACTGCTACTGCATTTGTGTCATCTAGAAACAGTTGTATGTTGTTTGTCTTACCAGACGATGGCTGTCTGTGGTGGCTTGCTTGGTTTTGTCCCTTTGCTGCTTGGGGGGGGGGGTTATAGTTGGAAACCCTAATGCCACATTTCCCTACTTTTGTTAAGTTGAACCATAATTGATGCAATGACACAGTTTTTTTTTTCGAAGAATTTCTTTCTTTTTTTTTTTTACGACAGTGGAACTGTATCCTCATTCATGCATCTTTGACAGGTACAGACACAGAGAGCCCTCTGGGCCCTGCATCAAGGGGAAAACTCCATCTGCCTACAGAAGTGCAGCAACAGGTATTAAGGATTCATGAGGTTATGTGGTGGGCTGTGGAAGCACAGGGTCCTCTGGGCCCTGCACTTCCATGTGGCCACAGATAAGATGCGCAGGGCAAAGAGTTCATCTGTCAGCCAAAGTAGAGGGCCCTCTGGTACAAGTGAGTGCAAATGTGCAGGGCCTATGCCAAGAGAAGAGTTATCTTCACTATATGGTACTTGGGCTCATGCAGGCAACACTGCACCTTTCATTCCTAGGCTGGTGGGTGGTGTCACATGCCAGCATTGTCTCCCCCAGCCTTGGCCCATCCAGCTGGCTCACTGAGCTCACCCCTGAACACAGTTTACTGGCATGGGATCACAAAGCGCTACACACTGGGGTAAAGGTTTGCCCTGCACACATTTCTTCATAACTGTTTTTTAATTTTGACCCCAAATTTTCAAGATAGTTATTTTATGACTCCCCCTTATAAACACGACAAGTGGCATTTCTAGAATACTGGCTGAAACATCATTTCTCACCATAAGTGTGAAAACACATGTCATCCAGGATTTGAAAAATGACACCTGTCATGTTTATAAGGTGGTGTGAAAAAATGGCTACTTTAAAAGTTTGGAGTCAAAATAATTGAAAATTAGTGAAGTTGTGAGTGAACTTATATTTCAATGTCCATTCCTAACTCGGTCAATTTCCCATATTTTTATATCAAACTGACAACATAGTCTTCTTATGACCCCACCTCATGAACCTGTTAGGTGAACATTTTCAAATCTCACAAAGCCTGATTTTGTGCAGACACCACAAAATCACCTTTCAGCATGTATTTGAAAAATATCAACTGTCTTGTTCATGAGGTGAGGTCCCAAAAAGGGCATGTTGAATGTCTGTGGAAAAATATTGAAAATTAGCAAACATTTTTCATTGAATTTTCAACATAGCCTTCTTATGACCCTACCTCATGAATCCAGTAGGTGAAAATGTTCAAATCCCACCTGAAAGATGATTTTGCAGAGACTAGGAAATCACCTTTCATATGAACATACATATATATATATATATATATATATATGAACATACAAATATGCCAGCAGATAAAGGCCTTATGGTGCAGTTCCCACTACATTTACTGAGGGAAGTGTCCCCTCTGCATGTCCCCATGAACCTTATCAAGTACATCCTCATACCTTTTCTCCCTACTCTACCTACAACTGCCCCCCTCACCCTGTCCCAACCTCTCTTGAGGCTGTCCACCATTTATAGTGATACCACGTCTTCTGGCAACTTGTTCTACTTAGCCACTGCCCGCTCAGTGAAAAACTGCATCTTCATCTCCTTTTCAAACCTTCTTCCCACCAGGTTCAAGTTGTTACCCCTAGAGGTCTGCTGAGGAGGCCCTCAGTGCTCACCATATTTATACCTTTAAGGTACTTGAAGGTCTCAATCATGTCCTCTCTCCCACTTCTGCCCACAAGAGAGTACATGTTAAGCCCCCTGAGCCTCACCTCATAGGTTTTACTTTGCCGGTCCCGAATCATATTTGTCACTCCTCTCTGGACTGCTTCCAACAAGTTACATAGAAACATTGAAATTGTCAGCAGATAAGGACTGCCAGGCCCATCTAGTCTGCCCGTTGGTGGGGTAGGAGACCTAGAGGGGAGGGGAGGGGAGTGGGAAAGTTGTACAGGCAGTGGGCACCCTGGTCCACTTTTAGAGTTTATATTGGGGAAGAATGAAGGACAGTCGATATCCTTTTTGAGATATGGGCACCAAAACTTCACACTGTACTCCAGATGCGGTCTCACTAGGGACCTGCACAGCAGTAAAATGACCCCAACCTTCCTACTGGTAATTTCCCTGGCTATGCAGTCCAGCATCCAAATTGCTTTGGCCACAGCTGTCCTGCATTGTTCCAAATCTTTTACGTCACTCTTGATAACTACACCTTGGTCCTTCTTCTCCTCTGACCTGGTTAGTTGCACACACCCCTAACAGTACTCAGTTCCTGGATGTTTCACCCAAAATGCATGACTTCACACTTTTTAACATTGAACCCAAGTTGCCAAATAACAGACTACTTCTCTAGCCTAGCCAGATCTTCCTTGAGTTCCTGTCTCCCTTCCTCCGTGTCCACCCTCTCACAAAGCTTTGTGTAATCTGTGAACAGGCATATCTGGCCCCTAATGCCATCCATGAGCTTTCACTTGCTTATGTATGCTTTCAGTAATGATTTGAAACATTTCACCTATCTTGTTAATGAGGTGGGGTCCTAAAAAAAGCCCTGCTGAAAATTCAGTGTAAAAATATTGGAAAATGACAAAGTTATGAGTACAAGTTCAAAACCCATTGAAATACGTGAAACCAGACTTACTGTTTTTTTCTCATATTGCAGTCACCAGTTCCTTCAGCAAGATGCCTTTTTGGCTGGAGAGTGGATCTACACTGTAGAACGGTTTTAGGTGAGTGAAGGTGTGTGGAGTGGTGAGTGCTGAGTGGGAGGGTCGGTGTGGGTGGGGGGTATGGGGGGATCAGATCAGCGATGGAGACCATTTTCTTTTTTACAGGGTAAAATAAAAATAATTAAAATAAAAGACAATGAGAAACTGTGTTCTTTTTTATGGACACACAGTATTTTACTACTTTACTGAAGCTGACACTGGGGATTTGATGCACTCCAGTGTCGGCTTTTACTGTACAGCAGCACCAGGGGTGGGCACACAGTGTTGCCACTTATGCGTGGGAGGCAGATGACCTATAGGGGAGGGGAGTGGTCAAGCGGAACAGGCAGTGGGCACCTTGGTCCACTTTTAGGGTTTATATTGGTGAAGAATGAGGGAAGGTTGGCTCAGCTGGGTGGGGAAGGGAATAAAAAATAATAACATATAGATAGATACATTGATACTGTAGATAGACAGACAGACAGATAGAGCAATTGTCAGCTCACTGCTCCCTCTGAAGCTGACAACAAGACTCCAGCTGCAGCTATACAAACCAAGAAACTCCCACTATTCCCATACAGAGAACATGGGTGGATAGTTCCTCTCACTAATCTGGGCACCCAGGATTTTCAGATACCCAGAAACCTTATTTCCAGGCCCATTTTCAAAAAAAAGATTTATGTGTTTGTTTTTTGAAAATGTCAATGTTTTTTATTTAAAAAGAAAACAAGAGGGCGGCTTTTGCAATCTGTATTTTTTTCTAACAATCAATAATTTGGGATAGATAAACTCTTATGAATGATGTTTTTTACCATTTGCATCAGAGGCTAATTCAAACCCCCCTACTGACCATGCTCAGAAAAAAAATGTAAATCCTTTTAACTGAAACTGTTTAATATTTTTTCACCAGACCTTTGAAAGGCACAAACTTGGCAGAGGCTGATTCCACCCTGAAATTTTCATGAAAATATTCTGTACCATATAGGTTGTACATGACAGCAAAACAATGTATTAAGTATATGGAAAAAAAACACTGTAATTCATTAAAAATTGACATGCTGTATCTCAGAAACCACACAAGATGCTGTCACAAAACTTTTCATATATTGAGACCCTGCCAGTCAAACCATCCATGCCAAATTTGTCATGATTTCATCAAAGACAACCAAAGTTATCTAGGTGCAAAAACTGGGGTTTAACTTTAAACACCTTACTCAGCCCTAACCATACTGATGCTGTTGCACCAAAATGACACATATAAAATACATGGTTGGCTTTTCCCCCCAGTAGGAACCATTATCCATGTATACCTGACCAATTACCTCTTAATTAAAGCCATATACCTCCAGAGGGATACATCTATACCTCCAGAGGGATACATCTATACCTTCTAATTAAGGCTGCACCTGTGTACCATGCACCCCCCCCCCACACACACACACATACACACACCAGTACTGGAAAACTTCCCTCCCATCTAGGAGCAATCAAATCCTTAAAAAAAATCATTTGTAGGCACCCACAACTAGAGCTCCCCAAACCTTAAAAAAAAAGTTGAAAGCTAACTGTAGGTAACATGACAGAAACCCATCACCCCTAATACTCACCAGCAGCCTTTTACCTTGATGCTCCAGCTCTCTTATCAGCCACCATGCTGCTGCTGCCATCCGAGATTCCAGGCCAATGTACTTCACCAGTTCCATGGGCCCCAATGACACACATCACTTCCCAACCACAAACCATTCTTTCAACCAACTCTGCTCCCTTTAAACCACCACACACAGCCAAAATCCATGAACCCCTAAATGAACTAAAGGCTGACTGGCCCAGACACACACCCTTTTGTGGGAAACCTTGCAACAAGGAAACACCCAAGACAAGGGACAAGCAACTGCCATCTATTATGTAAAACAAATGATGGGTGCCTGTGACATACAAGGCATATACCCATCTCAAGGGGCTAATTAGATAATAAAGCCACTCACACTTCAGGCTCATGGCCTTGTTATCTAATTACCCACCCTCAATGGTATATTTCCTTGTACAGCACACATGTCTGTCTTTTATTCTCTATATATACGTATACAGGATATGAGAAGGTGAATGGACAAGTGACGGTTGCCGGGAGTTTGAAAGGAGGCACAGCTGAGGATTTGCTCTGCTGGTGTTATAGGCTAAGGAGCAGTATTGTCAGTAGTTTTGGACACTGATTTAAACAGAGACAGGGAGACAGAGTGGGTGGAAAGTCATTGTTTACAGCATGGGAGTTCTATACTGGGAGTGGGAGCAAGCAGGACTGCTAGGAAAGCTGCAGGGAGTGATTGTCACAGGACTGAGCCCTCACGACGGAGGCTGGAGGGAGCAGTTTTAAGCACAGCAAGTCATCACTGGAACTGAGGTGGAAGGGGGCACTCATCATCAGTGAAAGTACAGTACAGATTAACTTTTTTAAATAATATAGAACAGAAGTTCAGTTTTAGTTTCTAACAGGTGCTTTCTGGGGAAATCACGGGGAATTGAGCCATTAGTTTGAAACTCACCCTTTGGCTATGAGTAAATATGGTGTTTTTTTACTGATCGGACAAGATGGTGACTCTGTCAGTGGTTTTCGGGGAATCAGATTGATATATCTGTTGGGGTACTGAATGTACGGCTAGCTGGCACCTCTTACTGTGGGTAATGTCAGGATTTACCACACTTTGGAGGTGCCAATCACATTTCAGATTTTTTTTGGCCATGGGTTAATTATGATGTATCTAATAGAAGATATCTTGGTACCTAACAGATGACATCTTGATAACTTGAAACTTAGGTCACACATATCACTAGATATCTTTATAAATGTATACCACCACCTGTTTTGTGTATATATATATATATATATATATATATATACTGATAGATATAAACTGTGGTAATGCATCATTAGGGTTAAATAACACAAAGGAGGGAAATCAAAAGTTAAGGGGACACATCCACAGAGCATTGAAGAATCTGTGGTTGCTTGAAGAATGGTCAGGGGTTTGGCAGTTGAAATTCAATGCAAAGAAGTGCAAGATAATGCATGTGGGGCACAAAAACCCTGGAACAACATATCAGTTCAGGGGTGAGAATATAGCATGCATCAAGCAGGAAAGGGACCTTGGGGTCATCATCTCTGATGACCTCAAGGTAGGGAGACAGTGTGACAAGGCAGCAGGTAAAGTAAATAGGTTGCTTGGATGTACAGGCAGGGCCATCACCAGCAGGAAAAGGGAGGTCATAATTCCACTATGCAAGATACTAGTGAGGCCCCACTTGGAGTACAGTGTACAGTTCTGGAGACTTTACCTAGATAAGGACATAGGGTAAAGAAGGTTCAGAGGAGGGCAACAAAAATGGTACAGGGATTGCATCACAAATCCTATGGGGACAGGCTGAAGGACACAAATATGTACTCCCTGGAGGAGAGGAGGGATATGATAGAGACATACAAGTGCCTTACAAGGAGGAACAGGGTGCAAGAATACACTATTTTCCAGCACAAAAGATGTTCCAGGACTAGAGCACATGGGATGAAGTTGGAAGGAGGGCAATTCATAGAAAATGTGATGAAGAATTTCTTCACAGAAAGGGTGGCGGACAAGTGGAACACCCTGCCAGAGGAAGTGGTGGGGGCTGAAACAATCACAGGATTTAAGACTGATGGGATAGACATAAGGGAATTCTTGAGGTCAGGAGTAAGGGGCCAAGGACTTCTAGAAAAAAATAAAGGAAACTTGCAAGCTCAAATGGGAAGACTGGGTGGGTCATAGGCCCTTATCTGCTGACAGTGTCTATGTATCTGTCTATGTATCTACAGCATGTGGTGTTCTGTTCCTCAAACTCTGGCACTGTCCTCACACAAACTACAATACTGACACAGTAAGCATTGCATAGAGGGTGCCAAACTAGGGTAACATCAATGCTGTGTCATGTGATCATTAAAACCCCAAGGAAAACCAGTCCACAGATTCTCCAAGGGTCCACAGAATTTTCACCTATTTTTTTTATTTTCTGACATTGTGCTCTTTAGCATAATGATGCATTAATTAAGTTTTTCAATGAGTTTCCTTACTTTCTGAGAAAGTATGATCCCAACTTGTTATGCATAGAGATGTGCAGGGCCCTTCAGGCCCTGTGTGAATCACAAGATGAATGTGGCAGCTTAAATGCAATACAAAAAAGTGAAAAGTCATGCACGTGGGACACTGGAATCCTGAAGAGGAATACAAAATGGGGGGATACAAGCAACAACAAAACTGGAAAGGGACCTGGTGGTAAACAAGATGGATGGCCAGAAGGTGTCAAAGCAATGTGAAAAGGCTGTGGGGAGGGCCAGAAGGATGCTGGGGTGCATAGGGAGGGGCATCACCAGTAGAAAACAGGAGGTAGTGATGCCACTGTACAGACAATTGGTCAGGCCACATCTGGAATACTGTGTTCAGTTCTGGAGACTGCATCTCTAGTAGGACATTGACAGAATGGAGATGGTCCACAGAATGGCAGCAAAAATGTTGAAAGGCATACACCAGAAAACATACAAGGAAACACTTAATGACCTCAATATATGTACCCTGGAGGAAAGGAGGGAGGGGGGGATATAATAGAGACATTCAAGTATCTTGGGGGAATCAACAAGGTCCTGGAGGACAGCATCTTTCAAAAAAGAGATGCGCAAGAACAAGGGGTCACAATATGAGGCTGGGGGGACTCAGGGGTAATGTGAGGAAGTATGTTTTCACAGAAAGGGTGGTGGATGCATGGAACAGCCTCCCAGTGGAGATCATAGTGGGTAAAATGGTTGGTGAGTTCAAGAATGCATGGACTAGACAGAAGGCAACCCTAGTGATAGGAAAGAGGGGGTGAGCTGCTGATCATTTAGGATCTGGAGTTTAAGTAGGTAGGGAAATGGGCAGACTAGGTGGGCCAGGCAGTCCTTATCTGCTGTCAAAATGTATGTTTCTATGTTTCTAACTTGCTTCATATGAACTGTGCATGAGTCCTAACTTTACTTAGGACATGGTGCATTTTTCTCAACTGTTTTGGTGCTTTAAACAGTTTGTTTATATTGGATTTAGCCATATTTTATGTCTGTTGTGCTGCTTTGAACATTTTTTCATGTAAGACCTAGAAAAGTTTTCATGGCAATTTTTGTGTTTTTTTGTTTGTGTTGATTAGAACCTTTCTCAACAATTTTTGTGATTTTTTTTTTTGTTTGTGTTGGGTTAAAGAGCCCAGTCTTTTCAATGAGATGTTAAACCAAGGTCCCATCTCTGCCTGTTCTGGTAATAGTTCAGGTGGATATTAAAGTTCCCATGGCACTTCTCAAAAAGAGTAGAGGTATTTTTTTCTTCAGAAAAGACAAAGCAAAAACAATACACATCATAAATATAAGACATATTGTAATAGAATGTAAACAACAAAAATGAAAAGTCATCCAGTCAGATAAGTACAAAGGAGCAATTAGAAATAATCCATAAATCAACCAATTTTATCTTTCAAAAACAGAATAGCATTCCATCTTTTAACCCATACTAGTCTAGTAATCCGTTGTTGTTCAAACAAACATTGTGCAAATAGTTCTGTCTCCAATGAGTGAATAACTTCAATCGGAGTAAGTTCTTGTTGAAATAACAATTTACATCTTGTCTGCCACAGTATGAATTTAATACAGGTAAATATGAGTCATATTGTACTGGAGTCAGTATTTTGAAAATGTAATGAAAAGCCTCCTACAACTTTTTCATATGTGGTCAGTTGCCATCTAGCATCATGCCAAGTCTGTGATAGCAATTGCGAGAAGGATTTTACAAAGGGACACTGTATAAAAAAAATGTTCCATCGTTTCTTCAATAGCTACAGATGAGTTCCCAGGACACATACGTTCAGCTAGGCTCTTATGTTTATCATTCCCCTTTACACTAAGTCTCCCATGGCAACATAGCCATAATATATCCCACATCCTGGGGGAGGGCTGGTATCTTGTAAATTCAATGGTATCTGATTAAGATGTACAGCAGATATTCCCTTAAATTATGGGGTTATGTCAAAGGCTAGCTCCTGTATAGTGTTGTAAGTCATAAGTTTAGGTTTACAGTATGTGACCAGGTTCTAACTTCCATTTTCTGCTTTTTGACAATACTGGTTTAAAAAATACGAGGACCTTACAATATACAGTACGAAGAACAGGTTGTACAGCCCACACAGCAAAAAAGGGTCTGAACCAATATGCTGCAAAAACTGTCCAAACGGCAGGGGAGGGTATTGTGGGATCTAACATATTATTAAACAAAAATATACTATAAAAAAATACAATTGGATTTAGTAAATTCAGTCCCCCTTGTTTGACAGATAAATAAAAAAAAATCCCTTTTTATGGGGTTTAAACAGCTACCCCAAATAGTTTGAAAAAACAAACTCAATAGGACTACCTCTAAAGACTGAGGAATGGGGTAAATCACACTTAAGTGAGTAAAGAGTGGTAAAAAAATATCTTTTTTTTTCTTTGTTTGTTGCCATGTTTTCCAGATAGCAACTTTTCTTTTCCCTATTTCTTATTTATCCTCCCAATTCAATATTGAGTTGTCCTCATCCCAATCTGTATCCGTAGTATTTTCAGAGGAGCAGTTGAAACTGGGATACCTTGTAAACTACTTAAAGGGATCATGGAGTTACTAAGAACATATCCTTTACTTTTGGCCTTATTAATAGATGCACCAGCCACTGCTGGGTATTGTTGCACTTATGACAAATCCTGAGTCCCAGAAGATGGGTCTGCTAAGAAAAGGCGAATGTCATCAGCATACACAGCTGTCCACACTTCTAGGGATCCTGCAGAAGGACAGATACCTCGATAAGGTCTGTCTGTTGTATCCTCCTCAGTAAGGGGTCAAGGTAAAACACACACAAAAGAGGGCTCATGGAGCAGCCCTGTCAAACCCCTCTATGAAGAGGAACATAAGAGCCTAAGTAGCCATTAATTAATGGGAGGGCTGTGACTGATTTATATATGGTGGAAATCTAAACACAAAATAAAGGTGGCACTCCATATGCTGTTAAGACTTGTTTAAAGGCATGAGAAACTTTGTCGAAGGCCTTTTAATGATGCAATGAAAAAATGTAACCATTTAGATCGTCCTCCTTTCCTTGCTCCACAGATGAGTGAAAGATTGTCTGCCATAGACCTCCCAGATACAGAGCATGTTAGTGCAGTAGAAATCAGATACAGTGCTACTTTAGCTAATCTTAAAATTAAAATTTTTATTGGCTGGCCCGTCGGCATAGTGGTTGGATTTCCACTTGCGACACCGGCGACCCGGTTTTGGGAATGAGGCCAGGTCGCTGGAGGGTCAGCCGGGGGGGAGAAGCATAGAGCATCCTTAGGACAGCCCTACTTCTCTGAGGGGAGGATGGGGGGGTGCTGTGGCACCTGCTGGTTCCTAGTGGAGACTGGGACCATCGCAGGACACCAGGATGACCCACGTCACTGGGGAGGGGTGAACATCTGCATCAACCATTATGTCACTATGCCACCCTGACAGAACAGAAGAAAATGGCTGGGTCCACTCCAGATGACAGCCTCCAGGTCCTCTGTGCCTCTGAACCCTCCAGAGAGCCACTCCCCACAAGTCTCAGCAGTGTCCTGTGGTGTATAAGGTAGGTGCTAGTGCCGCCCCTTCAGTGATGCATTCCTCTCCTCGGGGGGGGACCTGCCCGGTGAAGGGAAATGTTGGGATACTGCAGGAGGACTGTGATATGGGGATTGCAGGGGGAGCAGGATCCAAGCGAGGCAGTAGGGAGGTATAGCAGAGAGACCACAGGGAGCCTGAAGGAGAGGAGGGCACCTGAGCGAGGAGTGAGGGAATAAATACATAATACAAAAAAAAATGTTATTAAGATTTTTATATCAGTATTCAAAAGGCCAAAAGGCTTCCAGTTATTTAAGTCAGACCTATCATTTTTTTTTTAATAAAGGAAAATGTGTATCCCAATACAAAAATGAAAATCCAATTGAGAGGAAGACAAAATCCAATTAAAAACTACTTGAAGTATCTCCACCAGTTCATTCATGAATTTCTTATAAAATCTAGTAAGGCCATCTAATACAGGGGCTATATTATTCGTCAGAGTTCTGACAGCATTTTCAATTTCTTGTGTAGCAATAGGAACTAACATGTCCTCAATGATAGGGGGGGGGGTTGAAAATAATTCAAATATACTTGTATGTCAGATTCTGAAGTTTGGGGTGCAGCATACAAAAGTTGAAGATGTGACTGCACTTCTTGAAGTATCTCTGGGGTAGTGGATACCTATTAACTGGGTCTGGTAGTCAGTGTATCCATGGTTCTGTTTTCTGTCCTGGCTCTATGAGTAGCAAAGACATCTCCAAAACTAGATTTTCCAGCGGTACAAACTCTATGCTCCATCAATAAGGAGGTTGCCCTGGAATATTGTAAGGAATCCATTTCTTTCTTAACCTTAGTAATTTGCGGAAAAAAAAACCCATTATGGCCAGCATTAACATGTGAATATAATTTAGCTAAATGGTTCCTTAATGTCAAGTATTTTTTATATTGTAATGCATGTAAAATAGAAGCATGCCTCATGAACATGTTTTTCAGCTCATTCTTTGACTCCATCCACCACTGACTAAGGTCATCCATCAAACATGCTGTGTGAAGGAAATAACTGTTGAGCACCTAGAGGCCAGTGGGGCACAGGAGCCAAGGCAGCATGGGTTCACAGCGGGAAGGTCATGTCAGATGAATCTAATTGATTTCTTTGACCGGGTGAGCAAAGTTGTAGACCAGGAAGGGGCTGTGGACATGACCTACCTAGACTTTAGCAAGGCATTTGACACAGTACAACACAAAAGATTAATAATCAAATTAATCAGCCTGGGAGTGGGTCCCAGGGTGGTAGCCTGGGTAAAACACTGGCTGGACAACAGGACACAGAAGGTAATTGTAAATGGAGTCCACTCTGAAGAAAGAGGGGTTACTAGTGGGGTACTACAGAGTTCAGTACTGGGTCCGGTCCTTTTTAATGTGTTTATAAGTGACGTTGCAGAGGGACTGGAAGGAAAAGTATGCCTCTTTGTAGATGACATAAATATCTGCAACAGGGTTGATACACAAGGAGGCATGGAAAAGATGAGAAGGGATTTGGCAAGGTTGGAGGAATGGTCAGACGTATGCAGCATGGATTCAAATCAAAGAAGTGCAAAATAATGCACTTGGGAGACAAAAACCCAGGGGAAGATTACACGGGGGGGTAGTAACAACAACAAAAATGGAAAGGGACCTGGAGATAATCATATCAGATAACCTTAAGGTTTGCAAGCAATGTGAGAAGGCAGTAGGGACTGCTGGAGGGATACTGGGATGTATAGGGAGAGACATCACCAGCAGAAAACAGGAAGTTGTAATCCCTCTGTACAGACAGTTGGTGAGACCCCATCTGGAGTACTGCATCCAGTTCTGGAGACCCCACCTCCACAAGGTCATAGACAGGATGGAGGCAGTCCAGAAGAGGGCAACTAAAATGGTGCAGGGTCTGCAAGAGAAGCCATACGAGGACAAACTAAAGGAGCTTACTATGTATACCCTTGAGGAAAGGGGGGTATGATGGAAACTTTTAAGTACCTCAGTGGAATCAACAAAGTCCAAGAGAGTCGCATCTTTCAGCAAAAGAGATGTGCAAGAACAAGGGGACACAATTTGAAGATAGAGGTGGGACAGCTCAGGGGCAATGTGAGGAAGTATTTTTTCACAGAGAGGGTGCTGGATGCATGGAACAGCCTTCCTGAGGAGGTTGTGGGGTATAAAACTGTGGGAGAGTTCAAGAATGCATGGGACAGACATAAAGCAATTCTTGTGGTGGGCAGGAAGAAATAGGCTGTTGGTTAACTAGGATCTGCAACTTATCCTGTAGGTATGGAAATGGGCAGACTAGGTGGGCCAAGAGGTCCTTATCTGCCATCAAAGTTTATGTTTCTATGTTTCTATTGTCGGGCCCTAAGTAAATCCTGAACCTGTGCACAGATTTGTTGGTTGTCTATTAAGATGCTGTTTAGCTTCCAATACCCTTTCTCCACAGGAGTGTATTCCGGTAATACTAATTTAATAACTACAATGACATGGTTCGATGTTTCTAGTGAATAAGTTTTGGCATTATGTACATGAATATATTTGGATGAAAAAACAAAATCTAGTCTGCTAGATAAGTGACCTTTATGAACTGTATGACTTTCATGTTGGTGTATAATCCTGTCCTGCTTATAATGGACTTGAGGCAATTAGTATCACAAAAGTCATTTGAGGTTTGTGGCCCCTGTCCAGTTTAGATAGAACACAGTTAAAATCACCTGTCCACAAAACGTGTTTAGTGGTATGCAAATATGGTTTGATAGAAGTAAATAGATCCACCTGGTCTTTCTTCTTCTGAGGGACATACACACATATTGCCCTCCATGCAGTTCTATGAAAAAAAAATCAATTAACAATGCATGACCAGGAGTATCAAGAATCTGAGAAATGGAAAAGTTATCACCTCGAAATAAAATCCCTACCCCATCACGGACATTAGTACCAAAGAAAAAGTAGGAAGGCCCCCAACACCATAATTTTTTTGCTGCTGCTATTAATGAAGTATTGTTTAACCTGGTATCTTGTAAAAAACAGAGATCAAAATTCAGATCTTTAAGTAGGGACATGGTTACCAGTCTTCTTGCATTTCATATACTGTTTACATTAACAGTAGCAACCAAAAGTGTAGTAAAAGAAGACATTCATTTAGAATAGAAAATCAGTGGACTTTCCCCCAGTCTGGAACTTTGCCTAGGTGCAGACCCAAGATGGTGTCTTTTCTCTCTAGAGGGTGCCTGTGGGAGGGGGGTCTTCCTCTGAATCTGAAGAAAGTATATGTTGAGAGGAGATGGTGGAAGAGGTTTCAGACTCAGCGCCTTGATCAGACTCCACAGGTCCAGTGGCAAGGATTTTGTATTTATTGGACAACGAAATCCCCTGAGGCAAAGCTGCAGATTTGGCAATTTTGGGTTTGGGCCTTAGTTGATGCAAGGATCTCTTTTTGGACACCACAATCATGTCTGGTGATGGCATATCAGTAGAGTCATTGGTGGGGGGGGGATGCACAGTGATATCCCCCAAATAAGATTGGGGATGGACAGAAATCTCATTGCTAACTTCCATAGCAAAGACAGCAAGGGAGTCAGTAACCACCAGAGGCTGCGCTGTGCGCAAGGTATCAGAGAGTGGGTCAGAGTCTGGGGGGGGTCACTAGAGGCTAAGGTCTGTTCCTCAGACACAGCTGGCTGAGGTTCAGCAGCAGTCTCTGCTGCAGGGGGGTCATGCGACACTTCATGTGCTACAATATCTTTTTGGGGGGCCTCAGTAAGTAAGGAGTCTTGATTGGGTTGATCCATTCTGTTATGAGTGGCCCATGGACAAGAGTGATAAGAATGCCCAGTCTCATCACACAGGTTGCAAGTCATCTCACTTTGACATTCTGATTGGGTATGCTCATACGTGAGATACAAATTACACTAGATGTGGTCACATGCTGAACTGAGATGTAAAAAAGGATCCGCATTTAAAGCATGTCTTGGGCTGACCAGGGTAAAAGCAATGGCCATGATCCTGTCCCCAAAATAAAATACTAGGTAGGTGAAGTGGGCCCATGTTGGAACTGTGGAGTTTAACTTTATACCTCCAACCTCCTGTCCAAATGTGTTCCTCAACAAAATTGGTTGTGGGGAGCCCAACAGGTTACACATTTGTTGCAACCAATGGGTGCCATGCACTGCCACACTGTCATTATGAAACAAGATGGTAACTATTTTCATAGCAGGTCTAGTAAGGGGAATTGCACTAAAGGGTAACCAAAGGGCAGAATACCTCAATTTCTCATACTTTACCCAGAACCTGTCTATGCCTTGAGGAATCTTAAAACTTATATCATACAGAGAATCGCCAGAAGCATGTATCAAGGCATAAATTTCAGTTGTGAAAAAAAAACATGGATTCTTTTATCAGTCATTTCCCAATATAAAGTCTGTCAGGCACACTATCTAAACCATCAATGTACTACAACCAAACTGCATTCCGTCTCTGTGTAAGAGGGGATTGCTGGAAAAATTGGTCTCTCTTTCTAAATGAGGCCGTCATTTTAGCTTGCTCAGCTGCAGAAACAGGAGGGGAGAAGGCCAGCATCTGTTTTCTTTCTATACCCACAGGAGTCCTGGTGGTTATTGGGCCCTTCATCCCATGAGTCTGAGACAGAATGCATGGTGACAGTTTCAGGGAGCACAGGTTCTTGGGGTTCATGCCTAACATCATCAGCATGTAAGTCCAGATCAGAGTCTGTAACATAAGTGGTAGGGGTAGACTCTGCAACACAATAGTATCAGAATGAGTCTGCTATTCAGTCCTAGTGGGAGATACCAGCATCCGACTATGCTCGGGGTCTGGAAGCCATTGTTCTGAAGCTGTTTTTTTCCAATCAATGGCTTTAGAAAATGTCACAGCACCACCTCAGCCCTCCTTGAATTCACTGGTGCAATCCATAGTTCCTTGGACAATGGCCTTCTTACAGGGGTGGTCTTCATTGATCTGACAAAGGCATTTGATACTGTTCATCATCATCTACTACTCTCTCAGCTGCTAAATACTGGACTGTCCCCTGAATCTACATGCTGGTTTAAGAGCTACCTGGAAAACCACTCACAGAGTGAAAATAGCTGACTTTCTCTCTGATGCCAGACCAGTGCACTCTGGAGTGCCACAAGGGTCAATCCTTGGGCCTCTTCTCTTCAGCATCTTCCTAAATAGTCTTCCATAATCCTGTCTGGAGCAACTACTCCTATACGTTGATGATGCTGTCATCCACTCCACCTACAAGGACCCCCACCTTCTACAAAGCAAACTACAGCATGGCTTCTTCACGGTTGAAAACTGGTTCAGTAAACACAAACTTGTCCTCAAGTATAAAAAAATGAAGTCCATGCTCTTCTGTAGCTCGCAAAACAAGCACCGGAACCACCCCCTCACTATTGCAAACTGCCTAGGTGCAATCCTAGAACAAGTGCAAACCTTCAAATACCTTGGAATCACTGTTGACAGTTGTCTATCCTATGGGGCTCATATTGACAATGTTGCCAAAGCAGCTAACACACATATTGGCCTGCTTTACAGGCATAGGCAATGCCTAACTCCGGAAGCCTTAAGGATCGCAGTTCAGAGCTCGGTGATCTCACCTATCGACTATGGCCTCATCATCTAGGTTCCGTTTCCACCACCGCCCTCAGGTGCATATCTATGGCTTTGAACGAAGTTTACCGACTCATCACTGGATCCCATCGTCTCACCCATACATGTGACCTATACACCCAAACTGGGTGGCTTTAACTCTCAAGCCGCATCAAGTATCTAACATGCATAATGGCTAAAAAAAACATTGATGGGCTATGCTCCCCCCCCGGAGTTCAAGCTCTGCTACAACCTGCACAGAATCCCCACCTCACCAGGGGCTCCGAGTCTCAATTACAGCATATCCCGAGATGCCGAACCTCACAGGGACAAAGATCCTTTGCCTACAGAGCTTCCACCTGGCTAAATGGCCTCACCAAAGACATCTCCTCCCTACCTAAACTAGGCCCATTCAGATCTAACCTCCGTGTATTCCTCACTGCCTCTAGCACATGTGACTGTCTTCTCTAACCTGCTGTTCCTTTTTTGGCACTTGTCCCTTCTCATCCACCCCCCAGCTCTTCCCCTCTACCTTTCCCCCTCCTCCTCCTCTTGCTTGCACTTTCCACTTGAGCTTCCTGTGTGTTTTGACAATTGCCTCTGGCAGCATCTTCTTCTCGTGTCTCACCAAGTTCTCGTTATCCTTGTTATCCCTGTCCTGTGCATGCCCCTAGTACCACACAATCTGAATGTATGTATGTACTCATGTGATGATAAACAACTGTAACCAGTTATCCTGTAATAATTAATGTCCTTCTTGTTTGTTCTCATCCTAACATGGAACCTTTGTAAAAGAGCTTTGGCTCAAAGGTAATTGTAATCCTAGACTCTAATAAAATAAATAAATAAATAGAAAACCAGCATGTTTAAAGAAGTTTTCTAAAGACCAAGGCAGTTTTTTTTTGGTATGAGGCCAGCAGCATGTTGTGAAAGGGAACCCGCCCGCCCTTGACGTAGCCCAAGTTTTTTTACCAGCAGTAATCACTTTCCCAAGTTGTATCTTATGTGCATCAAAAGTACTTACAACCTGTTCAGGTACTGTGTGGCAGTTGTCAGAGAGTGTAGCAGCTATAGAACAAGCTATCGCATCCACAGATGGTGTTGCAGCAGCCAAAGGTGCTGAGTCATTTCCACCCTTTGATGCTATTGCGTCACTCTCAGCTGGAAGCGGCCAGACAGTGGAGTCAGTCTTGTCAGGCAACTGAGAGCATTCTGGCAGCATGGAACTAGGCATCGTCAGCATAGTAGATGCAGGCTGCTCTGTAGGATTCAAGTCAACAGGTACATCCATAGCATTCACCAGCATAGTCTCAGGCTGCACAGCTGTACTTGGTGGTTCAGCATCAAGCAATGATAGAAGAAATTGTCGTTTTTTTCTCAGAAAGATGTCTCAATCAGCCTTCCTCGCTCTGTCTGCTTGCTTGAGTACGGGATACAGCATTTTCCATTTCAAAAGGTAATTCACTATCAGTAGCAATGTTGTCAATCTCCAGAGCTGGACCTGCAGGGAGGGAGATCTGCTCACCTGAAGGTACACCAGCAGACTGACTACTCTCAGGAAGGATGGCCATGGGAACAGCAGCTCTCCTACTGAAAAAAGTAGGGGAATTTTTTATTATAAACTTCAAAAACAAAAATCCCACCAAAGTGGAATTACAGAAAGAAAGAACAAATCATAAATACAGATACATATTAAAGTCATATATATTCTAAAAATCAGTTATAATCCCAAACCAAATCCTAATATGTAATAGGTCCCCCTCCCACCCCCACAAAAAAAACAGGAAAAATTTCATCTTATTGGAAATCAAAATTATATACAGATCAGTATTATGTCATACAAAATCAGTAAGATAGAGTAAAATCCAACATAATTAAGCATTCCGTCATACAGAATTCCCAAATAAAAAGAGAAAAATTTATCATTAACAACATACAGTCCTCCTCCCCCCCCTACTATAAGAGCAGGGATAATTTTCCATTGAAGACTGTGCACACCATAAACTACAAATATAGGACATCATACAAAAGCATAATAATTATTATCAAACAGAAATGAGCAGTACTGCATACTACAAAAAAAAAGAAAGGGCCTTTATCCTATTCCTATCTAAAAAATATAGAGAAAATTAGTTAACCACCAGGCAGAGAGGGAGTACCATTTTCAACCAGTATCCAGCCAAGACATATGTCTCCACCATAACATATAAAGATCGGGTGAGGCTGTATTGTGCTCATAGTCTCTCCATCTAAAAATCTTCTCTCTCTGAACCATCGAGAACACATAAGCACTAGATAATACCTGCTGTCTTAAAGTTAATGCACAGCGGGCTTGCCATAATTGAAACTTAACATGTCCCATAAATAATAATAAAGTCCCAGAGTCAAACTGGACCCATGCACCTGGTAAAATGTTCCTAACCCACACATCCGGATCCTCCCTCTGAAAAGGCCCAGAGACCTAATATTTATGAAAGGAAATCCAAAATTCAATCACATAGGGACAATCTATAAACAAATGTTGCATAGTCTCAATTACCCCACTACATGTATCAACTCTAGGACACATTCATTCCACCACACTCTTATGCTTCATGTTCCCTTTTACCCCCAATTTTTGGTGACTGCAAAGCCATATAAAATCTCACATAAATGTTGGGATCCAGGAACAACAAAGAAAACCTGTCATAGTTTTTATGTCAGCTGAGAGAAGTACCATAAACCAAGGGTCCTCATGGAACCAGGTTATCATCAACCATTCATATACCGTTTTCTGAGAGCCAATATTTAAATAGCGATAAGGCAATTCCCATAGTTTGAGTTTACCTACCACATCCTTCCAATAATGTGCCAAAAAGGAAATGTTCACCTGTTTGGAAAGATAGCCTGAAGAGGCCCACTGTGTAAATGGGGATCCAAACTCGTCCATAACCCAAGGACATCATAATCTTAACTCATTGTGAGCCAATGGGACAATATTGTGAAAGAGAAGGGTAACATGGAAAAAAATTATCGGATTAATCATTCCCAATCCTCCTGGGTTATAGGTAAATAGGTAATACCTCTCTTTATAGGGTTTAAATGACTCCCCCAATGACACTGAAAAAAAACACTGTACACTGAGGTTCCCAGTACTTTTGGGATAGGAAACACTGCCGATAAAAATAGAAACAATGGTAACAAATGTGATTTTATCATATATATCCTTTTACGTTTAGACATACGCCACAAATTCCATTTTGTTACCAACCCTTGTGCAGTACAAATTTTATCTTCCCAATTATATAACTGGGGATCAGGATTACCCAAAAAAAATACCTAAAATTCTAATAAAAGAGGTCACTACTGGAAAGTGCCATATCGAATTCCATACTGTACCCTTACAACCAATTGATAAAATACTACATTTCTGGTGGTTGATGATAGAACCAGTTACTTCCAAAAAAAAAATCAATTCTCCCTGAGCCAAACAAGCTGATGATTTATCTGCTAATATTAGACACAGATCATCTGCACAAGCAACTGTTTTTATCTGTGAATCTATACTACTCACAGAGAGACCCATAATATCATCCTGTTTATTCAATCTTTATAACAACAGGTCCAGAGACAACAAATAGAGGAGAGGACTCAGAGGACAGCCCTGCCGCACCCCTCTACTGACTAAAATCTTACCTCCTAGCCATCCATTCATACTAGGTAATAAACAAATGTTATTATAGCAAATTTGTAACCATGAAATAAACTTATCTGGGAACCCATAACTATAAAGAACTGCCCACAGGTAGGTATATTTAACCCTATCAAAAGCTTTGGATTGATCTAGACTAACCAAATGTCCTAATAATTCCTGGGTAGTACTTTTATGCAAAATTTCTCTAATAAGAATCAGGGCATCCTGCATCTTATGTGAGGGTACCCCACTAAACTGTGTGGGGTGAATTACAACATCCAATATATTCACCAATCTATTCCCTAGCACCTTTATCAAAATTTTGCTATCAGTATTTAACAAAGTGATTGGTCTCCAGTCCTTTAAATCTTCTTTATTCCCATCCTTAAATAAAAGAACTAAAACTCCTTCATACATACTAGGTGGTGAGCTTCCTGTACTAAGAGCACTATTCAACACCACCACAAGTTCATCCCCTAGTACTTCCCAAATTACTTTATAGATGGCATGTGATAGGCCATCAGACCCTGGGGACGTTCCTTTAGAAAGGGACCAAATAACTTGTTTAAGTTCTGCAACAGAGATAGGAGAAACTAAATTACGACCACACTCCTCTGAAATATAAGGGAGGTCACATTCCTTCAACCAATCAGACATTACATCCTTTGACAATTTAGCACTTGTAAAAAAATAGGAAAAATACCTCCCAATTTCATTCAATAGGCAGTTTTCTGTAACCTTAGTACCATTAGGGAGCTGTAAGGCATCCATAATTCTTGGTTCCCGAACCTGAGCCAGGGTGTCAAAAGGAATGGTATCAGATTTTTTCCCAAAAACCTGATACCATTGCTGTTTGACCACCCCCCTGCATCATTTCTTTTTGTAAAACTGATAGTTTATTTTTAAGAGTCTTAATAGCACCAAAAGATCTCTTCATAGTGTTGGGCAACTAAAACCCTAAGCTGTGCCCTTAAATGCCACAAAGTGTGCCTTTTAAAGGAGCCATTAAGCCTCCCTAAGGACTGGAAATAGGAATGAAAATCATGTTTCGAATCTTCCCACCATTGATATTTATCCTCGTAAAGGAGAAACACAGATTTCCTAGCTTTCATGATGTATTGAAAACCTTCCTGTACCATGGGTAAATCTAGTAAGGAAATAATTAACTTCCAGAACCCTGGACCCCACCTTTGTTCAGATACATTTCCTACTGTCAAAATTAACATGCGATGATCAGAAGTTGCCACATCGATAACTACGGCCTTTTGAATCAAAAACAGGCTGAAATAAAAAAATAATCAATCCGCGATGTGCGAGGGCCACAAGCATATGTATGGGAAACTCCTGTATTACCAGACCCAAACACATCAATGAGATCTACTTCAGAAATAACCTTCAACAAACGAAACATCGCAATATTGTTTTTTCCCAAAAATATTACTTCCACTCCGAGGGAAAGAGCAATTAAAATCCCCTCCAAAAATGACGGGCATACTAGTAAATAAAAAAGGTTGTATGATGTGAAAAAGCCTTGCCCTGTCATATTTCAATTGGGGTGCATATATATTTACTAACCTCATGGGCAAATTCTTCCAAAGAATGTCTAACATTAAAACCCACCCCTCCAAAATGTCTAAATGCCTAATTATTTTCACCGGTGAAAAAACAAAATCCAACCCCAGAACACTGCTCAGACCCCTGAGACCAGTAACTATCCCCCCCCCACAACCAGCCTACAGAGGCCGCCTCCAGAAGACCTGGGGAATGCAGACGAACGTCCTGGAAAAACACACAATCTAAATCAGATCACAAAAAAAGCCCATATGTAGCCAGTCTTTTAAATTCGGACTGGATGCTATTTACATTCAAAGATGCAATTTGAAACTGATACCAAAAATTAGTCATAAAAACCAAAAACAGAGACAAAATCACCTCACTTTATTTTACTAGAGGCCCAGGTAATCCTGCCACTAGTTTTAGGCCCTGGGGTCCCAACCAGCGATCCACCTGGATCCAATAAATCCCCACCCAAAGGCAGACTTCCTTCCACTTCAGTAGTTTCTGTCTCCTAGTCAGAAGAAACATCCCGTAACACCTCATATTTATTTGTTTCCTCTAAAGGTTCTGCTGTTTTTTCCGAAACCTTTGGCCTAGCATCCTTCCCTCTCTTTGGATGAACCACTACAAAATCTTGGGAACTAGGTAAAGGATGTGATGCAGTAAGGTGCCCACCTAACCCTTTCTGTGAAATGGACTGCGCTATACCACCCCAGGTACAACAGCCAATAAGGTGGAGGGGGGGTCCATATTCAGGTATCTACTGCATATGTCTACTACCAGGGGTTTTAGGCCCAGAAAACACTGTGGGGGCAATAGCTTCTTTAATGTAATAATCCTGAACCCCAAAGTCTGCATTTTCTGTATTTCTGACTGCCCAAGGACAATCAGTAAAAACATGAACTATCTCCTCACAAAGGTTACATTTAGGGTCTTGAAAACAATGTGCACTAACATGGCCTAATTCCCCACAATATGTACATTTCAATACCTCACATGTAGTACTAATGTGTCTAGTAGACCCACGTTTAAAACACATCCTAGGTTGCCCAGGATAAAACAGAAACCCCTTATCCCGACCCATAAAAAAACAATTAGGCAAATGAATAACATCCTGCTCAGATTGGTGTAATTTAATCTTAAACTTCCAACGCCCAGTCCAAAAACCTTCATCATCCAAAATGGGGGAAGGATTCCCCTGAATAGTACATTGTTTTTCCAACCAGTACACCACATCAGTTATATTTACCCCTTCATTGCAAAAAAGAATAGTAATCACCCTAAAAGGTTGCTTAGTCAAGGGTATCACAATGAAATCTACCCATAAAGGGTTGGTTTTTAAATTTGAAAATCTACACCAGAATTTCTCCAGCAAAGCTGGAGTTCGAAAACTAACATCAAAAGTACTTTCTCCTGGTGCATGGATTAAGGCATAAACCTCTGAAGGGGAAAACCCCAAAGACTGTTTAAGTAAGATTTTCCCCACATGAAAACGATCAGGTGCCAACTCCTTCTGTCCCACATATCTTAACCTCACTGCATTTCTACGTTTCGCCAAATCAATGGTTTTATGGAAGTGGCTTGCATAGGTTGGGGGGGGCCCATAACAGAAATCTCCCGTTCCTCTGGAGAATAGGTCCTCTGATCAGGCTGTGAAAGTTCCAAAGTTACCCCAACCCCCTGCTGTATCTTTGAATCCCCAGAGACAACGGTACCTGAACAAACAAGTGACCCTCCTGAATCCATAATGGGAGAGAAGGCCAATGGTTTTGCTGGTCCAACCGGCAAACAAACTGGGTCTGGCTGCCATACTCCTTAAGAAGGGGACGCCCATCCAGCTGAAAGGAGCGCTTTCTCCGGCGACCAGCCGGCTTCATCACCCTCGCTCCATTCACGTCGTGGCGGCCTTTCTTCCTGACCAGGTAGTGGGTTTACAGGTTCTACAGCTGCCAACACCTTCAGAGGACCCAAAGAGGTGTCCGACATCGGAGAAACTGCTGAACATTTCCGTTAACGGTCGTCATCACACTGCACCAGCGAATTATCCATTTGCTGCTTAATTCTTTCCAATTCTTCTTCCAAACACTGTTTTTTTTGTTCTAAATCAAGCATTTCTCCTGAGTCCATGTTAGAAATATTTTCACAGGTGATAAGCTGGCCACCCCTCAGATGCTCCCCAGCTGCTGCTTCTATAGTACCAGATACCTCTGTTGTTACATCCATACTGAGCAGCTCCACAGATTCTTCTTTCAACAACCTTTCCCTTCCAGCCTCAGCCATAGACTGATTCACCACACAAATGTCAGGGCCCCCTACTGGAAAAAAGTAGGGGAATTTCCCCGGTGTCCTGGCCAAATTTCCCCCATTCACTAAAAATACCACCAACAGCTTTTAAGTTTTTAATTCTTAATCTGGTTCAATGTCAGTTGGCATTCATCTATGTCCTTTTCCCTGGGGACGAGGCTGAAAATAAGCAGAATTGTCTAGTCCTCCTTTCCCGGTCAACACAAACTAAATATATAAATAAAAAGTGCACTGCTTGGAATTAATAGTAGTTTTCAGATGTAGTCAGCTGTTACTTCCAATATCTGAAGTATTTTTTAATTTTCTGTTTGCTGATTAGAAGATTTTCCCCCTGGCAGTACTGAGCTGATTTGTGGAGCAGCACTCTGTTTGGAGGCTAAAAAAAAGTCAGTTCTGTTCCTTCCACTACATTGTCAGAAATGAGACCAAATACCTTGAGGCACCACAATCCTTGTGGTCTGAGCAGTGACTTTTGCAAGTTACCAATCAAAGTGCAGGAAATTGTAACATCACTAGTAACCAGGAAGAGCCAGTCCCTGCTGCTTCATGTGAAACAGAATAATCTGGCAGTGGGAACTGGTTCTCCTTGGTTACTAATGATGTCATAGTCAGTGTGGTCTCAGTGTTGATGATGTAGGAGGAACAGAACTGACTTTTTTTAGCCTCCAGAAAGAGTGCTGCCCCACACATCAACCTAGTACTGCCAGGTAGAAACTATCCTAATTAGCAAACGGAAAATAAAAAATATTTTGAGATATAAGAAGTGATAGCTGACTACATCTGAAAGTTACAATTAATTGCAGGCAGTTTCCAGGCAATACATTAGCTCTTTAAGAAAAAATGTCACAATTTTTTTCCCATTTTGGTCATGTTGAAACACAGAAACATAGAAGATGAGCTGGCCCGGTGGCACTGAGGGTTGAGGCAATGGACACCACACCTCACACCACACCGGCGACCTGGGGTTGGGACCGGACTCGAGCTACCGTGGGTCGGCCGGGGGAAGAAAGGCTAAGTGTCCAACAACAGCTCACCTTCTCTGGAGGGAGGGTGGGGATCTAACCCGGAGAGCGGTGACCCCTGGTGGAGGCTGAGGGCACGTCGGCACCTTGGGGGACTGATTGGTCATGGGCAGAAGCCTGTAGACCAATCATCTCTAGGGCCTATACCATCAAGGGGGAGGAAGTTGTGGACATCGGCACTCATGCCTTGAAGTCAGGGCATGCAATGTCCTTACAGAATAGGGGGAAAAAAACTCCGGAGCTGGGAAGACGGAGTGCCGAGCCTGGTCCCGATGTGCCAATGTCTGCCTGCAGTCTGGGGGACCTGACAAAATGACAAGATTTGGGGTGTCCTGCCCCACCCTGACCCTGCCCAGGGGGTAATCGACAGCCAGATGGAGGAACCGGAGCTGACAGGTGGGACATTGGCATGGGTGGGGCTTCATTGGCGACTCCTGATGGGGCGGCTCTGGCAGGGATGTAGGAGGGATAATTAGAAATACATAAAAAAAGAAACATAGAAAATGATGGCAGAAAAAGACCACTGGTCCTTCTAGTCTGCCCATAATAGTCTATCTTCCCCAGAGACCTGGGGCTAGATTTTCAGACCGCAAAAAATTAGCGCAGGTGCTGGGAAAAACTGTCACAAGTGGGGCTTCACTTTTGGAGTCATAGTTTTCCCCACATGTGCCATATTTTCAAAGCAGGAGCCAGTTTAAGACCGGCTCCCCAATTTATGGCAGCTTGCAGCTGTTTTGTCAGAGCAGCTCTGCTGAAATGTTATGCCTAGTGGGATCAGGCATAACAGCTCTTGCAGCTGCAAAGTTCACAGGTGCAGAGAATTCAGTCCACATCAGCCAACTACAAAGTGGGACTTAGTCCCTGACAGGCTGAAAATCCAGCCCTTGTTGTCTATACCAGATCATTATCCGCCCTACCCGCTCACCTGTTCCCTGCCTTACTACTATTCCCCTGAGTAACTACTATGCCCTTAACTCTGTCCCAGCCATGCTTGAAACCATTTATGGTTTTGTTGCTTACCACCTCAGTCAGTAGACTGCTCCATGGCTTTACCACTCTCTCTATAAAATAAAACTTCCTCATGTCACTCCTGAAATTTCCCCTGCCAGCCTCCATACATGTCCCCTGTTCTTGCGTTAATATTATCATAGCTCCCCTTTCTTATCTGGCCTCCAGCGACCACATGATCAGTGCTCTGCACTGTTCCTTGTAGGATCTTCCCATCTGGCTCTAAATAATTTTTCTTACCCTACGCTGCACCATCTCTGGTCTACCAGTGTCTTTCCTTAGGTGAAGAATCCAGAGCTGGGCACAATACTCCAAGTGTGGCCTCACCGGTGAGCTATAGAGAGGTAGCAATACGTCTTTCCTCCTGCAATCAAGACCCCTCCTATTAAATCCCAACATCCTGTTTGCCTTGCTGTAAGCCTTGTTACATTGGCTAGATTGTTAAGGGATTGCACATAATGACTCTTAGGTCCCTTTTCTTAGAAATAGTGTCCAGCTTATCCCCTCACATTCAGTACTCTGCCCTGTTCTTCCTGTTCCCTATGTGCATCACCTTGCACTTTGTGGTATTGAATTTCACCTGCCAAACCTTGGACCACCACTCCAGCCTTTGCAGGTCCCTCTGTAACTCCCTTACCCCTCCTCACTGTCAACCCTTCCACAGAACTTAGTGTCAGCTCTATAAAGACACACTTTGCCCTGAATTCTTTCACCTATGTTGCTGATGAATATAATGTACAGGACTGAACCCAGTACTAATCCCTGAGGCACTCCACTCATGACTTATCTCTGCTCAGATTTGGCTCTGTTTACTACTATCCTCTGCTGTGTCCCCAACCAACTGCTTACCGATTCAATAATGTCCTCCTCTGCACCTAGATCCTGTAGCTTCTTCAGCAACCTTCTGTGAGGCACTGAGTTGAATGCCTTGCTGAAGTCAATATAGAACAAATCCACTGTATACCCATTATCTACTGCCCTAGTTACCTAGTCAAAGCAGGTTGGTCTGACAAGATCACCTTGACAAGTACTCATGCTGTTAAGTATCCTGGGTCCCACTTTTCTCCAGCTAGTCCACTAGGTCCTCTTTGACTAGTATCTCCATCTGTTTACTTATAACAATCATACAGGAGTATGATGTGCATATTTATGGAACACATACAAACAGAGGTGAGAAAGAAGTAAGTGCCCAGCTGAGGCACTTAGTTCTTTCTCAGCTCCAGTTGTATGTCTCCTTCTGTTTACCCACAGTGGAGGTGAGTCTCACAGATGTGTACATTCCTGATTACTCCTTGTCCCCACCCTTATGGATTGAAACAATGTCCACTACCCTCCAATCTTTCACAACCACCCCAGCCTGAATTGAGCTACTGAATAGCCCTACCAGGGGTCCAGCTAATTCTAATGTCAGTTCCCTGAGTATCCCCAGCTGCATCCCCTCCAGCCCAGAGGCCTTATCTATCTTCAGGGCTGCAAGCACTTTTCTGACCCTTTCAGTTGTATATTCAATCTGCCTGATTACTGGTATCCCCCTTTCAGCAGCCTGTATGCTGCTGTCTGTCAAATTCCACCATCCTCCCTGAATCTACTAAGAAATCCCAACAGTCAGTCTCCCAAACTCCATAAGCCCAAGTTTAGGAAACCGACAGTCGGAAGACCAACAAGGTCTTAGGGTCACAGGGCAAGCCTCTGCAACTAAATAACCAACTCTGAGGAGGAGGGACCTTGGAGAAGGTTACAACAATTTACAGGGGACAAAAGAGTGCCATGCAAAAAAGTTGCCTTCTGGGAATAGAACCTGGGTTGCAGCATACTGGTGGCAGAGCTGCTAGTGGCTTAGCCTTCCACGCCATGGGAGCAGCTCGGCTAACCACTGGATTTTCCACTCTCTCGTGGTGCACAGCTAGAAGCAGGGTAGCAGTTTGTCATATCCGCTAACTTATCCCTGCTGGTACCAGCTTCCATCTGTTGGGCAGGTGTGTATCGGGCAGCGAAACTCGGGATCCTGAATGTCGTGATTCTGAGTTTCGGCAGTCAGTCATACTCCCTCCTCTCTTGTGTATACTGAGCAGAAGTATTCATTAAGAATGACTGCCAGCTGTTCATCCTCTTCTATTACACTCCCCTCCCCTCTCAGCCTAATAATTTCCCTGCCCATCTTTCTTTGTTCTGCCATATATTTGAAAAACTGCTTTCCCCCGTCCTTTGCTACCTTTGCAATGTGCAGCTCAGTGACTGCTTTTTCATCCCTGACTGTCTTCTTGACCTCCCTAGTTTTTCTTGGTACTCCCTTCCATTCTTCACCCCCCCCCCACACTTCTCCTTGTATCTGATGATAAAGTTGAGCTCAGAAAAACATTTTGTGATTTTGTATCTATTTATTCAACTGACTGTGCATCAGACCAATTTTGTAACTTTAAAAGCTAATAACTTAAAAAATATACATCAGTTCATTTTCAAACCATGAATGGACTGCATTCTGGGATGAGATCTAATAAACCTCAACGTTTCATAATTTAAATCTATGTAGATTTCCCTCCATCTGTGTGTAAAAAAAAGTCTCAATTTAGGCATTTTTACGTAAGTTTATAAATTACTAATTTCCAAGCTGTGAAACTGGTTCACACAACACTTGTCAAGAAATTAGCTCTTAAAACTGGGAATGTCTATCTTACATTTTGCAGTCCTAGTGGCTAACAGCACAGTTTCTGACACAAATACTAACTTAACTGAATACTTAGGGGCTACACACACATATAGATATATTGGTAGACAGAGATATGTCCTAATAAATGTTTAGCTGCAGTATGCCTGAATACCTCTCAAGAAGTCCTATGGAAATAAATGGGGATTTTCTGTGAAACATCTGAATATATATACTGTAGATATACTGTGTCTGTGACATATCTCTTGCAATCACTCTATGTAAGCAGAACCCCACAAAAGGGTGTGTGTTGTCCTGAAATAGCCCATGGATACAGGTGTTGAGGCATATTTCTGACTGAATAATATAGACAATAGACGATAGAGTAGCCTACAGGGTAGGCCATCAATGGTACCAAAATGGTGCCATTTTTGCATTGTGCAGGGTTGCAGCATACTACAGATTAGATTAAGCCCTGTAAGGGATTTTTATCTCTGGTACAATTGTACAGGCAAAGGCAACTAAGTTTGGTGAGACTGGTCAGCAGGATTAGAGAACCAAGACTTCTGTACGGAAGTGCATGTTTCAGAAGCAGTGGACTACCAGTGACAACAGTAATGCTCCCCTTTGTTATCATCATCTTTTCCCAGTGGCACTACTATAACGGTCTTATTATCATTTACAGACCTGGATGAGCATCCAAATTTGTACAAGTTCATTTTTAGAAAGGTAAACCTCTCAACATCCTGATGAACAAACAATGCTGGCATTGTTAAGCTGTCATAAGAAGGTGGACCTTCTGCACACTAGAATCTCTGCAGAACTTCATCTAAAGAATCCCTAGTATCATCATCATTAGACAGTCAGCATACTCTGTTTCCAGTAATTGTTTTATCATTTCTTTTTTTATTTAAGCAAAAAAAAACATGACAGAGTGTGTCATTCTGGTATTTACCCACCCCTTTGGTGGTGTGGTACAAGGTAAAACCAAGTGCCCTTAACCACACAAGAAGTGAGAAATTCTACTATGACCCATGCCCTGGAATACCTTATTATGATTATAAACTAAATTATAGTTTTAAATAACTTAAAAAAGACTAATTAAGGAGAAATGCATCCTTTTATTAAAAAAAAAAAGAATGCAAGGACAATAAATAATTTTAAGTCATATGTACAGTAGTACTGAGATTTACCCAAATATTCTACTGCCACCCCACTAGCAAATATTGCAACTTAAATGAAAGATCCACAGCAGTTATCCACAGACATAGGTCCACACTAGGTAGGTTGAGTTCAAAACAGACTCCCAGGCCTCTAAAGCTTCCCCTTGATTTAGGCCACCCACCTGCTGCTGACTGGACTCATGCAACCCTCAAAGCTCAAAAAGTTGCCTGCTCTGCTCAGCATTGACCTTCTTTCCTTGTTTAAAGATCAAGCTGTAGTCAAAAGTTGGGTATTTCATATTTTTGCTAATGTAACCAGAGCATTTTAGGTATAGTCATGTCTAGTTTCTATTAGAAAATTGGCAAGGAAATACTGCATTCTGATTGACTGTTGCCATTCAATTAGCGTATGTTTATGTGCCAATACCCAATGTAAAGAAAAAGGTCCAACATGTGAGTTGAAATTTAGACTCATTACATATAGAATTCACAAGCCACCTCCCTCATTCCCAATTTCCATCACAAACTTGGCTTCCGCCTTTACTTTTATATAAAAATCTCCAACTTGGCCCTCAAAACAAAACTCCTTTAAATTAAAAAAAACATAAATAATTGAATGTTCTTTCTACTCATGATCATTTTCTTACACACATAACAATTTAAAAAAAATCAAGCACTCTTTACACTTTTTTCTATTGTTTCTTTGATGACCATGAACAATCCTCCTTATAGCTTAACCAGATTGATGGAACAATCTCTGTTGCTAACCCTACCCCAGATAAAACTGAGTATCTGGCTCTGTTTGAAGCCTGTGTATGCCCATGTGAGTGTATGAAAGTGGAATTTTGCAGAATTTTAAATGCATGTTCCATGTGAACAGTCCATGCTTTGGAGGAGAGAATTCTGCTAAAGGAATACTGCAGAATATTGAATTCTTGGACTTCTGGTGACATCACAGACCTAACAAGCAGCTAGAGAAGGAGCTCCTGTCTCCCCTGACCAGATAAAAGTGAGAAATTCATCTGAGACTATAACTAATGATAGGAAGGCATAGGTTGGAGCACCAAAGCCAGAACAAAACAGCAGAAAAATGCATCACAAGCTGAAGAAATTGCTTCACAAGAAATAGACCACAGCCGCAGCAACTCTCCCACCAGCTTGAGAGATTGAGAGGATGACACAGACTTTGAAACTGAGTGCCAAAATAGAAATTGATTCAAAGTCATCCTCCAGAAAATTAAAGCTTCTAGAAAAGAAGACCAATCTGAATTTAAAATGTTGAATGAAAGATTATCCGGAGTTGAGCTGTGCCTGAAGGAAGCCGAGCAATGAATTTCGGACATGGAAGACAACACGGTGCGAATTGGAACAATGGTGGAGGCCTTACTATACTTTGCTGACACACTGCAGGAAAAACGTATTGATCTTGAAGCAAGATCCCAACAAGACAGTCTGTGGCTATCGGGACTCCTGGAGGGCACAGAATCAGGCAAATGTGTGATTTTACAGAAGCATTATTGAGGGAGGTCCTGGAACTACCTGCGGGTATGAATTTCAACTTGGAGTACTCACACAGGGCCTTATTCCCAAAATCTACTGATCCAACGGTGAGACCCAGACAAATAATAATAAAATTTGAAGCTACAAAACCAAAGAAGTGCTACATCAAGCCTGGGCAAAGAACGATGTCCAGTTTAGAGGTAAGACATTATATTTTGATCAGGACTATCCTGCTGCTGTACAAAGGCAGAGACTATTGTATGTACCCATCTGTAAAGCCTTACAAGCTGAAAATATTAAAATACAAACTCTGTACCCTCTTAAGTTGAGGGTCTTCTGGGAGGACAGCATCAGAATGTATAACACTCCAGAAGAGGTATACAAAGTCCTCTAAGAAAAGGGAATTATGGTGCCTGACAAAGCTCCACAGGTGAAAACAGCCACGATCCAGAGACCCCCATGTGGTGAATAGTCTACAGCTCAGATCAGACAAATAGGCCATGGTGTTGCAGCCAAAACAATGGCTGACATAAATAATTGTTTGTAAACCTGGCCAAATCAATTTAATGCAATGGAAGGAGCTTCCTTCATTACATGATTTCAGGCAGGGCAGTGAAATGCATCTTTGTTAATTTCCCTTGAAGAAGGGAATCCTTGTAAATTTCCCACAAAGGTTGTATTTAAGCCTATGTGACTCTTGTGTGTTACCAACAGGGCTAGGGATGCCTACAAGCAGTATCGAATCTGTCTTGTACATACAGTAACCAGCTTCCACAAAGAGTGATCATTGGGCAGTTCATTACTGGAGTAACCTCTGGAGTTAAGGGTTCCCATCAGTACCCCTGAATTGAACTTGACAGGATACTGTAGTTTATTTCATATAGCGATGAGCTCCAGGATGCACATTTTATTCCACTGCCCCTAAGATTTACTCCCATATTGACCTATTTTTACTATCCCAGTATTTTGAAGATGGATTAAATAATTGTGCCATTGGCAATATTGCTATCTCGGACCATGCCCTAATAACTCTGACATACCAACTGCAAATGACAAAAAAAAAAAAGAAATTTTTGGAGACTAAATGACTTGTTAATCCAAGATAAAAATGTTCAAAAACAGATGCAAGAATATATGGAGCAGGTTATACAAGATAATAACATTCAAGAGGTTAATCCAAGCATCCTTTGGGACATGATCAAGGACAGAGTAAGGGGTAAAATAATAGCCATAGTGGCTGGACATAAGATGAGGAAACATTAAAACTGCCATCGCAGAAGCAACAAGCCTTTGTGTGATGTAAATAAATAAATAAATCAAAACAAAAGAAAAAGCCACTATGATTCTCAAAAGAGGTGTTGGGGGAGGTTAGGGAGAAAAAGATAGCATTCAGGAAGTATAAGAAAACACAGAAGGAGCAGGACAAAGGACTGTGCCAGTTAAAGCAGAAGGAAGCAGGGAAGGCAGTCAGAATAGCAAAGGCCCAAACCGAGGAAAAGATAGCCAACTCAGTTAAGAAGGGAGATAAAACCTTTTGTAGGTACATCAGGGAGTGAAGGAAGACAACGGGAGGGACAGTGAGGCTTAATAAAGGGAAGGGAGGGTGGGCAGAGAGGGACAGTGAAAAAACAGGGATACTGAATGAATACTTCTGCTCAGTATTCACAAAGGAAGAGGAAGGGGAGGTACCTAATCCAATCAATAGAAGCACTTTGGATAGGGGGGGTGATATATCAGTCCTTTCACAGAAGAAAGGGTTCTGAAAGAACACCTAAAACTGAAGGTGAACAAAGCAATGGGGCCTGACAGGATTCGCCCCAGAATTCTAAAAGAATTAAGGGGAGAACTAGTGACACCAATGACTACCCTTTTTAACAAATCATGGGAGGATGGTGTTGTACCTAAGGACTGGAGGAGGGGGGTGGATGAGATTCCCCTTCACAAAAGTGGGAGCAAAGCAGAGGCAGGAAACTACAGACCTGTTATCTTGACCTCAGTGGTTGGGAAAATGATGTAATCAACTTCTTAAAGAAAGAATTGTTGAGTACCTAGAGGCCAGCGGGGCCCAGGACTCAAGGCAGCATGGATTCACTGCAGGAAGGTCATGTCAGATGAATCTAATAGATTTCTTTGACTGGGTGACCAAAGTGGTAGACCAGGGAGGGGATGTGGACATGGCCTCCCTAGAGTTTAGCAAGGCATTTGACACAGTCCCACACAAAAGATTAATACACAAATTAGCCAGCCTGTGAGTGGGTTCCAGGGTGGTAGCCTGGGTAAAAGATTGGCTGGGCAACTGGACACAGAGGATAATAGTAAACTGAGTCCACTCTGAAGAAAGGGGGATTACTAGAGTTCAGTACTGGGTCTGGTCCTTTTTGATGTCTTTATAAGTGACATTGCAGAGGGACTGGAAGAAAAGGTATGCCTCTTTGCAGACGACACAAAGATCTGCAACAGGGTTGATACACAAGGTAGGGTGGGAAGAATGAGAAGGGACTTGGCAAGGTTGGAGAAATGGTCAAAAGTATGGCAGCTTAGAATCATTGCAAAGAAGTGCAAAGTATTGCACCTAGGAAACAAAAACCCAGGGGAAGAGTACACAATGGGGGGGTATTAACAACAACAAAAATGGAAAGGGACCTGGGGGCAGTCATATCAGATGACCTATAGGTAAGCAAGCAATGTGAGAAGGCAGTAAGGATCACTGGGGAGATACTGGGATGTATAGGGAGAAGCAACACCAGTAGAAAACAGGAAGTTGTTAACCCTCTGTATAGACAGTTAGTGAGACACCATCTGGAGTACTGCATGCAGTTCTGGAGACCCCACCTCCGCAAAGACATAGACAGGATAGAGGCAGTCCAGAGGAGGGCACCTAAAATGGTGCAGGGTCTACAACAGAAGCCATATGAAGAAAGACTAAAGGAGAAGAAGAAGAATCAGTATTTCTATAGCGCTTTTCATACACAGTGTATCCCAAAGCACTTTACAAGCAATGCTAGACTGGTAGTGAAGTGACTGAATGTGTAGAGCAGCCATATTGCACATCAACACCCACACACAGCCCGGACAATTGCATGAACCGGCTTATGGGAAGGGGGATGTTGGCCAGGACACCGGGAATGTCCCCTACTCTTTGCAAAGAGTGCCCTGGGTTCTTTTACTTCCACCAGGACACCCACCAGGACAACACCAGGATGGGTAGAAGGGACCTCAGTTTAACGTCTCATCCGAAGGACGGCACACCCCAGCGGTACAGTACCCCCCTAATACTGCACTCGGATGCCAGCATTTTAGGTGCAAGTTCAATCCCAGTGTGGGAAGAGAACCCATGACCTTCGGATCCACAGGTGGATGTGCTACCAATTGAGCCATGCTGAGCTTATTATGTATACCCTTGAGGAAAGGGGGGGGACATGATAACAACTTATAAGTACCTCAAGGGAATCAACAAAGTCCAAGAGGATAGCATCTTTCAGAAAAAGAGAAATGCAAGAACAAGGGGACATAATTTGAAGATGCGGGGGCGGCTCAGGGGCAATGTGAGGAAGTATTTTTTTGACAGAGATGGAGGTGCATGAATGGAATGGCCTTCCTGAGGAGGTCATGGGGTCAAAAACAGGGGGGAATTCAAGAATGCATGGGACAGACATAAGGCAATTCTGGTTGGGGGTAGGAAGAAGTAGGCTGTTGGTAAAATGGAATCTGCAGCTTATCCAATAGGTAGAGAAATGGGCAGACTGAATGGGCCAAGTGGTCCTTATCTGCTGTCAAATTCTATGTTTCTAAGAAAGAGAGGCAACAGAAACAGCAAGATCTGGAAACCCAAAATAAAGTCACTGGAAATCCTACAACAAGGCAGATTAGACAGGTTAAGGGGCCAATAATTATAAAAACTAAAGAGAGAATTAAATCAAATAATGAAATATAAAGAAGAACAGAATTTAAAATATCTAAGGCAGAGGTATTATGAGGCAGGCCCCAGTGCTCTAAGGTTACTAGCGTGCCGAGTAAGGGCATGGAGAAACAGGGCGCACACTAGTAACATGATGCATAGAGCTAGAGAACAGAGAGTGGTGAGAACAGCAGACATCTGAGATGCATCTAAATCCTATTATACTGCAGTAAATTATATTCTCCTAAGCCCCCATACCTGTAAAAGATATAGACTCTGTTTTGAAAAACTTTCTATTTATTTTATTTAGTTTTTATTAACCGGGGTGGATGCGCTAGCCATAGAGATGACTATTGTCAGACATGACCTGGGAGGTTACAGAGAAGATAATAAAACAATACAACAACAGGATAATTGAGACAATAGGAACAGGTTTTACAATAGGTTTACAATAGGTGGCAAATACAATACCATGAATCCTAGCACACAGTAAATGGTCTAGCTGTAACTTATAAACAAAGTATGTAAAAGCAGTCTCAGATACAACTTTAAAACTCAAATTTGTTAAACTAAACTTAAACCTCCCACAACTCCCACAGGCACAGAATGAGTCACTGTGTTTACCTATAACACAAATTGAAATCCTGCTGAAAATCTAAAGAAGTAAAAATGGAAAATGTCCAGGAACAGATGAAGTTCCAGTGGAATTTTATAAGACGTTTACAACAACCATCTTACCCATACTTCAGGGAGCATATGCAGAGGCAATGTCAGAAACGGGTAAACTAGTCCCATCTTGGAATTACATAATTATTTTAGTAATACATATGCCAGGCAAGGACCCTACATTATACCCCTCATATCAACCTATATTAATACTGGGTATGGACTATAAATACTATACATCCATATTCACTAGAAGACTACAAAATATTACTCAGGCTATAATAGGATTAGACCAAACAGGATTCATACCTGACTGCCAGGTCCAGGACAGCATCCACAGAACTCTTCATATAATAGACCATCTCAATGCAAATGCTGTCCCAGCTCTTCTGATGAGTATGGACGCTGAAAAAGCATTTGACCAGGTAGACTGGTCATACTTGAATAGGGTCCTGGTGGGATTGGGATTCTCCCATACCTTCCAGAAATATATACAAAACATATACGCATTTCCATTTTGCATGTACGAGCCAATGTACATCTCTCGGAAGTATGATTCCAACTAGGCCCTTATCCCTGGTACTTTTTGCACTTTACATAGAGCCATTAGCACAAATGATACATAGAGATAAAGGGATAAAAGGAGTCCAGCTCCCCTATGGGTAGCACACACTGGGCCTGTATGCAACAACGTCTTGGTTTACCTCACAGAACCAACCACATCGCTACCCAGATTAATGTACCTAATACAGCAGTTCTCAGAGCTTTCAGGTTACACCCTGAAGACAGAGAAAACAGAGGTTTGGGCCCTCTCATTTGACCCCTCCATAGAGTTTCAAAAAATATGTCCAGTGAAATGGGACCTTCCTAAGATGAAATATTTAGGAATTTATCTCAGGGCAACAAATACCCACCTCTGTGAGGATAACTTTGGACCATTAATATTAAACGTAGAAACAGATTTTAAGAGATGGTCCCTCCTCCCTCTCCCATTGCATAGCTGTGAACAGTCCATAAAATTAATATACTCCCCAGACTTTTGTATTTGTTCCAGTGCACCCCAGTTCAGTTGGACAGAGTATGGTTTACCCATACACAAAGACAACTTTACAAATTTGTATGCGCAAGTACCCGACCCAGAGTGAGGAGTGGCATGCTCTTTGATGAAAAGGAATGGGGAGGCTGGGCTTTCCCAGACCTGGAAGCCTACTGGATATCGGCTCAGGTCAAAAATTCTTTATTATGGTTAGATAACCAACATCAAGGTCACTGGAAAACAATAGAGGTGGACACAGTTGAACATGCCGCATTCCCAGCCCTGCTTTTTGATCCTAAAATAGGCAAAAACCTAACAAACAACTCATACAAGGCGATGGAGGTCACATGGGGAGCATGGGAACAATTTTGTAAAATCCCACACATAGCCTGAGAACTTTGGAAGTTCAGATGGGTGGGATGGGACACCAAGTTTCTCCCAGCATGACTAGATCCATGTTATAAAGGCAATCAACAGGAGGGTTAAAATACCCAGATCAAATGCTAAAAGGGATCATCACTGCCACATTTGGTGATTGCTGTAAACTGTTTGGCTAGTCAATAAAAAACAAATCCTGCTATTTCCAAATTAAAAACATTATTGCATCCCAACTGAGAGCCAAAGGAAAAGTGGACAGGGAGGAAAGCACAAACAAGGAACCTTCATTAAGCTCAGTACTCCAAATATTCCAACAAAAGAGAGCCATTACCCTCCTATACCAGCTTCTATCAATAAGGAAGAAAACACAACTATTGTATACAATAAATAAATGCCAGCAGGAGGCCCAAGTCCAACCGCCATCCATAGACTGGGTGAAAATTTGGCACAGAACATTTAAAACCACTTTCTTTTCCACAATAGTGAGAATTCACCTGGAAGATTCACACACAATATTTTATTACGCCTGTGCTTTAATCCAAATGGGATAGTAGTAAGCAGCCTAGTTGTTGGAGGCAGTGTGAAGAAACATGAGACATCCACTATCATAGATTCTGGAGCTATCCACAAATCCAGCCCGTCAGCAGTTTCCAATAGGATGAACCAAATCTTTATAATAACGGAACCTAGATTTCCAAAGTTGGTGTTGGACCTCCCAGTGAATTGAGGGTAAGAGACATTATATAATTGGGATGTATGTTCGATAGTAGAAGCTAAAGCAATTACCAGAACATGGTTACAGATTCGCCCCCACAGGACAAGGAATGGGAGGAGTTTGTGGATCAGACTGCAGAAATGGAAAGACTCACCTTTATAGTTCAAGATAGACTGCAAGCCTATATGTTTAGATGGACTCGCTGGGAGCTAACACAGGTGTAAAGAAAGAAATATACACCTCAGCTCTATAAGAATTTTTCCTGAGACAGAATTGTTATGAAAAGCCTATGACCAGAGGTATAAGAAATATGCCATTCGAAAGGAAGAAAAAGTTCATGGTGAAGGATCTACTTTCAGTGCCCCCCCCCCCAAATCAAGGGAAATATCTTAATAAAAAAAAAACGTATGAAATATTCTGAGACTAAGGGTATTTACCTCTTAGATAAATCACTCCAGACTTGTAAAGTAAGCTGTATAACATATATTAGAAGTTTAGCAGAAAAGTTAACTGTTGAAAAAGTTACTTACAGGTAAGAATATAAAGGCAGTGGGCTGGATTCCAGAAGGTGGATGCAGGGTTTGCACCAAGCCCTGCGTCCACCGCAAAGTTTGACGTAGCTGCGCCAAAGCCCTCGGACACAAGGAAGTTCGATTCCAGAAGGGCTGGCACAGTTGCAACAGTTTTCCCACTTTATGGCAGCTTGCACCAATGGTTTGGTGCAAACCCTGTAAAATGGGTACCCCCATGGACACAAAGGGAGGGGTGTCTAACTTTGCTGCATCTGGTACTTGCAGCAACTGGCGTTCCACAATAGAAAATTCCCCCGTTTGCTGCAAGTCAGCACTTGCATCAAACACCCTGCCGAAAGTCCCCTGCAGCGATCACAACCCCTTTCAGAATCAGCCTCAATATGTAGAAAAAGCATATCTGCATGTATGAAAAATGTAATGATGCATTTGAATATTCTCTTGAATAAAGAAACAAATACTGAATTCTTATGTTTCATGGTAAAGAAACAAACCTACTGTATGCATAGAAAGACAAATGATTGCAAGGTAGAAACCAATCTATGGAGGGACTATTTACATTTTCTTTGCAATATTTTATTGTATTTTTTTTTGTGTGTCTTTTTTAATCTTTTAAATGCAATAAGACCCTTCAGGGTGTAGGTTATTGGTGGATACCCACACTTCCAGGGACTATAAGGCCATCTCAGCATTGGGCCTCATCACACCCCTGGGCATGCGGGTATCCATCAATACCCCACAACCTGTTAAGTCTTACTACTTATGTGATCCACTCTCCCTGATAAATGATGCTTGATTGACTCCAACATAATTAACTAGGAAGAACCCTATTTCATTACTCAGTGGTATGGCTTGCTAAATTAGTCAAATCACAGTTCAGTTCTCTGCTCAGGTCATGATGTCTGTTTTGCTGACTTCTGAGCTGTGAACATGAGCAAACCAAAGTTTTTAATTTCAGATCAAACTTCATTTGGTTTTGTGAGAGGTCAAGTCGATCAGTTCTAACTTGTTCAGTTCTTTTCTGGAACTGAACTTGCATCTCTGGTGCTAACTGTCCCTGCTCTGCACCAATGCTATGACTAGTCATATGAGGCAAAGCACAGGCACAGGAAAAAGGTTGCAAGCTGATGAAAAGTAGGTACAAGGCTGCAAAGTTGGAACCATGTTAAAAATTCTGCTGATGCGGGAGCTGTGAAAATACATTGGGATTTCAGATGTGCTACTTTTCTCATTGCATTTATGAAATGTCTGACCATCTGCAAAATAAGCTCCTGTTCTGTCCCTTCTTATGACAGTAGCTTCACCTCTCTGCCTAGCTCAATTATGACAGTTCCCATCCTGTCGTAGCCAACAACAGAAGTTTCATCAAGTGTTGAGCTTAGTATCTCAACCTGACAAAGTAAAAGATGTGATACTAGGTTACCAAGCTTTGCAAATTACAGTCTTCAGCTCTGACATCAGAACATGAATGTCTGTTTTGTTTATTTTTCAGATATCAGCCTCCATTGATTCCTACTGCTGGCCTTTTCCAAGAGACGGTCATGGATGCCTTCTCTGTTGCAATTGTTGGTTTTGCAGTTGCCTTTTCTGTTGCTAAAGTCTATTCAATCAAATATGATTATGCCTTAGATGGAAACCAGGTAAAGAACAAGATATGTATCAGAAAAAAAAAAAATCAGGAACAGGAGATCCGTTGGCCTGCTTCATTTCAATGATCTTTGTTTCGCCTTGTACAGTAGCTATTGCTACATATCAAAAGTCTGCGTCTTTTTCCAAAGTTCCTTTTATTCTATCTGCTTCAACTGACCCTCTGGAATCCTACTCAATAGGTTTATTGCCCTATACATTTGAACATTTTGCCAGAATTCCCCAGTTATTCTTTACTCAGTAGGGTGGCATTCTGCTCCGCTTTCTCCTTCAGTATCTCCTTCTCCTCCTGAAACTTCCTGTGTCTCCTGAAAATTCCTCCACAGCATGCTGGTGATTATAAAGTTGCCTTTTCATGAGTTCTGCATCTCTTGAATGTTGGACAGCATGGTGATGGCCTTCAGCAGCTTTTTCTGGTTATCTGTACCATGTTCCAGGCAGTACATGGCATCTGATTATAGTTTCTTCTTCTCATCTTCTGTGGTCAGGACCTGCTCATTGTCCTGCATGTCCCATTGCTCTTCTTTGTATTGTGGCCCACTATGTATTTACATAGTTGCAGTTCACTGGGTCTGTCTGCATCTCAATATACTTAACACACAGGTGGCACTTTATCCTGAACCATTACATTGGAGAAGTGTAATAATTCCCAGCTTTCTTCATCTCTGCATTATACTGGATACTCATTCTGATATGATTCTTGCAGCCATCACACCAAATGTTGTAGAGTAATTTGAATCTGATGATGAGGATGCTCTGGGCAGCTTGCAGGTCTTCTTCTTCTACAAAGGAGGCTGGTTTTGTACCAGTTGAGAGACCATGCTTCTTTAGGTTGAAAAGGAGGCAGTATAGCAGCAGTGGTTTAAGGCTCTGATCTGCAAATCTGGAGACCTTGGTTTGAATCCCACAGCCCCCACTCTGTATACTGTGTGACCTTAAGCAAATCACTTAACTTCCTGTGCTCCCAGGTCACATCTGTAAACAAGCTTTCAGCTTAGTGTGTTACTCCTGGTAAAACAATTGAAAAAAAAATCGGAGAATATTACTTGTTCACACCTTTTCTTTCACCCATCTTCCTGCATTTCTATATTGATAATAGCAGATAGCCACTTTCCAATGTAACTGTTCTGGTTATCCGCAGAGGATGGTAACTATCTGATGTAACTATCCTTATTATACACTATCCAGTATAACTACTTATTTTAGCTAGAACAAATTGCGGCTGTCCTGATGATCCAGAATGGATGGTTATGATCAACTGCAACAAACCTGAAAATCTAGTGCTGTTAGTAAATATATATAAATGTAACAAGTAACTCTTGCTTCCTGGTATCTTGAAAGTCAATAAATTAAACTGAAGTCTCAGTTTTGCTCATACAATTATCAGTTTAGTGTCTAGACTAATTATAGTGTGCAAAATGTTTAGATTTCACTTATAATCCTTATGGCCTTTTTATTTGATTCAACCAAGAAAATCAAGGCTCCTTTTCAAAAGCAATAATTAAAAAAAAAACAAGAACGTATACTAGCTTTGAAAATGGAGTGAAGCAACTTCTGTCATAAATACAATATAACCGTAAGCCAAAAAGCAACATTTAAACATTTTTGGAACACATTTTGACACTGTGTCTTGAATTAAGACCAAATGAATCATTTCTACTTGGCCCTCATTTGAGCATAGCTTTTCTAAAGCACCCACCCAGTCCCCATACTGGATCATTTAAAATTAATTGCTCAGCAATATGATAAGGTTACGACTCTAATTTTTATTTCCTGTTTTGTCATCATTGTGGTAGGAATTAATAGCATTTGGACTGAGTAACATCTTTTGTGGAGCATTCAGGGGATTCGCAGCCAGTACAGCCCTTTCAAGGTCAGCTGTACAGGAAAGCACAGGAGGCAAAACACAGGTATCATAAATACTTTATATGTTTAAGCTACGTAACAAGTCATAGTTCCTACTTAGATATGTGATGCTGGAAAACATGCCAACAACAATCTTTTCTTCACAGATTGCTGGTCTGATTTCAGCTGTAATGGTCTTGATTGTTACTCTGGCATTAGGATATCTTCTGGCACCACTACAAAAGGTACACTCCATTAAAAAATGTTCCAACCTCCTTATAATTTATTTATCATTTTATTAAGTTTACTGTTAGAGCAGCAGTGTCTGTGTCACTTTACTAATGCTATCATTGCTTGCTTTTAGAGAAGAATTATCATTGAACTTTTCAGGTACCACTTACTAACCAATCTCCATCAAGCCATTTTCTGGTACATTAAGGGTTTTATTTTATCCTGGGATTTATAAAGCTATTTCTCAAATGTTGTACACATTTTTTGTAGTTTTACTCCAATCATGATTAAGCACAGCCTTTTTGCAGTGGAGTAAAAAAAAAAACATCAGTACAGTAATGCTAATCATAAAATGGGTTTAAAAAAATATGAAACCTGACTGAGGCCCATCTTCACCCATGCTAATATCGCAGCAGAACAGCACTGTGAAAAAGATCCAGCTCTATATCTTAGGCTATCTAGTGGTTTGATACACCCCTTGCAGCTGGTATAGAATGCTGCAGCCAGGTTGACTGCCAGAGTTTCTCACTCTGAATATATCCCCCCTGTGCTGTCGCACTGGCTGCCAGTGAGGTGGCATATCACCTTCAAGATAGGTTTGTCAATGTACAAAACCCTACATGATCTGGGTCCAGGCTACCTAAAAGAGTTTCTCTGTCCACATGATCCTTGCTGCCCTCCTTGCACATTGAAGGTGGACATTCTCATTGTCCATACTCCACAGATCTTGTTTAAAGTCGCTTAAGGACCAGGTGTTTGTGAGGGTAGCATCCATATTATGGAATTCCCTGCCCCAGTATATAAGGGAGGCTCCCTTGGCTGTTAATTTTAAGACAGGGCTTAAGTATTATCATTTTCCATAGCTTTTCTTGATTAATCATTCTGTTACTGATGCTGAACTGACCATATTAAGCATGTTATTTAAACCGGCCCTGTGGTGCTGAGGGCTGAGGTGCTGGACACCACACCTCGCAACACGCTGGTGACCTGGGTTTGGGAGCGGACCCAGGTCATCGGGGGTCAGCAGAGAAGGAAAGGATGGAGCATCCAGAGGACTGTTCTTCTTTCCTAGGAGGGAGGGGTGATGTTGATCTCACTGTCTGGTGTAGTGGAGACCGGGGGCTCTGCAATAGTCAGGATCTAGAAAAGGGGGATGGGCCATGGCGGCGGGCATGCGTGGGAGCATGCACGTGCTGTGCTGGAGTACACTGCACTGCCAGGCCAATGGAGGGAAAGAAAAAAAAGGACAAATACCTCCTTCCCAATGGTAGGCAAAGGAAGGACCAGGGGCAATGACACTACATCCATTTCTGAGCCCAAGTAGTCCTCTGGGTTCTTCTCTCATCTTCTCACACCATACACTATAGATAGACCACCTGTTAGGAGATAGCAGTCCTTGCTCCTGGGGTGCTTAGATCCAGGGGGGTTGGGAGATGTGGCAAGAGAGAGGTGCTGCCAGGAGAGACTTCTGGACATCAGGAGGATGGGATAAACTGACTAGCCACATGACCCAGCTGGAGAGAGTCCAGTGAGTAGGATGAAGAAATAAAGTTGAAAAAAATCATGTTATTCAAAACTTTGGGTTTTATAATATGTATTATGTATTATATTTATTAAGATATGTGTTGCAGTAATTTGTATACTGTGTGAGGTATGATGAGCCTGTAGGATAAGATGCCAAAATGAAAATCATACTTCCGCTACTTGTTCCATGTAATTCTAAAATGTGTTACTTTTAATTAAATGTTTTTTATTATATAAAATGCAAAACATATACCAATACTCCCAAATACTGGATTTTAATCTGACACAAAAAGTATACCAAAGCTGTAAAATATTACAGAAAGTTTTGTTTCTAATTTGGATCCATGTAAAAAATGGGACACAACCACCAATTTCAGAAATAAATTCAGTTACTGTACTTAAAGTTGCTCATAGAGGACTTTTCTTTGAAGCATTTAGTCAGAATCCAGAAAACGTTTTTAAATCAATAATTTTATGATTTAAGATTGTAAGAATAATGATGAAATATCAATCCAAGAACTCTAAATCTCGACACCTCACACGGCTCTAGCCTCAGCCTTCTGCTCATCAGCCTATTTATATATGACCTCCCATCTGCCTGCACCGAACTTTAAACAAGCACATACACACAGTACACCCTACATGCAGTTACCACTATCATTTATGCCAAAAGCAGAAATGTTGACAAACTCAACAGTATACTGCAAAACAGTATTCAATAACACACAGTCATGAAAGGATGTGTATACACCATTTCTGAATGGCACCAAATCCAACATCATGGTTTTCAGTTGGACAGCCTCATCAGCCATTCCTTACAAATTATTACGCATACTAACATACTATTTGCCAGCAGATTAGGCCTTACGGTCTATCGAGTCTGCTGGAACCTAGATCCTTAGTTGGGTGCCGAGACCCTCCCATCCCTTGTGCTCCAGAAACCCCTATCATCCATCCCCACCCCCCCGGGACAGGCCATCATCTGGTACATCCAATTTCTGTGTCTGTCCCACCCTCTTTTGAAGCCCTCCACTGTGGATCTCTGAACCAGCTCACCAGGCAGTGCATTCCAAGGGTCCACCACCCTCTCAGTGAAAAACCTCCTCCTCTTTCCCTCCTCACCCTTCCACCTTCCAACTTCAAACCATGCCCTCTGGTGATACCTCCCTGCTTTAGTCTAAAGATCCCTCCATGTTTACCCTATTTATTCCCTTGAGGTACTTGAAGACCTCAATCATGTCCCCCTGTCTCTCCTCTCCTCCAATGAAAACAGGCAGAGCTCCTCAAGTCTGTCCTCATACGCCAAATCCCAGCCCTCGTATCATCTTTGTTGCCCTCCTCTGTACCCTCTCCAGGAGCTGTATGTCCCTCTTCAAGTGTGGTCTCCAGTACTGTACACAGTACTCAAGGTGTGGTCTAACCAGTCCATTGTACAGTGGCAGAATCACTTCCTTGCTCCTAGAGGTGATCCCCCTTACGATGCATCCCAACATCCTGTTTGCCTTGCTAGCTGCTCTCTTGCACTGCTCAGAGTTATTCATACATGTATCCACCATGACCCCTAGGTCATTTTCCACTATTGAGGCCTCCAGCGCCTCCCCTCCCAGGGTGTACCTGTGTTTAGGGTTTCCCCGACCAAGATGCAACACCTTGCACTTGGTGATATTGAAATTTAATTTCCATGTGTGAGCCCAACTTTCCAGGGTATCCAGGTCCCCTTGCAGGGCCAACCTCCCCTCTTCTCCCTCAACTACTGCTCCTATCTTGGAGTCATCCGCGAAGAGACTCATTTCACACCCTATACCCTCCCTGATGTCCAATAAGTATGCATTAAATAGGATCGGACCCAGGACCGAGCCCTGTGGTACCCCACTACCAACCTCTCTAGGGTTCGAGAGCTCCCCACAGACCACTACTCTCTAAGTGCGTCCAGCTAGCCAGTTTTCAATCCATCTGACCATCAAAGGGCCTACTCCTAACTCCATCAGTTTCTCCACCAGACCATTGTGGGGGACAGAGTCAAATGCCTTGCTGAAGTCCAAGAATAATGCATCTACAAGCTTACCCCTGTCCAGTTCTGATGTTACCCATTCATAGAACTCCACAAGGTTGGTTTGACATGATCTACCTGGCACAAACCCATGTTGCCAACTATCCAGACCTCCCACCTCCTCCAAGTACACCCCCAATCGTTCCTTTAGTATACTCTCCATTAATTTTCCCAGCACTGAGGTCAAACTGATGGGTCGATAGTTACCTGGTACTTCCCTTGACCCCCCCTTTATGGATTGGTACCACATGTGCCTCTCGCCAATCCCTAGGTACCCTCCCTGTCTCAAGTGACCTGTTGAAAAGCTCCACCAGGGGTGCAGCCAGTATGTCCACCAATTCCCATAGTACTCTCGGATGAAAGCCATCCGGCTCAGGAGATTTGTCTTTCTTTAGGGCCTTGAGGGCTAACCACACCCTTTTGGCGGAGATAGCATCATCCGTCCCCTACACCTTACTGGTCTTTGTATCCTTATCCAGATGTGACACCCCTGGGGTACCTTTCCCTCCCTCTTGCTCCATTTCTGTTGCTCCCCTGATCCCACTCACTGCCGCTTCTATCCCCTTCGTGCCTTGCTTTGTAGATATCCCATCCCCCTCCCTAGTGAACACAGAGGCAAAGTACTCATTAAATACCTCTGCCTGGTCCCTCGCCTCTTCCACCCACCCTCCTTCTGATCTCAATCTGCTGAGATGCCCCTTAGTTTTCTCTGCTCCCCAATGTACCGGAAGAACCCTTTCCTCCATGTATCTCCTGTGCCAGCTGCTCTTTACTGGACTTTGCTCCTCACCATACGGGTGACTTTTCTAGATGCAGGCTGGTACATTTCCTTATCCCTATCCCCTCTTGTTGTTTTATATTTTTTGTAGGCTGCCTTCTTTTCTCTGACTGCTATCTGTACCTCACTGGACCACCAGCATGGTTTATGTGACCTTGTTCCCTTATGTTTCAACTTAGCGCAGATCCTGACTGCCTCATGAAGTCCCCGTTTTATGACCTCCCATCTCCTTTCCACACTTGTCGTTGAGGTAATCCCCTTCAAGTGATCCTTGAGAATATTTCCCATGCCCATAAAGTCTGCCCCCCTGAAGTCCACTGCCAGTGTCCTAGATCTCACCCCCACTCCCCCCATGCTTATTTGAAACCAGACAGTATTGTGGTCACTCCCAGTCAGGGTCCTATACAACCATGTCCCTTACCAGATCCCCATCTGCTAGAACCACATCCAGGACATGCCCCTCCCTTGTGGGCTCCATCACATGCTGTGTTAAGAACACATCCTGGAAGCCATCCAGCAGCCTCTGCTCCTTGGCCACTTTAGAGGACATGGTTCCCCAGTTTGTACCTGGCATATTAAGGTCCCTCATCAACACCACTCCTTCCCCTTTGGACCACACTGGGCAATGATGTTGTCCAGCAAACCATCCTCTAGAACATCACTCATCCCGGGGCCCATATGCTACTCCCAGCTTGACCTTATCTCCTGCTAGGGATCGTAAGTGACCCATAAGGCCTCCACGTTCCTCTGCCTCTTCTACCATAGCAATTTCTATGTCATCTCTAATGAACATAGCCACTCCACCCCTCTGCCCTCCTTTCTATCCTTCCTAAGCATAGTGTACCCCTGCACGCTTAGGTCCCAGTCATGGTTTTTGTTGGCCCACGCCTCTGTGACTGCCGCCACATCCACCCCCTAAACAGCATGGCTTGGAACTCTGCAACTTGTTTCCAAGCTCCTGGCATTTACTAACATCAACCCCCCCCTTATCCCTGATCCTCTTGTCAAACCCCACCCAGATTCCTTATACTTCCATCCTCCCCTGCTCCTCCTGAAACCTCCACCTCCAGTCTGTTTCCCTCCACCCTTGGGCTTGAAGGCTACTCCTCATCTGGAGGAGAGGGCTTGGTCAGCCCCTCCCTTATCTCTTCCCCCTTACAAGTTTAAACCCCACCTTTCTTGTATGTAGTCAGCCATCCCCTGTTTAAGGACTTTCTTCCCTAATGGGGCAAGATGAAACCTGCCCTTGGCATATAGTCCCTTATCCTCCTAAACTCCATTCCAGTTCCCTAACACCCCCAACCCACTCTCTTCACCCCACTTCCTGAGCCAGTCATGAACCTCTGTGAGCTTCATTTTTTTCTCCACTGAGGCCTTTGGTACTGGCAATATCTCCAAAAAGGAAATGTTGCATCCATTATCCCAACAGACTCTGGCAAGTTCTTGGAATCTTGCTTGGATTTCCAAAACGCTATTTCCCTCTAGATCATTAGTTCCCAAATGCACCAGGAAATACGGTTTCCCTCCACAATCCCTAACCATTTCATACACCATGAACTTTGCTCTGTGCACTGTCAGCCCAGAGATACTCACTACCTTTACCTGGCTATGGCATCCACCCCCCTGTCCCTCCCACTGGATACCCCTAATCATCGAGTCTCCCAGTAACAGAACCTTAACACCGCCATCATCCTTATGGTTACCTCCACTATGCCCTCTCAGCCCTCCTCCCCCCTTTATTCATGATCTCAATTTCATGGAAGTCTTCCTGCCTTATTAGAGACCCCTTGTCACCCTCCCTTTCTGCCTCCCTTGCTATTTTGCCCACTTAACTCAAACCCTCTGAATAGGTGTCCCTTAACCCTCTTTATCTGAACCATTTATCCTGGCCCTGATGGTTTCCCTTCCCACACCACCATCCTCCCCCTTGTAATAGTATCCCTGCCTCCAGAGCGCTCTGTGGGTCCCTTTAGCTAGGGCCCCATCCTTGGTACTGACCTCCCTGCTGAAGGGGGCCTCCCACCTCGCCTCCCAGTTTCTCTCAATCATGCTTTCCTCCCTCATGTCTAGAATATGTTGCATCTCCCCATTTGCTTAACATATATGTTTCCTCTCCTCTGGGACTATGTCTATCCTTTCCATAGCTGGTCTGTGATGCCCTATGGGTATCTGACTCCTCCCGCCTCTGTATAAGTTTCCTCATTTCCACCAACCCTCTTCCTCCCTCTAGGTTGCTTAGTAGCTCAAATTTATTGTGACACTCTATGTCAGCTCCATCAAGTAACCCAAGTTTCCTGACTGCATCTCTAAACTGCCCTCTTCCTTCTCTCTTGCTCTGTTCACCTTAGGAGCTCCTTCCCACAGTCTGCTGTTTTAGGCTTCTGCACAACAGCCCCTCCTGACTCTTCCCCCTCCACTCTCTTTGTATTCAGAATGTTCACCCCGAACTACTTTCCCCTTAGCATCAACTTCCCTATCTAAGGGTCCTCTGTCCCTAATATCCCCCTCCTGCTTGCTGTAACATAATGTCCTGTAATTTCAGAGCGTTGCCCCAGCCTCCCTCAGCCCCACCCTTCTGCTGCCCATATCCACACCCTTATCCTTGGACACCCCCAGCTCCCCAGCTTACTCCTTAACCAATATACCTCACTCCTGATACAAGATAGCTGTCTACAGAGTGGGCAGCCCCTCTCAGGCCCAATTTAGAATTATTGCCATCCCACAGCCTGTGCAGCCTACAACCCTTCCAAGATGCCTGCCATGGTGGAATATGGCCACCCTGATTATCCCCTGTTTATAATAGCACACCCTTTCTCAGTCCCTTTCCCTGAGTACAGTTTCTCTCTATACTGAATGTAGTTATTTACAAACCTATTTCAACCCCACCAATAAAGTTCCCAAGTCTCACAAACACATACAGTCCAGTGTGTGTTCGGTCCCACTAACAGTGTGTGTAAGCAGACATCAGGTACCGTATGATGTCACAGGCCCACCAGCTCCTGTTGCTTCGAATTTCAGTCCCAAACAGAAATACTCAGCCCTTCAATCCCAACCCCCAGTGACTTTTCAGTATTTAAGAAAGCATACAAAACAGGGTGGATGGGAGGGTTCTTACCAAACACCAGGCAAACAACACATTTAAATTTCCCTCTAATTATCCCTGCCAAACAATTATCCCCAAGCCTCCAAAGTTTCAATATCACAGCCCAAGTAACAGTTCTAATTCAAGGTAATAATTTTTAACACATAGAACTAATTTCACTTCCAAACTATTCAAATATTTCAGTTAAAACAGAATATAACCCCAGACCTCTTTCCTACCAGCCTGCTGTTTAAGCTCCCAAGTGAACAATGAAAGCCAAGGTAATTCCTGTTTAAAGACAAGGTAATTGCAGCTAATGTCCCCTCCCCCAAACACCAGGCAAACAACATATTTAAATTTTCCTCTAATTATCCCTGCCAAACAACTTTCCCCAAGCCTCCAAAGTTTCAATATCACAGCCCAAGTAACAGTTCTAATTCAAGGTAATAATTTTTAACACATAGAACTAATTTCACTTACAAACTATTCAAATATTTCAGTTAAAACAGAATATAACCCCAGACCTCTTTCCTACCAGCCTGCTGTTTAAGCTCCCAAGTGAACAATGAAAACCAAGGTAATTCCTGTTTAAAGACAAGGTAATTGCAGCTAATGTCCCCTCCCCCAAACACCAGGCAAACAACACATTTAAATTTCCCTCTAATTATCCCTGCCAAACAACTATCCCCAAGCCTCCAAAGTTTCAATATCACAGCCCAAGTAACAGTTCTAATTCAGGGTAATAATTTTTAACACATAGAACTAATTTCACTTCCAAACTATTCAAATATTTCAGTTAAAACAGAATATAACCCCAGACCTCTTTCCTACCAGCCTGCTGTTTAAGCTCCCAAGTGAACAATGAACGCCAAGGCAATTCCTGTTTAAAGACAAGGTAATTGCAGCTAATGTCCCCTCCCCCTAACACCAGGCAAACAACACATTTAAATTTCCCTCTAATTATCCCTGCCAAACAACTATCCCCAGGCCTCCAAAGTTTCAATATCACTGCCCAAGTAACAGTTCTAATTCCAGGTAATAATTTTTAACACATAGAACTAATTTCACTTCCAAACTATTCAAATATTTCAGTTAAAACAGAATATAACCCCAGACCTCTTTCCTACCAGCCTGCTGTTTAAGCTCCCAAGTGAACGCATGCTAGATCCCATTAGAAAATGTCAGAATCATCAAATATCTCAAGCTATGGCAAGACCCTCCACAACTAAACTTCTCAGACCACATCATTAGAACAGTCAGGGGAACTACCAAAACCTAAGAGCCCTTTTTTGTGCCTACAACTGCCTAACACCAAGGACCAGAGAATTAATCCTGCACCATGCTGTTGGCCATTGAATCACTGTAGTGGTCAACACTGAGTGCAGGTTTTCTCTAGACTGTGACAAAAGAATCCACTTCTACAATCTTTGCAATAGTCTAGGCCTTCTATCCTTGAGTACAAGCAGAGAACTTAAATGAGCCACCCTATTATATGACTAGATGGACCTGTGTCTATAGTTCTGTGTTTCTATAAGTAAGCACATGGATTTACCCCTCATACCTCTGCCACAAGAAATGTAATTGCTTCACTGTGGGTATGAAAGGAGTGCCCCAAGTTCTTATATGAACAAACAGTGTACTGAAGAAAGCACTCTACCTGGCCAAGCAAGTTAGGGACTATATGCCCAACAAACAGATACTTCTTACTAAAATAGCATATATTTCTATATCAAAATTGCTTAAAAGCAAATTATGCTCTCAGACATACATTACCTGCAAAATATATGCAGACATGATAATAAAACAGGATAGAAACAACACTTAGCTGATTGGAACAGTAACCACTGACCAGTGGACTGGAGCTAAAGTTTTACTCAAGTTGAATGGAGCATCACCCTCATACTTCTACAGTTGACTAACTAAACTGACCCAGGGGTTAGAGTTAGGTGATGTCACTAGGGCTTCCACAAACATGTGGAAGGAGAGAGTTGCAGGGGGAGAGAAAGTGGGTGATCACAGCTTGGTTGAAGGTTTTGGTTATGGCTAAGTTCTTGAAGCTACTAGAGATGGAGTTTCAGGTTGTATGGGCAGCAACAGCAAAGGCATTCATGTTGATGAATCTGGATGCCCATTATATGGTATGTAAAGATTGTTCTGACTGGAGCCTTAGTGTGCATGACTGGAATCAGTTTAGTTAGTCTGAATCACAACAGAGTAAAGGGCAGTCACAGCTACTTATGAGCTGCAGCTGAACCAAGGCAGCAAGTAACATGTATGTCTAGAGAAAGTTGGAGCATGCTCTATACATAGTGCTCAGAAGGGGGCACAGCAATAGTCCCCTACTCCAGTAAACTACAAGCATAGCCTTTTTTTTTATTCTTTCTTTATGTCCCCTTCACTCACTGGTCCTTGACTTCACTCGAGATCCCTAGGACATTTCTAAGTGGTACTCACTCCACACCAACATGCCACCTCCTCCATCCTTCCTTGGATCTCCCTGGGCACAACAGAGGTAGGGGATTTACTCCAGAGCTCACAATGTGTGTCAAGAAGTGCACTGCAGCTGGAGGTGTGGAGTCCCAGATCTACTTACGTCTATCATCCTCAAGGGCCAGGCCATTTTCCAAGTTTTAGTCACTCCCCTTGGGAGCTCTATAGTGTCATGACATCTTAGGGATGCACACTTGTAACAAGCATGGTGACATCCGGCTGTCTACAAATCCCCCCTCACCCATCGGTCCTAAAACCGCACCGTCACCTGTGGTCACCCAGGTGACAGTACTGCAGTGTAAGATGGGAACCCACCCTCCCAGAGAGGGAAAACATCCTACGGGATGCTAACTCTCTCCCCCCCCACTGGCCCCTGATGATCCAGTCCCATTCTCAATCCCAGGTCACCGGCATTAGGAATAGTAGTGCTACTGCTGCACCAACAGACCAGCCAGACATAGCCTTTTAAATTGTAAAAATGAAGGTTAGGCAAAAAAAGGCAGCATTAAAAGTGGATCCCAGAAAAACAAAACAAAGTTATTTCAAAGCAAAAAATAGAAAGGATTAAGGAGGCTCAATGCAAGAGAAAAACATTGCACTCACCATCTGCTGGAGTACTGCAGCTGCAAGTGGCATTTTGTACCCTCGAAAAGTGCCATGCACAGACACAAAACATGGAGTAGCCATGTTTAAGAGCACCTGCCTGATGTGAGTACACAGGCACTCTACTGAATAAAGAATCCTTTACATTTGGAGAAAACAAGCAAATGTCTACACATACTTCTGTTTTCAGCTGATGGTGAGTACAGTACTTTTCTTGTGTTGGTACTGGTTCATTTAACACAAGCACCACTGTATGTTTTTTGGTGGCCCTGGTTTTGTGCTTGCTAGATTAAAGTGCCCACATATTTGTCCAGACTTCTAATTGTAGTAAAGTAGAAAGTCGTGTGTGTGTGTGGGGGGGGTTGTATATTCCCTGTAAACTATATCCATTTTTTGCATTTGTCGTGCCACTTATTAATTACACAGTTAAAACAAAGAATTCCAGGATTGCTGCAAGAGAAGGGTCAGCATCGTTGTTTAATTAAATTCAGTGCCAGCTTAGTTGTACTTTTAACCCTTTTGTCAGAAGAAAGTATACAGAAGCTCCCAAATGATTGCAAAACACACTATTTTTATTTTTTTTATCTTATCACATCAATCAAGTACACCAAAGCTCTAACATGTTGCAAAATGCATTGCTCTCCATTTGTCAGACAAGTTATTAATTTTACTGGTTTGGTCCCCACATCTCTGGTGAAAGAAAAACTCACTGTACGTTGTTATTACTGCTGTATATTTATAGCTTCAAAGTATTCTGTATTACATAACTGTGTTGTACCTGACTTGAGAAAGTTCTAAAATTTTTGTTGCACCTGACTCAAAACTCTTTGAAAATAGGCACTGCTTAAGCAGTTTTATGTGAAATAAAAACTAAATTACATCCCATCCTGAAAGAAATGGAGCATGTTTACAACTGGACAGGGCTATCCTTGGTTTCAACTTCAGCACTTCTGTTAAAAACTGTGTCCATAATTTCTACAGTACAACTGTATCGATCACAGCAAAATAGTGCAGAGAAGCTCCACACTAATTAAAGCTGTGTTTCTTTGAATTAAGATGTGTTTATTGGCCACAGGAAAAAAATACTGGGGCTTAGGATAAACGCTGATATAGTCATCGAGCAGTAATCCATCTGCACTCCCACCGCTTTTGTAATCATGAATCTTGTCTTGCTCTGAAAGGCTTTTGTTAACATGACTTGTGTATTTTTAGTCTGTATTAGGAGCGCTAGTTGTCATCAATTTGAAGGGGATGTTAATGCAGTTCAGTGAAATTCCTCGACTATGGAGAAAGGACAAGTATGACTGCGTAAGTAAGGTAGAAATGTTATACAAAACTGCACCAAATGCAAAGGATGACTTTGGACTCTTTTTACACATTAAATAATAATTTAATTCAAAATGTAAAAACTATTTATTTATGAGTATCAAGTAAGTGCTTTAAACAGTAAAAATGTCAGCATTGTCAATCTGGCTCAGTTTTGCTGGGGGGTTGTGCATTGCATTAGCATGCAAGGGACCCAAGCTCATGTTTTGAGCCTCTCCTTAAATCAGCCTGGCAGAGTCTGGAACAAGCTGTAAAGGTAGTGCATTCAGACAATTAGGGAGAAGGGTCAGAGGCACCTCCTCTTGCAGTGTCTCCTGTGGTGTCTGGCATTACTGCTTTGGTAGTTTGAGTGACAATGTGCCATCAGCCATGGCACTTCCAATAGAAGGAATGTTGTGAGCATCTTTCCACTTCAGGGGTTGTGGACATAGCCTTTGTGAATCAAATGAGAAAATGGCTACTCAGTGCATTGCATGAAGGCCACCAGCCCTCCCCCACCATACAAACACACACACAACCTGTTATGCCTTGGGTTCCCAATCAACAGTTAAGCTAAACAACCTGTTTCTCTGTGGTAGTGAAATAAGTCTCCCCATCCTGGGGTAAATTAGAGGCTACTGGCTGTTGATGAACCTGGGTGACTGGAGGAGAATCCCATGGGACTGTGGAGTATCCCAGTTAGGCAGTTTGCAATAGCTGAGCCCAAAGAAGGGATACCAGGTGCAAAACAAATGTAAGCATGGTTCAGAACTGTACACATATGTTGTGTTATTAATGCATGTTGCTTTAAGTGTCACTGTAAACACTACAGCCATAAACATGCTATGATACCTAAGAAAACCTTAAAACACCTGATAAAGGAAATAGTGAGGCCCCAAAACATGAGTACTGTAACATCTATGCACAATATTTATGTCAGACCAATGAAAGTTCTCATAAGCTTTATCACATAATATACAATGGGTTAACAATGTTTTATAAACAAATGCAATAAAATAATAAGGAAACCATAACAGATTAAGGCATATTTATTTCCTGCAGCTGGTGTGGGTGGTGAGCTTCATTGTTGTAGCTCTGCTGGGACTCGACCTCGGACTGGCTGCTGCTGTAGGATTTGAACTCTTAACAGTTATATTTAGGACACAGTTGTAAGTATATTTTTGGAACAGTTTAGATGCTCTTTTTTATTAACTTGCTAAACTGATACTGTTTTATGTTCCCTAAGAACAGATAAAACTTAACAAAACTTGACAAACTTCAAGTCTGCCAGAATCACATGAAGTCATAGTTTCTCAACGTGCCACATATTCAGAATTCTTGGACACAAAGGGCTGTGTGCTTGTGCTAATGTGTGTGAGAGACACAAAACAAAGTATATTTGAAACCTTGTGTAAACAACCTGGGTGATGAGAAGAGGTTTCCCATATGCAGTACCTCCTGGTAGTGCACTACACAGCAAAACCCTAACAATTCAGAAAGACCAAAGCACTCACCACCTTGAAGTGAATCATGGACGCATGGACTGAGGTGCTTGGTCCATTATTACGTGTGGCAAAGTACAGGTTAAAATGAGCTCTACTGGCTAACCGACTTGTCTGATGTGTTTCACATTTAAAATGCTTTCTCAAAGGCAAAGTGCCGTAGTGATAAATAGGGTCTCACTTAAAGAGACAGAATACATCATCATAATTTAAACCAGTTATCATTTAAGGTGCCACAGTGACTGTGCAAAACATATCAATCCGTATCTGGAATAAGTGCAACTCAAAACTATACTACAATTTTTACAATTTAAAAACAATTGCTTAAAAAGCTGAATTATATTAACACCATCTATAGTATATTAGAACATGTAGTTGCTTAACTACTAGAGTTTTTAGAGAAAATGAGATAGCTCAGAAACACAGAATGAAAAGAGTAATGCTGCTGTGGTATAATTGGGGTTCTCTTGCCTCCAAACAGTGGACTTCTTTGATTTGGTATGACTGAATCTCACCAATTAGACAGAAATGGGGAGAGCTGAAGAGAAACAAACAAGATCACATTACTATATACATATTAAGGCATGTTATTCTGCTTTAAGAAAGGTGCCAGGTTGAATCCAAATGTCAGACCTGGCCATTCACCTGCTCCCAGTTGAAAGAGAGAAGTCGTGCAATGACGCCAATGGCTGAGCCGCACACACTTCCGCACGCAGTACGCCGGGCGTCTGCCCCGTATCTGCCCCTTACATAGTGGGTCAGTTGCACCAGCCCTCAGTTATCACCAGGGGCCAATCAAGCAGTGGACTCTATCTCCACCCCACTCCAGGACAGCTTGATCCTCTCCCTCCCCGGCTGACCCCCAGTGGCCAGCTTGCACCGTGAACATGGGTCGCTGGCATGGCAGGAGGTAAGGCACAGATGCCTCAGCCCTCCAGTCCACTGGGATGACCAATGCTCACCAACTCTAACACAGTTTTTCCTACATAGTAGGCACCAGACATATAGCTAGGTAAATGACCCCACTAGTATCCCACTTTATCAAGTCCCTGATTTCTAAGGTCTTTCCATTTTGTTTGGATTTATAAAATTTGTACTTTGGGAGATAATGTGTCAATAGGTGCATCTGTTACATGGGAATACCATTTGCTGAAGGGAGGTAGCCAGGTTTGAGATTCCCTTCCCTATGTGCATACTGTGCTGCAGGGTGTCTTTTATTGTCTCTGCTCTCCTGTATGCCATTCTTGCCAGCAGAGACACGTACTGCTCAAGGGCTCTGTCACCACTTAGTGCTCCCCAATGGTTTTTAATACTTTCCTCTATGTATTTAGAATGTGAGGAGTAAGTTGCAATGAAACTACATCTTTCTTGGGTGTGAGTGCGATTTCTTTCCCTGAATAGTAGATTTTCCTTATTCTGGTTTCTGGCATTGGTTCTGCAGAATCAATGACAGATTTGGAGTAGCCACACCTGTGCCTCATTGACTTAGCTCCCTCCACAAATGTGGCATCTGAATTACAGATTATGTGCAAGCAGTTTTACTGTCTTTTATATGTGACCTCAGTTGTGGAACAAATGGTCTGAGGTAGCCGTCTACCATATTAGAAAGATGTTAAGCCAGGGACCCTATCTCACTGATTATGGGATGTCACACAGGGGGTTCCCTACTGATATGTGCACCTTTGTTAAAATATACACACTCAGTTTAATCACGAATGGGGTGGTCAAACATGTTTTTGTCTGTTCATCTATGAAGTCCTTGGTGAAGGCCATGGAAATCACTTTGTCGACAACCCATTAAAAATCTCTTGTGGGGTCAGAATCCAACTTTTTATAGTTCAATGTGCTTATGCAACTTAGCGTGATGTTGTGCTTATGTAACTTCCTGAATAAACTTTGTTGTGGCCGTTCACGTCTCTGTGCCACGGGAATACCACCCTGTAGGGATGACAAAGGCAGGAACCTAGAGGAGGGTTCCACCCCTAGAGATGCCATGGGAAGGATTCTCTTAGGCTAAAGGAAGCTTAAGAAAAGCCCTTGAGGAGAGAGGCTAGCCACTGGAGGAGGAGGGGAGGATAGTGGTGCAAAGAAAAAAAGCTTCTGAATGAAGCAGGAAGGAAGAGTTTAAATAGGTCAGGCGGGGGGGCATGGCTGTTGCTTCAGCCATTGAATTGCAGGCTACAGCCTTTCAATTAAATGTGCTTATGCAACTTAGTGTGGTGTTGTGCTTATGCAACTTGCTGAATAAACTTTGTTGTAGCTGCTGAATAAACTTTGGTGTGGCTGTTCATCTCTCTCTGTGCCTCTGGAATACCACCTTGTAGGGATGCCAAAGGCAGGAACCTGGAGGAGGGGTCCATCCCTAGAGGTGCTGCAGGAAGGATTCCCTTAGGCTAAAGGTAGCTTAGGAAAAGTCCAAAAAGAAAGATTGGAAAGCACTGCGGAGGTAACGAGTTGGTATTGAGATCAGAATATACACATGGTCATCGGAGATGAGGGCAGTGGTCAGAGATAAACGAAATGAGTAATAATTTGAACATAGGGAGAATGAATTATGACAAGAGAGCGCGGCTTCCCAGGAAGAGAGGGAATGGCAGAGGAGGGCCATCATCCATCTCCATCCAGCAGCAGAACCCTACCTATATAACTGAGGAAACTACATAGGCAGTTTGGGGGTAACTAAATTATGACCTTTGGTGCTGAGGAAAGGAAAAAATCCCTTTGAGGAGGAAACCTCTGGGGATCTGAAGCCTAGGTCACCTTCCCTCCAGGCTAGGGGTGATTTATTTGGTGACAGCTCTGCTGCTACAATTTAGAGACCCACTCCAAGGGGAGGAAAATATTTCAATTTGGTGGAAAGCTCTCACGATCCCTCTAATGGGAATGCCATGAAGGGTTGAGACAGTCCTCTGCAACAACAGAAGCTCTGAAGATTGAGTGGGACCACAAGGTGGGAGGAGGAGAGCAACAACTGCTGAGGCACTCCGCCGGCCTAGCGACTAAAACAGACTGGGTGAATCAGAGGTGGTCATGGGGAGAATAGCAAAGAGGGAGCCACTGAAACTGATTCATCCAGCTAAAGGAGTGCTCTTGGGTGTGAGGGCTCCATCCCTCAGAGCTGAAGTCTTAAATTCTACATCGAAAGGTGCCATCAATGGAGGAAATGGCTAAAGCTCTGCCTGGAGCGAGGACATTCTCACTATGGGCCAGATGAGAAGGAACCCACCCGAGGTTCACATGCTCAAGATGCGGACTTTGGTGCAGAGTGAGACTGTCGGCTGCAGGGAGGCCCTTAGCTATAGAAAGTAATGGTCATGGTTTGCAAGCCTCCGATTTATGAAGGATAGCAGACAGATAACTATGAGGTGGTACATACAGTATGAGGTGGAAGGGCAAAGCCAGTGGATGTTGATTAAATATTGGTATATGGTATGATTGTCTGAGATGATTGACTGTTACAATAGACTGATTCAATTGACTGATGAGATTGATGGATAGGAATGCTTAGTCTGACTGAGTGATTTGAGCAAAGCCAGTGAAAGCAAGTCAACCAATTCCACTATGGAAGCCAGATTAATGGTGTCATAGAAGGTAGGTGATCAAGCAGTGACAGGCTGCAGAGCCACTAAGCAGTGAGAGGCAGTGATGTCAGAAATTGATTCGAAGAGGTTTAGTAAATTGAATCAATGAGGTTTAGCAGTGATTGTTATGGTTGCAGCATAAATGGAGAATTGAAATTGACGGTTAAATAGAATTGATATGGATGGACTATGGTTTCAGCAGGAACAGTGAATAATATGATTGCCATGAATACCTCAAATACCACAATGGCAGAGTTAGGTTATTGGAAAGTAGGAAGTATTTGGGATGCAGTAATGAAATGCATGAATTTTTGAAAGCCATATGGGCTGAGAGGTAAATATATATTTTTTGGCATGGATAGGCAAAAGCCATGTGGCCTTAAGGAGCAGAGGAAAATCGTATAGCTTATATAAAAGCATGCTCCTACTACTTGGAGCAGCAATGCTCCACTGTGACATCACAGTCCCTTGCTGTGGGAATAATGGGAAGGTCACAAGCTGAGCACCATGAGACCAAATAGCAACTGTAATGTTGGTAGGGTAGACCCCACTCCCCCCCAAAATAGAGCTGATTTAATGGATAAAGTTTTAGTATGGCAGAAGGCACAAATGAACTGCTGAGGTGTTGGTAAAAGTATGCTTTGGTAAAAGTCCTAGGCTGTAGATTAGGTAGCAGGTTAGCAAGGAACAGCGAAGGAGCAGGGTGCTAGCACTGAGTGAGTGAGAGCAGAGCTACAGAACAAATACAGTATAACAGGGAGTGGCAGCTGCTGAGCTATATGAGTTTAGACCAGGTGCAAACAATTAAAGTAGAAACACAGGAGACTGTGGGAACTGAAGCATACAATGAAAATTGGAGGAAAACTGAGGATTGGAAGCTGGAACTGAAGCATAGATATAACACTGCAGTGAACTTGATGGTTTGCAACATCTAGTGAGTAAAAGGGGGCCTGAGAACACAGGCACAGGATTAGCACAATACAAACAAAGAGCAACAGGATGCTAGGAAACTAGAAAGCTCCAAAAAGAAAGCACATGATGAAAACATAAACAGAAAAAAACAAGGAAGCATGGACCTGTCAGAGGCAGTAAATACTAACCTAAGCAGGAGAAGCACAACTAATAGAGTCCAGCACAAACCAGCAGAGCCCAAAGCACAAAAGGAGGGGGGGCAGGCCCCAGGGGAGAAAACAGCCCAACAGAGCCTCTGGCCAGCAAACAAAAAAGCTTTGAATGAAGCAGGAAGGAAGAGTTTAAATAGATCAGGTGGAGGGGTGTGGCCGTTGCTTTAGCGATTGAACTGCAGGCTACATCCTTTCAAAACAACCTGTCAGAAAGCGGTCTAAATACTTCCTTGTTATAGTCAGTGCCATTTATGATTGCAACACTCCCACCTTTGTTGGTGGGTTTCATTGTTCTAGTTTTAATTTGTTGAAATTTTTCCAATGCCTAACATTCTTCTTTTTAAGGTTGTTATATTTGACAGCTGGGCAATTGTCAAATCAATTTTGAAAGTCTCTTCCATAAATTTTTTAAAGTTTGAATGAGGGCACTTGATGCAGATTGGAAAGTTGACCCCTCATGAAAGTGCTGCAGGACTTCCATATTTTCACTGTTGGATGCATCACTGGTGGGGGGAGAGTCCCCTTGTATTTATTTATTTAGCTTTTGTTTACCAGGTAAGTACACTAGACAAGTATTATGCCTATTTTCAGGAACGACCCAGGAGAATACAACATGGGGTACAGATAATGGCACAGAGAGGATGCTAGTACATCAAGACAAATATAACAAACATATGGGAATAAAATACATCACTGACAATAAGAGTAACATATAGAAGTAGAGCACTATCCAAAGGAGTGGTTGGTCATAATATAACTTATAACTTTATAGTTAGGCACCCCCCTAAGCTAGCAGGTTCACAGACAGATTTTTACAGGTCATCACTCATTTGAGACATATAAGTTAAGGCAGGACCAGGATACATGGGAGTAGGCAGTCCTACCTATGACCAAGGTGCAATGTTGTGGACAAAAAGAATGCCCACAGTCAAGAACCCGGGTAATTGATAGAGTTGATAGAATCATTTGAAACAGCAAGAAGTTTCAAGCAGCTTCAGTGGAAGGCAGCTTGGGGCAAGTTTACCAACAGTTGATAATTACTCTAGGGAGGCTTGGGGCAGTCACACACTGAGGCTAGTTTCAGGAAGCCCCACAGGAAATTGCGAAAACTCTGATAGGAGGGGGCCGAGCGGATATCACCGGGGAGGGAGTTCCAGAGTCTGGGCATGCTTACGGCAAAGTCCCGATCCCCCATGAGGGTACAGGTGGGGGGGACTTTGAGCATCCCTGAGGTCAGAGACCTAAGATGGTAGCATCCGTTTGTGGTAGAAGCAGGGCCAGCCCCTGGGGGATGCCAGTTTTGACCACTTTCCCCGAGAGGCATCCCACCCCAAAATCTAGGTATCTGGCTGGGGAGAGCCAGCAAAGTTTATCATATAGCTCACATCGGTGGGTAAGATGGGGGGCAGCCAGAGCAAAATGACAGATGTTATTATATGCCGTGTGCCACCGAGTGAGATGAATCTTTGGGGAACGAGCAAATAGGTGCAGACCATAGCTAAGGGAGGGAAGAAGTACACCTCTCACAAGGGCAAGTCTGGCTGCTGGTGTAAGGTTGTACTTGGCCCCGTAGGCCTGACCCAGTTTGCAGTTCACTGCCCTGCAGATGTTAAGGATATGACTCCCCATGTCAAGTTGGGGGTCAGGTGTTACCCCTAGGTATTTGATGGAGTTCACTACAGGTAGTGAGGGTCCATCAGTGCTGGTGATGTTTAGCAAGGCCGAAGAGGCTTTGATTTTGGCCGTGGAGCCAAAGAGCATAACCTGCAATTTTTTCAGGTTCAGGACCAGTTTGTGGTTAGTAACCCAGGACAGGACATTGTTGAAGTCATCGGACAAGCACTGGTTTAGAGTAGTGGTGTTCTGGGAGTGAGCCAATATCACCAGGTCATCTGAGTACAGGGTGGCTCTACAGTTGGTTGTCACCATGGGTAGTTAATTGATAAAGAGGGAGAAGAGGAGGGGGCCCAGTACCAAGCCCTGAGAGACTCTGGAGGTCACTGGTAGGGACTCGGAGAGGACTTTATTGAAGCAGGTATGTTGCTTTCTACCATGCAGATAGCCTGTAAGCCATTTCATGGCATGGGAGGAGAGGCCAAGTGACCACAACTGTGAGCCAAGCAGTGCGTGATCAACAAGGTCAAAGGCTTTGGACAGGTCGATAAATATGGCACCAGAGAGTTTGCCCGGGTCCATGGCTGTTCTGATATTTGATGTAACCGAGATCAAGGCTGTGGTGATGTTGTGCCCTTTTCAAAAACCATGCTGGGCCGGGGACAGCAAATACCTGGATTTCTGGGAATTTCATTTTCCTTTTGTTCAAAAATGACTTGAAGCTGAGATTCCTGCACAGTCTGCAAAAGTCTACTGTTGTTTGAAAACAGTTTATGGTAGATGTTGGTGCAAATGGTAGTCCTTTGCCTAGAACATTTCCTTCTGTTTCTGTAAGCTGATAATTAAAATTATTGATTACTTTCGACACCTTTGGTTAGATGTCTCAAGCTGGTTTCCTTGGTTCCTCCTCCTCTGTCAGCTGCCACCCCTCCTTGTCCTCCTTTATGGTTTTGTTTCCCTTTGTTGAACCCCTGGCAATGGGTTCTCCTTTCACTGTGCCTTGGCTGTGGTGGGTCATTTTGATCACCCTTCTCCTCCTCTGAAAAAACAGGAGTTTTCTGAGCTCTCTGGATCCATGTCACTTATGTCTGCACTGAAACCAAAGGTGACACTTGTTGGTTTTTCAATGTGCCACGTGTGTGGCTACCAGATCAGTTATGTAATTGTTTTGTTTTCCAGTGAAACACTTGATCAGACTTGTAATTTCCACAGTCTTGTTGGAACTTGTTGTGTTTGAGAATTTTCAGTTCCTTGTCCAGTTGTGTCTATTTTGCAGTGTTGTCTTTGAGCTTCTGATTTGGTCCATCAAAATCAAGATCCTGGGTAAATGGGAGTAAGCTAGTTTCTTTTATTTTAATTTCTTCTTTAAGTTGGTCTGCAGCTTTTTTTTGCTTTTACTCAGAATAAGATATATCAATTTTATAGGAGCATCATGCAGGATCCCCTTCCCTTCAGTTAAAAAGTCTTCCCTTTCTTGATATTGTGTAGTTACTTTTATTAAATTGGAGATCACGTGGTATTAGTGCTACCTGTAGGTAGGCTTCCAGGATCACTGTGTTCCAATACAGCCATGTGGCCTTCAGTGCTACCTTTTCCAGTTCTCAAAGTGCTTGTAGAAGTTAGTTTGGCGTTTAGTGTTTTTCTGGAACTAAATTCAAAGCAACTTCCATCAGCAGCAGCTTTTCTGCAGAATTTCCCAAGAAGCAGCATGTTTACATAGTCTTGTGGGGTGCCTCTTCTAAGCTCATACTCTTGCGATTCTGTTTTACTACTGCTTCATCTGAGTGAGGTATAATGCCACAAGCAACTCGTGTAGTATATGAATTACAAGTCTATGGCAACAAAAAAATGCCACACAGGAAACCCGGTGCTACCGTGAGAGGTTGTAAATATAGAGCACTCACCACCTTGAAATAAATAACAGACGCATGCTCTAAGGTGCTTGGTCCTTTAGTAAGCATATAAATAAGAGGTTAAAATGACCTCCATGGGATCACCAACTTTCCTGATGCATTTCACAATTAAAATGATTTCTCAAAGGCAATGTGCCTTAGAGACGATGACATAAATAGGGTCTTGTTTAAAGAGACAGGTAACTTAATCATAATTTAAGCCAGTCATTGTTTAAGGTGCCATAGTGACTATACAAAACATATCAATACATGCAAAACTTAATTACAAGGTAGAAGATATATGGAATAAGTGCAACCCAAAACTATAATATGATTTCAACAGTTCAAAAACAATTGCTTCAAAAGCTGAGCTAAGTCAACACCATCTATAATACATCTGCATATGTAGTCGCTTAACAACTAGAGATTTTAGAGAAAGAGATATTGCTCAGAAACAGTCACACAATGAAAAGATGCACGCTGCTGTAGTATAATTGGGATTTTTGTGTCTCCAGACAGTGGCCTTCTTCAATTTGGCATGACTGAACTTCACCAATTAGATAGAAAGGGGAGAGCTGAAGAGAAAAAAAAGATCACATTATTATTTACATATTAATGCATATTATTCAATGCTTTAAGAAAGGTGCCCAGTCAAATCCAAAGTTCTGTCTGTTCACTTGCTCCCAGTTGAAAGATCCTTGCTCCTCTGAAGGACATTCTGACTGAAATAATGCACTTGCGTCAGACTAGGGTACACCTTCTCTTTACCCTTGAAAAGTTTTTTCTTGTAGTTGTAGTTTATTGTTCAACACAAGGTTATTACAATACAGTAAAAATGACAATAAATACATATTTAAAAGTATAGATGTTATCACCTTCCTGTTAGCAGTTTTACAATTCATGTTGTGCTCAAACACACAAATACAGTACAATACAGATTCCCTGCTGCAGATAGTAATATTACAGTCTATTTTTCGCTTCTTCACATCTGCTAGCTAATAATAATCATTTAGGTTTAAAGTGCTTTACTTTTTGTACAGTTTCAGTTTTTTAACTTTTGAAATATTCACAAAATAGTTAGTCAAACATTTAATTGTAAAAATGTCTTCTGTGAAAAATCTGATTTTTGTTAATAACACTTTGTCTACTCCTATACTATCCATACCTTTCCTCTGAAACAAGGATTTCAATAAGTAATTCCGATTTGTCTGATACTAGTTGCATGACCAGAGCACATGCATAAGGCCTTCCGGACCTCCCATTTCACAACAACTGGGAGATTTTTCACAGGATTTATAATACCTTGCTTGAAGAGGTTACTTTCAAATAGCTCAAATTTATATCTAGTGAACGTACTTCTGTATTTATGATCAGTTAACACTTCCAAGTAATATTGAAACTCCAAACTTTCATTATTGTTTGCATACCATTTTGGAAATCTTGAATCCATGATTCTTTGTCTATCTAGTTCCATCCAATAATTTTCAGTCTTTTATTAATATAACCACAATACTGTTTACTTATCATAATCTTCTCCTTGTGGTATTTAAGCCCTTGAAAACAAATCTGTATGTTCTTGAGTCACCTGATGTATGGAAAGGGTGGGCAGTAGCATATGCCAAGTTTTTATTATGAATTGCCCCGCAGTGCTCACCAACTCTAATACACAGTTTCATCACAGTGTTTCCTACTTACTGTAGTAGGCACCACAGTTGAACATATCTAGGTAAATGACCCCACTAGTGTCACACGTTATCAAGTCCCTGATTTCTAAGGTTTTTTTTCAGTTTTCAGGTAATAAAATTCATACTTTGGGAGATAATGTGCCAATATGTACACTTTTTACATGGGGAACACTCTGTGCTGCTGTGAGGCAGCCATTTTTGAGTCCCCCTACATTTTGGCAGTACACTTATCTTTTATATGTGTAAGTACCACCAACTGTCGGGCTAGGAAAAACAAATTAAGCCTAATTTCGTTCTACCTCTAAACATCAGAATTGACTCCTGTTCTGCTCTCACAATTCTGTCCACTTCTGGTTTTGCTAATTGCCCACAAACCACAGTAATCCCATGGCTTCCACGTTTGAACAGTAACTCGATCCTCAACTTAGCTTGCTCCCCCACAAAAATAGTGCATAGCTGCATCTTTCAAAAACGAACTTTTGTCCTTAACAAAATACAGGTGTTACATGCAATATTGTTGCCCCACCTGCATCTACTTTAAAAAATAAAAACTACTTTTTTCTTTCGTCTCTTTTTAAACTTTATTTCAATATTTCAATTAAATAAAACTTTTGAAAAAATAATTGACCTAATAATATGTCATTGTACCTGTTTCATAATCACAATAAGGCACTCCGAAGTGTGCATTATGCTGGCATAACAGCACTTCTTGGGTGGTGGAAGCACTCTTCCTCCAGTGCCGTGCCTCCACCCTCCCCAAGATGTGCCATTATCACAGCACAAAGCACACCTAGTCATTCCTTACTGATTAATGCACATGCGTGCCTTGTATTAGTTAATGCACAATGCACAAACAGATTTGTGCAGTGCTGTATGTTGCCTCCTTTTTCAGCTCCTTTTCTTTCTTCCCTCCCCCTCCCACTTCTCCTCTATCAACCCTACCACCCCCACCCCTCCTTTTCTACTTCTCTTCCTCCACTCCTGCTGTTTCACTTAAGGCTCTCTTGGCTCTAAATCCCCACAAGGGTACAATCCCTGATGGTCTTGACCCCAAACTCCTGTATCTCTCCACCATGCCACTGCTCTCCTATCACCTACCTCCTCACCCTCCTTCTTTAGCCTCCTTTTCTAACCTTTGGAAACTGGTTAGTTATCTCCTTCCTAAAGGGAATGAGCCCTCCTCTCCCAGAAGCTACCACCCTATCTCCCTCCTCCCCACCCTGGCTAAACATCAGAACGCCTTGTCCTCTCCCAACTCTCACCCATCCTCAACTTATTCTCCTTCTTAACTCCATTTTAGCTTGGCTTTAGGAAGTCCCACTTTCATTATCTGGGAAGCATTTTCATATATCCAAAACTGTAGCATAATTGCTGTTTGACTGACGCAGCTTCAGTGCTGTGTTCTAATTCATGTGTGTTTCTTTAATTTATTCAAATAAATTATGAGACACAGCATTGCAAGCTCAGCCCCCTGACGAAGAGTCACTACTATGACTCAAAGTGTCAGGGCAGTTGTGGTGTGGCTCTCTTGTGTGGAGCATACTGAAATTGAATGGCTTTCTGGCTTTATTTTAAAAGTGTATTTTTTGAGATGAGTGCTGGCTTTTGTGTTTTTGTCTGATTAATTATTTGGCAAGCACCCATTCCGCTGTTCTGTTAAGTGCGTCAATACCAATATCTGCTATCCAGCACCACCCTTCCCATTTTATATTTCACCCATGGATTCCTGTTCCAAGCATGCATTACTTTACATTTTTTAGTACTAAAATTTCAGCTGACAAATCACGGACCTGCTCTCCAGTCTGCCCAGGTCCTCCCTTAGATCCCTTCTCCCTTCCTCCTATGCTTGGACAGATCTTTATGTCATCTGCAAAGAGGCAGATTATACCCTTGATACCTTCACCTATGATAAAAATATTGAAGAGGGCTAGTCCTAGTACAGACCCCTGAGGTACCCCACTGGTCACTTCCTTCACCTTTGAAAACTCCCAGTTGACCCCACCTTTTGTGTTCCACCCCTCAGTCAGTGCTCTACAAAATTCATCATTGTTTCTTCTACCTCAAGGTCCCTAATCTTTCTACCCAGCCTCCTGTGGAGTAACTGAGTCAAAGGTCTTGCTGAAGTCAAGGTATCCTATATCAGTTGCCGGCCCCTTGTCTACTGCTGTGGTAACACAGTTGAAAAACTTGACCAGATTCATCTGGCAAGACTTTCCCCTTGTGAACCCATGCTGCCTGGAGTCCTGTAGCCCATTTCCTTCTAGGTAGTCCACCAGGTCCTCCTTTAGTAGGGACTCCATAATCTTTCCCACTATAGATGTCAAGAAGACTGGCCAATACTTCCCTGACTCATCCCTCTTTTCACTCTTGTGTAGTGGAACCACATCTGCTGATCTGCAGTCCCTAGAGACCACCCCCATGGCTAGCAAGCTATCAAAAATATCTGTGAGGGGCCATGTTATAACCCCTGGTAACTCCCCTAGCAGCCTCAGTTGCAAGCTAGCAGGTCTCGTAGATTTATCTAGTTTCAACCCTGCTAGCACTTCCAGCACCCTTTTCTCCATTATCTGGACCTCTGCCCTGGCATCTTTGCTACTTCCCTTCCTAACCCCATGATCTAACAGTGGCCCATCCTTCTCCTTAGTAAACACCGAACCAAAAGAATTCTTAGGTATCTCTGCATTCCTCTTATTCCCCTCCTCCCGCCTCTCATTGCTCTTTAGTCTCACTATACCCCCTTTGACCTTCAGTTACTCAATTCAGTTCCTAGTAGGTCACATTATTTCTTTCTCACTACAATCTGTGATCTAAATTGCTTAGCGGTGACCAATACTGCACCAAAAACATATCTAATTGTGATGTCAATTGTTCCTAGTTACAGGATTTGCAATACCTGAGAAAGGAAGTGTGTCTGGGAATAGTCAGGCCAACCGTGTGAGCCTGTAGCTCAGTGGTTAGAGCACCAGGATGGTATTCTGGGGGCCAGGGTTCAATTCCCAGTAGGTTACATTATTTCTTTCTCACTACAGTTTGTGATCTAAATTGTTAAGCAGTGGGTAATACTGCACCAAAAACATTTAACTGTCATGCTCTTTTACTTTGCGTTTCTCCTGGATGTACTGGAAGAATGCCTTATCCCTTTCTTCACCCCCACTATCAAGCAGAGCTCCATCTATGCTCTGGCCTCTCTCTCCTTACTGATGATTTCTCTTGTTGCTCCCAGATACTTCACCTTGTCTTTTTTCCTTTGACTACTCTTATACTTGGGAAATGCCCTCTTTTTGGTTCTTACTGCTGCCTTTACATCTGCTGTGAACCACATTGGCTTCCGAGAGCTCTAAACAACTGGTTGAAGGCAGGGTGCATGCAGGATGGTTTCAGCTATATGTATCTCTGTAGGAGAGATGGCCTGCATCTTTACAGAAAGGAGACCACAGTCCTTAGTGGGAGGTTTTCAATGCTACTGGGATGAGCATTTAAACTAACAAGGAGGGAGGCTAGGAAGCAATAACTGCCCTCCCAGATGATGAAGCAGCAGGGAGGGAGAGCCCAAGGGGAGTACACTTTCCCACAGCAGGGGTGCAAGAAGACAAGGGTGGAGACAAGGCAGAGGACAAGCAGTGGGTATAAATCAGAAAACCAAGAAGAAAGGAATAAAGCAGACATGTAACGGAGAAGGTAGCAAGGAAAGAAGGAGGCCAAGAGGATATTCAGGGAACAGCACAAGGCATGAGGGGAAACAAGGAAGCAGTCAAGGAGGGGACAAGGTATGGAGAGTCATATGCACCAATGCAAGAAGTCTGAGAAACAAAATTCCAGACCGGGAGGCCATTGTGGCAGAGGCACAAAGGAGATTGATAAAGAAATTGAGCAGCATATGGGAGGGACCCAAAGTGGTGACATTTTTTTTCTCCGTAAATCTATTTTCTCCTACCCATCCCCTACAGAGCTCCCTCTTGCCAAGGCACCCAACTCTGTCTCCCTCTCGTAGCATTGTCCCCTTGCTTTCCCCCTTGGCTTGCCCCCCGTGGTGGGGGCAGCGAGGATCCCTCAACCCGCCGGTTCGGATCCAGTGCGAGGGGCTGCTGCTATCACGGGAGCGGGGCCTGCGGTATCAGGCAGTCATCCGTCCGAGGGGCCATTTTCCATTTTTCTCCACCCCCCGAGTGGCACAGCGATGTGCAATGCCACCAATGACTGAGCCACACGCACTCCCGCATGCAACATGTTGGGCAATTGCCCTGTAACCACCCCCTAGGTGTGAGCCACTGGCGTCAACCCTCAGCCTCCACTAGGAGTCAGGCATGCAGTGGACTCCGTCCCACCCCCTACCCGGGAGAGGAGAGCTGTCTTCCAGACTCTCGATCCTCTCCCTCCCCAGCCGACCCCCAACAGCCCGCTCGCACTGCGACGGGTCGCCGGCATGGCAGGAGGTAAGGCATGCTGCCCAGCCCTCCATGCCACTGGGCCGCCCAAAGTGGTGAAGTTAATGGATAGGTGACAGAGGGTGGTGGCTAATGGCACTCACCCTAATGCGGGGAGAGTGATCAGTGGGGTGTCGCAGGGCTCAGTACTGAGACCAGTCCTCTTTAATGTCTTCATAAGTGATATTGCAAAAGAACTGGAAGGGAACATATGCCTTTTTGAGATGACATTAAAATCTGTAATAGGACAGACACTCCGGAGGGGATGGAGAGAATGTGCAGGGACCTTGGAAAACTCAGGGAGTGGTCAAGATCATGGCAGTTGGGATTTAATGCCAAAAAGTGCAAAATCATGCACCTTGGGCATAGAAACCCAGGAACTGAGTATATAGGATGGAGGGGTACTGAATTATACTAAGCATGAAAAGGACCTTGGAGTTATCCTATCTGATGACCTCAAAGTGGCAAGGCAGTGTGAAAACTCAGTGGGTAGGGCCAGTGGGATGTTGGGATGTACAGGGAGCAGTAGCTCCAACAGGAGGAGGGAGGTGTTTGGTTTTTCTGTTTTCTTAAAATTTTTTTCCAGGATAGGCACACAGAGCCGAAGTTCATTGCCAGGTACAAAAAAATATTTCTTTATTTATTGTTTAGAATTTTTTCCAGGATAGGCATACTATAAGTAGTGTTGCGACTATATTGCTCACTTGTCAGACCCCACCGGGACCGTTGTGTCTATTTCTGGGGGCTGCACCTCAAAAAGGACATATATAAGGTGGATGCAGTCCAGAGGAGGGCAACCAAAAATGGTGTAGGAGTTGCATCAAAAGCTTTATGAAGAGAGACTGAGGGATTTCAACATGTACACCCTGTAAGTGAGGTGAGCGAGAGGTGACATGATAGAGACTTACAAATTTCTCACAGTGGTGAACATGGTGAAGGACAGGAGTCTCTTTCAAATGTGAAAAAGCAACTGGACCAAAGGGCATCCAATGAAGCTGGAGGGGAGGAATTTTAAGAGGATGTGGAAGTAGTACTTCATTGAAAGAGTGGTGGAGCGCCCACCAGCGCAGCGTAGGATTTCCGCTTACATGCCAGTGACGTGGGTTTGGTAGCAAGTTGGGTCACTAGACTTCAACATAAATTGGCTAGCTATGGACAAAGCTCACCTCAAGACCAAAATCAAGGCCTTTGAATCTCACCTAACTCATAGCCGACCCCACCAGGCTAAATCATAAGACCCAAAACACACATTGCTGGACTGGGCTTTCACCCACCCACCCACATAGGGTCCTCTGCGCTGGCCTGCTCCTGACTCCTAAGTGACCACCACATGATCTTTCTGATCAGAAGGTCCACAGGCACATGGCCCCCTCCCAAGACAATACGCACCAGATCATACAACTCCTGGATATATCATCCCTCTTATCGGACCTAGGTCGATAAACTGGTCATTCATCCCCTGGCCCCAACCTTGGATGCAGCTCAAGGATTCAAGACAAACTTCCTTGGGTCTGGGATAAACATGCCTCTTGTGAACCAAACGGGTCAGAGGGGCGATCTTCCATGGATTTCAGCTGAAATAATTAGGTCCTGTCACTCTAGGGACCATGCCTGGAAAGACCATAAGAAACAGGGCTCCCTGGCCTCCCTCCTTAACTATCGAGCCCTTTGTTACTCATGCACACGCATTATTCGCCAGGCTAAGAAGACTTATTTCCTATCGGCATTTGATGAAAACACAAATGACCCCACAGACTTCTGGAAAACACTAAAATCCTTGCTCTCCCCCCCCCCACCAAACCCCCTACCCTGACCTTATCGGTACAAAACACCCTCATCACTGACCCCTGCAGGGTGGCTGAGGCTTTCAACACTCACTTTGCCAGCTGCCATGTGCTCCTATCATCCTCCCGGCCTGACCCCTGCCCTTCCCCAGATCTCCAGCACTCACCCTCAAATCCCACAGTTCTCCTTCCGGCCTGTAACCCAAGCTGAAGTCCTTCGATCCCTCACGAGCCTAAACCCAAACAAAGGCAAATGTCCACGTCCTTGGACGCCAAAATGCTTTTCATATCTGCCCCAGCCATTGCTGCCCCTCTCACTGAACTATTTAACCTCTCATTTACTCTGGGCAAGTTACCTACAGCTTGGAAAATGGCCACCATCATACCCTCCCTAAAGGGGGATCCATCCTCCCAGCCAACTATCGCCCCATCTCCCTTCTCCCAATCCTGGCCAAACTACAGGAACGCCTCGCCTCTCCCAACTCGCCCACATCTGGACACCGCTTCATTTTTCACCCCTTTCAATCTGGGTTCCGAAAACTCATTCTACCACCACCTCCCTTCTACGAGTCACTGGTGACAGTCTGTCCGGCATGGACAGCGGAACATCACCACTCGCGATATTTATATAGACCTAGCCAAGGCATTTGGCACCATCTCCGCATCCTGCTCCTCGACAAACTCACTGGCGCGGGCTCTCTTTATCTGCAATTGCCTGGTTCCATGACTATCTAATAGGCAGAGTCCAACTGGTAAAATCGCCTCATATATCTCAGACCCACTGCCCGTATCCACCGGCATCCCCAAGGGTCAGTCCTGGGCCCTTTGCTTTTCTCAATATTTTTAAACGACCTCCCATCAGCTTGCCGCCACTCCTCCATTCAGATGTATCGGACGATACTGTCCTGTATGCTTCCGGCCCAACAAAAGCAACGGCTGCACTCCTGCAGGAGGATTTCAACGCCATCCAGGCATGGTTCCGGTCAAACCAACTATTTCTAAACTCCGAGAAAACTGTGTCATTAACTTTTGGCTCCCACCAAAGACTCTCCCGGCAAGCCCCCTGCCCCCCTTTCACAACCTCTGAAGGGACCCCTCTGGCCAACTGCTCCAGCTTTAGATACCTAGGAGTCTGGCTTGACCAGCACCTTGATTTTGCCGTTCATATTGACTCCCTGCACAAGAGGCTCCTCCCCAAACTTGGCGCTTTATACCGACACAAAAGCTGCCTGTCCGCTCCTACAAGGCAGGCCATAGTCCAAAAATAATACTACCTATCCTCTACGAGCGACAGTGTATTCTATCACGCTTCATCTACGCTTGGCCAGCCTCGACACCTATTCCACTCTTTCTGTCTTTCATCCTCAACCGCCTCAATCCACCCACCATTGCTCACTCTACAGCGCTTAGCCCTGCCATCCTCCAGGATCGCAGACAATTACACTGCGCCAGGTTCGCTGCTAAATTCTGGTCCCTCTCCCTCCCACCTTACCTGGCATCCTCCCTAACCCAACAACCTCCCCCAGCCTACGCCCTAAGACACTCAGACCAAAGGCTTCTCCACGTCCCCTTCATGCGCACAGCTAAAGGACAGGCCGCATTTTCTTACCGGATTCCCCAAATCTGGAATGCCCTACATCCCCCCATTAGAAACTCTTCAATTCCTACTCACAGCAACCAGCTACTCCATACGTATTTCTCCTCCAGCTGCACTTGCTTCTAGTTGTACCTTTCAAAATAAATCTAACTCCATTGTACCTAATGCTCTATGTTAAGATGTTTCTAGCTGTAATTTTATGTAAATTCTCTCTATTTCCACCGTGGTATTTCTAACTGTCTGCTTGAAGCTATTCTGCGTTGTCTGTAAGGCAGTCTAGCCTACCTCTAGCTGTTATGTCTCAATCTTACATGTGCTACCTGTATTGTATTTGGGATCTAGCCCCAGGACGCATCTGGAATCGAGCATATGTTGCTCAGTATGCTTTCCTGGTAAACTCAGTAAATAAATAAATAAATAAATAAACTAGAGGGCCGGCCGGGGAGACGGATTGAGCACCTGGGGTCTGCCTCCTCTCTGAGGAGGGTGGGCTGCATTCCTTCCTGCAATACCATCACTTGGGTGACCACAGGTGGAGGTGCAGTTGAGGAGGCAGGAACAATTGGGGGTGGTCATCGGCTGAGGGTAGGGAGCAAGGGACATCTCTCCATGTCCTCGCCTCCTGGCCCTCCTAGTGCTGGACAAATGAAGGAAGGTACCAAAAGCAGGAAAAGACCCACAGCGATGCCTGCAGACAGGCCCCGCATCATGAGACCAGAACCAGGGAGGAGTCGCACGAGTCCATCCAACTTGGATGATGGATGGGAGGTTTGAGGGTATACCTCTCACCCCGCTCAGTGGGTAATCCGAAGGGCCGATGGCAGGAGAGGACTCATGAGGGCTGACAGTTCCCGGAAACCTGGTGGGCAAGGTGTCTTGGGAGTCCCCAAGGGAAGGCAGCCACTGCGAAGGTGAAGGGGGCATAAACAGTAAATTCAAAAAAAAGAAAGATAGAGTGGTGGGCACCTGTAACAGTCTGCCTGCTGAAGTGGTGGAGATGAAAACAGTAGGGGTCTTCACACATGCATGGGACTGACATAGGGGAATATTAGTAAATAGATAGGGAGATGGGATCATCACCAGAGATCAGTTAGGGTCTGCAGAATTAAACTAGGCAGGGATCATTGGGGCAGACTGGGTGGGCCAAGTGGTACTTTTCTGCTGACAAATTCTTTGTTTCTTAGCCCATTTACACTTGGATGCCTTTCGAATGGAGCTATCAGCTACTTCTATCATCACCTTTTTAAATGCTGCCCACTTTTCTTCTGTGCCCTCTTCCTTCACTATGTCTTTCATGCTATTTTCCAGTTTTTCCCTAATTTTAACAAACTGCCCTTTATTAAAGTACCATTCCCTTTATTCCATTTGCCCCTTTGCCATCTCCTCCTGTACCTCCAGTGCTACTGTACTGTTTCAGGACTGCTACATTCTGAATCCTCTCACTGTTGGCGAGCACCAGATCCAGCAGGGCCTCTTCTTTTATTAGGCCCTGAACTAATTGTTCTAGAAATGCCTCCTGAGAGGCATCCATGAGAAACTAATTCTTAGTACTAGCCTCAGCTGTAACTTTCCAGTCCACGTCCGCCATGTTGAATCCCCAAACTACCACCACCTTCCCTAGACTTACTGCCCTCTTAAGTGTTTCTCCCAGTGCCCTGTCAACCTCTGGATCCTGACCCAGTGGCTTGTAAACCCCCCTGATCCAAATTAGTTTCCCTTTCCCTTTCCCTTTCCCTGTCCCTGCTAGTACCCACAGGTTTCCAATTCCACTGTCCCCCAATACCTATGTCCACTGCTTCAATCCTTAAGTCCTTCTCTTTTTTTAGTCTTGTTTGTTTATCCACCTACAACTGGGTGGCCCTTCCCGCCTTGCCCCCAGCCCCATCACCCACCCCAGGACTTACCTTCCACCTCTTGTACCTCCATTGGGGCCTAGGTGGTGGTGCAGATCCTGTGAGCATGCCATCATCCCATCTGCTCACAGTAGTTTTCCATCAAGTGTCTTTTCTCCCTGAGCTGACATGCATGCTATGGCACGCACGTACTGTGTAAAGAGGGAGTATGTCCCAGTGACCTGCACCGTAATCAGGAAGGTGGTTGCTGTAACACCACCCAGTTTCCACAAGGTGGTGCTCAAGCAACGGGTCATGCTCTTCCCCTCCCCAAAGGAGGAGAGCCATAATGGGATACTTGATTCTGCCTTCTTCAGCCAGCTTCCATCAACCCCAGTTCGTTTCCGAACCTGGGTTGCCAGCATGGCTGGCGGCAAGGCCACCTGCCTCAGCTCGCCACTCCACTTGACTAGCCTTTAACCCCTTCCTTAACATACAGCATTATTCCTCCTCCTCTGCCCTGTGCTTTCTGAATATAGTGTAGCCTGGTATGGTCATGTCCCAGTCATGGTTTGAGGTTGCCTACATCTAGTTACCGCCACCAGGAGATGTCCAGCCTCCGTCACCTCCGTGCCCAGTGCCTGAAGTTCCAGCATTTTATCGCCCAAACTCCTAGCATTGGTAAATATCATTTTCCAACATTTTCCATAAGTTTACTTAAGTCTTCCACTTTCTTAGGCAATCTCTTGTGTTGTACTGAATCACAGGCCTTACTAAAGCCCGGAGCTGACAATTAAGACATCTAAAGATGACAAGCATGATAAAATACAACAATAAAGTTTGCACTTGAATATGCAGGTATTAAATATACAGTAGTAAAATACACTTTAAAATGTGAAAAGACACAGAAACATAAAATTGTCAGCAGATAAAGACTGCTAGCCCATCCAGTCTGCCCGTAGGTCTCTATACATTATATGTGGCCACTGACCCTATATGATCAATGGCTTTTCATCACTCTCTTCCCTCTCCAGCGTCCCTTTGCCTGTCCCAGGCATGCTTAAACCCTCCACTGTGCTTGACCCCACTACCTCCTGTGGCAGACTATTCCAAGCATTAACTACCCTTTCTGTGTAGAAAACTGCCTCACATTACCTCTTTAATCTACTCCCTTCCAATTTCATATTGTGTCCCCTTGTTCTAGTACTTTTTCTACATTGGAAAAGGTCCCTCATCTGCACCTTATTTATGCCCTTTAGGTACTTGAAAGTTTCAGTCATGACCCCCCCCTCACTGTCTCCTCTCCTCCAGTGAGCACATGTTGAGGTCCCTTAGTCTCTCCTCATATGTTTTGTGGTGCAAGCCCTGCACCATCTTTGTTGCCCTTCTCTGAATAGTCTCCACCTTATCTGTGTCCTTGTGCAGGTGTGGCTTCCAGAACTGCATGCAGTACTCCAGGTGAGGCCTTACCAATGTTTTATACAATGGCATCACCACCTCCCGCCTCCTGCTAGTGAACTTCAGGGGGGTGGACTTTGGGAGGATGCAGGAAGTACTGAAAGGGAAACTGAAGAGCATAAGGCAGGAAATGGACATGGAGCAGAAACAGGATATTATTAAATAGGGGGTTACAGAGGCAACAGAAGCCTGCACCAAGGCACAGAGTAAGAGGAGCAGAGCAAGAGAACCATTCTGGTTGAACAGCGAGGTTGTGGAGGTGGTGAGGGCATAACAAGTGGTGTACCAGAGGTTTAAGAGGATGGGAAGAAGTGGACAGGGAGGAATACACAAAATGGTCCAGGAGGTGACCAGAAAAGTGAGAGAAGCCAAGGCCCAGAGGAGCTGAGGTTAGCACAGGAATTAATGGGGGGAATACTTTTCAGATACATCAGGGAGAAAAGGAAGTGCAAGGAGACAATAGTGAGGATAAAAAGGGGTGGGAGTGGACGGAAAAGGGAGAGGAGCAGGCAGAAGCACTGAATGAATACTTTGCTCAGTGTTCATGGAAGAAAAGGGGGGACCGCTACCAGCATGGGCTGGAAGGGTGGGGACAGGGGGAGAGGAGGCAACAGATGGAAGAGCTGAGGCAAATAGAGTCCTAGAGGGACTGAGGGAACTAAAGGTAGACAAGGCACCAATGCCGTATGGTATCCACACCAGGGTGCTGAGGGAGAGGGTGGAGGTGTTGGCAGAGCCACTGGCAGATCTGTACAGCACCTCGCTGGAGTCAGGATGTGTGCCATTGGACTGGAAGATCACACATGTAGTACCATTACACAAGAGCGGGCCAAGGGATGAACCGTAATTATCGGTTCGCAAGTATCACCTCCATAGTGTGCAAACTCATGGAAATGATACTGAAGGAAAGACTAGTGTCATACCTGGAGGACAATGGCCTCCAGGATGTGAGGCAGCATGGGTTTGTTTTCAGGAAGTCTTGTCAAACCAACCTCATACAATATTATGACTCGGCGACAGGTGAGCTGGATAAGGGTCATGCGGTGGATGTTCTTTACTTTGACTTCAGCAAGGCCTTCAATTCAGTGCCTCATGGACGGCTTGGGGGGAAGCTAACTGGTGTAGGGGTGGGGCAAAAATGATAAACTGGATTACAAGCTGGCTGAGTGACAGGCTGCAATGGATGGTGGTGAGTGGGGAGCTCTCAACTCCAAGGCCAGTGATGAGTGGGATGCCACAGGGCTCTGTGTTGGGGCCAGTATTGTTTGGGCTCTTCATATCAGACATTGCACATGAGGTTGTGAGCAAGGTAAGTCTGTTCACTGACGACACCAAAATCGGAGCAGTGGTGGATGGAGAGGAGGGATGGAAGCAGCTGCAGGGGGACCTACGCAAGCTAGAGGAGTGGTCAGAGAAGTGGCAGCTGGGGTTCAATGCAAAGAAGTGTAAGGTTATGCACTTTGGGGTGAAGAACCCAAGGAGAGAATACTGGCTGGGGGTTAGGTGGGGATCACTAAGGAGGAGAAGGACCTAGGGTAATGATAACAGGGACCATGAACAACACTGCCCAGTGTAAGAGAATGGCTGCAAAAGCTAACAAAATGCTGGAGTGCATAGCGAGGGGTTTCGTCCAGGCGAAGAGAGGTGATCTTGCCCCTCTACAGGTCGCTGGTAAGGCTGCACTTAAGAGTATTGTGTGCAGTTTTGGAGGCCATACCTAAAGCCTGATATCAGGCTACTGGAGGGGGTGCAGAGGAGGGCAACAAAGATGATATGTGGAATGGAGGAGAGAGACTATGACAGCAGGCTGGGAGACCTGAATATGTATACCCTGGAGGATAGAAGGGATGGGGGGGACATGATAGAGACATTCAAGTGTCTGAGGGGAATCAATAAGGATAGGGCAGATGGGGTCTTTAAGTTAAGGAGGGGAAGGGTCACCAGGGGGCACAGGCTAAGAATAGAAGGGGGAAGATTTAGGAAGGAAATGAGGAGGCACTATTTCACAGAGAGGGTGGGAGCAAAATGGAATGCCCTACCAGAATGGGTGATATCATGTAAATCTGTGAACAGCTTCAGAAGGGCATGGGACAGGGAACAGGGGAGAGTGAGGGTGGAGGAGGTGGGGGGTGGCAGTGGGATGACAAAGGGGAGGAGGGGGTGGGGCAGCTGCAAACTAGGGGTGTTGGCTGTACACTCGAGAAGACTTAGATAGACCGGGTGGTCTGTTTCTGCTTGCACATTCATATGTTCGTATGTTCGTATGCACCCCAGCATGCCACTGGCCCTTACTGCCACCTTTGTGCACTGCTTTGATACCTTAAGGTTATCAGAGATGATAACCCCTATGTTCTTTTCCTCTTTGGTGACAGACAGCTCCTCCCCCCAACCCGTAGCTCTCCCCAGGGTTCCCTCTACCCAGGTGCATTATTTTGCACTTCTTTGCATTGAACCTTAGTTGCCACATCTCCAACCATCTTTCAAACTTCTCAGGTCCCTCTTCATTTTTGCACCCTTCTGGAGTATCGGCACGGGACATAATGTCACAAGACATTATGCCACATGGCTAAATCGCACTAAGCAATACAGCACGATTTATGCCATGCAGCATAACTCTTTTTCAGTGGGGTTTCTGCCCCACACCCCCCATTGTGGGGTTGTGCCCCGGGACCGTCCCTACTAAAGATTCTTAATCTGGGGTCCAACTCGAGGAGTGCATGACTGAAAAAAATTCCTGGGACCGAATCAAACCTGGTCCCAGACACAGTGTCTGGGTTTCTGCTGCTGTGGCTCTATCCAGTGAGCCACAGTAGCTGCTCAGTGGAACCCACTCCCAGCAGAGGTCTTATCCTTTGCCTGGGAGTGTGTGAATGGTGCAATACCGCATAGAGCAGTATACGCGGTATTGTACCATTCGCTGTTCTAGACAGCGCTATTACAGGTCAGCTATAATGTCGTATGCTAGTAAGCGTACAACATTATGACCCGGTAGGTGAAGTATCCACCCTGTTGCAGATCTTGGTGTCATCTGCAAACAGGCAGATCTTTCCTTACAGCCCCTCTGCAATGTCACTAATGAAGACACTGAACAGGACTGGTCCTAGTACTGATCCCTGTGGTACCCCACTGGTCACCCCCCCTCCCCAGATTTACCCCATTTACCACCACCCTCTGTCTCCTGTCTGTTAACCAGTTCCTAACTCAGTTCACCACCTTGTCTCCCATGCCCAGACTACCCATCTTGTTAATCAGCCTTCTATGTGGGGCGGTGTTGAAGGCTTTTCTGAAATCCAGGTAGGTGTGTCTACCGCCTCTCCCTGATTTATTTCCCTAGTCACCCAATCAAAAAAATCTATTAGATTCATTTGACATGACCTTCCTGCAGTGAATCCATGTTGCCTCAGATCCTGAGCACTGCTGAATTCCATATGTGCCACTATCCTTTCTTTCAGCAGTGTCTCCATGATCTATCCACCACTGAGGTGAGGCTCACTGGCCTGTAGTGCCCTGCCTCCTCCCTACTGCCGCTTTTGTAGAGTGGGACTACATGTGCCCTCCTCCAGTCCTCATGAATGACACCTGCGTTGAGTGACTCTGTGAACAGGGCAACCAGAGGCACCGCTAGTCTCTTCAGATCTCCTTTAATATCCTCGGATGGATGCCTTCTGGCCCCATGGCCTTATCCACCTTCAGCTTTGTGAATTCTTCCAGAACTCTCTCCACTGTGACTGGGCTGGTGTCAACTTCTCCCCCATTGCCTCTGCAACCCAACTGTGGTCCTTGATCCTTCCCTCTTTAGCGAATACTGAGCAGAAGTATTTGTTCAGTATTTCTGCCTTGTCCAGATCTCCCTCCTTACACTCTCCCATCTCCCGTTTGAGCCTCACAGTCCCCCCCCCATTTTTCCTCTTTCACTGATGTACCTATAAAATGCCTCATCCCGTTTGTTTACAGACTGTGCAAAACCCTCTTCTGTCTACGACTTCGCCCTCCTAACAGCCTTCCCTACTTCCCTTAGATATTCAAGGTACACCTCCCTGTCCTCCTCCCTTTAGCTCCCCATATACAGTATTTCCTGAAATTCAGCCTTTTAGCCCTGACTTTGTTCCCTACCTCTTTGGAGAACCATAATGGTTTTCTTTTCCTTTGCCACTATCTTAATGCATTGGTTTGTTATCTCCACTATGGTTCCTTCCAGTTTCTCCATTGTTCTTCCACCCATCTATAACCCCTGCCTTCCCCAGGACTGCTTGTATACATCTACCCATTTCAGTGAAATCTGCCCTCCTGAAATCTAATACTTTTGCCCTAATGTGGCTTAACTGAGTCCATGTCTCCATGTCTGAACCACACCATGTGGTGGTCACTGGACCCCAGCTGCCCTTCCACCTACATTTCTTTGACTCTGTTCCCACTGGTCCATACCAGGTCCAGAATTCACTTTTCCCCGGTTGGCTCATGCATCAGCTGCCGGAGTCCAACCTCCTGCAGGGATTCTAGGATGGTTGTGCTTCTGGCTGAAGCAGCCACCTGGGTGGCCCAATCGATGGCCGGCATATTGAAATCCCCCAGTCGCAGGATTTTGCCTTTAGCTGCGATGTTGTGTATGTTCTCCACTAGTTCCCTGACTACTGCCTCCCTCTGAGGCAGAGGTCTGTAGATCACCCCTGTGCGTATTGCTGCTCCATTCCTTGGCTCCAGGGTGGCACACATAACCTTGGCCTCCTCCTATCTTCCCTGAACTTCGGTATCCTTTATACCATCTCTGATGTACAGGGCCATCCCCCACCACCCTTTTTACCCTCCCTGTTGTTTCTGAACAGTGTATAGCCTGGTACACTGACTTCCCAGCCATGATTAGCAACATACCATGTCTCTGTTATTGTTGCTATGTCAAGGTGTGCATCTGCTAACAAGACCTCCAGGTCTGGAACCTTATTTCCTAGGCTATGGACATTTGTTAGCATGACCTTCCATGTTTTACAGTCTGCCCTCCCTCTGCTCTTGTTCTCCTTCACCAGCATCACCCCCCCCACCCTGGTTTCCTTTCTTATGTGCTGTCGCCCCCCCCCCCGCATCACTAATTATGCATTCTTCACCGCCTGCCCCTCCCTGCCTGCCTTAGCCATTCCTGTTTTCAACTTATGTTCCTGCATGTTCCCATGGGAGGGGGGTGTTCCTAAGCCTCCTGACCCTCCTGGCTCTCTTCCCTTGGCCAGTTTAAATGCTCACAGCTGAAGCATTTAAACTTCTCACAAAGGACCAAGGTCCCCTTCTCAGACAGATGCAGGCCGTCCTCCTTATACAAGCTTGCATCCACCCAGGTCAGGCCTCAGTCCCCTATGAAGCTAAAATCCTCCCTTCCACACCAATCCTTCAACCAGGAATTGAAGGTATGGATGTGGAGTGCCCTATTTCTCCTGTGCCCAGACAGGCAGCATCTCCAAGAATGAGATGGAGCGCTATCTGTTTCAGGTCACAGTCTTACAATGCAAGACAACAGTTTAACAATTGCATACAGACATATCAAGTAGCTGTTTAAAGATCATATGAGATCATATGAGAATAAGTAACACAAATAGTAATGGGGAGATCATTTATTTATTTATTTTAAATTTGGTGACCAAGTGAACCCGCTTAGATAACACAGTCCCTTTTTCAGGGATGATTTGGGTAGTGCATTACATTGACAATGTGATTACATAGTGCGATACATTGACAAAGACATGGCAGTAACAGAGGTTACATTTACTGTACATTTAGTACATCATTCACAGATTAAACATTACAGCATATACCAAATCATTGACATCATTATCAGATTAACATTACTTCATTTACAAATACTCGTACAGACTATCAGTTACACTTGCAGAACACATAAACCTGAAGATTTACAAAAGAAAATCAACAGCATAGGTATCTAATCATAGAGAATGAAGTAGGGTATAGGGTTAGGTGAAAGCATGAGCTAGGCGAGGAGGCAGAGAGATGGAGTAATAGGCAGGTTGAAACATGGTGAGAGAGGAGCAGGATAGGGTAGAATGTGTAAGAAATTCCAGGTGAACACCGCCGAGTAAGATATGATCGCCAGGCTACTGCTAGCCATGATTTGGGTACTATAAGGAGAGGGAGGAAGTCAGACTTAAGAGCACGTTAGGTTGTCGCAACTGGATGAGTTCACTTAGGCAAGGAGGTGTGAAAATATGCATCAGTTTGTACACTAGGTTGCGGTGGTATACTGCAGTTTAGATTCATACAGGAGCCAGCCCAGGGGGAGAGAACATTACAGTGGTGGTTGCAGGCATTGACACCTAGGACCATCCTTCCCACCCTATGATAAGATCGTTTGAGGCGAGAGAAAATAGATGCGTTGGTTGTGAGTAGTAATGGGATGCCACAAGAAAGGAGTGGAAGGAGTGTGGGAGAGGCTATTTTCTGGCAGGATTCTGAAGTGAGGAAGGGGTGTATATGATAAAGAAGGCCCAGCTTTTGGTTTAGTGTTTTACTCAGCTGAGTGACACGGGGGGTCCAGGGAAAGTGATGTATCTAAGGTGATGCCTGGATATTTAAAGAATTGGACCAGCTCAACGGTATCACCTATGCTTGAGCATATCACCAGAGGGGGGTAAGCATGCATTGTGGAGGAAGGGTTGGCAAACATGCATTTTGCTTTTTTTGGTGTTGAGGACTAGTTGGTTCTCTTGGAACCAGCCCTCAAGAGTTCGGAAGTCCAAGGCTAGCGTATTGTTGAGCCACCTGACATCAGGTGAAGAGCGGTAGATAATGTTGGCAGTGGCATAGAGGTGTACAGAGGCCCCACCACAGTTATTTGGCAGTTTGTTAATAAAGAGTGAGAATATTTATGGACCCAGTGTGGAGCCCTGAGGAACGCCATGGATAATAGGTCTAAGGTTTGAGAGTGCTCCAGACCACTTGACCCTTTGTGTGTGGCCTGTGAGGTAATTTTGGAGCCAGGTTAAGGCACTGGTGTCCAGGCAAAGAGAGTGTAATTGCTGGAGTAGTAGGTTGTGGCTGACCGTCAAATGCCTTGATCAAATCGATGAAGATAGCACCGGTGGCTGCGCCTTGGTCAATGGCCTGTAATAGGTCGGAGACCACTTTTATTAAGGCAGTGAGGCTACTATGGCTTTTTCTGAACCCATGCTGGAACTTTGAAAGGAGGTGGTGGCGGTCCAGGTAATCCTGAAGTTAGTTGTACAGCATACACTCTTGGATTTTTGCCAATCATTTCAAAATTTAGACGCAGAAAATGAAAATGCACACTGAGTAATTACAGTTTTAACTTTAGGTGTACCTAATAAAAGATTTTTTATCAGTTCTCAAATTTCTAGTCTTTTGTTTAGGATTCAATAGAAACAACAGAGGTGTGTCAGAGTGCAGTCTTATAGTCTTATCAATGAGACAACAGTGCTGGTACTGTCTGTGTTGTGGCTCCCTCTCATGTCTCTCATCCTGTCATGCTTCTCTCCAGAGTATACATGTTATACTGTGCTTTATTAAACACCTTTTAACCTCTGATGTTATATTTGCATTTATTTGTTTTAATAGGAAACATTCCACTGAGGCTGTGCTCATTTGCATGCAGGTCCTGGTTAGGACAGGCAGCAGTACACAGAAACAAAGGTATTGTATAGCTGGTTGCAGAATTTAGTGAAACAAATCAGAGAGTACTGTGCAAGAAGATCAGAGGGTTCTACCTAAAAATACATTTAATTTCTTGTACCCAAGATTTTATTTGTGCTTTTCAGTCTCTTTGGATATCATTCTCTGAACACTGTTGTATATCATCCTTTGTATATTACATGTCACTATTGCTCCTGAATTCTATATACTGTTGTTTCTATGTACTGGCATGTGCTAACCAGGTCCTCCTTTATAAATGAGCACTGCTCAATGGAGCGTTTCCTGGTAAAACAAATACATAAAATTCAATGGGCTTATGCAACTTGGTGGAGTTATGCTTGTGCAACTTTTCTGATAGTCTGAAGCTATTTGAATGAATGTGTTGTTGAGCGTCATAGGTGAATACTTTGGTCGTTTGCACTATCTGTTCCATGGGGAACTACCAATCTATCAGGGTACCTTGAAGGCAAAGGAACCCTCTTGAGGAGGGTTCTACCCTTAGAGGTGTCACGGGAATGTAATTCCTTTAAGCTAAAGGTACCTGAGGAGAGAGGTATGCTGCTGGAGGAGGAGAGGATGGCAGGGCAAAGAAGCAGTGCTTCTAAGTGCGGCTGGAAGAAGCTGACTTAAATTGCACAGGCAGTGGGCATGGCTGGTTGCTCCCACCCACTGAATTGCAGACATAGTCTTTTAATTCAATGGTCTTAAGCAACTTAGTGAGGAGTTATGCTTGTGTAACTTTGTTTTTTCTATATAGATTTTTTTACCATCCTTGGCAGGATTGGGCGGTTGTTTCAGCCCTGTCTCTGCCAGCCGCAGCTGTCCCATAACTTCTCTAGTGTCGGGGATCATTGTCCCCCATGGATTACCCACTGTGGTGGGGCCAAGAAGGAAGAGCCATCCTCCCCCACCTGGGACACAAATCCAGACTGTCCCCAGACCAGAGAGATCAGGTGGGCCACCAGCCTGACAGGCAGGGCTTCATATAGCCCCTCCTCCATTTTTCCTCCTATTTCTCCCCTTGGGCTCCACAGATGTGCAGTGAGCATGTTGTATGAGCACCATCTCTGCAGAGATGCCCCATGTGCTCTGAACACTGGCTCTTCCCCTTTAAGTGACTTGCTCGTGCCACCACTTGGATTCCTCCATATGGCAGTCAAGTGGCAAGTAACAAAAACCCCTCCTCCCCGAGGGAAGAAAGCAGTCCTACAGACATTCAATCTTCCCTCTCCCAGTTGACCCCTGAGTGACCCACTTCCATTCCCGAACCCGGATTGCTGGCATGGGAAGAGGTAAGGTGCCCACGGTACCTCAGCCCTCTTCACCATTGGGCTGGATTGTGCAACTTTGTTGATAGTCTGAAGGTATTTGAATGAATGTGTTGTTGACTGTAATAGGTGAATAGTTTAGCCATTTGCACTCTCTGTTCCATTTGGAACTACCACCCTGGCTGGGGTACCGGGTCGATATAGCGCTGCTGAAACAGAACATGAATAACTGCACTGCAGAAAGCACGAAAGTATCTATGTGATAGAGGTTTCAGCATGCAGTAATAACTGTGACCCCTGTTGCTGTAGGCTCACATGGGGGAGTGGCAAGTAGGCTGCCAGTGCAGTGCCTGACTGAGCCCCTCCCATGGTGGAGTGGCTAGAGCACCAACATCCAGCAACATCGGGGACCTGGGCCGTGGTTCGGTTCCCCTCAGGTCGTTTGTGTTGCAGCTTTTTTATTTTAAATAAAAAAAGATTTTCCCTGCTCCTAACTTGTGCCCCATCCCCTAAGTCTACCCCCCTTGGAGGTAGTTATTTTTAGTCTGGAATGTGGGGGGCAATGCCTCCCACGTCAGGGGGTGCGGGGGTGGAGCCCCCCTGGTGAAAACAAAGATATTGTTATTGTTCACAATGGTGTGCACTGTTTGTGTTGCAGTCTGCATTTTCTCCTGACCCTATTTTAGTGCACACCGTTTTGTCTGCTGCATTGTTGTTCTGTGTGGTTTTAGCCACTACATTATGACCCTTTGCCATGGCCGAGTACCATTAAAGCAAAGGAACCCTCTTGAGGGGGGTTCCACCCCTAGAGGTGCTGCAGGAACATAATTCCTTTTAGGTAAAAGTGTCTTAGGAAGGAGCCCCAGAAAGAACTGAGCAGCAAGTTGTGACCACAGAGCCTGAGTGAGGACAGACTGATGGCAACTAATGATGACTGGAAACAGACAGACTGAATTGAGCAATAGCTGACAGATATCAAAACTGAAAGCAGAAGATGCATGACTTCCATAAGGAGAGATGGAATGGCAATGGAAGGATAGCCACCATCCAACCCCAACTCTCAGCAGAAACCTATCTGGGTAAAAGTTATAATACAGTAAATGTACTACATTATGGACCACCTGTTGCAGAGACTACCTAACTTTTAGGACCTTTGGCACAGAGGAGAGGAAAATCCCCCTATGAGGAGGAACCCTCTGGGGGATCCAAGGTATTGGTCACCTTCCCTCCAGGCTTGGGATAAATTAGTGATGGTTCAGTTACTGTAATTTAGAGACCCAATTCAATGGGTAGGTGTTTAGAGGAAGGGCTGTCACTCTATCCCTCTAACAGGAAAGCAGTGGCGGCACCGCAAGTCTATCTCTGCAGCTAAAGGAGGTTCCCCATGAAGGAGGTCCACCCCCAAGGCAGGAGAAGGAGAGCAACAACCGCTGTAAGGCATTCACCTGGTCTCCACAAGGGGGAAGGTCTAGAGAGGAAGCTGAAATTTTGAGGGGTAAGGCATAGGAGTTGAGCCCTTGGGGGTCAGAACTTGGAGTTATATGATCTTCACCCTTGAGGGGCAAAGGAAGGGAAAGCGGTGCAGACCAGGAGAACCTTAGGTGGCTGTAGGGGGAGTAGCTTTCAAAGGTGCTACCAAAGTGGTCTGCCCAGCAAAAGGAGCCACCGTGGGCTTACAGGCTCTACCTTCTGGAAGCTGAAGTCTTAAAGATACATCAAGAGGTGCCAAGTCAATCTGCACGGCTACAGGTTCCCCAGAGTGTAGGACATTCTCACCCAAAGGGCAGAAAGAGAAGGACCCCACCTGAGTCGAGAGACCCACCCTCAGGATGCAGACTTCAAGGGGGCAGAGTGAGACCATTGGTTTAAAGGACAGAAGCCATACTATGGTTGTGGCTGGCATGCATCTGAATGCAGGGGTAGTGGAAGGCCAATGGCGAAGCCTGATGGCCATAAGCATACTGAAGAAACAAAACATAGGTAAGGCTGAATGACTGACTGAGACATCAAATGACAGCTAGGACACTAAATGAGATTGAATGATACAAGCTTAGACTGAATGATGAATGCATGCCAACCAGTTCCATAAGGGAGGTTAGTGTTAGCTGCTGATGCACTGCAAGCCAGGTAGGCTGAGGCAGTAGAAACAACAAATGAAACTGCTAGGGAAAGCAGAAGCATATGGGAACCGAAAACTAGGAAGCAGTAGCTACTGAAGTGAACAACAACAACAGAGCCCAGAAGAGAGTGGCTGCCTGGCTAGGAGCCAGGTGTAATCCTTTAAGGATTATAGTTGAACTGAGAGATTGCTAAAGGTATAGAAAAACAGCAAACTTGGAGCCTGAATAGCACAAGTCAAATTGCAAATGATGAAGGCAGTACACTGGGAAAATCAGAAGCCCCAAAAGAACCAAAACTGAGAGAAACACAATGTACATGAAAACAGGAGCGCAGCAGTAATAGGTGACTGAAAGAAGCGCAAACTGCAACCAGGAAGGTAGAAAGCAAAATACTGACCTAGAAAGCCCTAGAGACACAAACCAAGCAGCAGATCAAAAATCACAAAGGGAAAGTGGGAGACTAACACTGGGAGAAGGCGGGGGGGGCAAAGCCTCTGGCTGCAGCAAAGGAACAGTGCTTTTGAGTAAGGCTGGAAAGAGCTGACTTACAGTAAATAGCTCAGGCTGGTACGTGGCTGGTTGCTCCTGCCCACTGAATTGCAGGCATAGCCCTTAAAATAAAACAGCAGAGGGTAATCCAGTCCATAAGTTTTTGTTATAAAATCTATGTATATGGTGTCGCTTTCCATTTTATATTCATAGTAACATAGACATTTATGATTAGATGGAACTAATACATGCTGAATAAATACGCTGCTTAAACATGTACCCGCTATAATGTACTCTGCTACAGAGAAAAAATAAGCTACTGTGAACACTGTGGCTCCATGCAGAATCTGCAGACAGATACACAGGCTGTGTCTGGGAGAAATCACTATAGCAGTTCAACAATCTGGGGAGCAGTGTTTCTTGCCATCTTAGTTTTGTAACAGTCTGTTAGTCTCTTTTATGCCTGATGCCCTCCCAGTCTCCTTTCATGTCCCAATCCAGAGCTGTGTCAACAATGATGATGGCACTGATCTGACAATAACAAAGTACTTTCATGATTCAGTTGTGATCCCAGGAGGAAATCACTAGTTAGCTCTGCTGCTTACCAAAGTCTGTGGTTCCCTGTCATGTCTCCTGTTCTGTCACGTGTGCTTCCTGCTCAGTTACCTCTGATGTCCTGATAGCCCTCCTTGCACTGTATCACATAGATACATAGATGTTGTCAGAAGATAAGGGCCTTGTGGCCCATCCAGTCTGCCCTATCCTCTTTCTAATGCTTAAGGTACCCTAGATGCTACAAGCCCCCTTCGCCTTCTAGCTTGATAATTCCCATGTGCCTATCCCATACATTCTTGAATCCCTGGAACCATGGCCATCCCTTACCTCTTCTTGGGGAGACTGTTCCATCTCTCCACCACCCTTTCAGTGAAGTAGAATCTCCTCAAGTTCCCTCTAAGTTTTCCCCCTTTTAGTCTCATGCTGTGCCCCCTTGTTCTGCTATTTTCCTTCATGTGAAAGATGCTCCCCTCTGGTACCCTGTTGATCCCCTTTAGATATCTAAAAGTCTCTGTCATGTTCCTCCTCTCTCTCTCTCTCTCCCTCTCTCTCCTTTCCTGCAGGGAGTACACAGTAAGAGCTCTGATTCTCTCCTCATACGACTTATGCTACATCCCGGACACCATTTTTGTCACCCTCCTCTGTATTGTCTCCATCCTGTCTATGTCTTTTTGGAGATGAGCCTCCAAAACTGAACACAGTACTCCAGATGAGGCCTTACTATGGAATTGTACAACTGTACCACCACTTCTCTCCTTCTACTTGTTATACCCTCCCTAGGCACCCTAGAATTCTGTTAGACTTTCCGACTGCTTTGTAGCACTGTTTAGCCACTATGAGGTTGTCTTCTATGACTATCCCTAGATCCCTTTCCTCTGTGGTGGCCTCAGTATTACCCTGTCTAGTTCATACTCAGCCCTAGGATTCCCTCCCTAGGTGCATATTTGCACTTTTGGCAGTGAAACCCAACTGCCATTCCTTGGACCAGTTTTCTAGCCTCTTCAGATCCTTCCTCATTTTTCTATACCTTCTTGTGTATCTACCCTGTTACATAGCTTTGTATCACCTGTGAACAGGCGGACCCTCCCTTCTAGACCCTCTGCAATATTGCTTATGAAGACACTGAAGAGCACTGGTCCCAGCACTGATCCCTAGGGTACACCACTTGTTACCTGTCCTCCCAAGTAGCTAAACCCATTTATCACCACTATTTGTGTTCTGTTACTCAACCAGTTTCTAACCCACATAACCACCTCTGTCCCCACCCCCAGATTTGCCAGCTTGTGGATTAGTCTCCTGTGTGGGACTGTGTCGAAGGCCTTCCTGAGGTCCAGATAGGCCACATCTACCAGTCTCCCCTGGTCTATTTCCTTTGTCACCAACTCGAAGAAATAAATCAAGTTGGTCTGGCATGATGTCCCTGCCATGAATCCATGTTGCCTTGAGTCCAGCAGCCCCCTTGTCTCTAGGTAGTCCACCAGCCTTTCCTTAAGTAGGGTTTCCATCATTTTACCTACTATTGAGGTCAAACTGACTGGGCAGTAGTTTTCTGCCTCCTTCTTGCTACCACTTTTGTGCAGTGGTACCACTTGTGCCCTCCTACAGTCCTTCGGAACCATGCCTGTTTCCAGTGATCCACTGAACAGTTTAGCCAGAGGTTTAGCCAGTTCCTCCCGGAGCTCCATTAGGATCCTCAGGTGTATCCATTCGGGCCCCATAGCTTTATCCACCCTAAGCTGTTCTAGTGCTCTTTTTACTTTGTCCTCTGAAAAGGGTCTAATGTCCACCTTCTCCCTGTTTGCCCTTCTCTATTAATTGGGGCCATCCCATTGTCTTCTTCCATGAATACGGAGCAGAAGTATTTGTTGAGGATGGTCACCTTGTCAATGTCTTTCTCCACAGTCCATAGACTACACAGTCTAGATAAACTTCAGACAATATTCTAGGTGAGAACTGACAGGAGCCTTCTTAGGTGGCAAGATTACTTCCCAGCCCTGCTGCTCATCCCCTTTAATGCACCCCAGCATTCTGCTAGCCATACTGACAGCAGCTTGTACTACTTGCCATGCTTCAGCCCTTGTCTATTATGGCTGTAAGGTCCCTTTCTCCTCCACTGCTACAAGGGGAACTCTCACACAGTATGTAAGTCCTACCTCTCCTTTTCCTTGCCAAGAATGCTAACTTGCATTTTCTACACTGAATCTGATACTCCAGCAGTCTGACCATTACTCGCTTGTTCAGGTCCTCCTGAACTCTGTGCACATCTTCAAAGAAGTCCACTACTCTGGCCAGTTTAGCATCATCAGTGAACTTAAGCTGCCTGCCAGAACACTGATAAAATGTGGAACACCAGTGGCTCCAGGAAAGATGCCTGAGGGGTACCAGTATTACCCTCTCCACTTGAATTAGTGCCTCCCAGCACATCCCTTTGCTTCCTGCACCCAAACAGTTAGCAATCCACATCATGTGTGCCTCATGTATACTGCATTAGTGCACTTTGCCCAGAAACTTGTAGTACTTTATACTGCTAAAGGCCTTGCTGAAGTCCAGGCAGATGACTATGTCCATGGCCCTACCCTTGTCCACTTCCTGGTCATCATCTCAAAGAAGGTGATCAGGTTGGTTTGCATGATCTGTCCATCATAAAACCATGCTGAGGGTTGGCAAGGAACATAACTTCATCTAAGCGGTCCATTGTTCTGTGCTTGATAATGGCTTTCAGACCTAGAGCCAGCACTGATATCTGTGCAATAATGTCAATATGTTGAGTTTAAGTTTTGCAGCCTGGAGTAAGCCTTGATATCCCCACTGTTCCACAAAGTCAGGGAACAGGGTCTGTTGCATGCTAGTTTAAGTTACTCACAAGAAAAGTGATGCTAAACAATGTGGTCTCCATTCTCAACTACAACAGGTGATAACACATAGAAACATAGAACATGACAGCACAAAAAGAGCCCACTTGGCCACTCTAGTCTACCCAACCCTATCCGTTACTCCTGTGAGGGCTCTAGTGACCATCTTCTTTTACACCCCTTTTCACCATCACTGCCCTTATCAGGCCCTAAGCCTGTCCTACAAATGTTTGAATCCAGTTCACCACTGTTTTGGCACAGACCACCTCCTCCAGCAGTCCATTCCACTTGTCCATCACTCTTTCAGTGAAAAAGTACTTGCAGAGAGACACCCCTCCTGAAACATCCTATCATCAACCTTAGGAAATTCTTCCTTGCATTTGTACTGAGGGTGAACAATTTATTGCATTTCAGCTTGTTAATCCCATGGAGATATTTGCTTGTTTCTATAATATCCCCCTCTTGTCTACAGGATGTACATGTTAAGGTCCCTTAATTTTGTTCCGTATGCTTTCTCCCCCAGCCTCTGGATCATCTTGGCTGGCCTTTTCTGCACAACTCATCCCTATCACAGTCCCTTGGCAAGTGTGGGCTCCAGAACATTGTGCAGCATGCCAGGTGAGGGTGAACGCATCACCTCCCTGTTTCTACTGCTGATCCCCCTTCCCATGCATCCCAGTATCCTGTTTGCCCTCTCTACTGCCCTGGTGTACTGTGCCATAGATTTCAGGTGTTCCCATATTAGCACCCCAGGTCCCTTTCCTTAGTTGTGATCTCTAATACCATTCCTCCATCAGGTATTTCATTTACGGTTCTTGTTCCTGATATGCACTACTTTACATTTCTTGGCATTGACTCACCTGCCATATCCTGGACATCTTTCAAGTGCTTCCAGATCATCTCTTATTGCTCTTACCCCATCCTTATTATCCACCCACTGCAGATCTTGGTGTCATCCATTAAGAGGAAGACTGTTCCCTGGACTAGTAACCCATATCGCAAATGAATATGTTAAAGGGGACAGGCCCCAAGACTGAGCCCTGTGGTACCCCACTTGTTACTACCTTAAGCTCAGAGTGCTCCCTGTTAAGTACCACCCTCTGTGTCCACCCCGTTTGTCAGTTTTCCACCCATCTTGTTACTCTTTCCACTACTCTTACATCCCTCCGTTTCCATACTAGTCTCCCATCGGCGACCAAATCAAAGGCCTTACTGAAGTCTAGGGCCAGTATGTCTATGCATGACCTCCCTTCTGTGAACCCATGTTGTCTATTGTCTTGCAGATTATTTACCTTGAGGAAGTCTAATAGCCTTTCTCTTAGTATAGGCTCCAGTAATTTACCTACTATAGACATAGGGTTGACAGATCGTCCTAACTGCCACTTTTATGCAGGGGCACATGGTCCCCTCCCCTTAAATCTGGCCTGACAGTGCAGTCCTGCAATAAAAACTCCTCCTTAGTAAATACTGAATATAAGTATTCGTTCAGTATGTCAGCATTATCCTTATCCCCTTCCTCTCATCTTTCTTCTTTTCTCAGCATCACTATTTCCTCCTTAGTTGTGCACTTCTCCCATATATATATATATTGAAAGAAAACCTTATTCCTCTGCTTCTCTCCCTCTGCAGTTCTTAGGTCTGCCTAGGCCTTTGATTTTTTTCTCTACATTACTTGTTTCCTTATTAATCTCAGGTACATGTCACTGTCTTCTTCCCTCTTGGCTCTTTTGTATTTCTAAATGCCTTTCTTTTTCCCGTCACTGCTTTTTACCACAGTATATTGTGAATCACAATGGTTTCTTCAATTCCTGCATTTACTTACCTCCCCAATGCAGCATCCCACAGTTTCTGCCACTCCTGACTTACGTGTTTCTCATCTGTTGACCACTCCCTCACTCACTTCTATTATGCCATGCTGTCTACTAGTAATTTCCATATCTTCCCAAAGTCCACACTTTTGAAGTCCCATACTTTGCTTACCTTTGGGTCCTGCTGGTTTCTAATTGTATCTTCAGCCACATTGTTCTATTGTGCTTGAACTAAGTGACTTCTGGACTGTTACATTATGAATCTTTTCCCCATTGGTAAGAACTAGCTGTAGGGTGGACCTCTGCCTAACTGAATTAATTGTGTAAGGAAAGCTTCCTGGAATTCTTCCACTATCAGTTAATTCTTATTTGCTGCCACTGGGACACTCTTGTCCACATCTGGCAGGATTTATTTATTTGGTTTTTATTTACAGGAAGGGTGTACTAGATAAATATCTGCCTATTTTCAGGCACAACCCAGAGAGAGTACAACCAGTTAGACCATCACAGTGCAGACGGTTAAAATACATAGAAGCAACATAAGAACAGAGGTACTTTTCAGTTCCCAACAACAGATTAGCAAACAAATCCATAGGAGTACAATTCTATACATGACAGTGAATTTAGCAACCCTGTGAACAGAGAGTGATGGGAAAAACAATATGGCACATGTCTAATAGCAAGGGAGCATAGGAGAAGGGTAAATGGTAGAAACACAAAAGTACTAATAGTAATAACAGGTAACAGAATAATCAAGTGCAAGGAGCATTCAAATACAGGTGACTTAATGGATACTGTAGGCAACAGCTAGGGACAGAAGCATGCTGCATGTTGGAGCAAATATGATTGGTATTGGTACCGGAAGGCATAGGCAACTGTGCAATGTCTAATGTGAGCTGGTGCTGTTGCAAAGTTTCAGGACAGAGAAGGCTCTCTCCGTGTTTGGTCCTAGTCTTGGGAATGGATAGAAGGTCAAGGTCAAAGTACCTAGGGAGTAGGTATTTTATAAGGAACCAGGAGGGAGACAAGGGACTGGGATGCTTGGTTCTGCATTACACTATGGATAATGCTGCTATAGAAGTAATTCCATACAACAGCAGGAGGGGCCAACCTAGTTTGGAATACAATGTACAGTGATGAGCAAGATGACTGCATGGAAGGGTAAATCAACATATATTATTATAAGCTACATTCCATTTACACAGGATTGAGTTTAAGGCATTAGAAAAGATGGGAATGCCATAGGCTAATTTAGGGAGTAGTAGACCATGGGCTATTGCAATGCAAGTGGATGGGGGAAGATTTAGACCGGCTCGATAGGCAAGTCCAAGACTGATGTTAACAGCCTTACAGATGGATGTTATATTTAGAGAGAAGTCAAGGAAGGGATTCAGTATCACACTTAGGTATTTGAAAGAGTTTACAGAGTCCAGGGGGAGCCGTTATTACAGGCCATGCTAAGTAGAGTATGATCATTTTTTAACCGGTGTGTGGTTCCAAATGTGACACTTGGCCAGCTGGTTATGATTGTTATATGATATTTGTAATATAAAAATATAGTAGGTAATTGTCTCACATAAGACAGCTTGGTCTTATGGGTGCCCCCCCCCCAGGTTTCAGTGAAGCTTCAGTGACAAGTGACCTGAAACCAGGAGGTAATTAAAAGACCAGAGAGCCTTAATTAAGGGTCTCCTGTTTTTCTGTCTTAATTAGAATAGACCCAGCTGCCAGGAGATAGGGCTTGTAAAGTTTTATGATTCCTATAGGAAGAACATTGATACCACCACGGTGCTAAACATTGTAAAACCCTTTGATATGCCTTGGGAATAGAAACTACACAAGATCAAAGAGAACATGTTTAATTAAGGAGTCATATTTAGGAAGTGGAATTTTTGCTGATGTCACCTTATTTAATACACCTCCTGATAGGACATCATGTTTGCATTTTTTCTATTCTAAAAGGGAGGAGCTAGATGACTCACCAAGGGGTTGGGGAGATGGGGTTTAAATGTATCCTTGTAACTGGGGAATACAACATATCATTTTGGGACTCAAGAGAGACATAGCTCTCTGATATAACTTAAGCACTGTACAGAGGTAATACATTAGATAGAAAAAGTCTAATTTTATTGTGGTAGGAGTTTATGTTTTATAGCTTTCCTTGTTTTTCTTTGATGTGATTGTGAGCTCTTTGATATATTGTTCTGTGTTTACATTTTTTTCATATTTTTATCATCTTTTAGTAAAGTACCTATTATTTGAAAGACTGCCTGGGTGTCTGTCAGTTTTTTTTTGCATGTGACGTATAGAGGGTTAAGTCTGACAATTGTTCAACATCTTCATGGTGTTATTAAACTGGGAAAAGGTAAGAATATACCCAAGGTCTCTTATAGAGTTTTAAGGGTTCATTCTTGGAAGCCTGGCTGGGTGCCCCTGGCGTAAAATTGTACCGCAATCCCTGAAGAGGGTACGTATCTGCACCTGTACATTGGGTATGCTAGTATACGGTTCACAGTTTGAATCCTTCCAGAACTTGAGACTAAAGATGATTTAGACCTAAAAGCAAACAGGAGGGTTACCCTGTCTGTTAAAGATGAAAAGAACAAATCCTCAGCTCCACTCATGCATGTCAAATTGTAGTAAGTCAGTAGAAGAAAGAAGAACAAGAGAACCGCAGGTATTTGCAGAAAATAAATAATTTAATCAGTGCATAAAAATAGCACAGCCACCCAGCAGTACAGGCTTACAACCTCAACTAGTTTCGCACTATCCGTGCATCATGAACAGTGCAAAACTAGTTGAGGTTGTAAGCCTGTACTGCTGGGCGGCTGGGCTATTTTTATGCACTGATTAAATTATTTATTTTCTGCAAATACTTGCGGTGCCAATGTTCTTCTTTCTTTTACCCTGTCTGTTACCTGTTCACACTATTGCGCTTGGAGGTTGGCACTGTGGGAGCAGAGGGCCTGACCTGCTGAATGTGTTTGTGACAGATTTGGTTGGCAGCAGTGCAAAAACATTGGTAACACAAGCTTTAACTGTTCAGTGTGTTAGCTTAATACTGTTCAGCTCACTTGCAAAATAAGGCAGTGATTTATTTTTTTAAAAAAGGAAACAGAACTATATCATTTTGCTTATAGTCAAGTTCCTACCTGTTTTATTTTTTTTCTGAACTGCAAGTTAGAGTAGCCATAGTTAGGGAAGAAGATGGCTCTAACTACAGTGGGCACACTGCAGACTACTTGAGGCAGTTGTGCCAGGACAGAGGAGTCCTGCATGAGGGAGAGCCACTAAGCAGAACCTCATGGATGCCCTGATGGCAGCAAATGCCCAGAGCATTGAGTCTCAGACTGTGATTGAAAAGGACCGAACCTTGACGCTGACGGGCCAGCTGCCAGTGCAGTGTCCAGGTCAGGGAGGAGGGCAGCAGGGCCAGTGCAAGTGAAGGGCCACAGCAGCAGGAAGGTCACTAGCATTCTGGAGCCAGAAGCAATCAGGCTGCAGATAGAGTTGCACAGAATGGAGCTGGAGTTCCAGAGAGACGCAGAGTGAGAACAGCGATCAGCTGAACATAAACAGCGAGAGGTAGACCATAAGGAGCATGAGCGCTAGAGATGACATGAAATGGAGAAGTTAATGACTCCAACCACCAGCAACAGAGCAGATAAGGGTTTGGTTTAACTGAAACTATAGGACTGGGTTACAAATTAAATTCCAAATTGATAGCTGAATTTAAAGAGAGGGAAGATATGGATGCCTTTTTAAATTCCTTTGAAAAAGTTTGTATTCAGGCAAACATTCCTAGAGAGTCCTGGAGCTTCCAGCTATCCCCACTACTTACCAGGAAAGCTTGTGATGCATTGGGTCAAATGGACAATGAGGACAGAAATGATTACAGCAGACTTAAAGCTGTACTTTTAAAAAAGCTTGATTTAACTACAGAAGCATACAGAGCTAAATTCCATAAGCTCAGGAGAAGCCCTGATATGAACTACGAGGAGCTAGCCATGAAACGACATCAGTGTTTAAAACATTGGTGGAAGGAATTGAAGCAAACTCTGTAGATAAAATTGAAAATGCTATATTGTTAGAGCAGTTTTTTGGGCATGCCCAGCAGAGCTGAAAACCTGGCTGGAGGACCGAGACCCCAAAACAGTGCAAGAGGCTGCTGAACTCCTGATCACTATGCCAAGAGCAGACCTGCTCTGAGAGTGAATGGGGTGGGCATAGCAGCACAGAAAGGGAAAAGCGCTCCTTCAGGGCAGCTAAAACCCTCACTGCCTCCACCAAAACCAGTTAGCCCCAGGTTTCAAAGAAAAGATTTTTCTGAGAAAAGAAACAAATGTTGGGTTTGTAAAGAAATGGGGCATATTGCCAGACAGTGTCCCAAAAGGATGAGCAGTATGCAGCATGGGTCTAGGAAAGAAGTGGGTTGTTTGTGTGTCCCTGGAAGCATGCCTGTGAACATGAGGGAACACATGCACCCAGTCATGATGAATGGTGTACAGACACAAGGGTTGAGGAACACAGGGCATCCCTGACATTGGTAAAAGGGATCTGATAGAGCCTGGTCACCTTATACCCAATGAATTTGTAACTGTACAAGACTTCACTCGGAGGAGAAAACACTGCCACTGCTAGTGTTCTCCTAGACTGGGGTGAAACAGGGGGAACTGTGCAACAGATGACTGTAGCCAAAACTTTAGCAGTTGATGTCATTCTTGGCAACAATCTTAAACAGGGGATGGTGTGTGCAGTTACCCATAGCCAAGCAGCAAGGGAAAACTGTAGTTCCCTGGACCCCACAGAAGCCATTGTGGAAACCACTGGGAGGTCAGTTCCCCAGCTTGTGTCTCCTGAGCTGGAGACTAATGAAAAGGGGGTAGAAATTTCCCCAGTAGCAGTTAATCACACAGCTACGGAGGGTTACTCCGAAGAAGAAGGGGAGATACATTGTCAGAGGGTTAGGGATGACAGCAATCCTGAGTGCCCTGACGCTAGTGCGAGGGACCCTAGTTTAGAGACTGAAGGGGACCTGTCCGATGCCTTGGGAATGTGTAAGGAGTTTGCAGCTGCTCAGAAAAGTGACCCTAGTCTAGAGGAACTGAGGGCTTGGGCAGACTCTGACGGAGCACAGGAAAGTGATGGTAAACATAAAGTTTGTTGGGAAAATGGACTGATGTATACTCAGGCTGTGAAAACAGAGGGAGGGGTGGTGGACAGGCAGCTTGTCATTCCCCAGGGTACTGTAAACAGCTGCTTAAGACTGCACACGATATTCCCTTGTCTGTCATCTGGGAATTGCACGCACTACACAGTGGTTGGCCCAGAATTTCTGTTGTCCCAACTTCACACAGCAGGTGAAGGAGTATTGCAGGTCTTGTCACCGGTTCCAAGAAATAGGGAAGGCAGGTATGAAAACCCAAGCCACCCTAATTCCATTGCCCATAGTGGAGGAGCCATTCCAGAAGATGGGAATGGATATTGTGGGGCTTTTAAATACCCCCAGCTCCTCCAGGAAGAGGTTCATCCTGACTGTGGTGGATTATGCCACCCAGTATCCAGAGGCAGTCACCCTATCCTCACTGAGGACGAAGTGGCAGATGCCTTACTTGTGATTTTCTCCTGTGCTGGGTTTCCACAGGAGGTTATCACCAATTGAGGGGTTTCCTTCATGTCGGACCTGATGAAATGCTTGTGGGAGAAGTGTGGGGTGGTGCAGAGGTGCATGACACCTTATTACCCACAAGTCAATGGGCTTGTGGAAAGATTTAATGGTACCCTGAAGTCAATGCTCCAAGCATTTGCTGCACAGCATGGGAGGGACTGGGAGAAATACCTTCCCCACCTGTTGTTTGCATACAGGGAGGTGCCCCGAGAGTCGACTGGATTTTCCACCTTTGAGCTCTTATATGGATGCCGGGAATGTGGGCCCCTAGACTTGATCTGGGAGGACTGGGAAGGCAAGCATGCCACCCAGGGAACTCCCATAGTGGATTATGTCCTTTGATTTGGGGAAAGGCTGAAGGAGCTTATGGGGACAGCCCAGAGCAGCCTGGCAGCTGCCCAACAGAAACAAAAAGTGTGGTAAGACCGCAGAGCCAGAGCTCGCTCGTACACAGTGGGTCAGGAAGTCATGGTCCTTATTCCGGTCCGGAAAGACAAGCTGCAGGCTGAGTGGGCAGGACCATACAAAGTAGTTAGAAAGGTAAATGACATGAACTATATCATAGAGTTACCTAACAGAAGACATGCAGAAAGAATGTACCATGTCAACATGATGAAGCCTATATGCTAATAGGGCTGACATGGTGTTTGTATGTCATCCTGGGGAGGGGATGGATGAAGGAGACTTCCTTCTGTACTTGCTGGTAGAAAGCAAGTGGGAGTCCTCCGTGGAGGCAGTTAAATTGTCACCCCAGCTGGCCCCGGACAAGATCCAGGAAGTAAGGGAGGTTTTAGCAGACTTTGCCCCACTGTTTAGTGCCAAGCCTGGACTAACCCCCTTAGCAACGCACGATGTAGGGACAGGGACACAGACGCCCATATGGAAGACAGCATATTGGGTGTCAGAGCCTGTCCAAAAGGACATTATGAGGGAGGTGGAGGAAATGTTGGATTTAGGGGTAATCCAGAGATCCCACAGCCCCTGGGCCTCACCCGTAGTCCTTGTGCCCAAGCCAGATGGCTCTACTCGTTTCTGTGTGGACTATCATGGACTGAATGCAGTCACAAAGTCAGACGCCCACCCGATGCCCCAGATGGATGAACTCCTGGACAAGTTGGAAGGGGTGACATACCTTACAACTATTGATCTGACAAAAGGGTATTGGCAAGTAGAGTTAACTGACAGCTAGGGAGAGGTCGGCCTTCATCACTCCAATAGGCTTATTTGAATTTAAAGTAATGCCTTTTGGAATGAAGAATGCCCTGGCCACTTTTCAAAGGTTGGTGAACCAGGTGTTAAATGGTGCTGAGGAGTACACCATGGCATACCTGGATGACATTGCCATCTTTAGTGCCAGCTGGGAGGAACACCTGTCCCACCTTAGGGAAGTGCTGGGCAGGATACAGAGGGCCGAGCTCACTGTCCAAGTTAAGAAGTGCCAGGTGGCCATAGCTGAAGTGGCATACCTCGGGTATGTTGTAGGCCGGGGACAGCTCTGTCCTAACCAAGTAAAAATAGAGGTGATCAAGACATGGCCCAGACCAGAAATGCAGAAGCAGGTCAGGAGTTTCTAGGACAGCAGGGTACTATAGGAAATGTGTACCCAATTACAGAGCCCTGGCTGCTCCCCATCTGACCTGGTAAAGAAAAAGATGCCTAAGAAAATTACTTGGTAAACAAGCCTGTGAAAAAGTCTTTACCAGACTGAAGGATCTGTATTGATAAGTCCTGACTATAGCAGACCCTTTATAGTCCAGACTGATGCCTCAGACGTGGGTATTGGGGCAGTACTGAGTCAGACATCCAACCAAGGGAAAGATCACCCTTTACTGTACCTGAGTAAAAAGTTACTTCCCAGGTAGCAGGCTTACTCTACTGTGGATAAAGCGTGTCTTGCCATAGTGTGGGCCCTAAAGAAGTTAGAGCCATACTTACATGGGCAGCATTTTGAGGTACACACTGACCACAAACCCCTGGTTTGGCTGACACAAATGGGAAAAACTAATGGTAGACTACTAAGATGGAGTCTTGCCTTGCAAGGGTATGACATGACGATCTTACATAGGGCTGGAGCGACCAATCAGAACGCCGATGGTGTGTCGCATCTATATGAGGAGTGAACAGACTTGGGAAGCTCATTCCATGCAGGGGATAGAGCCCCCAAATTCAGTCTAGGTGGGGAGGATTGTGATGCTTGGCCAGCTGGTTGTGATTGTTGTATGATATTTTTGGAAGCCTGGATGCGTGCCCTTGTAAGATTGTACCGCAATCCTCAAGAGGTCTCAGATTCGAGCCTGTACATTGGGTATGCTAGTATAAGGTTCACAGTTTGAATCCCCCCAGAACTTGAGACTAAAGGTGATTCAGACCCAAAAGCAGACAGGAGGGTTACCCTGTCTGTTACTTGTTCACACTATTGCACTTGGAGGTTGGCACAGTGGGAGCAGAGGGCCTGACCTGCTTAGTGCATTTGTGATGCTGAATACCACAGCCTGTGACTTAGTGGGGTTCATTAGTAGCCTAATCTCATAGAACCAAGTTTGAACTGCCTTTTGGTCTGCTGTGAAGGTACTATTAGTGTCAGCTACATTCTGTGCACTAGTGAAGAAGACCAGGTCATCAGCGTAGAGGAGAGGGTTACTGTTAGCAAAGCATTGGTGAACCAAGTTGACATGTAGTGAGAAAAGAAGAGGCCCAAGTATGGAGCCCTGAGGGACACCAGTAGTGGTAGGTAAGTTGTCAGACAGAGAAGAGCCGAATCTGATGCATTGCTGTCTATTGTTAAGGTAACTCCTGAACCAAGTTGGTGCATGCTCAGAGATCCCCAGGGCACTTAGCTTGCTGCAGAGTAGACAGTGATTGAACATATCAAAGGCCTTTATGAGGTCAATAAACACAGCTCCAGTAAGATCACCTTTGTCTAGAGAGGTGGAGATACTGTTGGTTAGAGTGGGCAGTGCAGTAGTGGTGCTGTGGTTCTGGTGGAAGTCATGCTGAACTGGGGAGAGAAGACTGTGGATAGTGAGGTAGGAGGTAAGCTGTGTGGAGACAGCTTTTTCCAGTACCTTACCCAGAATGGGTAGGATGGCTATGGGTCTGTAGTTACTAATTATTCTGCTGTTCCCTTTTTTAAACACGGGTACTGTTAGCCATTTTCTAGATTGTTGGAACAGCGATTGAGGTAAGAGAAAAATTAAAAATTCTAGCAAGTGGAGGTGCCAGTTCATAACCAGCAAGTCTGAGGAGTTTGGGCTCCATACCATCAGAGCCAGCGGATTTGGATTCAGGGATCAGCCTCAAGAGTTTGTACACCTCAGAGATACTATCTTGTTTGAAATGAAAGGGGGGATGTTGCCCTGATAAAGTAGTTAAGGAAGAGGTCGGACGATTCAAAGAAGGGGAAAAAGCTTCAGTGAATGCTGAGAGGTCTGAAAATAGCTTGTCGAATGCATTGGAGATTGTACGGGGGTTGTTATAGTTTGTACCCTCTATCCTAAAATCAGGAGGGGTAGGGGTTCTATTGAGGCTCAAGGATTTTTTGATGCAGTTGCAAAATTGATGTGGGTTTTTGCAAAAGGAAGCAAACTGATTTCTGTAAATTCAACTTTTACTCTGTCTGATGGCATGTTTGCATTTATTTCTAAGAGTTCTATAGGTGGACCAGTCAAAGATAGAGCTGGTAGCCCTGAAAGCAGCCCAGCTTCTGTCTCTCTCTTTAGGAGGGACAGAGAGGGTGAGTCAGCCATTTGGTTGTCTGACCACGGACTCTCCTGATGGTGAGAGGATGTGTTTGTCCTGGAGGCTAGTGAACATGGTATTAAACGAGAGACAGCCTGATCAATGTCAGAGGTTGCACACCAGTAGGACCAGTTGAAGCAGGCCACTTCAGTTTTGAATTGTGAGGGATCCAGATGAGAAAAGTCTCAAAAGTGAATTTGGTGAGGTGGGACTTCAGGGGCTTTAGCATGCCACACACAGAAGACAGGGGAATGGTCACTAACTGAGTCAAGGGGGACACCAGAGCAAATTATTTGGTCTGCATTAGGGACTAACACCCAATCAATAAGGGTGGCACATTGTCCGTTATTGGAAAGCCTGGTAGGATTCATCATTGGTTTCTCATCTCTGCCCTTACAGAAATATAAGTGTACTGTGCACATGCAGAATGCATGCCACATGCTTAATTGTGCAATGCTTGCCTGCAGTTTGCATACACAGAGTGAGCCTAAGTGAACCAGGTCTAAAAAGCAAATCAGGTTTGCATGCTACAAGCTTGACATGTGTGTAGCAGGTAAGCTGGTGCAAACATCTTCTAAAAATCACATCAGGTTCACGTGTTGCACACTTGACATGACTGCAGCAGTTAAGCTGGCGTGACCATCATTTAAAAATTACATCAGGTTCACATGTTGCACGCCCATGTGTGCAGCAACTAAGCTGGTGCAAATCCCATCTAAAAACACAACAGTTTCTATTTCTCATACTACTGCTAGCAATTAGAGCCATTAAAATACATTTTCATTGATTCCCCATTAATATTCGGTAATCACATTAATTCTGATCCTTTTGCAAGTTGTTTAATGGCTTTTGATTTTGTCATTAAATTGCCATTAATTTGTAAAGTATTGTTTACTTACTACATTAAATGCCTAGGATATAGTCAGCCAACATCCCCATTCCAGATGTGCAAAGAGGGGCCTCTGTGTTGTGAAGTCTGACCTTTTGTTTTGGGCCATGCAAATCCCTTATGCATATTTAGTGCTACAAATGTGTTTCTCCATGACTGTTTCAACTCACTTACTTTCCTTTTGTCATTCTGTATGGAGCATATACACTATGGCCATGCTCAGCGCTCTTTGTGCTGAGTAGGGTCTCGGAAGCATGCACCATTTTGTCACTGAAATGAGGGGCATGGACACTCAAAATGAGGGACAATGAGGGACACTAACCCTCATGACGATCAGGATACATCCTGAAACATGGAGATACAGTAGCTCAGAACACAGTGGAAACCATTGTACTTACTTGTACCAATCTTAGCACCTGAGAATGAATTTCTACCATAAAGCAGGGATGCCATTTAGATAGGACAGAGGGGGGACAGTTGCCCCCCCCCCCCCGCATTTGTGCCTAGGTTGTTCTTACGGTGTGGCAGTAATGGCACTATATTTGGATTTAATCTTTTGCACAATATGTGCCCCCCCGGCCTGTGTGCTCTCACGCTGCAGGTGCACTCCTGACTCAACTGTGTCTGTATTGTATTGTCCACTCCTTCCACCTATTAGCGGCGGCGCCATCACACATGACGTGGAGGATCTCCAGCCAAGTAAGAGCATGAGTTCACGTGAGTGCAACACTATCTTTCCCGCCACAGAGTAGAAAGGCTGCACACTGCAACTTGGAGGAGTCGGTGAGCACTGAACTCTCAATAGCAGTGTTGTGGCAGCATATTTTTGTTGGTCTACTCTTAGTGAGTGTCCGTCTCCCCTGATGCCTGAAGAGGCAGAGAGTGAGCTAGAAGCTAACCAAGCCTAGGCTACCTACATACTCTACTAGGCTCACCTCACAAAAACCCAGCACAAACCCCCGCGTAGCAAGCTAGCCTGGCAGCACTGGTGATAGTGGTGGGTGGCCTTCATAGGCCTTGATCAGTGCAGTGTTTGTTTGTTTGTTTGTTTGTTTAAAATTTATTTTTATACAGGATACAAATTGATTAGGTGTGATCCCCATTTACAACAATGTCCTGTAATACAAATAAATACAATATTACAACTAAATTACACAATTACAAAACGCTAAACTCAAAACACATAAAATCCTTTAAGTCATGTACAGATAGTTGTGAAATGTTGAACAAAGAGTTCTTAAACTTAGAGAAACTTATCAATGAACTTAAATCCTGTGGTAATGTATTCCAATGAATAGCTATACAATTTTGTAGTAGTAGAATCACCTAGTCTATTTCATGATCTTAGCATGGAATTCTAAAATTCCTTAATGTCAAAGTTTTTTACCTGGAGGGTCTAATATTATATAATTAATAAGTGGATGAGTTCCTTTTGTATGGACCAGATTGTGTAACCAAGTGAGCCATATATATAATCTCTTTTTATCAGGTTGTAACCAATTTAATTCATTATATATGTCATAATGATGTGAACCATACTTTCATTTTAATATAAACTTAGCTAATCAATAATATGTTAGGTTTACTATACTTAAAGATTTTTGACTCAAATTATTATATAATAAGACACCGTATTCCAATACTGGTAATAACAGTTGTCCCACAATTTTCTTGCTCACTTCAATTTCTAAACAATTTGATACTCATCTTAGTGCTCCCAACCTCGGATTTACTTTCTTACTCTGTTGATTTATATGATCACTATATGTCAGCCGGTGATCAATCAGGACCCCCAAATATTTGTAATTATTAACACATTTTATAGGACTATAGGCAGCAACCACTGCAGCAGCCAAGCAAGAAGCAAGTAATACAGGTTGGGTGGGTTCAGTTGGTGAAGTGACTTGGTCACGAACCATGTTGGCGGCCTGGGATGGCTGGTTCTAGCATCCAGCTTCTGTCAGGAGGATGGAGGAGGCTCAGACTGAAAACTGGGCTGGTGGCACACTGGGCCAGGCTGCAGGTTCTGGCCAAATGGCTGGGTAAGTAAAAGTAAATAATATTTTACAGGGGGATTGGGGAAGGATGAAGGACTGAAATATTGATGTGTTTTTCATGTTTCTGCACCTTTGGGTGGCTTCACGACCCATGTGGGATGAATGCTGAGTGGAATCGAGTCAGGGAGAGAAATCAGGACAAAGTTGTTTTTTTTGGGGGTCAGAACTTCAGCCAGGAAAAAAAATTGGTTAGTAACTGGTTGGTTTAAGCCCAAATCTGATGCACTGCTCCAGGGTATAGACAGATGAATCTTATACATTTGATTTTTTCCTGACTTGCCACTTTTCAGACACAACAAACAAGTTTTAACTTTTAGAGATGTTCCAGATATTCTAGAGCTTGCCACCTAGGGCCTAACTAGCACCTGGCCTCCACTGATTGTTGGCTCCTCCCTGCTGAAATCTGAAATGGAGCCCCTGTCATAAAATCTAAATTTACAGGACATCCTCTGTGTAAGCAGTATGTTTTCCGTGAGGCATGGATGAGAAGCAGAGCATTTTTCAGGGGTAAAATAAGGACTGTCCTTTGCATTCAGGGACAGTTGTGCAGTATGGTATGCACAGACTACTGGAGCCCCACTATAGTCAGGCTTGTGCCTCTCCCCCCAGTGAAGCTGACCTCCACATCATCACACTCAGGCACATTATGACATAGGGCAAGGGAGACCGCAGGGGCACGCACCATTACTATTTTATACATTATTGATGGGGAGTTGGAAATGAATGTAGGTCAATGCTTGACTAACAAGGACCTTGTTAGTAGAAGACCTGCCTTCATTATTCTCCAACCTACCATCATAATGTACAAAACAGTAATAAAAAATAACTCCATTCATTTCAAGGGGGTATGCCCCAGCACTCTGACCCATGGACATTATCTATTAAATACTCCTGCCTCTGGTTCCCTAGTACTCAGGTAAGAGACTCTCGACTTATATCTATACTTGGTGGGTTTTCTGTAACAGCATGGCTGCACCCGCTACAGTGTGTGTGCATGGGGGGGACTGTCCATGTGGGTGGGTGTCGAGTTATTGCCACTTTTGTATTTGCCCTTAAATTCTGTTTAGTGGAAGCATTCAAAACTATGGAGAAAAATAGTGAGAGTACAGGCCAGACAGAAGTAATTAAGTAGTTTTGTGGGTAAGTGTGTATTGGGGTGGAAGAACCACATGTGTTTCCATTGGTATGTGTGTAACAGTTCAGCTGTGAAGCTGAGATGAGAGGGACAAGAAAACTAAAAAGTATAACAGTGGCTATAAGCATGCCGCATGAATACAGATGTATGCAAATTTGTATTGAAGTACAAGCCAGCCATATGTGTGCAAGCAGTATAGTTTAGTGGTTAAAGGCACTGAATTGCAAACCAGGAAACTTGGAGACCTGAAGACCTGGTTTTGAATCTCATCAACCCCCATTGGTATATGGTATGATCCTGAGCAAGTCACTTAACTTTTATGTGTGCCGTTATCAGTGAGCACTTGCTTTTTGCATGCATGCCACATGCATGCAATCGGTTCCAATTTAACATTTAAATCATGCTTGCAGCATGCATATCACATGGGTAGTTTTATGTGTGTAGAATGAAAACATTTCATATAATTATTTCTGTAAGGGTGTGGCCTCTATCCACCCCTTATACTGCATATGGATCTACTTTCCTTCCCCTTCCCTTTTCTCTGTCCCTCCTGAATACTGCATACCCTGGTATAGTCATGTCCTCGATGTGGATCAGTGTAGCCCACATTTTTGAGACCCTATATATCCAGCTGTGCTTTCCCCACCAGTGCTTGTATTTCTGGGAGTTTGTTCCCCAAACTACTGGTGTTTGTGCACAAGACCCACCAACTCTTTGTTCCCCTTTGCCCATTCCTTTTCTCTAGTCGTTTAACATTTCAATTTCAGATTTTGGTGGGGAGAAACCAGTAGGCCACATTGAGTTGTTTTTGTGTCCCTGATCCCAACTGAGCTGCCCTCCAATGCCTAGTTTAAACCTTTCTTAAGGGTTGGTGTGCAATCTGGTCAGATCTTCGGTCTTAGAATTGAGGACTCCACTTGCCCCTTGCTTAAGGTGAAGAATCTTGGCATTGTGCTAGACTGTGACTTAACGCTTAAATCTCAGGTGTCGGCCGTGATCCAAAATGTATTTTACCATTTTTGCAACATCAACAGGATTACACACCTGATCGCCTGGGTGATCTTCCATCAATCTTGCATGCCTTTGTGACCCAACAGCTTGACTACTGCAATGCCTTTTACATGGGGCTATCTGGGGTCAGTCTGCCACCTGTAGCTAGTGCAGAATGCAGTGGCCAGGTTGTTGACTGGCCTTCAGAGTCTTGTCATATTACACCTGTGCTCTGCTCTCTGCACTGGCTGCTGGCTAGGTAGTGGATCACCTTCAAGGTTGGTTTGCTGACCTATAAGGCCCTACACAGGCTGGGGCCCTGATACCTGCAAGATCTTCTAAGGCCCTACTGCCCCTCCTGTCCTCTCTGGTCAAGTGATGAGGGCCTCCTTGTGATTCCCAGGGTTTGTTTGAAATCTTCTGGTGCACAGGCATTTTAGTTCACTGCACCTACCCTGTGGAATTCATTTCCTCGATCCATCAGAGAGGCCCCATCAGTAAATGCCTTCAAGAGGGAGCTGAAGACATTTCATTTTAGAGAAGCCTTTCCTTAAGTCAATTAACCTGAGCTGATACTAGTTTTAATACTGCTCATTTAAATTGTTTTATTATTTTCATTTGAACTGATACTAGCTGTTTATATTGTCTTTTTAACTGTTTTATATATTCTCACTTGTGCAGCCCCTTGAATTACAACTGAGAAAGTGTGAAATATAAATAAATAAATTAAATGAAACTAAACTTGATGTGTCCTGCGAATCTCCTCCCCAGCACCTGCTTGCCCTTCTTATTAGAATGCAGGCCATCTACTTCAAACAGCCTCCATTCACTCTAAATTGGGCCCCAGTCCCAGGTGAATCAAAATCCCTTCTCACTGTACCACTCTTTTAGCTATGAACTGAACTGGTACAAGTGAAACTGTCCCCTCTGGTTCTGGTGTGGCTGTGATTACCTCTGAGAAGATTACCATTCCTGCCCCTTCCTTGCCTACCTGCCCTGAAACATGAAAGTATGCCTTTACCTCCTCCATGCTCCTCCTCCTACTCAGATTCTCTGTGCCTATATACACAATCAGATCTGGTTTCCCTCCCTCTTCTCCAGTGATTTCCACCACCCTGGACCCATGTTTGTCTGCTGTAGCCCCAGTGTAACAGTACATCGCTTCTCCATCCAGTGTGAGACCCACTTCCTTCCCTGTACTCCTCCCTTTGAATAGTCCAGCACTTGTACTGTCTCTGTTACCCCTTTGAGGCTCTCCTACCTCCTTGACATATCCACATATGAAGATGGCTGCCTAGTGGGCATGTTAGTCCTTCCCACTGTACAGGCTTCCTTGGAACCCTCCCACAACAGTAGTAGCTACTTATTGACCATGCAGAGCCCTGGTTCTGTAGGCTTTACCTTCCTCCTTCCCTGTCCACCTACTACTGTCCAGTCACAATCTGTGGCCTGATGGGCTTTGGTGGTGCTTATGGCAGTAGCACCTAAGTGGCTCAGTGGCTGCAGCCCTCAAGAGGCATTTTTCAGCTCTTGTTATCTCCAGTTCTGCTCTAGTGGCCTGGAATCTCCTACAGTTCAGACAGTGGCCACATTTTCACAACACAATTCAAGTAATCACTATCCCACACCCTCTGCACTCCTCCCAAATGCCTCTTCAGTGCTCTTCTTGCATGTATGTGTACTTGTGTATAAATTACAGACCCAATATGGGTAGTAATACGTTTTAAATACTTTTAAGCAGTTATCACATTTACTCCTAAATTACTCATTTGTGGCAGTACCCTGGATAGGATGTTTACCCCAGATTTAAATGTAGCCCCTTTTTACTACATCAGTTGGCTTAGCAACTTTCTTTTTCTTTATACGCACTTACAGTAGGTTGTCTTATCTTAGCTCTGTGTATGCACCTCTATGGGTACCCTCGGTCTCACCTTACTGTTGTCTCCTCTTTGCACTTCTCACAGACAGAAACCTCTGTGGACTACCTGTGGACACCCCTGGAGATGCCACACTCCTACTCCATAGTACTCCTCCACTCACAGGGATACTTGGACCTGTGGGGGTTATATATCAAGCCAAAACCAACCTTCACTCAGCAATGTGACTCAGCCCCTCCTCCAATTATCACCTAGCTCAGGCTCCCAGGCCAGACAATTTTCATCCAGCCTTCCAAATGCAAGGCAAGACACCGTTGTTTTATATTGCCCTTAAATGTGGGCAACTATGGCTGGTCTCACTTTAACCTACAGAAAATAATTAAGACATTAATTAAAGTCAGTTTTCCCACCACTCACCATACCCACATTGTCTCAGAAAAGCCTCTTTAATTGCTGTCTGTAACCAAAGCAGGCAGACTCTACTTTATGGAACAAAACAGAGGGTTTACTTGGCTCATGTAGTGCTGCTACCCATTTTTGCTATGCACGATCGCCACATGTCATAGTGGGGGGGAGGGAGTCCTATGCAATAGTGCTGCATGATAACCAGAAAACTCGATGTCAACAGGCACAAATGAAGCTTGTCCCCGCTATGCCATTCTGCAACTCAGTGGTAAAGGCCATCCCACATAAAAGACTCCACCCTCCTTGGCTCCTTGTACCTCACTGATCCCAGTGGGTTGTGGTTCCAGTGACCCATGCCCCAGTGGTACGACTGTCCCAAGGTTAAACTGGGCAAGAACTCACAGGAACTCAGTTCCACCTCCTCCGACACCTTTCTCCACTGAATACTACTGAAGAGTTCCACCTCCTAAGGATGACAGTTCCATCTCCCACAAATTTAGAGATTACAGTTCCACCTCCTAAACATTTCCTACTGTGACTGTCCTGTTATTCTAGAGGTCCTCTCCTGCTCCGCCATGTTTAGCCCTCCCTGGTAGTCCAGTGTTACCCCACCAAACCCCTGATTTTTACACATTTCTATTCTTCAGGGTGTTTCCCCATCTTTCTCCTCCCTCTGACTCCTCTTTATCCAAATCTTCCTCCTCCTGCTGACAAACATTGCTTCTGGTTGCAGCACTGCAAACCCACTTACTTCCTGCCTGCAATAAGTCTATGGACACTGGGATTTTCAGTAGGCTGAGACCAGAATTGTGAGAGCTGCCATGCTTCTGGTCATTTTCATGGTGGTCTGAACACATTCCCTGCAAAAACACAATACAAGAAGAGATTATTATTTATCCCATTAAGCACTGCTCGATAGGTTCCCAAAGCCACCAGCAGTCCTAAGTGGTTGCTTCAGCCACTTAGCACCACTTTTCAAGAATGTGGTTAGGGCCCCCAGTGTTAAAATGAAGCCAAGAATATTCATGAAAACCTGTGGCAGCCATATTTAATGATACTCTCCTTGAATTATTTCAAATATAAACAAAACGTCAAAGCAGACTCAAAATGAGGGACATGAGGGTGTCTTACAAGACAGAACTAAAATGGAATAAAAACTAAAAAGTATAAATACAAAATGTTATGGTGTTTATATATGTACTGGGGGTGTCTCTTACTGAATAAGAATGTTTTCTCATGCTGTTTGGGTTAAAGGCTCATGCTGATATGTACAGAGGTCCACACAAGAGACATGGGCAGTCCATGGAAGGGGGGAAGAGCCATACAACTGGATACCCAGGTCAGTGCAAGAGGGGATTGTGCAGGGCAAACCACTGTGGGATACGGTAGTTCATAGCCCCACACAGAAGGAAAAATAATTACTAAAACAAAATAATTAGCATGTTATGGTCCTAGTCATGCATACTATATTAAAGGGCTGGAGGCAACAGCTGTTGGGGTAATTCAAGTTGCTACACATCCTCAGGTAGGCTGTATAAAGGAGGCACATAAGGACTATGGCAGGCAATAGTATCTAACTTTTGAATGTCATGTGATGGTCACACCTGGAAATGAGATTACTCAGGGAGCTGGCAGCAGAACTGACTGAACCCTTGCTAGGTCTATGCAACAGCTTTCTAAAGACTGGCATAGTTCTGAATGACTGGAGGGTGGCAGATGTAGTTCCACTCCATAAGGGGTGGGAGGACAAGTACCATGTGGGAAACTACAGATCTGTCAGTCTTATTTCTGTTGTAGGGAAGCTGATGGAGTCACTCGTCAAAGAGGACATCGTGGCTACTTGGACAGCAACGAGCTGCAGGATAGTAAACAGCATGGATTCATGGCAGGAAGATCTTGTCAGACTAAGCTGATAGCTTCCTTTGACTGGGTGACAAGGGAATTGGATAGGGGCCTTTTTCTACTTCAACTTCAGCAAGACTTTTGGTTCTATGCCTCACAGACACTTGCTGAAGAAGATGGAGGATCTGGGTGTGGCTAAGGTCATAGTAAACTGGGTAGGTAACTGGCTAAAGGGGAGGCAGCAGAGGGTTGTAGTCAATGAGGTCAAGTCAGCAGAGTAGGAGGTCACAAGTGAGGTACCATGGGGATCTGTTCTGGGATGGGTCCTCTTCAGTAGGTTCATTAGCGACATTGGTGAGGGTATCCAGGGCAGGCTGTGTCTCTTCACAAATTACACTAAGCTCTGTGGGAGGGTGGATAGTGACAAGGGAATCAGGGAAATGCAGAGTGACATATGAAAGCTAGAGGGGTAGTCTAAGGTTTGGCAGTTGAAATTCAATGCCAGAAAGTGCAAGGTAATGCACCCATTGAAAAAGAACCCGAGGACTGAGTACTAGATGGGTGGGGTGAGACTTAGCACTTTGGCTGAGGAACAGGACCTTGGAGTTAACATCAGAGACTCCCTCAACCAATTGAGTCAGTGCAACAAGGTATATAGCACAACGAGTAGGATGCTGGGACGTATTGGGAGGGTTATTGATAGCCTGCTGGAGATTAATGAAGGCCTTTGCTCGACAAACAAAGCCCTTGTTAGTTGAACAGTGGCCTTCATTAATCTCCAGCTGGCCATTCTTGTACATAAAAATAACAGTGAAATGGAGACCCATTCACTTCAAGGTCACACATTATTATGTGCCTGAGTGCAGGGGAGGCGTGTTAGCACTATAAGGAAGTGGAAGGGATTGACTGGCCATCTCCTAGGGCCAAACTATTATTCCTTGCACAAACTTAAGGACTGCAATTACAATTATGAAAACCAGCTATGATGACAATTGTCGACATCAGCTTCTGGAATGCATGAGTAGGGGGGATATATTGAAAAACCACTTTAAGAAATAACCTCCAACACAAAGATGATTGCCATGTGGCTCAGTATAAAATGGTACGTTATTCAGTCTGGATTCCCTAGTACTGCCTGATGTGAGGGTCTTATTGGTACAGGGTTGTAGCCTGGATTTGGTAATGGTGGTAATGATCTAAACATCTCTATTGTGGTCCAGGGGCATGCATTTTGAAGCATTTTCAGGCCCTAATTGTTGGGTCACAAAATGTACTAAAATCCAACTTGTCAGTGTCATCCCTACTCATTCCCTCCAGGTCATTGGCTTGAATTCAGGATTTCTTTCTACCCTTCTATATTTTAATTTTTCCATTTTCTGTACCCAAATATTTTCCTTCCCTAGATCTCTCCAGATCCATGACAGGAGTCTGACAGAAATTTTGTCGAACGCCCCTGTCAATGACACTGGCAGGTCGACCGCATTCTGCAGTCGGCTGCCAGTTCACTATCGATTTCTTTGTTTTCTTCAGGGGGCTTCACCCCCCTCACTTAAAGATTCTCAACTCCAGTTGGAGCTGATTGTGGGGGGGTGCAGGACCCCTGACAGGCAGCGTCGGGTTCCAGCGGGTCTCCCACTGTGGCTAGGCGCTGTAGTCGCTGTAGGGGACCTCGCTGCGAGCGGGGTAAACGGATCTCTCCCCATATTCCTTACAAATCCATACCCCCTGTGTCTCCAGCTCTTCATTTTTTTTCAGCTTTCCACTTCTCTCATAGCCATTTCAGTTTCCATCTCTATGATTGCCTCTATTTTCCCATCTGTTTCCAGCTTTCTATATCTTCTTTCTTTCTCTTTCCACCTCTCTCCCTTCCCCCTCCACCCCACCCACTACTGTACATGACAGTCTAAGTCAAAGGCAGCACAGTATGATTAAATATTTTACCTCTAAGGCTGATAAATGTAAGTTGCCCACTTAGAGGGAGAGAGAGCAGACAGATCTGACTGCACTGGTGCTGCTACGTGGTACTTGTCCCTGAATTCATCAGCTACAGTATTCTCATTTTGAGAGATGCAGCCAATCAGCCAGCCTGCTGTTGCACCCTTAATTCCACTTCATTAGAACAGTGCACTTTGAAGAATTACTCTTTTATCTTCCTTGCACAACAGCTTTATTTTTGAAGCAATTTTGACATTTTGTGATTTGCATCCTGCCTTTTCACTCTTTCACAGTGAGTGTGTGAAAGGGTTCCTTGGGCAGCAGGTGTGTGAATTAGGCAATAAGGCATGAAAGAGGGTGCATTATGGTGGGATAATGGCCTGTTTTGGCTGAGTTAAAGCATGAAGTACAGCTGAGTGCTTCCTCCACCCAAGAAGGGCTGTTAGCCTACCATTACTCACCCCCTGGAATGCCTTATTGAGATTACGAAATGGGCCCTTTCTTTTACTTTATCTTTTTATTGAAATCTGAGTATACAAGAAAGCACACGTCTTATACAATCGAAGAATATCCTCCATATAAGGTATAAAATATGACTTAAACACAGTATTTAGGGTAAACATATTGGCAAAGCCTTGTATACACATATTGATAATAAAACACAAACCTAGACAGGTTATAAGTGGAAAGCAGAAGGGTTACAATCAATAGGGTATTACAGAATCAGAAATGGCAACCATGTACAAAATAAATGCTACAGCAGGCTATGGTAAGGCATTTAGTAAACTACAAAAAAGTGATAAATGTGGTAATATGAACAATGTTCAGTGATGGAGAGGTAAAGATAAGAAACGTGTGCGAGGAAAGAAAGAAGAGAAAAAAGTAAGGAAGAAGGGAAGGAGAGAGGGAGAAAACAGAGAAGGAGAGAAAAAAAAGATGAGATATATGTGCACAAAAGTTTTGGGGAAACCTAATCTGAGAGCAAAATAAGAAGAGGGTAAATATCCCTAAGAATTAGGGTCTACTCTAGAAGAACTAGGTTCGATGTACTTGAAGAAATGGGCCCTTTTTAGGAAATTGTGGATGTATTTTTTTAAACATGTTTTTGTTGAGCTACTTTCAGCTGGGCTGTTGTGCTGGGATACTGGCCCAGTTGAAAGTACCTCTTGGTTAATCAGAAGCCAGCATTCTTTCTACCCATTTCATAATCAGTCATAATAACTGCCAGTGCCAATTAAAACCAATGATTTCTGAGACAGTCGACCTGTCAATAGTGCCCCTCTGTCCCCATCCAACTGTGAGTGGTGTTATGTCCAGCACTTTTTGCAACTGTTTTGCTCTTCACTCTTTTCAGCAAATAAAGACCAGATGAGTAGCTAGTATACCAGTCCCTGCCCTATGTCTAGTCAGGCTGTGTTTACATGGCAGCCATTGCCTCCCAAGCAATCATCATCATTTACTGGATAGCAAATTGAGAGAAAAACTCTCATTTAAAATTGTGTCCAAGTACAAAAAGACAAATACAAAACAGACGTAAACACATGCATTAATGAATCACATAGTCTACAAGCAAGTTAAAAACTAGGCTTCAGCAGTTAAAATGGATAAGCAATACATAACAGCGTATAAAAAGGATGTAAGAACTGCCATCGGACGTTGCTGGCCACCAGTGGCACAATTCAGAAAATGGGTGTTGCATAAAGGCAAGGCAAGTGCTGACTGGTAAGCCTTGTGGATGTAACAAGTAAGCAATAAGACATGATGAGGTGTGCATTAGACAGTTATAAAGCACGGCTAGGGGGACGTAGTGAGGCACGAGGCCACAGGCCGAGTGCGTCCAGTCCCCTAGCCATGCATTAGAACTGTCTAATGCACATCCCCGGAGTGGCTTATTGCACTTATAAAATGGGCCTGTGTATTCTAAATGGGGGTTCTAGTTTTAGCTGTGCATTAGACACATCTAATGCATGGTTAACAACCAATCAGATTGCTTGAAATCCTTTGCCCATTTTATAAACAGCACTTAAGAGATCATCATCTACTTAACAAGTGGGGGTCCAGCTGGATGTCCTGAACAGCATTTGTGAGGCAGCCTTCAACACAGGGGGGTCTGCTGGCTAAGCTTGCCACCACCCCACAAGCTGACGTGTCCAACCTGATTACAACTCTGATCTCAGCATGTGAAGCATTTGCCATGCAGCAAGTTTGACAACTTTTATTGATGTGGCAGGCAGTGCCATGATTTATGAAATCTGGAGGATGTGTAATGGACTGAGGCAACTCGCACTACTAGCAGTGACTGAAGTGCTTCCAGTTGCATGGGGACTCTGACAGCAAGGGACATACCAGGCTCATTGAGAGTCAGTTTAAAAAAAACCTGGAAGCTGGCTTATCGGCACAGTGGTAGTGCTACGGCTCATGATGCCAGTGACCCACGTTTGGGAACAGGCACAAGTCATTGGAGGCCAGCAGGGGGGAGGAGGATCAGGCATCCCAGAGGACCCTCTCCTCTGGGGAGGGAGGGCAGCCGGCTCCACCATAATACTGCGTTACCACAGGTGGCAGTGCAGCTGAAGTGGCTTGTGGGTGGGAGGACATCAGAAGGCACTGCAGTGTGCACATATATATGTGTGTGTGTGTGTGTGTGTGCCTGGTGCAGCCTTATGCTGACATCCTGAGGGAACAGGAAATATATAGGAAAAAAGTTGACCTCCTTACAGGCCCCAAACCTGGCTACTCTGGCCCTGCCTTCCAGAACCAGATCCATCTGTGATCAAGGTATGGGGGGTCTGCCACCTCTGCTGGGGGAGTTCTGGAGGATACACAGGATGGCAGGTAAGTCCAGAGGAATGCCAGGGTGATGGGCTCTTGGACGAGACAGAGCAGGATGGGAGCTGACTGGTTAAGGGAGAAAAGAAAGAACTGAATTTTGTGACATCAAGGCTAGCTTGGGGGGTCCAGGTACCCATGAACACCACTTGGCTTACGACTGATAAGGACAAATAATTATTTTTAATGTTTTTATAAATTAATATTGAGTCTGATTATTGTCCGACATGGACTGTTTGTTTTGTCAGCTCACCCGACTGCTTGTTTCCAGACCAAGAATGTATCATACTGGTGAATGCATTTCGTTCATTTCTGAATTTAGATAACTTTGCTATAGAAAAGATGATTATTACATGCATAGAAAAGACCACAATATGAATATGTTGCAATGTAATATATTTCCAACTTTGAACTTTTATCCACAGCCCAAGATGCAGTGTTTTGGGTAACATCAAGGGAACAGACATCTACAGAGACAGAAAAGATTACATAAATGTAAGACAATCTGTTTTTTTTTTTTTTCTATATATCATTGTCTCACCATGCCTTCTGCCCCTCTGGCCACTCAATGAGACTCCAAACATGGTGTTATTCAAAATATTGGGTTTGTCTCAAGACTTTTTTGATTGTTTGAAATATGTCTTTGTATGCTGTATGTGGATGTATTTAACAACGTTTTTGTATAATTTTTGTATTTGTAATGCAATATATAAGGTTTATTTTTTTTTACATCAAACAGGCCTTGTCTTGTAAACAGGGATTTCATCCTTAATGATGTGATATCCTTTATAAAAATAACAATTTTACCTACCTACATACTTTATTTAGGCAATATGGTATGACAGTATGTGCACTGTTATGGGATAATGGCACGGCTTGGGAAGTGAGGCAAGGGACAATGCAGAGTGCCTTATATACCTGAAAAGTGCCATTATCCTACAATTATACACACCCCAAACTGCCTTATTGTGATTATAAATAAAATAAAATAATAGATAGGAGAATAGGTATTACAAGGGTGTAATATCATTGAGAGGTTCTGGAGACATGGAAACCTCGAGAGCGAAGCTCAAGAGGTTCCTATGTCCCCAGAATCTTGAGATGGTATTACACCCTTGTAATGTACACACTCCTTTCTATTATTTTTTGTAATCTATGGATCTGATACAAAATACCACAGCTGTGAATTCTTTTCATGCAGTCCTGTGACAACAGCCATCCCCACCCGACCTCTGCACTGAACACTCACTTGCTCCAACCACTCTCTGTCAACTTCTGCTCCTTCAGCAGTGCCTCCAGTCATCAGCTTCACTAACCATTCCTAATTGTTAGTAGGTTTCCAGAGCTGAGTGAAGGCAGGATCAACCAGATAATACTTTAAATATAACAAAAATAAATCATAGCGCTGAAAGTATGACGGCTACACATTACTTTTGCTAAGCAAGAGACAGCCACCATGTTTTTCAAACTGTTCTGCCCTCCCAAAGAGTAAAAGTAGCCAACCATAAAACACACTTTGAAAATCATCACATTGCGTCCCTAACATCCGCACTGGACACCATAACAACCAACTCTACAGTATGTAGACTTAAAAGAAAAAGCACAAAAAACACCTCTGTTTTTTGTGATAATACTATTGTAATATACGGATATTTAAAATAATACTATTGAAAAGCATATAAAAAATTTCCAGTAATACACTGGAGCCAAAGTGATAATACCATTGTTGGCAAGTGATCATACTATCATTTGGAGCTCATAATACTATTGTTTGAGCTCTGAACAATAGTATTATCACAAAACTTGAAGAGTGCAAACTCAAGATCGTAGGCAGCTTCCTGACATCCCCAAAGCTGTGCATGGTGACATTCATAAAACTGCACCTCCTGATTGGATGCACTTTCTTTGTGGGCAGACCATATATTTCAAAAAACATGGCAGGAGTCTCTCGCTTAGCGAGAGAAAATTGTTCCTTCAGTTCACTACTCCGACTCGGAGTCTAAGTGTCCACAGCAACCGTCACTCGAGAATTTAAAAGGTGTTACCGCTGTTTCGTTTAGCAGTTTAACACTGCACAGTTTAGCTGTTTGAATTTTTGAAAAGTTATCGATGTTGCCTCAATCATTGGCTCCTTCTCACATTAAAATCACCTCAGCACCCCAATCGAAAATTCCTCATTCTTTGGCAAAGGTAAACACTGACAACTTCCTTGCATCCATATATTACAAAAAATAAATACATTCTTGTGTTACAAGGCAGTTCTTCATCTCGAGAATCTGGAGGCACTTGAAACCTCTCAAGCTTCGCTCTCGAGGTTTACTGTGCCCCCAGGTCCTCTCAATGAATTACTGCCTTGTAATACACCAGAATGTATCTATTATTTTATTTGTTCAGACCTCCAAATGATAGTATTATGGGCTTTGAACAACAGCATTACAGTGCAGAAATGATACTATTATCACTTTGCTAGTGTGATATTACAGGGATTTGTGTGTGTGTGTGTTTTAGTGTGGTATTATTTTCAAGTATCCATTTCATATATTACAAAATGGCTCCTCTGATTTTTATTGTAAAACTGAAGAGGTCCAGAAAGTTAAGTATTTTTCACCTGTGCTGGAATAACATATGGTCATGTGAGCAAATCTGACCAATCACAGGCCTAGGATTCTCTTACCCATTTTTATAGTCAAATAAAACAGACTGGAAATGGTGTAGCACATACTCTATATACACATTCCTCAACATATTTATTTTTCATGTAGAATCACAAACCAGAATCACATACAATACAGTTTAGTCCAATACAATATTAGAATTAAAGGACTCAACATTACTAGTACTCACTGCCTACCTAGCTAAAATGTTTCACAGTCTCATGACTCTACTGGCAAAAGGTGTTTCCTAACATCAAGTCTAAACACTTCTGCATTGATCTGGAGGCTGTTAGCCTTTATTACTCTTTCCTGGACTGTCCAAGAATCATTTGCAGATGTTCCCACCACATTGTGTAGTGTTTTAAATATCATAATCATGTCTCCCTACAACCTCCTGTATTCCAACCTCTCCAGTCTTTCCTCATACTCACACTCCCTGATTCCTTCTACCATCCTCATGGCCCTCCTCTTTACCCTCTTTGACAACTCCACATCTTTTCTCATATTAGATGACCACACCTAGACACAATATTCCATATGTGGCCTCACTTACCTCTGATACAGAGGAATGATCATCCCACTTGTCCTACTGACAAATGACCTCTTAATATTATCTAGTTCTCTGATAGCTGTTGCTACCAATCTTGCACTCTGCCATGCACTTTTCAGATCTGGTGATGTCACCCCAGATCCCTCTCTTCCTACACCCTTCCCAGAACTTCACTTTTGTACCTGTTATGTTGATAGCTGACTTTTGAGTTCTTTTTATTAAACATCCTCGCCCATTTCACTGCCCAGTCCTGTAGTACGTTTAAAGTACAGCTGACACCTTCTGGAGAATTTTGAAAAACACAATATGTAGACACCATTACGCTTATATCTTACATTGGTTTTATATTACACTCTCCCCATTATTTACACTGAGGTAACTGACTTGAAAACAGGATCTACGCTCCTTAAGATCTTATCTGTTCTAGTTGCTTATTCCCCAACAGAGGTAATAATAATCTGTTTGTGACATTATGGTTATTCCCTCGACAACAGATTGGGATGTCACAACAGAGGATTATGACCAAGTGGGGAATGCCCAGCTGAAAATATGTTGATTATATTATGATGTCTTACACATGGTTATTATCAATTATGTTTAATGATTATGTTCAATCTTCAAAAAACATCATTGTGATCATAGCTAATAACAGATTAAAGATGAATGTGAAATGGCCACCAATCAAAAACTACTGTATGATGTTACAGAAATGATTGTATTGATTAATGTTTATCTCATATCATCATGATTTTTCATGACTGCCCATGGGTAAGGTCAGTGTAACAAATTAAAAATACCCATGGCAAGCATGTGGTATGGTTTTCCTTGGAGTTTGAATGAACACGCGACACCATGTTGGTTTTACCTTAATATCATCACTGTCTACCAAAGTCTTTTCACAAATGGCAGGACCTTGATGTCCAAACCGGAAACCAAGAAGGAAGTGCACTCATTTGCTGATAGTAGCCGGTCAATAACACTGATACCACACTTGTAAGTTGAATTACTTATACATTTATTTTGAACCAGCAGTCAACGCAATTAGCTTAACAGAAGTAAAGGTGCTCACAGCACCAGGCAACAGTAGCCCCTGTGCTTTGCTCTTTGGAGCTTCCTTGGGGGTTCCCTACTGACATACAAACCATAATTAAATACCAACAGTTCAGATTATAGCTTGCATGTGATTGGGATAAAATGCCCAGAATGCATCACTTCTTATGACATCAGAATGATTCTGCAAACATTTTCTCATTTAAACTCATTTTTATCATTATGAAATTTCATTAACCATTAACCCCTTTTCCCATACCAGTAATAATAACTAATACTTAAGGTATAACCAGTGGGTATAATTCTTTAAACACAACACAAAACTAAAATAGAACTAATGTAGCTTAAAAATAAATATTTATCATAGTGAAAAACAAGATTAAATCAACCTCAGTTGGTATGATACTTATTTCTATATTTTAAAGTCTCATTATAACTTTGTTCATGAAGTTTTTTCATTTTATAACATTTTTAATAAACAATGGAAGTACTACTATATTAATTAAATCTAAGCTATAAACCAAATGAAAAAATGATGTCAACCTTAAACCTTGATAGTGTGTATCACATTTAATACTTGAAATCAATTAATTACATTTATGCAATAGGTGTGGACATACATTCTATGTGATAAATGTGAGCTACTATGTGATAAATGTGAAATTTTACATTTATACACATAGTAGATGCATCATCACAGATTTATCCATATACCTGTAGTAGCTATGTCACAATCACTCCACAACTCTTTTAGAATGTTCAGCCTCGGTACCAGTACTAATTATATTTAAATGCAAATAACTTTCAAATGAAAAAAGATAGCATAGTGCTGTGAGCATGAAAGTTGTTCAACACAAAACTATTTACAGAATGAGTGCCATTTCATTCATAGATACCTTATAGATTTTTTTATAATTAGCAAAAAAGAGCAGAAATGCAATTTTTTGTTCACTTTTTTTGACAAGCATATGCAAAAAAACAGATAAACAATCAAAAGTAAATGTCCCTGCACTGACAAAAAGAATCCCTATTGCATAAATGAAATATACAATGGTGAGCTGTCAGATAAATGATTTATCTACACTTGTGCTGTTTGGCCTCGGACATCTCACTCATGGCTTATACCACTCATGAGGTTACCTGAGGTCAAACAGCACTTGTGTAGTTAAATCATTTATCTGACAGCTCACCATGGCATATCCCTTTTTCTGATTTGGTTTAAAACTAGATAATGTGTAAGATGGTACTTCTGTTGCCAAGAACCACCAATTGCCCACAGTAATGGTGGAGACAGAGTGATAGTAGGGAGCAACAATGTGAATTGCCTTGCAGGTGCCTCCTGTGCTCTACCTTGCTCAAATCTGTAAGAAACAAAGAAAAAGAAAGAAATAAACAGTGAGGCAACTTGAAGAGATTTAATTTTAAACTAAAAGTTAGCCAGTTATAAGGATCAACCGGGGGAGGGGATTTTTTTATTCATCGAATCAGCGTAAATTATAATTACCTCAGTTACAAATAAAGTTTGAAATCAATTTCAAGATTTAATCCATCTGGAGTAAGAGAATTTAATATATACATTCAGAATGTTTCTCTTTGTAATAATCCTAGGAGGAGTCTATTACTACCTTTTTTGACCAACCCTGACTTGCTCAAGATCCATGAATTTTAGGTCACTTTGATGAAAGAGAAAAAAATGTTAAGCAATAGTGCTTTCAAAGTCCATATTTCTGATGTTACTGACATGTTTCTGGATTTTCAGTTTTAATGGATGAGTTGTCCGACCTATATAGAGGGACTTACAGGGACACCAGAGTGCATAGACAATGAAAGGGGTGACACATTAAATAAACTGATGAATATTCACAATATTGGGACCATCTGCATGTTCAGATTTATTGCCTTGTTGGCAGTAATTGCAAATATTGCAATTACCACAATGAAACATGCCAGAGGGTCTAACTGGTAGCCACGTTCTATTACCCATTTGTGAACTTCCTAAGTCACTTCTAACAAGTCTGTCCTTTATGCTACTGCTCTTTTTAAAGGTAACCAACAGTTTGGGTCCTATGACATGTCCTAATACATGATCATTATGTAGTACAGGCCAGTACTTGTGTACTGTGGCACCTATTTTCCCTGACAGGTAATTAAATTATGTGCTAAAGCAGATCTGTTCAGTTTGCCATCTGTTTTTGGTGTCAGTAACTTCTCTCTGTCAGTGTTCAAGGCTTTCATATATGCATCATCCAGTAATTTTTTGTGATAACCCCTTTCTGAGAACACTGAGATCAACTCTTTAGCCTGGGTCTCAAATAAATCTTGTTCTGAGCAATTTCTAATTAGTCTGAGGAGCTGACTATATGGTATCAACTCTTTAAGTTTTCTTGGATGGCTACTATTAGCCATCAAGAAGCTGTTTGTAGCCATGGGTTTCCTAAACCCTTTAGAGGACAGAACGAGACCTCGGAGTAGTCATTGTGGATGACTTAAAGGTTTGAAAACAGTGTGAAAAGGCAGCACAGAGGGTGACTGGTATCACTGGATGCATTGGTAGGGGAATTACAAGTAGAAAGAGTGATGTTATCATTCCTCTCTACAGATCTTTGGTGAGGTCACATTTAGAGTACTGCAGTCAGTTTTGGAGGCCCCACCTCAAAATAGACATAGACCACCTGGAGACAGTACAGAGAAGGCTACAAAGATGGTGGATGGACTGCATTGTGAGACATATGAGGCAAGACTTTGGGAACTAAATCTGTACACCCATGAGCAGAGAAGAAACAGATGGGACATCATCGAAACGTTTAAGTATGTTGTTGGAATCAACACAGCACTAGCAGGAAACCTCGTCCAGCAAAACAGGGATGCACACACAAGAGGGCACAACTTGTATCTGGTGGGAGGCAGGTTCAAAAGCAACCTTAGGAAGTAATTCTCTACAGAAAGGGTCATAAACCTATGGAACAACCTACCTCAGGAGTTGGTGGACTCCAAGACAGTACATGAGTTCAGACTCGCATGGGACAGACATTGTGGACACACCAGGGTGCAGTCTAAATAGGAAGGGGCAGAAACACAGGCAGACTAGATGGATCATGCGGTCCCCATCTGCAGACATGATTCCTATGTTCCTAGAGGTAACTTCCAGAGTCTGTGGTGAAGACATGAACATAATATCTAGGGAATTAATTTCTGTTTGGTGAATACTATATGTAAAGAACAAATTCAAATTGTTCATCTTTATCCATTCCGCAAAATCTGCAGCCTGATTCTCTACGCCTTTCCGTACACAAAGAATATCGTTGATAAAACAATACCACGATACCATGTTTTGTAAGTATGGATTAGTCAGGGTGTCATAAATGTGGTCCTCTTCCCACTTTCCAATGAATAAATTGCAAAAGAGGGTTCTATGGAGGCACCCATAGCTGTTCCAGAGATTTGTTTGTAATGCTGCCCATTAAATTCGAAAAAAGTTGTGATCCAAAACAAATTCCAAACCATTTCTTATCAGATTCAATAGCATGTCTCCTTTAAGTGGATCTTTACTAAAATAGTGCATGCATGTATCTATGCCATCCCTGTGTCTTCTTCTTGTGTACAGGGACTGTACTTCAGTAGTAAGCCATTTATATTGAGGGTTCCACTTAAGGTGACAGAATTTATTCAGAACGTCCATAGAATCTCTAATGTAAGGGCTCAAGCAGGGAACACTTCTTTGCAGAAAAAAGTCTAAAAAGTGACTAAAGTTATTAGTAATGGAACCCATCCCTGAAACGATTGGACATCCTGGTGGGTTAATCAGATCTTTATGTAACTTGGGCAATATTTATAATACTGGTGTTATTGGGAACTCAAGTAGCAGGAATTTCAATTCTTTTTCTGAAATGTTATTTCGGTGTAGTGCCCAATCAAGTAGACGTGCCAGCTATTTTTTGTATTTGGGCCCTGGGTCAGACAAAAAAGGTAAATAACTAATATGATCAGCAAGTAGTTCATTTACTTTGCTTATGTAGACTTCTTTAGTCATTACTACTAGATTTCCATCCTTATCTGCCTGTTTAAAAATCAAATGCTTCATTTCCTGGAGTTCACTTAATGTAATTTCCTCATCAGATGACAGATGATGATATTTCATCCCTGTATCATTATCAAGAATAGTATTGATATCTCTTTGCACTGATTTCTTAAACATGTGTATAAAGACATTATTAGTAACTGGACAGAAATTAGATTTTGGTGCAAAAATCTTTTTCTGAAGTTAAAGAACCTGCTGTGCTTCTGTCAATGTCATACATCCTTGTTGTTGAAAGCATACCTGAGTTTGAGTCACCGTTGTCCCTGTATAGTGAAGTTTTTATAGTTTACTAAATCTTGCAGTGTCCACTCACTCATATCAGCTTCTATTTCTGGAGATAGGATGCTTGCTTCTGAAAAATCCAATAGGGAAATGTCCATATCAAGTTCACCTCCAAGTTTAGAGTTAGCAGCTGTGGCTCCTCCCATAGTGACAATCTCTGGTAATATTTTTGCAAAGAAGTCCTTTAGATATAGCTTTCTGACAAATTTCTAAACCGACAGTTATGTCAGATTTCTTATGTTAAGTATTAGGGATAAAGGAACATCCCTATTTCAATACTGCCAGTTGAGTGGATGTAAATAACTCAACTGCCAAGTTTTCGATTTGTCAGTCCTTGTTACTGGGTGACCTGCTTGCTCTTTTCTTTCCAGTTCTTTTGCCCCTCATTTTTGGTTTTTGTCTCCTTTTGTTGCCTCCTTCCGAATTGTTTTCTCTTTTGCCTTGTTCCCTCCGGCTTGCCAAGAAAAATACACTGTTTTGTCCCTGCTTGAGGTACCTGGTGTAGCTTCCTGAGTACTGCCGTTATCCTCGTCTGGATCCTTGGATTTGTTTGCAGTATTAAATCTATTTTTCCTTGTGCATGAGCCTCCATACCTCAAGGAACTGCACTGGCCCAGTCCACGACTTAATGAGAGCTGCTTAGTCCATTTAAACACCCGACCTTCCTTATTATCATTTTGGTCACAGATTAGCTTTGTCTGCTTGTGCTTGACAAGTTCTGCCTTGTGTTTTGCCAATTTGCTATTAAGTTCTTTCTCCAATTGTGAGAATTTCTGGCAGTCAGTATACTGTACTTGTTTAATTCAGCTTTTGCAATGTCTGTTTCTTTACTGACCTCTGCGTGCTTGAGGAAGTACTATTTCACTAGCAACTCTAGAAATATTTTAGCACAGGCTGCAGTTGCTTGCTCCCATTCACTTTTGTGCTTGAAACCTTCAAAGTCTTCGGGGGGATCACAGTGGTTCTCAAACCATGAGGTACGATACTGAGCACTATATATTGCTCAAGGTTGCAGACATTATATTTAATTCTTTAAACAGAAAACGCTCAAGAATAATAAATTGTTTTCTCAGTTCAGCTGACTCACCTGCAGGTTCAGTGTCTCCTGTCAGCCCCAGCTTAGTTCTAGCTGTCCATTTGTGTGATGTTAGATCCTCTGTGGCAGATTGGAGGACAGAAGGCATTTCCTTTTCACTCTTCATGCAGCTGATAGTGCTATTTACTTCTGTCATTCTTCTCGAAGCAGAATGCAAGATAATACGTCCTCAGAAGCTATGCAGCAACCTTATCCTGCAGAGTGTGTTTAACCATGTAAACACAGAGCATGGAATTGCTCAACAGCAACCACTCCTTTGCAACAGCTGAGCTGGCGTACTGGCTGCATGTTAATTAAGCAACCAAACAGAACAGTCCATGAAAAACTGCGCCAGGTATGTGGAGTGAGGTGCAGGTTTGAGGGTTTGCAACTCTAATTGTAGAACCAGAAACCAAGAAGGAGCCACTCCCACTTGTTGATAGTAGCTGGTCAAAAACACTGATGCCACAGTTGTAAGTTGAATTACTTATTAATGTATTTTGAACCAGCAGTCAAAGCAATTAGCTGAACAGAAATAAAGGTGCTCACAGCACCAGGCTGCAGTAGCCCTGCACTTCACTCTTTGGAGCTTCCTTAGGGGCCTCCCTACTGACATACAGACCATAATTAAATACCCACAGTTCAAATGATAGCTTGCATGTGAGTGGGATAAAAATACCCAGAATGTATTGCTTCTTATGACATCACAATGGTTCAGCAAACATTTTATCATTTAAACTCATTTTTATCATTATGAAATTTCATTAACCATTAACCCCTTTTCCCATATCAGTAATAATAACTAATACTGAAGGTACAGTATAACTAGTGGGTATAATTCTTTATACATAACACAAAACTAAAATAGAACTAATGTATCTTAAAAAAATAAATAAATAAAGATGTATCATAGTGAAAAACAAGATTAAATCAACTTCAGTAGGTATTATACTTATTTCTATATTTTAAAGTCTCATTATGACTGTGTTCATGAATTTTTTTCATTTTTTAATATTTTTAACACTATACAGTCCAAGGTACAGTAGTACATCCAGCCATTTGGGTTTTTATCAGTCAGGCATCCACAATGATTTGTTGCCACAGCCTCTGTCAAAGCTATGTTCCAGGTTATTTTTTCTAAGCAGATGAACAGCAAGTCGAAGTGCCACCCTTTTTCCTTATGCTGATAGGAAGGGCATCACATGGGCTCATTCTCCTTGCCCCATTCATTTGCCCCTAGCTACTGTTTACTTAGTGCCTGACTGCCACTCTATGGGATATATTTCCACTCAGATCTCACTGCAGTATTTGAATGAGTGCCCACAGATCCACTCTGATTGTATCCATCCTGAGGCTGAGGAAACAAAAATAATAAGGGTAGTCAGTTGTGCAGATTCCTGACATAGGCATTCAATCTGGCAAATTGTAATCAGCCAACTCCCCTTATGCTCTATTATTCTAGCCTGGCTACTACCACCTCTGATGCTGTCCTGACTTGAAATTGTATAGAGAGGGAACCCTACCCAAGAAAGCAGTGACTTTCTTTGCCACATCACTGCCTATTAGCTGATCAGCTTCCCAACCCTATGGGATAGAAAAGGTCTGAAGCCCAGTGGTCTCACCAGCACAAATTCCTTGAAATCACACATGAGGAACAGCTGGCCCTCCCCACTGACTATCTGAATCGTAAGGCCATGACTAGCTTGATCAGTTTTTCTTTTCCATCTTGATCTTTCTGTTTTAGCACTGTTTGCACCCACCTTCCTTGGTCCTCCACCCCATCACTTACCATCCCAGGGATTTAACTGGGCGAAGACATCCCCACTGATATTCCCACCATGGTGTGGTCAGGGAAAGGGCTGTCATCCCACTGGGCCAGCTTAGCCTGATCAGTTTTTGATCTCAACTGGTGTATGTTTAACTTCCCTTTTCTGATGTATGCCCTCGATCCCTGGTAAGCTGCCAGTCGGCATTAAATAGGTTATTTTTTATGTTAATGTCAATTAGGGTTGTGTGAGTACCTTCTTGCAAATATTTAATGAGTATTTGTACTTGGGACTCCCAGGTACTCAGCTATTCAATATTCAGTGAAAATAAGTAAATAAAAGAAAAGCTTTGCACATGTGGCCTGGACTAGTTCAGAGGCAACCCACAGTTAAATCCCACCCTACACTTCCCCTCCCCATCCTCACATAATATTTCAAGAAAACTAATCCTGGCATAGTGACATCGCCTGATTGTGCCTTTTAAAATGGTCCACCTCCCTAATCTGACCCTCCCACCATCCTAAAGATCCATTCCAGCAAGCAGCCACCTCCTGACCCCAATAAATAACTGGGTGAGGCAACAGTAGGTAACACATTGTCTACTCAGTAGCTCAACTCTCCTAACACACAGCACATGCTGTCTCAGTACTGTTCACTGACAGACTGCAGCACACCCTGAGGATAGGAAAAGGGAGGTCATCATGTCATTGATGACATTAGGCAGACTGCTAGGTCAGTCTCTGCTTAGCATCACCAAAAGTAACAGATTGTGATGTCACTACAGAGGATTATGACCAACTGGGCAGTGAGCTGTTGGGCCAGTTAAACTCCAATGAATAAAGATCCTGGGTTCACAGTCTGCTCAGAGATGGATGCTGATCAGAAATGGTCCATTAACAAGATGAGTCTGACAGAGGCCACCAACACATGTGCCAAGACCCAGAGTAAGAAGTCCAGGACCAAAAAAAATGAGCCGGCTCAGCAGGTAAGTAGCAGAGAAAGTGAGGGACAAGAGAGTGGCATTTGGCAGATACAACATAACTAGGTGTGGGGAGGACAAGGAAGAGTACTCTAGGAAATCCAGAGTAGTGAGCAGAGTGGTCAGGGTGGCTAAAGCTTCAAGGGAGCTAAGGCTGGCTCAGGGGATCAGAGAAGGGGAAAAGGATTTCTTCAGGTACATAACAGAGAAGAGGTGCTGTAAGGACAAGATTGTCTGTATTTAGAGGGAAGGGGGTTGGGTAGAAAAGAGAGTGGACCAGGCAGAGGCACTTAATGAGAACTTCTGTTCTGTGTTCACCAGGGAAAAGGACGGCCTATGCCACAAGGGAAAAGAGGGATTGGAACAAGAGGAGCAGGGGTAACATGTGGGGTAATACAGGTGGATAAGGGTCTGAAGGGCCTTAAAGCCCTGTGAGTGGAGAAGTTTCCATGTCTGAATATCAACAACAATGTTGTCAACATCTCAAACAGCAATGAGAACAATGTTAACTGTTGGCATTGTTCCTGTCAGGAATGGAGTGTTTTTCTGCAGGGGGGGCTATGCCCCCTGCACCTCTCCATCTCTAAATAACCAACTCTGAGTCAGAGTTGGTATGAGGTAGGGGCATAACACCAGGAGACACAGTGCCAGTGTACTGTGGACCATCACAACAACTTGGTGAGATCTGTTGCTGTGATCGTCTTCGCTGTGGAATTTTCGTTGTGCTGATGGCACACCAGTGGACAAGGCCATGGGACCAGATGGAGTGCATCCAAGAGTCCAGAGAGAGTTAGTGGAGGTCTTGATGGGCCCACTGGTGGACCTGTTCGACACCTCACTGGAGATGGAGTGTATACCCCTGGACTGAAGGATGGCTCATGTGGTGCCTCTCTACAAGAGTGGTCCTAGGGACAAGCTGGGTAACTATAGACCAGTCAGCCTTACTTCCATTGTGAAGTTAACAGAGACCATTCTAAAGGAGAGACTGGTAACCTTTCTGGATGATAATGGTCTCCAGGATAAAAGGCAACATGGGTTTGTCTCAGGGAGATCCTGTCAGGCTAACTTAATTTACTTTTTCAATTGAGTCACAAGGGCACTTGACAGGGGCCATGCCATAGATGTCCTGTATCTGGACTTCAACAAAGCCTTCTACTTGGTGCCACATGGAAGGTTGCTGGGATGGCAAGCTGATGAATCTGGGGGCCTGGGAGAAACAAGTGGGGTGGGTCAGGAGCTGGCTGCAGAACAGACAGCAGAGGGTAATTGTAAGAGGGGAGTCCTCAAAGTCAAGACCTGTGACCAGTGAGGTACCTCAGAGCTTGGTGCTTTATTGGGGACATAGCAGAAGGGATCAAGAGTAAGATCAGCCTGTTTGCACATGACACAAAGATTTGTGCGACAGTGAAGAGTGAAGAAGGGAGGCAAGAACTCAGGGAGGACCTGGTAAAATTCGAGCACTGATCAAGTATATGGGAATTGGGGTTTAAGGCTCAGAACTGCAAGGTCATGCACCTAGGAGCCAGAAACCCCAGGACTAACTACTGGCTAGGGGGAGTGCAGGTATCTATTTCAGAGGAAAAGGACCTAGGGGTGCTAGTCACATGGGACATAAAGCTTTCGGTGCTGTGCCATAGAGCAGCAGCAAGAGTCAACCAAATGCTGGGGTGCATAACCAGTGGAATCACCTCTAGGAGGGAGGAAGCCATCCTGCCGCTGTACAGGTCACTGGTGAGATCACACTTGGAGTACTGTGTGCAGTTCTGGTACCCGTATTTAAAAAAGGATGTCAAATTACTGGAGGGGATGCAGCGCAGGGTAGCAAAGATGACCCTAGAACTAGGGGAAATCCCTGTGAGGATTGACGGAGGGAGCTCAGCATGTATTCCCTGGAAGATAGAGGGGGGGGGACATGATAGAGACCTTCAAATACTTAAAAGGTATAAATACAGTTAGTACGGAGGGCTTGTTCAGCTTAAAGGGAGGGAGGATCATGAGGGGACACAATCTGAAATTTGAGGGGGGAAGATTCAAGAGGGAAATGAGGAGATACTACTTTACTAAAAGAGTAGCGGCAGGGTGGAACAAACTACTGGAAGAGGTTATTTTGCTGAAGACTGTGGGCAGTTTTAAAAGGGGGTGGGATAGGGTCATGGGAAAGGTAAGTACAGTAAGGAGAACAGGGAGGGTAAAGGTGGTGGGTAAGGAAGATGGGGGGCTGGGGGGCAGCTGCAGTAAAGGTATACTGTGAGCTGCACACTTGGGAAGACATGATAGACCTCTAGGCCTTATTCTGCCAGTGTTTTCATATGTTCGTATGTATGTATGTTCATGCAAATTACACAGTAACAAACAATGGGGAGGAGATATCTATAAAAGATATCCCAAATATAAGATAAATTGTCTAAATACTGAGCTTTTCAAAGTATTCCCTGAGATGTCAGCAGCTCTTTAACAGAACTTTCCACACTGAAACTGAGAAAGGTTCAATCTTAGTTGCAAAACTAAACTGCTATCATACAGCCCTGTCCTTCAGATTCCTACAGTCACCCTACTGTTGTGGGATCCATACATCACTGTTCAAAACAGCATGCCACAGCACTCCACTACAAACCAACAGACACCCAATAAGGTATTTATTTGTGCAAAAAAAGCTTTTTTACAGAAAACGTGTCAGAAAGTGGATACTGTGGGGACCTATAACAGACAGCCCCATGGGGAGAATGCTCCATAGAACACAGTCCTAAACCCGGTCCTAACGGAGTTCTAAGCGACCAAATATTTCAGGAAACAGGACTTTTTATTCCACCCATTCCAAAGGATTTGCCCAGCAACACACCACTATAATACCAAAGAGTTGCCAGAGCTGTTTGGTCTTAGGTCAGTGACGTGCAACTCAGAACGATTAAACTGTAGATTAGTATTCGCACAGCTCTGGCTAGCTGCCTGGCTCACTGAAGTTGGCCATTGCGCCTACCCTGAGTTGATTTTCTAACATAGATTACCTTGATGGCCTTCCTATTACAGCAGGAAGATCAATTAGAAGGTGATTACTGGAGTATATATATATATATATATATATATATATATATATATACACATCTATATATATAGATGTATATATATAGCCATCTCCCCTCTAGCAGAACTGACAGGATAACCCTCGGCATGCAGCACCTGACACATAGAAACTCATCCTATCTAAAATTGAAATTCTATCCTAAAAAAATAGTAACCAAAAAAATAATGTTGTTTATATCTGGGGGCAGTAATTTGTCATACCCATTACACCCTTTATTCTGCCATTTTGGGAACCATGCCTCTGCCACTCATTTCCCCATAATATAGGTCAAAACACATAAAGCAACGCATATCAAAATATTCTTGTTTAATTTATATGTACCTTGTGAAAGAATCCATACCTTTCCAACAAGAAATACTGAGATAAAAAGAGAGCAACACATTTCATCAAAATGCTTACCCAGTTTATACAGCACATGGATTAACAAAAAGGATTTTTTCTGCTGCTGTATGTGTTTTGTTTTTGTAAAAGTTTGGTCTGGCTTACTAACCTGGCAGGTGGCAACATCCTTTATAGTCATGTTATTTGAAATATTAAACTTTGCATTTGTAATATTTCAACAAGCAAGCTTGTTTTTTACTTGTAGTATGTGCTGCCTCTGCCGACCTGCTTACTTTAGTCCATGCCTTTGTGCCCTCGTGCCTGGATTACTGCAACTCCCTTTATCTAGGGCTTTCTGGGGTTGAAATCCGTTGCCTGCAGCTAGTGCAGAATGCTGCAGCCCGGCTTTTGACGGGTTCTAGAAGATCCTGTCATATTACTCCGGTGCTGCATGAACTGCACTGGCTGCCAATTCGGTGGCAGATCACCTTTAAAGTCAGCTTGCTGACTTTTAGAGCCCTACATGATCTGGGCCCAGTCTATCTGAAAGAACTTCTGGTTCCCTATCGCCCTGATCGATCTCTCCGCTTGGCCGATGAGGGGTTGCTAGAGGTTTCAAGGGTGAATTTGAAATCTTCTGGTGCTTGGGCTTTCTCGTATGTTGCCCCTTCCCTTTGGAACTCTCTACCCCTTCGGTTGTGGGAGTGCACTTCTGTGGAGGGTTTTAAGAGGGGTCTGAAGACCTTTCTGTGGGAGATTGCATTTCCAGAATATTGATTGTTTTAATTGTTTGGTCTGGCTATATTTTTAATGATGTTAACTGTTTTAACTGTTATTATGTATGGCACCTTGACATTCGAAAGGTGCCTTATAAATAAAAATTATTATTACCACAAAGATTTGATCATGCCATATAGCCTACATGCCTATTCCCCCACCACATCGGTAACTTAATTTAACTGGACTGAACACAATCTTCCTACCACATTAATACCTAATTGTAACTCTATAAGAAGCATTCCCTAACTTTGAGATCTTTGGTCACCCTTCCTAGCTTAATCCAGCAATGCTGGTGATTTAGATACACTGTTGACCAAGCCAGTGCCTTTGTAAAGGTCCCCACTGGAGCAATCATCCTGCAAGCACAACTCATGAAGCCAAGTTATTGTGGTGTGTCTCTCAGTTTTGACCTCGAAGATACTGTGCCCTGTGCTCACCTGTCTCTGGTCCACCCTATGAAAAGGACATCATCCACATGATGCATCACTGAACTGTTTTTGGACACTTGCATGAAAGCCCATTCCAAAAACATGCTGCGCAGGCTATGGAGCACCCCACTAGGATGGCTTTGTTGGAAAAGAACCACCCATCCAATTTAAATCCCAGCAGATCCCAAGCAATCTGGTTAACAGGGAGCAACCAGAAGACCAACTCTGTGTTGCTTTTGGCAAGTCAATCTCCCCTACCCCTATGCACAATTTATTTTATTGTACATGGTCTAGCGTGGCTTCATCCACAGCTGCACTTATTCACTAGGGACAAAGTCATTCACTGACTGGGCATGATAAATGGTGAAACATTCTGGAAGCCCAGGGTTCCTGCTTGGGGTCAGACCCTAAGAAAGACCCTCAAATTGGGGGCTGGGACATAAGAATAAGACTGGTAACTCACTCAGCCTACACTATAATTTCCTTGGCTATTTATTTATCAATTTCAAATTTCTACCCCCTCTGGCTACACATGACCTTGATAATATTACCTGAAACCTTGAATGAAACCTATGTCCGATACAGATGCTTTTAGTCTGTCTGGGTAAACCTTTCAATATTTATAGGGATGGGAGCCAGCTAAGGTGGGATGTCCATACTCTGCACTTGACCTGGGCTCATCTCACTATGCTGTCTTAACTCCTTTCTCAGAACAAAAAAGCCAGTTTCCATCTGAGGCCCCTTTGGCCTCTACGTCCTCAAACTGAGGATGACCACCCTGTATTTTAAACATGCATAACCATGGTGGAATTTGCAGAGGCCCATCTTATAGATCCCTTTTTATGTTTGCTTGTGCACATGCGCAAGAAACATTATGCGGCAGCTTAGGAGAGAAGCGGGTTGTGGAGGTGCGGCACTGTGGTAGCCAACGGTGACACTGCATTTGGGTGCTTGGCACTTGTGGACCAATGCAGGCACACTGTGCTGATGACGTTGGTTTCCAAAAGTGCCACCAAGTTGAAATGATTTCGCCGCTGTAATGAGGGACCACCTCATCATTGCAGCATCAGCCATTCCGTTGCAACGAGGGAGCGACCCGTCATTGCAGGGCGGTACCTTGCCTAGTGTAACATTTTTTGTAAACATGGCGGCAGCTTGCCGCCACCTCACAGTCCCATGAAAGTTGATGGGGTTGGTCAATCCCCCTATCAGCATGCCCCCGACCCAGTTCATTTGCCGATGGGGGAGCAGTCGTTCTTTACTGACAGGGGACCCAATCCCCTACGTCTTAAATCCCCACCCCCAAAAAGGCAGGTGGCACACTAGGAGCCCACCTCAGTGTGCTGAAAGCAAGCCTGAAAAAAAAAACTTCCTGTGACATCTTTTTGTTTTGTTTTCTCCCTGAAACAAAGGAAATGGTCCCATGCCGGTTTGCCATCCACTCCCCAAACCCACCCTCGCACACTACCTCCCCACCCCACATCCCCCTCACCTCATCTTACCTCCGGAGCCTGGTGCAATGATCTTCGGTGGACCAGGAACACATCTGCACTCTTCAAAGACGACCACGAACTGAAGAAATGCCGGTAAGCTGTATAATGGCATAAATAGGGTTTTTTCAACTTTGGTGCATATCTCAGGCATTTTTGGGAATTTTGGCACCAAATTTTCAACATGGGGTTACTGAGACTCCTCCTCATGAATTCAGTCACTGTCATGGCGTTATTCGGTCCCGAAAGGTGATTTCGTGGTCACTGCATGGAATCACCTTATGGGACCGAGTAACGAAATGACAGTGCCAGTGTTCATGAGGTGGGCTCTCAAAAAGCCTATGTTGCAAATTTGGTGAAAAAAATCTAAAAAATGACTATTTTACGAGCGTGCATCGCGCAGTTTCCACGCATGCTCGTAACTTTGCGAATTTGTAATATTTTCACTCCAGGTTTTCAACGTTGGCATTTTTCCACACCTCCTTATGAACAGTACAGCTGTCATTTTTCACATGCTGACCGAAATGTGTTTTCACACTTCCGGCACAGAATAGAGCTGTCACTGTGGGAAATCAGTGTTTGGGACACATTAAGAAAATCACAGTGACACTGTTCATGAGCAGAGGTCCTGAAATACCTATGTTGAAAATTTGGTGACGAAAGTCTATAGAATGACTGTTACGAGCATGCATTGCGCAGTTTCCATGCACACTCATAACTTCGTTAATTTGTAATATTTTCACTCCAGATTTTCAACATTGGCATTTTTCCACACCTCCTTATGAACAGTACAGCTGTCATTTTTCACGTCCTTGCTGAAATGTGTTTTCGCGCCTTCGGCACAGAATAGTGCGGTCGCTGTGGGAAGTCAGTGTTCAGGACAGATTAAAAAAAATCACAAACAGTGACACTGTTCATGAGCAGAGGTGCTAAAATGCCTATGTTGAAAATTTAGTGACAAAAGTCCATGAAATGACTGTGTTATGAGCATATTATTGTGCAGTTTCCAAGCTCCCTCATAATTTTGCACATTTGTAATATTTTCACTCTAGATTTTCAACATTGGCATTTTTCACACCTCCTTATGAAGAGTACAGCTGTCATTTTTCATATCCTGCCCAAAATACGCGTTTACACATCTGGCACAGAATAGCACGGTCGCTGTGGGAAATCAATGTTCAGGACAGATTAGGAAAATCATAGTGACACTGTTCATGAGCAGAGGTCACAAAATGCCTATGTTGAAAATTTGGTGAAAAAATTCCACTAAATGACTGTGTTACACACATATGCGTTGCACAGTTTCCACGTAAGACCAGAAGTTCGAATATTTTTAATATTTTCACTATGGATTTTAAACACTGCCATCTCGTCACACCTCCCTATGAATGGTACAGTTGTCAATCTTCACATCCTGCCCAATCTGTGTTTTCGTACATCTGGCGCAGAATGGCACGGTCGCGGTGGGAACTCAAAGTTCAGGACACATTAACAAAATCACAGTTCCACTCTTCATGGGAAGAGGTCCCAAATGCTTTTTTGAGGTGGGGGTAACAAAAAGGCCATGTTGAAAATTTGTAGTGCAAATGCCAATAAACGCTATGGGCATTAGGGTTTCTAACCATAACGTCCCACCCTGTACAGACTGACAGGCATCAGGGGGGTGCCTTTGGACTGTCAACTGTAATGCTCATGCCATTCCACCCCCACCCCACCACCATGCAGCCAGTGACAGGCATTGAGGTGTGCCTTGGACTCTTCAGCCCCAGAGTTTACCCTATTCTCCTATACTGCACCCATTTCAACATATGTTCTTATAGAATGGGGTGACTGTAAAGCCGAACACCCCAAGGCACACCTCAGCATGTGTTGGTGTCTGCAGGATAGAGTGAGGTGAAATGGAATGAACGTTATGGGTGAAGACCCAAATACATACCCCAATGCCTGTCCGTCTCTGCAGGGTGGCGGTGGGGTTGGCGTGAAGTTCAATACTTCACTGCCATTACTATTCTGCATCTCTCTAACTCCTGCATTTCCAGTGCTAATACCAGCAAGCAAACATTCGACATTGACAAATGCTTGTTTAAAATCCCAGCAAGCATTTTTGCTTTCAGTAGGCCTTTGTGCCCCACCAGAGTTTACCTCATTGGTTCCCCCATACTGCTTTGGGGTCATGGACCAATAGTAGGCACCCCACCACACGTCCCAGGTGACTAGCCATTCTTTTCCTGAATTTCTCATCATAAGGAAGCCATTCATAACCCCCATATGCTTTTTGAGCAACATCATCATTGCTTCCTTTCTCTCTTCTGTGCTATGAAAACTATGCTACAGTTCTACCATAACTCTTGAGTGCTGGACGCTAGGACCAAACTGAATCTGCTTTGAAGTTGAAGCAAGAGAGGGCTCTTCCCCTGTGCATCAGTTTCATAAAGAGCCCTTGCTCTTCTCCTTTCATGGTGGCCTGCCCCCTTCCAGAATCATCTTATTAATTCTCTCTTCTGATAGGCCCATCAGGTTGTGGCACTTTCCATAGCCCAACACTTGGTAATCTGTCAACTGGGCCTTGAGGGACATCTGTGATATTGCATGCTAAGGCTCCTGTTTCAAAGCTGTCCCAGGGAACTGGTCTTTTTGGACATAATTTTTTTTGTTTTCATTTTTTAATTTTTAACCAGGAAATGGACTGGAAACAGCCCTTTTTCAGCCGTGCCTAACATCAAACATAAAAGAATACAGTACTTAAGTATACTTAGACAACAAAATTAATCACATCTACAGACATTCTCATAATACAAAACATTTAACAACAAATTCTTAACCCTTAGGCTGCTGACAGAATTAGAACGTATAGGAATTTTGGACTGATGTATCAGTCCATGACTATGCAAGGGTTAAAGTGCAGTACATTTTTTGCTTTCTGAATCAACTTGCCATATTCATTTAAAATAGAAGGAGCATGCCAAGTAAATGCTTTCCTGCTCATTTGAAGTCCAAAAGCAGGGACTATGTAAAGTGTATAATGACAGATCCCCAGCCTGAAATGGCCAATAGGGAGTCAAGTGGTTTTAAACAGCACACACCAAAGGCTGATATTGTAGTGTTAATGATTTATTTGTGGTCCCTGAACCACTCCAGAATAGAGATGGGTGAAGTGGCCGCAATTCGCTACACAAAGTGATTCACGGGTGAAAAGGCACGAGAGTGCTCTGCAACGCCAAGTGGAGTACTTGCTTATAATGGGTAACTGAAGTCCATTGAAAACAATGACTTGCATTACTCCGCCTTCCCAAACCACTACTCCACCAATCTTAAGGCGGTGCACTGAAACAATGTACTTTGCCTCACTTCACCTTGTTTTTAAGCTCCAAAGGCAAATTTTGCAGTGATTCATGGGATTTCAGGTCACATGGGCTCTAGATTGTTCTGCACAGTCTCAGTTTGGGGTAGTGTGTGTAGGAAGCGATAGGAGACAATCTGCTCTGAGAGCTCTCTGCGATTCAAACCTTCTAAAAGCTGTTAAAAAAGTCTTTTTGAGTCATTTTTTTTGCTGAAACTTTAGTTCATCGATTATAGGAAACCCTCCTGTGCTCATATCATCGAGCATTTATTGTTTGTGTGTGGATTTTGAATGTTAATTTACAATGTTCAGTCTGTATACTGAGAGACAGTGGAAATGTGCTTTGGGGAAGGGGCGTATCTGTGGTGTAGGTAGAGTAACTCGGAGAAAAAGACAGTGCTTTCTGTTTTGGTGATATTTTTCTTATATAACTGTGTTAATGTACACACAGTAATATTTTCAATAATTCTTGCCATTTTTTTGCTGATTGTTGTGGCACAGCAGCGCATAAATTTTAGTATGTTTAAAATATGTGGTTATATTACTGAAGTTTTCAATTTGCTACGCATTACTTAGTGTGTGTGTGTGAGTATGTGTGTGACGCTAGTCATCAAATCAGACACCTTTTATTGTGCCACATAATAATTTCAGCAATGTGAACCTGCTATGCACTGCAGCTGTGTGATTTTTGTACTTCTTTGTGGTATCTTTGCTGGTACTAGTACTAGTGACCGTTACTGCAGCAGTGCAGTACACTGCCCCCGTGGCCCACCACAACTGGCAAAGGTATTCTTTTCCCGATTTGAATTTCTGATGGTGAGCACTGGTTAGGTGTTGTGCCTTTGCATCTGCATCTCTTCAGTGCGCAGTACAATCTTAATCTGTCTGTGCATTTGCATCTCTTTAGGGCCCAATCTCCATCTGTAACTTAAGTCACAGTTGTTTCTTTGGCTTCCCTTTAGAGTACTGGACCGGTGTGGTTCATAATTCTGCATGAACATTGTACTCATTAATATGCATTTTTAAGTCAGGACCATCATCATGAGTCACTCATGATACAAATCATGTTATTCATCATCACGGTCACAAATGCAGTCACAAATCACTATTCACAATCACGTCATGAATCATAACATTAATTTTTTTACTAGTTACTTGGATGTATTGTAAGCCTGTTTTGTAGTATCTCTCCAGGCTTCACCACCCCGCCATTGGACTCATTAATGAGCACTTTTAAGTCGGGGAGTTTGTGCTACAGCTCATCAGAGAAGTACAGCCGTAGGCATTCGTGTTCCCAATACAGTTTTTATATTGGTTATCTCACACCGTCGACACCGAATCATGTTCTTCATCATCACGGTCACAAATGCAGTCACAAATCACGATTCACAATCACTTCACAAATCACAACATTCATTTTTTTACTAGTTACTTGGATGTATTGTACGCATGTTTTGTAGTATATCTCCAGGCTTCACAACTCCACCACTGTACTCATTAATAAGCATTTTTAAGTCTGGGAGTTTTGTGCTACAGCCCATCAGGGAAGTACAGCCATAGGCATTTGCATTCCTTCCCGTACAGCATGTGAGTTACAGTACTCTAAGTAGTGGTGGTCGAAGTGGTCCCAATTTGCTCCATGAAGTGATTCACTGAGTAAAGTGGAATCTGCAGAGAACTCCACAATGTGAAGCAGAGTACTTTGCTTCATAATGAGGAACGCGAAGTCCATTGAAACCAATGACTTTGCATTATTCCGCCTTCCCCAAACCACTTCTCCACCAATTTTAAGGAGAAGTACATTAAAATCAATGTAATTCACCTCACTTTGCCCTGTAATTGAGCTCCAAATGAAATTTAGCAGTTATTCATGAGATTGCAGGTCACATGGGCTCTAGATTGTTCAGCACAGCCTCAGTTCTGGCCTGGGTAGTGTGTGTGCAGTGGTAGCTGTAGACAGTTTGCTCTGAGAGCTCTGCAATTTAAAACCTCTGAAAACTGTATAAGATGCCATTTTGAGTAATATTTTTTACTCAAAATTTAGTACATCGATTGCAGGAAACCCTTCTGTGCTCATAGCGAGTATTTATTGTTGTGTGTGGATTTTGAATGTTAATTTAGAACAGTCAGTCTGTGTACTGTGAAGTGTGCTTTGGGGGAGGGGTGTATTTGTGGTGTAGGTAGATTAACTGGGAGAAAAAGGCAGTCTTTCTGTTTTGGTTATATTTTTCTTGTATAACTGTGTTAATATACACACAGTAATATTTTCAGTAATTCTTGAAATTTTTTTGCTGATTGTTGTGGTGCAGCAGTGTACAATTTGTCTGTTTAAAACATTTGGTTATATTACTAAAGGTTTTTAATTTGCTATGCATTACTTGAGTGTGCGTGTGAGAGTGTGCGATGCATGCCATTAAATCAGGCACCTTTTACTGTGTTACAGCAGCAGTGTGAACCTGCTATCCATTGCACCTGCATGAATTTTTTATACTGCTTTGTGGTATCTTTACTGGTAGTGGATTGTTACTGCCATGCACTAATCCCCCAATTGGTTAAATGTATTCCTTTCCAGATTTGGACTGGTGACTTGTGAGCACTGGTTAGGTGGTGTTGTGCCTTTTCATATGCATCCCTTGAGTGTGCAGCGCAATCTTAATCTGTCTGTGCATTTGCATGGCACCATTAATTTTGGGAGACTGCATTTCTTGTTACGCTCTCATTTCACTTCGTCTGCAATGGGGAATTTTCTTGTCACAAGACAGTAGCATTTTGGGGATGCACATTATTTCTGGTGACTCTGTATGTGACCTGACCACTGCGTGCATGACTGAGTGTGCCATTAATTCTGAAAGACTTTGCATTTCTTGTTACACTCTCTTTTCACTTCATCAGCACTGGGGAGTTTTCTGGATACAAGACAGTAGCATTTTGGGGATGCACATTATTTCTGGTGACTCTGTATGTGACCTGACCACTGCGTGCATGACTGAGTGTGCCATTAATTCTGAAAGACTTTGCATTTCTTGTTACACTCTCTTTTCACTTCATCAGCACTGGGGAGTTTTCTGGATACAAGACAGTAGCACTTTGGGGATGCACATTCATTCTGGTGACTGTGTGGGTGGGATGCTGCCAATATTGTTGTCTCTCTGCCTTACTTCGCATTTAAGGTGGAATGGCAATGCGAAGTAATAATAACAAGGCAAAGTGAGCCTTTCCTATGGGGCACTCCATGTTGCGAAGTGCCAAAGCAAAGTGGCCACTTCGCATTCACTTCGCCGGTGGATTTTAAATTCGCTGCATCTCTACTCCAGAACACTGGGCCACACTTCTACGTAAAACCTTTCTCTAAAGCTTCATCTGGGGGCCTCCTGATGAAGCCTTAGAACAAGGTGATACATAGGGGAAGTGTGGCCCGGTGTTCTAGAGTGGTTCTGGGACCACAAATAAATCATTAACACTACAATATCAGCCTTTGGCACGTGTACTGTTTTTTCAGTTTTTCTAAATTGAGTTGTTTGGACAGCAGCACCTTTAGGGGAGCTCAGAGTGCACTACTCTGTCTACTTTTCAAGGGCTCAAGTAGTGCAGGCACAAGTGACATTAGTTCACTGCCACTCAGCTCTGGGTCCCCTCTGTTGTGACTGTGATCATGTTGTGCTGCCTCTTCCACTAGTCACCATGACAATATCACACAGGTTCCACACACACACACACTGTGTGTGTGTGTGTGTGATGCCAGTTTTAGCACTTGTATCTATAACTTAAATAGTGTTTAACACCTACTTTTTTTATCCTTCAGATCTATGAGCCAGAAGGAGTGAAGATTTTCAAGTGCCCATCTCCAATCTTCTTTGCCAATATTGATTTCTTTAAGGAAAAACTCATAGCTGCTGTAAGTTTTTCTTTTCATATATTGTACGCATTATGAATGAACCCAATTTTCAAAAGCTTTTCAGGAATTTATCTTCTATTTCATTAACACAGTTTTCAAAGAAAATTTGCATCTGACCAAATAATCTTTGTGTACGCAGCATCTGTAATCTGTGGGGGAATTGTTAAAATGTGGGCCTCTGTAAATTAAGCAGTTTATGGCAACATATGAGAGAGGAGATTTAAAGAAGCTCATTGCTTTCATTTCTGTTTGCTTTCAGTAAAGCCCCTCCCCAAGGGAGTATAGATGATAAAGGATTAATTTCACATCAGATTCATGGTTTGCATCTTAACATTTATTTCCCTGAAATACTTGCTAGAATTCAAGGTACAGAATGGCAAAAAGATATGGCAAGAACTGCAATGTCAATGTAACTATCAGATTACAAACTATTTAAAGATAATCACTTTTAACATTTAACAAATCACTAGAGGAGGGAGTGGTACCAAAGGACTGGAGTAGGGTGAATGTAGTGCCACTACACAAAAGTGGGAACAAGGTGGAGGCTGGAAATTACAGGTCAGTCAGCTTGACCTCAGTGGTAGGGAAAATCATGGAATCCATGTTAAAGGAAAGGACTGTGCCATACTCGGAGGCTAGTGGGGCACAAGATCTGAGGCAACATGGATTCACAGCAGGGAGATCTTGTCAAACAAATTTGATAGATTTCTTTGACTGGGTAACCAGGGTGGTGGATCAGGGAGGGGCAGTGGACATGGCCTACCTAGATTTTAGCAAGGCATTTCACACTGTCCCACACAGGAGGCTAGTAAACAAGTTGTGTAGTCTAGGAGTAGGTCCCAAGGTGGTACACTGGATCCAAAATTGGTTGAGCAACAGGACACAGAGGGTGGTGGTAAATGGAGTTCAATCCCAGGAAAGGGGGGTGATGTGGGGTGCCACAGGGTTTAGTTCTTGAGCCGGTCCTCTTTAATGTCTTTATTAGTGACATTGTGGAAGGGAAGGGAATCCTCTTTGCAGATGACAGCAAGATCTGCAATAGGGTGCACACTCCATACGGGGTGGATATAATGAGAAGAGACCTAGGCAAATTGGAGGAGTGGTCAAGAGTGTGGCAATTCAATACAAAAAAGCGCAAAGTCATGCACTTTTGTCACAGGAATCCTGGAGAGGAATACAAAATGGGGGTGGGGTGGGGGGAGATACTAACAACAACAAAACTGAAAAGGGACATGGGTGTAAACATAATTGATGACCTGAAGGTGGCCAAGCAATGTGAAAAGGTGGTTGGGCAGGCCGGAGGGTTTCTGGGGTGCATAGGGAGGGGCATCACTAGTAGAAAACAGGAGGTGGTGATTCCACTCTACAGACAATTGGTCAGGCCACATTTGGAATACTATGTTCAGTTCTGGAGACCACATCTCTGGAAGGACATTGACAGAATGGTGGCAGACCAGAAAAGGGCAACAAAATGATGAAAAGAATGCACAAAGACTGAAAGACCTCAATATGTTTACCCTGGAGGAAAGGAGGGAGAGGGGGGATATGATAGAGACATTCAAGTACCTCAAGGGACTCAACAAGGTCCTGGAGGGCAGCATCTTTCAAAAAAGAGATGTGGAAGAACAAGGGGTCACAATATGAAGCTAGAAGGTTGGGGGGGGGATACTCAGGCACAATGTTGGGAAGTATTTTTTCACAGAAAAGTTGGTGGATGCATGGAACAGCCTCCTAGCAGAGGTCATAGAGGCTAAAATGATTGGTGAGTTCAAGAATGCATGAGACAGACAGAAGACAACCCTAGTGATAGGAAAGAGAGGGTAAGCTGCTGATCATTTAGGAACTAGAGTTTAAGTAGGTGGGAAAGTGGGCAGACTAGGTGGGCCAGATGGTCGTTATGTGGTGTTAAAATCTATGTTTCTATAAGTGGGACCCAGAACCTTATTTGAATTTTTTGTTTTAGGAAAGCTTTAGCCTGTTTCCAATTTGAATTAATGCCCACGACCTTAAAAAAACCTTTTTTCAAAGATTGCCAGTCTGGTGTCCTTGCAGGCTTATAGTTCCTCCCAACTCCTATCTTAGTCATTATATCCTCCATTGTCCTTTGCTAATATGAAATGCTGGATTGAGCGACTAATGTACAGTTGGAATAATGTTAATGATGAAGTTACTATTGTAGGACTTGTCTGTGAAAAAGGATGTCATTATGTATGGATTGTCATTTTATACATGATGGGCCTGGAAAATGGCCATCAGGTGGCTGGCAGTGTATCCTATAGGTAAGAGTAACGAGCTATAAAAGAGCTTGGTACATTCAGCAGATCTTGGTTTGATTTCCACAACCTCCACTTGCATATTGTGTGACCCTGAGCAAGTTATTGAACCTCTCCAGTGCTCCTAGGTTGCCCATGAAAACAGGCCTTGTGCCTAGAGGGCTTTACTTGGTTATCAAATAATAATAAAACAAAGGTTAGATTCTTACTGTATTTATTGTAAAATGTGTTTTTAGTTATTATTTACTGCTATTTTTTTGCACTGTTTTTAACATATGCACTTAGATGTATTATTCTTTATTTTGTCAACGAAAGCCTTTTGGTATAGCCCTAATAAACGTGACCTTCCCCTAGAGGACTAGACTTCCCTAGTATAATTTTTGAAGAGTATCTTTTCTTTTAATGAACGGTTGAATGCAGAACAATAAGACTTCCACAAGGAAGGGCTTAGAGCACTGCGTATATAAATAATAATGACTGAACAGCCAGTCATTTCCTATGGATTAAAGACTGGTTGGGATGTAAGGGTGTGCCGAAGGCCAGCCCTCTCCTGCTGGTCATTAATTCCTAGGAAATGACAGGCTGTGAGTGCATTACTATGAGTCTAAATCTAATCACAGCAGCAGTGGGGAAAAACGGCTTTTTTTAAATTACATTCACAAACATGTGTGCCACTCTGAGCTGTACCGGGCACATCAAAGGGATTAACACTTAGTGCAGCAATCAGAGCATGAGATTTTCTCATGAATAATTAATTAGATATATAATTGATTTTATGGACTATATTGTTTGACTATAGTCTTTACAAGTAAAACCATCTGTCCCTAGATTTCCCATGTTGTTTTACATCATTCATGGTTTCCACTGAATATAATATATCATGGAAAAAGGTCTTGGAAACCATCTAGTAATTGAAAACATTTATATGGTTTTTAAAGAAATGATGGTGGAATTCACAAGTTTTCCATAGTTCCTACCACTATTTTTGATAGAACGGGCACAAAGAGCACAGAGCAGCATACAACAGCATAAAATTCCAGGCAGAACTTCATTCTCCCATGCTATCATGGAAATAAACTTTCTACATTTATGATTGTTTTGTATGTGCAATGAAACTAGTAAGTTGTCACCTTTACATTTCAAACTGCTAGTAAAAATAATCCAACAGAATTCTGGTATTGTTATGTTAGAAAATAACATGACTCTTTAGTCCAGAATACTTCATTAAGAATCCATCATATTTTTAACTTTATCAAAAGAAACAAAAATACTTTTTTAATAACATATTTCAAGTTATGCAGGTTTCAACACTATTGTCCATCTATGTGTTTTTGCAATTAATAAACAAATAATTGTGAACTATCTTTTTCTTTTCAAATCAAATCTGGATAAAAAAAGGGAACAATATTTGCAGAATCGTAACAAATATTTATTGATTGTTTTTAGCAATCTTTGTCCAGGAAATGAACACTGAGCTGAAACTTGTTTCCAGATGTGTTTTGGGAGCACTGGGAGGTTAAGTGATCGCTCAGTGTCACACAGTATGCAAGCAGAGCATGTTTGAATCAAAACCAGGTCTGCTGGATGAACCAGCCTTATTCACAGCTCATTGCTCTAACCTGTAGGCTATATTGCAGCTGATCATTAAAAACTACAGGCCAGATATTCAAAACTTTGCCCTGGGGCTAAATTAACACTGCCCAGTGGGCAAATTTAGCCCGGAACACAAAGCAAGCTATATTCAAAAGGAATAGCCCCGGGGAAAACAGCTTCTGAATATAGCATGGGAATGAGACTGGGAGTGCAGGGCAAACTTAGCCCTGGAATAAGACAGCTCTGAATATAGTAACCAGGAAGTACAAACCACAACAGCAACACAGTGCACAGTGACATGAAGGTAGGTAGAGGTGAACTATGCGGCCAATGTGTGTGCCAGCAAATGTGTGGACTCAGTACAGCTGCAGGTAGCAGCGCATGTGAAAGTACAGTGTTCAAAACCATATAATATTCCTCAAACTGCTTGCACAGCTCTAACACACTTGCATGGGTTTATAGCAGAGCTAAACCATTTGCCCGGTGCAAACACGTTTGCCCAGCACTTAATTTTGCCATATTCAAAAGTGACATGCAAATGAGCCTACTTAGGTAGTCTCTGGGCAAACATCCAGATTAGCAACTCATTATGCCCTGATTTGCACGTAGTTTGCCCAACATTACTGCAGGGTCCCACAGCTCCATCTGTAGGTCAATCTGGAAGTACAGGGGCTGGCCAGGTCCGAAGGCAGCTCCACCAGTAGGTCAGTCTGGCAGTGCATGATGATAGCTGTAGGCTACATGTAAACAGTACAGCATAGCATAGAATATTGAACCCCAGGGAACAACACAGCATAGGCACAGATGGTGGTGGTGCTGCATGCAACTGTCACACTGTAGGTCATGCTACAGTGCACAGCAGACACTACAGTAGCAAGGGGGCCAGTAGTGTGTGGACACAGCACTGCCAATGGTGTGTAGGGCAGTGATGATGACTGCACTATACACAGTAACAGGCCCAACATGCAGGTGTTTACTGACAGTGGACATTACTGTTACACTGTTGTGTGACCCACAGATGCTGATCCTCTGGCATGGGATGCTCACAGTGACATATACATGTCAGGTTTTGTGTGCTGTGGCAGTTGTACAGCTGTGCGGTATGTGGCTGGGGTGGCATACATTACAGAAAGGTACACTGGTGTTGAGGTATTCCCAATACTGGTCTATGTGCACTGCGTGATGTGTCCCAGTCTTGTGACCACACCTGGTCTGTGGCACAGCCTGGCAATCTGTAAACTCTCCCCTTAACATCCTCCATGCCCACAGTGCTACATGTGTGTGCTGGCATCTGTTGGTGTTCACAGAAGAGTGGTCCGCAGGTGTGTGCGGTATGGCCACACTGCCATGCTGTCCACTGGCAGCAGGGTCACCACTTACTGTCTGGCATGGCTGGGGCTGGTGGCAGGTGATGGCATCAGTGTGAAGCCGTCAGTGAACAGCATGTTTCCTCTATGTCTGGCTTTGTCTATGTGTCATATTTATTTGTTAGGGTCGTGCAAAGCTGCGCAAACACTGCGCAAAGCCAAAATGTTGGACAAAGCTGATTGCCCAGGGCTAAAACTACCTTTTCTGGGTGGTAATGTGCACGCTAAGTCACTCAAAATCACTTTGCATGTTGCAGACCTGAGTTCACACCTGAATCCCATGCTTATATCTTTTTCCATCCCCTCTCTTACAGCTTGTTCTCCTATAATCATGGGATTCAGGTGTGAACTCAGGCCTACAACATGCAAATGTGACCCCTCACCTACTGGCCTGGCGCCATGGGGCCAGCCTTGAAATATGTAGTTTTTGATGATCAGCTGGCAGTATAGCTTAGAGGTTAAAGCAAAGAGCTGTGAACAAGCTTGGTTCATCCAGCACAATGGGTATTGATTACAATATGCTCTACCTGCATAATGTGTGACACAGGGCAAGTCACTTAACCTCCTTGTGCTCCCAAAACACACCTGGTAACAAGCTGTAGCTCATTGTATCTTTCCTGGACAAAGATAGTAAAAACAATCTGAGCATTTGTTATGATTCTGCAAATATTATTCTTTTTCTATCCAGATTTAACTTGAAAATAAAATATAGGACACAATTAGTAGTTTATTAATTGCAAAAACAGGAGGCGCATGTGCAGCGCAATGAGGAATGGACGCCTGACCGTGCTGCTCTGACTGAGAGCTCCAGTTTTTTCATTTAAAATCTTAACTAATATTCAATGCCTCTTTTTTCTGTCAGAATTCATGAGAGTTTTTTAGCGAATGAATAAATCCCTTTTTGTAGAGCTATTCTGTTTTTTTGTGTGGCTGACACTGAGTGAAGTCCAGCAGGGGGCCCATTTGACTTTGTGCGGGTGGCGGGTAAAAAGTGAGCTGCAGGCTGCAGTATGTTTTCCCTCGCATTGGCGACAAGGCACCTCACTGTAAATGTGACTGACACTCCAAAAGAGGCAAGGAAAACAGAGAATGAAGGTAATCTTACCTATATCACTAATTTGTTGGTGAACCTTTATGCTGACATGTCTGAGGTTAGACTATCTATTGCTAATATTAATGAAGACATCTGTGGTTTTGGGGCTCAACTAGACAATATCAAGAGAAACTGTGACAGCCTTGAGAGAGCTCAGCATAGAACCACAGAGATGTTAGATCTGTAGGATAAACAAATTGAGATTCTCTGGAACAGAATAGAAATGTTGGAGTGTAGGGGAAGGAGGAAGAATAATCCTGTATCGTAGGGGTCCCAGAATGCACCGAAGGTGATATGATTGATTTCCTGGAGGGATTGTTCCAGGACCTGTCCGGTATTAATATCCCTAAGCCCCTACAAATAAAAAGGGCACAGAGCACTACCAGCTTGGGCAAAGCAAGTGGAGGTCACCCCAGAACTACTACTGCATATTTTTTGAAGTTCACAACAAAAGAAGTCTTCCTTAAATGTGCCAGAGAATGTGACCTTATGATGTGGAGGGGTCACAAAATATTCATTTTCCAGGATTATTCTGCTGACGTCATAGCCCAAGGGGAAGAGTATACTCCATTACAGCAATGTCTCAGGAAATTGAATGTTAAATATAGATTGCTGTTCTCAGCCATTCTCAGAATTGAAGTGAATGGTGACGTGCATAGTTTTAATACTCCTGAAGAAGCCTGGCAGTTTGTTAAGCATAGATTCCCTGTGGCCAAGTGTGACACTACTATGCAACGCAAGTTCCAAAATGGCAGGTCTAGGCTGTACAACAAATTCTTTTTTGGTACTAAAGACAGTTCGTTCATATCTGTAAATCAGATGGAATGGCAAGAATCTACACAGACTCCTCTGTCCTTGAGAGATGACAGCTGGCAGACTGTGCCCGTATGGAAGTCCAGTGGCAGAGGACGACATAGAGGTAGAGAGAGGGAGAGGTACAGACCACACTTAAGAGCATCATCAGCCTGGTTATACAAGGAGTAGGAGCAGAAGCAGGAGTAGGGGTGGCAGGCATAGCCCTGATTCTGATCAGTCATCCAATTCTCTAAGAGATGAAGAGATTACGGCTCCTATAGATGGTGGCTCACAGACTATGACTGCATGTCAACCCACGAACAAAAATCCTCGTAAAGCTGCTCACTCAGCTAAATCCTGGGCTGATGTGACAGCTAGTACTATGAATAATACACATGCCTTAGGCACTTGATGGTATACTTCAAAACTGCATGGTGCTAGATTAAACTAGTAGTGTGGTTGATGCTCTCTGCATTATAATTCCCCACACACTAAGTACTAACTACTGAGTATTGTATGTAAGTTTTTGCTTACTAACCATGGTCACTAACCAATAGGTTTACCCCATTGCCTATTGTCTTTTCCAATCCCTACTTCCCCCTTCCCCTCTTCTCATTTCCTATTCCCCAGGATGGTTCCTAAGTTTCCATTTCGTATTCTCCCTTTAGTGTTTGTTTTGATCCCTTCCTATTTTACAGAAGAGGGTCTAATTTGAGAGACATGGCTTTGAAAGAAACCCCCTTTTTTATTCCTAGTATACTTTAAAGGCTTTAGGAGTTCTCCGATCATTGCCAGTTTATGTTTAGCCTTATGTGGCTTCTTTTTCTTCCTTATATTTTATTCTTTTCTTATGGATTCTTAATAATCTCGCCCTGTGGGAGCAGGTGGGGGCTAAGTGGGCAAAGCTTGAATACTTTGCTTATAGTTTTTACAGCCTGTTCCCTAAATTTTCAATGGAGGATGTTTTCTTTTACAGGTTCTGAAGTTTTACAATGTGTTTTTTTTTTTTTAAGTTACAAAGATGTTATATATGATTGGTTATGTTTTTTCGGATTTTATTTTATCTGTAGATCTGTTTTACAGTTTACAGTCTCACATAGTTCTCCCAATGCAAGATGGTACATGCTGTACTGTATTAATGCTCAAAGTTTTCTCTTGTTTATTAATCTGAGATTCTTCAGCTATTTTTTTATGTTTGCTTGCATGCATGCACAAGAAACATTTCGCCACAGCTTAGGAGAGAAGCGGGGTTTTGGAGGTGGGGCACTGCGTGGCCATTGCCCCCAGTGCCTTTTAAGGCTTGGTCAACTTTCCCCAATGCGGTAGCATGCTGCTGCTAACACTAGTTCAGCCAGCATGCCGCCACCTTGAAAGGAATCTGCCGCTGCAATGAGGGAGCAACCCGTCATTGCAGGGTGGTCCCTTGCCTGGTGTAAAATTTCTTTTAACATGGTGGTGCTGCCCGCCTCAGAGTCCTGATGAAAGCCAACTTGGGGGTTCCCAATGCCCCTGTCGGCATGTCCCCATCCTCAGTTTATTTGCCGATGGGGTAGCCCAATCCCCGTCAGCATGATGCACCCCCCCATTTGTTATGTGCCGAGGGGGTACCCAATCCCCCTCAGCTCATGCGCTCCCACTCCCCCCACCACCACACTGTATGACCGACGGGGGTGCCCAATCCCCATCGGCTCCAGTACCCACCTCCCCAACAAACACCCAGCCAGATGGCATGCTGGGAGCCCACCCCAGCACGCCAAAAGTGTCCCCCGATGTCTTTGTTTAATTTTACATGCTGTAAAAAAAGAAAACAGTCCCTCATTGAGACCTGTTTAATTTTAAATGCTGTAAAAAAAGAAAATGGTCCCTCATTGAGCCCCATGCCCCCCCCAACCCGTGCCCACCCGCTGTGTTATCTACCTCCCCACACCCCTCTGTCACCCATATTTACCTCCAGAGCCCAGCACGATGATCTCGGTGGACTGGGAACACATCTGCACTCTTCAAAGCCGACCACGAACTGAAGAAATGCCGGTAAGCTGTATAATGGCATAAATGGGTTTTTTCAACTTTGGTGCATATCTCAGCCATTTTTTCAAATTTTATTTATTTTATTTATTTAAATTTTGTTAACTGGGTAGGCCTGCTGAGACCAATAATAGTCCCTTTTTCAGGGGCGACCCGGGATTAATTACACAATGGTACAACAGGATATAACTTTTACATTAAATTCAACAACATACAGTTAAATTATAATTCATGAAAGGAGACAGTCATTTAGGCAGACAGAGTATATAAAGGGGACTAATTATTAGTTCTTTGTCATACACATTAGGTGAGGTCAGCAATCATAATCAGATATCAGGCAAGCAACAGGAATCTAGTGTGAAGTTCAGTGATTACAAGTGCATTGGTTTAAATCCTGCAAGTGCATTTGAAGTTCCCCCCGAGAGATTCATATTCCTGGAGTTTGGGTGGAAGCGTGTTCCATATGGGAGGAATGAGGGATGAGAAGGCCCTGGACCCTAGGGAGGACTGCATCCGGGGAACCTTGAGAAGCTGTCTGTTTGATGACCTTAGAGTCCTGTTATTAATTTTAGGTTGAAGTAACTCTGCCAGGCTAGGTGGAGCAGAGGTCAATCTGAGTTTATAGGCTAGGCATAGAGAGGAGTAGCGTAGTCTACCTTCCCTGGTGGGCCATTTTAGGGCTTGCAGGATCTGACAATGGTGTTCTCTTTGGGGTGCCCCTACAGCAAATTTGCCGATCTGGTTGTACAGTGTCTTAAGTTTATTCATCTCAGTACTTTTAATAGAGAGGAGCACAGGGGACCTGTACAGTAGTTTAGGTAGCAAGGTACCATGGGCAATCTTGGCTCGTGACCCCAGAGTAAGGTAGGGGCTGAGTCGGTACAGGAGACCTATCCTTTGGTTCAGTGTTTTGGATAGATGATCTATGTGGGCCTTGAAGTTGAGTTCCCAGTCAATGGTGAGACCTAGGTATGTTAGCGAATCCACTACCACCACCTTTTCCCCACACGAGAGGGAGAGTTTTAGTGTGTCTGATCTGTTGGGTGCAATATTTTTGGGTGCGAACAGCATCCCTTTGTTTTTTTTTTTGCAGTTCAATAGAAGTTGATTTGTGGACAACCATACTTCCAGGGATTTTAGGTCTTTGGATAGCGTTCTGCTGAGTTCGTCTGGATCCTCCATTGATCTATAGATAACGATGTCATCCGCATAGAGGATGATTTCAGGGCCTTGCAGAAAGTTGGCAGATTATTAATAAATAGGGAGAATAACAGTGGTCCTAGGATAGATCCCTGAGGGACTCCATCTCTTATATCAATCTTGTCAGATATGGCACCCTGCTATTTAACTAATTGGAACTTGTCCAGGAGATAATCCCTAAACCATTGTACTACTAGAGAGTCTAGACTTTTTGGCACTAAATTTTCAACATGGAGTTCTTGGGACCCCACCTCATGAATTCAGTCACTGTAATCTCGTTGTTCAGTCCTGAAAGGTGATTTTGCGGTCACTGCGTGGAATCACCTTTCCAGACAGATTAACAAAATGACCATGTCACTGTTCATGAGGTGAGCTCTAAAAAAGCCTATGTTGTAAATTTGGTGAAAAAATTCCAAAAAATGACTGCATCGTGAGTGTGCGATGTGCAGTTTCTACGCATGCTCATAACTTTGCGAATTTACAATATTTTCACTCCAGGTTTTCAACATTGCCATTTTTCCACACCTCCTTATGAACAGTACAGCCGTCATTTTTCATATCCTAGCTGAAATGTGTTTTCGCACTCACGGCGCAGAATAGCGTGATCGCTTGTGGCAAATCAGCATTTGGGATGGATTAAGAAAATCACAGTGACACTGCTAATGAGCAGAGGTCCTAAAATGCCTATGTTGAAAATTTGGTGACAAAAGTCCATAAAATGACTGAGTTACAAGTGTGTGTTACGCAGTTTCCACACACCCTTATAACTTCGTAAATTTGTAATATTTTCACTCCAGATTTTCAACATTGGCATTTTGCCACACCTCCTTATGAACAGTACAGCTGTCATTTTTCATATCCTGCCCAAAATATGTGTTTGCACATCTGGCGCACCAATGGCGCGGTTGCTGTGGGAAATTAATGTTTCGGACAGATTAAGAAAATCATAGTGACAGTGTTCATAAGCAGAGGTCACATAATGCCTATGTTGAAAATTTGGTGAAATCATTCCACTAAATGACTGCAGTACAAGCATGTGTTGCGCAGTTTCCACATACACTCAGAACTTCGAGCATTTTTAATATTTTCAATACAGGATTGTCAACATTGCCACCTCTTCATACCTCCCTATGAATGGTACAGCTATCATTCTTCACATCCTGCCTGTTCTGTGTTTTCACACATCTGGGGCAGAATGGTATGGTTGCTGCAGGAACTCAAAGTTCAGGACACATTAACAAAATCACAGTGCCACTGTTCATGAGAAGAGGTCCCAAATGCTTTCATGAGGTGGGGGTCACAAAAAAGGCCACATTGAAAATTTGTGCAGCAAATACCAAAACACGCCTGGGGCATTAGGGTTTCTAACCATTACGTCCCACCCGGTACAGACTGACAGGCATCAGAGGTGTAACTTTGCATCACCAGCTATAATGCTCATGCCATCCCACCCCCACCCTGAAGCCAGTGACAGGCATCGAGGTGTGCCTTGCACTCTTTGGCCTCAGATATCACCCCATTCTCCTGTACTGCACCCATTTCAGCATATGTCCTTATGAAATGGGGTGACTGTGAAGCCAAACATCCCAAAGCACACCTTAACACTTGTCAGTGTCTACAGGATAGGGTGAGGTGAAATGCCATGAGCATTATGGGCAATGACCCACAGGCACACCCCAATGCCTGTCCATCTCTGCAGGGTGGAGGTGGGATTGGCATGAGTTTAATACTTCACTGCCATTCCTATTCTGCATCTGTCTAACTCCTGCACGTCCAATGTTAATATAAGCAAGCAAACATCCGGCATTGACAAATGCTTGTTTTTAATATGGTATATATCCTGTTTTTATATTGGGTACAGAACAATGTACTTTTCCCAGGATCTCCAAGCATGGTGCAAGGAGTTGCCATTGATAGACTATGGAAAATGAAGGATTCTCTCTTATATTTGGTCTCTACTCCTAACATAGTTACCCAATTGATGTGGCCTATTTTGATAAGCTAATAATATCTTTAACAGGAGTAGTCCTAATATCCAAGGTCTAAAAATTGTATCATGGAATGTGAAAGGATTAAATCATCCTGTTAAGAGAAGACAGGTTCTTTCGTATTTTAAGTCCTTACACACTGATATAGCACTTGTGCAGGAGACTCATCTTACCCCGGATAATATACAGTGGTTGTCTATATTTTGGGTGGGTAAGATGGTTCATAGCTCAACACATACTAAGAAAAGAGTGGTAGCTATTCTTTTCCACAAACATATTAATTGCAATATTCTGAAAACTTATGCTGATTCAAATGGAAGATGGGTCTTTGTGCATGTTAATATTAATGATTCAAATTTCTGGATTGATAACATTTAAGCTCCTAACCAAGATGATATACTTTTTCCATGAGATTAACCAATTTATGCACAATAAGATAGAAGGGGACATTCCCATGATTATTGAAGGGTTCTTTACTTTAACTCTTGACAAATATTTAGTTAGGAATTGATGTCATAAAGAACTCCATATTAAGGCCAGGAGAGGTCTACAGTTTCTAATGCAAGAATGGTAATTGACTGATACTTCAAGAGCTGAGAATCCCTCAGCAAGGGGTTTTACTTTCTATTCACATAGGCACGACTCATATAGTCGAATAGATTTTTTTCCAGGTATTGATAATATTTATATTGGTATTATGTCTATTTCAGATCATGCCCCTATTTCATGTATCTTTACTTTTGTGGGTACACCCCCAAGATCACCTAGGTGGAGATTAAATCTCTTTTTAATTTCTAATGTTAAATTGCAAGAATGGATTAAAAAAGAAACCAAACAGTTTTTTGATATCAATGTGACACCCGATGTTTCGGCTTCCACAGTGTGGGAAACCTTTAAATCTTATATTCGTAGGAAAATAATTGGTTTTGTTGTAGCCCAAAAGAAGAAGACAGAACATCTTAGAATTCAGCTAGAACACCATTTCCAAACTCTGGAACTGGAATACAAAAAGGGTCATAATAACTTAAGGATTCTTCAGGCAAAGATTAGGGGGAAATCTGAATTAAATAAAATTCTGTATCAAAAGGCTGAACGTCTCATGTTCAAAACCAATCATTCATACTGCGAATCGGAGGATAAATATGGTAAATTACTGACCCATAGATTAAGAAAACAAAAAGCTGAATCTAACATTACTGCACTTCAAGGTACTGTTAGAAAACTACTATCAAATAGTAAGGCTATTAATGATTTAAGGCAGAATTATTACAAAAACCTTTATTCATCTTGTATGAATTTTAAAGAACAAGACCTGCAAGCTTTCTTACAAGGTGTGAAACTCCCTCAGCTGAGTCCCGAACAAGTCAAATCTTTAGCGGGCCTGATTACAGCTTCTGAAATTCATATAGCCCTTAATTAATTTAATAAAAGGAAAGCATCTGTTAGGGATGGCTTTCCCCCCAGAATTTTATTTGCAAGACCTCCCTCTTATAACCCCACACCTCAGTAACATGTTTAATGAATCATTAGCTAAGGGTTCCTTACCTCCCACTCTCAGGGATGCACTGATTATCTTATTACCTAAATGGGATAAAGATAAAACACAATGTGATAACTATTGTCCAATTTCTTTAATTACTACAGATACCAAAATGTTGGCAAAAATCTTAGCCTTACATCTTGAGAAGTATTTGCTCCTTCTAATACATACATCACAATCAGGTTTTGTTAAAGGTAGACTTGGGGCTAATAATGTTAGGAATTTTATTGACCTTATCCAGCTTTCTCAACTGAATCATCTTAATGCAGCAGCTGTCTCAATTGATCTTGAGAAAGCTTTTGATTTAGTTAAATGGTCATGCCTTCTGAGAGTACTGAAAGCTTTCAATTTCAGTCTATCCTTCCTTTCTTGGGTTCAAGTATTATACACTAAGCCACAGGCCTCAGTCTTAACTACTCAGACAATTTCTTCTCCTGTTTACTTGGAGAGTGGTACACGGCATGGTTGCCCTCTATCTCTTCTCCTTTTTCTATTAGCTATTGAACCCCTTTTATGAAAGATTAGATCCTCATCTCAAATTCAGGGCATTAAAATAGGAAAAATAATCTATACCACGTTGGTCTATGCTGTTGATATTTTAGTTGCTATTTTGGAGCCTAAGTCTTCATTACCTCATATTTTGGATATGGTAAATTATTTTTCACATTGTTCTGGTATGAAGATTAACAAACATAAGACCGAAGCTATGCCTTTAAGCTCAAGGTGTATAAAGACTCCCATTGAGGAAGCAGGTTTGAAATGGTCTCTACCACTACTACATATTTGGGTATTATTATTAGTAATAGCATAAATAAAATTTCTCAGCTTAACTTTAAACCCATTATAGAGAATATTGAACAGGATTGTGCCTGTTGATCTAAATTATATCTCTGTTTAAGGGAGAAATCTCTGCAGTGAAAATGGTGGCAATGCCCAAACTAATTTATATCCTTTCTCATACACCACTTGTTTTTAAAAAGTCACTATTTCTGAAATTCAAAAAGATTATTTCGAGATTTCAATGGGACACAAAGAAACTCTGCCTTCATAAACTTAAATTATAAAACTATTGGAAAAAATGTGATTGGGGTCTACCTTGGGCTGAGAGGTACTATTGGGCCTTCTTAACTAAACAAGCATCACAGTAGCTTGTATATCACCCAAATAATTCTCCCCCATGGGTGAATTTAGAGAAGGATTTTGCTATTATTGTTCATCCTGCTAATTTTCTTTACAATACACTTACTGTGTCCCAAAAACATTTTAAGACTATTTCTATTACTAAGAAAGCATGGACAATTAGTATGTTATTTTGTACAGGAAAAAACTCTACTACCCCACCGGTTGATCTAATGCCATTATGGAATAATAATTTTATTAAAGTTATGGATTCCTCAATAATTTGGCGTCCTTGGATCAATAAAAAGTTATGGGCAGTTAAACAACTAATTGATCCAATTACAGGGGTCTTAAAATATTTTACACAATTAAAGCAAGAATTTTCCCTGTCTAGATTAAACTTTTGGTGCTATCCAAGTCTTAGGGGTGCTTTATCCCTTTTTATGGATTCAAACCTACATCTGATGGATAGCCCTAGCAATAATTTCATGTCTTTATGGTTGTCAAAGAACAAAGAGCTAACTGGACTAATTTATAATACTCTATTGGTTTCCCACACTGATGGAACTGAGGAAACTCGTAAAACATGGGAACAAGAACTTGAAGTTGCTATTACTCCCCATGAATGGTCGATAGCTTACAAGAACGCTTATACAGCTTGTCGAGATATGAGAAGCAGGATTATTCAAAACAAGATTCTAGCTACATGGTATTATACCCTAAGGTCCTATATGATAAAAACTTATTATGTAATTCATTATGCTGGAGATGTCGCAGTTTGGAAGGTAATTTGACTCATATTTTATCATCCTGTTTGTTTGTTTATTTGTTTGTTTACTTAATGGGTAAGCACACTTGAAAATGAAATTCCCTTTACAGGTGTGACCCACATCAAACAAATACACATTTCATAAAATACAATAACAATCCATAAAATTTCGGACTGAAACATCCATGTCAAAATTAAAATAATTAGTTAAAACAATTACAGTCAGCCATTAAAGTAAGATGCAATAACAGAGCATGAGAAAATGAGTTAGAAGTTTGTAATTGTCTAATATCTAGGGGAATATTGTTCCAGATACAAGGAGTGGTGTAAGCAAAGGCCTGTTGGCCACTTGCCATTCTCATTAATGGGAGCTTTAAAACCCCATTATCAACCCTATGACTAGAGTAGTATCTCTTATCATAATGTTTCAAAAGACTGCTAAGACTTAATGGGACACCAGAACTGATAACTCGAAATATACATTTGGCCATACAAAATCTGAAGTGTAGATGAACAGGTAACCAACCCATAGACTTTAAGATATCGCAATGATGTGATAATTTAGGAGCCATTAGTGCAAATTTGGCTATTAGTTGTAGCAAGGTGGATTTCTTAGCAGTTGTTGTGACACAGGCATCATCTGTGACAAGAGTAACATAATTAACAATAGGGGCTAAACACTGTCTGACAATTGCCATTCTAAATTCTGTAATAAAGAAGGCACAAATTCTGTATTATAGACCCACCTTTTTATGAATCTTTGATGTAACCCCATTAAAGTGTGATTCATAACATAGGTTTGGATCCAGTATGACACCTAAGTATGGAAAAGTATCTACATTTTCAAAAATAATGCCATCGAGGGACTTAACCTGTAGGCTCTGGCTCCTATCTCTAATGCATGCCCTTGCGCCAAAGACCATGGTTTTAGTCTTTGACTTGTTCAAAACCAATATATTTGAAATAAGTGATTGTTGCAATTTATTCATTTCCCTAATTAGTGAGTCATTCAGGTTAGATATGGAAGGTTCCTGTGTATATATTTCTGTCCGAAACTTAGACATTTCTGGTCTTCTATTCTCTCAACATGTTCTAATATAATGGACTATGATATCCTTGCTTCCCCTAAGACAATTCTTTTGGGTATTTTCCCACTTCATTCTAACCTTACAATATTTCAGATAGACTGGATCAGGGCATCATGATACCTGGGTAAATGCTTTATCCTATCTAGCCTTACATTTATTAAATTCTCGGATTACAAATACCTTTGAGCAGAAACTGCTTGTTTACAAAGGTTCCACATCAAAGGATGAGGGTCAACATACATACAGAGGTAGTAAAAGAATGCAAAATAAACAACCAAAACAACTAAAAGAAAAAAATAAAGATACTCAGTTATAACATACTTTGAGATAATATTCATAAAACGAGCAGCTTGAGTAGGCAGCTGGCTGCGGTAACAGTAAGAGACAAAGGGCACCATAGGCAGTTAGTATTGCAGGCATGCGACCGGGAGAGGAAGTTGGCAGGCTAATGGGCCACTGTCCGATGGTGGTGGAAAATGTCTTTTACCAGTGCAGATGTGAAGCAGGAAAGGAGTCACAAGGAAGGCCCAGTGCCACAGGGAATGAGATTAGGAAAGGGCGGGCTGTGAGACATGAGTGAGCTGGGAGGTGTTTAGCGAGATCTCTGTTCAGAGAAGTAGTCACATTGAGTGGTAGAGGTGAGATAAAGTTTGAGATTCCTTTTGAGGGGTCCAAGTGTAGTAGAGGAAAGTGCTTCTTTATTGAGGGAATTGAACCATTGAGCGGCTCTATAGATAAAGGACCGCTGACCCATGGAGGTACGACATCTGGGAACCTGAAAGGTTAGAGATTGGGCACCACGTGTTTGTTGAGTGCCACTGTAGGTAGTAAGGAGTGAGCTAACACCAGGTGGCATGAGACCAAGGAGAATCTTTTTGGTAAGTAAGCAGGTCTGGTATTGTATTCTGCTGCGTAGGGGTAGTCAGCTAGCCTGTGCATAGAGGTCACAGGTGTGAGTTTGTCAGGTTGCACCTGTCAGTAGTCTACAGGCTTTGTTGAGAGCAACTGAGATCCTGCGGAGGGCACTTGTTGAGGCAGAGCCATAGATGGCAAGGCCGTAGTCAATGATAGAGGTGACAGAACTGTAGATGGCTAGTTTAAGGGCATCCGCAGGCATACAGTGCTTGTGTTTGTGTAGTAGTCCAATCCGTATATTGGCGGTCTTGGCAACAGTGTCAATATGCCGAATGTAGGAGAGGGTACTATCCAGGGTAATACCAAGGTACTTGAACTCCTTGACATGTTCTAGAGTGGGTTCCCAGCGTGGTTTTTGATGGTGAGGGACAGAGAGTTGTGCCTGCTCTGTCGGTTACAGAAGGACATGGCTTTAGTCTTGCTGTGGTTCAGGACAAGTTTATGAGAATTGAACCAGTCTTGATGCATTGAAGTCAAGCTGCAGCTGGGATTCAAGGACTGTAATGTCATGGTGGCTGGAAAACAGGACTGCATCATCTGCATATAGTAATATTTTTGGTGGCAGGCACTGGGGAGATTGTTGATGAAGAAGGAGAAGAGTAGAGGGCCCAGAATAGACCCTTGGGGGACTCCAGAGCGGACCGGTTTCTCATCCGAAGAAATCCCTGCAATCCTTACACGTTGGATCCGATTATCAAGGTAGCTGGTGAACCATGGAAGGGCATCGCTGGAGATCCCAATGGAGGACAGTTGCTTGAGCAGTAGGGGGAGGTTAACTGTGTCGAATGCTTTGGTAAGGTCTATAAATACTGCCCCTCCACAATTCCCTTTGTCAAGCGTGACATGGATGAAGGTTGTAAATTCCAGTAGTGCAGTGGTGGTGCTGTGCCCTTTTCTGAAGCCATGCTGCTCTGGGCACTGTACATTGTACTTATCCAGGAATTCAACTAGTTGGTCCGACACTATTTGCTCCAGTGCTTTGGATAGTGGGGGAGGAGTGAGACAGGTCTGTAATTGGTGTGCAGTGTCCTATCTCCGCTTTTGTGAACCGGTGTGACAGTGGCTTTCTTCCAGAGAGAGGGGAAATGGCCCAATCTAAGCGAGGGATTAAAGATCTTTGTAAGTGGTTCTAAGATTTCATCGAGGACTTGTGCCAGCAGTTTCAGGTCAAGGGAGTCACCACTGTACCCTTGTTTGCCGATGGCCTTTTGAATGTATTTTCTAGCTACTTGTGGTGGGACCTCCTTAAAAAAAAACTTTGGGGTTGTAGGTTCTAGTTGGGGGGTAACTTGGGAGGAGCTGGAGAGGAGGTCGTCGAAAAAATTTGGTGGAAGGACACTGTCCAGGTTTGTAAATGCATTATTAAAAGTGCTGGTGATGATACCTAGGTCGAGTGTAGGAGTGCCATGAAGGTTGAGCATAGTGGGTGGTGCTTTAGGATCCTTGCCTGTGAGTCTTTCATGTTGTTCCAGAATTTGTTTCCCTGGCCCCAAGAGTTGGTCAGAGCCTCTTTGTAATAGCTGCGTTTAGCATTCCGTATTCTTCGAGTGCAATCATTTCTGGTTGCTTTGTATAATTTTGTGTTTACTTGCGTCGGAGTTGCACGAGCACAATGCCAGAGGTGATCTCTGTGCTTGAGCAGAGTTAAAAGATCAGTAGTAACCCAGGGGTTGGTCTGTCCTTTGACCTTCATCTTTTCCACTGGTGCATAGATGTCACAGGCTTCGTTGAAACATTTGATAAATAGGTCCAGAGCTTTGTTGGTGTCATTGAGGGAATCAAGCACTGCCCAGTTCAGCCTGGTTAGATGGGATTTTAACAGCTGGAGATGCCCTTGTTTGATAACCCTGGCATAGATAAGCTTGGGAGGGGCCTTGTGGTATTTGTTTGACCAGGAGCAGATGACAGGCGAGTGGTCACTCATTGTATCCGGGAGTACAGAAACATTGGAGATGCGCTCAGGGTGGTTAGATAGAATCCAGTCTAGAAGTGTAAGGGAGCCTGTCCTATAGTTACACCTAGTGGGGGCATTGACCAGTTGAGTGAGGTGATGCACCATGGCTGCATCCTTATAGGTAGCGGCCTCAGCGGAGAGCCAGTTAATGTTAAAATCACCCATGATTATGGTTTCAGAATTATGTTGCTGGACCCTAGATATTCCATGATGCTATGGAAGCCAGCAGCCTGGTCTCTTGGGGGTAGGTAAACTGAGATGACAGTGAGTTCCTTGTTATGTGCACCAAGGAGGATTTTGATTGTGAGGACCTGAGAGGAGTGGCTCAGGCTAGGGGATGGTATAATGTGACCCATAAGGGTATCCTTAAGATAGATGGAACAGCCCCCGCCCCGTTTAGCAATCCTGTCTTGCCTGAAAATGCAGTAGCCAGGGATAGAGACTGAGGTATCACCGATTTTAGGGTTTAGCCATGTTTCCACAACTGAGATGACGTCAGGATTGTGCTGTAGGATCCATGTTTGGAGGGAGTCAAGTTTGTTGAGGATGCTGCAGGCACTGATGGATGCCATGGTGAGTGTCCCTGTCCTTCTGCTTGGTGCCACTGTTGGCTGCCCAGGTGGTCCTGGGTTGGGGCGAACATTTCCTGAGAGCAGGAGCAGCATAAGGAGAATTTGTAGGAGAAAGGATTTCAGCATCTTGTAGATACCTGGTGGTTAAGTCATAAGCCAAAAGAAACTATCAACAGCTGAGGTCCAGAGTCACAGAATGTGTTAGAATTCCTGAAGATGATGAACTGTGCCTGCGCATATGCAGGATGTGAAATCCTTTTGTCTGCATGCTTCTTTGTCATTCAAAGAGGTTGTTGAAAAGCCCACATATAGAACATGGAGCAGGTCAGACGAAAATGTGGATTCAAGCAGACCTAGAGTCACTGAGTTTGTCAGACGTAATTGCTTGACTTATGTTTTGCTTGGGATAGCTTCCAAAAAGTTGATTTTTAAATGAAAAATGCAGATACCTGGTTATGATGTTTTGCAGAAATCCAGTTCAGGAGACTTTCACGGATGTAGTGAGCAAGATGGTGTAGTTATTCCAAGCAGAAAACCATGAAAAACATGAAAGATTGTCGTACATTGCTTGTAATAAATTAGATGTTTATAAGCTGAAATGGTAGAACTTTTTATCTTTTCAAGATTGTCAAACTAATTAGTAATAACATTAGAATATTTTGAAGAACTTTTATGTATTTTGAATTGGTGAACTTTGTTGTTTTCTTTTTATCTTTTTTATTTAGTTTAGTTTAGTTTATTAGTCTAGGAATTAATACCTTTGAGCCAGGGCTCTTTTACAAAGGTTCCACGTCACAAAGAACATTTAACAAAGCACAATACACATTACAGGTAAAACCAGACAGGAAAGTTACATAATAAATTTGCTATTAACAGTTTAAGGCAGTAACGTTTTTAAGTTTCATAGAAAAACAAGCTATAACAGGTTCAAGCGAGTAGACAATTTCGAGGTTAAAGAATCTTCCAGGGAGGGGTGATCATTAGGAGCCAAAAGGAGGCAAGAGAGGAGAAAGGTGGTGGCGGGAGGTAAGTGAGGCAGGACAGAAAAAAGGGGAGAGTGAGTTTGGGTGGGAGATAAGGAAGTAGTAGAGGTACCAGAGGTTCATTAGTCAGGAGGAAGAGGCCTCAGATGTGAGGATGGACACGAGGAGTAGTAGTCTTTATGTAAGCGCAATCACAGTTGCTAGTGGTGGTGAGGTGGGCATAGAGCATGGATAGGAAAGCTTCTAGACGAGGTTGAGGATAGAGTAGGTGGACTCAAGCGCATTGAACCATGTCGGGGCCCTGTATGCGAAGGATCTTTGTCCCTGTGCAGTCCGGCATCTCGGAACCAGGAAAGGTTGGCGTTCAGATCTGGTGGAGGGTCGTGAGCCAGGATTCGGTCGGAGTAGATTTTGGATACATAATGGAGTCAGTCCCAAGATAGATTTTTTTGCCATTGTGCAGGTGAGATAAATAAGATGATTTGATAGGTTCAACCAGCCTGATTCATAGTACAGATCACACGTGTGAGTCAGTCTTTGAGCCCCCGTGAGGAGCCGGCAGGCCTTATTTAGAGTGATTGAGATACGCCTTAGAGCAGTGGAGGTAGCTGAGCCATAAATAATAAGACCATAGCCAATGATTGAGATTATGGAACTCTGTATAGCTATTCTCATTGCTGCTTGATTTAGAAATTGATGGTTACGGAATAGTATTCCAAGGCGTTGGTTCACTGTTTTCGCAGTGTTGTCAATGTGGGTTGCAAAGGTGAGCCCTTGGTCAAAAGTGATGCCAAGGTATTTGAAAGTATTTACTTGGTCCAGTGTAATTCCCGCAGAGGTTTGTATGGTGAGTGGAGTATGCCTATTTTTGTTTTGGTGATTGGAGAAGAGCATGGCTTTTGTTTTATTGTGGTTTAGCACAAGTTTACTATCCAGGAACCACCTTTCAACACTAGAGAAAGCAAGTTGCAGGCTTCTTTAGGAGTTTGGATCCTTGTGGGAAGAGAGAATTACAGCATCATCAGTGTATAAGATTATTTTCTCCTGGCAGATATCTGGGAGGGAGTTAAGGAACAGGCTAAAGAGGGCGGTCCAAAATTTATCTCATGTACACCCGAGAGAACTGGTTTGAAGTCGGAGAGTTCGTTAGAGATTTTTACAGCCTGTGACCGATTGGACAGGTAACTTTTTACCCAAGCACAAGGACCTTCGGCCAGACCTAGGCTAGAAAGTAGGGAGGTAAGTAGGCCATGATGGACTGTGTTGAAAGCTTTTGTAAGAGCGATAAAGACTGCACCTGTTTGGCACCCTTTGTCCAGGGCTGAGTGGACTTCTCCAGAGAAATCAAGTAAGGCTGTTGTTGTACTATGTCCTTTCCTAAAGCCGTGCTGTTGATTACAGAGTAGATTGTATTTGTCCAGATAATCAGAGTTGGTCTGCCACTATTCGTTCAAGTGCTTTGGAGAGGGGAGGGAGTATTGATATTGGTCGATAGTTTCCTGTTGAGGTTTTGTCCCCCCCTTTGTGCACTGGCGTAACTATGGCAGATTTCCATTTGTTGGGAAATTGACTTTGGCAAAGTGACAGATTAAGAATTTTTGCAAGGGGGTGAATTACTTCATCCAGGGTGAGAGACAGGATTTTATTCTTTTCTTTTTTCTCTCTTTCCTTTTAACATTTGATATATGTGTTCAATTATTTAGGTATTATGTAGAATTCTATACTGTATGATGTTTAGTGGTGCGATGTTCCTGTTATATGTTTATTTATGTAGATTGTTTCTGGTTAAAAATTCAATAAACGTTTTGAATATAAAAAATTGCAAAAACACAGAGATGGGCAACAATGTTAAAACATGCATAACTTGTATTGTGTTATTAAAAGAGTATTTTACATCTTTTGATAAATTTAAATGTGTAACAGTTTGCTACTGAAATACTTTGGACTGAGTGGGATTTTCTAACAGCAATACCAGAATTTGATTGAATTATTTTTACTAACAGTTTGAAATGTAAAGGTGATAACTCGTTAGATTCAATGCACATGCAAAACAATTAATATAAACGTAGAAAGTGTTGTAATAATAACATAAAACACACTTAATGAAACATATAACTTCTTATTTAACCTACTGGATTATCTGCAGTCAAACCCCCAATCCTTAATTACAGGATGATTTATACATGAATAACTGTACTGCAAAAACTTACAGGTAAGCACAATAGCTCACTCAAATTAGCTTTTTATGGACTTTCAGACATTACAAAATCCTGAAGATGAGAGTTTCCCTTTAAACAATTTCATCAAAGGCCAGGTAGACTAGATATGTTTTAAAGGCCTCCTTAAAGGTCTTCGCCAATTAGGAATTATGAATATAACATAGTAAGGCATTCCACAGCCAAGACACAACCATCACAAAAGCCCTGACACCACTGGACTTTAAACAGGCCCAGGGGACCTGCATAAGAGCAGTGAGGGCAACACGGAGTATACAGGTGTAGGAGATGTTTAATGTAGCTGAAAACTGGACTGTGCAGAGCCTTGAACAACAAGCAAATCTTGAAGGTGGTACGCCATCCAACAGACAGCCAGTGCAGATCACACAGCACTGGTATGATATGATGAACAGTACTTGTACCCAATAGCAGCCTGGCTATGGCATTCTCCACCAGTCAAAGACAATGCACCAAACCTTAAGAAGGTTCCAGATAGAGCTTTTCAGCAGTCAAGTCTGGATGACACAAATGTATGCAACACAATCACCACGTCCTTATACTGAAGATAGAGCTTCAACTGGACAATAGAAAGCTCCACAGTGGACAGCAACTGCCACCTGATCTTCAAGTGACAGTTTGTTGTTCACTATGACCCTCAGATTTTAGCCCTATCCACAGCAAGATGATATTGTTCCTTTTCACTACTGTTTTCTGGGATCATGGTTCCAGGAGCAGCAGCTCCGTCTTGGTCAGATTAAGGCTCAGCCAGCAGGCAGTTATCCAGTTGCTCACTTCAGACAAACACTGATTAATCACAGTCACAAAATTACCCTGCTATGGTGCAAAAGAGAGGTTACAACTGGGTATCATCTCTATAGCTATGGAAACCCAGATTGTATCATCTCACAATCTTTCCCAAAGGCAACAGATCCAGAAAAAAAAAAAAAGAAATTATTTGATATCTGTTTTTGGACCAACATAGATGCTACAAAAGAAATTAGGTGCTTCAGCTTTCAGATTACATAGAATCCTTCATCAGAAAACAATGATAGTTAGTTTGGAAGAATTCACGTCCTTAAAGCCCAGATCATACATAAAAAAACAGATAAAAAGTTGTTACAAATTCCCATTGGCCTGAACTGCTTTTAAAAATACACAGGACCATAAAAAGACAACAGAGCTCCATCAAAGAAAACATATGTCAAGGTCAAATGTCACAGAATAGATCGGCTTCTTCCCTGAGAACAGCCATAAAATTTATTAAAGCTACATTTGTGCATCTGTGCATGCATTAGTAAATGTCTATGATTTTAAACCACAAGATACAATAAGATGAAAAAATGCATAGTATATAATGTTAAAAGTCTTCTAAATAAGATAACATCTTTGTGTTAGGCAAAAAAGTGGGTTTAAAGACAACTTGTCCTAGTATAAATTAGGCATTAATCAGCTGTTACCCACATTTATACAGTGTAAGCACTATTCGGATACGTATGTCTTAAAACCAGTGTACAATAAGTCAATATTATTCAAAGGCAACTTGTACACTGTGAACAACATCTGGGACAAAATCAATGCTAGTAGAACACCAAAGGGAACAGCACCCACAATGGAAACAAATTTCTCAGGTTTTACACATTGTTCCCTAATGTCCAGGAAAGACTCAAACAATTGCAGCACTGTACTAGAGAGCAACCACATGGTCTCAGGTGATTAGCTGAAACATGATTGTCCATGGTGTGAAATTCTGACGAGAGATTGAGAATGACAATAGAGTATCGCGATCTGAACTCTGACTGAAATGGCTCTTATATTTCATAATGAATCAGGTGCACCTCCAGCTGTGATACAACCACCTTCTCAATTACCTTCCTTGAAAAGTGGTCTGTTTCTCCCATTTGCAATCAGCCCTTATAAAAACGGTGTTATCATTTGGCTGACTGCCCTCTAATACAGCCCATAATGGGTCCTCAGAGCAAGGGTTGCTTGAATATCTGTTTCAAAAATGGATATCTCAGATAACAGCAACAATTTAGAATGTTGGAGTTTTGGATAAAGCTACCATAAATCCAAAATACTTGTATAACACTAGGGTTTTAAATAATTGAGCAGTTTTTTTCTTGGAACATTGCTAACTGTACAGAAAGCATCTATATAGTTTTCTAGAAGTGTTATGTTTGGTAAACACAGTGAGGCAAGTGCTATGCATTTTCACAATGTGTGAGGTTTTTTTTTTCAAACAAACTCCCCCCCCCTTTCCTTGTTTTGTATTCTTGTATGTCTTTTGTCTTGTGGAATGAATGCTGTCTTTTGTGTCATTGATGTTACGTTCTGTGTGGAGCAGGAGGGTGTTTGGACTGGCCATCCATCGCCCATCTAATTGTATTAGAGTCTCAAATATGTATTATCTCCATTTATATATTTGCTGAGAAGGAACGCTGTATTTGTATCAAGGGAAAAGTACCTATATTGTTGTCAAATCCCCCTTTTGGATCAGGTGTTAAGACCTGCTTGAACCCCGGTTTGTCTCAGTATTGCAACTGGGTATGAATGTTCTAAATCGTAGCGTCTATTTTGACAAATGGTGAAAGCACCACCGTTTACTGTCCTCTACGAAAGGTTCTTTTTATAAGTATAGAAAACGTGCCTTGTAACGGCACAATGCCACGGACAAGAGATTTAGTTAAGGGTTGTCCGCTCGGCAGAGATTTGTTTAGTATTTCGATTTTGTCCTGCTGCAGGAATGTGCGAACATTCGTGCAGATAGTGGTATCTAATTATTTCCCTTCTCTCATTTTCTTTGTATGGTTCAGAAATTGTGTGTCTCATACCTGAACAATGAACCGAGTGTTTGACTAGAGTTAGAATGAAGGAATTTGCTGAAGTTGCAACGCTCTTTCTGTTTTGGGACGCCTCGGCTTTGCTCTTCTCCTCTGCTCCTCTAAGGGCCGGCTGGCGGTTTCTGTCTTTCTTTTATGCAGAGGGAGTGGGCGGAGCAGAGCGGCGTTCCAAAACTTTTTCTTTCAATGTTTATTTTTGTTAGCTGTGTTCAGCATACTAAGGAGCATCAATATTCTGGTTGCCTATGATAAAAGCCTTAACATAAAAAGCAAGAAATAATGCTGTTTGATTAAGGTGTGTTCACGATCCAATCATGTTTTAGTATTCCCAGTATACGCCAGAACACTGTTCCTTTCAAGTCAGATGCATTTAAGGTGTTGTACTGTGAACACCTCCGAAGTGAAGTAGCCTTGTCTTCTACTGACCTAATATTCTTTTATTTTATTTTGTCTACTGGTTTATATTCTTCTATGATTCGAATTATGTTTTTTTGAGCCGTGTTGTTCCTATAATAAATGAAATGAAGAACAGAAGTACATGCTGGTTTTCAGAGCGTCCTTCTTACTAGCCCTGAGCCTTCCACAGTGGTGTCAGAAGTGGGATCTTGGCTAGCTGAGGTCAGTCAGCTGGCGGACCTGTATTAAGGTTGAGTTGGATTGCTGATGTTCCAGGATCCAGGGGATGTGCAGCGTGGAGAACAACCGGCTGAGTGGGAATTTCAGACCAGAGCGGTGACAGCCAAGTATCACGTACCCTTACACCCCGGTCTGGAACCGGTGACCAGAAAGAAAATACTTCACACTGACCAGATGGCAGAACTGAAAGAGGAGACGGTGGCGCAAGCTACTGGAGGGGCTGAGGAAGAACGGTTACCCAAGGACCCTCAGGATTTGTTAAAGTGGCTTTGTACCCATCAGCTGGAAATTGAGCATCAGAGAGACCGGGACCGAAGAGAATATGAGGCCAGATGGAATGAGACCTTGTGGGCTTTTCAATCATTAGGCTCTGGAGGTCCGTCTGCCAGTTCTAGAGTTGGACAGAAAGACATCAAACTGGCAAAACTATCAGATAGTGATGACACTGAAGCATATTTGTTAACATTTGAAAGAGTGGCAACAGCTTGCGCTTGGTCCAGAGACCAGTGGGTCATTCGACTGGCCCCCTACCTAACGGGAAAGGCCCAGATTGCCTATAGCCGAGTCGAGATGGTGGACATCAACAACTATGACCGAGTCAAGCGGGCCATCTTAAAAAGGTATGATATAAATACTGAGACTTATAGACAGAGATTTTGAACATTTCGTTATACTTCTGTTGATAACCGTCAAGACACCTTTATGCAGCTTAAAGATCTGTGTGTAAAATGGTTACAGCCAACCACCCGAACTGTAGACCAAATCATTGAGACAGTAGTGTTAGAACAGTTTGTCCGGTTACTCCCCCCCCCCCGATGTTCAATTATGGGTGAAGGAACATCGGCCAGATACATCAGACACATCAATAAGGTTGGCTGAGGATTTTATTGCTGCAAGGCCACAGAGGCAGAGAAATTATCATCCTGGGGCACAACTACAAGGACATTTAACCAAGTCTCCCAATATAACTGGAGGGGCTGCTCCCAGTGCCACCACTCCTAGCCCTGGCAAGACATGAAGAGGAAATAACCCTGACATTGTGTGCCACGACTGTAAACAAAAGGGGCATATAGCCAGATTTTGCCCCAAGCGGAAGTCTGAGCAAAGTCACCTCGCTTTAGCCAATTGGGGCAATTTATGGTTCCCATACAAATAGGGCCACACACAGTGACTGGTCTATTAGATTCCGGGAGCAAGCAAACATTAGTTCACCCCCAGCTACTAGCAACACCTACCGTCCTGAATGAAACCTCTACTACAGTAACTTGTATACATGGGGATACCCATTCCTATCCCCTGACTGATGTAGAATTTGGCATACAAGGACAGAAATATTGCATGCAAGTAGGTGTAGTGCCTAACCTTCCCCTCCCAGTGGTTATCAGACATGACTGTCCTGCCTTCCAGACTTTAATAACAGACAACCTAAGTGCCATGGTAACCAGATCACAGACTCAGTTAACACCAACAGAACACCAGTTCCCTTTTGATGAAGATGTATTTGGGGAATGTGGGAAGGAAAGAAAATCTAAGAAGCAGAGAAGAAAGGACAAGGAGATCTGGACTAAGAAACATCAGACTGGGTTGGATAACCACATGGGGTGGGATGAGAAAAGTGGGGAGAGGGAATGTTTCTCTGATGCTCAATGCAATGATGAGTCTTTGAGGTTGCTGTTCACTTCCCAGGAGAAACTCCCAAGGGGTGAAAGAAAGTATGAAAGAAAAGATGGTCTAATGTACAGAGTATGTATTAATCCTAGGACACAAGAAAGGGTGGAACAGTTGTTAATTCCTGAAAAGTACCGTACAATGTTATTAAGACTTGCCCATGATATTCCGATGGCTGGACATCTAGGGAGGGACTGAACGTTAAGTCGGCTCCTAACTAGATATTTCTGGCCTGGAATTCATGAACAGGTAGCAGTGTATTGTAAGAGTTGTCCAGAATGTCAACAGGTAGCAAAACTTAGGAGGAAAGATAAAGTTCCCATGCAACCTATGCCCTTATTTACTACCCCCTTTCAAAGAATCGCAATGGATGTTGTTGGCCCGGTACAAAAAAGTACGAAAGGGAATCAATATATCTTAGTAATATGTGACTATGCCACAAAATATCCGGAAGCAATACCCCTTCGAACTGTCACTGCTACTAAAATCGCTGAAGAGCTAGGGAAGGTGTTTAGTAGAGTAGGCATACCACAAGAAATATTAACTGATCGGGGTACGAATTTTTGTTCCCAGATGTTGAAACAACTTTACCAGACATTAGAAATTACAGCCATATGGACCACTCCATATCACCCACAAACTGATGGGTTGGTTGAGCATTTTAACCAAACTTTGAAAAAAATGCTACAAAAATTTACACAGGACGAAGGTAGACAGTGGGATCAATATCTTCCTTATTTATTGTTTGCCTACAGGGAGGTACCACAGGGTTTGACGGGGTTTTCCCCGTTTGAGCTGTTGTATGGACGGAATCCGAGGGGTCCTTTGGATGTTGTAAAAGAATGGTGGGAAGACAAGAAGGGAGTGCAACAAAAGTGCCCACCTAAATATTGGCAACATTTAAGGGACAGGATAACAAAATACGTCAAACAAGCCCAGGTAAATAATCAGAAGCAACAAATGCAGCAAAAAAGGTTCTATGATCAAGGCACTCAGCCCAAAGAGTTCTCAGAGGGAGACTTAGTGTTGTTATTACTTCCTTCCTCTGAGAACAAACTGTTAATGAAGTGGCAAGGTCCTTACAAAGTGACAAAAAAATTGGGACCTGTCACTTATGAGATATTTTTACATGATAAAACTCAAAACAAAAAACAGATTTTTCACGTAAACTTGTTAAAACCTTGGGTTGAGAGAGAGCTTAACTTGCATGGGTATGTGTACCCGGATACTGAAAACAGTGAGTTAGACGTTGCCTACCAGAGACTTGAAACACACGGGGACATTGGTGACATCAGGATAAACCCCGAGTTGACACCCCAACAAACAGATGACATGTTGGTTATGTTACAGCAGTATAAAAACATATTTAGGGAGACACCAGGAAGGGTAGAAGGGGAGAAACATGACATTGTGTTAACACAGAGTTCTCCAATCCGGCTGAAACCTTATTGTTTACCCGAAAAGGTAAGAGAAGCAGTAATATCCGAACTAAAAAAAATGCAAAAATCGGGTATTATAGAGCCTTCCCACAGTGAGTGGAGTTTTCTGTTAGTGGTAGTTCAAAAAAAAGATGGGGGAGTTCATCTATGTCTAGATTTCAGACGGCTGAACGCCATCTCCAGATTTGATAGCTACCCCATGCCCCGCATCGATGATATACTGGACCATCTGGGTAATGCCCAATATTTCTCTATGATAGATCTGACCAAAGGCTATTGGCAAATACCTTTAGACTCGGAAGCCAAAGAGAAAACCGTTTTTAGTACACCTATTGGCTTATATCAGTTCAAAGTAATGCTCTTTGGCCTTCATGGTGCCCCTGCCACCTTCCAACGGGTGATGGATAAAATTCCAGCCCCTCATGCTACTTACAGTGCTGCTTATTTGGACGACGTGGTAATTTTCAGTCCTGATTGGGAAATCCACCTAAAACATTTGGAAAATGTCCTTACAGCCATTTCCAACTCCGGCCTCACCATAAACCCTGGTAAGTGCACCATGGGGATGCAAGAAACCAAATATTTGGGGGTTTTAATCGGACGTGGGTGTGTAAAGCCAGACAGTAGTAAAGTAGAGGTAATAGTATCCTGCCCTAGACCAAGAACTAAAAAAGATGTCTGGTCTTTCCTGGGGATAGCCGGATACTATAGATGTTTTATTCCTACTTTTTCGTCTATAGCTGGTCCTTTGACGGATTTAATAAAAAACCGGCAACCGGAAAAGGTACAATGGAACTCAAATTGTGAAGATGCCTTTTGTTACATAAAAGCACAACTGTGTTCTTCCCCAATACTTTGTATCCCTGATTTTACACGTCCGTTCATCCTACAAACGGATGCTTCTAATTATGGCATAGGCGCGGTGTGAACCCAAGTAATAGATGGTGAAGAACATCCAGTCATTTATGTTAGCCGTAAATTACATGAGCGTGAGGTTAAATATGCCACAATTGAGAAGGAATGTCTAGCCATAAAGTGGGCTATCGAGGCTTTAAGTTTCTATCTCTGGGGCATAGAATTTGAAATTTGGACAGACCACAATCCCTTATGCTGGCTCCAGCATATGAAAGACAAAAATCCTCGGATTATGAGGTGGCACATTTCTCTCCAACCTTATAGGTTTACAATAAGGCATCGAAAAGGAATGTTAAACAAAAACGCAGATTTTCTCTCCCGATATAGAATGGATGATTCTAACAATATAAACCCCAGGGAAATACAGATGACAGAAAAGGAACATGTCAACTTTCCTATTACATGTTAAGAATAGAAAGTAGATTGAACTTAAGGGTCCCCGGGGTGGAACCATGGAGAGGGTGGGCTATGGTTCCACCTTTCAAAAAAAAAAAAAAAAAATGAAAGAGGGGGTTTTGCTAGGATCAAAAGGGGGGAGGAATATGTGAGAGGGGTTTTTTTTTTCAAACAAACCCCCCCCTCCTTGTTTTGTATTCTTGTATGTCTTTTGTCTTGTGGAATGAATGCTGTCTTTTGTGTCATTAGTGTTACGTTCTGTGTGGAGCAGGAGGGTGTTTGGACTGGCCATCCATCGCCTATCTAATTGTATTAGAGTCTCAAATATGTATTATCTCCATTTATATATTTGCTGAGAAGGAACACTGTATTTGTATCAAGGGAAAAGTACCTATATTGTTGTCAAATCCCCTTTTGGATCAGGTGTTAAGACCTGCTTGAACCTGTTTGTCTCAGTATTGCAACTGGGTATGAATATTTCTAAATGTGCGTCTATTTTGACAAATGGTGAAAGCACCACCGTTTACTGTCAGCTGAGGTTCTTTTTATAAGTATGACGATGCGATGTAACAACATAATAATGCCCTTGGACAAGAGATTTAGTTAAGGGTTGTCCGCTCGGCAGAGATTTGTTTAGTATTTCGATTTTGTCCTGCTGCACGAATGTGCGAACATTCGTGCAGATAGCGGTATCTAATTATTTCCCTTCTCTCATTTTCTTTGTATGGTTCAGAAATTGTGTGTCTCATACCTGAACAATGAACCGAGTGTTTGACTAGAGTTAAAATGAAGGAATTTGCTGAAGTTGCAACGCTCTTTCTGTTTTGGGATGCCTCAGCTTCACTCTTTTCCTCTGCTCCTCTAAGGGCCGGCTGGCCGTTTCTGTCTTTCTTTTATGCAGAGGGAGTGGGTGGAGCAGAGCAGCGTTCCAAAACTTTTTCTTTCAATGTTTATTTTTGTTAGCTGTGTTCAGCATACTAAGGAGCATCAATATTCTGGTTGCCTATGATAAAAGTCTTATCATAAAAAGCAAGAAATAATGCTGTTTGATTAATGTGTGTTCACGATCCAATCATGTTTTAGTATTCCCATTATAAGCCAGAATACTGTTCCTTTCAAGTCAGATGCGTTTAAAGTGTTGTACTGTGAACACCTCCGAGGTGAAGTAGCCTTGTCTTCTACTGACCTAATATTCTTTTATTTTATTTTGTCTACTGGTTTATATTGTTCTGTGATTCGAATTATGTTTTTTTGAGCCGTGTTGTTCCTATAATAAATGAAATGAAGAACAGAAGTACATGCTGGTTTTCAGAGCGTCCTTCTTACTAGCCCTGAGCCTTCCACACAATGTTTTAGCACTTTTATGAGCAAAACGCTAATCAATTTTTGGAGTTAAATAAAACCCTGTATAACACCCTCCCCAACCCTCTGATTTGATTAAACCATCACCCAAACCACCCTGTAGCCCACAACACACCTCACCCAAGTCCACTATTAGTGTTATTAGTTTTGCTTGTATCTCATCCTTATAATTAAAAAATATTCTTCTCCTTGTATTAAAACAGTTACCAGCAATAAAGTAGAAGCTGCACTATTCCCCACTAACCTGTAACTGCCCCCACCCTGGTACAAGCCGCAGTCCCTGTTCCCACAATTCAATAAATAAATCCCCTCCCAACACACCCACTAGCCTTCACCTCCCTCCCTCTCCCATGTGGTACCCAAAGTAGTGAGTGATGACAAGACTGTACTGGTAGCGGGTCCCATGGTAGAGCAGCTTGCGCTCTTCTTCATTCCGGTAAGCATAAATGAAATGACCTCCCCCTACATTAGTAACACCTGATTGGCCAACTGTTGGCCAGTCAGGTGTTATTACTTCAGGAGTATCTCATTTCATTCATACTTACCAGAATAAAGAAGAGTGCAAACCACTCCACCATGGGACCTGCCACCAGTATGATCTTTTGTCTTACTATTTTGGGTGCTATGTGGGAGAGGGAGGCTAGTGCATGTGCTGGAAGGGGGGTTCCTTACTGAATCATGGGGACAGGAATTGCAACTTGTGCCAGGGTGAGGGAGGAAAGTTACAATTTAGTGGGAGGGCACAGTTTCTACTTTATTGTCAGTAAACTTTTTATGACAGTAATATTTTTATAATAAGAAGTAGAGAGATGAAAGAAAAACTAATAACACTAGCAGTGAGCTTGGAGGGGCAAGAGGGAGTTTATGGGTTACAGGGTAGTTTGGGTGGAGGCATTGGAGTGGGAGGTTACTAATTGCAGGGTGGGGGAAATCATTGTTAGGATAGTCAGATTTTAGGATATCTGCATCCTAATCCGAGGACATATGACACTAGGATTGGATTTCGGATTCAGAGATGGGTTATCCTAATATCCGGCTATCCTAACTTAGGTCAGATTGTGGGGATCATTGTTAAGATAGTCCAAATCCTAGTGTCCCTAAACCTCTTTAAATCTTTGTTTAATAAGGCACTTATGGAAACTTGCTGTTGTGGCAATACCTAGCGCTCCTAGCTAGAGCAAAGTATGTATAATTATTCACTTGTATTCATTTAACCTCTCACTTTTCCTTCGCCCAGCATTTGTTGAATATCTAAATGTATAGTCACAGGTCTTGCACTGCTCACCTGCTACAAGTCTATGACTTCTTCCTTAAACCAATTGTATTGTATGCCACTGTTTTACTGCCCTCATATGTATCCATATGGTATACCAATTATTATATCTGTATCATATGTCATCTTTGTGTATTGTACACTGTTGTATAACATTGTCCTAACAGGACCTCCTTGTAAATGAGCATGCTCAATTGAGTTTTCCTGTTAATAAACTTGAACTTGAACTAATCTGAGGGCAGCTGACATTAGGATTGGATGTCAGATTTGGACATGCATATTCTAATATATGATTATCCCAACTCAGGTTAGATTCTGAGTTATCTGAGCACCCTGACTCAGAGCCAGCTTGTCCCACATTGAGTGTGATCTCAACCAAGTATGTTCTAATCTTTGCCCTTGAGTCTTTAATTACTGTAGCTCCTCATCATGCCACAGTGAGCTCTGATGGGGGACTAACAAGGGGGCACACAGAGGCTTGAAAATGTTGCCAGTGGTGGAAAGAGCCTTACTATAGCCCTAGTCAGTCTCTACAAACCTAAACTAGTCTCTGGCAACCCTCTCTCCTCCCTATTTACTAATATTCTCTTTTGTCAGTCCCATGCATGCTTGATGCCTCCTACTGTTTTCATCTCCACCGCTTCTGCTGGCATTCTGTTTCTGGTATCCATCACTCTTTCAGTGAACTACTACTACGTCACACACACACACACACACACACACAGCTTTATTGCATGCCTTCTGGTCCTGGTGTTGTTTCTCATTTGAAAGAGACTCCCCTCCTGCACCCTGTTCACCCTGTGAGTTACTTGTAGGTCTCAATCATGTCCCCTCTTGCTCGCCTCTCTTCCAGTATGTACATGTTGAGATCCCTCAGTCTCTCCTCATAGAGCTTTTGATGCAACCCCTGCTCCATTTTAGTTGCTCTCTTCTGGACTGCCTCTACCCTACCTATGTCCTTTTTGAGGTGCAGCCTCCAGAACTGGACACAACACTCTGAATGGAGTCTCATCCCCTGCTGGAGACACCTCTCCTTATCCATCCTAGCATCCCACTGGTCCTACCCACTACTTTGTCACACTACCCTGCCACTTTGAGGTAATCAGATATGATAACCCCAAGGTCCCTTTCCTACTTAGTGATTGTCAGTACTCTCCTCATCCTATACTCAGCTCCTGGGTTCCTATGCCCTAGGTGCATGATTTTGCACTTTTTGGCATTGAACCCCAACTGCCATGCTGTTGACCCTATGTATTCTCTCCACCCCCTCTTGAGTGTCCATCTTATTACAGATTTTGGTGTCATCTTCAAAAAGGCATACCTTCCCTTCAAGTTCTTCTGCAATGTCACTTATGAAGACATTGAAGAGAACCAGTCCCAGTACTGAGCCCTGTGACACCCCGTTGGTCACTCTCCCCTCATTACAGTAAGTGGCATAATCACCATCCTCTGTCATCTATCCATTAACCAGTTCCTTACCCAATTCACCACTTGTATCCCACCACTAGGCTGCTCAATATCTTGATCAGTCTCCCATGCAACACAATGTCGAAGGCCTTGCTAAAGTCCAATGAGATTTTTATTGCAACAAATATATGTATAGTACTGTACTGTACTGTGAAGTAGTACTTCTACTTATATATACCTCCTGTGTATATTGTTTTTTCTTTGCCTACTGTACAAAAGCAGGTCTCAGTTGTAAATAGGATTTTATATCCTAACTGTATGTACCTGGATAAATTTAAAAGTTTTATGATGATGATGATGGCTGTCTTGGTGCTGTGTCGAGAGCTGAACCTGACTAAAATGACTCATAGGTTTCATGATGAACCAGATATACCTCCAGCTGTGGTGCAACCACCTTCTCAATCACCTTCTTTAAAAAGGGAAGGTTTGAGACAGGTCTGTAATTTGCCAGGAATTCTAGGTCCAAAGACGCAGCTGAAAACTAACTGTTGCCCAAGGAATCACAGAAAATCCAGCCTATCCCTGGATGTAGGGTCTCCCAGCAGTACACCAACAGCCATGTTGACCCAGGATCCAAGCTACAGTAGGTAGGTCTTACAGCAGATTAGAGCAGATATCACTTGTGAAATCCGCTGATTCAAGACCAGCTAAAACTTCATCCAGAACATAGCAGTGCCAATGTGTAAGCCAACTTTCCCACTGTCAGAAGTCACCCCACCTGAAAGATTGTGATTTTGATGGAGGACATTCTATCAAGGAAGAAAGTAACAAACTCACATCTTGCTGTGGAATTAACCCTTCTGGAATGTAGATACACAGGATGTAAATGATTGTCTACAGTGTGGAAGAGATGGAATTATCTATTCCTCCCTGTTGCAATCAACCCCAACAAAAGTTGAGTCATCTTTTGGCTGATTACCTTCTAATTCATCCTAATGGTTGACTAGTCAGGTGCTACTACTTTAGGAGGATGTAATTTCATTCATACTTACTGGAATAAAGAAAAGCACAAGTCATTCTGCCATGGGACTCATTACCTATGTCATTCTTTGTCTCACTACATTGGGTGCTGTTGAGGAAGGAGGGAGGAAGGTGGAGGCTAGTGAAGTGCTGCAAGGGGGTTCTTTACTGAATCATGGAGACAGAGAATGCAGCTTTTGCCAGGATGGTGGGACAGCTATGAGTTAGCGAGGGGGGGGCAGTTTCTACTTTATTGCTGGTCAATTTCTTTTATTATAACAGTAATATTTTTATTATAAGAAGCACAGAGATGAAAGTAAAACTAATAATACTATCTGTTGGCTTGGGGGTACGGGAGCGAAGTTATAGGTTACAGGGTGGTTTGGGTGGAGGCACTGGAAGCTGGGGGTTATTAATTGCAGGGTGGGGGGATCACTGTTAGCATAGTCAGTTTTTAGGATATCCAAATCCTAATATGAGGACATCTGATGCTAGGATTGGATGTCAGATTCTGATTATCCTAATATCCAACTATCCCAAAGTCAGATTTTTGAGGTATCTGAGCACCCCTTTTCAGAGCTTTCCTGTCCTTCATTGAGTGTGATCTCAACCAAGTATGCTCCAGTCTCTGCCCTTGTGTCTATAACTGTCACAGCTCACTGTCATACCACAGAAAGCTCTGATGGGGGACTAACGAGGGGACATGAAGAGGCTTGATAGTGTTGACAGTGGTTAAAAGAGCTTTACTATTGCTCTCTATAGCCATGTCCATGGCAACTTCATAGGCATTAAACATGTGCGCCATGTCCAGTAAATCTAGGAGCCTGTCTGAAGTTAGGTTCCACTGAGGGTGGTACTGAGTCATCTCCACAGGGAGGTGAAACATGTGGGGTGCTCAGGACTGGAACTGTACCACAAAGTGATCCGAACAAGCTATTGGATTAATCTTGGCACTGGTAATGTCGAGTCCCAGTCTGAAGACCAGGTTCTACGTATAAGGAGATAATACTGCCCCTATAACAATCCTTAGTAAGGCTTCACCTACAGTATTCCATGCAGTTCTGGAAATCACACCTGAAGAAAGATAAAGACAGAATAGAGGGCAGGCAGTACAGAGAACAGCCACCAAGATGATTCAAGGGCAGTAGGGGAGGTCCTATGAGAAAAGGCTATATTTTCTTGAAAAGTCCCATTTTCTTATCTGGCTCTGGCCTTTGCTTCCTCAATGGTTTATAAATACATTTTTAATTTTTTTTTTAATTTTAATTAGTTTTGACAATTGTTTTATGTTGTGACCATACTTTTTATGTCATGTGACCAAACAGAGTCCAGGGTGTAGTGTTAGACAGGGAAAATAGGGTAGACTAGGTGGTCCTACCGGTCTTTTTCTGCCAACACATTCTACATTTCTATGTATTTTGAAATAATCCATCAAAGCTGCGTATTATGCAGAACTCAGAGAAACAAGCAGGTGGTGCTCTGCAGTCATACTGCCAGCCAGAAGCCACGAGAGGAATACACGTGGGCTGTACTTGAATACCTTAAGGTTAAAGTACACAAGTTGCAAATGTAGGGTTTGCCTAATGGCTCTGTTACCAGTAAGTGGGAGATTCATGTTTGCACTCTACTTAGGATCTCCTTTTTCAGATCACTGCAGGATTAGTAGCCTTTAGCTTTAGTACCCTGAAGTCTGATCCCACTGGATCTCAGACATCAAGCAGGGTTGAGCCTGGCTGTAGTAAGATGGGAGACTTCCAGCAAATACCAGGTGCTGCAGGAAGTGGTGCTGGTTGCTCTGCAAAGGGCACTCTACCCTTGGTTATAAATCACCATACCAACACCCCAACATGGTGTCAGGGGGAGACTGTGCTGTCATGAGGTGCTGTCTTTCAGGTGAGCCATTAAACCAAGGCTCCATCTGCCTGTTCTGGTGGTTGTTCAGGTGGACATTAAAGAGCACATGGTACTTCTCAAAAAGAGATGGACAGTTCCCCCATTGTCCTCCCAAATGTTCCCATTCACTAAACAATAAACCTGCTTTAATATTAATCAGTTCTTCCTATCCCACCCCCACCCCACCCCCGTACCAGGCTAAAAATGGAGAAGTACTCCCTAGTCCACCTTTCCTGATGCACAAAAAAAAAAATATATAAAACTGTGGGGGCAAAAAACTTAGCCTCCTGGGATAATAATATCCCTAATATCGTTAATAGTGCCAAAATGCTGCACCTGATACAGTTTGGCAGCCATGCGCTATGTACTCCCGACCGTATAGAACAAACTCCAATCTATGCTAAAACTGCAAGTTCTGATCTCCCTTATTGCGTTCAAGAAAATCATAAATAAAGTCTCTCCTGACAGCTGTACATGCCTCTAATCTAACTTTGTTTCTGTCTTACTAGTACATCCTTATAAGGTATTATGTTTTTTGGTGCACTTATTATATACTATTGCCATTTACCAGCATTTCTTCTGGTATTACTTTACCATGTTTTAAACTGATATTTTGCATTTGCATTGTGGCACTTGCTGGATGTTGTCCTGTAACAAATTGTCTTATTCGTATGTACCATTTGCCATTGCTACTTTTTTGTATGTTACTATTAGGGACCTCCTTGCAAATGAGCTTGCTCAATGGATTTATCCCTTCTCAATAAACTTTGAACTTTGGATAGGATATACTGCATGTCTGCATGGTGTATATTCCTATAAAGCGGTGAAGGTGAGAAGGAAGAAAACAGATGAAGAAAAAATATTTGGCACATGAGAAAGGAAGGGGGGAATCCCCCCTCCCCCCAAAAAAGTTCTAAGACACTACCTGGTGATGGTAGGGTTGGGACAGCTGGAGATCTATGGGCAATCTTCTTTAGCAGAGGCTGCATGTGACATGTGGAGCTAGGAAGAATATTTTCTCGATGGAGGGTTTCAATAGATTTAGAGCATCAAACTGTTATACTGTGATAGCACAGTGCAGCGGGAATGAATCTGAGAAAAATAGTTACTCTGTTTTGCAGGTTAAATTTGATATACAATAAATACTCGGTTCTTTTTCTCTGGAAGTATTGTTTTGTCTATATTTACTTATTACTGGAGTGAGAATAATTGTGTTGGACAGAGATATGAAAGAAACTTTCAGACATGAAAAAGTACATATTTGCTAGTGGCTGCTATCATTTTTTTACATTTCATTCGAGTAAACTGGCAACCTTAGAACTCCAACATTTACCTGTCAATTATGCTTTTTTCAAGGGGAGTGGACCTATATGATAAATGTCAGAATAATACACATTAGTATGATTTCATGACAAGCCATGCATTACCCCAAAAACCTGGCTCTAACAATCTCTTGTGATTCACAGAGATTGGAGCTATGCTTGTTATGAAATCATACTTATGTGTGCTGTTCAGATATTTATCATATACAGTAGGTCCATTCTCCCGGAAAAAGCATAATTGACAGGCATATGTTGGAGTTCTAAGTGCCGAGTTTACCTGAATGAAATGGAAAAAAAGTTGATGGAAGCTACTAGCAAAAGTTCTCTTTTTGCTGTCTGAAAGTTTCCTCCATTTTTGACTGTCCTATTGCAGGTTTAGGGCGCCTGAATTTCTTTCTTTATTCATTTGATAACCGGGTAAGTACATTGGTCCCAGGGACTGTTTTCAGGAATGACATGGGCCATTTAGATGGCACATAGAACACAAGTTTACAGCTACAACAGGAAAACAGCAACATATAGTGAGTAGATGGAAACATTGGCAAGTCATAACAGTGCAGTAAACAAAAGATGCATGTTAAGAAAGCAAAAATTAAGTACATTCTATGAATTATTGATAAACCCTGAACATTTGGGAATCATCCTTTCTTGCTAGATGGATAGAGATGGCCACTAAAAAGTGGAAAATCAAATGAAATGTAAGCTGTGAGAATAGTGCAGCAGCACTGAGTTTTGAAAAGTCTACTGTTCTGTTCTTACAGGTTGGGTTTAATCCTTTACGAGTGCTCCGTAAGCGTAACAAAGCCATCAGAAAAATCAGGAAACTTTTGAAGAAAGGAGATCTACAAATAACACCTGTAAGTTGTATACTGCACTACATATGCCATTATTTATTGCACATAAAGCTTTTGATGTCAGTTACTGCAAGACACAATGTCTGTGTATCAGTTACTAGGAATACCACAACTCCTTTCCATGGCAGAAATATAAAATCCTGAACTGTAAAAAGCCAAAAGATTCTAGAAAAACAGAAAAAAAGTACACACACTCACACCACTGGTATTCTTGAAAGAAGATAGACCAGACTCACAAATATACTGTGATGATTTTATTAGGTGAATACATGAGAAACAGCATACAAGCAAGTATATCCATTCAGGTGCAACCAGGTATGCCCCAAAGTTTTGCACCTGTGCACATGTAAAGGTAATGAGGATAGCATTCAGGAGGAGGGAGGAGGAAAGAATCATAGAATATTGATGGCAGAAAATGACCCTCAGGCCCATCTAATCTGCCCTTTCCACCCCTTTATGTATTCCACCCCCTTTCCTGTGGCCCCCTTCCCATTCCCACACAGCCCTTTATGTCTGTCCCATGCAATCTTGAACTCCAACACCGTTCTAGCCCCAGCCACAGCCTGCAGACGCCTGTTCCATGCCTCCACCACTCTCTCCATGAAGAACTGTCCCCTCACGTTGCCTCTGAATCTCCCCTCTTATAGTCTCAAACTATGCTCCCTAGTCACTGCACCATCCTTCCTATGGAATAGACTCCCTGCCTTTACCTCGTTGATCCCCCTGACATATTTGAACGTTTCAATCATGTCTCATCTTTCCCTTGTAGTTTCCAAGGAGTACAGCCTCAATTCCCTACATCTCTGCTCATACAGTTTACCCTGCATACCCTGCACTATCTTAGTTGCCCTCCTCTGAACCCCTTCCAACTTGTCTATGTCCTATCACAGATGTGGCCTCCAGAACTGGATGCCATACTCCAGATGTAGCCTCACCATGGCTTTGTAGAGTAGCATCAGTACCTCACTTCATTTGCTAGTGATGCCCCAGCCAAGACACGCCAGCTTCCCATTTACTTTTCCCACTGCCCTGCTGCATTGGTTGCCCACCTTGAGGTTACTAGATACTATTATTCCTAACTCCTTCTCCTGCTCTGTAACCTTAATACCACCCCCCGGGTGTATTCTGCTTTGAGGTTCTTGTGCCCCAGGTGCATCATGGCACATTTTCTGACATTGAATTTTAGCTGCCAGGTATTGGCCCATCCTTCTAAAGTCATCAAATCTTGTCTCATATCCTCCACCCCCACAAGGTGTCCACCCAATTGCAGATCTTTGTATCGTCTGCAAAAAGGCCCACTCCTCCTCTCGGTCCTTCTGCTATGTCACTAATGTAAATGTTGAAAAGGAGGGGACCCAGTACTGACCCCTGGGATACCCTGCTTGTCACCCACCCAGTCCCCAAGTAAACCCCATTAACCACCACTCTCTTGCTTCTATCTGCCAACCAGTTTTCTACCCACCTGGTTATTTTATCACCCACACTTACACTTTCCAGCTTGTTCACTAGCCTCTTGTGGGGAACGGTGTCACAGGCCTTGCTTAAATCCAGATAAGCCATGTCCACCACCCCCCCAGTCAATTACCTGTGTCACCCAGTCAAAGAATTCAGTTAGGTTTGTGTGGCATGATCTCCCTTTCATAAATCCATGCTGTCTATCATCTAGGAGTCCATTATCCTCTAGGCAGTCTATCACCCTCTCCTTAATGAGTGCCTCCTGACCTTCCCCACCACTGAGGTGAGGCTGACTGGGTGGTAGTTCTCTTTTGTCTCCCTGGTGCCCCCCTTATGCAATGGCACCTCGCTCACCCTCCTCCAGTCCTCCAGCACCCTGCCCAAATCCAGAGACAGGTTGATCAGCCTCGTCAACAGGGCTGCCAGCTCTTCCCCCAACTCCTGGATCACACTTGGGTGTAGCCCGTCCAGCCCCATGGCCTAATCCACCTGCAACCTGCCTAATTCCTCCCTGACCCTCTCAACACCAAAAGGACTTGGGTCTAGCCCTATGTCCCATCTTCCCCTAAGCTCTGGCCCCCTGCCCTCTCCCTCCACCATGAAAACTGAGCAAAAGTACTTGTTTAGCTCTTCTGCTTTTTTACTGTCCTGTGAAATGTGGATGTGGCCTACCTAGATTTCAGGTAGGTGTAGCAGGGGAAACAGAGGGAAGCAGGGAAAGCAGTAAAGACAGCAAAGGCACAAATTGAAGACAGAATAGCCCAGGAGGTAACGGAAGGGGACACAAATAACAGAAACTTTGGAGGGAGGTGGACACTAGTCATTTTTTAGAGGTGAGTGTCCTGAATGGACTTGCAAATCTGGAGGGGGACAAAGCAATGGGGCCAGATTGGGTGCACCCAAGGGTATTGAGGGAGCTCCAGGAAATACTGGCTGCAACTCCAACAGTTCTGTTTAACAGCTGATTAGAAACAGGAGTGATTACAGAGGACTGGAGGAGGGCAGATATAGTTCCACTACACAAAAGTGATAGCAGGGAGGAGGCTGGCAATTATAGGTCTGTCAGCTTGACACCGGTGGTGAGAAAGTTAATGAAATCACTGCTGAAGGAAAGGATTCTGAAATATCTTATTTATTTATTAAATTTTGGTGACCGGGTAGGCCCACTGAGCCCCGAAGGTCCCTTTTTCAGGGGCGACCCGGGATAACAATACAAGCTAAAATACAGTGGAGAAAAACTTTTGATTACATAGGTTGTCCAAGCATAAGGTGGTTACAGACAGTGGTTACAGACATGGTTATCATCATGACACAGTTTTGCCTTGGTACTACTTGGCATGGTGATATACATGAGGTAGCATATCTTGAATCCAGCAGGTTACAGGACCCGAGGCAGCATGGTTTCACAGATAGGAGGTCATGTCAAACTAATCTGATAGATTTCTTTTATTGGGTGACCAAGATCAGGGTGGAGTGGTGGATGTGGGCTACCTAGATTTCGGTGAGGTTTTCGACACTGACTGTTCCACATAAAAGCCTAGTAAGCAAGCTGGGTAGCTTAGAAGTGGGTCCAAAGGTGGTAAACTGGATAAGAAACTGGTTAGGGGATAGGTGACAGAGGGTGTGGGTAAACAGAGTTCACTCTAAGGAAAGGCAGGTGACCAGTGAGGCATCTCAGGGATCAGAGCTGACACCAGTCTTCTTTAATGTCTTTATAAGTGACATTGCAGATGAGCTGAAAGGGAAGGTTTGCCTCTTTGCGGATGACACCAAAATCTGCAATAGAATGGACAGTTTGGGGGAGAGGAATGGATGAGCAGAGACTTGAGAAAACTAGAGGAGTAGTCAAGGGGATGGCAGTTGGGTTTAAGTACAAAAAAGTTTGAAATAATGCACTTGGGACACAGAAACCCAGGGGCAGAGCACAAAATGGGTGGAATGGTATTCACAATCACCAAGCAGGAAGGAGACCTAGGGAGTAATTATATCAGATAACCTAAAGGTGGCTAGGCAGTGCAACAAGTCATTAGGGAGGGTTAGTGGGATGTTGGAATGCATAGGGAGGGATATCACCAGCAGAAAGAGGGAGGTGGTGTTGCCTCTGTGTAGATCACTGTAAGACCTCACCTAGAGTACTGTGTCCAGTTCTGGAGACCACATCTCTGGAAGGACATAGATAGGCAAGGCAAGGCAACTTTTATTTATATGGTGCCCATTCCCAGAGGCTCTGGGTGCCTAACAATAAAACAAATCAGAAATAAAACAGGAATTAAAATTAGACACAGAGTGGAGGCAGTCCAGAGGAGGGCAACTAAAATGGTACAGGGTCTGCATCAAAAGCCCTATGAGCAGAGACTAAAGGACCTCAATATGTACACCCTGTAACAGAGGAGGGGAATATGATAGAGACTTTTAAATACATCATGGGGGTAAATAAGGTACAGGAGGGAAGTATTTTTCAGAAGAAATGGTGCTCAAGAACAAGGGGACATGCTATGAAACTGGAGGGGGTTAGATTCAGGAGAGAAGTAAGGAAGTATTTCTTCACAGAAAGAGTGGTGGATTCCTAGAACAGCCTTCCAGCAGAGGTGGTGGGGGCAAAAACAGTTGTGGGGTTCAGGAATGCATGGGATAGCCAGCCCAGTGGCGTAGAGGGCTGAGGTGCTGGTGCCTTACCTCAACCCACGCCAGTGACTTGGGCTTGGGAATGGACTCGGGATGCCGGAGGCTGGCAGGGGAAGCATCCAGAGGACTGCTCTCCTCTCCTGGGGCAGGTTATGGGCTGACATCGGTTGGCAGCAGCCTCTGTCAGAGATCAGGAGCACTGCACAAAGGCGTAGGAGGGAAGCATACCAGAAAAGTGGAAAATGCTCCATGTTACACCAGATGACAGCTGCCCGACTTCCCGAAGCCATCAATGCCCCACAGCCATCCGCCTCAGCAGCACCTCAGGGCCAAGATGTTGTGTTGGTCTGTCCTGCCCAGGCTGGTGCCTTCCCCTTTGGAGGAGAGGGACCCACCCGGTGAAGGGTTATGCTGGGTTACCCTGGGGTGGCTGCCATGTAAGAGCAGTGGCTCAGGGGACAGAATGGGTCTGGAAGAGTCCTTGGTACACTCAAAGGAGTGGCAAACATGGCAGCACGATGGGGGAATAAAGAAATAATACAAAAAAAAAAAAGAATGCATGGGATAAGCACAGTGGAACCATAGTGGAAAGGAAGGTAGGGGGAGAAAGAGCTGTAGCTCAGGCATGGTCCACGGTTTAATAGTGTATGTAAGGAGAAATGGTCAGAATGGATGAGCCACGCAGTCCTTATCTGCCATCAGATTCTATGTTTGCATGTTTCTGTGTTACTTAAAATTTGATGGGTAAGGAAACTTTGCAACCCCTATGATTCTACTGACATGGAGATTTGCAACCCTTATGATTCTGGTGTATTGATGTATGCTACAGCAAGGTCCGGTTTGCTCCTAAGGTTTTCTTGACACTGTATTTACCTGTGCCCCATTGCATAACCAGTATACATAAAGTCTCCTTTACCTGCAAGGTAATATAGCCTTGTGGAGCTCTTTAATTTCTGTCTTGAGAGTGGCAACAAATGGTTCTGTTTGTCAAATGCCACACTTTCAACATCAGTGTAACAGTCCAGAACCAGTAAGGTTACTGTGTTTCATCAGTTTGTTTATTGCAATGTATAATATATCCCATGGATAATTTCGGGATGCTTTCAGAGAGCATTTTCCTGTTAGTGCCTGGATCCCAAGTGAGAGTAGGTAAGCTAGTGTTTGAAAGTGTAGTGCAGAGAAGATTTTGGGCCTCTGTGAGAGAAGCAGCTTGGTATTCTAGGAGTCCCAGGTAGATGACCCTGAGGGGGGGTGCCCACTTAAGGGGGCTCCCTGATGGTTTTAGGGCCTGAGTGGGGTTGAGAGGAATGGGTCTGCAGACCTGGGAGTCAAGCTGCAGTAGAAGAGATGATCTGTGGGTTATTGCAAGACCAGAGTAAGAAAAAGGTAAGGGAAGAGACTGTCCCAGTGGCAGTAGGATTGTTCATCATAGGATATCATAGTCCCATAGTCCAAAGAGCTGGAACAGCAGTGGCAGCACCTATCATGAGACGGTACTAGGTAAACTGTAATCCCTCAACTGGGGTGAGAGCTGAGATGTGGCACTGGAGGATGCATAGTGAATAGTCTAGCGGGCATTGCAATGTTTGATACTTGTCCATAGCCTAGTTTAGTGAGGAGTGATAACATATGACATTGCTATAGTCTTGAATACGGTGAACCCTCTGAGAGTGGAAATGTCTGAAGTGAAATGAACTGTACTTTGAACTGGGATGGCAGTAAAACAAATTGCACACAATGTAGCTCTACTGTATTGCTTGAACTGAATGACAGAAGACTGGGTAAATGAACCAACAGAGCTGGGGTGCTGATGCCAGCCCCCCCAATTATCCTTTAGAATACAGTTTCCTGGGGGGGAATAACAGTCCTACATGCCACAGTTGGTACTGAAAGGGACCACTCCAGGGTGAGATAATGCGCCACAGAGATAAATTTCCTCATGTGCATCCTAACACAAAATCTAAGGTGGCCTTCTCTGTATAAAGGGATGTGTCTGTTGAGGGCCCTGGTATGGCCAGCCACTACAATGGAAGCACAACTGGGGTTTAGGTGCTAGAACTACTGGCCAGGGTTGAAAATTTGAGCCCAAACATCATTGTAGAGGAGTGAGAACTGAAAAAGAAGAGTGGCCATTTTTCCACATGATTCTGCTGCATCAGACTAAGAGAGTGTGTGCCCACATAGGGACATGAAGCCCACATGCTGAGGAGTGCATAGTTCTCCTTGTGTGGAGAGGCAAAACCAATACTTGCATGTCCCCTGCCATAGGACCAGCAAGTACAGTGGGGAATAGCAGAGACAGCTAGCCTGCCTTTGGAGTGGAAAGTTCTAGAAGGAGCATCATGGAGCCATTTGGAGTCAGTGTAAAACAACAAGAGACTCCACATGGAGAGAAGTATTAGCAAGCTGCACTCAGCAATGGAGATCAGTGAGCAATGAATAAAAGAACCAAAAATAAACTGTTCCCTTAGCCAGTCATCAAGGATTACAGCAGGCTCACTGAGGGAGAGTGGTTACTGCCCATCTGGCTAAAAGTAAAGAGTGTTTCACAGTGGCAAAAGTAGGTTGGCCTCCCACCTTAAGAGTAGCAAAGTACCCCAGGGATAGTGTCAGGCAATTTGAACAGTCTAGACAAAAACTCAAAAATACTGCATCTTAAAATTAACATCACTTTACACCTAAAAGCGGAGATTTTGAGCCAAGCTATAAGGAGCACTTGAGTTGTGCATCAAACAGCAGAGTCAGAGAACAAGGGAGACTGCAAGAAAAAAAAATCTAGGGCTATGTTTAATATGGTAATTAGAAGCAACAGTGGAGGGCTGAGCAGGTGAGTCAATGACTATACCTTCAACTGTGAAGGGTGTGCCCTGTTTGACCCTGGTATCCAGCTAGTTCACCTTCATAGTGCTGCAGGGAAGAAGTACCTCCAACAAGACCAGCAACCCCTGACTCCCCAAAGGTGACATCAGAACCCCCTGTGGGAAATGCACTAGCCATTGCACAGTTTCCAACTCCACAGCCAGGGGCAGAGATCTGAGATGCAGAACCTGAAGAGAGATGTGCCGGGGGGGCAGTGAACAGTGTAAGCCCAGAGATATCCATGGGGCTTGTGGACCTAGAAGCCATGCTGGCTCCTGATATCTAGTCCACCCCGAATCATCCACTGAGAGCCAGCCATGCTGAAAGAAAGATGTCCCTGAAAGAACATGAAAGTAGCTAGTGATCCAGTTCCATTGTCTGGTAGAGGTTGAAGCTGAAGGAGAAGCTGGGATAACCTCATAGTCTTCAGGTGAAGCTACCTCTGGCTGCAAGCTGCAACACTGGACTTAAGATTTGCAAGAAAGCGAGTAGTGCTCACAACAGAGGGAGGTGAACCTTACAATTTACAATTGTCTTTGGTTTGAAGCAGATTCCTTAGGAAAGTTAATATTCTTCAGGTGGAGGATACTTCTAACTGAAGGGTGAAATAAGGAACTTAAAATTATCAGAAAAGACAGTCTTTCAATCAACAGAGGGAGGTGGAGTTTGCTTTACTTTTGTTACAAGTGTTAAGGTTTTCAGTGCAGGAAGAGTTTAAACCCACATAGGCCGAATACTGTTTTCTGTGTCTGCCCTTCTGCACAGCTGACGGGTGTGGGCTGACTGTTTTCAGAGCACAAGTCACCAGGCTCTTTGGGGCTGGGAGGTTTACCTGTGTCTGACTTGGATGTTTGGATTTTCTCTGTTTGATTAGCAAGGTATTTTCTCTGTCAAACTGGTTTGAAGCAGTATTACAAATTGTCGTGTATGGCATCTTGCTGACAGGAAGGCACTCATCATCAGGTAGGTCAGAGCGTTTAGCTGATTGTTTCGTGAGGGCACAGTTTAGCCAACCCTTCCACCCCTCACCCCACCCACCCTGGAAATAGTTCATTTATACCTGGGGTTCTGACATCATTTCCAAGAGGGCAAGGTACATATCACTGTCATATCCTGTCTAGCACACTGCACTGACAATATAAGCTACACATTATATAAATACATATATTTCTATATAACGCACCAATCACACACACACAAAAAAAAAATAAACAAGGTAGACAGTTATGTGGGGAGTAGTACAATGTAATGGCTGTGGGGCAGCAGTCTTCCGGGAGTCTTTCTGGAGGCTGAGATGCTGCCCTGTTTGCAGACAACTATCTGCCCTGAGGGAGGAAGTTGCCGTCTTCAGGCCGCACTGGACAGTGGCAGGAACCTCCCCATCCAGGGGCGCCAAAGCCACCACCACCACTACCTCAGAGGTTGAAAGCACAGCAGTTGGACCACAGTGGGCTCAGGGAGGTAAGGGTGGTGGAACAGAGCGCACCAGTCAGTTGTTTCACTCCACAATCCATACACCATTCTGGGGAGCATAGTTCCCCTATGGATGCACCCATGAGAGGAGACTAAGGAGGGTGCAGACAACTGTCTGAGGAGGCCCTCAGGAAGGAGGCAGAGGCACCACAGGGAAAAGCAGCTCCTGGTGGGGACTCAATTTGGGGGATAGAACTGGGGAGCAGGAAAACTGAAGTAAGGTGCCTGCCTGGTGCCATGGCTTGGAGGACAGGAAGCGCATCCTTAGGATCACGAGAACAGTTGCACGGAGTCTGAGCTGGATGTCATTGTCCACCTAGGAACAAATGACTTGGCTCATCATGAGATTAGAGCAGTGCAGAAGGACTTTGTAGAGTTGGGGAGGGCTTAAGACAAGTAGCACACAGTATCCTTCTCGAGGTACTGCCTGTCAGTGGTATGGGTGAGGCGGGGTACTTTGCACCATGCAGTTTAACAAATGGTTGAAAAATGGTGTGGAGCACAGGGGTTTGGCTTCATTGGGACTGGGGTTCCACCTGAGGACACCAGCCTATACTGGCAGGATGGTCTGCATCTGTCCAGGAAGGAACAAGTCTTTGAGCAATCGGTTTAAATGCTTCATTGGCAAGCCTTTAAACTAGTCAAGGGGAGCACTGATAACAGCAGGAAAATCCCAGCCTCCCCTACAAAACAGGGTACTAAATGAGAAAAGACCAAGGTGAAAGGTCAGTGGGGATGCTACAGAAGGTAAAGCCATCAAAAATGGAGAGCAATAGTACCAATGCCCGTAGTCTGGGTAACAAGCTTCCTGAATTAGTGGCCTTGATGGAGGAGGAAGATCTGGATATCGTGGCAGTCACAGAAACATGGTACACACAGAACCATGACTGGGACGAAACATACCAGGATACACTATCTACAGGAGGGACAGGGAGGGTAAAAGGAGGAGGAGTAGCTCTCACATAAGAGAAAATCAAAGCAACAGAACAAAAGGGTAAACAGGGAGGAGAAGAAGCACTGTGGGTCAATTTGGAGGCAGGCAATGGCACCACAATCCGCACAGGGTTGTATACAGACCCCTTCTCAAGGGAGGAAATGGACAAGGAAATGATAGAAAGTATACTTAGAATGGCAGATAATGGGAGATATTGCTGATGGGTGATCTGAATATGCCAGATGTTAACTGGAGTGCAGTTGCAGCAGCCACTTCTAAGAGTGGGGTTATTCTAGATGCCCCACGGGGCATGCCTTAGACAACTAGTATTGGAGCCCACTCGAGAGGAGCAATCTTAGATCTGGTTCTCTCAAATGGAGATGAAGAGAGGATCACAGATGTAGAAGTGGGTAGCCATCTGGGAACTAGCGACCGTCGAACAGTATGGTTCACAATAAACACAGCAATAGAGTCAAGCCATACAAAAACAAAGGTACTGGATTTTAGGAGGGCTGACTTTGCCAAAATGGGTGAGTGCCTAAGGAATGCACTACCAAATGGGCAGGAAGGAGGGGTGGAAGAACAATGGGGAATAATAAAAACTGCCATCACAGAGGTAACAAGTCTTTGTGTAAAGCAAATGAACAAAATGAAACGAGGTAAGAAACCACTATGGTTCTCAAAGGAAGTGGCAGTGAAGGTTCAAGAGAAAAGAAAGCATTCAGGAAGTACAAGGAATCACAGAAGGAACAGGACAGAGAACTGTATCAGTTAAAGCAAAGGAGGCTGGAAAGGCAGTCAGAACAGCAAAGGCCAAACTGAGGAAAAGATAGCCAACTCAGTTAAGAAGGGGATAAAACCTTTATAGGTACATCAGGGAGCGAAGGAAGACCAAGGGAGGGATAGTGAGGCTTAATAAAGGGAGGAGGGTGGGCAGAGGGTGACTGTGAAAAGGCAGAGATACTAAACAAATATTTTTGCTCAGTATTTACAAAGGAAGAGGGAGGTACCTAAAACAAACAGTAGAAACACTCTGGATACAGAAGTTGATACCAGCCCATTTACAGAAGAAAGGGTTCTGAAAGAGCTCTTAAAACTGAAGGTGGACAAAGCAATGGGGCCTGATGGGATTCATCTCAGAATTCTAAAAGAACTAAGGGTAGAACTAGTGACACCACTGACTACCCTCTTTAACAAATCATGGGAGGATGGGGTGGTACCTGAGGACTGGAGGAGGGCAGATGTGATTCCCCTTCACAAAAGTGGAGCAAGGCAGAAGCAGGAAACACAGACCTGTTAGTTTAACCTCAGTGGTAGGAAAATGATGGAATCACTTCTGAAGGAAAGAATTGTTGAGTATCTAGAGGCCAGAGGGCACAGGACCCAAGGCAGCATGGATTCACAGCGGAAGGTCATGCCAGACAAATCTGATAGATTTCTTTGACTGGGTGACCAAAGTAGTTGATCAGGGAGGGGCTGTAGACATGGCCTACCTAGACTTTAGCAAGCATTTGACACAGTCCCACACAAAAGATTAATATACAAGATTAGCCAGCCTGGGAGTGGGTCCCAAGAAGACAGCCTGGGTAAAGAATTGGCTGGAGAATAGGACACAGAGGTAATAGTAAATGGAGTCCACCCTGAAAAAGGGGGTTAGTAGTGGGGTACCACATGAGAGCTCAGTATTAGGACCGGTCCTCTTCAATGTCTTTATAAGCGACATTGCAGAGGGACTGGAAGGAAAAGTATGTCTCTTTGCAGATGACACAAAAATCTGCAACAGAGTTGATGCACAAGGTGGGGTGGAAAGGATGAGAAGGGACTTGGTAAGGTTAGAGGAATGGTCAAATGTATGGCAGCTTAGATTCAATGCTAAGAAGTGCAAGGTAATGCACCTGGGAAACAAAAACCCAGAGGAAGAGTACACAATGGGGTGAGATACTAACAACAACAAAAATGGAAAGGGACCTGGGGGTAGTCATATCAGATGACCTGAAGGTGGGCAAGCAATGTGAGAGGGCAGCAAGGAGGGCTGGGGGAATACTGGAATGCACAGGGAGAGGCATCACCAGTAGAAAACAAGAAGTTATTATCCCTCTGTACAGACAGCTGGTGAGACCACATCTGGAGTACTGCGTGCAGTTCTGGAGACCCAGTCTCCACAAAGACATAGACAGGATGGAATCTGTCCAGAGGAGGGCAACTAAAATGGTGCAAGGTCTGCACCGGAAGACATATGAAGAGAGACTTAAGGAGCTTAATATGTATAGCCTCGAGGAAAGGAGGGAGAGGGGGGACATGATAGAAACTTTCAAGTACCTCAAGGGAATCAACAAAGTAGCATCTTTCAAAAAAAGAGGTGTGCAAGAACAAGGGGGCACAATTTGAAGATAGAAGGGGGCGGCTCAGAGGTAATTTAAGGAAGTATTTTTTCACAGAGAGGGTTGTGGATGTATGGAACGGCCTTCCAGAGGATGTTGTGGAGTCAAAAACAGTGGTGGAATTCAAGCATGCATAGGACAGTCATAAGGCAATTCTAGGGGGTGGGGGTAGGAAGAAGTAGGCTGCTGGTTAACTAGGATCTGCAGCTTATCCATCAGGTAGGGGAATGGGCAGACTGGGTGGGCCAAGCGGTCTTTATCTGCCGTCAAATTCTATGTTTCTATGTTTCTATGAGGTGGTTCTTCGCAACCCCTAAACTGTATTATCAATGCACAGGGAAGTACATAAGTGTGCAGAAGCCCCTGGCAGGACTAATCATGGCCCAATCCCATACAGTTAAAATGATACTAGGCTCTATGTGGCAAAACAACAATCCTCAAGTGTGGATAAGAATGCCATATTGCTACCCCCTGGGAGGGCCAGTAGAAGCATAATGAAACTGTGCCAGGCAGATTGAAAGCTGTCCAAAAAATAAAGAAAATGTGGGGGTTCTCATTCACATATCTCCCCATCTGGGCATAGGAGGAGGAACTGGAAAAAATGGAAGATGACAGAGATGAGTAGTTAGTTGGCCAGGCAGTGCCCAAGATCAGTAAATTAACCCAAGACACCATCACGAGTTCTCTGTGCACATATAGGTGACTGGAGTGGTGGAGATATGGCACAATGGCTGAGCATACGAATGGGAGCAGTGGTCCTCATCTACACTGATGGGAAGATCTACACTAAATCCTGTTGCTGCCAGAGGCCCAAATGGAGAAGTCCTTACCTAGCCCCACCTGCACTTTAACAAAAGATGAGCTACAGGAAGAGATCCTGAGAATTCATTCAGTTATTGGCAGCTGTCCAAGGAACCGGAGGGAGGGGAGCTGCTGGCTGCTTCCTGGACTACTAGATCCAGACAGAATAATTACTGCTCACAGTAGGAGGAAGTTTCTTTGGGGGGGGGGAGGCAGAGGCACTGAATGATTAATGAATGGGTGGACTTAAAAACTTTAAGCATCAGGGATCCATAGTAGTTGAAGTACTTTAAGAAATAGGAAATATTGAGGCCCTGACCCTGAGTGATCTATGGACAATGGATTTAATCTACAGCCCATACCAGTCCCTGACACATAAGCGGGTGAGTGTTGTTACACCTTCATGGGACCTGAAAGGGGGGATGACTGGCATACAGCATTTGGCACCTCATGCTCCATAGCTCTTATTCTGCTAGTGGTGGTGTAACCCCCCTGCAAATGGGGGTTCCCAAAAGTCTTCCTTGGGCTTGCCTAAATACCCACTACCAGGCTGGTGTTCTGTGTCCTAGCGATTTAAAAGCATTTGCATGTGAGTGCCCTGTTAGCCTGCCTCCATGCCTGTCTCTTTAAGAGCTGCTTATTTTGTGGTGTAAAATTAATCTGGGCAGGGACCGAGTAGTCTCAGGCTCAAACCCCACCTGGGTTGCAGTGTTATCGCTCCATTCTGCCATCGCTATTTGCGAAGAGGGAGCCCTGCTAGGAACTGTGCCTGATTATTGTTTATCTGTTTTAATAATAATAATAATAATAATAATATTGCAGTTTGTCTAACCTGCCTTCCTTTGCAGCATGGACATTTCAGTATTGCCCCACCATCTTGGTTCTGGATTGCCTATTGGGACGAAATCAGTACCTTTGGGGACTCTAAAATGGTGTCTGTCCCAAGGGGTCTTGTGGGAGCAAATTTCTGTAGGAATTGTAGTTTTTGCACTTTGGCGCCTAAATGGACTTGGGGAAGGGGCCCTTGCTTTGACAGACTGATGGATCAACCAACCAGAACCTTTTGGACTGAAGGGAAATTCCCAAGCTGCCTGTTGCAGTGTGTCAGTCTGGAGCTGGAGTTTGGAGAGTAAACAACTCGAGTGATTCTGAGCAGCAGCTCCTGCGTAGTTTGCGTGGGAGATTGGTGGAAAGGCTGAGTTTGGGCTGTCTGCCTGCTGTCCCTCAAGAGGGAATCCTTTGAAAGGCTTAGCAATTGGACTGCATCTGAATTGGAGTGTGATAAAGCCACTGAAGAGTGACCAGATTTAAACCTGAAGAAGACCGAAGATTTGCTGTACGCGATCAGCCTGTCAGGACATCCATTCACCATAGAACTCCTGGTTTTGCTCAGAGACACTGATATTGCCACTGGACTGCTATCTGTTTGGTGGTATGGTGATTGCTTTACTATAAATGTGCTGTAACCTGCTAGTGGTTCGCAATTTGGTTCCCCACTGTTTAATTGTGCCTTGCTTGCTGGAACCTGCATCCAGCACCTACCGGACTGAATCCGCATTCTTCTCCAATTGGTCTGGGCCTCCACACTTTGGCCAGCCAGCTACTCACACCACAGAGAAGACCCTCGACGAGAGACCTGCCTGGGGATCAGCCCACTGCTCAACATCATGAACAAAAACGACACCACGGTGAATCGTGTGGGCCCTGCTTCTCCTGACAAACCAGCAAGTCATCCTGCAGTCTCCATTTCGTTCATCCTGTGTCCTGTACTGGGAAGCGTGAGTAAACACCAGGATAGTTCCCTGCAACAACAGCTCAGTCAAAGTGTGTCATCTGATTTAATTGTTTTGCCTAATCTTCGCGAACTGAGCCTCCTGGCTCCGGATAACAAATCGTGTGTGGCTGTGCATGCCTTTTCTTTTCATCACAGGGCCCCAACCAGCAGCGATGCCAGCCTACCCCAGGCAATGTTCCAGGCTAGCCCACCTTACTCTCAACTGGGTACCCAGAGCATGTGACTGTGCAGGGACTAAAAGTGCATGCATAATTGCCTGACTAGATCAGTTTCAGACTCAATCAACCTGATTACGCCCCCCCCCACCCGTTCAATTCCCCTGAATAAATCAGATCTAACTCTTTCTGAATTTAACCTGATTGTGGTTCTAGTTTGTATCAAAAGCACTGTACTGTTGTTATTTGCTGTGCCTAACCTTGTTTTACAGGAGGTCTCCAAGGCCGAACTGGTGGAACCAGCCCTGGTGGTAAGTGCAAACACCGTGGGGCATTGTATGCTGAATAGGGACTACTGTGAAAGTGTTTGCTGCATATTGTCTAGGCCACTAGAGGGGAAAGAGAGGGGTTACAGTGTCCCAGAGGCTATACCCAGGTTAGCCTTGTTACTAACAATCCTGTCCTCCGCGTGGAGGCACCACTTTCAGTACCTTAGCCTGCAAATAGTCAAGCAGGCAGGGGTAGTAGCCCTTGGGATAGCGCCACCTAGGGTTTACAGTTACACGCTCTCATTTGTCTTGCACCTCATCGTCCCTCTCTCTCACTCTCCTTCCCCCCTCCCCCATCCCCTTTTCTCCATCAGTCTCCTCTCATGATACCTCCTCTCCCCGCTTGGTCTCCTTCCTTCCTCTCTCCTCCCTCCCTCCCTCTCTCTCCCTCTCTCTTTCTCTTTCTCTCCTCTCTCTCTCACCCCTTCTCCCACCTTACCACACACTCTCACATGCACCATCCCCAGCTCCTCAGCTCCAAAGCTGTAATGCAGAGTAACAATGCTCCTCCTGGGCTGCTCTATACCCACGCTCCATTCACTAACCACTCTCTCTCTCCCTATCCTACATTTTTCCTCTTTCTCATATACTTCCTTATGCCATACAGCACTTAGTATTACACCCTTAATGAAACTCATAAGAAACTCTTAGCTGTTTTCTATGTTTTTGCTACTTCCTGTACTGATAATTAAACTATGTCTGCATTTGTACTGTGAATTCAACTGTGTACTGATATTTCAACTATGTCCGTATTTGTACTGTGAATTCAATTATGTCTGTATTTGTACTGTTTAACGGATGTGGACCCTTTGAAAAGAGTTCTTACTCAAAGGTTGTTTCTGAAATTCCAATAAATAAATAAATATTTGTTACTATTGTGTGTGATGTGACTGTGTGCCACCTGCACTGGGCCACCGGGCCATTTTTGTTGTTGGAGCTGAGTGGAACAGTATCTGTTGCGGAATCGGAATTTCCAGTTCTGAGTTCAATTCCTTTTTTAAGGTCATATAGGAATGGAATGAAATCAGGTTCAGAACTGGAAATTCCTAAAAATCGTGCAGATGCTGGATAGACTGAAACTGGTAGATTCTGAGCATTCCTAAAGGGACACTGTCAACCTGTTTTTCATCATATTATTTCTATTTGAAGCCCCACATTTTATGATTGCTTACCATCTCTATAATTCACTGATGTTGCTGTTTGTTTTGTCTGTCTGTTTAGTAGAACTGAAATGCATGGCAATGTATATTTATAAACAACCTTGTTTTTGTTTACAATCTTGATTCTGTTCTTACTGCATATGTCTTGAGCATTAGAAACTTACCCAAGCAGTGCAGTCACTCATAAGGCAGTAGCCTCCTAAACTCCCACTGCATCATGAGGGGCTAGACTGTGTTGTGGGTGTTCCCAAGTCCAGGAAAGATGCAGTTGGAGTTGATCAAGGAATGTAAACAAACCTGTTTTGGTGTGATAACACCAATATGTTGGGCAGTCTGTTTTTTTACTTTTTTAAGGAAAATAAGAGTCAGACTCAAACTATCAGCTATATCAACAATCTTTACAGAATGTTGGCAATAATAAAATCTGTTTTTTATGTTCGCTTGCGCGCATGCACAAGGAACGTCTTGGGAGAATAGCACGCTTTGGAGGTGTGACTCTCCTGTGCAATGCACTGCTCCGTTGAGCAGGCGTGGTGGTCCTGCACCAATGGATGCGGATGCTGTGTATGACAGCGGTGGTCTTCACTCCAAAGAAAACCACCGCTGTGTGCTTGCAGTGCCTCACGACCCCCCCAAAGCTTTGGTGCCACGCTGGGAGCCCACCCCAGCGAGGTAAATCTTGTTTTGGCTGACCGGGGTGCCCAATCCCTGTCGGCACCACGCCCCCAAACTGCTTTCCCTGCCATGCGCTGGGAGCCCACCCAGCATGGCAAACATCCCAACGCACCGCTGTGCTCGCAGCGCCACACCCCCCTAAAGTAGTGCCACGCTGGGAGCCCACCCCAGCGTAGCAAAATTCCTGTTTTGGCTGACAGGGTGCCCAATCCCCGCCGGCTCCAAGCCCCCACAGTCATCCTGCCACGCTGGAGCCCACCCCAGCGTGGCAAACATCCAACGTCGTCTTTTTTTTTAAAACCTGTAAATTAAAACGGTCCCACGGCGCTTCTCCCTGGCCCCTCCCACAACCCGCACTCCACCCACTGCGCACTAGCCTCCCCACATCCCCTCACCTCCCATACTTACCTCCGACTCGGCGCGACGATCTTCGGTGGACCGGAACATGTCTGCACTCTTCAAAGCCGACCGCAAACTGAGGAAATGCCGGTAAGCTGTATAATGGGCTAGATATGGGTTTTTCAACTTTATTGCATATCTCAGGCATTTTTTGAAATTTTTGCACCACACCAAATTTTCAACATGGGGTTTTGGGACCTTCTCATGAATGATGTCACTATCATGGCGTAATTCGGGCCCGAAGGGTGATTTCGCAGTCACTGTGCGAAATCACCTTTTGGGCCCAATTAATGAAATGACACTGCCAGTGTTCCTAAGGTGGGCTCTCAAAAAGCCTATTTTGAAAATTTGGTGGAAAAATTCCTAAAAATGACTGTTTTATGAGCGTTGTTGTGCAGTTCCTCACAGGCTCGTAAGTTACTAAATTTTCAATATTTTCACTCCAGATTTTCAACATTGCCATTTACTACACCTTCTTATGAGTAGTACAGTTGTCATTTTCATCTCACCCAAAATATGTTTCCATACATGTAGCACACAATGACGCATGATCGGTGTGCAAAATCAATGTATGGGACAAATTAAGAAAATCACAGTGACACTGTTCATGAGCAGAGGTCTTAAAATGGCTGTGTTGAAAATTTGGTGAAAAAATTCTAAAAATGACTGTTTCTGATGATGGGTGTGCAGTTCCCTCGCACACTACGTAAGTTGCGAATTTTCAATATTTTTACTCCAGATTTTCAACATTGCCATTTTACCACACCTCCTCATGAGCAGTATAGCTGTCATTTTTCATGTCCTGCCCAAAACATGTTTCCACCCATGTAGCGCACAATGGCGCAGTCAGTGGTGCGAACTCAATGTATGGGACACATTAAGAAAATCACAGTGACACTGTTCATGAGCAGAGGTCTTAAAATGGTTATGTTGAAAATTTGGTAGAAAATTCCTAAAATGGCTTACGAAGCGTGGTGCGCAGTTCCTCATGCGTCGTAGGATGTAATTTTCACATATTTGCAGTCAATGACTTCAAATACCTAAACAGCACATAGAAGCAAGCAACATTCGGCATTGACAAATGCTTGTTTATTTTGCATTAGCTTGCATGCATGTGCAAGAACGTTTGGACAGTATGACTTTTGAAGGTGTGTGACCCTCCTGTCCAATGCAGTGCTCAGTGTAGCATGTGCAACCCTAATGCACCAATGGATGCATGAGCTGTCTACAGCAGTTTGGCTGCAGTGGTCTTCAGTTAAAGAAAAGCACCACTGCAATCAGCGTGGTAACGTGTGTATTTAACATATTGACGTCACCCTTTCCCTCTGGCTGCTAATAAAATCCTCCCACTTCCTCCCTCTGCTGCCATCTACCCTGCTCCCTTGTTGTGCCCCACAAACACATTGTATGTGCAGACAGAGTGCCCAGTCCCCATTGTCTCCAGGGCCTCCAATAACACCCAGGTGGCATGCTGGGAGCCCACCCAACATGCCCATTGTCCTTAAATGGGAAAACTGTCCTAACGTCTTTTGTTTTTTAAAACCTGTGAAAACAGAAAACCGTCCCCTGCTTGTCTTATGCCCCTCCCGAACCACACCCACCCTCTGCATACCCCACCTCCCCTCACCCATACTTACCTCCAGACCTGGCGCAATGATCTTCAGTGGAGTGGGAACACGTCTGCACTCTTGAAAGCCGAACGCAAACTGAAGAAATGACGGTAAGCTGTATAATGGCATAAATGTTTTTTTTTTTCAACTTGGGTGGCTATCTCGGGCATTTTCAACAGGGGGTTCTTGGGACCCCACCTCATGAATTCAGTTACTGTCATGTGAGTTATTCGGTCCCCAAAGGTGATTTCATGGTCACTGCACAAAATCATCTTTTGGGATTGATTAACTAAACAACAGTGTTACTGTTAATGAGGTGGGCTCCCAAAAGCCTATGTTGCAAATTTGGTGAAAAAATTCCAAAAAATGACTGTTACGAGCGTGCGTTGTGCAGTTTCCACACACACTCATAACTTCGAGAATTTGAAATATTTTCACTCCAGATTTTCAACACTGGCATTTTTTCACACCTCCTTATGAACAGTACAGCTGACATTTTTCACATCCTGGCTGAAATGCGTTTTTGCACATCCAGCGCACAATGGTATGGTCACAATGAGAAATCAATGCTCAGGACAGATTATGAAAATCACAGTGACACTGTTCATGAGCAGAGGTCCCAAAATGCCTATGTTGAAAATTTGGTGACAAAAGTCCACAAAATGACTGTGTCATGGCGTTCATTCGCAGTTTCCATGTACGCTCGTAAGTTGAGAAATTGTTGTATTTTCACTCCAGATGTTCAACATTGCCATCCCTTCACACCTCCTATGAATGCTACAGCCGTCATTTTTCACATCCTGCCGAACTGTGTTTTGCATATGTGGAGCAGAATGGTGTAGTCGCTGTGGAAGTCCAACGTTCAGGACAGATTAACAAAATAACAGTGGTACTGTTCATAAGCAGAGGTCTCAAATGCTTTTATGAGGTGGGGGTAACAAAAAGGTCATGCTGAAAATTTGTAGTGCAAATACCAGCAGTCGCACAGAGCATTAGAATAAAGCACCATACGTGCCAAACACCACTGCAAATACCTGCAAGCGAACGTCCGGCATTGACAAATGCTTGTTATACTAGGGACACTTTGAGGCCTTAGGGGGTTGACAGTGTCCCTTAATATGCATTTATGCTTAGGAATCTTTTAAATATTGGGCTTAATTGTACACATATTCCCCATATCAAACTGATGGTTACTAAACAGTTGCAAGTAATGTGTGGGTACAGCTTATTTAGGTTCTATACATAAATAATCAGGGCAGCAGATACAAAAAACAATGGGATATGAGACAGATAATGTGTGGAGACAACTTAAAATAAATACAGAGAGGAAACTAACATTAAAAGTGGGAAAACAGGACGAGTTGCTGAAATAAGGTGTAAGAGAATGGGGAAGGGGCAATGAGAGAGCTATAGACAGGTAGGGGCCGGGGATAGGAAATGGTGGGATGGTATAGGGATAGGCAAAATTAGGAAAATGAAGGTGCTGAGATTAGAGAGCAAATACAAGGTATTTAGGATTTGTATAAGAAGCAGGTTAGGTAAAGAGGAATTAGTATGAAGAAAGTGTGTTGCTGAAGGCCTAGTTTCTTTTGAAAATTAATCCCATACTTGGCAATCAAACAGGTAGATACAGACCTGAAAGCAGAATTGAAAATCCCCAAACACTGTTAGGCTAGCATGACATTTTCCATTTGTTTATTACTTAGAACTTTTGTAGCCATGCTTCACTGATATCACTTCTCACTTGGCATTTTACAGGAGCTTGGAAAGTGAAAGGGGCAATGCACTATTATAAATCATTTTTTGTCAGTCCATAGAATTGAATAAGCAGTGCTGTAGCACATGAAGATCTCTAACATAGCAAAGAGGTTTTCCCACGCTGAAACTTTAGAAACTTCATAATAAATCTAAATTCTCTCCAACTTTTCAAGTAGCATTCATTCTTTTTCAAAATCACCACCATTTGACTCCCGCAGCTCCCTTCCTGACCAATCAGTATACATTAGGCAGCATTATTAGGATCTGTTTCAACGCTCCTCCAAACACCAAGAACACCCCATCCCATTTATTCTACAGTATATATTCAAAAGAAACTACTATGGGAAGAGAGTGGGAAGCTGTACGCACCATTTTGTTGAGAATGATGGGTGGTAGATGTTGATCTGCAACAGCAGTGGCAGAGCAATGAGTGAACAAATATCAGAATGAGCACTTAGTGCCAGAGGGAGGCCGAAACGTGATGGTGGAGGAGGAGGAACAGTTAGGAGATGGTAGTGAGTAGGGAAGAATACAGGAACTCAAAGGGCTGTGAGGTTTCTTCCCCTCTCAGAAGCACTGATTCATAGCGGGGAGAGGAGCACAGGTGGTGAGTGAGTAAGGGTGAAAGAGATGTCTGGGGAGGGGGGCAAGTATGACTTGAATTTACTCCTGAAAAAATAAATGTTTACTAGTAAGTGAATAAGGGTTGTGAGATATTTCGTGGTCTGTCCCGACTGGGTTTACCATGGTTCACTGCCCGAGGGTGGAAAGCAGGGGTGGGGGGGTGGCCATTTGCTTTAGGTTGGAGCTGGGCCTGGTGGTGCACCCAATGGGGGACACCAGCTCTTTTGAGTGCATGGCAGTGGAAGGGGGTCCCAGAGTGGAGTTCAGGATTCTCCTGGTCTACTGGCCACCTGAGAGGAACCGGAGTTTCCTGCAGGAGATGTCATCCTTTGTCACCAAGAGGGTGTTGGAGTCACCGAGGTGTCTTATTCTCGGTGACTTCAACACCTGGGTGGGTGATGAGGCATCATCTGGGGCGAGAGACTTCCTTTTAAATATGGAGGCTCTGGGCCTCTCCCTGATGACCACGGCTGGGACCCATCACTCAGGCTACATGCTTGATCTGGTGTTCTCCCTAAGGCTCATAATTGGCACCGTCGAGATTGATCCGGTTGCTTGATCGGATCATTGCACCATCAGGTTCAGTTTCAGAGACCCCCTAAATGTCCTTTCTCTGTGGAAATGGTTCACTTCCGCCCTTTGAAAGGTTTACAACTGGAGTGACTGATGGAGGTGCTGGACATTTCGTTTGTGCTTGAAGCTTGTGCTAATGGCCTGGAGATTGCTGTGGTGGTCTATAATAGGGCTGTCGCCAAGTCTCTGGATGGCCTTGCACTAATCCGTGAACACCCCCTGATTTCTCATCTTAGCTCGCCTGGTTTGATGCAGAACTGAGAAAGTTAAAAACTAGGTGGAGGAGGCTGGAGAGCTGTTGGAGGAAGACCTGGTCTGCGGAGGACAGGCTGGTTCTGATTACTCATTGTGATGAGTATTAGAATGCAATCATTCCAGAAAAAGGCAGCTTTTATGTCTGGGATGATTGCAGCTAGGAAGAACTGACTGGCTCAGTGCTTCAGAGTTGTAGACAGGCTATTACATCCTGTCTGTATGGAACCCATCAGAGCAGTTTCAGCTCACAAGTGTGAGGAGTTTCCTTGGTTCTTCTCAGACAGAGTGTCCTCACTGAGGGCTGGGATTTCTCCTAACAGAATACCATCCTCCAACAGTGGCAGCCTTCGAGTGGTCAGATGCGCTCAGTCGCCTTGGGGAGAGTTCCGGCTGCTGAAGATAGTGAAGGTCTGTGGGGTGATCTCTGGGCTTAGACCTACGTTTTGTGACCTTGACCCAGGCCCGGCACGTCTACTGGTTGGCATTGAGGTTCTGTGTCCAGTTTCCGCTGAAATCATCAGGAGTTCCTTGTCGGCCAGGGTTTTTCCAGAGTCTCTTAAATAAGCTCTGGTTAAGCTCTTACTGAAAAAAAAAACTCATTTGATCCTGATGTTTTGGTAAATTACTGGCCTGTCTCAAACCTCCCCTTTTTGGGGAAGGTTCTTGTGATGGTGGTCACAGAACAGCTCAAGAGTCACCTCATGGACTTCCATATCTATGAACCTTTCCAGTCTGGATTTAGGGCCTTGCATAGCAGGAGAACGCATTGGTTAGGATGCTAAATTACCTGCTCGGGACAAGGGATATAGGAGAGTGAACAATTATTGCTCTCCTCGATTTCTTTTCAGCATTTGACACTGAGGACCATGGGGTGTTGTTGGACAGCCTGAGGGAGTATGTAGGACTCACTGGCAAAGTTATCAGCTGGTTTGAGTCCTTTCTCTGGAGTAGGTCTCAGAGGGTGGTACTGAGGAATTACTCCTCAGATTCAACGGACCTGCCCTGTGAAGTTCCCCAAGGTTCTGTCCTCTCCCCCTTGTTTTTCGCAGTGTACATGCTGCTCCTGGTTGAGGTCATAAGGCAGTATGAGCTGAGCTTTCATTGCTATGCTGATGATAGTCAGCGCTATCTGTCCTTTGCACCCAGAAGATCGGACGCGGTTGATGTGCTAAATGAATGCTTGGCTGAGATCTAGGTCTGGATGTCATCAAACTGGCTGGGACTTAACTTGGGAAAGACTGAGGTGCTGGTGGTTGAGCCGGGTTGAAGGGGAGAAGTTGGGGCCCATTGTGATAGGTTGGGGCTGTTTATTGGCCTTACCGATCTGGAGGCCTCTATAAAGGTGAAAAATGTGGGCATTGCTCAAGATAACAAGCTGACACTTGATGCTCAGCTGTTGGCTATTGTCTGAACCAGGTTTTACCATCTCTGGAACATAGCCCGATTTAAGTCCCTTATCCCTCCCCCGATGACCTGGCCACACTGGTACAGGCTTTCATCACCTCGAGGCTTGATTACTGTAATGCACCTTACCTCGGGGTCAGTGGAGGTGTGATGCAGTGCCTGCAGCTTTTGCACATTACACCGGTGCTGTGCAAACTGCACTGGCTGCCAGTGTGCTGGCACATCACCTTTAATGTAGGTCTTCTGACCTATGAGGCCCTACATGGTTTGGGTCTGAGCTATCTAAAGGAGCTCCTGTATCCCTACATCTCGTGTCGCTCTCTCAGTTTGGCTGAAGAGGTCCTCCTGGAGGTCCCTCGGGCAAGATTAAAATCTTCTGGGGACCGGGTGTTTAAGGTAGCAGTCCCAGTCTTCTGGAATTTGTTGCTGGGGTGCCTCTGACAGGTGCCCTCTGTAGAGATTTTTAAGAAATGGTTGAAGACCTTGTTTGAGCAGGCATTTGGGACTTGATATAGCTACTGATATAGTTAACGGATTATCGATATGTACAGAAATCAGTCTGCTTTTAGCTTTTTAATGGGTTATGGAAACTTTTATGGATTTTATGTAGACTGCTCTGTACTGTTCTGTATGTTTGTATTTTTATTGTAAAGACATCCTGAGCCCATGGGGAAGGGCGCTCATACAAATAAACTCTACTACTACTAATCAAATATATCATCTTGAGACTTTTTAACATCGCAGAATTACTCAGCTTCACGTTGTGGTTTTTAAATGCTAAGAAGTCCTGAGATTTTTTATTTATTTAATTTTGGTAACCAGGTAGGCCCACTGAGTCCAGTAATGGGCCTTTTTTCAGGGGCGACCTGGAATTAATTACAGATACAGCAAAAATTTAACAACTGCAGAGATACAGAGACAGTATTTTACATAATCACAGGGTAAAGGTATAACATTTAATAATACGCAACACTTTGCAACACTGTTAATACACAAGCATATTTGTGAATACAACCACTCAGTGTTTATACACTTAAATACATTTTACATTTGTGAAGTACAACCAATCCCTGATCAATTTATTTCAGTTAAGAGGTACAGGAATGAGGTATCAGCGATGACAAGTGCATTGGTTTAGCTCCAGCAGGTGGACCTTAAGTCCCCTTTTAAAAACCCCTACAGAGTTACACTGCTGTAAATTTGTTAGAAGCATGTTCCAGATGGGAGGGATGAAGGCCAAGAAGGCCTGGAACCCTTGGGCAGACTTTGCTCTAGGTACCATAATGAGCTGTGTACTTGAGGATCTTAGTGCCCTGCTGTTCTGTTTTGTTGTCAGCAACTCTGCGAGACTTGGAAGGGGGGGGGGCACTGGCCAGCCTGAGCTTGTAGGCTAGGCAGAGACATGGGTATTTTAGTCTGCCTTCCAAGGTGGGCCAGGCAAGGGACTGGTGGATCTGACAATGATGTGCTCTAGAGGGGGTGCCTGCTGCGAACCTGCAAATTCTATGGTACATGGTTCTGGGCTTGTGCATCTCAGTATTTTTAACTGTGAGCAGTACAGGGGAACCATAGAACAGGGTGGGTAGAAGGGTACCTTGTGCAACCTTGAGCCGGGAGTCATGTGTAAGATATGGACTAAGGTGATATAATAGACCTAACTTCTGGTTCAGTGACTTAGTGAGCAGGTCAATGTGAGCCTTGAAGTTGCAATTCTGGTTAAAGGTAACTCCTAAGTACCATAGGGACTCAACTACCTCGACCCTCAACCCATTAAAAAGTGAGAGTGCCAGTTTTTTCGACCTGTCTGGTCTGAGATTTCTAGGGCAAAATACCATAGCCTTAGTTTTTTCGCTATTTAGGACCAGTTTGTTATTGTACAGCCACCCCTCCAGCTGCTGGAGGTCTCTGGTTAGTAATTTATTATGGGCACCAGCATCATTGTTGGACCTGTCTAATACCACATCATCTGTGTACAAGGTGAGCTTTGCCTCACTACAGAAAGAAAGCAATTCATTTATAAATAACGAAAACAGCAGAGGCCCCAGGATTGATCCCTGAGGGACCACATCTTGAATAGGGCATATCTCTGATATGGCGCCCAGCCATCAAACTAGTTGGGACCTTCCCTGGAGATAATCAGTAAACCATTTTGCTGCCAGGCTATCTAGGCCCATATGTTTTAGTTTTGCAAGGAGTAGCTGATGATCTATCAGATTGAATGCTTTGGTGAGCTCAATAAAGACTGCACCAGTGAGAATTCCCTTATCCAGAGCGGAAAATATATCTGTGGTGAGATTTACTAAGGTTGTGTTTGTTCCATGGTTCTTTCCAAAACCATGTTGTGTGGCTGCAAATAGATTATGTCGCTCCGCGTAGTCCACTACCTGATTATATACAACCCTCTCCATCACTTTACTTAGGATGGACAGGAGAGATATTGGACGGTAGTTTTCAACCAGATCTTGTGAACTACCTTTGTGGATAGGTGAGACCAGGGCCACTTTCCAGAGTGAGGGAAATTTCCCTTCAAGTAGGGATCAGTTTAATAACCATGAGATAGGTGTGGCAATGACTGGGGCTGCAATATTTAGTAGCTTGGCTTCTAATTTACCATGCCCCACTGTTCTGTGAATTCTGATCACCTGTAGTAATTTTAGGACGTCAATTCTGGAGACTAATTTGAGTGAAAGTCCGGGACATTGGGCTTACCTTTATTGGTGACTTGGGGGGACTGAAGTGGCCCAGGGTGATATATGTCTTGAACTTATCTAGTTCAGTGAAATACATATTAAATGCTTTGGAGACATCAGCAGGGTTTCTGTGACAAATGCCATTTGCTACAATATCACACCCTTCTTGTTTGTTGCTGCCCTTTATAAGAGTGCTAATATATGCCCAGAATTCTTTGGGATCAGATAGATTCTTTTCCTGAAGGTCCCTGAAATGCCGAGGTTTTGCTCTTTTTAGCTCAATTTTACACCTGTTCCTGAGTTCCCTGTATTTCTGCCAGTCTGGGGCTTGACCTGAAGATCTGAATGTACCTCACGCTCTATCTCTATTCCTCTTGAGTTTCCCAAGGTCCAGGGAGAGCCACCTAGCTTCTTGGCCTTTGACTCTGATCTATTTAAGTGGGGCATGCTTATTGGTGGAAGACAGGAAGTTGTTAATGAAATATTCAAGGGCTGCATGAAGGTTCAGAGCAAGCTTAATTTGCTACCAACTGACATCGGCCAGAGTACTGAGAAAAGAGCATTGGCCAAATTAGCATAGTCCCTAGTCCAGAATATGCTGGGGGTAGGGAAGTTGTTTTTCTATTTACTGAATTTGGAGGAGGGGGAGTGGTCACTCAACGAATCTGCAAAGGTGCCTGCCGATTGGAATCTATCCAGATTAGTGGCTAGGACCCAATCCAGTGTAGTGTGGTTACCAGTTTTTTTCATTTAGTCTGGTTGGTTCCTGTATTAATTGTGTGAGTTCAGCCTCTAAAAGGGAAGATTTCAGGTCATCATTGATGAGGGGCCCCCAATGTATATTAAAATCCCCCAAGATAAACTTCTTGCCCCAGGGAAGAGGAGGAAGAATATGTAATAGGGACATTAGTGATTCTTTGGCAGTCTTGGAAGGGTTATACACTGACCCAATGAGAAGTGGTTTAGTCCTGCCCAGTTATAGTTTTATAAATACCGCCTCACACTCCGAGTGGCTAAGGTCTGGTGTCAAGATAGGTGAAGCATTAAGAGTTGATTTTACATAGATTAAGGCCTCACACCCTTTTTTGTCTAATTCTGTCCTGCCTAAAGAACTTGCACCCAATTAGGTCACCCTCATGATCTAATATATTGGGTTTTAGCCATGTTTCACTAACTAACTAACTAACTAACTAAGGAGGCAGTATAGCACAGTGGTTTAAGGCTCTGAGCTGCAAACCTGAAGACCAGGGTTTGAATCCCACAGCCCCCACTTGCATACTGTGTGACCCTGAGCAAGTCACTTAACTTCCTTGTGCTCCCAGGTCGCACCTGGAAACAAGCTTCGGCTTAGTGTGCCTTTCCTGGTTAAACAATTTCCCCTTTCCCTTTCCCTAACTGTTATTACATCTGGTGAGTATAGGCTCACCCAGGCCTCCAACTCATGTATTTTTTGCCGTAAGCTATTAATATTTATATGTTATTTTTATCCCTTTAGTAGCATCCCTTACAGTCCTGTTGGAGGTGGCAATCTGAGTATTGTCTGGGGGAGACCAGGTTTTTTTTCTGTATCCCCTGCAAGCAGCAGCTTAATACGCCTGAGTAAGTTAACAAGAAACCTAGGTAACAGGAGGGGGTGCAATGTTTTGTGGTGCAGACATACAACATTATATGGTATAGGTTCCCTTGTTGCCTAAGACCTTGCAAATATATTAATGTGTGCTGAAGTATGTCAGTGGGTTGTTCTGACAAGCTTTGATTGTGCAGTGTGTCAGCACTCTTCACATGTTCCTGACATATGTGATGCAGGATGTGGTCGGAGCCCATCACTCCCAGAATATATAGAGTTGCAAATATTATTCCCTGTGCCATTTTAATTTGTGCAGCATAGCAGCTTCTCTCTATGCCACCTTTCCCTGGTGGTACTGTACAAGGTTTTGCTACAAATCTCTTCTCTACTTGTATAGTTTACTGTTTTCCTATGTTGCACCTTCTAATAGAAAGCAGTGATCGACAGTTCATTGACTGTGTAGTAAGCAGGCAGTAAATTGTGCTATCAGTAACTATACATTATTTCCAAAGGCCGTAAAAGAGATACAGGATAAATTTAAAATGTATGAAAAGAAAGAGAAGAAAAAAGAAATAAAATGAAGGGAATGACAGGAATAGAAATTATACTGGTGACCTCTAGTGCTGATGACAGATAACCTGCAGATGGGAAAGATAGGAGATAGGAAAACTCCGAAACCCCACCTACATCACGTGATTAGGAACTCCCTATAAGTTTAAGGCCAGCTAAGGGTGGGAGAGAATTAGGGGGCGGGTGGGGAATAACAGGTAACTATCTCTGCATGTCTCAGGCTCTCAAAATGCTCCCATGCCAAGCCTTTGGAGATTAAGCACACAATTCAGCAGTACAGGTTCCTAAGTTAAATTAAACCCCAGAGATCTTGGGTGCAGCCATCGGGCCAGATAAATAAATTAAATCAGTCCCCAGAGAACTCGAGCAAGATAAATAAATTAAATTAGTCCCCAGAAAACTCAGGCAAAATAAATAAATTAAATTAGACCCCAGAGATCTTGGGTGCAGCTGACCAAATCAAATTAAATCAATCAATCAATCAAAATCTTTATTTATCCAGGCGGGCACCATTGAGCAAGGCTCATTTGCAAGGTGGACCTGGTCATGAATACATCAAAGTACAGTACAGAAGCAGGTACACAAAAAGCAATAATATACTGTACAAGGAAGAAAAAGTATATACAGTGTACAGTACAGTACAAGGTTGAAATAAATAAAAAAAACAGCATTATTTTACAATTGAAGAAATCAGCAGATGTACAGTCAACCATAGACATACAGGGGTTATAAGCAGAGATCTTTTGAGTGAGGCAGCCAGCAACTACACATATAGGGGAAAGAGGCCGTGTATGGGGTGGCAGGTTAGAGAGGTAAAGAAGAGGAGGGATATATTACCGATGACTGGGGGAAAAATTGAGCTAAAACCACAGAAAGTGATGATGGCTGTCATGTACTTGTTTATTATGATAATGACGGAGGAGGGGTAGATAATTGGGACACTACTATGGATGGGGTGGGACTTTAGACAGGCTGAAGTGGACAGGGAAGGGTGGATGCAGCAGGAAGAGTTAATAGGGAAATAGTGAGAGCCAGGGGTAGAAACATGGCGAGCGTCAGGATGGAAAGGGGGAGCTGCGGAATTAGTGGGCTAGTGGTGAGGAAAACATTTGCAAGGTGCTTTCATGTTGCGATCGTAGAGCACCTTGAATAAATAAGCAAATGCCTTGAGATTAAGTCCAATGGGTGAGTCTACAAATGGCGTTTATTCAGCCTGGTAATTCAAGTGTTGGAGCACTGGAGATGACACTCTTCATTAGCCAAATGACATCTTACAATCCCTATGTACTTATAAAAGGGGAAAAATGTTATACTTTAGACACTGAAAACTTATAGTTTAAGGCAACCAACCTATGTTTTTCCACCAACTCTTTTCTGCTGCACGTGACCAAAAGAATGCCATATTTGCACTGGTTTTGAACACTTTATGGCTGCAAATTACTGGGAATGGATGCAGATGCTAGGCATGATAAACAGAATACTGCATGGCCAATTATGCACAACCAGTCTGTGCTGCCACTTAGGGGTTCTGATTCCTTCTGACCTCAAAAGCGAAGCTGAAGAGGTCTGAGGGAATCAGAAACCTGAGGTGGCAGCAAAGGCTGCTTGTGCATAGAGTTACACATCCAGCATTTTATATAGTGTATAGTGCAAAAAATGATTAAGAAATTATCAGCTTCCACCATACTCTGGAACCACCATCACCACCGTAACAGCTCAGTTTCACATTTGACTGTTTGCTGTTCTAGAAATGGAAAGCAGGTGTCTCATGGATTTCTGAGTAAGCTTCAATACTACTGTACCATAGAAGGGCACAACCACATTCCCTGAACTTTGAACTGTAGTACAAGAATGTTTCAGCTGATGTAGAAATTTACACAGAAGTAGCCCTCACTGTACACTATAAAGGATTACAAATTGTATTAAAATGTCAATTCTGGAATAAAATGGTACTGGACTGAGAACTGTTTAACTTTATGCTGGAACTGAGTTTTTCAACATCTAAGCTTATAGATGGGAAATAGATAGCTCCTATCTTAGGATGGGAAGGAATTTTAGCTTTACTGTGCATAATGATTTCCATGAAAACTGTATTGTAACGTACTGTACAATCCTGTAAAATGAGTGGAGAAAATGTTTCTCATGTTTTTAGTGCACAGGGATTTTAAAATAGCTAGATTACAGAGAGAGAGAGATATGGAGACAGTAAATACAGGCAGGTTATGTAACTAACTTAGGGTCACACAGACAGTAACAGGCAGCTATGGGATTCAAACCAGGTCTCCAGCTTCACAGCTCTTCACTCTTACCATTACACCAAACTGCCTCAAGTGTAACCCAAGAAACTCAGAAGTAGCCTAGGATGTATTACTTGGGCTAAAATTCTCTTTTTTTTTTTGTTACTGTAGAAAGGCTTCATGACCACTGCTATTCTGGGCAATACTGACACAGATGATGAATATGATGACAGAAACATTGAGGAGCTGGACCAGCCCACCTATACTAAAGACTTGCCTATTCAGATCGACTGGAACTCTGAACTCCCAGCCAATATCCAAGTGCCCGTGGTTGACTTCCACAGTGTAGTTCTTGATTTTGGAGCAGTCTCCTTCCTCGATTATTCTGCCCTGAAAGGCCTAAAATCAGTAATTATTTTTTTTTTGAAAATTCTTTGCTGAGGGTGGTTGGGTGGAGTAAAAATAACCATTTAAATGTTGTTTGTTTAGGTGGCCACCCTAATGGCACAGCGGCAGTGCATTGCATTGCCGTGCAGGTGATTCTGGGTTCAGGAGTGAACCTAGGTCACCATGTCGGGAGGCAGACCAGACTGAAGTAGTTGCTGTGCAACACTAACTGGGATGGGTCAGCAATTAACACTGACACTGCAGCGACTCCTGCAGCTGGGCCAGGGAGCTTGCTGCTGCCACAGGGAACATGCTGCATGCATGTGAGGCTGGCATAGGCTGAAGTAGCTGCTGTGCAGTGCATTTCAACTGGGAAGGGTCGACGGTGAACACTGGCACTGCAGCGACCCTTTTGGCTGTGCCAGGGAGCTTGCTCCCACCATAGGGGGCATGCTGCATGTTTGTGAGGCTGGCATAGGCTGAACTCATGCTGGGAGACATGGGAGGGACTAGAAAATAGGGAAAAAGACCATGGTCATCTAAATGAGGTTCTGGGCCCTGTTTTCCTCTGGGTCCTAGCACCTACTGGCACTGGATACTTGTCCACACCGCGGACTGCCACGGGGAAGACAGCCCTCCCCAAGAGTCTCTGCATGGGACTAGAATGGTAGGGATAAGCCAGTGAGTGCTGGAAGTCAGGGAGGGACCAGAGATGCAGGCCTGAACAGGGTTTATCCCTGGGACCCGGGTATATCCCTAACTAGACATATATGGCTTGGGGGGAGGGGGACTGTAGAAAAAAATGCTGCTTGTTTAGTAAATAAAGAGAAATTTGTAGGGACAAGTTAAAACTGAGCAGTAAAAGTTGTTTTTGCTGTTTCCCCGGCTGTGAAATGTAGTAGGTAGCATCACATCTACTGTAAATCTGTTTAAAATGTGTTTAATACAAAACTTGATCTCATTACTTTTTGCAAGCTTTGTTGAGCTGCACTTAAATAAGTTCACCGGCCTGTTAGTCTTTGTTCACTTTCTCAACAAGATTTGCATAATAGCTGATCAGATCACAACTGACCTTTAAGTCAATTATTCAAATCAAAAGCAGAAGGGGACCCAACATAGTACCCACAGGGACATAATCTTGGACCATACCTCAGCATGAAATGTAACATTCCCCAATATTGTTTGTATTTTTTATTTAGTCTACAAGTAATATGCCTCTATTAATGACACTATAGTGTCAGTGGCTAAGTAGGTAGCACACTCACCTAGGGGGTGGAATACCAGAAGGTCATGGGTTCTAACCCCACACCAGGTACTTGAGATAATGCCCATTACTGCTGCTGTAGTGCAGGACAAGGGGGATGCTTTTTGGCTGGGTGCCATACTTCAGATAAGATGTTAAACTAAGGTCTCTTCTGCACATCTCTGCTCACTGGTCCAGGTAGAAGTTAAAGAAGAAAAGTAGGGGAGTTTCCCAGGTGTCATGGCTAACAATTCTCCTGTCAATAAAACAGGTCCATGAACCCCATCCCCCCGATGCATCTGGAAACAAACTATCATAACTTAGTGTGCCTTTCCTTGTCAATAATTACAGATAAAAAAAATACACATTTAGTTTGAAGTAACATACATCATGTAGTTGCCTTCTGGAAGTCAGACCCCCACCTTACACCACCACCAAATGAGCTCTGATGGCTCCTAGGTTTGGGGCATCACAGGACTTTTAACACATGGTGCTTCCACCCATGGAAACTTGATAAATGGCTAGCAGGTGACTTAGTTTAACCCTCTGGGACACTGCACCTCCCCATCTCCCCACCAATACAGTACAAGGCACATGCCAATACAATAGTGATACCAAATCAGCATAAAACACACATTTATTGTGACACCAACTCTTGCAGGAAAAACAGGCTAACACAGTTATTCCTTACCACGTTCACCCCTCAATAGGTACACTTGTAGGTGAGGTGCAGGCTAGTGCCAAGTTGCTTGTTAGGGAAAAGCCTAGCCAGATGAGTGATGATGAACATTAATTTCAGCTACCATTTAAAAGGCCCAACTAGGTGGAGTTCCCTTTAGTACCAACACACACCTCCCCAATAACAGCAAGTCACCTGTACTGGAAACTGCTACCCTCTCCCACCTGGTAACGGGACTGCAATGAATACTATTGGAGCTCCCTTGAGGCAGTCCCTGAGTAGCTAGTGCTAAAATGTAGCAAGCTCACTGACGTTGCCGTGCATTGGTTGGTGTTGGTGCACTTAATTTTAAACACAACAACCCCACAGGACATGCGATTACTTAAATGATGGTTACCCTCTTTAAACTGATGCACTTGTAATCTGAACCAATGGCCAGTTTGTTGATCCAATTGGAAAATTCAAACATAATGAAGAAGTAGTATAACAGGACACATAGGGTAATAGTAAACGGAGTCCACTCTGAAGAAAGGGGGGTTACTAGTGGGGTACCGCAGGGTTCAGTACTGGGTCCAGTCCTTTTTAAAGTCTTTATAAGTGACATTGCAGAGGGGCTGGAAGGAAAAGTATGTCTCTTTGCAGATGACACAAAGATCTGCAACAGGGTCAATACACAAGGGGGGTGGAAAGGATGAGAAGGGACTTGGCAAGGTTGGATGAATGGTCGAAAGTATGGCAGCTTAGGTTCAATGCAAAGAAGTGCAAAGTAATGTGCGTGGGAAACAAAAACCCAAGGTAAGAGTACACAATGGGGGGGAGGGTCAGTACTAACAACAAAAATGGAAAGGGACCTGGAGGTAGTCATATCAGAAGACCTAAAGGTAAGCAAGCAATGTGAGAAGGCAGTAAGGAGTGCTGGGGGGATACTGGGATGTATAGAAAGAGGCATCAGCAGTAGAAAACAAGATGTTATTATCCTTCTGTACAGACAGTTGGTGTGACCCCATTTGGAGTACTGTGTGTAGTTCTGGAGACCCCATCTCCACAAGGATATTGACAGGATGGAGGCAGTCCAGCAGAGGGCAGCTAAAATGGTGCAGGGTCTGCACCAGAAGCCATATGAAGAGAGACTAAAGGAGCTTACTATGTACACCCTTGAGGGGAAGAGGGAGAGGGGGTACATAATATACAATGTTACATAATGTCACAAGGGAGGCCCACAGGAAGGAGGCAGAGGACACCACAGGGAAAGGAAGCAGCTCCTGGTGGGGGACTCAATTATTAGGGGGATAGAACTAAGGGGAGCTGGGAAAACTGAAGTAAGGTGCCTGCCTGGTGCCATGGCTTGGAGGGACAGGAAGCGCATCCTCAGGATCATGAGAACAGCTGCAAGGGAGTCTGAGCTGGACGTAATTGTCCACCTAGGGACAAATGACTTGGCTCATCATGAGATTAGAGCAGTGCAGGAGGACACTGCAGAGTTGGGAGGGGCCTAAGACAAGTAGCACACACAGTATCCTTCTCAGAGGTGCTGCCTGTCAATGGCATGGGGGAGGCGAGGGTAATTAGCACCATGCAGTTTAATGAATGGTTGAAAAAATGGTGTGGAGCACAGGGGTTTTGCTTCACTGGGGACTGGGGTTCCACCTGAAGGGACACCAGCCTATACTGGCAGGATGGTCTGCATCTGTCCAGGAGGGGAACAAGTCTTTTGAGCAATCGGTTTAAATGCTTCATTGACAAGCTTTTAAACTAGTCAAAGGGGGAGGCACTGATAAGCAGCAGGAAAATCCCAGCCTCCCTACAAAACAGGGTACTAAATGAGAAAAAGACCGAGGTAGAAAGGTCAGTGGGGGATGCTGCAACAGAAGGTAAAGCCATCAAAAAATGGAGAGCAATGAGTACCAATGCCCATAGTCTGGGTAACAAGCATCCTGAATTAGTGGCCTTGATGGAGGAGGAACATCTGGATATCGTGGCAGTCACAGAAACATGGTACACACAAAACCATGACTGGGACGTAAACATACCAGGATACACTATCTACAGGAGGGACAGGGAGGGTAAAAAAAGGAGGAGGAGGAGCACTTTACATAAGGGAAGGAATAAAAGCAACAGAACAAAAGGGTAAACAGGGAGGAGAAGAAGCACTGTGGGTAAATTTGGAGACAGGCAATGGCACCACAATCCACACAGGGGTTGTATACAGACCCCCTTCTCAGGGGGGAGGAAATGGACAAGAAAATGATAGAAAGTATACTTAGAATGGCAGAAAAAGGGGAGATATTGCTGATGGGTGATCTGAATATGCCAGATGTTAACTGGAGTGCAGTTGCAGCAGCCACTTCGAAGAGTGGAGTTATTCTAGATGCCCTACATGGGGCATGCCTTAGACAACTAGTATTGGAGCCCACTCGAGAGGGAGCAATATTAGACCTGATTTTCTCAAATGGAGATGGAGAGAGGATCACAGATGTAGAAGTGGGTAGCCATCTGGGAACTAGCGACCATCGAACAGTATGGTTCACAGTAAACACAGCAATAGAGTCAAGCCACACAAAGGCAAAAGTACTGGACTTTAGGAGGGCTGACTTTGCCAAAATGGGTGAGTGCCTAAGGAATGCACTAGCAAATGGGCAGGAAGGAGGGGTGGAAAAACAATGGGGAATAATAAAAACTGCCATCACAGAGGTAACGAGCCTTTGTGTGAAGCAAATAAACAAAACAAAATGATGTAAGAAACCACTATGGTTCTCAAAGGAAGTGGCAGTGAAGGTTCAAGAGAAAAAGAAAGCATTCAGGAAGTACAAGGAATCACAGAAGGAGCAGGACAGAGAACTGTATCAGTTAAAGCAAAAGGAGGCTGGGAAGGCAGTCAGAACAGCAAAGGCCCAAACTGAGGAAAAGATAGCCAACTCAGTTAAGAAGGGGATAAAACCTTTATAGGTACATCAGGAGCGAAGAAAACCAAGGGAGGGATAGTGAGACTTAATAAAGGGAGGGAGGGTGGGCAGAGGGAGACTGTGAAAAGGCAGAGATACTAAACAAATATTTTTGCTCAGTATTTACAAATGAAGAGGGGGAGGTACATAAAACAAACAGTAGAAACACTCTGGATACAGAAGTTGATACCAGCCCATTTACAGAAGAAAGGGTTCTGAAACAACTCTTAAAACTGAAGGTGGACAAAGCAATGGGGCCTGATGGGATTCATCTCAGAATTCTAAAAGAACTAAGGGTAGAACTAGTGACACCACTGACTACCCTTTTTAACAAATCATGGGAGGATGGGGTGGTACCCGAGGACTGGAGGAGGGCAGATGTGATTCCCCTTCACAAAAGTGGGAGCAAGGCAGAAGCAAGAAACTACAGACCTGTTAGTTTAACCTCTGTGATAGGGAAAATGATGGAATCACTTCTGAAGGAAAGAATTGTCGAGTATCTAGAGGCCAGAGGGGCACAGGACACTAGGCAGCATGGATTCACAGTGGGAAGGTCATGCCAGACAAATCTGATAGATTTCTTTGACTGGGTGACCAAAGTAGTAGATCAGGGAGGGGCTGTGGACATGACCTACCTAGACTTTAGCAAGGCATTTGACACAGTCCCACACAAAAGATTAATATACAAGTTAGCCAGCCTGGGAGTGGGTCCCAAGATGACAGCCTGGGTAAAGAATTGGCTGGAGAATAGGACACAGAGAGTAATAGTAAATGGAGTCCACTCTGAAGAAAGGGGGGTTACTAGTGGGGTACCGCAGGGTTCAGTATGAGGACCAGTCCTCTTCAATGTCTTTATAAGTGACATTGCAGAGGGACTGGAAGGAAAAGTATGTCTCTTTGCAGATGACACAAAGATCTGCAACAGAGTTGATGCACAAGGTGGGGTGGAAAGGATGAGAAGGGACTTGGCAAGGTTAGAGGAATGGTCAAATGTATGGCAGCTTAGATTCAATGCTAAGAAGTGCAAGGTAATGCACCTGGGAAACAAAACCCAGGGAAGAGTACACAATGGGGGTGAGATACTAACAACAACAAAAATGGAAAGGGACCAGGGGTAGTCATATCAGATGACCTAAAGGTGGGCAAGCAATGTGAGAGGGCAGCAAGGAGGGTTGGGGGATACTGGGATGCATAGGGAGAGGCATCACCAGTAGAAAACAGGAAGTTATTATCCTCTGTACAGACAGCTGGTGAGACCCCATCTGGAGTTCTGTGTGCAGTTCTGGAGACCCAATCTCCACAAAGACATAGACAGGATGGAAGCTGTCTAGAGGAGGGCAACTAAAATGGTGTAGGGTCTGCACGGAAGACATATGAAGAGAGACGAAAGGAGCTAATATGTATAGCCTTGAGGAAAGGAGGAGAGGGGGACATGATAAAATGTTCAAGTACCTCAAGGGAATCAACAAAGTCCAAGAGGGTAGCATCTTTCAAAAAAAGAGGTGTGCAAGAACAAGAGGGCACAATTTGAAGATGGGGGGGGCTCAGAGGTAATTTAAGGAAGTATTTTTTCACAGAGAGGGTTGTGGATGCATGGAATGGCCTTCCAGAGGAGGTTGTGGAGTCAAAAATCAGTGGTGGAATTCAAGCATGCATGGGACAGTCATAAGGCCATTCTAGGGGGTGGGGGTAGGAAGAAGTAGGCTGCTGGTTAACTAGGATCTGCAGCTTATCCAGTAGGTAGGGAAATGGGCAGACTGGGTGGGCCAAGCGGTCCTTATCTGCCATCAAATTCTATGTTTCTATGTAATAGAAATGTTCAAGTACCTCAAGGGAATCAACAAAGTCCAGGAGGGTAGCATCGTTCAGAAAAAGAGATGTGCAAAGAACAAGGGGGCATAATTTGAAGATAGAGGGGGGATGGCTTAAGAGAAACATAAGGAATTCTTTTTTCACGGAGAGAGTAGTGGATGCATGGAACAGCCTTCCTGAGGAGGTCGTGGGGTCAAAAACAGTGGGGGAATTCAAGAATGCATGGGACAGACATAAGGTAATTGTGGTGGGGGGTAGGAAAAAGTAGGCTGTTGGTTAACTAGGATCTGCAGCTTATCCAGTAGGTAGGGAAATGGGCAGACTGGGTGGGCCAAGCAGTCCTTATCTGCCGTCAAAGTCTAAGTTTCTATGTCCCAGTAGTTACTCACAGTTACTAGGGATGGCTTTCAAAGGCTGCCCTCCTGCCAAGTCTTCAGAGTCCAAGCCCACGTCCACACAGCAAAATTTATATCATGCTTGGTTGGTATGTCCTAAATTGTTGCCCAAGTGTTGAGAAGTGGTTGAGTCCACATTCCTTCACCAAGGGCTATTCACTGATCTTCAGCTGTTAAACGTTGCAGAGGTCTGCATGCATAACTGCTCGAACTCCAAAGGTCCAGACACAAGGCCTGGGAATGACTCACTTAGAACATGAACACACCAGCAGTCTCCATTCACTCCAGGCTCCCACACAGATCTGCCTAGCCCTAAGCCATCCCCCTTTTATACGGGGCACTGACTCATGGTCCCAATTGGTCACGTCACTTGTCACTCAACCTCTTTGACAACTGACAGGGATGCAGCTGGCACCAACATAACATCTCACTGTGTCCAGCACTAGCAACAGTTCCCAGGCCTGAGAAAGTTATGGATTAAACACACTGCATGCAGTAAATCTCTCTCTGTAAGAATTAAAAGAAAGCACTGAGAGGCATCTGCTAACAACTGTGCATCAATTACAAACATCACAAACTGTCTTGAGTAATAAATGCTGCTCACCAAATTTCATCTCATACATTTTCTATTTATTGGCAAGTTCGCCATACATGGTCTTTATCAAATTATCTTAGCATTTCACAATAAAAAGCTGCCACATCCAGAGTTTCATTATAGACCTATTTAAATAAATAAGATACATTCATATTTATATATATATATTGTTTTAATTTAAGTATTTGTAATTGAGTAAGGCCCACTAGGCACAACTGCCTGTTTTCAGGGGTGACCTGGGAGCACTGGGGAGGTTAAGTAACTTGCTCAGAGTCACACAGTATGCAAATGGAGGTTGTGGGAATCAAACCCAGGTCTCTGAATGTACCAATCTCATTCACAGCTCATTACTCTAACCTCTAGGCCATACTTTAAATAAATTCACATTCATACATTATTTAATCATAGTGGCTAATCACAACATTCAATTTAACATCAGCAAATTTCTCTATGCGAGTCAATATCACTGTTAATTATTTGTTTTATTGTTTGTGAGGCACCTTGACACTTGAAAGGCGCCATATAAATAAAATTGATTGACTGATTGATTAACTAACTGTTAACATTAAAAAAACATAACATGGCGCAGAATAAAGAAACTGATATTAACCAATACCTTATGCAGACTTGTATCTGTTTCAGAGAGACCTCTCACTTAATTTTATGTATTTCTGTTTGCTGACCACTCTGTATTAAATAAAATTCACAGAGGGGAGGCCTGTCATATGAATTTGATAGATTTCTTTGACTGGGTGACCAAGGAACTAGATCAGAGTGGAGCAGTAGACATGGTCTGCTGACATTTCAGTTAGGCGTTCAACACTGTTCCACACTGGAGACTAGTCAGCAAGCTGGGTAGCTTAGGAGCGGGTCCAAAGGTGGTAAAGTCATAAGAAACTGGTTGGGGGATAGGCGACAGAGGGTAGTCATAAACAAAGTTCATTTCAAGGAAGGCAGGGTTTTTCTCTAAGCTTAAAGCGGCATACAATAATATAATCAGATTCATTACTGGACTCCTCAGTCGCACTCACAGCTGCACGCTTTATTCCTCTATCAAATGGTTCTTGCTAGAAGATAGGTTTGCCTAGAAGTCAGACACGTTCATGTTCAAAATTCTCAGCAACCTCCTCCCACACATTGTCTCCTCTCTTTTCATTAGATCAGACCCCACTCATCCCACTAGGAGCGCATCCTATTCCCTCTTTAAGGTCTCATTTTTCAATACCTCTTTGGGTCAGAAATCGTCCTCTTTCAGGGGCCCCAAACTACTCAACACCCTTCTACCCAACCTTGCGGTTTGCTCCTCCATCGATTCCTTCATGACTAACCTCAAAAAGCACTTGCTCAACAAACCCCCCTGCAACTGTTAATGGCTACTCCTTCCAGGATACATGAACCACACTCTCTACCACTCCCCTTTCTTTCGCGCTCACCCCCTTACCTTAATCTCTACTCTCCCTTCTTTCATCCCCTCCCCTACCAGTCAGGTTATGCTTTCTGTACATATGTGCAGCAAATCCAGTGCTCACTGTGGCATTGTCATTTGATAAACAATGCTCAAATGTTGATTTTGTGCCTTGCTGTTATTTTGTTCAACATGTTTACAGCCTTTGTAGTTATGTTATAAGCTTGTCTATGGCTTTGTTGATATGTTATAATTGTACTCATGTAAAGCTGATTTTTCTGCAACTGAGTTTATATCTAGAAAAAGCACAGAAAGGCACTGCTCCAGGATAATTTAAAACCATACTAAGGGTTATTCCAGCACCTGCCCTGGAGTCAAACTGCAAACACACTTTCCAATGTAGGATAAAAGGACAGCACTCTCAATTTCAAACAAAGTTCATTCACATTTATTTTCAAACCTTACTGAAGTAGCAGCAGCAGAAAGCAAGACACAGCAATATTCTAAATAGTCCAATATGCGGTCTAATTCATCGTAAAACACAGTTTGTTTTCTTCCCCGTGGTAGCAACCACCATATAATACTAAATACATACATATGTGCAACGACAACGAACAAACCTAAATAAAATAGACATAAATGCTTAAATAACGTTAAATAAATACTAAGCCAAAATTTATTACTGAGCCAATAATTAAACAAATAACTACAGAGTGCGAAGGAGATGGGAAGGAGATGGGATGGGGGAAGGGGGGAGAGAAGGGGAAACCCAGAGGGTATACTTTCTTAATTTTATCATAGTCACATGATTATTATCATAATTTAAATAAGCTGATACTATGGAGAAAACACTGTATAAGAAAACCAAAGCTGTGGAAAAAAAAATTAAACTGAGAGGACTTAAAAATCACACTATACATTGTGCAAAGGGACTACATCATTCACTCCATATGGTTTCATAATGTCCAAAGTGAAAATCCAGAAAGCCTCTCTTTTAAGTAATTTGTCTTTTAGGCTCCCACCCCTTTCATCTAAAGTCACCTTCTCAATATTAAAAGATTGGAGCACTGAAGGAGAGGTATGTCTAGCTTCTCTGAAGTGTCTAGCCATGGCATACGTATCATTATTCATTCTTATTGCTGTCTTATATTCTGCAATTTGAAGCTTTAGGGCACGTTTTGTCTATCCAATATAGTACAGACCACACGGGCATACCAAGGCATAAATAACCACTTCTGTGCTACAATCCCCTCAACCCTCTCTGACTACTATGCCTATGCTGACTCTTCTGGCTATAGCCTAGTAACCTTTAGGTATCAGTTTTGATGAACAGCTCCATCTCCTGTTTCCTCCCAATTCAAGATCCTGCCTAGCTTCCACCTCTGATTTTTCTCAAACTAGCACCTAACTCTGACTTAAGCATTTAATTGTATGGCATGACGTGTGAACCCCACCATATTGACTATGTACCCTTGTTTTGGTTATGTGTTGTTATTTGCCTATGTTGTCCTACATTGTTATGCTGTTGCCAATGTTTACTGATTTCTCCTGTTCATATTTTTCTTACTATTAGATGTTCTTGACAATGCCTATTAAGTTGCTACTGACTCCAAACTTATGTACCCTCCCCTACCCTTGTAACAATGATCCTTTGTAAATGAGCTTCTAGCTCAAATGTTGTAATTCTGATTACTAAATAAATAACATAAATAATTTATTACATTTTTTATTGTAAATCTTTTCCCTGTTCATGGGTGTGCAAATGACTTGACGTTTCTTGTGTTGTTACAATGGGCACAGTGGTCACATTTATACAGTCCCACTGGAGTTGTAGGTAGCCATGACTTCTTTTCTTATTTTTTTTGAAAGCACACTGTGTACAAAAATATCCTTCAGATTCCGTCCTCGCCTGTAGGAAATTCTTGGTAAATTACTACTGATTGTATCAAACTTGATATCTCCTTGTAGTACTGTATGTGCCAATGCTTGTTAACAATTTCTGTAATCTGATATACTTTGGGAAACTACTGTGTAGTAAACATTACTGTATTGTTATCTGGTATTACAATTTCCACAGCTTCTTTATTAATCAACTTATCTCTGTCTGTGCTCTTTGCTTTTAAATACGTGGTTTCCACAGCTTGTGTAGGATATTGTCTTTTGTAAAATCTATCTTTCATATCCATACTAAATTTCTCAAAATCACTGTCCCTGGAGCACATACGTCTCACTCTCAAGAACTGGCCTCTGGGTATATTATTGATAAGTAGCTTCGGATGACAGCTAGTACCCAATAAAATAGTACTCCTAGCAGTGGATTTTTGATACAGTTTGCTTTCCAATTTGCCTGCGTGTTTAAAAATAGTCAGGTCCACAAAATTATTTCATCCTGATTCCATTCCATTGTGAATTTCAAATGTGTAGTTGTACTATTAATGTACTCCATAAATAACAGCAGTTCAGGTACAGTGTTTCTCCAAATCATGAAGCAATCATCAATGTATTTTTTCCATGTAATAACACTAGAGAAAAAGGGATTGCTTGGATCCTGCATAAATATTTTCTCCCATTCCCCGACATACAGATTTGCTAAATTTGGGGCATCACCAGCAGAAAGAGGGCAGTGTTGTTGTTTTTTTATAGATCACTGGTAAGACACTGTATCAGTTCTGGAGACCACATCTCTGAAAGGAAATAGAGTGAAGGCAGTCCAGAGGAGGACAATTAGAATGGTGCAGGGCCTGCATCAACAGCCTTATGAGGACAGACTAAAGGGCCTCAATATGTACACCCTGGAGGAGAGGAAGAAAGGGGAGATATGATAGAGATCTTTAAATATGTCACAGAGGTAAATAAGATATAGGAGGGTAATATTTCTCAGAAGAAAAGGTGCTCAAGAACAAGGGGACATGCTATGAAGTTGGAGGGGGGTAGATTCAGGAGAGATGTGAGGAAATACTTCTTCACAGAAGGAATGGCGGATTCCTGGAACAGCCTTCCAGCGGAGGTGGTGGGGGTGAAAACTCTGGTGGGGTTCATGAATGCATGTAATAAGTGCAAGAAAATTAAGGAGGAAAGGAAGAGTGGAGGGAGAAAGAGCTGTAGCTCGGGCATGGCCTGCAGCAATAATGTAGCTAGGGAGGAATGGGCAGACTGGATGGACTAAGTGGTCCATATCTGCTGTCAAATTCTATGTTTCTATGTGTTTTATTTCATACAGAGTGATCAGTAAATAGAAATACATGAAATTAAGTGAAAGTTCTCTTTGAAACAGATACAAACCTATATAAGGTATTGGTTAATTTCAGTTTCTATATTATGTAGCATGTTATATTTTTTTATTTTAACAATTAGCTAACAATGATGTTAACTTGCATGGAGAAATTTATTGAAATTAAAATAAGGGTAGTAATTAGTCACTATGATTAAGTAGAGTAATGTATGAATCTGAATTTATTTAAAGAATTCAGTATATAAAGTTATGAATATATCTTATTTATTTAAATTGGTCTATGATGAAACTCCTGATGAAGCAGTTTTATACTGTGAAAGACTGAGATAATTTGATAAAGACCACATGTGGCAAATTTGTGCAATAAATAGAAAACTTATGAGATGAAATTTGGTGAGCAGCATTTATTACTCAAGACAGTTTGTAAAGTTATGGACTGGTCATCTGTGAAGTCAAAGGTCACAAAAATGGTAGCCACCATGTAGATTAAACAGTCTGTTCCTCGTAACCGGGTTTCTTATCCACACTTCTTTACAACCAGTCCCTTGCTTCACACCAACAGTCCTGGAGGTCATATGTAGTGGAAAAAGCTCCCAATTCTGAAAAGGAGGTTACATGTACATTTTGTAGTATCAATATAGACTGCTATTGAGTCGTTTCACAACTTTCAGTTATAAACCTAGTGGCTTTGGATTGGATCTTAAGGTATGTAGACGATAACTAGTAATACATGTTTTATGCTTTTCAGATTTTTAAAGAATTTATTAGGATTGATGTGGATATTTACATTGTTGGCTGCGACAGTAAGTATATTTATTATTTTTGGAGTTATATTTTTTACATACATGACCATAGATCAGTTTTGTGATTAGTATGTTTTTGAATGATTAAGTGGGACCAATAAACAACTTTTATAGAGTTTCTCAATTCTTCACTATTGACAGCAACTTAGAGGCCTAAATGGTCTTCCTGTGAACATGAAAATAAAAGTTGAACATATAGTACCTTCTTGATAAAAATATGTGATGCCTGTTATATTTTATTAAAATATTTTAGTCGAACTATAGACCTTTATTTTTGTACCAACTGAAAGGTAAGCTCATTTAGAATGTGTATGGTCACAGAGTAAATAAATGCACTTTTTAGGACAGTATGGAATGAATAAAATGTTCATGTTTCCTTACTGTAAATAAATAATATCCCAATATTGAATCTTTCTTAAATATCCAAAATAAAAAAAAAACAAAAGAAAATGCATATTCAAGTTTTTTTTTTTTTTGGTACACCATGCAGATAACATCTGAAACTAACTCAGTGCACAACTCAAGTATTAGTTCACATTAGCCAGAAAAACAGCACTGGCTAATTCTTTTTTAGTAAGGAAGTATCCAGGCTCCTTTACTGAATAACTATATTGTAACTAAAAATTCTTGAGTGATTTTTAAATTTATACAATGGGGGAAGGGAGAGTATAAATTAACTCAATAAATGGGGGATATCACATGGGGCTCTAGTGTGAAAGCTTTTTATTTTCCTCTTCCATGTAGGCAACAATGCCCCCTTGCACTCATGGCTGTGCCACTCATGCCAAGACAGCACTGTTGCCAACACTCTAGAGGAAAATAAAAAGCTTACACACTTTTGCACCACACAATATCCCATATTTATGCAATGTATGACAGCATTAAACCTCACAGATAAATGATTTATTTTAGCCAGCGAAGCATTCTTTAGTCAGATCACAGTGAAACCCTGAACCAATAGGAGAGCAGCTTGCACAATCCCTGATAACATTACAAAATATTGCTGCACTCAGACAGAGCAGTAAAACTGAACAGAAAGAGTTGTGCACAGAAACTGCTGAATCTTCATAAAATGAGCTAATTTAAAATCTTCATAATTCAAAATGCATTGTGTAAGTTAGACACAAAATGGCCAGTTCAGAATATGGCACTTATCATTTGTGAGGAGGGCAGAAGTTGCATAACTCACTAATGGTTCTGTTTCTTGTAAGTTATGGTCCAGCCCTTTATTTTTATTTATTTATTTTTTGCTAATTTGTTTATCCCCCTGCACCAACCGACCCCTGTCCTCTGGTTTCCCTATTCCTGTCACCCTGGCATCCTCCCAGACTTACCTTGTCTGGCTTGTTCCCCCATAGGGCTTACCCCCCGCGGCGGTATCGGTGGGGGTCCTCCAAACCTCACTGGAGGCAGCATCCAGTTTGCCCCGGATTGATGCCTGGATAGCTGGGTGTAGTGTCTGTGGAAGACCAGTGTCATCCTACTGGTTGATGCTTGTTTCTATTTATTTTCTACCCCTCTGGAGGTGATGACGTGTGATGCCATCATGATGTACGCCACATGCTCCCATGTGATGTGCATCAATGGCCACTGTACTTCCTGTGAGTCTTGATGGCCCAGCATGCCTGACTCTTGATCGCCACCAGGTGTCAGGCAAATGCCGAGATCTTTGTCCCCCCACCCTCCAGAGGAGGAAAGCAGTCCTTCAGAAACTTGATCCTCCTCTCCTAGCTGGCCTTCTAACTCCCAAGCTCACTTCTCAGGACAGGTCATTGGCATCGCAGGCAGTAGTAGTGCTACCACTGTGGCAGTGGGCTGACTGATCCAGCCCTTTAAGTTGTGAAGATAAATGGCATATTCTGAATCAGGCGATTGTGTATCCCATATGTCTTGTGATGTTAGTTGGGTATAAGATATCCCCTTTTATCTTTTCATTCTTATCTCCACTGGTGTTGTATAAATAGGGGATATTCCATGGGTTGATCACAGATAAGCTTTGTATTCACTCTGGAATGTTGCCAACAATGTTGCCTGGCAATGAGTGGTGAAGTCATACCATGGGCAGGTGGGTTATGTTGGTACTCTTTTCGCTGTGCAGCACATTAAAAATGCAAATTATTTTATATACCATGGGTGTGATGAACAACACTGGTAAGTAAAAAGTATTATTTTGCCTTGCTTCCAGCAGTGGTGGAAATAACATGTTATTTCCACTGCAGCTGTTATTTCCACTACAGTCCTTTCACAATTGTTTTCCTCAGCTAATCAGGACTAGCAAAATACATACTGCCATAACCTAGCAATGGCCGTACAAAGCATACTGCTTCTACAACCCACCAATAGGGATAAGGTTCCTACATAAATTCTGGTTATTATGGTGAACATTCAGTATCTGCAGTGCTCAGGGGGAACCAAAATAACAACTTGCATTTTTAATGTTTTGAGCAGTGAATGCTACCAACATAACTCATATGTCCATAGTATGCATCGGAATTCCCATGGTTGATCACAGATAAACTTTTTATTTACTCTTTCATGATGCCAACAGTGCAGCCTGGCACTCGTGGCTTCACCACTCACTCCCAGGCAGCACTGTTAGTAGCATTCCAGAGTGAATAAAATGCTGATTTGTGATAAACCCATGGAATATCCCCTATATATACACCACAACAGTGGTGAATAAATTGAATAAAAAAAATCATGTTATTTTTGGACAAATATTTATTTTCACTTAGAAAATGGGCAAAAGACTATCAGCTCTCTGATTGGCTGAGAGCTAAAACAGGGGGGTACATTAACTTTTGATAGACGCCCACTTTGAAAGAAGTGCCAATTCGAGGTGCCCCATTACCTAAGAATCTCCCTGGGCACCTCGAATTGGCATAATGAGCAGCCGCCATTTTTTTGCCCTCGCTAAATCACCGAGATGTGGTCAGCGCATAGCATCTCATGCGCCACCTTCCCCCACCTGCCATCCAGTCCACAACTGAAAAATCAGTTGAAAAGATGCTTACTTCAAACTTCTGACCCTTGCAGTTTTTTTTTTTTGGCACTGTAAATACCGCGGCTTCCTCACATCTTCTGTGACCCTTCCATACACTTCCAGTTACCGTGCCGACTGCCCGCAAACAAACAAAAACGAAAAAAACATTAAATAAAAAAAATATTTCAAACTCCAAATACTTCTTCTCTCTCTCTCTCTGTGCACCCTAGCTGCGGAGCATGGCTGAGTCACAACCACCAAATTTCACCACGCAGGACAGCGAAAAGAAATTGAACCAATGAGGTGCAGTAAGAAGGTGATACAGTAATGGGGACGGCTGAAACGCGCTCTTTAAATTTAAAAAAAAAAAACAGAACTCCATGCTGGGGGTGCACTACTGAAAATGAATGTACACAAAACAAGCTTATCATAGGCAGCAGCAGCCTCTAGTGGCATGTCCTAAAGGGACTATTTAACAGAAACTCCTGTTTCTCATATGTTAATTACTTTTTTACCTGTTTTTTCCCTAGAAACTAATTTTTATAAATAAAAAAAATGAAAGCCCATTTTCTAAGCGCAATAATGCCCTCCAGGGTGGGCGGTATGGGCAATACTGGATTGGCCAAGGGATATAAGGCCCTCCGCCTACGGTGTCGGGCCTCATTATGCCCCTGGCCGGTCTGGTATTGCCCAATACCACCCACCCTGTTGGGCATTATTGCTTGCTTAGAACACCATTTACTTCACCTAGAACACAATTTATTTTACTTAGAACATTATATTTCTACTTATAATCTGGAAATAGAACACAGAGAACAATGGATTAGATAGAGACTTTACAAAGGAAGGAAAGGCAAAAACAGGTAAAACACTAGTAACAGCATTACAAATGGCGTGGTATATATTAAATACATAATGTGTAGCAGTAGAATAAATTTACCTTCAAACAAGAGGTAAGACCTTTATAATTAATTTGTAGCTTTAACACTCATGAGTTATGGATCTTACCACTCACTAGTGGAGATATATAGGATAGTGTATTGGAGCCCATACACAACCATGCTATTCTAATACCAAGTGGTTTCCATGACAAGAGCCTTGACAGCGAAGCTTGAGAGGTTTCTGTTGTCATGGAAACCACAAGATATTAGAATAGCAGGTTGTGTACCGGGGCTCCCATACACTTTTCTATATAGTGTATGGCTCCCAAACACACATGCCCCCTTACTTTTTCTTGCTTCTGTAGTCGCCGGAGACCCACACTCCTTGTCTATATGCCCGCCAGTCCACTTGCACGTGGAACTCCTTAACAACCCCCTATCCTATGAGCGGCACTGTTGGGGATGGTTGCATTATGACGTAGCTACTAATGCGAACAAAAAGTCATTCTGCGTTAATAGCTATGACACTACCGCAGCAGAACAGTTTTTTTGAGTGTATGGATTTCCATACACAATAACATTCAGCCATACAATATAAATATCTTATGTCACTGCAATCCATTATGTATTCCCTACATATGACACACCAGTGGTGAATAAATTAGTTAAATAAATCATGTTATTTTGTAATAAATATTTTTATACAATGAGCGTGTTGTTTTTACTGAACAGATAAAAATGATATCCTGCCTTCTGACGTACCCGATTCATAAATAAAAAAATTTATCTTATGAATCGGGTATGTCACTCCCGTTATCCTCACATTCCAGCATGTCACAATCACGGATTCTTCATGTGATGATCAGATCTTTTTTTTTGTTGCTTCCAACCATAAAACATGAGTTTTCAAAAATGCTGAATTATAAAGTGCAGCTATAGGTTGCTATCATTGTGCTGGTGGCAACTCATGCCTGACTACCCACGCGACATTACCTTATTCAACTGTACATGTGAAAAGTTTAACAACAAAAAAAAGTCATTTCTGTCAGTACGTACGTTCACCTTCTCAGCCATCTCTCCATAATTAAAAAAAAAAAAAACTGACCGCAGTAGCACGGATAGTGGAAAGTAGCAAACAGACAGTTAAACACTGATGTCAGAGCTGTATTTTTTTCTCGTTTCAGTAATTAAAATCAAACCATCTTGGCATTTGTCGGCAAGAATCCCAGTCAGGTTGCTAAGTTACGCCTTCCTGATGATGGAGTGAGCATAAGCGTCTTTCCATGACCTTATCAGTGTAGGAGGCCATTTTAAAAAAGGAGACCCTTAAGCAAAACTCAATTCTGTTAAGAAGAAAACAGCAACAGGCTCTAAATAACTAATTTTAAAAAAACATAGCACTCATTGTATAAAGCAGATATGTGATGTGCATCAGTGTCATATTCGTTTTATCTTCACTCACGGACTGTGACCCCTGGATCTCTCACTCGTGGCTACACCACTCGTGAGAGATCAAGGGGCAACAGTCTGTTCATGAAGATAAAATGCATATGACACTGACACCCATCACATATCCCCCTATATTTTCACTAAGAACACCATTTATTTCACTTAGCACACAATTTATTTAACTTAGAATGTGTTATTTCCACTTGGAATCTGGAAATAGGACACAGAGAACAACAGGCCAGATACAGAACTTACAATGAAAACAAAGGCAGTTGTAAGCTAAAACAAGGTAATTCACCAGTAAAAACATTATAAATGGTGTGGTATATATTAAATATATAATGGGTTGCAGTAAAATAACACATTTATCTTCACGCATGAGTGGTAAGACCTTTATAACTAACTTTGTGGCTTTGCCACTCGTGAGTTATAGGTCTTACCACTCACTAGTGGAGCTAAATGTGCTATTTCACTGTAATCCATTATGTAGTCCCTATTTATACAATATTCATTAGCATTTTTTAGGTTAAATAAAAATGCTATCTGTAGCAGAGAACACCAACTAGCTAGATAAGTTTTTTATCTCCACAGTAAGGTACATCACAAAATTTGTCTAGCTAGTTGGGTACTCACAAAGAACCTTTTCTGCCACCACTGCCTAGCTGCATGCTCCAGCCAGCATGAGCTACCTCTAAAAAACAGCACATGGCAGCTGCCAGCACTTCCAGTCTCCTATGCTATGAGAAATTTTCACTTCTAAAAAAAATTAAACTAGCCTAGAAACATTAATGCATACCATACAAACTGGACACATGATGGATGCATATGAGATATGACATTTATCTTCACTCGTGGTTTGTGACCTCTTTGACCTCACTCATGGCTTTGACACTCATGAAGGTCAAGAGGTCACCGACCACTCATGAAGATAAACATCATATCTAATAACCACCCATCACATATCCCTTATTTGTACAATGCACAGTCACTGAAGCATTCTAAATGAATATAAATCATTTATCTCAATTTTGCTAATTTATATTCACTTCAGACAGTTCACAAAGGAACACTTAACCAATAGGAGAGCAGCTTGAAAATGCCTGATTACATCACAAGGGCCTCTGCTGCGCAACAAACGGAGCAGTGAAATCAAGGAAAAACTGTTAAATCTTCAAATAAAGAAGTACTGTAAAACTTAACAATTTAAAATACACTGTATAAGTTTGACACACAATAGCCTGGCTCAAAATATGCCTGTTATCATCACTTATGAAGGGGAAGTAGTCAGGACTTACACAAATACACCTCCAGGGGCTGACTGGGACCCCCCACAAGGACTAGCCCTACTAGCATTTGTTTTCCCAGGTTTCATCCTACACTGGCCAAGTTGCCAGCCTGTGTAGCAGCAGGAACTGCTACAGAACTACAAGTCTGGCCGCAATCAGCACTGTTGGTGCTCACTTCAGGGGTGAGACATACCTGGACTTTAAATCTGTAAGTTCTCACTGCCACAGCTCTTCAAATCCAGTGGCTGACCAGGACCCCCCCAAAGAGGACCAGCCCTGTCACCTTTTGTCTTCCCAGGCTCCATCCTACAATTGCCAAGTCGGCAGCCTGTGTAGCAGCAGAAGCTGCTACAGAAGTCCAAGTCTTGCCCCAGTCAGCACTGTGAGCACTTGCTGCAGGCTGTGGAACATACCTGTACTTTAAATCTGTAAGCTCTCACCACCACAGCTCTTCCCCTCCAGTGGCTGACAGGGACCCCTGATGCAGACCAGCCCACCATCTTTTGCTTCTCAGGCTCCATCCTACATTCATCAAGTAGCCAGCCTGTTTAGCAGCAGAAGCTGCTACAGAACTTCAAGTCTTGCCCCAGTCAACATTGTGAGCACTCGCTTCAGGAAGGGAACGCATTTTGCTGTATTTCTGTGCCACTCACCCTAGCAGTATCACATAAGTGGTCCCAGCATGAGTGTCACAGCAGGAGTGGGAGTCCTCAAGGGCAGTCATTAGAGCAGAAACATTAGGATGCCATGGTACTCTGCCCCTCTTCTACCCTGCAGTCTGTAAGCATGTATTGTATTGTCAGGAGGTCTAAACCTCACTTTCAGGTTCTTGGCAATATTGAGAATGCAAGTAATCACAGACACATTGCATAAGAGTAATAAACTTGTTTATTACTACCAAAAAGGATAAAATCACAGTTGCCCTAAGCAGTTCTTACCAATATGAACCAGGAGCCAGTGCTAAGCGTTCCCTATACCTCAAGGTTTCTTTGTGTCTCTTGGGATCTCTGAGGTACAAGACTTGTGTATCACATTATATGCCTATGATAATTACTATGGTTACTGTAAGATAGAAACATTTCTAGTTACAGAGATGGGCCCTATTGGCTAAATTAGAGGAGGCTCCACGGTCCAAGATAACATTATACAATTTTGTAGTAGTCATCAGTTTGTGAAACAAAACAGTTCTTATACAGAGTCTTACATAACTCAGTGTAGTAGTACAAATCACCAAAAGGTGGCAATGCCGACTTACATATCATCATTATTCCAAGGACACAGGTGCCCTGGAATCTTACAAGTAAGAACTACACAGAAAATACATAGAAGAATATATATGTATTAGCAAGCAAAGTGTATTACAACAATATGCGTACATATCCTGACATCTACTCTTATACAGTAGATGCCCTTAGCCCTATATGTTAGTATAACATATGCTTAAGCACTAGCTGTCTACGGTGTACCTCTGAGGGTACCAATAAGGGTGCAGGGACCTCATGTAACATTCCCCCCCCCCTTGTTGCCTCCAAGGGCAACACAGGCAAATCTAGGGAAAGGTCAGAGAGCAGTGGTCGTTTACAAACCCGACGCACAAGCTTTATAAAGGAACTCGAGCTGCTCATGGTGTTGGCGCAGTGTGCGCCATAGGCAGCACAGCATGATAATTAAGACAAATATCAAAAATGCTTGTATAATAATAAAACCTTTAAAAGTAATCTCTAACCAGGTATTAGTCAATGTGTCATTCATGTCACCATCATTAATCAATGAAAGAATAGCTTCATTGGCCTTGGTTATATTATTGCTGATGTGGATGAGGTGTGTGTCTTTCCTGTCTAAAAGTGATTTTAATGTAAGTGTGAGTGGGTCTATGTGTACATTAGAATATGGTAAGTATTCAGAAAGTGTGAGCAGATAATCGGGGTTACCATCAATGATGTCTACATCCATAAGGGGGATAGGGGTTATAACAGTATGTCCAATGACAGTCTTCTGGTGGGGGACAAAACAAAAATTGGGGTTATCAATAACACATTTCACAGATCCATAAGTATAGCTTTTAAAGTTAGTTACCGCACAGTACTCCCCGTCAGAATTGTACTGAGAGCGAACAGTGGGGAGTCTCCACTTTTGCAAGTGTCCTGGGCAGGTGTAGGCCATCTTTGAAATCCGTGTTGACAGGCGATGAACCCCCCTCATGATATGATTGACAGAGCTTATCCAGAGCTAAAGTAGAATCCAAGAAATCCGTGCCATTAGTGGTGATGTCATCATCCATGGTAAAAGTCCAATCAATGCTATCTGGAGAATAACCACAAACAGGTTGAATAACATCAAATACATCACATTGGCACAAGTAAATGTATTGCTTCTTTGCACAGCAGTCTATGTGCAGAGCCACCCAGGCATCCAGGAAAGGATGGAAAACCAGTAGAGGCGGTACATCCAGGCGTTCTCTGTAGATGTCTTCATCCAAGTGCCCAATAGAATGTACCAGTGCAAGCTTGTCGAACAAGGTTGTAGTGGGATCAAAACGTGGTAAAGAGATAGTAAAAGAAACAAACATCGTATTTCTTATGGAACATTTCTTAGTGGTAAGACAAGGACCAGTGTTAGGGCATCTGGTCACAAACCCAAGGTTCCTAGCTGTAGAAAGAGGAATTGTTAGAGATTGTTGCATACACATAGCAATACAGCTAGGGGTTTTACATTGTGGACAATACCATTTGGAAATGCATCTATCATGTATGATATCAGGGATTCTTCCAGATTCTAGATCATAGAAGAGATTGTTGATGGTAGTGATAATGTATGAGCCATAGGCAGAGCAGAGAAGCTCCCTAGCAATGTATTGTTTATCTGCTTCTTTGTTGTTCTGTGCAATGAGTGAGTTAATCTTGTCTTTAGAGTCTGTAAATGCCTTAGCAATGTCGTGCATGTTGTTTACAGTGTATCTTTCTTCCTGACTAAGGCCATCCACACCATGCAATAATGGGGGTAGTATATTGTTAACCAAACCAGTGGAAAATTTGGCAGAATGAGATTTGATAGCAGCAATGTCTGCTTTATTCCAGATAGACATAGCCGTATCAAAGAGGCCTGTGACAGTACCTGTTGCACCTGTGACATCAGAACTGTCAACTTCACGTGTGTTACGTTTATGACTTTGATCATCAGGACTGGGTTTTCTCCTGAAGTTGCCTCTTTATTCAGTAGTACAGACCCCGGCAATAGGATCTTGAGTATGAATCTGAAATGCAGCTAAACTATCAAGCAATAACGTATTATAAAATGCTGATGTGTTAGTATTGTGACACATACCAAATTCTTTCATATTCCAGTAAGTAAGATTAAACAAAACAGGTATATGCATAAATTGTAAGTTATTAATCAATGAACCTGAGAGGGCAGTGGCTGTTAGACCACTATGGGGACCAGGGGTGTGCTTTGGACATTCCAAAAGCTGTTTATCAGTGGGTGGTTGTGGTAGGGCGCAGGAATATGTGGGCAATCAGATAGAAAAGAAATGTCTCACCAGTCCTTGTAGATATTTTGAATTCAATTTATTCTTTTTCAGATGTTATTACAACAGGAGAATTTCAGATTGGCAGTGTTTTTGTTCCTTTAAATATTTTCCAGCTCACACTTCCATTTAAACAGTAGATACCAGAGTAGACAAAATCTTCTGACAATTCTAAATCTTCACTTCAAAGCAGTAAGTACCACAGTTCATCATAACTCCACAGAGCACTTTTCAGCAGTTTCCAGAGCATACCTCCAGTCCCACAGCAAAACAGAATCTAATCTCATCCCACACAATCTAAATTTATACCCCAAAAGAGTCATGTGATTATTTAACTCCACCTCAGCAACACATTTTCAAATTAATTTCATTAAACACTGCATCATTATTTAGTTTACATAACCTGAACACATCTTTGTTACTCTAACTACTTTCATGCTATCACCAGAATGAATTACAATAGTTTTAGATGTTTTGTATTCATTTTCTAGCATGAAAAGGAACCACCCTTTAACAATAGTATAAAGGAATTCAGGGAGCGGCGTCCAACTCCCAAAACAGCACAAATGCCGAAAAGAGTTTGGACACCAGGAACTCCCAAAACACCAACTACAAAACTATCCTCACTCCCAAAACAAGAAAATGCCTCACCTCAACTAAGGAGGGTATGTAAAATTCCATCTAAATCTTTACATCTAAAGTAAATTAACAAGCTAAATACCCTCGCAACAGTGAGCTTATCCAATTGGAAAATGGGTTAACAGCACTACATTGTAAACTAAAGAAAATTGTCTACCTGAGAAATGCCACTTTGCAACACACCAGCCCTTGTACTAAACGGCTGGATTATTAGCAGGCAAAAGTTTAGAATTCGTATCTGGAGCCCACAAACAGAAACACAGACCGAGGGGGTTTCTAAATAAAATAAAACCTTTATTTAAGCGAAACGAACCCCGGTCCTGTCCTGAATAAACAAAATCCACTCTCCAATCCCTTTGGGGAGATTAACACAAAAGCTAACTAAATAATTCAAGTAACACAGAAAGGAAACAAAGCACATACATTTTACCTGAGGCTCCAGACTCTACAGTACTACTCCACAACATGTGGGGGGGGGGGAACCTTCCTCAGCAACCAGGAACAACAAAGCCAGAACAGAAATCCCCTCACTAAGGTGCACACAGTGTCCTGCGCTGGCCCGACATAGCACCTCACCAAGAACAACATTCAATCCATCCAAACCTGCGATTTTAGGGGGATATTTACTTTTATAATCCAAATGACAAGCTACTGCTTGCAAACTGAAAAAACGGAATGCTATTTTAAACTGCACGAACCTGCGCACGATTGCATGGACGTGCCGTTTTACCAATCGTTCAAACCATGAACATGAGCATCTACTCACAAGGTCCAAACAACATAAATTCTTTTCCTGACAACCCCAAGGACCCCACCAAGGGATCTTGTTAAGAAAAATAAAATAAATCAATTCTACCAACTCCAAACTTACCTGGGGGTTCTGCCTGATTACCCTTCAAATATGATTTCTCTCTCTCTTAAAGGGGAAACTTCCCAACAATCAAATACCCAAAAGAAAATATCTAACAAATTCTAAAGCCCCCTTTTTATCACAGAGGAACTCTGTGACACTCCTCCCCACCTAAGAGGGCAACCATTCCTTTGGTTGACCTACCTCTTCAAACCCATTTAAACTCAAGAGGGGGGATATTCTATGGAGCTCTAGATCACCCCGAACAACAAATCTACTTAACAGACCCAAAAGACCGCAACACTATAGTCCAGCCCTGGGTTCTATCCTTCCTTCTGTTAACTACTATTACATTCCAGAAGAGTGCACGATTATTTCAGAACGGAGAATTTCAGCTCGACTCTCACCTTCCCCACTATTAATCTACCTTTGTAGACTTGCAAAAGCATAGTGATATCAGGGTTAGTGACAGTGCAGAGCAGTGGCAAAGAATTACCACTCGAACACTCGTACTATTGCAAAGAGATGCCCAAAACACAAGACAGCAAAGGGCATCTACAGCCTAACCGTGTCCCACTACAAAGGCACTCCATGGCAACCATTTCTTTTGGGTGCCCTAATACTACATGTGATATTATGAGGGAAGGGAGTTTATATAACTCCAAACCACCCACACTCTTGTGCTCCATCCCCAGCTCTCATAGCAAACCAATGTTATCCCCACGCTCTATACAGTACACTACCCTGGGGTTACATTTTAAACAGAAGTAACAGAATCACCATAATAAGTGATACTTATAAGGAATTGTACTGGTATATTTCCATTCCTACATTTACCACTTCTTAAACAGAATATATCAAATAGAATACAAAAATAAAAATATATGAATAATATTTGGCAACCCTAATAAGTCTATCAATATTGTAGCACACCATGCAGCCTTCAGTACTTATAATCTTATCCACTACTCAGACAGCAATTTTTTTTTTTTTTTTTTTTTTAAACACATAGGTAATTCTGCCTGCTAGAAAAAGACAGGCTGTCTTATCAGTGTCTCTGAAAGGAAAACTGACCAAATGGTGCCTGATTATAGATTTTACTCAGACCTCTGAAATATGGGCAAGCACTAGGAATGTCCTTCGTGTAAGGAAGTCTAGCTACCATAAACATTCCTAGTGGAGCTCATATTAATTATCCAGCAGACTCATGCAAGCTGGTTCTTCTAACAGCAGTTCCTAGGCCAAAGATTTTGAATCTATACTGTAGAATGACATACTGGATGGGAGGGGAAGACTAGTGGGTTATAGTTTGAACAGGGCCTCACAAAGTCGATCAGCCTAGAGCAATTACCATCTACTACCCATACTACCTGGCAACTTCCCTTTTCTCCATGGTAACCATTTATTTAAATGGTCATCCCTCTGTATATTGTCTTTCCCATACTTTTTTATAAACCCCCGTCGTTCCCGTACATACATCGCCACCTGCCGATACATACCCGGCCAGTGGTAGTAGGGGACAAGTTGTTCCAAAAGTTTCCCATGTTCTAACTGCTTACTTCTATTAGAAATATTATTTAAAACCCCTTCTCTATACTTATAAGGTACTACCACCCTTGCCTGTGCCTGTTTAGTACGAGGGTTTGGTTTAACATGGTAGAGGGTACCTCCCTTAACCTCATACCACCATAAGGGTTTATCCCTTAAAATCCCATGATTCTGAACAGCATATTTGCTCAGCTGAGTAATTTCAGGATCCCCTTTTTGTAGGAAGCCCCAATCAACCTTCAAAAAATCACCTTTATCTTCATCAGTTTTAACATAAGTCCCTTCAGCAATTTTAACACGAGTCCCTTCATCAGTTTTAACATGAGTCCCTTCAGCAATTTTAACATGAGTCCCTTCATCAGTTTTAACATGAGTCCCTTCAGCAATTATTGCCTCTTCCGACTTGATAGATAATTTCACCCCATAATTCAAACCAGTCTCACCTGGGGACTTATATATATCCTGCTGTCCTTCATCCTCTATCCAATACATCCCATCAAATAGAGGTAAAACAGGCAATTCTACACATGCAACAGTATGCTTCTCTGTCTTCACCCCAAAGTTCAAAATAGTCTCACCTGGGGTCTTATCCACAGCTCTCTTTCCATCCTCTGTCCAATACAGTCCATCAAATACAGGTAACACAGGGAGCTCATCGTCAGTTGTACCAGGCTTTTCTTCCTCCAGTTTTATAGTCCCTTCAGGGTTAATTACTTCTGCAAAGACTGCCAAGCTTCTCAATATTTCCAGATATCGTTGTTCAACAGTTCTCCACCTGTCTTCCATATCCTTCCAACGGAAAACATCCACCGAAATAACTGCACCTGTGCCAGTCCATAAATACACCAGGCCCTTTCTTCATCCATCAACTTTGATGCCTCTGGATCCATCATTGGACAGCACACAAAACATAACTTCTCCAGTCAGAATACTCACAACTCCAACTCTTGCCTCACTGTGTCACAGATGGCACTGCCCACTTGGTCTTTTGGTCAGACCGCTACACAGCATCATCCCACTTCTGACACCAAATGTGGTAGGGCGCAGGAATATGTGGGCAATCAGATAGAAAAGAAATGTCTCACCAGTCCTTGTAGATATTTTGAATTCAATTTATTCTTTTTCAGATGTTATTACAACAGGAGAATTTCAGATTGGCAGTGTTTTTGTTCCTTTAAATATTTTCCAGCTCACACTTCCATTTAAACAGTAGATACCAGAGTAGACAAAATCTTCTGACAATTCTAAATCTTCACTTCAAAGCAGTAAGTACCACAGTTCATCATAACTCCACAGAGCACTTTTCAGCAGTTTCCAGAGCATACCTCCAGTCCCACAGCAAAACAGAATCTAATCTCTCATCCCACACAATCTAAATTTATACCCCAAAAGAGTCATGTGATTATTTAACTCCACCTCAGCAACACATTTTCAAATTAATTTCATTAAACACTGCATCATTATTTAGTTTACATAACCTGAACACATCTTTGTTACTCTAACTACTTTCATGCTATCACCAGAATGAATTACAATAGTTTTAGATGTTTTTGTATTCATTTTCTAGCATGAAAAGGAACCACCCCTTTAACAATAGTATAAAGGAATTCAGGGAGCGGCCGGCCAACTCCCAAAACAGCACCAAATGCCGAAAAGAGTTTGGACACCAGGAACTCCCAAAACACCAACTACAAAACTATCCTCACTCCCCAAAACAAGAAAATGCCTCACCTCAACTAAGGAGGGTATGTAAAATTCCATCTAAATCTTTACATCTAAAGTAAATTAACAAGCTAAATACCCTCGCAACAGTGAGCTTATCCAATTGGAAAATGGGTTAACAGCACTACATTGTAAACTAAAGAAAATTGTCTACCTGAGAAATGCCACTTTGCAACACACCAGCCCTTTGTACTAACGGCTGGATTATTAGCAGGCAAAAGTTTAGAATTGTATCTGAGCCCACAACAGAAACACAGACCGAGGGGTTTCTAAATAAAATAAAACCTTTATTTAAGCGCAAAACGAACCCCGGTCCTGTCCTGAATAAACAAAAATCCACTCTCCAATCCCTTTGGGGGATTAACACAAAAGCTAACTAAATAATTCAAGTAACACAGAAAGACAAAAAGCACATACATTTTACCTGAGGCTCCAGACTCTACAGTACTACTCCACAACATGGGGGAACCTTCCTCAGCAACCAGGAACAACAAAGCCAGAACAGAAATCCCTCACTAAGGTGCACACAGTGTCTCGCGCTGGCCCGACATAGCACCTCACCAAGAACAACATTCAATCCATCCAAACCAGCGATTTTAGGGGATATTTACTTTTATAATCCAAATGACAAGCTACTGCTTGCAAACTGAAAAAACGGAATACTATTTTAAACTGCACGAACCTGCGCACGATTGCATGGACGTGCCGTTTTACCAATCGTTCAAACCATGAACATGAGCATCTACTCACAAGGTCCAAACAACATAAATTCTTTTCCTGACAACCCCAAGGACCCCACCAAGGGATCTTGTTAAGAAAAATAAAATAAATCAATTCTACCAACTCCAAACTTACCTGGGGGGTTCTGCCTGATTACCCTTCAAATATGATTTCTCTCTCTCTTAAAGGGGAAACTTCCCAACAATCAAATACCCAAAAGAAAATATCTAACAAATTCTAAAGCCCCCTTTTTATCACAGAGGAACTCTGTGACAGTGGTAACACAGAGAGATACATGGCAGCAGAAGCCATGTGGTGTACAGCACAAAATTTTCTAGCAGAATCCTTAGACAAAGAATTACAGTACGAATAATCAATTAAGGCAGTAATGTTGTACAAACCAGAATGTCTAAGAGCAGTCTGCAACAAGGACAGAGAACCATTTGGGGATAATTTAGCATTGGGCCAACCCTGGAAAATTCTTTTGGAGAGTTTGGCCACAGGGAGAATTTATTCTTGCAATGTGGTTTGCCACTCAATTTGTAGGGTAGATTTATCAGGAGCAACAACTGAGGCAGTGAGGTAAGCATCAGAACCTTCCTGGACAGTAATCAGACTATCGGATATATTGATGGATACTCCCTCTGAAGGAGTTGTTGGATGATCAAGGTGTGGTAGGAGGTTCGGTACCGTGCCTTGGATGCAGGGGATAACTCCTGAGATGAGGAGATAATGGAACAAGATAGCCATCTTGTCAGTGTATCTGAAAAGAAAAATCAAACATTAGTAAGTCAGTACTATTCTGCCCAATGGGGTGAGGAAAAGTAATTAAGCTCCTTTATACAGTTTCAGTTGGTTTGCATGTAACCATTTGTCAGTCAGTTTATTGTTATGCAGGAGTCTAACTTGATAGACTACCGGGCTGAGCTTGTTGACAATGGGGTATAGGCCTTCCCATTTATTGGAGAAGGAATGGGTGGGATGTGCAAATCGGAGTACCATTACCTGATCTCCAACCTGCCAATCCACTTCTTGTGCGTGTTTGTCAAACTGCATTTTGGATTGTTGCTGGGCCTTGCCCATGCAGTTGGCAGCATACAAGTGTGTGTGAATGAGGTCTTTCCTAAGTTTTTCCACATATTGATCTACAGACACACGGTCTGCAGTGGGAGTGTGCAGATCAAACAACAGGTGTTCAGGTAATCTCATCTGTCTTCCAGTCATCACCTCAAAGGGTGTGAGCTGAGTGGTGGCTGAGGGTGTGCCTCTAATTGCCATAAGGAGTAACGGCAGTAGGGAATCCCAAGTTTTGGGATTGTCCTCAATAAATTTGGAAAGCATTTGCTTAATCCGTCTGTTGGCTTTTTCTACTTGACCTGAAGATTGGGGGTGGTAGAGTATGTGGAACTTTTGTTGAACTCCGAGGAGTTCAACAGATTCTTTCATTAACTCACCTGTAAAACTGGTTCCTTTGTCAGAGTCTACCTTAAGAGGTAGGCCCCATCTGGAGAAAATCTGTTCCACCAGGATTTTGGCAGTGGTTTTAGCAGTGCATGTCTTGATGGGGAAAGCTTCAACCCACTTAGAGAAAAGGTCAGTTACCACAAGAGCATACTTGTTATTTCTGCTGGTATTGGTCAGAGGACCAATAAAATCAATCTGTATGGCATGCCAAGGGCCAGAGTGTCGTTGTGGTAAGAGTTTGGCATTTCACTTGGTAGGGATGGGGTTGTTTTGCACACAAACAAGGCAGTTGTCTATGTACTGTTTAACATCTTTGGTGACACCAGGCGGTGGTCTTAAGCCTTTTGGAGGGTGTTCTCCACTCCCTGGTGTCCACCAGTGGGTGTATCGTGCACTTGGTGCAAAAATTCAGATCTTAGATGTCTGGGGACCACCCACAACTTAGTGGTGGAATCATCTGGTTGATACCAGATGAGCTTGTCATATGGTGACAAGTGTAACTTACCTTCATGCCTCCGGTAGAGGTTGTGTGTGGGAAGTTTCTCTTCAGTACTCTTGTCAAGGAATCTGAACACTTCTTTGAGTTCAGTAACAATATGTTGGGCTGCTGAGAGGTCCAAGGGGGAAAAGGGTTCAGGTTTTTTCCTGAGTGCTGCAATATGTACGGCCGCATTGGCCTCTGGATGGTCCATCATCCAGGTGTCCCCCCTCGGGCCCCTTCCTTGGCAAGGGTGTCTGCTGTATCGTTGAAGGCATGATAGGGGTCATGGAGAGAATGAGCTTTAACTTTGTGTACATAGAGTTTGTGTGCAAATGTTTGTGCCAGTGAATGTATGTATATTACCAATTCCTTGTACTTCATTGGGCTGCCGTCAGAAGACAGGAAGGAGTTCTTCTGCCAGAAAGGAAGAAATTCTGTAAGAGAACAACAAACCCAATTAGAGTCTTTAAAAATGATAGTATCCTCGGTCCCATGCTGGATGAACTTGAGGGCACAGGCCACCGCTGCCATCTCTGCTTACTGTGATGATGCTACACTGCAATGCTTAGATATTTTAACAGTGTTCCTGTAAGGGTAAATCACTAGAATGCCCATCCCTGCAATTTGTTCTCCCTGATAGTAAGATGCTGAACCATCAGTAAAGACGCGACACAAAGAGGTGTTGTCTAGTATTTGTGGCATGGCAGAGAGGAAAGGACCTGGATCTGGAAGATCAGGTGACTGCAGTGTACAGTCATGGGGCTCTCCTTGGAAAAGGAGTCCATGAGCCAGCATAGATGGAATTTTTGTTGGGTGTACCTGTATGTCTCTATCCTGGAGAAGAAGTAACCAGTATGTCAGCCTGGTATTAGAGACTGACCCATCCTTCACTCTGTCTGAGAGTAAAAAGGTAGTCGGGGTGTGGTTGGTGTTGATAATCAGTGGAGAGTACCCAATGATATACAGAAAGTGCTTGACAGCCCAGTAGGTGGCCAGAAGGTTCCTTTCGCAAAGGCTGTACTTCTGTTCCACTGGGGTCAAGAGCTGTGATGCATATGCAATAGGTCTCAGGGTGCCATGTACCTTCTGGGCCAGTACTGCTGACATGGCAATGTCAGAGGTGGCACATTCCAGATAGAATGGTAGTGCTGGATTGGGGTTGACCAGAGCTGGGGCAGAGACTGAAGCCTGCTTCAGTGACATCACAGCCTGGGTATGTATTGGGCCCCAAGTCCATAGGATGTCCTTTTTCAGTAGCTCATACAGAGGAGCAGCTTTCTGAGCAAAATCACAAATAAAATCTCTCAAATAATTTACCATACCTAGAAACCTTCGAAGACTTGCCACGCTGGTGGGCAATGGCAAGTCTTGCAATCCTTGTATCTTCTTCCAGGTATGGCTTTGACCTTGGTCAGTTATTTTTAGACCCAGAAAGAGTACTTCTTTCTGACATAGTTGTGCTTTTGCTGGATTGCATTTCAGGCCTGCTCTCTGAATGAGAGTCAGTAGTTCGTCCAAGAGATCCAGGTGTTGTTCCTGTGTGGCAGTTGCCAGCAACAGGTCATCCACATACTGCAAGAGACATTGGGGAGTAGAGAAACCCTCAAGGATGTCCATCATATGCAGATGAAACAGGGACGGGCTATTATGGAATCCCTATGGTAAGCAAGTCCACGTGTACTGTCTTCCTTCAAAAGTGAAGACAAACTTATATTGACTTTTGAGGGCCAATGGTAATGACCAAAAACCATTGGAGATGTCCAGGACACTGAACCATTTTAGGTCAGGGCTCAAAAGTCGTAGCACATCGGGTGCTGATGCCACAGTTGGGGAACAACTGGGGTGACCTGATTGTTTCCTGTAGTCCATAGTAAGTCTCCAGGCGCCGGTGGTTTTTTTCACGGGCTACACTGGGGAGTTAGCAGTAGAAAAGCAAGTTCTGATTACTCCTTGCTTGAGAAGTGATTTGATTGTTTCTCTGAGAGAAGGCAAGGCCTCAGTTGGAAAAGGATACTGCCTTTGCCTCTCATGTGCTGGGCCTGGCACTTCGATGACAGTGTGCATTCTGCCACAGTCATGTTTGCTGATTGCAAACACTTCCAGATGTCGCTGCAAGATGGGGAGAAGCTTTGGGAAAAGCTCATGATCTTTGAACAAATCTATGACATCATACTCTTTGTTGTTAGCAGATATTGTTGCCTCAACGTGTGAATCAGGGATCAAGATGGTGTGGTATTGACCCTGAATCTGTATCAGTAGCATGTTAGCTAGATCTACCACATAGCCATGTGGTGCAAGAAAATCAATTCCTATGATCCTAGGATGATCATGCATTACCATCAGTTGGAAAGTGTGTGAGGCCTTTAAATGGCCTAGCTCTACCGGCAAGGATAGAGACCAGTATACAGGTAACCTAGTACCATCTACTCCTGACATATTGGTCCTCCGTCTGGTGGACCAAGGATATGTGTCTGGGTGTTCATCATGTAATACAGACACAGCCGCACCTGTATCTAGCAAGACTACAAGTAGGCGGCCCCCGACCTCAGCCTTGGTGCAGGGCCTTCCATTTGTATCCAAGACCAGCTTGTTTACAATCCAGACTGAGGCCTGTAATTGTCAATCTGTACTGCTGGGAGCATGAAGAGGTTGGACCTGGCTTCTTTGAATCACTTCATCATGCTGCACTGATGCTATATTGGGAGGAGCTTCCGGGTTCAGGCCTGTGTGGGCCTGAAGACCTGTACTTCCGGTGTCACCATGGCCCGTTGGGGTCTGGGTCGCCGGTTGCACAGCCGCAAGGACCTGAGCGGGAACAGCATCTGCCATGGAGTGCAATTGCCCCAGGAGCTCTCGGAATTTCTGATTTTCCTCGGCTATCTCCCAATATGAAGGGCCCATTCTTTGTTGTTGTGGTTTACCCTTATTCTTGTGCTTTTTATTCTTATGGCAATTCCGGTTCCCACCCCATTGCTGCTGTTGCTGTTGTGGTTGTTATTGTTGGGCCTGTTGGGGGTGTTGGTTATCAGCTGGGAGGGTCTGTTGGTGTTGGGCCTGTTGGTGTTGGGCCGGCCCTTCCATAGTGTAGTGTGTCGCGGCCTCTCAAATTGGCTCCACGGCGGCTACTTTCTTGGAACTGAAGCCCAGATCACGGATGTAAAGTTGGCAAACTCTCTCGGTTTTCCGAAGGATATCGGCAAACCTGTCCATGTTGGGGTAGGTGGTTGGCTCTACCTTTTCTCATACTGCAGGAATCATGTTCCTAAGGAACAAGGCCTTATACTCAATAAGATCTACATCTGCAGCTTCTTGTACCAGGTGCTTTCTTGCTCGGTAGGCCATCCAAAGTCTCTGGTGGTAAGTTGCTGGACTTTCCTTTGCATTCTGTTTTACAGGGTATGCACGCATCACTCCTACTACACCTGGGCTGCAAGCAGAAATGAGCTCAGCTGCAACCTCATCAAAGGTGCCGTTCCTATCCTGGCGGATGGCATCAGGGAGTTTGGCCCACAAACTAGGATCGATGGTTTGGCATAGTATCTGGACCTAATATTCTGCAGCAAGGCTAAGCATCTCGCATTTAGAATGCACCTTTTCTAAGTGACAGCTGAGATTGTCGGACGGGTTCATCAGACCGATACTGTCAGCGATTTACTGAATAGAGTAGGCCATTTGTAGGGGATTATTGGGTCAATCAGGCAGAGGTAGATTGTCTCGGGCACTGTCTAGGGCAGCCCGAGCTGCAGCTTCAGCCACAGTACGAACAATACCATCCTGAGTGCCAGCCTCTTGTAGAAGCTGCCTAATCTGGGTTTTAATAGCCTGTTTACTCCTCCTCTCAGGAAAATGTACATTACCTATTGCAGTTTCAATCATCGTCTCTATCTCCTGCCTGTCTTCCACATTAATAACGGCTATCGGAGGTGCCATCGGGACCAGGCCTGGGACTGCTCCCCCCCATCATGGGGGCTGACATGTTGGCATCTTCCATGATGGGCATCACGACGTCGATGATGTATGACATGGTGTGGGTGGAGTGGGGACCCGCCATGTTGTGAATGGCTGGGTGGGGTTTCTGGGCCATAGTAGGGTTGTGACTATGCGTTGTACTGAGAGATGTCATCATCTGATACCTCCCCTTCAGATGACGTGTGTAAGGCAGGGACTACACCTCCCATTGCCTTAACATGTCCAGCCAGAACCTCCCGCTGATGGCGCAGTTTCGCCATCTTAGTTTTACATTCAGCATGACTCACAGTTGCAACATCCATATCAACCTCATCCTGCATTTGCTTCTGCAACACTCCATACATGGCGCTCAGTTCGCAATTAGCCCTAGTAGCCACTTCAAAGTCATTACGTACCTGGTTCATCTCATCCTGGAGCTCTCCCATCTCCTTACTCAACTGTGCATTCGCTGTACTTAACAAGTCATTCATATGCAATGCCTGTCCCTTATCCTGTCTCAAACTTTCACACTCCTGCTTCAACATACAAAGTTCCTGTTCTCCAGCTTGAGCTGAATGATGCAAAAGTGAATCCTTTTCATTCCACAGAGTTTGGAGTTCAGACTCCAAGTTCTGCTGCAGTCTAACACATTCCATTTCCTGCAAACCCATCTGTTGCTTAAGAGATGAAATTTGCAGATCAAGGGTTCGAAACCTCGCTTCAGAGGCTTCCAGAGCAGCGTAGAGAGTCACAACCATCAGCCCTTTAGCTTGACATTTATTGGTTCATTGTCTCGTCTCTGTGTACTGGGTTGAAATCCCCAGTATAGGGTTGTCGGATTGACTTGCGTCCCGCGCGAAGTCAGCCAATCCTCCATGGGAGGCAAGGAAGTTTGAGACATCGAGTCTCAGTTCTGCGCAGATATTTGATACGGTGGCCATTGTGTGGGAGGGAATGAAAAATCAAACTGTCAAAAAGGCGCCGTGTTATGTATCGATCCGCAGCAGGAGCATTTTATACACAGTCGGGCTACTGTAAGAGTTGTAGGCTTACAAGTCAAAGCCGTAATGGAGCGAGTTGAGTCGGCATCGACCACACCCGAAAAGAAGACAGCCAGACTTTGTAAGTGACTACAAACTGGTTTTAAAATGGGAGAGGTGATATGGGAATGTACACCTACTGTCCCCATGGGAAAGGGAAAAGTTATAGCAACTAGTGAAAACTTACAAACACCAAATATCGCCTGCACGCGGTCACCAATTGTCAGGAGGTCTAAACCTCACTTTCAGATTCTTGGCAATATTGGGAATGCAAGTAATCACAGACACGTTGCATAATAGTAATAAACTTGTTTATTACTACCAAAAAGGATAAAATCACAGTTGCCCTAAGCAGTTCTTACCAATATGAACCGGGAGCCAGTGCTAAGCGTTCCCAATACCTCGAGGTTTCTTTGTGTCTCTTGGTATCTCCGAGGTACAAGACTTGTGTATCACATTATATACCTATGATAATTACTATGGTTACTGTAAGATAGAAACATTTCTAGTTACAGAGATGGGCCCTATTGGCTAAATTAGAGGAGGCTCCATGGTCCAAGATAACATTATACAATTTTGTAGTAGTCATCAGTTTGTGAAACAAAAGAGTTCTTATACAGAGTCTTACATAACTCAGTGTAGTAGTACAAATCACCAAAAGGTGGCAATGTCAACTTACATATCATCATTATTCCAAGGACACAGGTGCCCTGGAATCTTACAAGTAAGAAATACACAGAAAATACATAGAAGAATATATATGTATTAGCAAGCAAAGTGTATTACAACAATATGCATACATATCCTGACATCTACTCTTATACGGTAGATGCCCTCAGCCCTATATGTTAGTATAACATATGCTTAAGCACTAGCTGTCTATGGTGTACCTCAGAGGGTACCAATATGGGTGCAGGGACCTCGTGTAACAGTATTCTGTAATATGCTGCTTATGCCACTAGGTTTGGTGCTGCTTATGCTACTAGGTTGGGTACTGCAACTACCTACTGCTTAATCCCCCTCACTGAGACCTAGTTGTTCTTCTTATTATACTGTATGGGCTAATATACATCTTACAGTTGTGTCTGCTTATTATCAAGAACTGAAATCTACTAAGTTATTACTGCTAATAGTTAGGGCTTAGCTGTCCACCATATTCTGTTGCAGTGTCAGTTACCTTGTGCCAGTTCCACTGGCTGTGCTTATTGCCTTACCCTTCCTGTTTAGTTAGCCAATTCCCCCCCTCCCCATTTGTGTAGTTAGGCTTCCACCATACCTGGTTGTAGCCCCCATTCTCCCTAAATTTTCTTACTGACTCCAACCTTATCTGGGTGAAGCCCACATCTCCCCAGTTGTTCACTAATGCTTCCACCCTAGTCTGGGGGAAGTCCACATCCTCCCTAATTCTGTTCATTTAGACTTCAACCCTTTCTGAGTGAAGCTTGCATCCCCCCAGATGGTTACATTAAGGCTTCCATCCTATCTGGGTGTAGCCCACATCCCCCTAATTTTGTTCATTTAGGTTTCCATCCTAGGTGGATGAAGCCTACATCCCCTTTAAGATTGTCCACCTGACTGGTTATCCAAGCTTTCTCCCTATTTGGGTGGCGCCATAAGCTCTTCTGTTTGGGTTTGGCCTCCATTCCCCTTGACACTCTCTGGCCAGACTAGTCCTCCTCTGCCCCCACCCCCTGGTGTCTCTCACACTGCTGGATTCAATCTCATTATTGCTCCTCATCCTAGACATCCTCCTCCTACTCATCTCACTCTCTCTTCCCTTTCTCCATCCACTGCCCCTCCCTTCCTCTCTCCTACTCCCTCCCCCACTTGCCCTTCCTCTTCCCTTCTGTCCCTTCCCCACCCACCCCTGGCATCCTAGGTGCTACCTTTTACCTGCTCCTTGACTCCACTTGGAAGGTCTCTCTTACATCCTGCCCCCTCCCCCTTCCCACTCCCTCAAAGCAGCTCCATGGTTCCTTTAAGTGCCTTGTATTTTTGCTACTCCTGGACCGGTGGCAGAGGATATCAAACTTAATCTTGGTCATGCCCCCACCTCACCAGTGCAGCTTCCCAAAGGAACGTGAGACACCCACTTCAACATATGTATCCTCTTCCATAATTTATTTATTTATTTATTGAAATGTTTCACCAGGAAGGCACACTGAGCAACAAGTAGCTTGTCTCCCAGTGCAACCTGGGGGGAAGGGGTGCAATGAGGATGAAAACATTTTACATTCAAGTTACATCAATTAACATTAACATACATTTACATAAGTCAGGTGTTACATACAGTGTATCGTACAATGGGTAAATTGAGAGAACAATAATAAGTACAAGAGTAAAAGTAAGTAAAGAAGTGCAGGCGTGAAAGGTAAGGTGAATGGAGGGGGGGGGAGCCAAGTCTCAGAAGGACCCCTTCAGGATGTGGGGAGCCCTGCAAGGGGACTGAGAGGGCTAGAGAGAAGTGGGAGAGGGCAGTAGGAATTTATGGAGAGTAGGGAGAAAGGGAGGGAGGAAGTGTGAATTAACACCTAGGAGGGGATAGGGCCTACCCCAAAAGAGAACCCTTCAGGATGCTGGGAACCCTGCAAGAGGGAAGAGAAGTCCAGTAGAAAGGAATTTAGAGAGGGTAGGGAGAGGGGGAGAAAGTGTGAATTAACACCTAGGAGGGGATATGGCCTAACCCAAAGCACCCTTCAGGATGATGGGAACCCTGCAAGGGGGCAGGGAAGGCCACTAGATGGGGGAAGTGGGGAAGAAAAAGATAAACCTAGTCCCAGAAGGACCCCTTCAGGATGCTGAGAACCCTGCAAGGGGACTGCGAAGGCTAGGGAGAAAGGAGAGAAAAGCTGGTTGTAGGAATTGGGAGAGGGTAAGGGGGAGAGGGAGGAAGTGTGAAAACTAGAAGCTAGGGGAGGCTAGGATCAAACCTATGGAGAGCTTCAGGATGTTGAGAGTCCCTGTAAAAGTGCAGGGAAGGCCAGTAGAGGTGGGAGAAGGGAGGAGAGAGAATGGGTGGTGGATCTAAGGAGGAGAAGGGAGGAGCTGCCTCTGGGAGGGTCAAGGGGTAAATACTGAAAGGTGAGAGGATATGCAAGGAGCTTAGAAGAAGTAAATTAAGGATGGTCATAGCAGGAGCAGCTAGGTGCAAGATAGTTAAAGAAGGCAGTGCTGATGGAGCAGAAGGAAGAGGAGTGACGAATTTGGGGAGGTAGGGAGTTCCATATTTTAGGGAAGGGGTGAGAGTAACCAGACTGACTGATGAGGGTGAATCGTCGTGGAACAGCCAGTGTGTGGGAGTCATTAGGTCTAAAGGAGTGAGGGGAGTGTTATAAATGAGGAGGAGAGGTAGGAGGGGAGTTCACCCAGTCAGTGTTTGGAGATGAATTTAACGCAGTGAGCGAGGCACCTATTTGTAAGAGAGTGGAAGGATAGGGCATGATAAGATCACAGTGGTGGGTGTGAGAGGGAGCATCAAGGGCAAAGAGGCAGAAGGAGTTGAAGAAAGTGTCCAATATGGTCAGGGAGGACTTGGGAGCAGCACTGTAGACTACGTCGCAGTAGTCAAAAATGGGGAGGATCATCTTCTGGACAAGTTCATGCCTAGCCTTGGCAAGGTCGACAAATATGGCTGAGGTGATTTGGCCATTGTCCATCTCAGTAAGGACAGAGTCAGTGAGCTGAAGTAGGGAGGTGGTGGTAGACTGTTTTTTCCTGAAACCAGATTGGAACGGGGTGAAGTAGGAGGTATCAGATAGAAAGGAGGTAAGCTGGGAGAAACATAAAAACATAGACTTTGATGGCAGATAAGGACCACTTGGCCTGCCGAGTCTGCCGATTTCCCTAACTACTGGATAAGCTGCAGATCCTAGTTAACCAACAGCCTATTTCTTCCTACCCCCAAGAACTGCCTTATGTCTGTCCCATGCAGTCTTGAATTTCCCCACTGTTTTTGACCCCATGACCTCCTCAGGAAGGCCGTTCCATGCGCCCACTACCCTCTCTGTGAAAAAATACTTCCTCACGTTGCCCCTGAGCCATCCCTCCTCTGTCTTCAAATTGTGTCCCCTTGTTCTTGCACAACTCTTTTTCTGAAAGATGCTACCCTCTTGGACTTTGTTGATTCCCTTGAGGTACTTAAAAGTTTCTATCATGTCCACCCTCTCCCTCCTTTCCTCAAGGGTATACATATTAAGCTCCTTTAGTCACTCCTCATATGGCTTCTGTTACAGACCCTGCACCATTTTAGTTGCCCTCCTCTGGACTGCCTCCAACCTGTCTATGTCCTTGCGGAGATGGGGTCTCTAGAATTGGACGCAGTACTCCAGATGGGGTTTCACCAACTGTCTGTACAGAGGGATAACAACTTCCTCTTTTCTACTGGTGATGTCTCTCCCTCTACATCCCAGTATCCCCCCAGCCATCCCTACTGCCTTCTCACATTGCTTGCTAATCTTTAGGTCATCTGATATGATTACCCCAGGTCCCTTTCCATTTTGTTGTTGTTACTACCTCCCCCACTGTGTACTCTTCCCCTGGGTTTTGTTTCCCAGATGCATTACTTTACTTCTTTGCATTGAGTCCAAGCTGCCATACTGACGATTCCTCCAACCTTGCCAAGTCCTTCTCTTCCTTTCCACCCCCCTGATCAACCTCTGTTGCAGATTTTTGTGTCGCCTGCAAAGAGGCATACTTCCTTCCAGTCCCTCTGCAATGTCACTTATAAAGACATTAAAAAGGACTGGACCCAGTACTGAACCCTGTGGCACCCCACTAGTAATCCTCCTTTCTTCAGAGTGGACTCTGTTTGCTATTACTTTCTGTGTCCTGTTGTCCAGCCAATGTTTTACCCAGGCTACCACCCTGGGACCCACTCCCATGCTTGCTAATTTGTTTATTAATCTTTTGTGTGGGACTGTGTCAAATGCCTTGCTAAAAGTCTAGGTAGGCCAAGTCCACAGCTCTTCCCTGGTCTACTACTTTGGTCACCCAGTCAAAGAACTCGATTAGATTCATCTGACATGGCCTTCCTGCTATGAATTCATGCTGCCTTGGGTCCTATGCCCCACTGGCCTCTAGGTACTCAACAATTCTTTCCTTCAGAAGTGATTCCATAATTTTCCCTGCCACTGAGGTCAAACTGACAGGTCTGTAGTTTCCTGCCTCTGTCTTGCTCCCACTTTTGTGAAGGAGAATCACATCTGCCCTCCCCCAGTCCTCAGGTAGCACAGCATCCTCCCATGATTTGTTAAAAAGGGTAATCAGTGGTGTCATTAGTTCTCCCCTTAGTTCTTTTAGAATTCTGAGTGAATCCCATCAGGCCCCATTGCTTTGTCCACCTTCAGTTTTAGGAGTTCTTTCAGAACCCTTTCTTCTGTGAAAGGACTGGGATCAACCCACCAATCCAGAATGCTTCTATTGATTGGATTAGGTACTTCCCCCTCCTCCTCCTCTTCTTTTTGTGAATACTGAGCAGAAGTATTTATTCAGTATCCCTGCTTTTTCACTGTCCCTCTCTGCCCACCAACTGTCCCCTTTATTCAGCCTCACTATCCCTCCCTTTGTCTTTCTTTGCTCCCTAATATACCTATAAAAGGTTTGACCTCCCCTTCTTAACCGAGTTGTCTATCTTTTCCTCAGTTTGGGCCTTTGCTATTCTGACTGCTTTCCCTGCTTCCTTCTGTTTTAACTGATTTGCTCCCAGTGGCCATTTTGGGTCAGATCCAGCAATGGATGGTTCTGACGCCATATGGTGTCTATGGGAACAAAGGAGTTTTAACTGGTATGGTTCTCTGTCCTGCTCTTTCTGTGTTTCCTTATACTTCCTAAATGCCATCTTTTTCTCCCTAACCTTCCCTGCCACCTCTTTTGAGAACCATAGTGTTTCTTTCTTTCATTTTGATTGGTTTATTTGCTTCACACAAAGGCTTGTTGCCTCTGTGATGGCAGTTTTCATGTTTCCCCATTGTTGCTCCACTCCTCCTTCTTGCCTGTTTGCTAGTGCTTTTCTGAGGCACTCTCCCATTTTGACAAAGTGAGCCCTCCTGAAGTCTAGTGCCCTCACTTTTGTATGGCTTGACTCTGCAGCTGAGTTTATCATGAACCACACTGTTTGGTGGTCACTTGTACCCAGATGACTACCCATTTCTAGATCTGAGATCCTCTCTCCATCCCCATTTGAAAGTACCAGGTCTAAGATTGCTCCCTCCCGAGTGGGTTCCAACACTAGCTGTCTGAGGCATTTCCCCCTGTAGGGCATCGAGAATGGCAATGCTCTTGGATGTGGCTGCAGCAAAAGTGCTCCAATTGACATCTGGCATATTCAGATCCCCCATCAACAATATCTCCCTTTTCTCTGCCATCCTAAGGTTGCCTTCTATCATTTCCTTGTCCATTTCTTCCCCCTGAGACGGGGGTCTGTATACAACCCCTGTGCGGATTGTGGTGCCATTTCCAGTCTCCAGGGTGACCCACAGTGCCTCCTCTCCTCCCTGTTTACCCTTTTGTTCTGTTGCTTTGATCCCTTCCCTTACATAGAGTGCTACTCCTCCTCCTCCTCCTCTTCTACCCTTCCTGTTCTTCCTGTAGATTGTGTACCCTGGTATGTTAACATTCCAGTCATGGTTCTCTGTGTACCATGTTTCTGTGACTGCCACGCTATCCAGGCATCCCTCTTCCATCAAGGTTACCAGTTCAGGGAGCTTGTTACCAAGAGTACAGTCATTGGTACTCATCACCCTCCATTTCTTACCTTTACCCCTTTTTGCCCCATCCCTGTCCTTACTGCCTTTGCCTTTTTATTTTCTACCTTAGTTTGGTTAAGGTAGGGAGTAGGCAGATGGGACAATAATTGCCAGGGGATGAGGGGTCTCTACCTTTTGGTAAGGGGAGGACCACAGCATGTTTCCATGGGGTAAGGGACTGCAGTGGTTGAGAAGAAAAAAATACTCACCTTAGTAATGTTGTTTCTTCTAATGGAGTCTTGCTGTATTCTGACTATTGCAGTTAGGTCCTGCCTTTCAACTGCCTGGAGAACAAAGAGTTAACTTTCCATGGCCAGCATGGAACGTTCAGCGCGAGCTCGGTTGAAGCCCCTGTCTGCTGTTGTTTAAACTCCAACCGTCAGATCTTTATGAGCAATACTCACTAGAAGTTCTGTGTGGAAACTGTAAACTCACACTAGCCAACTGGCAACTAAATTTATTAAAAAGGGTTTTTGGTTTCAAAGCAAAGACTCAAGTCAGGAAACCCAAAAACAAAACACAACACACACCCAAAGTAAAGGAGGGTGAAAGGGCACTCTAGGGTGCCAACACTGCTCCTGCCCACCCACATCCCAAAAATAGGTTCTGAGAGGGAGGTGGGAGGTTCAGAATACAACAAGACTCCATTAGAAGAAACAACATTACTAAAGTGAGTATTTTTTCTTAAAACAACATGAAGTCTTGCTGTATTCTGACTATTGCAGACTCAAAGCAGTACCTCCATGGAGGAGTGGACAGAACCTACTTTGGGAATAGGCTCTGAAGTACTGTTGTCTAAACCAAGCATCACTCCTAGCCTGGATATCCAGAGAGTAATGCTTGGTGAATGTATGGACTGTTTTCCAGGTGGCTGCTTGACAAATTTCTAAGATAGGAATATCCCTGGCAGCAGCCAGGGAAGCAGCTGTATCTCTAGTAGAGTGAGCCTCAGGCCTGAGGGTGGGGTTCTACCCAGCTTTTCATAGCAGAATTGTATACAAGAGACAATCCACCTGGCAATAGATCTCTTAGTAGCAGGTTTGCCCTTACCGACCTCTCCATATGTGAGGAACAACTGGAGGGACTCAAACCTGTGACCCTTGGTGCGCTCTATGTAGTAGCTAAGGGCCTTCTTAACATCCAAGCTGTGCAGCCTCCTCTCTCCAGAGGAGGAATGGTCAGTGAGAAAAACAGGGAGAGACATAGACTGATTAAGGTGGAAATCTGAAACCACCTTAGGCAAAAACTTCCTGTTAGTTCTTAGGACCACTTTATCTCTGTGGAAAGAGATGAAATCAGGCTCCACTAACAGGGCTTGCAATTCACTGATATGCCTGGCAGAGGTAATGGCTACCAAAAACACAGTTTTCCAAGTCAAGTACTTAGGCTCTGCAGAGGACAAAGGCTCAAAGGGTGGTTGCATAAGCTGAGCAATGCAAACATTAAGGTCCCAAGCAGGAGCAGGGTCCCTAAAGGGGGGATTGGTGTGCAGCAATCCCTTGAAGAACTTACAAAAGACAGGATGAGCTGACAGAGGAGAGGGTACTGACAAGAAGGCAGAAACAGCTGCCAGATGCACTTTGAGTGTAGCTGGCCTAAGTCCTAAGCCATTAAGATGAACCATATAGTCCAGGACTGTAGGCAACCCAGCAGATTCTGGAGAAATATGCTTATTAGAGCACCAAATGGTGAACCTTTTCCATTTGGAGTTGTAAGTCTTTCTGGTGGAAGGCTTTCGAGAAGCCTTAAGGATATCCAGAACCCCTTGAGAAAGGTGCAGATCAGCAAACTCTAACTCTTCAAGAGCCATGCCTTGAGATTGAGAGATTTGAGGTTCAGATACCAAATCCTCCCCTGAGAGGATGTCAACAGGTTGTAATTCCTGGGAAGAGACAGGGGAAGGTGGACTGTTAAAGACAGCAACAGTCGGTACCAGGGATGTCTGGCCCAGTCTGGAGCAATCAGAATCACTTTGCATGGTTGAGACCTGATCTTGACTAACACCTTGAACAGGAGAGGGAAGGGGGAAAAAGCATACAGAAATTTTCCTTACCAATTCAGAATCAGAGCATCCAGGGGGACTGAGCCCAAGACTGGGGGGCTGCAATAAAAGAGAGGAAGCTGGTGATTGTCTGGGGCTGCAAAAAGATCTATCTGTGGAGTGCCCCATCTCGAGAAAATCACTTTCAAAACTAGGGATTCTAGGGTCCATTCGTGATGGCCCTGGGATATCCTGCTGAGAGCATATGCTACGACATTGTCCTTCCCTGGGAGGTGAAGAGAGGTTTGCAGGGAATAGGCCAGGGATCACAACTTCATTGCTTCTGTGCACAAAGCCATAGACCGAGTGCCTCCTTGCTTGTTGATGTACCACATTGTGGTGGTATTGTCTGTTCTGATCTGGACCACCTTGTTCTGTACAGATTTGGAAAAAGCTTGCAGTGCCAGAAACACTGCTCTGAGTTCCAAGAGATTGATGTGAAGCAGAGATTCTTGAGGTGACCACAGCCCTTGGGTGGTAAGATCCCCCAGGTGAGCTCCCCAGCCCAGCAGGGAGGCATCTGTGGTGAGTATCACTGAATGAGACTGAGTGACAAAAGGAATTCCTTGTCTCAAATTGTCCTGATCCTGCCACCATTGCAAAACCTGGATCAGGGTTCGAGTCACTGGGACTAGTTTGGTAAGGGAATCCTTTCTTTGGGACCAGAAGGCTCTTAAGTGGAACTGAATGTCCCTCATCTGAAATCTTGCTCCTTGGACTACTGCTGTAGAGGCTGCCATGTGGCCCAGGAGCTTCAGGAAATGCCTTGCTGGTCGAGACACCTGAAGGGTGAATGAAGAGGCCAGTTCCATAAGGGTCCTTGCCCTGTCCAGAGGAAGGAAGGCTCTTGCCCTTATTGTATCCAGCTCTGCCCCTATGAAGGTGAGGAGCTGTACTGGCTTGAGAACTGACTGTGGAAGGTTGAGGAGGAATCCTAAGGAAGTGAGCACTTGCTGAGTTATTTGTACATGTGACTTCACTTGGTCTGGAGACTGACCCACTATGAGCCAGTCGTCTATGGAAAGATAGAGATCTTTTTTCTCCTTAGGAAAGCAACCACTACTGCCAGGCACTTTGTGAACACCCTTGGGGCTGATGTTAGGCCAAAGGGCATTGCTCTGAATTGATAGTGGCCTGAGGGCAACTCGAACCTGAGGTACTTTCTGTGGGAGCACCTGATGGGAATGTGAAAATAGGCATCTTTGAGGTCCAGGGAGGCTAGCCAGTCCCCTGGCCTTAGAGAGGGCAGAATTATTCCCAGAGTCACCATTTTGAACTTTGGTTTTAAAAGGTGCTTGTTCAGATATCTTAGATCCAGGATGGGCCGCCATTCTCCTGTTTTTTGGGGGGTTAGGAAGTACCTGGAGTACAATCCTTTGCCCTTGTGTAGGGTAGGAACCCTTTCTATGGCTCTGAGAGCCAGGAGGGAAGAAACCTCTGCCTCTAGGGCAAGGGTCTCTGATGGATTTGCAGGTGGAAAGGATCTGGTTCTCATCTTGGGAAATTTTTTGAAGCTGAGAACCAGTCCCTGGCTTACTACTTCCAGGACCCACTTGTCTGATGTCAGAGACCTCCAGTCCTGGACAAAGTAAGCCAGCCTGCCCCCTACAGGTATTGGAGAATCGGCCCAGGCAGACCCATCAGGGTTTATGCTTGGCAGGGGCTTTTGGCTGAGGGGTGGAAGCAGGCCTGCTCATTCCCCGTCTGCCTCTCCCTCTAAAGAACCCCCTCTGAGCATAAGCAGAAGAGGAGGCCTGGGCTTGGTAAAAAGGCCTTTGACAGGGCCTGCACCTGCCCCTGGAGTGCTGCCTTTGAGGAGTGGCTTGCCTTTCTTTGGCCTGAGCACTCCTGTAGGTGGTCCTGTATTCGTCCATCTTTTTTCATGTAGTTCTCTGTCTGCTCCCCAAACAGAGAATTACCAATGACAGGGAAATCCATGGCCTTAGCCTGGGTATCCTGTGATAGGCTAGTACATCTGAGCCAAGCCATCCTCTGGAGGGCCACAGATGTAGCCATGACTCTAGATGAAACATCACTGGAGTCCACAGCAGCATGAAATTGCACCTTGGATGCCTCAATCCCATCCGCAGCCACCCGCTCCAGCTCCTTGGCAAGCTGGTCAGGGGCCTGTTTAGCCAGAACCAGCACTGTGTCCCACCTGGACTTCTGGTATCTAGCTGTGTAGGCCATATAGTTAGCCTGCCTGAGTCCCAAAGATGCTGCCATGTACTGCTTCTTTGCCATGGCATCAATCCTCCTGGAGTCCTTATCTGGGGGGTGTGATGCCAAGGGAATATTTGCCTTATCACAGGCAGCAGCCTGCACTACCCCAACATGGCTGCATTGCTGAGAAAGGAACTCCATGTCCGAGTCTGAAAGGGTATACCTCTTGTCCATTCATCTGTCCACAGGAGGTATGGAGTTAGGAGTCTTTAGAATTTTAAATGTCTGTTTCCCAAAAGATTTGTGGAGGGGAATAGACAGTCTCCTGGACTCTGGGATGTCCACCATTTCGACAAAATCAGGCTCCTCCTGATCCTCCACTGCTTCTTCCATTGGAAGCTGGAGGGTTTCAGCCACTTTCTTGTAAAACATAAAGTGGGAAGGGGACTCAGAAAGCCTAGGAGGAGAAACACCTGAAGGTCTGTCTGGGGAGATGTCCGGGTCAACAGGCACATCCAGACTTTCATAATCACCATCATCATCATCCTCATACTCTCCTCCTCCTCCTCCGTTCATAAAATTCTTCTAAAGTATAATCCAGAACGGGGAACTGACCAACTCGAGCCCCTGCCAGATGGTGCCGGTTCGCCGAACCAAAGTTAGCGATTGCACTATCCTTATCGCTTTGGCTATTTCATCAGCGGTCGGAGAAAGAACTTGTGGATCCGAACTGGATGATTTTTCTTTTCTCTTTCTTTTAACCGGAACCGACTCCTCAGAATCGGCTCTCCTTTTGCCCGAAGAAGTTTTGCCCTGGTCAGAGGGCACTCCTTCTGGTTTGGTCAGAACGAACCAGGCTGGCCATCCGGGTCAGTGGACTTCTCGCCTCCCTTTCCTCAGTCTACCTACTCTTATCCAGGGTAGCTTTGGGAAAACTCTTACAAATTTGGCTGTCTGAATCGAGGTGGTCAAACCCCAGACAATAAACACAGGTGGTGTGGGGATCAGCCTTAGCAAAGGCTTCCCCACACACACTACAGTGTTGAAACCCAGTGGGCCCGGTTTTTTTCTTGGGTTTCTTAGACATGGCCAATCCTATGCAACACTTACCCTTTTTCCGGCAATCAGCCAGGCAAGACTCTCCTATCGGTTCCTGACCGTGTTACGGGTCATGAAAAACGTAATTAAATCCGTTTTTTTTAGAACCAATACGGACCAGTTACCACACTCTAAACAAATTCAAAACTTTTTTTGACCAAACTGATCGGTTCAAACCGAACCAATCCCAAATTTACAAGTTCCACACAGAAACTAAATGTAAAACCTATCTAGTACTCACGGTACCACAGACAGAGACTTAAACCGACAGATTCGGTAGCAGAATTCAGTAGAAACCGAGCAAAAAACGAAACTTTAACCGACTTTTTTGAACCGAGCAATGGAGAAATCTCTGGAGCGACTGTTCAGTGAGGCGGAGTAAAGAATCTGATGGTTGGAGTTTAAACAACAGCAGACAGGGGCTTCAACTGGGCTTGCGCTGAATGTTCCATGCTGGCCATGGAAAGTTAACTCTTTGTTCTCCAGGGCAGTTGAAAGGCAGGACCTAACTGCAATAGTCAGAATACAGCAAGACTTCATGTTGTTTGAAAGAGAGGTTTAAAATTAGAGAGAGGGGATAGGTAATGGCAGGGGCTGAGAGAGAGAGAGAGAGAGGAGTTTAAGGTCAAGGTCATCAGGGGAGGAGCCTTTTGAGGGGTTGATAGTGAGGAGGGCTCTAAGAGTATCATTAGGGGAGATGGTAAAGAATGAGAAGGAGGGATGTGAGGATGATGGAAGGGAAACTGTATTGGGAAGGGAGGATGGTGGAAAGGTAGTGACGTTAGATGGGAAGGGGAGGTAGGTAGAGATGGACCTCAGAAGCTTAGTGGCACAGAAGGTATAATAGGAGTTAAATTCTGCAGTTATGGCATGCGAATTGGCTATAAGAGTGTAATTTATTTTAATCTCGGGGGCGGTGGGACGGAGGGGTAAGAGGGCATGGACCACCTTTCAGAACTTGGATGGGGAATTTATGTTAGTGAGGAAGGCAAGTTTTAAAGTATTCAGACTTGGCTAGCCTTGTTGCCCTGGTACAGGTGTTTCAGAGCTTATGGTAGGTTGTGAGGTCATTAGGAAGCTGGGTAGCTTTCTGACACTTCCAAGCATGATCTCTAACCCTGAGACAGGCCAAAGGTTCTGGAGTAATCCACGGTAGGTGGTTACCCCAACCCTGATTTGTTTGAATGGGGCAAAGGTGTTCCAATTCTCAAGGAATAATTCTTTGAAGTAAGCAACGGCCTTATCAACCAAGGGAGTGGATGCTAGGGGAGACCAGTCAGAGAGGTCAAGGTTGCACAGTAGAGGTTCTAGGTCTATGGATTTAAAAGAGTGTAATTGCAAGGTTTTATGCAGAGATTTTGGTCTGTGGACTTTCCTGACAATGAATATTGGGTTTTGGTCTCTGAGAGTGTCAGGAAGGATGCTACAGTTAATGACTCTGTCGGGGCGGTTGTTAAGAGCCCAGTCAATTAGGGAGTGATTTTGTGTCTTAATGTTTGGGTGGGTGGGTTCCGAGATCAGCTGTGAGAGGTTAAGGGCTCCAAGATCGTTATGTATTTTGGTTGCTTTAGGTGAGAGCCAATTTAAATTGAAGTCACCTAGGATGTATAGTTCACCAGAGTGAGAAGAAGCAGTGATGGAGGTTATGAGATCAAGTGCGATAGACAGCTGGACGTTTGGGTGACAATAAATGCTGGCTACAAGGATGGAAAGAGTGAGGGGTAGGGATACATGTATAGCTAGAGCGTCATGGGTTGCTGGACTGGAGGATGAGTAAATAATAGAATACTGGAGGGAGTTAAGAACGTACATGACTACACCACCACTCCTGCCAGCATGGTCTTGCCTTAGGAAGGAGTAGTCAGGAATGGAGACTGAGTGGTCCAGGATTGTGCTCTTTAGCCATATTTCCATGGTGATTAGCATATCTGGTTTTAGAGAGGCCACCATGGTTTGTAGGAGGTCGATATGTAGCAACAAACTATGGATATTTAGATGTAGGAGCTTGAATCCCTTCAGGAGGACTGAGGGGGCAGTAGAGGGGGCTGCAGTAGATGAGGAAACGCCCAGAGTACAAGAAGCAGTCAAGCCAGGGTTGGGATGGATGTCACCACACAAAAGCAAGAGTAGAGCTAAAATGAGGAAATCAAGCTTGGGGCATTTGGAAGGCGATGACGAGGAAGCCAGGGTTCTGGAGGAGTGGTGAGCATGAGAGTGGGAAAGCAGTAGATGAAGAGCAGCAAAGAAGGGTGGCACAGTTAGTAATGAAGCATGAGGGATAAAGGAAAAATAAGACCATAGTTCAAAGGGGGAGGAGTAATAGCGAGGATGTAAGTAGGGGATTGGAGATAGAAGGAAGGGGGAGAAGTTGAGTTATTTGGCATTGGCGAGTAGTGAGCAAGTGGAGGAGGTAGAGTGATAGGAGTAGAAAAAGGGGGAGAGAGGAGAGAACGAGTTTCTTTGTGCAAGGAGGCTAGATTAATTTTATTTATTTATTTAGTTTTTGTTAACTGGGTAAGTGCACTAGCCATAGAATGACTATTTTCAGGCACGCCCCGGGAGAGTGCAACAGATAGTTAGACAAATACATTATATCAGTGCAAAACATTACATAATAACTGGAAAATAATACATAAAGAGAAAATAACATATGTGAAAGATTAGAACATTGTACAGTACATAATGGGTGAGCATCAGGTAGCAATGAAACCAAACAGTTTGAGTACAAAACTTAGTGGAAATTTACAATGAAAGCAGCATAAGATATTACATGCTCCAGAGGGGTTACCTACATCTGAGTAAGCAAGCAAAAACTATAGTACAAACCGTGGCAACTGGTATAGAGAGAATAGGTCATAGCAGTGGAGAGAAAATGAAAGACTAAAACAGAGAGGGCTGTCCAACTAGGACTCAATAGCTGAAACAGAGAGAAGAAGGGTGCAACCCAGGGAGGTAGAGGAAGTGCAAAGTATCCAGTAGGTAGGGGTGGGATATTGAAATGGAGGGAAGAAAGAGTAGGGAATGAGAGAAAGTACAAGTGGGCAGAGGTGAAATTTGGAAGGGTCCGGAAAATGATATGATTTTAACAGAGAAAAGTTAGTGTAGGCAAAGTAGAGCTAAGCGGGGTCAAAACAAGCACATTGGTCTACTGAAGACAGGTACCAACACAGCCCACTTTTAAAACTAATGTGGGACGGGTAGGATAGCCAAACAAAAAATTTGGAGAGAGAAGGTATTGGCAAAGCAGAAAGCAGGGCAGAGGGAACCGAGCAGAGGAAGGAGCTGAGCTGAGATTTAGGCAGTGGTCCAATGGCGAACTTAGATTACTGTACCCGGTGTATTGCCCCCTAGCATCAGGATATTATAACCTGCTAAGGGAATAATGGGTACTTAGTAATTCACACAACAGACAGCTCACATGACAGCTAGGGGCTATAAGTAAAACAGCCCAGATAGGGTGGCAGGGTCAGGAGCTGTCGCTTTGCACCAGCGGGAAGTACAGTGTGTTCCTTGGCTGAAGAGAATAGCACGGGCGGTGGCTTCTGAGGTGCCGGTTGCACCGCTAAAGGTCCAGGAGGGCTGTAATTGCTCGAAGCTTCAGGTAGGCAACAGCTTCAGAGGTGCCGGTCCTGCTGCTAGTGGACTTGTAGGCAGGAAAGACCCAGGACAGCTTGGGCCACAGCAGAGCACCCGCTCAGGACATCCTCTGAGGAGAGAGAGGAGACAAGCAGAGAATTAGTAGGGGATTAGCTGCGGAGGGTGAGGGTAAAGGCAGACAGTAGGCCAAGATAAAAAATGACCACTTGAATTGGATCGCTGGGGGACAGTGATAATAGGGCAGTTTAGCAGGCTAGATCCAGAGAGAGAAGCAGCATAATAGAAGGGGGAGGTTCAGACGAATTTAGAAGGTGCCAAGGGTGGCAGGAAGGAAAGAAGGAGACTAGCTGGTGAGGGAGAAAAATATTAGCAAGATAATTGATTAGCTGGATCTGTTGCAGCCCCTCGGGGTCAACCTCCAGCTGGATGTTCTCGTTATCTTGGAGTCTTGGCTCTCCTACAAGGTCCAAGATTCTGCAGTGTTCATTGTGAGAGAGTGAGCCCTGTCTGGGGTGGATGCCCATGTGTGGGGTATCCGGGCCCCACCCCCGAGTTCCTTTCGTTCTTTGTTTCTGTGAAACGCCCACTTGCACTGGGAATGAAATACATTTGCTGTATGCTTGTCTATTTTAGGATGCCACATTTAACGATTTAATGGAAATAAAAATAAAACGATATGATGATCTGTTCTAGTTGAACAGGCTTGAAGCTAAACCTCAGGAATTTTTCGAAATTAGAAAGTTTGCTGGATACTGGACATTGAATAACCTTTTGCTTTCCGTATGTTTATTATTTTTATTTTCTGATTTGAATAACAACGCACGTTTGCGTTTCTATGCTCCTGGCTTCTGGTTTAATGTGTTTGTTTTAGCCCACACCTTCACAGTGGTGTCAAAAGTGGGATTTCTTGTACATCGAGACTGCCTGGGAGACATCATCAGTGGGTATTGAACCAATACCCAGACAGATGCAAAAAGATCAGGGTGCTGAAGCAAAAACATAGCCATCGACTCGTACCATGGCAGAGAAGGCAGGTGAAAAGCCTCTTCCAGGATTGGACCTCGGGGGCCTCTATGGAGCAGTTGCAGGCTATGTTGACAAGCCTGCTGCAATCTGCCAGAACCAGTGATAAGCATCCAGTGAAACAGACAGATGGCCTGAGTGTAGTGTTCCAGATGATAGAGGCCTTGATAATGTGGCTGATCCAAAGGTGGCTAGAGGTAGTGCGGTTTTGCCTGAAGGTGGAGAACAATGTGTTGGAGATCGACAGGCATTCAAGTAGAGGTGCTGCTCACTTTGAGGAGGTGGAGGAACCGGAGACCGGATCCTGTACCCAACCGCAGGAGCCAGCGGAAAGGTTTGAGCTGTGTGTAATGACTGTCCAAAGCTTCCCATATTCCCGAGGTGTTATTTGTGTGATATGAACTGAATACCACTGAAACCCCAGGTGAAACCAGTCCTTTAAATATTGTACTGGGCAGTGAAACTACAGTCAAGCAACAGGAGGCCTGCAAGTTGGTCGAAGGGACTTCATTTGTAGATATACTAGGCAAAAACTGGAAAACAGTGGGTTGGGGTAAATTGCAGTCTGGGGACCATACTATAGAGAAACTAAAACAGCACATAAAAATTAAAGATGGTGTACCTGTAAATGGTGGGGTGGGTAATCAAATGTATTCATGGTATGAAAGTATTAATGACATTTTGTACTATGTGATAGATATACAAGTGGTGGTGCCAAAGAGATATTAGCAGAAGGTACTAAAGGCTGCTCATTCCAGTTCTTGTGGGCACCTCAGTCATGAAAGCATGCTGAACAATCTGGTACCACATTTCTACTGGCCAGGAATGTACAGACAGGTGTCAGCTTACTTAAAATCCTGTTTGGTCTGCCAGTCAGAGATGTTTCCTGCCTCTAGGAAAGGGCTCATGCACAACAGTTGTGCTGGTACGCAGTAGGTGGAAGCTCCATCCCTTCCAGGGATCTGGTGGGGTGACTGCCAACAGTAAGGACTGTTGCCGTCTTGTGCAGGGGTGCGTGTGACAGGGTAAGCCCTGTCTGGGGTGGATGCCCATGTGTGGGGTGTCCAGGAACCCCCCCATTCCTTTCGTTCTTTGTTTCTGTGGGATGGCCGCCCGCGCTGGAAATAAAAATGAAGTACATTTGCTGTATACTTGTCTATTTTACGGTGTCACATTTAATGATTTAATGGAAATAAAAAGAAAAAGATATGATAAGTTCCAAGGGTTGGCAGGAGAAGGGAGAAAAGGAGCTCGCCCTCGTTCTCCCATTCCCCTTGCAAACCCAGTGGAACCCTCATGGACTTACTATTTCTTAAAACTATCTTTTGAGATGAAACAAAATGGAAACATAAAACCCCCTTAATTAAGAAATGAGGAGTTGAGTCTAGACTAGAAAAATTTACATGCATGAACACGTATGTCTTTACTGTTTGATGGGGAACTCCTGAGAATAAGATGTGTATACTGGTTTTAGCAAAAAGGGGTGGATCACCTGACGGTGATGTCATCCATGAAAGGTGCTGTATAAAAACCCATCACTTGGAGTAACAAAGATGGATAGGGGAATCAGTTGAATACTGACTGTCATGTGAGGAGGACCTCAGAAGTGTGTGCTTGTTTCCACACTGTTCTATTTGCAAAGGCTGAAGCTAAGCCTCAGGAATTTTTGAAATTAGAAAGTTTGCTGGATACTGGACATTGAATAACCTTTTTGTTTTCTGTATGTTTATTATTTTTATTTTTTGTGTAACCCCCTGCAAATGGGGGTTGCTAAAATGCCTACTTGGGCTTACCTTAGCTCTGCCATTCTCTATCCTTCCGCTGTCTCCCAGACTTCTCCCATTCTTCTTGCCAATTTTTCAGGTACCCCAGGTCTTGTTTGTGTCTCTGGTGCCCCAGTAATTCAGCCCAAGTGAAAATCCAGCCCCTCAGGGCTCCAAACGCTGCTTGTGATCTCCCACTGCAATAGTGCTGCCTTCAGGGCAGCAGGAATCGCATTGGCATGAAAAGCGCCTTTGATCTTGGACCACGCTGTTTTGCGGTCACCTCAGGGACTGTGCTGTCGGTCCTGGGATCCCTTCCACCTAATTGAGACCTGGTGACCACAGGCAGCCTTGGGGGGGCCGCTCCAGTAAAAATTAAAAGAGTTTTTCGAGGGAGTTGGACTGTGGCTCATTTAAATATTCATGAGCCAAGCCCCAGTCCCCTGAATAATTTAATAATGTGTCTGGCTGCCCTCAGGGTAGCTGTAATTGGCTGCTGCTGAAAAGAGAATATACATGTTTTTATTTTAACTTGTTGCTGCATGTTGGAAAAGGTGTATTTAAGGGGGAAAGAGTATTTAACTTTAAGTGTTTTACCCTGGCTGAATCCAGATCTCTGAGACTCTAAGTGGCAGCCTGTCTGCTGCTGCAGGGGAGCTTAAATATGTGTAGTAGCAACAGGAAAACCAGCTGAGCCATTCTACCTCTCTGTGCAGCGACAGCAAGAATACCAACTGGGCTAAATGACTGTGGAGCATTGGGGCAAATATTTATTTCTTCCTGGCTGCACCAGAACTTTATTCAGGACTGCATCTGTTCTGCTATAAGGGACAGTGGGTTAAGCTGCCACAGGCAATTGGAATGTTGAGAAAACAAAGGCAGGACTTGTGAGACATTCTCAACACCTCAAGGGTAAAACACCAGGTGCTCATGGGGACTTATAGGGACATCATTTTTGGCGCTAGTTCACCAGACCAACTGTGCCTCGAGTGTTGTGATTGATAGGTCCCCCAGCCATTCAGAGACCCATCACCCCATCATCTCAGCCAATCAGTAGTTTGGAAAACAGCCCTATAGGAGACAGTGTCTGCCAGCATGTCTTCAGATCGAGACAGAGGAGAGCAGATTCCAGTCTGCTGGGAACCCCCCACAGTGGTGGGGGCCTGTCATGTTTCTGGGCCTGGGCATTCTAGTTAAGCCCCTCCATCCTGGAGGTGGTGTTTGTTATTTAATTTAAAGTTAAAGTAATTCATTTAGTTTTGCAATTGCTAGTCTGAAGGTTGCCAGAATTGTACTCCAGGTACTAGCCCTCCCTCCCTCCCATGTCGGGGAAAGATGTGGACCGAAGACCAGATGACACCAGTCCTTAGTTATGCCAGATCACTGAAGACACCAGGACACCTTCTATTGCGGATACCACCCATGGAGGACCTGCGTGAGTACCTTTGTACCCCCCCGGTGCAAGGGAGATGTTCTACCTGTAATCTTTGGGCCTCAAGCCTGTCTTACTGAATATGTTAATATTTTGAATCGTTAGAAGCTATCAGTCAGCCAAGTCCCAAGAGACTGCGTTGTTTGGAAATTGTTCGGATGCATTCTGCCTGCTGCCGAATTGGCCCAGTGCAGGTGCATTAAGATGTTTGGTAGTTAATCATATAAATGTGCTGATATTTGTCTGTGCCCTATGGTTTAGTTTCTGCCCTATTGGAGTTGCCAGCCAAAGTCACGTTGTCACTTCATGGGACAGAAGGCCCTAGAGCTCATTTTGCCTGGAAATAACCTATTTCTGACTTTGCCAGATTTCATCTGAGAATAAGAATGCTTGATAAAAGTGTTTAATATCTGAATGTATTGGATGAGACTTCACTTATATTAAAGATGCCTTCTTTGGTATTTAAATATACTGGATGTGACTTTGTTTGATAGGAAAGGGTGCTTGATAAAAGTATCGCCATTCTAACTGTACTGGATGTGACTTCAATCTGTATTGTACTGAATGTTCAGGATGTGAAATCCAAGATCTAGCCAAGTTGCTTGTCCTGGAATATTTGGTTTCTGTGATGCGCAGGGCAATCCCTGCCTGTCTGTGACCAGCAGGGCCAAGCCTGCTACTGCTGCCAAATGCAAGGCAATCCCTGCCTACCTTTCTTTAGGATCTACAGTCATTGTAAGAGTATAGTGTTCCAAGTTTGACCTTCCCTTCCAATCAAAAGCCGTCCAACTTGACCAGCTGCAACTTTCACCAGGCCTGCAACATGCAGGACTTTGATATCTGGATACCCAGTGTGTAGTGTGAGACTGCAAGGTTTCATACTGTTCTGGGACTGGTACCAGTGTGGGGAAAAATAATTGTTTATGTAACATCTGATTTTAACTAGCACCTTAGATAGCCAGGGTTCTGGGTATCAATATCGACGGAGAATGTGATTGCCTTTTTATTAGTGTAGTAGCCACCCAGCTGGAGGATTCGCCAGTAAAATCTAATCAAACCTTGTACATTATGTGAATAGCAATCAGAATAATCTCTATTCCATTTCCCCATTCCTAACTCCCATGTCCCCTAAATAAATCTGTTGTTACTGTTTTGAAAAGTATCAACTTGTGTGTGAGCATATTATTAGAGAGAACCATTAAATGTAAAATGTTGAAATGTGGGGAAACATCATCGGGGGCATGTCTGGGTAAGGTAAATGGTACTTGTGGGTGGTATAACATCTCAGGGTGTTATACCTGTTAACAGCTAGCCCACGTAAAGCACACTGTGAGTTGGAGGCACTGCACAAAGGTTTAAAAGTGTTATCAGTTAAACGAACCCAAACCCCTTAGCCTATTGTCCAAGGTAGTAGGCAGAGGTGTAACTCTAGGGATAGCATCATGTAGGGTTACATTTATTTTTCTGATTTGAATAAAATAACAATGCATGTTTGCATTTTTATGTACCTGACTTCTGGTTTGTTGTGTTTGTGTTATCCCAGACCTTCACATATTCATACCTGGTTACTCTATAACAAGTCAGTATAACCCTAACAGAGGCACATCACTGACCCTGTTGCCGTTCAACTCATTTTTCACCATCTGCTCCCTATAATAGGTATCATAGGTAGTTACAAGCTAGTGTGGACAGGCGTCCATAATGCTTGCCAAAACAGAAGTTAATTAAGACAAAATTTGACTTTGTCCTTAATTACTAAATCCAAATTTAGTTTGAAAGAGTCCATATTTAGTCTATCTACAACTCCGGCCGGAAGGTAATTCCATGTTGCGACAGCCCTGAGGCTGAACCAGTTCTTTCTTCTCAGAGTATTCCATTTGCCTCGATGCAGTTGTTTGGAATGTCTTCTATTACTGAATCTATTGTTGGAAATAGCAATTCCTAGTCCATTACTGAGGGTGGGGTCCCTTAGTGCACTATAGATTAGACACATATCACCTCTCAGTCTTCTATACTGGAGTATGTACATGTTTAAGAGTCTCAGCCTTTCCTTGTAAGACCTATCTCCCATCCCTGAGATGGCCTTAGTGAATCTGCGCTGTACCCTCTCAACTCTTAGAATGTCCTCTTTGCAGTATAGGGACCACACCTGGACACAATATTCGAGGTGAGGCCTAACCTCACTCATGCAACTGGCTACATGTCTAAAGATACAATTAAGGTTTTGATTTGCCTTATTAGTTTGGATTCTGCAGTGAGTTCTGAATTTTAGATTTGGGGTGACAAATATCCCTAAATCTTTTTCTTGATCAGTTTTGAGTACGGTGTCATTCACCAATCTATATTTGAAGTGTTTGTTGTGTATACCCAAATGCATAATTTTGCATTTAGAAGTGTTCAGGACAAGCTTATTATTACAGGACCAACTTAGTATGATATCTAGAACAAGCTGAAGGGCAGAACTGCCTATTGTGTTGTTTACCACGGTACCTATGCAACAATAGTCGTCCAATTTTTACATCCATATGTTGGGGTTATCGATGGTAAGAGTAGAGACATATATGTTAAAAAGGCAGGGACCCAAAACAGACCCCTGTGGGACTCCACTTGTGTCAGGTGCCCAGTTGGAATATTCTCCATTAAATAATGACTCTCTGTTTCCTTCCCTCCAACTAGCTAGCAATCCAATTTGTAATATTGTTTTTGAGTTTAAATGCTCTCAAGGTGGCTAAGAGCTCTAAGTGTGGTAACTTGTCAAATGCTTTAGCAATATCTAGGAACTCCAGGTCTGCGGAATTACCCTGATCAACTTCACCCATGACCTTATCATAAAAGTTCAGTAGATTCGTTTGGCATGATCTAGATTTAATGAACCCATGTTGAAGAGAGTCAAATAACTCGTTTTGACAGAGGGAGTCCTGGATAAGATCTTTAATAATGTTTTCTAAAATCTTCCCAATTAAAGAAGTTAGGGTGATGGGCCTGTAATTCTCGGGGTTCATTTTTGGACCTTTCTTAAGAATGGGTACCATGGTCGCTATTTTCCAATCATGTGGAACTTCCCCAGTGTTGAAAGAATGTTGAAAGATATTAGTTAAAGGTAAGTAAATTAATTCAGCAAGTTCTTTTAACACCCTGGGATGAATTTCATCAGGACCTGGTGATTTATTAATGTCAACCCTCTTTAACCTATCCAGAACTTCATCAGGTTTGATGTTGACCTGTCCAGGGGATGAAGTCTCTACTATACTCGTTAAGCCAAGACTGTTTTTATTAAACACCGTACAAAAATATTGGCTCTGTATGTCAGCAACCTCTTGGTTAGTAGCTATTTTTCCAGAAGTAGTAAGGAAGGGTCCTATAGTATTTGTTCTACCCTTGACTTTATTAACATGTACAAAAAAAGCTTTTTTGTTATCTTTAACCCTGGTAGTCAACTGTATCTCATATTGGGATTTTGCTATTTTGATCTTGGTCTTTATATTTTTAACCACAGCCCTGTAATTGGGACTAGTGGGTTAAACCCTTTTTATTTGCTTGAACAGTTTGTTTTTCTTGTTACTCAAACATTTTATTGTGGGGTTCATCCAACCAGGTGAATTTTTATGTTTGGTACCGTATTTTTTTTATGTTGGGATATTATCCTTTATTACATTTTTTTAGTTTGCTGAGCATGAGGCCCCATTTAGATTCAACAGGGAGATTGGTGAATAATTTAATCCAGTCCCACTGGGCTAAACTATTTTTGATATTATTAAAGTTAGCTTTGTTAAAGTTCAGGGTTTCAGTAACACCGGTAGCGGTTTGATTTTTTGCTTCCTGTGACCAGAAAATGAACAGTATTATGGTCACTATTTCCCAAATGTGCATTAATGGTGATATTAGATATACAGTGTACAGTATTAGTTAAGATAAGATCAAGTATCTTATTGTTTCTAGTTGCATGTTGTACTATTTGTTCTAACCCAAGTTCATTACATAAATTTAAGTAGAAACTATCAATTCTGCTGATCGCAGATGCCAAGGTTCAATTAATACTAGGTAGGTTAAAGTAACCAAAAATCATGATGTTGTTGGATGAATCAAGGTTCCCAATATAATTTAGTAGTTTAGCACCATTTTCAGGGGTCATTGAGGGTGGTCTATACACTAGGCCTAATATGAATGGGGGACCCATATGAGGGGACAGTTTAACCCAGAGAGTTTCTAGATTGGGAGTGCCTCCAGGAATTTCCTCACATACGATTGTTTCATGAATATAGATGGCCACACCACCACCTTTTCTGTGGTCCATGCTTTTAGAGTAAACACTGTAACCTTGGATGGTTTTGTCCCGGGGTCGTTAGCATCCTACCCTATTCCCTCACCACTCCCCCTCTTTTCACCACTTTTTCTTTGCTCTTCTTCTCTCCTACTACTCCCTCAGCCTCTTTTAAGACCCATCTAGCTCATAACCCACTCAAGGGTATGAGCCCATATGGCCTTGGCTTCTGAACCTCTCCACCAGCCATAGCCTTCCCTGTTTCCCTACTTCTTAACCTTTCCTTCTCCTCCGCTTTTTTCCCCATTGCCTGGAAGTGGGCAATTGTCACCACCCTCCAAAAGGGATTACTCCTTCCACTGCTGGAAACTTTCATCCCCTATCTCTCCTCCCTACACTGGCCAAGGTCCAAGAACATATTGTCCTCTCGCAACTCACTCCATTCCTCAACTCCACCTCCTTTTCACATCTTTCCAGTCTGGCTGCTGGAAGTCCCACTCCACATCCACCTCACTCCTCACTCCTCCAGCTCATTGACTCCATCCTGTCCAGTATGGACCAAGGCCAAATTATTTCTGCCACCTTTGTTGACTTGTACAAGGCCTTCGACACTGTGTCACACACCCTTCTCCTGGAAATACGAACATATGAATTTACCAGCAGATAAAGGCCTTATGGCCTATCGAATCTGCTTGAGTGTGCAGCTAGCAACCCCTACACTGCAGCTGCCCTCCCTCCCTCCCCTACTCTCCTCTTACCTATCCCATCCCTTTTGAAGCAGTCCACTGTTCTACAGGATACCACTTCCATGAGCAACGCATTCAATTCAGACACCACTCTCTCTGTAAAAGTGTCTTCTCATTTCCCTCCTGAACCTTCCCCCCTCCAGTCTGAGATTGCGACCTTGAGTGTCCCTACCTCCCCTTAATTGAATAGTCCCTCCATGCCTGTCTTGTTTATTCCTTCATGTACTTGAAGGTTTCAATCATATCCCCGCTGCCTCTCCTCTCCTCCAGTGAGTACATGTTCAACTTCCTCAGCCTGCTAATGTAGGGTATGTCCCCTAGTCCCTGTATCATCTTTGTTGCCCTGCATTGCACACCCTTCAGTAACTTAATGTCCCTCTTCAGGTATGGGTGCCAGTACCGCATGCAGTACTCCAGGTGTGACCTAACCAGTGATCTATACAATGGCAGGATCATCTCCCCTCTCCTTGAAGATATACCCCTGGCAATACAACCCAGCATTTTGTTGGTCTTTGTAGCTGCCTTCCTGCATTATGTGGAGTTGTTAATTGAGCCTGTTATAATCACCCCCAGATCCTTCTCCTCCTCTGTCATGGCTAGCTGAATCCACCACCACCACCCCCCCCCCCCAAAGCTGGTAGCTCATTCTTTGTTTTTTTGCCCTGAAATGTAGCACCTTGCACTATTTGGCATTGAACTGCAAATGCCAGGTGTCTGACCAGGTCTCCAATTTTGACAGATCATCCTGCAACCCATGCCATCCTCCTAGGCCATCCACTACTGCTCCCATCTTGGTGTCATCTGCAAACAAACTGATCTTGCTCTTGATGCCCATTGAGATGTCTGACATGAACAACCCAAACAACACTGGTCCCAGCACTGAGCCCTGCGGTACTCTGCTTGTCACTGCCCTTAGAGATGAGAGCTCCCCTCCCACCACCGCCCTCTGCTGCCTTCCCTGTAACCAGTTTACTACCCATCTCACCATTTTTGCCCCTGCACCTGCCAGCTTACTATCCAGCCTCCCATGTGGCACCGAGTTGAATGCCTTACTGACGTCCATGTTTAAGGCAGCAGGGCTCTCTGCCTCCTCAATCAGATAGCTCCACTACTACCTAGTGAGCAGGTTGCAAGCTGTCTCCTGTTGCAAGCTGTCCATATTAGAGACATCCTTTCCTCTTTATTCCTTACCTGTTCAGGCATCCCCAAGGATTTGTCCTGGGCCACAAACTCTTCTCCATATTCCTAAATGGCCTCTCATCTGCCTGTTCTCTATATCTAGCCACATGTACGCTGGCAACACTGTGCTATTTTCCTCTGGCACCTCTGATGCTGACCTTGCTGTCCATGTCCAACAGGATTTGGACAGTTCAGTATTGGTTCATTTCAGTTCAAACTTTTCGGCCCATAACATAAGAAAACTGTCTCCTTGACCTTTAGTGCTCAGTAGAGGCTTTCCAGACTCTCTCCCTTCCCATCCTTCCTTAGTGGTACTATGCTTTCTGATGTCCCCACTTCTAATTACTGTGGGTCTGGCTGGACCAGCACCTCGACTTCTCAGCACACAGTCATGCAGTCCAGCTCAAAACGTTACCCCAAGCTCGCAGGGAGACCGTCATGAAGATGATTCTTCCCATTTTTGACTACAGTGACACTGTCTATGGAGTCACTCCCAAGTCCACCCTTGCCAGACTGTCCCTACTCTTTCACTTTTTCTGCTGTCCTGGCTTTGACTGCCCCCCCCCCCACACACACACACCACTGCTCTCTTTACTCCTCCCTCTCCCTTCCTTCCTTCCTTCAGCGTCAGATGCCTCACTCTGTGCCACCTTGACCTCCAAATTCTGGTTTGGCTCTCTTCCTCCCTACTTCTCTGCTCTCCTTTCCTCCCCCCTCCTTCCCCCTACCCTCATGGAACACTGCTTCCCATTCCCTCTCCCTCCCCTCCAGGAAAACTTCCATGAGTCAAGCTGCTTTCTCATATCATTTTACTAAACTGTGGTACTCCTTCTCCCTGTCCATCCACTCACCCTCATGCTTCTCCTCCCTCATATCCCTTCTTTGACACCTTTCCACCCACTCCTGCAACTGCCACTGATCCCCACCCTTGTATCCCCTCCTCCTGTGAAGTTGACATCCCCCTTACCCCCATACCCGACTGTGAGGAACTCCATGGCTAACTATGCCTTAATCAGTTAAAGAGCAGCTGACACCTTCAAGATAACTTTAACAAAACATAATATTTAGATAAAGTTCAGCTTGTATTTCTTGTAATTCTTTATTCCTCCTCCCCATTATTTATTGCTGAGGTCATTTGCATGAAAACAGGATTTTTGCTCCTGAAGAGTTTATCTATTTCTGTTGCTGTCTCCCTACCTGAGGTCATAATGCACTGCTTGTGACATCACAGTTACTTTCATGGCAATAGATTGTAATGTCACAACAAAGCATTATGACTTGAAGCAGGGAGTAAGCTATAGAGGCAGATTAACTTTAAAGTAACTGCAAGGGATACAAGTCTTGTATTCATTCACATTTTCTCAGTAATAAATAATGGGGAGGAGAAATCTAGAAAATATATGGAATACAAGCAGAATTTTACCTAATTATTATGTTTTTCAAAGTTTTCTTTGAGGGTCAGTAGCTCTTTAATCCATCTGGTAATACTGTGCCCCTCAGCCCACAATTTGCACTGGTTTGTTAGCTTGCACCTGAACAGTCTAAGTGGTGCTAATCCTGCTTCTATCCGACACTGCTCTCTGTACTGTATAGCACTTGATTCTTAATTTACATTCTATCTCATCTTTATTTTTGTAGCCCTGCAATTCAGCCTATAAATCGTGACTGCGTGCTATTTATTTTTACTTTATTTTACTGTGTGTATTTTTTATGTACTTATTTTTATAACTGCTGCACCTTACATTATGTATTTTCACTAGCACAACTTATACTGTATACTCCCCTTCCCCCAGGACGCATCCTGGACATGAGCTGTTACAAGCTCAGTATGTCTCTCCTGTTGAAACCTTTGAAATAAATACATTAATTAATTAATTTACTTGTGGCTCTGCCACTCATGAGTTTTGATCTGGCCCCTTCACTCATGAAAATAAATGGCATAGTCTGAGTCAGGCCATTGAGTATCCCATATATATTTAAAAATGATTGAAAAGTTTATTTCTGTAGATCTAAAGAAAGCAGTGCTCTACCTGTTCTCTCAGCCCACCCCGCTGATGTTATATCAGTTATGACAGACATCCTTTTTGAGTGCCTATCGAGATTTGAATAGCATCAGTGGGGCAGGCTGCAAGTGCAAGATGAGGGTTATTTTCTCCAGATACACAGAAATTAAGAAACTGAAAATAAATAATTTTAAAGCCATTCTTTTTTTTTTTGCTATTTCTTTTTTCCTTGCCAGCTTGACTCAGGAGGGAGCCCCCAGCTCAATCCCCCAGCATCCACCATCTGGCACTGGCCCAGCCCCAGGGCTTACCCTTCCCTCGGCGGGGCTGGTGGGGCTACAGGCTTCAGATTAACCTTTGCAAACACCTGGCCAAAGCTCTCAAACAGACATATTTTCACAATCTCCAGCAAACTAACATCGGGGACCCTAAACAATTCAGGGCATCCACTGGCTCGCTACTAACCCCCCCCCCCCCCAGTAAGCCTGTCCCAGAGCTACACACTACTGCTGGCCTCATTACCGATCCCCAAGAAGTGGCCAAGGCCCTCAACAACAAATTCTCTGACCTCACTATGTACCTGTGCAAACTCCCAAATGGAATGCAAAAAAACCCTGTCCCCCTGCATGCCCCACAACATCACCCACAGGGCCTATCTCTCAACCTCCACCTCCTCCCTTTTTCTTCAAAATACTCTCACACGCTGACATAGCTAAACTCCTGAAGAGCCTCCCAAACCACAGCTCCCCTGGAGCAAACAGATTATCCCCGTCTTCCTTAAACTTATCTCCCCTGCCGTCATCGCCCCCCTAACGTTCATTTTGGGCAGACTGCATGGGCCTTGCGGTCCTTATCTGCCATTAACTTCTATGTTTCTATGTTTCTATTTTCAACCTCACCTTGACCACTTCCTCCATGCCTGATACATGGAAAACTGCAAAGGTCATTCCCATTCATAAAGCCAGGGACCACATTCCACAGACAACTATCACCCGATCTCCATCCTTCCCAACCTAAGCAAGCTACTTAAAAAAGCCATCCCCCACCAACTTGCTGACTACATATGTAAATATGACCTACTATGTAGCCAACAACACAGCTTCCACAAGAATCACTTCACCACCACTGCCCTCGCTCTCATAACTGACCACATCCTCACAAACATGGACAGTGGAAATACAGCTGGCACAGTCTTCGTTGACCTCTCCAAAGCCTTTGACCTGGTCAATCACTCACTCTTCCCTTCCAAATTGCATCACCTTGGCTGCTCTCTAGAGGTCACCACCTGGTTTGGAAGCTACCTTACAGGGCACTTCCAGTTTGTGTGCACTGGCCTGGCCCATGGGCCCACCCTGCCTGTCTCTACTGGGTTCCCCCAAGGGTCTATCCTGGGACCACACCTTTTCTCCTTATTCATTAACTCCCTTCCAGTGAATAGTCTCAACTGTCATTCAATCCTTTACGCCAACGACCTCGTGCTCTTTTCTAGCCAAAAGTCACCTACCCTCATCTCTGCAGCCCTGTCACAAAACTACACCACAGCCCACAAATGGTTCTCTGACAACCTCCTTCTGGTCAATGCCAAAACAACAAAAACAATGTTGTTCAGATCTAAGACCTTCCTAACTAAATGCAAATCTAATCCACCCCTAGTCATCATGTCCCCTGATAGCCATGCCCTAGAGGATGTCAAACACTTCAAATATCTAGGAGTCGTTCTCGACCCCTCCCTTTCCTTTACAGAGCACATAAACTTCCTGGTTCTAAGATTTCACCAAAAACTAGGGGCTGCCTACAGATACTGGCAATACCTCACCCCTAAGGCCCACCATGCCATCATCCAGGGAAACCTGCTACCTATCCTGGACTGCTGCTCTCCCATCAACTCCAGGACTTCCACATCCACCATGACAAAACTATCAGTAGCATACAACAGCGCCTACCCCTTTTCCCTGCTGGCCCCTTTCTCCATGCACCACTGTACACTCGACACTACACTGGGATGGCTCCCACTACAAGCCTGCTTTGACCTTGCACTGTACAGTTTTATTGATTCTGCCATCTGTATGGGCCAGAAATCCCCTCTTGCTCCCCTTCTCACTGCCCAAACCTCACACCGCTGCCTACCTTCCTCCAGTATCCCTTCCCTGAAAATCCCCAGGGTAGCCATGAACATGGGTGCTAGAGCCCTGTCTGTAGCAGCCACCACACTATGGAACAAGCTGCCCACTGAACTGTGCACCATAAACACTCACCACCAGTTCAAGACTTGCCTCAAAGACTGGCGCCTGTTGGCATCTACCTGCCACTGCTTTAAGGACTAGCACCCCCCTTATAGGTTCCAGAGGTAGAGCCAAATAGGTTCTCTTATTTACTGAAACTGTACCACCATGAGCCTTACTTTGCTTTGTTATTTGTTGCCCCTCAACTACTGCCACTGTGTATTGTCAAATGTAACAACTGTAACCTTTCACTGTGTATTATCTGTTCTTATGTTCTTGTTATTTTGATGTTTCTACTCTGTGCCACCTTATGTGTCCTGGGTTATGCCTGAAAACGGTCCCTGGGATCAGTGCACCTACCTGATTAACAAAGTCATAAACAAATGAATAAATAAAATCCCACCAGGGACCAGATTCGGAGAGCCAGTGCTGTGGCTGACTGGGAGCAGAGCCTGCATGGTGCCCTCTGCCATTCTGCCTCGGCAAGTTGGTTTTTCCTGGATTTTTTCTCCCCATAGTCAAGGTGTACAACGATGCCTGCAGAGAGGACTGCGCATGAATCTGCACGCGCTCCCTCCAAGTGTCTACTCCGACTCCACACCATCCTACAGCGTGGCGCCATGTCCCCCAGCCTCCACTAGGCAGCAGACAGGCACCAACCTCTGCAATCCCCCCTCCCTGGAGAAGAAGAGATGTTCGCTGGATGCTCAATCCTTCTTCACCCCTGCCGACCCTCATCTGCCCATGCTCGTTCCCAAACATGGGTCGCTGGCATTGCGCAAGGTAATGCGTCCAGTGTCTCAGCCCTCGACACCATCGGGCCGGCCCAAAGCCTTTCTTTTAAAAAAATACACAGCTTCAGTAAGGGAACCTGGATACTTCCAAACTGAAAAGGAATCAGTCACATTTATAGTTATATGAACTGCTGCTTTAAATAAAGGTCCTGGTGTGTACTGAGAGGCTAAGTAATTTTATGTACTTTGTATTTCAGTACAGCTTGGGTCTGTGGATCTCAGATGTGGAATACATAGAAACATAGACTATGACGGCAGATAAGGACCACTTGACCCACCCAGTCTGCCCATTTCCCTACCTACTGGATAAGCTGCAGATTTTAGTTAACCAACAGCCTACTTCCTGCCACCCTCCACTATAATTGCTTTATGTCTGTCCCATGCATGTTTGAATTCCCCCACTGTTTTAGACCCAACAACCTCCCCAGGAAGGCAGTTCCATGCATCCACCACTCTCTCCGTGAAAAAGAATTTCCTCACATTACCCCTGAGCCTTCCCCCCTCTATCTTTAAATTGTGCCCTTGTTCTTACACATCTCTTTTTCTGAAAGATGCTACACTCCTGGACTTTGCTAATTCCCTTGAGGTACTTGAACATTTCTATCATGTCCCCCCGTCCCTCCTTTCATCAAGGGTATACATATTAAGCTCTCTCAGACTCTCTTCATATGGTTTCTGATGCAGACCCTGCACCATTTTAGTTGCTCTCCTCTGGACTGCTTCCATCCTGTCTATGTCCTTGCGTAGATGAAGTCTCCAATACTGCATGCAGTACTCCAGATGGGGTCTCACCAAATGTCTGTACAGAGGGATAACCACTTCCCTTTTTCTACTTGTGATGCCCCTTCCTATGTATCCCAGTATCCCTCTGGCTCTCCTTACTGACTTCTCACATTGCTTACCCACCTTTAGATCATCTGATATGACTACCCCCAGGTCCCTTTCCATTTTTGTTGTTGTTAGTACCTCCCCTGCTATTGTGTACTCTTCTCCCGGATTTTTATTTCCCAGGTGCATTATTTTGCACTTCTTTGCGTTGAATCTAAGTTGCCATATGTCTGACCATTCCTCCAACCTTGCCAAGTCCCTTCTCATCCTTTCTACCCCCCCTTGTGTATCAACTCTGTTACAGATCTTTGTGTCATCTGCAAAGAGGCATACCTTTCACTCCAGATCCTCTGCAATGTCACCTATAAAGATGCTAAAGAGGACTGGACCTAGTACTGAGCCCTGAGGTATTCCACTAGTGACCCCCCTTTCTTTGGAATGTGTTCCATTCACTATTACCCTCTGCATCCTGTTGTCCAGCCAATGTTTTACCCAGGCTACTACCCTGGGACCCACTCCCAGGCTGGCTAACTTGATTATCAATCTTTTGTGCAGGACTGTGTCAAATGCCTTGCTAAATTCTAGGTAGGCCATATCCACAGCCCCTCCCTGGTCTATTACTTTGGTCACCCAGTCAAAGAAATCATTTAGATTTGTCTGACATGACCTTCCTGCTGTAAATCCATGTTGCTTTGGGTCCTGTGCCCCGCTGGCCTCTAGGTACTCAACAATTCTTTCTTTCAGAAGTGATTCCATAATTTTCCCTACCACTGAGGTCAGACTTACAGGTCTGTAGTTTCCTGCTTCTGCCTTGCTCCCACTTTTGTGAAGGGAAAACACATCTGCCCTACTCCAGTCCTCAGGTACCACCCCATCCTCCCATGATTTGTTAAAAAGTGTGGTTAGTGGTGTCAATAGGTCCTCCCTTAGTTCTTTTAGGATTCTGGGGTGAATCCTGTCAGGCCCCATTGCTTTGTCCATCTTGAGTTTTAGGAGTTCTTTCAGGACTCTTTCTTCTGTAAATGGACAGGTGTCAACCCCCCTACCCAGAGTGCTTCTATTGTCTGGTTTAGGTAACTCCTCCTCATCTTCTTTTGTGAATACTGAGCAAAAGTATTCATTCAGTAACTCTGCCTTTCCACTGTCTCCCTCTGCCCACCTCCCCTCTCCATTATTAATCTTCACTATCTCTCCCTTAACCTTTCTATGCTTCCTAATGTACCTATAAAATATTTTATCCCCCTTCTTAACTGGATTGGCTATTTTTCCCTCGGTTTGGGCTTTTGCTATTCTGACTGCCTTCCCCACTTCTTTCTGCTTTAATTGATACAGTTCCCTGTCGCGCTCCTTCTGTGATTCCTTATACTTTTTGAATGCAGCCTTTTTCTCGTTAACCTTCCCTGCCACCTCTTTTGAGAAACATAGTGGTTTTTTACTCCGCTTTGTTTTCTTTATCTGTTTCACACAAATAGATGTGTTGCAGGAGGGCGAGTAACACAGAAACATAGAATTTGTTAACAGATAAGGACTGCTTGGCTCAGTTAGTCAGCCCCTTTTTCCCTGCCCATACTGTCACCATAGACCCTACCTGATCTCCAGCCACCTCCCCACCCACTTCATACAAAAATTTCCTTATGCCTATCCCATGCATGCTTGTAGCCTACCACTAATTTTGCTCCAACTACCTCTGCTGAAAGACTGTTCCTGGCATCCTCAATTCTTTCAGTGAAGAAGTACTTCTTCACATCCCACTTCAATTTCCTCCCTCCCAGCTTTCTTGCATGCCCCCTAGTTCTTGTGCACCTTCTTGTCTGAAAAATACTCCCCTCCTGTACCTTATTCACTCCAGTAAGGTACTTATAGGTCTCTTATCATAGTACCCCTCCCTCCTCCCTTCCAGGGTGCAATTATCCCTCAGCCTCTCCTCAGAGGTCTTTTGGAGGAGACCCTGCATCATTTTAGTTACCATCTTCTGGACAGCCTCCACCCTGTCTATGTCCTTCCTGAGGTGTGGTCTCCATAAATAGACACACTACACCAGGTGGTGCGTCACCAATGATCTATGCAGTAGTTTACTCAGTTTATGTAGACATTAGGAGGCTTGTGCCCATCGGGTATGTCTCCCATGACCGCGTGTGCATATTAATTTCCACCCAAGATATTTATCTAGTCTTGACTTAAATATGTCAATTGAAGGGGCATCTACCACATGTTGGGGCAAGTTATTCCATGCTTTTACTGATTTTATGGTGAAAAAGTTATCTCTTTTTGTGGTTTGGGCCTTTTGAACTATTAGTTGTTTATTGTGGCTACATAGATTTAGGACTTATTGTTATTTTTGATGTTGCATGATTTCTTCAACTGTGGGTCGAGTAAGAAACTGTATAACTGAAGCAAGTCTCCCCATTCTGTCTCTCCTTCAAACTGACTACAACTGTCTGTGCTAGCCTTTCATCATAATTAAGGTTTGCTAGTCTTGGAATTAATTTGGTGGTTCTTTCCTGGACCTTTTCCAACAGGAACACATCCTGTTTTAGATATGGATTCCAGGAGGGGGAACAATAGTAACACCACCACCCTCCATCTGCTGGTGATACCCCTCCCTAGGCAGCCTAGAATCCCACTGGCCCTATCAACTGCCTTATTGCAGTGCCTCGACACCTTGAGGTCATTCAATATGATTATTCCAAGGTCCCTTTCCTGTTTGGTGACTGTCAAAACCTCTTCCCCCATTTTATACTCCACCTCCAAGTTTCTGTGCCCTAGGTGCATAATTCTGCATTTTTTCACACTGAAACCCAGCTGCATACCTCTGACCACTCCTTCAGTTTTCTCATGTCTCTGCACATTCCACTTCCTCTGTACTGTCTACCCTGTTGCAGATTTTGGTGTCATCTGCAGAGGCATACCTTCCCTTCCAGTTCTACTGTAATATCACTTGTAAAGACATTGAAGAGGACTGGTCCCGGTACCGAGCCTTAAGGTATCCCACACTGGTCACTCTGCCCTGCCCCTGACTGAGTTCCATTTATCATTACCCTTGATTTACTATCCATCAACCAATTTTGCACCCAGTTAAGCACCCTAACACCCATCCCCAAACTGCCCAGTTTACTTATGAGCCTCCTATGTGATACGTTGTCAAAGGCCTTGCTGAAGTCTAAGTAGGCCACATCCACTGCTGCACCCTGATGGTCCAGTGAAAGAAATTGATCAGGCTCATCTGACATGACCTCACTCCATGAACCCATGCTGCCTTGTGTCTTGTAACCCACTGGATTTAAGATACTCCACATGCCTTTCCTTTAAAAGTGTCTCTGTTAACTTCCCCACCACTGACGTCAGGCTGGCCAGCCTATAGTTGCCAACTTCCTCCCAATTGCTGCTACCACTCGAGATCGGACCACAGGGGTGGGGGGGGGTGGCTATCTGTTTTAGATCAGAATTTGGCCTTGCTAGTGTACCAGCAGAATTGGCCAGATCATTTGAGTCTACCGCAGTAGCAGGTGTGGGCTGCAGGATCATTCTCATCTACCGTCCACCCGGGGGTGAGAAATTGTTCCTGCAGGAAGTGGCAGACTTTGTCATCGATGCAGCATTGGAGTCGCCCAGGCTGATGGTCCTAGGTGACTTCACTGCCTGAGTCGACAACGAATTCTCGCATTTTGATCAAGACATCCTCCAACTTATGTCTTCATTTGGGTTCACACAGGTAGTTGTCTCTGCTACTAATAATCAATGTCACTCACTTGATCTGATCTTTCTCCTGGGGATAAAGTCCTTTGATTTGGTGGTGGAGCCAGTCATATGGTCTGATTGCTACACAGTAAGATTCAAATTCCAGCCCTTCCCCTTATAGGCCTGCCCCGTGGAGATGGTCAGATACCGCCCATTGTGGGGCGTTACCCCAGAGGGTCTCTCGGTGGTGTTAGACCTATCAAGAGCTCCGAGGGTGGTTGGGGATCCAGAGAATCTAGTTTTGGCCTATAATAAGGCTATCACTGAGGCTCTGGATGCTGTTGCCTCGGTCCGTGTTTGTCCCCTCTCTCTCTCCACCCTCAGTCCCCTTGGTTTAATGGGACCTTGAGGGAGTTGAGTCGGGTAGGATGAAGGTTAGAGCATTGCTGGCGGGGAATGGCCGTTGATGCTGACCACCTTAGATTGATGGATCATTATCAAAGCTATCAATCAGCAATCTCACATAAGAAGGCAGAGTTCCTGTCCGGTGAGATAGCTGCTGCTCAGAATCTACTGGCTTAGCTCTTTCGAACCATGGACAGGCTGTGCAACCCATCCTGTCTATAGGTCCGAGGAGCATTTTCACAAGATAAGTGTGATGAGTTTGCTCATTTCTTTGCAGATAAGGTGGCTGACATCAGGGCTGAAATCTGCTCAGCACCCTCTAAGGGGGTTAGCAATGCTCAGTGTGAGGTCATCGTCCCTCAGTCCTCCTGGTTATCTTTCGACTGACCAAAGATGGGGGACATCAGGCGGATTGTCCAGAATTTGTGGTCAACTTGCTGTAGTTTGGACCCAGGCCCTACTGGCCTATTACTAGGGTGTATGGAGACCATTGGCCCGATCCTTGCAGAGATTGTTTGGTGCTCTTTAGATTCGGGAGAGTTCCCTAGCTCCCTGAAAGAGGCAGTGGTGACACCATTTCTGAAGAAAGCTTCTTTAGACCCAGGCATCTGTGCAAACTACAGACCTATCGCTAACCTTCCCTTTGTTGGAAAGGTGATCGAGAAAGTAGTTTCGCTGCAACTGGAGAACTATCTTACCTTACATGATGTCTTCAATCCTCTCCAGTCTGGTTTTCAGAAAAGACACAGTACTCTGGTTTGGGTGCTCAATGATTTCTCGATGGCAAGAGACCAGAAGCGCCATTCCATCTTGGTGCTTCTGGATCTCTCTTCAGCATTTGACACTGTGGACAATGGGGTTCTGCTTGAGCATCTGAGGGTCATCTGTGGACTGGCTGGTCCAGTTCTTAAATGGTTCCATTCTTTCCTAACTGGCAGGTTTCAGAGGGTGGCATCAGGGATTTTTTCCTCTGAGCCATTCTCTATGCCATGTGGGGTGTGTCTGCTGCCCCTCGGAGACACTGTAAGACAATATGGGCTGAGTTTTCACTGCTATGCAGATGGTACACAGCTCTATCCATCTTTTGCACCCGACCAGGATAGTGCGATCTCGATGTTTAACAGCTGTCTGGCAGAAATCCCTGGCTAGATGAAGTCTAGCTGGTTGAAATTGAATTCCGGCAAGACTGAGATGTTGATGGTGGATCCAGGGCAGGGTTACCATCTGGACTTTGGATCAACAGTGTACAGCTGCCTACCTCTGACTGGGTGCGAAATCTGGGGGTGGTGTTTGACGATGGGCTGACACTATGGGCGCAGGTGTCAGCAGTCATCAAATCTTCCTTTTATCATCTTAGGAACATCACCAGCATTAAGCACCTTGTTCCATCCAATGATTTGCCCACATTGATCCACGCCTTTGTGACCTCGCGCCTTGACTACTGCAACTCCCTATACCTAGGGCTTCCAGGGGTTGATGTCCGCCGCTTGCAGCTGGTGCAGAACGTGGTGGCACAACTATTGACTGGGACTTCTCTTTCCAGTCATATTATGCCCATGCTGTGCGATCTGCATTGGCTGCCTGTATAGTGGAGGACCACCTTTAAGACCTACAAAGCCCTACATAGACTGGGACCGGGTTATCTGCAAGAACTCCTAGTTCCTTACAGCCCTGGCCGACCTCTCCGCTCTACTGATGAGGGGTTTTTAGAGGTTTGCAAGGTACGGTTGAAGACATCTGGTGCAAGGGCTTTTATGTTCATGGCATCATCCCTGTGGAACTCTCCACCTCGTCAGATCAGAGAGTGCAGGACCAGGGAGAGTTTCAAGACCAATTTAAAGATGTATTTATTTAAACAGGCTTTTAATATTTGAAGTATTGTGAAACTGGAAGTTTTTAATTGAAGTTGTTGTGTATGTTTTTATGTGATTTTGTTGATTTGTTTTAAAATGCTGTATGTAAAGCGCTTTGATACTTGAATTGCGCTATACAAATAAAATCATTATTATTTTTTATGAAATGGGACTACATTTGCTCTTCTCCAGTCCTCTGGAATCACTCCTGTTTCCAGTGAGTTGTTGAAATGGCTATCAGAGGCATAGCCAGTACCTCCCTCAGTGCCCTTAAGTGTACCTGTCAGGTCACACAGCTTTTCCCACTTCTAGAGTCACAAGTCCTTTCGGGACTTTCTCCTCTGTGATAGTCTTGTGTGTATCTCCTTCACTCCAGTGTTCCTGTTGTTTTTATGTAGTCCATTCCCATCTTATCCCACTGTAAAGGCTGAACACAAGTATCTGTTCAGAATATCTGTCTTTTCTCCTGATCCTCCTCAGCCCCCGTCCTTCTTGATCTTACAATCCCTCCCCTTGTTTTCCTTTTTTCATACACCTAAAAAGTCCTTGTCCCCTTTACTTACTAATTTGGCTATTCATTTCTCAATTTGGTCCTTTGCGCCCTGTGCCACTTTCCTTGTTTCCCACTGCTTCTCCTGGTACACCTCCCTATCCTCTGCATCTCCTTGTACCTCCTGAATGCTACCATTTTAGCTTTAACCTTTGTAGTCACTTCCCCAGCGAACCACAGCAGTCTCTTTTTTCTCCTGTTTTTGTTCACTTCTTATGTGCAGAGGTTTTTGCCTTCACCATGCTATCCCTTAATTTGTACAACTGTTCCTCCATCCCACCCAAGCCATCCCCCGCTAGGGCATCTCTGAGACATTCACCCATTTTTTTAAATCTGCACTCCCGAAGGCCAGGACCCTTGTCTTTGTGTGGTTTGCTTCTGCTGCAGTCCTTACGTTGAACCACACTGTACAGTGATTGCTGTTCCCTAGGTGGCCTCCCACCTTGATGTCTGCAATACTGTCCCTGTTTTTGAGCATCAGGTCCAGTATTGCCTCATCCCAAGTGGGCTCCCTGACTAGTTTTCTGAGAAATGCCCCCTGAAGGGAGTTTAGGATGTCCCTGCTTCTAGCTGAAGCCATTGCTGTGAGGCTCCACTCTACATCTGGTAGACTGAAGTCTCCAACCAGCAGCATCTCCCCTTTTTCTGCTATTATGCAGATGCTTCCCTCAGTGTCTTATCTAGTTCCTTCCTCTGTGCTGCAAGTCTATATATCACTCCAGTATGAACAGTGGCTCCAGTTCCTGTCTCCAGGGTGACCCACAGTACCTCCAACACATCCTTCCCTCCACCCAACTTCCTTGCATTTCCATAATTTTGAAACCCTTCCTTACATACAGTACAACCCATCCTCCTTTCCTCCCCCCCATCCTTCCTGAAGTAAGTGTAGCCTGGTATGGCTATGTCCCAGTCGTGTTTGCCTGTGCACCAGGACTCAGTAATGGCCATGATAGCCAGCTCTGCCTCCACCATAATGGCCTCTAGGTCTGGAATTTTATTCCCAAGGCTCCTTGCATCTGCACAAATGGCTATCCACACATTGCTCCCACTCTGCTTATTACCTCCATTCCTCCCCTTGTGCCATACCTCCTTTTCCCCTCGCTTTTTGCAACTTTTGTTTCCATCCCCCTTGTCCTCTACTTCCCTTCTGTTCCCTTTATCCTGCTCCCTAGGGGATACTCCTCCCCTCAAGTCCTCTCTTCTTACTGCTTAAGTTTGTGGGATGAGGGCTGTTTATGTCTCCCTGTTTCCTTGTGCCACCCCCCTCAGCTACTTCAAATGTTTATCAAAGTAACATTTAAACTATCCACTAAGGACTGCAGTTTCCCTCCAGATGGATGCAGGCCATCACCTCTGTACAGGCCCATATCCCTCCAGGTTGGTCTCCAGTCCCCAATGTAGCCAAACCCCTCGTCTTCACCATTCCTTCAATTGTGAGTTGAAACTCCTGATGTTGCGTAACCTACCCCCCATCATAGACAGGCAGCACCTTGGCAAAAGCCACCATGTGTGCTACTTGCCTAAGACCCCTTACCCCTCCTGCCCTTCCTTAACAGCTTCTGTACCCCTACCCTAAATAGGGTGTTTCTCCTATTCCCAACAATATGTACTAACAGGTACAATCTGTAGGTGCTACTCACCCCTTCCACAGTAACTTCCAGGCAACAACAAGCTACCGGGTGTTGTACCTTACCAGACCGGCAGAGTCCCCTACATGCCCGCTGTCACCTGTGGATGCCTGCCAACACCTAAGATACCAATTGCTTCACCCATTCCACTCCTGCTCTTTTCCACTCCTGCTGGGACAGGAGTGTGATGGGACACCCTGCGTGGAGTAGAATTTATACAGAAGTCTAGGCCTCCTGGTAGCTTCTGATTGGTTCCTAGTCCCACTTATCCTGCCTTCGCTCTTCCCAACCCCTGACCCTGTCTTACTGCTTCCTTCCCTGTATACAAGGAACTTTCAAAAGCATAAACAAACACACAAAAGTACATCGAGACATTGGGGATCACTCTGGTACTGTAGTTGGTGACCCAGCTTCTGACCCCGAGCCTTAGGTGACTGTGCATCTGCATGGATGCTCTTCTCTCAAGGTAGGGAGGCTTGGGTACCCCAGACAGGCAGTGAAACCTAGGGGAGACAAAATGGTGGTACCACTAGCCATGTGGGTGAAGTCACCAGACACCCAGCCAGGACAGTCAAGAGTACACATATGCTACACAGGGGTGGTAGTGGACCCTAAAGGGGGAAAATCCCCTCTTTGGAGGCAGGAGGATGAGTCAGGCTAATAGTTGCAAACAGTGGGCAAATACACAAACTTACAGATTCTTCCCTATCACTAGGCTGCTGCATCCATTTCTTTCCTTAACCTTGTCTTGACCAGGTGGAAATGGGGACCCTTCCTTGGGGTGCAAACTAAGGTTAATTAGGCAGCATAACTGGCAGTGATTGTCCTTGGTGTGGTCTGGTCAAGTAGTGAAGATTCTGGGTGAGCTACTGTAGAAGGACCCAAGAGGTAAGAAGGATAGCTGGATAAGTGGGGCATAAAATGAATATGAAAAAAATAAATATGAGAAACTTAGAAAATACCAGTAACTATCTCACTAGCCCCTTGAGATAAAGCATGAAAGGTGCTACATGAAAATCCAAGCTGTATTTGATTACTTCTTAGATCATCTTTTACAATTTATCCAGATTTCTCTTCAGTTCCGCTTTACAGTCCTCACTATTCAACCTGTCACATATCTTGATGTTATCCACACATAAACAAATCATGCCCTCAATCCCTTCTCCAATGTCCCAAATGAATACACTGAAGATTATAGGGCACAGGACTAACTTCTGTGGGACCCAGCTTACAAATCCCTCATTATGGAGTATGTTTCATTAGGTACCAACTTTTAGTTTCTTCTTCCTAGCCAGTTCCCTAACCATCTAGTGAATTTGTCCCAAACACCGTAAGTCCCCTAGTTTCTTTGCTAGCATTTTCTGGAACACAGAGTCAAAGGCCTTGCTGAAGTCTGGGTACAGGACATCCAGTGCTTGGCCTTTGTCCAGTGCTTGAGACACAGTATTAAATAAATCAATGAGGTTTGTCTAACAGGACCACCCCTTCACAAAACCATGCTACTTGTTACCCTGGAGTCCATGGAACTCCAGGAGGTCAACCAATTGTACCTTTTTTTTTGTGAACTTTATTTCTGCACCACTACCTCAGGGATTCCTGGTCTCTACCTCCCACCAAGACCTTCAGACTTCTCCCTCGTACCACCCGACACAACCTCCGGATCTGAACCCCCCCCCCAGAGGAAGGGCTGCCCTATCTGCCCAGGGTTATCTATCTGCAAGTGTAGAGTACTGGGCTGCATGAGAGGCCATAGAGAGGAAGCTGGTCCAGTACTGGGAGTGTGGACCCAGAAGCCGAGGTGCCATCGCCTATCCCCAGGAGTGGGAATTTTTAATAACTTGTTGGTTTTTCCTGTCCCCAAGGAGCAAGTGCAATAGGCAGCAATGCGCTGCAACTCTCCCCCCACATATGCAGTGTCACCTACTCGGTGCATCCCCAACTGCGCCAGAGGCCGCCCTGTGCGATCACTCCCCAGAACTCCCTGGGAAGAGACAGCAGTCCTCCAGATGCTCGATATCTTCCTCTACTGCCAACCCCGGACAGCTCGGGCCTGTTCCTTAACCCGGGTCACCCACGGGCATGAGGTGTGACATCCAGCACCTCAACCCTCAGCGCCACCGGGCCGGCAACCAATTGCTCCTTGTTTATAGTCTAAAGGAGCTTACCAATAATGGAAGTTAAGCTAAGTGAGTCATAGTTCCTTGGGTCTTCCCAGTTCCTAGTCTTGCAGAGGAGAAAGACATCTGCCAACCCCTAGTCACTGTTTCGCACCAGTCTCAGTCCAGCAACTGAACAAATCTGACAGAGTTCTGCCAGAACAAGCCCTGAGTCCCTGAGAACTCATGGGTACAACTTGTTCATTCTTGGAGACTTACCCACCTATAACCCTTTCAGCTTCTTTTTACATCCTTTCCTTTGTGATAATACCCATTGCCATATTTGTTTCCCACTCAACCTGGATGCTGCACTTTGGCAGAGTCCCCATGCCTCACCCATTTTGCAACCTCTATGTTCAACCCCTTCTTCTTTCTCCTTTCTCTGACCATACCTGAAGAAGGCCTTATCATTTTCCCTTACCCCTTCTGCAATCTTAAGCTCCACCTCTGCCTTGTCTCTCATAATTGCCTTGCTAGCTTTTTTGGTAGAACTCCCTGCTAGCCTTTGGCTACTGGCCTTCTAACTTTGAAGGCTTCCTTCTTTTCTCTCACTTCTATCCCAACCTCCTTAAAAAACATAAGGCCTCTTATGTCTCTTCCCCTTGCCCACATGCCTGAAACAACCTTTTGTCATAGTTAGAATCTCTTCTCTCTCTTTAATATTTTTTCAAATGTTTGTGTGTGTATGTGAATTGTAATGCTTGTGAAAGAAACTGGATTGACAGCACTGGAATCTGAAGCCTTCTATTTATCCACATGACAGATACAGTACAAGTGGTCACAGTGCAAGCTTCCCAGTACAGCCCTGCCAATGTGCCTGAACCCTGACACTGAGGAAGCACCACTTTTCAGTCCTTGCTCTATTATGTGAGACTGACTTTTTAACTAGTGTGGCAATTAATGGTAATCATGCTGTCAAGTTTGTGATGTAAACACCTGCCCACTGTCAAATGTACCACCACAACTCATTTCACATACACCATTGAACAGCCCTTAGGTGATGATGTCTTTTTGGCCATTACCAACTTGGGCTTGATTTGAACCAGTGACCTAGAGGTGAAAGGCTCCTTAACCTGCTACCAATCCACTGAGCCATCCAGTTCCAGTCCCTTCTCTGATATGTTCTCTGCCCCATTCTATTTTTGATACCTACAAGCCTCTCCTTTAGCTCCTCCTTCATTCCTCTAAAGTCTACCCTTCTAAAGTCCAGGGCCAGTGTCCAGGTCAATGGCTTTGTGTTTTCATGGCTATATCAAACCACACTGTGTTGTGGTCAATAGACCTGAGCAGATCTTTCATGATTACTCCCCCGATGTTATTTTGGTTGGTCAGAGCTAGGTCTAGTATGGGCTGTCACTTGTCTTCCTCTCTACATGCTGAGTTGGGAAGCAGTTCTGAAAGGTGTCTACCAATGCCTGATTTCTAGTGGTCTATGCCCCTGGGATGCTTGAGTCTGCATCTGGCATACTGAAGTGTCCTAACAGGACGACTTCCCCTCAAGTTGCTCTCCTGATCTCTTCGGCTAGAACCCTGTCCATCTTTCTCCGACTGGCCAGGGGGTCTGTATATTACTATGTTGACAATCCTTACCCTAGCTGCTGTAAGCTGTGCACACAGTGATTCCACTACTTCCCAACCCCCAGTTTCCTTTTCCTCTATTACTCTGATACTTTCTCTAATGTACAATGCAACCACTGCCCCTTCCCCTGATCCCCATATTTCTGTCAATGTCATTATGTCTGAGCTGCTGTTTGCTGCCATGGCCTGGAGATCACTAATTTTATTACCAAGGATTTTTGCATTTAAACAGGCCACCCTCCAGGAACCTTTTCTGCTGCCCTTCCCTGTTCTTTGGTCAGACCAAATGTTACTGTTCTCTTTGTTATACTTCTATCCAAACCATCACATAACCTGTTTTAGTTCTTTCAAGTGTGATCTTGCGCTGTACCCCATCTGTTTTACCCCCAGTTCTCTGAATGCCCCTTCTGGTGAGGGGAGTGCTTTTAGTTCTCCCTCAATTGGGCATACCCCATGGTTGACCCTAACCCCAGCGTCTCCCAATACTTTAACTGCCCCAAAATGAAGACCTCAAATCTCTAGCCCAGAATCTATGTCCTCCCCTTTCCCTGTGGGATAAAGGCCATCTAGTTTGAATAGACCTTTGTCACACCACAAAGCACTCCAGTTCTCCAAGAAACAAGGTCCCTATTTGGCTCACAACCCTTTCGGCCAGTCAGTGAATTCCAGGATTTTCAGCTTCCTTGCCTCCCCTTTCTGTGTACTGCTTGAGCCTCCAAGAAGGTTATCACAGTACAAGACAATCCCTTGAGCCTGCCACCACCCCCAGTGCACTGAAACTGTCTTTAACAACCCCTAGTGTCTTCCTTGCCAGGTCATTCATCTCACCTTGGACAATTATGTACCCCCCCCACCTCCCTAACCACCATTCTATCCTTGGGAGTACCATATCAACTGTCACAGAAACATAGAATCTGTCGGCAGATAAGAACCATACAGCCCACCTAGTCTGCCCATTCCCCTACTTGGTTTGGCAATCCCTACTCTTATCTGGACTGGCTTTCCCCCACTCTGCTGTACAGTAGGGTGCCTTTATGCTTATCCCATGCACTTTTGAATCCCAGTACTGTCCTTGGGAGACAGCATACTACTCCCCCCACCAGGTCTGCTCTGCAGATCATCAACTCAGTACCCCCTACAGTTGAGTCCCCCCATGAACATATCTTCCAAGCTGTCCCTTTCTGACTACACACCCTACCACACAGCAGGTTTTGCTGCTGCTGCTGCTGCCCTAGGGGCAACAGGGTGCTCTCCCCACCCAGGTGAGCAGCATTGCACTGCACTCCTCAGGGAGGAAAAATGTTCACTTTTTTCTATCCCATAGCCCCTTTCTGCTACTGGAACAGCAGTCCTCTGGCCATCCTGTTGTTATCCCAGAGCCCTTTTTTTTCTCCTGAAGCAGCAAACCTCTGGCCTAATGCCCCTTGCCCACCACCTTCCATTCCCTATGCAAACCCTTGGGGGATGCTGAGGGCAGAGGATTGGTAGTGGGCATTCCTGACACCCACTTCAAGCTGTTCTGCAGCTGCTGTGTTATGGTCCACACTGCAGCACATTCAGAATGGAGTGCCACAAGCCTCTGGCAGACCAGAATTCTCCAAACCTCCACAGAGTACCCCGGAGGAGTGTGGCTCTGCAGGACATTTAGCTAACTTCTATACCCAAGACCTCCCCATCTACCTGTTGCCCATGGCTACTCTTAGTCCACTGTTTGAGTCCCAACTATGATAAATCCTAGCCTGGGATTTTGCTCTCCTATATAAGGTCCTACTAACACATTGAGTTGTTCCCTAAAAGTGCTTTAGCTTAAAACACGTTACTGCTGCAACCCAGCAACAGTTTTGCTAGTGCATCTCAAATACCCAGCCTTTAGCATAAGTATAAACTACTACCCAGCTCTACTCCAGATAGGTGTTAGCTTAGCCCTTTGTTAACGCTGCCCTGCTAACACAACTTATTCTCTTACAATTGCTGGCCTGGCACACCTTATAGAGCCCAACCCCAGATAGTGGTTCCGTACATTTTTCCAGATACCTACCACCAGACGTGGGTATAAACCAGCCCACAGCACCATATGTATATACACCAATGCACAGTTGTACTATACATGATTTGATTAGAGTACCCTTGGTGGGTGAACTAGATGTTTCCTACCATGGAGTAGAAGAAGAAACAAGCAGAGTGTCATGCAGACTACCCTGCAGATGCCACTCTTCTGCTCCATGGTCTTACCTCTCTGGGGTCTCTCACACACTGCAGGATCACATGGTACCACTGATTTTGTACAGCACAGAAAGCCTCTGTCTAGCCCTAACTGGTTTCAGCTGGAACTTAATCCCTGGCTATTTTATACCCAATTCACTCAATTTCCACTAACCTTCTTGGCACCTTAAATTTAATACTATAAGAATCACCTGGCCGCTTAGATTAAACTAGATATTTTTCTACTCCGAAATGAAAACATTTTATCTTAGCACCTAAGGACTAGTATTCCTTACACTCCCACTTTGCTGGCCTAAACTGAACAGCCCTTCCACAAATTACAAATCTGCCCCTCCATAAATTACAAATTTCTCCCTCCTCAAATGACACTCCACTCACTTCTCTTGCAGTAGGGTGAGTTATTAAGCTTTTCCTTTCAGAAAATCCTACAGCATATGCCCTGACTGCCACCAAAGTCCTCCACATTGTGCATAATATGCTAATGTTGGCCCATAAGGTATTAAATCACATTCTGAGCAATCATAAGATAAAGCATCGATGCACTGTATAAAACATGAATTTAAAATATTCCAAACTGACTGTTTTCTTAACTACAGTATATGGAATATAGGGAAAGTATATGCTGTGTATATGGGCAATACATATATCGTAACATGAATACATGTGCCCTTTATATTGTAAAAATATACTACTTGATCTATATTATTCACATAGGCAGGGTATGTTTTACTGCTGTTTTATAAACTATCCCAACAGCCAATTTTGGTATTTTTTAAACACATTCCTCCTTCCCCCCACCACAACTGACAACATCCCTACTGAGCTCACCGAACCAGAGCTCCAACAAAAGCCCCACACCTCCCTGCAGCCCTCAGCCAATCAGACAGCAAAGGGACTCAGTTGGCAGGGCTTCATCCACCTTTATAGGGATGGTCATCCTAGCAGACCTCCATGCTGTGGGCCACAGTTAAAGGGCAGCTGGAGTTTAAGCACATTATACTAGGGCATCAGTGTGGCAGAAGAAGCTACCACCAGTATGCTCTCTGTGATTTTCTGATGCTATGGGTTTGGTGGTAAGACTTTTATCTCTCTGTGTATTCATGCTAAGCCCTCCTGTTGTGCATGGTGCCTAGGTCTGCCCAGGAATCGTGATGTACTGCTGTATAATCTGCCTAGTCCAGCCTTCATACTAAAGTGTTTGCTGACTTTGGTACTGTTTAGGTAAGAAGAGTGGTCTACTTCTACTTCCCTTGGTAATCTTCCCACCTCTACTGATTCCCCTGCTTGCTTAATATTGCTCTAAGACTTACAATGAGTTTCTCCTGCAGGGCTAGTAGTGCTGAATGTATTTGTGCCAGCTATTCAGTTTTCCCCAATGTTACTAATGTATCATCATACCAATTTGCATAGCTGATTGTCCATAAAGTTATTATTGTTCTTATTCTCTGCTCTGGTGGCCCAAGCTAGGTAGATAATTTCTTCTTGCAAGGTTTGCAGTGAGGTTATGTAGAAAGTTTGCTCATTTATTATGCCTGTTCTGTGCAGTACTTTAATTGTACTTTTGCTGAGCCTTATATTTGCTAGGAGGCATTTGTCACATACTGTGTCCATTGCCCTGCTCCCAAATACTAATAGCCTTCAACCTAACCGCTCATGCTCATCCTTTTGTTAGCCTCCCTCCTGTCTCCTTCCCTCACTTACATATTCCTTTGCTCCTCAGAGGTGGTCATCACTCTACATTACTCATCCACCCCATCTCCCATCTCCCCTTGTTCCTACAAAGTTATCACTATTTTGTTACTTACTCTATCCCTCCTTCTCCTCCTTCCCCCTCTTCCCAGTCAATTCCCCTTGCAGGGTTTGCATCCCAGAGGGGTGAAGGCCCATTCCTTTTCTCTCATCACTCCTACTCCCCTCCGCCATCTGTTCCTACAAGTTTCTCTCTAACTACTCCATTGTATAAAATCCAATGTAACCCCCCCCCCACAAATGGGGGTTCCCGAAAAGTCTTCCTTGAGCTTGCTTAAATGCTCACTGCCAGGCTGGTGTTCTGCATTTTAGCAGTTTAAATGTATTGCCAGAGAGTGCCTGTATAGCCTCTGTGTACTGTCTCTTTAAGAGCTGTCTGGATTGCTGTCATAATTAAACTGAGAGGGAGCTCTGTTAGAATATGTACTTGTTTGCTGATCATTTGTTAGATTAGTAATAACATTGCAGTTTGTTCTAACCTGCCTTCTTTGCAGCATGGACAGTTCTGTTTGTTTCCATCATCTTGGTCCTGGCTACAGAATGGGCCAATCAGTACATTCGGGACTCTAAAATGGAGCCTGCCTTATGGGGCTTGGTGGGGTCAAAACTTGTAGGAATTGTAGTTTTGGGCTTTTGGCACCTAAAATAACCTGGAGGGGGAGCCCTTGCTGAGACTGACAGACAGATCAGCCAACCGAACCTTTTGGATCTTGGCGAAAGTCACACACTGCTTGCAGTTTCAGTTAGATCTGAATTGGGAAGTGAAGACATAACAGCTCGAGATAGTTCGAGCAGCAATTCATAGTGGATTTGCATGGGAGAACTGTGGAAAGGCCTGAGTTTGGCCTACATGCCTGCCTGCTGTCCCTGAGAGGGAACTTGTGCTTTTTTCAGACTTCATCCGAATTTGGAGAGCAAATTAAGCCACTGAATCGTGACCAGGCTTTAACCTGAAGATGATCGAAGATTTGCTGAATGCGATTGGCCTGTCAGGACTTCCAGCTACCTTTGAACTCCCAGATTGTGCAGAGACTCTATAATTGCAACCAGAGAGCCATTTGCCTGGTACAGTAGAATTTCCTTACATGTGAATGTGCTGTGTGCTTATAGTGGGTAGTGATTTGGTTCCCCACTGTGTGTCCGAACTGTGTTTTGCTTGCTGGAGGCTGTATCCAGCTCCACAGACTGAATCCATATCCATTTCCATTTGCCTGAGCCCTGTTACACTGGCCCAGCCAGAATACCTGCTATGTATAGAAAGTCATCGACGAGAGACCGGCCTGGGGATCATCCCCCTGCTCAACGCCTTGAAAAGGAACGATGCCTCGGTGAGTCATGTAGGCCCTGCTTCTCCATGCATTCCAGCTCAACAGCCTGCAGTCTCAATTTCATCCTGCCTGTGTCCAGTATTGGGTATCATGAGTAAACATCAGGGTAGCTCCCTGCAACAACAGCTAAATCTAAAAGTATCATCATCTGATTGTCTTGTTGCCTTTTCTTTCACGAACTGAGCCCTCCAGCTCTGGATTACAAATAGTGTGTGTTGTGCGTGTTGCTTTCTTCCATCACAGGGCCCCAACCAGTTGCAACATTCCTGGCTAGCCCACCATTTTCCTACTTGGGTACCCAGAGTGTGTGACTGTGTAGGGACTCTGAACTGCATGCATAACTGTCTTATTAATATAGCTTTTAAGCAAATCAACTTGATTACACCCCTCCCTTGTTCAAGTTCCCTGAATAAATCAGATTTAACTTTGTTTGCATTTAACCTGACTGTGGTTCCAGTTTATGCCATAAGTATTGTACTGTTGCTATTTGCTGTGCTTAACCTTGTTTTACAGGGGGTCCCCAGGGCCAAGCTAGAGGAACCAGCCCTGCTGGTAAGTGCAAACAGTGTGGGAAATTGCCTGGTGAATAAGGGTCATTGTGAAAATAATTATTGTACATTGTTCAGACCACTAGATGGGAAAGAGGGGGGTTACAGTGTCCTGGAGGGCTGTGCCCAGGTTAGCTTGACCACTAACAAGGCTGACGTCCAGGTGGAGGCACCTGTCTCATGACCCAGGCCCCTTAACCTGCTACTAGCCAAGCAGGCAGGGGTAGTAGCCCGTGGGATTACGCTACCTAGGGGTTACACCAAGTATGCTATGTGTGTGTACATGCTTTTGTATATTTGAGTATTAGACAAGTGGTTATATATTTGAACATTTAACATTAATGTTGTTTATGTATATGGATATTTGTATATGGGCTATATCTGATGGCAAGTGCCACTTGTGTGGCCCACAAAAATATCTGGTACTGCATAAATGTTTCGGTTTATGGACAATCTTAATTTCTTGTATATTCTTTTGCATTTGTATTCTATATTGTATTCCCTTTTCCCCTTCCCCAGGACACATACGGAAACAAGCTATTGTAGCTCAGCATGCCTATTCTGGTAAAACATTTCAAAATAAAATAAATAATACACCCGAGGCTCTTCCCCCAACACTGGCTCACTCCCAAAACCCTACTTTGGCTCTGTGTTCTATGGGTCCTTAATCTCGACCCCGTGTGTTCCTCCAATAGGAAGTCTCCTACCCTACTCCAAATATAGCCATTTATTTACACTCCTCTTTCTTCTTGATGGTAATGTGCAGATTAATCAAGGCCCCACCATCTCCTCTGTCTGCAGTATGCCTTCTCTCACAAAGGGACTTACTGTAAATTATTTACAGTAATCTTCTTCTCCCTCAGCTGGCCAAGTGGTGCAGAGAGCTGATTCATCTTGCTCCTTACCTATGGTTACACCGGCGATCCAGGTTTGAGAATTTGGGTCACTGGGGTTGATCAGGGAGGAGAGGATCAAGTGTCCCATGGAGTGCTGTCCTCTCTTGGGAAAGAAAATACTTGTCTCTCCACTGTCAAATGTCACCAGGTGGGGGCTTGGTGGCAGTGAAGGCAGAAAGCACAACTGGAGGGGCTACTTTCCAACATGGTGTGTGTGTGCCTCCACACAGCATACACTATTGTCTGATGGCCATGGCAGGGGTTGGGGGAAGAAAAAGTGGAAAATGGCTCCGAGGACTAGTGAAGTCTCACCCGCCAGCTTGGACCCTCACCTCTGCCTGAGGAGCCAGACCTGAGACAGTGACTGAGCTAAAGGGGGGCTTGGGGGGCAGTTGCCCCTCCAGGCTACCCCAGTGTGAGTAGCGGTGCCACTCCACCATCATTTTTCACTGTTTAGTGCCCATTGTGGAGCCCGTAATTGACTGAATGGCCCCCCCAGGCTCCCAAAGCTGTCTCTGCCACTGACCTGAGATCTGGATTGTGTCTCAGGGGGAGGACATGGTTCCACCTATGTAGAGCATCACCGGAAGTGCGTTCTGTCATTATGGCACCAAGGGCATAGGTCACCATCATCTCTTTTGGGGGGGTGGCTGTGCCCCTACACACTCCCTTTCTAATGATACTAACTCCTTGGGGGAAACCTTCGTGAGGGGGTGGCGAATTTGGCGCCATAATGACAAGGCGCTATAATGCCAGCGCTCAGAGTGCCATAAGGGAGAGGACACTCCCTCCTACTCCACCACAAGGGGGAGGGAATCCATGGGGGACTCTGCGGGCCAACCCTCCAAGAAGTTGGATGTGGGTCAGGGGCTGGTGGAGATGAGTTGTTAGTCAGCTCGCTCAAGCCCAGAGGATAAACACCTATATGACAAAAGCTGTCTCCCAAAATTGAGTCAGTAAGAATTTGGGATGGTCAAAATAATCCTGATAACCTCATTCTATCTGAAACTTGGCTCTCCCCTGAAGTTAACTCCTCCACTATTACAATCACAGGTTACTCAATTCACAAACAGGATCATATCAAACATGGGGTAGTGTTCTCTTCTATATGGCCAACCACCTACAATTCTTTATTTCATATCAAGATTCCATCCCCAAGTCCCACGAGTAGTTGACTGGGCTACTCTCTTTCCCATGCTCCATCCCGATTTTTATCATTGGTATCTACTGAGCACCTGGTGAATTTTCCTCTGATACTCTACAAAAGTTCTGGATCTCGCCCCTGGTGGTGAGCATATTTTGCTAGGGAACTAACTTCAATGCTAATTGAAATGATGAAATAAAACCTCTGAATTGACTACTTTTCACATCAAAATTAAAACTCCAAACCTCTCTCAACCAATAACGTCCACTACTCATGTAAACATGGGGGGAAAGGATTTTCAAACATCAGAGTCTGTTATTGGGACTTGGCTGTTGAAATCCATCCCTGGAGTTAGATCACAAAGAGGCAGTCTAACTCCTGGGATGGAATTCTGCAGCTGCATCTCAAAAAAGGATGCGATTTCCCACAGTTGTGAAGAAATTGACGTAAACTGCAGGAATTGTCACAAATGTGTCTGGATGTTTGTAAACAGGCCACAAGCATCCTAACACATTCAGCTTGATGCAGGATGCATCTGAAATACGGATGGGAGTGCTGTGCCTAAGGCTCTGAAAGTCGCTCCCCAGCTCTCCTCATAATAGTACTAGCGACTGGGTTCTTACGTCTCACCCGCACAGAATAATGGTAGCTGATACTCTTCCAAATGTTTTAAGTGATTATTGCATGATTTATTGTGTGAGGAATATAAATACTCTGAAAGCACCCCTCCACAAATTATTCTGGCCATATCATTCAAATCGTTGCAACCAGAAGGTTTTGTGCAAGATCTTCACCACCCTGACGGGCACCCTACCTTTTCTTCGCCTGACCCAGATGTAGTCTTAACACATTTTATTGATACTTTTAACTCCATCTGCAATTGTCACACTCTCTTCAAACATTCCAGAGTTCATGGCTCCCACCTACCCTGGGTCACATTTGACTTTATCGACCTCTTTCATTTAAGGGATGCAGCCTGGTCTAGACACAAATCTTCGGGGATGTAATCTAACAGGCAAGTTTTCATGAAACTCCAAACTACTGCCCTTGAGTCACCATGTAGTCCAAGACTGCCAGCTTCCAAAATAAGTTCTTATTCATTGGCTCTGATTCTTCTAAATTTTGGAAAGCAGTTCACTGCCTCCTTGATTACTCCCCATCTTTTTCAAGCTCCCAGATCAGTACCTGTCACGCCATATCTGTCGATGTTTCAAACCAATTTTTCATTGATGGTCCCAGGCACTCATCTCACTTATGCTGCCATTAGCCTGCCAATATCTCCCTTAACTTATGGGAATTTTGATCTTTCCCCATAAATGAGTCTGACGTTCTTAAAGAACTATCTTCCCTGAATGTTCTCTCTAGTGGAGGCTCAGATGGCCTATTGCCGAGACTCCTAGCCCTGGGGCTCCTGCCTTGACCACCCCATCACACACATGTTCAATTAGTCCTTAGCCATTGTCTCCCTCCCTCTCTTTAAGATGGAAACATGCTCTGGCTGTTCCATTCCATAAAGGAGATGCCACTGATACATAGATACATAGATACTGATGGCAGATAAAGGCCTTTGGCCCACCTAGTCTGCCCAACTGCACATGTAATTTTGCCTCTTCAAGCTTTTCTTGAACTGGGTTGTCGTCTTCACCCCAACTTCCCAAGATCTGAAAAAGCTAGTGAGGTGGTCCAGGATCTGGCAGCTTGGCTTCAATGCCAAGAAATGCAAAGTGATGCATATTGGAGCCAAGAATCCTAGGACAGAGTACTACTTGGGTGGAGTCCGAGTATCTGCATCAGAGGAGGAGAAGGACCTGGGAGTGATGATCACTAGTGACCTGAAGCACTCCACACAGTGCAAGAAAGCAGCAGCAAAGGCAAACAAGATGCTGGGATGCATATTAAGGGGGATCAGTAGTAAGAGAGAAAGAAGGGTATACTGCTCTTGTACAGGTCACTGGTAAGGCCGCATCTAGAGTATGGAGTGCAGTACCGGTGCCCACACCTCAAAAAGGACATTAACCTGCTGGAGAAGGTCCAGAGAAGGACTACAAAGATGATAGCTGGTCAGCAGGGTAAGGCATACGAGGAGAGGTTGAGGGCACTGAACATGTACTCCCTGGAAGACAAGACAGAGAGAGAGCGGACATGATTGGGACCTTCAAGTACTTGAAAGGGATAAATAAGGTTGATAAAGAAAGTCTCTCTAATTCCTTCGGTCCTGTAGCCACCATATGGTGTCGGAACCATCCATTGCTGAACCCGACCCAAAATGGCTTCCAGTAGGGAATGAGTTAAGCTGAGCGGCAACCATAACACAAGAGGGGCATAGTCGTAAGCTGGAGGGTGGGAGGTTTAGGGGGGAGATCAGGAAGCACTTCTTCACAGAGAGGGTGGTGGACACTTGGATTGCGCTGCCAGAAGAGGTAATTTCATTGAAGACAGTGGGCAGCTTTAAGAGAGGCTGGGACAGACATAGGGGAGGGTAAGGGTCATGGGTAGGGAGGATGGGAGGAGTGGGGAGAGGGGGCAGGAACAGTAGCTCAAGCTGTGGACCCTGCAGCATGAGCAGACTTGATAGACCATATGGCCTTCTTCTGCTGGCTTCTTCGTATGTTCGTAACTGCTAGGATCCCCCAATGCCTATCCTATGCATTCTTGAATCCTGTAATCGTTTCAGCCCCCCCACCTCCTCTGGCAGCTTATTCCACTTGTCCACCACCCTTTCAATAAAGAAATACTCCCTCACATTACCTCTGAACCTCTCCCTTCCAGTTTCATCCCATTAACCCTAGTCCTGGAACATTTTTTCCTCTGAAAAACAGTGTTCTCCTGCACCTTGTTCCTCCCCATGAGGTACTTGCATGTCTCCAACATATCCCCCCCTCTCCCTCCTCTCCTCCAGTGAGTACTTATTCATGTCCTTCAGCCTGTCCTTGTAGGACTTGTGATGCAAACCTATGCCATCTTGGTTGCCCTCCTCTGAACTATCTCCACCCTGTCTATATCCTTACATAGGTAAGGCCTCCAGAACTGGACACTGTACTCCAGATGTGACCTCACTAATGGCTTGTACAGTGGGATTATGACCTTCCATTTCCTACTGGTGATTCCCCTGCCTATGCATCCCAGCATCCTATCTGCTTTACTTGCCACCTTGTTGCACTGACTCCCAACCTTTAGGTCATCAGAGATGATAATCCCTAGGTCCCTTTCCTGCTTAGAGCATACTATATCCTCCCTCCCCAGCTGATATGTTGTTCCAGGGTTTTTGTGTCCTATGTGCATTATTCTGCACTGTTTTGTATTAAATCTCAACTGTCACACCATTGACCATTCCTCAAGCTTCTGCAGGTCTCTCCTCATTCTATCCACTCCCTCCACCGTGTCCACTCTGTTATAGAGTTTTGTGTTATCAGCAAACAAGGTAATTCTCCCTTCTATGTTATCCCTAATGTCACTGATAAAGATGTTAAAGAAGACCGGACACAGCATTGATCCCTGTGGCACTCCACTGGTCACCCTTCCCTCTATGGAGTGAAAGTCACTTACCACCACCCTCTCTGTCCTGCCATCCAGAAAATTCCCCACCCACCTCACTACTGTCCTATCCACACCCATATTGCCCAGCTTGTTTAACAGCCTTCTATAAGGCACAGTGTCAAAGGCCTTACTGAAGTCTAGATAGGCAATGTCCACTGCCCCCCCGATCCATCTCCCTTGTCACCCAGTCAAAACATTCAATGAGGTTAGTCTGGCATGACCTCTCTACAGTATAACCTGATGCCCTACCAAATCACCATCCCATATCTCTACTCCCCTCCCTCTCCAAATAACTCAAGCAGCTGGTCAGTAATTAACTCCCTAATTACATTGACAAATCAGGCTTTTTCACTCCATTCCAGTAAGACTTCCACCCTGTCCATACCACTGCTACCTTTCTATTCATAATTACTGACCATATACATTCACATATGGATACTAGCAAGGGACCAGTGCAATCTCCATTGACTTGGCAAGGCATCTGATAATCATATGCTACTCTTAGCCAAACAAGGATACTCTAGTGTCTCTGCCTCTGGTTCAAATCATACCTTTTTAGACAGGACCCAATCAGTTAAACTAGGAACGTCAGTCTCCCCTCAGCTCTCTGACTCATTAGAAGCCCCCCCCATGGATCATTCCGAGGCCTCCTCCTTTTCTCAATGTTCATAAATTATCTCCCAGCACCATACCTGCCTGTGCATTCCACATGTATGCTGATGATACCATCATTTTCTCCTCTGATCACTCCCTAACACAGAGCAATCCCTTCAGACTGACTTCATTAATGTACAAAAATGATTCGTCCCAAATCAGCTATCTATATATCATATGAAAACTGTTATTGTGCCTTTTGGCACCTCCACTGGTTGAGATCAGCCCCCTCCACTCCGAAGCCATGCTCTTTATCTGGTGACTTCACTGACTCAATAACCTCTTCTAAATACTGTACCTTGGCATGATTCTAGACCAACATCTAGACTACTCGTGCCAAATAAATTACACAGCGGGAAAGTGTTTTGCCAAGCTTGGGGCCCTCTATAGGTTAAAAAACTGCCCCACTTTTAGTACCAAAAAAACTGTAGTACAGCATTTGATTTTCCCCCAACTGATTATGGGCATGTGGTATTCTCTGGAGCCTCTAACACTGCCTAAGCTCAACTCCCTTTTCAGCTCCGTCTGTAGATTTGCTTTGGCCTGCCCTCCCCACTCCACTCCACTATGTACTGTACAAGGAACTAAACTGGATTCTTCCTGCTATGAGGCACTCTCTCCATACTGCTCTACTAGGTGTCAAATATGGGTCTGGTAAACTACAAAGGTACCTCAGTGATTTACTCATTCCCTACTCCAATTCCTCATACTCCTTTCAGTCAGAGAATGGAAAAAGACTCCCAAGTCCTCTGTGGAGACACATTTGAAGGTAAACCTCTGTCAAGAACAGACTTCCTCACACAGGAAATTGATCTCCCTATTCTCTCACTACCATAACCAGTCTCCAGTCTACAAAGGCTATGCTCAGGTACTACAAGGTCCCCTTCACTTGTGACAATTGCCCCAGAGGTGTCCCTAAATTTCTTATTGGTGCTTCCAAATAGTGCTTATGTACCCTACCTTTGTATCACCATGGGGCATGTATGTTCTCACCTCTGTATCTGTGATATCTGTACATGTTATGACTCTGTTTTTGTGGTAAAGCTTATGATTCATTATTAGCGCCCTCTAGGGCCTGTTTATACATTCTATACTTGTCAGTGTGAATGTATGCTGACCACGTATTCCACTTGAACTGTATTTTCTTTGATGATTCCTGTCTTTCTCCTCCCCCCCCCGTCGTAGCTGGAAATGAGTCCATCTGGACTCTGCTTGCTTACATTGTAAAATACATTACAAATAACTAAGTACCTAAATACATACATTCATACATACATACATACATACTTACATACATTGTATGGATAATATATGGTTCTTCAATATGGGATGGATTGGGATGTTCTTATGTTGCTGCCCTCTTCCTGCACTTACCAGGTCCCTCCTCTTAGCAGATCAGTTCATGCTTGTCTCCAAGAAAACCTATCTATAGTGTCTTCCCTAGGACATTAAACTCTCACCTACAGTACAGTGATGACTTTTAAACCAAATACCTACATGTCAGAAAACCATTTGGTGACTGATAATTTACTGTTGTAATGCTGTGGACTGTTCTGTTATTTTAACTTGTTAGTAATGCAGTAGCAGTAAATCAATCAATCAGCCAAGTCAGTCAAATTCTTGATCTACCAGTCTACACAGAGTCTGAACATGCAGTTTTATAGAAATAATTATGCACCATAATAAGTGGTAGTGCTAATGCTGGGGGATTCAGGCTATCTTCTTGAAGAAAAGTTGGTACTGGGGTGTAAGGTTACAAACTAAGAAGGTGTTATAATGCTGAACTATTATGCATGACCTCAGCACAAGTGGAACATTAAATAAATTCCAAATAACTTTAAAGTATGAGTATCCAGAAGCCTATATTGGTGTTGCAGCCTTTTAAACATTAAAGAAGTGTAGTTCTATGTTTCTGTTGGATTTATTTTTTTTATATTGTGTTTCAGATAATGTTTTGGAAAAACTGGCAAGATGTGACTTTTATGATGATGAGATCAAAACCTCCATGTTCTTCCTTACTATTCATGATGCCGTTCTGTATATATTAGACAAACATGATCCACAAAACTCAACAAATTTTAAGCCACCAAAGGTAACTTGTGAATGCTTAATTATGAATGTACTATTTCATAAAAGTGAGTTTTTATAGATGCCACTTTTCATTGGGGTTGTCTTGTTATGAGATCTAGAACATTTCCTGAATAGGTTGCTTTATAGTTTACACAAACCAGGTTGACTGAGTTACAGAATCTTTTTTTTTTCACTAAAACAACAGAAGGAAAGCAATACAAGCAATATAATCACTGCAGATATAATCATTATTGGAGTGTCCCTCATGACAGTCCTACAGTGGAGGGACTTTTTAACATACACGATAGGCACATTTATTGCAATTATTGTTTTAAACCATTTACATTTTTGTTATTTTCTAGAATATGCCCACACTACCGACTTACTGCACATGCCCAGATCATGGCTTGAATTTTCAAGCATATAATAAAGAGGGTTACAGGGCTCATTTAAAAACAGGATTCACTTTCTGGAGTTCAGAAAGCCATAAACAAACAAGGAGGGTGTTTCACTGCTAAAGCGCCATTTTTGCTGACTCATTCCATGAAATAGTCTACCCCTGGATCGGCACCATTTGTCAGCAAGGATGCGTGGGAGCATAGGCAGAGGGACTAAAGGTCAGACCGACTGCTAAGTATTTTTTGCAAAATTAATGAAGCCGTGTACAGTTTCATAGAATCTAGAGACATATTTGCATTCTGTGACCGCCACTGTTACTAAAGGGGTCAAAGATAAAATAACATGTAAAAGCTCAATAAGTCACAAAAAAGCTGACAGTGTCCCTTTAACCCAGTTTTTTTTGGCAAACAATATTTACTTTAAAGCATTTTGATTTTTTAAAATTTTTTGAAAACATGCCTACATTACCCATTTTATAAGCACAATAAGACAATCCATGGTATTGGTTGTTATATCAGTGTCAGGCATGGCAGGTAGCACACTCACCTCTGAGGCCAGAAGATCAGAAGGCTGTGGGTTCTATCCTCACACCAAGCACTTGGATTAAATCCCAATACTGACACTGTAATACAGCATGAGGGGGGTGCTGCACTTCAGAGGTGCCGTCTTTCAGATGAGATGTTAAACCGAGTTCCCATCTGCCTGTTCTGGTGGTATTTCAGGTGGATGTTAAAGATCCCATGACACTTCTCGAAAAAGAGTAGGGAATTTTTTATTTATAGAACAAATCACAGACAAGAAACATAATATGTGCAAATACAATAGAGAAAGAAAAAAAAAATAAAGATACAGAACTCACTCTATGTCCTGATACTTCCCTTTATCCTGTTCCCCACCCTAGTGTTCATGACAAAACCATACATTAAATAAACATATAATGTTTTTTCATTTTTCATAATCTTATGTGTCATGTCCTTGGCTGGCAGGGCCTCCAGCTATCTACGCTTCTTCAGATAAAGGGAACATAAAACAAAACAAAAAAATAAATAAATTAACTTTATGTATAATCCTGGCGTACCCAGGTACATAATTTCTAGTAGGTCTGATATCTCTCTTTTGGCAGTGTGTGTTGTTCTAACCTGTATTTTGCTTTCAGCAAGGCTAATACCTGGATAACCACGTAGTTCAGGTGTAACCTCCTTTTGTTGTATTAATAAGGCACACCTTCCTTGCCACATGTAGTATTTACATGCCTCAAAAATTACCCTAAAGGTACTTTTACAATACTTCCAAAGATTATGGGGATATAATCCTAGAACTAGGACCTCATATGTTATGGGAAATAATTTGGTGTCTTTCCAAATAGTATTTAAGGATAACCAAAAAGACTGGGCAAAGGGGCAATGAATCAAAAAGTGATCCAGTGATTCTAATATTCCCATGCAGGAAGGCCTAGGGAGAATTCTTTCTTTTACTGCCTTGTTTTTTAGAGTGTTTTGGACCCCTAGCCTTCTGTGGCAAGATAACCACACTATGTCCCACATCTGTTTGGGGATTCTGATGTCTGTCAGTTGTAAGCAAGCTTCTTTGATTTGTGATTCTGGACATTCTGGAAGAACAGGGTTTATAAATAACATATATTCTACAAGCGTCTTATATAAAGTTTTCCTGGCATTCGAGAGAATCATCTGTTGGGTGATATTCCATTGTCCTAATTTGGTGAGACAAGGTTAATGTAGTCTGGCAAATTTTTCATGTGTGTAATCATAGATACAGAAAGTGTACCTTCGTCCCATTTACCTTGAAGCACAGGAAACCAACTATATGAGATATTGTACCATTCTACCTTTGAGCTAGTCAACAAAACTGCTAAATTCCTATACAACAAAATAGTGTGAAAATATTATCAGGTTTAACATCCTAATTCTTCCCGTCTTATAATCATAATATGTCAAATGTCTTCTAATGGGATTTAAATGGCTACCCCACAAACCTTGACTTGGTCCTTTCATACAGAAAATATGTTCATGGGAATGAATAGGAAGTTGGGGGCCTTTATAGATTTAAAAGCTTTTTGACCAGAGATTTCTGATTAAATGTAGTTAATTCTTTATTAATGCCTATATTAGATTATGGGAACATTCTCTATGGTGGAGTTCCCAGCACTGTACTGAATGGAGTAGATTAAATGTTCCACAGAATGGCACATTTTGTGCTTGAGGTACCCTACAGAACCCATAGATGTATATTATTTAATAATCTGAATTAGTCTTAGAAACCTTGTTCACGTAGGAATTTACATCTTCTCAAATTTATGTATAAAATTTAGAAATCTGAGGCCCCTACTTACATACTTGAGTTGTTCCCAAAGAGAAGTGTTAAAGATAATCTGAAGTCAGCTTTGGGGGTACAATGTTTTGCTGTTAGTTGTAATCTGAATATTGGAAGATCCTCTGTTTCTTACAGGGGAGCTGCACTGTGGAAGAATATTCTGTTAAGTTTCCGTGGAACTAACAAATGACTCATCTCTCATATCTGAGTAATTGGTGCCTGAACTGGCTAACAGTATATCTCATTGTAATGAATGTGATGTCAGCTGATTCTCACTGTTTGTATGTTTGACATTTTATACTGTACTACAGATTATTGATTTGTGTACTTTTTTATACTGTAACTGATGCTTGTTGCCTTAAAACCTGGGACTTCGTTGAAAATGAGCTTTGCTCAGCTGAATGTTTTTCCCTTATTCCGATGAATAAAAAAGATTTACTACTTAACAGCTTAATCTGGTTCAAGGTCAGTTGGCATTCAACTGTACCCCCCGTCATGCCTGAAAATAGGCAGGATTTGTCTAGTGCACTTACCCGGTCAACAAAAACTAAATAAACACTACTACTACTTGAAAAAATATGTTTAGGAGTTGTGATTCTAAAGAAAGGGGAAGCAGAAAAATGTTAGCTATATGCAAAAATTGGGATAAAATTAAAGCTTTACGTAGAAAGACCCTTTTCTTTTTAAAAATGACTTTGTTTTTCCATTGTCGGACAATGCCTTGACTTTTAGCTATGGCTTTTTCCCAGTTTTATTTAGCATTGTCTGCTGTGTCAAATAAGAGCCCTATAATCTTTAGCGATACTGTATTTATTGGTATATTTGCCAGAGTGGTAACGCGAGATCCTCTGACCTCTGGTTGATTTGTAAACCTTGGCTTTTCTCATAGTTTAATTGTGCCCCTGAAATTAATTCATATTTTTGAAGTGTTTATATTATCTCTTGTATGTCTCCCTCAGTTTGTATGCTTAGACATAAATCATCGGCATACGTACCAATATTTGTTATATTGGAGTGATCCTGTATGTTTATACCCAAGATATGTTTGTTATTTTGTATCTTTCTTACAAGGGGGTCCATGGCAAATAAATATAAGATCAGGCTTAAAGGAAAACCTTGTTTTACTCCTCTTTTTATCTGAAATATAGTTCCTAGTTGTTTATTTATAAAAGGTTGTACATAAGCTGAATTGTATATAAGCTGTACCCTCTGTATAAACACGGCTGGAATACCATAATGTTGTAGAATCTTGAATAAAAAACTGTGACTGACTCCATCCAAGGTTTTTTTCTGGTCAAGAGATAAAAGACAACCAGTACTACAACATGACTGCCTTATGAGGTTATATCCCTTAGAAATTGTAGATTGTGAAAAATAGATTTAGTTGGAATTCCACAGGATTGTACTAGTGAAATTAGTTTTTCTGCAATTTTTGATAATCTCTGGCCCAGTATATTAGTTAGGATTTTATAGTTAATGTTTAACATCTGATTGGCCTCCAGTTTTTTAGAACAGTTCTGTCTCCTTTTTTATGTAGGAGGAAAATCTGGGCTTGAGAAAAGGCTACTGGAATTGCTGGTAACTGTAATAAGGAGTTAAACAGGAGGGTTAATACCAGACATAGTTTATCTTGAAAGGTTTTATAAAACTCAGGTGTCAGACCATCTAACCCTGGGGTAGTGACTGGCGTAAGTTTATTTATGGCCTGTCTGACTTCTGTCAGAGAGATGTCTGCTTTCATTAATGTGCTACTCTCTTCTGGTTGAGCTGGCAGCTGTAGACCTCTTAAAAATTCTGAATCCCAGAGATCATCAAGTGACTCTCCAAACTGATCTTGTAAATATTTTCAAGATTCTTCTCTGATATTTTTTTTGTATCAAGCAATGGGGTAAGATCTTCTCGTATTTTTAATGAATCAATTATTGTTGTATTAACTCTTATCTGCACAACTTTTGAATGCATCTAGGGTTGGTTGGTACCCTTGAGTGCAAAACCGAGCTTCCAAATTTAGGCTCATATACCTATTATATTGACATTTTGACATGTCTTCTTTTGTATGTTTCATTTGTGTAGATAAATTAATATTTTGCTCACATGCTAATGATATTAGTTTTTGTACTTGCTTTCATAGGGTTATGTACTGGGCATATTGTTTCTTCCTTTTCCAGGTAGCATGGCTGATGAAAAGGTTTTTAAAATCAATTTTAGACTCTATCCACCAGTTAATAATTGTGTCATATGCTTCTATAATAGATACCCTAGCTCTTAAGCGCTAGTCCCATTTATCTAAATGTACAGTGTCAGATAATAAATTGTTGTTAAGTTCCATCTAGGATTTATTCGAGGGACAGAAATGTATTTATTTATTTATTGAAATGTTTCACCAGGAAGGCACGCTGAGCAACAAGTTGCTCATCTCCCGGTGTGACCATGGGGGTAGGGGAACATGAGGATAGTATACAGAGATTTGGTACATAATATAGATATACAATTTGATTACATTCAATAAAGTGAGCAGACTATACAGAAGTACTGAAAAGGAGGAATGCTAACTGGTATGAACTAGATGGAATACAATGCTAACAGTCTTGAACTAGATAGATAGATATGATAGCACAAATATCTTTGGCAAACACTTGGTGGGACATAGCTTTGTAGTTAGAAAACAGCTGGATGGAATACAAGGAAGTTGAACTGGGGCAACACTGCAAGGAGAGACAGATAGAACAACATTTGCAAGGTGCAACAAAAGTGCAAGGTTGACTGTAAGTGCATTAGAGATTAGGGGTTAGCCAATAACTATGGCTAGGAAGGAGGGGGGAAGGTGGGTGGGTGGAGGGCATATAGGCAGAGAGCAGGGGGTGGAAAGGGGGGATTTGGGGGAGAAGAGGGAAGGGGAACTGATCCAATACTGCCTCTACAACAGACAGCTAAATTATCTGATGTTTCTATTGGCATAGTAGTTGCTTGTAGAATTCTTAAATTTTTAGATGTAAATAAAAAGTAAATTCTAGAAGCAAGTTGTCCCTTTGTAAAAGTTTTCCCTCCTGATATGTTCAGAGCTTCATAGACTTCCTGAAGGTTAGCTAAAGTTATTGCATTTTTTAAACTGGCCATGTCGCTAAAGATATTTTGAGTTTTACACTCCCTGTCCTTTGCGGATAAGCCACAATTTAAATCCCCACCATGAATTACTGTTTTTTGTGTATGTAGAAAGAGTTGAATTAGTTTAAATAACACAACACGTACTGCTATACTTTGGGGGTGCATATACACTAGTCAGAAGTACAGTAGTTCTACTTCACTGAATAGTACAGCTACCATCAGAACCCTTCCTGGTTCAATATCAGTAATTTTTTTAAGTGTAAAACTTGGACATTTCAGTAAAATAGCTACCACGTCACACATTTCCTCACCCTGAGATCAGAATGAAGAGCCCTCTGACCACAGCTGTTTAGTTTGTGAAAGCTCATACTCAGATTTGATATGAGTGTCTTGTAGTAAAAAAATGTTTGGTAAATCTTTTAGTATGTGTACAGTAGTACCACATTTCCTAAAAGACTTTATGCTGACGGGGTCACGTGACGAGGACGTCTGAGTAGCAGCCTGCTAGCAGAGCTCCCGCTACTCTGATCAACAAACTACTAAACTTCCTATTTTCATTCTATTCTCACAGCATCTAGAGTCATATAAAACTTGCTTAAGGGGTGTAGTCGATTATTTATCATGAATTCGGTGTGCAATGGAGGCTGAGATGAGATTAGCACTGCCCAAACATACACCCCCTCCAACACCGCAGAAACTCAGCAAGAAATCTAGGCCGCAACCCACGGCCTCTGGCAAGGGAACTAGCGCTGCCTCCGATCCTAATTTGCTCATGCTAGAGCGATTCCTGGAAGAATTCTGCCCATTCACAGAAGAAGTTAAAGCACTTACCTCTGAAGTTAAATCCATGGCGGTGACCATCAATGATATTTATTTATTTATTTAGTTTTTGTTGACCGGGTAAGTGCACTAGACAAATCCTGCCTATTTTCAGGCACGACCCGGGGGAGGGGGATACAGATGAATGCTTACCGTCCTTGAACCAGATTAAGCTGTTGGTGGTATTTTTAGTGAATGAGGGAAATTTGGCCAGGACACCGGGGAAATTCCCCTACTCTTTTCGATAAGTGCCATGGGATCTTTTAACATCCACCTGAACTACCACCAATCCAGGCAGATGGGACCTCGGTTTAACGTCTCATCGGAAAGACGGCACCTCAGAAGTGCAGCACCCCTCTCATGCTGCACTATAGTGTCAGTACTGGGATATTAACCCAAGTGCCAGATGTGGGAACTGAACCCATGGCCTTCTGATCTCCCGGCCTCAGAGGCGAGTGTGCTACCTACTGAGCCACTGACACTGTTTTCTAAATTTCTAAATGTACCAGAGACAATGAAGTGCGCCTTATCTCATTAGAACAGAAGGTAGACTGAATTGACCCTGAATTTGCTATCACCAGACAATGGATTGCAAAACTTGAGGTGAAAGTGGAGGACCTGCAGGGCATGAGCTGGAGAAACAATGCTGTGATCATTGGGCTGCCCAGGAAAGAGGAAGGTCTGAATGCAGTGCAGTTTATGCAGAAGTTAATACAAAAGCTTGCAGGCCCCTCTCCTTTTGGGCCCATTTATTGCATCGAACCTACTCATAGAACCTTACAGCCAATGCCTCCACCAGATGCACTTCCTCGCCCCCTAATTTTTAAATTTCTAAATTTTCAAGAAAGGCAGCACTTTTTTGTTAAGATAAAAGAACTCCAAGAGGTGAAATGGGCAGATAAGAAAATTAGGGTGGCACAGGACCTGCCTGTTATAGTCCGGCAATGGCGCACAGTGTTTCACCCCCATAGTCTCCAAGCTAATCCCAGCTGGTCTGAAATTTCGAATGACGTACCCAGCATGGCTTCAGATATACCTCCAAAACCAGTGGAAAAATTTTGAGGATCCTGCAATGGCAGAAGCGGAGTTGGTGACTGCACTCCCCGACCTGTTAAAACCACACTGAAAGATTACTCTGGGATGCCGGCTCACATCAGGACTTAAGTACACAGTTTGTTTTTGTGTTTGGAATTATTAGCGAACAACCCCACTATGCTAAAGGTGTATAGGCTTGGAAACTGACTTCTGGAAAACGCCTTGCCTGGATTCTAATTTTATTTTATTTGGGTGCCTTTTTCTCTCCTTTGTTGGTCCCTGGGAGCCATGACCTGCATCTGGGTTTGACTGGGGTTGCCGTTCTCCCTTGGCAAGGCTCAGGAGTATTTCCCTTCTTTTTCTGGTGCCTTTTTGCTGCTACAAGGGACATGGACCAATAATTTCAAACTGAGACTTTGTTCAGTTCCTACTAAAGTCCTTCAGAGCTATGTCTGTTTTTTTTTTTTTTTTTAGGTCAAACCTAATGGCAAGGTGCTTTTTGGTCCTTGCAATGCAGCAAGAGAAATTGCATGCTGGTCTTTTTTTTTTTTAGCGTGCACCTTTGCGTTGAGACAGAATGATGTCTCATCTCCAATTATATTTCAGGGTCTGACAAATATTATTTGTGTATGGGCCTTGTGCTTGAACAGCTTATTAATTTTCTCCTTCAACGCTGGGAAGAGGGGAGGATCTCCCCTTCCAGTTATCTCCCTGTCGGTTTTGGGGTTTGTTTTCTTTTTATTCTGACTGCCGGTAAGTACGTGAGTCCCAAGCACTGCACCAAGTTTTGGTTCCATGTTAGTCAATGGCTTGGATCTCAGTCCTGTAACACCGCATAAGGTCAGCAGAGGGAAGCGGTTGCATTTCTCCACATATTATGCATGCCTTTTCATGTGGTTATCTGTTTTGGGAATTGAATTGAAGCGCAAATCAGTTTGTTTATAATGTTGCAATGTTACTGGCTAGTACGGTGTGGGGAGAGAGGATCAATAGCTTGGTAAGTCTTATCATCATGAACAAAAACATTTTGTGTTGGGGACAAAAGAGGATACTCCATTGTGAAGCTTACTGGATCCTGCTTGCAATGGAGTTACCTCGTGGGTGGGGGGTGAGGGGTTATATGAGTTGCATGTAGTTGTGTGTTGGAATATTAGAGATGTGGGGTATAGGGTTAAGACCTTAATGTTGAAGACCGGGGGGGGGGGAATGGTAAGGCATCACCTTGGCTTGGTTCAAAAGTGGATAGTGGTTCAGAAACAGGCACTTCACCCAGACAATATACGAATTCTGATAAATGGCTAACTAGATAAAATTTCTATCTTGAAATGTGCGAGGGGCCAGAAATAAAACAAAACATTATAAAATCCTGCAGCACTTGAGTCATCTCAAGGCAGATGTTATCTGTCTACAGGAGACCCACTTGCTGTCCTCTGAATCAGGACTCTTCCGCAGATAAAATGTTGGATATGCCTTTACAGAGGGATCCAGTACCTAAAACAGGGGCACAGCAATTCTTATTACACGTTGGCTACCCTTCATCTGCCTACAGACCCTAAGTGACTCCAATGGTCGATACTTGGTGATCCAGGGTGTCCTGGACCACCAGGAACTGATCATTGGGAGTTTTTAAGGCCCCAAAGCAGACTCCCCATCTTTTTTTACTGATATCTTACAGTTATTATCTCCCTTTTCTAGTCTCCCCATGTTTAAGGGGGTGACTAGAACCTTCCGTTCACACTGGACTTGGATAAAACCTACTGTAGATCCCATGGGTTGTCACTGGCACAGAGGGCTATATGGGATTTAATAGATCACTTGGGGTTGTGAGACCCCTGGAGAACCCTTAACCCATCTTCTAGGGCATACACCTTCCACTCTGCGGTGCATGGATCCTCCTCTAGAATAGACTACTTCTTAATGACCAAGAGTTCTCTCCCTAATGTCCGTGACTGTGGTATTGAAGCATGAGTATTTCATATCACTCCCCAGTTTGGTGTTTGGCTTCCTTGGGATCATCTCAACAAAACGACACCCTTTGGAAGCTCAACAACCAGCTTCTGGAGGATCCTGATTTGGTTAAAAAGATAACACAATTCATTGACCAGTATACAGAAGAGAACTTGAATTCCACAGGGAAGCTGGACATCGAATGGAGTGCACTGAAGTGCTCTCTTAGAGATGAATTGATTAAATTAGCTTCTAACAAGAAAAAAAAAAAACAGAAGAGCAAGTCTCTAGCCTGTTAGTACAAATCAGGCAATTGGAAAGTTGTCTCCCCCTGTCTAGAGACGACACTTCCATAGCATCCTTCTTAAAACTCCGGGAATCCTACCATGAATTACTGAGAGAAAGGGCAGAGTACACTATTCTTAAATCCCGGTCACTCTACATTGACCAGAGAGAGAAAGCTGGTCATTTATTAGCCCTTCAGATAAAGCAGCAAGAATCTGCTAGACTGATAAAGGCTATAAAATCTAACACCAATGGGTCCATTAAAACTACCCCGAGAGACACAGCGTCCAAATTCGAATCCTACTACAGAGAGTTGTATAGTCTCAGGACAACTCCTCCTTCACCTCAAGAAATTGAGGCATATTTGGCTTCTCTTCCTTTGCCATCCCTGGGGTCGGAAGAGAGGAATTTTCTCATAGCCTCCATCACAGAGGCAGAAATCCGAACAATAATCTGAGAACTCCCTCTAGATAAGGCACCTGGACTGGACGGACTTTCCACCAACTTCTATAAGAAGTTACAGGATCAACTAATCCCCTGGTTGCATAGATATTTTACCTTTATAATGACGGAGACCCCATCCAATCCATACTTGCTAGAGGCCCTTATAGTGGTCCTTCACAAACCTGGTAAGCCTGAAGATAATGTCATGAGTTATAGACCCATCTCCCTGATTAACAATGACAATAAGATCCTAGCTAAACTGCTGGCCAGTAGATTGAGTGGGGTCCTTCCAACACTAATATGCCCAGAACAAGTAGGATTCATGGCAGGTAGATTGTCCCAAGATCATTTGAGAAAATTGGCCCACATTTTCTCCGCATCTAGGGACTCCACATATCCAGCGGTTTTGGTGTCCCTGGATGTGGAGAAAGCCTTCGATAGAGTGGATTGGGATTTTATGTTCAGGGTCCTAGCTAAGTCTGGAATCCCAAATCAATACATTCATTGGGTTATATCCTTGTATGCTGCCCCTTGTGCTAGAAACTATTGCAATGGGGGTGATTTCCCCTTCCTTCCCTTTAAAATCGGGTATCCGATAGGGATGCCCTCTGTCACCGCTTTTATTTAACCTGTATCTAGAACCCATGTTCTGGAGACTACGATCCAACCCTGATATTCATGGTGTGCAGATTGGTTACCACATGTTGACAGTGTTGGCCTATGCTGATGACATTCTTTAGCACCTTACCCAACCTACTCGTTCCATCCAAGCAGCTCTGGGAACTATTTTGGAGTATAGTGCCCTTTCCAATTACAAAGTTAATACAGACAAGACTCAGGTTTTCCCACTGAACAATAGGACTCTTAGGGCCTCACTCGGTCTTGCTGGTTTACAGTAATCCCAGGACAAACTTAAATACTTAGGTATTTTTCTAGCCAGACACTCCACTCAATTAAAAACATTAAACCTTGACTCCTTGCTATCTAAGACCCAACAAGACCTAGCCCGCTGGAAGGACCTCCCTCTCTCTCTTTGGGGGAGGATTAGGTTGATCAAAATGAATATTTTACACTGTATATTTTACCCCTCGAGTAGGCTGAACCTTTGGCTTCCTCTTACATGGTTCAGGAAACTGCATGGGATAGTCTCGGATTTCCTATGGTGCAGTAAACCAGCAAGCGTGCTTATTACAAGCTTGCTGCCCCCAAGGAGAAAGGTGGCCTGCGGCTTCTTCATTTTGGTCTGTACTACTGGGCCAGTCATTTGAGTATCTTAGATGGCTGCGGCCAGTAGAGACTTTACATACATTTCCTTACATTCCATCCTGGCTCTCCATTGAACAAGAGCTAATTGACTCAAGCAGTCTCTCTCGGGTGGCTATCCTCCATGTACGGGTCAAGGACCTTCCCAAAACATGGACTGGATCTCCAATTATCACCTCCATACGGGTTTGTTTCCAGTTATTTAGGGTTTTGAAATATAATCCCATCAAGGATACTAAACAGCCAATATTGCAGAACCCTCATTTCCGTATTGATGGAGCCCCTTTGTTGGAGGCATAGCTCCCATCTCTCCAAGGGAAGTGTCCCTAAGAGATGTCGATGGATGACTCCTATCTTTGGGTCAAAGACATGATGACGAGATTCCCAACAGGTCCAGGTGGTTATTTTAAGTATTATCAGATCCGCCATCTACTGATGTCAAAACAACTTTCACTAGATGCTGGGTATGGACTAGACAAGATTTTCCAACCTCTAATTGTTTTGTCCCAACAACCCCATTCTGCCTCCCTTATATACACCTCTTTATATGACTTGGTTTTCAATTATCCTGATGGGGCCTTATCATATTGGTCTGATAGGTTTCCTCAGAAGGCCCTTAACTGGAATAAAATATGGAGGTCTTGTCATTCTTACATTACGCAGGATAGACTGCGGCTTATAGAATATTAAATTCTTCAAAACATGTACTTGACCCCGGTGAAATTGTACAAAATGGGTAAACTTCCATCTTCTACCTGTAGTCGCTGTGGTGAAGCAGAAGGTACCCTATATCATTATTTTCTGGGAATGTCCCTCTGTAGTGGTACTTTGGGAGACCATTAAACAGTGGGCAGATACCCTTCTGGGCTTAGAAAATTTATTTTCCCCGGAAGTCTGTCTACTTGGTGACTTCATTGGGGTCGAGATCAAACAACGTAGGTTCCACATGGCCATGACTGCCCTCTCTCTTAAGGCCCTGGTACTCTGGCATTGGAAAGAGGACTCTGCCATCTCATATCTGGAATGGCTTCAGGAACTGTTAGCCAATCTGCGTGTGGAAAAAATGGCTGCTAGTCTCCATAATTGTATGCATCGATACAGAGAACGATGTATACTTTATATAGCCTGTAAAGATATATTGTTAAAATGAGTATGGCATAGGGTGATGCCTGGGGGGGGGGTTCTTGTGAAGGTTATTTTGAATGTCTTGTGAAGTAGTAAGTTACAGCATTGTACCTATTATTGTCTTGTGTCTGTTTTTATTTTGTATGTCTGTTTTGACTGGAAAATCAATAAAGCTGAATTAAAAAAAACTTTATGCTGCTAACATTTAAGGTCAGAGGGCTTAATATGTGATTCATTTAGAATGAGGTGGAAGATTAAAAGGTCACCCATGAGGTTTCTGCTTAGTTTTACTCTTCCCTTTGATTTTGTATTAACTTAATTTATTCTAAGGTTGGCTCGGTATTGCACTCCATCACTCCTGAGATAACACAGGAAGTCTCTGAGTCCCTCCCTCATCCTCTGTGTCCCCCACTGTTTTTTTTGCTAGTTCCTTGAATCAGTTTCTGGTAAGAACAGGTGAGTCGGCAGATTTCAGATTAGCTTTTTACAGGTCTTTCTCGTTTTACCTTTTTGAACCACTTCAATAGGGGTGTCTTTGGGCAGTGGCATAGTTTCTACTGGGGGATTTTCAGGAGCTTGAAAGTTTGTCTCAGTTGTTTCAACCTCACCCCTAATTTGGGGGGAGGAGGAGTTGAAGTGTTTGATATTGGTGCTATATTCCTCTCCTGAAAGCTACCCAGCGGGTCTGCTTGAGTGTTTCTAGGGGGAGGGGGAGTTGGATCAGGGACTGAAGTACTGGGCCCCTGCCTTGCCTGCATGACTTTCACTTCATGGGTAGTAATCAGAGTCGCCTGATCTTGCCTGGCTTTATTCAATCTATTATGTGCTGCCCATGGACATTTTACATATGAGTGTCCAAATTCTTCATACAGATTACACCGAAAGGTGTTTGGGCAGCCTAGGCTAACATGGCCATTCTGGCAGAGATTGCATCTAGGCAGGTTACATGAGGAACTTAAGTGGGTCCTAGCACCACATTTGTGGCAGGTCTTGGGTTGACCCAGGTAAAAACATATTCCCCTGTCACTCCCAATGTAGAAGCTGCTAGGGAGATGTTGGATCCCTGCTTCTGTGTGTTTGTTTTACTTTCACCTTCCAGCCCCCAAGTCCAGACAAAGACCTCATCTAGAATAGGTATGGGATTTTGAATGATGTCAAAATTTTGACAGAGCCAATACTAAACATCTTCTATGTTAACCCCTTCATTCCTGAAAAGCAAAGTTATGATCTTAACAGTTGGTTTCATTAGTGGGATAGGAAAAAAATCTTGACAAACAGTTTGATTTTTCACCAAATCAAATTTCTGCCAAAACTTTTCTAAAGAAGCATTATTGTGCAAGCTAATGTCATAAGTACTTTCTCCATTGATATGTATAAATGCAAAGAGTTCCTGGGCTTGAATGCCCATTGAATTTTTCAACAACTGGCACATTATGAACCTCCTATCTGGAAAGGTTTCACTAGCACCAGTGTACCAAAGATGTATTGCATCTTTGAACTGGTTCTCCAACATGTTTAAATAAATCTGCCATCCTAAATGCTGTTTCTGGTTGGGAACCAGACTGTTGTCCTTGATAGTTTTGTCTGTCTAGTCCCTAATTCCTTTCGTCACTTCTGTCAGTGTGCACACCATGATCTGGGTCTGTCTGTGGTCCAAAGTGATGCAGGTCTGAATCTGAAGCCTCCCGGTGCCATGAGGAAACAACACTCTGAGCGTCTGTGTTTGGAATCTCTACAGCAAAACATTCACTTGCTCTTTGGTTCAAAGAGGAATTGCCAATCAAAGCAGGTACAGCTTGTACATTTGTAGTGGGCAGTGTACTAGATGAGCAGCGAGGGGTAGGATCAAGCAAATTAGCGTCCTGAACCATGTCTGTCATAGATGCCCGTCCAGAGGGTATTTGTAAAATTTCCATCACCGGTACTGGTCCTGGAGAAGACCAACCTATGCAATCTGTGTTGGGGATCCATCCCGCTGTCTTTAGTGCCACTGTTGGGTCCCAGTTTGTGTATATGGTTGTGGCATTCAAGTCTGCTGAACGCCCGCTTCGTAACACATTTTCTGTCACATTTGGTTCATTTAAAGTTAAGTCTGGTATCATATTATTTGTGTAGCCCATCGTGGAACATATTTCTTGAGAAGTTAGAAAATTAGGAGAAGTGGTTTGCATACCTTGAATATCTGTAGAGGCTGCAGTGTTGTCCATAAGTTCAAATCCTGGGTTTGCCTGGTGAGATTTGTTTGCAGATTCAACCAACAATTTCAATAGCAAGCTTTTATTGTTCACAATTGCGTTTTTTAACATGGATTCCTCTTGTTCAGGAGTTAGCAGGTTCACATAAGGCACAGTAGCATTCTCAAACCTTATAGCTGTCTTGTCTTCAGTTTGATGTCTATGCCCTGAGCTTTGAGTCACAGGATCCTCATTTTCCATCTCTTGATCAATGCCCATCAAAAATTCTACAGTATCCTCCATTTCTGCATTAATAAGTTCGACGTCTATCTGAATATCCAATTTGCTAGGGGTAAGGACGTTGAGAGAAGCCCCCCCATCTCCTCCTCCGTCCCACATCCACCTCCACTCTCCACGTCTGCCATCTTGGTTATGGCTGACAAGGTTTCCCCTACTGCATGAGTAGGGGAATTTCCCTGGTGCCCTGGCCAAATCCCCCCCCATTCACTAAATATACCATCAACAGCTTAATCTGGTTCAAGGTCAGCTGGCATTCATTTGTACCCCCCCCGGTAATGCCTGAAAATAGGCAGAATTTGTCTAGTGCAGTTACCCGGTCAACAAAAACTAAAATATATATATGTATAATAGATAAACCACTCTGAGGTGTGGAGTCACCCTCTGATATACGCATGCCTTGGTGTGCATCAACCACCAAAAGCGTGTGTATATCAGAGCATGACCGCACACCTCAGCATGGTTTATCTATCTTATAAAATGTCAAAATTGTTTTGGGGGTGTAAAAGTGCAGGTGTGCAGTCGCACTTTGATATACGCATGGTCATGTGATGTGTTTCAACCAACCAGCATGGATAACTTTTCCTACCCATTATATATATATATATATATTAGAGGCAAAAAACGCCATTTAATGCATCAGTTAAGGTTGTTCCTCGCGACAAAGTGAGGAAATTTGGTGTTAGGGTTGAAAACCCCTTGGACCCCAGCCACCCCAACCGGCATTGAAGTGCACTGGGTCTTCGACCTAACTCTCACCCCATCACATGTGTAAAGCAGCAGAAGTATAGGAGAATGGGGTGAGAGTTGGACCGAACACCCAATGTGCACCCCAATGCTGGTTGGGGGTAGGCTGGGGGTCCAGGGGGTTTCAACCTAACACCGAATTTCCTCACTTTTGTCGCCAGAACAACCCTAACTGATGCATTAAATGGATTTTTACCTAATTTCCTTCTTTGAGAATGATAATGAGAAATAGTGAATGTAATGCGGCAGGAGGGCGGGCCTGGTAATGCGGCGCGGGAGCGCTGAGCCCTTTAGCCCCACGCTTCTGCCACGTGATGTCTTGTGACATAGTAACAGGAACAGCAACACAAACAGAAGCGCTAACAGTGCCGCACATGGTAATGCAAGCATGAATGAGAACAGAAAGGGTAATGCACACGGTGTCGTAGATGGGAACGGTCCGCCACGTGATGTCTTGTCACAGAGTAAAATGGTGCCCGCAAATGGAAATGTCAATGGGCATGGTGATGCAAAGTGAAACAGAAACAGTACTGTAGACACAAATAGCAAAAAATAATGGAAACACAAGCACAAATGAAAACGCAAAGGGTAACGCACATGGTGGCGTAGACATGAGCAGGTAAGTGAAACAGGTACGGAACCACAAGCAGAAAGGGCAACGGTAAGAGTAATGTAAGCGCACAGGCTGGTTTTCCCCAAAAGCTGCATAGAGAAAGACAGTGAGTACAAAGAATGTATGCATAATAATGGGTCTCGGAGCAGAAAATGAGGAGTTGGAATACTATATAGCTTATATCTCAGGAACCGTACGACATAGAAAAAAAATTTAAAAGTCATATGATTTATGACTTTCCTGGCTAGTTTTATACTTAACCCCCATCAGGGACTAAACAATTTTTGCGAAAAGTCCATATCTTGCACCGTTTCCAGATCCACGGGCCCTGAAAACCGGCCAGACGCCCGTAATGTTATCCTATGGGAAAAAAGAGAAGTTGGAGTGCCATAACTTTGGCTCCTGTAATATTTTTCACCAAACCACTAAAAGGCATATCTATTGGGATGTTGGCTGTCTTCCTCAAATTTCAGCCCAAAAGACCAAAGCCGTTATATTGCAGCAGGCGCAAGGATTGCTACAATCGTCGAGGATGCCGTAATGTTATCCTATGGGGAAAAAGCGTCAATTTTGGAGTGCCGTAACTTTGCCGCCGTGTAATATTTTTGCAACACAACACTGAAAGGCACATCTGTGAGATGTCGACTGCGTTCCCTCCAAATTTCAGGCCAAAGCACCAAACCGTTTTTTGCAGCAGGGTGCCAAATAATTGCTGTCATTTTCCCACAGCCTAGAAAAGTACTATACGCAATTTGATAAAGCTTCGCAAAATTTGCGACACTTTCGTGAGTGCTGCACTACTTACAGCATTTTTCCAGAAATTTGAAAATATATTTCAGGGTGTTTTACCCCAAAATAAAGACATGGCTAGCATCCTCAGGGCCCGACTAGGTGAATACAGAAAGAATTAGGTTGCTAGAGGGTGCCAATTTTAAATGCCAAGCATTTTTCTGATCACTAACTGAAAACAAAATGGTGGATTTGCGACAGTAAAAAGTGCATTTGCGACACTGTCGAACTTTTTGTTAACTTTTCCATTGACTTATAATGGGAAATTGTTTTTGAATAACTTTTGAACGTTTAATATTTTTTCAAGAAATCTTCAAAGGCACATTGGGAACCCTGGCTGCATGTTCCCTGAAGATTTCAGACTGGTTCAAACCATGCGACCTGTAGGCACGACCGTAGAATTCCAGAAAAAGTGTAAACGCACACGCAGATCATGCTTAATAACTCTGCAGCCGTGTATCCGACCGCTACGAAACTTGGCAGATCTGAAGGCGTATGGGTCTTGATCGTGTATTCCAAATCTCAGGCAAATCTGTCAAATGGTTGCAAAGTTATTAAGGTGCAAGATTTTGGGTTTAACATGTAAATGGCTCCGCAACCCTAACTATGGTAGCACTACCGTGCTACCATAATATACATATATTTATATATATGAAATAATCCCACTTACAGGTGTTGAAGGCACTTGGCCCATGGCCTCATGCCTTACTAAGAATGAGCCAATGCTGAATTTATATTTGGTGAATGTGAGAACATTTTGTCAGTTTTACCTTAAGAACACAACAAATTCTGCAGGCAAAAGGAGGCATGTTTGCCTATTTTAATCGTCTGGAAGTTTGCATTAAGGGTTACCATTATTATACTCTTTTTCCATGTACAGATCAAGTTTACTTTTAAATATGTTCAATTTGGCCCAAATGTTTGGGCTACTTCAGAAACATTTTGACCTTCGGCCAGTTAATGAACACCTTAACCTTTCAAAGGTGGCAAGGCTAGTCCCATAAACTCTTCACCTTCCACAGTCATTTACCACCCTCCTCCCCAGACTTTTTCTTTTTATTAAAAATAGTGTCCAGCTTCTGACACTGGCCAAGTGCTGATTTTTTTTATCTGACTGAAGGACCAAGGGAGGGCAGAAGAGGTTGGGATTAACTGAGGTGGTGGAGAGGTGCCACTTAGCTCTTTCTGTAGCACGCTAAACCCCAATAACTGAAGTTGTCAAATTCCTCATTTCTTCACCCCTACGCCTCATTGCACACCTGGGCGTGGGTTAATTACATAGCAACCAATACAGTGTTGTGTCTTATTGCATACAGAACACATTACAGTGAAAGAAACTGATTTAAAATGCACCCATTATCTATTTTTCTACCCAGTGGCTTGCTTATACAACTATTTATAATGAAAGTTAGTTTTTAAATATATATGCACCAGATATTTATTTTTATAACTTATTACAATGATTTCTATATTTTATAACAGGATAAAAACAGTAGCCTGCCACAACTTAACAAAGATAAAGGAGAACTACGAAACAGAGAGTGTGCTGTAAGTGAAGTATTTTCTTAAATTAAAAAACAGATAATTTTACACTGTATTTAAACTGTCTTGTCTGTGTCATCCAGGGCTTATCTGTTATTTAATTTCCTCCCCAAGATAAACTCCTTGAGATGAAGTATTTCAATTATAAGGGTCTCCCAGGGTGAAAGCAATGGTTTGATTACTACCAACAACATCAAACATACATAATAACAGATAATGGTCAACATAAAAAAACAACAGCAATACAACAGGTCAGATGACCTAAAGGTGGCCGGGCAGTGCTACAAGGCAGCTGGAAGGGCTAGTGGGATGGTGGGGGTGCATAGGGAGGGATAACACCAGCAGAAAGAGGGAGATGGTGTTGCCTTTGCATAGATCACTGGTAAGATCCCACCTAGAGTACTATGTTCAGTTCTGGAAACCACTGGCTTGATTTTCAAATACTAGGACTGGTGCAAGGGGGCTTGTGACAAGGAGAAATGGTGCAAGGGGCTACTTGTGCCACACCCTGTACCAGTCCCAATATTCTAAGGGTCTGTGTGCCACTGGGAAGACCACCTGTGCCAACTGGGCTTGTATCATCCTTGTGACGGCCACACTGGTGCACAACAGTGGAAGTAGGCTTGCACCAGAGCAGGGCTGCAATATCTCCAACATTGGGATTTTTCAAGTCCCCCCAAAGGGGCACATGGACTCTGCAGTTAGACCAGCCTAGAGCTGTGTGCCACCGCTGCAGCCCTCACTGGGTGGGGGTGACCTTATAGCCCCCTGAGGAATGTTCCCAGAAAGCCCCTGATGCCTGCCAGATCACCACTGGAGCAGCCGGTGGTCCCTGGCAGGTGAGAGCCAGCAACCCCCCACCCCTATGGTGGTGGTGCTGATGCATTTGCATCCCCCATGTACCCACACCATCCCTGCCATCCCCCATCAGGGGTAGTTGTCACCACTCTCCCAGCCAGACCTCTCTGATGACCCCCACAAGCCAGGGCATCCTCTGACCAATCCATCAGCCACCAGGGTGACTGGCCAGTGGGTCACCATCCCTGCCCCCGATGCCGCAAGTCTGTGCTGCAGTTTGTGATGGTCCCCTTCCATGTGCCATTTGGTCGGCCCACAGGTTGGCTTGTGGCAAACTCAGGGACTTTGGCCCTGGGAACCCTGTTCTCTTAAAAAGTCCAGGGCAGGGTCCCCGCTGCACTCGAGTTTGCCACAGACAATGGTTCACCACAAAATGCACCAGTCTAAAACGGCTTTTAAAACTTGAGCCCAATATCCCTGGAAGGACATACAGTGGAGCTGGTCCACAGGAGGGTAACTAATATGGTGCAGGATCTGCATCAAAAGCCCTACAGGGAGCGACTAAAGGACCGCAATGTGTACACCCTGGAACAGGGGAGTTGGGGGAGGTATGATAGAGACCTTTAAATACTGCACAGGGGTAAATAAGGTACAGGAGGGAAGTATTTTTCAGAAGAAAAGGTGCTCAAGAACAAGTGGACATGCTATGGAGTTGGAGGGGGGAACATTCAGGAGAGATGTGAGGAAGTACTTCTTCACAGAAAGAGTGGTGGACTGCTGGAACAGCCTTCCAGCAGAGGTGGTGGGGTGAAAACAGTGGTGAGGTTCAAGAATACATGGGATAAGCACAAGAGAATCATAGTGGAAAGAAGGGAGGGAGGGAGAAAGAGCTGTAGATCAGGTACGGTCTGCAGTACTAGTGTAGGTAAGGAGGAATGGACAGACTGGATGGGCCAACTGGTCCTCATCTGCCATCAAATACTATGTTTCTGTGTAACAGGTATTGTGATCAAAACAGGTACACTTGTCTATTAAGAATAAATGTTTTAAAACAACAGATTTAAGGAAACTGTACATGATCGATCAGAGGGGCTAGTTATTCCATTCTGTGTGCGCTAAGTATGTAGACTTTGACTCCAAGCACAGCTAAACATTTGTCACTGAGTGAAGATTAATTACATTACATAGAGGGGTAATGTACAGTAAACTGCAAAGTAATATGGGTCTGCTGTTAGCTGATATTTAAATAATAAAGTCCAGTGATAATGCTTTCTGGCCTCCAAAATAAGTACACCCTTTTTTGTACATAATACACATATTAAATGAATGTGAATATGCAAAACTACACATTCTGGTTAACAGACCTCAAGCAACAAGAGATTTAATCTTCTTAGTTGTCTGTAGATTTTTTTTATTTTACCAAATAAAGAGAAGGACCAATGGTTTATTTTTAGTCATGCCTGGGGTCAAAACAAAAAAAGACATAGATACTGTACAATTATGTACATGTCTACTTGCAACACACATTTATACATCGCAAACAATAGAATACTGTCTGTATACAATACACATAAGTATACACCAACTATTTCAAGAAGAAAAATTACAAGAAACATGTACACTTTGATGAATTTCAAAATCATTGTGACTTAAAACTGGTTAAAGAATACTTTTTACATATGCCATATAGCACGTTCTTCAACATTCTGGGACAGTAATAAGTAAGTAATCATTTTCCCACTTTAGTTCTACTTCAATTTTCAATTTACTGATTACTGGTTTGTGTCAGGTATACACAATGGTGCTGTAATAAAGTAAAGGTTGTAATGACTCAATATTTTTTTTCTAATGGCAAGTATAGTTTAGTCCTACTAGTAATTCAGATTCTGGTTTGTTTTCTTTATAATATATGCTACATGTTGAGAAAAATTAAAATCTGCACCTAAGACTATACAGAAGTACTTCATTCAAAAACATTTTCCAAAACATTGTTATTTGCATACCTAACACCTAAGGTGCCACTGTGGAGATGACGATGCCTTTTAGTGCCAAACAGCATAGCAACTGTTGTTTTGCTATCTAAATTAATTTATGTAGTGTAAAGACTGCTGAATAATGTCAATATCATACCTTCAGCAGTTTAATATTTGCAGCAGCAAAAGACACAAAATGCCCTAGATCATAGCTTCAAAGGTGCCACCGCCTAGTAATACAGACAAAAGGCAAAAAGAGGCCATGCACAGTAACAGTAGCGGCAGATAAATTTTAAGTGCATACTGTAAACGCAAGTTCAAATGAGTCAGAACTCACCATTGGCAGTGCTGCACTTAAAACTGTCAGCACCAAGAATGTCCCCCTATATATCAGTGTGCAACTATATCTTCCTCAGGAGTTAAGCTATGGTTAGAGCCTTGCAATCTTATAGCAGACCCAATTTATATAGAATAAATTATTCATGAAATACCATGCAAGGGATTATTTTAAAGGCCTTGATGCATCAATACATATTTGAATGACATTATATTTAATCTGAGATATATATTTCTGTTCTTTAAATGGTGAGCTCATAATAGCAAAAAACAGTAATTATTGAAAAAAGTTGCAAAGATCCACCTACACTATATAAGTGAAAAAATTACAAAAATGTAAGAAACCAAAGGCATAAATGCATCCAATACATATTTAAATGGCAGTATATTTCATTTGAGATGGATACTGCTGGTCTTTAAATGGTGAGCTCAAAACAGCAAAAAAGGAGGAATTACTTACTGAAAAAAGCTAACAAAGACACATCTACTCTGTATAAGAACTGAAGAAAACAAAGGGCAAAAACCAAAATGCTTCATACAAATGCAACAGTGCCACTTGAGACAGTCTGAGATACAAATACTCAAATATTAATACATTTTATATACTTATTGTGGAACCTCAATATATTTGAAAAACAGGAAACAAACACACTACCAAGTGTAACATTAGATCTTGATTCAGAAGCTCAGAAAAACATACTAATTAATCAAGTATTATAATGATGATGACGATAAAAACAGTATACTTCTCAACCCCTTTCCTCACAAATTTGGGCATGCTTCATTAATTCAGGGACAAGTGAGCAAAAACAGGGATACTTCTTAAAAAAACGGTTATATCAGCTCAAGAAGCTGCAATAACATTTGGTTTAATGAGAAATGCATTCCTGATGGTGAATTAGACTACAGTCATATTTAAAAACAATTGAGATATCAGTGATGAAACACCAATAAAATCACAAAACAACAGAAATTAAACCCAGAAAAATTATGCACTTCTAGCAAATACATTAAATATTACACTTTGAGTTAATCAATAATTATAGAAATGGACTGAGGCCTAAACTTCAATTTTTTACCAAATGATAATAACGTCTTAAGACGAAAAATCCACCAACATTCTTACTTCATCAGAATGTCCAATCTGTCATTACCTCTCAGTGTTTCTGGGACAGACTTTAGGGATATAAATTTAAATGAAACAGGAACCGTGCTGTGAATTTCAGAAAAAGGCGTTTGAAAACACTAGTGTCTGAGACATTTCTAATTGCCCCCAGATGTTTGTGTATCCTCACTTTAAGCTGTCTGGTGGTCCTACCCACATAGATTGCAGGGCAGGACTACTAGGCAGCATATACTATACTCTGTACAGCAACTTGCACATTACCTGATTCCAATCAATGAATCTCTTCCTGGTAGGCAAAAGTTGTTGGAAGACCTGTACGTGCATACTTACATGCTGTACATCTTTCACAGTCAAAGAAATATATTGGTTATTAAGCTACAATCGATCATTCTTTGGTTTAACATAGCAACTATGGGTCACCAAATCACCAGTACTTTGCACTTTTGAGAGCACCATACAAAGTCCGTCTCCTAAAAGATTTTTTTTTAAAGACAGATCTCTACATAGAATGGGACCTATTCACTAATGCAGGTGGGGTTATGCCCGGAAAGCAGGTAACCCCCCCTCCGCGCAGCTCCGCACCCTCAGGAGTTCCATGCATTAGCCGTATCCTCGAACATCGGCCAACACGTGGCTCCCATCCATGTCCTGCCCCCCTCGGCATGCAGGTTCACAGGGGGTGGTCCAGTGAAGAGCAGTGGACCTGGGCAGGTGGCCAACCAGCTGCCCTTCAAGGGTCTCTTGCTGGATCCCCTGCACCTGTGGGGTGCCATGTTGGCAGCAGGCGCGAATGCACCTACAGCACAAGGGGGGTGGGGGTCCCCCCGATGACTATCCCCCAGCCCTCCTAATGTCCCCCGATGTCAGCAGCGGCCTCACTCTGGGGTCCAGTGACCTCCGCCATTCCTGTTGCGGCCAGCGCCGGCATCCTGGGAGGGGCACATAACACTTATGGCTGCCTTCAGAAGACATAGCCATCACCCCCACATGCACTGCACTTGCACCATCATGAATGTCACGGAGTGTGGACATGCCCCCATGCCAGTCCCTGGCCTGCCCCCATGCAGAGCTGTGCATTCGGCCAGGGTTTTGGCTGCATAGGAGGGGCATAGTGGGGTCATGAATAGAACATGGGGGGAAGCACTGTGCATGGCCAGGGTGCCTATTCATCAATGTGGGTGTGAGTGGGTTATGCGTCGAGGTTATGCGGTGCATAGCCCATCTACACCATTCGTGAATAGGGCCCAATGCCAATGTTTTAGTATAATATTTTTTAACAGAATGTGCCATACAGTTAAAGTGGGTGTCATAGAAGCACAGAATTTGATGGCAGATAAGGACCATTTGGCCCACCTAGTCTGCCCATTTCTCAACCTAACGGATAAGCTGCAGATCCTAGTTAACCAACAGCCTACTTCCTCCTACTCCCCCACTAGAACTGCCTTATGTCTGTCCCATGCATTCTTGAATTACCCCACTATTTTTGACTCAACGACCTCCTTGGGAAGGCTGTTCCATGCATCTTCAACCCTCTCTGTGAAGAAATACTTCTTCACATTACCTCTGAGCCATCCCCCCTCTATCTTCAAATTGTGCCCCCTTGTTCTTGCACATCTCTTTTTCTGAAAGATGCTACCCTCTTGGACTTTGTTGATTCCCTTGAGGTATTTGAAAGTTTCTATCATGTCCCTCCTCTCCCTCCTTTCCTTGAGGCTATACATCCTAAGCTCCTTTAGCCTTTCTTCATATGTCTTCCAGTGCAGACCCTGCACCATTTTGGTTGCCGTCCTCTGGACAGCCTCCACCTTGTCTATGTCTTTTCGGAGATGTGCTCTCCAGTACTGTACACAGTACTCCAGATGTGGTCTTACCAACTGTCTGTACAGAGGGCCAACAACTTTCTGTTTTCTACTGGTGATGCCTCTCCCTATGCATCCCAGTATCCCCCCAGCCCTCCTTACTGCCTGCTCACATTGCTGGCCCACCTTTAGTTCATCTGATATGACTACCAGCCAGGTCCCTTTCCATTTTTGTTGTTGTCAGTATCCCACCCCCATTGTGTACTCTTCCCCTGGGTTTTAGTTTCCCAGGTGCATTACTTTGCACTTCTTTGCATTGAATTTAAGCTGCCATACATTTAACCATTCCTCCAACCTTGCCAAGTCCCTTTTCATCCTTTCCACCCCATCTTGCATATCAACCCTGTTGCAGATCTTTGTGTCATCTGCAAAGAGACATATAGAAACATAGATAATAGGGGTAGTATATCTTGATTTTTCTGTCTGGGGATCAAAAATGCTTCTGTGCTGGTTGTCTGCTTATTTGTAAGCCTTATTAAGAATTTTTACAGACTATTCCCTAGATAAAAATATCTGTTTCAAATCCCTATATTGTATTTTTAAATTTTCTATAGTGGAACAATTTCTTTAAATTCTCAACAAATCAGAAACAAATGGTTTGATACCTTTTATTGGAACAATATAGAAAACAATGCTTATGCTTTCAGACCAGCCAAGTTCTTTCTCATTAGCTTATGCCAGTTGTTTAGAAAATCACATTCTATTAACACCCAGGTCATACATAAAAAAACAGAAAGAATTCTCATTGGTTTAAAATACTTTTTTTAAACCATAACAGAGGTTTAAATGCACTGGGCTGGATATTCAAAAGGATTGAGCCATGCGCAATAGGGTTGTGCCTGCGCAAGTCGAGTAAGCCATTCTCGCGATATTCAACAGGAGGCAGTTGCGCCACTGAAAACATGCTGAGCAACAGCGCAATGCAAATGAATGCATGCTGAACTGGAGGGAGGAACCATGCATAAACTGCACAGCCCGATATTCAGCGGGTTGTGCAGAGTTGCTGCAGCGCAACCCCAACCTGCGCCTGCACAACTTTGAGCCAAAAAAAAGGAGTAAGTCGAGGGCCACCCACAGGTGAGCTGCCACATTGCAGGCGCAACACAGCAGTTGACACCTGTGGCTGGCCTCAACCTACCTGTGCCCCCACCAGCCTGATCACAGGCAAAGTGTAAAACATCCCACCCCCCGACTGGCCGATTGTGGGCAAATGTGCAAGCCCCCTCTCGACTGGCCCAATTACGGCGCATAGCATCACCCCCCACCAGCCTAATCACGGGCAGCAAAGTGTTCCCCCGAAACATCCCTGGTGGTCCAGTGGACGCTAAGCCCGATCGCGGGCTGAAGGTTATAAACCTCCCCGAGCGTATCCCTGGTGGTCAGTGGACCGATAAGCCCGATCGCTGGGCTGCATAATGTGTCAAAACCCCTGCCCCAAGACCATATCCTGGTGATCTAGTATCACCCCACCCTCCAAGCCCCACCACCGCTCCCCCGCGGCGGGTGGCAGCATCCTACCCGCCCTGCCGCCCCCGACTGACTGCCCGGTAGGACTGCCGCCATTGGTGCAGAGCAGAGCCAATGGGCGTCAGCATGCCTCTAAGGTAGTCCAGATATGTGAATGAATCATTCATTCACATATCTGGACTACTGCTCTGTGTGACTACTGTACCTGGCTCTTGCTCCTGTCATGCGCATGCAACGAACGGGCAGTGTAGCGGGAGGAGCGGGATGCTGCCACCGGCTGACTGCGGGGGCGGGTGGGGCTTCATGGGTGGGTGGGGTGAGGTGATACTGAATCACCAGGATATGGTCTTGGGGGCGGGGAGTTAGGCACATTATGCAGCCCGTATCAGGCTTATCGGTCCACTGGACCACCAGGGATACGTTCAGGGGTGGTTACAATTCTTCAGCCCACGATTGGGCTTCACTGAACCACCAGGGATACGTTTGGGGGGTTTACAACTCTTCAGCCCACGATTGGGCTTAGCGGTCCACTGGACCACCAAGGATATGTTTTGGGGGACACTTGCTGCCCGCGATCGGGCTGGTGGGGGTGATATAAGCATGCCTGCAATCAGGCCAGTCAGGGGTGGGGGATTTATACCGTTTGCCAGCGATCGGGCTGCAGGGGTGTCGGTCGATGGCTGCTGGCTGGCAGGCGCCAGGCGCAGAATCCTTGGGATCGGCACACCTGCATGCTAATGGCATGCAAATGGAGCCATAAACAGATGCAAATGGCCCCCCCCGCGCCTTGCATGAATTATGGCCCCATTTGCATGTCACCTTTTGAATATCGGACATTTGCGCATGGCGCAATGGTACTTGCGCCACCGCAAGTTGAATGCTCCACTCTGACCACTTGCGGTGGCGCAAGTTCCACTGCGCCATTCACAGTGGCTGTGGCCGGGGGGTGATATTCAAAGGAGTTGCTCAATAGCGCAACTCCATTGAATATCACCCCGGCCACACCCCTGTGCAACTATTTTCTGCAGCGCAAGGGCTTGCGCCACAGAATAACGCAGTTTGAATATCCAGCCCACTGTACTTAGGTGGGTTTTAAATCTTAAGGTCTTGCATTTAATTCAGAGTGTAGTCTCATAACAGAATCACTCATTCATTTTGTAAATTAGTTAAACTGTCTGGCCTCTCATATAGGATTCCTCTTATCTGCTTCTGGTGACATTTGACCTTGGAGTGCTTCACAGCAGCAAGATGACTCAATCTGGTGCCTTGCATTTAAACCTCTGTTATGGTTTAAAAAAGGTATTTTAAACCAATGAGAATTCTTCCTGTTTTTTTATGTATCATCTGGGTATTAATAGAATGTGATTTTCTAAACAACTGGCATAAGCTTCTGAGGAAGGACTTGGTTGGTCCAAAAGCTTAAACACTGTTTTCTTCTTTTACATCTACATTGGTCCAATAAAATGTATTAAACCATTTGTTTCTGGATGTGTTCTTACAAGGACCAATACAGCAAATGACTAATTCTGTGTTTAAAATTTCAAGTAATGACCCAGGGTAATATTGTTTATAAGTGCTGATGGATGGACATTATCTGCCCTAAATAAAAATTTCACTGAAGCAGGTTGTCAAGAGGTATCTGATTGCCTCCTATTTTTGGAATAAATGTAGAATTTCAAAATAAAAATCAATATTTTTCCTGCTGAGGCAACAAGTACATGAAAGATTAACATTGTTCACATTCAACCATCTTACAAAGTTGGTTTGGTTTATTCTGTTTATGAAAGACACCCCTCCAAGGCTTGGCATGCCTATACAAACAAGAACTTCAAATAACACAAACCATAAATAAAACAAACATAAAACACTCACACATACAATTTAATTTATAAACTATACATCATACATTTAAACATTACATAGAAATATTACATGGCATATTTCAATAAATGTATCTTATCTAGTCTCTCCTCCACTTTTGTTACCCCTCAGTGCTTCTCCAAGATTGCTTGGTGCACTTTGTAACTTTCATATTTATTGCACTCACCTGTTTTAAATTTATAATTTTTTTTTCTGCCCACTCTTTTGAGTGGTCAAGTTTTGCGGTAACTTATTGTGTTGTTTGGGTTATTGCCCAACTACCATCAGAAGTAAGCTTCAGTTACTACTTTTGACTGGCTGTAATATCATGTTGCTCCCATGTCAACTACTGTATTAATGGTCTCCCCATTACCCTTCTCCCAGTTACACCTAGAAGTGATCCTTTGCTCAGTACACCTTCCCCGGTCACCAATTTCTAAATAACTAAATAAATATATAATACAATTCATAGGTATTAGACAGCTGCTCGAGTAACTTCTCAAAAGTTAACTGAAGTGGGCCGCTCCATTGACTGCATCCTCTTCATCATCATGCCAGATGCAACAAATGTCATCTGTATAGTGGTGTTCCCTGACAATTCCCTTCCCCCACATTACTTTGAACAACACTTGAGGTAGAAGGGTGTCCTAGGCTATACATCGGTGCAGCAAAATGCCCTGTCCTGGGGCAACAGTGCAGCACAGATAACAGACCAAATACATGCACCTGCGTCAACAGAAAAGGTTTTAATGTAAAATCCATTCAGGAACATAAATGTGCAGAGCATAAGGCACAACAGTGTGCCATTCAGCATGCGTGTTGTGTGTTTGCTAGGCGGTGACTGCCACATTGTTATGCCATTTGCACTACGGTTTCTAGAAACACAGAATTTGTAGGCATATAAGGACTGCTTGGCCCACGCAGTCTGCCCATTTTCCCTAACTGTAGTTTCTCTGTACTTGAACTATTCATATACATTCTGGATTTTCAATAATTTTTTTTTTTTTCAGTGAGTGTCGAAACCTCACTTTTTAGCAGTTTATTACTTTCAGTGATCGCTGAGATTTTTTTTATAAACGATCATGTCTTCTCCATAGAAATGCATTCTCGGATATGGTTGTAAACTAAACAGGTCAGTATTAAAAGAAAGAACAGCAAATGGCCTAAGACTGAACTCTGTTCAGGTTGCTCAGGGACATTTTTATTTATTTATTTATTTGGTAACTGGGTATGTGCACTGATCCAAAGGACCATTTTCAGTCATGACCAGGGCCACACAAGTGGCACAACAGCATAGAACTACATGATACATGATAACAATGGTCAATGCAGAGCATTTATGGATGATGGCAAACAGTCATAAACTGGTTACCAAGCAGGCAGCTGGAAGAGCAATGCTAGCATTTTGTTCATTAGAATACAACACTATTTACAGTATGAGGATACAAGCATAGTAGGAGTAATATTTACAAACAGTATTTACAACAAGAGCATATTAACAGTAGGAGTAGTAGCTACGTCAGCATTTACAACAGGAGCCACAGTGCCTTCTAACATATACTGATGACAAGATAAATTTACATGCGAGGGCTGGATAATTCAGATCCTAGCAGTGGCAGGTGGTTCCCCTCAGAAGCCAATACTTTAGTTGCTTTTTGAAAGACAGGGGGGGAGGTGGACGAGTGGATGGTTGGAGGGAGTCTGTTCCACAGGGAGGGTACAGAGATGGAAAAAGTTTTACTACCCATACTGTTGGAGACGTAAGAGACTTCCAGTGGAGGGACTGAGGATGCCCTGAGAATCCTTGAAAGTTCCCTGCTAGTCAGAAGGGGTGAGTAAGGGGACAGATGGTGGTTCCTGAGTGAGTTGTCTACCAGGCAGCTAGTGGCATAATCAAAGTGACCTTGAAGTGGGAGCCACCCAAGGGCCTGATAGAGAAAGCACTAGTGGGTTGAGTAGGGAGCTTGAAGGACGAAACGACAGATGGAGTTGTAGATTGTGCTTAGTCGTGAGCGAACAGAGGAGGAGACAAGGCGGTAAACAGAAGAGCAGTAGTCAAGGAGGGGTAGCAGGTTGCCCTGGGCAATGGCAAGGCATACTTCAGCAGATATATAGTGTTTAAGGTGGTAGGCTGCGCCTAGCTTTTGGTGGATTCTCCTCACAGTATTGCTGACATGCTCACAGAAGGTGAGGGAGGGATCAAGTGTAATACCTAGATATTTAAAAAAGGAAACATTTTTGAGTGGTGGGACTGCTGGAGTGAGCACCTGGAGGGAGGAATTTGTTTTGGAGATTTTGGAAAGGAAAGGTTTTGCGCCAAAGAGCATTGATTTAGTCTTTTTCTCATTGACTATGAGCTTATTGGAGAGAAACCATCTACGGGCCAAATCATAGTTACGTGTGAGGGTGGAGGAGATGGAGTCAAGTGATTTGGCACTGTGATATAGGACTAAATCATCTACATACTGCAGTGCCTTACAGTCAAGGCTATCCATGGGGAGAGCACTGATGAATAAGGAGAAGGGTAATGGGCCGAGTATTGAACCATGGGGGACTCTTGTGTGAATGGGTAGGGCAGTGGAAGAAGCTTTACCGATAATGATGGACTTTGATTTGTGAGAAAGATAGCTGCAGAACCAAGCAGCAGTTTCAACAGAGCAGTCAAACTGAAGCAGGGTGGAATGGAGAAGGTGGTGGTCAACCAGGTCAAATGCCTTAGACAGATCCACGAAAACAGCACCTGTGGCATTGCCCATATCCATCTGTCTTAAGACATGGTCAGAGAATAGAGCCAGTGCCGAGGTGGTGCTGTGAAATTTGCAAAAGCCATGTTGAAATGGGCAAAGAAGATTGCATTTCCCAAGATGTTCTGACAGTTGGAAGTGGACAACTTTCTCCAATAGTTTACTTAGATGGGGGAGGAGGGAGGCCTGTAATCATCTGGGGAAAGAGGATCTCCAGCTTTGTAGATCGGCACAACGTGCACATGCTTCCAGGTGTCATGCACAGTGGACGATGAAAGAACAAGGTTAAAGATGTACGTTAGGGGTTTGACAATGTCAGGGGTAATGATTTTTAGAAAAGCAGGATAAAGACCATCACTGCCAGGGCTACCTTTGGCCAGCAGAGACTTGAGGAGTTTGAGGGTGACAGCAAGTCCAATAGCCCTGAAATAGAAAGGTGGTATTCGGACAGAGTTAGAGGGTTGGGGAGAGCTATTTAAAGGGTGATTCTGGACAGGAGGAGGCTGGTGGGGAGAGTTGCTGAGGTAGGGGAATAAGTCAGTGAATTTCATATTGAAAGTGTTTGCAATATCAGTAGGTTCCAAGATTTGACCAGAGAGGTAAAGAGCTGCTCTATTTGTTTGCTGGCCTTGGGATTTAGTAGGGACCAAATGGAAGCCCAGAAATTATGCGGGTTGCCAAGGTTAGCACTTTGTTGGTTGAGGTAGAATTTGAACTTGAGTGCATTGACAGTTTTCTTGCATGTGTTCTGCAGTTCTCTGCAGGCATTCCAGAGTTGGGTAGGGGTGGACGCCTTGTATGCCTTCCACTTACGATCCCTATCTTTCTTTAGGGACAGTAATTCTCTCATATCCAGCGAGTGCAACCTCTTCTAACCATTCTGGTAGTGCATGGGAAGTGAGTGTCCTGGAGTCAAAGGAGGGCAGAGGTGAGGAAAGTAACTGCTGAGGAGATGTTGATGAGTTTGTAGAGGGCAGACCAATTTATTGCTCTGGCCTCCCTGAGGACTAGCACAGAATCCTGGCCGTCAAACCTTCTGAAGGTCAGGAGTTTGTGGGGAGGATGGATTGTTTTGGTGGCCAGTATAATGTAGGTAGGTGAATGGTCGCTGATAGAATCAGACATAGTGCCAGTCTGGAGGATCAAATCCACCCAGTTAGTAGCGTCCCAGTCAATAAGGGAGTGATTCAGTGAGTGAGCATTATGTCTAGTTGGGACTGAGATGACTTGCTCTAGGTTGTGCATTTTTAGCAGGTTTGCATAATCTGGTGCTTGAGCATCTAACCAGTTACGGTTGAAGTCACCAAGGATAATGGTGTCATGAGAGGGAACAATGCATCCAACGCCATCTAAGAAGTTTGTTAGATGTGGGATGCCACCCCCTGGATGTGTTGTAACAGCAGCCTACATGAAGTTTCTTAAGATGCACCCAGTATGACTTCAGTGATAAGCCATTCGCTTGGGGAGTTGGAGGGCGAGCAGCTGATGATGGTGGCCATGATGTGGTCCTATAAGTACAGTGCCACTGCACCACCCCTCTTTCTCCCTGGCCTATCGTGGCGCAGGAGGAAGCAGCTGAGGAGTTGAAATGAGGAGTCGGTATGGCAGTATTTTAACCAAGTCTGAGAGACCTAACACCTGCAGCTTATACAAAGATACCATGCCTCAAGCTCGTGAAATTTAGGTGGAAGGCTGCAGATATTCAAATGGGCAACTCTGAGGCCAGTATGCTTTGCCCAGGTGATGCTTGAGTGGTCAATGTGGGTGTTGACGGGTCCTGGGTTGCTTTCTATGTCTCCAGAGAGGAGAAGTAGTGACAGAATAGGACAGGAGGGAAGGAGCCATTTGGAGGATTGGATGGCGAGGGAGTGAACAAATAGACCAAGCAGGCGCCTTTCATAATTAGACAGTAGGACCAGCACAGATGAGTTCATAAGGGTGGATATGTTCCTGGCTTCTGCAGTCAGGGGGTCAGGGTATGTGTGGGCAGAGAAGGTGCCCATTTTCTGCTGGTCAACAGCAAGTACTGAGACACAGATGTCAGTTAACAGCAAGAGGGTGGGCAATAACACAAGGGGAAGCAGACCAGTATTCATCTTGATTAGATGCTTGTTGTTAGTGATCAGCAAGAATCTTAGGGATAATTTTAAACTATAGTGTGTGGTACAGATACAGGGAAATGCAGACTGCTAAAAAGTATGGCCACTTTAAGGGGATGGGTAGACTATTTGGGGGAAGGCCCCTTTAAGGGGATAACAGAGGGCGGGTGATTCAGGGAGCAAGGTGCATTTAAAAAAAGCTGGGGGCAGGGAAGGGTAGGTGGGCCGAAAATTTAAGCAGCAGCACAGAGCTCCAGAGAATGTGAGCAGCACACTGAGTCAAGATTCAGATCACACAGCTGGTTTTAGCAGTTCCCGCTATAAAGGCCAATCAGGCACGGGCTGATGACAGCACCAGAATTCAAACTCAAACAGTTGCCTGGTGGCTGAGGCAAATTGGAAGCGTACCTGGTCCTTAGGTTCTGGTACAGGAGGTGGGCAGAAGCGAGTGGTGGACAGTGGCAGAAAGGCCGACCTCAACGCTATGGATCTGGTGCGGCTGGTCAGGGGCAATGGCTGGAGAGGAAGGAAAAAGGAAAAAAAAAACTTCAGTAATTAAATGAGTGAGAGTACGAATCGGAGGGTGTGGGCAGGTGGTGGCAGACTGTCAGCAGAGGGTCAAAGGCAGACAGAGAGGGATTAGCAGGATGAAAGGGGAATTAAGTGTGGGCTTAGTTGGGCAAGGGGAGCAGGTCAGCAGATGAGAAAGCAAGAGAAATAAGAGTCTGGGAGGGAAGGGGAGAGAAGCTAGGGACATGGGCAAACAATAAGAACTAAGGACTAGCAGTTGCTTGCAGTAACACACTAAGTTTGGCAAATTCTAGCTAGGCTAAATACAGTTCCAGTGACTAGACTAAACAAATGCAAGCTAGTTAGAAAATAGCAAATAATGCAGTCCTGTGCAATTAGGAATTTGAACAGTGGCGTTTACCATAAATAAATTCAGTTCTGAAACACAGATACAGTAATTCCAAGCAGCAGAGCTGGTCACAAAAGTAACAGAATTCAGCAGAGTTGGTCACAGGCAATTGAAACAACAGAGCTGGTCATAACTAAATTATGTTACAGCACAGCTGGTATAATTCAGCAGAGCTGGTCACAGATTATTATGATTCAGCAGAGCTGGAAAAAGCCAATGAAATCAGTAGAGCTGGGCCCGGATGATTATTCAGCAGAGCTGGATGCAGAGTTTTGAAATCAGCAGAGCTGATCACAACTAGCTTCAGCAGCAGCTCTGGCAGGCAAAAATTTAAGCAGCAGCACAGAGCTCCAGAGAATGTGAGCAGCACACCAAATCAAGATTCGGACTGCAGAGCTGGTTTCAGCAGTTCCTGCTGTAAAGGCCAATCAGGCATGGGCTGATGAGAGCACCATAGTTCGAACTCAAACAGGCGGCTAAGGCAAATTCAGAGCATACCTGGTCCTTAGGTTCCAGCAGAGGAGGCAGGCAGAATTGGGGAGTGGACGGCAGCCAGTGGCAGAAAGGCTGACCGTGCCGCTAAGGATCTGGTGCACCCGATCAGGGATGATGGCTGGTCCTTAGGTTCCAGTAGAGGAGGTGGGCAGGAACGGGGAGTGGGTGGTGGCCAGTGGCAGAAAGGCCAGCCATGCTGCTATGGATCTGGTGCAGATGGTCAGGGGTGATGACTGGTCCTTAGGTTCCAGGAGGGGAGGCGGGCAGGAGCAGAAAGCGGGTGGTGGCCAGTGGCAGAAAGGCTAACTGCACTGCTGTGGCTCTGGTACACCCGGTCAGGGGCAATGGCTGATCCTTAGGTTCCAGTAGAGGAGGCAGGAAGGGGGGGTCGCCAGCAGCCAGAGGCAGAAAGGCCGACCATGATGCTATGGATCTGGTGTGCTTGGTCAGGGGCGATGGATGGTCCTTAGGTTCTGGTAGAGGAAGCGGGCAGGCGTGTGGAGCGGGCAGCTGCCAGTGGCAAAAAGGCCAACTGCGCCACTATGGATCTGGTGTGCCCAGTCAGAGGTGATGGCTGGAGAGCTCTTCTTTCATTTACGTTTGGTTTCAACCCATTTACAGCATTATTTGCACTTCAGTGTTTCAATAATAGATGAACAATTCACAAGATTGAATGCTTTGGTAAGATCAGTAAATATTGATCCTATCATCATTCCATTATCTAAAGGAATATTCATTGGATGTCAGTAATACTGTACCTGGTTATGACGGAAAAATGCTTAAACCAGACCAAAACCGGGAAGCAAAATCGTGGTCATAGGAAACAATGTTAATTCCATTGTATATGGTGGACATAGAACGCCACTTTGAGTTGACTGCCAAGCCTTGATTAAAATCAGTTGCAGGTGATTAAGAGGTGTTTATGTGAGTCCTATAAATGGTGCACTTAATTGCTGTGACCCACTGCTGACAGTCATTAAACCTGCTGTGAGTCCTCTGGAGTACCGAATGGCATTTAAATACTGAGCCCTCCCACTGGCTCATAAAGTTGAGCTGCTGCACCAGATAGAAATGCTCCCAAAAATGAGTATTTGCGATTTAGCCATTCACCCTTCCCTTCCTTCCCACATCTAAAGTACCCAACCTAATCTGTGTCAAGCATTTGCTGCTTGAAGAATGGCACTCTGGTAATCAGACTCCCACACAAAAAATAAAATGGGAAAGTAAGAACGGGGACTGGGAGGTTGAAAAGGCTCTGCTCCACTGGTTTAGCAGCGTGGACGAGTATAAAGCTTTACTTAGTGGTCTGCTTCTCCTTTATAAACTCAGCAGTTGGCAGTGTGACTTGGAAAAGAGGATTTTAATCCTACAGATGGTTGGTTACACTGGTGGAAGCAGTGAAACAACATCTGCTACCACCGAACACATGGAGAGAAACTAAAGCCTTGTTTACACTTCCCTATTTGCAGTGCATCAACTCATGCATTCCAGTTGATGCGCTGCAAAGTCACAATTGTGGACACTCACCACATCGTGCTATGTGCCGCTCCGCTCTTGTGCTCCGGTGAAATTGTGGGGATGCATACTGCATTGAGTGCATCACCCTGCAGTGTAAACTGCTGCAGTGCTCCATCCACATGCAGTCCTGTTTGTCCCAGTATCCCGGCCTCTAAAGGGACACTCCTCTTAGAGCGATCTGTAGCGTTTGAGCCATGGGAGGTGTAAACTATGAATTGCAGCACTAAGTGAAAGTGCAGCGAGATGGCGGTAGAGTGGTAAGTACAGTGCTCCCAAAGTGTAAACAGGGCTTAAGTGCTGACAGCGGCTGTGGGAGTGGCTGGCTTAAGGAAGTTCTGCCTGAGATCCTGTCTGATTTTGAACCCCAAACATGTGGACATAACCAGATTGTTTTTCCGTTGTGTTGGTTACAGAAACCTCACATTCAAGGATGAACTCCCAAGCCAGAAAAAGCCTGAAGAACAGCTTTTAGTCCTGGCATGCTGCGATATGTCAGGAACCAAAAAATACCAGCTCCTAGTGATTGGATGATCTGCCAAACTTAGGTGCTTTTATAATATTAACCATCTGCCTGTCACTTACAACCACAACAGAACAGTCAGAATGATGAGAGATTGTCATAGAGTGGGTATGGAGTTGGGATAAGAAACTCTATGAAAGGAAAATTGCTTTGCTGTTGGATAATATTAGTGGCCATCCTGACATATATGAACTTTGCAACATTAAACTAATTATTCTTCCTCCAAACACAACTTTCATAATTTATCCAATTGACCAGGGAGTAATCTAATCCTTCAAGAGGCAATATGCGAAGGTCATGCATGAATGTGTTTTGGAGGAAATGGATGCAGGCGAAGGAACAGAGTTAACAGCATCACAATGTGTGAAGCAGATCTCCCTGTTAGATGCTGTGCACCGCATGAAAACTGTGCGGGGCAGTGTGACGAATGACATGACCATTCAATGTTTCAGAAAAGCAAGATTTTCTCCTAGTATGCATGCTACATCTGAAGTTGGGAGAAAAAATCATAATGCCTCCAGTTGGATTGTCAGAGGTGGAATTTGACACTTTGTGCAGGATGATGGAAAATGACCCAGAGTTTGAGGTGGATTCTATAACTGAAGTCCTGTAATCACACAATCACCAGAGGATACTGAAGATTCTTAGGATTTAGAGGATCAAGGCTCATAATTTAAAACTGTGACAGGTGCTGATGTTCATGAAGCACTAAAAACTCTTAGGGGAGGCACAGAGCAGCATCTGGACATCTTCCCAGACTGGAACCTGCTAGCCTGAACAGGGAGAGAGTGGCATAAATACGCGATCAGAAGAATCAAGCAAGGCACAATTACCCTTTTTTTTTTTAAAGTGAAACTAAATAAAGTATGCACCAGGAAGAAAGTGCCAAGCACAACCAACACAAACTGCACATCAACACAGTGTCGAAGTGTCCCTGGTTTTAACATTTTTGAATAAAAGCTTGAATTTTAATAGAACACAGCCCCAACCATCAAGAAGCTGTACCAAAGTCCAATACCAAAGAAAGCAATGAACAGTCCCCCAACCTTCACACTTAACTACTGTATCTGAAAAATGCACAAACCTAATAAATGAAGTGCTATAACACGCGAGCCACAAAAAAAAAAAAAAAGCCATCTGAACTGGGTAGGTATCACGGACACAGGTTATAGTGGACAAAAGGCTATCACACTGACAAGTCTGGTATAACTGTTTTTCACTGTACATGCACTTTGATACTTTAAACAAGGCTTTACCAAGAGTGTAAAGGAATAAATCCTGATTGATCTCTAGCTAGAATACTGTATATGTAAACAACATTTCATTAATTGGGTATATACTGTACAGTATTAGTCTCTCTCATAACTCTGAAATGTTGGAAGAACAGATATCAGTTTGTAGTTCATATTGCTTGACTTACCACTTTTAAATAAAGGAATTATTTAGATTTTTTTTCTACCCCTCAGGTGCAGTAGTTTGTTCAAATAATATGTTAAAAAGACATGCTACTGAGTCAGTTATACTGTAATAACAAGTGGGGAAGAGAACTACAAGAACATTAATGCTTTTTTCTCTTACAGGTTTTTTTAAAGCCACTATAAGTATGGAAGGGCACACAGACACAGAGGGTCAAACTTGTTGAACTTTAGTAAACAATTCAAACTTCCTCGGATCTGACCAACTGGACAGTGTAATGGCTTTGACTGAATCAACACATATATTGCTAATGTTACAGCACACAAGCTTTCATGGTCTCACAGGTCTTGTTCAAAGGATCTGTGTAACCCCTAAAACCTGTGCACTATTAACAACAACTATACTGACACAATTCCAACCATTATATGTACAATTTATAAATTACTGATAAGATGATATGAAATATCTTTTTCTATACAGGTGCCAGTTGAGACAAAGTTCTAACTGCTCCACATGGACCACAGCATGATGAAGATGAACACGGAAAGTACCAAATGGATGAGACTGTCACATAGGGATCACGCTGAAAGGAAAATTATGCTGTATACTGGAACTGGACTGTTAAAAGCAAAGCATCTACAATCCTTTAAAACTTGGATGTATAGTCTTCTAAAATGACTACTGTATGATGTAAATAGTATATGATGCAGATATGCTGGAATATTGAAAGGACAATGTCAATTCCTGATGGACTGGTTTGGGCTCTCAACTAAAATTGAGGATTGATCCCCCCCAAAAGAAAACTGATGCAGCATATTACTTTTTTCTTTTAACCAAGCTTTTTGTATCTTACAGCCACCCTCTCTGCCATTCTTCAGGCCTCTGCCAGCTCCCCCCTCGCTCTACAAAGAGTGGAGCACAAGGAGCCAGGGATCATCATGTAGACAGCTCAAGGCACATATTTTTTATGTGTGTTTCTGTCTGCTCTCAGTCCTCCCTGCCTTGCCTGATGTCAAGATGTGCCTCTGCTGGCCTCAGGTGAAGCAGTGCACTATGGGCTGATGCCACCCCTTGTGAGGGTGAGGGCTTCCTGGGTCACTGTGAGGGGGGCAAAGGGTCATAATGTTGTGGCAAAAACAGCGTGGCAAACAATGCTGCAGTCAAAATGCCATTTGCCACATACAGAGTTGGTGAAACAAAATGACTGACACACAAACAGTGCACACCACAGAAACAAATACAGATTTTTTCATGTTTTTGTAGTGGGCTTTGCCCCCTCACCTGAAACTAAATTATCTAACTCTGAGGGAGTGTGGACCAAGAGGATGAGGGGAAACTCGGGAAGGGGGGGGATGTAGTCTCTGGTGGCAAAAAGAAAAATAAAACCATTGGGGGACAGGGAATCAAACCCTGATCCCCAGGTTTACACTGCCTCAGGTACCGATACCTTAGCCACTTCACCATGGGAGTGGTTCAGCCAGGCACAGCACCTGAGGCTTCTTGAGCACTTCCTGTATTCCGCAGTCAGTGAAGGGGGTAGCGGTAGTTCCCTACCGCTATTATACTCGTTGCTCTAAATCCAGCCATGCTTTATACTGCACGGTTACTGCTACACTGTTTCAGCAGCACTGCACTGACCCAGTACCTGCGAGGGGCTGCTGCTACTACGCTGGAGCTCAGATTTTTCCCTTCCCTGGCTGGTTCAGGCTATACTTGACAGCACTTCCCAGCCCTTGGCTCCCTGGGCTTGTTTCCAAGCCCTGGGTCACGAACATGGAAGCACGACACATTTCTGCTCAGCCATCAGGTGACTCTAGTGTATTATTTTCAACAAAACATCATCAATTTACCCGATTAGAAAACTAATACTAAACCCTCTTTGTTTACATAGTATCAATGAGGCTGCCCAAAACAACTAGTTACATTTAATTTATTTATTTGAAAAAGCATGGATATGGTACTCTAATGTTTTTTTACAAACATTTAAAAAATTTAAAACTTTTTAAATAAAATACAGGTTCATGGTATTCTTTTAATAAGTCCCATTATTTATTCATTCTCTCACTGTTTTACACAACAACATTTTAGGGTAAGAAAGAAAAACAGGCATTACATGGTAGCAGTATCGTTAGGGCACAGTAGGCACTATAATGTTAAACCATGATTTTTCAGCTATTTAGATTTTAACCATCCTTTGACCTTGACAGTTGTATATTGGCATGCACACCCTTCCTGCCCAGTATTCTGGATCCTCCAACGTTGATGACAATCAGTGCAGTCATTTGTTAGTTATCTGGTTATAGCAAAATATGTTTTTTATACCTTTTTTTTGCATATAAAACCCTAAAAAAATGTCTGTGATTTGAAACCTGACAATTTCAGGTTAGTTTGATCCTATCTCAGAAGCCTTGCTATGAGTGTTTTGGGAATGAAAATATTTCAAATAAAAAATAAATAAAATGTGATGACTAAGCATGAGCAGAAAAATAACATATTTTTCATAAAACCTTTCACAAGGAGGGTTATATTTGGGGTAGTAAAGTCAGAATGGCTTTATGTGAAAGGATGGGTACCTCAGGGAACAAAGCTGCACCCATTATTATTTTTAGTTCACTGACCTATGCAGCCAGTATAGTGTTATGCTTGTGCAACTGTGTTAGTTTGGTTTTGGCCGTTCGCACTCTCTATTCCAGAGGAATTACCACCCTGCAGGGGTATGAAGGCAAGGAACCCTCGGAGAGGGTTCCACCACTAGATGTGCAATGGAATGGTTCCCGTGACTAAAGGTACCTTAGGAATCCCCCTAAGGAGAGAGTGCTGCCGCTGGAGGAGGAGGGGAGGATGGTGCGGCAAAGAAAAAATGCTTCATAGTGAGGCTTAGAGGAACTGCTTATACAGCTCAGGAAGTGGGAGTGGCTGGCTGCTTGGTCACCAAACTACAGAGCAAGCCTTTCATTTCACTGACCTAAGCAGCCAGTATAGTGTTATGCTTGTGCAACTGTGCTAGTTTGGTTTTGGCTGTTCGCACTCTCTATTCCAGAGGAATTACCACCCTGTTGGGGTATGAAGGCAAGAAACCCTCAGAGAGAGTTCCACCCCTAGAGGTGCAATGGAATGGTTCCCTTGGCTAAAGGTACCTTAGGAACCCCCCCAAAAATGTAGTATCATCCCCAAAGGGGATGCAACATGAAGCAGATGAGCAAGCAGTAACTGTGACATAGGAGTAGTAACAGTAACGTAGTAGTAGAAAAGTATAGGCAGTTTGATAATGCAATGATATGCTCAGTTGTTGTAAAAACTGCCCAGGTTTGCGTACCATGATACTGATGGCTTGCTTTGAGAGTAGGGGATCCCCTAAGGAGAGAGGGAATGGCAGGACATCCTCCACCTCCATCCAACACGGAACCTTCCTAAAGAAACTAGGGGAAATGACTAAGCTAAGTGTCATGACCTGAGGCAATGGAGGGAGAAAAAAAACCCTATGAGGAGGAAATCTCTGGGGATCCAAGGCCTAGGTCACCTTCCCTCCAGGCTTGGGATAGTTTATTTAGTGATGGCTCTGCAGCTGCAATTTGGAAAACCCAATTAAAGAGAGGTGGAAAATATTTCAATTTGAAGAAAGGCTCTCATTCAAACCCTCTAGCGGGAACATTGTGGAAAGTTGCGAGAAAACTCTGCAACAATATGTGCATCCAAGGTGCAGGAGGAGAGCAACAACTGCTGAGGCACTCACCTGTCCTACTTGCCCTAAATCAAACCAGGTGAACCAGAGACAGTTGTAGGGAGAATGCGGTGAAGGTGCCTTGCTAGAGAAATCACTAAAGCCAATGGCATACCGTTACAGTGGAAAACTAGACCCAAAGAAGATTGTCGTAACCACCCTTCACCGCTAGTCTTAAATTCTACACCAGGAGCTGCTGTCACGTAGCAGGCAGCTAAAGCCAAGCCCGGGGTGAGAACATTCCCAGCTATGGGCCAGGTGAGAAGGATCCCGCCCCAAGTTGGACACGCTCGATGATGCGGACTAAATGCAGAGTGAGACCGTCAGCTGCAGGAATCTGCACCAGATTAGAATGGCTGACATGCCCCAGAAATTGATTGAGAGCTGAAAGTTGGTGAGCTGAATGAGCATGGCGTGCTGAGATTATAATGACCATGGAGTGCTGAGACCTTGCAAGGTCAAATGCAGATTGAGTGCATCAGAATCCCAGGCCGAAGCCAAAGGGATGGCAGTATACATGAAGTAATGGATTGTATAAGCAAGGAGTAACAGCTGCGTAAGCAAGGGCAGACCTGCACATAGGTCAGTAAGCAGTAGGCATGATAGGTGAACCAGCATATCAAACTTGTATAGCAATTAAACAACACTGAATTGGGAGCAAGCCAGCCAGACAGTTCAAAGCCAAATCAAGGTGACAGACTCTGAGGATTTTCGGCAGTGAAGACAGGATTTAGAACATAATTAATTGCAGATATAAAGCTAATTTAATAGCCTTAGCAGGAGCATCACCTAACCTCAGAGTAACACAATGTACAATAGCAATGGGAGTACACAAGCAGTAGCAGGAAGCAATTAGGCCTCTGCAGCAGTAGTGAAGACAAATGAGTACACTGAGTTGCAATTGCAATAAATAAAAGGAGGCATAATATACTGAAAGCACTGTCACCAGGCAGTGCAATGAAACTGCTGCAATAAGGTAATTAGAACAAGCATGAGCGAGTGTAGAGCTAGGTTGTAAATCTAAGTCAGGTGAAAGTAAAGTATGCCATGGAACAGCTAGTTGAACTGAAACACACAAAATCAGGTTTGCAATTGCAGAGCAAGTAATTTGAGTTGTGAATAACTGAAAGCAAGCAGTATGAGCTCTGAAATAGCAGATAAGCTAGGAGCTTAGAAAAGCCCCCCCCCCCAAAGGAAGGAAGCATACACAGCCGAAGGCAAAATACAAACCAAAGCAGGAAAATAAACACAGAAGCCCTGCAGAGATCAGCAGGAGCAGGGGGCCCAACCAGCTCAGAGGACAAACCAGCAGAGCTTTCGGCTGCAAAGAAAAAATGCTTCACAGTGAGGCTTAGAGGAAATGCTAATATAGCTCAGGAAGTGGGAGTGGCTGGCTACTTGGTTACCAAACTACAGAGCAAGCCTTTCGTTTATAATTAATGACTTGAAGACAGTTGAGCTATTATAATTTACTTGGATGATACTACATTGTATAGCAGACAAGATACAGATGCCATCAGTAACTTTCAGCAAGATGTGGACTACATGGAGAGGTGTGCATTTGAAAACGTGATAAGGATTAGTAATAAAAAATCTGATTATGTCAGTGTCCTTTAGTGGAGTGCTGTATCAAGTGTAGTTTTCTATGAATGATGAATTGGATACAATTTTGAACACTAAACTTTTGAGAGTAAAGTATAGTAACAGGAGCTTTGGAAGGAGGGAAGTTGACACTAGCCATTTTCTGAGGACAGAGTCCTGAAGGGACTAGCTAATCTGAAAATGGACAAAGCAATGGGGACAGATGGGGTACATCCAATGGTATTGAGGGAACTCAGGCAGGTATTGGCTGCACCTCTGACAGACCTATTTAACAGCTCACTGGAAGTGGGAGTGGTCCTGGAGGACTGAAGAAAGGCAGATATAGTCCCATTTCAAAAAAAATGGTAGCAGGTAGGAGGCTGGCAATTATAGGCCGGTCAGCCTGACATCAGTGGGGGGAAAATTAATGAAATCACTGCTGAAGGAAAGGATTTTGGAATATCTGGAATCCAATGGGTTAGAAGATCTGCAGCAGCATGGATTCACGGGTGGGGGGGAGCTCATGTTAAACAAATCTGATAGAGTCCTTTGACTTGGTGATCATGGAATTAGATCAAAGTGGAGTAGTGGGCATGGCCTACCATGATTTCAGTAAGGCTTCTGACACCATTCCACATAGGAGACTAGTAAGCAAGCTGGGTAGCTTAGGAGTGAGTCCAAAGGTGGTTAACTAAGTAAGAAATTGGGTAGGGATTGGCAACAGAGGGCGGTGGTAATAAAGGGAGGATAACCAGTGGGGTGCCTTAAGGATCAGTGCTGTGACTTGTTCTCTTTAATGTCTTTATAAGTGACACTGCAGAACAGCTGGTAGGGAAGGTCTGTCTTTTTGTGGATGACACCAAAATCTGCAATAGGTGGACACTCCAGGGGGTGAAAAGGATGAGAAGAGACCTGAGAAAACTTGAGGGTATGGCAGCTGGGATTCAGTGCAAAAAAATTCAAAATTGTTCACTTAGGGCACAAAAACACAGGGGTAGAGTACACAATGGGAGGAGTGGTATTGATAACCACCAAGCAAGAAAGAGAACTGGGAATAATTATATCTGACAACCTAAAGGTGGCCGGGCTCAGGTCCGACAAGGGGATAGTGGGATGCTGGGGGTTTGTGGAAGGGTATCACCAACTGGTGCTGCCTCAGTATAGATTGTGGGTAAGACCCTATCTAGAGTACTGTGTCCAGTTCTGGAGACCATGTCTCCAGAAGGACACAGACAGAGTGGAGGCAGTTCAGAGAAGAGCAACTAAAATGGTGCAGGTTCTGCATCAAAAGGCCTATAAGAAGAGATTAAAGGGCCTCAGTATGCACACCCTGGAAGAGAGAAGGGAGACGGGGATATGAAAGAGACTTTTAAATACCCCACGAGGATAAATAAGGTACAGGAGGAAAGTATTTTTTTCAGAAAAAAAACTCAGGAACAACAGGGCATGTTATGAAACTGGAAGGGGGTAGATTCAGGAGAGATGTGAGGAAGTACTGTACTTCTTCACAGAAAGAGTGGTGGAATCCCATAACAGCTTACCAGTAGAGGTGGTGGGGGTGAAAACAGTTTAGGGGTTACCACTACCTCCATGTTCAAACCTACTTGCTCCACAAGCAAAAGTCTTACACCAAACTCCCAGAGCAGATCCCATTATTAATGGCTATCATACTGGATGTCCTAAGTGGTGTTCTTTGGGGGGCACCTGATTGGGAATCTTTATAAAGGTCTACAGCAGTTACTTGGTGACATGACCCAGTCAGTCCTGGAAAGCTGGAATAAAAAACTTAACACTATGACTGAATATGACCGATGGATTAAATATGCTATTCCAGCAATTAAATTACCTCCTCAACCCAGTGGAGGGAATTTACTTGAAAAACAGATATTGATTTTCCCACACTCTGGCAGTATTAGCTAAATATAAGCCAATTTATGCTAATTGCTGGTGAAACTGTGGTACTAACCCGGTTGACTACGGACACATATTCTGGTTTTGTCCAGTACTGGCCCCATACTGGGAACAAATTCTGCTTCAAATGGAAGAATCATTGGGCAGCCCCTTGAATTTGACTCTAGAGTTAACACTGTTATCATTTTCTCCTAGGGAAATGCATCTCACAGTTAGATCCCTCATTTTGATTTATCTCTTGGCAGCTAAAAAGGCCATAACCCAGAACTGGATAAAACCAGAGTTGCCTATAGTGGGTACATGGTGCAAAATAATGAACAAAATCTACCACATGGAAAAATTAACAGCCTTAATGCACGATAGGTTAGAACAGTTTACAAATAAATGGCAGAGATGGGTGTTACACACTTCCAATGTTGACTCAAAATTGGTCCCTTAGTGGTTTTCTGAGCTCCCTACCCTAAACCTCTCCTCCTATTCCCAGGATTTCTTGGACAGGTCATGCTGCAAACCTCTGAATGCAGCATTAGATATGTAATGAATCAGGTGTGTGGCGGTGGGGGGAGAGGTGAGCTGGCCCCACCAAGGGTATCTGGATGATATTCTGGTTAAACAAAATAACTATCTGTAGGAAAAGATGTGTTAATGACTATGTAAAAATGAAGACAACCGTGAAATATATTGTTCTCTTTTTTACCCTGATGTAATACATGTCAAAGCTCTGTCACGTATGGAATGCAGTGAATGAATATTTAATGTTATCCCTCAATAAAAAGAAAAAGTTAAAAAAAAATCAGTGGAGGGGTTCAAGAATGCATTGGATGGACATAAAAGTATCTTAGCAGAAAGGGTGGGTGGGAGAAAGAGCTGGAGATCAAGTAGAGTCTGTGGTGATACTGCAGGTAGAGAAAAATGGGCAGACTGGGTGGGCCAAGTGGTCCTAATCTGTCGTCAAATTCTATCTTGCTATGAGAGTACAGTAATTAGTACAGATAGTTTAAAAGGGGCCCCACACATAGAAGAAATAGGCAAAAAGACCAGCACAATGGTTTATGTTTTGTCTGTACTTAAAAGAGCAGGGTTGTCTCAGCAGAAACTTTTTTTAGTCTATAAAACACTAGTTAGATTAATACAGAGTATGCATGCCCAACATGGCATTTAGGGTTACCAAAAAAAGGAAAGTGAGAAAACAAAATCCCTCAGAGAAGAGCAACTAGGATAATAGGTAATGGAGAGTCATACAATGAGGAGAAGTATATTGGGTTTAGATATGCTAAAAGAGAGAAATGCTATGTAAACCGCTTTTTAATTGGTGGCACAGTGCTACAGGGTTTGAGCTACCAGGGGGTCTACTGTATGCTTAATCCAGAACTTCTCTGCTAAACTAGTATTTTGTCCCACTCTCCCACCCCGCCCTGGCCTCGTATTTAGTCCTGCCCTTCCACCCCGACCCTGGCCTCTATTAAATACACTTTTACTCCTCCCATTTCCCTTTACTACTCCTCATTGGTCATAAGCCCAAACAGACAATCCAGTCACTGTTCTCTGTGACCTTACAAGCTGCCCATTTCTCTTAACTATAATCCTGTACATTATTTGTAGTCTCTGGGTTTTCTTCATGTTAGAATGCCCTTAACCCAACCAGGCCATTTCTAAGTCCCAGTTGAGCTAGCCCTAATCCTTAAACAGGGCTATACCTACTTCCAATCAGGGCCAATTTATAACCTCTACCAACTTGCATGTACAGTATAGCCTAAATCCTAATTTCTGAGTACTGGTGCCCGTCCTCCTGCACCCTGTTAGGTATTCTCAAGTGCTATACTAGTTTACTTTGCAATTGTCACTCTAAACTTAAAGGAATAACTTTCTGTTCAGGGTTTTAATACTCTGGCCACTCTAATGTCCAAAATGTTACCAGATTTTCTCATTCCATGTATGTTTGCTGCTTTCGTCCTAATTACTTCCACAGGCTCGGTAGATGAACCCAACCCTGCCTGGCCACTGATCACATTAATGAATATCCACTGTCTGCATATGGGTCTGTTACAATGCACAACTACCTGAATCACACTAACAATTCCTTGCCAGTGCCATCTCACTCTTGACTGTTTCTACAGACCACTGAGAACTTTCAGATGCTCCTCAGCTCCTTGCCCTTATTAACAGGTTTTTGTGCAACACCTCAACCAGGTAGTAAAGAGTCATCTAAAAAAAGGGCCAGGATTCTCCATAGTAAATACCTTAAGGCCCTATTAAAATGCCTAATACTGCTGTTGTTAATTATCTCAGGCAACACTCACCCTAACCCTAACCCTGGCCCTCCCCAGTCTGTGACCAAGGTTCACAGCCAGGGAGCATGTCCCAGCTCTTCTAACATAAACATCTGTAGCCTTCTCAAAAAACTAGATGCCCTCACTGCCTGGGTCCATCGGCATAACCCTGACATACTGTCAGTGCTCGAGACGTGGCTATCCCCCAAGATCCCAGATTCCGCAATTGCTATACCTGGATACATAGTCTTTAGACAAGACAGGCTATCTAAGAAAAGGAAGGGGGGAGTGAGCCCTCTACCTAAAAGAGTCCTTCACGGGACATGTCCGGACTTTGCCCCACTCAGGGAATGACATTCAGGTCCTAGCCACCAAGATAATGCTTGGCGTGCATAACAAGGCTTTAACTACTGCATCGGTCTACATACCATCCAAGCTGACTAATCAGAAAATCCACTCCCTCCTTGATTGCATCACCTTCCTTGGTCAGAACACAGAAGTCTTTATGCTAGGGGATTTCAGTGTAAACTGGCTGGCCCCTAGTGCGAGCAGCTACAAGAACGCCCTGACTGCCGCTAATTTTTCACAAATGGTTTAGTCACCCACCAGGATTAACTGCAGTACAGGGACAAGTACTCTACTGGACTGGGCGCTTTCCAACAGTCCAGAGCACATCAAAAATACTGAAGCCCTTCCAGACTCCTTAAGTGACCATTCTCCAATCTTGTGCATATAGTCATATAAATTCATCAAACCATCTCCAAAAATCATTAACAGCAGAGTGTTGGCTCCTGGGCATCTAGGGCACATTAAAATGCTCCTATGTGAACATGACTGGTCTCCAATAGACACAGTCCCTGATGTGGACATAGCCCTGGAGTATTTTATTTCCAGTTTCAACTCTGCCCCTATCAAGAAACATATGTGCAAGGGTCTTAACAACCCATGGATTACTCTGGACCTTCTTGAACAAATGAAATCCCATGACCTATTATGGTATGAAGCCAAGGCTACTGGTACCTAAATGGACCACCAGGCTTACAAAACAGCTAGGAATGCCTGCATTAGAGCTATCCACTCTGAGAAAGCAAAGTACTACAGGAGCGACCTAGCTAGCACCTGGAAACAGGGCCGGCCTTAACAATTCTGGGCCCCTGTGCGACCCACCACTCCATTCCCTGTTGGGCTCCCTTCCCCACATCCAATGTTTATACCTCTCCTGCACAGTATGAGACAGAAAACCGAGTAAGGACAGGCTGTAATGTCATGTCACTAGGCACTAGCTCTGATGATATTTTTAATTGTAAGAGAGTGATATTAAAAAAAAAAAAAAAGTAATATGGTGCCCAGTGGCATTGCACATTGTATTCCTCCAGTGGCATGCCTCTGTCTGACTTACAGGAATGTCAGACAGGGGCATGCCACTGGAAGAATACAATGTGCACTGCCACTGGGCACTGTATTACTTTTTTTTCAAATATCACTCTCGTACAAATATCATCAGAGCTAGTGCCTAGTGACATGAGATTACATCCTGTCCTTACTCCTTTCTCTGTCCCATACTGTGTAGTAACCTCTCTGTCTGTCTGCATCTGCCTCACCATGTGCAATAATAATTCAACTTAGTTTTACTATGAAAAGGGGCAAGGGCCACTGTCTAAAATGGAATATACACCAGCAAGAAAAAAAGAAGTGACACAGTGCCCAGTGAAAGTGCACACTGCATTCCTCCAGTGGCATCAGGCATGCTCCTGTCTGACATTCCTGTATATCAGACAAGGGCATGCCACTCGAGGAATGCAATGTGCACTGCCACTGAGGCACTGTGTCATTATTTTCTTGCTGGTATATATTCCATTTTGAACAATCATAAGTAAAACAAGATTGACTTATACTGTACATGATGATCATGAGGCAGAGGCAGGCAGACAGAGAGGTTACTACACAGTATGGGACAGAGAAAGGAGTAAGGACAGGCTGTAATGTCATGTCACTGGGCACTAGCTCTGATGATATTTGTAATTGTAAGAGAGTGATATTAAAAAAAAAAAAAGTAATATGGTGCCCAGTGGCACTGTACATTGTATTTCTCCAGTGGCATGCCTCTGTCTGACTTACAGGAATGTCGGACAGGGGCACGCCACTGGGGGACTACAATGTGCACTGCCACTGGGCACCATATCACTATTTTTTTTTAATGTCACTCTCTTACAAATATCATCAGAGCTAGTGCCTAGTGACATGCGTGACATTACAGCCTGGCTGTCCTTACCCCTTTATCTGTCCCATACTGTGTAGTAACCTCTCTGTCTGCCTGCAACTGCCTCAAGTGCAATAAAATTCAAAAGGGCCACTGTCTAAAATGGAATATATACCAGCAAGAAAAAAAAAGTGACCTCTCTGTCTGCCTGCTCGTCACGTGCAATAATAATAATGCAAGCAACTTAGTTTTAATATGAAAGGGGCCACTGTCTGTCTAAAATGGAACTATAATATACCAGCAAGAAAAAAAAAGTTATACTGTGTCCAGTGGCAGTGCACATTGCATTCCTCCAGTGGCATCACGCCCCTGTCTGACATTCGTGTATGTCAGACAGGGGCATGCCACTGGAGGAATGTAATGTGCACTGCCACTGGGCACAGTATAATTTGCTTTTTCTTGCTGGTATATTATATTCCATTTTTAGACAGACAGTGGCCCCTTTCATATTAAAACTAAGTTGCTTCCGAGTAAGGACACAGGACACTCACAAGTATAGTTGTAGGTCTAGATATATGTTATTATTTTTTAACTTTATTTCTGTGAGACTGTGACTAATAACCTCCTGCCTCCAAGGCCCACTCAGTCAGACGCAGGGACATCACAGGAGGACAAACACTCACTCACACCTCCGCTAATCCAATTTGGAAACAAGTTAAATTATTAAACATTTTCTGAGGTGTGAGGAGTGAAACATAATAGAGCCTGGAATCCGGATGACTGTGTGTCACTTGTGAATGAATCAGACCACTCATTGCCCGGGATCGCCATAAATGACTTAGTACTTACTGAGTGGTCAAACAAAGTTTTCATTTGAAGTTAAGCGCATCACTTGACTTCAAATGAAAAACTTCTTTAATATACCACTCAGTAAGTACTAAGTCATTTGCTGCGATCCTGGGCGATGAGCAGTCCGATTCACAGGGATAATTTCAGCTGCTGTCAGGTCCTTTTGTTGGCGAAAAAAAAAAAGTTGCTCCAAGATGAATGCCAGATGCAGCAGGCAGCAAGCACTTACTTTAAGGTGTGTCTGTGTTCTTCTAATCGTTGATAACGATTCCGTGAATCAGACTGTAAAGACTGTCACTTTAATCGCTGCTGATAACCACGGCCTCCATCTAGCAGGTCTTCTGTTCTTCTCTTCTTTACAGTTCAATCAGAATTAAGATTTTTAATAAGAATGGATCATGGAGCTAGCTAGCGATTCACGGGAGAGGGGGCTTGCTGGTAGTGGGAGCTGAGCAACAAGGACAGTGGGAATATGTTGCGCATAGCGCAGGCAGCATTATTTCTAAACAAATATATAAATGAATAAAAAACAATGTTGCAGCAGCTTGCTTTCTGTGGTGGCAGTCAAGGTGGGCCCCCAATGTGCTGGGGCATGGCTGGCATGGTGCTAAGGCCGGCCCTGCCTAGAAAGAAGGGAGAAAGTTTTGGAGCAACCTTACGCAAGTTACAGGGAAAGTCCCCAAAGTAACCCCCTCTATGCTTAACATAGAAGGTAACATTACTCTGGATCATGAAACAATAGCATATGCATTTAATACAGCATTCACAGACCTTAGGGATGTGTTTCCCCAAACTTTTTTGACTCTACCTCTCACGGAGCACAGGAATGACACAAGGGCACCTTCCATTCTATTTCAAATCAATTTCTGAAGCACTAGCCAAAAAACACCTACTTAAAATACTCGGACGGTCCAGACATAGTAGAGATTCCCTAGATCTGAAACTTCTTGCCCTCACCTTGGTTGAAGTCCTGCTCCCCCTAACCAAAATCCTCAATCACTCTCTCATGCTTTCCCAATTCCCCCTAAAATGGAAATCAGCTGTGGTGACCCCAATACACAAAAGTGGTAACAAGTCTCTACTCAGCAACTTCAGGCCTATCTCCATCCTCCCCCCTTCCAAAGCTTTGGAACTGATAGTTGATGATCAGCTTGTTAAGTACCTGGAGAAATACAACCTGCAGTATCTACCGCAGCACAGCTTTCGAGGGGGGGCATAGCACCACCACTGCTCTCCTTGAATTCACTAACTACATCCATGATACTCTAGATCATGGCGAACTTGTCGGCGCCACTTTTATCGACCTGATCAAGGCGTTCAACACTGTCAACCACTCCCTGCTGATCGAACAACTATCTCCACTAGGTCTCTCAAATGATACCACCTAGTGGTTTCAGAGCTACCTGACCATACCCAACAGGTTAAGATTCGTAAAACACTCTCAACTATGCTTCTGGTCCGATCAGGAGTTCGTCAAGGATCCATCCTGGGTCCATTATTATTCAGCATCTTCTTGAATAAACCCCCCACCTCCTGCCAAGATAGGATTTTTCTGTATGCAGATGATGCAGTAATCTACACGTGCAACTCTGATCCCTCCCTCCTACAGTCACAACTGCAGAAAAGTTTTGAGGATGTGGAGGTCTGATTCAAATCACATAAACTCATTTTAAATTGCAAAAAAATGAAAACAATGCTGTTCCATGGTACCAGGAACAAGTATAAAGATCAACAGCTAATAATCAACAATTCAGGCACTGCATTGGAAGAGGTGAACCAGTTTAAATACCTGGGGTGACCCTTGACTGCACCCTGTGATATGCCAAACATAATGCCAACATCTCTAAAGCTGTGAATAGCCGTATAGGTTTGCTATACAAGTATAAGCACTGTCTGATGATGGAAGCCCTAACTCTTGCAATTCACAGCTCTGTCATCTCAATAACTGACTATGGGCTTGTGATATATGGATCAGCTATGGACACGGTGCTACGATCCATTGCCTTAGCCCTCAACAAGGCTTACTGGCTCCTTACTTCTTCTGCATGCCTCTCCCACACTTGTGACATCTATGAGCAGGCCAACTGGCTTCAACTAACTGGCAGAATAAAATATCAGATCTGTATCCCAGCAAAAAAGACCTTACTAGGTCTCATGCCCCCAGGGGTCCAGAAGATACTCATGCCTCACTGTGTCCCCCAACAAACCAGAAGTTCAGAAAGTTTGACATTTTCCATACCCCACTGCAGGATGACACAAGGACAGTGCTCCTTTAAAGTTAGAGCCTCAAACTGGCTCAACTCCCTGCCAGTGGAAGTAATAAACACTGCCACTCTCTGCGTCTTTAACATAAACTTCGTTAGCACCCTGTGGCTAGTGCATCATGTGACTGCTATACGTAATCTACTCATTGCCTGCCCCCTCACTGTCCACACCTCCCATCTTTCTCCCACCACTGTCTCCTCCACTGCTCTTGTCATATAAATGTCCACCCCTTTACCTGATTTCTCTATAGTTCTTACCCCATCTCCTCCCCTACCCATGTTGCTTAATGACCACCCTCTAAATCTAGATTACACATCAGTTACTTCAACATTCCTACTATAACCTTCCCCTTCCCCCTTTACCTTCACCATTATGATACTCGCCTCACACCTATCCATCCCCTTCTCAAGGTCACCCAGCTTTCCCTATCCCCCCTCCTACTGCAACTCCCCTATCATACCTATTCTCTCCCCTCTCACTCTACTTGCTATCCTGGCCTCACTCTCCTCTCCCTCTCCCTCCTATCATCCGCCCATACCCACTTTCCTACCGTCTTTACCCCGACAGTGCTACTCAGCTGCTATCCACCTTCCCCTGTCTCCATGAATCCATTTGCTGCTCTCTTTACCAGTAATCTCCTTCAGTAACTTCCTTAGGCATACATTGTACAATGCCTAGTGTACTGTTTTACTACCTAATTAGCCACCTCACAAACTTGACAACGCCAATTTGGCTGCACTTGTATTTTGTTTCTGTATGTAACTGTTATGCTGCTATGTCCTTATCTACCTGGAATTGTTATTTTGATGTGGAACCTTTGCAAAACAGCCTCCGGCTCAAAGGTGTATTTCTGAAACTCAAATAATAAATAAATAAAAATTAAAAGAAAACTGTTTTTTGAGTCTATATGGAAACAGGATAGTAAGTTACAAAGACTTTGTTGGATCAATGAGAAGGGAAGTTACAGAACTAGGGATAATACAATATTTTAAACAAAAAAGAGAAAAATCATTTACCTAGTTTTATACCATGGACAGTGGAATAAAATTATGTAAATAAAGGCCCCTTCTCCATGTAACGATTCAGTGTTTATCTTGCAATGTATGTGTACATTTTTGCAAGTAATTGCAATTTTCATTGAATAATGTCTGTAGTCATGGATGCACTACGAGATTATTAGAAAATGGGCTTGAAAAATAAAGCATCCTGATTGGCTGAAAGCCATGGTCAGGCATGCATTTATTTTTCAATAGATGCCCAGTGAAAAACAAGCACCAAATCGGGGTGTCCCATTACCAAGGTTATCATTGGGCACCCCGAATTTTGAAACTAGCCAGCAGCCATTTTTTTACGCTCGCTTACCGAGAGGAAAAATGGGCTCTCCAAATCACAATAGACCTGCACACAAAACCAAGAAAAGAAGTCTACAGCCATTCATTCACTAAATAACAGCAACCCCATCCCCAAAATCCACACTAGTTTCTCACAAATAAATTTTCCAACCAGATAAATGCGGCACTTTCTCGCAGCACCAGGCTTCCAGGACTCCAGCTATTCCCCATTCACCGTGCTGTTTTCCCTGTAATGAAACACTAAACAACTGCAGAAACAACATAATTATTTTTTTCTGAACATAATACCACTTCCACAAACTTCATAGTAAATTCCCGATCGCGGTCCATCTGAAGTAACAGCATACTTTTAAACTGGTGCTAGAGACTCGTGCTGGGTACTTGTGCCACATTTGAAAGCTGCTCCTAAATTAAAAAAAAGAGAAAGAAACCTCAGTTCTGTACTGGTCTTTAGCACTACAGTTCCCTGTTCTGACTCGGTGCTGATTAAACTGACAAAGGAAGCGGTGCTCCACTGTTTTGTGTGTGTGTGTGTGGGGGGGGGGAGAAAAAGCAACAAGCAACCACATCGAGAAGGAAATCCTTATTAGAAAGTAACTATTAATAAAAGAACACCAGCGCCCTCCACTGATGAGTCTGCCAGTACAGGGACTTCTTTACCAAAGAAGTTAATTTAATAATTTTTTTTATAAATGTTATATAAAATTCATTATTTCTATACATATTTTTTCAAAACTTTACCTATGGTCCATTTTCTAAGTGCAATAATACCCTTCAGGGTGGGCGATATTGGGAAATACCGGACCTTCCAGAGACTATAAGGCCCTCCGCCTGCGGCGTCGGGCCTCATTATGCCCCTGGGTGGTCCGGCATTTCCCAATACTGTCCACCTTGTCGGGTATTATTGCTTACTTATGCTGTGTCAACTTTTTGTATAGAAGCTGCCAGCATTATAATTAATGTACTGTAAATAGACTGTGTCCTTTTCACATATATGTAGATATGTATTATTAGTAATTATGGGAATGTAATTACCAGATTAAGAGGTTATGGTAATTTGTGTATGCGTATTGTGACTTTAGCTATTTATTATAACGTGCAGTTTTAACTGTGAATTTAAATGCTCTGATACTACTGATTGCATATGCATCATCAAATAATTGTGTAACTGTGTTTTGCCCTATATGTGATGTTTTTGTTTTTCTTTTATACTTTGTATATTTAAATGTATTCCTTGGTGTATAAAGATGCATTAATTCAGCACTTTTGGTATTGCAGTAAAAATCCCCTACTACTACTTAAAATAAGATCTTCAACAAAGTTCACTAAAGAACTAAATCAATGGAACATCGGGGCTCGAGTTATTTCATGCAGAACTGAACTTGGGTGCCAATAAAGGGAACTTGGTTAAATGGATCTGATTATCTCAAGCAAGTCAAACCAATTCAAACTTGTCACCATGCTGCCCAACTTAAAGACAGAAGGCATTAAATAATGAAAACTTAGTAGTATTATCAATCAATATTTTTTCACCACCCCTACCAGGAGTGTAGCAAAATTATATAATTGTACACAGGCGATGCCACAATAATGCCATGTGACAGGCCAGGCTATCCAAGGGAAACAGCAAGGTTCTAACAGTCTGACAGTGCTGCTCATAGATGAGTTCTGTAGGCTAGTATACTATAATTACCCTATCTGCCAAGATGGGAAACTATGTTGCTTTCTGCATGAACTGTGATGTGGTCCAGCTGGTTAAAAAATAGATTCTATCTGCAAAAATGCCTGTCTTGCCAGGATAATCCTAATACACTGGTAATTTGTGCAGCCTGCCCCATGTGAACTGCAACATTGCTTCCAGGGCCAACATGAATGCTGTTTTTTATTATCAGTGTGGCCTGCTCTTTGAGCAGCTGCAACCAGAGCTACTATTTAAGTTTGTTAAAGAATGACTACCTGTCTCATCAGGTCAACTGTGGTGATATGTTTTTAGAAACCATTCTAGTCTGACCTTAACGGGCCGCAGTGATGTAGCAAAACTGGGTGAGCTTCATACAACCTTTTCATGCTGCTCTTTTGCCAAATGTCACTTAATATACAGTGGTACTCACATGAATGTGATATTCCAGATCTGATGAAGCTAAATACTGGCAAACATATTGCAATAACTGGAACATGTACTGGTTTGATCAGTAGTTTCCAAAAGTTAAAACCTTCACAGATTTCTCAGCTCTAACATACCAGCTCCATCAGGAATTGTCATCATCTGTAGTGTATACTATAAAACTCTTGTATCTGGATCATTAAGGTCCTGCATTAACAAATAATGTATAAAAGCACTTCTGACAGCATGCCATTATTATTGTACAAATAACTGTATATATTTTTATTTTGTAGTTTAACCAAATAGGCAGAGCCTAAAAATGTTTACAGAATATAAAGTGTCATTTTTTATTACAAATGTACTGTATATTGCCACTGTTTTTCACTAGTAGGACATATCATGTGTTTCTCATTAATTGGAAGGCAACATCCTGCTTGTGTATTAAGTGTTTGAAACACACTTGCTATTAACCTGTAAGGAAAAATATAAGAATACAGTTTAACAAAAGTCTGGGATCCATTGTTCAGTCAAAATTGTGTGCAGTAAAAAAATGGCTCTTTCTGATGGCTCCCTTGCACCACCACCCAGTTATGCTATGCACAAAAGTGCACTCACACTGCAGGGGGAGAAGTCCCCCCATGTAAGTGCCACATAATGCAAATCACCTATCTAATTTTAGTGGGTCTTATTGTGGACAGCAACTGCTAACACCCCAGTGACTCCTCAAATACACTGCACTATGTAGTGTTGCAACATTCACTTGGCACATGCCTCAGTGCTACAAGGTAACACTACAGCTGTTGTACCTCACCCCATCCATGTCCACTAGTAACCTGCCCCATCATGTTTCAAACACTCTCATGTCTAGTGGCACATCTCCTGGCCCAGCTTGCACCAAGAACGTCCTGTTATCAAGTGACATCCCCCCTCAGGTTCCAAGCTCCTCCAGGTATCCAGTGGTGTCCTCTAATGTCCAAGCACTCCCTGGTACCTGGTGACACTCCATTCTCACCACTATCACATTCTAAGCCCTCCCTGATATCTAGCAGCATTCCTTCATCACACAGCATCTGATGCAGTCCCATACCACCTCATTTTCTCATCATCTGATATCCTTCCCATGACTGTATGCAGTTCATGGTCACCAGGTGCTGTTTCCCATCATCTGTTCTAAACCTGCCTTACAAATGCAATTCATAGTCTACCAATGTGGTCCCTGGATCAGTCTTTCCAGTGCCAGTCATCCAATGCAGTGCCTATCATCAAATTGTCCACCACTGTTTGATCCAGGATTCATTTATTTTTTATAATTTCTCTTCATTTGTTCTTTATTTCCAGGGACATTGGTATGAAAATCTAATTCATAATCATCTGCTTCTGACCCCGCTATCTGTTGCTGTGGAAACTATTATGATATCAAAAGAAAATAACTGTGAGTTCAGGTGGAGACAAGCAGTAGAATAAAATGAAGTCTAAGGGACAGAGATTTTGTTTATGTGGAAATACCCTCAATAATGAAGTATGAGGATGAGATACAGAAAGTATGTATATTAAGCTGAATGATGGGTGTTCTGTAATAACAGTGAGTACATAATGGCGAAGAACAAAAAAAGTGAGGACAAAACAGTGCTCGCCATTACAGCGACTGACGGATCCCCCCCCCCCCCGGAGTTGTGCCCCCCTGGAGTTGGCTATAAATCGTAAGGGTGGTGTCGGGGTGAATCCATGCAAAAACTGCACTTGCTGTTACTGCCCTTGCTGTTTTGGAGTCACTGTTACATGCTCGCTGTTATCACATGGAACCGAATGATGTCCCAATTTCATAGGTTTTAAGGTTTGTGCAGATTAGTAAAGCATCAATAGCTCTTTGAGTTAGAATATGTTTTGCTTATCATTTATTTATTAATACTTTGCCAGGAGGGCAAGGCAAACAGGCAAAGACAGAGCTGAGATATCAGGGAGAGAACCAAATCAGAATTTGGAGATGAAAAGAAGCGTGGTGAGAAAAAGGCACATACCCTCCAAGGGGAGATTGAGAGGTTGAAATACAAGGCACAGTTGAGGATATGGGTTTGACAGTTCAGGGCAATGAGAGAGAGAGAGAGAGAGAGAGAGAGAGAGAGAGAGACAGAAGAGAGACAGACAGATAGACATAGAGAGACAGAGACAGAGACAAGCCTGGCCGGGACAGATTTAGAGGCAGCACATGAGACCACATCCCCATAGTAAAATACTGGAAAGATTATTCTGACAACACTCTTGTGCTGGTCTTTTAGGGGATACCAGCCATGTTCCAGAGTAGTGTGCCTAGCCTGGGAAGGAGTTTCTTTTGGAGGACATCTATGTGACTGGAAAAGTCAAGGTGATGATCTAGCCAGACATCCAGGCATTTGATGGAGGGAACTTTTTCCAGCAGAGAGCCAATATATGAGGTTTGCATTAGGGAAATCAGCTGATTTACTTAAAGAAGATTCCTTCTGGGGTCTCTAGAACCAAAGTCTGTCACTTCAACAGGGTGGATCATCAGTTTGAGATGTGGTACAGCCTTGAAAACATAATCTATGTTCAGGTCCAGCTCATGGAGCTTCATTTGACACCAATGACCTGGCGGGAACAAGTATAGATAAAGGAAAGCTTCTAATAACTAGGCAAGAAATAGAGGGTAGAAGCAGAGATGGTAACTTTCTCCGAGGTCATACTGATGTCATGTGATTGTGAGACAAGAGAAAACTAGGGAGAGCAACTCATGGCTGAAGGGATGGCATAGGGAAGAGGGATTTTTCTTTCTGAGGGAATGGGGAGTAATTTGGGTGGTGCCCTGCTTGCTAGGGATGGTAGGCATCTGAGAAGGAATGGCACATGCAGGCTAGGGCAGAAGACAGATGTGGAAAATTAGCAAGTATTTAAACTATGTGGGGAGAAGTATCAACAAGCAGGTCTACAATTACACACACACACACACACACACTCTGAAAGAACTGCAATGGCTCTCCCACTACACACATGAACATCTCTCCATCCTGCAATGACAGACATACAGGAAAGTTAAGGATGGGACATGAAAATAGAGGGAGAAGAGGAGAATGGAAAAGGGATAGCAGCCAAGGGGGAATGGACAAACTTAGATCATGGATGTTAGGAGCCTCGGGAATAATATGGAGACCTCCAAACAGTGGTGGCAGAAGTCCAGCTAAAGCTGACTGCAGTCACACAGTCACAGAAACATGGGCAATGCAGGACCACAATGAGACCTCACTATCTTAAGATATGCCCTATTCAGAAGTGACAGGGGTACAGGTTGGGGGGGGCAGTGGCACTTTACATTAGGGACTACATTAAGGCAATGTGAGTTAAGGACCTGGGAGGGGAGGGAAGATAGAAATATTGTGAGTGTAGTTGATTGTTGAAAAGTGAAAGAAACTCAGAGTGGGAGGAGCCTACAGACCCCCAAACCAGTCTGAAGAGGGGGGCAGGGAGCTAGGGAAGTAGATCAGAAGGGCTACCACATTAGGGAATGTGGTACTTCTGTGAGATCTTAATTTCCCAGATGTGGACTGGGAAACATCAACTAGGAGTGCAAGGAGTCAGGCTCATGAAGATTCATTACAAGACGGCTTCCTTGTACATGGGTTGAAGAAGTGACTAGCGAGGGAGTCATACCTGACCTGGTTCTGTCAAACCATAACAGGATGGAAGAAGATAGGATAAGGAAGCTCCTTGGGAAAAGCAATCAAAACTTGGTTTATGAACATACAAAGAAACCAGCAGAAGAAGGCCATTTGGTCTATCAAATCTGCTCATATTGCAGGGTACACAGCTTAAGCTTATGTCCCTGCCCTCCCTCCCCACTCCTCCCATCCACCTTACCCATGATCCTTACCTTCCCCCCATACCTTTCCCAGCCTCTCTTAAAGCTGCCCACTGTCTTCAATGAGATCACCTCTTCTGGCAGCGCTTTCCAAGTGCCCACCACCCTCTCTGTGAAGAAGTGCTTCCTGACCTCCCTCCTAAACCTCCCACCCTCCAGCTTAAGACTGTGCCCTGCCCTCTCATGTTATGGTTGCCAGTCAGCTTAAATAGACTCTTCTTATCAACCACATTTATCCTTTTCAAGTATTTGAAGGTCCCAATCATGTCTTTTCTCTCTCTCTCTCTCTCTCTCTCTCTCTCTCTCCTCTTTTCCAGGGAGTATATGTTCAGTGCCCTCAACCTCTCCTCATATGCCTTAACCTGCTGACCTGCTGTCATCTTTGTAGCTGTCCTCTGGACCTTCTCCAGTAGGCTAATATCCTTTTTGAGGTGTAGGCACCAGTACTGAACTCCATACTCTAGATACAGCCTTACCAGTGACCTGTACAAGAGCAGTATAACCTCCTCTCTCCTACTACTGATCCCCCAGATATGTATCCCAGCATCTTGTTTGTCTTTGCTGCTGCTTTCTTGCACTGCATGGAGTGCTTCAGGTCACTATTGATCATCTCTCCCAGGTCCTTCTCCTCCTCTGATACAGATACTCGGATTCCACCCAGGTAGTGCTCTGTCCTGGGATTCTTGGCTCCAACATGCATAACTTTGCATTTCTTGGCATTGAAGCCAAGCTGCCAGATCCTGGACCACCTCCCCAGCTTTTCCAGATCTTCTTTTAGGTCCTGTATTCCTTCAGCTGTCCACTCTCTCGCAGAGCTTGGTGTCATCCATGAATAGGCACATTTTGCCCTTAATGCCATCCCCAATATCATTATGAAGACATTGAACAACACCAGCTACAACACTGAGCCCTGCTGGACCTCACTGGTTACCTCTCTGTTGCCAGATAACTCTTCCCCCACAATCACCCTCTGGGTTCTGCCCCTCAACCAGTTTTCCACCCATCTAGCCATCTTTTCCCCAACCCCGAGATCCACCAACTTCCTGATCAACCTTTTGTGGGGCACAGATGCAAAGGCTTTGCTGAAATCAAGAGAGAGGATATCTACCACTTGGCCCGTGTCTACTGTTATAGTGACACAGTCAAAGAAGTCAATCAGATTCATTTGACATGATATCCCCCCCCCATGAACCCATGCTGCCTCACATCCTGGAGACCATGCTCTTCTAAATATTTCACCAACCTTTCCTTTAGCATGGTCTCCATGAGCGTGCCCACAATGGAGGTCAGACTGACTGGACTGTAATTCCCTGGGTCATCCTTGGGACTGCTTTTGTTCAGCTTAGTTCACGTTAGTCCTATAGGACAGGAGGACTAAGTCTAAGACAGAGATCTAACACTCCTGGAGGGGAAATTTGGGGAGAAACTCTGACACAAACTGAGGGGAACAAAAGAGATAGAAAATAAAAACAGACATATATAACTAAATATGTAAAATGTAATCTTAGAGTTTAATAAATAAATAAAAAATAAATGAATAAATAAAGTGTTGCGGAAGTTGCAAAACCCTGTCTGAAACAGGTAAGTACAAATACAAGCCTCTCTGATTCTCTAGGAAAGTGGGAGAAGCAGCCAGGGCAAAGGGGGCTGCATTTAAGAGGTATAAGGTGGGATCAATCTAAGGATAACAGAGAGACATATTTAGTGAAAATGAAGGAGGCAAGAAACATCATAAAAGAGGCAAAGGAATAGACAAAACCGAGGACTACTGATGGTGTAAATGAAAATGACAAGGCCTTCTTTAGAATTGTCAGACAAAAGAGGAAAACCAAGGTGGGTATTACCAGGCAGGAAAAGGCCATGGGACCCAGTCATACAACCTCCCACTTCTCAGCTGTAGTACTAAAAAGTGTAATCCATTTGGGTCAAATGGTCATTTTTGTTTTTAAAAGATATCTGTTGTAATACTGTTTACTATGGAGCGTTGTTGAGGCGCAGGTCAGGAAGCATAGGAAAACCAGGAGCAATTTCAAGATTCAGAAGTAGTGTTTTATTATTATAAACACCAATAGAATAAAACTAACAACACAAGTTTAAGATAGCTATATGCAAAGGCAGTACAAACAGAGAAAACAAAAGTCCTTCATCTGAGGGTTTCTTTTCAATTTTAGATCTCAGTTTCTCCAGCAAAAAAAAATGCTGATCTTTTTATTACGAGTCCCTGCCTGACAATTAACTTCTTCATCCTGAGCTCATTAAGGAGACACCCTGTATCTCACAAAATGCATCAGAGTGCTTGTCAGTTTCTTTGCAGAGCAGGTTTGCAAATAGAACAGTGTCCCAAGCTGGCCTCCTACTGACAGCGCTGCAAAAGAGTTTGCAAATAAGCCTGAGGAGCTCAAACTGCATCTCAGGTTAACCCTTTAAATTCCAAACAGCTTTCTACAATCATTTCAACAGTATAACTACGGTATGTACATTTTCAAACCAAGGGATCCCAGTTTTACATAAAGGTTCACATATATTTTACAACCGCAGATATGCAAGGGGGAAGAAAAGACAGAAACAGCAAGTGAAGGCAGAGAGATAGCAAGAGGTGGAGAATCGCGAGACTGTCAGAGTGATCAATTCCTAGGTCTCAAGAGAACATTTGGTTGCACAACCAGACAGACAAGAGACACAAAAGGAGAGGATAGAACAAATCCTTGTATTTAACTCTTTCTGCATAACAAATGGGACAGGACCTTATTCAACCCTATCACATGGAAGGATGAATAAGAGGGCCTAAAAAATAGAGTTATTTTGCTCTAGTATTACCCTCCAGAGAAATATCATGCCATTCTCCCTTGGCACTTGTTTATTCTCCGTTAGAACCCCTGTGCCTTCACTTGTGCTGCTGCTTGCTGCACCCTTTCAAACCACAGCAGGCTATGCACGTCTAGGAAACTGGTGTATAGCCAATAACAAATGCTTATTACATGAATATCACATCACCAATAGGATGTAATCACAGCAACCCTTTCGTAAAACTTTTGGAATACTGTTTATTTTTAAAGGGAAAATCCAGAAAACCCAGAAAGTGCAATAGCTGCTGCAGAAATGCCCAATTAGGCCCTTTAACATTTAATGGAATTTGTTTTTTACTGGCAGCATTTGCAGTTTACTTTTAAAGAACTGTGCCATCCATAGTGTCTGCAGAGCCACCCGTAGCCATCTTGCACACTCCAGGTGGCTTCTGGTGTGTGGGTTATGCTAGTGAGGGCTACCAACTAATGGCAGAGCTGGTAGCCCTCATTAGCATAACCTGCATGCTGGAAGCTGCCTGGGGTGTAGACGGCTGCAGGCAGCTCTTTAGACATAATGTACAGTATGGTTCTTTAAAACTAAAATGGAAATGCACCAGATAAATAAAAAAATATTTTTAATGCTTAAAGCCCTAACTGGGTGCTTTTGCAGTAGCTGATGCACTTTCTGGGTTTCCCAGAGTTTCCTTTTAAAACAAAAACAGGAGTAAAACCTCACAGGGATTTGGACGTCAGACAATTGCTAGTCTCGTGGTATAAATAGGACAGCGCATAGTAAGTCCAGAGATCAGCTTTTTATTCACTCGGGTATAATGCCAATAATCCCAGCCTATAAGGCGGGGCAGTGTCCTTCACTGCTAGGCAGCATTACTGGCAAAATTCCAAGGAGAATGAAAAGCTTATTCATAGATGTCCTTTGGAGTACAGTATCCCCTATATACAGTTGAAAGAAAGGCAACTTTCAGCTAAAATAAGATAAAACTCTAATATGAGTTATGGGTCTTCCCACTAACTAGTGGAGAGAAATGTGTTATTCCACTGCATCTTATTATGTATTTCCTACATTTTTCACAAGCTGTGGTAACCCATTTTAAACTCCTGAAACTCTTTGTGGGAAAAAAAAAATATCTTTGTCGACTTAAAACACGAGGGCTTAATTTGCAGATTGCCCCTAGTTGGTTTTTGTTTCCTTAAGTGCAATCCCATTTTACATCTTAAGTTCTTGTCATTAATTGTACTATACATTAATTGGAGATCTCCTCTTGTCCTTCTTGTTTTAAGGATCATGGGCTCGATTTTCAATGAGCCCTTAGATCACCGCACTTTGCAGTGATCTAGGGCTGTTGAAAACTCTAGGTGCATCACAGACCCTGCGCCATATTTTGTAAAAATAGGGGTCCCTGTGCCATAGACCGCAAGAGTTGCTGGAGCTGCTGTGTTGCCCCAAACATGTGGCACACCTGTGGGGTTTGCTGGAGGGATCCATCACCCTGTGCCAAGCTAAGCCTGACAGAGGCTGCAAAGGTGGGGAGGAATTATGCCAACAATGGGGGCAGAAGGAGCATGGGGTACCCTAGGGAGCAAAGGGGGCATGATGTCAATGTCAGGGTGGTGGAGTGATACCCGGCAGAGTTGCCATATGCAGGTCAAGTGAGCCGATCAGTCAAGGTAGAGGGGAGTTGCCAGGGATGGACCATGATCTGGCCCCAGCTGCTCACAACCTGGCATCTGACCCATAGGTGCACCAGTCCCTAACACAGTGGGTGAGCAGCAGCCTGATTCCACATAGGGCCTCAGTACCAGGAGACAATCCTGGTGCTTAGGACATGTCACCAGTCACCAAACACACCCCACAAAGTGGCACCCACTGCCACTCGCTGCATGTAGGGACTATGGGTCTTGTGCCATGGCTGCTGTGTACTAGGGTCTGGGTCATGCTGGTCTGGCTGTGCCCCCCCACCCAGTCCAATCTGTTGTGTGACAACTCTAGGGCACAACCACCAGGTGCCTCAAGTCCTCTACACTGCTGCTGTGCCCCCCTTCCCCACATGGCACTACCAGGGCTACATCAGCCCTCAGTCCCCCTCCTACCAGGTCCCCCCAATCCCCATCCTGCCAGGCAGTGGTGCAGGGCCTGTAGACCACCTCCTGGCTGGAATAAAGGCAGACCCCTCTTGCAACCATGGTGGGGTTTCTAGAATAGGAAAAAGGGGGATGCAGCAGCTCCACTGTGGCGCAATCATCCTTGCTACCTGGCACATGGGCACTTTTGTCACAAGGGCGGTGCGGGGGGGGGGTTTGCCGCACAGCATCACGATTTCGCAGCAGCCAACATTTGAAAATCAGGATAGCCACAGACTGATGCAATGTGCCACTTGTTTCATACCCATTTGGTGTAAGCACCTTGCGTCATAGTGTTCTTTTGAAAATTGAGCCCCATAAGTCTCAGGCTTTCTAGTCTATCCTCATAAAGTACAGTTATGCAAGAGCTTACTGTAACAGTAGATCTTTGAGAGGAGCTCTTGCAGCAGGCAATAACCATAAGGAAAAAGCCACCAGGTGCCAGGATACCACAGAAACCTTCTAGCTAGCAGTCTTCAGCGGGGGACCACCCCCAATGTCGTCCCACCCAGACGTCAGCCAATGGTATAAAGGGGGCAGTACCCAGCCTCACCTCATTTCTCCCGCCGGAGACATGGAGTCTAGGATGGAAGGAGAACCGGGCAGGTTTGCACCCATAAATAAAAGGAAAGGCAAAAGGAAATACCAGGGGGAATGAGGGAGGGAGAGATTGTTGTATATTTCTTTCTCGAAGATCTACTGTTATGGTAAGTTCTTATATAACTGTACTATCTTACTTCAAGTTGGAGATCTTGCAGCAGACAATAGCCATAAGCACTGAGTCCCAAACAGTCAAAGGAGAAGGAAAGTACAGTTACGTAAGAATGTACCATAACAATAGATCTTCGAGAGGAGCTCTTGCAGCAGGCTATTACAATTAGGACTAACGCCGCAGGCATTAGGACCCACCAGAAAACTTCTCAGCCAGCAGTACCCAGGAGGGACCGCCCCCCGATGTCGGCTCCACCCTGATGTCAACCCTGGTACAAAAGGGGGCGGACCCAGCTCCACCCCAGTTCCCCCGCCAAGACCCGCAAACAGGCCCTGACAAGAGAAGGCGGCGAAGCCTGAAGATGGTGATCTGTACACTTCATTCGTGGGATGAAGGGCAGGAACGCAATGCCTGCTGCAAGAGCTCCTCTCGAAGATCTACTGTTACGGTAAGTTCTTACGTAACTGTACTATCTTACTTTGAGTGGGAGCTCTTGCAGCAGGCTATTACAATTAGGACTGAATCCCAAGCAGTCCCGTCCCAAGGAGGTGCCGAATCCCGGGGGGTGGAAAATAATTAGCTGGAAACAGCACGTCAAGACAAGAGTCTCTGAAGGACTGCCAGGCCGAAGCCGGCATGGTGTCTGGATGCAATGTCCAAGCTACAGTCCTTCACAAAAGTGTGCACCACATTCCAGGTAGCAGCCACACATATGTCCCTAATGAAGACATTCTGAAGAGCGGGAAAGGAAGCAGACACGCCTCTGGTGGAGTGACCCTTAACCAGTCCCGGAAGGGGTTTATTATGCTTATCATAGCAAAATGTGATGCAGTGGACAAGCCACTTGGAGATAGTCTTCTTGGACACCGGTTTACCCAAGTGTTGTGGCGCAAATGCCACAAACAGTTGCTCTGATTTATGGTAAGTAGCCGTGCGCTTAAGGTAATACCTCAGCGCCCTGTGGACGCCCAGAGTGTGAAGGAGAGCTTCTCCTCTATTAGAGGGAGGAAAGAAATAAACTGGAAGGTCAACCGACTGGTTGAGGGTGAATTCTGAGACCACTTTAGGAAGGCACTTAGGATTCATTCTTAGGGAAACCCTTCCCCTATGAAAAATTAAATACGGCTCTTTACACATCAGAGCCTGGAGCTCGGAAACTCTTCGAGCTGAAGTAACAGCAACTAAAAAACAAACCTCCCAGAAAAGGTAACACAGCTCACAGTTAGCTGCAGGTTCAAACGGAGGAACAGTAAGCTTCTCCAACACAAATAGGATGTCCCAGGGAGGGATAGGATCCCGAATGGGAGGTCTCATGTGTAAAATCCCCCATAAAAAGGTGCATGCCACATCCAACTGGGCTAAGATTCTGTCTCCCAAAAGGGTGTGACAAGCAGAAATGGCCCACATGTGCACCTTTATGGAGGAGTAGCTCAAGCCTTGTTGGTATAAGGAGAGGAGATGCTGCAATGCTGAGTTCACTGGACAGGTAAGGGGGTCCAGACGGTGAGACAACGCCCATAAGCAGAAACGCTTCCACTTCATAGCATAACTGGAGTGAGTAGAGGGCTTCCTCACTGAGACGAATATATCTGCCACCTCTTGGGATACCCCATACCTGGACTTTGCTACATCCGAAGGAGCCAAGCATGAAGGTGCAAAGACCAGAGATCGGGATGGACCAACAAGCCCTGATCCTGGGACAGCAACTGCGAGCATACTGGCAGCAGGATTGGAGGTTCCGTGGACAACTGCTGAAGTAGTGGGAACCAAATCTGCCGAGGGCACAGAGGGGCGATTAGAATCATCTGAGCCCCTTTGGCCTGTAACTCTAAGAGAACTCTCTGGATGAGAGGAAAGGGAGGAAAGGCATAAAGAAACCTCCCTGCCCAACAAAGGGACAACGCGTCTGGCCAGAAAACACCAGGTGCAGGCTCTCGTGAGCAGAAAACTTGCAGTTTGGCATTGCGTGGTGATGTAAAGAGGTCCAGCTCTGGACAACCCCATGTGTCGAAGAGCTGGTCCGCTACTGACTGCAGTAACTCCCACTCTTGCACCTTGGACTGAGACCTGCTTAGGCTATTGGCCAAGTCATTTAGGATGCCTGGAACGTGCACTGCGGACAGAGAGATGTGCCGCTCCAGTGCCCAGTACCAGACTCTCATTGCCTCCCTGCATAGGGGGTAAGAGTGAGCACCCCCTTGCTTGTTGATATAGAAGACGACCGCCATGTTGTCCATCTGAACAAGAAGAGAGCCTGGAACGAGGTCCTCTTGAAAGGCATGTCGCGCATTGAGGACTGCTCCCATCTCCAAGACATTGATGTGGAGTTCGCACTCCGTGGGGGTCCAGGTGCCCTGCGTTTGGCGGTCCCCCAGGTGCGCCCCAACCCAAATCTGAGGCATCTGTCATTAGAGTCTGATTTGGGGGCTCCAGATGGAAAGGGACCCCTTTTTCCAAATTTGTTGGGTCCATCCACCAAAGAAGTGTCCTCTTTACTGGCTCTGTGAATCTGATCATGTGGTCTAGGTCGTCTGAGCACTGATCCCACTACACCCTGAGCATCCACTGTGGGACTCTCATGTGCAGGCAGGCCAGAAGAGTGATGGGAATGGCCACTGCCATGTGCCCCAGAAGTCTGAGGACGGTCCTGGCCTGGACCTGAGGGGCTATTAAAACCAATCCGGCAATCTCCCCCTCTCTGGGGGTAGAAAGGCCATGCCCTGGACCGAATCCAGAACCGCTCCTATGAATTTTGGCTGGGCTCTGGGGAAGACTTTGGAAGGTTCAGGGTGATCCCCAGATCTTGGAATAGAATATAGGTATCTCTGAGGGCTTGAAGAAGGCGTGACCTTGGCGGGGCTGCAAGCAGCCAATCGTCCAGGTAGGGGAAGACATAATGTCCCTGGCACCTTAGAGCCACAGCCACTACTGACAGGCATTTTGTGAAGACTCGAGGAGCAGAGGAGAGGCGAAACGGGAGAACCGGAAACTGATAATGCTCCCCCGGAAGTGGAACCTCAGGTACTTTCTGTGAGGGGGAAAGACCCCGATGTGCATGTACGCATCTTGCATGTCTAGGGAGCAGAGCCAGTCCCCCTGATGCAGCAGAGGAAGCAGTCCTGGAAGAGTCACCATCTGGAACCTTCTGTACTCTATATAATAGTTTAAAGAGGTGAGGTCCAGAATGGGACAAGGGTCTTGTGTCTTTTTTGGAACCAGGAAGAAATGGGAGTAATACCCTTTCCCCTGTTGCTGCAGAGGGACTGCCGCCATTGCCTTTTTCCACAAGAGAGCCTGGATCGCTCCTTCTCTGAGCAGAATGTGAGAAGGAGGATATCTTGAGGACCTTGGTGGGGTGTCTGGAGGAATCTCTGTGAACTCTAGCATATGTCCCCTCCTTATGATATTGAGGACCCACTGGTCTGCAGTAATAGAGCTCCACCCCTTCAGATGAAGGGATAAGTGAACCCCTACTGCCTCCCCTGAAACCTCCACTGGAGTGGGGGGGTCGGGAGGGAGTCATTGGGCAGAGCCAGGAGTGGGCAGAGAGGCCTGGGAGGACTTGGGGTCACGGGAAGAAGCGCTTCCATGATGCGTGTTGCCGGCTCTCCTTCGAAAGCCACCTCTCTGGCCCTGTTAGTTGCCATGGCCTTGGGCACCTGAGGACTTACAAAATGGCTGCTTCCTTGGTCTCCTCTGTACATCTGACAGACAGACCAGATGGATTTCCCAGACTCCTGGAGAAGAGAGATGAGTGACTCTGTCTCCTGCCCAAACAAAACGGTACCCTGGAATGGTAGGTCCTAGATCCCGGACTGCAGGTCTTGGTGAAAGCCTGAGACCTTCAACCAAGCGTGGCACCGGAGGCAGACCCCTGACATGATGCTCTGGCCACCATATCTGCAGTGTCGTACGAGGCACGTAAAACATACGAGCCTATGTCCGAGCCCGACTTAAGGATATCCAGAATCTCTGTCTTCTTTTCGGAGTCTGGCAAGGCATTCACTAGCTCTTGTCCCCACTCCCAGAGTGCATTATGGTACTGAACCATATGCATCAGGAAATTAAGGGACCTAATGGAGCAGGTGGAGGCAGAATAGACCTTCTTGCCCACCTGGTCCAAATAGCGAGACTCAGGGTCGGAAGGCTGTGAGCTAAGGTGCTTCGGCTGCTTTGGCTTATCGTGGGCAGCCATAATCACAGAACAGTCCGCCTGAGCATGCTCAGCAAGGAAAGGTCCATCCCTCGGGGCTCTGTACAGCCTATCTGACTTTTTAGGAACTGCAGAGACTGAAGCTGGATGCTTCCAGGTAATCCTGGTGAGATCCTGGAAGGTGTCCACTAAAGGAGGCACCACAAGAGGGTTGGGCTCCTTCTGCCTCAGGTACTTGGCCAGTCGACGGCGTCACAGATCCAGGTCCTCTGTGTCCCATTCATTAGAGGCCTGGATGTGCCTCATGATGTCCATAAAAGTTGGATCATCAGGAAGCGAGCGGGGCTGGTCCTTTTCTCCTGGGGAACCCCCAATTCCCAAGATGGAAGAAGAAGAGGAAGAGGGCGACCGACTACTAGGTGACGAGTAGCCGGACCTGTCCCTATGACTAGCCTCACTCGAATGTCAGTGGCTCACCGACCGACGTCAGTCCGAGGACTGATGTCGGTCATGAGACCGATGACGGAGTGGTGACTGACACCAGTCTGAGGACCGACATCGGGAGCAGGCCCGCCTATCAGAATGGGAATGGCTCCTGGTGTGAGACCTGACCCTGCGTCGGCTACCTGACCTTGGTGAGCGCCGGCGTTGATCTGCGGACAGAGATCGGGAACAGGCCTTGGAGGGTGGGCAAGGCAGCGGCCTCTCGGGGGTCTTCTGTGGTGAAGGAACACCCTCCGGCTGGGGTTTACCCGATGGGTCCGGTACCAGTGATGGGGCCAGCTTCGGGGGAGTCTGCTTTTGGACCTGGCCCCACCAAAAGGAAAAAGATCCTTTAGCTCTGCCTTGGTAAACACTGAGGCCACTGTCCCTGGAAAAGGGACCTCAGAAGTATCCAGCCTTGAAGGGGAGCCACCTGGAGAGCCCCGAGGGGAGGAGGACTTGGGGGATAGAGACGCTGTCCCTTCACCAACAGAGTCAGGATCCTTCACACCCCTTCTACCAGTGTCAGTACCAGGACTGGCGACGGTTTCATGCGGGGGACGCTGGAGTGTCCCCGGACTCCAGGGGCATGCCCTTATCGGGTGACACCGGGACCTTGGCAGGCAGGGCCGTGGCTTATGCCTCTGAGGTCTTAGTGGTGACTCTGAGCGGCGTCACCTTTGGCTTAGCTGGTTTCTCCCCTGATGGACCTGCTTCAGCCTTTTTTGTGGAATCCTTCACCAGAGCCCGGAAAAGTGTGGGCTTTCTTAGGGGAGGGCCGTGAGCGGGAGCAGGACCGGGAACTGGACCGGTGGCGGGACTGACTACAGTCCTTGTCTCAGGACTGTTTGGATTTCTCCTTGCTAGAATGTTTGGCCTTTTCCACTGAGGTGTGTAGGTCCATCTTCTGTTCAAGCAGGAATGCTTTGAGAGCCTTTAGGCGGCAGATCCTGGTCCTACTTGTAAAGCTCTGGCAGGTTGAACAGGCCGCAGTGTCGTGGTTAGGCCCCAGGCAGAATACACACTTGGTGTGGTAGTCCTTGGCTGGAATCTGATGGCCACAGCTGCACTTATTGCGATGGGCTCCTGATGAGGAGACCGATGATGGGGACGACATACGTCGGTTACTGGAAAAACCCATCGAAGAAATATAAGAAAAAGCGAAAAAACAAAGTTTTGCTGGTGGCTGGCAAGCCAAGAACTTTTCAACGGGCACGAGTCGCGGTGGGAAAAGAACTGAGATGGAGCTGGGTCTGCCCCCTTTTGTACCAGGGCTGACGTCGGGGGCGGTCCCTGCTGGGTACTGCTAACTGAGAAGTTTTCTGGTGGGTCCTAATGCCTGCGGTGTTAGTCCTAATTATAATAGCCTGCTGCAAGAGCTCCCACTCAAAGTAAGATCAGATTGGCAGGTGTGGAGGCTTAAGACAGCCAACAGAATTAGGAAAGCAGGCCTTGAAAAACTGCAAGGCTGAACCCAGTCCTACGCCTGGAGGCAATGTCCAAGCTATAATGCTTGACGAAGGTGTGAACAGAACTCCAGGTTACATCAGCACAGATATCTGCTGCAGAGACATTCCTCAATGAGGCAAAAGAGGTAGCAACTCCTCTGGTGGAATGGCCTTTTACAGAGCCTGGTAAAGGCTCGTCATACTTCTGGTAACAGAAAATAATGCAGATAACTAACCATTGTGACAAGGTTTGTTTAGAAACTGGTGCCCCTTGAGATTTTGGAGCAAATGAAACAAAGAGCTGGTTGGTCTTCTGAAAGGAGGCCATGTGGTTGAGGTAGAACTGAAGTGTCTGGTGGCCTCCAGAGTATGTAATAAAGCTTCCCCCTGACTGGAGTACTCTGGATAATAAACTGGAAGGTGGATGTCTTGATTTAGGATGAATTCAGACACCACCTTGGGCAGGAACTTAGGGCTGGTTCGTAAGTACACCCTGTCCTTGTGAAAAACTAAATAAGGCTCTTTACACATAAGAGCCTGGAGCTCAGAAATTCTCCAAGCAGAAGTAACGGCAACCAAAAATAATGCTTTCCACCACAGAAAGTGTAGCGTGCATTCCGTGCCTGGCTCGAAGAGGGGGAACGTGAGTTTCTCTAACATAAAGAGGAGATCTCATGGTAGGACAAGGTCCCGAATGGGAGGCTTTAGATGTAAAATGCCCTGTAAAAAGGTGCACGACAAGTCCAACTCGGCAAGGAGTTTACCCTCCAAAGGTGCATGGTATGCAGAGATATAAGAAAGGTGCACCTTAATGGAGGAGTAGCTCAGACCAGTCTGGAACAGAGAGAGGAGATACTCAAGCAGGGAGCTCACTGGAGAGAAGAAAAGATCAAGGCTTCGGGCAGAGGCCCAAAGACAAAACCTTCCACTTCATAGCATAGGTGGCCCTAGTGGATGGCTTCCTAGTGGCTACTAGGACCTCCACTACGCCAGGTGAGACCCTGAACCTTGCAACTGCTAAGTCTGCAGGAGCCAATCATGTAGGTGCCCTGGTCCTGGGAGAACAAGTGGGAGCTCAGGGGCAGAGGGACTGGGGGTTCTGTCGCTAGCTGCCAAAGCAGAGGGAACCAGATCTGCCAAGGCCAGAAGGGGGCAATGAGGATCATTTCTGCCCCCTCTGCCTGAAGCTTGAGCAGCACCCTCTGCAGAAGACGAAAGCCATAGAGGAACCTCCCTGTCCAGCTAAGGGACAATGCGTCTCACCAGAAAACTCCAGGCCCTGGATCTAGCAAGCAAAAATTGGGCAGTTTGATGTTGGATGGAGATACAAAGAGGTCTAACACTGGTCACCCCCCATCTGCCAAACTGCTGGTCTGCAACTGACTGGAGTAACTCCTATTCGTGGGCTTTGGACCGAGACCTGCTTAGGCTGTCGGCCAAGATGTTTTGGATGCCTGAAAGATGCACAGCTGTGAGTTCTAGGTGGTGTTCGAGGGCCCACAACCAGACCCTCATGGCCTCTCTGCAGAGGGGATAAGAATGAGTCCCCCCCCCCTTGCCTGATGATGTAAAATACTATGGACATATTGTCCATCTGAATGAGGAAAGGGCCTAGAGGGAAGTCCGTTTGAAATGCTTGAGGGGCATAAAGGACCACTCGCATCTCCAAGACATTGATGTTAAGGGACTGCTCTAGTGAAGACCAGGTCCCTGAGTCTGTCTGTCCGCCATGTGGGCACCCCAACCTAGCCCCAAGGTGTCTGTAGTCAGAATCCTCTTTAGAGGATCCTGGCTGAAGGGAGCTCCTATGACAAGATTGTCGGTGTCCATCCACCAGGACAGAGTCTGATGAACTGGGTCCAAGACAGAAATGGGGACATCCAGGTCATCGGACCGCTGGTCCAACTGCGCCCTGAGTGTCCACTGGGGAACCCTCATGTGAAGGCGGGGCCATGGGACAGTTGGAATGGCAACTGCCATGTGGCCAAGCAATATCAGGTAAGTTCAGGCCAAAATGTGGTGGGGACGAGGTCACTATCTGAGCCTGATCCTGCAGGCAATCTGCCCTATCTGTGGAGAGGAAGACCTTGCCCTAAACTGTATAAAGGCAAGGTAAGGCAAATTTATTTGCATGGCACCCAATCCCAGAGTCTCTGGGTGCCTCACAGTACAATAAAATAAGCATTAAAACATACATATAAAATAGTATAAATATAGTTAAGACATAAAACAAATAAAAGCAAATTCATTGAGGACTGTCCCAATGAACTGGAGTCTTTGGCTGGGCTATGGGGACGACTTTGGCAAATTCAGGGTGATCCCCAAATCCCAGAAGAGTGTAAAGGTATCTCTGAGAGTGCAGAAGCTGATCCTCCGAGGGAGCTGTTAGGAACCAGTCGTCTAGGTAGGGAAAGACGTAATGGCTCACGTCTCCTGAAGGCCACAGCCACCACCGTTAGGCACTGGGTGAAGACTCTTGGAGCTGTGTATAGGTCAAACAGCAGAGCTCAAAACTGGTAATGACTGCCTTGGAAGAAGAAGCACAGGTACTTTCTGTGCATCTGAAACACCAGGATATGCAGGTTGGCATCCTGCATATCCAAGGAGCACTGCCAGTCCCCTTGATGCAGTAGAGGGATTAAATCCAGAAGTATAACCATCCTGAACCTCTTGTATTCAATGTATTTGTTCAGATGACTGAAGTCCAAGACAGGCAGGAGGTCCCCGGTCTTTTTGGGGATGAGGAAGAAGTGAGAATAAAATCACCTTCCTCTCTGGCTCGTCGGTACTGGCTCGATAGCCCATTTCCGAAGCAGAGCCTGAATTTCTCCCTCGATTAGGGTGATGTGAGAGGAAGGTAATGAGAGAGCACTGGTGGATTTTCTGGTGGCCTCTCCAAGAACTCCAGGGTATGTCCCCTCTCTATGAGGTGGAGGACCCAAAGGTCAGTCATTATCTGACTCCAGCCCTCTGGGTAGAGAGAGAAGCAACCCCTACCACCTCCCCCAGAGATTCTGCTGGAGGAGGAGGGGTTTGGCAAGGAGTCAGGCCGATGCTTCTGGGGTGGGGAGAGCAGCCTGAAATGACTTTGCAGCCCTAGAGGTAGAACCCCCAGGTGTCTGAAAGGTGGTTTTGCGCTTGAAACTAACCCACTGGTGGGACCTGCTTCTGGGCTGCTGGCCTGAGGGCTTACAAAATGGCTGTTTCTTATAAGGCCTTTGATTCAATTTATATATTTTTTGAATGGACCAAATGGCCTTCCCAGAGTCCTGAAGATAAGTAATCAGCTTTTCTGCCTTGTCCCCAAACAGGACCGACCCTTTGAAGGGAAGATCCAAAATGCCAGACTGCAGTTCCTGAGAGAAACCAGAGACCTGGAGCCATGCGTGGTGTCTAAGGCAGATGCCTGTGGAGGCTGCCCTGGAAGCCATGTCTGCTATGTCGTACGAGGCCCTGAGAACATGAGTTCCCAAGACAAACCCGGACTTGAACAGGTCCATGAACTCAGTCTTTCGGGCAGAGTGTGATCTAACTCTAACCCCTTCTCCCACAGGGCATTCTGGTATTGCACCATGTGGGTGAGAAAGTTAAGGGATCTAATGCAGCAGGTAGAGGAAGAATAGACCTTCTTGCCCATGTGGTCAATAATCGTGGACTCCTGGTCCGGAGGCTGGCTGCTTAAATGCTTGGGCCTCTTGGACCTGTCGTGAGCTGCTGTTATGAACAGAGAGTCTGCTACAGGGTGATCTGCCAAGAAGGACTTATCCCGGGGAGCCCTGTACAGCTGGTCTGATTTTTCAGAAATGTCACAAGTCAATGATGGGTGTTTCCAGGTAAGACTAATGAGGTCCTGGAAGGTGTTGACCAGTGGAGGGACCACAAGAGGCTTAGGCTTTTTCTGCCTCAGGTATTTCACAGGTTTATGCCTCTCAGGATTCAGGTCCTCGGTTTCCCAACCGTTGATGGCCTGGGTATGCCTCATGATGTCCATAAATGATGGATCATCAGGAGGCAATCTAAGGCCATCCTTGTTGTCAGGAGAGGGAGGATGACCCCTGGGTTCTGACTCATCCGAGACCAAGGAGGATGAGCTGTGGCTAGAGTCCACTGAGGTGGATGAGGAAGAGGAGAAGCTACGCCTCCGTCTGCTATGGGACCAACATCGGTGTCGGCCTGATGACCAGGAGGACAAGTGTCTGCACATCTGCCTTCTGTGTTTGGGCCTTCCCCTGTGCCTATCATCCGAGCTTGGGGAAGGATTCTCGGGTCTGGGTTGGCTGCTTAGTTACCAGCTGCAGATCTGGCTCCGGTTCAGGCTCTGACTCCAGTTCTATAATAACCAGTTCCAAGGGTTTAGGTGGAAGAAGATCCCCCTTTTATTTCATTCCACCAAAACTGAAAAAGGTCCTTGACCTCACTTAGTGGAATTTGGGGACCTAAAGGGCCAGCCGGCACCTGAGGTTGCAGATGAGCTGGCATTGGTGTATCCAGCGTCAGTGTAGCCAATGATGGAGGAGCAGGCTGCAGAGGGGCCGTGGCTGGATGTTTCGGCACCTCATCAAGCCTAGGGCTGGCTAGCATCAGGTCCTCCCATGAGAGAGTAGAGGTATCTACTGGTGATGTTGAGTGGTCCGGTGATGGTAGGGCCGTCATCGGGTTTGACTTCGGGGTACCTGGTATCTCCCTCACGGGCAGTGGCTGGCGACGGTCCAGAGGGGAGGCTGTTGCCAGCTTGGCTGGGGCCCGTGGAATAGTCAGCAGGGAGTGGGGCGTAGGCATCCCAGAGTGCCTAGAGGAGGACGCTTGCTCCCGACAATGGGGCGTCTTGTCCAAAGACTTGGAAGCAGAGCAAGACATTGGGGCCAGACAGATGACGGGTGATGACCCGACGCCCGACTCAGAACCAGCCCCACCACCTGAGGAGGAGGCGGACTCTTTAGGTATGGCCTTCACCTGCAGGGGCTGTAGGGCCTGGACAGGAGCCCCAGACCCTGATGAACCTCCCCCCGTCACCAGCACCAGGGTGGGAGGCCTAACAACAGGCTGCCTAGAGGTAATGAGGGCAGGCTGGGAGAAATGTCTGACCCCACCCCATGGGAGGAGTAACCTGAAGAGGTCTTCTTTCTACTCAGAGATCATTAATGAGAGTGGATCTTTGACAATGAAGAGGAGGAAGAGGGGCTTTTCCCCAAAGGTAGTTTTTGCATGGTGGCAAGCTGCTGTTCTAGGAGGTGTGCCTTAAGGGCCTTCTGGCGGTGGATCCGCATCCTCTAATTCAACCACTGACAGTGTTCACAGGCCGAGGTTTCATGGTCTGGGTCCAGGCAGAGGAGGCAGGCCTCGTGGCTGTCTTTTGATGGGAGCTGCTTGCCACATGCAAACTTAGATTTTCTTTGTTCAACAGATGAAACAGAAGAGGCTGGGGATGAAGACATGCAGAAATAAGTAACTTGGTTTTAGATTTGATTTATCAAAGGCCTTAACCTGGTGTACCACCACCTGTTAGGTATGTGGGCTACATAGTATGGGGTTTACAGAAGGTCCCCTGAAATGGTTGAGATCATATCTGGGAGGTCACTCCCAGTATGTTGAAATCAATGGAGTAACATCTAGGACAAGGAAGGTGACTAGGGGCGTTCCCCAGGGGTCCATTCTGGGACCCCTTTATTCCTTATTTTTAATAATGATTTGCCAAATATGGCAACACGAACAGCTATCAGGCTGTATGCCGATGACACTGCCATAGTTGCCTCAGGACGGAACCTGAGAGAACTTCAGTTAAATTTGTAGTTTGATTTTTCCAACGCTGAGGGGTGGTTCACGGGGTCGAAGTTGCTGATGAGTGGAAAGAAGACCAGGCTGATGTACTTTTCACCAAAAAAGGAGGGGGGGAGAGGGTTTAAGTGGTGTAAATAATCTTAAGATCCAAACTCTGAATTTTACTAATCTTGAAATGGTAGACAATTATTGTTATTTAGGGGTTTCTTTTTATATGGAATTGTCTTTTGTAACTCATATAACAAACGCTATAGGGAAAGTGAATAAAAAGTTGGATGCGTTAAAAAAGAACAACCGGGTTTCTGAAACAGATAGAAAGAAGATTGCTGAACAGATTGTTTTACCAACTTTGAACTATGGCCATTTGGTCTATAGAACAGCAAATAAATCACTTTTGGCATGTCTGGACAAAACTCATTATAGGATTGCCAGATATGTGCTCAAATGTAGCTTTTATACTCATCATTGCCTGCTACTAAGTAGGCTAGATTGGTTGTTGCTTGATTTAGGATATAATAGAACCCTGTTGCTCTTAATTCATAAACTCAGGTTTTCTGAACATCCAATTTCAAATTATCTTTTTCCACTTGGGGGGGTCAAATAGAAGGGTACTGAATAGATCAGTTCATTTGAACAAAATATTATTAGGAAAACAACATAATAGGTATGGTGATAGGATCTTAACCTTTTGGGCCGCTGCAGTTTTGAATCAGTTACATCCTACAATATGGGAGATAGTGGATTACCCAACATTTCTTCAGGCTATTGGGAGCTTAATTATTTTTAAATGTGATTGTTATATTTAATATTGTGGTTTGTTGTTTGTTGTTTTATTCAATGTTTCAGTGTATTTGTTTTTGCATTTTGTAGTTTGTATTTTTATTAATTATGTAACTTAAGACTTCACATACAGGACTGTCTTGTAAACAGGACCCCAGTCCTAATGACATGTTTTTTCCTATCTAAAAATAAAATTTTTACTACTACTTACTACTACTACTAAAATAAAAAATAAAAAAACGCAATAATGCGTGAAGGCAGTTGACTGATAGCAGGATGTGTCTGAGGAGCCGATGCGAGCGTGTCAATGGTGGGAAAAGAATAGAGGTCGAGCTGAGAATCACCCCTTTATACCATTGGTTGATGTTCGGTTGGGCTAACATCGGGGGCAGTCTCCCGCTGAAGACCGCTAGCTAGAAGACTTCCGTAGGGTCCTGGCACCTGGCGGCTTAGTCCCTATGGTTATTGCCTGCTGCAAGAGCTCCAACTTGAAGTAAGATCTCATTTTCTCCATTCCCCAAATGAGTTTTGTTGTTTTGTTTTTTTAAATATTCTATGGAAGCATGTACTTGATTAAATAGTGTGCCCCATAGTTCAGTACGGCTCGAACCAAGCCCCTATATTAGGGTAAAATCACTCCTGAATTTTTGACATAAAATTTCTTTTAATGAAACCTATGATTCTATTTGCTCTTTTAGACATTTCTGTACAATCATCTGATATTGTGGGGCTAAAATCAGGAAATGTATGTGTTCAGGAGGGTGGGAAACAGTTGATATCTTCATTGAGTACTTTTGCTCAGTATTCATGGCAGAGGCAGGAGCTCACTCCTAGATTGTGGAAGGCATGATAAGGGAGTGGGGCAGAGGGAACCGAAATTGGGACTGGTGCTGGAGTATAAGATACCAAAGAGAATGCGGGTACTCTGGGTGAAGCCTCTGGGACCCAAAGGGATACACACCAAAGTGCTGAGGAACTGCGACAGGAATCAACAGTGCTTCTGACAGTCTTATTCAACTGCCCCTTGGAGACTGTGGTATTCCCAGAGGATTGCAGGAGGATGGATGTGGTTTCCCTGCACAAGAGTGTGAGCAGACAGACACAGGAAACTATTGGCCTGTTAGTTTGATCTCCATAGTAGATAAGTTCCTGGAAACTATCATAAAGGAGCAACTGGTGGAGCTTCTTGATACAAATGGGCTTCAAGACACAAGATGGCATGACATAATGAAGGAACGTCATGCCAGACTAACCAGATCATGGTTTCTGATTATGTAGCAATAGCAGTAGACAAAGATCTGACAATGGTGTGCTGTATCTAGATTTAAGTAAGGCCTCTGGTTCAGTACAACATAGAAGGCTTATCAAGAAACTGGGGGGAGTTGAGGGTTGGAGCAACGCTAACAAAGCAGGCACAAATTTGACAAGGTGTGAGTACCCTAAGGGTTGTAGTAAATGAGGCACAGTCAGAGGTCTGGGAGATCACAAATGGGGTACCAGTGGGGTTGGTACAGGGAGCAGTAATGTTTGTGTTGATCTGCAACACAGGGGAAGGAATAACAGGGAAAATTGCCTTTGTGTAGATGATTCTAAAATCTGTAACAGGTAAAAGTCTGAGGAGTCAAGGACACAATGAGGGAACTAGAAAAATTGGGGGAATGGTTCAAGGTATGGAAACTGCACTTTAATGCAAAGAAGTACAGAGTAGAAGTGCAAAGTAATGTACACTGGTAAGGGAAAGCCAAAGACAGGTTATTGGTTGCGGTGGCGTATGTGAAAAAAAGTCAGTCTAACCACTGACGAAATTGACTTGGGAGTCATCAAGGTGATAGCTCAAGTCAATCAACCAGTGTATCAAGGCCCTCAGAAAGGCAGAAATAAGTAGAGAAGTATAGCGAGGATTCTGCAGTAGAAGAAAAAAAATATTTTGCTTGCTGGTGCAGCTGGTCAAGGAACCCCCAAAGGCAAACTGTCATTCTCGACAAGATGCTCTCCAACTCAGAAATGGTAGGCAGAGTGTGTGGGTTAGGAAACCACTGGGGTTCAATGAAAATCACACCATATGGTTTGAACTGTCCCATAGCACCAGTATGCCCTCATCAAGGACTGACGTTCTGGATTTCAGAAGAGCAGACCTTAACCAGAGGAGGGAATTAGTCTGTAATAGGTTGACTGGACTGAAGAGAATCAGGGCAGTGGAGGAATGATGAGGAGAAATGAAATGGGCCATTCTCAAAGTAACAAAGACATGCTTTAGGATGGATTCCAAGAAAAACAGGTACAGGAGACCAGTCCAGTTCTCTAAGAAGGTATGGGAGACAGTCAGATCCAAAAAGAAGGCCTTCATCAGGTGCAACATGAAGCAGGCGGACTATGAATGGAGTGAGTACCAAGCAATAACAAGGTAGACAAAGAAGATAGTAATGGATGCAAAAGCAGACAAAGAATTGCGAACTTCGGAGGGGTTCAAGGATCAGAAAGAAAATTTTTCAGATATATTACAGAAAAAAATAAGAAGGGAGGAAGAATTGTTAGGTTCATGGAGGGTGATAGGGTAATAGAGGAAAATCAGCAGAAGGCGTACATTCTTAAATACTTCTGCACAATATTCACAGTAGGGGATAAAGGACCTTTGTCTGACAGCGGAGTAAAGGCTACTGCATGAGGGATTCCTCAAATGGGGCAGATGGTATTGAGAAAGAGTCAGAAAATGACTTGCAGCCCTGAAAATAGGATGCACCATAGGGAACTGGCATCAGGACCAGCTGAACCACTGGCAGGGCTATTTAACAGCTCACTACAGTCAGTGGTGGTTTTGACAGACTGGAGAGTGGTTGATCCAAGATGGCAGTGAGGCAGCAGCTACACTACAGAGTTCTATCCACACTGAATGCTTGTGACTTAAAAACTATTTTGAGCATGAAAAAGTCAGCGCCAAAAGGACATAAACCCTTAAAGAAAATATTAAAGCAACAAAAGAGGAAAAAGGATGCCTGTTCTTCCGCTACTGAGACAGTGGCTCTTAAGGGGGCCAGTTACCGCTTTCTCTGAAGTGAAACTAATCTCAGGCAGGCAACAGCCAGAGTGAACATGCTGTTTAGTGTAGCGAGCCTGTCCACAGCTACTGTGGCACTGACCCACAGACTTCACAAATAATGACTGCTAATAATCCAAAACTGAAGTTTGTTCTGTCCTGAAATAAGAGAAAATACAACTTTCCGGATCACTTCCTGACTGAATTATCTTCAGATATGGCTTTACTGCCATCAAAAGCTTCTCCATGGCTAATCCTGGTAATTCCAGCTGTAAAGACAACCTCACCGACTTTGGTATCAGGAGAACACACTGCCGAGAGGTCCTCTGTTACAAAGTCATAAACTCTGGTGCCCAGATTGGCAGACTCAAAGACCACAAAACTAAGTCCAATCTTAACAGCAGCTCCTATAATGGCTATGTAACCTGACTTAAAACATTTTAAACAGGTGTCAGCTTCCTTTTCTGATCCATTACCATTTTTAAAAATTGTTTGATAACACAGACAGCCTTGGAACTTTTGCTCTGCTGTGCTTAGGGAGAGGCATCCCTTGGGGAGCTCAAACTTGAACCTGCGCTCCGGGAGAATCGTCCTTCAGGGAGTTGAGTGGGGGTCTTTAATCCTGCCCCAGCCAATCACTGCTCAAAAAAAAAGGCACCAGAATTTAAAATCTCTGGCTGCCTTTAAAAGCTGACTCTTGGGCTGACTATCCTCTCATCTCCACAGAATTCAGTCCTATACCTACCTTGTGGACTTGACCATCAAATTTGCAGAAGGTCCTATGGATTTTTTTTTGCCTAATCTGTGTTTTTTTTTTTTTCATTTTCAGTGTTCCTTTCCAAGATTTACAGCACATTTTGGTAGTCCACCTAAAAAGTCTGTATAGAAAACATTTGAAACCATTTGCCACTCCCCTGATAACCACACAGTGCCTTTATTTATGACATCATATTGCTCACCATGGCAACAGACTGTGATGTCACAAACAGCAATTGTGTGGTCAGTAGGGGAGAGTCAGACACATTTTGAAAGACTCAGGGAAATAATTGCTGCATTATCTAAAATATTTAGTAAACCAACAGCAAGGGAGAGTGAAAAAAATAACTAGAAAACAATAAAGTTCAAACATAATTGGTGTAAATCTAGTGTTTTAATGCTTTTTTTTATAATAGAGAGTTGCTCTTTAAGTTCCTTAAAGAAATGAACAAGGTAGACAGTGAGGGACTCTTCAGCATAAATGATGAGTCAAAAACATGGGGACATGTGTGCAAGGTGGTGGAGAGAGTCAGGAAAAAATGAGAAACTTTTATTTTACAGAAAGAGTGGTTGAGCCATGGAACATTCTACTAGCAGAGCTTGAGAGTGCAAAAATTATTAATGGTTTCAAGTGCAGGGCACATTTAAGGGCTTAGTAGTTACTCAGATGGGTATAAGGACAAGGAAGTATGAAGGCAAATGTGAAAGCCTTGTTCAGACAGTAGGTTTTAGGGTAACATATAGTATAACACAGCGGACTTGATGGACCAGATGGTCTTTTTCTGCCAACATTGTCTATGTTTCTATGTTGCGTCTATATATGTTACTAGTGAAGCCACACATGGAGTATTGTGTCCAGTTCTCGAGACTGCACCTGAAAAACTGCTCCAAACTGATTTTGACACTGCCCAGCATTGGTTCAGATCAAATCAGCTATACCTAAATGCAAAAAAAAGTCTCTTTGTCCTTTGGAACTCAGCAGAGACTATTATAGCTAGTTGGTTCAACTGATCTGGCTTGCATCACTGAGACCTGGCTGGATGAAAACTCAGGTCCTATATTGGCCTCAGTAGTTCCAGCCGGGTTCTCGGTGATACACCGTCCAAGGCTGGATCGTAGGGGTGGGGGTGTGGCCATTATGTTTAAGACTGAGCTGGGCCTTGTGGGTGTGCCATTGGGAAGTACCAGATCCTTTGAATATATCCTGGGAGAGGGTGTAGGCTGTGGGATTCTCCTCGTTTACCATCCACCAGGTGACGGTGGAGAATTCCTGCAGGAGATAGCAGACTTCATCGTCGACATGGTTTTGAGGTTTCCCAGACTGATAGTTCTTCAATGCCTGGGTCGACGATGAACTCTCGCATTTTGGTCAAAACCTCCTCCAGCTGATGATGATGCCGGGCCTAACACAGGTTGTTACCTCCTCGACCCATGTAAAAGGTCATTCATTGGATCTGATCTTCCTTTTGGGTATGGCGATCGCTGATCTGGGGGTGGAACCAGTCAGTTGGTCTGACCATCACACCATAAGGTTCAGTCTCAGGGCCCCCCCCAATAGGTCTGCCCCTACGGAGATGGTTCGGTACCGCCCTTTAAGGGGTATAAAACCCATTGACCTAATGGCAGTGCTGGACCTATCGGGCTTGTCGAGTGAATGCATGAGTCCAGATGATCTCATACTAGCCTATAATAAGGCAGTCGGAGATGCTCTGGACAAGATTGCTCCTGTTCATGTTCGGCCTCTCGCCCTCCGTCCAAGGAGCCCTTGGTTTGACGGCTCCTTGAAGGAGTTAAAGCGTATTGGCCGAAGGTTGGAGAGAGTCTGGAGGAAGTCCGGTAATGATGCTGACAGGCTTAGGTTGATGGCACATTATGATGGCTATCAATCAGAAATCACCCGTAAGAAGGCAGAATTCCTGTCCAGGAAGATTTCTGCTGCACAAAACTGACCGGCTCAGCTTTTCCGGACTGTGGACAGACTGTGCAATCCAATCTGCCTCCAGCCCAGAGAAGCTTTTTCTCAGCTAAGATGTGAGGAGTTCGCTCGGTTCTTTGCGGATAAGGTTGCCAGCATCAGGTCTGGTATCGGTCCGACCTCTCCTATAGGGGATTGCAGTGGTCGACAGGAAGTGAAATGTACTCGGTCTGTCTGGTCAGAGTTTCACCGGCTGGAGTTCAGTGACATTGTGAAGATCATCCAAACACTGCGGCCAACCAGTTGTAGTTTGGATCCGGGCCCTACACCTCTCTTAGTAGGATGTGTGGAAGCTATCTGCCCAATCCTTGCTGACATTGTCTGGAAGTCTTTGGAGAGGGGGGTCTTTCCTGACCCCCTCAAGGAGGCGGTCGTTCGACCACTCCTTAAAAAACCCTCCTTAGATCCAGATTGTCTAGCTAACTACTGGCCTATCTCTAACCTGCCATTTGTTGGTAAGGTTATTGAAAAGGCGGTTGCGTTGCAATTGGATGATCATCTTATAACTCACAATGTCTTTGATACTCTCCAGTCTGGTTTTAGGAAGAAGCATATCACGGAGACTGCCCTTGTCCGGGTATTGAGTGACCTCCTAATGGCTAGAGATCGAAAGGCATGTACCATTCTGGTCCTTCTTGATCTCTCTGCTGCATTTGACACTGTAGACCATGGTGTGCTACTGGATCGCCTGCGGGTTTATTGTGGGCTGTCTGGTATAGACCTCAAATGGTTTCATTCTTACCTCACAGACAGGTTTCAGAGAGTTGCCACTGGAATCTATTCCTCTGGCGCTCACTCCCTGCCCTGTGGGGTACCGCAGGGCTCCATTTTAGCTCCCATGTTGTTTGCAGTGTATATGCTGCCATTGGGAGAAATCATCAGGCGATACAGTTTGGGTTTTCACTGCTATGCAGATGACACCCAGCTGTATCTGTCTTTTCTGCCCAGCCCGGATGATGCACTCTCTGTGCTGAATAATTGCCTTGCTGAGATCAGACTCCAGATGAGTTCCAGCTGGTTGAGACTGAATCTGGATAAGACTGAGGTATTGGTAGTGGACCCAAGTCGTCCGGGGGCTGGTTTGGGAGCTGGACAACCATCATGCCTGTTACTTGGTGGTATGCCGCTCCCTACCTCTGATCAGGTGCAAAATCTGGGCGTTATTTTTGATGGCGGTTTGACCCTAAAATCTCAGGTGTCAGCTGTCGTCAAATCCTCTTTTTACCATCTGAGGAATATCGCCTGGGTGAAACACCTGGTTCCTCCGGGTGATCTTCCAACATTGGTCCATGCCTTTGTCACTACCCATCTTGATTACTGCAATTCCCTTTACCTAGGGCTACCTGGGGTTGATATCCGCCGCCTGCAGCTGGTGCAGAACGCAGCAGCCAGGCTTTTGACTGGTACACTTAGAACCAGTCATATTACATCTGTGCTCCACTAACTGCACTGGCTGCCTGTTAGGTGGCAGATCACCTTTAAGGTTGGTTAACTAACCTTTTAAGCCCTACATGACCAGGGACCTGGCTACCTGAAAGATCTCCTGATTCCCTGCTGCCCCCTCCGTCCTCTCCGCTCTGCCAACGAGGGATTGCTAGAGATTCCCAGGGTTCGATTAAAGACATCAGGATCTCGTGCTTTTGCTTTGTCAGCACCAACCCTGTGGAATTCTCTACCTCGTTGGTTGAGAGAATTCCCAACCATCGACAGTTTTAAAACTGGTTTGAAAAATATTTATTTTAGTCTGGCGTTTGTTTAGATATGGTTGTCATATTTTAATGCTGTTTTAAAATTTTATTATTATGTATTTGTTTGATGTACAGCGCCTTGGTTTCGAAAGGCGCTATAAAAATAAAGTTGATTTGATTTGATTCCTCCCCTCCTTCCTCAACCTAGATGGGGTCACAACTGATGATGCACCCTCATTTAAGTACCTAGGGGTCAGGCTTGACTGACACCTTGACTTTTCACAGCACGTAGACCCCATTCATAAAAAACTCCACCCTACGTTCCCCACTCTATACAGGCATAAAAGCTGTATCCCTCTACCTGCCCACCAAGATACAATCACAAAAATTAACCTCTCCATCATTGATTATGGTGACACTGTCTACGGAGCTGCTCCAAAGTCCACCCTGGTGAGACTGGACCCCCTCTTTCACTCCTTCTACCATTTTGTCCTTGTCTGCCCGCCCCACACTCACCACTGTTCCCTGTACTCTTCCCACTCCCTCCCCTCCATGGAAGACTGTTGTACTACCCACTGTGCCTCCTTCATTTCTAAATTCTGGCTGGCATCACTCCTCCCCCCACTTTAGCTCTCTACTCTACTCTCTGCCCCCTCCTCGTACTCCCTCTGTAATGCAGGCTATCGCGCCCTCTTACTTCCCTCTCTTAAATCCCTTGCAGATCAGGCTGCCTTCTCCTTCTGCTTTCCTAAACTTTGGAACTCTGCCCCCCTAGCCATTCACTCTGTATCTTCCAAACACTCTCTCTCCTTTCTACTCCATGTCCACACTGCTCCCTCCTGTAATTGCCCTTAGTCATAGCCCTACACTGCTTAACTTACTCCTTCCTTCCTGCCTGCTTTTTCCTACTCCTTGCCCTTCCTCACTCCTACCATTCTCCACATCTTTGCAGGCATGAAAACCAGGATGCAGACTGGGTATGCACCCATCCATGTCTGGCCCTAGTGGGGTTTGCATCCCAGAGGGATGAAGGTTTCCCTCTCTCTCTCTACTATACTCGCTCTCCCCCTTTTTCTATTCCCTTCTACACTACTTCTCTACCCCTCTTTCCCTCCTTTGTTCCCCCCCCCCATGCACTATCCCCTACTGCCCTCACAATATATTTTTCTTTTCTCTATTTCTAAGGGACTTGCCTCCCATCCTAGCCTTATGTTATTAATATTTACTTTCTATACATATGTCTAATACAGTGCATCCCACTTAAATGCATACCCGATAAATGCATAGAATTTCCAAGTCCCGATTTTTTCCATATACTTCCTATGTAAAACAGACCTGTTAAACGCATAGAAGGATCCCTTTTAAAATGCATATTTTTTCCCTCAGTTTTATTGTTCAAGTGTGGACTGACTGGCCCAATTTTACTGACACTGCTTGTAGCTGCCTTACTAATTAGCAGGGACACACTAAAATTGCGGAAAATTTTACCCTAAAATGTGGAGATTTTTTGCAAAAATTGCGGGGAAATTGTGGGGGTTCACTATATATTCCAAGTGCTCCCTAATGCATCTTTTATTGTTTGCTACAGCATATACTGATCACTTAAATAGTTAGATAAGTGTTTTGACACTTATATATGCTATCAATATGATGAAAGGTTTGTTTCTTAAATGAAATGCAAATAAATCATAATGTAGCATATCTTCTAAATCTAAAGACAAAGAGCCCAATCCAGGACCCTCAGTTCACATCAATCCCTCTCTAACCCCCCACATGTATCGCCGCGACTCTAAGGGACTCAAGATAGTTCACCTAAACTGTCAGAGTCTGCGATCAAAAATAGCAGAACTCAAGGCATGGGTCTGTGCACCAAAACTGACAGTGCTTGGGATCACTGAATCTTGGCTAAAATCCTTTGTCCTACCTCATTAAGTCACCTTACAGGGGTACACCACATTTAGGCCGACAGGGTTGGTAAGAGAGGTGGCGGCATACTCTTGTATGTCAAGTCTGACCTCATAGCCATGGACAGCACCCCAATGAGCCCTTCCTCATCACTGATGGAATCGATCTTTGTCTCTCTAACCACTGGCAATAACAACAGATTGATAGTTGGTTGCATCTACTTACCACCCAAAACTGCTTCAGCTGCCCTTCCTGAATTCATGTCCTCTATCTCAGACCACCCCCACCATGAGATGATCCTGTGTAGTGACTTCAATATAGACATATAGAGCAGTGTCAGTGGCTCAGTAGGTAGCACACTCGCCTCTGAGGCCGGGAGATCAGAGGGCTGTGGGTTCAGTTCCCACATCTGGCACTTGGGTTAATATCCCAGTACTGACACTGTAGTGCAGCATGAGAGGGGTGCTGCACTTCTGAGGTGCCGTCTTTCAGATGAGACGTTAAACCGAGGTCCCATCTGCCTGGATTGGTGGTAGTTCAGGTGGATGTTAAAGATCCCATGGCACTTATCGAAAAGAGTAGGGGAATTTCCCCGGTGTCCTGGCCAAATTTCTGTCATTCACTAAAAATACCACCAACAGCTTAATCTGGTTCAAGGTCAGTTGGCATTCATCTGTATCCCCTTCCCCCGGGTCGTGCCTGAAAATAGGCAGGATTTGTCTAGTGCACTTACCCGGTCAACAAAAGCTAAAATAAATAAAATAAATAAATAAAATAGACTGGAAGTCCCATAGCTTAAGTAATGTCCACTCTTCCCTGGCTGATGCCAACCTAACTCAGCACATTGCTGAATCCATCAGAACGAACCCCAGAACAGGCAACCACTCCATCATTGACTGGGTCTTATCCAACTGCCCATACAGAATAGCAGACGCAGGAGTCCTGCCGGATAGCATAAGTGATCACTCGCCCATATACTGTGTCTGGAGAAACAAAACCCCCAACCCTCCTACTAAAATTGTAGAATCCCATAATCTAACTACCTTTGAGTGCACCTCCTTCCTTGATTCACTACTTAATGTCAACTGGAGCCCAAATTCACACTCTACCTACCATAGACCAGGCCCTGGATTACATAATTGACTCTGTTACTTCCATTATAAATCATCATGCCCCTCTCACCAGACGTAGGTCTAAAGGTAAACTGGCCCCCTGGTTGACTAAATACATTAGGGAACTCATGGCTGAATGCGATGCTGCCATGAAAACATTCAAGAAAACTGTCCTCCCCTCTGACTGGCATTGCTACAGGCATCTTACAAACACCTGCAAGTCTATTATAATTAATGCTAAGAGGAGGTACTACTGTACCTTACAAACAGATAAACTGAGTAATCCCAAATAATTCTAGTCTGAGATAAATTCCCCTCCTAAAAGGAAAAACCTCCTCCATTCCTGACTCACTTCATGCCAAGGATAAAACATTCTCCAGCCATTCCTCTATAGCTGAAGGCCTAAACAACTTTTTTACCAACCTCAGCACCTACACATCTTAATTTACCACGATGCACCATTGCCACCCCTCACCTACCACTAACCCCCCTAAAATCCCAACTGGGATTTTCCAGATAACACTAACTTCCTACAAAGAGGTTATCAAACTGTTGAGCAACCTCAAGGAACATGGATCACCTAGACATGACTCTCTTGAGCCCTGATTTTTAGAATGGGGAGCCCCTGCACTGGCCTTCCCAGTTAGGGATCTGATCAACAGATCCTTCCTGGAGGGGACAGTTCCCACCAGATGGAAGTTAGCCCTAGTCATCCCAATTCACAAGCGGGGATCGACCTCACCAGTTGAAAATTATAGACCCATGTCTATACTTTGTCACCTAGCTAAAGTACAAGAACAAATTCTTTATAACCAGTTACAGGAATATCTAGAATGATATCAACTTCTGTCCCCTTGCAAACATGGATTCCATAAAAATCACAGCACTCTCTCTCTGCTCTCATTAGAGTCACCTTGGACATTCAACTCGCCTCCAACTGAGGCCAAGCAACTGGAGCCATCTTTGTGGACCTCACCAAAGCCTTCAATTTGGTGAACCACAAGTTGCTAATACAGAAACTAATTTCATTGGGGCTTAATCTACAGTATATTCCACAACCTGGATTCAAGATTACCTCACAGGCCGCTCTCAAAGTGTTAGGCGATATAACTGCCCACTCATCCTTCAGACCCATTTCCCTTGGCATTCCCCAGGGTCTTATCTTGGAGCCACTACTTTTCTCACTATTCATAAATGAGCTACCGAGTGACTGTGGTGGATCATCTGTTCAGCTTTACACAGACAATGCTATCATTTATTGGTCCTCTGCTGATTTTTTATGGCTCAGTCGACACTTGAACTCTGACTTTCATCAACTGGAGGCGTGGTTCCTGGAAAATAAATTACTCCTGAACACCAAAAAATGTAAATCCATGCTTTTCCTCCCGAATACCCACAGAACTGGTGGTTCACCTCAACTCCCCCTCTCCACTTGGAATGGAGAACCCCTAGAACTGGTACATTCTTTTAATTATCTCAGTATCCTGCTTGATTCGAGCCTCTCCTTCAAGGCACATGTGAACAAAACCATCACAACTCTCCACCAAAAGCTGGGCCTGCTCTACCGGCTCTGCCCTATACTATTGGGAGCATCTTGCCTAAAAATTGCCACAGCCCCCCCTCCTTCCTCTACTTTTCTATGGCTCCCCCCATTCCTATCACTTAAGTCCGCCCTTATAAATCAACTAAAGTAATTATATTATAGGATAGGATGCTTTGCCTCCGGAGCTGCTCCCCGGCAGCATTATTGCACTGTACTAGCATCTCTGGGTTGGCTACAACTAGAACACACATTCCAGTATATCTCCCTCTGCTTTACCTATAAGTTCACTCACTTATACACTCCTCCAACTTTATCTAATATTGTTGTAAGAAAATCAGCTTGCCGGACCCTATTCCCTCCCTCTATTAACAGTGCCATCGAGATGCCTAGCTGCAAGCAGGAGATCTTTTGCCTACGCTGCACCCTGGGCCTGGAACTTCCTCCCTCCATCCATTCTCTCTTGCACTTCACTCCCCAGTTTCAACTGTGCCCAACACAACCACCTATATGGCTTAGGAACTTGCTCCTGCTCTAACTAATAATCCCTGTATTTTTTTATACTCATGTCTGCTCACCTTGGCAGGCCTACCCCTAAAACTCAAGGTACTGCCTGTCTTTTAGATTTGATTTATACTATTGCACCGCACTATTTTGCTTAATCTGATGTATATATGTTCCTGCACTAATTTGCTTAATTGCTGTATATAATGTGATCCTAATTTTGCCTGAATCTGCTTTGTTTTCCACCATCAATGCCCCTCCTTTGAAATCAATGTTTATTTTGTGTATAATGTATAGCATTGTTGCACATTGTATTAGGCTTTGGGATCTTTTCTTTGCATTCCTCTGACATCAGTGCTGTTACTGTATGTACAGGGCTTTATTTATATTCTAGTATTTCTCTTTATTCTGTATTCCTTTATATCCATGATTATGTATTGTATGTTCATGGCTGTGTTTTACATTTTTGCACTCCTCATCCTCTGTACCCTCCCCCGCATCACCCCTGAAAAAGGGACTGTGTAGTCTCAGTGCGCTTAGCTGGTTACTAAAATTCAAATAAATAAATAAATAACTCATGCTGAGCTTGTGACAGGGAGCTCCTGCCACTCTTGAGGACGGACCTTTTCTTAGATCTGTTGCAACATTTCTTCTATTTCTTAGCTTAATCTATTTCTTAAATTTCTAATCCATAAGGTTGGCCACCTATGGGCAACCCCTTCTCTTTGTTGACTATGCTATAGTGTCCTCTTTAATTTTCCTTTTCCCTCTCAGATCCTCGTACAGGGAGGTTATTGTTGTGACCTCTGAGCTGATATAAAACAACAGGCTGTGTTCCTCATTGTTGGATTTATTATGCAATGGCACTATGTCATAAAATACTTTAATGTATATACCTTATATGTATAAAACCTGTAAATGTTGAAAATATCATGGCACTAGGTATTTTTGATGAAGGTAAAAAGTTATTAGGGGACTATATGATAAAAATTGAGTTAGTTGTGCTATTTAAAATGCATGGAAAATGCTGTAAACTGAACAAGTCTGAAATGTCATGGTGGTTTGAATATACCCCATGATGCTTTGCATTATGGAAGTATGTGTGATGTTGTGTTTCTTTGAAACTTGGCTTACTGTTATTGCCCTTTGGGGTAACCCTTGTTTCAGTGCTTCTGCACTGAGGTTCTTTGTCTTTAGCTTGTTTTTTTGTATTTGAGCCCCCACCACCCAAGCAAACAAGGCCCACATAGAGAAGGCTTAATCTCAACAAATAAGTTAGATCAGAGATCAGTGAATCAGTAGGTGCTGGCTAAGTATAGAGGAAAGACTTGCATAGTCTGTTGCTACATACTGATATACTGAAGAAGGGATATGCCATTGCTGAAGGTTATCTCCTGCATTTTGAATAAACATCACACAGAGATTATGTGCTGGTCATGAAGTTCAGTGTCTGGTCCATCTGTTATCCCACAACCCCTCCACAGTGCTAACTAGATTTTATTTAGTAATTCACAGTCAGTCAGTATTGAATAAATCCTGACACAACATATTTTGCTAGTTTCTAGATTTTAAATAATGAAGCATGTTTAACAGTTACTTACTGTGCTGCAAGAAAAAAAATAAATAACTGGTGTGCCTAATTACGTCCTAGTAAAAAATCCTGTATATTTTATTAAAATATTTACTGTTCTTAATCAGCACTATAAGTACAAACATTTTAAAATCACATGATGAAAGTATTAAATCATACCAATAGCTTTTCACTTCATTATACAATAGTTTTTAATACATGACACTTTTGTTTTACTCAGGTTGCAGTACTTAATCTGTTTTACCAGCGTGTTTTCAGAAATGTTTGGTTTTTTTGTAGGCTGTAGTTGTGGCAGATTATCGAGTATGGATCACTGTCATCAACCCCTTCAGAAGCACATTCAAGTTTAAAATCAGAAGGGCCATCCAAACTTCTTACACATTTGAATCAAAATCAATTCAGAATGAAAGTATGTATACAAGTCAAACCTACCATACCACTCAAAGGCAAGCATTGCAGTTAATGCTCCATTTAGCTGAATGGGGAAGTTTGCACCCTTTCTCACACCTATTGTTTCAGTCTCTGTAGCAGCAAAACATTTTCTGATATTCTATTTTAACACAGATTTTAAGTGCTCAAGTGTACATATGCATGTTGAGAGGATTTTGAAACCAAACCAGGGACATAAATCACATAAAAGCAGTCACACTGGACTCCTCCTCACCACACACTGTACTGTTTTGGCCAAATCCAAGTCTATGCATAAAACTGTTCGCATATTTGAGTAAATTTCCTTGAGAATTTAAAAATGTTTATACAATTTCAGTCAACAATTCCACAAATTGCAAGAAAGTGTAAGAAATTTTGGATTTTGTGCAGAGAATTGTGAAAACTGCAGAAAATGCGGAAAAATTGCAGGTGCAATTTTCCAGTGTTCCTCCTAATTAGCTATTAATTGTCTGTAAATGGATTCTCTATTAAAAATGAGGTGTTAATCACTTACTTCAACCGTTTAACCATCGAACCCAAGTCACAGAAGGACCCTCTCTCACACTGAAATCAAAGCAAAGAACTCAAAGAATGTTACAGAAGCACTTTATATGAATTCCAGAAGCACCCTCCCTCACACAGGTATCAGACCAAAGAATGCCACAGCATATCAAAAATCACTTTATTCCAACGAAAGAAGCACTTAGGTGCCAGTGGCATTTCTTTTCCCTACCCAGCCCCCTGGCACACACTGCTAGTTGTGCTCACCTTTAAAAGAATACAAGATCTCATAAATGCAAAGCCTTCTTAAACACATACTTTTTACTTGTCCCAAGGGTACGCATTCAAGAGGGCTGCACTGTACACATACCTTCCTAATGTTTCTTTTTTTATTGAAATATTTCACCAGGAAAGGCACACTGAGCAAAAAGATGCTCGTCTCAAGGTGCGACCTGGGGGGGGGGGTTTACAGAAGAGAGCAACTGAGTACATTGATACATGGAAATTAAATTACACATTGGAACATGAAGTAGGAGTACCATAGGATAAATTGCAACAAGGAATTTACACACTGGTACATGGACTGAGAGAAAATTGTACAAGGAATTATAATGACATAGGGTATAAAATGTAACTACACACATGTCAGCTACTAATCTACAGTAACACTTAGAGAAACGAGGCTAGAAGTGTAGTAGGGGGTAAGTGCGGAAGTTGGTGGATATATGCCAGCATTTATAGCCGTTGCTAAAGCTGCTGGTCAGGCTGCATGGGATCTAGGATGGGGCAGTAGAGGGGAGGGAGAAGATGTGGGGGGAAGGGAGAAGGTTAGGCAAGAGGAGGGGGGGGAGGGGGAGGTCAAATACATAGCAGTTTACCATGTAGAAGTTTGTCAGGGCTGAGGATATGGAATGCCTAGAGGAGGAATGACAGATTTGTGCCGGCAGGTCATTCCAGAGCCTCGAGAGGTGGTAGGAGAAGGCCGATTGGCCTGCAGTGGTCAGGTGGTGAGGGATTACCATCAGCTGAGAATCAGTAGATCTAAGGGCATGAGAGGGGGTTGAGGAGGGAGAAAAGGAAGAGGTGAGGTACAGTGGAAGGGACCCGAGCCAGAGGTTGGAAGCAAATTTTGCATTATGGAGTATGCACCGGCTGTCAAGGGAGGGGAAGGCTAGCGCATGGTAAAGCTCGCAGTGGTGGGTATGAGGGGGGGCATCGAGGGCAAAGCAGCAGAAACCATTGAAGAGGGGGTCCAGTCTGGATGGAGTAGACTTAGGAGCGGCACTGTAGAATACATCACAGTAGTCGAACGTAGGTAATATCATTTTCTGCACAATTTCGTGTCTCACCGGTAGCAGGAGGCAACTGTGGTTCCTGTAGAGAGCCCCCAAGCTTAGGGCGCAGTTTTTTCAGGATAGCATCCACATGGGCAGAGAAGGATAGATGTCGGTCAAGCCAGACACCAAGGTACCTAAAAGTTGTCACGTCCTCAAGGACTGTCCCGTCAAGGGTGTGGAAGTTCAGGGGTGCAGTAAGCCTGGATAGTCTCTGCCTAGTGCCAAAGATCATGGAGAGTTGGTGGGAGCTAAACCAGAGCTGAACTTTGTTGAAATCAGCCTGGAGACTAGTAGCAACCTCCTCAGGGGTACGGTCAGAGGTAAAGAGGACTGTGTCATCTGCATACACGTGAATAGAGGTAGATGAACAGGTGTGAGGCAGGACATTTAGGAGGATGAAAAAGAGAATGGGGTCGAGTACTGAGCCCTGGGGGACACCGGTATCTATTGGGAGTGGAGGAGAGGTGGAATCAGCAATTCTTACGGACTGAGTTCTGCCTTCCATGTACAAATCTTTATACTGTTATTTATTCTCTATATGATGTTTTATTTTGTAGTAAAATCTATTGTACTTATCCCTTCCCCCTCCCCCCAGGATGCATCTGGAAAGGAGCTAATTTAGCTCAGTATGTCCTTCCTGGTGAAACTTTTCAAAATAAATAAATAAAATATGGACTGTGTACCAGCTGCCTAAATGCAGGCCACAAAAATGATACATGGTCAGCAGGGTAAGTCTTATGACGACCACCTGGCCAATGTAAACAAGTATGCACTGGAGTCCAGAGCAGAGAGAGGGAACATGACAGAAACCTTTAAATATCTGAGAGGGACAAATTGTGTAGAGTGTTATGACCTGTTTAAGCATAGTGAGGAATCAGCATCTACGGGACACAGTATAAACTGGTGGAGAGTAGATTCAGGAAGAACATGAGGAAGTATTTTTTCAAGGATGGAGTGGTGGATACATGGAACAGTTTGCCAAGGAAGGTGGAAAATGCCACAGCAGTGCACAGTTTCTATTTGCTGTTTACTTGCCTTATTTTGTATTTTGCTATGTACCTCTCCCCAGGACACTTATGGGAATAAGCTGTTTACAGCTCAGTAGGTCTTTCCTGGTAAATCTATTTCAAAACATGACTAACTAAAACATGGGACAGCTGTACAGGGTAGGTGGAAACTAAGACAAGGAAAGGATTGGAGAGTAAGGGTGGTAAGGCTGATCTGCCAATGAACATATGGCCTAGGAATGACCAATGTTAGGAAGATATGACTCAGGTAGGAAATGGGCAGACATGTTGGACTATAAGCTTCTGTCTACCAACACATTTCCATGTTTCTACCCCCACATGATAGCTGTAACAGTTCACAAAGAGGCAGTGTTGTACAATTGGCTACCTAGCTGAATACACTGTACTGCAGTCATATGTAACTCTAGTATGTCTCAAAATTCAGGTGACAGGTGTGTTTCCAATAAAGTCAAGGAGGGAAGAGATCTGATGGCTCTTCTGGCACAGAAAAGGAAAAAGGAAGAACCCTATGTAATATAGAGCTTGACAAGTGTGGACCATACTTGTGATGCCCTGTATTGAGAAGGAATGCATAAACATTATCTGGCCAAAAAAAGCTTGATCAGCTCCAACATGCTGCAGTAAGTGTTCCCAAAACTTTTAACTATCACAAGCAAGCTGCATAAAAGAACAGATACACAACTGGATGTCAGATCCCTGAACAACACCGTAAAGTGGTGTGGACAGCGAGGAGAAATCACTCTCTATTATCAAAATGCTCAAAGTTTGACAGTAGTTTGATACAGTTGGAGGTGTATATTGCCTGAAGTTGTGATGGAACTGGATCCTGAAAGCCACATGAAGCTGCCATGCAAATATGGGTACTGAGGACCTGAGCCAGGAAAGCATGATTGGATTTGGGAGCCTGAGTGTTTTGGTTTGCAGACCCTTGAACTACTGTGTCAGTGTGTGGAATTGTGAGATGTGGATTGGTCTTTAAAGGGCTGGAAGTTGAAAACTGAGACCGAATAAATGACAAACAAGAAAACAGAAAGCAGAGATGTAACTTTTTAGCGGGAGGTCTGTGGGTCTGTTTTTAAGGACAAGAGAGTTTGTTTGGACATCATTTGTAATTTTCCCAGTAAAGTCTCTAAAAGGGCTACATATTTTACAAGTTTGAACATAAAGAACTACAATACGAGGATTGAAAAATAAGCTGCTCCCACTGTGTTTGTACATTATATCTTTAGTTAAAAAGGTTTTTAGAAAGATTTTGTGCTATGTTTTACTGTAGGAGTTTAATGAATATTCATCACAATGGGGAATATTCATAAGCAGTGTTCTCTTAGTATCCTCTGATGTGTCTGGTTTACTCGTGCTTTTTGTGGCACTTCCCTTATTAGGACATATAATAGCGAGCCTAGTTCATTTGAACTGATTGATTCTGCCCCCGACTGGTGGAGACCTACAGTAATTTATGCACATCTTCATCCTGCTCTTAAACTGCTTAGCTAGGCTCCTGTTGTAAGAAGCTTGGTCATGCTAACTCAGAGGTGGCTGGTGTTGACTGTATGGAACAGTGGCTGTGAAGCATCAGTGTCAAACACTGAGACCTATTATTTTGCTTCTGTTTCTCCACATTCCATTCTTTTTTGCTACATGCAACCCATCTGTGAATCTGTGCCTCAATTATCTGATAAGGGTTGCCACCTTTGGATGAGGCAAAAGTTGGATCATAAACTCTGGTGCTAGCCACGCCCCTTTTCATGACTGATCGTGCATTGCTCCTCCTCCAAAGCCATCTGTTAAGTCAGTAAAAGGCAACACTTAATGCAGTTCAACAAAAATGTTAATATACTGTTCCTGTAAAATCTCTTTGTCTGTGGAGCGATGACGTCAGTTCTGTTGGAGAGCGAGAGCTGAGCAAGACGCCAGCTCTCAGCAGCAAGGTTCGATGGTGGCTTATTTAAAAAACTAAATGGGTAAAAAGTGTCTCATTTTATTGAAACAAAGCACAGCACTGAACAGAATCTACAAGAGCAGATTTATGTGAGAAGGTATGTCAAAAGAAATCTGATGAGTAAAAAGTTGACCAAAAACAACGTTTACACCTGAAAAAGAAAAATTACTAAAACGCCCTAAAACACACAGCATTTGAAATGCCCTAGCAGAAACTATGTTCCCTCAGCCTAGAATTGGCCTTTGCAGTGAGTCAGTCTCCTATATTCCTCCTCCCAGATACTCTGGTAAGCAAACCATGACCAGAATCAGGTAACATGCGCTTTAATTTTTCTGAAACTAAGAAGAGCATTCAGGACTGTTTTGATAACCTTTGTAATATGCCACCAAAAAAAGGCAGTGGCAAAACAACAAGACGCTGCAGAAATAAAGGTGGCAAACATTAGGAAGATAGTAGCAAAACATTTTGATGATATGGTTATGAATGTAGAAGAACCAATAAATGGGGAATTAAATACAAAGGAGGAAACTGACGGAATGGGGCTGGGGGATCTGAGGAAAGAAGGGAATCAGCCACTGAATACGTCTTGGCGCTAGATTCACAAGCCTTACAAACAGGCTTAATGCAAAATTAAACATAAAATCCTCCGCCCCAAGAGCAGCGAGCTGAAATAATGAATGCCATGTTCTCATTTAGTAGCGAAATGTTTGAAGAGTTGGGTGAGATAAACAACTCTATTAAGGGCATTTCTGACTCAGTTGGGGCGCTAAAAGAAAAATTAGAAGGCCTTACCTTATGTACCAATGAACTGGAGAACAGAATGTCCCAATTAGAGGATACTAATGCACCAATGTTAAGAATTCAAATGCAGCATGATAAGCAGCTCCAAACACTCATGCAGAAGGTGGCTGAGATGGAAGATCATTCCTGCAGGGCTAATTTAAGAATATGCAGTGTCCCAGAAGGGACGGGAGACCCTGTAAAATGTTTTAAAAAAATTATTACAACCGCGATGGGCAGAAACAATCCAGAACAAAAAATAGTATTGGATAGGGCCCATAGAGGTGGGAACAGATTTGCAGGAAACAACCAAGGATACCCCAAGAGCCATTTATGTAAAACCACATAATTATCAGGATAAAGAGGCTATTCTGCAGAAAGCAAGGATTGAGAGGGGTTTGAAGTTTCAATACATATCTTTTCATCTCTATCCAGATTTAGCCAATGAAACTATAAACAAAAGAAAAATGTTCAACCCAGTTAAGAAAAAATTATATGATATGGGCATAAAATTCACAATGATGTACCCTGCTAAACTGTGCTTTGTTGTGAAAAGCAAATTAATGATATTTGTTGAAGCTGAAGAAGTGCAAGAAGCCTTTGAAATGGCCTATGGTAATCAATAAAATCAAAATCAAATGGCTGTCATAAAAATGCAGAAAACACACCCATATCAGACCAGGCAGACTGAAGCACAAGAAGAGCCTGAACATACCTGAATCTTCATAGCTGAAAGAATGACGGAATAAAAAAAAATGCGAGGATTTAAAACTGGACCTCTGCTGTGAGTCCAAGGCATACAAGGTGACAAAAAGGTCATCTCAGTGAATATGGAAGGAGGGATTGGGGTTGGAGAAAAATAATTTTTTATGTGTACTTTATGGGGGGGCATATGGGAGACAGACATATAAATTAATATTTAAAATCTTATGGGTCAAAGATTCCAAGGAAATCAGAATAAAATTTAGAAAGGAAAAAGGAAAAAGACATTACAATAATAAGAAATGGGAATAGGAAAATTAAAAATGGGTTCAAGTATTAAGATAGCAACATGGAATGTTAAGAGGTTACATAATAGAACTAAAATAAATAAAATAATAAATTATCTAGAGAGAAAACAGATTAACTGTATCACGATGCAGGAGACACATTTCTTAGAAAAAGACTTCCATTGGTTTCAGAGACGGTGGGGACCAGGGGCCTATTCTTTTTTTAACCAAACTTCGCGTGGGGTGGCTATTTTTTTCATAGAAAAAAGCTTTTATCAAAACTAATAATAAACAATATAAAAACAGATACACACGGCAGATATGTGATAATGGAAATTACAATTGGTATGAATCATTTTACAATAGCCTCCACTTATGGACCAAATATACTGTAAATAATCCATCTGTTTTCTCTGATTTTATTTTTTTTTTACAAATATCATTATGTAAAGCTTCATATATAATTGGAGGGGACTTTAACCTCACTTTAAGAAAGACTGACAGGACCGCAACAGTGACTAATGTACTATATTCAAACCATCAATTAGGGTTATTAATAATTATAAATTAGATTTGAAATCACTAGACCCTTGGGAGGTATGAAAATCAAACATTAATAAATATTTATTTTTTTTCAGTGATGCATCAATCTTATTCAAGAACAGATTTCTTTTTATGTTTGCTTGTGCACATGTGTGCAGCGCATGCGCAAGAAACATCTTGCGACAGTACATTTCAGAGGTGTGTCAGTGTTGTGGCCAATGCAGCAGATGCTTTACTGGGTGCATCCCTCAGCCAACAATCAAGGGGGAAGCTGCCAATGACAGCAGTTCAAAGAGAGCCAAGGAGTTGAAACATATCTGCTGCTGCAATCATGTACTGTTTCGTCACTGCAGCTGCACCTCCCCCCTCCCTCACAACCTTGTTGGCTCCTGCTGCCCAGCACTCTGTCCCTGGCCTTTGCCCCACCAACAACTTGTTTGTTCTGTGTGCCTTTCCTTTTGAAACAAGTAATGTGCCGCAGCTCCTGCCATGCACCTCACACTCCAAGGAATGCCAACATCGGGGTGCCCAATCCCTGTTTTGGCAGGTACCCTCCCTCCCTCCATTAATGTGGCACACTGGGAGCCCACCCCAGTGTGCCAAAATGTTTCTGACACTAGGATGCCCACTCCCAGTGTCGGATGTGCCCCCTCCAAAACCCATCTGTAATCTGCCAACACTGGGGTGCCCAATCCCTATGTCAGCATGCCTCCCACCACCACACTATTGTGACACACTGGGAGCCCACTCCAGTGTGCTAAAATGTTTTTTTTTTTCAAACCTGCAAAAGAAAGAAAACCATCTCCCCAGTGTCTTTTAATTTTTTTTACCTGTAAAAAAGAAAACAGACCACCGTCATCTCCCCAGTCCCTCCTCCCCCTGAGCACCCACCTCCCCACACACCCCTCACCCATACTTACCCTCTGGAAGTCAGGAGCAGCAATCTTCTCTGGACTGGGACCTGTCTGCACTCTTCAAAGCTGAACAGCGAACTGAGGAATCGGGTAAGTACTGTATAATGGGAGTCAACAGGGGGTTTCAACTAAGGTAGATATCTCAGTAATTTTTAGGAATTGTGGCCCAAAATTTTCAACATGGGGTTCTTGGGACCCCTCCTTGTGAACATGTCACTGTCATTTCGTTACTCGGTCCTGAAAGGTGATTTCACGGTCACTGCACAGAATCACCTTTTGAGACACATTAATGACACAAAAGTGCCACTGTTCATGGGGTGGGGCCCCAAAAAACCCATGTTGCAAATTTGGTGAAAAAAGTCCAAGAAATGACTGCAGTATGAGTGTGCGTTACGCATTTTATACGCACAACCATAACTTCGCCAACTTTTAATATTTTCACTCCAGATTTTAAACATTGCCATTTTTTCACACTTCCTTATGAACAGTACAGCTGTCATTTTTTACATCCTGCCAGAAACATGTTGTCGCACCTGTGCCGCAGAATGGCACGGTCACTGTGGGAAATCGACTTTCAGGACACATTAACAAAATCACAGTGCCACTGTTCATGAGGGGAGGTCCCAAAATGGCCACACTGAAAAGCTGGTGAAGAAAGTCCAAAAAATCATTGTGTTACAGGTGTGTGTTGTGCAGTTTCTACACAATCGTAACTTCACCAATTTTTCATATTTTCTCTCCAGATTTTCAGCATTGCCATTTTTTTCACAACTCCTCATGAAAAGTATAGCTGTCATTTTTTATATCCAGCCTGAAATGTGTTTTCCCACCTGTGGTACAGAATGGCATAATCACTTTGCAAACTCACCTTTTGGAATTGAGTAACAGAATGATAGTGCCACTGTTCATGAGGTGGGGTCCCAAAAAAGCCCATGCTGAAATTTGGAGCAAAAAAACAACAAATGCCCGGGGCGTTAGGTTTTCCAACCGTAATGCCCCACCCTGTAGAGATTGACAGGCGTCAGGGTGGGTGACTTGGGGTTGTCGGCCGTAATGCTTATGCCTTTCAACCCCCACCCTGCAGCCAGTGACAGGCACTGAGGTGTGCCTTGGGGTCTTCAGCCCTAACATTCACCCCATTCTTCTATACTGCACCCATCTCAGCTTATTTCCTTATGGAATGGGGTGAGCATAAGAGCTGAATATCCCATGGCACACCGCAACACTTGTTGGTGTCTGCAGGGTGGAGTGAGGTGGAATGGTGTGAGCATTATGGCTGATGACACAAAGGCACACCCCAATGCCTGTCAGTCTCTGCAGGGTGGGGGGGGGTTGGTGTTAGTTCAATACTTCACTGCCATTCCTATTATGCATCTCTTTAACTCCTGCACTATCAATGCCAATGCCAGCAAGCAAACATTTGGCATTGACAAATGCTTGTTAATATCAGAAACTTTACTTTATAGAATAAGCCATATAGATTACGCAGGCATAACCATTTTGGATCATTCTCCCTGTATAATGGACCTTTAACTGGAAAATGAAAAATGGCTAAATACATCTTAGAGAATGGATATTATCCTATTAAAACACCAAGATACGAATAATAAGTTTGTAAAAGAAATGGATTCTTTTTTTGAAAGGAATACAGAAGCAGATACAAACTTATTTATTATTTGGGCTGCTTATAAATTATAAAAAATAAACTATGGAATGAACAACAACAAATGTTAGAAACATAAATTCAGGCACTAGAACAAATACACAATACAGCTTTTGGTTCAAGAGTATACAATAAGTTAATCCAAAAGAAGGAAGAATATAATAAACTCATAACAGATAGGGCAGAACAACAAAATTTACAAACAAGAAAGAATTATTACATTTCATCAAATAAGCCATGAAAATTAATGGCATTACAACTTAGGAAAGATCAAGAACAAAATATTATAATTCAGATTAAGGATCAAAAGGGAAACATTTATAAAAATCCAAAAGAAATAAGTAAAATATTTGTGGAATTTTACAGAAACTTATACTCCACAGAAGTTGAAACAAATGATAATACAGCAGAAGAATTTCTGAGCTCTATTCAAACTAAACAAATAACACAAGAAATAAAAGATTAATTGGATAAGCCAATAACTCAAGCAGAAGTGGAATATGCAATAGAAAATGTATCATCAGGTAAAGCACCGGGCCCTGACGGCTTTCAAATAGAATTCTACAAAAATTATGAAAACTCTCTAGCTCCTATACTTACAAAAATATATAATTCCATTAATATATCACATGAAACTCCACAATCATTTAAACAGGCAACCATCCTATTGTTTCATAAACAAGGTAAAGATCCTAATAATTGTGCATCTTACAGACCAATTTCTCTGCTGAATGCAGATTATAAAATCTTTACAAAATGTGTGGTTGTAAGGCTGGAGGGGGTACTCTCTGCCTTGATAAATCTGGACCAGAGTGACTTTATTAAATGATGTAAAATTAATGAGAATTTAAGAAGAACAACAAATATCATAGCAAATAATACTTCTCAAGATGCCATCCTACCAGCAGGAGATGTCAAAAGGGCATTCAATAGGGTAGAATGGAATTTTATATTCCAATTATTAAATAAAATGAATTTTGGAACACAATTTATAAATTGGATAAAAAATATTTACCAAAAACCTAAGGCAAATATATAAAAATAAATAATATATTATCAGAAACCATTCTGCTTTCCAGGGCAATAAGGCATGGATGCCCCCCTCACCTTTAATTTTCACACTGTGTATGGAACCATTAGCCATAGCAGTAAGAAACAAATCATAAAATATCAGGAATAAATATTAACAACAACATTCATAAAATAAGTCTGTATGCAGACAATGCTATATTATATATTATGGAGCCACTAAGCTCTATAAATGAATTTATCAAATTATCAACACAGTATGGTAAAACTTCAGGGTATAAAATAAACTGGCAAAAAACTTTGATTCTAAAATTAAATGAAAGTTTTACCTTGCAAACACCTGAAAACTGTCCATGTCAACCGACAGATATGCTTAGATATTTAGGTATTATATTAACAAGGCAGTATGATAAGCTTTCTCATGCAAACATTACTAATTTAATAGGGGAAATAAAATCTGATTTAAATAAATGGCAACATCTGCCATTAACATTGATTGGAAGAATCAATGTGATACAAAATGAAAATCTTGCCTAAATTGTTGTATATCTTCCAAGCACTACTGATTAAAATCCCAAAAACACAGTATTCAACACTTTAAAAAAATAACAATAAATTGAATTTGGAATAATAAAAAACCTTGCATTTCATATAATAACTTAATCTTACCAAAGGAAAAAGGTGGGTTAGCCTTACCGGACTTTAAGAAATATTATACAATGGCACTAAAAATGTTTTAAATCTGATTGGCTGACAGTCCCCAGAGACAGTGATGTTATTAATCAATAACATCACTGTATCTAGGTCTGACAGCTGGCGACCGGCTTGCCGCCTCAAAACAAATCACTTCTCCTACCTGACAGCTTTCATGAATATTCCTCAAGTATCATTCAACCTCCTCGCTGACAGGACCATGACGGAAATATTCGGAGACTCATCCAGCACTACTCCTTCCACTTCATGGGCACCAGATGACAAAGAAAGCACCTTGAAAAAAAAGGGAAAAACACGACATTTAAACATCGATTCTGAGGACATCGATAAAATAGAAACGGACGCATAAGAGAACACAAAGCGGCAGATGAAGCCGTTGCACGTATTCAGCGACTGGCTATCAGAAAATCTCTGTGCTGTGAAATTCAAACAATCACATCAAAAGACCTCAACCAAATCTTGCGACAATTCTACAGCAGTGTACAAAACAGCAGTGGAGAACAATACAGCATCTCCAACTACATTAGTCTACGTGCTGGACTGAACAGATACATTAATGAGCCCCCCAACAGCCACTGCTTCAACATTATGACAGACCCTGACTTCCAACCTGCCAACAACATATTCATCGGTCATCTCAAAAATATCAGGAGACAAGGCAGAGACATAGCGACCCACCACCCACCCATCACGAAGGCAGATTTAAAAAAAATAAGACTATCGGAAGCCCTCAACTCAGCTACAGCACCAGGTCTAGTCAGAAGAGTATGGCTCGAACTTCAACTGCACTTCGCCCGAAGGGGCTGTGAAGAACAGAGAGCACTAAAATCAGACTCTTTAACAGTTAAGCAGAATGAACAAGGGTTAAAATATGTCACCATGTCGTTCAATGAAAAGACCAAAAATCATAGCAAAATAATGGAGCGGGACCAGGAAAACCTTCATGGTGCCATGTTCGAGATTCCAGGAAACCCACTATGTCCCGTCAGGTGTCTTGAGCCATATCTATCAAAGCTGCCACCTAACCCTCCGTGCCTCTTCCTACACCCCAGAAAAAAGCCACAAACGAACTCAGTCAAGACCCCATATGGTACACTCTCGAACCGATGGGAGTAAATTACTTAGCCAGCATGATGCCCCGCATTTCTAAGCTCGCAGGAGTCACAAATAAATACACAAATCACAGCCTGCGAGCAACTGCTGTGCAACTATTGACAGAAGCGGGACTCGAAGCCAGGCAAATTATGTCCGTGACCGGGCACAACAGCGAGATGTCCCTCAAATCCTATTGGGGTGCAAAACTCACCGACCGACAGAACTGGAGCAAAATCCTCTCCACAGCAGCAACTGAAAACGCTGAGAAAAGCAGCAGCATGGCCAGACAGGAAGCACAAGATGACCCGGAACAACCCACCCGATCTGCAACCGAAAAAAACGCCCACACAACAAGGCACTCAACTGTCTGTTAATCAGGATTGCTTCAACATTCAAGGCAACACAATGTGCGTCTTCAACTTCTACCGACAGTAAGCACATCCTGAACTGATACTATTGCATTAAAGCAAATCTTAATTTTTCTGATACCGTTGCATAAAAGCAAATGTTCGTTTTTGTTAATTTTTCAACTGTTCAGCAAACTATTAAAACATTTTTCAAATATATGTTTTAAACATGTTTTAAATATGTTTCAACTTTTTAAACAGTTTTATGCAGTTACAACAATTTCCAACTTGTAACCAACAGTTTCATTAACTTCAAAGGGACTATTTTTTCTGTAATCTAGGAAAACAGATTAAACAAATAAAATTATTTCAAAAGAAACAAATCAGCCTATGTCTCTTAATTACACAACTATCCAACTAAAAGAAACACACCGAGCCATTGTATAATAGCAATGAGGCACTCCAGGATGTGCGTTATCATGTAATAACGTCACTCCTGGGGTGGTGGAAGCACTCAGCTATGCCTCATGCTTCAACCCACCCCAGGAGTGACGTTATTACACGATAACACACACCCTGTCATGCCTTATTGCTTAATTATCTCGCTACACAAGTAGGAGTAATATGGCAATGGTTGAGGGATGAAGAAAAACTAATAAAATCAATAAAGATGGAACAAAATACATATAATTATAAATCTTTAAGAAACCTATTATTTTCAGGATATTACTCTAATAAGAATAATCTGAAGAAAGGTAACCGGGTAACACACACTACAATTCATTGCTGGCAAGAACTACATAAAATAATAAAAGTTTAAATACCAATAACAAAGTTTACACCAATTCATAATAATTATAACTTTGCTCCATCCATTAATGACCCAATTTTAAAACAATGGCAAAATTTGGGGATAAATGAATCTGAGCATATATGCTTAAAAAAACAGTTAAAGCCATTTTCCCTATTGCAGACCCGGTGTCCTGGCCAAATTTCCCTCATTCAATAAAAATACCACCAACAGCTTAATCTGGTTCAAGGTCAGTTGGCATTCATCTGTATCCCCCTCCCCCCCGGGTCGTGCCTGAAAATAGACAGGATTTGTCTAGTGCACTTACCCAGTCAACAAAAACTAAATAAAATAAATAAATAATGTTTCAGAGAATCATATTTTTAAATATCTCCAGATAAAAAGCTATTTAGTGAAAACTAATGCTAGTTTATTATTGAAGAGCGCACCATACTTGGAGGTGTTTCTTCAACAAACAGAGAATAAAAACTTGACTGTTGAGATATATGGTTGTGATAATAATAATAATGGAATAAGTAAGGATATAGTTAAATATAAAATGAAATGGGCAAAAGATTTGGAAATAGAAATGTCTGATAAATTGTGGGAACAGATACTTGCTATACTAACTGCAAGTGCTACAGCAAATCCACTTCAACATCCTACATAGAACATATTTTACACCATCCAAATTACATAAAATCAATAATACCATATCTGCTGTGTGCCCCCGCTGTGATCATACATTGGGTACATTAATCCATTTGATACATGAATGTCCATTTCTAACTAATTTTTGGACAAAATGTTTTGATATACTAAATAAAGTCTCTATACCAAGTATTCAAAGGGATCCATTATTAACGTTATTGGCACATTCTGGACAAAATCCACAGATCAATATCAAAAAAGCATCCTAATAATAGCTATGACTTTGGCAAAAAAATACATACTGTTACAATGGAAGGACCCATCAACCCCAGCCTATGAAACCTGGTTGAACTTTATGATAGATGTCATTAAGCTAGAAATAATTTATTATCTAAAAAATGAAAATGATTCAATTTTTTAAAATATGTAGACTCCATTCCATAGGCAAATACAGACAGGAATAAAGCAGAATAATTAATAAATGTTTAAAATTATTTAAAAGTTTAATTAAAGTAAATAGGTGGAATCTTGGACCCATTGATAGGACAGTAATGATGATGAACATAGAGGGCATTGTATAGCTGATATACCAATCTCAGCTGATGAAAAAGGCTTCATATTTCATTCTGAACCTAAACTGGGAAAAAAGAAAGGAAAAAAAAAATTACTGTTCCTTTACATTGGTTTACCAGATAAACATACTGAGATAAAAGGGAAATCTCATTTACAGATATGATCTAGGGGGACACAAGGGAATGCTGTAAATAGCATACAACAGAATATTTGGTATATAATGACATATAATAAATAAATTGTTTCTTATTATGTTTACTTTATATATTTTTCTGGCTCCATTTCCTTTTCATCTCCACATTGCTATTTCAAAGCTAAAGAAGTGACTATACTTTTTTTCCTGAAAAAAAAAAATTAAAAACATTTAAAAATGTCTAAATTCTGTCAGAATTGAAAAAGTTTACCACCAAATGAAAGTGGAAGACAACTGGATCTTTTAACGTTGCAAAAGGTGGGGGCAGGCTTTTTACCCAGCTTTGCTGCTTTGCCACTTTAAGATTGAGAGTGGAAATGATTAAGTTAAGTAACTGCTAACGGTCTTAATGGCCATACTTTACACCTCCCAGGTTGACTGCTTTCACAAACAAAGGGCTATATGGACAACAGAATTTGTTTGTAACTGGACATGCAGTTGAAACAATGAATGATATGACAACATGTGTTTCAAAAGTATGTGAACACTCAAAATGGCTCAAAAACCTGACCAGCACTGAGCAAAACCGGATTACTGGATAAGGACCCTGAAAACAGGATTACCAGGTAAAAAAACCTGAATGCTTAATAATAATCCATTCTTTCTAGAAGCTACAGAGAAAGTCAATTTTGAGAGATTTAGCCATATGCTGAAATGTTAACAACTTGCACAATAATGTAAGCTTTAGTTTTTGCCCATGTTTTGATTTAGGATTCTACATTAAAACAGTTCAACACCCTTACATAATTTGTGCATTCTTAATTATCGGTTTTATATATTTTTTTAATTTTATGATTTGATTAGTGTCCTGAAAGTTGATTTAGTGGAAGACTACTATTAATTTTTAGCATGATTTGTATAGTCTGCATACAAAAAAAATTACATTTTCTACTTTTGGAGGATGCAGTTTTTGTGAGTACAGGCTGTCCTCCCTTGTACGTGATTTTGTTTCATTGTTCTTTTCTATTTTAAATTGAGAATTTAAAGAAATATTTATTACTGAATACATTGTTTGGGACTTTCTGCTATCTGTGATAGTTTGACTTTGGACTCAGACCAAAAAAAGGAAGAGCTTAAAAGGTCCACTGCATTAACTTTTTTGTTTTAGTTTAGCCTCTTCCCATAACTAGCTCTGCTGATAAAAGAAGATTCTTTCCAGTCTGGATTATGCAGTCCATCTGTGGGCATAGTGATCTCTTGTTTTATGTCTTTTTGCTAATCATTTAAATGTTACAGTATGTGATGATAATGTTTCAAATTTTTATCTATAATATTTAAGATATTTTTTTAACTTAATTTCGCTTGGTCACCAGAGTCCTGGGCATCTCTCTGGTAGGGACCCACTTAGTATTGCCTCTACCACTCACCGTGCCCTTCTCCCGAGGAACTGGTTGCTGGGTCCTCCCCTCCCGTGATCCCGAATGGGAGAGGCGGGACAACAGACAGTTAAGATGGGATCGGGGCCAGCACTGGGCGTGTGGGCATTAGCCACTCGAGCCCCACCATCGCCTCCCAGGACACCATATTTAAGATTCTTAGGCACTAGACACAAGAAAGGGACATCAAATGTGACATCCCCACATTTGAAGGGCATGGACAGGCCAAATAGAAAAGCAGGTAACAAGCGTATACATAAAAACATGGACGCTTATGAGTCCATGATTACGGATATTAAATTATGTAGTAAAATGGATGCTACAGTGCATCTGCCTACTAATGGCATGAAACATAGAAACACAGACTTTGACGGCAGATAAGGACCACTTGGCCCACCTAATATGCCCATTTCCCTACCTACTGGATAAGCTGCAGATCCTAGTTAACCAACAGCCTATTTCTTCCTCCTACCCACCACAAGAATTGCCTTATGTCTGTCCCATGCATTCTTGAATTCCCCCAGTTTTAGACCCCACGACCTCCTCAGGAAGGCTGTTCCATGCGTCCTCCACCCTCTCTGTGAAAAAATACTTCCTCACATTGCCCCTGAGCTGTCCCCACTCTATCTTCAAATTGTGTCCCCTTGTTCTTGCACATCTCTTTTTCTGAATGATGCTACCCTCTTGGACTTTGTTGATTCCACTGAGGTACTTAAAAGTTTCTATCATGTCCCCCTCTCCTTCTTTCCTCAAGGGTATACATATTAAGCTCCTTTAGTCTCTCCTCATACGGCTTCTCTTGCAGACCCTGCACCATTTTAGTTGCCCTCCTCTGGACTGCCTCTATCCTGTCTATGTCCTTGCGGAGATGGGGTCTCCAGAACTGGACACAGTACTCCAGATGGGGTCTCACCAACTGTCTGTACAGAGGGATGACAACTTCCTGTTTTCTACTGGTGATGCCTCTCCCTATACATCCCAGTATCCACCCAGCCCTCCCTACTGCCTTCTCACATTGCTTGCCAACCTTAAGGTCATCTGATATGATTATCCCAGGCCCCTTTCCATTTTTGTTGTTACTACCTCCCCTTCCCCACTGTGTAATCTTCCCTTGGGTTTTTGTTTCCCAGGTGCAATATTTTGCACTTCTTTGCATTGAATCCAAGCTGCCATACTTCTCACCAATCCTCCAACCTTGCCACGTCCCTTGTCATCCTTTCCATGCCTCCCTGTGTATCAATCCTGTTGCAGATCTTTGTGTCATCTGCAAAGAGGCATACTTTTCCTTCCAGTCCCTCGGCAATGTCACTAATAAAGACATTAAAAAGGACTGGACCCAGTACTGAGCCCTGTGGTACCCCACTAGCTTGCTTTGTTTGTTTAGTTTTTGTTGACTGGGTAAGTGCACGAGACAAATCCTGCCTATTTTCAGGCACGAGCCAGGGAAGGGGGATACAGATGAATGCCAACTGACCTTGAACTAGATTAAGCTGTTGGTGGTATTTTTAGTGAATGAGGGAAATTTGGCCAGGACACCAGGGAAATTCCCCTACTCTTTTTTCAGTAAGTGCCATGGGATCTTTAACATCCACCTGAACTACCACCAATCTAGGCATATGGGACCTCGTTTTAATGTCTCATCCGAAAGACAGCACCTCAGAAGTGCAGCACCCCTCTCATGCTTCACTGCAGTGTCAGTGCTGGGATATTAATCCAAGTGCCAGATGTAGGAACTGAACCTACAACCCTCTGATCTCCCGGCTTCAGAGGCAAGGGTGCTACCTACTGAGCTACTGACACTAGTAACTCCCCTTTCTTCAGAGTGGACTCAGTTTACAATTACCTTCTGTGTCCTGTTGTCTAGTCAATGTTTTACCCAGGCTGCCACTCTGGGACCCACTCCCAGGCTGGTTAATTTATTAATCTTTTGTGTGGGACTGTGTCAAATGTTTTGCTAAAGTCTAGGCAGGCCATGTCCGCAGCCCCTCCCTGGTCTATTACTTCGGTCACCCAGTCAAAGAAATCAATGAGATTTGTCTGATATGACCTTCCTGCTGTGAACCCATGCTGCCTTGGGTCCTGTGCCCCACTTACCTCTAGGTACTCAACAATTCTTTCCTTCAGAAGTGATTCCATCACATTCCCTAATACAGAGGTCAAACTGACAGGTCTGTAGTTTCCTGCCTCTGCCTTGCTCCCACTTTTGTGAAGGGGAATCACATCCGCCTTCCACCAGTCCTCAGGTACCACACCATTCTCCCATGATTTGTTAAAAAGGGTAGTCAGTGGTGTCACTAGTTCGCCCCTTAATTCTTTTAGAATTCTGTGGTGAATCCCATCAGGCCCCATTGCTTTGTCCACCTTCAGTTTTAAGAGTTCTTTCAGAACTTTTTCTTCTGTAAAAGGACTGGGATCGATCTCCCTATCCAGAGTGCTTCTGTTAATTGGATCAGGTACCTCCCCCATCTCCTTCTCTTTCGTGAATACTTAGCAGAAGTATTCGTTCAGTATCCCTGCTTTTTCACTGCCCCTCTCTACCAACCCAGCATCCATTATTATAGTATAGGATGGTACAGATCATGCCCAACCTACTGCATGTATCAACAGTGGCACTGCTTTGACAAAGCAGACCACAGATTGCTTGAATTTTCTCAATTATGGGACATCATTTCCAACATCAAGTAAGCTTTATTATAAATCCCACTAATATGAAAATCTAGAGAAATCTAATATTAGATTCACCACTTGTATTACAACCTTCAACTCCCAATCTGGTTAAACTAAATAAAGGAGATAAGAAAGTGGTAATTGCTGAGTGTGCAGTTAAGTGCAGAGGTTTGTTACTAGCAAAATAATATTGCTAATAGTTAATGAGTTTGATGGCAATATTCCTATTGAAGTAGTGTCTCAAGAGATTATTGAGAAGGATTTGCCTTCTCAGATTCAGTCAACTTTCAACACTCAATTGTTGCTGACTGGTGATTCACATGGGCAGTCCCAAGTCTATTAATATTTCTCAGATTGAGAGAGGTACTAGCTACTGTTTACCAACATTATAGTCCTCCTCTCAAAGTCTGCATCCCAGAAACATTTCTTGTGGGAACATTTTTGCTAACAGAGTTTGGGAACACTAGTCCCACAGATTCCATCAGGTAGCACATCAGTGAACACTCCCTCTCCCTTAGTTTCAATTTTTTCTACAGTTCTTTCTGATCTTAAGAATACTATCCAGAGCCAGTCTGGTGGCACTGTGGTAGCTCTACCACTTGCTATGACAGCGACCTGGGTTTGAGAAAGGACTCAAGTCATTCAGAGGCGGGCTAGGGGAGAGGGGATTGAGCATCCCTTGGACAGCTCTTTCCCCCGGGGTGGGGTGATAGTGCATCCTGGAGGTCAGCTGCTACCTGAAGAAATCTAAGTGACAGTGCAGTGGGACTAAATGGGGAAGGGGTCCTACAACCAAATGCCACTGGGGTGTCTCTGCGGAGGCATAGCATGCACACTGTATCATTTCTGAATTTCTTGTAGGGCCACCCTACAGAAACCGCAGTGCTTATGGCATTAACTTACTGACAGTTGCTGCAAATAACAAGGTATTTGACCATGAACAAAAAATAGGTCCCACTACCTGCAAGATCTCCTTTCTCCCTACCACCCCTCCAGGCCTCTTTGATCCACCGACGAGGGATTGCTAGAGATTCCCAGGGTGCATTTACAATCATCTGGGGCCTGTTCATTTGCATTTGTGACCCCGACACTGTGGAATTCTCTACCTCGTCGGATAAGAGAATGCCTGATTGTCCAAAGGTTGAAAGCTGAACTGAAAACATACCTCTTTGGCTTGGCATTTTGTGATGAAGAGTAATGCCACTGTCATTTTAGTAGCTGCTGATTGCATTATTACATTTTGTGGTATTATATCTGGTATAATTTTGTGGAATTTGGTGATTGATGTGTTATTCAGTGCCTTTTTAAAAATACATTTGATTTGATAAGCTGGAGACCATCACCATGCAAAGGTTTTTATTCTGCAAAACATACACTGTGCAAAAACTCCATGACGCCATTGGGTGGCGTTTCCTGGCTGATGGTAACTTGGAGTGTTTGCACAGAGTGTTTTTGCACAGTAAAAACTTCTGTATGGTAACAGTATTCAGCTTACTGGCCTATTTTCGTTCGTGGTCGAGTGCCTGGTTCTTTGCAGATGCTCTATTATTGCAATTTGTTACCCCATAGAGAGAGACACTGAGGAAAATTATGGACTGAGGCTGGATGAGTGCTTGGTCCCCTGCAGACCCTGCACTGGTGACTAAGCACCTCCCACACTAGATCCTGCTTGGGGGGGGCTTGGCCACCAGCGACAATCTTTTCACATGGAGTATGCTGTGGAAGAAGTCAGAGCAGATAAATCCCAGAGTTATTGGGTATGGGGCTATGGGGACAAGTCCAGATGGGGGCAGGTGAGCAGTCAGGAGCAAAAAATACTGATTAAAAAAATACATATTACTGAAGGTCTTCTATCACTATCTCCTTTCATAATGAATAGTAACAACTGTTACAGCCCTAGCCCACCTTTGTCTACTACTCCAAAAATACTAGCAATGCCAGGAACAAGACAAAAACCACTGTACCACTCTTGAGTTTTGATTTTGTTAAACTTTCCTTCCTCGTGCCTTACAGCTAACATTCCAGACTCTATCTTTCCATGCATGGCATTCTCCTGGTCTCTGAATTGCAGTTATAAGCAAAATGGGCAACTGGGTAAATGAGTACTTGTTTTTTTAAATTCTTTTACCTTTGTCAACAATTTGTTTAACAAGGTGCACAACCACATGCTGAACTCACGCCTCTCAAATTCTATCCACACCGCAGCCTACTGTAGTTATATGTGGACCAGATTTAATGTCAGTTTTAAAGATTTTTGGGCATTCAGTGCTTACTGGGATGGCCTTGACACAGTGGCACTGCTTTTCAGTAATGCACCATACACTGTACTCAGTGGTTCAAGTCCACGCCAGCACCAAACACATTTATAGCCCCACCTCCATATCAAGTTTATTTTTTGTCCTGTGTTGGTCTAGGTTAGACACAGGACCCATCGGCAGTTGGGGGACAGGAGCCAGATTTTTGTTTTTCATTTCCTGATGTGCCAGGTTGGGCATCAGAACCATCAGTTAGTTTGGGGGAGGGGGACATTTTTTTATTATCCCCTAACAGACTAGGCTGGTCTTGAGATTTGTCAGATTATCAAGGGGAGAAGGATATGTTTTTGTTTTTATTCCCTGATGGTCTGGAATCATCAGGTATTTTGGTGGATGGAGGAGGTGGGACAGATTTTTTTTAATTCTCTAACATATTGTGTTGGGCACTTGACCCATTAGCAGTTGGGGAAGGGGGTCTAGATTTTTTTTTTTATTTGTTGATAAGCCAGGTTTGGCACTAGACCCATCAGGTAGTTTGCAGAAGGGGGACAGATTTTTTTTCAGGAAGGGTCTGCTGTTTCTACTCATGCACATGCCTTGTATGCCCATACTGATAGATGTCTGGTCTTCACTGGGTCCCTGAGGCAGTACTACAGACCATTAGCAAATCCCTTCTCGTATCAGACCATGGCCCATTGCGTTTGTCACTGGCCTTGAGGGGTACTGCCCCACCACCTAAGGCATGGAAACTTGATCCTGTGTTGTTAAAATGGCCTGAGTATATCAGGATCATAAAGAAGGGGATAGCAGAGTATCTAGCTATAAACAAAGAGGGGAACATTATGCATTCCACTAGATGAGAGGCTTTAAAGATGGTGGTGGGGGTATGATGATGTTGTATGCTGTCATCAGCGCAAAGAAGAAATGACAAAATTACAATCAATGAAAAAAATGTTTTTTTTATTGTAAGAGACCACATGGTAAACCCCTCTACAGCCTTGTATCATAGACTGCAAAGACTTAAATGGCAGTTCTATACCTTGATCAGTGCCATGATAGAAAGGACTATATTGCTGACTCTAGCTGGGCAATATCTTGAAAGGGATGGGGGGTACTACCTGCCTGGCAGTTAAAGAAATTGGAAAGTGTCCGGCCCGGTGGCACTGATGGTTGAGGCACTGGATGCCACACCTTGCTCCATGCTGGCGACCTGGGTTCTGGAACGGACTCAGGTCGGCAGGGCCAGAGAGGGATTGAGTGTCTGTGGACTGCTCTCCCTCTCTGGGGGAGGGGGGGCTACCAGCTGTCGGCGCACTAGCAACCCCTGGCAGAGGCTGGGGACAATGTGCTGGCACTGCATGGAAGGAGGTGAGCTTGGGGCACGGTGCTGGGAGGAGCATGTGCAGACGCATGCGTGCTCCCTCCCTTGGCATCACTGCATGCCCCAGCTGATGCCAAGCAAGTAAAGGCAGAAAATAGGCACCAGTCGCGGTGGCATGATGGCCGTCTCTGTGGAGGAACGCTCAGCTCCAAGGGTGTGGGGCGCATACTGTATCCTGTTACAGTGGATGAGCATGGGGGGGCTCTCCACCACCCTGCTGTGGGGGGGCAAGCCATGGGGGTAGGAGCTACAGGATCCAAATGGGAGCTGGGAGATCTTCGGGATGGCAGCCGGATGACCTTGGGTTTGCCAGGACAGAAGGTAAGCAGACCGGGGACAGGGAGAAAAAGGACTAACAAAAAAAAAAAATCAGAAAGCACCAGATTTAATGCACTGACTCACCCTAAAAATGGAGGTAAAACATCTGAGAGTGGAGCCTTTGGAGAAGGATGTTGTTCTTTTTCCATATAGGTTTTTACTTTGCTCCATGGCAGGCTGAGCGGCTGCATCAGCCCTGTCCCTGTGCACCGTGGCCATCCCTTATTCTCCATTCTTCCAAGATGGGCAGGTCACCAGTGCCAGTGGGGAGGGTTTCTTTAAGCCTAACCTCCATTTTTTTCCCCGGGGTATGGGTGCATGCAATGCATGCGCAAGCGCACTCTACTTCTAAGGAGAAGCTCCAAGCTTGCTGTATGCCAGCTTCCCCTAGTGATGGGACTCGCACATGTCACCACCTGGGAGTGGCCAACCACAATATCCCCAACCCCGAGGGAAGAGAGCTGTTCTACAGATGCCCAATCTTCCCATCCCAGTCAGGACCCCAAGTGATCGGAGTTTGTTCCCAAACCTGAGTCACCAGCATGGCAGCAGGGAGATATAGATGCCTTAACCCGCTGTGCCACTGGGCCAGCCAGGATGTTTTTCTTTCTACAGAAAGCTGTATACTAGGGGATCAGCCCAATGACAGTACAATTTGACAGTTTCTGTAATAAAGCCTCCATTATGCCTTCTCCTGCACACCAGACAAGGGCCGTAAACAAACCTGTATCAGTAGGTGAAGTAGACAGAGCAGTGAAAATGTTGAAGGGAAGGAAGGAAACTGGGTCAGAAGGCTTACCTATTGATTTTTATAAAACCTTTCTAGAGAACATCCGTATCCCCTTATTTACAATAAGGAAAAGTCTTGAGTCTAGAAAACTGCCTCCATTCATGTGATCTGCTTTGATCACTGTGTTATCTAAACCAGGTAAGGATCACTCCTGATGCACCTCCTATAGGTCAATCACTCTCCTAGCAGCTGATTATAAGATAGTTGCAAAAATGTTTGCCTCCAGGCTAGAGCCAGTAGTTCAAGCAGTAATCCATCCTGACAAATCTGGCTTTGTGAAAGGTAGACAGGGTAAAGCTAATGTTAGAAGAACCCTTAACATAAGTGGAGCCCACCAAGATGACATGCAGGGCTGCAGAATTCTGCAGCAGAGTTACTGCAACAAACAATGCAATTTCAGCGGGAGTTAATCCCTTTTGTCATGCAGTAAACCTACCACACTGCACTTCTTCCTGGTGGGCTTCACTGCACATAGATGGTCCCAAACAGCTGTCAGTCATGAGCAGTGATCCTTGCACTAGATGTGGAAAAGGCCTTTGACCGCATGGAGTAGGGGTACATGTTTGATATTCCTAGAAGGTACCAGCTGGGCCTACGCTTTACAGGATGGGATAAGGTGCGGTAACAGGCTCTGGTAGCCCAAATACTTATTAGTGGAGGTCTCACCAACCCCTCCCCTGGCATGCATGGCACTCTTCGGAGTTGCCTGCTTTCCTCGCTGCTTTATGTATTGGCACTGGAACAACTGGTGGCAGCTATTAAGGCTAATGGCGGTACTGAAGCACTGAAGCTAGCTGTGCAGAGGGAACACTAAATCTGTCTTCACTGATGACATTCTTTTGTACCTGAAAACTCCCCTGGATAGTCTCCCTCTAGAAACATAGAATTTGATGGCAGATAAGGACCGCTTGGCCCACCCAGTCTGCCCATTTCCCTACCTGATGGATAAGCTGCAGGTCCTAGTTAACCAGCAGCCTACTTCTTCCTACCCCCACCCCCTAGAATTGCCTTATGACTGTCCCATGCATGCTTGAATTCCACCACTGTTTTTGACTCCACAACCTCCTCTGGAAGGCCGTTCCATACATCCACAACCCTCTCTGTGAAAAAATACTTCCTTAAATTACCTCTGAGCCGCCCCTTCTATCTTCAAATTGTGCCCCCTTGTTCTTGCACACCTCTTTTTTTGAAAGATGCTACCCTCTTGGACTTTGTTGATTCCCTTGAGGTACTTGAAAGTTTTATCATGTCTCCCCTCTCCCTCCTTTCCTCGAGGCTATACATATTAAGCTCCTTAAGTCTCTCTTCATATGTCTTCTGGTGCAGACCCTGCACCATTTTAGTTGCCCTCCTCTGGACAGCTTCCATCCTGTCTATGTCTTCATGGAGATTGGGTCTCCAGAACTGCAAGCAGTACTCCAGATGGGGTCTCACTAGCTGTCTGTACAGAGGGATAATAACTTCCTGTTTTCTACTGGTGATGCCTCTTCCTATGCATCCCAGTATCCCCAACCCTCCTTGCTGCCCTCTCACATTGCTTGCCCACCTTTAGGTCATCAGATATGACTACCCCAGGTCCCTTTCCATTTTTGTTGTTGTTAGTATCTCACCCCCATTGTGTACTCTTCCCTGGGTTTTGTTTCCCAGGTGCATTACCTTGCACTTCTTAGCACTGAATCTAAGCTGCCACATTTGACCATTCCTCTAACCTTGCCAAGTCCCTTCTCATCCTTTCCACTCCACCTTGTGCATCAACTCTGTTGCAGATCTTTGTGTCATCTGCAAAGAGACATACTTTTCCTTCCAGTCCCTCTGCAATGTCGCTTATAAAGACATTGAAGAGGACCGTCCTAATACTGAACCTCATGTACCCCACTACTAACCCCCTTTTTTCAGAGTGGACTCCATTTACTATTACTCTCTGTGTCCTATTCTCCAGCCAATTCTTTACCCAGGCTGTCATCTTGGGACCCACTCCCAGGCTGGCTAACTTGTATATTAATCTTTTGTGTGGGACTGTGTCAAATTCTTGCTAAAGTCTAGGTAGGCCATGTCCACAGCCCTCCCTGATCAACTACTTTGGTCACCCAGTCAAAGAAATCTATCAGATTTGTCTGGCATGACCTTCCCGCTGTGAATCCATGCTGCCTTGGGTCCTGTGCCCCTCTGGCCTCTAGATACTCAACAATTCTTTCCTTCAGAAGTGATTCCATCATTTTCCCTACCACTGAGGTTAAATTAACAGGTCTGTAGTTTCCTGCTTCTGCCTTGCTCCCACTTTTGTGAACGGGAATCACATCTGCCCTCCTCCAGTCTCTGTTCCACCAACTGCTAAAAGAATATGGGTCTCTATCAGGGCACAAGGTGAATTAAAGCAAAAGTGAACTGCTGACCCTTGGGAAACAAAACAGGGACTCTCTTTTCCAAAAACCTCTTGGACTCATTGTTACTGACACCATCAAATACTTGGGTATTCATCTGGCTTCTTCCATGGCTACATTGTACAAAAATAAAATACTTTAAAGATAAATGTGAAAGGTGGCAGTCACTACCACTCTCTGCTGGGCAGAATTAATATCAATAAAATGCGTACTTTACCAGAATGTCTTATTTATTTCAAAGTCTACCAGTAAAAGTGCCAGCAGGGTTGTTTAATGCTATCAGCTCCTTCATACATTGCTTTATCTGGAACGATAAACCTGCCTATATAAAGTGTGACAGTTTACAGAAATGTGGAGGGCTGGGGGGTGTTCCCTTCCATATTTTAAAGTTTATAACTGGGCTGCACAGCTTGCATTTCTCCACACAGATCCTCACCAGCCTAAACCAGCATGGTTGGGCGCTAGAGGAGGAGGACCTTGGAGAGGAACCTTGTCATGGAATACTATCTCCCTCATTGCTCAAGCAGTCACTAATCCCTTTGTTGCTAGCTTGGTGACACTGTGGCTAATGATCCATAATGGGAGGGGTGGGGGGGACAGGGTCAGTAGCTCAAGCTGTGGACCCTGCAATACGAGCAGACTAGACTGAATGGCCTTCTTCTGATGGCTTCTTTGTATGTCTGTATGTTCATATAAGCACATTAACCACCCTGTCAGTCTGTCCCCTAAGGCAAAACTGCCAGCTGCCTTTAAAAATCACATGATTATGGTGTGTTTGTGCACCAAGTCTTGCTAAGATGGACAAAACAAGGCACTGACCTGGTGGAGTCCCTTTACGATGGAGGGAGTTTAAAATCATTCCCATACCTTAAAGGTCTATATAGCATTCACAAATAAGGCTTTTTCACATACCTCAGGCTTAGACACTGGCTCAAAAATGAAGAAGAACAGACCCACAGAGTGGGAAACGTCTCACCAGTAGATTTTTTAAAGACCTCCCCCACATGAACTGCTGGCTTCTTATGGCCTAGTATTAGGGCCATGCCCATCCACCATGATGGAAATAATAAACAAATGCTGGAATGATTTAGATATGGAAATCACCTATGAAATACGGACAGCAGCAGCAGCAGCGCATTTTAAGCATGTGGCCAGAAGCAATCACCTCAGGTAAGTGCAACTTAATCTTCTGCACTGGACTTACCTGACCCCCCAAAAAACTGCACTTATTTGATCCCTCCAGATTGTCAACGTGTCCTAAATGCGAAATTGAGGATGGTGACTTTCTCCACATGACACATACCTGTCCCAGCATACGCTGTTTCTGGGCCAAAGTGCATAGAATAATGCAAAGAGTGCTTAATTGCATTTTACCCAACACACCAGTGGAGTTACTCCTGGGAGCGGATCCTAAATCCAGATTATCTCCAGGTCACAGGAAGCTGTTCACATAGCACTAATCAATGCATGCAAAACAATTTCACAGGTATGGTTGGGAATGGAACCACCTAGTGTCAGAACAGGGAGCAAGAATGTGTGCTACTACCTAAATATAAAGCATATGCCATTCAAGACCAATGGTGAAGTCGATAAATTTGCCTCTATATGGGGACCCCTTGCTCTAGCCATCGGAGGTTGAATAGTTCCAGTGTAGCTCAACTGACCCTGCTAATACGCAAGTATTGAGAAAGCACTCAAGCAAAGTTCCATTACAGCATTAATTCATTACTTGGTGTATTGTCCACTGTGATTTGAATACACTGTATATTTGCCTCTTAACCTTCAGCTTAATCATTCTATGAATATTAACTTTCTGCATGTACTGTAGACTCAGTGTATCACCATAAACTGTAGAAATTGTTAATATTTTCTATAAAAAAATCCTACAAAAAAAAAATAAGGATCTATATAGGGGAAGTATTACCTCTTCCCTTCTGCTATCAATACCCCTCCTGATACAGCTCAGCATCCTACTCGCTTTCCTATATTCCTTGTTGCACTAACCCGATTGTTTGAGGGAGTCACTAATGATAACTTCAAAGTCCTACATAAACTTTCCTGCCTTCAACTGTAATGGGGCCATTGCTTTTTGCTGCCCTGAGTATCGTTTCTTTATCAGGGTAGTGCAGATACCGGATAAGAAAATGCAGAGGTCTCTCCCCAGGTTTAGGACATGGACCAGTGATGTGTGCTCTCTCAGTTTCAAATTTGGTTGCATCTGGACCCAGTTTCAGTGTTTCAGCCAACCATTTTTGCACCACTGGGTCCTGGTGATTTCCCCTCAAGTCCTTCTTGTAAAGCCACTAACCATAGGTTGGAGTGCCATGCCCTGTTCTCATGGTTGTCATCTCTTTCCTGTACTGTATTCAGGGACTTTTGTAAGTGATCCCAGTCTCTCATAAGGTCAGCCATTACATCCTCTAGCTCATTGATTCTCTTTACGGCTTCATCTAGCCTCACAGAGTGGGAAGCCGTTGTCTCAGTCAAGCCCGAAACAACCGTTTGAACATGCAAAATCTGGGCTGTTACATTGTCAAATCCTGCTTTAACCTCTTGCATAGGTTCTGAATCACTGCAGCTATCAGGCAGTCAGGCTCCTGGCTTGGGTGTGTTCCTGCCCATTGACAAAGCTCTCATTCTCATGTGGCCTTCAGAAGCAGCAGAAGCAGGGTGACTGGTTGACACAGAGGACTCGAAGTTTAGAAGAGATTGCTGGTTCTGTGATTTCTAAGTTGCCATCAAGAAGCTGCACCCCTTTAATTATTTTTCGGCTTGCTTTGACCACTGGATCAGTTGTTCTCCCCAATGTGATTAGGTGCCATGTGGGAGCTTAGTTACAAAGCAACCACCATCTTGCCCTGCCTGGCCATGCCCCATATATAGCTCCTTAATGAGGCCACATCTAGATTACTGCACCCAGTTCTGGAGTCCTCACCTCAGGAAAGAAAGAGATAGGCTGGAGATGGTGCAGTGTGATGAAAAAGATTCAGGGCCAACAGGGTACATCCTATCAGGAGTGCTTCAAAGCACTGAATATGTACTCACTGGAGACCAGAAGGGAGAGAAGAGATGTGCTAGAGATCTTCAAGTTCCTAAAAAGAATTAACAGAGTGAACTGCAGGGAACTATTTAGCTTGAATACTGGTTCATGGTCACATGTATGTTCGTATATAATTACAAACAACAATGTTATACAACGCTCATAAATAAGTTCATAATACAACACAAGTAATAAATATATAACAAGCATGATAAATATATATATATATATATATATATATATACACTGTATATACACAAGCATAATAAAACTCATGACTTGTGTTTAAATTACAATAAGTTCCTAATCACGAGGAACTGTACAACATTGTCTAAAGTTTCCTAAGTGTCTCTTAACCAGAGTTTTATTCCCCTCCAGGATTTATATTTCTCCCTGGCTTGTAAAGTGGAAGGCAGGCTGTACCAAATCAGGGGACCCCTATATAAGGCTGATTGTCTCTCAATTTCCATATTACATCTAGGAATTACTGTATCTAAAGTACCTACGGATCTAAGTGAATTTATTTTGTCCCAGGGAACCAAGTTATCTGTGTCATAACCAGGCAGTTTACCAATTAATCCCCTATGGATAAAGGCCAAAAGATGTTCCTAGTGACTTACATGCAGGTTCAACCAACCCAGTTGTTCATTTAAGAAGCACTTGTGAGTCAGGTGGGGGGCCTCCAGTATGAATCGGGCCAGTCTACCATAACACATGTCCAATTTGGCAAGGTCTTTCTTCAATCCACCCGAGTAGAAAATATCCCCATAGTTGAACAGAGGTAAAATCATATGGTCTATAACCTGCTTTCTTGCATCTGGGTTCATATTCGCTTTTACCCTATATAAGGCACCCAGCCTTTTTCCTACATTTCAGATCAAGGTGTTAATATGAATATCCTAACATAGGAAATCATCCAGCCAAAGGCCCAGATATTTATAGGAATGCACCTGCTGGATCAGGGATCCCTCAAAAGCAACCAAATCCAGTGTCAGGACCACAGATGCCTCACCCAACCTATGGAATAAGATGAACTACATCTTCTTCACATTCAATACCAATTTACCTCTGTCCAAAAAGGCCTGCAGTTCATCAAATGCTCCCTGCAACCTAGTTTGTAAAGCAGTTATGGCACTATTAGCAGTGTAAATTACAATGCAATCTGTGTGCAGATGATAAGAAATTGAAGGTTTGGAAAAATGCATTCCATTAACATAAATGTTGAATATTATGGGACCCAAAATGGATCCCTGGGGGCCTCGACCCAACAGGGAGCAATCCTGAGACCCATGACCCCAGTGAGACCATCTGGGATCTGCCCCTTAAGTATGAGATCAGCCATTTACATGCCAATCCATCCAGGCCAAGGGATGCTGCCCTGGACAGGAGGATACCATGGTCCAAGAAATCAAATGCCTTGGAAAAATCAACAAATAACGCACCTCCTGGCATCCTCCTATCCAGGGCCGCATGGACGTCCTCCACCACCTTCACCAAAGCTCTAGCTGTTCCATGACAGCATCTAAAGCCTGACTGCATATTGTTAAGAAGGTTTTGGGAATCAGAATGTTCTTTTATTTGTGTTGCCATCACTTTCAAATATTTTTGAAGACAGGGCAGCAGCGAGATTGGGTAATAATCACCCAAATCTATTTTCTTTCCCACTTTAAAAATAGGTATAACCTTGGCTCGTTTCCAAGCACTGGGGTAGTCTCCTGAAATTAATGATTGATTATAAATATATGTCAGGGGATAGGCAATGACAGGGGGAGCATACCTTAATAGTCTAGACTGAATATTGTCCAAGCCTACTGACTTGGCAATGTTCATACTCAACAGTTCCCTAACTATGGACTGAAGTTTTATTTCTGCAGATGAGTACTGTTTAACTAAACCTGAATCTCCCCCCTGCCAGGTTACCTCTCCTTTCAAATTAATTGGGAATTTTCCTTACCCTGAACTAACAAAGTATGTGTTAAACTCTTCTGCCACCCTTTGAGATGTAGGAATTAATTCATCCTTTATATTAAAAACATTTGATATGTCATTTCCCTGGCCCTTAAATAAGGTATTTACTGTTTTCCAAAAGTCCACAGGATGCTGTGTACGACTGCTGTCCAGTATCTGAGTGCAGTGTCTCTGTTTTATAGTCCTAACCGGCTTAACAAAGAGGTTACAGAGTTTTCTATACTAAACCCAGTCCTGTATCTCCCCACTCTTTTTTACCTCACTGCCATGCTTTATCCCTGCATAGTCTTTGCTTCCTGAGAACATTTGAATACTGCAATGCACTATTTTGCTCCAGGATCCTAGATTTAAGAGGAGCGTGTCTATTACAAACCACCATAAACTCACTTAGAAAATATTCCCAGGCATCTTCTACTGTAGGAATTAATTGTAAACTATCCCAATTTATTTTACTCACATCTAACATAAAATTGATATAATCAAAATTCTTGTAACTACGCCAATGAATGAATTTACTACCTTTCTTCCACAGGGGTTTAATCCTGTAACAAAACACAAATTGGTGACTAGAGATGGAGTCAAGCATAATTCCACTCTCCGATACATTTCCTATTACATTCATAAAGTTTAAATCCACTATTGATTTTTGTTGGCTCTTGAATCAACTGAGCCCCAGATTTTTCTGCAGCTTAATCAATGGATGCACCTCATTAATATTTTTCCAATCAGAATTAAAATCCGCTGCCATTAAAATGTAATGACTATTAACAAACTCATAGAGTATGTCCTGAAGCAGGTCAAAAACATGGGGATTTACCTTAGGTGGATGATACACCCCAACCACAAGCATTTTTTATTAGTGAGGCAACCTTAACTCCATAAACAACACCTCTAATCCCCCCAAGTCCTGATCTGTCTTTATTTGGGTCATGAATAAACTTGATTGCCCATAAATCAAGATACCCCTTCCCTTCTTATTCCTGTCCCTCTGCCATAGATGATACCCTGGGATACTCAGTAAATAATTCTCAGTTTTGTCATTCAACCATGTTTTAGTTATTATGACAATACTGGGGTTATTTTCCCTAATCCATATATTTATTAAATCCCTTTAAGTAGCATACTACAAGCATTAAAATGGTTCAAAATAAGGCCTGAACCCCACCCTTTAATAACTGAATTTTTAGGCTTGGTTGCACCTTGCAAGGGGCTAAAAAATTCCTGTGGTGCTTCACCATGAGTTTGCAAGTTAAATGTTGCAGGCCCTGGGTTAAGGTGTATATCTCCACAAAACAGGAGCCATACCAGGTGCAGTCACTTGAGAACATAAACAAACTTATATTTAAGTTTAACTTTTTGTGATACCTTTAATAATCAAGTTGCTACCCCTGGATCTGTATGTGAACCTAGTCTAGCGTAGGTTAGTAAACAATACAATCTAACCAACAAATTACTGAAAATGTCTGTTAGCAAACTGACCTTAGTAAGAACATGAGCCAGAGTAACAAAGCTACCCCCCGCCCGTCTGCGTACAGTGCTTAAGACATGCTCCAGTAAGGCATATGTGTGTGACAACTTCCCTGCCCACTGCCCTCTTTTTCCAAAAAATTCCGTATTAGAATAAATATCCCAAAAATTAATGAAATAAAATATATTTCTAATAAAAGAATCCAAGGTTCCCCACCAAACTAATCCCAGATCTGTAACAAATATAGTGGGAGGTGCAAAAAAATACTGGTTGTGCGGGGTGGCAGAAACTTGGAGCAGAATGGGGGGGGTCAGGACCCTGAAGGGACAGTAGATCCCGGGGCTAAATAGGGAACTCAGGCAGATTGGATGGATCATTGGACTCTTTTTCTGCCATCATTATCTGTGTTTCTTTGTTTCTACAGGTTACCAGTGTGGAGCTTTAATTCCCACTACAGGCAGCTGGGCAGTAGACTAACAACAGTCTTATGCAGTAAAGTATTCCCCCACATTGTACAATGCGGGGCAAATGTATGGCATTACCTCGGTATTTCAGCATCTTCTGTGCCCCAGGAAGTAGGTATTTCATGCTGTTTCACATCCTCACCTAGCAAGCTTCTGCCACCCTGAGCAACAGCACATACCCAAGCATTTTTCCTGTGGGACATTTTAGATGTTTTTTAATAAGCGTAAACACCTCCTTGGTAGAGGGGCTTACCTTGCTGCCTTCCTGCTGCCCTCTCAAGGTCCCAGACTGCTGCCGCTAATACTGTCATCTCGCTCATGCTCAACCGTATGCGTGTTGGTGGGAGAGAGAATGGGCAGCCAGGGGGTCTGTCACTGCCGTGGCAGTGTAAAGCAGCTTGAAACATCGTTCCCTCTGCTACCTGTAAGTAGTGTACTGCTCTTTCATTCATCACAAGTCCATGCTGCTCACAGCAGGTAAGGGGCTCGCGGGTGAGCCGGCAGCTGTGAGGTGAGTCGAGGGTCCAGGGCCAAACGCTGTTAAAAGCCCATGTTGCCCACCACACACAAGTGCCACTTGGAAAATAAATTTTTGTTTACTCTACTCTTGGTCAAATTTGTAAACCATATTATTGTCTGTTACTTAAAGGGACACTGTCAACCCTCCTTAGGTCTCAAAGTGTCACTAGTTTAAAAAACACATTTTATGATTGCCAACATTCTGTAAAGATTGCTGATGTAGCTGGTAGTTTGATTCTGACTCTTTTTTCTTTAAAAAAGAGAAAAACAAACTGCCCACCATACTGGTGTTACCACAAAAAGACAGGTTTGTTTACATTTCTTGATCAACTCCAACTGCATCTTTCCTGGGTTTGGGAATGCCCACAACACAGTCTAGCCCCTCATGATGCAGTGGGAGTTTAGGAGGCTACTGCCTCATGAGTGACTGCACTGTTTGGGTGTGTTTCTAATGATCAGGAAGTATGCAGTAAGAACAGATCCAGGACTGTAAACAAAACAAGATTGTTTATAAATATATACATTACCATGTATTTCAGTTCTGCTAAATAAGGAGCCAGACAAAACAAACAGCAACATCAATGAATGTTAGAGAAGATAAGCAATCATTAAATGTACAGCAGGTTTTTAACTAGAAATAATATGAAAAACAGGTTGACGGGGTCACTTTAAAGAACTTGCTATTGATTATTGAGCACAACTCTATTTTTGGGGGGCAAGTGAACTATGAGAGGCCATCATGGAGCCAGGCAAGTGGACTTTGAGAGACCATCATGGAATATGGGACCCCTGATTAAAGGTAAAAGCAGGAACCCAATTCTACTAAATGTTTAAGACTGTACCCATCCAAAAGAAAGAACTTTATAACACCTAAACAGGGGAACACTACATAAGTAAAATTTGCTCCATAACTATGCTTTAATTTTAAAGTGCTGTTGAAAAATAGACTAAATTATATTAGTTAGATGTTCATAACTGTGCCTTCTTTTCCCTAAAATAGTAATGCTGAATGTTTTGCGATATAATGACCGGGTATATGAATGTTATGTATTTGACTGCAGCTAAATACTGGAAGACAAAAATAGGTTACATTATTTTAGTAAACTTTGTATCTATATTATTACTTGCAGAATTATGACTAATTTTGGGGTTTATTGATAGGGTTTGATATAAGTGGGGTTGATACACAGTAAGTGGCAAGATTGTTTTACTTATTTGTTATGTACTGTAGATGGTGAATTCTTGCCTTGCATTTTTAACAGGGATAAATGGAGTTACTAGTATTGACTGTGGCAGTCTCTATACTATAATTTTCTGTAGGCATAAAAGCAAAATTAACAATTTGGCAGGAGCCTTTAAAAAGTAATCACAATAGTCAGATGTATTACTCAGAACAAAACTGGTTTCAACACAATGTGGTAAAACATAATTTTGTAAGAACTAAATTGCAAACAATATGTAAAAGTAATAGTAAATGAAGTAGTATCATAAGGGGACTGCTTCCAGTAACGTTATTACTTGGTGGTGATGTTGAAAGAAACCCAATGCCAGCTGCGAATAGGTTGAATTTTACCTCTAAACTGATAAACACAAAGGGTCTCAAATTTATCCATTTAAATAATAGTAGTCTCCTAGCTCATTTAGATTAAATAAAAGTATGGATTAAGCTGGGAAAATTGACATTCTTGTACCAAGTGAAACATGGTTAGAAAATCAACTGCAAATGAGTTTGTCAGTTTAGAGGAGTATACTCTATTTCATAATGACAGGGTTATGGGAAACAGAGGGGGGTAATCGTTGGTGTAAAAGAAAGCATATATATTAAACAGGTAGAGACAGGAATATGCAGCAATTCAGCTTAACATCTATTAAACTTACTTTGGGTGGTGAAATGGACACTGATGTTTACTTTTCATGCGTTTATCTACCATCCAAAACAACTAGGGCAGACATAGTAATATTAGAAAACTTGACACTTCTAAATTAGGGGAATAAATAATGCATAATATTTAAGTAATAATGCACGACAGGGTATGTGTCGTGCTAGGATAACATCACACCTCAGATTGTTGGGCACAAGGCTGCAGGCCGAGTGCATCCAACACCTGATAAGTGCTGTTATTCCTGTACGACACACGCCCTGGAGTACATTATTGCTATTATACAATGACTCCTCTGCAGCCCTTATATTCTAACATTTGGACAAACAGTAGTCCCTTTCTCTTAAACTAATTAAGTCTTGATTTGGTAGTGGTTACAACAGTATTACAGGTAACATGCTGATTTACATACAACAAAATGGAATTCTGAGTACATTATAAAGTTAACTTACATTTTTGCTTATTCAGCCATGCAGTCTCCTTTTTTTGGTAGTGGTAACTGCAGTACAGTGCCTTAATAAAATGGTTATGGCAGTATAACAGCTAATATGCTGATTTACATACAGCAACAAGGAATTCTGGGTAGATTATAGTTACCTTAATGTTTCCCTATTCAACAGTGGAGTCTCATATTTTGGAAGTGGTGACTACATTATAGCACCTAACATGTAAATATATGTGGTATGGCATTGTGGGTACAATATTAAGCTTTCTTCCATCTTTCCTTACTTGGAGGCACAGTGCCCTTTTTAGAGTTGCAGTGAGTGTAATCCTGCAGACCTCTTCCTAGGACTAGGAGAAAAGCACTCCTGCATTCCTTGCAAATGAACAACCTGATGAGGTGACAACAGTCGCCTTTGCATCTGTGCACCATGCATCACTCCGCGTTCACACTACTTTTTTTTATTCTGTTTTGGTGGTCGGTGGGTCTGTGACCGCTAAAATACATAACCCCCATCCGAGCCTCCCTCTCTGCACCCACCACCCCAGAAACATAACAGTGGCATGGGGGGGTTCTCTGCCCATCTTCATGAGGCAGTTTCATAACAAGGCTATGTTGAAAATGTGGTGTAGAAATTCTAAGAAAATAATTTATAATATTTGTACCCCAAATTCCTATGCTGCAGCCCTATTGGCTCTGTCCAGAGTTTGTTTGGTAGTGGTTACAACAACATAAGATCTCAGATATTTATTTTCATAATGAAGCACTGTGCAAACACTGATAGCTGACAGTATTTCTTTACTGGGAGATATACTCTCCCATTTCTGTAGTGATACAGAAATATAATAGCCTGTATACTGATTTACATAGTGAGGAACTGTGGGTACAGTAAATAGCAAATTTTTCTACCTCCTTAATCTGCATGTGGAGTGTTTTTTTTTTTTTACTGGTGACATTTGGTCATGTGTGTGCCTGGATGTAATACAGTGATGTTATACTAGGATAACATGACTGTTCCAGCACACAGTGATCAATCAGAGCCCAGGATTCTTTCCTTGCCATTGTATAATGGGAGATAATATAGTATGGGCAAGTCTAAATAACAATAATAGGGTTAAAAATGTGATGGTCAATGGTTTTAATCAACTCATTAGAGAACAAACGAGGAAGAATTACAAAACTGGAGGGGTAAAAATATACATTGGGTGTTAAAAAGAGTGTATTTCCTTAATGGCTCAGGTATCTTAACTAATGCCATCTCAATTAGAAAAAGCTAAAAGAATGAACAAATGCGATCTTAATTAGGGAAACTAAGGGCCAGATATTCAAAACTTTGCCCCAGGGCTTAATTAGCACAGCCCAGCAGGCAAACTTAGCATGGACACAAAAGCCTGCTATATTCAAAAGGAATAGCCCAGGGCAAACGGCTTCTGCATATAGCATGCATATGAAGCCGGGCAAACTGGGCTGTGTGTAGGGCAAACTTAGCCCTGGAATAAGACAGCTCTGAATATAGCAACCAGGAAGTGCAAACCACAACAGACACAGTTCACAGCGATGTGAAGGTAGGTAGAGGTGAACTATGTGGCCAATGTGTGTGCCAGCAAATGCGTGGATCCAGTACAGCTGCAGGCAGCAGCGCATGTGAAAGTACAGTGTGCAAAACTGTATAATATTCCACAAACCATTAGCACGGTGCTAACACGTTTGTGCAGGTTTAGTGCGGAGCTGAGCCGTTTGCCCGGTGCAAACATGTTTGCCCGATGCTAAACTTTGCCATATTCAAAAATGACATGCAAATGAGCCTACTTAGGTAGTCTCTGGGCAAACATCCAGATTAGCATCTCATTATGCCCTGATTTGCATGCAGTTTGCCCAGCGTTACTGCATGGTCCCACAGCTCCACCTGTAGGTCAGTCTGGAAGTACAGGGGGTGGCCGGGTCTGCCTGCAGCTCCACCTGCATATCAGTCTGGAAGTACAGGGGCTGGCCGGGTCTACCCGCAGCTCCACCTGTAGGTCATTCTGGCAGTGTATGATGATAGCTGCAGGCTACATGTATACAATACAGCATAGCATACTGTACCGCAGGGGAACACAGCATAGGCACAGGTGGCAGTGGTGCTGCATGCAACTGTCACACTGTAGGTCATGCTACAGTGCACAGCAGACACTACAGTAGCAAGGGGGCCAGTAGTGTGAGGGATACAGCACTGCCTATGGTGTGTAGGGCAGTGATGACCACTGCACTGTACACAGTGACAGGCCCAACTTGCAGGGGTTTACTGACAGTGGACATTACTGTTACACTGTTTTGTGACTCACAGATGCTGCACCTCCGGCATGGGATGCTCACAGTGACATATACATGGCCAGCTGAGTGTGCTGTGGCACTTGCACAGTTGTGCGGTATGTGGCTGGGGGGGCACGTATGATCAGACAGGCGCACTGGTATTGGGGTATTCCCAATACTGGCCCATGTGCACTGCATGATGTGTCCCAGCCTTGTGGCCACACCTGGTCTGTGGCACAGCCTGGCCACCCGTACACCCTCCCCTCAACATCCTCCATGCCCACAGTGCTGCATGTGTGTGCTGGTATCTATTGGTGGCCACAGAAGAGTGGTATGCAGGTGTGTGCTGTATGGCCACACTGCCATGATGTCCACTGGTGGCCAGGTCACCACTTACTGCCTGGCATGGCTGGGACTGGTGGCAGATGATAGCATCATTGTGATGCAATCAGTGAGCAGCATGTTTCCTCTATGTCTGACTTTGTCTATGTGTCATATTTATTTGTTAGGGTCGCTCAAAGTCAAAATGTCACACAAAGCTGGTTGCTCAGGGTTAAGACTACCTTTTCCTGTGCAGTAATTTGCACCACGCTAAGTGTTGCGCTAAGTCGCGCAAAACCACTTTGCGTGGCGATAGTCGCTGAATATAGCATTGCACCTGTATTCATGCACATGCCCCCTCAGTTTGCCCCTTGTATATATTATGATTTTGCCCAGTGCTAATACAGTTTGCACGTGCTATTTGGCCTTTTGAATATAGCAAACCCGTGCTAATCCTGCGCTAAACCTGTGCAAACGGTTTGCACCCAGCACAAAGTTTTGAATATCTGGCCCTAGATCTTTTAAAAGTTTAACTGATGAAATATTTATAAAAGAAACCAGTAACTTAGACTGGTCACTCTTGTATAATTTAATTTCAGGTAGACAGAGCAGTAGCCTATTTTAATGAGCAGATATTAAACATAATTAATCGACATGCACACAAAAAAGGATACAAAAAACAATCACCATGGTTAAATGCTAAATTAATTGACTTGCTTAAAATAAGACACACACTCTGGAAACAATTAAAAAAAATCTAATTCAAAATGCAATTTAAATCCCTATTGTAAATTTTAAACTGAAATAAAGAAATCAAAACAAATATATTACAAAGGAAAACAGCTAAAAAACTCAATCAACCCTAGAAGTTTATGGGACTTTTTTTTTTAGACAATTTTACCAACTTTCCAAACAAGTGAAAACTGATAAACTAAAAACGGAAAATAGTTAAGTGACAATTTAGAAATAGCAGACATATGAGTTTTTCACAGATATGACAATTTACAAAAACAAAACACATTTCTAAAAGGTTAGATAACACTGATAACAGAAAACCTTATTCAAAAACCTTTAATTTCTGTAAGGTAAAAGAAAAAGAAGTTTATACTTTGTTACTGATATTAGGAGGCAACAAAGAGCCAGGTGTAGATGGTCTTTCTCCTAGATTACTGAAATCGGCAGCTCAACAACTGGTCAAACCAGCAACATACTTGTTTAACCTATCCCTGTGAAAAAATTGCTTACCAAATTGCTGGAAAACAGTGATCGTAACACCAATATATAAGAGCAATGACAAGCAAATTATTATGAACTATAGACCTATATCTGTCTTGCTTGCCTTAGCAAAGCTCTTAGAGTGATCTTTGACCAACTGACTAATCATTTATAATGAGAATCACCTTTTTACACACGATTAGTATGGATTTTGAGGGGGGTACAGCATGTTTATGGTTTTGGTCAGATTAACTAGTGACATATATAATATGGACCATGGAATGTTCACTGGGGCAATTTTTATTGACCTGACCAAGTCCTTCAACCTGGTGGACCACCCCACACTGATTAGCAAGCTAGAAAACACAGGCATAGGGAGTTACACACTTGACTGGTTTAAGCAATATCTGTCAAACAGAAGACACATGGTTAACATTGGACCTGAAAAGTCATCAGTAAGGAAACTAAATACTGGGGTGCCACACGTATTGGCTCCGGGTCCACTCCTATTTTCAATATTTGTAAATGATTTGCCAGAGATTTGCAAGGAAGTCTCAATTATAATGTATGCAGGTAAAACAGTACTTTATTGTGCTGGGAATACAGAAGCAGACCTAGAAGCGAAAATGCAATCATTATACCATGCTTTACAAAACTGATTTATGGAAAAAAATTCTGTTGAATGAAAAGAAAAACAAAACCATGTATTTTGGAGAAAAGCAAAGGATTGAGGCTAATGGCAAAAATATGGTAATATCAGGGACAAAGGGACATGGTTAAAGAGGTATCCAGTTTTAATTGTCTGGGAGTTACATAAAAACGTAGAATCTGTTGGCACAAAAGGACCTCTTGGCCCACCTAGTCTGCTCTAAAGTCCTTATCTACCATGGTACCATATACCCTAATCTCTGACCTTACCCCCACCCTGTTACTATGGTCCCCCGTGTCTATCCCATGCACGTTTGAATTCTGCTACTGTTTCTGTACCCACCACCTCTGCTAGGAGGCTGTTCCAGGCATCCACCACCCTTTCCATGAAGAAGTATTTCCTCATATTCCCTCTAGGTTCTCCCCTTCCAGCTTCATATCATGCCCCCTTGTCCTTGAGCATTTCTTTCTGTACAAGATGCTCCCTTCCTGTCTTATTGATACCTTTGAGGTATTTGAAAGTTTCTTTCATGTCTTCCCTTTCCCTCCTTTTCTCTAGGGAGTACATATTTAATTCCCTGAGTCTTTCCTCATAGGGTTTCTAATGTAGGCCATGTACTATTTTAGTCACCCTTCTCTGTACCGTCTCCACCCGATCTATGTTGTTTCTGAGATGGGGCCTCCAGTACTGGACATAGTATTCCAGGTGGGGCCTCACTATCAATCTGTACAGGGGTAATACTACCTCCCTCTTTCTGCTGGTGATACCCCTCCCTATGCACCCCAGCATTTTACTTGCCTTCCCCATTGCCTTATCACACTGCATTGCTACCGTAAGATCAACACATGTGATGACCCCCCAGGTCCCTTTCCTGTTTGTGGTTATAACCCCCCCAAATGATACGTTGCTCTTGTATTTCTGTGTCCCATGTGTATAATTTTGCACTTTTTGGCGCTGAAGCCTAGTTGACAAACCCTAGACCAGTCTTCCAGCTTTTTCATATCTTCCCTCATTTTTTCAACATCTCCTGGTGTGTCCACTCTGTTGCAGATTTTTATGTTATCCACAAACAGGCATACAGTACTGTCCCTTCCAACCCCTCTGCAATGTCACTAATAAAGACATTGAAGAGGACTGGTTCCAGTACTGACCCCTTTGGTACCCCGCTGGTCACTGTGCCTTCTTCCAAGTGAACCCCATTTATCACCACTCTCTGAGCCCTATTACTCAGCCAACTACGTACCCATTTCACTATCTTTGGACCCACTGCCAGGCTGCCCAGCTTGTTTACCAGCCTTCTGTGTAGGACAGTGTCAAAGGCCTTACTGAAATCCAGGCATGCCACATCCACTGCTCCACCCTGATCTACCTCTCTAGTAACCCAGTTGAAGAACTGGATCAGATTTATTTGGCAAGATCTCCCCCTCGAGAACCCATGCTGCCTTGGATCCTGTAACCCGTTGGCCATAAGGTATTCCCCGATACTTTCTTTTAGTAGTGTTTCCATAATGTTTCTTTTTACTCAAAAAGCCACTCCTGGTTTGGTCAGAAAAACAAGTACATTTGAAGAAAAAAGACCCCGCTCTACATCTAGAGGTTCAAATAAATATCCTGACTCTTGGGTTTCTTTCAAAAATATAAAAACATCTTTTATTGCAAAAGTATTTAAAAGATACACAGGCACATCCCCCAATGTGTACAAAGAACGCTCGATGATTGTTTCGTACCCCTTCGGGATCTCCTGAAAAATCACCCAAAGGGGTGCAAAATGACTGTCGAGCATTCTTTGTACACCTTGGGGTGCTCTGTATCTTTTAAATACTTTTGCAATAAAAGATATTTTTATATTTTTGAAGAAAACCCAAGAGTTGGGATATTTATTTGAACCTTTCAACAACTTAGCCCACCACCGAAGTCAGACTTACAGATCTGTAGATTCCTGCTTCCTCCCTATTTCCACTCTTGTGCAGTGGGACCACATCCGCCTTTGTCCAGTCCCTTGGAACTTCCCCCGTATCCAGAGATAGATTAAACAGGTCTGTCAGAGGCGCAGTCAGCAGCACCTACTTTAGTTCTTTCAGTATCACAGGGTGAATCCCGTCCAGCCCCATATCCTTATCCACTTTTAGTTTTGCTAGTTCCCTGAGGACTCTCTTCTCCATAAAAGGGCTAGTGCCCACCTCCCTTCCCTTTCTGCCCTTTCCCCTGCCCTTTTCCCTATCTTTGGCCCTTCTACTACCCCCTCCTTCATTAATTATGCTAAATAAAACACTGTCTTTTCACGAACACAAAAGAAAAGTTACCAAAAAATGTAATAATAAGGTGGGCTACTTATACAGAAACAAAAATAGTTTAACATTGCATGTCAAAAGTACTATAGTGAATCAAGTACTCCTACCAGCTTTGGAATACAGTTCTATTTTATTAGTTAACTTATCAAATACAAATCTCCATAAATATGTGGTTGTATTTAACAATATTGTCAGAGTCACTATCAAAGTAAACAAGAATATTACTGTGACTTATATCAAAAGTTTGGATCTATATCTCTTAAACAGAAAATTCACTATTCAATAGTAATATCTCACCATAAAGTTTTGAATACAGAAGCACCTAAAGTTTTAAGTAACAGAATAATAAAAGTAAACAACAGTAAATCATTGCGTAAACCATCATTAAGACCGGACCAAAGCTAAGGTTGTTAAATGTTCATTATCTTCCTATGGTCCTAGATTACCAATGAGATACCCAGATTGGGGTTAGTTGCTCAATCTAAAACAACTGTGTTTAAAAGAAATTTAAAGAATCATCTAAAGACACTACCAACATGTGACTGTTTTGTTAATACTCTAGGAGTTTCATATCATGCTCATCTGTTTATCTATTTGCAATTGTATTTATGTATATATGTACATAGTGAACATTTTTTGTTTTTATTCCATGATTTTAAAGGGACACTCAACACTTTTTGTATCATATTATTTTTGGTTGAAAACCCACATTTTATGATTGATAACCTTCTCTAAAATGATTGATAACCTTCTCTAAAATTCATTGATGATGCTGGTTGTTTTATCTGCTTCCTTTCTTCATTGAACTGAAACGCATGCTAATAGTCCAATTATACACAGCCTTGTTTTGTTTCAAATCCTAGATCTACTCTTATTGCAGACTTTGTGGGCATTGGGAACCACCCCAAACAGTGCAGTCACTCATAATACAACAGTCTCCTCATCTCCAGCTACATCATGAATGTCTGGATTACACAGGGGGTGATCACAGGTCTAGGAAATATACAGTGGCATTTGATCAAGGAATGTAAACAAACATGTTTTGGTGTGGTAACACCAGTATGCTGGGCAGTCTCTATTCACTTTTAAAAATAAAAATGGAATTGGAACCTGCCTACCAGCTACATTAGCAGTCTCTACAGGATGTGACCAACCATAACATCTGTTTTTAGACTAAGGCCACTTTGAGGCCTAAGGGAGTTGACAGTGTCCCTTTAAATCAATGTTATGTAAACTGCAATTTTGTGCTCTCATACCTACTGTGCAACCCCTTTTCCCCAGGCATGGCTGAAAATGGGTCTTTCATCTATACCACTTTCCTGGTAAAATCAAATAAATAAATGAATGAACAAATCTTTGGCACCTCCCATGCCCTTTGCAACTGCTGCAACAGTCTTTTTCTGCTCAGGTCCCCCAATTCTGGCAGCAGGGATGGGAGACTTCCCGGACACCACATCTTTGGGGCCTCAGTCAGCACCATGAAGTATAGCCGCCATCTAGAGCTGGAGCACATGCTACAGGGCTCCTTCCCAGTGCCCCCAAGCTCCACCATCCCTGCCAGCATGCTGAATGAGAACCCGCTGCACCCACAGCCATCTGTGAACATGTACCATTTGTTATGCAGAATCATAACATAATCATAATCATAGCCATAACATAATCATGCAGAGAGTTAAAACCAAGGATCTATTCTGTCCTCTCCTATACAGTCATTTGTATATCTCTCATCTGTCTGACTGCATAATCAAGTTTTCCTTGTGGCACCTAGGAACTGGCCACTCTGATGGTACCAAAATTATCCCATTTTCTCCTTCCTTCACTTGCTGCTTGTATTTGTTTTTTTGTCCCTGCCTTGTTTCTCTGTGGTTAAAAAAATAAATGTGAATGTTTATGTGAAATTGAGATCCCTTCATTTGCAAATACATAATTATATTATTGAAATGTCTGCAGAAAGCTATTTAGGTTTATCTGGAACACAGGGGGTTAACTTTGAGATGCATTTTGATCTCCACAAGCTTGTTTGCAGAATTATCAGCAAGACATCAGCCCTGGGACAGGATGTCTTAATTGACTGCACTTGTTAAGAAGACTAATGTACACTTCAGGCTCAGCACAGGAAAGAACTTGACAAAGTTTTAATACATTTTGTGAAACACAGGTGGTGTAATTTACAACAACAGGATGTAGAATTTAATTACCAGGGAAAACATCTTATAAAAAGTAAGCAGTGTTTTGTTTACAGATAGAGAGAACTGGAGATTTTAAACAGACTCTCGGATAAAAGACATCTGTTTGTTTGAATTGCTGTGTCAAGAATGATCCTACACAATTTTTTTTTTTTATTTTATCATTGTTGATAATAAAATGTTATTTGTGAATTTTATAACTTCTCCTGGTTTGTCTGTGCTTCCTGATCTATGCCTTGTCAACAGCTGGTGCCATACGAAGTTGGATTTATGCCGTGCATACTCTAAGCCAGGAGTTTGTATGTAGGTACTAGACCTGGTACCAAGAAAGCATAAAAGAAAGGCATGGATCCTGCAGCAGCAAGCACAGGAGAGATTACCAGAAGAATGGCAGCCAAACTAGAAGCAGAAACAAAAGTCCAGACTGTGGCTGTACAGCTGACACCAGTGATGGAATAAAAAGAACAGGCAAGGACAGAACCTCAAAGCATGTCTGCCTTCTTCAACTGGTGGGCTATACAACAAAGAGAAACCAAGAAACAGACAGAAAAAGAAATGCAGCATCAAGAGGCACAGAAAAGAGAAGAAATGCAGTATCTAGAGAAACAGAGACGCGATGCAGTGACATGAACAGTGATAGCTGAATGTGTTGCAAGCCATCAAAGATGGGAGGATCTGGTACAGGTCCAGCAGATCAACAAAACACAAACAGCTTAAAAGACATTAAACTTACAAAGCTGTCTCCCCCAGATGATACTAAAGCTTAGAAAATGGGCCAAGAAATCCCCAGGCTCTGACTGGCTGATACCCCTGGCAAGGTGGGTGGGTGTCTATCCGACAAAGAGCCCAGGTAAAAAAAAAAAAAGAGCCAGCCTCAACCGACCTGATTTAGTTCCAAAGTCCTTGTGCCAATAGAACATTAAATTTCAAATTGCTGCCACGTTGTTCTCTCGCTTAGCGACAGGTAACCCCCCCCAAACACACACTGTGTCGACATATCACAGTAACAGTAACTTTTTTTTAAAAGTAAAAACTGTCTGTGCACCTTTCCATTTTGTCACAGACACAAAAAGCAGCTCTTTCATTTTACATTACCAGCACTAGCACGGTGCATGCTCAGTGCGACTGCTCCACAGCATTTTCTCCCCAACTCGCTCCGTTCTACATCCACTCAAACAGAACTACAAATGCAAGGTTTTCTTTTTGTGTCAGTAAACTAGGTTGCCAGTAACTCATAACGGCTCCCTCCCCTCCTCTCGTAGCACTAGCACAGAGTGTACATACTGTACCTTTCAGCGCTACACACTATGGACCATGCTGACTGTGCAGCTCCTCTAAATTCCCTCAAATGAAGTTCACTCATCATCCTTCCTGACTGCAATAAAACTGGCATAATACAAAAAAGTATTAGATTGGTACAATTACTCTGCAGTCTTTAATGAATTACCTGCTATATTTTTTTCTTAAAAAAAAATGATCAAATGTCTTGCTCGTTTTAAGAGAGGGTTTGTGTCTGGGTGATACCATGGTCAAGACAATGCAGTTGGGAGACTGGTACAGTTTACATGAGTGGGGTTAGTTCATAAGCTGACTGCAAAATGAAGGTTTTTTTTTTATTGACTGTTGACGGTACAGTGTCTAGGATGAAGTAGGCAGAATGGCAGAGATTGGTCTTTGGGAGAGCAGCTACTGTCACGAAGGTACTGCTAGTAAGAAAACTCAGCACAATAAAACAAACAGCTCCCTCTATTGGCAGTCACAGGATAGTCAGTACAGGGACTACATTATCAAACAGTACTTCTCTGTTGATTTCTAGTACTTTTTCAAATCATTTTTTGTCATTTATGAATAATTTTATAAAACAAGCACAAATTACCCATTTTCTAAGTGAAATAATATTCTCCAGGGTGGGCAGTACTGTGCTATACCGGACCTTCCAGAGGCTATAAGGCCCTCCACCTGTGACGGCGGGCCTCATTACGCTCCATGGGCGGTTCGGTATAGAGCAGTACTGCCCGCCCTGTCGGGTATTATTGCTTACATATCTGACAACCTTTGAAATGGTAATTGGAGCCTGCCAATGGCCAAAATAGGAACTGGCAATCAGGCTGGTGCCTTACCTGACAGGTAAAGCCCAACTTGCCTACAGCAATATGGACACTGCACAGTTGGAAAACTATGACACTGTGAAAAGAGACATTCTTAAAAGCTATGACATCTCAGGAGAAACCTACAGGCAGAGATTCTGGTCTCTGAACTACAACTTAGTTTACAATCTTTGAGAAGCCTTCACCCGACTCAGATAACTCTTCATTAAATGGCCCCAATCAGGTGGCAAAACAGTCCAATAGAGCACTGACATATTTGCAATGGAGCAATTTATCAACATCTTACCCACAGATGTGCAGCTTTGGGTAAAAGAACACTAACCAGAAAGTGGGGAATAGGCTGTTTCTTTGACTGAGGACTATCAGATGGCCAGCCAGACATGGCAGCAGTGAAGTAACACCCAAGGAATGGTAACTCCAGGTCAGATAAAAACTCTGATGGGTAACAAATCTGCACCCAAAGACTTTACTTGTTGTAACTGTAAAAAGCCAGTTCATACTGCAAGAAATTCTCATAAAAATAAGGAGGGTAACACTGGAGCAAATGTGGCCTTAGAAAATTGGGTCAAGAACTGAACAGATGTCAAGGGGGGGATAAGACTGTGAAAGGACTTAAAAAATTTGGGGAGCCAACAGACCCTGGTGCATGCCGAAGTTCTGAGAAAAGAGTGTGCAAAAGGGCCAGGCACTGGGGTTATATGCATCCATGGGGACACCCCATACAGTCCTACCACCCAAATGACTCTGAACATTAATAGGATGTCACAACAAAATGAAAGTGGGGGTTGTACCTAAGTTACTTGCACCTGTGATTATTGGCTTTCCAGGATTTGCAAAGTTAATCACAGAGGAAGTAAATTCTGTCAGCAGAACAGCACATACAAAGCAAGTCTCAGATGCTGGGACTATTTCATACAAGGGGATTCGATCGAATGGCAGCAGTCTGCACGGACGTCCAGCTGTGAGCTCCTTCGTGGCCCTCCGCTCCTAATTAATACCGGTATTTATTTTTATATTTAGAACGATCAGTAATAGGTCCTGTTATTTAAATACGATCTGGACCCATCTCACATGTATTCCGATCGACAAGTGGCTCAATTTTTTTTATTTACAAGTTAAATTAATCTCTTTTACGAGTTAAGACTCTGAAGCATCGGCTGAGAGTACGGGGTCACCCGTAACGTGAGACTGCGAATCGGGGTGACTTCCTCTTACTAACTGACAACTTGTGCAAGTCTAAAACATTTAACTAAATCGTACAAGTATCTCTTTCTACAAACCAAATGGATCAACACATTTTATCTCCAGAAATAACTGAAAATGTAATTGAATGCAGGCTGAAATTAATCCTAAGAAGCGCTCCCTACCACGCTCTGATAGTGACAGTGGTACAGATGAACAGGGCAGCAGCTCAGTTAAAAAATTAGCATCATCTTTCTCCTTTAACAGTAGTTAATTTTGACCGCTTGATGACTGAGATATCCAGCATGAAACTAACACTACATGAAATGAACGTAGATATAAGAGAGGTTAAACAAGAATTGTCAACACACACAACAAGAATTAAAGATGCTGAGGCCAGAATCAGCAGTTTAGAGGATAGTACAGTAAAGGAGCAGAAGAAAGAATTACTCACCTTAGTAATGTTGTTTCTTCTAATGGAGTCTTGCTGTATTCTGACATATGCAGTTAGGTCCTGCCTTTCAACTGCCCTGGAGAACAAAGAGTTAAACTTTCCATGGCCAGTATGGAATGTTCACTGTGAGCTCGGTTGAAGCCCCTGTCTGCTGTTGTTTAAACTCCAACTGTCAGATCTTTACGAGCAATACTCACTAGAAGTTCCGTGTGGAAACTGTAAAACTCAAAACTAGCCAAATGGCAACTATATCTAAATAAAAGTTTTTTTTTGTTTCAAAAAGAAGACTCAAGTCAGGAAACCCAAAAAACAAAACACATTCCAAAACACAATAACTCACCCAAAATAAAGGAGGGTGAAAAAGGGACACCCCTAGGGTGCCAACACTGCTCCTGACCACCCACATCCCAAAAACTAGGTTCTGAGAGGGGAGGCGGAGGGGGGGAGGTCAGAATACAGCAAGACTCCATTAGAAAAAACAACATTACTAAGGTGAGTAATTTTTTCTTCAAACAACATGAAGTCTTGCTGTATTCTGACATATGCAGACTACCAAGCAGTACCTCCATGGAGGAGGGACAGAATCTACTTTGGAAACAGGCTCTGAAGTACTGCTGTGCCAAACTGAGCATCACTCCTAGCCTGGATATCCAGAGAGTAATGCTTGGTGAACGTAAGGACTGTATTCCAGGTGGCTGCTTGACAAATTTCTAAGATAGGAATATCACTGGCAGCAGCCAGGGAAGCAGCTGTACCTCTAGTGGAATGAGCCCTCAGGCCTGAGGGTGGAGTTCTACCCAGTTTCTCATAGCAGAATTGCATACAAGAAACAATCCATCTGGCAATAGATCTCTTAGTGGCAGGTTTTCCCTTACCAACCTCGCCATACGTGAGGAACAACTAGAGGGATTCAAACCTGTGACCCTTGGTGTGCTCTATGTAGTAGCTGAGGGCCCTTTTAACATCTAAGCTGTGTAGCCTCCTCTCTCCAGAGGAGGAATGGTCAGTGAAGAAAACAGGGAGAGACATAGACTGGTTGAGGTGGAAGTCTGAAACCACTTTAGGCAAAAACTTTCTGTTAGTTCTTAGGACCTCTTTATCTTATGGAAAGAGATGAAATCAGGTTCCACTGACAGGGCTTGCAATTCACTGATATGCCTGGCAGAGGTAATGGCCACCAAAAATACAGTTTTCCAAGTCAAGTACTTAAGCTCTGCAGAAGACAAAGGCTCAAAGGGGGTTGCATAAGCTGAGCAATGCAAACATTAAGGTCCCAAGCAGGAGCAGGATCCCTAAAGGGGGGATTGGTGTGAAGCAATCCCTTGAAGAACTTACAAAACACAGGATGGGCTGACAGAGGGGATGGCTTGCCTACTAACAGGAAAGCAGAAACAGCTGCCAAATACACTTTAAATGTAGCTGGCCTAAGGCCTAGGCCATTGAGATGGACCATATAGTCCAGAACCGTAGGCAACTCAGCAGAATCTGGAGAAATATTTTTCTTAGAACACCAAATACTCCATTTGGAGTTGTAAGTCTTTCTGGTAGAAGGCTTTTGAGAAGCCTTAAGGATATCCAGAACCCCTTGGAAAAGATGCAGATTAGCAAACTCTAACTCTTCAAGAGCCATGCCTTGAGATTTAGAGACTGAAGGTTCGGGTACCAAATCCTCTCCTGAGAGGATATCAACAGGTTGTAATTCCTGGGAAGAGACAGGGGAAGGTGGACTGTGAGGGACAGCAACAGGGGATACCAGGGCTGTCTGACCCAGTCTGGAGCAATCAGAATCACTTTGCATGGCTGTGACCTTATTTTGACTAACACTTTGAACAGGAGAGGGAAGTGGGGAAAAGCATGCAGAAATTTCCCTTCTCAATTCAGGATCAGAGCATCCAGGGGGACTGAGCCAAAGACTGGGGATCTGCAACAAAAGACAGGAAGTTGGTGGTTGTCTGGGGCTGCAAAAAGATCTATCTGTGGAGTGCCCCATCTTGAGAAAATCACTTTCAAAACTAGAGGATCTAGGGTCCATTCGTGATGGCCCTGGGATATTCTGCCCAGAGCATCTGCTAGGACATTGTCCTTTCCTGGGAGGTGAACTGCTATCAGAGAGGTTTGCAGGGAATAGGCCAGGAACCACAACTTCATTGCTTCTGTGCACAAGGCCATAGATCGAGTGCCTCCCTGCTTGTTGATGTACCACATGGTGGTGGTGTTGTCTGTTCAGACCTGGACCACCTTGTTCTGCACAGATTTGGAAAAGGCTTGCAGTGCCAAAAACACTGCTTTGAGTTCCAAGAGATTGATGTGAAGCAGAGATTCCTGAGGTGACCACAGCCCTTGGGTGGTAAGAACCCCCAGATGGGCTCCCCAGCCCAGCAGGGAAGCATCTGTGATGAGCATCACTGAATGAGACTGAGTGACAAAAGGAACCCCTTGTCTCAAATTGTCCTGATCCTGCCACCAATGCAAGGTCTGGATCAGGGTTCGAGTCACTAGGACTAGTTTGGTAAGGGAATCCTTTCTCTGGGACCAGAAGGCTTTTAAGTGGAACTGAATGTCCCTCATCTGGAATCTTGCTCCTTGGACCACTGCTGTGGAAGCTGCCATATGGCCCAGAAGCTGAAGGAAATGCCTTGCTGGTAGAGACACCTGCAGGGTGAATGAAGAGGCCAGTTCCATTAGGGTCCTTGCCCTTTCCAGCATACCTCTCAACCTCCTGCCTCATAAATCAGGGACAAGGCTTAAATAAATCAGGGACAAAGGCCCAAAATCAGGGACACATGTTCAAAATTGGAGATATCAACTCACGAAGTTGGTAGAATAAGGGGCTTAGTGTAAAATGCATTTTCTGAAGAGGAACAAGTCTGTAACTTTAATGTTTGACATTATTTTGTGCTTACAACTCCCACTGTTTGGTCATGGAAACACAATTTTTAGGAGGGACAGAGTAAAATTTTGAGGCAAAATCAGGGACATCCCTGAAAATCAGGGACAGTTGAGAAGTATGCTTTCCAGGGAAAGGAAAGCTCTTGCCTTTATTGTATCCAGCTCCGCCCCATGAAGGTGAGGAGCTGTACTGGTTCGAGAACTGATTTTGGAAGGTTGAGAAGGAATCCTAAGGAAGTGAGCACTTGCTGAGTTATTTGCAAATGTGACTTGACTTGGTCTGGAGACTGACCTACTATGAGCCAGTCGTCCAAGTATGGGAAGATGGAGATCTCTTTTCTCCTTAGGAAAGCAACCACTACTGCCAGGTACTTTGTGAAAACCCTTGGGGCTGATGTTAGACCAAAGGGCATTGCTCAGAATTGATAATGGCCTGAGGGCAACTCGAACCTGAGGTACTTTCTGTGGGAGCACCTGATGGGAATGTGAAAATAGGCATCTTTGAGGTCCAGGGAGGCTAGCCAGTCCCCTGGCCTTAGAGAGGGAAGGATTATTTCCAGAATCACCATTTTGAACTTTGGTTTTAAAACGTGTTTGTTCAGATATCTTAGGTCCAGGATGGGCCACCATTCTCCTGTTTTTTGGGGGGTTGGGAAGTACCTGGAGTACAATCCTTTGCCCTTGTGTAGGGTGGGAACCCTCTCTATAGCTCTGAGAGCTAGGAGGGAAGAAACCTCTGCCTCTAAGGCAAGGGTCTCTGATGGATTTGTAGGTGGAAAGGATCTGGTTCTCATCTTGGGAAATTTTTTGAAGCTGAGAACCAGTCCCTGGCTTACTACTTCCAGGACCCACTTGTCTGATGTCAATGACTTCCAGTCCTGGACAAAGTAAGCCAGCCTGCCCCCTACTGGTATTGGAGAATCGGCCCAGGCAAACCCATCATGGTGTCTGCTTGGCAGGGGCTTTAGGCTGAGGGGTGGATGCAGGCCTGCTCATCCCCCATCTGCCTCTCCCTCTAAAGAACCCCCTCTGAGAGTAAGAAGAGGAGGCCTGAGCTTGGTAAAAAGGCATTTGGAAAGGCCTGCCCCTGACCCTGGACTGCTGCCTTTGAGGAATAGCTTGCCTTTCTTTGGCCTGAGCACTCCTGTAAGTGGTCCTGTACTCGTCCATCTTTTTCATGTAGTTCTCTGTCTGCTCCCCAAACAGAGAATTACCAATAACAGGGAAATCCATGGCCTTAGCCTGGGTATCCTGTGATAGGCTAGTACATCTGAGCCAAGCCATCCTCCGAAGAGCCACAGATGTAGCCATGACTCTTGAAGAAACATCACTGGAGTCCACAGCAGCATGAAATTGCACTCTGGATGCCTGAACCCCATCTGCAGCCACCTGCTCCAGCTCCTTGGCAAGCTGGTCAGGGGTCTGTTTAGCCAGAGCCAGCACAGTGTCCCACCTGGACTGCTGGTATCTAGCTGTGTAGGCCACACAGTTAGCCTGCCTGAGTCCCAAAGATGCTGCCATGTACTGTTTCTTTGCCATGGCATCAATCTTCCTGGAGTCCTTATCTGGGGGGTGTGATGCCAAGGGGATATTTGCCTTATCACAGGCAGCAGCCTGCACTACCCTGACATGGCTGCATTGCTGGGAAAGGAACTCTGTGTCTGAGCCTGAAGGTATACCTCTTGTCCATTCGTCTGTCCACAGGAGGTATGGAATTAAGAGTCTTAAAATTTTATGTGTCTGTTTCCCAAAGGATTTGTGGAGGGAATAGACAGTTTCCTGGACTCTGGGATGTCCATCATTTCAACAAAATCAGGCTCCTCCTGATCCTCTACTGCTTCCTCCACAGGAAGCTGGAGGGTCTCAGCCACTTTTTTGTAAAACATAAAGTGAGAAGGGGACTCAGAAAGCCTAGGAGGAGAAACACCTGAAGGTCTATCTGGGGAGATGTCCAGGTCAACAGGCACATCCAGACTTTCATAATCACCATCATCATCCTCATACTCTCCTTCCTCCTCATCCGGTTCATAAAATACTTCCAAAGTGTAATCCGGAACCGGGGGAACCGACCGAACCGAACCCCTGCCAGATGGTGCTGGTTCAGTCAGAACCAAAGTAAGTGACTGCACTATCCTTATCACCTTGGCTATCTCATCGGCGGTCGGAGTATGAATTTCTGGGTCCGAACCAGACGATTTATCTTTTCTTTTCCTTTTTACCGGAACCAACTCCTCAGAATCGGCTCTCCTTGTGCCCGAAGAAGTATTGCCCTAGTCAGAGGGCACTCCTTCTGGTTCGGTTGGAACCGAACCGGGCTGGCCATCTGGGTCAGCGGACTTCTCGGCCTCCCTTTCCCTCAGTCTACCTAATCTCTTTTCCAGGGTAGATTTGGGAAAATTCTTACAAATTTGGCAGTCTGAATCGAGGTGGTCAAACCCCAGACAATAAACACTGGTGGTGTGGGGATCAGCCTTAGCAAAGACTTCCTCACACACACTACAGTGTTGAAACCCAGTGGGCCCGTTTTTTTTCTTGGGTTTCTCAGACATGGCCAATCCTAACCAAAACTTACCCTTTTTAGGCAATCTGCCAGGCAAGACTCCCCTATCGGTTCCTGACCGTGTCACGGGTCTTGTAAAAAAACGTTATAAAATCCATTTTTTTATAACCGATATGGACCGGTTACCACACTCTAAGTAAATCACAAACTTTTTACCTGAAAACTGATTGGTACAGCCGAACCGATCCACAATTTACAAGTTCCACACAGAAACTATACAGAAAACCTATCTAGTACTCACGGTACCACAGACAGAGACTTAAACCGACAGATTGGTAACAGCAATTTGGTAGAAACCGATCGAAAAAACGACACTTTAACCGACTTTTTTGAACTGAGCAAAGAAGAAATCTCCGGAGCGACTGTTCAGTGAGGCGGAGTAAAGAATCTGATGGCTGGAGTTTAGACAACAGCAGACAGGGGCTTCAACCGAGCTCACGGTGAACATTCCATGCTGGCCATGGAAAGTTTAACTCTTTGTTCTCTGTGGCAGTTGAAAGGCAGGTCCTAACTGCATATGTCAGAATACAGCAAGACTTCATGTTGTTTGAAAGAAAGGATCAATGATAGTTGGAAAATCGCTAAACTTGAAAACAAACTAGAGGATCTTGAAAACAGAAATAGGAGAAATAACATTAGAATTATTGGTTTGAAGGAAGGCTTGGAAGGTACAGATACTATGGCATTTGAAAACAAATTACTTCTCAGCATTGCTGGACCACCTGGTGACACTACATTCTATGTAACTGAAAGAGCACACAGATGTTTGAAACCAAAACCTAATCCTGGTGAGCAACCCAGATCCTTTGTACTTAAATTTCTAAACTTTCAACAAAAGATCCATGTACAAAGAATGATATGTGATAAAGCAGGTTTGATGTTTGAAGGTTGTAAAATCAAAATCTTTAATGACTTGGCACCTGAAACCATTCGGAAATGAGATGCTTTCCTTCCAATTAAAAAAAAAAAGCTTAGGGAGGCAGGACTGAAGTACAGTATATTTTTTCCAACTACATTGAAGGTCTGGGCACTGGAAGGGGTAAAAGAGTATAACGGGATCCTTGCTGCAAGAGCAGGGTTGAAAACAAACTTTCCTGCTATTTTTAAAAACTCTGACTTCCAATACTGATTAACAGCATAGACATTACTCAGTAATTAACTGATGTTATGTTCATCTAGTCGTGTTTAATGATTCTTGATTAAAAAAAGGATTAGATTCATTTATTCTCTCTGGTTGATTGGATAAAACTTGTTTTGTTTGGCAGGATATTCGCTGGGGTCTGCTGAGTAAACTTCACTTAAATTAGACAACCAATTGAGAAGGGATGGGCTTTGTGTTTATTTCTTTTTTCCGTTTTCCTGCTCTGTAACAGGCAATTACCCACAACATAATTTATTAAACTTAATAACAATGTTAAATGAACTCTGTCACTGACTGTGTAGTGGTCTTCAGTACAAGGCACAAGCTTTATTCGTCACATAACACATTTATTCGATATTATGACGCTGGCTTTGCCTTAAACTAGCTGAGGAGGTACTAATGGGAGAGCTCTCTACAAACTGATAAATGTATCCGCAAAAGGAGCGGAGTACTGTCTGGGTAGAAATTGTAGCTCAAACCCTGTCTCGCCAGTGACTAAAATGGTACATATTCCTTGAGCGATTTACAAGCAGGCGCAGGCGTCAGTTGAAATTTATTCTAACATACAACTCAATTGTATTGTGCATGTATTGGACTTATTTGCCTAAGATTACTGACAGAAAGTTATTAATTATTACTCAATAAATGCACACTTTGATGGAAGAGATGTTGTGGTGATTGCTGGTGGGGCGGAGTAAATGGAGGCCTATATCTCTTATTTTTCTCTCATTTTACAAAATATACAGGGTATTGATTATAGAGTTGCTTGGCGGTCCCTGCGATCTATGCCAAAAAACAAGAAAATTGCCTTTTTTTTTACCTGAAAAAATTCAAATTGTTGAGAGAGTCTTGATTCTTTTGCTGCTCGTGAAGGATCCATGCTCGTGAAGATTCTTCTGTGCATGTGTGTGCAAGGAGAATGTATGACATTTGACCTTTCACCTTTGGGCTGCATGGCAGGATTTCGTAGCGCCACATTGACGCTTTGTTTATTTTTCACTAATTTTAAACTACTTTACCTTTAAGGTTTTCAAAAACATTTAAGTGTTATACAAATGACAGCTTTCCCCCCTTTTTTATTTACCCATTTCTCTAGCGGGGCTGGTGGGCTGTATACTTTCTTGGATGCATTTCGAAACTGGGGAAATCTCTTTTGTAAGGTGAGCACTTAATTTTGATATTAGCTAGGCGCAAAGGTTGTAACTGTTTTTCATTCAGGTCTTTTGTTATACCACATAGATTAAATGTCTAGCTTTAATAATATGGGTGATTTATTATAACTCTCTTACTCATATTGAATTAATTGAGCCAAGTTGCATTTAACTGTTGCATTTATATGTTGTGTTACATGGGTTATTACTATAGTTATTTAAGAGGCTTAGAATACCCATTTTTTAATATTGTATGCATATCGAATTTCCTTAAGATCTCTAACAAATGGGTTTAGTTAACTTGAATTGAAGTATTTGACTAATATAAGGATACACGTAGTGTGATTTTTTATTGTTCTAAATATGACTTTCTAAGGGGTGTGAGGGCTCATTTGGCTCACTAAGCCCATGAGGAATTTATTGACAGATGGCAGTGATTATGTTGTCAGCAACATCTATGAGGTACATGACATTACTTCTTTATGTGTTTATATAAGTTATCATTCTATGGGGTATATATCTGAAAAATACTTATTTTAAGAAATATCTTCCTTATATTTTTTGGAGAAGCTCTTATATTATATGATTACATTGTTTTATTCCTAGACAGACAGTTTTTCCTCATCTACTTTTACTCATTTTTCTTTATCTTCTTGAGGGATGTGATTCTGATAACATGGTGCATGGTTAATTTACACAGTTCTGGTTCTACCAGCTCAGCATTTCTAATAAATATTGATGACAATATGAAACTTAATGACTACACTGGATAAAATTAATTTAATCTCATGGAATGTCAGAGGACTAAACCATAAAGTCAAGAGATATTCAGTTTTAAGACATTTAAATAGGTTAGGAGCTACAATTGGATTTCTGCAAGAAACACATCTTAAGAAGGAACATTACCTCTTAATGAGGCGGGAATGGGTGGGACAGGTATTTGGGGCAAGTGACAGCTCAAAAAAGCTGGTGTTCTAATCATTTTTAAAATAAATATTTTCAGAGGTGCTGCCTGTAAATGGCATGAGTGAGGCGAGGGTACTTTGCACCATGCAGTTTAATGAATGGTTGAAAAAATGGTGTGGAGCACAGGGGTTTGGCTTCATTGGTGACTGGGGTTCCACCTGGAGGGACACCAGCCTATACTGGAAGGATGGTCTGCATCTGTCCAGGAAGGGAACAAGTCTTTTGAGCAATCGGTTTAAATGCTTCATTGGCAAGCTTTTAAACTAGTCAAGGGGGGAGGCACTGATAAGCAGCAGAAAAATCCCAGCCTCTCCCTACAAAACAGGGTACTAAATGAGAAAAAGACCAAGGTAGAAAGGTCAGTGGAGATGCTGCAACTGAAGGTAAAGCCATCAAAAATGGAAAGCAATGAGTACCAATGCCCGTAGTCTGAGTAACAAGCTTCCTGAATTAGTGGCCTTGATGGAGGAGAAACATCTGGATATCGTGGCGTCACAGAAACATGGTTCACACAAAACCATGACTGGGACGTAAACATACCAGGATACACTATCTACAGGAGGGACAGGGAGGGTAATAGAGGAGGAGGAGTAGCTCTTTACATAAGGAAGGAATCAAAGCGGCAGAACAAAAGGAAAACAGGGAGAAGAAGAAGCACTGTGGGTAAATTTGGAGACCGCAATGGCACCCAATCCGCACAGGGTTGGATACAGACCTCTTCTCAGGGGGAGGAAATGGACAAGGAAATGATAGAGTATACTTAGTATGGCAGAAAAGGGGAGATATTGCTGATGGGTGATCTGAATATGCCAGATGTTAACTGGAGTGCAGTTGCAGCAGCCACTTCGAAGAGTGGGTTATTCTAGATGCCCTACAGGGGGCATGCCTTAGACAACTAGTATTGGAGCCCACTCAAGAGGGAGCAATCTTAGACCTGGTTCTCTCAAATGGAGATGAAGAGAGGATCACAGATGTAGAAGTGGGTAGCCATCTGGGAACTAGCGACCATCGAACAGTATGGTTTACAATAAACACAGCAATAGAGTCAAGCCATACAAAGGCAAAGGTACTGGACTTTAGGAGGGCTGACTTTGCCAAAATGGGTGAGTGCCTAAGGAATGCACTAGCAAATGGGCAGGAAGGAGGGGTGGAAGAACAATGGGGAATAATAAAAACTGCCATCACAGAGGTAACAAGCCTTTGTGTGAAGCAAATAAACAAAACTAAATGATGTAAGAAACCACTATGGTTCTCAAAGGAAGTGGCAGTGAAGGTTCAAGAGAAAAAGAAAGCTTTCAGGAAGTACAAGGAATCACAGAAGGAGTAGGACAGAGAACTGTATCAGTTAAAGCAAAAGGAAGCTGGGAAGATAGTCAGAACAGCAAAGGCCCAAACTGAAGAAAAGAAGCCAACTCAGTTAAGAAGGGGAATAAAACCTTTTATAGGTACATCAGGGAGCGAAGAAAGACCAAGGGAGGGATAGTGAGGTTTAATAAAGGGGAGGGTGGGCAGAGGGTGACTGTGAAAAGGCAGAGATACTAAACAAATATTTTTGCTCAGTATTTACAAAGGAAGAGGGGAGGTACTTAAAACAAACAGTAGAAACACTCTGGATACAGAAGTTGATACCAGCCCATTTATAGAAGAAAGAGTTCTGAAAGAACCTTAAAACTGAAGGTGGACAAAGCAATGGGGCCTGATGGGATTCATCCCAGAATTCTAAAAGAACTAAGGGTGGAATTAGTGACACCACTGACTACCCTGTTTAACAAATCATGGGAGGATGGGGTGGTACCCGAGGACTGGAGAAGGGCAGATGTGGTTCCCCTTCACAAAAGTGGGCGCAAGGCAGAAACAGGAAACTACAGACCTGTTAGTTTAACCTCAGTGGTAGGGAAAATGATGGAATCACTTCTGAAGGTAAGAACTGTTGAGTATCTAGAGGCCAGAGGGGCACAGGACCCAAGGCAGCATGGATTCACAGCGGGAAGGGCATGCCAGACAAATCTGATAGATTTCTTTGACTGGGTGACCAAAGTAGTAGATCAGGGAGGGGCTGTGGACATGGCCTACCTAGACTTTAGCAAGGCATTTGACACAGTCCCACACAAAAGATTAATATACAAGTTAGCTAGCCTGGGAGTGGGTCCCAAGATGACAGCCTGGGTAAAAAATTGGCTGGAGAATAGGACACAGAGAGTAATAGTAAATGGAGTCCACTCTGAAGAAAGGAGGGTTACTAGTGGGGTACCACAGGGTTCAGTATTAGGACCGGTCCTCTTCAATGTCTTTATAAGCGACATTGCAGAGGGACTGGAAGGAAAAGTATGTCTCTTTGCAGATGACACAAAGATCTGCAACAGAGTTGATGCACAAGGTGGGGTGGAAAGCATGAAAAGGGACTTGGCAAGGTTAGAGGAATGGTCAAATGTATGGCAGCTTAGATTCAATGCTAAGAAGTGCAAGGTAATGCACCTGGGAAACAAAACCCAGGGAAGAGTACACAATGGGGGTGAGATACTAACAACAACAAAATGGAAAGGACCTGGGGGTAGTCATATCAGATGACCTAAAGGTGAGCAAGCAATGTGAGAGGGCAGCAAGGCGGGTTGGGGATACTGGGATGCATAGGGGAGGCATCACCAGTAGAAACAGGAAGTTATTATCCTCTGTACAGACAGCTGGTCAGACCCCATCTGGAGTACTGTGTGCAGTTCTGGAGACCCAGTCTTCGCAAAGACATAGACAGGATGGAAGCTGTCCAGAGGAGGGCAACTAAAATGGTGCAGGGTCTGCACCGAAGACATATGAAGAGAGACTTAAGGAGCTTAATATGTATAGCCTCGAGGAAAGGAGGGAGGGGGACATGATAGAAACTTTCAAGTACCTCAAGGGAATCAACAAAGTCCAAGAGGGTAGCATCTTTCAAAAAAAGAGGTGTGCAAGAACAAGGGGGCACAATTTGAAGATGGGGGGCGGCTCAGAGGTAATTTAAGGAAGTATTTTTTCACAGAGAGGGTTGTGGATGCATGGAACGGCCTTCCGGAGGAGGTTGTGGAGTCAAAAACAGTGGTGGAATTCAAGCATGCATGGGACAGTCATAAGGCAATTCTAGGGGTTGGGGGTAGGAAGAAGTAGGCTGCTGGTTAACTAGGATCTGCAGCTTATCCAGTAGGCAGGGAAATGGGCAGACTGGGTGGGCCAAGCAGTCCTTATCTGCCATCAAATTCTATGTTTCTATGTTTCTATTTGACTTGTGTGTTGTCATAGAGGATCCAATGGGACATTATCTCATTCTTAATGGTAGGATAGGGGAAGAATATTATACATTCATAAATATATATGGACCCACCTCTCCAACGCATGATCTATTTAATACTACTTTCTCAAAAATTGAGGGTTTCTTAGACAGTACTATACTAATGGCTGGAGACATCAACAGCATACTTGATCCTGTCCTAGATAGATCTACCTTTAGAACCCATAGAAACAGAGCAGACAAAGATTTGGGAGATTTAAAAGAAAATTTACAACTTATTGATGCATGGAGAGTTTTAAATCCTACCACCAAAGAATTTACATACTGGTCACAATGCAATCAGTCAGGCTCAAGGATAGACCAAATTTATATACCAAAACGTTTTTTAGACAGAGTGCTACTGGCTAAAATAGAAAGTGTGGTTATTTCAGATCATTGCCCAGTATCAATGCTCTTTGAGACATCTAATAATTCAAGTTGAATGCTCAGATGGAAACTTAATAATTTTTTATTAGACAATACATCCTTGCTAGAAAAAACAAAGAAAGCAATAAAAGAATTGGAAGAATTTAATAATCTACAAGACACCTCTTGGAGTACTAACTGGGACTGTCTTAAATGTTATTTGAGAGGCCTACTAATAAATGAAGCATCTACCTTTAAGAAACAAAATTTAGCTAAATGGGAAGAGACTAGATAAAATAAAGAAGACAGAAGAGAAGTTACTAACTAGTAATAGTGAAAGCATATGGCAAGAATGGTCAAGACTAAAAATAGAATATAATGCATCCATAAAGAGTAAGGCAATATTTGCTATTAGGAAATCAAAAATAAACTATATTAGTGCAGGCCCCAAAGCTGCAAAGATATTGGCCATCAGACTACGTCAGAACAGTGGATCCACAAATATAGCAGCTATTAGACGCAAGGGGGATGGACTTCTTATATCAGGACATAATCAGATTAACAGAGAATTTCATGACTTTTATAAAAAAAAACTCTATGCAAAGAAGACATTGCTAAAGACAGTACTCTACAATTGTTTTGTTCTGATGTTTTGATTCCATCTGTAGCAGAAATACACAAATCTGGGCTCGGGGCTCGAATAATGGTTGATGAAGTAACCTTGGCTATTAAACAATCCCCCAAAAAATAAAGCCCCCGGTCCAGATGGATATTCACAAAATTTCTACAGTAAATTTAGTAATGAACTAGCTCCAATACTTGTAGACGTTTTTAATGAGGCATTTGAGTCAGGTCATATATCCAGAGAAATGACAAAAGGACTTATTACACTCATTCACAAACAAGGGAAAGACCCCTTAGAATGTGGCAATTATAGGCCAATTTCATTAATGAATTCAGACATAAAGATACTCACAAAGATAATTTCGAATAGGCTAAAGACGCTTATACATTCTCTTATATCCAGACAACAGGCTGGTTTTATGAGAGGAAGATTCTCCGTGGATAATATGAGAAAATTACTTCATGTAATATTGGCAGCGAACAAAGCACCAATCCCCAGTGGTCTGCTTTCCCTGGACACAGAGAAAGCCTTTGACCGAGTTGCTTGGGAACACATTTTTGCCACTTTTGAGTTATATGGCTTTCCTGAGACCTCTATTAAGTGCATGAAATTACTTTACCAAAATTCCAGCTCTGCTGTGGTGACTAATGGAATGATTTCACCATACTTTGAAATATCAAGGGGTACAAGACAAGGATATCCATTGTCACCACTGTTATGTAATCTTACTATGGATCCATTAATAAGAAAGTTTTTGGCAGTCAAACAAATTCGAGGCATTAAGGTAGGCCAAAAAGAATGTCTAATTGCTGCATATGCAGACAATATATTACTTATGATTTCTAAACCATCTATATCTCTACCAGCTAATCTACAAATTATCTGAAGGGATTTCAGGATACAAATTAAACACTAATAAGTCTAATTTCCTCTCCCTCGACATATACTGTCAGAAAGAAATAATTCTCTCTGAAGGACTGAATTGGGCAAATAATCATATAGAATATTTAGGGTTTAACATATATAATACAATTCACAAGACAATAACAAAAAATACTAAGTTAACTAAACTGAGATTGGTTGAAGATCTTTCTAGATGGAACAAATTACCCCTGGGTCTATGGGGAAGGCTTGAATCTGTTAAAATGAACGTATTACCTCATCTACTATACATGTTTATGATGATTCCATGTTGTTTAACCAAGAAATGGATACAATCCATCTCTTCTTTAGTAGCACAATTCATCTGGGCACACAAAAGACATATGATGTCATACAACAGACTGTGCATAACCAAATTTAATGGAGATCTCAAGGCCCCAGACTTTTATTTATACTACTCAGCTGCAAGGATAGCTCAACTGGTGTGATGGAAATGTGTGGAACTTACTAAAACATATACCCCAAGAATGGGTAGATATAGAAAGAGAAATTATAGAGGAACAGGGGTTGCCTATAAGTGCATTAATATATGCAAAACCACAGACATGCTGTAAGAATAAGATTATCTTAGATTCACTAAGACAACTGAGGCAGATCATTAATCTTTTAAAATTAGATCTAAATCAAATCTGAACTCAACCTTTATGGGGAAATCCAAACTTTACACATAATGGTACTCCTTTCCAGAATTATGTTTTGAGACAAAAAGGGATCTCCACGGTGAGAGATATTTTACATAATGACAATATTCTATCATATGAAGATTTAATAAGAAAACTTAACTGTCCTCCATCTGAAAAAAATGTGCTACTTAAATATGGCAAATGCAGTACGAAACCAGATAGATCTCTCTACTCCTCTAAATGACAACACCAGAACATTTGCGGGATGTCTTAAAAAGATGCCTTCCACATCCTTTATATATGGAATATTAGTAGAACTAATAAAGGGTTCAGCCATAGAAACTATCAGATGGTGGTCTCATACACTAGGAACATCTACAGAGAATTGGGACTGGAATAGAATATGGACCTTTTCACCTCAAGTATTTGGTTCAGTAGACTTAAGATTGATACAATTCAAAACTTTACATAATCTATATTACACCCCATATCAAAGATTTAAAATGAGATTAGCTACCACTTCATCTTGTCACAAATATGGAGAGGGACAGGGCACCCTTATGCATATGTTCTGGGATTGTCCGCCAGTGAAATCTGTATGGACGGCAGTGACAAAATTATTTGAAGGGCATCATATGATCTCAAGACATATTCATGTACACACTTGCATACTTGGGCATTTTGCTAGGGATATATGTTGGTCGTATGAACAAAGACAAACACTATTGTTATTAGGAGTGTCAATGAGACAAGCTATATTGAATCACTGGCTAAAAGATACAGTTCCGACAGTTCAAGAATGGAAAAATATCTTAATAGACATTTTAAAAACAGAGAAACTAGCCCTAGCTTTAAGAGACCAATCAAACAAATTTGACAAAAAATGGCATACACTGTGTAATGTATTGTTTGAATCAGAATAGGATAGATATTAGTTGCATTACTGTTGCCAGTTGGGTTCCTGATATTCCAATATTAGTAGAAATTGAAATATCAAACTTATACTAAGATATTAAATCACACCCTTCTTTTTTATCACTATTTTTATTTTTCACCCTCGTATTTTTTTTCTTTTTTTTTGATCTCTTTCTTACGTACATCCCCCCCCCCCTTTTTTTGTTTTTTAACCTATTATTTTGGATTTATGATATTAAATATATTACATTTACTTGTTAGGTTTAACAATACATGTATGTTAAGCTTTTATTTTAATGTATTGCAACTATTTGATTTACTTCTATATTTGTAACTGTATACATATTTGTTTAAAACAATAAAAATACACTGATAAAAAATCTCAGATGCTGGTGACTCTTTTTCTTTTAGTGACATTGATTACAGCTGTTTGAGCCCAGCTCCAAGAGCTGTAAGTCCAGGAAAAAAAGAAGACACCCGAAAAAACAGTGGCAGTAAAAGACTGATAAACAAAAGGGGTTGATATATGAGAATGCTGAAACTTGTTTAAAAAATGTAATGTACTACTGTACAGAGTCTGAGTTAATTCAAAGACACAGGAGCACATAGAACAATTGGTCATACCAAAGAAGAATACAACTGGAGTTATTACAGATAGCACATGATAGTCCTATGGCTGGTCACTCAGGGGGGAACTGCACCCTTGCCAGACTGTTGTATAGATTTTACTGGCCTGGGATTCATGAAGATGTTGCTATCTATTACAGTTCTTGTGCCAAATGTCAGAAACTAGCCCCAGTAACTAAAAAAGACAAGGTGCCCATGGTGCCCCTACCCTTGACAGATATGCCGTTTGAGAGAATTGTAGTGGATGAGGTTAGCCCCTTAGACAAAAATAAAAAGAGTGATCAATTTTAATATTGGTAGGATGTGACTATGCTAGTTGCCACCCAGAGACAATTCTAATGCATACTGTCACAACCCAAAAGTGGCAGCACAGCTTGCCAAATTTTTCAGCAGGGTGGGTATTCCTAAAGAATTTATTACTGATCAGGGTAGTAATGTCGGTGCTGCATGACTGAAGAAGCTGTACTGACTACTAGGTATTACTGTCATACGAACCTCCCCATATCACCCTCAAACAGACAGTCTTGTTGAATGTTTTAATCAAACCCTAAAATGCATGTTAAAAAGGTTTGTGAAAGGTGAAGGGAAAGATTGGGACCAGTATTTACCAGATTGGGACCAGTATTTACCTTATCTGCTTTTTGCTTACAAAGAAGTGCCACATGCATCAACAGGTTTTTCACCCTTTGAAATGTTGTATGGTAGACAACCTACAGGGCCATTAGATGTAATAAGAGAAACATGTGAAGATAACCCTGCTCAGAAAGAATCGATTACATCTTATACTGTATGTATGCACTGAGAAAGAAACTGGCAAAATATGTTTAAACTGCCCACAGTAACCAGGAAGAGGCCCCAAAACATCAGGAGGTGTATTATGATCAGGGGCCAAAAGAAAAGGTTTTTGAGCCAGGTGAAAAGGTCTTGTTACTGTAACATACTACAGAAAACAAAACTGTTCATGAAGCGGCAAGGGACTTATAAAGTGGTTATACATACTGATAGTTATGAGACTGAGACACGCTGATAAGAAAAATACTACCAAGATAAACCGTGCTAACCTCCTGATGAAATGGGTTGATAAAAACACCAAAGGTTGCTTTGTTAGTATTACCAGAAACTGCTAAAGATGATATTGATATAGTTTATGATAGACTGGGAACAAACTGTAACTGCTGGTGCTGTAAATGGGAATGTTTCCTTACTCACAAAACAAACTGCAGAAATTCGTAATTTGGTAAAGACATTTAAAAGTACTTTTACCATAGTTCTAGGCCAAGCAAAAGGGGTCCAGCATGTAACAGTGACAGGGAATGCTCACCCTATCAGACAAAAGACATACAGATAACCAAAGCAGTTAAGAGCAGACGTGGTTAAGGAAATACAAAAAATGAAGGAGCTGGGTATCACGGAAGAATTGAGAAGTGCCTGGTCATCACCAATGGTGAGTGTAAATAAACAAGATTCTGGTCAGAGCCGATAGGGCTGCAGCCAGGGAATTTGGGGGTAAAAAAATATTGAAAATTACCAAAGTTACAAGCTTGTGTTCACAAAATGTAACCTAGGCTCATAAATCTGTTGTTTTGTAATATTTGTACACCAAATCTTCAACATAGTCTTGTTATAACCTTGCCTCATGAAGAAGGGCAGAGAAAATGTTCAACTCCTGGCCTAAAGGTGATTTCACCCAGGGACTGCAAAATCAACGTTCAGTACGCAAAATCATATTTTGGGCATGAGTTGAAAAACGGCAGCTGTCACATTCATAAGGTGCTGTAAAGAAATGGCTTTGTTGTAAATTTGGTGCAAAAATATTGAAAATTACCCAAGCTACGAGCCTGCAATCACAAAATTCAAGGTAGGCTCATAACTTTGTTGTTTTTTTAACATGTTTACACCAAATTTTCAACATAGCCTTCTTATGACCCCACCTCATGAACAAAGGCAGAAAAAATTTTCAACTCTTGCCCGAAAGGTGATTTCACACAGGGACCACAAAATTACCTTTTGGGACAGATTTACCTAATGTCAGTGCAATTGTTCATGAGGTGGGGTCCCAAAAAAACAATGTTGAAAATCTGGGGCACAAATATGCAAAAATGGCTAAGTTATGCCACTAAGTTCAATACCCCATTGAAATACATGACCAGTATACCTGTTTCTTCAGTTTGTGGTCTGGCTTTGAAGAGTGAAGATGTATCTGCAGTCCAGAGAGGATCATGGCATTGGACCCCTAATGGGTAAGTAAGGGTTTGGGGGGGTGCAGGGTGCTGAGTGAAACAGTTGGGTGGGGGGGACAGCAACAGTCGCAAAAGACATCGATGGACAGTTTACTTTTTACAGGTGGAAGAAAATTAAAAAACTGAGAATTCTGGACCCAACACTGGGGGACTGGGCACTCTCAGTGTCATACTGTTATGTTTCGGGGGTGGGAGGTGGTGGGTGCTGAGAGGGAGTGTCGAGTGGGCAGGAGTAAAATATATATTTAAAAAAAGGAAAAAAAGGATTGGTAAGCATGACACTGGGGATTGGGCACCCCCAGTGTCACTGTTATGTTTCTGGGGGTAGAGTGGTGGTGGGTGCTGAGAACGGGAGGGTCGGTGGGCGAGTAAACCATATACATTTATATATATTTTAAAAAAAGGAAAAAAAATTGGTGAGCACGACACTTGGGGATTGGCCACCCCAGTGTCTCTGTTATGTTTCTGGGGGGGAGGAGTGCTGAGAGGTAGAGTCAGGTGGGCGGGAAGAATGAAAACAAGGCAACCTCATCAATGGTGGTCATGGCAGAACATAGCACAGTCTGCCACGTCGAAGATGGCTGCCAACTTGCACTGCATATGCACAACTACTTGCGCTTGTGCAGTAGAGTTCAGTGGCAATCTTGGACACAGCAGACTGTGCTGTGTTCCACCGTGACCACTGAATGAAAAACAGTGCAGTGCGACTGGTAATGGAGAGTGCAGAGTGCTTCTTGGGCATGGAGGCAATTGTGAGGCAACTCCACACTGTTTGGTAGGAAAAGTTTTCCTTTTTCCTATCACAGGAGGTCTACAGGGCTCCGTCCACTGCAGCACTAAAAAGAAGGAGGTGTAAGAATCTGCCTTGATTTTAGGAAACTTAACCAAGTGTCCATATTTGACAGCTATCTTATACCCAGGCTGATGATTTAGTGGACAGACTGGGAAGTGCCAAGTACATTAGTACCCTCAGTCTCACCAAGGGTTACTGGCAAATTCCCCTAACTAAAGAATCAACAGACAAACTGCATTTTCTACTTCAGATGGAGTTTATCAGTTCACCATCATGCTGTTTGGTTTATGCAGCACACCCGCCACATTCCAGCAGTACATGAATGAAACTCTAGCCCCTCACTGGTAATTGTGCTGCTTACCTGGATGATGTTGTGGTGTACAGTCCAGACTAGAAAAGCCGCCTGGAATACACCTATGAGCAGTTATCCAATCCATCAAAGATGCAGGTCTGACCATTATTTATTTATTTATTTATTTAAATGTTTCACAGGAAGGCTCACTGAACAACAAGTTGCTCGTCTCACAGTGCGACCTTGGGGAGGGGGAGGTTACAATGAGGATTAGAAACACAAAATTACAGATACAGAGAACAAATGCAATATGGAGCATTTGATCAAAATAATACACAATAGCAAGCAGTACGGCCAATTACAGCATGAAACAATTGAATACACCAGTGGGTGGACACAGATACATGAAACAGTAGATCCACCACATAGTAATCCATCAATACAATCATACTAATATACTAAAATGCCAGCAGAATAGGCCTAACGGTCTTTCGAGTCTGCTCGATTGGTCAGCCCCCACCCTGGGTGCTGACCTTGCTGCCCCCCTCTCCTTCTCTGGCTTCTCCCTTCCCAGTTCCAGATATTCTTGCTGCATTGGATTTTGCTTCCATAACCCTTCCCCTGTACCTGTCCCAGCCCCTCTTGAACCCCTCCACCGTCTCTGCCTCCACCAGCCCCCTAGGCAGTGCATTCCATGGCTCCACCACCCTCTCAGTGAAGTAGCACCTCTTCCTTTCTCCCCTGAATCTTCCCCCCTCCAGCTTCCACCCATGCCCTCTAGTGGCCCCCTCCTCCTTCCTTCAAAGCACCCTGAATGTTCCTCCCCTATTTACCCTCTTCATGTACTTGAAGACCTCTATCATGTCCCCCGGTCCCTTCTCTCTTCCAATGTGTACATATTTAGCTCTTTGAGCCTCTCCTCATAGGTCCTGTCCCCCAAGCCCCAAATCATTTTGGTTGCCCTCCCTGGACCCTCCAGGAGTTTAATGTCCCTCTTTAAGTGTGGCTCCAAAACTGCATGCAGTACTCAAGGTGTGGCCTCACCAAGCAGTTATACAGAGGGAGCATCACTTCCCTCCTTCTGGAGGTGATCCCCCTAGCGATGCATCCCAGCATCCTGTTGGCCTTGGCTGCTGCCCTCCTACAAGTCTCTGAGTTGTTCATTTAGACATCCACCACCACCACCAGGTCCCTCTCAGCCATTGAGACTTGTAGCATTTCCCCCCCAGGATGTACACTTGGCCCGGGTTTCTGGCCCCCAGGTGGAGTACCTTGCATTTCCCTGCATTGAACCTCAGCTTCCACTTTCTAGACCATCCTTCCAGAGCCTCCAGTTCCCCCTGTAGGGCCACCCTCCCCTCCTCCCCTCCTCCCCATCCACCACCGCCCCCAGTTTTGAGTCATCCGCAAAGAGACTCATCTCACTCCTGATTCCTGTCCTTATGTCAGAGACATAGGCATTGAACAGGAGGGGCCCAAGGACTGACCCCTGTGGGACCCCACTAATGACCCTCTTTGGGGATGAAACTATCCCGCCAACTACGACCCTCTGGGTCCGGTCCTGGAGCCAATTGCCTATCCATCTGATCATCTGGTTCCCCACCCCCATTTCTCCCAGCTTATCCAACAGGCCCACGTGAGGAACAGAGTCATAATGCCATGATGTTTACAGTGCTGCGCTCATAGATAGGCAAACAAGTGCTAGGTGCAACAAGGGCAGGAGGGGGCAATTGCCCAAGATAGAGAAGTGAGGGAGGAGGCTAAGATGAGCTGAAAAGGGAAGTGGGGGTAGCTTAAGAAGAGGAAGAGGAGGAGAGGGTGGTGGGAGCGGAAGAGGAGGGAGGGAAGACTGCCGAGACCAAGTTTCCTGCCAGGTTGTAGAGAACCCTGCAAGGGGGAGGGATCTGGCAGCAGACAAGTACAGTGAAATTAAGAAAGCTGGAGGCATGCCACAAAACCTGTTTCCCCTTCAGGATGCATGAATCTTGCAAGGGGATCTGGGTATTGAGCTGGACAGGGTAGAGAAGTGTTAGGGAGGATTAAAGCAGGTGCAGCTGGAAGAGAGAAAGTTGTGTACAGCAGTACCTAGGGAGTAGGTGGAGGAGGAGTGACATATTTGTGGGGGGGGGGAGCGCGTTCCAGGATTTAGGGAAGCAGTGGGAGAAGCCAGTCTGGCTGACGAGGGTACCATTAATCCTACCAAATGCACATTAGGCATGCAGGAAATCAGAAAGTTGAGTTTTATTTTGGGAAATGGAGAAGTAAAGCCAGAGATTTCTAAGACAGAAACTATAGCCTACAGTCCTGTTCCTAAAACAAAGAAACGCGTCAGGTCATTTTTAGGTCTACCTGGTTACTACAGGAGATTTGCTCCTAACCTTGCCCAGTTAGCTACTCCCTTCACTGAACTCACAAAAAAATGGCACCTGAATAATGTGAAATAGTCCCCAGAATGTAATGAAGCTTTGTTGGTCATCAAGGCTGCATAATGTGCAGTCTCTGTTTTAAGAAGTCCAGTCTTCACTAAATAATTTCTGTTATAGACAGATGCATCAGAAGTAGGCCTAAGTGCAGTCATTTTTTTTTCTGCCCCTTCTTTTCCAGCCTCTCCCAATTTTCTGGACCTGCCAGCCACCTCCTGATGTCTCAGTCCCCCAGCCATGGTCACATACCTCTATTAACCTTGGCTATACCCCCCAAGCATGGTGTGGGGATTTACTCCCGAACTACTGCATCTCATCAGATAGTGCCATGCACTTGGGAAGGCAGAGACCTGGGATGTACCACAGCAATCATCACAGAGGTGCTTGGTTCAGTTTGTCCTTTTCATTGCCTGGATGGAAATCAAGACAGGCCCACACACGACTGTGGGCATGTCTGCCCGCTGACATCAGCAATGTCCCTGCCCTCCCCACAGCCCTCCAGCTGCACTACCACCCATGGTCACCCAGGTGGCAGTATTGCTGTGGAGGATGGAACCCTTCCTCCCTGGAAGAGGACAGCATCCCCTGGAACACTTAACCCACCTCCCTCTGGCCAGCCCCCGATGACCCAAGCTCATTCCTGAACTTGGGTCACCAGCATCATGAGTGGTAGTGCTACTACTGCACTAACAGGCTGGTCCCTAAGTGCAGTCCTGCGTCAGAATATATAAGGGAAGGAACATCTCATTCTGTATATTAGTAGAAAACTGCATGACAGAGAAATAAAGTAGTACAATACTGTGAAAGAATGTCTCGCTGTGAAATGGGTATAAAGTCCCTTAAGTTTTATTTACTAGGAGCTGACTTTGTAATTATAACAGATCACAGTCCTCTCTATTGGCTTAATAAAATGAAGAATAAAAATCACAGAATCACAAGCTGGTACTTGGCACTATAGCCATTTAAATTCAAAGTGATGCACAAATCCGGAAAAGAGAATGCCAGTGTTGATTTTCTGTCAAGATATGGTTCAAGAATAGAGAATTCAGAAGACTGAAAAAATGTGCGATTAACTGAAATGTTTGCTGCAAAAGGATTTACAAAAAAGAGATACTGGATATGCAAAGAACTGTAAATGTTATAAAGCAATTTTAAAAGAAAAATAAGAGAAGGTTTTGGAAACCTCTTTTTTTATAGAAAAGATAAAAAAAATGTCCCTCTTAAAGGGTGGGTATGTCACAGGGTTGGCTTAAAAAACTGTCCCATTTGTTATGTAGAGAGAGTTAAAAGCAAGGATCTATTCTATCTTCTGTTCTGTCACTTGTCTTATCTCTTGCCTGTCTCATTGCATAATCAAATTTTCCTTATGGCACCTAGGAGCTAGCCACTACAATAGTCCCACAATTTTCATTTTCTCCCTTCCTTCACTTGCTGTTTGCATTTGTTCTTTCTTCCCTCCCTTGCTTCTTTGTGATTGAAAAATATATGTGAATCATCATGTGAAACTGAGATCCCTTAGTTTGTAAATGTATATAATTACATTATTGAAATGTTTACAGAGAGCAATTTGGGTTTATCTGGAACACAGGGGGTTAACTTGTTTGCAGAATTATCAGCAAGAAATCAGCCCTGGGACAGGATGTCTTAATTGGCTGGACCTGTTAAGAAGACTAATGTACTCTTTAGAAGGTGATGTAATTTACAAGAACAGGATGCAGAATTTAATTGCCAGGGAAAAAGTCTTATAAAAAGAAAGTAAAGTTTTGTTTAGAGTTAGACAGAGCTGGAGATTTTAAAGAGATGCTCAGATGAAGGACTTTTGTTTGTTACAACTGCTGTATCAAGAGCTATCCAGCACCATTTTAATTTTTATTTTGTCATTGATAATAATAAAATGCTATTTGTGAATTTTATAACTTCTCCTTGTCTGCCTAAGCTTGTTGACCAATTTCTTGACACCACTGTGGACTGATCAGATGACAGCCCAGAAAGGCTGCTGCAAACACTGTGGGGCCAGCATGCTAAGGGGGGCAGGAAAGATAAATAAAATGAATAACTGTGGAGAAAAGGCTCCTTCAGCACATGACCATGGCCATGCTGGCACCCCTTGTCCCCACCAGCCAACCAATCGGGGGCTAGGAAGCCTAGTGACAGAAGCAGAAGACTGTGGGGAGGATGATTCAATTGCACCCCACCCCCACGTGGACTGGTAGGCTATGAAGGCCAATCAGAGAGTAGGGCAGAGCAGAAGGACTGATGGACAGCCCTGCCTGTTCACTGAGACATGGAATGGAGGCAAGAGCTTTCTAGCCACTTGAGGAACTGGGGGCAGTCTGAGACAGATGCTGAGGTGTGCCGACCTGTTGCTGGTGGGACCAACAGAAGCCTAGCCAGATAAACCATCCTTCAAGCCCTCTCCAGCTTCATTTGGTAAACTCCGAGACTGTGTCAGATGAGCATCTGAGTGAAGAAATTGCTGGAAGTGTGAGCCTGTGGGCCACTGCTGCATACCAAAGCTGCTGAGCTGTACCGAGTGGATGCAGAGGCCTGCATCCTACCTAGGTTACTCCAGAGCCAGGTAAGGGGCCTGCTACCCCTTATCCAGCAGGGTGGATCAAGGAACAGGGAGCCAGGGGACATGTGCCCTGAAAACATATGTACTCTCGATCCATAGGGGAGTCAGACCACGGGGGTCGCTCCAGGGGTTTGGGCTTCTTGGGAACCAGGAAGTCGTTGCATAGTGCTCCTGTGACTGACATCTGAGTTTGAAAGGCTGTATCCTGAGACATGTGATTCAGAAGGGCTGTGCTGCTGAAGAATGCTCAGGAGAGCCCGAAGCTCCTGATTGTTGCCTGACCTGCTACTGTGTGTTGTTACCTGCCTTGACTGAACTGCTGCATCCATGGGTCACGTGAGTGCTGGCAATGCTGGCTGGGTCTTTGTATTTTTCCAATTTTTGATTACAAATTTGGTGCCAATCATTCTCTATTTGGATTTCAAGTTCTTTAAATTGTGCTAGCACACTATGGCCTGTTGTGGGGTTCAATTACAAGCTTGCTAACTTTCATCAAGTGCACCACTGAAAAGACCAAGGAAACATAGCTATCAGGCCTGTGCCAGGACTATAATGTAACTCCTGGGTACTCAGAGTCTTTTGTTATTTGTGTCATACTTAAAAACTGTAGTTTCACTACAGATATCAGTTAAAGAGTTCACTGTGCCCTGTGGGGAACAATTCATTTTATTTTGTGTCCCTTATTTGGATGGGTGCATCCTCAAACTGTGTGGGTCGTCAGTGCTGGCATTGTTGGCTGGGTCTCTGTACTTTTTCAACTTTGGAGTACAAGTTTGGTTTCAAGTATCCCTTATTGGGATTTCAAGTTCTTTAAATTGTGCTAGCACACTGGCCTGTTGCGGGGTTAAAGTGTAAACTTGCTAACTTTCATCAAGCGCACCACTGAATGAACCCAGGCAATGTAGCTACCAGGCCTGCACCGAGACTCCAGTATAATTGCTGGGTATCCAGAGTCATTTGGTACTTGAAACTGCAGTTTCACTACTGGTATCCGTTAAAGAGTTCACCACACCCTGTGTGGAATAATTCATTATTTGGGCCCCTTGTTTGGAAGGGTGTTTCCTTAAACCGTGTGGGATCTGACAGCGTGGTGCTGACCCACAGTACAGTGGTTCTTAAGGTGCAATGCTGTAGGGTGAGAGTGCTCAAGATGACTTGCAACTGCTTATCCCTTTCTTTTATTCCAGGCACCAGGCCTGTATTCTTAAATAAAAGTACCACTAACAGGATGAAGTTTACTTCTGTGTGTGTGTGCCCAGTTTGTACAATCTGAATGAACTGTTTATTGTTAAAGGTAACAACTGTCTTAGTGGTCCTCAGGGGGTGGTATAATCCAGTGTAGGGAGGTGGACAGGTACTGCATCCCAGTGGGTGGTACTGTACACGACATCTGGCCCACTTATTTTCTCTGGATGGAGGCACCACAGTATTTATAATTTGTTCTGGGACAAACCTACTATCACAAGAGAAAGAACACACCCAAGCACTCAACCAGGCGGGCCCTGTACAGTCACCAGGCAGGGGTGTGAACCCAGACACAGCATACCAGGGGTCACACATTGGAGGCACTGCTGGTATCTCCTGTTGAACATCTGGACCCACTTGGGGGCTTTTCAGAGACTTTCTGCCATTAAGCCCTATCCCAAAAATGTCTGCAATGTAAAAATGGCTTTTCAAGAGGTACAGGACTGGTATGTGTTTGAGGGTTTGGACCCTCCAAAAGTGCTCCTGATAAAGAATGCCGGTGGAGGATTTCAATCTCCTGGATGTAGACTGGAGAATCCCAACTGTGGCTTCAAATAGAAGCAGGAATGTGTTGGACTCACTGCAAGGGGCATTCTTTAGACAGCTAGTTAGTGAACCCACATGTTATGGGGCAATACTGGACCTAGTACTTACTAACAGGGATAGTGTTGCAGACATCAAGGTGGAAGCCCACCTAGGGACCAGTGATCACTGTACAGTGTGGTTTTTATTTATTTATTACAGATTCAGAAAGTACCTTTGAGACACAGACTCGTTTACAAAGGTTCCATGTCACATAGGTTATATACAGACATTACAGAAAATGAACTCAGAGACAGATACAGATTGTTTACAAGGAATCAGCCAAGTTAACATTCAAAATACTAGGATTACTTATTACAGTAATTACACAGTACACATATGATGCAGATATATTATAACGCATGAGCGACACTGGTTGGTCACTAAGAGAAGAGGCAAACCAGTGGCCACTGTCATAAGATTAAGGAAGAAGTGGAGGACATGGATTCAGTTGCAGTTACAGTTATTTGAGAATAGGAGGTGGACCCTAAGGAGGGTTTTAAATTGTCCTAGTCTTTGTTCATTAGCCAGGTTGGAGGGAAGGCTGTTCATCCACATTGGGGCCCTATAGCTGAAAGACCTCTGAAACTGAGAGGTACAGCTGGAGGGAACTGAGAAGAGATGGTGGACTGAGCTATGGGTACACTTACCCTTAGTTTTTGGGAGAATTAAAGGGGCGAGTCCAGAGGGGGAGAGGCCTAGGGTGATTTTTTTAGCCATCAGACAGGTGTGGAACCTAATCATGTTGTCGAGATTAAGCCAGTTGGTAGCAATATAGAGTGAGCAGGTATGTGTAAGATGGACACATCCTAAAACAAGACAGCTGGCTTTGTTTAGGAAGATATGGAGTCTAGCTAGGGATGAAGTGCTTGCCGCCTGTAAGCGTGTGGGTTCAATTACAGACACCAGTCCTTAAATCAAGTGCATAAAAAATGCTGGTGTAGCGTTTATCATTTTATTTTCCAAAAACGATAACAACAGAAATTAAATGTTCAAAAAATATTTACAGAAAAGAAATGGGTGTTTAAACTTTCACACCAAAATAACAACAAACAAAAAAAATAATCAGGCTAGTCTTTCCTCAGACTCCCTGGTCTTCTCTGTATATTCAATATTTTTCTCCACTCTGGTGTGTAGGCACTCATACCTCCTCTCCCTTGCTTGGTCAGCAGAAACTGACCAGCACACCTGAATTAGCCTCCTGGTGGGGAGGATAATATAGTACAATAATCATGACATCATTGACATGTGACTATCAATTATACCAAAAAACCTTATTCCTCTACTCTGGAACTTAAGATTAGGCTTCAAATTCTCTAAATCTAAAGCTTATGTCATCTTTTTTCAACATAATATTAGTAATACTCTATAAGTACTCATTTTAATTTAGAGGAACCTTAATTGGTGGTGAAAGCATCATCAAGGACCTTTTTAGCCCCTCCCCTTTCAATGACATCACCACACCACTTCTATATTAGCAGCCATTTTCTGGGCTGCCAGCTCTATAGAAGCCATCTCTTGCTACCTGCCACCATTTCAGGTAAAGAAACCAAGAAAATCAAACTTGTTTATAGAGGACTCTAACCTTCCCAGATAAAAACAGAGTAGGGGCACGCTCCCCCTCTATTTATTCTGTGAAGCCAGAGTAGCTCTATCACTATTCAGCCTTGTTTATTTATCCCTTAAATTTGTTACTTGGCTTAGTTTTTCTACTTACACCTTTAATTCATTTGAACACATTTTTATTCTCTGCATACATTCCAAAAAGAGCCTAGTATTATTATTATCCTTAATTTACTGTGCTAGAACTGTATTTAAACATATTTTTATGTTTTACATTCCCCCAACCCCCACAACAGCTCTGCCATTTCAGTAGTTGGCAAACATTGTAATATTTCACTTCCCATACTGTACTTCACTTCTTGGTAGTTTTAAACAACACAATAACAAGTAAACACCCCAAATCATGTTTTTATACACAGCAACAGTCTGCACTAACTCTGCAGTACTTATTTTAACTTTTTACTTAATCTCTTTGTTTTTCAGGCAGCAGAGCGAGATCTACAGCGGCTGCAGGGAGAGTTTACTTTCTCCCTTGCAACAGCCTGCTTGCTCATCTTCCAGTCTTGCAGAGACTCGTGTTAAAATGGGGCTATTTGGCAATCTGCTCTTGTGTTGGAAACACTCTTGTTTCTTGGGTGATTCAAAATCTTCCACAGAATTTACATAGCAGGAGGCTTTAAAGGGGATCTGCTTTTAACTTCATGTGGCAGTTTTGATGGCTAGAATGACAACAGATTAAAGGTATAGCACAGATAGGAGAACAGAATTGTCAGGTTGGCCACCCTGACAAGAAATTAAGGATAGACAGAAAATTTAAGAGAATAGGACAGAGTGAAAAGAATAAATGTTTCTGTTTTAATTTTATGTTGACATTCTCATCCTGCCACATTCCTCCCCATTCAAGAGGGCAACATTATTATGATGCCCAGTCCTATAACTCTAGGAAGGGTTGGAACTTCCGCCCACCCACTCCAGAAGTTCCCCTCAAGGACCCTTAAACAATTGGAACAATTACCAAAAGGTAATTATATATCCAAACAATATTGTTCCAATTAACTACTATTCCCTGAGGTGTGTACAAATACAAACTGAGGCATACATTTTACAGTTTGTAACAATCACAAGAACATTATGTACAAAACATCAATCATTTCCGGAAACAGTGTTGTCCACACAAAACCTAGACAAGAAATCCACATTTTTATGCTGGGACCCTGCCCTATGTGTCACCATAAATTTATAGGGCTGTAGAGACAGATACCACCTCATGATTCGCATGTTTTTATCTTTCATGAGGTTCAGCCAATACAGTGGATATTGATCTGTCACTATTGTGAACTCATTCCCCCAAAGACAGTATTTTAAAGCTCGATGGCCCATTTCATGGCCAGGCACTCTTTTTCTACTGTCGAATACCTCCTTTCCCTTTCATGGAGTTTCCTACTTAGAAAGAGGATGGGATGCTCTCCATGTTTGTCCTGCTGTGTAAGAACCACTCCAATACCTGTGTCAGAGGCATCTGTCTGAACCTCAAAAAGTCTGGAGAAATCTGGACTGTGAAGAACTGGGGCAGAGCATAGAATAGACTTTATTTGTCTAAAAGCCTTGCCACAGTTGGCTGTCCATTTAACCTTGGTGGGAAAACAATTCTTAGTAAGGTTTGTAAGGGGGGTGGCAATGGTAGAGAAATCCAGAATAAACCGGCGATAGTAACTGGCCAGGCCTAAGAATGAACGTACATTTTTTTTGTACTAGGCACAGGACTGTTTGCCACAGCTTCCACCTTGGTGATTTCAGGTTTTATGGTTCCATTTCCAAAAATGAAACTAAGATAACGGGTTTCGGTTTTTGCAATGGCGCATTTGGCTGGGTTAATAGTCAAACCAGCGTCTTTAAGGCTTTGGATGACTGCACTCAAGTGTACCAAATGGGTTTCCCAATCTGGATTGTAGATCACCGCATCGTCCAGATATGCTGCATTATATGGTTTATGGGGACTCAATACATGAACCATGTACCTTTGAAAGGTGGCAGGAGCCCCATGCAATCCAAATGGCATAGTTGTAAAGTGGTATAAACCAAGTGGTGTGCAAAAAGCTGTTATTTCTTGTGCCTGAGGTGCCAAGGAGATCTGCCAGTACCCTTCTGTTAAATCAAGGGTACTAATGTACTGAGCAGATCCGATTTGGTCCAACAAATCATCTATCCGTGGCATGGGGTACCCATCAAACTCTGAAACAGCATTTATGTGTCTAAAATCCAAGCATAACCTCACTCCGCCTTCTTTCTTATTAACTACCACCAGGGTGATGACCATGGACTATGTGATGGTACAATAACCTTGGCTTGCTCCATCCTTTTTACTTCCACCACTACCTCCTGTCTGACCTTTTCAGGAAGCCTATATGGTTTCTGGTGTATGGGTCTGGTCTGTGACAGTTTGATTTCATGGACCACCCCCTTCGCTCTTCCTGGGGCTTTAGTAAATGTACTTTTGTAATAGGTTAAGAGACTATCAATCTCTTGTCGCTGTGCTGGTGTTAAGTCTGAGTTGATCTGAATGGGTGTCTCTTTATGAAATGGATCTAGACGCTCATATGCTATATCCAGCTCTGTTTTTTCTTGTTCTGGCTGTATATAGCAAATTACATCTGTTTTTGATTTCTCCTCCCATTTCCTTAACAAATTAACATGATACACTCATTTTTGTGGTCTATATCCCGGCATCTCTATCTCATAATTTACTACGCCTGTTTGTCAGACAATGACATAGGGGCCTTGCCACCGCATCAACAACTTATTCTCGGTGGTGGGCAACAACAATAGTACTTTCTCCCCGGGTACAAACTGTTTATTTTTAAGTCCCATATCATACCTGGCTTTTTGGGCCTGCTTTTTCTGGTCCACATTCTCGTGGGCTAGAGTTACATATTTTATTAACCTTTTTCTGAGTGACAACATGTAATCAATAACATTGGTATGCCCAACTGTTTTTCCAACTTCACAATGTTCCCATACCACATCTAATGGTCCTCTTGGACTGCACCCATACAATAGGGAGCATGGTGAAAATCCCATGGTAGCTTGGGGCACCTCCCTATATGCAAACAAAAGGTAGGGGAGAAATTTGTCCCAGTCTCTACCCTCCTCATGTACATACTTCTGGAGCATTTTCTTCAGAGTTTTATTAAAGCGCTCCACTAATCCATCCGTTTGTGGATGGTAAGGTGAGGTGAGGTTCTGAGTGCTGTCACCCCCAACAATCTGTATAATTCAGTTAACATGACCGAGGTAAAATTACTGCCATGATCTGTCAATATCTCCCTGGGAATCCCCGTCCTGTTGAATACCTTGGCCAGTTCTTCGGCCAGTCAGGGAGCTGTTACTGTCCTCATAGGGATAGCCTCGGGGTACCGGGTAGCATAATCACAGATAACCAGAATATACTGATTGCCCTTAGAGCTTTTAAGCAAAGGCCCTACCACATCCATTGCTACTCGATCGAAAGGTGTTGTAACATATGGAATGGGCTGCAAAGGTACCAGGTCTTTCTTCCCCCTTGTGCTACCAGCTGACATTGTGCACAAGTTCTACAGTAAGCAGCTACATCTTGGTGGATACCTGGCCAACAAAACCTATACAGGATTCTTTGAACAGTCTCGTCCCTCCTTTCATGGCCAGCCATGGGAATGTCATGAGCTAAGAACATCACCTGCTCTCTGTACTTGTGGGGCACCATCAGTTGTTCAGTCTCAGAACCATTTTTTACATCTACAGCAATTCTATACATTTTATTTTTCTGTATAAAATATGATTGTCCTTGTTTTCCTGTAGACACCTGTAAAAATAAAGGTTGCAATGACTCGCCTGCTAATTGCTCCTCATAGAAGTTTTTACTAGATAGTCCAGGTAACCTGTTTAATATTCCAGCAGTATGCTGTTCTCTCCACATCTTTTTCTCCCCTCTTCTTTCCTTTTGAGACTTTTTCCCCTTTGCCCACAGTCTCAAAATAGTCATCTTCAAAAGGAAACACAGAGTCTAGTTGGGCTTTTGCTTGAGCTCTTGTAACCACATTAACTGGCTCTGTAAATGTCTGATGGTTACTTATCAAGGTAGCAAAGATGGGAAAATCTTGCCCAATGATGACAGGGACTGGTAATCTAGGTACCAGACCGACGAGCACTTTACAACAAGCATTGTTTATTTTTAAGTCAATATGGGCAGTGTGATACTGGTGGATATCATCATGGACACATCGAACAGTGGTGTCCTGCTGGTTTACTGTACAATCAGGGGCTAGGACAACTCTTACCAGGGTTTATCTGCTCCCAGAGTCTAGTAATCCCAAGGTCTGTTGATCACCTATACCCACTGTCTCGACATAGCCAATGTTTGCTAGAGCCATATGTGTCAGCGCCTGTCTTTTATTGGGGCAGTTTCTTACAATATGACCTTTCCCAAGGCAGCCATGGCAAATCAGTTCTGAATACGGGATTCTACCCCCTCTATCCCTTCTTGCATATTGTCTCTGATTCTGGTTCTGCATATTTTGAGAATAAAAAGGTCTTACCGGTGTTGCAGAAGTTCCTTTGTTACCTTGCTGTCCTCTGGGTCGGGAAGTCCTGGCAGCTAGGTAATCCTCAGCCAGTTTTATGGTCTCCTCTGGTATTTTGGGCTTGTGCTCGTTCACCCAGACTTCAACATCAAAAGCCAAAACCTGGATAAACTGCTCAATGGGGATGAGTTCCATGATCTGGTCAACAGTTTTGGTAGTTGGTTGCAGCCATTTAGCACAATAATCCCTTAATTTTGCATAGGTTTCCCTGGGAGTGTCATAATTGAACATCTTATGCAAATGGAACCGCTGACGATATGTTTCTGTGCTGATGTTATATCTCCACAATATTTCTTCTTTCACTTTGTCATAGGTGGCAGCATCTGTCACACTCAATTGGCTGTATACCAACTGTGCCCTCCCAGACAAGTAGGGTACCAATCTTATTACCCACTGGTCCTGGGGCCAGTTGCAAGTCTGAGCCACCCTCGAAGGTAGTGAGATACACTTCTATGTCATCACTTTCTGTTAATTTGGTTAGCTTAATGTCTCTAGGCACAGTTCATTCCGCCTGTGCTTGCGACATCTCTTGGATGGCCTTCAAGGTGTCATTCCATTTCTGGTCCTGTCTTCTTCTTTCCTCCGCCTGTAGTCTTCGGACCTCGTCCCTCTGTCTTCAGTCTTCCTCCCTCTGGTTCTCCATCTCAAGCTGATGCATACCTAGCCACTTTAACAGTCATTAGGGTCGTCAGGTGCTGGAGGTACTTGTCTGGCTTGGGGCTTTGGTGCTGCAGCCAGTACCTCTTCTTTGTCGTCAGCTTTCTTCATTTTGGGTCGTGTCCTAGGGTTTAATCCTCGTAACAAGGGCTCTCCAGTCTTCCTTCTCACTCACCTCGTGAGATGCAGTACACTTTGATCTGACTGTTCACTCTCTTGCATCTGCTAGGGTGTTTATGCTGCAACACCCCCGCTACGCCTCCCAGGCAGCCTCGACACAGCAGGTTGAATCCCACTTCTGACACCAGTGTAAGCGTGTGGGTTCAATAACAGATACCAGTCCTTTAATCAAGTGCATAAAAAATGCTGGTGTAGCGTTTATCGTTTTTATTTTCCAAAAATGATAAAAATTAACTGTTCAAAAAATATTTACAGAAAAGAAAATGGGTGTTTAAACTTTCACACCAAAATAACAACAAACAAAAAAAATAATCAGGCTAGTCTTTCCTCAGACTCCCTGGTCTTCTCTGTATATTCAATATTTTTCTCCACTCCGCTATGTAGGCACTCACTCCTCCTCTCCCTTGCTTGGTCAGAAGAAACTGACCAGCACACCTGAATTAGCCTCCTGGTGGGGAGGGTAATATAGTACAATAATCATGACATCATTGACATGTGACTATCAATTATACCAAAAAACCTTATTCCTCTACTCTGGAACTTAAGATTAGGCTTCAAATTCTCTAAATCTAAAGCTTATGTCGTCTTTTTCAACATAATATTAGTAATACTCTATAAGTAGTCATTTTAACTTAGAGGAACCTTAATTGGTGGTGAAAGCATAATCAAGGACCTTTTTAGCCCCTCCCCTTTGAATGACATCACCCTACCACTTCTATATTAGCAGCCATTTTCTGGGCTCCCAGCTCTATAGAAGCCACCTCTTGCTACCTGCCACCATTTCAGGTAAAGAAACCAAGAAAATCAAACTTGTTCATAGAGGACTCTAACCTTCCCAGATAAAAACAGAGTAGGGGCACGCTCCCCCTCTATTTATTCTGTGAAGCCATAGTAGCTCTATCACTATTCAGCCTTGTTTATCCCTTAAATTTGTTACTTGGCTTAGTTTTTCTACTTATACCTTTAATTCATTTGAGCAAATTTTTATTCTCTGCATACATTCCAAAAAGAGCCTAGTATTATTATCCTTAATTTACTGTGCTAGAACTGTATTTAAACATATTTTTATGTTTTACATTCCCCCCCACCCCCACGACAGCTCTGCCATTTCAGCAGTCGGCAAACATTGCAATATTTCACTCCCCATATTGTACTTCACTTTTTGGTAGCTTTAAACAACACAATAACAAGTCAAACACCCCAAATCATGTTTTTATACACAGCAACAGTCTGCACTAAATCTGCAGTACTTATTTTAACTTTTTATTTAATCTCTTTGTTTTTCAGGCAGCAGAGCCAGATCTACAGCAAGTGGCTGCAGGGAGAGTTTACTTTCTCCCTTGCAACAGCCTGCTTGCTCATCTTCCAGTCTTGCAGAAACTCGCTTTAAAATGGGGCTATATGGCACTCTGTTCTGGTGTTGGAAACACTCTTGTTTCTTGGGGGATTCAAAATCTTTCCTAGAATTTACATAGCAGGAGGCTTTAAAAGGGATCTGCTTTTAACTTCATGTGGCAGTTTTGATGGCTAGAATGACAACAGATGAAAGGTATAGCACAGATAGGAGAACAGAATTGTCAGGTTGGCCACCCTGACAAGAAATTAAGGATAGACAGAAAATTTAAGAGAATAGGACAGAGTGAAAAGAATATTTTTTTTTTTTAATTTTATGTTAACATTCTCATCCTGCCACGCCACCCCATATATCAATAGGCCATAATCTAGCAGAGAGAGGACCGAGGAGGCGACAGCGAGCCTGAGGGCATCAGGGGTAAGGCAGTGCTTGAAACAGTGCAGAAGCCCCAGTCTAACGTTAAGGGCCTTGGATAGGTGGTGAATGTGCTCGTGGAAGTTAAGACCTGGGTCCAAGGTGATGCCCAGGCATTTAAAGGAGTCCACCTGTTTCAGAGGGGTGTGATTAGAAGTTAGAACTTGTGGGCATAGCACCTTTCTAGTGCTCTGCGGGTGAGAGAATAGCATAACTTGTGGTTTTGTTATAGTTAAGAATAAGGCATTGCGCAGTGAACCAGTTTTCAGTACAGCTGAAAGAGGACTGAAGGGAGCGGTGAAGTTGTATAGGGTCAGGGCTGGAGGAGAAAATGAATTCATCATCCATGTATAGCAATAGATTTTCCGGGCAGGACTCAGGGAGAGAGTTGAGGAAGAGGCTAAAAAGTAGCAGTCCCAAAATGGACCCCTGAGGGACACCAGAGAGGACAGGCAGTCTATTTGAAACTGTGTTACCAATTTTGACCTGTTGATAGCGGTTCGAGAGGTAGTCAGAGAACCATCCCGAGAAAGACCCAAATTGGTTAACGTGGTTAGTAGGAGGGAGTGGTTGACTGTGTCAAACGCCTTTGTGAGGTCAATGAAGATAGCACCAGTGATGTGCCCCTTATCCAGTGCAGAGTGTATGTGTGTGGTAAATTCGAGAAGGGCAGTAATTGCGCTGTGTTCCTTGTGGAAACCATGTTGCTGCTTGCAGAGAAGGTTGTATTTGTTGAGGTGCTCCATGAGCTGATCAGATACAATCCGCTCTAATGCCTTGGAGAGGGGAGGGAGTATGGAGATGGGCCGGTAATTATTTGTATTGGAACAATCCCCACCTTTAAATATTGGTGTGATGGAGGCAGATTTCCACTTGGGAGGGAATTTACCTAGGTAAAGAGAGCGGTTTAAGATGTGAGTAAGGGGGCAGAGAACCTTGTTTAGGGTGAGATGAAGGAGCTTCATGTCCAGAGAGTCGGAGCTGTATGAGGAGTTGCTAAGGGCTGCTTTGAAGTATGGCTCCGCAGTCTTGTGATACAGCACAGGTAAAAGGGGGGAGCTGCAGGAGGGGGAGAAAGGGTGTTAGTAGTCAGAGGATCAAAGAAGATAGGAGGGAGAACACTACTAATGTTAGTGAAGACATTATTGAAGGCTGAAGCGATGTGGGAAGGGTCAATGGTCAATGACCAGTCAACCATGACCTGCGTTGGAATCAGGCTGGGGGCCTTACCACAGATTTCATTAATGTTGTTCCAGAACTTGCGTCCAGAGCCCCAGGAGGAAGTTAATGAGGATTTATAGTACTCTGCTTTAGCTTTGCGAATGGCCCAGGTACACTTATTCCGAGCCTCTCTGTATTTATGTCTGTCACGTGGGAGACCAGATTCTATGGAGCGTTGCCACAATGAATCTCTTACCAGCAACAAGGCCGTGAGGCGATCAGTTAACTAGGGCACATGGTTGCCTTTAACCATTCTTTTAGTGAATGGGGCAAATTTGTCACATGTTATTGAAAGACAGGATGAAGAGGTCAAGGGCTTTTTCTGGGTTGGGGGAGCTAGTCATGAAGGACCAGTCCACGGCCCTGATGTACGCTTTAAGAGCTGTCAGTTTACCAGGGCCAAGTTTGCGTTGGGTTATGAATTTTGGAGGGGATCTAGGGCCTTTGCAGGACCAGGAGCAGAGAACTGGGGAGTGGTCACTAAGGGCATCTGGGAGAACAGAGACACTAGAGATTTTGAGTGGATAATTGGTGAAGACAAGGTCGAGCAGGGAGGAAGACCCAGTGCGCTGGTCAAGACGGGTAGGGGAGGTGACCACTTGGCAGAGGTCTTGGGCTGTGGCAGCATCTATGAGTGGGGAGGCGTCCTTACTTAACCAATTTATATTAAAATCACCTAGTACAATCATTTCTGTGCGAGATGGTAGAGTGTCCAGATAGGACATTACCGAGCGGAAGGCTACGTTTTGATCCCTGGGTGGACTATAAACTGCAGTGATGTGTAGCGGGTTGTGAGTGTGCCCCAAGGTAAGTTTAATGGTTATGGCCTGTGGTCCTGGTCCCAGCTAAGGGAAGGGGAGCTGTTGAACGTGCAATATGTCCTTAGTGTAGATGGCGCAACCACCCCCACGTTTACCCTGTCAGTCCGCATGGTAGAGGTTGTAACCAGTAAGAGTTACTGAGGAGTCAGGAATCTGATGGGTGAGCCAGGTTTCAGTCACGGCTGTAACATCAGGATGATACTGTATGACCCAGCCCTGGAAGGAGTCCCACTTTTTTAATATGCTGCAGACACTGAGGGAGGCGATACACAAACCACCAGTAGAAGGTTGGGAGGGTGTCAAGGGCACTGGGGGCCCAAGATTAGGATGGACATTGCCTGACCTGAGAAGGAGGAGTGTGAGCCTTAATGCAGGGTGCCAGAATGTCTTCCTTTTGTTGAGGTGCAAGAGTTTGGCAGAACGCACAGAGGAAGAGATGGTAGGAATGGGAAGAAATTGCAGATAAGGGGCAGCCAGAAGGAGGAGTTGGCATGAGAGGTGGGAGGGCTGCATTAGCTGATGCAAGTGGTAATGCTGCCAGTCACATAGGGCGAGTCTTGAGTTGTGCGCCGAGGATGGCGACCATAGTCCGTTACTGGGGTGAGGGTCATATGCACAGTCCTATTTCCAGCAAGGTGGGTGAGAGAGGATATCCACGAGTTTATCAACTGCCAGGAAGCCACATTATTGTCTGTATCGGAGGGGGTGTTGATAGGGTAAGACAGGACAGGGTTTGGTGCAGTGGGTAGTAGAAAGCACAGGAGGAGAATTAGAGGTAGCATTCTTACACTACATATGAGTTGTGTTAGGGATAAGAGAAATCCAGTGTTGAAGCAGAAGGAGCAACCTCTAGTGACAAGAGCGTATAAGCTAATGGTGAAGCTGGCTGACTGGTTGAAAGCCCCTATATAAGGGCATGCCGAGCAACGGTGGTAGTGGGGGAGGTGGGGAGCCGACGCCCTGCATCGACGGGGACACAACATTGGTCCTTCCATGAAGTTGGAAGGGGAGCTCCTCACCAAGTACCTGCTGCTAGTTGCTATTCTGGGGATGGGGGAGGGCGCCTTGCTTCCCGCGGCCCTCACGACCCTTGGAGGAGAGATCTGTGGAGGAAGATACAGAGGGTAAGGAAATTTATTCAGTGGAAGCTGGGCAGGCGGAGGGGTGAAAGGCAAGCTGAATTAAAATGAACAGTCCAATGGGCAGGCTCCTAAATTCCGATTTAGCAGGAGCGCTTCTGTATCCGCAATGTTTATATATTCTTTTTCTTTAACTTTACCTATTGGGAGCCAGGACAGTTTAAAGAATTAAATACAGAGGCAGCACTATACTGTTTTAGCTTTAAGGGCTAAAATTAAGCACTGGAGCAGTACAATTCTGTTTTAACACAGTTTAAAGTATTAATTACAGAGGCAGCACTATTCTGTTTTAGCTTTAAGGGCTAAAATTAATTACTGGAGCAGCACAATTCTGTTTTAGCTTTAAGGGCAGGTAATTACAGTCACTTTACAGGCATGCAGCATTAGGAGAAATATAGGCAATATAGCCCTTAAGGTACAGGCTAACACAACGTTCTTGGTGCTGTCTGAGAGAAATAATGTAGGGGCAGGAGACTATCTCCACACCTACACCGACGAAAAACGGCGCTAAGTTCAAACAACAAAGCTAGTCCTTCCACGAAGTTGGGAGGGAGCACCTAGCCACATACCTGCTGCTAGCTGCTATTCTGGGGATGGGGAGGGTGCCATGCTTCCTGCGGCCCTCACGACCCTTGGAGAAGAGATCTGTGGAGGAAGATACAGAGGGTAAGGACATTTATACAGTGGAAGCTGGGCAGGGGGAGGGGTGAAAGGCAAGCCAAATTAAAATCAACAGTTCAACAGACAGGCTTCTAAGTTCGATTTAGCAGGAGCGCTTATGTATCTGCAATATTTTTTTTTCTTTAACTTTACCTATCGGGAGCCAGGACAGTTTAAAGAATTAATTACAGAGGCAGCACTATTCTGTTTTAGCTTCAAGGGCTAAAATTAAGTACTGGAGCAGTACAATTCTGTTTTAACACAGTTTAAAGAATTAATTACAGAAGCAGCACTATTCTGTTTTAGCTTTAAGGGCTAAAATGTATTACTGGAGCAGCACAATTCTGTTTTAGCTTTAAGGATAGGTAATTACAGTCACTTTACAGGCATGCAGCATTAGGCGAAATGTAGGCAATATAGCCCTTAAGGTACAGGCTAACACAATGTTCTTGGTGCTGTTTGAGAAAAATAATGCAGGGGCAGGAGACTATCTCCACACCTACACCGACAAAAAATGGTGCAGAGTTCAAACAACAATGCTAGTCCTTCCACGGAGTTGGGAGGGGAGCTCCATGCCACGTACCTACTGCTAGCTGCTATACTGGGGATGGGGAGGGTGCCTTGCTTCCCGTGGCCCTCACGGCCCTCGGAGGAGAAATCTGCTGCTAGCTGCTATTCTGGGGATGGGGAAGGGCGCCTTGCTTCCCATGGTCCTCACGACCCTTGGAGGAGAGATCTGCTGCTAGCTGCTATTCTGGGGATGGGGAAGAGCATCGTTTCCCGTGGCCCTCATGGCCCTCGGAGGAGAAATCTGCTGCTAGCTGCTATTCTGGGGATGGGGGAGGGCGCCTTGCTTCCCATGGTCCTCACGACCCTTGGAGGAGAGATCTGCTGCTAGCTGCTATTCTGGGGATGGGGAAGAGCATCGTTTCCCGTGGCCCTCATGGCCCTCGGAGGAGAAATCTGCTGCTAGCTGCTATTCTGGGGATGGGGAAGGGCGCCTTGCTTCCCATGGTCCTCACGACCCTCGGAGGAGAGATCTGCTGCTAGCTGCTATTCTGGGGATGGGGAAGGGCGTCGTTTCCCGTGGCCCTCATGGCCCTCGGAGGAGAAATCTGCTGCTAGCTGCTATTTTGGGGATGGGGAAGAGCATCGTTTCCCGTGGCCCTCATGGCCCTCGGAGGAGAGATCTGCTGCTAGCTGCTATTCTGGGGATGGGGAAGAGCATCGTTTCCTTCGCCCTCATGGCCCTCGGAGGAGAGATCTGCTGCTAGCTGCTATTCTGGGGATGGGGGAGGGCGTCATTTCCCGCGGCCGTCACAACCCTTGGAGGAGAGATCTGCTGCTAGTTGCTATTCTGGGGATGGGGGAGGGCGCCTTGCTTCCCGTGGTCCTCAAGGATGACTGCAGAATTGAACCACACAAGGCAAGGGTCCTAGATTTCAGAAGGGCAGATTTTATAAAGATGGGTGCCTGCCTCATGGATGAAATGGCAGGGAAGGATGACCTAAGTGAGGTGGAAGAACAGTGGGTGAAAATGAAAGGGGGCATAGTGAAGGCAACAAGCCTCTGTGACAAACACTTGAGTAAGAGTAAGAGGAAAAAGAGACCACTATGGTTCTTGAAAGAAGTAGCTGAAAAATTAAGGCCAAAAGGATGACATTCAGAAGATATAAGGAAACACGGAAGGGGAGGAGGAGGATAAGGAGATGTATAAGGAGAAACGGAGAGAAGGAGGGAAAGCAGTGAGGACAGCAAACTCACAAACTGAAGAGAAAATAGCTCAAGCAGTAATGAAGGGGAACAAGACATTTTTTAGGTATGTAAATGAAAAGAGGAAGACGGGAGACACTGTAAGGTTAAAAAAGGGATGAGAAGGATAGTGCAGAGGGGGATGAGGAAAAGACAGACATCATGACCAAATATTTTGCTCAGTGTTCACAGTGGTGGGAGAAGGGATAAGCCAAAAAAAAGTAACAGGATCTCTGATAAAAGAGAGGTGGACACTAGTTCTTTTTCAGAGGAGAGAATCCAACAAGGACTCGCTAATCTGAAAGTGGACAAAGCAATGAAATCAGAGGGGTACGCCATCTTATGGTATTAAGGGAGCTCAGAGAGGTACTGGCTGCACCTCTGACAGTACTTTTCAACAGCTCACTCAAAACAGGTGTGGTCCCAGAAGACAGGAGGAAGGCAGATGTAGTCCCATTCATGAAAGTGGCAGCAGGGAGGAGACTGGAAATTATAGACCAGAAAGCCTCACATCGGTGATGGGAAAGTTAATGGAATCACTGATGAAGGAGAGGATAGTGCATATCTTTAATTAAATGGATTATATGACACGAGACAGCATGAATTCATGGGTGGGAGGTCATGTCTAATGAATCTGATAGATTTCTTTGATTGGGTGAGCAAGGAATTAGATCAGAGTGGTGCACTGCATGTGTTCTACCTAGACTTCAATAAGGCATTTGACTCAGTTCCACACAAAAGACTATTAACCAAGCTGAGTAGCCTATGAGTGGGTCAAAAGATGGTAAACTATGTAAGAAATTGCGGTTAGGAGATAGGCAGCAGAGGGTGGTTATAAATGGAGTTTACTTCGAGGAGGTGAGGGTGACCAGCAGAGTGCCTTAGGGCTCAGTGCTGGGACTGGTCCTCTTTAATGTCTTTATAAGAGACAATGCAGAGGATCTGGAGGGGAAGGTCTGTCTATTTGTGGATGACGCCAGAATCTGCAATAAGGTGAATACTCTTGGGGGTAGGGGGTAGAAAGGATGCACAGAGACCTAAGAAAACTTGAGGAGTGGTCATGATTATAGCAGCTGAGTTTTAGTGTGAAAAAGTACAGAATAATGCACTTGGGGTATAGAAACCCAGGGGCAGTGTACAAAATGGGTAGAGTGTTATTGATAGCCACCAACCAGGAGACAGACCTGATCGGTAATAATCTCTGATGACCTAAAAGTGACCAAGCAATGTGACAAAGCAGTTGAGAGGGCTAGCTGGATGCTGGGGTGCATAGGGAGAGCTATCCTCAATAGAAGGAGGGAGACGGTGCTGCCTCTGCATAGATCACTGGCAAGACCTCACTTAGAATACTGTGTACAGTTCTGGAGGTCACATCTCCGGAAGGATATAGAATAGTAGAGGTGGTCCAGAGGAGAGCAAATAAAATGGTGCGGGGACTGCATCACAAGCCCTATAAGGAGAGACTGAAAGAACTCAATATGTACATGCTGGAAGGGAAAAGAAAGAGGGGGATATGACAGAAACCTTTCAATACCTCATGGGGGTAAATAAAGTAGAGGAAGGAAGTATTTTTCTGAAAAAAAGATGCCCAAGAACAAGAGGACGTGCTGTGAAGCTGGAGGTGGGTAGATTCAGTAGAGATGTGAGGAAGTACTTCTTCACAGAAAGGGTGGTTGACTTGTGGAACAGCCTACAAGCCGAGATGGTGGGGGTGAAAATAGTGATGGGGTTCAAGAATGCATAGGATATGCATAAGGGGATCTCTCTGAAAAAAATTGGGGGAGGGAAAAAAGAGCTGGAGATCAAGTAGGGTCTATGGTGATACTGCAGGTAGGGAAAAACAGGCAGACTGGGTGGGCCAAGTGGTCCTTATCTACCAACAGATTCTATGTTTTTATGTAATGTGGTCGAGGAGCGGGACAAGGGGTCCATCTTGGAAGTGCTGGAGGATGCCCTGAAAGACAATGGAAACATTAAAATTTAGAGAGTGATGAGAGAACGAGGTACTCAATTTAGAAACGTAACTGTGGAAACTGAGAAGAACTTAGGGGCAGTGAATTTGCCTGCCATGGTGACACCTGAGGAGTTTCAAGAGATATAGATGGTAAGCAAAGGGAGTCCTGTTAGCCCAAAATGTCTTTCGCCAGGCCTGAACACTATGGGGGATTTCAAGACCATACTATAACTGTTGGTGGCTAGTGAAGGGAAGACCCTTAAGGCTATGTGGACCTTGTTGCCTCCCTGGGCAGCCTCGGAAGAATCTGGGCCAGCTCACCCAACTAGTTCAGACTATTAGACGCCTCAGAATTTTTTTTGGCTCCATCCCCACCCCCACTAGAGAAGATGATTATGAGACCTGGATAGAATGTGCTATCCCAATACTACATTAATGGCAATAAATAGAAGCAGAAAAACACAAGAGACTGACTGAGACTTTGAAATGGCTGGCACTGGATGCCATCCGGTCCTGTGTACCACAGACCCAGAGGCCTAAGCAGATGAATACCTTGCCCCCTTAGACAGTGTTCTCAGAAGTATGGTGTCCTGTGAAGACTTGCACTGGACAAGATGACCAAACAATGCCAGGGGAGTTCCTCTCTGCTTATCTACACTGACTCAAGAAAGCCTTACAGAAAGTGTGCCACAGAAGTGGAATAGAGTCCAAGGACCTGAACAAGGTGCAACTGAGCAAGTACTGAAGGCCACCCAATTCTTAGAGTTAGTGCTGTTAAAGTTACACTTAAAAGGGAGACTGGCTGATCCACCTTTCCACTGAGTCCTGCTGTGGGAGGTTAGAGAGGCTAAGGAACAAGATGAACAGTGGGGACCCCTGCCTGCATCCATTGCCAGTGCCCAACTGTCAGACAGTGGGGGCTCCCTTGATGTCACAGAGCTCCAGAGACTGATTCAAGAAATTAAAAGTGTGATAATTCAACCTGGCATGACCAGTCCAACCCCTGGGGAGTTTGAGCCCTCAGCCTCCAGCATGCCTGTGTCAAGTACTGTTGTGTCAACTGCCTCAAGTACTGGAGTGCAAGCCTCAAATGCAATCTCACTGGAGGAATTCCATACTCAACTGATGGACCTGAAGAAAATGATGGGAGAATCCATGAATCACCAAGCTCTACAATTGACTAGGACCCCTGCCCGGGTGAGGGTGGCACCCATGGAACTCTCCAGCTGGAACCCTTCGACAGTCAGGACATAAAAGTGCTGTTTATTGCTATGGCTATGGGGAGGATGAGCATATTAAAGGTCAGTGTCAGTCAGAAGGCAACTTTCAGAGGGTCACAGACAGGCTAATCTGAGAGAAATTGGCCACAATCACTGCCAGATCATTAAATTTCAGCAGGCCCTGGCAGAGGAGCACTCTGGTACCAAGGGGACAAGACGTTCGCCAACAACCATTGCTAAAGCTACTGTCTGTGTCAAAACCAATGCTTCAAATACTAAAGCCCAAGTGTCAAGGAACTGGGATGAGACTGTGTGTTCTACTGCAGATGTGGAAGCTTGAGTGGATCGGCAGCCCACCCAAGTACACCTGGACAGCGGCTCCCAAGTTACTATAGTGTTCAAAGACTGTTATTATAAGTATCTGTCACACAAAAAGTTGGAGCCTGTGGAAGGCTTGGATGTGTGGGGTCTCAATGAAGCTTCAGACCCCCATCTGGGCTTGATTCGTATCTGGATCTCTTTCCCGGTGAACAGTGCTGGAACTCCTACTGCTATGGAGACGTATGCCAGCAGACCACTATGTAAAAAAAGATCCCACTTATTGTAGGAACCAATGTCCATATGTTCTATCCCCTGGGTCAGTTGTGCAGAGTTTGAAGCCCAATAGGGAAAAGCTCCAGTGCCCCTCCATAGACAAGCTTACACTCACAAAGCCATGGTCCTACCTGAGAATGAATCTGTGGGAACTGTTTGGTGCCAAGACTGATCTGAAGTGGTGTCACACCCCCAAAGCAGAGTGTGCCATCAAAGGAGCAATGCACCTCAAGAGATCCTGCCACAGGCAGCTGCTGATGTCAGATGGCCCAGAGGAAGCTAGATTGCCAGACGACCTTGAAGTCAAACCTAATATACTGCCAACTAAAGCTCATCCTTATGTCAGACAAGTACAGGGGCAAGCAGCCATTATCTGCTGTCAGTTTCTATGTTTCTAAGTAACAGTTCATGCGACAAACGTAACCAACCAACCAGTGACTATCCAAAGAGGGTGAACTCTTACCAGGGTCTATTGTGCTGATCTGGTGGTACAGCCACAAAAAAGAGAAAACCTGCTCCAAGACAATTAGATCCTTCATTGTTACAGTTTGGAGACCCCTCTTTGCCCACAGAGTGACAGAACAGAATTCAAAAGAAGTCGGCACAGCGAACAGAAGTGTTCTCACTAAAGGAATGGGACACTGAGTGTGCCCAGGGTGTACAGCGCAACATTCAGGTCATGGATGAGACACCGGCTTGGGACAGGTCAAGACGACTGACTCCTGCCAACTTAGATGATGTCCAGAAGCACTTGGAGGAGATGCTAGCCGCTGGTATCATTCAAGAATCTAGGAGCCCATGCGAATCACCAGTTGTAGTTGTCAGAAAAAAGAGTGGTGTTGTCAGATTGTGTGTGTATTACTGGACTCTAAACAAAAGAACTGTACCCAACCAATACACTCTGCCACAAGTCCACGATGTCCCAGATTGTCTGAACAGAAGTCAATGGTTCAGTGTGATGGATCTGACATCCGTCTACTATCAGATCCCAATGGCTGAGCAAGATTGAGAAAAGGCTGTGTTCATCTGGCCCTTGGGGTTCTGTGAGTTCCCCCGAATGCTGCAAGAAATCTCTGAGGTGCCAGCCCCCTTCCAATGACTAATGGAGAGTGGTGGGAGACGTGGACCTGTTGGAATGCCCCGTGTACCTGGATGACATTATCATATTTGGCGAAGGCCTGGAAGAACACAAAGCACGACTGTTCAAAGTGCTTGACAGACTGGAAGAGTATGGCCTTAAGCTGTCTGCTGACAAGTGCCAGTTCTTCAGGACCTTGGTTAAGTATGTGGGTTACACTGTGTACCAAGATGGCAACTATACCAGTCCCAACCATGTCCAAGCCATTACCACCATGTCAAAACCCACCTGACTGAGAGAACTGCAAAGTTTCTTGGGATTCTTCTGTTACTGATGCAGGTTCATTAAAGACAACACCTAAACTGTCATGCCTCTGCAAGACCTAACCCAAGGGTACCTTCCTGCCAACCAAAAAAAACAAACAAGCAGGTGTCACAGTCCGCTCCTGAAAATGTTTACTAAAAAGTGCATGAACTGTTTGGTCCCAGATGGACTTGAGCTTGTGATGAAGCATTTGAAGAGATAATCAGGCAGTTGACAACGCCCCCATGTTTGCCTATGCAGACCCCAGCAAGTTGTATGTGTTGCACAAATGTCAGTCTCAGTGGTTTGGAAGCAGTGTTACATCAAGAACACCCACATAGACTCCAGCCAATAGCTTATGCCAGTCACAGTTTACGGCCATCAGAAAGAAATGATCCTGTTCACAAGCTGGAGTTTTTGGCACACAAATGGACAATGTTGATCAGTTCCATGAGTACCAGTATGGAGTCCTTACCACAGTCTGCACTAATAACAACCCCTTCACCTACAGTATGTGCAAACAACAGCAAAACTGGATGCTGCAGGCCATCGCTGGTTGTCAGCCCTCTCAACATACAATTACAGTGTGGAGCATCCCTCAGGAAAGAGCAACACTGATGCTGATGTGCTGTCCAGAAGACACCACCCAGGTGTGCCAGGGTCAGAACTGATCTGAATCCCAGATGATACAGTTTAAGCTTTGTGCAAAAGATATGATCTGGAGGAACTGCCAAACTCCAGTGAACCACCTCACCCGGTGGATAGCTTGGGTGCCCCATCAGACTGCATATCTGTGGCCTATTGCAATATTGTGTCCCTCAGTATACCCATGTTGCCACAAGTAAGTCCTCAAGACTGGAGAAAAGAGCAAATGAGGAACCCTGCAATCTGAGATATTGTCAACCCTCTCCAATGAGGGGACGGAATTTATCAAAGTGAATTGTCCTGACACCTCCCTGCTACCAAGAGAGTAGAACAAACTGAGAGTACATGATGGCGTGATTTTCAGAAAACCACAGAGCAAAGATGGGCCAAGTCCAAACAGTTGTTACTGCCAATCAAATAAAAAAATGGCTCTCAAAGCCCTGCATGATGAGTTAGGACACTTGGGGGTAAACAGAATGTTGAACCAAGTTAGGAGGTTCTATTGATCTCGGATGAGTACACAGGTGGAGAACTATTGCAAACAGTGTACAGGATGCATCCAGTGGAAAACGCTGCCCACCTGAGCAGTCCCTTTGGTGAACATTACTACAGATGCTCCCATGGACTTGGTTTGCATTGACTTTTTGAGCACCAAACCAGACAAAAAGAACACTGCTAACATCCTGGTGGTGACAGACCACTACTTCTGGTATGCTGAAGCATTTCTTGCAACAGACCAAAAGGCTACAATCATAGCCAAGATTCTGGTTAAAAAGTAGTTCATTGTGGATTGCCAAACAGAATTCATTCTGAACATGGTCAGGATTTTGAAAGTTAGCTGATGAAAGAGTTGTCTGTCTGGGGAATTAGGAAGTCCCGAACCACTCCCTATCACCCTTGAGGTGACCCACAACCACAAAGATTCAATAGGACCTGTTAAATATGTTGGGTATGTTGGACCCTCGCACAAAATCAAACTGGAGTAAACAAGTGAACATTCTCGGGCATATAACTGCACTCGCAATTATGCCATAGGGCAAGTCCTCCATCTGCTTACCTTTGGAAGGGAGGGAGGGAGGCCAGGGTTCCTGTGGACCTTGCATCTGGAGTATCATCTGATGGAGACAATTTAGCGACTTACACAAAGTATGTTCAAAGACTAAAACAGCAGTTGGACAATGCCTACAAGCTGGCTGCGGAACAGTCTACCAAAAGAAACTTGGCAAACAAAACTTGATATAACAAAAGTGTCAGGACCTACCAGTTACTTCCTGGAGACAGAGTCTTGGTTCGGAAATTGGGGTTACCTGGACAACATACAACAGGGCTTTAAATAAGCTCAGAAAACTGATTTAACAGTTTTGCTGCATGTGAAAGTGCTAATCAACTGTGAAAATGAATAGCATATGCCTCAATTCGATTAGCAGAATTAAAAATGCGTGAATGTGTGTATATATGTATACTAGTTTATACTGTATGTAAGCTAAATAAAATCTCTCATTAAAATGAATTCTGTCTTTGCTTCACACCACCCTTGTCTTCTTTGCCAGAATAGGGTACCTTCCAAAACCCCCCACCTATCTCAGCCTCCCCAGCCATGCCCCCTCTGCCAGAATAAAAGAGGAACTGCCAAAACCCCCACCTATCTCAGCCTCCTCAGTCAATGTCCCCTTTGCTATAATAATAGGAGACCTGACAAAAACCCCCACCAATTTCAGACTCCACAGCCAAGTTCCCCTTGCCAAAAACTAAAGCTCTGAGCCACCTACCACAACCCTCCCCCCAGCCTTTATGCACTGAAATAAGGGGGGCACTCAAAATGAGGGACAGTGACAGGGACACACTAACATGCAGATACTATGGCATCCACTCTGTTTTTACTTAGTTTAATGTACAATATTATTTTTCATTTGGAATTGCTTTAAATTCTGAATTTGAAGCATGTATGGGCTGCATCTTTTTCATGAGGAAGAGATCAATTTTGAGGGTGAAATGAGGGATGCCCCCATAATCAGAGACAGCTGAAAAGAATGCCCAACACAAAACTGCAAGTGCTGCACAGAGCGATGGTGGTGTTCCCCATCTCAGCGCAACCACCCTCCCCACACTTTTCCCCTTAGGCAGACTCACCAATTCACTGCAGGGTGCCGCTGCTAACACTCTCAATGCCGCAGGTCTGAATACTGGCACTCGTTCACTGATTAAATTGCGGAGGGACTCACAGGAACTTAGTTCCACCATCTCTCCCACATGGGAGATATAACTGCTGGTTGCCACCAATATTATGCTAACACTTTCACATGGGCCTGAATGCAAGTATCCCATAGCGATATCACAAAGCATTACTGGAGGCGACTGCTGGAATTCGGGCCATGGGCGATGACAATGTTTGCATAATATCAGCGGCACGTTACTGTATCCTAAGGGTGACATGGGTGGGGAGACTGCTGAGATGAGGGGGCTCACACAAGTTGGATCACATTTTTTGCGATCCATAACTAAAAATGCATCACATGAGTAGCTGGTTTGCACTGCAAAATGCTATGCGATATTGGCTATTTAAAACTCTATTGCAACTATAGATTGGTAGGATAATATCCCTTATGTGGTTCCAGGGTACACATGGATAAACTGGAAGATTATATAAACACTACATTTAATTTAAATTACTAAAGGCGGGTAGCGGGTGTGCAGACCCAAAGACTGAGAGGAGATCAATGACCCCCCCCCAAACAGTGATGGAAGAGGTCTGGAGGCAGGAGGTGGAATGGGTGAGAAAACAGTTACTAAAGGATGGAGGGGGTAAAGAACACATAACAAGGGTAGGTGGGGGTGCACACAAAGGGGAGAAATGTGAACATAGAGGGAAGGGAAGGAAGGTCAGATCCTGGGTGGAAGGTGGTGTCTCTGAATGCACGAAGTCTTGGAAACAAGATGGATGACCTGCAGGCACTATTAGCAGACAGGAGGGTTGAACTAGTGGCAGTAACTGAGACTTGGGAAATGCCACACCATGACTGGGACCTTGTGATCCCTAGATATAAACTATACAGGAGTAACAGAGTAGTCTAGAAGGGTGGCAGTTTACATCAGGGAGGGAATAACTTGCATGAGGGAGGAGCCAGAGAAAGGGAAGGGAAGGTGGATGCATTATGGGTTCAGTTACAGTCCAACAGAAGGAGAAAGGTGAAGCTGGGAGTTGTTTGCAGACCACCCAACCAGGATGAGGAGAGGGACAGGGATCTGAGCTTGCAAATATTGGAAGCTGCAGGGAAAAGAAAGGTGGCAATTGTGGGGGACTTCAACCTGCTCAAGGTGGACTGGAGTGTACAATTCACAACATGTGCTAGGAATCAGGTGATCCTGGAAGGACTTGCAAAATGGGTTCCTGAGTCAGGGTGTCACATAACCAACAACAGCAGAAGCAATTCTTGATCTAGTGCTCACAAATAGGGAGCATGAACAGGAAATAATGGTCAGAGAGCCCCTGGGTGGGAGTGACCATTGCACAGTGTGGTTCCAGTTGGATATGGGCAGGGATAGCATCCCGACTAAGACCAAAATCTTCGATTTTAGGAGGGCAGGCTTCAGTAAGATGGGCAAAGTGCTAAGGAGCCACCTGGCAGGTATCAAAGCAGATATGGGGCTGGACCAAAGGTGGTTCTTCATTAAGGAGGAAATACTGGTTGCCACAGAGGAGTACGTTATTCTCAGGGAGAAGAATACAAGGGCCAAAGTGCCCAGCTGGTTCAGTTCTGGGGTCACCTAGGCAGTAAGGGAAAAGAAGTTCGCCAACAGAAAATTCAGAGACACCAAGAGAGAGGAGGATAGGGAAAATAACATAAGGTTGGCTAATGAGGCAAGAAAGGAAGTCCAGTGAGCTGAGGTACAGAAGGAGCTACGGGTAGCTGAAAGAATTAAGAAGGGGGAGAAGGCCTTCTATAACTATGTAAGTGAGAAAAGGGACAAGAAGGACGGGACTGTTGGGCTTAAGAAAGGGGAGGAGTGGGTGGAGGATACCAGGGGAAAAGCAGAGATATTAAATAAATACTTCTGTTCCATCTTCACCATTGAGAAGGACGGACCAGTGCCTTCAGGAGGAAGAAGAGGAGCGGGGAGAGAGGGGGGCACAGATACACAGATGTAGTGATACAGGAGGATAGTGTGAGGGAATGGCTGCTAGCATTGAAGCTGGACAAATCATCAGGCCTGGATGGAATACATCCAAGGGTACTAAAAGAACTGGCTGAGGAACTGGCAGGCCTATTTAATAGTTCACTACAGTCAAGCGTGGAGAACAGCACATGTGGTGCCCCTCCACAAAAGCAATCCTAAGGATGACCCAGGGGATTACCGACTAGTCAGTCAAACCTCAATCATGTGCAAGTTCATGGCGACCATACTTAAGGAAAGGTTGGTAGAATATCTAGAGAAGCCATGTCTCCAGGATGCAAGGCAGCATGGGTTCATGTGTGTGTGTTGGGGGGGGAGGAGATGGTGTCAAACGAACCTGACTTCTTTGACTGGGTCACTAAGACAGTAGACAGGGGCCAAGCGGTAGATATTCTCTGTCACAATTTCAGCAAGGCCTTTGACTCTGTTCCCCACAAAAGGTTGATCAGGAAGTTGGCAGATCACGGGGTTGGGGATAAAATGTCCAGATGGGTGGAAAACTGGTTGAGGGACAGAACCCAGAGGGTGGTTGTAGAGAAAGAGTTATCTGGCACCAAAGAGGTCACCAGTGGGGTCCTGCAGGGCTCGGTGCTGGGGTTAATGTTCAATGTCTTCATCAATGACATTGGGGATGGCATTAAGGGCAAAATGTGCCCATTTACAGATGGCACCAAGCTCTGAGGGAGAATGGACACAGCTGAAGGGATACAGGACCTATAGGATGACCTGGAAAAGCTGGGGAGGTGGTCCGGGATCTATCAGCTTGGCTTCAATGCCAAGAAATGCAAAGTTATGCACATTGGAGCCAAGAATCCCTGGATGGAGTACTACCTGGGTGGAGTCCAGGTACCTGCATCAGAAGAGGAGAAGGATCTGAAAGTGATGATCACTAGTGACCGGAAACACTCCATGCAGTGCAAGAAAGCAGCAGCAATGGCAAACAAGATACTGGGATGTATAGCTAGTGGGGTCAGTAGTAGGAGAAAGGAGGTTATACTACCATTGTACAGGTTACTGGTGAAGCTATGTCTAGAGTATGGAGTTCAGTACTGGTGCCTGTAATGTGATTAACCCTCTACTAGTTATAATCATATTTGGGATATAAATATAGAATTATTTGAAAGTCTGCTTAGGGAATGGCAGCCAGCAGCTTTAAAAGGGACCTAATCTTTTGACCCCAAAGGCCCTGGCTGGCTAAAAACAACTGACTATAGTAACACTGACTCAGTGAATGACTTAATTGAAAGGCTTCCTTTGACATCTCCTGTCATGCCTGTGTTAACTGTTATATAAAACATTGTAAACTAACCCTTTTACTTTGAACTAGAGGGACAAAGTAAGCATTTTACAACCTTTGAGGAAAAGGCCATTTTTAACTGATTTACGTTAGCTTTAATACCTGTAAGAGAAATATTTTGTCATTCCCTAAGCAGACTTTCAAATAATCCTATATTTATATCCCAAATATGATTATAACTAGTAAAGGGTTAATCACATTGTGATAAATACACTGTTGACCACATAGCCTACCTCTGGAGAGAGGTTTATAACTTTTACATTGAGTAAACTGCATTTGTGATTGCTACAATTTGTATTATATACTATTTTGTCAGTCTGCTTACAGGGGTACTCTCCCTTTCTTAGACAGTTTGTTAGTGGCTGTTGCAAGGGTTTGTGGGGTGCTGGAGGACTGTGCTATACCTTCTGCTCCCCCCCAAGTAAATATTCAAGGACGAGTGGCTTTTTGACTTGACTGAGCTTTTTTCTGTAAAAGCTACATATATAACAGCTAAGATAGCCTTTGTAAAGGCTTTTCTGACCTTTTAAAACACATCTGGAGCCATCGCGAAACCGGAAGTAAGGCACAATTGCACTTCCAGTTTCAGCCCTTAAAAACAACAGCTCTAGCGAGCAGGGCATCATAAATACACTGTTGACCACATAGCCTACCTCTGGAGAGAGGTTTATAACTTTTACATTGAGTAAACTGCATTTGTGATTGCTACAATTTGTATTATATACTATTTTGTCAGTCTGCTTACAGGGGTACTCTCCCTTTCTTAGACAGCTTGTTAGTGGCTGTTGCAAGGGATTGTGGGGTGCTGGAGGACTGTGCTACACCTTCTGCTCCCCCCCCCAGTAAATACTCAAGGACGAGTGGCTTTTTGACTTGACTGAGCTTTTTTCTGTAAAAGCTACATATATATAACAGCTAAGATAGCCTTTGTAAAGGCTTTTCTGACCTTTTAAAACACATTTGGAGCCATCGCGAAACCAGAAGTAAGGCACAATTGCACTTCTGGTTTCAGCCCATAAAAACAACAGCTCTGGCAGAGCGGGCGAAGCCTGCAGAGCTGGCTGGAGATATGTGTAAGAGACACGCTGCTTTTGCGCATGTCTATTGTGTCCATCGTGGACTAAGGGGACAACAAGGTAACATCAGTTATGTACTGATAATTATAAGACCTCACAGTTTGTCTGAGTAATACCAAGTGTCACCATGAAAAAGGCAAACAAATACTGCATCACTTGTACAATGTATGCCCTGGGTAAACACATCGTTGACTTTAAGTGTGTTAAGTGTATTCTAGTTAACGAGCTACAAAACGAAATTGACAGACTTCAACCCAAATTGTCTGTTAATCCTGAAATTAAAGCTTTAGAGGATTATATTGACCAAATGTCAATATTAATGGAAGCTAATGCTTCAATCAGAACAAATATGGTGGAAGCCAACGCCCCGACCACAGCAAAAATAAGTGATGACATCAATTCTAAGCCCCGACAAAATGTCACCCACACTTCAATGCGCGAACAACCTACCGTCACCTCAACTCCCACCACCTCAATCCATCAACAGTCCACAGCTGACAAAGCAAATTTCTGGTTAATAAAAAAACCTAAATCTAAATCCAAGTTAGCAGTTAATGATTTATCTCCCTCCGTCCCTTACGCAATTCCCACACATAACTCATTTGAGCACTTGACTAACTTTATTGACGAATCTGTAGTAATCAGTCCCAAACTTAGTAAAATTGCAGAGAATAGTCCCTTGCATCATATACTACTTAACAACCCATCCGATTTAGCTCCACCCTCCTTACAATCCCCTTTCTCATTAGACACATTAAATAAGCATAAAGAAGTCTACATACTTGGAGATTCCATAACAAAATACATTGACCGTACTGTTTGTAACCCTGACAAAGAACATCATACTAGCATGGGCTACCGGGGTGCCAGAATTTCTGACATCACAACTATGCTTAAACCTATTTTAAAGTCCGCAGGGAAAAATCCGCTAGTTGTTGTTCACGTGGGAACAAATGACATTACTAAGCAACCCTTGCACGGTATAAAACAGGACTTTGTTTCCCTCTGCAATTTATTGGTAGAAAGGGGCTGTGAGATCTGCCTTTCAGAAATACTACCTATCCCAAGAGCAAGTGATACCATTAACTCTAAAGTTAAAAACATAAATGAATGAATGGTTGAGGAAATGGTGCCTCAGACAAAGTATCCATTGTCTAACCCACTGGGAAGACTTTCATCTCAATCCTTCCCTCTACTGTTGGGACGGCTTACACCTCAGTAGAAGAGGAAGTGCCATACTTGGGAAAAAGATTGTTTCTCATATTAATTCCCATTTAAACTAATTAATAAGGGGGAGTCTGGAATGTCGTCCAAAACTCTTGAAAATGGGTTTAAATCTGCTAATTTACATCTAAACACTTTATCCCTTACTGCACGATCACTGAATACTGTCAAAAAAGCTGAATTGGAATTAAAAGCACATCTCCTAGATTTGTCACTGATTGCTGTCACTGAAACTTGGGGTAACTCTTATAGGAACTGGTCATCGGAGATCCCAAGCTATAAACACTTTTTTAAAAATAGGCCTGACACAAAACCGGGGAGGAGTCAGTCTCTATGTTAAGGATAGTATCCCCTCATACCAATCTCCTATTGAACAAAATTCAGAGAGCGTATGGGTATATATCCAACCTAAAGGTCTCCCCCAAATCTTGGTTGGTACTTGCTATCGTTCCCCCTCACTTGACAGTACTCAAAATATTAAATTACTAGAAGATATTTCTCAGTTCTCTAGTAAGGGCTCAGTTCTCCTTTTAGGAGATTTCAACCTCCCAACTATTAACTGGGATACTTTGACGGGTTCCAATAATATCGAAAACAACTTCCTCACAACTATTATTGACTTGGGTCTGTACCAACTAGTCAAAGAACCTACTTGGGGTAATAATATTCTAGATCTCGTTATAGCTAGCCAAGATGTTCCCATAAATAACTTATACACATCTGATCCCCTTGGTAATAGCGACCACAAATCAATATTTTTTTCCATAACCTCACCTCATTGCTCTGTACCAATCAAAAAAACAATTAAACACTATGAAAGGGCAGACTTTCAAAAAATAAATGAACACCTACGTAAAATCAATTGGAAAAACATCGTAACTCCTCTTAACACCATTGAGGCATGGGACTTTTTAAAATCACAAATAACTTCAATCGAACACAAATATGTCCCAAATAAATGCACTCATAACAGTAAAGGAAAAATCCCCTCATGGTTCAATGCATCCATTAAAAAACAAATACGGCGTAAACATAAATTATTCACACGTCTAAAAAAAAAAACAGTAATAAATAGCCGATAAAAAATAATAATAAGTTAATAATGCAATATAGAGAATCAGTAAAACTTCTTAAAAAATCAATATTAACAGCAAAAAGAAATCTTGAGTTCCGTATAGCACATACAGAAGACACACATAAATCTCTATATGCTTACTTAAACAGTAAAAAAGGGAACAATAAAACAACTGGTCCTCTCATGCTCAATAATAAAACAATAAACTCTGATCTTGCTGTAGCATCTACACTAAACAACTATTTTACCTCAGTATTCACTCAAGATTCCCTACAACCCATAACAGTTATACCGTCCATAATTACCAATAAACAATTAGTTCAACAAAACGATATTTACAATTTACTCACAACCTTAAAGAAATCCACTAGCCCAGAACCGGACGGTATATGCCCAAAATTTCTTTTGGGCACCAAAAAATAATTACATTGCCACTAACAATCATTTTTAACAAATCACTTTACGAATCTGTAGTTCCTCCTGACTGGAAAACAGCAATAATCACCCCCATACACAAGCAGGGTTCCCACTCACTAGTAAATAATTATCGTCCCATTAGTTTAACGTCTATCCCATGTAAACTACTAGAAAAAATCATTAAGTCACTTTTGGACAAGGAGATTTTATCCCTAAATCTTACAGATATTACTCAACATGGGTTCCCATCGGGTTTGTCATGTGCCACTAATTTACTGACTTTCTATAATTCTATTAGTTCCAACCTAGACTCAAACATTCCTTCTGATGTTATTCTACTGGACTACAGCAAGGCCTTTGATAAAGTGTCTCATAGCATCCTTATTTCCAAACTTACCCAACTAGGTTTTTCGGCAATTCTTGTATTATGGATAAAAAGCTGGTTGACGAACAGATCACAGCGGGTGAGGGTAAACGGCACTCTATCAGACATGGGAAGGGTTACAAGCGGGGTCCCTCAGGGCTCCGTCCTGGGGCCCACCTTATTTAATATATTCATTAGTGATGTGAAAATTCATTCCCTCAATATACTCATAAAATTTGCTGATGATACCAAACTGGGTGATGCTGTTAACAACGCTGAAAATATACAAATCTTACTAAATGACCTTGCATCTATTGAACACTGGGCCCTTAACAAAATGGAGTTTAATACAGACAAATGTGCCGTCATCCACTTTGGGAAAAATAACCTTCAACAAATATATACATTGAATAGCATAATTAAGGCTTCTTGTTTAGAAAAAGACTTAGGGATCTTAGTCAACAACAAACTGACACGTTTCACACTGCAACAAAATAGCAAATCTAACAAACTCACTTCTTCGCAGAATCAAGGGTACTTTTGTTTCCAGAATTGAGCAGTGCATTATACCATTATATAGATCACATATCAGACCATACCTTGATTATGGCTCACCATTCTGGAGTCCTTACCTTTGTGGGGATGTGGACAGGTTGGAGAGGATACAGAGATGAGTCACTAAAACCATCCCCCACTTGTTGCAGTTAGACTACAATAACAGATTACATAAAACGGGGCTGCACTCACTCAAACTGAGAAGGTCCCAAGGGAACTTACTTCAACTTTTTAAGATTATTCAAAACCCGACTTTAATGAGGTAATGTGGAATTTCTTTTGCTACTAGGAAAATCGGACCTAGACTAAACAATAAACAGTTAGACATAGCCAAATGTAAAACTAAAAAAAGACAAAATTTCTTTTCAATAAGAACCCTGAGAGTATGGAACACGCTTCCCCAGGATATTATTGATGCCCCTTCCCTTACTACCTTTAAACTTAAATTGGACAAATGGTTAACTAGATTGGTACCCTTATTAATGATCCACACATGTGGAGGACAATATCTATGGGCTTCTGCCTTCTTTTGTCCCTCAAACTAAGTAACCAAGTAACCAAGGATGTGTTTCTGAACATCAAAGGTGAATGCTCTGATCAAAGAGAATGTCGTATTTTGATATTGTTATCTTGCAGATTTCCAGGTAGCAGTAAAATGAAACCTTTTTGGATATTATAAAAAGGTTCTCAGAAATGCTGCAATCTGATTGGCTGTTAGGATTCCAACAGCCTTACATTAATCCATGTTATACTGTCATGTACAGCCTGATCACCATGGCACAAGGATTCTTCCTGTCAGGATTCCATCCTCTAGCCCTGCTGAATGTGTGGAATGATGCATTCTGATTTTGAACCAGCATTCTTAAACTGCTGGTGGAAGAACTATTTTATTAAAAAATATCCCTCTAAATGAGGAAAACATTGAAATAGTATACTTTAAACTCTTTTCTTTTGGTGTGTTTTTTATAATAGCAATAAGACACTCCCAGAAGTTAGATTAACAGTCAGTTAATCACCCACTAGGGGCAATATGGCACTCGGCTGCGCCTCGTGCCACATTACACCCCTAGTGGGTGATTAACAGACTGTTAATCTAACCCCTGGTCATGCCTTATTGCTTAATTCTTGGTCCGGTTACAAATTAATGATAGGCTAACAGTGATCTCACGAGCTGTGACCTCACACGACAGGAGGGACACGTGTTATTATCACTCTGGTTGAAAGGAGTGTGGGGACACTTCTATCTCTGGACTCCTAAAGGAACACATACAGTGTGTGTCTGAACTAAAAAGTCACTTATATCAAAATAGATAACATCAAACTGGAACTAAGTTAGACTTAGAATTTAAGCACCAGCCATTTTGTTTCTGTAATTTCCAATTTAGTTTTGACTGTAAGTATTTATGTTATATGATCTATGTTTTGTATCTATTTACAAATTTGTTTAAATTCCAGTAAACATTTTGGTTTCCTTAATCCTGCTTGAGACTTTTCTTTTGCATATGGAGGCTGAAACAGTATTGGATAATTCTGACAAAACTGTTCTGGGCTTAAAAACAGGCGTTGAAAGTTTTCTGTGGCATCAGACCTTTAGTGATATGTAATGGAGGGACCTGTCATTCTATTTATTATTGTTTTTGCTGATTTTATTACTGCTGTTTTAATCTTTTGTAAGGTGCCTTGGTATTTTGAAAGGCACTTAAGTGAAATAAAGTTATTATTATCTTGCTAAGGTAAGACTATACCTAGGTCTCAAACTGAGTCAAAAGGTTAAAATTGTGAACCAGGCTAGGTGCCCACTGGGTGAAGTATTGCACTGCATTTCCCCAAAGAGAGTGTGATATCTGAGGTTGTTAACAGCGTGTGCTAGGGAAAAAGGGCTCATATTTGACCTCAGGACTCAAGACTAGTAGGTTATTCTGACCCAAGACAGACAGGAGGGTTACCTTGTTTGTCTCCTGTTCACATATTGCACTTCAAGGTTTGGCACTGTGGGAGCAGAGGGCCTGACCTGTGGGGTGCATCTGTGACAGATCTGGTTGGTAGCAGTGCGATTTAAAAGTATTTGGTAACATGAACATTAATAATCCTGTGTGTCGTAGCTGGCCTGGTAGCACTGAGGGTTGAGGCATGGGATGCAGGGCATGAAATTCATGAAAAAAATACATGCCCACTAGGGCATGTAAACAGTAAACCTACATGCCCGAGAAACTTTTTACATGCCACCCCTTTTTTTGAAATGTTGAATTTGTCTTGTCAGTACTAAACACAAAATAATGAAAACTGACTGTGTGTGTTTTGTCTTATTTATTTCAGTAAGGTCAAGAAAGATAGATATAGGAACAGAGCATTAGGGGTAAAGTCTATGCAAAAGCGTTCACTCCAAAAAATTTTTTAAGTAACTTGTTAACTCCTACTTATCAGGGCCCTTGAGAGGGTGGGGAGCAGGGGATAATTCCCAGGGCAAAGTGCCAAGAGGGGCCCAGGCTGCCCAGCATCCTGTATCCAGGGAAGGGGCTGCAAGATGGTAGGGGACCCAGAGTCTGAACTTTCCCTGTGGCCCAGAATTCCTCTCAAGAGCCCTTCTACTGTACTTATACTGAAGTGGCTTAATGCCTGGCTGCATGTTTTAATAAGCTCTTATCCAGCGTCAGAATGTAAAGTGTAAAGAGTTTTTAGCGACCTTTGCTCAAACTTGCCCTTTAGGCTTTAAAGAGACTTTTTCTATTTTAGATTTTAGGTAATCCCAAACAGAGTAGCTTTTTAAAAGGCCTTTAGCTAGTTTTCAGCTAACAGCAGTCCTTGAAAGAGCTTTTTTTATTTATTTGGATTTGGAGTCCTTTAGAAGAACACAGTAGCCCCTCTAAAATAGAAATGTTATTTAAATTTCAGATAACGCCTCAGCTCTTAGTAGCTCTTTATTTAGATTTCAGGTAGTTTAGCTCCAGTTCAGTGAAAGTGCTTTTTTTTTTATTTCAGATAGCTTCTTCAGCTCCCAGCAGCTCTTTTTTTAGGTTTCTGGTAGTTTAGATCCAGACATTTGAGTGAAGAGCTTTTTATTTATGAGAGGCAGGACAGGAGAGGATGAGATAATGCAAATAATTTTTTATTTCTTGATTTTAGGTGGCTCAGATGAGCTCCCAGTAACTGAGTCTGACAGCAGACTGCAAGTATGGGTCCCTGCTGCCTTTAGTTTCCCCAATGGCTGAATCCCCCTTCCCCTGCAGTCTATTTTTTTCTTTTAATACTGTCTCTCTGTCAGTCCTCCTTATTCTTTAGTATACAGTGAGTGAGACAACAGCAGTTTGTAGTGTGAATTTAGCTCACTGTCTCAGATGCTCCCTCAAGTCCCTCCCACACACATACATTCAGCAGCATAAAACACCTACCTTCCTCCTATATCAGTAAAAGTATTTTTCCAACCCTGAGTAGCAGTGCTCATTCCTAAAGATGAAGCACATGGCTGAGTCTTTTTCTTTCTCCCACTAGAAAGAGGTAAGATACCCTCTCCTGCCTTCACCCTCCCTCTCCAAGTTGCAAGTGGCAGGGTTGAGCCTGAAAAGTTGTATCGAAGATTTAAATAATGCTCTTAAAAGAGCTTTTGTATTTTATTTTTTTTCAAAATGTAAATCAGGAGTCGGGACTTGATAGTCCGATTGCGATCACCGACTGCAGTGTGTACCTACCGCAACTTAATGTCTTCTAGACTCCACTCTGAAAGTGCACCACTTGCTGTACAACCTCAACAACTGAACAGGCTGAAGTGGCTCGCTTTACAGAGACCACACATGATCACACTGTGAGAAAGGGCGGGCAGACTAATTAAGGACACTCCAACTGTTGTCTGTCCACTGCAAGCTGCCTCCCAGCCAGATGACCTGCTCCCTCGTAGCTTCACTTGCTGGTGGGTCTGTCCATCAACAGAGGGGACTGTCAGCCAGCTCATCGTCTGCCTCTCCTGACTCTCACCCCCCCGTCAACTGATCACACTAGAGTATGTCTCGTGATCGCAGATGGCAATAGTCATCCGGCAGCTTCCTCGTACCCTCAGACAATGACGTAAAGGATGATCTTTAAAAAATTAAAAATAAAAGCCATTTGGGGAACAATAGAGACATTGGGGAAAAGGAAGAAATGGGACTTGCTCACTGCACAGCTACCTTAGGTGCCCCATGGGGCAAAAGTGCCTGCCCTGGGGCACCTAAGGTATAGGAATTTCACACCCTGCTGGGACGCAACACATCGCTCCATGCCGGCGACCTGGGTTTGGGAACAGACTCAGGCTACCAGGGGTCGGCAGGGGAGGAGAGGGATTGAGCTTCCATGGGACTGCTCTCCCTCTCCGGGAGGCACCAGTTGTTGGCACGCATGCGGCCTCTGGCGAAGGCTGGGGAGTGGTGCGCCGGCACTGTACTGGAAGAGGTGAGTTGGGGCATGGTGACGGGAGGGAGCGTGTGCGGATATGTGTGAGCTCCCCCCTTGGTGTCATTGCATGCCCCTCTCACGCAGGGCAGAAAACAGGGAAAACATGGCGCATGGTCGCAGCGGCTTGATGGCCGTCTATGGGACGCCTGGCCTCAACAGCACCACTGTCACTACTGGATCTGGTCTTGATGGAGAATGAGGGGGACTCTCCACTGCCCCACCACGGGGGTAATTAGCAGTGGGGGCTTCACTGGGAGCCGAAGCAGGACCGACCGGCAGCTGGATGAGGGATGGATGCCAGGACGTGGAGGCACACTGAGGTGCCATCAGGTAAAAAGGGTTAACAAAAAAAAAAAAAAAAAAGTCCTATGTGTCACATTGATAACTGTAACAGCTCACACGCAAAATAAGGCAGTGATTAATTTAAAAAGTAAAGAACTATATCATTGTGCTTACAGTCTAAGTTCCCTACCTGTTTTATTTTTTATTTTATTCGGGTGCAAGTTAGTGTAGCCATAGATAGGGAAGAAGATGGCTTCTAACTACAGCGAGTACACTGCAGACTACCTGAGGCAGTTGTGCCAAGAGAGAGGAGTCCAGGACTAGGGGCAAGCCAAAAAGCATCTCGTGGAGGCTCATGTGGCAGCCAATGCCCAAGATCTCGAGTCACAGTCTGTGACTGGAAAGGATCAAACCTTGGGAGTGGGGTGGGGGCAGGGTCAAATGCAGTGTTCAGACCCAGGGAGGAGGACAGCAGGACCAGTGCAAGCCCAGAGCCACAGCAGTAGCAGAAAGTCACCAACATTCTGAAGCCAGAAGGGATCAGGCTACAGATAGAGTTGTGGAGAATGGAGCTAGAATTCGAGAGAGAAGAGAAGCAAGAGCAGCGAGCCGCAGAGGAAAGATAGCGACAGCATCAGAGAGAGGCTGAGTGAGAGCAGTGAGAAGCTGAGTGGAAGCAGTGACAGGCTGAGCGGGAGCAGTGAGAGGCCGAGCGAGAAGAGCGTGAGCAACAGAGGAAATGTGAACTGGAGAAGCTATGACTCCAAACACCAGTGCCAGAGCAGGTAAGTGGCCTGGGTGTAACTGGGACTCCAAGACTGGGTTACAAATTAAATTCTAAATTGATAGCTGAATTTAAAGAGGGGGAAGATATGGATGGACTTTTAAATTCCTTTGAAAAACTATGTATTCAGGCAAAAATTCCCAGAGAGTCCTGGAATTTCCAGCTATCCTCTCTACTTACTGGGAAAGCACAGGACACACTGGGTCAAATGCACAAGCAGGACAGTAATGATTATGGCAAACTAAAAGCTGCACTGCTAAAGAAACATGAGCAGCAGAGGCATACAGAGTTAAATTCCGTAAGCTCAGGAGAAGCCTGACATGAGCTGTAAGGAGCTAACCGCTAAACAATGTCAGTTTTTAAAACATTGGTGGGAAGGGATTGAAGCAGAATCTGTAGAGAAAATTGAAAATGTTGTACTGTTAGAGCAGTTTTTCTGAGCATGTTCAACAGAGCTGAAAACCTGGCTAGAGGACCGAGATCCAAAACAGTGCAGGAGGCTGCTGAACTCTAGGACTGCTATGCCAGGACTGCTCTAAGAGAGAATGGGAAGGGCGTGGCAGCGCAGAAAGGGAAAAGCATGCCTTCAGGGCAGGTAAAACCCTCCCTGCCTCCACCGAAACCAGGCAGCCCTAGGTTACAAAGAAAAGATTTGCCTGACAAAAGAAGTGAATGCTGGGTTTGCAGACAACCTGGGCACCTTGCCAGGCAGTGTACAAAAAGGGCAGACACTGCACAAAGTGGTGCTAGGAAAGCAGTGGGTTGTTTGTGTATCCCTGAAAGCATGCCAGTAAACATGAGGGAGCACATACACCCAGTTACGGTAAATGGGGTACAGACCCATGGATTAAGGGACACGGGGGGGGCATCCCTGACTTTGGTAAAAGGGGATTTGGTAGAGCCTGAACAGCTTATACCCAATCAATCTGTGACTGTATGGGGATTCACTGGGGAGGAGAAAATGCTGCCTTTTGCTAGTGTTCTCCTGGATTGGGATGAGACAGGAGAGACTATGTAAAAAGTTGCAGTAGCAGAGAATCTTGCTTTAGATGTAATTATCAGGAACAATCTCCAACAGGGGATGGTGTATGCAGTTTCCCGTAGTCAAGCAGCAAAGGTAAATTGTAGTTCCCTGGATCCCATAGAAGCTCCTGTGGAAAACACTGGAAGGCTGGTTCTCTAGCCTGTGTCTCCTGATATGGAGAATAATGAAAGGGGGTAGAAATTCCCCAGGTAGCAGTTAACAGAACAGCCACAGAGGGTTACTCTAAGGAGGGAGGGGTAGCCCATTGTCAGAGGGTTAGGATGGCAGTGACCCTGAATGCCCTGATGCTAGAGCTAGGGACCCTAGTTTAGAAACTAGAGGGGATCTGTCCCATGCCTTGGGAATGTGTAAGGATTTTGCAGCTGCTCAAAAAGGTGACCCAAGTTTATACAAGCTGAGGGCTTGGGCAGACTCTGACAGAGCACAAGGAGGTGATGGTACCGTAAGTGGTTGCTCAAGACTGCACATGATATTCCCGTTTCTGATCATCTGGGAATCGCACGCACTACACAATAACAGGCCCAGAATTTCAATTGGCCCAACTTCACCCACCAGGTGAAGGAGTATCGTGGGTCTTGTCACTGATGCCAAGAAATAGGGAAGGCGAGTAGGAAAACCCAAGCCATCCTAATTCCCTTGCCCATATTGGAGGAGCCATTCCAGAGGGTAGGATTGGATATTGTGGGGCCTTTGAATACCCCCAGCTCCTCCAGGAAGAGGTTTATCCTAACCATGGTGGATTATGCAACCTGGTACCCAGAAGCAGTCGCCCTATCCTCACTGAAGACAGACAAAGTGGCAGATGCCTTGCCAGGGATTTTATCCCATGTTGGGTTTCTGTATGAGATTATCACCGATCGAGGGGGTTCCTTCATGTCGGACCTGATGAAATGCAGTGTTGAGTAAGTTACTTTTTCTATTACTTTCTATTGCTTTTGGAAACTTGTTCCAGAAAGCTCTGTGTAGTCACTAGCAAGGATGGAGAAGTACTGGAATAAGTGATACACCTTACAGTTGCAAAAACTTAAGTCTTTTTATATAAAAGTAATACGTATCTGTAACTGATTACATTTATTTGAAAGCAACTATTAACTAACCTATTACTCTCAAATAAATGTAATCTGTTATAGTTATATATTATTTTTGTATAAAAAGAAATAAGTAACTGTAAGGTGTATTATTTTTTCTAATACTTCTCCATCCTTGCTAGTGACTGCACAGAGCTACCTGGAACAAGTTTACAAAAGTAAAAGAAAGTAATTGAAAAAGTAACTTACCCAACACTGATGAAATGTTTGTGGGAGAAGTGTGGGGTGGTGCAGAAACACACAACACCTTATCACCCGCAAGCCAATGGGCCTGTGGAAAGATTCAATGGTACCCTTAAAACAATGCTCCAAACGTTTGCTGAACAGCATGAGAGGGACTGGGAGAAATACCTTCCCCACCTGTTGTTCGCATATAGGGAGGTGCCCCAAGAGTTGACAGGGTCCCCCCCCCTCAAGCTCTTATATGGACGCTGCGTATGTGGGCCCCTAGGCTTGATCCGGGAGGACTGGGAAGGCAAGCACGCCACCCAGGAAACTCCCATAGTGGATTATGTCCTTAAGTTTAGGGAAAAGCTGAAGAAGCTTATGGGAACAGCCCAGAGCAACCTGGCAGCTGCCCAACAAAATCAAAAGGTATGGTAAGACCGCAGAGCCAGCGCTCGCTCATACACTGTGGGTCAGAAGGTCATGGTCCTAATCCCGTTCCGGAAAGATAAGCTGCAGGCCAAGTGGGCAGGACCGTACAAGGTAGTCAGACAGGTGAATGATGTAACCTACATTACAGAACTACCTAACAGGAGACATACCCAAAGAAGGTACCACGTGAACACGATGAAGCCATATGCTAATAGGGCTTACATGGTCTTTGTAGTGTGTAGTACTGGGGAGGGAACAGACGAAAGAGACCCCCTTCTGGACTTGCTGGAAGAAAGCAAGCGGGAGTCCACTGTGGAGGCAATAAAAATGTCGCCCCAGTTGACCCCGGACCAGATCCAGGAAGGGAAATAAGGGAGGTTTTAGCAGACTTTGCCTCATTGTTTAGCACCAAGCCTGGACTAACCCCCTTAGCAACACATGATGTGGAGATGAGGATGCCAGCGCCCATATGGCGAACAGCATTATCGGGTGTCAGAGGCTGCCCAAAAGGACATTAGGAGGGAGGTGGAGGAAATGCTAGATTTAGGGGTAATCCAGAAATCCCACAGCCCCTGGGCCTCACCCATAGTCTTTGTTCCCAAGCCAGATGGCTCTACTCATTTTTGTGTGGACTATTGTGGACTCAATGCAGTCACGAAGTCGGACGCCCACCCAATGCCATGGACAAATGAACTCCTGGACAAGTTGGGAGGGGCGACCTACCTTATCACTATTGACCTAACAAAAGGGTATTGGCAGGTAGAATTAACTGCAGAGCTAGGGAGAGGTTGGCCTTCATCACCCCGATAGGGTTAGTTGAGTTTAAAGTAATGCCTTTCGGGAATGAAAACGCCCCTGCCACCTTTCAAAGGTTGGTGAACTATGTGTTAAATGGTGCTGAGGAGCACACTGTGGCGTACCTGGATGACACTGCCATCTTTAGTGCCAGCTGGGAGGAACACCTGTCCCACCTTAGGGAAGTGCTGGGTGGGATACAGAGGGCCAGGCACACTGTACAACCTGAAAAGTGCCAGGTGGCCATGGCTGAGGTGGCATACCTCGGGCACGAAGTAGGCCGGGGACAGCTCCATCCTAATCAAGCAAAAATTGAGGCAATCAAGGCCTGGCCCAGACCGGAAACACAGAAGCAGGTTTGGAGTTTTCTAGGGACCGCAGGGTACTATAGGAAATTTGTACCAATCTACAGTGCCCTGGCCGCTCCCCTATCTGGCCTGTTAAAGAAAAGGATGCCAAAAAGGATTAACTGGGAACCAGCCTGTGAGCAAGCCTTTACATGAATACAGGAGGCATGTGTGCAATGCTCCTTTATTAGCTAGTCCAGACTATAGTAAACCCTTTGTAGTCCAGACTGATGCCTCAGATGTGGGTATTGGGGCAGGCTTAATTAAACGTCTAACCAAGGCAAAGATCACCCAATAGTGTACCTCAGTAAGACATTACTTCCCACGGAGCAGGCATACTCTACAGTGGAAAAAGAATGTCTTGTCATGGTGTGGGCACTAAAGAAGTTAGAGCCATACCTATACAGGCAGCATTTTGAGGTACAAACAGATCACAATCCCCTGGTTTGGCTGGCACAAATGAGTAAAAAAAATGGTAGGCTGTTAAGATGGAGCCTTGCCTTGCAGGGCTATGACATTCCTGTCTCACACAAGGCAGGTGCAGCAAACGAAAACGCAGACAGGTTATCACGTCAGTTTGAGAACTGAACTGAATTTGGGGAACTCATCCCATGCTAGGAATATATTTCCCCAAGTTCAGTCTAGGAGGGAGGAGTGTAACATGATTAACCCTCTACTAGTTATAATCATATCTGGGATATAAATATAGGATTATTTGAAAGTCTGCTTAGGGAATGGCAGCCAGCAGCTTTAAAAGGGACCTGATCTTTTGACCCCAAAGGACCTGGCTGGCTAAAAACAATCGACTATAGTAACACTGACCCAGTGAATTAATTAATTGAAAGGCTTCCTTTGACATCTCCTGTCATGCCTGTGTTAGTTGTTATATAACATATTGTAAACTAACCCTTCTACTTTGAACTACAGGCACAACATATGCATTTTATGACCTTTGAGGAAAAGGCAATTTTTAACTGATTTCTGTTACCTTTCACACCTTTAAGAGAAATTTTTTGTCAGGATGTGTTTCTGAACATCAAAGGTGAATGCTCTGATCAAAAAGAATGTCATATTTTGATACTGCTATCTTGCAGATTTCCAGCCAGCAGTGAAATAACACCCTTTTGGATATTCTTGGTCAGGTTACAAATTAATGACAGGCTAACAGTGACCGCATGAGCTGTGACCTCACAGGATAGGAGGGACATGCTGGATTATTATCATTCTGGTTGAAAGGAGTGGGGACACTTCTATCTCTGGACTCCTAAAATAACACATACAGTGTGTGTCTGAACTAAAAAGACACTTCTTCACAGAGAGGGTGGCGGATGCTTGGAATGCACTACCAGAAGAGGTGGTTTCATTGAAGACAGTGGGCAGCTTCAAGAGAGGCTGGGATAGGCACAGGGGAAAAGTAAGGATTATGATGGGTAAGGAGGATGGGGGGATGGGGGGAGGCAGGGACAGTAGCTCAAGCTGTGGACCCTGCAATATGAGCAGACCAGATAGATCAAATGGCCTTCTTCTGTTGGCTTCTTCGTATGTTTGTATGTCACAGAAAAATCAGTGGACTTGCCAGTGTACACAGTTTGCCCATAGGGGGATCACCAGACTAGTAAGACTTTGCACCTCAACCATTTCCATCCCATTTGGACACCTAGATGTACCAGATCTGGACAATGGTATAGTACTCTCCCAGAGAATGAAAACCAGGACCCAGATATTCAAAACTTGTCATGGGTGCTGAGGGGGTTTTGCCCATTCTAACTGGGTTTTATGCCCGGTTGGAGGCTGGGTCCCTATTCAGAGACCCATGTAGCGCGGGCTAATCCTCTTAGTGCCCGAGTGCTAATATAACACTGCGCCCATGCAAAAGAAGGGATCCACACAGCATACAGGTGCAGTGGCAAATTCAGCAGTTTGCATCGGCAGTAAATGACACCCAAAGGGGTGCTATTTTCCACCTCTGCAAACCTAGTCTTAACTTGGCGCAAAGCCTGGTGGCAGGATGGCTATACTGCATCCACCTGTCCCCTGTCTCCCATCCCATGACAGGTGGATAGCACCCTGGCAAGTAGTGGCATCCCCCCACCCTCAGAGCACCTGACACGGTGTGAGCACAGTAACCCTGGTGTCTAGTGGCATCCCTCCATCCTCCAAGCACCTGTTCTGGTAGCAGTACAGTTTCTCTGGTGTCCAGTGACACACTCCTCCCCTGGTCATCTGTCCTGCACAGTAACAGGTTGTCCCTGGTGTCTACAGCCCCCCCACCACTCAAATTACTGTCCCCATTATGTCACTGACTGTACTGGTGTCTAATGGCACCCCCACCCCCCGAATGCCTATACCCGATATATCACAGATTACCCTGGTGTCTAGTGGCACCCCACACCTGCTGATCACCCATCCCTGAATGATGAACTGTATTCCTCGGTGGCTAGTGACACGCGCACCGCCGATCGCCTATTCCAGTACATTGTACTATATCCCCTGGTGACTAGTAGCACCCCTCGATCACCCATCCTGGTACAATGTACTGTACTCCCTAGTGGCCCCCCAGTCTCCTGGTCAACAGAGTTCCCTGCATCCATGGTGTCCAGCAACCCCCCCCGCAAGCACCTGGCCCACGCACCCAACCAATCCCTGGTGTTCAGTGGTACCTCTCCGACTGCCATTCACCAAATGGACAGGCGCACATTGGCAGTTCAGCAGCCCCACACACACTCTGCCCACATCCAGTACATCACCCAGCCAACCCCCCCTGTATGTGTGATGGCAGGGCAATGCGGTGAGCTGGATACGACAACCAGCATAGCCCTCCTCCCACCTCCTCGGCTGACCATTGTATGGGATGACAGGGAGCATGTGTACAGTTTACAATATACTGTCCGCATCCTCCTCGTTATCTCATATGGTGTCCAGCAAAGGAGGTGAGAGGAGGACTATGCCAGTCACTGTATGGGGCGTCCTGCATTGCCCCGCCATCAGAGGTACAGGGGGGTTGGCTTGGTGGTGTGCTGGGTGCAGACAGAACAGGTTGGGGGACACTAGACTGCCAATGTGAGTCAGTCCATTTGACAACTGGCAGTTGGGGGGGGTACCGCTGGACACCAGGGATTGCTCGGGTATATGGGCTGGGTGCTCAGTGGAGGGCTGCCACTGGACACCATAGATGCAGGGCACTCTAAGGGCCAGGACACCGGGGGACTACTAGTCATCAGGGATTCTTTGTTAGCATTGGGATTGGTGATCAGCAGGGAGAATACCACTAGCCACCAGGGGATACAGTAGCCACCAGGGGATACAGTACATTACACCGGAATGGGTGTTCAGCAGGGGAGCCACTAGCCACCAGGGGAACTTTATGACGCACCGTGATGGGTGACTGTCAGGGGCGGGGTTCCATTAGACTCCTGGGCAGACAGTGACATATAATGTTTGGGCGTTCGGGGGGGGGGTGCCACTAGACACCAAGAATCATGGTGGTGTCTCCAAGAAGGGGATCGGGGGAATGGTGGTGCAACTAGACACTAGGGACTACATTCTCATTTGGGGGATAGACATTCGGGGGTAGGGATGCCAGTTGCCACCAGGTTTGATATGGCAGGCAACCACAGGATGGACACAAACCTGCCACTGCTACCCACGCAAATAAGCCCAAAATAGGCATGCATATGAACCCTTAGCACCTTGCATGCTCAAAGGACTCATCTGCATTATGCAGCTGGATATCACACCATGGCTCTGGGTGCTATCCATTCGGGCATACAGATTCCTAAGGGCTGGATACAGCCCAGGTTGGTGTCAGGACAGCACATCATACTTTAGTGTTGTGCTGCCATGGCCTGATATTCAGTCAGATAGCACTGATGCACGACTGAATATAGCAACTCCGGGTCGGTTTAGGGTGCAAGCACAGTGCAAACCTTTGCACTCCACTTTTGCACTTTCTTTAATATCTGGCCACAGGAGTTGTGACAGACACCAAAGCAAAACTAGTCAGTCTGTCCCAAACTTTTGAACCAGCACTTAATGCAACAGATTCATCTTGTCATCGAGGCATAGGTCAGAAGGCATAGGCAAACCAGGAAAACCCACTTTCACATACAGATTCACATATTTTTTTAACCACAAAGAAGCAAGGGAAGAACGGAAAATTAGAAACAGCAAGTGAAGGAAGGGAGAAATCAGGGAGAATCTGTGGGACCATTGGAGTGGCCAATTCCTAGGAGCCACAAGGAAATTTTTATTGTGCAATCAGGCAGGCAAGAGACAGACAAGTGATAGGAGAGGACAGAAAAGATCATTGCTTTTAACTCTCCCTGGATAACAAATGGGACAGGGTCTTACCCAGTCATGTCACAATCAGATGAAGAACAAGACCTTGTTAGGTATTATTCCACTGTGGACATTCTCCATCTGTTAAATGCTTCCGATGATTGGTGGACGCCAAATATTCCACCCACACAGTTAAACCATCAGATGCAGAGCCTTCTGAACCCCCAGTTAGATCAGCTGCACATGAACTACAGTATGTGGAAGATCCTATTGAATCTAATCATGAATCAGATATTTTACTTGAACCAGCTCATTCTGAGGAATCTCATTCACCACCAACAAAGGAGGGAAGCACACCCTCAGTTGCTCAAGAACCAGAGGAAGTCCCATTGCAACATTCAAAAAAACCTGTAAAACCCCTTTGAAGCTCAGTTACAACAACCTGGTGCCTCCACTGACCTGTCTCTTTATCTGGTGCATCGTGGAATATATCACGCCTCAGTCTTCGCCCCGCATTGAGTTCAAAAGCCCTAGACTATAATGTGGGGATGCAGAGTACTGAAAATGTTGGTCAAACAGGGACCAACTATTTACACAGAAATGTTTATGAAAACTGTTGTTAATTCTGTTGACATTGTTATGTTGCTATGGAGTCTGTGAATAACCTAAATTGGAAGCATTTGTCTAGGTAGAGACGTTAGTTGTTGTTGCCTGTTTGTGTCTTTCAGATATGCATTGGATGGGACTCATGGAATTGTCAGGATGACAATTCGTGACCTGGGGGAAACTGTAATCCCCTCCTAGGGAGGGGGGCTTATCTGACCGCCTCCCTACCACCCTCTTGAGGTCCTGGACTGCTGCCACTGACACTCTCCCCCTGTTTGACTGTGTGGCAGTGGGAGAGATCTGGTTAGCTGGACCATCATCTTTGGAGCCTCCTGTGCCCTCTGTAACTCTGGCCACAGTCATTTTCTGCTGTCCCGATTTGGAAGCAGAGACTGGAGACCTCCCAGATACCACATGTTTGGTGCCTCAGTGCCATGAAGCCTAACTGCCATCTTGAGCTGGAGTACATGCTACAGGGGCTCCTCCTTAGTGCTCCCAGCTCCACCGTCACTGCCAGCACGCCGACCGAGAACCCACTGCACCCACAGCCACCACAGACTGACTGGACGACAGTTCAGGAGGGCTGATGCAAACACTCTGGGGCCAGCACACTAAAGGGGTCAGGAAAGATAAATAAAATGAAGAACTTCAGAGTAAAAGGCTCCTTCAGCACATAGCCACTTTGGCAACCCTTGAGCCCACCAGACAACCAATCAGAGGGCTAGGAAGTGCAGAGACAGAAGTAGAAGACTATGGGGAGGATGATGCAGTCGGACTCTACCACATGGACTGGCTGGCTATGTGGGGTAATCAGAGAGCAGGGCAGAAGGACTGATGAACAGCCCTCCCTGTCCAGTGAGACACTGAATGGACAGAAAGAGGTTTCTGGGCTCTCGAGGAGCTGAGGGCAGTTTTCTAAGGACACAGAGGTGTGCTAACCTGTTGTTAGTGAGACCAGCAGAAAGGCCTAGCCAGGCCAATCTTCGAGCCCTCTCCCAGGTTAATTTGGTAAACTCTGAGACTGTGCTAGATGAGCATCTAACAGAAGAAATTGCTGAGAGTGTCAGCCTGTGGACCACTGCTGCATACCGAAGCTGCTAAGCTATAGTGAGTGGAGACAGAGACCTGCATGCTACCCAGGTTGCTCCAGAGCTACGAAATGGGCCTTGTAGCCATTATCTAGTGTGATGGATCGGGGAACAGGGAGCCACGGGGAGCATGTCTTGAGTACTTGTGTACACTCAATTCACAGGGGAGATAGACAGTGGAGGTTGATCCTGGGGTCTGGGCTCCTCAGGAACTGGGAAGATGCTGCGTAGTGCTCCAGTGACTGACAGTTGAGTTTAAAGGGCTGTATCCTGAGAGGTGTGAGCCACAAGGGCTGTGCTGCTGTAGAACATCAGAGAGAGCCTGAAGCTCCTGACTGCTGCCTGACCTGCTGCTGTGTGCTGTTTCCCATCTCAACTAAACTGCCACATCTGTGGGTCGTCAGTGCTGGCATTGTTGGCTGGGTCTCTGTACTTTTTTAACTTTGGATTACAAGTTTGGTTTCAAGTATCCCTTATTGGGATTTCAAGTTCTTTAAATTGTGCTAGCACACTGGCCTGTTGCGGGGTTAAAGTGTAAGCTTGCTAACTTTCATCAAGCGCACCACTGAATGAACCCAGGCAATGTAGCTACCAGGCCTGCACCGAGACTCCAGTATAATTCCTGGGTATCCAGAGTCATTTGGTACTTGAAACTGCAGTTTCACTACTGGTATCTGTTAAAGACTTCACTGCACCCTGTGTAGAATAATTCACTCTTTGTGCCCCTTGTTTGGAAGGGTGTTTCCTTAAACTGTGTGGGATCTGAGAGTGTGGTACAGACCCACGGTACAGTGGTTCTTAGGGTGCAATGCTGTACGGTGAGAGTGCTTAAAATGACTTGCAACTGCTTAAACCTTTCTTTTATTCCAGCTGCCAGACCTGTTGTGTTCTTACATAAAAGCACTGTAAGTTGGTTGAATTTTACTTTTGTGTGCGTGTGCCCAGCTTGTACAACCTGATTGAAGTGTTTATTGGTAAAGGTAACAACTGTCTTAATGGTCCCTAGGAGGTGGTCCTGTCCAGTGAAGGGAGGCAGGCAGGTACTGCATCCCAAGAGGTAGTACTGCACACATCTGGCCCACTTAGGCCCTGTCCAGACTACAACACAGTAAGTTCTAGCATTTTATAAAACATTTTATCACTTACAGTGTTGCTGTGTCTGGATTGAGTTCAGCAGTGTTTTAGCATGGATAAACCCTCAATGCTGCAGAGTCCACTCCCACACCTGATGCTTCGATTGTGCTCAGTGTGGCTTGCCGAACATGCTTTCTGGGGGCTGAAGCAGAGATGGAACCACATCCGCATTTTCAGACTTGCAGGTAGCACGGTTCTTTATTGTAATCCGTTTCAAGAAGTGTATTAAATCCTAGGTCCTATCAAGGCTTTAACATGATTTTTTGAACAAGTGTTTAAACCCATTCATTTTACAGTAATTTTATGGTCCCTGGAGATCTCCATCTGAGCATAGTTTATTGCTTTTCTTGTTCCTACAATGCCTCTTGTCCCATGTGACAGTGATGTATCCAGGACAATGGATTCCGCAAGCACTGGTTTAGAGTCAATTTTCCAACAGCAGACCTGTGATATTAAGTAACTTTCCTGACCCAGTGAGCACTAATGGCTACATGAACACTTTAGCAAATACTTGAGAGCTAATAGAGTGGGTTATTCTGTAACTAAACAGCTAGAGTCCTTACTAACTCTAGCACTGATGATCTGGGGTGATCTGTGTGCTTTTTATGGCTGTGTGTTGTTTGGTGAAATGAAAAGTTTTAAAAGCAAAACATTTACTCCTGCTGGCTAGACCTGACACACACACAGTAAACAAAAATTGTGAATTAGAGCTATATATGCAGTGTCAGTGGCTCAGCAGGTAGCACACTCGTCTCTAAGGCTGGAGATCAGTAGGCTGTGGGTTCTATCCCCACACCAGGCACTTGGCTTAATATCCCAATACTAACACTGTGATGCAGTTTGAGGGGGGTGCTGCACTCCTGAGGTGCCGTCTTTTGGATGAGACGTTAAACTGAGGTCCCATCTGCCTGTTCTGGTGGTAGTTTAGGTGGATGTTAAAGATCCCATGGCACTTCTCGAAAAGAGTGGGGCAATTTCCCCGGTGCAATGCCCAAATTTCTTCCATTCACGAAAAATACCACCAACAGCTTAATCTGGTTCAAGGTCAGTTGGCATTCATCTGTATCCCCTTCCCCCAGGTTGTGCCTGAAAATAGGCAGAATCTGTCTAGTGCACTTACCCGGTCAACAAAAACTAAATAAATAAAATAAATATAGTGTATGGATAGGGCTTATTGTGCACAGAATTCAAGCAGCTTAAAAATCTTGTTGTGCACATTCTGAAGTTGTTGTGCACGTTCTACAGTTGTTGTGCACATTCTAAAAACCTTATTAAGTATGTTATATCAATAACTGCAGCTGCAATTCCCTTGCGCTGACTCCTGCTGCCTGGCTTCACTTCTCTGCTCACTGTACCTCAGCATTACGGTAACCGCAGTTCAAAAGAAAAATAGACATGTCAGTCACTTTTTTCCTTTTTAAGGACATTCCCTGGTGTTTCAGCAACCACATGTCAAAGTTGTCATCTTTTGCCCACCATTAAGATGCTCATCTAAACATTTAAAATCCTCAACAAAAAACATGGGCAGCCATGCTTGTTTTTAAGTTACATTGGTGAGACTTAATCTCTCTTTCTGGAAAAAATCCACAAGGGGCCAGATTGTTTTATGTGGCTATAACATCAGTATTTTAGATGTCAATATGCGTGTGAAGGAAAATGTGAAACAAAGACACATATTTGTCATGATTCTTGCTTCATTTTTTTCCACAAATGCAAAAATAAAGAGTAAATTACCAGTACTATGACACCTTCTTGAACTGATACTCCCCCAAAAGGGGAAAATAGTTGCATGTTTTTATACATAAAACCATTTCAAACCCGTGTTATTTTTATAAAACATTTTTGACAGATGTAGATTTTGGTTGTGAATATAGAAACAAAAAGTTATGCTTCTTTTGGCTGTATCTGCTTTAAAAGTTGCAGTTTCAGACATGGTTGGCTCAGGACAAAAATAATTGAAACATCCCAATAAAAAATAAAACTTGTGAAAATGCTGTTCAGACAATTTAAAAGTACATGCAGAATGACAAACACTTTAAAATAAAATGAACAGAGTAACCAAAGACAGACAGATATTTAGGTAAAGTGCCTTGAATGATACCAACTGCTGCAGTTGTGGGAGTTACTTTCCTTGCTGCCATCCTATATATTCTTAGCTGGATGTGATATAATAAGATAAATCATTATTCTAATAATGCTTCCATATACTGAATTTAAGAATGTATTTGTGGACTTCCGGTGATGTCATGCCCACAGCTGCAGCTTGAGCTTTCGGTGCCGTCTCCTCCAGGGCTTAAAACCACTATTTTCAACTGAACTAACACTATTTCAGGGCTAATCTCAAACAAGGACACTGCAGGGATGCCCCAACGAAAACTGGACACCCAAAAATCACCACCGGACCCTCTCGACCATGAAGGAGTGCAGTCGGATAGTGATAGATTGCAGATTTCGGGCCGTGGTGACCCCTCTGCTGCCGATCCTCCCAGTTCCCACTGCATTGCCAGGGAAATGGACATAGTCCTGAAAGAACTTTGGGTCTTCCAAAAAAGAAACAAGATCTACCCTCTCTGTACTTGGAACAGACATGGGCAAAATTGAGAAGAGACTTGATGGTCTTGAAGAACAGGCCACAACCACCGACTCCCACGTGGACTGTACTGAGAGGGCTATTCTCTAGCTGCACCAGACGGTGAAAGGCCTTCAAGAACGGGCAGATTATGCGGAGGCCTGGAGCAGGAGGAATAATTTACAGATCCCAGACTTCCCTGAAGGTGTGGAAGGAAGCAACCCTATTCAGTTCCTACAACAATATTTTAGATCAAAGCTGGATCTACCGGAGGATTGCTCTCTTGAGATGGATCGAATTCACCACACACTGGGTCCTCAACAGCCAAACCGCCCATGCTTAATCCTGGTTCACTTCCTGAGGTACCAGGAGAAAGAACTGGTGCTACACAGATCATGGCATCAGGGGAGCTTAACCCACCAAGAACATCGGATATACGTTGATAATGATTATCCCACTGCTATTGCCATGAGACGTAGAGCTTATGCCCCTATTTTGAGGAAGATGGAGGAGGCAGGGATTAAACTCAGAACCTCATATCAAGCGAAGCTTGTGGTACACCTTGCCAAGGGCCCCAAAAGCTTTGAGACTGCAGAAGAAGCCGTCCAGAGACTCTCTAAAATGGCACCGGCGGGGCTGTGGACGTGGCCTACCTAGACTTTAGCAAGACGTTTGACACAGTCTTACACAAAAGATTAGTAGTCAAATTAACCAGTCTTGGAGTGGGTCCCAGGGTGGTAGCCTGGGTAAAACACTGGCTGAACAACAGGACACAGAAGGTAATTGTAAATGGAGTCCACTCTGAAGAAAGAGGGGTTACTAGTGGGGTACCGCAGGGTTCAGTACTGGGTCCAGTCCTTTTTAATGTCTTTGTAAGTGACATTGCAGAGGGATTGGAAGGAAAAGTATGCCTCCTTGCAGATGACACAAAGATCTGCAACAGGGTTGATATACAAGGAGGCGTGGAAAGGATAAGAAGGGACTTGGTAAGGTTGGAGGAATGGTCAGAAGTATGGCAGCTTGCATTCAATGCAAAGAAGTGCAAAGTAATGCACCTGGGAAACAAAAACCAAGGGGAAGATTACACAATGGGGGGTGAGATACTAACAACAACAAAAATGGAAAGGGACCTGGGGGTAATCATATCAGATGACCTTAAGGTTGGCAAGCAATGTGAGAAGGTGGTAGGGAGGGCTGGGGGATACTGGGATGTATAGGAAGAGGCATCACCAGCAGAAAACAGGAAGCTGTTATCCCCTTGTACAGACAGTTGGTGAGACCCCATCTGGAGTACTGCGTCCAGTTCTGGAGACCCCATCTCCGCAAGGACAAAGACAGGATGGAGGCAGTTCAGAGGAGGGCAACTAAAATGGTGCAGGGTCTGCAAGAGAAGCCATATGAGGAGAAGCTAAAGGAGCTTAATATGTATACCCTTGAGGAAAGGAGGGAGGGGGGAACATGATAGAAACATTTAAGTATCTCAGTGGAATCAACTAAGTCCAAGAGGATAGCATCTTTCAGAAAAAGAGATGTGCAAGAACAAGGGGACACAATTTGAAGATAGAGGGGGACAGCTCAGGGGCAATGCGAGGAAGTATTTTTTACAGAGAGGGTGGTGGACGCATGGAACAGCCTTCCTGAGGAGGTTGTGGAGTCTAAAACTGTGGGAGAATTCAAGAATGCATGGGACAGACATAAGGCAATTTTTGTGGGGGGTAGGGAGAAATAGGCTGCTGGTTAAATAGGATCTACAGCTTATCCTCTAGGTAGGGAAATGGGCAGACTAGGTGGGCCAAGCAGTCCTTATCTGCCATCAAAGTCTATGTTTCTGTGGGACTCGAAGTTATAATGGGCCAGAAAGCCCCCAACTCTTCACTAGCGGCAAAACTGGTGCAGAAAGCATGGAACAGAGTGCCACAGAAGGATCAGCGTCGTAAGGAGGGAGCATCGGCAATCCAACAAATCGTGGCCACACTGAAGAGACAAGCAGAGGCTGATTCTGAGAAGGGACACTCGGGCTGAATAACCATTCACCACTTTCCTTTTTTTGCAGGTAAGCTGGCTTTGTTCTCTCCCTGCCACCTTGATTCTCCCAGCACCTCCTGGACTTCCCGCCCTCCCGAGTACCCCCACAATTCCTCGCTTCTAAACTGGGAGGGTCCCCACAGGGGACCTTTCCCCTGAGGCGGAACCTCCACTAAAATTCTCATTTTGGGGTGGAGGTCCAGGGTTGAGGGGGGAGACCAGGTAGGTTGCAGGGGTGGGAGAGTACGAGCTGACTGTCCCTCTGGCCTCCTCGTGGCCTTGACAAAAAGGAGGCTTGGAGCCAGGTCGGTGGCACCTAATGCAGCACTAACAGTGCAGAATATTACATTACTTTGAGGGCGCGACACTGACCACGGTCTTAATGGGTCAGGCAGCGGGGGTTTCTGCCCCCTTCTTCCCCTCCCCTTGCAGCTTTCTGGTAGGGGTGGAACAATGGGGTAGCCCTCAGTCCCTTGGGAGGTTGGACTTGGGTGAGGCATCCTGGCTGATCCCCCATATCCATTTCCTCAATTCTGTCTGGAGGGGTGGGGGTTGGGTGGTCAGGTCCCCGGTTCCTCTCCTTCCTCTGGTCCCCCCCCTTCCACTATGGGCACAAATCGTTCTGGCACCTGTGGCACAACTGGGCTGAATGGCCTCCCTGATGATTTATTGGTTAGCCCGGATGTGAACTGGAAGTGCAGTAATCAGTTGAAAAGACATTATAGCTAGAGCTATTTCTAGCCATAGCCCTGGGGGAGGCTAGGCATGACTATAACTTCCTCCTCCATTTCCCCCATTCACTTCCCCCTTTTCCACCTCCATCCTTCCCGAGACGTTTACGTCTGGTCCCCATAAAGTAGGACCAAGTCAAACTTGGCACATTTAGGGATTCGGGCACTTTAGCCCCCACCCCATATGGAAGCCCTTTGTAGTTTGGTAGGACCAGCCCAGTTGGCGGACTCTTACCCCTTGCTGTTTTACCAGTTTGTTAATGTTCTTTTGTCTTACGAGAGTTTAAAGTTAGAGGGTGGTTTTTCTCCCTCACTTCCCCACAGACAGTCAGTTTCATACACGACAGGTTTTGATTTCAGTAGAGTCATAGGACTGGGGCCCAGCAGTGGGACCTCGCAGAATCACCACATGTCTACAGAGATTAAAAATGGCTAATAAACCATTACATATTTTTTCATTAAATGTGAATGGGCTGGGTAACCTGATTAAACACTCCAGAATGACTTCTCTATTTAAGAAAAATCAGGTGGGGATTGTCTCTACACAGGAAACGCCTATGAATGTTAAGGAACATAAAAAGTTGGCAAGTAGGGGATTTACTCAGGTCTTCTCATCTTCTTATGCTGGAGGCAGGAGGAGAGGGGTCACCATACTTATCTCAAGCCAAACCCTATTCCAGGCTACCCAAGAATGGGCAGATGAGGAGGGCTGCCTAGTGATTGTCCAAGGGGTGTTGCAAGACAACGAGGTAACCCGGGCTAATGCTTATTCCCCCCCGGGATCGAGTATACTGACAATTCAATACCTATTAAGCAAGGTGCTGGAACTGACTAAGGGGACTCAGATTTTAGCAGGAGATTTTGATATTGCCCCAAGGCCTAATCTGGACTCCACTAGCTCTGCCAGAGGCAGACAACCTGCCCCACACAAATTTTTTTAAACGATTTATCCAGGAGGTGGGCTGGCTGGATGTATGGTGTACCCTCCGCCCCAGAGACCGTATATATTCATTTTACTCTGCTGTACATGGTACATTCACCAGGATAGATCATTGTTATACACAAAAGGAAGGCCTAGGGGTACTTAAAGAGGCTGCCATGGGGGATATTGCCCATTCTGATAATGCCCCTGAGATTACGGCCTGGGAGCTGGGACTTGAGAGACGTAACACCATGTGGAGATTTAACCCCACTTATCTTAAGCGTGAACCCTTTTGGGAATTCTTAGGTGACAAGATACAGGAAATCTTGGAGGATAATTCTGATCCCAAGACTACCCCAGCAATCTGGTGGGACAAACCGAAGGCCGTTCTCCAATACACTGCCACTGTAGTGAAACAGTGTAGGGAAAGACAATCGCATTTGGAGCAGACCCTTAAATTCCTCCAAGAAGCCCACCAACAGAGGGACCTGTCAGTCTCATCACAGCTTTAACAAACTAAACAGGAATTGGATAAGCTGTGCATGCAGCGCACAGAAATAGCACTTGCATTTTTAAGGCGGAAGTATGGGGAGATAGGTCCCAGGGCATCCCGCTTATTAGCCTTCCGCCTCCACTAACAGAGGCACCTGTCCACCATAGCTTCCATTAAAGACCTGGGGACTGGTACCTTACACACACGGATGGGAGATGTCTCACAGGCCTTCTGTGACTACTATAATAAAAAAATTGTACACTCCTGATAATCCATCAGACTCTCCAGTTATTGACACCTTCCTTTCCTCCCTGGACCTCCCTAAACTTAATAAACACCAGCAGATGGGTCTGACCTCCCCCATAACTCAGATGGAACTACGTACAATCATTTCCCACTTAAAACCCCTGAAAGCCCCTGGCCCGGACGGCTATGGCACAGAGTTTTATAAGCACACAGAGCACTTGGTCAGCCTGTTTCTGGTACAGGTCTATACTGAGCTACTGCAGGGCCTTAGTGATCCTCCCTAAGCTGGTCATATGCTGTCATCTCAGTCATCCCTAAACCTGATAAAGATCCCCAATTATGTACTTCCTATCATCCCATCTTGGTACTAAATGTAGATTATAAAATCCTGGAGCAAACTGGGTACTTGGGCGATAGGCAGCATGGCTTTGTCATGGGAAGATCCTGCCAGATAAACCTTGTTGAGTTCTATGACTGAGTGACGAGGTCCCTGGACCAGGGTAGGCCAGTGGACATTAGCAAGGCATTTGATTCAGTACCCCACAGTGGCCTGCTGGCTAGGCTGAAGGAAATGGGGGTAGGGAGACAGTTGTTAAGATGGATAGGAAATTGTCTCTCTGAGCGTACTCAGAAGGTGGTGGTTGGAGGGTTAGCCTCATCCCCAAGGTGGGTTACTAGTGGGGTTCCCCAGAGGTCAGTACTGGGGCCACTCCAGTTCAATGTCTATGTCTCGGACATCAGGAGGGGGATCAGGAGTAAGATGAGTCTCTTTGCAGATGACTCAAAGCTGGGTGCAGTGGTGGATGAGAAGGAGAGCAGGGTGGCCTTGCAGGAGGACCTGGAGGCTCTGGAAAGGTGGTCGGGGAAAATAGAAACTAAAATTCAGTGTGGGAAGTGCAAGGTTCTGCACCTGGAAGTCAGAACTCCAGGCCAGGGGTATACCCTGGAAGGAGACATGATTCAAGTCACGGAGGGTGAGAGGGACCTGGCAGTAGTGGTAGATGTCAAAATGAACAACTCAGAGACCTGCAGGAGGGCAGCAGCAAGGGCAAATAGGATGCTGCATGCATCGCCAGGGGGATTACCTCCAGAAAGGCGGAAGTGATCCTTCCACTGTACAACTGCTTGGTTAGGCCACACCTCGAGTATTGTGTGCAGTTTTGGAGACCACATTTAAAAAGGGACATTACACTCCTAGTGAGGGTCCAAAGGAGGGCAACCAAAATGATCTGGGGCCTGGGGGAAAGGACCTGTGAGGAGAGGCTCAGGGAGCTCGACATGTACACCCTGGAGGAGAGGAGGGACAGGGAGACATGATAGAGTCTTTAAGTACATGAAAGGGATCAATAAAGGAGGCCCAGTCAGGGTGCTCCAAAGGAAGGAAGGTGGGGCAACGAGAGGTCACGGGTGTAAGCTGGAAGGGGGCAGGCACAGAGGGGACCGAAGGAGATGTTATTTCACTGAAAGGATGGTGAAGCCATGGAATGCACTGCCTAGGGAGCTGGTAGAGGTGGAGACTCTGGACGGGTTTAAATGGGGATGGGACAGCTACAGGGGGAGAGTAAATCTGACCAGGCCTAATACAGGTGGAACGACTGGGGATAGTATAATCCAAGGGGGAGTAGGGACAACAAAATTGACCCTCAGTGCAGGTACTGAAAATCGAGCAGACTCAAGAGACCGTTAGGCCTATTCTGCTGGCACTTTAGTATGTTAGTATATTATAGCCAAGCGTTTGGACAATGTTCTCTCTTCTCTGATTGGACTGGACCAGACAGGCTTTATAAGCTCTAGATCTACAACAGACAATACTAGGAGGGCCTTGCACTTGGTCCAAGAGATGCAGTCCCATGGAGCCCCATCATACCTCCTCTGAGGTGTTTGATAAGGTCTCATGGCCCTTTCTGTTCGCCACTATGCATAAGATGGGATTTCTTGCCCCCCTCATTTCCATGATCAGGGTGCTGTACCACTCCCCCAAAGCCTGTCTCAAGGTGTTAGGTCATCACTCTGCATGTTTCACCTTGCATAGGGGCACTTGTCAGGGCTGCCCCTTGACTCCAGGACTTTTTGCTATCTTTATTGAGCCCCTGGCCCAAGCCATCAGATGTTCCCCTTTAATCACCGGGCTCCAGCTGGAGGGGAGAGAGCACTACACTGCTTTATATGTGGATGATGTCTGCTCTTCCTTGCCAACCCCACATAGTTCGTCCTGGTTGTGTTTAAAATATTGAATGATTTTGGTTTATGTTCAGGGTACAAATTAAATACCTCCAAAATGGATGCATTAACATTTCACTTTGCCCCTCCACCACTGTTCAGGCAGACCTACCCATTCCACTGGGATCTTGAAAAGCTGAAGTACTGGGATTGCCCTAAAGTTGCCCCTACATGAAGTAAGCTCAAAACAGACCTGGATCCATTGCTGGGGTTACAGCATTGTTTTTCTCCTGAGGTCTGTATAATGGGTAATGTAGTCAATATTTCGGTCAAAGAAAGGAAGTTTCACATATCCCTAATATCAATGTCAGTAAAAAGGGTTATATTACGTCACTGGCTTGATCAAGAGGCTCTCACTCACACAAAATGTCTGAATGAAATATTATTTAATCTAAGGGTAGAAACAACAATAGCCAGCATCAAGAACCAGCCAGTATCTTATACTAAAAGGTGGAGCAAGTTGGAGTCCCTGTTATTAACTCATTCTACCCCCTAACAACTATGCAAATGACCTAGAAGAGTCTGCTCACTCTCTACTTGTCGCCCACACTGGTTTCCCAAGTTGTCAGGCAGGGTATAAGAGCATAGTGCTATATGACTGTAAGTAGATGTTCGTCTGGCACCTATACCACACTATCCCTGAAGGAAGATCTCAGGGGAAGGGGGAGTTAGAGAGGGGGGATGGGGAAGGGGGGATCTGGATGTTATGTTATGTGTCTATGCTTTACTGTATGCTATATTAGTTTATTTAATTATTTATATGTGGTATGGGGAACATTACTGTACCTCACATGACACTGTATGAAGATGTATTTCATTATGTACTGTCATATGTGAAAATACTAATAAAGTACATTAAGTTTAATTTAAAAAAAAAAAAGAAGTACCTGGGCATTTACGTCTAGCATAGCACCGGGAGTACAGCATGAAACAATTATGATCCATGCTACACCCAGCTTCAGGTGGATTTAGCTAGGTGGAGTGTCTTACTGCTTAACTTGCTCCAAAGAGTAGAGGTAGTCAGGATGGTGCTCCTTCCCCGGGCCCTCTACCTCTTTCAAAATGTACCAATTTATATCCCAGCTAAGACATTTCAGACGTGGAATAAGGCTGTAATTAAGTTTATATGGGCTGGCAAGCGCCCAAAAATAAGGTCTTCAGTCCTCTTCCTCCCCAGATGGGTGGGAGGGCTGGCCCTCCCCAATCTTAAACTATATAACTGCACCTCGCATCTCTCATTTCTTGTAATTCGCTTTATGTGGATCAGCCCTGCCATTTGGAGGGAGACCGAAGAGGGTCTACTTCCTTTTAATGGCCTGGTTAGGACAGTTCTATAACAATCCCAGCCTACATTCCCCCAGTTGAACCCTTGCCCTAGGATTGTACATCAGATAAAAACTTGGAATACGATTCGCAGACAGCTTGCCTTGTCCCCTTATCTGATTTACTTATGCCTGCTTGCCTTACTGGAGAATTTCCTGCCAGCTCAAATGGACCACACATTCACTCAATGGGAACGTCACCATCTCTCTTCCTTACCGCAGTTATTAAATGGGAACGAGTTTAAGTCATTCCAGGAGCTAAGTCAGTCTCGTGGCCTAAGGCTGGTGGATTTTTATAGCTACCTACAGTTGAGACATTTTTTTTACTCCCTCCCACCTGAGGCACGTAAGTTGGAAGACTGTCCCCCACTAATAACCTTATTGCAAGCTTCCATGGTTGCCACTGAGATGCCCTATCTTATTTCTACCCTCTGTAAGGCATTTCAAGAAACCACTGGGACTAACACGTTGGGAACACTTGAGAAGTTGTTACACAAGGTTCCTGCACACTAATTGGTATCCTCAGAGGTACACCGGAGACAGCTAGTACTTAAGTATATGGTATATTAACATATAGGGCTAAGGGCATCTACCGTACAAGAGTAGATGTCAGGATATGTATGCATATTGTTGTAATACACTTTGCTTGCTAATACATATATTCTTCTATGTATTTTCTGTGTATTTCTTACTTGTAAGATGCCAAGGCACCTGTGTCCTTGGAGTAATTATGATATATAAGTCGGCATTGCCACCTTTTGGTGATTTGTACTATTACACTGAGTTATGTAAGACTCTGTATGAGAACTCTTTTGTTCACAAACTGATGACTATACAAAATTGTATAATGTTATCTGGGACCGTGGAGCCACCTCTAATTTAGCCAATAGGGCTCATCTCTGTAACTAGAAATGTTTCTGTCTTAAAGTAACCATAGTAATTATCATAGGTATATAATGTGATACACTAGTCTTGTACCTCGGAGATCCCAAGAGACACAAAGAACCCTCGAACTATAGGGAACGCTTAGCACTGGCTCCCGGTTCATATTGGTAAGAACTGCTTAGGGCAACTGTGATTTTATCCTTTGGTAGTAATAAACAAGTTTATTACTCTAATGCAACATGGCTGTGATTACTTGCATTCCCAACATTGCCAAGAACCTGAAAGTGAGACTTAGACCTCCTGACAAATTGGCGACCGTGTGCAGGCGATATTTGGTGTTTGTAAGTTTTCAATTGTTACTATAACTTTTCCCTTTCCCACGGGGACAGTAGGTGTACATTCCCGTATAACCTCTCCTGTTTTCATCCAGTTTGTGGTCACTTACAAAGTCTGGCAGTCATCCTTTCAGGTGTGGTCGATGCTGACTCGACTCAACTCCATTACAGCTTTGATTTGTAAGTCTACAAATTTTACAGTAGCCTGGCTGTGTATAAAGTACTCCTGCGGGACACAGTCCCGCACAAAAGATTAATAATCAAGTTAGCCAGCCTGGGAGTGGGTCCCAGGGTGGTAGCCTGGGTAGCAAACTGGCTGCTCAACAGGACACAGAAGGTAATAGTGAATGGAACACATTCTGAAGAAAGGGGGGGGGGTTACTAATGGAGAACCTCAGGGCTCAGTACTGGGTCCAGTCCTCTTTAACGTCTTTATAGGTGACATTGCAGAGGGTCTGGAAGGAAAGGTATGCCTCTTTGCGGATGACACAAAGATTTGTAACAGAGTTGATACTGAAGTGGGGGTAGAAAGGATGAGAAGGGACTTGGCAAGGTTGGAGGAATGGTCAGACATATGGCAACTTAGATTCAATGCAAAGAAGTGCAAAGTAATGCACCTGGGAAATAAAAATCCAGGAGAAGAGTACACAATAGCAGGGGAGGTACTAACGACAACAATAATGGAAAGGGATCTGGGTGTAGTCATATCAGATGACCTAAAGGTGGGTAAGCAATGTGAGAAGTCAGTAAGGAGAGCCAGGGGGATACTGGGATGCATAGGGAGGGGCATCACAAGTACTACTCTCACCTTTCTATACTACTACCCGAAACATTGTACCATGGCTTTTACTCTGGAAGTCTTAAACAAACATCACCCAATTAATACCTGGGTGCAAAGAGCCATATTTCCTAATTGGAAACTGCCACATCATCATAACTCACTAACGATCACCCTCTACTGGGACTCCAGAAGACAATCCAAGCATCTTAAAAAAGTACAAGCAGAAACTCACTCCAACCTATTATGAACTACGAATGGCATCGCTGAAACTCCTGCTCCTCCTACTTTTAATATCTGGTGGGATACACCCAAACCCTGGTCCTGTTGCACTGAAGCCAACAAAAACAGGGAAAGTTGGTAGTGGTCTCTCCATTATCACTCTAAATATCTCTGCAGCCTCCTTCCCAAATTGGCATCTCTTCAAACTCTCGCTGGACAAAAACCCTGATATACTAGCCATTGTGGAAACCTGGCTATCTCCCAGCACCCGGATCATGCGGTCTCGCTTGAAGGCTACAATCTTTTCAGACTCGACCGGCAAGCAAGAAAGGTGGGGCTGAAGCATCTACATAAAGGACAACCTCTCCTGTCAACGCTGCAGCTTCACCCCCACAAACACGCAGATGCAACTCCTCCCTATCAAACTGCTTTTGGTGCACAAAACAAAGTTCTCACAGTGGCGCAGTCTATATCCCCCAAAAGACCATCGTGCCAGTATTAAGTCTGTACTTGATTTTGTTAGTCTGCAGCCCTCTGAAAATGAGCTTCTCCTCCTCGGATTTCAACATAAACTGGCTCACCTCTGACACTGGTTCTTACAAAGATGACATCCTAGCAGCAAACCTGACTCAGATGGTAACCTCCCCACCCGAAAAATTACAAAACTGGTACAAGCACCCTTATTGACTGGTTCTCACAAATCACCCTGACCGGATAAAAACATTAAAGTCCTCCCTGACTCCCTCAGTGACCACTCCCCAGTGTCCTGTACCTGGTCTAATAAATTTCTTAAGCCACCCCCCAAAGTTATAACAAGCAGAGTATTGCCTTATGGGAATCTTATCAAGTTGAAAACCCATCTCCTACAACAGGACTGGACGCCAATCCTTGAATCAACTGATATTAATACCGCACTAGAATACTTCATTAAATCTTTCAACTCTGCATGCGACTTATACGCCCCAGTAAAAAAACGTAAAATCAAAGCGCTATCAAATCCATGGATTACTGCCAAACTACTTGCGAGCTCAGGTTCGGACCACCTCTGGGCAGTTGCCAGAGACACAGGCTCACCTCATGATACTCAAAATACAAGCAGGCACGAAATAGATGTACCTCACAAATTAGGCAAATGAAGAGCGCTTATTTCAAAATGTCCTTGAATCCACCTGGGTGATGGAAGAGCTTTTGGGACAATATGCGAAACATAATGGGTAAACAATCAAAATCGCCACCTACCATTATGAAAGTGATGGATCCACCACTCTTGACCCAAAGTCTATTGCAGATGCGCTAATAAGACATTCACAGACCTTAGTGGGGTCCTCCCAGATTTCTTCTCGGACTTACCTGTGCCTAGCCTAGTATCACAAAACACCCTCGTGACAAACCACTATTTTACTTCAAGAAAAAAGTGCACGAGCACACAAGTACATAAGAAAGGCCTGCTCCAAATCCAGAACAAGTAGTGACACGCTAGATCTAAAATCCTGTCTCTCACCCTGGATGAAGTAATTCACCCCTTGCAAAAATTCTTAATCTGTCACTTTGCCAAAGTCAATTCCAACAAATGGAAATCTGCCATAGTTACGCCACTGCACAAAGGGGACAAACCTCAACAGGAAACTATCGACCAATATCAATACACCCTCCCCTCCCCTCTCCAAAGCACTTGAGCGAATAGTGGCAGACCAACTCTCTGATTACCTGGACAAATACAATCTACTCTGTAATCAACAGCACGGCTTTAGGAAAGGACATAGTACAACAACAGCCTTACTTGATTTCTCTGAGAAGTCCACTCAGCCCTGGACAAAGGATGCCAAACAGGTGCAGTCTTTATCGATCTTACAAAAGCTTTCGACACAGTCCATCATGGCCTACTTACTCCCTACTTTCTAGCCTAGGGTCTGGTCAAGGTCCTTGTGCTTGGTAAAAGTTACCTGTCCAATCGTCACAGGCTGTAAAATCTCTAATGAACTCTCCGACTTCAAACCAGTTCTCTCGGTGTACCACAGGGATCAATTCTTGGACCGCTCCTCTTTAGCCTGTTCCTTAACTCCCTCCCAGATATCTGCCAGGAGAAAATAATCTTATACGCTGATGATGCTGTAATCTCTCTTCCCAAAAGGATCCAAACTCCTACGTAAAAGCCTGCAACTTGCTTTCTAGTGTTGAAAGGTGGTTCCTGGATAGTAAACTTGTGCTAAACCACAATAAAACAAAAGCCATGCTCTTCTCCAATCACCAAAACAAAAATAGGCATACTCCACTCACCATACAAACCTCTGCGGGAATTATACTGGACCAAGTAAATACTTTCAAATACCTTGGCATCACTTTTGACCAAGGGCTCACCTTTTCAACCCACATTGACAACACTGCGAAAACAGTGAACCAACGCCTTGGAATACTATTCCGTAACCGTCAATTTCTAAATCAAGCGGCATTGAGAATAGCTATACAGAGTTCCATAATCTCAATCATTGACTATGGCCTTATTATTTATGGCTCAGCTACCTCCACTGCTCTAAGGCGATCTCAATCACTCTAAATAAGGCCTGCCTGCTCCTCACGGGTCTCAAAGACTGACTCACACGCAGGATCTGCACTATGAATCAGGCTGGTTGAACCTATCAAATCGCCTTATTTATCTCACCTGCACAATGGCAAAAAAATCTATCTTGGGACTGACTCCATTATGTATTCAAAACCTACTCCAACTGAATCCTGGCTCACGACCCTCCACCAGAGCTGAACGCCAACCTTTCCTGGTTCCGAGATGCCAGACTGCACAGGGACAAAGATCTTTCGCATACAGGGCCCTGACATGGTTCAATGCGCTTAGTCCACCTACTCTATCCTCAACCTCGCTTGAAGCTTTCAAATCCATGCTCTATGCCCACCTCACCACCACTAGCAACTGTGATTGCGCTAGATAAAGACTACTCCTCATGTCCATCCTCACATCTGAGGCTTCTTCCTCCCTGACTAATGAACCCTCTGGTACCTCTACTACTTCCTGTCTCCCACCCAAACTCACTCCCCTTTTTCCTGTCCCCTCACTTACTCTTCCGCCACCACCTTTCCTCTTCTCTAGCCTCCTTTTGGTGCCTAATGATCACCTCTCCCTGGAAGTTTCCTTAACCTCGAAATTGTCTACTCACTTGAACCTGTTATAGCTTGTTTTTCTACGAAACTTAAAAACGTTACTGTATTAAACTGTTAATAGCAAATTTATGATGTAACTTTCCTGTCTGGTTTTACCTGTAATGTGTATCGTGCTTTGTTAAATGTTCTTTGTGACGTGGAACCTTTGTAAAAGAGCCCTGGCTCAAAGGTATTAATTCCTAGACTAATAAACTAAACTAAAAAGGGAAGTGGTTATCCCTCTATACAGACAGTTGGTGAGACCCCCATCTGGAGTACTGCATGCAGTTTTGGAGACCTCATCTACGCAAGGACATACACAGGATGGAAGCAGTCCAGAGGAGGGCAACTAAAATGGTGCAGGGTCTACATCAGAAACCATATGAAGAGAGACTGACAGAGCTTAATATGTATACCCTTGATGACAGGAGGGATGGGGGGGACATGATAGAAACTTTTAAGTACATGAAGGGAATCAACAAAGTCCAGGAGGGTAGCATCTTTCAGAAAAAGAGGTGTGTAAGAACAAGGGGGCACAATTTAAAGTTAGAGGGAAGACGGCTCAGGGGTAACGTGAGGAAATTCTTTTTCACGGAGAGAGTGGTGGACGCATGGAACCGCCTTCCTGGAGAGGTTGTGGGGTCTAAAACAGTGGGGGAATTCAAACATGCATGGGACAGACATAAGGCAATTATAGTGGGGGTTGCAGGAAGTAGGCTGTTGGTTAACTAGAATCTGCAGCTTAGCCAATAGGTATGGAAATGGGCAGACTTGGTGGGCCAAGTGGTCCTTATCTGCCATCAAAGTCTATGTTTCTATGCTATGGCTCGATACACAGCACGGCACCTTTTTCACAGTTTGATTTTCCGTTCCCTCCCACAGAATGGCTACCGTATCAAATATCTGCACAGAACTGAGACTCGATATCTCGAACTTCCTTACCTCCCATGGAGGATGGGCTGACTCCACGCGGGACGCAAGTCAATCCGAAAACCCTATACTGGGGATTTCAACCCAGTACACAGAGACGAGACAATGAGCCAATAAGCGTCAGGCTAAAGGGTTGATGGTCGCGGCTCTCTATGCTGCTCAGGAAGCCTCTGAAGTGAGGTTTCGAACCCTTGATCTGCAAATATCATCTCTTAAGCAACAGATGGGTTTGCAGGAAATGGAATGTGTTAGACTGCAGCAGAACTTGGGAGTCTGAACTCCAAACTCTGCGGAACGAAAAGGATTCACTTTTGCATCATTCAGCTCAAGCTGGAGAACAGGAACTTTGTATGCTGAAGCAGGAGTGTGAAAGTTTGAGACAGGATAAGGGACAGACATTGTATATGAATGATTTGCTAAGTGCTGCAAATGCTCAGTTGAATGAGGAGATGGGAGAGCTACAGGATGAGATAAACCAGGTATGTAATGACTTAGAAGTGGCTACTAGGGGCAATCAGGAACTGAGCACCGCGTATAGAGTGTTGCAAAACAAAAGCAAGATGAGGTTGATATGGATGTTGCAACTGTGAGTCATGCTGAATATAAAACTAAGATGGCGAAACTGCACCATCAGTGAGAGGTTCTGTCTGGGCATGTTAAGGCGATGGGAGGCGTAGCCCCTGCCTTACACATGTCATTTGAAGGGGGAGGTATCAGGTGACGACATCTCTCAATACAACACCCAGTAACACCTCTACTATGGCCTAGAGACCCCACCAAGCCATGCACAACATGTCGGGTCCCCACTCCACCCTCACCATGTCATACGTCATCGATGTCGTGATGCCCATCATGGGAGACGCCAACATGGCGGCCCCCATGATGGGGGGAGCAGGCCCAGGCCTGGTCCCGACGGCACCACCGATAGCTGTTATTAATGTGGCAGATAGGCAAGAGACAGAAACGATGATTGAAAATGCGATAGGCAATGCACCTCTTCCTGAGAGAAGTGAGCGGGTTATTAAAACCCAGATTAGGCAGCTTCTGCAGGAGGCTGGCACTCAGGAGGTTATTGTTCACACTGCGGCCGAGGCTGCAGCTCGAGCCGCCCTAGACGGCGCCCGAGACAATCTACCTCTGCCTGATTGAGCCAGTAATCCCCTACAAATGGCCTACTCTGTTCAGCAAATAGCTGACAGTATCGGTCGGATGAACCACTCCGACAATCTCAGCTGTCACTTAGAAAACGTGCGTTCTAAATGCGAGATGCTTAGCCTCACTGCAGAATACCAGGTCCAAATACTATGCCAAACCATCGATCCTAGTTTGTGGGCCAAACTCCCCGATGACATCCACCAGGATGGGAACGCCACCTTTGACGAGGTTGCAGCTGAGCTCATTTCTGCTCACAGCCCAGGTGTAGTAGGAGTGATGCTTGCATACCTTGTAAAACAGAATGCAAAGGAAAGTCCAGCGACTTACCACCAGAGACTTTGGATGGCCTACTGAGCAGGAAAGCACCTGGCACAAGAGGCTGTGGATGTAGATCTTATTGAATATAAGACCCTGTTCCTTAGGAACATGATTCCTACAGTACGAGAAAAGGTAGAGCCAACCACCTACCCCAATATGGATAGGTTTGCCGACATCCTTCGGAAAACCAAGAGAGTTTACCAACTCTGTGTCCATGATCTGGGCTCCGGTTCCAAGAAGGTAGCCGCCGTGGAGCCTGCTTCAGAGGCCACGATGCACTACACTGTGGAAGGGCAGGCCCAGCACCAACAGGCCCAACATCAACAGGCCCCTCCAGCTGATAACCACCCCCCCCAACAGACCCATCAACAACAACAGCAACAACAATGGGATGGGAACTGGAATTGGCGCATAAGAATAAAAAGCATAAGGGTAAAGGTAAATCACAACAACAAAGAACAGGCCCTTCATATAGGGAGATAGCCGAAGATAATCGGAAATTCCGAGAGCTCCTGTGACAAGTGCGCTCTGTAGTGGATGCTGTTTCCACACAGGCCCTTGTGGCAGTACAACCAGTGACCCAGACCCCAAAGGTCATGGGGATACTGAAAGTACAGGCCTTCAGACTCACACAGGCCTGAACCCAGAAGCTCCTCCCTATATAGCATCAGTGAAGCATGATGAAGTGATTCACAAGAGTCAAGCCCAACCTCTCCATGCTCCCAGCAGCACAGATTGACAATTACAGGCCCTAGTCTGGATTGTAAACAAGCTGGTCTTGGATACAAACGGAAGGCCCTGCACCAAGGCCGAGGTCGGGGGCCGCCTACTAGTAGTCTTGTTAGATACAGGTGCAGCTGTATCTGTATTACATGATGAACATCCAGGCACATCCCTTCGGTCCACCGGATGGAGGACCAACATGTCTGGAGTTGATGGTACTAGGCTACCTGCATACCGTTCTCTACCCCTACCGGTAGAACCAGGCCATCTAAAAGCTTCACACACTTTCCAACTAATGGTAATGCATGATCATCCCAGTATCATAGAAATTGACTTCCTTGTGCCACACGGCTGTGTGATGGATCTAGCCAACATGCTACTGATACAGATTCAGGGCCAATATCATACCATTTTGATTCCTGATTCACACATTGTGGCAACAATATCTGCCAGTGACAAGGAGTATGACGTCATAGATTTGTTCAGAGCTCATGAACTTTTCCCGAAACTTCTCCCCATTTTGCAATGACATTTGGAGGCGTTTGCAATTAACAAACATGACTGTGGCAGAATGCACACTGTCATCGAAGTGCCAGGCCCAGCACACGACAGGCAAAGGCAGTATCCCTTTCCAACTGAGGCCTTGCCTTCTCTTAGAGAAACAATTAAGTCGCTCCTCAAGCAAGGAGTAATCAGAACTTGCATTTTCACTGCTAACTCCCCAGTGTGGCCCATGAAAAAACCCACAGGCGCCTGGAGACTTATTATTGACTACAGGAAACTGAATCAGGTCACCCCCAGTTGTTCCCCAACTGTGGCATCAGCACCTGACGTGCTACGACTCTTGATCCCGACCTGAAACGGTTCAGTGCCCTGGACATTTCCAATGGTTTTTGGTCATTACCATTGGCCCTTAAGAGTCAATATAAGTTTGCCTTCACCTTTGAAGGAAGACAGTACACGTGGAATTGCCTGCGGCAAGGATTCCATAATAGCCCGTCCCTGTTCCATCTGCACATGATGGACGCCCTCGAGAGTTTCTCCACTCCCCAATGTCTCTTGTAATATGTGGGTGACCTGTTGCTGGCAACAGCCACACAGGAACAACATCTGGATCTCTTGGACGAACTACTGACTCTCATCCAGACAGCAGGCTTGAAATGCAATACAGCAAAAGCACAACTATGTCAGAAAGAAGTACTCTTTCTAGGTCTGAAAATAACTGACTGAGGTGGAAGCCCTACCTGGAAGAAGGTACAGGGATTGCAAGACTTGCCATTGCCCACCAGCGTGGCAACTCTTCGAAGGTTTCTAGGTATGGTGAATTACTCAAGAGTTTTTATTTGTAATTTTGCTCAGAAAGCTGCTCCTCTGTATGAGTTACTCAAGAAGGACATCCCATGGATTTGGGGCCCTATACACATCCACACTGTGACATCACTGAAGCAGGCCTTGGCCTCCGCCCCAGCTCTGGTCAACCCAAATCCAGCACTACCATTCCATCTGGAATGTGCCACCTCTGACATTGCCATGTCAGCAGTGCTGGCCCAGAAGGTGCATGGCACCCTGAGACCCACTGCATATGCATCACAGCTCTTGACCCCAGTGGAACAGAAGTACAGCCTTTGTGAAAGGAACCTTCTGGCCACCTACTGGGCTGTCAAGCACTTCCTGTACATCACTGGGTACTCTCCACTGATCATCAGCACCAATCACACCCCAACTACCTTTCTGCTCTCAGACAGAGTGAAGGATGGGTCAGTCTCCAACATTAGACTGACACACTGGTCACTTCTTCTCCAGGATAGGGACATACAGGTACATCCTACTAAAATTCCATCTATGCTGGCTCATGGACTCCTTTTCCAAGGAGAACCCCATGACTGTACACTGCAGTCACCTGATCTTCCAGATACAGGTCCTTTCCTCCCTGCCATGCCACAAATACTTGATAACACCTCTTTGTGTCGCGTATTTACTGATGGTTCAGCATCCTACTATCAGGGAGAAAAAATTGCAGGGATGGGTATTTTAGTGATTTACCCTTATGGGAATACCGTTAAAATATCTAAGTGCTGCAGTGTAGCATCATCGCAGTATGCAGAGATGGCAGCGGTGGCCTGTGCCCCCGAGCTCATCCAGCTTGGCACAGAGGATACTATCATTTTTACAGACTCTAACTGGGTTTGTTGTTCTCTTACAGAATTTCTTCCTTTCTGGCAGAAGAACTCCTTCCTCTCCTCTGATGGCAGTCCAGTGAAGTACAAGGAATTGGTAATATACATACATTCACTGGCACAGAAATATGCACACAAACTCTATGTACACAAAGTCAAAGCTCATTCTCTCCATGACCCCTACCATGCCGTCAATGATACAGCAGACACACTTGCCAAGCAAGGGGCCGGGGGGGGGACATCTGGATGATGGACCATTCAGAGGCCAATGCAGCCGTATAGATTGCAGCACTCAGGAAGAAACCCGAACCCTTCTCCCTTCTCCCCCCTGGACCTCTCAGCAGCCCAACATGCTGATACTAAACTCAAAGAAGTGTTCAGATTCCTTGACAAGAGTACCGAAGAGAAACTTCTCACATACAACCCCTACCGGAGGCATGAAGGTAAGTTACACTTGTCACCAGATGACAAGCTCATCTGGTACCAACCAGATAATTCCACCACCAAGTTGTGGGTGGTCCCCAGACACCTGAGGTCTGAATTCTTGCACCAAGTGCATGATACACCCACTGGTGGATACCAGGGAGAGGAAAACACCCTCCAAAAGCTTAAGACCACCGCCTGGTGGCCTGGTGTCACCAAAGATGTTAAACAGTACATAGACAATCATCTTGTTTGTGTGCACAATGACACTCCGGCCCTTGGCATGCCATACAGATTGATTTTATTGGTCCCCTGACCAACACCAGCAGAAATAACAAGTATGCGCTTGTGGTAACTGATCTCTTCTCTAAGTGGGTTGAAGATTTCCCCACTAAAACATGCAGTGCTAAAACCACTGCCAAATCTTAGTGGAACAGATTTTCTCCAGGTGGGACCTACCTCTCAAGGTAGACTCTGACAAAGGAACCAGTTGCACAGGTGAGCTGATGAAAGAATCCCTTGAACTCCTTGGAGTTCAACAGAAGTTCCACATACCTTACCACCCCCAATCCTCAGGTCAAGTAGAAAAAGCCAAAAGACGGATTAAGCAAATGCTTTCCAAATTCACTGAGGACAATCCTAAAACCTGGGATTCCCTTCTGCCGTTACTCCTTATGGCAATTAGGGGTACACCTTCAGCCACTACCCAGCTCACACCCTTTGAGGTGATGACTGGAAGACAAATGAGATTACCTGAACACCTGTTGTTTGACCTGCAGACCGTGTGTCTGTAGATCAATATGTGGAAAAACTCAGAAAAGACCTCATACACACACACTTGTATGCCGCCAACTGAATGGGCAAGGCCCAGCAACAATCCAAAATACAGTTTGATAAACACACACAAGAAGTGGATTGTGGTTGGAGATCAGGTAATGGTACTCCGATTTGCACATCCCACCCATTCCTTCTCCAACAAGCGGGAAGGCCCATACCCTATCGTCAACAAGCTCAGTCCAGCAGTCTATCAGGTTAGACTCCTGCATAACAATAAGTTGACTGACAAATGGTTACATGCAAACCAGTTGGAACTGTATAAAGGAGCTTAACTACTTTTCCTCACCCCATTGGGCGGAATAGTACTAACTTACTAATCTGTGATTTGCTCTTCAGATACACTGACAAGATGGCTATCTTGTTCCATTATCTCCTCATCTCAGGAGTTATCCCCTGCATCAAAGGCACGGTACCGAACCTCCTACCACACCTCGATCCTCCAGCATCTCCTTCGGAGGGAGTATCCGTCAATATACCAGATAGTCTGATCACTGTTCAGGAAGGTTCCGATGCTTACCTCACTGCCTCGGTTGTTGCTCCTGATAAATGTACCCTACAAATTGAGTGGCAAACCACATCGCAAGGCCAAATTCTCCCTGTGGCCAAACTCTCCAAAGGAACTTTCCAGGGTTGGCCCAATGCTAAATTATCCCCAGATGGTTCTCTGTCCTTGTTACAAACTGCATTAAGACATTCTGGTTTGTACAACATTACTGCCTTAATTGATCCTTCGTACTGTAATTCTTTGTCTAAAGATTCTGCTCAAAAATTTTGTGCTGTACACCACATGGCTTCCGCAGCCATGTATCTCTCTGTATTACCACCCACTGAAAAACAGCTTTTGGAATGCCCAAAGCATACCCCTGGTCCCCGCAGTGGTCTCACAGCCACTGCCCTCCCAGGTTCATTAATAACTTACAGTTTATGCATATACGTGTTTTGTTTAACCTTACTTACTGGAATATGAAAGAATTTGGTATGTGTCACAATACTAATACTTCAGCATTTTATAGTTCATTATTGCTTGATAGTTTAGCTGCATTTCAGATTCGTACTCAAGACCCTATTGCCGGGGTCTAGTCTACTGAACACAGAGGCAACTTCAGGAGAAAACCCACTCCTGATGATCATACTCATAAACGAAAAACATGTGACGTTGACAGTTCTGATGTTACAGGTGCAACAGGCACTGTCACAGGCCTTTTTGGTATGGCTATGTCTAATTGGACTAAAGCAGACATTGCTGCTATCAAATCTCATTCTGCCAAGTTCTCCACTGGCCTGGTTAACAACATACTACCCCCATTATTGCATGGTGTGGATGGCCTTAGCCAGGAAGAAAGATACACTGTATACAACATGTACGACATTGCTAAGGCATTCACAGATTCAAAAGATAAGATCGACGCACTCATACAACAAAACAATAAAGAAGCAGATAAACAATACATTGCTAGAGAAATCCTCTGCTCTGCCTATGGCTCATACATCATCACTACCATCAACAATCTCTTCCGTGATCTAGAATCTGGAAGGATCCCCTATATTATACATGACAGACGCATTTCCAAATGGTATTGTCCACGATGTAAAACCCCTGGCTGTACTGCCATGTATATGCAACAAACTTTAACCATTCCTCTTTCTACAGCTAGGAATCTAGGGTTTGTGACCAGACACCCAAACACTGGTCCTTGTTTCACTACTAAGAAATGTTCCATAACAGATACCATGTTTGTTTCTTTTACTGTTTCTTTACCATGTTTTGATCCCACTACAGCGTTGTTCGACAAGCTTGCACTGGTTCACTCTATCGGGCATTTGGACGAAGACATCTACGGAGAACGCCTGGATCTACCACCTCTACTGGTTTTCCATCCTTTCCTGGACACCTGGGTTACTCCGCACACAGACTGCTGTGCGAAGAAGCAATACATTTACTTGTGCCGATGTGATGATTGGACTTTCACCATGGATGATGACATCACCAAGAATGGCACGGATTCCTTGGGTTCGACTTTGGCTCCAGATAAGATTTACCAATGATATCATGAGGAGGTTCATCACCTGTTAATACGGATTTCGAAGACAGCCTACACCTGCTCTGTCCAGTTGCAAAAGTGGAGACTCCCTACTGTTCACTCTCAGTATAATTCTGATGGGGAGTATTGTGTGGTAACCAACTTTAAAAGCTATACTTACGGATCTGTGACATGTGTTATTGAGTACCTCAATTTTTGTTTTGTCCCCCACCAGAAGACTGTCATTGGACATACCGTCATAACCCCGTCCCCCTACTAGATGCAGATATCATTGATGGTAACCCCGACTATCTGCTCACACTGTCTGAATACTTGCCATATTTTAATGTACACATAGACCCACTGACACTTACATTAAAATTACTTTTAGACAGGAAAGACACACACCTCATCCACATCAGCAATAATATGACCACGGGCCAATGAAGCTATCCTCTCATTGATTAATGATGGTGACATGAATGACGCATTGAACACCTGGTTAGAAATTACTTTTAAAGGTTTTGTTATTATACAAGCATTTTTAATCTTTATTTTGATTATTATGCTCTGCTGCCTACGGCATACACTGCGCCAACACCGTGAGCAGCTCAAGTTCCTTTACAAAGCTCGCGCGTTGGGTTTGTAAATGACCACTGCTCTCTGGCCTTTCCCTAGATTTGCCTGTGTTGCCCTTGGAGGCAACAAGGGGGAGAATGTTACATGAGGTCCCTGCACCCTAATTGGCACCCTCAGAGGTATACCATAGACAGCTAGTACTTAAGCATATGTTATACTAACATATAGGGCTAAAGGCATCTATCGTACAAGAGTAGATGTCAGGATATGTACGCATATTGTTGTAATACACTTTGCTTATTAATACATATATTCTTCTATGTATTTTCTGTGTATTTCTTACTGTAAGATGCCAAGGCACCTGTGTCCTTGGAGTAATTATGATATATAAGTCGGCATTGCCACCTTTCGGTGATTTGTACTCTTACACTGAGTTATGTAAGATTCTGTATGAGAACTCTTTCATTCACAAACTGATGACTATACAAAATTGTATAATGTTATTTGGGACCGTGGAGCCAACTCTAATTTAGCCAATAGGGCTCATCTCTGTAACTAGAAAGGTTTCTGTTTTACAGTAACCATAGTAATTATCATAGGTATATAATGTGATACACTAGTCTTGTACCTTGGAGATCCCAAGAGACACAAAAAAATCTTGAGGTATAGGGAACACTTAGCACTGGCTCCTGGTTCATATTGGTAAGAACTGCTTAGGGCAACTGTGATTTTATCCTTTGGTAGTAATAAACTGATTACTCTAATGCGACGTGTCTGTGATTATTTGCATTCCCAATATTGCCAAGAACCTGAAAGTGAGGTTTAGACCTCCTGACAAAGTGGAATACGGAACTGGGACTGAACATTACCACACAACAATGGTTCAGGGGTTGTCTCCTATCCTCCAAACTCACATACTCACATAGCTGGAGACTATTCTCCTGGCAGTTAATGATCTGATATTTTTGAACCCCTGCAATAACAGCTCACTATTCAATTATAAGAACTGCTGAGTGCAGGCGCCAGTGTGGGGAACCAAGGGCACATCATGCCCATGTGTTTTGGTTATGCCCCATCACACATCCCTTCTTCTATTCTCTGCAGTCAGAGTTAACCACCCTACTAGGACATCCAATCACCGTGACAGCAGAACTCTTTCTATTGCAAATTATTCTCCAAGAGTTTAGGGACTCACATACATGTTACCTACTGAGGATAGCCCTTATGGCAGCAAAGAAGGCCATGACTAGGCACTGGCTTTCAGCTCAGCCTCTTACCGCATCTGAATAGACAGAAATAATGACTAAGATTTACAAGACAGAGATAATCTCATTTTATTTGAATGATAGCTCTGATCTATGTACACTGAAGTGGACCAAATGAATCATTTATATTATGGCAAGAGACCCAGGTTTTGTACCTTGAAGGGGGGGGGGGGTTAACTTGAATATAAGAAATAAAACTCGCAGGGCCTTCACTAGACTGGATTCCTATGAGCCTAACAGAAAGAAATACTGTGTCCGGCAAACTCTGTATGTTATTAATCTGCTGATTTTATGCAATTAACTTGTCTAACTATGTGTATCAAGATAAAATTTGTGACTGTTGATCCCCTGTAACCTGTGGAAAACTTCAATAAAAAATTATACGAACAAAAAAAAAAAAAATGTATTTGTACCAGAAAACACCTTGAAAACTTTTTCGAGAGCATCAGAAAATTGGGAATTTGAAACACCAGGGGAGAGAGGATCACAGATTTAGAAGTGGGTAGCCATCTGGGAACAAGCCACCACCAAACAGTGTGGTTCACGATAAACACAGCAATAGAGTCAAGCCATACAAAAGCGAAGGTACTGAACTTTATTTATTTTTTAATTTTTACTTGGAACATGTTTCACCAGAAAAACAACATGAGCTGTAAATACAGGTTACTCACCTGTAACAGGAGTTCTAGGAATGGTATATGTTGTTCATCCACACTTACTGGCAGGTTCCTTGCCGCTTTAAATCTTGCTGGAAGGTCTTCAAGCTGGCTCCTCCCACCCACCCGGGTGGTAAAACTCTTGGCTCCGCCCCATGACACCAGATCTAGCCCGCTGGAAGCCAGGTTGCGCCGAAGCCAGGGAGGTCGTGTGGGTTGTGTGGATGAACAACATATACCATTCCTAGAACTCCTGTTACAGGTGAGTAACCTGTATTTCTAGGGACATGGATATGTTGTTCAATCCACACTTACTGGCAGACTCCTAGCAGTTCTCCGGGAGGAGGGAGGCAAGGCGCACACCCCCTACTTGGGAAATAAGGACTGGAGAACCGAGGTCCCAAAACCAGCATCCCGGAGTGACTCTAGGTCGATGTGGTAGCGGGTAATTAAGGTGTGTGCTGACTTCCAGGCAGCAGCCCTGCAGGTTTCCTGGATAGGGACGTCCCTGGAAGCAGCCACCGAAGCAGCGGTATGGAGGGTAGAATGAACTCTTATCCCTTTGGGAGGCTCCATGCCCGCCAACCTATAGCAGAGATCTATGCAGGAGGTGACTTACCTGCCTATCGTCCGCTTGGCTGCAGGTCTGACAGGTGCGGCTATCATCTTGGGGCCCACTCCCAGACTGGCTAACTTGTATATTAATCTTTTGTGTGGGACTGAGTCAAATGCCTTGCTAAAGTCTAGGTAGGCCATGTCCACAGCCCCTCCCTGATCTACTACTTTGGTCACCCAGCCAAAGAAATCTATTAGATTCGTCTGGCATGACCTTCCTGCTGTGAATCCATGCTGCCTTGGGTCCTGGGACTCCGAGGAGTCTGCAAACAGCTGCAGAGGGCTTGAGCCACCCTCCACCTGCCGAGGTCGATTGGGAGTGAGGGTGACCGACAACCGATGGGGCAAGCACTGACCTGACCGAGAATCCTTGGTCGAGGCCACAGTTTTAGGTTGTGGAGGCAGGGGTTCCACCACAATGGGTGACGCAGCTGGTTTTGGACGAACAACCGGTGCCGGCTTCAGCTCCTCGACTACAACGAGGGGTTGTTTCAGCTACTCCGGTGACAGCCACTTAATAGCCGGGGAAGGTGACAGAGTTGGTTTATTCCCAGTCAAAAGGAGCTGCTGCCACATTAGATCCTCGTAGCGGACATAATTTGCGCCGGAGTCTAACCTCTGAAGAGGACGAAGACAAGGATGAGTGGTGCCGCCACTTTCCATAGTACCAAGACCAAGACTGCCGATGTCGTGGGATCGGCTGGACGGGAAGAGTGCAGACCGAGACCTTGGTGTTTCCTAAGGTGGGTCTGAGGAGGCGGGGAAACCCGCTCCTCCCTCGGTTCAGGGACCTTAACCAGGGACTTTGGACAGAGCAAGTCCTCATTTCCACTAGGCGAACCAGTGAAGAAGGGTTGTCGGCTTCTCCAGTTGACAGCCCGTCCGACGGGTCGAAAATCGACTGCGTAGCGGGTGTCTCGGCCGACTGACCTGACAGGGACACCGTGAAGCCAGCGGCCTTAGCCACAACCTCAACTGAAGTCGAGTGTTGACTATCCAGGGAAGGGGACCTCTCCTGCTCCCACGAATGTCGACAGTGGGACTTACCTTTGGAGTTCTTCTTTTTGGACCGAGAGGAATGTCCCGAAGGCCCTTCTCCCTTGGAGGAGAGGGATTGGCAATGCTCCTTGAAAGAAGCTGTGTAGGAGGAGCCCAAGGAGAGCGGGATAAATGCCGCGACCGAGGATGATGATGATGATGCAGCCTGGGCCGCCTCCTCCTCGAGGGCGATCATCTGCTCCAGCTGTTCAGCCGAGCCCGCAGCCATGGACACCGTCCAACGGGCCTCCTTTGACTTGACTGTAGGACAACGTTTCTCAGGTCACCCCAACAGCAATCGGGCAGCATGGTCCTCCAAGACCGAAGCCGAAAAGGATTTGCAGGATTTGCACAACTCACAAGCCTGTGAGTCATGGCCGAGTCCAAGGCAATAAATGCATGTGGAGTGCAGATCGGTCCTGGACATCTTCTGCCCACAGGGGCACCGACGAAATCCGGGAGTCGATTTGTCCATCGCAGCCACGAGGGAAGATAAAGACCGAAGCCTTGTAAATTTTAAAATTAGTTTCGGGTTAACTGAAGAGTTTGGATCCAGGCCTAAAATGCAGAGCGGAAAGGAGGAAACCTGAGCTCCAAGCTGTAGGAAGATCTGGCATCATGGGCGGAGCCAAGAGTTTTACCACCTGGGTGGGTGGGTGGGAGGAGCCAGCTTGAAGACCTTCTGGCAAGATTTAAAGCGGCAAAGAACCTGCCTGCCAGTGTGGACTGAACAACATACCCATGTCCCTAGAAACAGCCTGTTTCCAGAAGCGTCCAGGGTGGGAGGGGGGTTACAATGTTGGGAGACCAAAAACACATAAATAACAGAGCAATACATTGCAAACCAGTATACAATAACACACCATAACAGAGTCATACCAGCGGGGAGAAGAATGACCCAGGTCATCCTGCAGGAGAACAAACCTACGTGGAGAGGAACAGGAATTACGACGAAACAGAGTATAGGATTAGAGGAGGTAGACACAGATTAAGTGCAGTGGGAGTAGACAGCATGTGGTGAGAAGTGCTTAAGTAGGCCCTTGGTGTAGGAATGGGCACACTGGGTAAATAAAAAGTAGGGAGGGCTTGGTATGAGGATGGGGTGAGGGAAGAGGAAAGGAGGGCAACCTAGAGGCAAGATCCCTTCAGGATGCTGATAGAAACATAGCAACATAGACTTTGACAGCAGATAAGGACTGCTTGGCCCACCTAGTCTGCCTCTGCAAGGGGAAAAATAGGACTAAGCAGTGGAGAAAGGAGGGGGGGAGGTGGGGAGTTTGGGAGGTAAGGGGCAAGGGACAGAGGGCTGACTTTGGCAAAGTGGGTGAGTGACTAAGGAATGCACTAGCAAATGGGCAGGAAGGAGGGGTGGAAGAACAATGGGGGACAAATCAAAACTGCCATCACAAAGGCAACAGGCCTTTGTGTGAAGCAAACAAAATAAAGTAAAAAAAACACTACAGTTCTCAAAAGAGGTGGCGGGGAAGGTTAGGGAGAAAAAGATAGCATTCAGGAAGTATAAGGAATCACAGAAGGAGCAGGACAGACAACTGTATCAGTTAAAGCAGAAGAAAGTGGGTAAGGCAGTCAGAATAGCGAAGTCCCACACCGAGGAAAAGATAGCCAACTCAGATAAGAAGGAGGATAAAACTTTTTATACTGTAGGTACATCAGGGAGCAAAGGAAACCAAGGGAGGGACAGTGAGGATTAATAAAAGGGAGGGGAGGTGGGCACAGAGTGTCAGTGAAAAAGCAGAGATACTGAATGAATACTTTTGTTCAGTATTCACAAAAGAAGGAAAGGGGGGTACCTAAGCCAAACAATAGAAGCACTCTGGACAGGGGGTCAATACCAGTCCATTCAGAGAAGAAAGGGTCCTGAAAGAAATTATAGACCTGTCAGTTTGACCTCAGTGGTAGGAGAAATGATGGAATCACTTGTGAAAAAAGAACTGTTGAGTACCTAGAGGACAAAGCAACACAGGACCCAAGGCAGCATGGATTTACAGTGGGAAGGTCATGTCAGACGAATCTAACAGGTTTCTTTGACTGGGTGACCAAAGTAGTAGACTAGAGAAGGGCTGTGGATATGGCCTACCTAGACTTTAGCAAGGCATCTGACACAGTCCCACACAAAAGATTAATAAACAAGTTAGCCAGCCTGGGAGTGGGTCCCACGGTGGTAGCCTGGGTAACAAATTGGCTGGACAACAGGACGCAGAGGGTAATAGTAAACTGAGTACACTCTGAAGAAAGGGTGGTTACTGGTGGGGTACATCAGGGTTCAGCACTGGGACCAGTCCTCTTTAATGTCTTTACAGGAGGCATTGCGGAGGGGCTGGAAGGAAAGGTATGCCTCTTTGCAGACAACACAAAGATCTGCAACAGGTTTGATACACGGAGGAGGGGGTAAGGATGGGAAGGGACTTTGCAAGGCTGGAGGAATGGTCAAAAGTATGGCAGCTTAGATTCAATGAAAATGTAACCCCCTTACAAATGGGGGTTCCTAAAATGTCTTCTTGGGCTTGCCTAATGCCCACTGCCAGGCTCATGTTCTTTGTCTAAACAGTTTAAAAGTGCTTGCGTGCAAGTGCCCTGTTAGCCTCCATGCCTGTCTCTTTAAGAGGTATCTATTTCATGGGTTATTATAATTAATCTGGGTGGGGGCAGAGTGGTTTCAGGCTCGAGCCCCACCAGGGCTGTAATACAGCCACTTCATTCTGCCATCGCTAATTGCACAGAGAAAGCCCTAATAGGATCTGTGATTGTCTTCTGATTATCTGCTTTAATAATAATAATAATAATATTGTAGTTTATCTAATCTGTTTTCCTGTGCAGTAAGGGACTTTTCTTTTTTTTTTTAAATCAAAAGAGTTTTATTGATTTTACATATTTAAGCATTGACTTTTCTGCTAAGCACCACCATTTTGGTTCTGGACTGCCAGTCTGGATCAATCGGTATCTTTGGGGACCCTAAAATGGAGACTGTGCCCAGAGGTCTTGTGGGAGTGAATTTCTGTAGGAATTGTAGTTTTTACTGTTTTGTGCCTAAATGGACCTGGAGGGGGAGCCCTTGCTGTGACAGATGGATGGATCAACCAACCGAACCTTTTGAATCACTGGGAAATCCCAGAGCTGCCTGCAGCAGTCAGTCAGTATGTAACTGGAGTTGAGAGAGTGAACAGCTCGAGTAATTCGAGCAGCTGCTCCTGCATGGTAGTGCGGGGAATCGGCGGGAAGGCTGTGTCTGGCCTGCCTGCTACCATCTTCTTGAGTGAAGAAGTCTGCAATATCATATTGGACTTCAACTGAGATTGCTGTTACCGTGATCATAATCCCGAATAGTGGAAGAGTGAATTTCACTTGTTGTGGACTGAAGACTTGCTCCTGGAGTGATAGGCCTGTCAGGACTTTGAAAGAATCGCAGAGCATACAGTTTGCGCAGAGACACTGTTTACTTGCAACTGGACTGTTATCCAAACTGTAGTATTTAATTATTCTTACTATAACTGTGCTGAATGTGTGGTGTGGATCACAATCTGGTCCCCACACTCCTGAATGTGTCGTGCTAGCTGGAAGCTGCATCCAGCACCTAAAAGGACTGCCACCTGAATTGTTCACCCGGTCTGGCCCTCACCATCTCGGCCTAGCTTGCCGCTCATGCTGCAGAGATTCATCCGACAAAAGACCCACTCAGGGATTCGGCTCCCTGTGCAACACCATCGAACAGGATTCGACCACCATGGTGCGTCATGAAGACCCTGCTTCCCCTGGCAAACCAGCAAACCATCCTGAGGGCTTCATCTCATCAATCCTGCATCCTGGTCTGGGTAGCGTGAGTAAACATCAGGGTATCTCCCTGCTACAAAGCTCAACTCAAAGTGTGTCACCCGATTTAATTGTTTTGGTTGATCATTACGGACTGGGCCATCTGGCTCCGGAATACAAATTGTAGGTTAAAGTGCATATTGTGTTTCTTTCTTTCTTTCCTAAGGGCCTCAACAACAGCTGCAACGGTGGCCCACCCCGGGCAACTCTTCAGGCTAGCCTGCATAACAACTGGGTACCCAGGGTGTGTGTAACTGTGCTAGAGGGCCTCTTAGGGCATGCATGTTTAACCTGACTAAATTAGAACTGAAATCAAACACTAGATTACTGCCCCGCCCTTGTTAACATCCCCTGAATAAATCAGATCCAAGTCTTTCTGCATTTAAACTGGCTATTGTGTACCTTTGTGGAGGGGATACTGTGTTGCTATTGCCTTTCTCCATTGCAGGTCTTATTTTACAGGAGGTCTCCAGGGCCAGTGCAGCTGATCCAGCCATGGTGATATGCGTGTTAAGTGTGGGTCTAACATTGCATTCTGGTGTTAATTGTGTTTTTCTATTTGTTGACCAGTGTAGGCCACAAGAGGGGTTAGAGGGGGTATCAGTGTCCCAGAGGCTTTACCAGGAGTAGCTGCACTACCCTTAAACCAACCCACCGGATGGAGGCACTCATTCACAGAACTCAGGCCCCTCAACCTGCGCCTAGTCACGCAGGCAGGGGTAGTATCCCTTGGGATAGCACCACCTAGAGGTTACATCTTGGAGGCACCGCTGTGGTCAGAAGTGGGAACTGTGACCCCAATACATAGAAACATAGAAGTTGACGGCAGATACGGACCGCAAGGCCCATCCAGTCTGCCCATTTCTTTTTCTACCTTATAAATGTGCCATCGGCCTTTGCTCTGTCAGTGATCTATCTATTCATAGTCATTTGTATTGCTCCCTTATGCCTATCCCATGCCTGTTTGAAGCCCTGCACTGTATTCATAGCCACCACTTCTTGTGGTAAGCTATTCCATGCATCTACCACCCTTTCTGTGAAAAAGAATTTCCTCACATTCCCCCTTAATCGGCCTCCCTCTAATCTCAAGCTGTGTCCTCGTCCTGCTATTTTTCTTATATTTAAACGTTAGACTCTTTCACCTTGTTTATGCCCTTAAGGTGTTTAAATGTCTCGATCATATCACCTCTCTCCCTCCTTTGCTCAAGGGTATACATATTGAGCTCCGTTAATCTGTCCTCATATGTCTTCTGATGCAGTCCCTACACCATTTTGGTTGCCTTCTCTGGACTGCCTCAATTTGGTTAATGTCCTTGTGAAGGTGTGGCCTCCAATACTGCGCAGTACTCCAGATGGGGCCTAACCAATGTCTTGTACAGAGGATTATTACCTCCCTCTTACGACTTGTGATACCCCTACTAATACACCCTAACAGCCCCCTAGCCTTACCTACTGCTTTAGAGGTCTGCTTGGATGATTTTAGGTCATCAGTGATGATGATGCCCCAGTCTCTTTCTTCCTTTGTGACTGCTAGCAACTCCCCTCTCAGCCTATAAGTGGCTTCAGAGTTTCTCTTCCCTATGTGCATGATTTTGCACTTCTTTGCATTAAATCCCAGTTGCCACTCTTCTGACCATTTTGCTAGTTTATCCAGATCTCTTCTCATTCTGCCCACCCCATCTGGATCATCTACTCTGTTGCAGATCTTGGTGTCATCTGCAAACAGACAAGCCTTACCCTCTAGTCCATCTGCGAGGTCACTAATGAAAATGTTGAATAGGACTGGCCCCAGGACTGATCCTGAGGTACCCACTTGTGACTTGCATCTCTTCTGACTGTATACTATTTACCACCACTCTCTATTTTCTGCCAGTCAACCAGTTTGCCACCCAGTTGACCAACTTCTGACCCACCCGAGCCTACCTAGCTTATTTATCAATCTTCTATGTGGAACAGTGTCAAAAGCTTTGCTGAAGTCAAGGTAGGCGACATCAACTGCTCCCCTTGGTCCACCACTCTGGTTACCCAGTCAAAGAAATCTATGAGATTAGTTTGACAGGACCTTCCTTTGTAAACCCATGCTGTCTTGGATCCTGTGCCCCTATGGATTCCAGGTGTTGCACTATCCTTTCCTTAAGGAGTGCCTCCATAATCTTGCCCACTACTGAGGTAAGACTGACTGGTCTGTAGTTCCCCGCCTCCTCCTGCTACCACTCTTGTGGAGCGGGATCACATGAGCCCTTCTACAGTCTTCTGGGACCTCTCCTGTGCTCAGAGACTCACTAAACAATTCTGCTAATGGCTCTGCTAGTTCCTCCTTTAGCTCCTTAGTACCCTGGGATGTATGCCATCAGGTCCCATTGCCTTATCCACCCTGAGCTTAGCAAGCTCTTGTGGACCCTTTCTTTTGTGAAGGGAGTAGTGCTCACCTCCCTCCCCTGTGTCCATGATGCTGAGCTGTGGGCCCTGCCCTACCTTCTCTTCAGTAAATACTGAGCAAAAGTATCTATTTAGGATAGATGCCTTTACAGGGTCCTCCTCCTCACATGCTCCCTTTTCTCCATTAAGCTTAACACCCGCTCTGGACTTTCTCTTTCACTAATGTATCTATAGAAAGTCTTGTCACCTTCTTTACTGTTCATGCTAGTGTTTCCTCAGTTTGGGACTTTGCCTGCCTTACTGCCTTACCTGCTTCCCTTAGGGCAGTTTGATGCCTCCCTATCTTCATCCCGCTGTGTTCCCTTATATTTCCTGAAGGCCAGCCTTTTGGCTCTGACCTTTTCTGCTACTGTATTTGAGAACCAAAGTGGTTTCCTTCTTCTTTTGCACTTCCTTTTCTGTCTAACACAATGGAATGTTGCTTCAAGTATTGTATCCTTAATGCTTGCCCACTTTGCCTGTACCTCCTCACCTGTGTTTCTTTTTGCCAGGGCTAGCTTAACTCTGTTGGCCATCTTATCAAAGTCAGCTCCTCTGAAGTCCCATATTTTGCCTTGGAATGGGATGATTTAGATGTAGTAGCCAAATTGAACCATACCATGTGATGGTCACTGGCCCCAGGTGACCTTCTACCTGGAGATCTGTGATCCTTCTTTGTTAGTCAGTACTAGATCTAGGATAGCCCTGTCTCTTGTGGGTTGCTGTACCAGTTGTTTGAGGCCTCCCCTGCAGGAATCCACTATGAGTCTAGTTCTGGCAGATGTTCCTGCTGGTATTGACCAATCTGTATCTGGCATGTTGAAGTCTCCCATTATCAGAACCTCCCTTTAGCTGTCATGTTTTGTATATCTTCTAACAGTAATGTGTCTATGTCCTCCCTCTGGTCTGGGGGCCTGTAGACAACCCCAGTTCTTATGGCTGTCCCATTTCCTGTTTCAGGGTGACCCACAGTTCTTCTGGCTCCTTATGTGTATTCTGAATTTCTGCAGCTTTGATATTTTCATTAACATACAGGCCACTCCTCCCCCCTTTTGCACCTGTCTCTTCTGAACAATACATAGCCAGGTACTGAAGTCTCCCAAGTGTGGTTACTGGTAAACCACGCCTCACTAATTGTGCACCCTGCCCATGCTGCCCGGAGCTGAGACCTAAGATCTCTAAAGGCTCCAGCATGTAGGACAGTGTCCTAAATCCTGTAAGACTGTCCTTCTGAAAATTGTCCACAGTACCTGCAGTTAATGAAATCCATTCCAAATAAGTTGCTGGGTTTGTAACCTAGTCAGAGTAATTAGAAGGAAAAAAAGGAAAAAATGCAAGTAATGATTTAATGTCTTTGTTTAACTTGTTATAACAAGTTAAATTACTAGTGCCTCTGTAAATGAGATCACCTTGTGAAGCCCCACTGATCCGCCCCTTCCTGCTCTGCCACAGGAAATGTCACAACTGTGGTACCCTATAAAAGGAGTGTAGCGTGGGGTGGTTGGGGATGGGGTGGGTGGCTGGGCCTTCCCTGCCTAAAAGAAGAACCACGGATGAAAGAACAAGGAGGTAAGAGCAGAAACAATCAGTCAACAACAAATGCAGTAACCCTGAAAGCTTATCCTAATGTTAGATAAAACTGTAAAACCTGTAAAGCACCACCTGTAATAAATTTCAGAGAAGATATACCCTGTAAAAACACTTTGCTCCAGAGAAAATAAAGCAGTAACAGAAGATATACCTTGCAAAAGACAATTTGAATCAGAAGATTACAGCAGTAATCTGTTAGCACACACTGTAGGCACACCTTGTAATAATGCAGAAGAAGGTATACCAGCAACAACAATTTGAATCAGAGAAAATAAAGCAATGAAATGTTAGCAACAAACAGTAGCAATCCCTGTGAGTAAAAAATAAAAACACCACCACACAGTAAATCTGCTTAGCCAAACTAAGTCTTAATCCTTCTCCCTTGCTCTGGCAAGTTTCTCTAATCTGCCTTTCAAGCAGTCTTAGAAGGAAAGAGCTCAGGTGAAGCTAGGTGCCTTGGCCAGCAAACCCAGTCTTCTACCTCCAAGATATCAACTAACCTGACTTTTTAACCCTTCTTTCTGTTGGAAATTACTGACAGTTTGCCAGCTCCACCCCCACATACACACCTAATCCTTTGGAAGAGCTGTAGGAGGAAAAGCAATTAGCTCCTTTAATGTGAGAAGGAGACTGAAACACCTCTGAGACAACAAACATTTTCAACAAACAAGAATAAAATAAAAACACAGTGTCAAACAGTAATTTTGCTTAGCCCAATGATAAAAAGTCACAAAATGTAAGCTCCACCTGTAATACAGTAATTTCAGAGAAGATATACCCTATAGAAACACTTTGCTCCAGAGAAAATAAAGCAGTAACAGAAGATATACCTTGCAAAAGACAATTTGAATCAGAAGATTACAGCAGTAATCTGTTAGCACACACCTGTAGGCACACCTTGTAATAATGCAGAAGAAGGTATACAGCAACAACAATTTGAATCAGAGAAAAATAAAGCAATGAAATGTTAGCAACAAACAGTAGCAATCCCTGTGAGTAAAAAATAAAAACACCACCACACAGTAAATCTGCTTAGCCAAACTAAGTCTTAATCCTTCTCCCTTGCTCTGGCAAGTTTCTCTACTCTGCCTTTCAAGCAGTCTTAGAAGGAAAGAGCTCAGGTGAAGCTAGGTGCCTTGGCCAGCAAACCCAGTCTTCTACTTAGAATTTGTCGAAAATGGAGGTGCTCACTATGCCCAAGCTTAAGATAGCCCCCCCCACCAACAAGCTGGTCGTGCATCGCATGATGGGGTGGAGTGAGGCTAAGGGGGTAGATCCCCAGCATGCCATATTATTGCTGGATATCCCTTTAGGGGCCACTAATGCTACTATTGCAGAAGCTGTAGAGCAAGTAAAGTGTTTGGAGATGGCTGAAGTGAGGGGGAGGGACTCGGACCTGTTTCACCAGACCATGGTGGCTCTCCTCTACTGCAGCCTCCCTATAGACCCCGGGAGACTGCCTCCTATTGTCCTGCCTGAGGGATCCCAGAAGGGGCGGTGAATTACTCATTTACACAGTGACCCATCCTCTCCTGGAGGTTCCCCGAAAGTAGAGGGGTTTAAGGACAAATTACTCAGACTACTAGCTGCTGAGGGGCGAACTGCCAAAGAACTATTGAAAATGCTAGATATTTCTGAAGAGACCACTCCTTATCAGTCCCCCATAGCTTCTCCAGCTACCCCTAGAGCTTCTCCTGTGGTAGCATCCCCCATTGTGATACCATCTGTGCACCTGGACTTTTACCGTAGACTTAGACTGTTTTCTGGTGCAGTCCTGGTGCTTGTAGGGGAGGATGATTTGGAAACCTGGATGGACTATGCCACCCCAAGTCCAGGAGTGGCAATGCTCTGAGGGAGAAAAAAGAAAGAGACTTACGGAGAGCTTAATGGGCCCTGCACTGGAGGTTATCCGTTTCCTTCGATCCACTAGTCCAGAAGCCACTGCCACCGAGTACCTCTCTGCCCTGGAAGGGGTGTCTTCAGCAGCACCGAATCTAGAGAAGACTGGATGTGGAAGGTTAAATCCACCAAACAATGTAAAAATGAAAAATTAGAAATTATGCAAAGGGTTTTTGAATATAGAGACCCTCTTAATTAATGTGAGTACAATGCTAACTTTTTAAAATGTTTGTTCACTGATACTTGTGGTGTTTGCATGATTATGGTGATGGATTTCAGCTGATTTGAATTAGCAATTAGCTGTTTTCAATATTTATAGAGAGTGTGTTCCATTAGTTATTCAGCTTTTGAAAAAGGAGGTAACTCCGAAACATGTCAGCCTGCTAGTCAGCTGTTTTTTTACCAATAAATGATTTTTTAATATTACTTGGTGTCCTGACTTTTGGCTTGAGTGTGCTAGGAACATGGCTCAGAGTTCATTAAGTTGGTTCCTGTAGCACCACAGTTCCGAGAGCGCACTCTTTATGCAACATATATGTTGGAGTGGTAACGCACCGGTTGTATTCAAGTAGGGCTTTGTAATTCGACTTTCAATAGGGGTAGTAACTTTTTTGAAACCCCGAGCCTTTGAAATACATAAAAGCCAACAGGTATACACCTTGTGGATTTTTTATACAGATCCGACAATGAATGTGCATGGAATGACACTCTGGAGGCTACTCTGAATTTAGATTTTTCCAGAGATAACATGCGAGCAGAAAAACCCTTAGCCTACACAGAGCAGCGTATGGCCTCGGCAGCTGCGGCTAACCCTCTTCTACAAGACAGCGAAAATGTAAATGTACGGACACCAGAGGCACAGTCACTTCTTGGAACGTTTAAGAAGTTGGAGAAAATAACACACCAGCTACGAAGGCTTTATTGGAACAATATGAACCTCAAAGCATGTGTGCAGGTAAAAAGGGTACCAAGGGGTCTTAGACTGTTACAAAATCCTGCTTGTGGGACAGATAGTGAGAACTTTTTGAAAGAAGGAAGGAAGAAGCCAGAAGGGGAAGGAAGGAAACATATTTAATTCAGTGCTTTAGAGTAACTGGTAATTGCTATTTTTCTTTTAAACTTAGATTGTGGGCTTTTAGTGACACTGTACTTTCTTTGTTGTCTTTACTTAGAAGTATTTTTGGGCTGTTGAAAATTTAAAATGTAGTGGTGGTGTAATTCTGTGCTATCTTTAATTGCTGCAAAATTTCACCCCCCTTCCCCCAACTCTTAATTATATGCCCTGTTAAATCTGATTGACAGGAGCTAAACACAGGGTATAGTAAGGGGTGTGAAGTAGGAGGGGCATAAGGGGGAAGAAGCCCACCCTCAGCACAAGTGTTTTGACTCATTTATTTATTTATTGGTTTCTTTTCTTTTTTTTTTCTAAAGAAAATTATCTGAGGATCAGTGGCAGGATTTTTAGGACAGTAAATTAATAAAAAGGGAACTAGGAGAGCTTCAGTAGCAGACAAGTAGTGGAATAGCAGTATAATTGCAGTATAATGTGGGGAGTGGTGCAACGCAGTGGCTGTGGGGCAGTCATATTCAGGCAGACCTTCTGGACACTGAGGTGCTGCCCTATCTGCATGCATCTCTCTGGACTGCGGGATAAGGTAGCCAGACTCAGAGCGGAAGTAAACTGGGTCAGGAGTACCATCACCCCTATCCAGAGACCACCCAGTCCAATGCAACTGCCTCAAAGGATGCCGAGAACGAGGAGCACTTGGATGACAGTGGGCTCAGGGAGGTTAAGCGGTCAGGCAGAGGCACATCCCAGATCCTATTCCACTCAAGAACCTATATGCCACACTAGCAAATGAGGACAACCAAATAGAGGTACCCAGAGAAGGGAAGGAAAGGATGTGAGGTTAGCCAAGGAGGTGACCTCAGCAGGGAAAGCAGTGGACCCCAGAGGAGGAGGAAGGAATCCTGGTGGGGGACTCCATCATAAGAGGGATCCAGCTAGGAACACAGGAGGGGAGGACAGGGAGGTGAGGTGCCTACCAGGTGCCATGGCGGCAGGGATGGAAGGAAGATCCTGGGGATCACTGGGAAGGCAAGACGGGAGGGTGAGCTGGATGTTATTATCCACCTAGGTACTAATGACCTGGCAAATGGGGAGCCAAAGGAAGTTCAGGAAGAGTTTAGGAAATTGGGAGGGTCTCAAACAAGTAGCTACTTCTGTCACTTTCTCAAGTACTTCCTGCAGAGGCAAGGGAGAGCACAGGAGTGCATGCACCAGGAACTTTAACTCATGGTTGAAGAACTGCTGCTGTGAGGAAGGGTTTGGATTCATTGGTGACTGGGAACCCACCTGGAGGGATGGAGGTTTGTTCAAGCCTGACGGCCTGCATCCATCCTGGAGGGGAATCCAAGCACTCAATGATAAGTTTAAATGCTACACTGACAAGCATTTAAACTAGCAAAGGGGGGTGGCAGGCCAGCAAGGAGGGTACCTACTTGCTCACCCCCCACAGCTAGCAGTGGAACCAGTGAACTAGAGGAGTGGCTATCTCTGCAAAGCAGTGTGCAAAAGATGGAGATTAGTGCCCAAGAGGTGGATAGGCAGAAAAGGGGCAAAATTCAGCAGAAGGGCAGACAGCAAGGAGAACCAGGGATAAAGGACAACCAAGAAAGGGGCTAGAGTAGAACAGTGAAACAGTCTAGGGAGGTCAAATCATGGAAAGCCATGTGTGCAAATGCCAGGAGCCTCAGCAACAAGATGGAAGATCTGGAGGCTGTCATGGTGCAGTCAGACCTGGACATTGTGGCCATCACTGAAAATTGGTGTAATGATAACCACGACTGGGAGATGGCCGTACCTGGCTACAACATATTCAGAAGAGACAGAGCAGGCAGGAAGGGAGGGAGGAGGAGTGGCACCGTATGTGAAAAATGACATAAGGGCCACAGAGATCCAGGAGGAACAAAATGGGGGAGAGATACTGTGGGTTAAGCTGGAAAGGAAAATGGGGACAGCCATCCGCACAGGTGTGGTCTATAGACCACCAGCCCAGGAGGAAGAAACAGATAGGGAACTGATGCTAGCCATCCAAAGGATGGCAGACAAGGGTGAGGTAGTACTGGTTGGAGACTTCAATATTCCAGACGTGGACTGGAGCATCCCAGCAGCAGCAGCATCAACTAGGAGCAGATTTATCCTGACTCCTTCAGGGTGCCTTCCTCAAGCATCTGGTCATGGAACCAACTCAGCAGAAGGCAATACTGGACCTTGTGTCACAAACAGGGACAGTGTGATGGGGGTAACAGTGGGGGAGCACTGGGAACAGTGACCACCAGTCACTGTGGTTTGAAATCACAGAAAGAGCAGAACCAAACCACACAAAAACACGATCCTGGATTTTAGGGGCAGACTTTGGGAAAATGGGAGATACTTGAAAGAGGCATTAAGGGAATGGGACAGGAATCAGGGTTGAGGAACAGTGGGCAGTATTTAAAATGGGGATTACAGAACAACAGAATTATGCATTAAGCAGGTTAGCAAGAGGAAAAGGAAGAGGAGACCATTATGGTTTTCCAAAGAGGTAGCAAAGAAAGTGAAAGCCAAAAATACTGCATTCAGGCAATACAAAAAGACACAGGCAGAAGGGGATAGGGAGAAGTACCAGGAGAAGCAAAGGGAGGCAGGGAGGTCAGTAAGGGAAGCCAAAGCTCAGACAGAAGAACACATTGCAAAATCAGTGGGTAGAGGGGACAAAACCTTTTACAGGTACATAAGTGAAAAACGAAAGACAAAGGGAGGGATAGTGAGACTGAAGGGGAGGATGGGGGTCACATGGAGGATGACAACAGTAAAGCTGACATATTGAACAGGTATTTCTGCTCAGTCTTTACTGAGGAAGAGGAGGGTAATGGGTCTGAAGGGAGTACAAGGGGTGAGAATGGTGCAGAAATGGACACAAGTCCCTTTACACGAGAAAGGGTCCTGAAGGAACTGGAAGTAATAAGTGTTGATAAAGCAATGGGGCCAGATGGGGTGCACCCCAGGGTCCTTAAAGAACTAAGAGAGGTGGTGGCTGAACCTCTGGCTATCCTGTTTAGTCGATCACTGGAAACAGGGGAGGTACCCAAAGACTGGAGGACAGCAGATGTAGTCCCCTTATACAAAAGTGGGAACAAAGAGGAAGAAGGGAACTACAGACCAGTCAGCCTCACTCGGTAGTGTGGAAGATCATGGAAGCACTACTGAAGGAGAGATTGGTGGAACATCTGGTTGTCAGTGGACTACAGAACCCAAGGCAGCATGGTTTCACCAGGGGGAGGTCATGTCAGACCAACCTCGTTGAATTTTTTGACTGGGTGACTAGGGAGGTGGATCAGGGGAGGGCAGTGGACATGGCCTATCTGGACTTCAGCAAGGCCTTTAACACTGTGCCACATAGAAGACTATTACAGAAACTGGGGAATATGGGTGTGGGCAGGACAGTAGTGTGGTGGGTAGGTAACTGGCTGGGTGGCAGGACACAGAGGGTGGTGGTAAATGGCTGTCACTCCACAGAGGGAAGAGTGACCAGTGGGGTACCACAGGTATCAGTGCTGGGACCGGTCCTAATCAACATCTTTATCAGTGACATTGAGCAGGACCTAGAAGGCAGAATTTCACTGTTCGCTGATGGCACAAAGCTCTGTAACAGAGTAGACACACCAGAGGGTGTAGACAGAATGAGAAGGGACCTGCAGAAACTTGAAGAATGGTCAGGGGTTTGGCAGTTGAAATTCAATGCAAGGAAGTGCAAGATAATACATATGGGGTACAAAAACCCTGGCACAATATATCAGTTGGGGGTGAGGATATAGCATGCACCAAGCAGGAAAGGGATCTTGGGGTTATCATCTCTGATGACCTCAAGCTAGGAAACAGTGTGACTAGGCAGCAGGTAAAGCAAATAGGATGCTGGGATGTATAGGCAGGGGCATCACCAGCAGGAAAAGGAGGTCATAATTCCGCTATACAAGACACTAGTGAGGCCCCACCTGGAGTACAGTGTACAGTTCTGGAGACCTTACCTACGAGAGGACATAGACAGGGTAGAGAAGGTTCAGAGGAGGGCAACAAAGATGGTGCATGGATTGCATCACAAGTCCTATGAAGACAGGTTGAAGGAACTGAACATGTACTCCTGGAGGAGAGGAGGGAGAGAGGGATATGATAGAGACATACAAGTATCTTACAGGGAGGAACAGGTGCAGGAATACACTATTTTAAGCGAAAAAGATGTTCCAGGACTAGAGGCATGGGATGAAGTTGGAGGAGGGACGATTCAGAGGAAACACGAGGAAGAATTTCTTCACAGAGAATGGTGGTGGACAAGGGTGGTGTCAGCCCCCACCCTGCCAGAGGAAGTGGTGGGGGCTGACACAATCACGGGATTTAAGAATGCATGGGATAGACATAAAGGAATTCTGGAGGTCAGGGGTAAGGGGCAACAGACTTCTAGGAAAACATAAACTGAACTTACAAGCTCAAATGGGCAGACTGGGTGGGCCATAGGCCCTTATCTGCCGACACTGTCTATGTATCTATGTATCTATGAATGGGAACAGATTTTAATTGATGCAAGCCTCAGATTAATTCAACTGATTGTGAAATATGGTAAGGAAAAGGAAGCACTTCTGAAAATAGAACTGAAAAAGGTAGAACAAGAGGTTTTAAAATTTAAAGATTATGGAGAATTTGATGCCCTAAATTAGAAGCTGGAAGCATCTATTTTCAAATCGGATCAAGAATTAAAGAATATTAAAACCACCAAATTTAACAGAGATAAAAGAGATTGGGAAAAGGGCAACATTTTTAAATGGGTACATCAACAGAAAAGAAGAGGGATTTTAAAAAATACAAGGAATGTCTCTTTTGAATATACTGTGGAAGGTAGTGAGTCAGAAATGGAGGAAACCAACAGAAGATATTCTTTTCAAAACGAAGGACAATGCCTACACCTACAACCAATGGGAATGCAACATACCCCCAGTTACTATGGAGTTCCCACTCAGTCCCCCTACCCCCAACGGAGATGCCCCAGGCTGCAGGAGACAGAATGAGATTATGGTGCAGGAGGAGGAAGAAGAAGAGAACCCAATGAGGAAAACGGCGAAGTGCACTACCAGAGAGAGCATTACTTTTGGGGCAGAGGGAGGTACGAACAGAGGAGAACTTACAGGGGCAGAAAATCACGGAGGAGGTAGGAACAAAACAAATAATTAATTTGTCCACACATATATGAACAACAGCTGAAATGCCTAAACCTTTCGCCTACTAAGGCAATAGGCAGAGTAGATACACTTGTAGATTTAGAGTTGAACTGTCGCAAGTTGAATTTGAAGGTTTTCTTGGCAGATAAAGTTACCAAAGATATGAATGGTGTGGACAAATTTAGAAACCCTTCGCTTTTCTGTGCCCCACCTTGTGCAACAGTGACAGTGTTTAGAGCACTGGTGGAAAGGGATTTGGAAGCATTTTTGAGACTGAACAGTTTATTAAATATAACAACATGAGCCGTGCAGAAAAAGAAGCAATGTGCACATTACAATCAGATTCTAATATCATTATCAAGGCTGCAGATAAAGGGTGAGCAGTGGTGTTTCTAGACAAAATTATGTATATAGCAGAAGTTAAATGCCAATTGCAGGACCAGAAATTTTATTAAAAACTTCAACAAGATCCGACCTGGTACTATAAACATAGTATTGATAAGCATGTGATGAGAGTCCTGAGACAGGGTGTTAAAGATAATAAAACATGTGATTTCTTAATTACACAGCATCCTGTCGGGGCTACCTTTTACATCCTCCTGAACGTCCACAAAAATCTAAAAAATCCACCTGGGAGACCGATTGTGAGTGGTATAGGATCGCTAACAGAACCACTATCTCAATATGTGGATTCTTTTTTAAACCCATAGTCGTGACTTTGCCTTCTTACTTGAGAGACACCACTGAATTATTGAATTTTTTACCCACGATACACATGGAGGCAGACTGTTGGCTAATAACTATGGACACAGAATCACTATACACAAACGTCCCCCATGAAGGGCCCTTGGAAGCTGCTGCCTTTTTTTTTTTTTCTTTAAACAGAAGAACTGGACATTTGTCTCCCCCTAGTGACTTTTTGTTGAAATTATTGGAATTTGTGGCAAAGTTGTTTGTAGGCTACTGGGAGGAACAGTACATTTATAATAGAGAAGCCAATAAGTTTAAACAACAATCGATTGTATGGAAGCGCTATATAGATGACATTTTTGTCATCTGGCAGGGAACCATGGAAAGTTTCAAGAATTTTTACTGTTCCTCCACAGTACCACTGCACACTTGAGATTTACTTATCAAAACATTCAGGTGCAAGTAACATACCTACATGTATGTATAACTAAAGATGAAGGGGGACATGTCCAGAGTAACCTGTATAGAAAAGCCACGGATGGCAACACTCTGCTTCCTGCAGAAAGTTGCCACCCCCACATGTTGCTAAGAATATTCCATTGGGACAATTTTTGAAGATGAAGAGAAACTGCTCGACAGAGTCTGGTTTCAGTACTGGAGCAGATGAATTAACAAATCGTCTTGTAGACATAGGTTATAGTAAACAAAAGATAGCACAGGCAAGACTTAGAGCAAAGTTGACAGAGAGAGGGGAACTGTTACAAATAAAAAACAAGACAGAACGAAGAAAACAGATTCAACTATAGCACCAAGTATTCAGCCCAAGCTAGATAGTTAGAAATAATTTTAAGAAGACATTGGCATACCCTGTCAGCAGAACCTAAGTTAAGGGAATTATGTAAATCTCCACCTAGGGTGTGCTACAGAAAAGCACCTGCCCTTAGAGATCTGCTGACACAGAGCCACTTCGTAGAGCAGTATCCAGCTACTTGGCTACAAAATCGAATGGCAATTTTCCATGCAAAAGGTGTATGTTGTTATGTTTCACAAACTAAACATTTTTCCTCTGTAAATGTTTCACATACCTTTGAAATTAAGCAGTGATTCACTTGCAATACAGAAGGTATTATTTATCTGGCTACCTGCAAGTGCAGTTCATTTTACGTTGTTAAAACGTAAAAAAAAATTCAAAGACAGAGTAGGAGAACACGTTAGGGCTGCAGCTAAATGAGTTGAAACGTATGCTACAGTGCAACATATTATGGAAAGTCCAGATATAGAACAACATGGATTTAAATATACTGCAATAGATAAAGTAAACAGGAATGCATGGGGGGGGGATTTTGAGAATCTTGTCTCTAACAGAGAGAACTTTTGGATTCTGTCTTTGAAGGCTACGCAGAAACCGGGTTTAAATACCCAGTTAGATATTCATTCTTATCTGAAGTGCAGAAAATAAATATTTATGTCCCATAGTTCTAGTAGGACCTGCTTTAAAATCAACTGAATGATGATTATTCTTAGAATATGGAACTAGGTCCCTGATTATTTATATGTTTAGCTCTGATACTTCCTTTTTGTCCTCCCCTTCCCCCTTCTCCTGTCTCTGTTTATTCATGTTGGTTTATTAGATTGGTGCTTTGTTATTTTTAAACACTATATTTATCTCCTCAGTATTTAATAAAGTTCTGTACAATTATTTAAAAATCATGCAGCGGGTTTTTGAATATAGAGACCCTCTTAATTAATTTGAGTACAATACTAACTTTTTAAAGTGTTTGTTCACTGATACGTGTGGTGTTTGTAGGATTACGGTGTGGATTTCAGCTGAGTTGAATTAGCAATTAGCTGTTTTCAATACTTAGAGTGTGTGTACCATTAATTATTCAGCCTTTGAAAGAGGAGGTAACTCCAAAACAGGTCAGCCTGCTAGTCAGCTGTTTTTTACCAATAAATGATTTTTTAATATTAGTTGGCGTCCTGACTTTTGGCTTGTGTGTGCAAGGAACATGGTCAGAGTTCAAAAATGAAAAACTGTCCATGTTTGTCACCAGAATTGAGATGGCTTTGCAGAGGGCCCATAGGAAAGGAGGGGTGCCTCCCCGTCCTACCGGGTCATAATGTCTCACGCTTAATAACGTATGACATTATGGCTAACCTGGTACAGCGCAGTATGCTACCGCTAATGGCTAATACCGCATATACTGCTGTATGCGGTATTGCACCAGTAGCACTGTCTCAGGTAGAGGATAAGACCTCTGCTGGGAGTGGGTTCTGATGAGCAGCTGCCGTGGCTCACAGGACTGAGCCACAGCAGTAGGAACCCAAGCACTGTGTATGAGACTGGGTTTGATTCCTGGTCCCAGAAACATTTTATTTTTTTCCCAACTTGTGCGCTCCCCGAATTGGACTCCCCGAGTTGAGAAACTTAGTGGGTCTGAGGCACAGCCCCTAATGGGGGGTGTGCCTCCCACAGAAAAAAGACTTATGCCTCATGGCAGAAATCACTCTGTATTGGCAGCAGGATTTTGCCATGCGGCATAATGTCTTGCGACATTATAACCCCGTGCCCCACCCATGACCTGAATCGAGTCAGATTACAACATATTTTGAAATCCACCAGGTATTCCAGTGTGCTGATGTTAAAGGTGAAATTGCAAGATCGAAAAGTGAATCCGCCTGAGTACTGCTGGCTTAAGAAGGAAATTCGGGAAGCCGAGAATGATGAAGAGGGTTGGGAGCCCTATGCTGGCGCTGCCCGTACCGGCCAAACCCCTGACTGGACTGATGAGCGGAATGATGAGTCCAAGCTTCAACAAATGAGAGCGTTGCTTAAGGATGTGAGATAAGAGCAAGTCAACAAGCCGCTGAGGTGGTTAAAGGTTCATCTTCTTGTCAGACATCCACAGAGCTCAGAGGTGAAGCTTCGCCCGGGGAGTGGGGGTTCACATCATTGCTTCTGAACCCCAGGTTGAAACCAAGTTGATGGAGGAAGTGAGAGAGCTGACAGCCCTGGTGGGAGATCTCACTTGAGCCACTCATGTAACTGATCCCTAAAGAGGCCAGGAGGAGAAGGAAAGTGAGCACCAGCCCTAAGAGGACCCTCGGGGTTTTCCTAAATAATCTTTAGTGTGGGATAACCCCCCTCCCTCCCAGAGACCCAAGGCAACCAGTATTCTGTTATCACTGTGGGGAGGACGGACACACTAGGCTGAGCTGCACTCTCCCTGAGAACTTGAGAAGAATCACCTCCAGGTTGTTGGCTTTAGTTCGGTGGAGCAACATAAGGCCTCAGACCAGGCCTATAAAAAAGTCCTATGCATCAAAGACTGCTAAAGGGCGGACTGCTAAACCAACTTCACCCGACTGGTCCGAAGTGGTGGGCCCTTCAATGTAAACTACTGTGACTGTGAAAGGTGTTTCTGGTCAGGCTGTACTAGACAGCTGATCACAAGTGACCACTGTGTTTCAAAACTGGTATAGCAAACACTTATCTGATGTGTCACTACAACCTTTAGAAGGCCTGCATGTGTGGGGACGGAGTGAGAAATCTTACCCCTACCTGGGGTATGTCTGAATCTAGCTGTCTTTTCCCACGCCTGTAGCCGGTGTAGATGAGCAAGTAGAGAACCTGACCTTGGTATGTCCACCTACGGGACTGTATGATGGTGTCCCCCTACTCACTGGTACCAATGCTCACGTGTTCAGGAGGGTGGCTCAGCTGTGTCAAGAAAAGCAGGGACGGTGAACTGGATGGGAAATGTGAATTCCAGCCTTGGTGAAATGAGCTTATGAACTACAAAGACAGCATACAGAGACAGAGAAAGATAAGCATGTGGGATAGTGTGGAAGAAAGATCCTGACACCTTGGTGTTACAGCCTAACACTCAATATACCATCGGTTGTGAAGAGCACCTCAAGAAAGATGTAAAAACCAAAATCCTCATGCTGAATGCCCCATGGGGGAGCTGCTAGAAGTATTACTGGTCAAGCCTAGTATTCTACCTGCTCGAGCCCATGCTTATGTTCGACGGGTGGTGGTGCAAATCCAGAATGTGCCTGATCGAGAGGTTTGAGTAAACTGGGGATGTACCTTAGCCACAGTGCACTGCGCAAACTCTGTGGTGCTGCCCAGCAAAAAATACTCTGGTGAGAGGGAGGAGGTGACCCCAGACCTGTTTCATTTTGGAGAATCCCCACTGCCTGCTGAGTGGAAGACCCGGATCAGTTAGAAGCTATCTCAGAGGAACCAAGTGTTCTTTCTAAAAGAATGGGATGTGGGGCTAAGCATCATATTCGACTCCATGATGATAGACCATTATAAGAGAGGTCACGCTGCTTTGCCCCAGCTGATATAGATGATGTACGGAGGCACCTACAGGAGATGTTAGCGGCTGGGATTATCCAGACATCGAGGAGCCCCTACGCCTCTCCAAATGTAGTGGTATGCAAGAAAAACAGATCAGTAAGAATGTGCACAGACTATCAGACTTTGAACCAAAGAACTGTACTGGACATGTATACCATGTCCCACACCCAGGATGCTCTTGATTGCCTGAATGGAAGACAGTGGTTTTCAGTGCTTGTTCTGAGAAGCAGGTATTATCAGATCCCGATGGCCCCAGAGGACCGAGAAGACAGCATTCACTTGTCCCCTGGGCTTCTACGAGTTTCTGCCGATGCCTCAAGGTATTTCAGGCGCACCTGCCACTTTCCAGTTGCTGATGGAATGTGATGTGGAAGATATGAACTTATTGGACTGCCTGGTGTACCTGGATGATGTCATTGTATCTGGGTGTACTTTAGAAGAGCATGATGCCCTTTTTCAAAGTTCTTGACCATTTGGAGGATTTTGGTTTGAAACTGTCTATAGACAAATGCCATTTTTTTCAAACATCCGTGAAGTACGCTGGACATATAATGTTAGCAAATGGAATTCAGATAGACCCCAGCAAAGTGGAGTCCCTGACCACCTGGCCTCAGCTGACCAATTTGAAAGAATTACAGTGATTTTTGGGATTCTACAGCTATTACCGACAATTCATTAGAGACTACTCAAAAGTCACTGGCCCTTTACTCAGCCTTACCCAAGGCTATCCCCCCATTAACCAAAAGTACAAGAAAAGCTTCATCAAGGAGGAAGAGAAAGTATATTTCAGAACAAATGAGCTGTTTGGGACCCAGTGGACCTCTGAGTCTAAGTCTGCCTTTTTCAAGATTATTCATCAACTCAACCATGCACTGGTGCTCGCTTATGCTGACCCCACCAAACCCTACGTCCTTCATACAGATGCTAGCTTGAAGGGGCTAGGGGCTGTGCTATATCAAGAATATGAGGAGGGTCTGTGACCTGTGGCTTTTGCCAGCAGAAGTTTAACACCATCTGAGTGCAACTACCCTGTCCATAAACTTGAATTTCTCGCCTTCAAGTGGGCTGTCGTGGACCAATTTCGTGAATATCTCTATGGGGCTAAGATTCTACTGAAAACTGATAACAACTCACTGACTTACGTATAAATTTCAGCAAAACTAGATGTCACTAGGCATGGGTGGCTTTCTGCCCTGTCTACACATGCGGTGGAGTAATGACCTGGCTTGAACCATATAGATGTAGATGCTGTCTCGAGATGACCTAACCCCACTGACAATTAGGTGAGGTTGTCTGAACAATCCAGCAAAGCTTTGTGCCAAAAATTCGATAAGGACGACTACCCATCTGCAGACACTGTTGACTGCTTGCTGGACTGCTTGGGGCCCCACCGACACCTGTGTTCCCACAGCCTACTGCCATTTTACAGCATTAGACCTCAGCTTGACAATGACAGTATCCAGTGGGCTCAATCCCAAGACCCAATGATCTAGCCTGTGCTCAATGCCCTGCGTGCTGGAAAAGATATATCCAAGCTTAGTTCATCTAATTCACGAACTGCTCTATTGCTCAAAGAGGGCCCCAGGCTTAAGTTATGTGATCAACTAGTATATTGAGAGTCAGCAAATCATCAAGGCCAACAGGACAGGCAGCAATTGGTGTTACCCAAAGCTTTGAAACAGTTGGTGCTCCAATCCCTTCACAATCACATGGAGTATCTATGTTATGATCGGACCAATTGACCTGGTTCGTTCCCTGTTCTACTGGCTGAAAACGTGGGCTGATGTTGAGACCCATATTCGAACATGCAGTTGTTGCCTTCAAAGAAAAGCCTTGCCTCAAAGAGCAGCCCCACTAGTCAATATCTCCACCAGTGCCCCCATGGAGTTGGCTTGCATCGACTTTCTGTGCCTGGAGCCTGACCAGAAAAACATTGGGAACAGATCATTTTACAGATCATTTTACACATTATGCCCAGGCCTATCCCACAAAAGATCAAAAAGCCTCCACCGTGGCCAAGGTGCTGGTAGAAAAATTATTTGTCCATTATGGTGCACCCCAACGAATTCACTCTGATCAAGGAAGAGACTTTGAAAGCTGGTTGATAAAAGAGATGCTCTCCCTGTGGGGAGTGCAGAAGTCTAGAACCACTCCCTACCACCCTCAGGGGAATCCCCAGCCTGAATGTTTTAACAGGACCCTCCTGGACATGTTGGGCATGCTTCACCCTAAAGATAAACATAAGTGGAGCCAACAGATCAGCACTTTGGTACACGTTTACAACTGAACCAACAGTGATGCTACCGGGTTTTCCTTTACTGTCTCATGTTTGGCCGGGAAGCTCGGTTGCCTGTAGACGTCTGTTTCTGAGTATCCCCAGATGGGGTTTGTGCTGAAAACTATGTCCAAACTATGACTGCGAAAAGAAACCTTGCCAACAAGGAGAGACATGACAGGCGGGTAAAGGCTCAGGAGATGTTGGCTGGAGAACGTGTGTTGTTGCACAATTTGCAACTGCATGGAAAACATAAATTGCCGATAGGTGGCAACACCTTCCACACACAGTAGTCAGCAAACTGGATGACCTACCTGTGTATAGAGTGCATTCTAAAAATGACTCTCAAGCTTTTAAAACCATTCACAGGAACAACCTGCTGCCTATTGGCCAAGTGATCATTGATGCTGAACCATCAGATGCTGCCCCTCCTGAGCCAGTGACTCCTGCTTAGAAACACAGAATTTGACGGCAGATAAGGACCGCTTGGCCCACCCAGTCTGCCCATTTCCCTGCCTACTGGATAAGCTGCAGATCCTAGTTAACCAGCAGCCTACTTCTTCCTACCCCCACCCCCTAGAATTGCCTTATGACTGTCCCATGCATGCTTGAATTCCACCGTTTTTCACTAAGCCGCCCCCCCTCTACTGCTAAAAACAGACAGAATCAATCCTCTCCTGTTGTTCAAGAATCAAGACCTTCCCCTTGGCAGGCTCAAAATGACAGTGACTATCAGTTTGACTCTGAATCTGACAACAGTGAGTGTGAGACTTCTTATTACCCCTCCTATGAACTGAGTAATCTGTTTCAGGGTAAACCTATGTGCAATTATGGGGATAAAGCTGGTCCCTCAGGACTGCCTAACCCTCAAGCTTCCTCCTTAGAACCTACAATGCCCCCTGAGAGTGAGGTGCAAAGTATAACGTCTGAAGTAGCTGATTCACTGTGCTTAGTGGAACTGTCTGATCTGCTTGAGGAGGAATCTGATGCTATGAACCTTCCTGGTGACATACCAGAAACTACTGAATTGTGTGACCATAATGAACTTGCCCTTGCTGTAATGGAAGACCAGAGTGCACCCTCTGTTGTTGAAAGTGTCAAACAAGATGTTTCAGACTTTTCCCTGGATGACAAATCTGGGCCTTCTACAGAGTACAATGATAAGCATAATATGGTGGAAACAGAATCAACAAAGCAAAGAGCCGACAATGTTCCATTTCTGGAGTCTTCACTCAGTGTAGAAGTACCCCTCCCTACCACAGAAGAGCCAATGTTGATATCCCACAGCCTGTGTCTGTTCCCCCAAGAAAGTCTGGAAGAGCTACTAAACCAGTACTATGTCTTAGCTATGACCCTCCTGGGAGACCCATGGACCTCCCCTTGAATGCTGTCCATAAAGGTGTTTATATTTCTGAGAGCTCACTACCCAAACTGAGCTTGTCTGCTACATCCAAGTTAACTGTTCATCCATCAGAACATGGTGCCCCTGCCCCATCTAGCCCCACCTATGTTGTTTAGAGTGCAGGAAACAATAACAACTTGAATACAGTAATATTACTGTGTGTGAATCATAGTGAAAGCATAATATGTAAGGTAAGTGCATAACTGTTGTCATTATAGAGTATATCATACATAAGTATAGTAATGTTATAAGCTTACGTTTACTGATGCATCAGTATTTTTATTTATTTTTCCAGTAGTTTAACCAGGTGAGACACACTAAGCCGAAAGCTTGTTTACATTCGCAGCCTGGGAGCACAGGGAAGTTAAGTGACTTGCTCAAGGTCACACAGTATGCAAGAGGGGGCTGTGGGATTCAAACCCAGGTCTCCAGATTTGCAGCTCAGAACCTTAAACCACTGTGCTATACTGCTTCCCTCTTTATTTCTGTCTTGTTTAGTAATGGAACATGTGTCTCGTATAGTATAATATTTTCCTATAAAGTTATTGTGATTATAGACTTGACGTGGATGCCAAGTTCTTTCCAGGCAGGGAAGGGTGTAACCCTCCTACAAATCGGGGTTCCTAAAATGTCTTCCTGGGATTGCCTAATGCTCACTGCCAGGCTGGTGTTCTGTGTCTAAACAGTTTAAAAGTGCTTGCATGCGAGTGCCCTGTTAGCCTCCGTGACTGTCCTTTAACAGGTATCGATTTCATGAGTTATAATTAATCTGGGTGGGGGCAGAGTGGTTTCAGACTTGAGTCCCTCCCGGGCTGCAATACAGCCACTTCATTCTGCCACTGCTAATTGCACAGAGGAAGCTCTACTATTGTTTACTGATTATCTGCTTTAATAATAATATTGCAGTTTGTCTAACATGCCTTCCTTTGCAGTATTGACTTTTTTGCTAAGCGCCACCATTTTGGTTCTGGACTGCCAGTTTGGATCAATAAGTACCTCTGGGGACCCTAAAATGGAGACTGTCCCCAGAGGTCTTGCAGGGGTGAATTTCTGTAGGAATTGTAGTTTTTATTGTCTGCCGCCTAAATGGACCTGGAGGGGGAGCCCTTGCTATGACAGTCAGATGGATCAACCAACCGAACCTTTTGGATCACTGGGAAATCCCAGAGCTGCCTGCAGCAGTGAATCAGTGTGTAGTTGGAGTTGAGAGAGTGAACCGCTCGAATAATTTGAGCAACTGCTCCTGTGTAGTAGTCTGCGGAATTGGCAGGAAGGCTGTGTCTGACCTGCCCGCTACCATCTGCTCCAGTAAAGAAGTCTGCAATATCATATCGGACTTCATCCGAGATTGCTGTTACGGCGATTGGAATCCTGAATTGTGGAAGAATTAATTTTGTCTGGTATGCAACGAAGGCTTGTTCCTGGGGCAATTGGTTTGTCAGGACTTTGAAAGAACTGCAGAGTGTACGGTTTTCGCAGAGACACTGTTTAATTGCAACTGGACTGTCATCTGAACTGTGGTATTTATTTTTACTATAATTGTGCTGAATGTGTGGTGTGGGTCGTGATCTGGTTCCCCACTCTCCTGAATGTGTCATGCAAGCTGGAAGCTGCATCCAGCACCTAAATGGACTGCCATCCAAATTGTTCGCCTGGTCTGGGCCTCACCATCTCGGCCTAGCTTGCCGTTCACGCCGCAAAGATTCATCCGACGAAAGACCCGCTCAGGGATTCGGCTCCCTGCTCAACACCATTGAACAGGATTCAATCACCATGGTGCGTCGTGTGGGCCCTGCTTCCGCTGGCAAACCAGCAAACCATCCTGAGGTCTTCATCTCTTCAATCCTGCATCCTGATCTGGGTAGCGTGAGTAAACATCAGGGTAGTTCCCTGCAACAAAGCTCAAATCAAAGTGTCACCTGATTTAATTGTTTCTGTTGATCATTACGTACTGAGCCATCTGGCTCCAGAATACAAATTGTGGGTTAAAGTGCATGTTGTGTTTCTTTCTTTCCTAAGGGCCCCAACAACAGCTGCAATGCTGGCTGACCCCGGGCAATGCTTCAGGCTAGCCTGCATAACAACTGAGTACCCAGAGTGTGTGTGACTGTGCTAGAGGGACTCTTAGGACATGCACGTTTAACTTGACTAAATCAGAGCTAAAATCAAACACTAGATTACTGCCCCACCCTTGTTCACATCCCCTGAATAAATTAGATCCAAGTAGTTCTGCATTTACACTGGCAATTGTGTACCTTTGTGGCGGTGACATTGTGTTGCTATTGCCTTTCTCCACTGCAGGTCTTATTTTACAGGGGGTCTCCAGGGCCAGTGCAGCTGATCCAGCACTGGTGGTATGTGTGCCAAGTGTAGGTCTAACATTGCATTCTGGTGTTAATTGTGATTGTCTATTTGTTGACCAGTGTAGGCCACTAGAGAGATTAAAGGGAGCATCAGTGTCCCGGAGGGCTTTACCCAGAGCAGCTACGCTACCCTTAAACCAACCCTCCGGGTGGAGGCCCCCGTTCATAGAACTCAGGCCCCTCAATCTGCGCCTAGTCATGCAGGCAGGGGTAGTATCCCTTGGGATAGCGCCACCTAGGGGTTACACAAAGAAGTGCAAAGTAATGCACCTGGAAAACAAAGACCCAGAGGAAGAGTACACAATGAAGGGGAGGTACTAACAACACAAAAATGGAAAGGGACCTGGGGGTAGTCATATCAGACAACCTTAAGGTAGGCAAGTAATGTAAGAAGGCAGTAAGGAGGACAAGGGGGGATACTGAGATGCATATGGAGAGGCATCACCAGTAGAAAACAGGAAGTTGTTATCCCTCTGTACAGACAGTTGGTGAGACCCCATCTGGAGTATGGCGTGCCGTTCTGGAGACCCCATGTCTGCAAGGATGTAGACAAGATGGAGGCAGTCAAGAGGAGGGCAACTAAAATGGTGCAAGGTCTGCAACAGAAGCCATACGAAGAAAAACTAAGAGAGCTTAATATGCATACCGTTGAGGAAAGCAGGGAGAGAGGGAAGACATGATATAAACGTTCAAGTATCTCAAGGGAATCAACAAAGTCCAAGAGGGAAGTATATTTCAGAAAGAGAGATGTGCAAGAACAAAGGGGTACAATTTGAAGATGGGGAGGACAGCTCAGGGGCAATATGAGAAAGTATTTTTTCACGGACAGGTTGGTGGAAGCATGGAACCGCCTTCCTGAGGAGGTCGTCAGGTCAAAAACAGTGGGGGAATTCAAGACTGCATGGGACAGACATAAGGCAATTATAGGAGCTTAATATGTATAGCCTCGAGGAAAGGAGGGAGAGGGGGGACATGATAGAAACTTTCAAGTACCTCAAGGGAATCAACAAAGTCCAAGAGGGTAGCATCTTTCAAAAAAAGAGGTGTGCAAGAACAAGATGGCACAATTTGAAGATAGAGGGGGGGCGGCTCAGAGGTAATGTGAGGAAGTATTTTTTCACAGAGAGGGTTGTGGATGCATGGAACGGCCTTCCGGAGGAGGTTGTGGAGGCAAAATCAGTGGTGGAATTCAAGCATATATGGGATAGTCATAAGGCAGTTCTGGGGGTGGGGGTAGGAAGAAGTAGGCTGCTGGTTAACTAGGATCTGCAGCTTATCCAGTAGGTAGGGAAATGGGCAGACTGGGTGGGCCAAGCGGTCCTTATCTGCCGTCAAATTCTATGTTTCTATATACTGGGGGGTAGAAGGATGTAGGCTGTTGGTTAACTAGATTCTGCAGCTTATCCAATAGGCAGGGAAATGGGCAGACTAAGTGGGCCAAATGGTCCTTATCTGCCGTCACAGTCTATGTTCTAACGTCTGTAACCATATGTCATAACAAATAAAATACAAGTTCCCCTACACAACTCACCTGGAAGTCTATGCACTGGGATCTCAGCCCCTCAATGTGAACAAAGACTTGTTGCATATGAGCACCCTTATTTAGTGGAGGTCAGACTATCAGGCTTCTATCGCTAGTGCTTGCTTTATCAGTTGTCCCAGACACATGGCAGTCACATGGGAGCAGGAGTTGTTTAGGAAAAAGAGCAATAAGCCCTGCTACGATGGAGATACAATGATCATAAAACTATCATATAACGAGCAGGATACTTTATTTAAAAAAAAAACAAAACTCTTAATAGCAAACAAAGGGAAGGACTACACACACATATTGTAAAACTGTACTGTACGACTTACACGATAACAAAAAGCAAATTGATATGTCTTTGTAAAGTTTTGACTGTTGCACTCCTTTAAGCAGGCAGTATGCAAGCTAAAATGAATGTTTACTATTCTGTACAGGAACACGGTCAGCATCACGTGGGAAATACCAACCGAGAACCAAAACAGCCCCCCTCCCCCGTCCCTACAATGAGCCGTTCTAGTTCTGCGATTCCGCTATCTGCGGTCTTTGAGATACCTGCTAAATAGACATTCTGGGCTGGCTGTAATCAGGTTAGTTCATTCACTGCAGCTGCTGTGCCTACATTATGAAACTGGCGATAAATGTTTTAACTTTCTCTCCCTCCTTTTTACCTCGCTGACTCAGAAGCTCAGTTCGTTTCCGCCATTCTACCACTCTGTCGTCATGGCGTCACTGTCCCTCCTCCCCCTTAGGGGGCTGGAGTTCCGCTCCCAAAGTATTTCGAATCATGGACCACAATGGTAAGGAGGGAACTGTAGACCTTCAGCAGTTTGGTCGCAAAATGTCTGTTTTGGTAGAACGGAGGCACTGCTCGGTAACCCGGGCCGCGGCGGCTGGTGCTGGAGATGTTCTCAGCGTCCGCCGGCGAGAGCTGGGCTCGGGAATGGGCCGTTTGAGCGTTAACGGCCTGCTCGTGGCCTGTACTTGCTCTGCGGAGTGAAGTTACAGAGCAGAGGTAGGCAGTGCTGCTGGCTGCCTTATTTCGCTGATTAAATGCAGCGCTTGACTACATGTTGTATGCAGCAGCAACAGTGTCTTTGCTGCATACATTTTTATTTTGGGTCTCCCGCTGACCCTATGTGGTTTGTTGAGTTACACTGAGCTGCCTGGCTTGGGGGTACGTGCTTTGTTTTACCGGGACGATTTTTGGATGTGGTTCATAGTATTTGGCACACCTTTGCAGTCTTGAATTTTGTGGGATAGATTAGGGGCTTTATGAGCAGGTATAGTTTCAACTTCCAACGAGAAAGTGCAGGTGTTTAGTCCCATTCGCAGTTTAAATGACAGCAACTGGGCCATGCCTCCACAACACAGGAAGTAGTTTGTACTGCTATACAGGAGATGGAAAACAGGCTTGTGGATCTGTGTTATGTAGTTTGTCGGCCATGTGAGTTTGGTTTTTTTTTGCAAGGATTTGTTTTATGTTTTGCAACTTTACTAGATAATGGGCTGTAGCCACCAATTTTGTCAAGCGTACTAGATGACCTAATGACCCATACCTGAAAGTGACTCCTCCCGAGTCCTGTCTCCTAAATCCTAGATTATGCACGGGGTTGTCCAGTGCTACCCGTCTTTTCATGTTATGCATTCATCTGCAGGCTTCCTGCACTTTGTGTTTTGTTCACTATGGCCCCTTAATTGGGTAGACTGGGTGGGCCAGGCGCTTTATCTGCAGTCAAATTCTGTTTGTTTTCATTTATGCTTATTTTCTGGTGGTTATAATTCTGTTGCTGTATTGCACCATGTATAGAATAATGTATTTTTATGTAATTGTTGAAATATTTCAACCTGAAGGGCACACTGAACAACAAGTTGCTCGTCTCAGTGTTTCCCCCACGGGGGTCATGGGGAGAGCAACATGACTTACAATAAATACGTCGAGCAGCATTAGACAGTTGGTACAATACTAACATAAAGGAAAACAGATACAGTAGTGCAAACATGCAACTTATAATATATACATTAAGCAGCATTGAATATAGTTACAATTATATTTTGTAATAAGGGTTAACGGTTCTCCAATAAAAAGCTAGTACATGGTGCTGAATTAAGAGAATAGTTTATGTAATAAAACATACTAATAAAGATAATTGCTACCTGCAAGAGGATAGTAGCAGAGCAGGAGATGGAAAGCAGTGTGCCAGCTGTACTGGAGGGAATAGTAACTTAGCCGCAGGAACAGTTTACAGAAAGTAAGTTTTGGAGTGCTTATGAAATGGAGTGGGGAGGGTGGAAGAGTGACGAATCTGAGGAGGGAGGGAGTTATTCCATAACTTGGGTAGGCGATACAAGAAGGTCATCTGTCCAACCATAGTAGATCACCAAGGGACTACTAGTAGTGGAGAGTTGTATGACCTAAGGGAATGACTTAAAGGTGGAGAATAGATTGGGAGGAGGTAAGATATGAGGGGAGCGAGCCGAACCAAAATTTAGACATGAATGTAGTGCGGTGGAGGTGGCAGCAGTTTTATAGAGAGGAGACAGCCAGGGAGTGGTAGAGAGAACAGTGGTGTGTGAGAGGGGAGACATCAAGGGTGAGGCAACAGGAGAAGTTTAAAAAGGAATCCAGTCTGTTTAGGGAGGACTTGGGAGCGGCACTGGTAGACTACATTGCAGTAGTCAAAGATGGGTAGGATGATCTTCTGGACCAATTCACGTCTGAACGGTAGTGGGAGGCAACTGTATGTATGGGCAACCATACACTAGTATATAATGTATTTGTGTTGTAATTTGTTATACAGATTGCTGTTGTATTGAAATGTATTTCACTGTACTAACTCTTGTAGGTGGTGGCAGAAAAAGGAATCTATATCTTAGTCCAGGTTACCCAGTTAACAATAAATAAATACAGAACAAGGCTCTGTTTCCATCCAGGGGTTCAGGTGACATCATGGGACCTTGAGAGCAAAACTCGAGCAGTCCCAATGGTCATCTCCACCCTCGAGATGAGAACGCTGTCCTTGTTGGTGTATGGTCGTCCTGTATATCATTATGTAGTATATGGTTTGAAAATTGGGTATTTGTTGTCACAGTGATTGTATGCCCAGCTGCCAGATCATCTCCCACCCCTCCGCTTGCCCTCTATTCTGCCTGATTATATAAAAAAGGGTTATTAGCATTTGCATTTAACTAAAAAATTTAAGTTACCAAACTGCGTGCGGTTCTACGGAGTGGCTCTATCTTGTGTTGCTCAGGATGCTGCGCTAAGCACTGGGCTGTGCGTGGAGATATATATTCCTTAGTACTTGTATCATGATGCATGTAACAAAAGTTACATGCACTGGTGTCATGCTATCTGCACTGGTCAAAAATGATAATTTGAAAACCTGTATTGAGTGACTGCTTATTTTGTAAGTTAGATACCTAATTACTTAGTACTCTGACTCTGCTCAGACTTCTGTCCGTCTCCTTCAGAGTCGGCTGTTAACTACGTATGTTGCCCATACTTGCACACATTTTTGCCAGATCACTGACCCATGTGTGATATGTAAGCAGTAAGACACGACAGGGTGTGCATGGAACAGATTTTACCACACGGCCAGGGGTGTAATAGGCACAAGGACTTGGCTGAATGCCTTTAGCCCCTGGCGTGTAGTAAAATCTGTTCCATGCACACACCTGGAGTGTCTTATTGCGCTTATAAAATAAACTACATTTTTTAAAGTTTTTCTCTCCTGAAAAACAAGTTCTTGTATGTGTAAAAAGGATATTTAGGTCAGTATTTCAGATAAAATAGTCCTTCCCCCAAACTGAAGATGACGTTATGTAGCTGTGGAGCACCTCCCGTGAATCTGCAGTTGAAAGAAACATTTAAGGAGTAGTAGCTTTTGGATTTTTTAATCCTAGCTACAACACAGCAGCAACAATCTCCATTCCCAGCACTGTCTCTGCAGCTTGCAGTTTGTACTATCTGCGCCGCCACTGCAGCCAAAAGGGGAAACCGGAGCTCAGCCTGCATCACCGCCGCCTGTCGAGGAAACGCAAATCCACCTTTCTGGAAGAGCTGTCTCACTGGTTCCCAGCTAGCTTACAACTCACCTCTTTCACCGAAAATGTCCACTGAAAAATTACGAGTTGGTGCCAGGCAACGGGACCAAGTGAGTCAGGCGAGAGTTCAGCGTGAAGCTGTGCTCCTCTGCCCCTGGCTAGGAGAGCAATGCTCCACTGTCTGGGGGTACCGTCACGCAGTTGAAGGCAGGCGGGATTAATTACAAACTCTGTGTCCTCCGCACTATTCACCTGGTACCAAGGCAGACTGAGGCACAAAAAGAGGCAAGAATTTTCTCTCGTCAATTTCACAGTTGCCTTGGGAGGATCATTGCTCTCTTTTGTTTCAGGGGACCATCACTTAGTGTTACTCACTGTCGAGGCTGCAGCAGTAGGATGTTAGTAAGAAAACAGCAATTAACATTTTTAAATGCCAGTGTTCTACGCCTAATGATTTTAGCCTGTTTACTGCCTCCTCCTCCCCCCCATCACCCTCCCCACTGCCATATTCCATGCATGGTGAGCTTGTTCCTTGATTGGCTGGTTTAGCCTAGCCATTTTATAAAGAGAAGCACACCACGTGGTTCAGATTATATTCTGTGCAAGTTGTAGGCAGACATTCTGAGAAGGCTACTGAGTTTTCTTGACACTTGAGTGATCATGGATTTGCAATCTTTCTCCCCCCACCACAACATTTTGTACAGGCAGCGCTGACCTGTCTGCTCCTCCTGCCATCAGTTGCACGATGGTTCCAGTTCCTGAGCTAAGATTCCTGTGCTCTGTCTGGAGGATCTGTCAAAGCTAGAGTCCTGGTCGGACACCTGGCAGCTGGGATTCAATGCTAAAAAATGTGAGGTGCTACATTTTGGGGTTAAAACCGAGGAAGAGCTACCATCTGGGAGGTGAGCAGTTAGCGGTGACTGAGGAGAAGGATCTGGGGGTGCTCATCACGGTGGCAGTGAACTTAGCACAATGTAGAAAGGCGGCTACAAAAGCCAACAGGATGCTGGGTTGTATTGCGAGGGGTATATCCTTAAGGGGGGAGGTGATTCTGCCATTGTATAGATCATTAGTTAGGCCACACCTGGAGTACTGCTTGCAGTTCTGGCACCCGTACCTGAAGAGGGACTTTAAGTTGCTGGAGGGGGTGCAATGCAGGGTGGCAAAGATGATCGAAGGTCTGGGGGACTTACTAAGAGTAGGCTGAGGGAATTGAACATGTACTCGCTGGAGGAGGGAGAGGGGAGATGTGCTTGAAACCTTCAAGTACATGACCGGATAAACAAGTCTTGTATGGAGGGCCTTTCCAAACTAAGGGAAGAGAGGGTCACCAGAGGCCATGATGAGGCGGGGGCAGGAGGGAGATGAGAAAACACTTTTTACGGAGAGGGTGGTAGCCGTGTGGAATGCGCTACCGGCAGAAGTGGTGTCTAGTAGAACAGAGTAAGAGGGAGGGTCAAGGTACGGGGGGAGGGGCGGGCAGCTGTAGAATAAGGGCTGCACCACCGAGCAGACTTGGTAGACCCATAAGGCCTTTTTCTGCTGGCGAATTTCATATGTTCATGTATCCTGTAGGTTCGGGGCTGGCTGATCTCAGCTCGAGCTGCTAAATGGAGATCCACTGACCTGCCCCCAGCCCTTGTAAATACCCGCCAACTCGGAGCCTGAGATCAGACATCTTACCAGCATGCTGTGTTGCTGGCTGCAGTTGATAGGCATGGGGTGGTAGGGATTAGCTAGCTTGTACCTACATGCTCAGCCCCTTGCCACTGCCACATGTCAACCAATCAGTCTTGAGCTCTGGCAGCCTAATAGGGAAGTGCTTTTCATGTGGTAGCTTTCGATACAACACAGCGTAAATCTGCTGTACTTGCACCGTAGTGCAAGCAGGAGAAAAAAACTACATGCATTATCCTGTACTCGCTGGCACAGCGGGAACAGGCTGTGTGTGTTAGTTTCGACCCCTAACTTAGCAGTCTCATTTGTGGTTTAAATAAATATGGGATATACAATGGTGAGTTGTCAGATAAATCTCTAAACAAATGCTGTTTGACCTCGGGTAACCTCACAAGTGGCGTATGCCACAAGTGAGATGCCAGAGGTCAAACAGCACAAGTGCAGATAAATCATTTATCTAACAGCTCACCATTGTATATATTCTTTTATACAATAGGGATGCTTTCTGTCAGTGCAGGGGCATTTACTTTTGATTATCTTTTTTTTGCAAGTTTGTCAAAGTGAACAAAAAATTGCATTTTCTGCTTTTTTGCGAATTATAAAAAATATATAAGGCATCTATAAATGAAATAGTTTATAGATAATTTTGTGCTGAACAACTTTCATGCTCACAGCACTATACTATTTCTTTTTTTTTTTTTTTGTTTTGAAGTTATTTGTATTTTAATGTCTTTAGTACTGGTACTGAGGCTGAACATTCTAAATGAGTCCCGGAGTGATCGTGACACATCTGCTATGTGTATAAATCTGTGATGCGTCTACTGTGTGTATAAATGTAAAATTTCACATTTATCGCATGATGGCTCAGATTTATCACATAGTATATATGTCCACGTCTATTGCATAAAAAAAGTCATTGTATTGTCGTGACTTCCGAATGATGCAACAAACGTTCGGGACCTTTGAACTGTCTTATAACAAGATTATGATGTGTGTGGATTTCCATATACAGTACATTGTTTTGTGCTGTAATTTATTGGACATATTTTTGCAAATTTTTGATGTATTGATATGGTAGCCCATCCTATGTTGAGTGGCAGACCTCTTGTTGCTGTTGATGCGGGTAAGAATCTTGGGGTTATTTTGGACCGTAGGCTGACACTAGACCAGTTGTCCGGAGTGGTCCAATTAATCTTTCTTTCTTTCTTTCTGCTTTCTTGTCATTTTTTTCTCCTGATGTTTTTTTTCCTTTGCTGCCACTTTCTTGGCATCCTAACAGTACCCAGGCCCAAAGATCACTTGCCCACAGCAAAAGGAATGACTGTCCGCTGCCAGACTGAAGAGCGAAATGGTGCTTCTTCACGAGTGCCAGCATCTGTCCTTCTTTCTCCACCGCTGCAGCCAATTGCAAAGGACTGACTGGTAGTCTCCTAGTTCCTATTGGCTGACTCGCCTGTCAGTTCTGTTGAAGATGTTGTGCTAGTGGTGCTGCATTAGGTGGGAAGGGTCCTTCATTCCATCCAGCTGGCTGCTGCGCTCGTTCCTGTGCAGATTCAAGACATGAACAGTGACTCTCTTCCGGATCCCACATAATGCTGCCTCAATGTGTTCTCACCACCATTTGACCCCCAGCCAGCCCATGATAAAGAAGCAGAGTTAATGTGGCGTGCCGGGCAGCACCTAGTGGTTGGGATAGGAACTGTGCTGCAAGGTAATTTAAATAAATAAATAAATAAATAAATATTAAAAAAACAAAAACTACCTTGGCAGCACTGAGTTGGTTGTTTGTGGAACAAACTGCTGCTGCAAAAATGTTTGTCCGCTTACCAAAACTTGTAACCTGGGACAACAGACTACTGGATTTTTCGAACCCTGTTCATGCTTTTACTTCTAGGTTGGATGACTGCGACACTCTGTGCTTGGGGGTTGGAGGGTTAATGCAACACCTGCAGCTATTCCACAGTGCCACAGCTTGGCTGGTCATGGGAAGTTCTCTGAGGGACTGCATCACATTGGTCCTGCGTGTGCTGTACTGGTTGCCTTTGCGGTGGCTCAGTAGCCTTCAAGATACGCTTAACATACAAGGCCTTGCATGGTTTGGGACCTAACTGCTTGAAAGATCTGCTAGTTTCTTACCTCTCAACCAAACTCCTCCACCTCCATTGATCCTGGCCTATTTGATTCCTCATCCCATGTGAAACAGTCAGGGGACGGAGCATTTGGAGTTGCGTCTCCAGTGTTGTGGAACTCCTGTTGGAGTATCGGCTCCGCTGGCACGGTGGAGGCCTTTAAAAGATTGCTTAAAGTTGACTTGTTTGGCAGGCCTTCCCCAGCTAGCAACTTTTATTTTTATTAAGATTGGCATATCTTAAATATTTTTGGTTTTTTGTTTCCATGATATTTGTTTGGCTGACTTTAAATTATGTACGGTGCCCTGAGCCCTTGGGGAAAGGGTACTGTAGAAATCCAGTTGCCTTGCCATTATTTCCAGTTGCCCTGTGCTCCACAATTATTTTTGCTGTGTACAATGTCATTGTTGCTGCTTTAGAAAGCAATACCACACATAATTTAATTGGCTAATTGGAACTTTTTAGCCATAGATAAACTCCTGCATAACCCTCACAAAAAGTGCCAAGTCATTCTGTTTACATTAATATACACTTTGTAAATCTCTACATTGCTTTCACATTTAAATAATATTTCACTGATTTTTCGCAAACAAAAACACTCCAAACATGCGGAAACAACTTAACATTAAGATTTCGGTCACAGTCCCAGAATGTCAACAATTCTGCTGAAATATCTGCAGTGTGTGTCACCCTTCACTTGATCATGGAAGTCACAAAGCGAGTGTACCCAAAGCTGCAGTGCTGAAAATACTTTTCTCCTGTAGTCCCTCTCGTACCCCTGCTGCCATTGCTCGCACTCCTTTCACCAGCATGTCGATTCATGCCTAAAACCCCACAGCTACAGCTCCTATCCCTGCTCTGCACCTCACACCAGGATTTCTGTTTTGGCCCGCTCAGCTTGTCGCTCACTCTAGTGGGAATTATTTTTTTTTTTTTTGGTACTAAAAAAAAAAAAAAAATTCTGTTTCCTAGCATTAATAAAACGAACAAAAGAAAATCTACTACCATACTAAAATGCCAGCAGAATAGGCTAATGGTCTTTCGAGTCTGCTCAATTTTCAGCATCTGCACTAAGGGATGATTTTGGTACCCCCCCTTTCCCCCTGGATTATATTGTTCCCCGTCCCAGATGTTCCACCTGTATTGGGCCTGGTCAGATTTACCCTCCCCCTGTACCTGTCCCATCCCCTCTTAAACCTGTCTACAGTTTCCACCTCTACCAGCTCCCTGGGCAGTGCATTCCATGGCTCCACCACTCTTTCAGTGGGGGGAAAAAAAAAACACTTCCTCCTCCTCTCCCCTCTGAGCCTGCCCCGTGCCAGCCTACACCCGTGACTTATTGCCCCACCCTCCTTCCTTTGGAGCACCCTGACTGGGCCTCCTTTATTGATCCTTTTCATGCACTTAAAGACCTGTATCATGTCTCTTCTTCCCCCCCCCCCGGTCCCTTCTCCTCAAAGGTGTACATGTTGAGCTACTTGAGCCTCTCCTCATAGGTGCTGTCCTCCAAGCCCCAGATCATTTTGGTTGCCCTCCTTTGGACCCTCTCTAGGAGTGTAATGTCCCTCTTTTTAAATGTGGTCTCCAAAACTGCACACCATACTCGAGATGTGGCCTAAGTAAGCAGTTGTACAGTGGAAGGATCACTTCTGCCTTTCTGGAGGTAACCCCCCTGGCAATGCATCCCAGCATCCTATTTTCCCTTGCCGCTGCCCTACTACAGGTCTCTGAGTTGTTCATTTTGAGATATACCACTACCCCAGGTCCCCCTCACCCTCTGTGACTTGAATCCTGTCTCCTCCCAGGGTATACCCCTGGCCTGGAGTTCTGACTCCCAGGTGCAGAACCTTGCACTTCCCCACATTGAATTTTAGTTTCCATTTTTCCAACCACCTTTCCAGAGCCTCCAGGTCCTCCTGCAAGGCCACCCTTCCCTCCTCCTCATCCACCACTACACCCAGCTTTGAGTAGTCTGCAAAGAGACCCATTTCACTTCTGATCACCTTCCTTATGTCTGAGACCTAGGTGTCGAACAGGAGTGGCCCCAGCAGTGACCCCTGGGGCACCCCATTTTTAACCCACCTTGGGGATGAGGTTAACCCTCCAACCACCACCTTCTGAGTACATTCAGAAAGCTAATTTCCTATCCATCTTAACAACTGTCTCCCTCCCCCATTTCCTTCAGCTTAGCCAGCAGGCCACTGTGGGGTACCAAATCAAACACCTTGTTGAAGTCCAGAAAAAGGACGTCCACTGGCCTACCCTGGTCCAGGGCCCTCGTCACCCATAGAACTCAACAAGGTTTGTCTGGCATCTTCCCGGGACAAAGCCATACTGCCTATTGTCCAGATACCCAGTTTACTCCAGTAACTCCCTTAGCCTTTCCTTGACAATACCCTCCATCACCTTGCTGACCACCGACATCCGGCCGACGGGCCTGTAATTTTCTGCTTCCTCTCTCCTTTGTGGATCAGCACGACATGTGGCACCCACCCAGTTTGCAGAGAGATGTTGAAAAGCTCTGCTAGGGGGACTGCCAGGACATCCGCCAGTTCCCTCAGCATCCTGGGATGTATCTCATCTGGCCCAGGTGTTTCTCTGTCCGAAGGGACCTATGGGCTTCCCTTGCTCTCTCTACTGGGATTTCAGTCTTCACATCCTACCCCTTTTTACCCTGTACTGCTGGCCCCCCACCTGAGTGTGGTGGCCACTCCGTTTCCCCAGACCCGTCGGGGCCTCTGATCTGTACTGGTCCCACCCCTTCGTCCGGTTTGGCCCTGCCCCCCTCAGGCAAGACATAGCCCCTCCATCCCCCCTGGTAAAAACTGAGGCAAAGTACTCATTTAGGACTTCTTCCTGTTCCCCTGCCTCTTGTGCCCAACCCCCCTATTCATATCCTGTTCATCTGCCCCTTTACTTTCCTTTTTCCCCCTATGTATCTAAAGAACACCTTGTCTCTCTCTCCCCCCCCCCACCCAAGATCCCACTGGCCAAGGTTGCTCCTTTATGCCTTAGCTGCTCTAGCCACCCTGGTGACCTCTTGGCTGTCGGCTCATATTCTCTGATCCCTTCACTCCTTGGCGCTTGAGCGGCGTATAAGCCACCTTTTTGTCCCTCACTACCTCCTGTACCTCCCGGGTCCACCAGCAGGGTTTTCTGGCCTTACCGAACTTACACCTTTCACTTGTGCAGGATCTGGTGACCTCCTGTATTCCCCTTGTAATGATCCCCCACCTACTGTCAGCATTCATATCCAGCCTTATCCTGTCCAAATGATTTTTAAGGATCCTTTCCATCTCCCTGAAGTTTGTACCCATAAAGTAAGTTACTACTGTCCTTGTTCAGCTCTCTTCCACTCTCTCCCCAAGGTCGAGGAAAACCAGACTGTGGTGATTACTCCCCACCAATGGGTCCCTCACCTCTAGGCCCCTAATCTGATCACCATCCACCAGGACCACTTCCAGTGTCTGGGCCTCCCTAGTTGGCTTACCCAACTGTTGTGTCAAAAAGTCGTCCTGGAAGACATCCAGCAGCCTCTGCTCCCTGGTGACGTCATAGTCCCAGTCTGTTCCTGGCATGTTGAGGTCCCCATTACCACTACACTTCCCTTTCCCAGTCTACATTGTCCCTCGAGATTTGCCACCAAACTTTCTTCCAGGATCTCCATCAGTGCTGGTGGTCTGTATACCACTCCGACCTTTACTCTTTTGCCCCCCCCACCCCCACGTCAGCAGGGTGACCCAAGTAGCCTCCATATTCCCCTCTGCCTCCTCTACCCCTCCAATACCCATGCCATTTCTGACTAACAGTGCAACACCACACCCCCTTCCCTCCCTCCTATCTTTTCTGAACATAGTATAGCCCACCAGATTTAGGTCCCACTCGTACCCTTGAGTGGCCCAGGTCTCAGTAACTGCTGCCACATCTACCTCCCCTCAACTAGCATTACCTGGAGCTCAGGCATTTTATTTCCTAAGTTCCTGGCATTTATCAGGACCACTTTCAACCCCTTTTCCCTCCTCTTCTCTCTCTCCCCCCCCCACCCCCGAGCTCCTGTTTCTCGGCTCCTGCACCCTCCGGTGACCCATTTCCATATCCCCCTAGAGGAGTGGAGACCACGTCCCTCATTTATTGTACCTCCCGGCACTGTCCCTTTTTTTTTTTTTGATCCCTCCTCCTTCACAAGTTTAAACCTCACCTTTCGCTGACGAACCCAGCTAGTTTGAGCTTAAGGGTTTCCTTCCTCTCCAAATTAAGGTGGAGCCTGTCCCATGCCGCTGGCCCTTGTCTCCCAGGTCTCCCCCACTAGGCCATACCCCAGTTCCCCACCACTCCTAAGCCACTGATTTCTCTTCCTAATCTTTATCTTGTTTTCCCCACTAGCCCTTGGCACTGGCATGATTCGGAAAAGGAGATCTTACAACCTTTGGAAAGGCATTCTCTGGCCAACTCCCAGAACCTAGCCTGAATTTCTAGTTCACTATTCCCATTTGTCATTTGTCCCTAAGTGCATTAGAATGTACGGGGTCCCCCCGCATTCCCTTGCCAGTGAATACAACTCATGCTTGGCCTTGTGCACTGTCAGACCTGGGTGGCATTTGGTTCTGATCAGGCAGGTTTTACCCTCCCCCTTCCACTGGATGCCTCTGATCATGGAGTCCCCCAGTAGCAGTAATCTTAACCTCCCTCTTGCCTCCCTGTTCACCCCTCGGGTTTCCCCTCCTTCCATGCCCCTCCTCATCCCTTCATCTGGGTTCTCCCACCCAACCGGCTTCTCTCACCTCCCACAGTCTGGGTGTCGAAGGTAGCCCCTTCACTATCTTCCCTGGTCACCCCCTCTACTTGTGTCTTGGCCTTTTTTTTTTTTTTTTTTTCACACCCCTCACCTGCAGCCACATTCCTGCTAGTAATCCAGCCACTGCTCCTCCACCGCTGACCCCGAAGCTGATGTGCCCAGCTGGTATAGGCAGCTACAACTGTCTAAAGGGTCTCCCTATGCCCGGCGATGATCCAATACCGGCACACACCTTATTCAGGCATCGTCGGCCAGTGAAGCTACGGCCATCAAGCTGCTATGGACTGTGCTGCCATTTTCCTTCTCTTTTTCCTTGATGGGAGCACAGACTTGCAATGACGTCCATACACAGCATGCTGACGTCTGCCATGCCCCCCACTGGCACCTGCGCATCCGTAGTCCTCGGGCGTTGCTCCAGGGACCGCAGGCAGAGTGGTGCAACCACTCCTTTCCCCAGGACTAGGAGAGCTATCATTAGACACTCAATCCTGGTCCTTCCTACCGAGCCCCGGTTTCATTCCCAAACCCAGGTCATGGCGTGAGTGCGAGTGTGGCATCCAGGCCTCAACCCTCAGTGCCACAGGCCAGTCCTGGCCTTCTATCTCCCCCGAGTATCTTTCTCTCTTTACCCACTCCTGACTAATCTAGCTGCCCCATACGTTGCCCACTCTGGCTTACTGACCGCTATCATCCCATTTATGTTGTGCGCCTTCCTGCCTGTCGTGCTCCCCTGTTCCATACTGTCAGCCTTCTCCTTATTCCCATATTCTCCTTTTCTTCTCCCCCCCCCTCTTCCCCATCCTGTCCAGGTCCCCTCTATTGCTCCCTTGCCTCTTGCCCTTCAGCCTTTCTGTCCATCCCTGCCCCAGCCTCACCAGCAGCATCATCATCCCCCCTTCCACCCAGTGGGCATAGAGGTTAAAACAATTCAGGTCTTAGCCCAGCCCCCAGTTGCCCCTCCCGTCCCTACCGTTTCTCTCGGTTTCCCTGGACACCCCCAGTCTCTTGCCTACTGCCTTGGAAATTTCCACCTTTTGGGCCCCACCTGCCAGGGTTCCATAGAGCCCCCTGTGTACCCCTCTTCTCTAGTGTGAGCTCTTCTCTCCTCCCCCAGTGTGGGAGGCCCCAGCACCTAGTGCTTACATGTAGGTGACCGCTTGCCTTCTACCTCTCCAACCTTCCCCGCCCCCCCCCAGCACCCCTCGAATCCCCTCTTCCTCCTCCTTAAGCTGTGCCAGCTGGTAGCACACTGGGCATCCCCCGAACTTCCAAGCCTAGTCCAGTATCATGGCCGCCCGCCCAAAGAGACCTGCTCTAGTGATGTGCGGTCCTTTTCCCATCATCATAGCAGTCTTTTTTTTCTAGGCCAAATTATAAGCTTAGTGGCTCTAGTTTCGTGAGCTACCAGTACCTATACCTAGATGATCCACCCCCAATACAGCATGCAGACTTTCAAACTTGCAACACTTGAGCGTCTGAACTTTTCCCCACCTGACCTGTTAGCCTTAAAGGGGCACTATCAGGCTTTGGTGGTATTTTTTCCATCTCGCGATCCTGGTGGTGTTTGCTCCTCACATTCACGGAGACAGCACACATGGGCACCCGATTACTGAAAGAAATAAAAAAAAAAAAAAAAAAAAAAATTTTAACCCAGTATTACTTTTCAGCCGGGACGGCTCATTCCAGCTTGCAGCCTGGCGCGTTCATGAGTGTTGCTTGGCTGGGCGCCTGTAGCTCGTTCATGAGCACTTCGTTTTTAAGAGCATATGAGTTTATTTAGAGATCTGAATCTATAGGATCAACAAGCCTGTTGAGTCTTTCTTTGAAGCAGTAGTATAGCCCATAGAAACACACCTTGATGAGTATGACCCTTGGCATGGTGGCATGCCAAGGGTCACGGCTTCACTCTTTTCAAAGTGTTTTTCTATGGATATACTGCTCAAGCTTCAAAGAAAGACTCTATACTGCCAGGCTTGTTGATCCCTAGATTCATCTCTCAACAAACTCGTATGCCTTCTAAAAAAAAAAAACGAAAGTGCTCATGAGCGAGCTTAAGGCGTTCCGGCGGCGCCAAGAACACTTGTGAACGCGCCAGGCTGCAGGCAGGGGGAGAATTAGCCGTCCCAGCTGAAAAGTAATGCTGGGTTAAAAACATCATTTTTTTTTTTTTTTTTTATTTCTTTCAGTAATCGGGTGCCCAGGTGTGCTTTCTCCGTGAATGTGAGGAGCAAACGCCACCAGGATCGCGAGGTGGAAAAAATACCACCAAAGCCTGATAGTGCCCCTTTAAGAGTTAGCTCATAGAGGAAGTTTGCAACTCCCTAAGCTCCTCCCTCTCAGCCTTTAACCCCAACCTCCAATGGCTTTTCTGTATTTAAGAAAGGCTAATGCAAGGGTTGGGTGGGAGAGCTTTCCACAGAAATATTTTAAGGATTTAGGCAACATTTAAAACACAGCAGCAAAACTTACAAAAACTTGTGACAAAAAGATAAATAAGCTCTCCAGAAACAGCCTCGCCACATCTTCAAAACTCCACTGCTAACACTATCCACAGCAAGAAGTGGGGTGGGGTTTTCTACTGCCATTATCTCATTGGTGTTGGTGGTGTTTGTTTAGAATTGTATAATCACAGTAATACAATTCAGAGTGTTGGTTATGCTTGGATTTACCCTCTTTTGCCGTGGTTTATGTCGGTCAGCTTGTGGCCTCATGACTCACCACACCGTACTTGGTTAAATTGTAGCATAACCCACACCCTGTCATGGATTGTTGCTTAAACATAGGTGTGCATTAAAGCACAATTACAATGCACCCTATTGTACTGATTTGATCCCTGCACTATAGTGTTCCCTATTTTCCCTTTCCCCTGAATGCATCGGGTTGTGAGTTACCAGCTTGGTATGCTTTACCTTGTAAGATTATTTTGAAAGAAAAGGAATTATGGTGCAGCAAGACATTCCAGTCCTGAAATGTAGTGCCTTGCCTTCTCTTTTCTAAGGAATTACTGGAGGTACTGTTATAGTAATGGTCAGTTTTTAAGAAGGCACTGGCATCAAAAGTGATGTTGTTCCATTTGTTTATTGGATATTAGAAAAACGTAAGCAATTACTAGCATTCTGATTGGCTAGGGCACCCATCTAAGCGGGCGGGTATTTTTCAGTAGAGCCCATTTAAAAAAAGTGCCAGTTCGGGGTGCCTCATCACTGAAGATATTCTTGGGCACCCCAAATTTTCACTCTTGCCAACCATCATTTTTTTTTTTTCTCCCCCACTCACTAGCCATCGGCACTTCACAAAAATTCCAGATAGTAATATTGCCTCGTGGGCTGCCTGACTTCCTGGTTGCACAAAACAAAAACAAGAAAAATGTTTTTCCGAGTCTTTCTTTTGTTTTTCTCTGCCTGCGGCTCACTCATTCTCAACTGCACCTGCCAGCCTTTTCCTTTATTCTCATCACGACTCTACCCACTACCACCACCCCATGCCGATTCCCAATATCCATAACTTTTCTGTACTGTAGCCGGTCTAGGTACCACACATAGAAACTGAGCACAAAATGACAGCAAACAGCAGTGCGATTCTTAAAAAAACAGCACGCGCCTTATGAGGGAATGAGAAATCTCCCACCTAACAGTGAAACGAATGACCAGAATCAACTGCCTAAACAGACAGTGAGATAAAAAAAAAAAAAAGAGGAAAAAATGCACACAGCCTATTTTTTTTTTTTTTTTCCAGTTCTTCAGAACCACCAGAGCATGACTGTCGGTTCCTTTCTGCTACCCTGCGCTACTGCTGCCTTTGCTCTCCATTTCTGACAAACAACAAGAAATACTTTTATTTAATTAAAAAAAAAAGTCAGTTTTTTTTTTTATATTATAGATGTATATAAAGTATCTCTTCTCTCTGCGCCGTTCCCCAGTCCGAAATAATCTTTCTCATATGCCACCCACACAAATGGACTGTACCTTCTCGAGCAAACCAACTGTGACCGGGGCCCAGAATGTCTCACCACAAAAATAACTATAAATGACTGCAGTGCCATCTACTGACATACCAGTGGAGGAATTATTTTATGAAAAAGAACAACTTTACAATAATTTCCACAATTTTTTTTTTATTTCTTTGACATGTCACTTCTTACATAAATGTCACGTGTGCCCATTTTCTAAGCACAATAATACCCTGCAAGGTGGGCAGTATTGGGAAGTACCAGACCTTCTTCCGGGGGCTATAAGGCCCTCCACCTGCGGCGTCTGGCCTCATTACACCCTTAGGCAGTCCAGTATTTCCCAATACTGCCCACCCTGTCTGGTATTATTGCTTATGTAATTGTAATTAACTGAGCTGTTACCTTGTGGTGTTTTTTTTTTCTTTCATTTGTTTTTTTTTTCTTTTTAACCAAGCTGCACCATGAATGTGACTTTCTGTATTGATTGTGGCAGTATGTGAGTTTTGTTTAACAGATGAGCAAAATAGTCTCTGTACAGTTTGAGCGTTTTTGAAGTTGATAGTTTTTATACAAAACCATATGAAGGGAAATGCAATTTTCATTGGTTAGACACCAGTTTAGCAGGTATTTAGAATAGTCATGATAGACTTGTGTGTTGCTTCACCAGGGTTTGATTTTTAACCTTTGTTTTACTGGGCTGGGGCATAGTGTAGATAGTTGTAGGCCAGTGTGACTCCCTGATTCTGGTTATGCCAGTGCAAGTATTTTGAGACTTTCTTTTCTTACTCATGTCAGCCCACCGCCCTTCCCATAGTCTTGTTCCAGTTCCTAAAGTCACCCCATAATAAAAGTGTGTGTGTGTGTATGTGTTGTATGTATGTATATATATATATATATATATATATATATATATATATATATATATATATATATATATATAAAATATATACACACACACACACACTCTACATATACATACACTGTACCTTGCATCGTGCCAGTTCACATACTGTGAGTATCGCCGCCTGGCCCAAGTGCCAGAAAACTGTCAGTGCTTTGTGCTAGCATTCAAGAGACTTTACACATTCTTGGCCCCAACTGAGACAGATGAGAATAGGATCAGCTGAATGTGGGGGACAGTTTATATTTGTATTTTTTTTAATAAGTGAGGGTGTGTTTAGGAACTGGAACAGACCGGGCAAGGATGGTTTACTGAATGTGCAGGAGGGAAGAAAGGGAATTTTGTTGAGTCCCTATAGTATTTGTTGACAGAGCTGTGCAGACTGCAGAATTCACTTAATTTTTGCCTCTGGCAGTGCAAATCTTGGAGGGCTGGTGCAAAGTTGGTATCATTTTCCCTGCTGGAACACTGCACCAAAAACAAAGCGTGAACCACTTGGAGGAGGCGGAGATCCTCTGGTGTTAAGCTCATTACTGGAAAGGAGAGGAGGCGATTTTTGGTGGCAGCTGGGCACCCTCTCCAGCTTCTGGAATTTAAGCGTAATCTAGGTATTGTAACTCTGTTTTATAGTGTAGTACTGTTTACTGTGAAGTACTGTACCTAGGAACAGGGGGGACCTGTTTATTGTGTGAATCCTTCCTGGGATTAGGGGGTAACCTGTGTAGGTGTGTATCTTGGACCAGTGGGGAACCTGGTGGTTCATCCAGGGAAACCTACTTGGAGAGAGATGGGACCACACGCCATTAGGGCTGGCATCTTTGGGGGGGGGGATGGGACCACACACCATTGGGGCTGGCATCTTTGGAAGGGTGGTGGGGTGCACAGGGTGTGGGGCAGCCATGCTACTGGACTGGACATGAAAGTTTGGTGGTTGCCCAGTGTGCTACCAGCTGACACAGCTCGGGGAGGAGGTTGAGGGGATTAGGTGGCAGCTAGGGGCTCTGGGGTGGAGGTATGGTAGGGGAAAAGGGCAGGGGCTCACCCACGGGGTTGCACAAAACACTGGGGGTGGGGGCATAGGGAAAGGAGCGCAGGAGGGTACTTTGGGGTCACACGGGAACCCTGACAGAGGGGGCCCAAAAGGATGACACTCCCAAGGAAGCAGGCAGGTGGCTGGGGCTGGTCAAAAGGAAGCAGGGTGGGGAGGTGGGTCGGGCCTTTCGCTCGGCAACCGCTTCAGTCTTCTGCGTCTACAGGAGGAGGGGGGGGTGATGCGGCCATAACAGGAGCTGTTAGAGAGGGAAAGGGAGTAGGGGACAAAAGGCGGGGGCTGGAAAACAGAAAAAATAGTGGGGAACGTGGAAGGCTGTAAAACAAAGGGCAGGGGGAATTGGAGTAGGCTGAGGAGGCTGAATAGAGGGAGGAAAGTGCAAGAAGGACCAGTCTGGAGGAAAATGCAAGAAGGATCAGAAGTACAAGGAGGATGCAGTAAACGGAGCTGAAGGTTTGGGTGTGGGAGGTACGACGGGTGAGGAGGCGCTGAACGTAGAAGGGATGGAAGGGAGGACGAGCTAGGGTAGCATATGGGGTGGAAGGACCAGTCGTGAGCAGTGATGGGGGGTGGTGCACAGAAGGATACTCTGGGAGGAGGAGAAGAGAACAAGATCAGAGGGAGGGGCGGCCACGGTAAGAAGAGGGTGGCAGGTGACACCCAGATAGGGAAGGAGCCTGCTGGGGAGGTGCTGATAGAAAGGACAAGGAGGGACGTGCAAGGGGGGGCCCGGGGAGGGGAAATGAAGGAAGGGGACAGTTAGAGTGCTCCTTTTGGGTGATTCCATGATCAGGGTATCAGATGGGGTAGGGACGGGGAAGCCTGCCCGGTTAGAACAAAATGCTTCCTTGGACTAACAGTGCACGGGGCCAAGCATGAGGTATATCAACTGGCAAAGGATTGTGGAGGTTCCCCGGACATACTGGTCCACTTGTGTACCAATGAAGTTGAGGGAAGTAGTGAACTGGAGATACAGGCAAGGTTCTGGGAGCTAGCCAGGGTTTGTCATGCCATAGGATGCTCTGTTTCCTTTTTGGAAATCCTGCCTGTGCTGAGGGCTAGTGGGGAAAACTAGAAGATTAGGCAGGTGAATCAGTGGCTCAGAGAGTGGTGTGACACCAGCGGGTATGGGTTGATGGGGGATTGGGGGGAGACCTGGGAGGATAAGGGGCTGTATGCTAGGGATGGGCTTCATCTTAATTTGGAGGGGAGGGAACTCCTTAAGCTAAAAATAGAGGGGTTCATCAGTGAAAGGTGGGGTTTGTACTTGAAGGGGAGGAGGGAGAAGAGGCTGATTGGGGGTCCAATAAGAGAGCTTCTCTCCCCCCCGAGGGAGCTGGAGGAATGTGAGAAAAGGCCGACTGGTAGGGTGAAGGCCAGGAGGAGACTGAGGTCCCATGGGAGCGTGAGCAGGGGAAATGGGAGGGTAGGGAAGGGGTGGAGGGTGGTCCTGCTAAATGCCAGGAGCTAGGGTAATAAGATGCATGAGCTCCAGGCGATGCTAGCTGAGGGAGAGCTGGACGTGGCGTCTGTCACTGAGACCTGGGCCACTACAGGGCATGTCTGGGACCTGAACCTGGAGGACTACACTATGTTCGGGAAGGATTGGGGGGGTAGCATTGAGTCAAAAATGGCCTTGGCATAAGAGGGGTGAGGGACCATGGAGGTGATTGGGTCGCTTGATAAGCGGGGAGGAAATAGAGTGGCGTACAGACCCTCTGCGCTAGCGAAGGAACTGGAGGAGAGCCTGGTGGCAGACATTAGGAGACATTGTAGATTGGGCAGGGTGGTGGTGGTGTTGGGTGATTTAAACATGCCAGGGATGGACTGGGGGACAGTGACTAGATTGGGGGCCTAGAGGTAAGGGACCTGTTGGCAGGGAGTGACCATGCCACGGTCTGGTTCTGCCTGGACGTAAGAGGGGAGGAAGGCCACACAAAGTCTGAGGTAACAGACTTCAGGGGGACGGATTCTAAGGAAATGGGTAGGATCCTTAAGGGGCATTTGGATGGGATGGATGCTGACAGTAAGTGGAAAATCAGGCGCAAGGTGCAGGAGGCTACCAGGACCTGTGCAACAGTGGGATGCAAATGCGGTTGGGCCCGAAAACCCTGTTGGTGGACCAGGGAGGTTTAGGAGGTGTTGAGGGAAAAGAAAGCAGTCTGTAGGCATTTCAAGTGCTCAGGGAGTGAAAGGGATTTTTTGGGAATATGAGCCGACGGCCAGAAGGGCCACCAGGGTAGTGAGGCAAGGAAGGAGCAGAACTTGGCCAGGGAAATTGGGAGAGGGAGCAAGGGCATTCTTTAGATACATGGTGGGGGAGAAGGGTGAAGGGGTGATTAGCAGGATTAGAACACAGGAGGATGGGCACAAGACCCGGGGAGCAGGCTGAGGTTCTAAATGAGTACTTTGTTTCAGTTTTACCAAGAAAGATGGGGGCGGGCTACATCATACAGGGAGAAGATGGTGAAACTGAGGGGGAGGGACCATTACTGATCGGCGGGTCTGGGGAAGGCAAAACAGGGGGCCAAGGAAGTGAAGGTGCAAATCACGGTTGAGAGAGTGAGGGAAGCCCTCGGGTCCCTTTAGGATGGAGAAAAGACCAGGGCCGGATAAAGTACATCCCAGAGTACTGAGGGAACTGGTGGCTGTCCTTGCAAAACCCCTTGCAGTGCTTTTTGGCATCTCTCGGAGGATGGGGTGGGTGCCCCAGCACTGGAAGGTAGTGCATATAGTGCCTATCCACAAGGGAGGATCAAGAGAGGTGGCGAGGAACTACAGGCCCATCTGACATCTGTGTTGGGCAAGGTGATGGAGGGTATTGTCAAGGAGGGGCTAAGGGGGAAACTGGAAAAGTTGAGGTGCCTGGATGATAAACAGTATGGCTTTGTCCTGGGGGAAAGTGTGTCAGTCAAACCTTGTGGTGTTCTGTGGTTGGATGACTAGTGCCTTGGACCTAGGCAGGCTGGTGGACATTCTCTTTCTTGACTTCAGCAAGGCATTTGACTCTGTTCCTCAGGGGGGCCTGTTGGATAAGCTGGGGGAAATGGGTGTGTGGAAACGTATGATCAGATGGATAGGGAACTGGTGCTCAGACCGGACCCAGAGGGTCGTCGTTGGGGGATAGTCTCATTTCCAAGGAGGGTCATTAGTAGGGTCCCTCAGGGATCGGTCCTTGGGCCCCTCTTGTTCAATGCATGTCTCTGACATAAGGGTTATCAGGAGTGAAACGAGTCTCTGCATGGATTACTCATCTTGAAGTGGTGGTGGATGGGGAGGAGGGGAGGGTGGCCCTACAGGGGGACCTGGAGGTTCTGGAAATGTGGTTGAAAAAATGGAAACTGAAATTCAATTCAGGGAGATGCAAAGTACTGCACATGGCCATCAGAAACCTGGGCCAGGTGTGCACCCTAGGGGGGAATGCTACAAGTCTCGATGGCTGAGAGGGACCTGGGCATGGTGGTGGATGTCAAAATTAACAACTCTGAGACTTATAGGAGGGCAGTGGCCAAGTCCAACAGGATGCTAGAATGCATCGCTAAGGGGATCCCCTCCAGAAGGAGGGAAGTGACACTCAGTCTGTATAACTGCTTAGTCTGGCCACACCTAGAGTGCTGTGTGCAGTTTTGGAGGCCACACATTAAAAAGGGACACTGAACTCCTGGAAAGGGTCCAGAGGAGGGCATTCAAAATGATCTGGGGGAAAGGACTATGGGGAAAGGCTCGAAGAGCTAAATATGTACACATTGGAAGAGAGAAGGGACAGAGGGAACATGATAGAGGTCTTCAAGTATGTGAAGGGGATAAATAGGGGCTGCTCAGTCAGGGTGCTCCGAAGGAAGGGGGGTGGACTAGAGGGTATGGATGGAAGCTGGAGGAGAGGAGAAAGGAGGAGGTACTACTTCACTGAGTGGGTGGTAGAACCATGGAATGTGCTACCCGGGGGGGGGGGGGGCTGGTGGAGGCAGAAACTGTGGACGGGTTCAAGAGGGAGTGGGGCAGGTACAGGGGAAGGGTTGTGGAAGCAAATTCCAATGCAGGGGAAAACCTTGGACTGGAGAGGGCGAAGCCCGAGAGGGCGGAGGAGGGCAGCAAGGTCCGCTCCTATCGTGGGGGCTGACCAAACAAGCAGACACGAAAGACTGCTAGGCCTATTCTGCTGGCATTTTAGTATGCAAGTATGTAAACCCTGTTGAGTGTCGTAAAGGGTCTCTTCTCTCTTCTCCCCCCCACCTTTTCAAGTGAATCCCATCCTAGTATTCTGTTGGCCAGCCCTTTTAGATAACATAAACCCAGCTGGTATTATAATTTCTTAAGACTTCAGTGTTTTTGATGTACCAAGTGATCACATGCTGCTGCTTAAAATGGACACCTCAGTTAACTGAGTCAGGATTTGCTATTAAATAGAAGGCCGAGTGTCTGGATTAATGGTTTTGCATTGAGAGAAGGAATGGTAAAACGCAGGGTACCTTGAGTCAGTCTTGAGCTCGATGCTTATTGGTGTGCAAACTTTTTTTTTTTTTTTTTTTTTTAAACTGCTAGCTGGACACAGGAGTGTAATCCCCAGGGACTGGAGGACAACTGACGAGGCCTTGTACATAAAAGTGGAAGCAACGATGAGCCTGGCAGCTATAGACCAGTCAGGTTCCCATCTGTAGTGGGGCAGATACTTGATGCCACACTGGGGGGGAAGGAGAATGTCTGGTAGAATTATTTTTTTTTTTTTTGTAGTAAATGGGCTGCAGGATGCTTGCAGTCTGGGAAATAAAATCCCAGACCTAGAGGCCTTGTTAGTGGAGGCGGACCTGGACTAACAGCAGTAAGACATGGTACACTGCAAATCATGGGTAGGACATAAATGTACCGGGTTATGCTCTGTTCAGGAGGGTTGGGGGAGTAAAAAGGAGTGCTGGTGGCTCTGTGGATCGGAGAGGGTATAAAGGCTACAGAGGTGCAGGATAGAAAGGGGGAGGCTGAGACACTATGGGTCACTCTTGAATCTGGCAATGGTGCAGCAGTACGCACAGGGGTGATCTGCAGGCCTCTGGAACAGGGGGAGAAAGTGGACAGGGAGCTAGTAGATGAAATATGAGATGGCAGATAAAGTTCTGCTGCTGGGTGACTTCAATATGCCGGACATGGATTGGCCCAACTAGGCAGCTGCTTCAACTAGAAGCAGAGGCCTACTAGATTCCCTACAGGGGGCAGGTCTCGGTCAGCTGGTGCTTGATCCCACCAGAGATGGGTCGATTCTGGACCTAATACTGACCAATGGGGGCAGAATCGCAGAAGTCTGGGTAGAAAGACAACTAGGGTCCAGTGACTACCACATGGTGGTGGTTTAGCATAAGGACAGGGACTCTGTCAAGTCAACACAAAAGTGAATGTTTCAGATTTCAAAAGGGCAAACTTTGCTGAAATGGGGAGCTGTATCACAGAAGCCTTGGAGAAGGAAAGGGGGTTGAAGAGCAGTGGGGGCACCTGAAAGGAGCCATAGTGGAAGTGACGAACCAATGTATTGGGATGGTAGCCAAAAGCAAGAGAAGGAGGAAGCCACTAATGATTCTTTAAAGAGGTGGCGGCGGAAGTAAGGATTAAAAGGGTGAGTTTTAGGAAATATAAGAAGACTTAAAGGGATGAAGACGGAAGTGAGCCTAGAGTGTCTTAAGGGAAGCGGGAAAGGCTGTTAGGAGCGCAAAGGCACAGACTGAGGAGGGTTTAGCGCAGATGGTGAAAGGGGAGAAGACATTCTGTAGGTACATCAGTGAAAAAAGAAAAGCCGGGGGGGGGGATTGTAAGGCTCAAAGGGGATGAAGCACAATGTAAGGAGGGAGACCTAGATAAGGTGGAAATACTGAATAGATACTTCTGTTCAGTATTTACTGAAAAGGGAGAGGGTCAGGGACCACACCTTGGCAACAGAGGCGGGGGGGGTGAACGCCAATCCATTCACAGTGGAGAGTCCAGGAGGAGCTCACAAAACCAAAGGTGGACAAAGCAATGGGGCCAGATGGCATACACCTGAGGACATTAAGGGCGCTGCAGAGGGAGCTAGCAGCACTTCTGGCACTCATGTTCGCAGAGTTGCTAAATACAGGAGTGGTTCCAGAGGACTGGAAGAGGGCACATGTAGTCCCTCTACACAAAAGCGGTAGTAGGGAGGAGGCAGGGAACTGTAGGCTGGTCAGCCTCACCTCGGTAGTGGGTAAGATCATGGAGGCACTGCTTAAAGAAAGGACAGTGGCCCATCTGGAATCCCAACGGAGCCCAGGATCTGAGGGAAACATGGATTCGCATCAGGAAAGTCGTGTCAGACATAGAAACATAGAAATTGTCAGCAGATAAGGACCGCTAGGCCTATCCAGTCTGCCCGTAAGCACTACACTAGCTTGCGGTCTCTGACCCTACCTGGTCAATGGCTTTTCAACCCTCCTTCCCACCTCTAAGGTGCCCTTATGCCTGTCCCAGGCATGTTTAAATCCCTTCACTGTGCTTGCTCCCACCACCTCCTGTGGCAGATTCTTCATGTGTCTACCACCCTCTCCATGAAGAAAAACTTCCTTACATTTCCCCTTAACCTGCCACCTTCCAATTTCATATCATGATGCCCTCGTTCTTGTTCTCCTCCTATATTGGAAAATATCATCCCCTGCACCTTGTTTATGCCCTTAAGGTACTTGAATGTTTCTATCATGCACCCCTTCTCCCCCCAAATCCCTCCTCTCCTCCAGTGAGCACATACTGAGGTCCTTCAATCTCTCCTCATATGCTTTCTGGTGCAAGCCTTGTACCATCTTAGTCACCCTTCTCTGGCCCGCCTCCACCTTGTCAATGTCCTTATGAAGGTGTGGCCTCCAGAACTGCACACAGTACTCTGAGGCCTCAACAGCGTTTTATACAATGGCATCACTACCTACCACCTTCTGCTAGTGATACCTCTGCCTGTGCACCCCAACATGCCACTAGCCCTCCCTGCAGCCTTTGCCCTCTGCTTAGGCACCTTTTAGGTCATCTGAAATAATGCCAGATCCCTTTCTTCCTTGGTCATTGTCAGCAACTCCCCCCAATCCTGTAGCTGTCCCCAGGGTTCCTTTGACCCATGTGCACTATTTTGCACTTCTTTGAATTAAACCTCAGTTGCTACACCTCGGACCATTTTTCAAGCTTCTCCAGGTCCTTCCTCATTTTCTCTACCCTGTCTGGAGTATCCACCCTGTTGCAGATCTTGGTGTCCTCTGCAAACAGGCAGACCTTTCCCTCCAGCCCATCTGCAATGTCACTAATGGAGACATTGAACAAACAGGTCTGGCCCAAGGACTGATCCCTGTCTACCCATCTGGTCCTGTGTGTGGTGGGGGCTGGGCCCTGTGTTCTGCATCAAGCTACCTTCTAGTGGTCTTGTCACTAAAGGGCTTCCGCTTAAGGGCGTCATACTGTGGGTGACAGCGTGGGGCAGCAGACTGCTTGAGACTCTGCATCCCCACAGTAAGACATTGCAGATTCTTCAGTTACTGATACAAAGTGTGTGTGTCATACTTTGACTTGCTGTTTTTTTTAGTGAGTCAATACCTCTTACAGCATTATTCTTTCCACTAGCTTAATTTTGTTCACACTCATTTTAAGCTTTCCTAGCTCATGCTGTTAATGCTAACCAAGGGTTATTTAATTGTTTTTACAGTTGCTTTACTACAGGTATTTGTTCATCGTTCTTGCAAGTGTTTAATTGCTAAGCTGTTTTGCTACTGCCTGACTTTACTGCTTGGGGACTTGGACTGTGTTCCATATTTGCTACTGATTAATGCTCACATTCACATGTGTATAGTTTTTTCCTACTGGACTATCTGCCTTTCTGCCTCCCTAGTTTGTCATCCTCTCTGTTCCTGGTGTATCTTATTTCCAGTTTACCCCTTTCTGTCACTGTTCTCCATTTTTGTCCTTTAATTTTTCTGACTCGTTTATCCTTTTACTATGCTGTTTTTTCTCATCTCTTGCCTATCTTTCTCCTCTACAAACTGCTGTAATTCATTCTTTCTGTTTCTCTCCCCTCTTCACCCACCCTCCCCTCTTCAGTTCCATCTCTCATCCATTCCCCATGGTGTCCTTTGTGTCAATTTCTTTCTGCCCCCTGGCTTCATCTAGAAACCCTTGAGCGCCTTCTGTCCCAACTCCCTTCCTATTCCTCCTCTTTCTTCCTACCTTCATTATCTCTTCCTCTAAGCAGTATAATCGTGTGTTAAAACTAATTTTCTGCTTACTACTTTTGATAGGTGATATTGAGATTAATCTGGTCCCACCACACCCTCACTGCTACTTCCCAAAGGATTGGGGTGGCTCATTTAAACATCTGCAGACTTCTCCTAAAATTGACCACTTATCTTGCTTAACCTTAAACTGGATGTTCTAGCTATATCCAAAACCTAGCTTTCCTCTAAAGTCCCTGATTCAGCCGCAGCTATACCTGGCTAAACACTAGTCAGGCAGATCACTCTAAAAGAGGCGGTGGTGTTGTAATATACATATCGTTTAGGATCCTGCATACATTTTTTTTTTCTCACTGTTTCCTCCCCTTCTTCTCATGAGCTGATCCTCCTCAAACTCTCCCTTCCCTTCAAACAGGAAGTCTTGCTGTATTCTGACTAACCTTTGAACTGCCCCGGAGAGGAAAGAGTTAACATTCCATGCAAGGCATGGAACGCTGAGCTCGAGCTTGGTTGAGCCTCTGTCTGCTGCTGTTTGAACCCCAACCGCCAGATTCTTTACTCTGCCTCACTGAACAGTCGCTCCGGAGATTTCTCCTTCGCTCGGTTCAAAAAGTCGGTTAAAGTATCTTTTTTTTTTTTTTCCCCTCTCGGTTTCAACCGAATTTCTACAATCTAACTTGTCGGTTAAGTCTCTGTCTGTGGTACCATGAGTACTAGATAGGTTTATGTATTGGTTTTCTATGTGGAACTTGTAAACATTGGGTTGGTTCGGTTTGAACCAATCAGGTTTGTGAAAAGGTTTTTTCTGATTTATTGGAGTGTGGTAACTGGTCCATATTGGTTCTATTAAAAAAAAGGCCCACTGGGTTTCAACACTGTAGTTAGTGTGTGTGTGTGTGTGTGTGTGTGTGTGTGTGTGTGTGTGTGTGTGTGTGAGAGAGTGAGGAAGCCTTTGCTAAGGCTGATCCCCACACCACCTGTGTTTATTGTCTGGGGTTTGACCACCTCGATTCAGACTGCCACATTTGCAAAAGTTTTCCCAAAGCTACCCTGGATAAGAGAATGGGTAGACTGAGGGAAAGGGAGGCCGAGAAGTCCGCTGACCTGGATGGCCAGCCCGGTTCGGTTCCGACCGAACCAGAAGGAATGCCCTCTAACCAGGGCGAGACTTCTTTGGGGAAAAAGGAGAACCGACTCTGAGGAGTCTGTTCCGGTTAAAAGAAAAAGGGATAAGTCAGCCGGTTCGGATCCACAAGTTCTTTGTCCGACCGCTGATGAAATAGCCAAAGCGATAAGGATTGTTCAGTCGCTAACTTCGGTACTGACTGAACCGGCACCATCGGTTAGGGATTAGGTTCCCCCGGTTCCAGATTATAATTTAGAAGAATTTTATGAACCGGAGGAGGAGGAGGGAGAGTATGAAGATAGTGATTGTGATTATGAAAGTCTGGATGTGCCCATTGACCCAGACATCTCCCCAGACAGACCTTCAGGTGTTTCTCCTCCTAGGCTTCGAGTCCCCTTCCCACTTTGTTTTACAAAAAAGCGGCTGAAACCCTCCAGCGTCCTATGGAAGAAGCAGTGGAGGATCAGGAGGAGCCTGATTACGTTGAGATGATGGACATCCCAGAGTCCAGGAGATTCTGTTCCCCTCCATAAGTCTTTTGGGAAACGGACATTTAAAATTCTAAAAACTCCTAATTCCATACCTCCTGTTGACAGAAGAATGGACAAGAGGTGTACTCTTTCAGGCTCAGATACGGAGTTCCTTTCCCAGCAATGCAGCCATGTTGGGGTAGTGCAGGCTGCTGCCTGTGATAAGGCAAATGTACCCTTGGCTTTAACCTCCCCCCAGATAAGGACTCCAGTAGGATTGATGCCATGGCAAAGAAACAGTACATGGCAGCATCTTTGGGACTCAGGCAGGCTAATTATATGGCCTGCACAGCTAGATACCAGAAGTCCAGGTGGGACACTGTGCTGGCTCTAGCTGAACAGGACCCTGACCAGCTTGCCAAGGAGCTGGAGTGGGTGGCTGCAGATGGGATTGAGGAATCCAAGGTGCAATTTCATGCTGCTGTGGACTTCAATGATGTTTCATCTGGAGTCATGGCTACATCTGTGGCCCTTCGAAGTATGGCTTGCTGAGATGTACTAGCCTGTCACAGGATACCCAGACTAAGGCCATGGATTTTCCTGACATTGGTAATTCTCTGTGGAGCAGACAGAGAATTACATGAAGAAAATGGACGAGTACAGGACCACCTACAGGAGTGCTCAGGCCAAAGAAAGGCAAGCCACTCCCCAGAGGCAGCATTCCAGGGGCAGGGGCTGGCCTTCTCATAGGCCTTTTTACCAAGCCCAGGCCTCCTCTTCTGCCTTTGCTCAGAGGGGGTTCTTTAGAGGGAGAGGCAGACTGGGTATGAGCAGGCCTGCTCCCACTCCTCAGCCTAAAGCCCCTGCCAAGCAGACACCCTGATGGGTCTGCCGGGCTGATTCTCCACTACCTGTAGGGGCAGGCCTTACTTTGTCCAGGACTGGAAGTCTTTAACATCAGACAAGTGGGTCCTGGAAGTAGTAAGCCAGGGACTGGTTCTCGCTTTAAAAAAAAAAAAAAAAAAAAAAAAAAAATTTCCCAGGATGAGAACCAGGTCCTTTCCACCTGCAAATCCTTCTGAGGCCCTTGCCCTAGAGGCAGAGGTCTCTTCCCTCTTGGCTCTCAGAGCCATAGAAAGGGTTCCACCCTTACACAGGGGAAAACGATTGTACTCCAGGTACTTCCTAACCCCCAAAAAGACGGAAGAATGGCGGCCCATCCTGGATCCAAGATATTTAAACGAGCACCTTTTTAAAGCCAAAATTAAAAATGGTGACTCTGGGAATGATTCTGCTCTCTCTAAGGCCAGGGGACTGGCTAGTCTCCCTGGACCTCAAGGATGCCTATTTTCACATTCCCGTCAGGTGCTCCCACAGAAAGTACCTCAGGTTCGAGTTGCCCTCAGGCCACTATCAATTCAGAGCAATGCCCTTTGGCCTAACATCAGCCCCAAGGGTGTCCACAAAATGCCTGGCAGTAGTGGTTGCTTTCCTAAGGAGAAGAAAGATCTCCATCTTTCCATACCTGGACGACTGTTTCATAGTGGGTCAGTCTCCAGACCAAGTCAAGTCACATCTCCAGATAACTCGGCAACTGCTCACTTCCTTAGGGTTTCTACTAAATATCTCAGCCAGATTTGGAGCCAGTACAGCTCCTCACCTTTATAGGGGCAGAACTGGATACAATAAGGGCAAGAGCCTTCCTTCCCCTGGACAGGGCAAGGACCCTTATGAAATTGGCCTCTTCTTTCACCCTTCAGGTGTCTCGACCAGCAAGGCACTTTCTGCAGCTTCTGGGTCACATGGCAGCCTCTACGGCAGTGGTCCAGGGAGCAAGGTTTCAGATGAGGGACATTCGGTTCCACTTAAGAGCCTTCTGGTCCCAGAGAAAGGATTCTCTGACCAAACTAGTCCCTGTGACTCGAACCCTGATCCAGGCTTTGCAGTGGTGGCAGGATCAGGACAATCTAAGGCAAGGAGTTCCTTTTGTCACTCAGTCTCATTCTCTAATCCTTACCACAGATGCCTGCCTCTTGGGTTGGGGAGCCCACTTGGGGGATCTGACCACCCAAGGGCTGTGGTCACCTCAAGAATCTCTGCTTCACATCAGTCTCTTGGAACTCAGAGCAGTGTTTCTGGCACTGCAAGTTTTTTTCCAAGTCTGTTCAGAACAAAGTAGTCCAGATCAGAACAGACAATACCACCACAATGTGGTATATCAACAGGCAAGGGGGCACTCTGTCTACGGCCTTGTGCACAGAAGCAATGAGGTTGTGGTCTCTGGCCTGTTCCCTGCAAACCTCTCTGATAGCAGTGCGCCTCCCAGGGAAGGACAATGTCCTGGCAGATGCTCTCAGTAGGATATCTTAGGGCCATCACGAATGGTCCCTAGATCCCCTAGTTTTTGAAGGTGATTTTCTCCAGATGGGGCACTCCTCAGATATTTTTGCAGCCCCAATCACCAACTTCCTCTTTTTTGCTGCAGACCCGCAGTATTGGGCTCAGTCCCCCTGGATGCTCTAGTTCTCGATTGGGAAGGGAAGTTTTTGTATGCTTTTCCCCCCTTCCCTCTCCTGTTCAAGGTACTAGTCAAAATCGGGTCTCAACCCTGCAAAGTGATCCTGATTGCTCCAGACTGGGCTAGACAGCCCTGGTACCCACTGTTGCTGTCCTTAGCAGTCCACCTCCCCCTGCCTCTTCCCAGGAATTACAACCTGTTGACATCCTCTCAGGGGAGGGTTTGGTACCCGAATCTCAAATCTCTCAATCTCAAGGCTTCGCTGTTGAAGATTTAGTTTGCTGATCTGCAGCTCTCTAAAGGCTTCCCTAAAGCCTTCCACCAGAAAGAATTACAATTCCAAATGGAAAAGGTTCACTATTTGGTGCTCTGGTAAGCATATGTCTCCAGAGTCTGCTGGGTTGCCTACAGTTCTGGACTATATGGTTCATCTCAATAGCTTGGGGCTCAGACCAGTTACTCTCAAAGTGCATTTAGCAGCTGTTTCTGCTTTTTTGTCAGTAGGTAAGCCCTCTTCTCTTTCAGCTCATCCTATATTTTGTAAATTCTTCAAGGGATTGTTACTCACCAATCCTCCCTTCAGGGACCCTGCTCCTGCTTGGGACCTAAATGTTTGCATTATTTATTTTATTATTTAGCTTTTGTTAACCAGGTAAGTACGCTAGACAAGCAATTTGCCTATTTTCAGGTACGACCCGGGAGAGTACAGGAAATTACATACTTACACACTTGGGACAATATGGTACATAATTAAGAACAGGTCACACATCGTGAGACTACAAGGTAAGATTACACATCCCATGATTAGGAACAGGTTACACGTCAAGAGACTACAGGTAAGATTACACATCTTGCATCAAGTTTGGGGCAGTACAGAAATACTACATTTTAAGGGCTGGCAGTTTTGTATGAGTGCAAGTGCTAAACATATGTCATGGGGGTTTTTGACATCCGCAGTTGCTCAGCTTGTGCAGCCCCCTTTTGAGCCTTTGTCCTCAGCAGAGCTTAAGTACTTGACTTGGAAAACTGTGTTCTTGGTAGCCATTACTTCTGCCAGACGCATCAGTGAGTTACAGACCCTGTCAGTGGAGCCTGATTTTTATCTCTTTTCATAGAGATAAGGTGGTCCTAAGAACTAATAGGAAGTTTTTTCCCTGAGGTGGTCTCAGATTTCCACCTTAACCAGTCTGTCTCTTCCTGTTTTCTTCACTGACCATTCCTCCTCTGGAGAGAGGAGGCTGCACAGCCTGGACATGAAAAGGGCCCTTAGCTACTACATAGAGCACACAAAGGGTCACAGGTTTGACTCCCTCCAATTGTTCCTCACTTATGGTGAGGTTGGTAAGGGAAAGCCTGCCACTAAAAGATCTATTGCCAGGTGGATTGTCTCTTATATACAGTTCTGCTATGACAAATTGGGTAGGACTCCACCCTCAGGCCTGAGGGCTCACTCTACTAGAGGTACAGCTGCTTCCCTGGCTGCTGCCAGGGATATTCCTATCTTAGAGATATGTCAAGCAGCCACCTGGAAAACAGTACATACTTTTACCAAGCATTACTCTCTGGATATCCAGGCTAGGAGTGATGCTCGGTTTGGCACAGCAGTACTTCAGAGCCTGTTCCCAAGTAGGTTCTGTCCCTCCTCCATGGAGGTACTGCTTGGTAGTCTGCAGATAGTCAGAATACAGCAATACATCATGTTGTTTGAAGAAAAAATTGCTCACCTTAGTAATGTTTCTCCTAATGGAGTCTTTCTGTATTCTGACCTCCCCCCCTGCCTCCCCTCTCAGAACCTGGTTTTTGGGATGTGGGTGGGCAGGAGCAGTGTTGGCACCCTAGAGGTGCCTCCTTTTTCTCACCCTCTTTACTTTTGGGTGTGTGTTGTGTTATGTTGTGTTGTGTTTTTGTATTTTGGGTTTCTTGACTCGAGTCTTGGCTGTGAAACCAAAAAAAACCTTTTTATTAAATTTAGTTGCCAGTTGGCTAGTGTGAGTTTACAGTTTCCACACAGGACGCCCAGTGAGTATAGCTCGTAAATGTCTGGCAGTTGGGGTCAAACAGGAGACAGAGGCTCAACTGAGCTCGAACCTTCCTCTCCAGGGCAGTTCAAAGGTTGGAGATCACTGCAATAGTCAGAATACAGCAATACTCCATTAGAAGAAACAATATTACTAAGGTGAGTAATTTTTTTTTTTCTACCTTCTCTATTCCCATTTTTATTGCTGGTGTTTATTGCTGTCCTGGTGCTGAGCTTCTTTCCTCTGTCTGTACAGCCTCTTTAAGTGGTGAGTTACTTATACTTGGTGACTAACTGGATTGCCAATACATTCTCTCATAATGTGAAGTCACTGCAGCTGACCCAATTAATTACTGAACCCACCTGTTTAAATTTTAGATCTTGAAACCACACTCTGATCGACTGGGTCCTCGCTTTTCATCTCCACCGTGTAGTCGATGCAGGTGTTCTTCCTGGTGCACTCTGTGATCATCATCATGGTTTACTGCATGGGAAAATTACACCACCCTAAAGCTGCTCCTAAATTGATTTACCTCTGGTCTTTTTAAAGAGATCCACTAAGTTACATATCTGCACCACATGTTGTGGTGCCTTACCTCTGCGAAAGAGGCGGACTGGATATATCTGTCATATTTGCAAGTGGAAGGATTCATAAAATTGTCCCCAGCCAATCCCTTCCGCTTCCTGGTTCTGGGAGCTGCAAGGACTTGTTAGTCACCCGGTGCCCTTGGTCAATCACAAAACGACCGTTGCGATATATGAAAACGTTTAAGAAATTGCACCCCCCCCCCCCCATAGACTATAATGGAGTGCGTACCTGCACTCTTCTTGGGCACATATCATTGTGTGCCTGAGCACTGGGGTGGATCTTGGGCAGCTCCCAGAACCAGGAAGTGGAAGGGATCAGCTGGGGACAATTTTGCAATTCTTTCCACTTGTAAATATGACAAAGATTTTTTGATCAGATAAATCGTTCTAGTCTGCCTTTTGCAGAGGTAAGGCACCACAACATGTGGTGCAAATTGAAATTCATATAACTTGGTGAATCTTTTCAAGTCACTTGACTTGACCTTTCTCATTGCTGATCTTTGGTTAATTGATTGGTCTCCCCATCTCTGCAGCCTCTATTATAAATTCTGCCCTTCATTACTTTCAGCCTAAATTATTGGCTGTATGGGATAGTCATGCACCCCTGTGTGGAACCAGAATGCGGGGTTCTCGTCTTCCCTGGATAGTGGCTGAGGTACTTACTTGTGTCTGCTCCAGAAAATGTGCCTGGTGTACTTTTAAGCTTACTGGCTCCCGTTCTTCATTGACCCACAACAGAGATCTCCGTAATGCCTGTACTAAAGCTGTCAGACTTGTAAAGTCTGAGTATTTTGGTTCCATGCTCCAAAACAACATAAATAACCGTTCCAATTTTTTAAGGTTCTCCATTCCATTTTCTCTCTCAGACCCCGTCTTCCCCTCCCATACTAAAGATTGGTGACTCCCTTATTTCTGATCCTTCTACAGTTGCCAACTCTCTTTCTACTTTACTGCCTGTGCCCCTTCTCTTATCCCTTTCTCCGCTACCCCCTTCTCTTTCCCTCTCCCTGCCTTCTTCACTTCCTTTTTTCTTGCTACTTCTGTTTCCCTAAAGGCCATGCTCTCCTTTAATCCATTAAAGGAAGGTAGTCCTAATGGGCTTGATCCTAAGCTTCTCTTTCACTCTGCATCTGCCATTGCTCTTCCCATTACCTTACTTCTAAATCGCTCACTTTCCTCTACTACTGTTTTTGATGTCTGGAAACTGGTTACTGTCATACTTATTCACAAAGGTACTGATCCCTCTTCTGGTAATTTTTGTCCAGTCTTTCTCCTTCCTACTTTGGCTAAGTTACAAGGACATGTTATTCTAGCTCCTCTTTTTTCCTTTCTTGACAATTCTTCCTTTTTCACGCCCTTCCAGCCTGGCTTTAGAAAATCACACTCAACTTCTATCTCCTTTCGGCTCACTGATTCCATACTTACAGTCATGGCTAAAGGACTGATGACCCTCTGCCATTTTTGTTGATCTTACTAACATACTAGCATGCCAGCAGAGCTAGGCCTAAAAGGTCTATCAAGTCTGCTCGAAAATCGGCACCCAATCAGGACACTGTTGCTGCCTTCCCCATCTCCACCCCGACCCCGTCCCAACATAATTACACCTCCAGGTCTGGTGTATCTGTTTTTGCCTTCCCCCTTATCTGTCCCAGCCCCTCTTGAATCCCTCCACTGTATCCACAGCCACCAGCTCTGCAGGTAGTGTTCCTTGGGTCCACCACTCTCTCAGTAAAGTAGAATCTCCTAGCTTCCTACCAACCAGCCTCATGGAATGCCCCTTGGAGGCCCCCTCCTCCCTCAGCTGTAACAACTTATTCAGGATGACCCTGTTCACTCCCTTTAGATATTTAAAGACCTCAGTCATATTCTCTCTCCCCACCACCACCACCCATCCCTCCTCTCCTCCAGGGAGTACAGGTTCAGCTCCTCAAGTCTCTTCTCATAGGATCTCTTCCCCCCAGGCCCTGTATCATTCTGGTCATTCTCCTCTGAACCCTCTCCAAAAGTGCAATGTCCTTTAAGTATGGACGCTAAAACTGCATGCAGTACTCTAGGTGTGGTTGAACTGAGCAGTTATACAGAGGGAGAAGCACCTCCTGTCTCCACGAGGTTATCCCTCTGGCAATGCACTTTATTTTATTTGCTTTTGCCGCAGCCCTCCTGCACTGCTCAGTTATTCATTTTGGCATCTACAACCACCCCTTCCCCCAAACCTGCAGTTTCTCCCCACCCAAAAAGTATTCATGCTTCGGATTCCTAAGCCCCAAGTGGAGAACCCTACATTTCTTGTCATTAAACCTCCATTTCCAAGTGTGTGACCATCTCTAGAATCTCCAGGTCCCCCTGTAGGGCTCTGCTACCCTCCTCCCTGTCCACCACAACCCCCAGCTTCGAGTCATCAGCAGAGATGCTCACCTCACTCCTGATACCGTTCCTGATGTCCTAGATCTAAGCATTAAACAGGAGTGGGCCCAACACAGACCCTTGTGGGACTCTGCTAATGACCCTTTTTGGAGATGGTGCCTCACCCGACCACCATCCCTATGAAGCCGTCCAGTTAGCCAGTTCTCTATCCACTTTACCATTCTTTACCCTGCCCCCATTCCCGTCCAGCAACTCTGGGTGTGGCACAGTCAAATGCCTTGCTGAAATCTAGAAAGAGGACATCCACTGGCCTCCCCTGGTCCAGCGCCTTTGTCACGCAGTTGTAGAACTCCACAAGGTTAGTCTGACATGATCTGCCCTGAACGAAGCCATGTTGGTGAGCATCCATATGGCCTCGTCTCTAGGAAGACCTCCAGCCTCTCTTTCAAGATGGCCTCCATCATCTTGCCCACCACCGACGTCCGACTGACAAACCTGTAGTTACCCAGCTCCTCCTGTGAGCTGTCCTCCAATCCTGAGGCACCCAACCCGTCTGAAGGGAGGAGTTGTTAAGGTCCGCCAGATCATGCTAAAGCTTTAGGCACTGTGGCGCATCCCCTTCTCTTGGACAGACGTAAAGCTGCTGGACTTTCTGACTCTTCAGTCAGCTGCTTTTCTTATCTTAAAGGCAGATCTCAAGCTGTCCAGATACTAACATACTAAAATGCCAGCAGAGTAGGCCTAACAGTCTTTCATATCTGCTCATTTGGTCAGCCTCCACCGCCCTCGGGCTTCTCTATTCCCAGTCAGAGATATTCCCCCTGTATTGGACTTTGTCAGCACAACCCTACCCTTGTACCTGTCCCAACCCCTCCACAGACTCTGCCTCCACTAGTCCCCTGGGCAGCACATTCCATGGTTCCACCACCCTCTGTGAAGTAGCACCTCCCCTCCCAGCTTCCATCTATGCCCTCTAGTTGCCCCCCTTTCCTTTGCAGCACCGCAGTTGAGCCTCCCCTATTTAGCCCCTTCATACATAGAAACATAGACTTTGATGGCAGATAAGGACTGCTTGGCCTACCTAGTCCAAATGGGCAGACTAAGTGGGCCAAGCAGTCCTCATCTGCCGTCTGTGTACTTGAAGACCTCTATCATGTCCCACCTGTCCCTCCTGTCCTCCAAAGTGTACATGTTGAGCTCCTCGAGCCTCTCCCCATAGGTCCCTACCCCCCAAGCCCCAGATCATTTTGGTTGCCCTCCTCTAGACCCTTTCCAGGAGAGCAGTGTCCTTTAAGTGCAGCTTCCGAAACTGCATGCAGTACTCGAGGTGTGGCCTAACCAAGCAGTTGTACAGAGGATCATCACTTCCCTCCTTCTGAAGATGGTCCTCCTAGCGATGCATTCCAGCATCCTGTTGGCTTTGGCCACTGCCCTTCTACAAGTCTGAGTTCATTTTGCCCATTCAAATGGGTAAATCCATTTCACCTTCTCTCCCCATTTAGCTCTGGTGTTCCCCAAGGGTCTGTTGTGGGTCCTGTTTTCTTCTCTACATTCCTAAATGACCTACCCTATGTCTGTTCCTCTGTGTCCATCCATATGTACGCTGACAACACAGTTCTTTTTGCTTCAAACACCATGAAGTCTTGCTTATATTAGGACTTATTGCAGTCAGCCTCAGCCTCTGAACTGCCCCGGAGATGAAATGGTTAACTCCAGAGTAATCTGGAGTTCCACAGCGCGAGGGCGCTATTCAAAGCTCTATCTGGGTTGTTTGAACCCAAACTGTCCGATTCTTTACTCCGCTTTCACTGAACAGTCGCCTGAGACCAGCTCCTTCACCTCGGGTTCGCTTTCGGTTTATTGTATTTTATCGGTTCTTTGAACCGCAAAGTGTTTAAAATTACCGCGGTTTTCGGTTTGAAGCTCTATCTAGAACCGTAAGTAAAAGAAATTAAGTCTGTGTGGAACTCATTATCGGTTCACTTGAACCGATCGGTTTGTTTTAAAACTCATTTTCTTTGCATTTAGAGTGAGGTATCTGTTCATCGGGTCCTAAAAAACCTATTTTATTGGGTTTTTCCATCACCCGTGACACCGGTTAGGGACCATAATGGTGTCTTGTCTCTGGCAAGGCCGGAAAAAGGGCAAGTTTGGATAGGCTGGCATTATGTCTGAGAAACCCAAAAGAAAATCCGGGCCCACTGGGTTTCAACACTGTGATGTCTGTGGGGAAGCCTTTGCCAAGGCTGACCCACACACCACTTGTGTCTATTGTCTGGGGGCTGACCACCTCCTGTCAGACTGCCAGGTGTGTAAGAATTTCCCTGCAGCCACCCTGGAAAAGAGATTGGGCCGGCTCAGGGAACGAGAGGCCAAAAAGTCCGCTGACCCGGATGGCCAGCCCGTCCAGCTCCGGCTGGACCAGAGGGAGTGCCCTCTGACCAGGGCCAGACTTCCTGGCAAAGAAAGGCTGGTCCTGAGGAACCAGTCAAAGTAAAAGACAAAGAAATCAGCTAGTGTGGAGTCCAGTTTTGTCTCTCCTTCTGCTGCAGAAATAGCTAAAGCCATACAGATTGTCCAGTCTTTGTCTCAGGGACTTGTCGAACCTCTATGGTTGGAAGAAGGGGTCCTGCTCAGGTCCAGTGGTTCAGGATTATGATGTTGAGGATTTTATGAACCACAGGAGGGGAGGAGGATTTGGATGATTGTAATTGTGATTGGGAAGGTCTGAAGTGCCCATAGAACCGGACGTTTCTCCAGACAGACCTTTGAGTCTCCCCTTGTTGTCTGAGTCTCCCTCACATTTCAGATTTTATAAGAAGGTAGCAGAAACTCTCCAGCTCCCCTTAGAAGAGGCTGTGGATGAGCAAGAGGAGCCTGATTATGTGGAAATGATGGATATTCCAGAGTCTAGAAGGTTGTCTATTCCTTTGCATAAGTCATTTAGGAGGCAAACCACTAAGATTTAAAAAAATCCTTTTTCTGTCCCTCCTGTAGATAAAAAAATGGACAGAAGGTATACTTTGTCAGGCCCTAATATAGACTTCCTTACTGAGCAGTGTAGTCACGTAGGTGTTGTTCAAGCTGCAGCCTGTGACAAGGCTATTATTCCCTGGCCTCACATCCTCCTGAGAAAGATTCCAGGAAGATTGATGCCATGGCGAAAAAACAGTATGTGGCAGCTTCTTTGGGACTCAGACAAGCTAATTATATGGCTTATGTGGCTAGATATCAGAAATCTAGATGGGACACTATATTGCAGTTGGCCAAACAGGCTCAGGGCCAGCTGGCTGGTGAGTTGGAACAGGTGGCTGCTGATGGCATTGAAGCCTCTAAAGTTCAATTTCATGCTGCTGTTGATGTTAATGATGTTTCCTCTAGGGTCATGGCCACTTCTGTAGCCTCCTCAGAGGTTGGCATGGCTCAGATGCACTAATCTGTCCCAAGATACCCAGTCAAAGGCTATAGATTTTCCTGTCATAGGAAATTCTCTGTTTGGGGAACAAACAGAAAATTACATAAAAGATGGATGAATACAGAACTACTTACAAAGTGCCCAAGCTAAGGAGAGGCATGCCATTCCACAAGGCATGCCCCAGAGGTAGGGGCAGGCTTTTCCATAGGCCTTTATCAATTTCAGGCATCCTCTGCTTTTGCAAGAGAGGGATTTTCAGAGGCAGAGGCAGACGGGCACAGGCAGGCCCTCTCCCTCTCCCCAGCCTAAAGCTGCTCCTGCTAAGCAGGCACCCTGACGGGGTGTCTGGGGCCGACTCCTGTACCGGTGGGGGCAGACTGCTTATTTCTGCCAGAACTGGTTGTCCCTAACCTCGACAAATGGGTTCTGAGGTGGTAGGCCCAAGGCCTGGTTCTCAGCTTCAAACACTTCCCAAGATGAGAGCCAGACACTTTCCCCTTCAAGTCTTTTAGAAACCCTTGCACTAGAAGCAGAGGTTTCTTCTCTTTAGACTGCAAAGCAGTAGAAGGTCCCCCTTGCCACCAGGGCAAGGGTCTGTACTCAAGGTATTTCCTGACCCCAAAAAGACAGGAGATCACTGGCCATCTTGGATTTAAGATTTCTGAACAAGCATCTTGTAAAACCAAAGTTCAAAATGCTAACTTTGGTAATGATTTTGCCATCCTTGAGACCAGGGACTGGTTAGCTTCCCTGGACCTCAAGGACGCCTATTTTCATATCCCAATCAGGGCCTCTCACCGAAAGTACCTCAGGTTCGAACTGCCCTCTGGCCACTACCAGTTCAGGGCAGTGCCCTTCGACTCACTTCTGCACCAAGAGTATTCACAAATGTCTAGCTGTAGTAGTGGCCCACCTAAGAAGACTAGGGGTAGCTGTGTTTCCCTACTTGGACGACTGGCTCATTGCGGGTCAGTCACCAGAGCAGGTAAAATCCCACTTGCAAATCACTCAGGAACTTCTCACCTTTCTGGGGTTCCTGTTGAATGTTCCAAAGTCAGTTCTCGAACCAGTTCAGGTACTAACTTTTATAGGTGCAGAGCTGAACACAAAGTTAGCCAGGGCATTCCTCCCCTCCGAAAGAGTGGACAAAATCATTGCCCTGGCATCTTCCTTCACCCTGCAGGTCTCTCGACCAGCAAGGCACTTCTCTTAACTCCTAGGGCACATGGCTGCTTCTACAGCTGTCGTGCCAGGAGCTAGATTTCAGATGAGGACATTCAGTTCCACTTGAGGTCCCATTGGTCTCAAAGGAGGGACCCCTTACCAAACTGGTCCCAGTGACCAAGACCTTGATCCTAGCTCTACAATGGTGGCTGGATCAAAGCAACCTGTCCACAGGGGTCCCATTCCTACCTGTTCTTCATTCCCTCACCCTCACCACGGACGCTTCCTTGCTGGGTTGGGGGCTCACCTGGGCTACCTTTCCACTCAGGGAGTCTGGTCCCTCAGGAATCTCTCTGCTTCACATCAATCTACTGAGCTCAGAGCTGTCTTCCTAGCTCTCCAGGTTTTTTCGGAAGCTGTCCAGAACAAGGTAGTTCAAGTCAGGACAGACAATACCACAACAATGTGGTACATCAACAGCAAGGGGCACTCGCCAGCCTTGTGCACCAAGCAATGAAGTTGTAGTCTCTGGCCTACTCCTGAACACCTCTCTGATAGCGGTTCACCTCCCAAGGAAGGACAATGTCCTAGCGGATGCCCTCAGCAGGATTTCTCAGGGCCATCACGAATGGGCTCTGAACCCTCAAGTACTGGGGTCGGTCTTTGCCAGTTGGGGCACCCTCAGATAGATCTCTTTGCAGCCCCAGACAACCACCAACTTCCTCTGTTTTGCTGCAGGCCTCCAGTTCTGGGATCAGTTCTCTGATGCTTTTTCAACTGAATTGGGAAGGAAAGTTCCTCTATGCTTTCCTCCGCTCCCTCCTCTTCAGGGTATTGGTGAAAATCAGAACTCAGCCTTGCACAGTGATTCTGATTGCTCCAGACTGGGCCAGGCAGCCTTGGTACCCTCTTCTCCTGTCCCTCTCTCTTTTCACCCTCCCCTGACCTTGCCCAGGACCCACGACCTGCTGACCTGTGCACAGGGGAGAGTGTGGTATCCGGACCTCAATTCCCTCCACCTCAAGGCCTGGTTCTTGAGGAGCTAGAATTTGCTGATTTACACCTTCTCAAGGTGTGCCCTGATATTTTGAAGGCTTCTAGGAAGCCTTCCACTCAGAGCCACTTATAATTCTAAATGGAAGAGATTCTCATTTTGGTAGTTCTGAGAGGCAGATTATTCCAGAATCTGCTGACCTGCCTATTTTGTTGGACTATTTGGTCCACTTAAATTCTTTAGGCTCTCAAACCAGCTACACTTGAAGGTTCATTTGGCAGCTGTTTCTGTTTTTATTTCTGCAGGGAAACCAGTTTCCCTTTCTTCTCACTGTTCTCCAAGTTTTTCAAAGGGTTACTTCATACTAACCCTCCCTTTCGGGAACCAACTCCTGCATGGGACCTGAATGTTTGCATTGCCCAGCTAATGCAACCCCCCTTTGAGCTCCTGGTTTCAGCAGACCTCAAGTTTTTAACTTGGAAAACTGTTTTTCTAGTGGCTATCACTTCTGCTAGGCGTATAAGTGAATTACAAGCTTTGTCAGTGGAAAAGGATTTAATTTCTTTCCACAGGGATAAAGTGGTCCTCAGGACTAACAGAAAGTTTTACCTAAAGTGGTTTCAGATTTTCATCTTAACCAATCCATCTCTCTTCCAGTACTTTTACTGAGCACTCTTCCTCTGGTGAGAGAAGGCTGCACAGTTTGGACGCTAAAAGAGCTCTTAGCTACTATTTGAACGCACTAGGGTCACAGGTTCGATCCCTCCAGCTCTTCCTTACCTATGGAGATGTGGGTAAGGGAAGACCTGCTACTAGGAGGACAGTTGCTAGGTGGATCGCCTCTTGTATCCAGTTCTGTTACCAAAACTGGTAAGGAACCTCCCTCAGGCTTGAGGGCTCATTCCACCAGGGTGAGCTGCATCTCTAGCGGCTGCTAGAGATATTCTATCTTGAGATCTGTCAAGCTGCTACCTGGAAACAGTCCACACTTTCACTAAGCATTATTCTCTGACGCCCAGTCCAGGAGAGATGTTTCGCTTTGGCACAGCTGTGCTTCAGAGCCTATTCCCTAAGTAGGTTCTGACCCTCCTCCTTGGAGGTACTGCTGTATATCTGTAATAAGTCCTAATATAAGCAAGACTTCATGGTGTTTGAAGAAAAATTACTCACCTTAGTAATTGCTTTTCTTCTCATGGAGTCTTGCTATATTAGGACAACCCTCCTCCTACCCTCTCAGAATCCCTACTTGGGTATGGGGTTGACAATTGGTGCAAGCACTGTCATGCCTTTTAGCTTTCTAGTCTTCCCCTTTTTCTTCTTTTGGGGTTTAGGAACTAGATAATTTATGTTTTTTTTGTTATAGATGGGCCCTCTCTGACTTGAGTCTTTTGGGGAGAGGGGGCCTAGTAGTGATTGTCAAGGGTTATTCTAACAATAATAGGTAATTTTGTTCTTATTATGTGTTTGTTGTTGTGTTCTGTTGTTCTACTACTAGTAGGTAGCCATTGGCTAGTGTAGGGCTTTTTCCACACAGACTTGCTATATTAGTTTAGCTTTGTAAAGAACCTGACAGTTTGGGTTCAAACAACCCAGATAGAGCTTTGGAATAGCGCCCTCGCGCTGTGGAACTCCAGATTACTCTGGAGTTAACCATTTCATCTCCGGGGCAGTTCAGAGGCTGAGGCTGACTGCAATAAGTCCTAATATAGCAAGACTCCATGAGAAGAAAAGCAATTACTAAGGTGAGTAATTTTTTCTTCTGGTTCCTCTCCCCATGACCTTATCTCCAGACTCCAGTCAGATTTTGACAACATTTAGCATTGGTTCAGTGCAAACCAGCTGTCTCTTAATGCCAAAAAAAAAGTCTCCGACTTTTGGTACCTATCAGAGGCTTGCCAAACTTGCTTCTCCTCTCTTGTTTAAAACCCTTGATGGTTCAATACTTGAGGATGTCTCATCCTTTAAGTACCTCCATGTCTGCCTTGACTGGCATCTTGATTTCTCTGTGCACATTGATGTAATTCACCCTAAGCTTGGAGCTTTGTACAGGAACAAAGTGTGTATTCCACTCCCTGCCCACCGAGAAATTGTACTAAAAATTATCCTTCCAGTTTTTGACTATGGTGATTTTAGTCTACTGTAGTGCCCCTAAAACCTCCCTAGCCAAACTGGACCCCTTTTTTTTTTTTTTTACCCATTATTTCTGCCACTTTGCATTAGATTGCCCCTATTGTACTCATCATTGCTCTCTTTACTGAGCTCTTTCTTTCCTCTCTTGATGCTAGGTGCCTTTCGCATTCTCTCTCTTTTGTCCAGATTCTGGTGTGGCACGCTTCCCCTCTTATCTCAATTCCTTTCTTTCCCCAACCCCCTTCACAACATTACTTTCCATTCTCTTACTATCTCTACTAGAAAATCTGGTGTTGGTCAGTCTGCTTTTCCTTACCACTTTCCTAAACTTTGGTCCTGCATTCCTCTCTCTGTTCTTTTTGCTGCTTCTTCCTCCTCCTCCCTAATGTCTCTTCTTTCTGATGTTTGTCATCCCACTTGCAACTGCCTTTGACCCCTGCTTCTTTCTCTATTCTCTAGTCTTGTCCTCTTGCTGTTTTTCTTTTTTGTTTTATTTCTGTATATTGACAGTTTTAATTCTGAAGTTTTTGCCATCCTTTGTCTTACATTTTTGATCCTGCTTGTTTTTACTTATTTTTGTATTTACCTTATTATACTGTTGGATATCGCCACCGCCTCCTCTCTCCCCCTGGACTCATTTGGAAACTAGCTGTTGTCAGTTTAGTATGCATTTCCTGGTTAAGATTTTAAATAAGTAAAAGTGCTACTGCTACTTTATTAAGGTGTTTTCAGTATTGTGCAATAAGTATTCACTCCTTTTAGAATGCTGGTATTGTGGGTATTTCAGGTGCCCACGGTGCACAAAGCTTCCGGTGCTGTAATACCAGCATTCCAAGGGGGTGAGTATTTTTGTACAATATTGTAAGCCCCTTACTAACACGGCAGTAGCACTTTGTTACTCAATATGTGCAGACATCCAGGTCCCATACAGATTATTGGGAGTGAAGAGAATTTGGTGCCCCCAACTCTAAATGCTTAATATAGAGACTCCTGATGATCTTATTTCCATATTAAGAATTTAGTGTGCATGCGCAGTGTTGGGTAAGTTACTTTTTCTATTACTTTTTATTACTTTGGGAAACTTGTTCTAGGAAGCTCTGTGTAGTCACTTGCAAGGATGGAGAAGTACTAGAAAAAGTAATACGCCTTACAGTTACTACTTTCTTTTTATACAAAAGTAATGTAAATGTAATAAATAACTAACATATAGCATTTATTTTAAAGTAATAGGTTTACTAGTTACTTTCAAATAAATGTAATCAGTTACAGTTACTTATGAAATGGCTGGCACTGATCAAGCATTGTGATTGGCACCTAAGAATGTGTTAATATGTCTAACACCATGGACAAAAGATCAGGCTATGCCAAGCTATGTCAGGTGGACACTGATCTTACATTTTCTAGTACTTATCCATCCTTGCTAGTAACTGCACAGAGATTCCTGGAACAAACTTCCAAAAGTAATAGAAAAAGTAACTTACCCAACACTGTGTGTGGGTGGGTGTGTCTGTCAGTAAATTCTCTTCACTCCTAATAATTCGCATTGGACCTGAAGCTGATTCAGAGTTGTCCCCTTGGCTGACTGCAGACTCCAGAGCAGTCTTATCAGCAGGCAGGTCTTGTTTTGAATTCAGGGCTTACAGTCCTCTCTCCTGAACCGCAGTCTCCTAATGTTGGTATGAAGAGGACTGTATTCCCTCCTTGTGACGACCAGCTGAGAAGGCAAGTTCATGCTTTGCAAGCGTACTCCCTCTCTGGCTTGCTGTTATCACCTTCATCTCCTCCTCTTCTCATCTCCTGATGGGCTTCAGGAGCATTCAGAGCTCCTTTCGGCCTGTGTCCTAGCTGCAGTGTCCAGAAATGCAGCAACAGTGGCATATTGCTGTAAAGCAAGGGTGCTTAGTGTGCACAGTATTGTCCTGCATGGGGTGTCCAGAAATTGCGTGGACCAAGAAGAGGGGATTAGGGCACAAAGGCATTGCCTTGGTAGACTAGTAAAATGATCTGAGAATGTAAGGTAATGCAAATTCAGGAGAAAAGAACCCAAGAACACAATACAAAGTGGGGGTGTGGTACTGGGAGGTGCAGCAGAAGGACATCTGGGTTATATTAATAATAAAACCTGATATCCAAAGCACGCAGCAGCAAGGCCCCCATGGAAAGACAAACAAGATGATAGATTGCGTAGGGAAGGGAATTCGGTCGGTAGTAGAATCCGTACGACTGTACCTCTACTACTGTGCAGCATTCTGAAGTCCATACCTCCATATGGACTGCAAGAAGATGGAAATGGTGCAGTGAAGGGGTAACAAAAGGATCCGGGGAGAAAAGACTTATGAGGAGAGGCTGCAAGACCTCGACCTGTACACCCTTGAGACCAGAAGGAAGAGGGTGGGCACAGTAGAAACCTGCGAGTACCTGCAACATTTGTGCAAGCAGGTTTTGTCAATTTATAAGGGGTGTCTGCTATATTCTAAAATCTTAAAATATGAATCTCCTCCACAACAGCTCAAACACAGGAGTTAAAATGAGAACATGCACTCTCCTCTGCCAACCAGAGGTGTGGGGAACTGCGATTTTTGGCTGACTGGAAACAGACCAGTAAACAAGATTGGAAACATTTTGCTGTACAGTACCTGTGTTTGTTGGGATCAGGGGGCTGAGCAGTAAACGTGATTGGTAAGATTTTGCTGTACAGAACCTGTGCTGATTGGTGTATCAGAAGGATACAGGAGCACTCCCCTGGAGTAAGGATTCAGGTATCTGGCATCAGTGAGGTGAATGGTGTCTTTATAGTGCCAGACAAATTGGTTGAATAATCGAGAGAAAATTAGCAGACAATTTGCAGCATGTAACTGGTATAGAGGAGCTCAGTGTGCTATACAATGGTTTGCAGAATATGGTATAAATGGGATTTTTAACATTACTGGCATAGCTTTTGGCATTTGACAAGGCAGATCTGTCTGTTACAAGAGTGTCTGCTATAAGTGGGTTCCACTGTATGTTTGAAAGCACTTATTAACCAAAAGAGTTGTGAACAAGAGGAACAGACTGCCTGAAGAGGTGGTGAAGGCCGAAACAGTGGGGAATGGTCAACATAGGGTGGCACAGGCACATGACCATAGTAAGTGGGAAGAGGGCAGAGGTAAGTGACAGATGGACATTAGGACCTACATGGTATGGTTAGGCAGACTGGATAGGCCACTGGGTCTTTTTCTGCCATCGTTTTGTTTCTTTTTTCTGAATACAGTGGTGCTAGTTAATTGGCTGTGTATCTGCTAATAGGACATCACCAGATACAGGCAAATATCTGATGGGTGGGCCTTCCTCACCATAGAAATCCCCATGTAATACTTAAGTTAACATGACCGGGGGTGCAGTCACACTCTGGATGCACGCCTTGGTTCTTTCTTGAGGAACAATGCAAGCACAGTGCCTTCACCCAGGAAGTGCACACCGTTTAACCAATCAAAAAAACCCACCAAACTAATTTGGGAGAAAAAAATATGTAAGACACAAGTGTGTGGTTGGTGGGGGAATAATGTGTGGTCCTGTGATGTGTCTGAACCAGAAGCCGGGTAGTATTTTTCCTACCCATTTTATAAATGTATACTATTTATTTACGGCAAAATTACATCCATGCATCATTAGCATGAAAGCTCACAAAGTAGGGAAATGAAAGGAGGGAAAAACATCTCTGGAACCTAACAGACTCTGGTGTGCTGTTCCTCAGAGTTCGAATGATTACACAATGCAGCGTCGACATCCTATCTTCCACATACTCTGCATGCAATTCAGTGTCAGCATTTTACTTTGTATGACAAGACAATGCTAAAGGTAGGGTAATGTCAATGCTGGGTCGTGTCGTCATTTAACCCCTGAGGAACAGCACAGATTTTCTCCAAGGCATCAGTGACTTTTTCTCCTAACTTTTTTTTTGATTTCCCTACTTTGTGCACATGAACCCTAAATGATGCACTAACGTAGTGTTTTTCAAAATTTTCTTTCTTCGAGAAAGTAGTTGTAATGTGCTTCGCAGGCCCTGCATGAAGCAGCAGCTAAGTCCTAACTCTCCCTCTGCAACTCAGCACTTGCAAGGCCCTCCTCCGTGCCATGCATAAACTGCACACGTACACTAATAAAATAGGACGAAGGTTATCACTTTTGTACAAAATACACACAATTTTTATTTTTCTGTTTGTTCGTGGCCATTTTTATGTTTGGGACTTTTTTGTTTCTTGCCTTTATTTTGTTTGAATGTTACGTAGAACGGTTTTTGCTGCTGTTTGCTGCTTTGAACATTTAGCTTCGTGTTGGAGTTGGAGCATTCAAACAACATGAAGTCTTGCTGTATTCGGACATACTGCAGTTAGCCCCAGCACTTGAACTGCCCCGGCGAGGAAAGAGTTAACTCTATGCAGAAGCATAGAAAGTTGAGCTTGAGCTCTGTTTTCAAACCTCTGTCTGTGGTACTTCCTAGTGTAACCGTCAGATTCTTTACTCTGCCTAACAGTGAAGTTGCTCCGGAGATTTCCTCTGCTCGGTTCGGTAAAAGAAAACTAAAGCGTTCAGTTAAAACTGCATATTTTTTGTTTTCGGATTTCCAGCTCCTGTCTACGGTACAGGTAGTATGTAGATGGGTAGTGTCTGTGTTTTTATTTTGCTAAAAAGAGTGGAAATTGTCTGTCTTCAGTTTCTTTCTGGTCAGTCCGGTTTGGAACAGGCGTTGTAAAATTTTTCTCTTTTTGGGATTAGTGTGGTGTTCCGGTACCAATCGGTTTCAAAAGAACCGGACTTTTTCTGGTTCTTTTAAAAAGCCTGTGACATGGTTTGTAACAGATCGGCTGCTTTATTACCTGGTTTGAAAGCTTCTATAGGGTAATTTGTTAGGTTGGCCATGTCTGAGAAACCAAAGAAGAAAATTTGTCCCACTGGGTTTCAACACTGTACTGAGTGTGGGGAGGCCTTTGCTAAGGCTGACCCCCACCTCATCTGTGTTTATTGTCTGGGGTTTGACCACCTCAAGTCAGACTGCCAAATCTGTAAGAACTGTCCTAAAACCACTGTAGATAAAAGCTGAGTAGGCTGAAGGAAAGGGAGGCTGAGAAGTCCGTAGATCCAGATGGCCAGCCGAGTTCGGTTGTGGCTGAACCTGAGGAGGTGCCTACTGACCTAGGCGATACCTCCTCTGGCAAAAGGAGAGCCTACCCCGAGGGGTTGGTTCCATCAAAGAAACAGTACAAGTCTTCCGGTCCAGATCCTGTATCCAGCTTTCCAGCTGCGAAAGAAATAGCCAGAGCGATTTATATTGTCCAGTCGCTTAAACCGGTTCCGTCTGAACTGATACTGCCGGTTCGGCGCTTGGTTCGGTCGGATCAGTCTCCTCCGGATTATGACCTAGATGCTTATTATGAGGAGTGGGAGGGCAACGAAGACTATACTGGTGGTGGTGATGGTGATGACGACAACGGGATATGCCCATTGAACCGGACATGTCCCCAGACAGGCCCTCTGGTGTCTCTCTCCTTCCAGGCTCTCTGAGTCCCTTTCACACTTTTTGTTCTACAAAAAGGTGGCACAAACCCTGCATCTTCCCTTGATTGAAACAGCAGAGGAGGATGAAGAGCCTGATTTTGTGGAAAAGGACATCCCAGAGTCCAAAAAGCTGTCTATCCCTCTTCATAAATCTTTGGGGAAACAGACACACAAAATTTTACAAACCCCTAATTCAGTACCTCCTGTGGATAAGAGAATGGACAGGAGGTATTCATTATCAGGCTTGGCTGTGGAGTTCCTTTATAGTCATTGCAGCCATGTTGGGGTAGTGCAGGCTGCAGCCTGTGACAGGGCTAACATTCCTTTGGCTTCACACCCCAGATAAGGACTCCAGTAAAGTGGATGCCATGGTCAAAAAATGGTATCTGGCATCCTCTTTGGAACTCAGGCAGGCTACTTATATGGCCTACACAGCCAGATACCAGAAATCCAGATGGGACATGGTTCTGGAACTGGCTAAACGGGCCTCTCCCCAGCTAGCCAAGGAGCTGGAGGTGGTGGCTGCTGATGGAATTGAGGCATCCAGTATGCTATTTCTTGCTGCTGTGGACTCCAGTGATGTGGCATCTAGAGTCATGGCTACATCTGTGTCTCTTAGAAGACATGCTTGGCTCAGATGTACTGGCCTTTCACAGGATGTATTTTATTTTATTGAAATCTAGGATTACAAATACCTTTGAGCAGGAACTGCTCATTTACAAAGGTTCCACGTCGAAGGAATGGGGGTATACATACATACAAAGGTCAACATAGTAATACATAGATACACAATAAAAAGTAGTAAGACTGAGGCTTAGGAAATTCCAGTAATTCAAAATGTGTCAAATGTTAGGTAGCATGACACACCAGCCAAGGGCAATCTTAGAAATAAGTGCTGCATGTGAAGGGGGGTATGCAGGCAGGAAAGCCATTGTCGGAGGGTAGGGGGTGAGGGTAAGCGCTCTAAAGGGGAGGGATAAAAGTCAGGAAATGCCTGGGGGGAGGAAAGGGAGAGGGGGCAAGGGGGTAGGCAGGTAGGAGGGGTCAAGGCAGGGAGAGGTAGCTGTCAAGACTGAAGTGGAGGGCAGTGAGCGGTGGGCCCCTGATTAGGCGAGGCAGTCGCAACGACTAGTTGAAATGAGATGAAGTCGGAGTTGTCTCTTAAAAGGGCCAAGAGCAGCAGCAGTAAGAGTTTCTTTGTTGAGAGTATTGTACCACTGTGGTGCTCTGTGGGCAAAGGCCGTCTGGCCCATGGTAATCCGGCATCTGGGGACAAGGAAGGTTAGTTGTTGTAAACTTCTAGTTCGCTGGGTGCTGTGGTGGTCAATAAGGAGCTTTTCAATGCCTGGGGGCATGACCCCGAGGAGGACTTTTTTTGGCTAAGAGGCAGGTTTGATACTGTATCCAGCTGATGAGAGGAAGCCATCCTGCCCGAGTGTACAGGTTATCCTGTGTGTAGTGTACAGGATACCCAGACTAAGGCCATGGATTTTCCTGTAGTAGGTAACTCTCTGTTTGGGGAGCAGATAGAGGCTTACATGAAGAAAATTGATGAATATAGGACCATGTACAGGAGTGCACAGGCCAAGGAAAGGCAGGCCACTCCGCACAAGCAATAGTCTAGGGGTAGGGGCAGGCCCTTTTAAAGGACTTTTTACCAAGCTCAGGCCTCTTCTCCCTTCCCACAGAGGGAGTTCTTCAGAGGGAGGGGTAGGAGGGGGATGAGCAGTGCTACTCCCTCCTCCTCTCAGTCTAAGGCTCCTGCCAAGCAGACACCCTGATGTGTCAGCCCGGGTTGACTCCCCATTTCCAGTAGGAGGCAGGCTGGCTTACTACTTCAAGGCCTGGAAGTCTGTGACCTCAGACCAGTGGGTCCTGGAAGTAGTAAGCCAAGGACTGGTCCTCAACTTCAAAAAAATTTCCAAAATGAAGGGCCAAATCTTTTTCACCTGCATCAGTCTCATAAACCCTTGCCCTAGAGGCAGAGGTTTCCTCTCTTCTAGCTCTCAGGCTATTTTTCTCAATATGAGTATGTTCTTTGGCACTCGCTTAAACAAATGGTAGAAGCTCTGCCGGACTCTGACTCTAATTCGGAGCTACTTCAAACCATAACCAAGGGTATCGAGTCCAACAACCAGCAGGTTAAAGCAGCTATGGACGCTTTCGATACTGCTTCTCGGGCAGCGGCAGGCATCTGTACTGTCCGCCACTCCTGGCTGCGCACTTCAGGTTTCACGAATGATACCCAGCAACAGGTTATGGCATAACCCTTCGGTATGCATCTCTTTGGTCCCCAAGTAGAGCAAGCTCTAGAGGCCACTCAGAAGACTAGGTCTGCCATTAAATTGGCTCCACCTGCTCCCACCCTTTCTCGAGGGGGTGTTTAAGTGTCAATTTCACAGCCGTCAGCAAAGGCAGGGGAGGTTTTAATAAAAACCAAGCCCCCCAGCCTCAAAAGAAAACGCAACAGAAAGCACAAGGACCCAAAGCGCCCAGTACTACCTTCTGACTCTCTGGCCCACGTCCCCCCTCAGCTGCCAGAGGAGGACTTTGTCTCAGCGGTGGGGGTCATCTGACTCAGTTTTCCAACCATTGGAAGACCATAACATCAGACAAATGGGTCATAGAAACATAGACTTTGATGGCAGATAAGGACCGCTTGGCCCATCTAGTCTGCCCATTTCCCTACCTACAGGATAGGCCGCAGATCCTAGTTAACCAACAGCCTATTTCTTCCTACCCCCCACAAGAATTGCCTTATGTCTGTCCCATGCATTCTTGAATTCTCCCACAGATTTAGACCCCACTACCTCCTCAGGAAGGCTGTTCCATGCATCCACTACCCTCTCTGAAATAATACTTCCTCACATTGCCCCTGAACCGCCCCCCTTTATCTTTAAATTGTGTCCCCTTGTTCTTGCATGTCTCTTTTTTTTTCTGAAAGATGCTACCCTCTTGGACTTTGTTGATTCCACTGAGGTACTTAAAAGTGTCTGTCATGCCCCCCCCCCACCCCTTCTTTCCTCAAGGGTATACATATTAAGCTCCTTCAGTCTCTCCTCATACGGCTTCTCTTGCAGACCCTGCACCATTTTAGTTGCCCTCCTCTGGACTGCCTCTATCCTATCTATGTCCTTGCGGAGATGGGGTCTCCAGAACTGGACGCAATACTCCAGATGGGGGGGTCTCCAACTGTCTATACAGAGGGATAACAACTTCCGTTTTCTGCTGCTGATGCCTCTCCCTAGGCATCCTAGTATACCCTCAGCCCTCCCTACTGCCTTCTCACATTGCTAGCCTTAAGGTCATCTGATATGATTACCCCCAAGTCCCTTTACCTTTTTTTTTTTTTTACTACCCCCCCCAAATTGTGTATTCTTCCCCTGGGTTCTTGTTTCCCAGGTGCATTATTTTGCATTTCTTTGCATTGAATCCTAGCTGCCATACTTCTAACCATTCCTCCAACCTTGCCAAGTCCCTTCTCATCCTATTCACTCCTCCTTGTGTATCAACCCTGTTGCAGATCTTTGTGTTATCTGCAAAGAGGCATACTTTTCCTTCTAGTCCCTCTGCAGTGTCACTTATGAAGACATTAAATAGGACTGGACCCAATATTGAACCCTGCGGTACCCCGCTAGTAATCCCTCTTTCTTCAGAATGGACTCCATTTACAGTTACCTTCTGTGTCCTGTTGTCCAGCCAATGTGTTACCCAGGCTACCACCCTGGGACCCACTCCCAGGCTGGTTAATTTGACTATTAATCTTTTGTGTGGGACTGTGTCAAATGTCTTGCTAAAGTCTAGGTAGGCCGTGTCCACAGCCCCTCCCTGTCTACTACTTTGGTCACCCAGTCAAAAATCTAGATTTGTCTGACATGACCTTCTCACTGTGAACCCATGCTGCCTTGGGTCCTGTGCCCCACTGGCCTCTAGGTACTCAACTGTTCTTTCCTTCAGAAGTGACTCCACTTTCCCTACCACAGAGGTCAAAATGACAGGTCTGTAGTTTCCTGCCTCTGTCTTGGTCCCACTTTTGTGATGAGGAATCGCATCTGCCTTCCTCCAGTCCTCGGGTACCACACCATCCTCCCGTGATTTATTAAAAAGAGTAGCCAGTGGTTTCACTAGTTTCCTCCCCCTTAATTCGTTTAGAATTCTGGGTTGAATTCCATCAGGCCGCATTGCTTTGTCCACCTTCAGTTTTAGGAGTTCTTACAGAACCCTTTCTTCTGTGAAAGGACTGGGATTGACCCCCAAATCAAGAGTGCTTCGTTAATTGCATTAGGCACTTCCCCCTCCTCTTTTGTGAATACTGAGCAGAAATATTCATTCAGTATCCCTGCTTTTTCACTGTCTCCCTCTGCCCACCCACCGTTCATTCTATTCAGCCTCACTATCCCTCCCTTTGTTTTTCTACGTTCTCTGATGTACCTATAAAAGGTTTTATCCCCCTTCTTAACAGAGTTGGCCATCTTTTCCTCAGTTTGGGCCTTTGCTATTCTGACTTCTCTCCCTGCTTCCTTCTGCCTTAACTGGTACAGCTCTTTGTCCTGCTCCTTTTCTGTTTCCTTATACTTCCGGAATGCTATCTCTTTCTTCCTGACTTTCACAGCCACCTCTTTTGAGAACCATAGTGGCTTTTCCTTTCGTTTTTGATTTGTTTATTTGCTTCACACAAAGGCTTGTTGCCTCTGTGATGGCAGTTTTGACATTTCGCCATTTTTGCTCCACACCTCCTCCTAGCCTGTTTGCTAGTGCTTTTCTGAGGCACTCTCCCATCTTGCCAAAGTCAGCCCTCCTGAAGTCCAGTACCCTCACTTTTTTGTATGGCTTGACTCTGTAGCTGAGTTTAACGTGAACCATACTGTTTGATGGTCACTTGTTTCCCAGATGGCAACCCACTTCTAGATCCGAGATCCTCTCACTGCCCCTGTTTGAGAGTACAAGGTCTAAGATTGCTCCCTCACTAGTGGGTTCCGAAACTAGCTGTCGGAGGCCTGCCACCTGTAGGGCATCAAGAATGGCCCTGCTTATGGATGTGGCTGCAGCAAATGTGCTCCAGTTAACATCTGGCATATTCAGGTCTCCCATCAACAGTATCTCCCCTTTCTCTGCCATTCTAAGAATGCCTCTGTCATATTCTTGTCCATTCCCTCCCCCTTACGTGGGGATCTGTACACAACCCCTGTGTGGATTGTGGTGCCCTTTCCAGTCTCCAAGGTGACCCACAGTGCCTCCTCTCCTTCCTGTTTACTCTTTTGTTCAGTTGCTTTTATTCCTTCCTTTACATAGAGAGCTACTCCTCCCCCTCTTCTCCCCTGCCTGTCTCTCCTGTAGGTTATGCACCCTGGTATGTTAACATCCCAGTCATGTTTCTATGTGTACCATGTTTCTGTGACTGCTATGATATCCAGGCATCCCACTTCCATCAAGGCCACCAGCTCAGGGAGCTTGTTGCCCAGACTATGGGCATTGGTACTCATTACCCTCCATTTCCTGATGGCCTTACTCCTTTTTGCCCCATCCCTGTCCTTCTTGCCTTTGTCACTTTCTCCATTTACCCCTACCCTTCTCCCTATCGACACCTCTATGTTGGTGTTTACCGCACTTACTACCGTGATTTTTTTTTGGGGGGCTCGGATTTGTCTGCTCTTTTCCAGTGCCCCCCAGCTAGTTTAAATGCTTGCCAATGAAGCATTTAAACCTATCACCTAGGATCCTGGTTACCCTTCTGGACAGATGCAGCCCATCTTGCCAGTATAGGCTTGCATCACTCCAGGTGGACTCCCAGTCCCCAATGAAGCCAAATCCCTGAGCTCCACACCAGTTTTTCAACCACTGATTGAATCCCATGGTGCGGAACACCCTAGCCTCTCCTACGCCATAGATGGGCAGCACCCCTGAGAAGGTTACTGTGTGTGCTACATGTCTAAGGCCCCTCCCCAATTCCACAAACTCTTCCTGCACTTCTCAAATCCCTTTCTTAGCCAGGTCATTTGTCACTAGGTGGACAATGACATCCAGCTCCCTCCCCTGTGCAGCTGCTCCAGCAATCCTGAGGATTCGCTCCCTGTCCCTCCAAGCCATGGTACCAGGCAGGCACCTTACCTCCCTCTCCCCTTCCTCCCCCAGTTCTACCTTCCCAACAATAGAATTCCCCACCAGGAGTTGTTTCCTTCCCCTGCGGGGGTCCTGTGCCATCCTCCTGTGGGTCTCCTTTGTGGAGGTTTCCCAGCATCCTCCGGATAATCCATGAGGGACATTCCTCAATCTTTTAGAGACCCCTCCAGATCTCTCTTCCCCCAAACGACAGCCCAGACTCTGACAGTTCAGTCTGAACTTCTCACCTCCGAGATACAGGGCCTTCTGAACAGGGCAGTAGAAATAGTTCTGTTGGATCAACGAAACACAGGGTTCTATTCTCATACTTTCATGTTCCAAAGAAAACTGGGGGCATGGGCCTCATTTTTGACCTCAGAAAACGGAACAGATTTTCTTCCCAAGGAGAAGTTCAGAATGATGTCTCTGGGAACCCTGTTGCCCTTGCTTCATCAGCACGATTGGTTAGCTTCCCTGGACATACAGGATGCTTACCAACATATTCCTATTCACCCAAAACATCACAAATACTTAATGCTGGCCCAAAGCCACAAACCTTATCAGTTAAGAGTCCTGCCTTTTGAGCTATCCTCGCTGCTGCAATTTTTTTTTTTTTTTTTTTTTTTTTAAACAAAGTGTTGTGCAATTCTCAGAGCGCACCTCAGAAAGATCGGAATACAAGTGTTCCCATATCTGGACGACTGGCTTCTAGCAAGCCCTTCCGAGCAAGGAACTCTCGACGCTGTAGCCATGGCCTTAGATTTTCTCACGTCCATGGGAGTACTGCTGAATCTCAAGAACTCTCAGTTGCAGCCCTCCCAGAAGCTCATTTTCATAGGAACTCTCTTGGACACCTCCTGTGCGAAAGCTTTTCTACCAGAGGACAGAAGGAGCGATGTCCTACAGATGGCCTGATGCATCAGAGAGAACAGCTCTGTTTGAGCTATCTCAATGCAACGGATGCTGGGTCTCATGGCATCCTCAGTGTTCACTGTACCCCTAGCACACCTCCACATGAGAACCTCTCGATGGATGCTGGGTACTCCATGGTCCCAGTCTACTCATCCTCAGTCCCTTCTCATCAAGGTGACTGAACCTCTCGAGGTCGCTCACCTGGTGGTGACAAGAGGGAAATCTTTTGGAAGGATATCCCTTTGCTCCTCTAGATCATCAGATTTCTATCACCACAGACACATCCCTGTCTGGATTGGGAGCTCACTGTCAGGATTTCCACACTCAGGGTACATGGACTCTGGTCGAAGCCCAGCTTCACATAAATGTCCTGGAAATGAGAGCCATCCTCTGTGTAGTCCGGGCCTTGAAGGACATTTCTGTGTCACAAGAACATTCTCCTTCAGACTGACAACAAGGCAGTGATGTATTACGTCAACAATCAGGGTGGCGCACACTCTTACCCTTGTGCAGGGAAGCAATGAGAGTGTGGGAATGGTGCCTAGACCACAAGGCTGTTATTCAGGCGGTCTACCTGCCGGGAATACAGAACGAACTGGCAGACTGTCTCAGCAGAACGGAGGCAGATCCAGACGAGTGGTCTCTCGACTTAACCGTAGTTCAGTCGCTGTTCGCAGAGTGGGGAACTCCAGACCTGGACCTTTTTGCATCCCCGCTCAACATAAAACTGCCTCTTTTCTGCTCCAGAAATCTAGGGCCTGGCATTTTCTGTCAGAATGTGTTCAGGCTGCAGTGGACAAAATGCTTTCTATACACCTTTCCTTCTCTTTCCCTAATCCAGAGGGTACTCCTCAAATTCAAGTCTCAGGGACACAAGATATTCTCATTGCTCCGTTCTGGCCTTGACAGATATGGTTTCCATTACTCAACAGTATGGCAGAAACCCCTCTAAAGGCGCTTCCCTTCAGAACAACCTTCTGACCCAGGGTCCTCTGGTCCATCCCAGTCTGAGGCCACTTCATCTTCACGCTTGGCTCCTGAGGAGATAGAGGTGAATAGATTCAATGCCTCACAGAAAGTTTGACATTCTTTTGGCATCGCGAAAGCCAGCAACCAGGAAGACTTGCACTGCAAAATGGAAGCGTTTTTCCCTCTGGTGTGCAGTACACTCCTTGAATCCCTTTTCCCGCCCACCCAACAAAGTTTTAGAGTACCTCTTAGACCTCTCAAATTCAGGTCTTCAATACTCTGCAATCAAAGTTCACCTTTCTGCCATTTCAGCCTATCATGAGCCATTACTTTCATTATCTTTGGCTCAGTTACCGGTAGTTAAGGTTTCTTAAGGGTATTCTGCATACCAGGCCTCCTGTCAGACGTCCAGTTGCAGCCTGGGACATTAATCTTGTGCTAGACATGCTCACAAGAAAACCTTTTGAGCTACTAGTTACCTGTGAATTGAAATTCCTCACTTGGAAAACTGCATTCCTGGTGCCCATCACCTCGACCTGTGGAGTTTCTGAAATGCATGCTCTGGTAACAGACCCTCCGTACACTCTATTTCACAAGGATAAAGTAGTTCTTAGGACCCATCCTAAGTTCCTCCCTAAGGTTGTCTCAGAATTCCATTTAAACTAGCCTTTGGTCCTACCTGTGTGGGATTCAGACTTGGACACCAGTGTAGATGAAACTAAGTGGACTGGTTTTATTCAAACGATTAATAAAATAGGAATACTTCTTCCAGTTAAACGATCCAGGTGTTCAAAAGTCCATAAAATAAACAAATTGGCTACGATCCCCTAGAATATACTAGGGATAGGGTCGGCTCCCTGCTGAGCCCTGGACTAGACTGCCTAAGAATGGCCCCTCCCCTTCTTACATAATTAAAAAAAATAAAAGCTTTATCAGATTATCATCTTCTGATATATTCAGACATCAATATTCAGGATATTCAATGTACTGGAGGAATTTAAATGTTTAAAAAAAAAAAAAATTGTTTCTAAACATGTTTTAATGAGGAAAGGGGCTGTACCCACGATCTGCAGGCTCCTCCCACAGATTCTGTGTATAAATAGATCGAGATTTCGGCCGGTCGGCTCTTGGGCAAGACGGAGAATAAGCTGAAGGGAGTTGAGTCCTGTAATCGTGTCTCTACAGCGCTAATTCCTCTAAGGAGCAACCAGAAAGGTAGAATTCCAGTTCAGTCACTGTTGTTAATAGCTTTGACGCACTAAAAGAATCGTGCAGTAAAGGTTTTCACTTCAAATGCACCAAAATGTACACAGGATTTAACATTCAGTAGTTGCTTTGTATCCCACCCTATGTTCAGCCTAGAAGCTGAATACCGAGCGAGTGTTCTGTTTACTTGCAGCTCGGATGCAACAGGGAAACTGTTTTTCTATTTTAAGCGCTACCTTGCTTTCCTCTGTTCCTCACCTCCCGTTTCAGGCTTTAGCTGGTGTACCAAGTACAGAGATGTATACAGGGGCTCTCAATAAGAACAGCAGTGTGTGTTTATTTGGTATTTTTCATTTAAAATCTTCTCATTGTAACTGCAAACGAATATTGGGTTTTAGTATTTACAAACGCCGACTCGCTACCACAACATGCGCATGTTGGGTAGCGCAGGCAATGTCGACAATCTGAGTACAGAACGTTATTGGAGCTTCTCGGGTAGAGACCTTGAAACGTAGTTCAGGGACGGAGAACATTAAGTAGGTGGCCTGCCTACCTAATGGGGAACAAGTTACAGGACAGAAAGAAGAGAACAGATAAAGAAATGAAATACTGTTGCAACAGACTTGGTGGGGGGGAGGGAGGTCTCTAGGAATTAGCCTCCATAACCCTGTCACATACTCCTCCCCACCTAAGAGGGAACCCTATAGAGGGTTTCTATTTCTTTTGTATGTTTGTCAGTTCCTTACTCGTGCAAAAGATAATCAGGTCTCTCTGAGGAGAGATGGAGCTTCAGCCCTCTCACTCTTCGAAGCTCCACCTCGTGGTGCCTTTTCAAACATCCATAAACAATATGGTGTCAAAGATTATACTCTGATAACTATAATTTCAAACAACATGAAGTCTTGCTATATTATGACATATGCAGTATAACCCCAGGTTAGAACTGCTCCGGAGGTGAAAGAGTTAACTTTCCATGCCAGGCATGGAACCTTGAGCGCGAGCTCGGTTGAAAACTCTGTCTGTTGTAGCTCAAACTTAACCTGTCAGATTCTTTACTCCGCCTCACTGAACAGTCGCTCCGGAGATTTCTCCTGCTGCTCGGTTCGTTTGTCGGTTAAAAAGTGTAATTTTCGGTTTATTGACTGAAATTAAACCGCAATCGGTCGGTTCAAGCTCTGTCTGTGGTATTGTAAGTAATAGATAGGCTTACGTTTATTTTCTTCTGTGTGGAAATTGTAAACGTCTTTCGGTTCGGTTTGAACCGATCAGATTGGTTTAAAATAACTTTCTAGTCCTTTAGAGTGCGGTTCCCGGTTCTTATCGGTTCTAAAAAAAAAAAACGGATTTCATTACGGTTTTTTCCACGACCCGTGACAAGGTTGGGAACCGATAAGAGAGTCTTGCTTGGCGGATTGCCACTAATGGGAAAGTTTTGGTTAGGCTGGCACTATGTTTGTGAAACCCAAAAGAAAAACCGGACCCACTGGGTTTCAGCACTGTGGCCTCTGTGGGGAAGCCTTTGCTAGGGCTGACCCACACACCACCTGTGTATATTGTCTGGGGTTTGACCACCTCAATGCAGACTGCCAGATTTGTAAGAATTTTCCTGCTGCCACCGTGGAAAAGAGTTGGTAGGCTCAGGGAAAGGGAGGCCAAAAAGTCCGCTGACCCGGATGGCCAGCCCGGTTCGGTTCCAACCGAACCTGAGGGAGTGCCCTCTGACCAGGGCGATACTTCCTTGGGCAAACGTAGAGCCAGCTCTGAGGAGCCGGTTCCAACTAAAAGGGCTAGAAAGTCAGCTAGTGTGGAGCCAAAAGTTCTTCAAACACCATGAAGTCTTGCTATATTATAACAATAACAGTCAGCCACTGCAGCTGAACTGCCCCGGAGAGGAAGGAGTTAACTCCAGAAGATCTGGAGTTCTACAGCGCGAGGGCGCTGTGCCCAAAGCTCTATCTGGCAGTTTCAAATGAAACTGTCAGATTCTTTACTCCGCTTCACTGAACAGTCGCTCCGGAGATCAGCTCCTTCAGCTCGGTTCATTCTCGGTTCAAGAGAGTAGTTTTGGTTCATTTGAACCGCCAAAGTCATTATTTTTTACCGCATTTCGGTTCTAAAGCTCTATCTGGTAACCGTAAGTACAAAAATTCAAGTCTGTGTGGAAAATTAATTATCGGTTCGGTTTTGAACCGATCCATGATTTTTCTGCCTTTAAAACTGTACTGTGGGTTTTAGAGTGCGGTTCCGGTTCTTATCGGTTCTAAAAAGCAGAATTATTACGCTTTTTCAAATACCGTTGACACGTTAGGAACCATAAGGGTGTCTTGCCTGGCACTGCCATCAAAGGGCAAGTTTTGGTTAGGCTGGCATTATGTCTGAGAAACCCAAAAGAAAAACCGGGCCCACTGGTTTCAATGACTGTGATGTCTGTGGGGACGCCTTTGCAAGGCTGACCCACACACCACTTGTGTTTATTGTCTGGGGCTGACCACCTCCTGTCAGACTGCCAGGTGTGTAAAAATTTCCCTGCAGCCACCCTGGAGAAGAGGTTGGGCGGCTCAGGAGGCGAGAGACAAAAGTCCTGACCCGGATGGCCAGCCCGGTTCAGTACCCACTGGACCAGGAGGAGTGCCCTCTGACCAGGGCAGACTTCCTCGGGCAAAGGAAGACTGGTTCAGAGGAACCAGTCCCAAGTAAAAGACAAAGAAATCAGTGGAGGTTTGGAGTCCAGAATTGTGTCTCCAACTGCTGCAGAGATAGCTAAAGCCATTCAGATTGTCCAGTCACTGTCTCAGGGATCTGTAGAACCACCAACAGTTGGTAAAAGGTTGGTCGTGTCAGTCCCAGTGGTTCAGGATTTTGAAGTTGAGGATTTTTATGAACCACAGGAGGGAGGAGGAATTTGATCAATATGTGTGGCTGGGAGGGTCTGGACGTGCCCATTGAACCGGCATTTCTCCAGACAGACCTTTAGAATCTCCCCTATTCTGTCTGAGTCCCTTCTTTCTTTATTTTTACAAAAGGTTGCAGAAACCCTCCAGCTTCCTTTAGAGGAGGCTGTGGATGAGCAAGAGGAGCCTGAGTATGTGGAAATGATGGATATTCCAGAGTCTAGGAGGTTGTCTATTCCTTTGCATAAGTCATTTAGGAAGCAAACAACAAAGATTTTAAAATCCTCATTCTGTCCCTCCTGTAGATAAAAAATGGACAAAAGGTATACTTTGTCAGGCTCGGATACAGACTTCCTTATTGAGCAGTGTAGTCATGTAGGTGTGGTACAAGCTGCAGCCTGTGACAAGGCTAATATTCCTCTGGCCTCACATCCTCCTGACAAGGATTCTAGGAAGATTGATGCCATGGCGAAGAAACAGTATATGGCAGCTTCTTTGGGACTCAGGCAGGCAAATTATATGGCTTATGTGGCTAGATATCAGAAATCTAGGTGGGACACAGTATTGCAGTTAGCCAAGCAGGCCCATGGCCAGCTGGCTAGTGAGTTGGAACAGGTGGCTGCTGATGGCATTGAAGCCTCTAAAGTTCAATTTCATACTGCTGTTGATGTTAATGATGTTTCCTCCAGGGTCATGGCCACTTCTGTAGCTTTCCTTAGGTTGGCATGGCTCAGATGCACTAATCTGTCCCAAGATACTCAGTCAAAGGCTATGGATTTTCCTGTAGTGGGAAATTCTCTGTTTGGGGAGCAAACAGAAAATTATATGAAAAAGATGGATGAATACAGAACTACCTACAAAAGTGCCCAGGCTAAGGAGAAGCATGCCATGCCACAAAGGCATGCTCCCAGAGGTGAGGGCAGACCCTTTCAGGCCTTTTACCAATTTCAAGCCTCCTCTGCTGTCTCGTAGAGGGGTTTCTTCAGAGGCAGGGGTAGACGTGGCGCAAGTAGACCGTCTCCCTCCCCTCAGCCTAAGGCTGCTGCTAAGCAGGCACCCTGATGGGGTGCCCAGGGCCGATTCTCCTGTACCAGTGGGCGGCAGGTTGGCCTATTTCAGCCAGAGCTGGCTGTCCCTAACTTCGGACAGATGGGTTCTGGAGGTAATAGGCCAGGGTCTGGTCCTCAGCTTCAAATATTTACCAAAGATGAGAGCCAGGCATTTCCCACCTGCAAATCCTTCAGAAGCCCTTGCTTTGGAAGCAGAGGTTTCTTCTCTTCTGGTCTGCAAAGCAGTGGAAAGGGTTCCTCCTTGCCATCAGGGCAAGGGGCTTTATTCAAGATACTTTCTTACCCCAAAAAAGACAGGAGAATGGCGGCCCATTCTGGATTTAAGATACTTGAACAAGCATCTGTTGAAACCAAAGTTCAAAATGTTAACTCTGGCAATGATATTGCCTTCCCTAAGGCCAGGGGACTGGCTAGCTTCCCTGGACCTCAAGGATGCCTATTTTCATGTTCTGATCAGGCCTTCTCACCGAAAGTACCTCAGGTTTGAACTGCCCTCAGGCCACTACCAGTTCAGGGCAATGCCCTTGACCTTACCTCTGCCAAGGGTATTCACAAAATGTCTACTTTGTAATAGTGGCTCATTTAAGAAGGCAAGGGGTTGCTGTGTTTCCCTACCTGGACGACTGGCTCATTTGTGGGTCAGTCTCCAGGTCAGGTGAAATCCACTTGCAAGTCACCCAGCAGCTTCTCACTTCTCTGGGATTCCTGCTAAACTTACCAAAGTCAGTTCTGGAACCAGTTCAGGCCCTAACTTTCATAGGCGAGAATTAGACACGAGGTTAGCCAGGGCCTTTCTTCCCTCGGAAAGGGTGGACAGACTCATCGCCCTGGCATCCTCCTTTACCCTGTGGGTCTCTGACCAGCAAGGCATTTTCTGCAACTCCTCGGGCACATGGCTGCTTCCACAGCTGTTGTGCAGGGAGCAAGATTCCAGATGAGGGACATTCAGTTCCATTTGAGGGCCTATTGGTCTCAGAGGAAGGACCCCTTACCAAATTGGTCCCAGTTACTCAAACCCTGATCCTGGCCTTACACTGGTGGCAGGATCAAAGCAATCTGAAACAAGGGTTCCCTTCATTCCCATTTCTCCTCCCTCACCCTCACCACGGATGCCTCCCTGTTAGGGTGGGGGCTCACCTGGGCGACCTTACCACTCAGGAGTGTGGTCTCCTCAGGAATCTCTGCTCCACATCAATCTTCTGGAACTCAGAGCTGTCTTTTTAGCTCTTGGTCTTTTCAGATTCTGTCCAGAACAAAGTGGTTCAAGTCAGGACAGACAATACCACCACAATGTGGTATATCAACAAGCAAGGGCACTGGGTCTTCAGCCTTGTGCACGAAGCAATGAAGTTGTGGTCTCTGGCTTATTCCCTGAACACCTCCCTGATAGCGGTTCATCTCCCAGGGAAGGACAATGTGCTGGCGGACGCCCTCAGCAGAATTTCTCAGGGCCATCACGAATGGGCTCTGAATCCACAAGTACTGGGGTCTGTCTTTGCCAGTTGGGGCACTCCTCAGATAGATCTTTTCGCTGCCCCAGACAACCACCAACTTCCTCTTTTTTGCTGCAGGCCTCCAGTACTGGGCTCAGTCCCTCTGGATGCCTTTCTGTTGGATTGGAAAGGGAAGTTCCTGTATGCCTTCCCCCCCTTTCCTCTCCTTTTCAGGGTACTAGTGAAAATCAGATCTCAACCTTGCAGAGTGATTCTGATTGCCCCAGATTGGGCCAGACAGCCCTGGTACCCTCTGCTCCTGTCCCTGGCAGTCCACCCTGCCCTGAGCCTGCCCAGAGTTCACGACTTACTGGCCTGTGCACAGGGGAGAGTGTGGTATCCGGACCTCAAGTCCCTCCACCTCAAGGCTTGGCTCTTGAGGAGCTAGAATTGCTGACTTACACCTTTCTCAAGGTGTCATGGATATTTTAAAGGCTTCTAGGAAGCCTTCCACTAGCCACTTATAATTCTAAGTGGAAGAGGTTTTCCATCTGGTGCTCTGAGAGGCAGATTATCCCAGAATCTGCTGATCTTCCCATTCTTCTGGAATATTTGGTCCATCTGAATTCCCTAGGCCTTAGACCAGCTACCCTGAAGGTTCATCTGGCAGCTGTCTCTGCTTTTGTGTCAGCAGGAAGCCTGCCTCCTTTCTTCTCACCCTGTGTTCTCCAAGTTTTTAAAGGGTTACTTCTACTAACCTCCTTTTGAGAACCAGCTCCCCGCCCGGGACCTGAATATTTGCATTGCTCAGTTAATGCAACCCCTTTAGCCTCTGTCTTCAGCAGAACTCAAGTATTTAACTTGGAAAACCGTTTTCTAGTAGCTATCACCTCTGCCAGACGCATAAGTGAGTTACAGGCCCTGTCAGTGGAAGAAGATTTTATCTCTTTCCACAGAGATAAGGTAGTCCTTAGGACTAATAGAAAGTTTTGCCTAAGGTGGTTTCTGATTTCCACCTGAATCAATCTATCTCCTCCCAGTATTTTTCACTGAGCATTCTTCCTCAGGTGAGAGGAGACTGCACAGCTTGGATGTCAAAAGGGCATTAAGTTACTATCTAGAGCGCACCAGAGGTCATAGGTTCGAATCCTCCAACTGTTTCTTACCTATGGCGAGGTTGGCAAAGGGAAACCTGCCACTAAGAGAACAATTGCAAGGTGGATTGTCTCTTGTATCCAATTTTGTTATCAGAAACTGGGTAGAGTACCCCCCTCAGGATTGAGGGCCCACTCCACCAGGGGCACAGCTGCGTCTCTAGCGGCTGCTAGAGACATTCCTATTCTGGAGATTTGTCAAGCTGCTACCTGGAAGACAGTTCACACCTTTACCAAGCATTATTCCCTGGATGTCCAGTCCAGGAGAGATGCTCGGTTTGGCACAGCTGTGCTTCAGAGCCTATTTCCTAAGTAGGTTCTGACCTCCTCCATGGAGGTACTGCTGTGTAATCTGCTATTGTTATAATATAGCAAGACTTCATGGTGTTTGAAGAAAAATTACTCACCTTAGTAATTGCTTTTCTTCTCATGGAGTCTTGCTATATCTAACCACCCTCCCTCCTTCCCTCTCAGAACTCCTACTTGGGTAGAGGTGGCAAATTGGTGCAAGCACTGTGTCATGCCATTTTAGTTTTCCCTAACCCTGTTTTCCTTTGGGTTAGGGATCTAGATTGTTTCATTTAGGTTATTTATATTGCCCCTTCCTGGACTTGAGTCTTGGGGAAGGGGTTCATATGTGCTTGTCAGGGTGGTAACTAACCATAATACCATCAATTTGTTATTATGGTTCTGGTGTCTTTGTTGTTTATATTGTTGTTGTTATTACTACTAGTAGGTAGCCATAGGCTAGTGTAGTTTTTCACACAGACTTTTTTCCGTCCTTTGATGTTGGCTTCGTAAAGATCTGACAGTTTCATTTGAAACTGCCAGATAGAGCTTTGGGCACAGCGCCCTCGCGCTGTAGAACTCCAGATCTTCTGGAGTTAACTCCTTCCTCTCCGGGGCAGTTCAGCTGCAGTGGCTGACTGTTATTGTTATAATATAGCAAGACTCCATGAGAAGAAAAGCAATTACTAAGGTGAGTAATTTTTTCTTTCTTCAACCACTGAGGAAATAGCTAAGGCTATTCAAATTGTCCAGTCTCTTTCCCCGGTTCCGTCCGAACCGACACCATCAGGGAAGCGCTCAGTTCGGACGGTTCCACCGGTTCAAGATTATGATTTTAAGAATTTTTATGAACCGGAGGAAGGGGAGGAGGGGTATGAGGAGAGTGAATGTGATTTTGAAGGTCTGGATGTGCCAATTGAACCAGACATCTCTCCAGACAGACCATCAGGGGTGTCCCGCCCCCCAGGCTATCTGAGTCCCCTTCTCATTTTATGTTCTATAAGAAAGTTGCTGAAACTCTCCAACTCCCTGTTGAGGAAGCTGTTGATGACCAAGAAGAGCCTGATTATGTAGAAATAATGGATATTCCAGAGTCTAGGAGACTGTCTATTCCCTTGCACAAATCCTTTAGGAAACGGACAGTAAAAATTCTAAACTCCTCACTCTATCCTTCCTGTTGATAAAAGGATGGACAAGAGGTATACATTATCAGGCTCTGATACGGAGTTCCTCTCTCAGCAATGCAGCCATGTGGGGGTAGTGTAGGCTGCAGCTTGTGACAAGGCTAATATTCCTCTAGCCTCTCACCCTCCTGAAAAGGATTCTAGGAAGATGGATGCCATGGCAAAGAAACAGTACATGGCAGCATCTTTAGGACTCAGACAGGCAAATTATATGGCTTATGCTGCTAGGTACCAGAAATCCAGATGGGATACTGTGCTGGCCCTAGCAAAACAGGCCCCTGACCAGCTTGCCAGGGAGCTGGAGCAGGTGGTTGCGGATGGTATTGAGGCATCCAAGGTGCAGTAGACTCTAATGATGATTCATCAAGAGTCATGGCTACATCTGTGTCTCTTTGCAGAATGGCCTGGCTCAGATGTACTGCCCTGTCACAGGATACTCAGTCTAAGGCTATGGATTTTCCTGTTGTGGGCAATTCTCTATTTGGGGAGCAGACAGAGAATTATATGAAGAAAGTGGATGAGTATAGGATCACCTATAGGAGTGCACAGGCCAAAGAAAGGCAAGCCACTCCTCAAAGGCAGCATGGCAGGGGCAGGCCTTTTCATAGGCCTTTTTACCAAGCCCAGGCCGCCTCTTCTGCTTATGCCCAGAGGGGGTTCTTTAGAGGAAGAGGCAGCAGGGGTTCAAGTAAGCCTGCTTCTACCCCCTCAACCCAAAGCCCCTGCAAAACAGGCTCCCTGATGGGGTGGCCTGGGCCATTCTCCACCACCGTAGGGGCAGGCTGGCTTACTTTGTCCAGGACTGGAAGTCTTTAACATCAGACAAGTGGGTCCTGGAAGTAGTAGCCAGGGACTGGTTCTCGGCTTCAAAAATTCCAAGATGAGAGCCAGGTCCTTTCCACCTGCAAATTTTCAGAGGCACTTGCCTAGAAACAGAAGTTTCTGCCTCCTGGCTCTCAGAGCTGTGGAAAGGGTTCCACCTCACACCAGGGCAAAGGTTGTACTCCAGGTACTTCCTTACCCACAAAAGACAGGAGAATGGATGCCCATCCTGGATCTCAGGTATCTAAACAAGCACCTTTTAAAACCAAAGTTCAAAATGGTGACTCTGGGAATTATTTTACCCTCTCTAAGGCCAGGGGACTGGCTAGCCTCCCTGGACCTCAAGGATGCCTACTTCCATGTTCTTATCAGAAGCTCCCATCGAAAGTACCTCAGATTCGAACTGCCCTCAGGCCATTACCAGTTCAGAGCAATGCCCTTCGGCCTCACCTCGGCCCCGAGGGTATTCACAAAATGCCTGGCAGTAGCAGTTGCCCATTTAAGAAGGCAAAAGATTGCCATCTTTCCTTATCTGGACGACTGGCTCATAGTAGGTCAGTCCCCAGACCAGGTCAAACTACACCTTCAGGTAACTCAGCAACTGCTCACATCTCTAGGTTTCCTTCTCAATCTTCCAAAGTCTGTTCTAGAGCCTGTCCAGCTTCTCACCTTCAGAGGCGAGAACTGAACACAAAAGAGGCCAGAGCCTTCCTCCTCTGGAAAGAGCAAGGACCTTGATCTCTCTGGCCTCCTCTTTCACCCTGCAGGTCTCTCGACCGGCAAGGCATTTTCTACAGCTCCTGGGGCACATGGCTGCTTCTACAGCAGTAGTGCAGGGAGCAAGATTTCAGATGAGGGATGTCCAGTTCCATTTGAGAGCCTTTTGGTCTCAAAGGACAGACCCTCTAACCAAATTGATCCCAGTGACTCGAACCCTGATCCAGGCCCTTCAGTGGTGGCAGGACCAGAGCAATCTGAGACAGGGGGTTCCCTTCAACCGCCAGTCTCACTCCTTGACCCTTACTACAGATGCGTCCCTCTTGGGTTGGGGAGCTCACATGGGCGACCTCACTACCCAGGGGTTGTGGTCCCCACAGGAATCTCTGCTCCACATCAGTTTGTTGGAACTCGGAGCAGTTTTTCTAGCACTCCAGGTCTTTTCCACATCTGTTCAGAACAAGGTCGTACAGGTCAGAACAGACAATACTACTGCAATGTGGTACATCAACAAGCAAGGAGGCTTTTCGGTCTCTGACCTTGTGCACTCGAAGCAATGAAGTTGTGGTCTCTGGCTTATTCCTGAGCGCCTCCTTACGGAGTTCACCTTCCAGCAAGGACAATGTCCTAGCGGATGCTCTCAGCAGGATTTCCCAGGGCCATAAACGAATGGGCACTGGATCCCCTAGTACTGGAGGTAGTATTTGCCAGATGGGGCACCCCGCAGATGGATCTTTTTGCAGCCCCAGACAATCACCAACTTCCCCTTTTTTGCTGCAGGCCCCCAGTGTTGGGCTCAGTCCCTCTGGATGCCTTCCTTCTCAGTTGGGAAGGGAAGTTTCTCTACGCCTTCCCCCTTCCCTCTTCTGTTCAAGGTGCTAGTCAAAATCAGATCTCAACCCTGAAAGATGATCCTAATTGCTCCAGATTGGGCCAGACAGCCCTGGTACCCTCTCCTCATGTCCTTAGCAGTCCACCCTCCCCTGCACCTCCCCAGGAATCACAATCTGTTAACCTGTGCCCAGGGGAGGGTTTGGTATCCAAACTTCAAATCTCTCAATCTCAAGGCATGGCTCTTGAAGAGTTAGTTTGCTGACCTACACCTCTCCCAAGGTGTATTGGATATCTTGAAGGCCTCTAGGAAGCCTTCCACCAGGGCCACTTATAATTCCAAATGGAAGAGATTTTCCATATGGTGCTCTGGCAAGCATATTCCACCAGAATCTGCTGACTTGCCCACAATCCTGGATTATTTGGTGCATTTGAATTCTTTGGGGCTGAGACCAGCTACCCTAAAAGTGCACCTGGCAGCCGTGTCTGCTTTCTTATCAGCAGGTAAACCTTCTTCTTTTTCAGCTCGCCCTGTATTCTCCAAGTTTTTCAAGGGGTTGCTTCACACCGACCCTCCATTCAGGGACCCTGCCCCTGCTTGGGATCTTAATATTTGCATTGCCCAGCTTATGCAACCCCCGTTTGAGCCGTTGTCTTCAGCAGAGCTCAAGTACTTGACTTGGAAAACTGTGTTTTTGGTAGCCATCACTTCTGCCAGGCGCATAAGTGAGTTGCAAGCATTGTCAGTGGAACCTGACATTATCTCCTTTCACAGGGATAAGGTGGTCCTCAGGACTAACAGAAAGTTTTTGCCTAAGGTGGTTTCAGACTTCCACCTTAATCAATCCATGTCCCTTCCTGTGTATTTCACTGACCATTCCTCCTCTGGCGAGAGGAGACTGCACAGTTTAGATGTCAAAAGAGCCCTTAGTTACTACATAAAACATACCAAGGGTCACAGGTTTGACTCCCTCCAATTGTTCCTCACTTATGGTGAGGTTGGAAAAGGAAAACCTGCCACTAAAAGATCCATTGCCAGGTGGATTGTCTCTTGTATCCAATTTTGCTATGAAAAACTGGGTAAGGTTCCTCCCTTAGGCCCGAGGGCTCACTCTACCAGGGGTACAGCTGCGTCTCTGGCTGCTGCCAGGGACATCCCTATCCTAGAGATATGTCAAGCAGCTACCTGGAAAACAGTTCACACTTTCACTAAGCATTACTCCCTGGATATCCAGGCTAGGAGTGATGCTCGATTTGGCACAGCCGTGCTTCAGAGCCTATTTCCTAAGTAGGTTCTGTCCCTCCTCCATGGAGGTACTGCTGTGTAGTCTGCATATGTCATAATATAGCAAGACTTCATGTTGTTTGAAGAGAAAATTACTCGCCTTAGTAATGTTGTTTCTTCTAATGGAGTCTTGCTATATTATTATGACCTCCCCCCTAGCCTCCCCCTCTCAGAACCTCTATTTTTGGAATGTGGGTGGGCAACGCAATGTTGGCACGTCATAGATGCCCACTTTGTTTCACCCTTTCTTAGAGTGCCTGGATGTTATGTTTTAATTTTCTTTCTTGATTCTCCTGACTTGAGTCTTTGTTTTGGGATCAAGAACACAAATGTGTGTTTTTTTTTTTTTTTTTTTTTTTTTTTTTTTTGTAGTTAGTAGCCAGTGGGCTAGTGTAGGTTTATGGCCTCCACACAGAACCTTAGTGAGTTTTGCTCGTAAAGATCTGACAGTTTAAGTTTGAGCTACAACAGACAGAGTTTTCAACCGAGCTCGCGCTCAAGGTTCCATGCCTGGCATGGAAAGTTAACTCTTTCACCTCCGGAGCAGTTCTAACCTGGGGCTATACTGCATATGTCATAATATAGCAAGACTCCATTAGAAGAAACAACATATTACTAAGGTGAGTAATTTTTTCTTCTTTACCCCGACGTCTATCTCTACCTGATTAGGTTCATTTAGTTCTACTCCATACCGGGACATATAATCTGCATTTTTATTAGCAGAACTGGATCTATGTTTGATGGCAAGACTCCTAACTCTATACCTCCTGGGGACAGACAAATGGACAAGAGGTACACCCTTTCAGTCTCAGACATGGAGTTCCTTTCTCAGCAATGCAGCCATGTTGGGGTAGTGCAGGCTGCTGCCTGTGATATGGCAAATATTCCCTTGGCATCACACCTCCCAGATAAGGACTCCAGGAGGATTGATGCCATGGCAAAGAAGCAGTACATGGCAGCATCTTTTGGACTCAGGCAAGCTAACTATATATGGCCTACACAGCTAGATACCAGAAGTCCAGATGGGACACTGTGCTGGCTCTGGCTAAACATGCCCCTAACCAGCTTGCCAAGGAGCTGGAGCAGGTGGCTGCGGATGGGATTGAGGCATCCAAGTGCAATTTCATGCTGCTCTGGACTCCAGTGATTCATCTAGAGTCATGGCTACATCTGTGGCCCTTTGGAGGATGGCTTGGCTCTGATGTACTAGCTTATCACAGGATACCCATGCATGCTAAGGCCATGGATTTCCCTGGCATTGGTAATTATCTGTTTGGGGAGCAGACAGAACTACATGAAAAAGATAGATGAGTACAGGACCACCTACAGGAGTGCTCAGGCCAAAGAAAGGCAAGCCACTCCTCAAAGGCAGCAGTCCAGGGTCAGGGGCAGGCCTTTTCAAAGGCCTGTTTACCAAGCCCAGGCCGCCTCCTCTTCTGCTCAGAGGGGGTTCTTCAGAGGGAGTGGCACACTGGGAATGAGCAGGCCTGCTTCCACCCCTCAGCCTAAAGCCCCTGCCAAGCAGACACCCCGATGGATCTGCCCGGGCCGATTCTCCAATACCAGTAGGGGGCAGGCTGGCTTACTTTGTCCAGGACTGGAAGTCTCTGACATCAGACAAGTGGGTCCTGGAAATAGTAAGCCGGGTACTGGTTCTCGGCTTCACAAAAATTCCCAAGATGAGAACCAGATCTTTTCCACCTGCAAATCCATCAGAGACCCTTGCCCTGGAGGCAGAGGTTTCTTCCCTCCTGGCTCTCAGAGCCATAAAGAGGGTCCCTACCCTACACAAGGGCAAAGGATTGTACTCCAGGTACTTCCTAACCCCCCCCAAAAAATACAGGAGAATGGTGGCCCATCCTGGATCTAAGATATCTGAACAAGCACCTTTTAAAACCGAAGTTCAGAATGGTGACTCTGGGAATAATTCTGCCCTCTCTAAGGCCAGGGGACTGGCTAGCCTCCCTGGACCTCAAAGATGCCTATTTTCACATTCCCATCGGGTGCTCCCACAGAAGGTACCTCGGGTTCAAGTTGCCCCCAGGCCACTGTCAGTTCAGAACAATGCCCTTTTGCCTAACATCAGCCCCAAGGGTGTTCACAAAGTGCCTGGCAGTAGTGGTTGCTTTCCTAAGGAGAAAAAAGATCTCCAACTTTCCATACTTGGACGACTGGCTCATAGTGGGTCAGTCTCCAGACCAAGTCGAGTCACATCTGCAAATAACTCAGCAAGTGCTCACTTCCTTAGGATTCCTCCTCAACCTTCCAAAGTCAGTTTTCGAGCCAGTACAGCTCCTCACCTTCATAGGGGAGGAGCTGGATACAAATAAGGGCAAGAGCCTTCCTTCCCCTGGACAGGGTAAGGACCCTTATGGAACTGGCCTCTTCATTCACCCTTCAGGTGTCTCGACCAGCAAGGCATTTCCTGCAGCTTCTGGGCCACATGGCAGCCTCTACAGCAGTGGTCCAGGGAGCAAGATTTCAGATGAGGGACATTCAGTTCCACTTAAGAGCCTTCTGGTCCCAAAGAAAGGAGTCCCTTACCAATCTAGTCCCAGTGACTCGAACCCTGATCCAGGCTTTGCAGTGGTGGCAGGATCAGGACAATTTGGAGACAAGGAGTTCCCTTTGTCACTCAGTCTCCTTCAGTGATGCTCACCACATATGCCTCCCTGCTGGGCTCGTGTGCCCACCTGGGGGATCTTGCCACCTAAAGGCTATGGTCACCTCAAGAATCTCTGCTTCACATCAGTCTCTTGGAACTCGGAGCAATGTTTCTGGCACTGCAAGTCTTTTTTCCAAATCTGTACAGAACAAGGTGGTCCAGATCAGAACAGACAATACCACCACAATGTGGTACATCAACAAGCAAGGAGGCACTCTGTCTTCGGCCTTGTGCACAGAAGCAATGAAGTTGTGGTCCCTGGCCTATTCCCTGCAAACCTCTCTGGTAGCAGTTCACCTCCCAGGGAAAGACAATGTCCTGGCAGATGCTCTCAGCAGGATATCCCAGGGCCATCATGAATGGACCCTAGATCCCTAGTTTTGAAAGTGATTTTCTGAGATGGGGCACTCCACAGATGGATCTTTTGCAGCCCAGACAACCACCAACTTCCTCTCTTTTGTTGCAGACCCTAGTCTTGGGCTCAGTCCCCCTGGATGCTCTGATCCTGAATGGGGTAGGAAATTTCTGTATGCTCCCCGTTCAAGGTGTTAGTCAAGATCAGGTCACAACCATGCAAAGTGACTGATTGCTCCAAACTGGGCCAGACAGCCCTGGTACCCCATGCTGCTGTCCTTAACAGTCCACCTTCCCCTGTCTCTTCCCAGGAATTACAACCTGTTGACATCCTCTCCAGGGAGGATTTGGTATCCGAACCTCAAGGCTCTCAATCTCAAGGCATGGCTCTTGAAGAGTTAGTCTGCTGATCTGCACCTTTCTCAAGGGGTTCTGGATATCCTTAAGGCTTCTCTAAAGCCTTCCACCAGAAAGACTTAGAACTCCAATTGGAAAAGGTTCAGTATTTGGTGCTCTAATAAGCATATTTCTCCAGAATCTGCTGGGTTGCCTGCAGTTCTGGACTATATGGTCCATCTTAATGGCTTAGGATTTAGGCCAGCTACACTTAAAGTGCATTTGGCAGCTGTTTCTGCCTTCTTATCAGTGGGCAAGCCCTCTCCTCTGTCAGCCCATCCTGTGTTTTGTAACTTCTTCAAGGGATTGCTGCACACAATCCCCTCCCCTTTATGGACCCTGCTCCTGCTTGGGACCTTAATGTTTGCATTGCTCAGTTTATGCAGCCACCCTTTGTCCTCTGCAGAGCTTAAGTACTTGACTTGGAAAACTGTGTTTTTGGTAGCCATTACCTCTGTCAGGCATATCGGTGAATTGCAAGCCCTGTCAGTGGAGCCCGATTTCATCTCGTTCCATAAAGATAAAGTGGTCCTAAGTACTAACAGGAAGTTTTTGCTTAAGGTGGCTTCAGATTTCCACCTTAACCAGTCTGTCTCTCCGTTTTTTTTTTTCACTGACCATTCCTCCTCTGGAGAGAGGAGGCTGCACAGCTTGGATGTTAAAAGGGCCCTCAGCTACTACATAGAGTGCACCACGGGTCACAGGTTTGAGTCCCTCCAGTTCTTCCTCACATATGGAGAGGTCGGTAAGGGCAAACCTGCCTCTGAGATCTATTGCCAGGTGGATTGTTTCTTGTATACAATTCTGCTATAAAAAACTGGGTAGAACTCCACCCTCAGGCCTGAGGGCTCTCTCTACTAGAGGTACAGCTGCTTCCCTGGCTGCTGCCAAGGATATTCCTATCTTAGAAATTTGTTAAGCAGCCACCTGGGAAATGGTCCATACATTCACCAAGCATTACTCTCTGGATATCCAGGCTAGGAGTGATGCTCAGTTTGGCACAGCAGTACTTCAGAGCGTATTCCCAAAGTAGGTTCTGTCCCTCCTCCATGGAGGTACTGCTTGGTAGTGTGCAGTAGTCAGAATACAGCAAGGCTTCATGTTTGAAGAAATTACTCGCCTTAGTAATGTTTTTTCTAATGGAGTCTTGCTGTATTATGACCTCCCCCCTGCCTCCCCTCTCAGAACCTGGTTTTTGGGATGTGGGTGGGCAGGAGCAGTGTTGGCACCCTAGGAGTGCCCATTTTTCACCCTCCTTTACTTTGAGTGTGTTTTTTTTTTTGGGGGGGGGGGGGTTCCTGACTTGAGTCTTTGCTTTGAAACCAAAAAAACCCTTTTAATAAATTTAGTTGCCTGTTGGCTAGTGTGAGTTTTACAGTTTCCACACAGAACTTCTAGTGAGTATTGCTCAAAGATCTGATGGAGTTTTAACAGCAGCAGACAGGGGCTTCAACAGAGCTCGCGCTGAACGTTCCAAGCTGGCCATGGAAAGTTAACTTTTTGTTCTCCAGGGCAGTTGAAAGGCAGGACCTAACTGCAATAGTCAGAATACAGCAAGACTCCATTAGAAGAAACATTACTATAGTGAGTAATTTTTTCTTATGTCCTTGATGTGCCTTTCTGTTTGTTCCCCACAAGCAGTTGCCAGTAAAGATATCCTGCTGGCTGTGAAAACTGTTTGTTTTTCTGCCACGCCCCCAATGTTGCTGGACAGAGTTAAGCAGAGATTTGATTGGCTGTGTTCTGTGACATCATTGGTGATAGAGCAGGAAGGAGCGACTGCGTGTCGTAGTGGAGAAAGTATCAGGATGTAGAGAGAGTTCACAAAAGTTTACGACAGACTTCTGCTGAAGTCACACACATCCAAAAACAGCAAAAATAACTAACCGGTGGCCCAGGACTCCCATCTGACTTGCTGAGAGACTGGAGCACACAGAGTTAAAGAAAGTAAAACAAAAAGATCGCCCGGCCCAGTGACGCTGAAGGTTGAGGCGCTGGACGCCACACCTCGCACTACGCCGGCAACCTGGGTTCTGGAACGACCTTGGGTTGCTGAGGTGCCAGCATGGGGGGAGGGTGGGAGCAGGATCGAGCGTTGGCATTTCTCTCCTGCGTAAGGGGTGGGGTCACCCACCCTTAGTCCCACCGTCACCGAATGGAGGTTAGTTGCTGGAGTAGGCGGTCAACAACACGACTGGCAGGGAAGAGGCAACCCATACAGTGCATGTGTGCCTCTACACGCTGCGCCAGGGATGCAGGGGGCATGGAAAAAAAACAGAAACTACAAGTTTGTAAATAAAATTAAAAAAAAAAAAAAAAAAAAAAATTGCCTACCAGCTGCATAAGGTCAAATCACAGTACTCTCAACAAAAAAAAAAAAACCTCACAGCCCTCCCAAAGTCTCAAATATACATGGAGTCCAAACACAAGTGTCTTGTCCATAAAAATAGACTTTAATAACAAGTGCACACACTGTTAAAATAGATGCACATAAATAAGGTACCATCCCAGAAAAAAATGCCTGACGGTGTTTTGCTCCCACCTCGGAGCATTTTATTAAATACTGTTTTTATGGACAGGACACACTTTTGTTTGGACTCTCTCCATATGTATATGTACATACATACATATCTATGTGTGTTTGTGTGCACACGTGTGTGTGTGTGTGTGTGTGTGTGTGTGTGTGTGTGTATGTATGTATGTATATATGTGTATATATATGTTCATTCTTGTATATGAATGTGTATACATAATTTGATACTTTGGAAAAGCTGCAAGTTGTTTTTTTTTTTTTTTTGTTGAGTGCAGTTACACGCTTATGTATCAACCCACATGGTCATCATCCAAGTGAGTAACTCAATAAGGAATGTGTGGTTTACAAAAAAAAAAAAAATAAATAAATAAAAAAAACTGCTCTTAAAGGAGCCATGCTAACACCTTGGTGAACATGCATAATGCAGTACTATAAGACTGCAAAGTGCTAACGTAGTGCACATAAAATCAAGGCTGGAGTAAGAAACTTTTAAGATCGAGCCAAGATACTTATAAAATATCAGCTCACAAATGCATAGTAATATGAATTGAGATGCACGCAGAAAACTAGATATTAAAAATGGGCAGAGCCGTTGAGTCTTACCTGTGTGCGACTTTGTACAATCAGCCATGGGATCACCAGCAGTCACAGCCGTGTCGTGCTTGTAAGCTTTAAGAGCAGTGTTGTTTTTTTTTTTTTTTTTTGTGTTTTTAAAACCACACATTCCTAATTGAGTTTCTCCCTCTGTTGATAACAGTGTGGGTTGATAAGCAAGCATGCAACTCTGTGCACTCCAGTCTCTCGGCATGTTGGATGGATGTCCTGGGCCACCGGTTTATTTTTGCTGTTTTGGGATTTTAGTGACTTCAGTAGAAGTCCGTCGTAAACCTTTATGACCTCTCACTACATCTGTGACTTCAATTGAAGTCGTCTTTTGGTTTCAGTGACAAACTACAAAGGAAGGAGATTCATTTAAAGCTTCACCGCAATGACAGTCTTTGAAGTGGCTAGCTCTACATGGGTTTGTACACAATAACCGGTACTGGACTAATGTGGGTGAGTGAGAAGTGCTGCGTTTGTTTTTGTGTGTTTTTTTTTTAATACCTTATTTGTGTGTTGGCTACATTTAATAAAGTTTTTTTGGTTAAGTCCATAGTGGCTGAAAGTCCTGACTTCTACCAAATTGAACTTTGTGCTGACTCTACACACTGACAGGTTTACCTGTTTAGTCGCTGTGTTTCTCATATCTGTTATACGCTCCAAGGTAATACCCACAAACGCCCTCTTCTATGACTCTGAGGATTTTTTTTGTTTTGTTTTTATTGTATTACTAAGGACATTTGCATGTAAACAGGACCCCTGCCATTTCTGTTCTGGCTAATTGTCCACCTGATGTCATAGTTCTGTTTGACATTAGTCTGTTGCTCTGGAGATAATTATGATGCCATAAACGGGGTGGGGGGGGATCATGTCGGGTGTAGGCAACCAGAAAAAAGCAGATAAAGCCTTAAGGAATAGTAATCCTCTTGCATTCAAATGTCCTCAATAATAAACAAAATGAATTGTATGAAGTGTAAACTGAACTGTCTAAATGTTTCATTTTTTTTAAAGTTTTTCTAATGGTGTCAGGCTCTGTAAGCTCTCATTAATGTCTGTTTTAATCTATTTTTATGCTATACATCTTGTAGGTTACCCTTGGATTTTTTTTGTTCCAGTATGCACAAATTAACAATTTGAGCGCTGAATTTCAGTCGCCAAACCCTAGATCATTTCTCAAGTTGTTCTAGAGCCTCCCAAAGTAGTTTTATATACTTATTATCTACTCTACCACAGATCTTGGAATCATCAGCAAAATGACATCATCTTTGAATTTATTCCCTCACCTATATCCAGGGCTGCAGATAAAAAATTTTTTGAGGGGGGTGGTGTACTTCTCATTTTCCAAATAAGGTGGTAAAACCAATTTCGGAAGAGTGCAAATGACTTGATGAGATGGACTTGAGGAAATTTTTTTCACTCTAATGTATTTTACTGTAAATTTGCACCCCTCACTTTTTGATATGTTTGCGTCTTTGTTGTGTTTTCGTCTTATTGTTTGCTGTCTCTCTTCAGTCCCCTAAAGAGGTGAACCACAAAAAAATATCCTGTCTGTGCAGTTGAACACAGCCACCTACCCCCATCCATGCGCCGCACCCAGCCTCTCTGGCTTGGTGGTGGAGGGATGGTAACTGTGTTGGACAAGACCCTCCAAAAGGCAGGGTAAACACCCCACCCCCCATTTTTGGGCCTTACCTGATGTGGGCTCTGGCCCGTTCTGTCCCAGACTACTGTTTTACTGCCTCCAGTCCCCTGTCTGCTGGATTTGGGGCCCATAGTGCCTCTCTGATCTTTGCGGCAGCCCACGCCACTTCCTCAGCCCCGTAAAAGGGGTCCGAGGTCTGTCCTGCACTTTTGCCTCCGTGTGCTGTTGGGGGAGTTTTGGCCAGTTCAGGAGTTTTTGCAGGGCCAGCTGGTGCAGTTTCCAGTATGGCTGTGCATGGGGAAGCAGTGCATGCATGGCCTAAGATATAAAGGAGCTGCGGCTCCCGAAGATGGTTTTGGCCTTGTGGCCGTATTTTGAAAGTAATCCCGGCTCCAGGGCAGGCAGTGGAGCTGGGATACATACAAAGAACGCCCCGGCACGCAGTACTGGTGCTGTCTCGATCCTGAAATGGCCAGTTGGGACAGGGAACTAGATTGGTGAGGTGGGCATGTGCACCTGCAGCCAGGAAAAGTGAAAAACGATGCCTTTTGGGCTTTGGAGCCTTGACAACCAGCCGGGTCTCCTGGCAAATAATTTAAGGTTCTAGGGACATGGATATGTTGTTCAATCCACACTTATTGGCAGGTTCCTTGCCGCTTTAAATCTTGCCGGAATGTCTTCAGGCTGGCTCCTCCCACCCACCCGGGTGGTAAAACTCTCGGCTCTGCCCCATGACGCCAGATCTTCCTTACCGCTTGGACGCTCAGGTTCCCTCCTTAGCGCTCTGCGTTTTAGACTGGATCCTAACTCTTCAGTTCGTTCGAAACTGGTTTTGAAGTTTTCTAAACTTCGGTCTTCATCTTCCCTCACGGCTGCAATGGACAAATCTGTTCCCGGCTTTCAGAGGTGCCCTTGCAGGCAGAAAATGTCCAGGACAGATCCGCACTCCACGAGTGTCTACTGCCTAGGCCTAGATCATGACCCGCAGGCCTGCGAGTTGTGCCGCTCTTCTCGCCAACGTCCTGATGATCACGCTGCCCGATTGAAGCCTCGGGCGCCCGGTAGCCGCTCACCGTAAAATCAAAAGAGGCCTGGGCGGTGTCCGCGGCTGGCTCGGCTGAGCAGCTCGAGCAGATGATCGCCTCGAGGAGGAGGAGGTGGCCCAGGCCGCATCTTCCTCTTCCTCGGCCGCGGCATTTATTCCGCTCTCTGAGTTCCTCGTACTCTGCTTCGTTCAAGGAGCTTTGTCAGTCCCTTTCCACGAAAGGAGAGGGGCCATTGGGACATTCTTCTCGGCCCAAGAAGGAGTCGAAGGGTAAGTCCCACCGTCGGCGTTCATGGGAGCGGGAGAGGTCTCCTTCCCCGGACAGCCGACCATCTACTTTGGTCTAAGTTGCGTCTCAGGCCGCTGGCTTCACGGTGTCCCCGTCAGACCAGCCTGCCGAGACTCCCGTCAATGCAGTCGAGATTTTTCTTGATCCGTTAGACGGGCTGTCGACTGTTGAAGCCGACAACCCGCCTTCACCGGTTCCCCCGGTGGAGACCCAAGGATCTGCCTGTGCCTTCGGGGCCGCAGTCCCCGGTTAAAGTGCCTGAGCCGAGGGAAGAGCGGGTGTTCTCCCCGCCTCTTCCCAGACCTGCCCTCAGTCCCCCCGAGGGTCTCTGTCTCAGACTTCATCTCGGTCAAGCCGTTCCCGCCGACGTCAGCGGTCTCTGTCTCGATACAGAAGTAAGTGGCGACACCGTTCCTCCTCGTCGTCTTCCTTGGATGGGGGAGGCTTCGGCGTAAATTACGTCGGTGCTACGAGGAGCTTATGTGGCAGCGGTTGCTGTTGTCCGGGTCTAAGACGACTCTGGTCCAGACCCCGGCCATCAAGTGGCTGTCGCCCAAACGACCGAAGCAACCACTTGCCCCAGTCGAGTTGCCCGTTCCAGGGCTGGTTGCTCGGCCAAAACCACCTGCTCCACAGATTGTGGTGGAACCTCCGCCTCCACATCCGAAGTCTGGGACACCGACCAATGATTCTCGGTCGGGTCACGGCCTGCCCCACAGGTTGTCTGTCACCCTCATTCCCGACCGTCCTCGGCAGGTAGAGGGTGGCTCAGGGCCGAGGTAGCTCTTCGCAGACTCTTCGGAATCAGACGATGACTCCTTCCTGTTCTCCAGGCAGGTCGACCTGGAGTCCTCCGGGGGCCAGTCTTTGGACGATAGCCCATCGTCCTTCTTGGGTCTGCTTTGACTCATCTCGGAGTCCACCGGAATGCATCTCGAGCCCGTGTCCAAACGGGCCAAGTATCCCCTCTGCCGAAGGGTTAGTCACCGACAGTGTTTTCCGGCGTTCCGGTAATGCTCGGGATGTGGATAAGCCCCCCAACAGAGTCCAAAAAGGTGGACTTTGCCGGGCGCAAGGTGTACGCTGCATCCTCCCTCTGCCTCCGACAGGCCAGCTCAGCCGTGCTGATGGCACACTTCTCCCACGCCCTCTTGGGCTCCCTGGATGAGGTTGTCCCTCATCTCCCGACCGACCTGCAGAACACGGTCCGCCAGGTGCGGGACCAGGGTAGGGCGGTGGCGAATCAGCAGCTTCAGACTGCTCTGGACATAGGTGACTCCTGTGCCAGGTCAGTAGCGGCCACGGTGGCCATGCGCCGCAGGGCGTGGCTGAGGATATCCACCTTCACGGCGGATACCCAGCACAAGTTGGCAGACGTCCCCTTCTTGGGGACCGTCCTCTTTGGCCCTGGAGTAGAGGGACATCTCCAGCGGATTGAAAAGTCCAGTGCCACTCTGGACCCCATCACCTCCGCCCAGAGGGACGAAGGCCTCCGTCGGCAACAGCAGAAGTCCTTTCGTCCTTCGGCCCCTGCAGCTCGACCAGCCCAACAGCAGCAGCAACAGGGCCAGCAGGCTCGCACTTGGCGCTCCAAACCCAAGCCGGCAGCTTCCGCCAATAGGAAGCGTGGAGGTCCCTCCAAGCCTGCCCAGTGACGGGTTGAGGGGTGCCGCCCCCACCCTCGTCACTCCCACCTGGGTTCCCCCCGTGGGGGGACGGCTCTGCCACTTCCTTTCCGCCTGGTCCGTTATTGCCACGGACCGCTGGGTGTTGGAGGTGGTAGGAAAAGGCCTGCCTCTGGAGTTCGAGCAGGCTCCACCCTTTCGAGCCGTCGCCCCTCGGGGGGGGCCACGGGGTCCGCAGCCTCGCTGTCGGCCCGCCGAGCCGATATTGCCCTGCTCCTCGAAAGAGGTGATCAGGAAGGTGGCGGATCCTCCTCCAGACCCGGGGTTTGTGTCCAGGTACTTCCTGGTCCCAAAACGGATGGGGGGCTGGCGCCCCATTCTCGACCTGCACGACCTGAACAAGTTCCTAAGGTCTCGGACCTTCAGGATGGTCACTCTGGCTCGGGTAATACCATCCTTGGAACGAGGTGTGTGGTTCTGCTACCTGGACCTCCAGGACGCGTTCTTTCACATCCCGATCCGTCCGTCTCACCAGAGATTCCTCCGTTTCAGAGTAGAGGGGTCCCTTTATGAGTTCCAGGCCATGCCCTTCAGCCTCTCTAGCTCCCAGGGTCTTCACCAAATGCATGGCAGTGGTGACAGCATTCCTGTGGCGCTGAAGGGTCCGGGTGTACCCCTACCTGGACGACTGGCTGATTGCAGCCCCCTCCAGAGCGGAGGTGGAGCGGTCCAGAGATTTGGCCCTCCAGGGTTTGCTCTCAGATTGGCCTCCTCTTCAATGAGGCCAAGTCGGAACTCGTGCCGGAGCAGGTGATGCTCTTCATCGGGGCAGAGCTGTACTCTCTTCGAGCCAGAGCTCAGCTCCCGGCGGACAGGACCGAGGATCTTTCCTCCTTTGCCCAGTCATTTCTGGTTGGGCAGTCGCGCCCTGCCCGGGACTTCCTGCGCCTCATGGCGGCCTGCACCAGTGTGGTCCATTGGGGCCCGTTGGTACATGCGTCCCCTTCATTGGGGACTGGCCAGCCAGTGGTCACGGCGCTGCGATCCGTTGGACCAGCATGTGACAGTGACCCAGGAGATGTGGAACGCTCTCCAGTGGTGGACCGTTCCGGCATATCTGCAGGAGGGCATCCTGTTCGTCTACCCCGAGCCGACGGTCTCTGTATCGACCGATGAATCTCTGATGGGTTGGGGTGACCATCTGGGGGGAGCACAGAGCGCATGGCCTCTGGTCCCCTCGGGAATACCAATGCCATATCAACCTGCTGGAGCTCTTAGCGGTCCGCCTAGCTCTCACCGCCTTCGCTCTGTTTCTACGGGGTCAAGTGGTTCAGGTCCAGACGGACAATACCACGACCATGTACTATCTGAACCGCCAGGGCAGGATGCACTCCATGCTGTTATGCAAGGAAGCTCTCTGCATATGGTCCCTCGTGCGCAGCCTGGAGGCGGATCTCCTAGCCATTCATGTGGCAGGAGCCTCCGATACCCTAAGCTGGATAAGGGCTGCGTCTCACGAGTGGCCTCTCCTGCCGGAGGTAGTACAAAATCTGTTCTCCCACTGGGGCACGCCTCAGGTGGACCTGTTTGCCTCAAGGGAGAATGCGAAGCTGAGTCTGTTCCATGCCCGCCCTCAGCAGGGCTCGCTGCAGGGAATGCTTCTCAGGCCGTGGACCCCGGCTCTTCTATGCTTTTCCCCATTTCCTTGATCCACAAGGTGCTTCTCAAGGTGAGGAGGACAAGGCGCAGGTGATTCTGGTAGCCCCAGACTGGCCCCGGCCAGTTCCTGATATCCAGATCTCTCAGCCTCAGCTCCAGGCTCCCGAGGCTGCTTCCAGCCCACCCGGACCTGATCTCAGTCAGCCAGGAAGGTATTCCATCCGGATCTTCAATCCCTGCACCTGACGGCCTGGTTTCTGAGCGGCTAGAGTTCCAGGCCTTGGGCCTTTCCGACGAGGTCCTCAACGTCGTTGAGGAGTCCCGTAAGGAGTCGACCCGGAAATGCTATGCCTTCAAATGGAAGAGATTCTCCATTTGGTGTCAGGGGAAGGGCTTGGACCCTTCTGCCTGTCCCTTGGCAAGCATTCTGGACTATCTGTGGTCCCTTTCTCAGCAAGGGCTTTGGTCGATGACCCTTAAGGTGCACCTGGCAGCCATCTCTGCTTACCGGGCGTGGGCTGGGAAGCATTCGGTGCAGGAGAAGGTGGTCTGACGCTTTTTCAAAGGCCTTTACCACATTTCCCCTCCAGTGTGAGAACCTTCACCTCCATGGGATCTACTGCTGGTATTGGCCAAGCTTATGGGCAAGCCATTTGAACCGATGCACAGGTGTGAGATTTCCCACCTGTCGTGGAAGACCGCCTTCTTGGTGGCTATCACGCCAGCCAGAAGGATGGGGAGCTCCAGGCACTTTCCATAGAGTCTCCTTATCTGGTCTTCCACAGGGACAAGGTTGTCCTGCGCCCACCGAAATTCCTTCCAAAGGTGGTGTCGGAGTTTCACCTTAACCAGGTGTTGACTCTGCCGGTGTTCTACCCAATCACACCTCGAAGGTCGAACATAGGCTCCATAATTGGACCCTAGACGAGCCGCACTTATTATAAGGAGCGGACGGCTGAAGTTCGGGAGAGGTTCGCCAGATGTTTGTCACCTACGCTGAAGCTGCACCTGGCAGACCTGCAGCCAAGCGGACCATAAGCAGGTGGGTCACCTCCTGCATAGAGCTCTCGCTGTAGGTTGGCTGCATGGAGCCTCCCAGAGGGATAAGAGCTCATTCTACTCGCCTACCGCTGCATCGGTAGCTGCTTCCAGGGATGTCCCTATCCAGGATATCTGCAGGGCTACTACCTGGAAGTCGGCACATACCTTTATTACCCACTACCACATCGACCTTGAGTCACGCCGGGATGCTGGTTTTGGGGCCTCGGTTCTCCAGTCCCTATTTCCCAAGGAAGTATCGGGGGTGTGCGCCTTGCCTCCCTCCTCCTGGAGAACTGCTAGGAGTCCGCCAATAAGTGTAGATTGAAGAACAGATCCATGTCCCTAGAAATACAAGTTACTCACCTGTAACAGGAGTTCTAGGAATGGTGTATGTTCATCCACACGACCCACCCGACCTCCCCGACTTCGACGCACAACCTGGTTTCCAGCGGGCTAGATCTGGCGTCATGGGGTGGAGCCGAGAGTTTTACCACCCGGGCGGGTGGGAGGAGCCAGCTTGAAGACCTTCCGGCAAGATTTAAAGCGGCAAGGAACCTGCCAATAAGTGTGGATGAACAACATATACCATTCCTAGAACTCCTGTTATAGGTGAGTAACCTGTATTTTTCCCTGGCACATGCACAGCAAGTGGGGCCCGGGCATATATTGTCAGCCCCTGAATGGGCTTATAAATGAAATGGGAGGTTGCCAATTCCAGGCAGAAAAGAGTAAATGTAGTGGTCCCCATGCAAAGCTCTCTGCTGCCAGGGGTGCTGGGAAGGGTTAGAGGGCATCCTCCACTGCCTGGGAAAAGGAGAAGCCAAATCAGGTGGTAATGGGAGGCTATAAAACAGACTGTGAGCTGGGAGGAGTCTGTCCGAGACTGGAGGAGGAGGAGGAGACTGAGAGGAGGGTTGCACAAGCCTGTAGGCTAGCCTGTGTGCAGAAAGGCACTCGGTGCCACAAAGAAACTTGAGGCAGAGTGCCTGTTAGCCCAGCGTCCTAGAGGGAATTAGAACTGAACTGTTCATCTGTTTTTCCTCAGTGAGAATTTCTTTAGTCTGCTGTTCTGTTTTATAAGCATATTAATTATTTGAACTGATGCATAGATACATAGACAGTGTTGGCAGATAAGGGCCTATGGCCCACCCAGTCTGCCCATTTGAGCTCGTAAGTTCAGTTTGTTTTCCTAGAAGTCTGTTGCCCCTTACCCCTGACCTCCAGAATTCCTTTGTCTATCCCATGGATTCTTAAATCCCGTGATTGTTTCAGCCCCCACCACTTCCTCTGGCAGGGTGTTCCACTTGTCCACCACCCGTTCTGTGAAGAAATTCTTCCTCATGTTTCCTCTGAATCGTCCTCCCTCCAACTTCATCCCATGCCCTCTAGTCCTGGAACATCTTTTTCGCTTAAAAATAGTGTATTCCTGCACCCTGTTCCTCCCTGTAAGATACTTGTATGTCTCTAACATATCCCCTCTCTCCCTCCTCTCCTCCAGGGAGTACATGTTCAGTTCCTTCAACCTGTCTTCATAGGACTTGTGATGCAATCCATGCACCAACTTTGTTGCCCTCCTCTGAACCTTGTCTACGGCGAGGGCCATTGTTGGAAGCCCTCCCTGCCGCAGGACAAGCCAGCCCCCCAAAGCACAAACAAAAGTAATTGTACCTGGAAATCGGAGCAATCGCGACCGCAGGAAAAACTGCTTGCCTTCCTTGGACTTTGGCACGTTTTTTAAACAATGGCTGCCTGCGCCCCTCCTCACGGCTGAAATCTCTGCAGTCTGGTGCCAGGCTAGGCCCCGTAGCGTTCGGCTCCCCACCGCCCCCACCACCACCCTTGGTCGGCATTCGGATTTATAGGCAAGGGTGGTCAGGTGACGAGCTGAAATAACCTATCAGCTCACTTTTCCAGCTGCAGGTTATACTAGGCTACCACTAGAGGCCACTGTTTATATATCCATCACTATCAACTTATAGTATGTTATCCCTGCTACTAACTGCCCTCCTGGCTTCCCGGATCCTACATTATGATCAGCAACCCCCCCCCCTTGAGGCACCAAAACCACACTGCCACAACATTTCCATTTTTTACTTCTTTACCAACATTGACATTAGACCCAGCCTCAGCAACACACCTCATGCAAGCCAATCTGGGCCAGCTGGCCTATACCCTCACGCTCTCACACTAGCTCTCACACCCTCACATGCTACTCACTGCACCTCAGCGCTCCTCCTCTGCCCTAGGCAACAACCTCCCACCACCGCGGCTAACACCACAACCACCCCCCACACCTCCCTTGCCCTTCTTGCTGGTGTCTTTCACAGTCTACCTGTCCTTACCTCCAGTAACAAAAGCCCCTCTTCCTACCAGTCCCAACGACGCTCATCCAAACTCTGCAGGTTGGCCCTCCTGTGGCACACCCTCCTACTACTATTACTATCAGGCAATACCCACCCCAACCCAGGACCTCCCAGCACAAAGGCCTCCCCACACCACTCTAGAGGTAGACTACTGCTAGCAACTCTGAATATTTGCAGCCTACCTAAAAAAAACTCACTCACTCCTCTCCAAGGTTGGGTTGCTCAGCATACACCCCACATCCTAGCCCTCTCGGAGACATGGCTCTCTAATAAAATACCCAATAATGCAGTCCCCCTCAGTAATTATTCTCTCTTCAGGACCGATGAATGACAAGAAGATGTGGCAATAACTATTTATATTCAATCCACTCCATGCCACCGAAGTTTCCACCCTGTGTTATTGAACATGGCGCCCAGACAACAGTCAAACTCGTCTGGGCACCAAACGCTGTACATAATTTCTGCCTACATCCCCTCGAAGAAATCAAAAACTAGCCTTTGATTCTATCCTCCGGACAATCTCCAACCTACCCAATACTAGTGAACTCATCTTATTGGGAGACTTCAGTGTCAACTGGCTATCCCCTACCTCGTCCAGCTACAAGGACGCAGCTCTGGCATATGATCTAACCCAGATAGTCACCTCTCCTACCAGAAGAGACACTAGAACTGGGGCCTCCACCCTCATAGACCTTATATTCACAACAGGCCTCGAACCTCCTCCCAAGCCTCAGTGCTCCAGACTCAATTAGTGACCACTCCAGTGACCAGCTGGTGGACTGGCAAATCTCCCGCCCGCCCGCAATCTCCATGCAGACAGCTAAAAAGAGGGGGCCTACGTAAACTCATAGCCCATCTAGTTACTTGCGACTGGCTTCCTATTTACACCACGCAATCTGTTAACCTAGCGCTCGATCACTTCATTACCACCTTTAATAAGGCCTGCAACATTTTTGCACCCCTCACCAAACAAGTACGGAAATCCAGAACCACACCTTGGTTCTCACACACGCTACTTAACATGCTCCAATCAAGGAATAACCTTTGGCATAAGGCCCTTGAATCCCAAAGCATACATGATAGACAATTATACCGAGCGGCCCGCAATAAATGTACTTTGGGCTCACGACAGGCTAAGGCCTCTACTACCACCAAACTGTTACCTCCTCCTGGGGAGATTGGGGAATTTGAGAAACATAAAAGAACTAAATGGGAATTCCCCGCCCCTCTCAACTCTCTATAAATGGAGAAGTCACCCAAGACCCTCCGAAATAGCAGAAGCCCTCAACGCCACATTCTCTGACCTCTCCCATATCCTCCCTCCAAAATTCTTTCACCCTGTCTCCCTTCCCCCCGACACTCCTTCTAGCTCAGATTCACTACCCTTGAGGCTGAGAATCATCTCCAACTGGGAAGCAAAACATTACATTTCCAATGCAATTTCCAATTCCCGGTACAGCAGTGACTCACTAGATCTTAAACTTCTTTGGCTGACACTGGATGTCATACTTCCCCACCTTACAAAAATTCTCAATCTCTTTCTCTGCCTTGGTCAGTTCCCCTCAACCTGGAAGAGTGCTTTAATCACTCCCATCCTGAAGAGTGGAGACCCCACGCTCTCAAGCAACTATAGACCTATCTCTATACTTCCTCCTCTCTCTAAAGCACTGGACAAAATAGTCTCTGACCAGTTTACTGAACACCTAACTAGATACAACCTTCTAAGCCACTCACAGCACGGCTTCCGGACAGGCCATAGCACAGTCACCACACTTTCCGAGCTCACCTCGTTCATACATGAGGCCCTAGACCAAGGAGCCATTGCAGGTGCAATCTTTGTGGACTTTACCAAAGCCTTTGACATGGTCAGTCACGATCTGTTGCTTCGTGTTATGCCACAGCTACACGTGGTCCCTGAGACAACGGCCTGGTTAAAGGACTACCTCTCAGGCCGGTCTCAGCAAGTTAGGTTAAATACTACCATCTCCACTCGCAAAGCAGTGAGCTCGGGGGTTCCACAGGGGTCTATCCTCAGCCCTCTTCTCTTTTCACTCTTTCCAAACTCCCTTCCCAAGGTTTGCAGTGGTCATTTGCTTCTCTATGCGGATGACGCGGTACTATTCTGGAACCACCCAGCGCCCTACAGCAAGCCCTACAGGGTTTCTTTGGGGAGCTTGAATCATGGTTTGATGAGCACTGACTGATCAACTATTAAAAAAAAAAAAAAAAATCCATGTTATTTGCACACCGACAAAGCCTACACAGCCATTCGGCACTACTAATTAAAAACACACAAGGAACCCCCCTTGAACACATCTCTAAATTCAAATACCTGGATATCACGTTAGATATCTCACTCTCTTACCATAGCCACATTCAACTGCTTTCCACCACTGTTAACATTAGAGTGGGAATCCTCTATAGAGTTAAACACTGTTTACCCCCTCAGGCCTTGCACATAGCTGTATCTGCCTCAATCCTCTCCCTAATTGATTACGGGATTGCGATATATGGATCAGCAGAACCCACCACTTTACACAGTATTAACACTGCCCTAAATAAAGCCTGCCGACTAGTCACCGGCAGTGACCGTCTAACTCATATATGTGACCTTTATGCCCTGACTGGTTGGCTAAATCTCTAACAAAGACTTCAGTACCACACCTGCATCCTGGCAAAAAAAATACAACTCAGATAGCCCACTTGGTCTTCTCCCCATAATCAAAACAGCCCCAGCGCAATACTCTCCTTGCTACTAAACTCTCATTCGAGGTCCCCCACTGTAGGACATCAATGGGTCAAAGATCGCCTCGGTACCGTGCTCCCGTGTGGCTTAATGCACTACCTCCTCGGCTCACTCAGACTCTCAGCATTTCCCTATTCAAAGCAGGCCTCAAAGCCCACCTAATTGAATCTGCAACCTGTGACTGTGGCTAGCTCTGCCCTCCTAAATATGCTGCCTAACCCCGTTAATTACAGACACAGGGTCTCCTTAGACCCCACGACTACGCTTCCCCCCATTCTCTAACAAATGATGCCCTGAACACTGCCCACCACTGCCTCTGCAAAACTAAGATAAAGCCTGGTATGAAATGCCAGTACTGTTTGTTTAAAAATGTGTGTGTGTGTGTGTTTTTCTTGTATACTGCTTTACTACGTATGTATCCTTGTATTACGTTCCCCCTCCACCCCTGTAACTGACGTGGAGCCTTTGCAAATGAGTCTGTGACTCAAAGGGTAGTAATTCCGATTTTTACGCAATAAATAAATATGCCCTTACATAGGTATGGTCTCCAGAACTGTACACTGTACTCCAGGTGGGGCCTCACTAGTGTCTTGTATAGCGGAATTATGACCTCCCTTTTCCTGCTGGTGATGCCCCTGCCTATACATCCCAGCATCCTATTTGCTTTACCTGCTGCCTTGTCACACTGTTTCCCTACCTTGAGGTCATCCGAGATGATAACCCCAAGATCCTTTCCTGCTTGGTGCATGCTGTATCCTCACCCCCAACTGATATATTGTGCCAGGGTTTTGTGCCCCATATGCATTATTCTTGCACTTCCTTGCATTGAATTTCAACTGCCAAACCCCTGACCATTCTTCAAGTTTCTGCAGGTCCCTTCTCATTCTGTCTACACCCTCTGGTGTGTCTACTGTTACAGAGCTTTGTGTCATCAGCGAACAGTGAAATTCTACCTTTTAGGTCCTGCACAATGTCACTGATGAAGATGTTGAATAGGACTGGTCCTTGCACTGATCCCTGTGGTACCCCACTGGTCACTCTTCCCTCTGAAGTGACAGCCGTTTACCACCACCCTCTGTGTCCTGCCACCCAGCCAGTAACCTACCCACCACACTACTGTCCTGCCCACACCCATATTCCCCAGTTTGTGTAATAGTCTTCTATGTGGCACAGTGTCAAAGGCCTTGCTGAAGTCCAGATAGGCCATGTCCACTGCCCTCCCCGATCCACCTCCCTAGTCACCCAGTCAAAAAATTCAGTGAGGTTGGTCTGACATGACCTCCCCCTGGTGAAACCATGCTGCCCTCGGTCCTGTAGTCCATTGACAACCAGATGTTCCACCAGTCTCTCCTTCGGTAGTGTTTCCATGATCTTCCCCACTGCCGAGGTGAGGCTGACTGGTTTGTAGTTCTCTGCTTCCTCTTTGTTCCCACTTTTGTATAAGGGGACATCTGCTGTCCTCTAGTCTTTGGGTACCTCCCCTGTTTCCAGTGATCGGCTAAACAGGATAGCCAGAGGTTCAGCCACCACCTTTCTTAGTTCTTTAAGGACCCTGGGGTGTACCCCATCTGGCCCCATTGCTTTGTCAACTGGTTGAACTATTTCCAAGACTGCCAAAAAAGTGATTTGTACTGGGCTGACTGTTAAAAGCCTGACGGTGGTTTAAGTTCTAGTGGAATCTGTGTGCCTAGAGGATGTCCAGGGTGGCAACAAGCCTGACCAAGTACTTTAGACTGATGAAAGGCCCTGTGGGGTGAAAACGATGAAAGCTCTGAAAGGAGAAGATGATGAAAGACCCAAGGGGTGAAGATGAGAAGGATCTGTCACAAGTGAAGGAATCCTGCACCTGTTAGAATCTTCAGCTTGCAGCTGTTGTTCCTGGAGAGGTTGTCTGCTGTAATGTGAGCTGTATCCCCAAGCCTCATCTTTTCACTGCACCCCCAGAGACTCTCAACAAACTGAGTACCTCTGGGCTGCGACCCTTAGGATTTCTTTTCAAGACTTCATTTAGTTGTAAAGGAGATGAAGTTCTGGGCAGGACTTGTCAATTTGCAGTGGACAGTAATATTCAGTTTTCCAAATCGGTTCTGTCCCTGTTTTTCAACACGGGGGTGACCAGGGTGGTCTTCCACCATCAAGGAATATTCTGGTTCATAGATACACGTTAAATAGTTTGGTTAGTGGAGGAGCTAGTTCTTCCAATGTGAGAGCTAGTAGCCTCATGTCTAGTGTGTCACTACCGAATCTGGTTTTGCCTAGAATCTTTTTAACATTTGATGGTCTGTGATCTTGTAGTTTACCTGAAATAGAACACAGGTTGTCCGGTTTTAAGGGACGTGGGAGGGTTGGAGTCGTAGGGATCCGTAGTTGGCGTGGTCTTGAGAAATTTAGGTGGGAGTACAGAGCTTAGGTCTGAGAAGAATGCGTTATTAAAGGCATTAGCCAGGTCAATAGGTTGCTGTAGAGGGCCAGTTGGGGTTACAGTAAGATCAGTTGTGGTACTCTGAATATCTTCCCTTGTCAATCTTCACCATTCATTACTTCCTGGGTGTAAGCCGGAGGCGCGCACCCGTCACCTTTTTTTTTTGGCTATGGCACCACTTCCCTCGAGAGTAGCGTCATGTGCGGCGGCGTTTAGTAGCGACCGACCCTCCTCCAACTCAGTTCTGTTTCTCCCGCCGCCGAGGCAGCACCTGTTGCGAGTAGCGGTCATTTTTAGTGCGTGTTTGCCGACTCCTGTTTTTCTTCACACTCAACGCCGATCCGGTAAGACTGTTCCTTTTTCTATCTACGGCGCCGGGTGTGTTTCTTGCTGTGTTTTAGCCTTGTTATTTTCGCGTTATGTCCGGTTCGGGAGCTAAGCGCTTTTCCAAGACGGGCCGCGCCCCTATGCGTCGGTGCTCCTGTGGCCGGCATTTCTCCGTCTCGGACCGGCATGACGTTTGCCTTCGTTGCCTGGGACCCAACCATGATATGGATTCGTGCGACGCCTGTTTCTCGATGGACCGTCGACACCGAATCACAGGCGAAATGTGCGGGCATGCCCCGCCGACTGGGACGACGCCGGCCTCGGGATTCTCGGCAGGTCGCTAGGCTCCCTCCTGGGTCCCTCCCCGGCCTATCACGGTCCGAGGAGGAGGGGTCTCTGCCTTTCTTGCCGAGGAGGAGGCCCCTTCCGCGTGTTGGGGAGCGTCAGAGTCCTTCCGGGGCCGCGACACGCTCGGCAGTCACCTCTTTGGAGGTGCAGGCCTCCCTGTCGAGGCCCTTGGCTTTTGGGCCTGGCTCGGTGGACCTCGACGCCACCTTCGGCGCCTGCTGATCCTGGCACCGTCGCGGTGCCAGGATCGGCGCGGCGCTGTTGGATCCTGGCGCCGTCGCGGCTGTGATCAGGCGGCACCGCTTTGGATCCCGGTGCGATCGATCGGGCGCCGTTGGCGTGCCGCTTTGGGCATCGGCTCAGATGGACCTGGCGGCGCCGTCTGCGGTGCCGCCTGCCCCGTGGCGCCATGGGCCTTGTCCTTCCTCCCATGTGCTGGGCCTGCCGGTGCCATCGGGGTTTGGAGTTGGGCCTGGCTGCTACCGGTGTGGGGGGCGACGCCACCCTTGGTATTGGGCAGTTCATGTCTGCGGCCTCAGGGACCCCTGGGGTGGCCAGCATCGAGGTCCAGCTGGTCTCGTCCTCCTCGGAGGGCGATGACTGTAGCGTGGACCCATCCTGGCACCCCCACTCTTGGTCTGGGTCCCTGTGGCTACAGGTACCAGGCGGCAATGAGCCCCTCCCTCTGTCCCCCCTTCCGTCGTCTCTGAGGGTTCCCGGCTGGGGTGGCTGGGAGCCGGGGGCAGGCGTGGGGGTGACGGAGGGGCTGCCTCTCTGGAGGGCGTGGAGCTACCCCCCACGGTGCTGTTGCCCTCTAGGGACAGGGGACGCTGAGGTCGAGGAGGAGGGCCTCTCTGAGTCCGGAGGGGTTGAGGGAGGAGGTCTGCCACTTGGTCTCTTTGGCCACCTCGGGTGGCCAGGAGCCGAGAAGGAACCCTCGCCTCCTCCAGGGTTCTAGGGTGTCCTCCGGGGTGTTTGTGCGACTGCCCTTCTGGATCCATGCAGTCCCGGTGTCGTCACAGGGAGGTTCTCCCCAGGGCTCTTCCAGGCTCCGCTTCCCAGAGTTCCGCTCTATGCCTGGTCTGATATCCGGGATCCCTCCTACTAGGCTCCTTTCCCGGATTCCAGAGCCCTCGCAGAGAGCAGTTGCCCTCGGAGGTGCCCCTCTCCCATCTCTCTGCCTTCTCAACCCCGCTCCCAGGCCATGTCGGTCCCACGGGTCTGTTATCCTGGGAGCAGTTCAGGGTTCATGGTGGCCTCCTCATACGTTAGATACATGCATGAGCGGGTCTTTCGACTTTCCCCACCGCAGGAATCCTCTGACATTCCAGCTCCCCATCATCCTCCTCCCTCCTCTGAGGGAGAGGAACCCCCTGCTCATCTTTCCTCCGATGCTGATTTCACTGAATATCAGCGTTTCCTCTAGAGGGTGGTGAGGGATCTTCGGATTTCCTATGTTCGGAGAGACAATACCGAACGGGAGACGCGAGAATTCCTTGGTGAATTCAGTGCCCAGCATTTGGTGGTACCTTCCTGGCCTATCCCCTTCCAGGAGGCGTCTCCGGTCCTGGCAGTCCCCAGCCGCTTCTTCTCCAGCCCCGGCTGACTGTCAGCATAGGTATTGGGCCCCCTCAGAGTCTCTAGGTTCTCTTCCCAACCCGCCCTCTGGTTTGGTTTACCTAGACACTCCTTCTGGGCGCGCCTGCCTGGCGCACGACCGCCCACCGGATCCGGACTCTCCAGTTCGACCGTTGGGGCGAAGAGTGTTCTCTTCTTCTCGTGCGAGTGCCAGTATTGCATCTCATCAGGCTCACCACGCTGCCTACAACCGGCATTTGTGGTCGATGATGTCCCAGCTGTTGGCATCAATGCCTGACACGGAGCAAACCAGACAAGCGTTGCCTCTCCGCTGTAGGCCTGGAGCTGGCAAGACACAGCAAGGGCATCTTACGGCGCCAATGAGGTGGCTTCCAGGCTTGAGGACAGCGATCTGCATCAGGCGGACGGCATGGCCGTCTTTCCAGATTGTCACCCTGGCGGCGTAGGGTGATTCGCTCCGCCTTCCGGGGGACCCGTCTTTTCTCCTCTAGAGCTAGGAGACTTTTACAGGGGCTCCCTCCGTCTCCTCGTCCTTGGGAGGCACCTCCTAGCTCTTCCCCCACTTAGGCTTTCTGAATGAGCCAGGGTCTTCTCCTTCTGTTTCTCACCAACAGAAGGCTGGGGGTCTTGTTCCCTCAGGGTATGGCCTCTTCCCCTTCCTGGGGAAGAGGAGCTTGGTACTCACCCAGGAAGTAATGAATGGTGAAGATTGACAAGGGAAGATATGAAAATTACGTACCTCTCGTAATTCTTGATCTTCTCTTGTATCTTCACCATTCATTATTTACACCCTCCCTCCATCCCCTCAGTGGCCTCTTCCTGTGGCTTCTCCACCTCCGCCTCCTTCCTCTCTGCAATACATAAAAAAAAAAAAAATTATAAAAATGGGAAGAATTGCTCAATTTTCCAAAAAAAAAAAATCTATTTCTTTGGGGTTCTTATTCTCCAGAAAAATTTACTCTAAGATTCTTGGGCCATCTAGTGGATTTGCTTTGGCGATCAAACTGCACAACTATCTCTTGCCATCCCTCGGGCGAGATACCTCTGGGGTTTTAGCCTGGTTCAGGCTATTCAGTTTTGATCCTGCAATCCCGTGCTCCAGCTGTTAAGCCCTAGAATCAAAAACCCCTCCCCCTTCCCTAATTCTTGCCTTGCAGAGAGGAGGAACGGGCACGTCTGTTTTTTGTAAAAAAAAAAAAAAGCAAAAAGCTGAGGGAACTCTCTTCGACTGCCATAGGCATTCTTGGTATTCAGGTCACGCTCCTAGCCTGCAAGTGATTATCTGAAAAAAAAAAGAAAGAGAAAAACAAACAAGAAGTAAGATGAGAGGGCAGACTACCCTTCTCGCCAGATTTTGATAATTGGTGTTTTCCTTTCTAGTGTCCTCTGACAGTTTTACAGACAAGCAGTGCTGACCATAACCAATCCCAGCCAGCCTAAGCCTCTGGCCTGCCTTGGCGAGTCCGACTGAGTCCCACTTCTGTACTTATAAACTCTTGAAAGGCTTACAGTTTCCATTTCCAAACCCCTGAGCAGTGCTCTCCTACTGCCGGGGGTTTTATTCTTCCCTCCTCTGGTGTCCTCCAGTTAAAGGCCTTCCGCGGCCAGGAGCCCGAAGTGGTTATCAAAACAATGGCATGTTGAGGATGAGGACCATGCCCTCCTGAGTCTGTCTAGCGGGTTTGGTGAACCTTCTCTTCAGCTCTATCTCTGGGGATTCTTGCTTCCCTGTTAAGTCGAGCCTTCAGCCATAAGCTAACTAGGCTCCTTGGGCATTCTGGTCCCCTCAACATCCCACCTCTCTTCTTCCTCTTCCATCGCCCAGGTAAGGAGGCCCTGCAGTCCCTAGGTTAGGGATACTCATCTCCTCTGTCCTTCCTCCATCGGCTTATTCCTTTTTCAGTTCATTCTTCCTTGCTTTGCTATCCCTTGGCCATCTTGCCTCGCTATCTTTATTCTCTGCTTTCGCTTTTGCCTCTCCGGCTCAGAGAACTGAGTTGGAGGAGGGTAGAATGCATACTAACGGCCTCTTCTGCATGATGTCACTCGAGGGCGGTGCCGTGGCTGTTGAAAAAAAAAATCTCCTGCGGACGGTGCCGCCCGGCTTACACCCAGGAAGTAATGAATGGTGAAGATACAAGAGAAGATCAAGAATTATGGTAGGTACGTAATTTTCATTTCTTACCGGTCATTGATTTAATGTTATTCCTGAATTCCCTTCAGTTACCTCAGTTTCTTTTCGGTTGCTCCTTACAGTAAGAAGCTTTAGCATTTCTTACTAGCCTAGTGCACTTATTCCTGGTCACTTTATAAGCAGTAATATCAGCTTGACTACCTGTCGCTCTTATGTGCCAAAGGTGGTCTCATTGTTTCATCTGCTCAGTGAGAGGGCCAAAAGAGCCAAGGGTTTATGGCTCCTTTGAGTTTGGCAGTTCTGATGAGAGCAAATGGGTCACATGCATTGTTGAAAATTGTAATGAGGTAGTCCAGAGCTTTATTAGCATCACTGCAGTCATCCAAGGGGGTCCAGTCTGCACCGTTTTAGATATTTTTGAAATTTCCCACCTGCCGCTTTTGAGGTAGTATTTTTTTTTTTTTTTTTTTTTTTTTTTGGCAAGCTGGAAAGCGTCTTTTGGGCCCTTGTTTGTCCAAGAGCAGACTACTGGTAAGTGATCGCTTAAGGTATCTGGTAGAACAGAAACGCTTAATATGCTCAGGGCTGGTAGCAAGAAGCCAGTCGATAAGGGTGCTGGTACCAGACCAGTCATTCATCCTGGCTGCCTGTGTGACCATCTGCGTTACATATAGGCCATGAATTTTGTCTCTTGCAGAAACTGTATCCTGTGCCAGCCAGTTTGTGTTAAAGTCCCCTAGGATGACCTCTTCCCAGCCTTGTTTAATCTTGCTAAAGTGGTCATAAAATCGGTGAAGCCCTGAGCCTGGCTTCCTTGGGGGATATGCAGAGTTTAAGTAGCGCTGTCTTACCTTGGCAGTCAGCTGATTAGTTTGATGGTGTGTTTGAGCTTCTTTTGAGTTAATATTGTTGGGCATGATTTGACCACTGATACTGTTGCTCAGATTAAAAAAAAAAAAAGGCACCCACCCCCTCACTTGGCCAGCCTATCTAGCTGGAAGGTGGTGTAGCCATCACGCAAGATTGAGGTATCCGGAATCTTTTGTGATAACAATGTTGAGTGAGATAATGTCAAGTTTGTGAACTGTAACCCAGGCCTGGAATTGGGGTGGTTTGGGAAGAAGGCTACCTATATTATTTGATGCAATTTTTAGACATCCGTGAGGTGTGGAGTTCCCAGTGTCAGTGGGGCCAGGGTTGAGGTGAACATTCCTGGATATCAGTAACAAGATGATTGTCTTAAATGAGTAGCGTTTCCTCCACGTTCTCAAGGCCCTGGAGTGTCTGTGTCTGCTAAGGCTATGTTTCAGTGTGCATGTATAGGTGGGATATGTGAACATCAAGGTCAGAGCAACCTCAGGTGTGATGGCTGGTGACTGGTTCATTCTATCATGGAGAATATACATCCAGGGGATTATGGAAACAGCAGCCTGATGCTCCATTGTTCCACGGTTATGAGTGGGGATGTTACTTAGTGGAGGCAAATCACTATATGGGACTCGGTAGGCATACTGTCAGCAATTCCAGCCAGGGAGGGAAGGAGTTTCATATCCATGAAATACAGTGGCGTGAAAAAGTATTTGCCCCCTTCCTGATTTTCTCTATTATTGCATATTTGTCTCACTGGATGTTTTCAGGTCTTTAGACAAAATGTAATATTAGATAAAGGGAACCTGAGTGAACAAATAAGACTTTTTTTTTTTTTTTAACACTTATTTTATTTATTTAATGAAAACAGTTAACCAACACCAACTGGCACTGTGTGAAAAAGTAATTGCCCCCTTACACTTAATAACTGGTTACGCCACCTTTAGCTGCAATGACTGCAACCAAACGCTTCCTATAATTCAATATCAGTCTTTCACATCGCTGTGGAGGAATTCTTGCCCACTCTTCCTCGTAGAACTGCTTTTAATTCAGTAACATTGGTAGGTTTTCAGCATGAACTGCCTGCTTCAGGTCCTGCCACAGCATCTCTATTGGGTTTAGGTCTGGACTTTGACTAGGCCACCCAAAACTTTAATTTTACTTTTTTCAGCCATTTTGATGTGGACTTGCTTTTGTGTTTTGGATCATTGTCTTGCTGCATGACCCAACTACGCTTCAGCTTCAGCTGATGGATGGATGACCGACATTCTCCTTAAGAATTTTCTGGTACAGAGCAGAATTCATGGTTCCTTCAATTATGGCAAGTCATCCAGGTCCTGAGGCAGCAAAGCATCCCCACACCATCACACTACCACCACCATGTTTGACTGTTGGTATGATGTTCTTACTGTGGAATGCTGTGTTTGCTTTATGCCAGACATAATGGGATCCATGTCGTCCAGAAAGTTCCACTTTGGACTCATCTGTCCATAAAACATTTTCCCAAAAGGCTTGTGGATCATCCAGGTGCTTCTTGGCAAATGAGAGACTAGCATTTATGTTCTTCTTGGTTAGCAGTGGTTTCAGCCTTGCTACTCTCCCATGAAGCCCATTTTTGCCCAGTCTCTCTCTCTCTCTCTGATTGTGGAGTCATGAACACTGACCTTAGCTGAGGCAAGAGAAGCCTGCAGTTCTTGATGTTGTTTTAGGATCCTTGAGACATCCTGATGATTTTACGCTGCGCCCTTGGAGTAATTTTGGCAGGCTGCCCACTCCTGGGAAGAATCACTACTGTTCTAAGTGTTCTCCATTTGGAGATTATGGCTCTCACTGTGGTTCGATGGAGTCCCAGAGCCTTAGAAATAGCTTTGTAATCCTTTCCAGACTGATAAATAGCAACAACTTTTTTTCTGATCTTTTCAGGAACTTCCTTTGATCGTGGCATAATGTGCTTGTTGAATCTTTGTGCTGGTAACGGACTGTGATGGTAAGGGTCAAAATAAGTGAGGTTTATATTGAGCAGGGCTGGCTGTAATCAAGCCTGGCTGTGTTCAATCAGCTGACTCTAATTATCCCTTTAATTGGGTTGATTTAACTAGGGGGCAATTACTTTATCACACAGTGCCAGTTGGTGTTAACTTTTTTCATTAAATAAATGAAATAAGTAAAAAAAAAAAAAAAAGTGTTATTTGTTCACTCAGGTTCCCTTTATGTAATATTACATTTTGTCTAAAGACTTGAAAACATCCAGTGTGACAAATAAGCAATAATAGAGAAAATCAGGAAGGGGGCAAATACTTTTTCACACCACTGTATGGGTGCCAGCGTGAGTCACTCACTAAGCCAGACTTTGTACATATTAGCGCCTTATGTGCCTGACCTTTTAAGAGAGAGAGCGCGAATGCTCACAGCTGCACCTAGGAGGACAGGTCAGGAGAGCAGAAGGAGTAAAGAGTGTCGGTCAGGCCTAAATTTGAGTAGAAATGAGCTGAAAATGGGCAGACAAGCAGTTAAAGATTAGGCTGCCTGGGCAGAGATCCAATGGCTGCGACAGTCTGAGGCAAAGTAATCAATGGTGTGCTGCTACTTGCTGCCAATAACCAATTAGGCAGAAGCCATCATACCTGAAATAGATGCAGCCGGGCTAGGAGGCGCAAGCGTCTATCAAGAATGCCAAACCGCACCGCTTCTGGTCCGGGTAGGCCATGTGACCAAAGAGCCTCAGACTTAGGCTGGGTCATGAGGAGCCAAGGATACCAATTGGGCCGGATTCCGAAGGTGATCTGCCCCGTCTGGGGTAGGAAGGCCTTGCTTTGTACTGTGTCCAGGACTGCCACTATGAACTGGAGTCTCTGGCTGGGCCATGGGGATGACTTTGGGATATTCGGGGTGATCCCTAACTCTCGGAAGAGTGTAAAGGTGTCTCAGAGAGTGCAAAGCAGCTGCTTCCTTGTGAAAGCTGCCAGGAGCCAGTCATCTGTAGGTTAGGTAAGGATATAATGGCCCAGTCGACATACAGCCACCACCGCTAGGCACTTGGTGAAGATTCTGGCAGTGGAAGAAAGGCCGAATGGCGAGGCTTGAAAATGACAGTGTCAGCCCTGGAAGAGGAAGCACAGGAACCTCCTATGAGGCTGGAGCACTAGGAAGTGCAGGTATGCATCCTGCATATCTAGAGAGCAGAGCCAGTCCCCCTGGAGCAGGAGGGGCATCAGACCTGACGGCGTGACCATCCTGAACCTCTTGTACTCAGTGAATTTGTTCAGGGAACAGAGATCCAGGATGGCCGAAGGTCACCTTTCTTTTTTGGGAACTAGGAAAAAAAGGGAATAAAACCCCTTTCCCATTTGAGCCGGGCGAAGCCCAAATCCGACGCACAGGAAGATGTCCTCTTAGCAGGCAGCTGATTGGCAGAGTCTGGGGGGGAGAGCAGCCATCGGCTTTGCCAGGACCTTAAGTGAAGGCATCGAAGTGCGGGGGCGTCAGGTGTTCGTGCAAGCCAGACGCCTGCACCTGACGGGGTGTCTTATCCATTGCCATGGACGAGGTCATCGTCAGAACAGAGCATGCTGGAGGACGACGGCAGGAGGCTTTGCTGCTGGCTGCCCGGAGGTGGTGTGGGAAGACTGGGAGGAATGGTCTGATTTCTCTCTCCCCCCCCCAACGTGATGAGGAGCCGGATGAAGACTTCCTGTGGAGCAAGGACCTGGAACAGAAGCATCCCTGGAACTTATCCCGGTCCTTAGACTTGTGTCTCTCCAAGTCCTTCCATTTCTCTGTGTGTGGCTTCGAGGTGGAAACCGAAGAAGATGGACTCTTCCTGGCAAGCTGATGCTCAAGGAGGTGAACCTTAAGGGCCTTCGGCGGCGGATCAGAGTCCAGGAGCTAAACTGCTTACAGTGCGTGCAGGCTGCGGTGTCGTGGTTCGGGCCTAGGCAAAGAAGGCAGGCCTCATGGCTGTCCTTTGACGGCAGCTGCTTGCCGCAGGTGCACTTGGATTTTCTTTGTTCCGTGGATGAAATGGACGACAGAGATGAAAGACATGCAGAAACAAATTCAAAAACATTTTCGTTTAAAAAGTAAAACTCTGAAGGTGCGAAAGCAGTCAAACTATTGCGAGAAGACATCCGAGGAGACTATGTGAACAGGTCAACGGCAGGAGAAGAACTGAAGTGGGACTGGGGACTGCCCCTTTATAGCACTGGCTGACTTTGGGGTGGAGCCGATGTTGGAGGCTGTTCACCGCTGAAGACTGCTAGCTAGAAGGTTTCCTTGGGGTCCTGGCGCTTTAGTCCTTATGGTTATTGCCTGCTGCAAGAGCTCACTTGAAGTAAGATCAAATATTTTCCCTCCCACACACAATTATTTTTTTCCCGCATGGTGGTAATATACATGAAGCAATAACCATGACTACCACTTGTAACAAACTAACCCTGGATTTATTATAGGGAAGGGGTGAAGGGGAAGCAAAACACAGACCAAACAATTTCCCCCCACACACCCCTGTACCACCCACACGGGTACATCCAGTCTCTTCTCCAATGGCTAGAAAAGTTCTTCCTGACAGGTGGAAGACCGCCCTAATCACCCCAGTGTTCAGAAATGGGGACAGAACTAATTTGGTAAACTATTGCCATATCTCCATACTACCCTTTCTCCCCAAAAGCACTAGAAAGAGTTGTTTCTGACCAGCTCATAGAATATCTACTTTGCCCGCAGCAGCACAGGTTTCATCAGACACAGCACCATCACAGTGCTAATCGACTGTACCGCTTGTGTATGAAGCTTTTGACTCTGGAAAGACGATGGGGTCTGTATTTATAGACCTCACCAAAGCTTTCAACATTAACCACCAGATCCTGCTCAAACACCTTATGACCCGTGTCCTGTCTGTAGATACAGTTTCTTGGTTTAACAGCTACCTTTCTCACAGGACACAGTGTGTGAGGATGAGGGGGGGTAACCTCCGACCCCAGAAAGGTAACTCTGGGAGTCCCCCAAGGATTGTTCTTAAGACCACTTCTCTTCAGTATTTTTATAAATTCCTTCCCAAACACTTGCCCTGCTAAGATGCTGCTTTATGCAGGCGATGCAATAATCTCAGTGCCTGGTAGTCACACAGCGGAAATCACAAATGTACAGCATAGTTTTGCAATGCTTGAGTCCTGTTTCTCTCAAAACCAACTCTTTTTTTTATAATTTAGTAAAAAAAAAAAAAAATTAAGCACTTCACTATGCCACATACAAAGAGGAATGCTGATCCTCTGACCCATCCTAAGCCTAAAAGGTGACTTCGTTGAACAGTTCTAAACCTTCAGATACCTTGAAGTTCACTTAGATGACACCCTCTCCGCACCCCATATAGACCACGTTATCAAATCTGCAAATGTTAAACTCTGCATTCTTTATAGACACAGGCAAGCCATGACCCTGAGGCTCTAAACCTAGTCACTCGTAGCTCCATACTGTCTGTCATAGACTGCGGTCTAGTCATACAGTGCTGCCACTACTAAACAGTGCTTGCCGCCTGGTCCTTGGTGCTAAATACCTTACTCATACTTGTCTCTCCTCCACTACTAGTTGGCTCCCGTTGCACCTTAGTGCCAGGTATCAGGCATGCCTGATTGGTAAAAGTCCTCCTAGGACTCATTCCTGAATCTACTGCTGCTTTGTTCCAGCACAACCTCTCCTCAAAAGTCACCAGATCATCGGCTAAGGGAGTGCTCCATGTCCCATTCAAATTAACTTCCCTTGCATAATGGTCACTCTCCTACCGTGGGCCCACATGGCTACATGACCTCCCTGCTTCCCTCCTGGAGCATATGAAAATTGTCCCTTTTAAAAGAGACCTGCAAATCCTCCTGGCCCAAAATAACCAAAGTGATTGCTGTTCCTAAATACAGGCTACCATTATCACCTCCTGAGACCTTCCTCCCCTCCTTCTGTTTCTCTCTCCCTAATTCCCCATCTCTGTACTCTCCTGCCCCCCTTCCTTGACAAAGCCATCTGGTTGCTGACTCCGTAATACCGTATTGTATGCACTAGTCCCCTTCCCTTCACTCCCCTTTCCTCCATTATGTGACAAAGCCCTTTCAGGCCCCTGCCTGCTAGATACCTCTCACTTAGCAACCCATTGATTCTCGTATGTCAGTCTCTGTATTTTAGAGTATCTTAATATTAGAATGTCCTGTATTCGCACTTCTGTATCCATGTAACCTTATTTATCAATGAACCTGCCTACATGTTTTATTCATGCTATATGTATTGTATTTTATCGTCTTGCGTCTATCGACATGGAACCTTTGTAAAAGAGCCATCCTTGCTCAAAGGCATTGATCTGAAACATAAAACACATGGTGGCAGGCATCCCTTTGGCTGGCCTCCATATGAGGGTTCCTCTGGATGCTCGGGGTGCAGTGGGGACCAGAGGTCTGACTACTTAGGTCAGACGGTCTTGGTCTCCGATCCAGTCCCCAGGACACTAACCAGGTGGTTGGACCCACTTAATCTTTTGCCAGGGGTACTCTTCCAACACGCGCCCCTGAGAAGAGTTCTGACCAGACTCCTCACGTCTCAGTTGGAGTGCTCACCTGGAGACTAGGCAGACCCAGGGGACCTGGTCACCAGACGAGCAGTCTCTCCACGTCAGCATCCTAGAGATGCGAGCAGTCCTGAATGGCTTGCAGGCATTTCAAGTGGACTTACCTCCAGGCCCTCTTCTCATTTAGATGGACAACATATCCATCGTCTTTTATATCAACGGGGGGGGGGGGACTTGCTCCTACTCCCTTTGCAGGGAAGCAGTGCGTGTCTGGTATTGGGCACTGGAACATTGCCTCGAGCTCACTGCTGTTCATATTCCAGGTGTCCAAAATGTCTTTGGTCAACAGCCTAAGCAGGTCTCTGTTCAAGGCTCACAAGTGGGAGCTCCTTCAGTTTGGTAGCTGACCAGCTATTCGTCAGTTGGGGCCGGCCAGAGTTAGACCTTTTTCCGTCCCCACTCAACGCCAAATGGCCCAGCTTCTGCTCACTAGATCGGGGCCTACATGGTATTAAATAAGCACAAAAAAATTGATTAGCAGTTTTGTGCACTAAAGTGCTAATCAGCTGTGAAAATGCATTGCACTTAACACAGAATCGTTATCAACATTTTAAAAATATAAGATTTATACTGTCTACTGTGCCATGGTCTCACTCAAAAAATAGCAGTCTGCTGCCACTCATTTGTGGAAATGGTTAGCATGGCCCCCTGTTTTGGGTAGCAATTTGCTATGCTATACCAGCTATTTAATACCTTGGCCTGGAGTTTCCTGGTGAGATGCATTGTCCCTCTGGACAGGGCAGTTCCTCTATGCCTTCCCTCTCATTCCCATTTTTCAGAGGGTGCTTCTGAAATTACAGATGGAGGGAGAAGAGATGATTCCCATAGCCTCCTTTTGGCTTTGGCAGATTTGGTTCCCATTACTTCAGCAACTGGCAGTGGAACCTCCAATTCCCCTGCCTCTGAGCTCACACTTGCTCTCCCAGGATCAGGGCACCTTAGTTCATCCAGTCCAAGTCCCTGCATCTTCACGCATGGCTCCTGCAGACCTAGATATGGGGTCCCCCCCACCCCCCCCACAAAAAAAATAGTGGATATGCTAGTGGTGGCCAGAAAACCCTTTACTAGATCCACTTATGCCATGAGCTGGAAAAGGTTTTGCCTCTGGGCTATTGCACGCTAGCTTAATCCCTTTTCCTGTCCTCTGAACTCCATGCTTGAGTATCTCCTTTCTTTTTGAGCAGGGCCTGAGCTGCTACTCCAGCAAGGTGCTGTCTCTGTATACTGTGTACCAGTGGAAGGTAAGACTCTCTCTCAACTGGACGTGTCCCATACCCTTTTTGGAGGGCATTTTGCACCTGAAGCCTCCCATTTGAGATCCTGTGCCTACATGGGATCTCCTCTTTATGTTGGAAAAGCTGCCGCTCCCCCCATTTGAACTAGCCGCGGATCGTGAGCTACGCTTTCTGTCGTGGAAAGTATTACTTTTGGCGGCAGTTATTTCTGCTCGAAGAATTTCTGAGCTTTAGACTCTGATGTGTAAAGAGCCTTATTTAGTTTTCTATAAGGACAGGGTTGCCTTACCAACAAACCCAAAGGTGGTGTTGGAATAAAATCCACCCTAAATCAAGACATCCATTTGCCTGTTTACTACCCTAAGTATTCTAACTTGGGGGGTGAAGAGTGCTGTTGCATACTCTAGACATCCATCGGATGCTTCGTTTTTACCTAAACCGCACTGCACTGCTCCCTTTCCGGAAATGGATCAATTGTTTCGTTTGCTCCCAAGACTCAAGGTTGCGCCAGTTACCAGACAAACCTTGTCTAAGTGGCTAGTTAACTGTATCGTTTTTCCCTACGACAAGTACAGTAAGCCCTTACCAGGTTTGGTAAGAGGCTGTCCCACCAGGGATGTGGTGACTTTTTTTGCCTCTTTGAGAAATGTTTCTGCAGCAGACAACTGTGCAGCGGTTACCTAGACCTCTGTTCCAGGGTTTTAAATAATTGATTAGTAGTTTTTTTTTTCTTGGGTCTATATTAACTGTACAGAAAGCATTTATATAGGTTTTCTAGAAGTGTTATGTTTGTTAAACAGTGAGGCAAGTGCTATGCATTTTCACAATGTTTTAGAACTTTTATGAGCAAAACGCTAATCAATGTTTAGAGTTAAATAAAACCCTGTGTTCACACCTTTGTCAAGCGTTACAGCTTGGACATAGCTTCCAGATGCAGGGCTGGGTTTTACTTATTTATTGATAGGTTTTACCAGGAAGGCATACTGAGCAGACTACTGCTCGATTCCAGATGCATCCTGGTGGACAGGAATAGGGATAGGCACATCGTAAACATCATACAATAACCTATACAGAGATCAGCACTAATTACAGTGTACAGAGACCTTGGATTATTTACAGGGGCACAGGCGTGAATCACAGAATAGTAATATTCACACAGTATTTGTACATACAGTAATATTTCACATAGGATTTATAAGCATATACAGAGACCTGACAAATTGTACAGGCAAGGCAGACACTGTGCCTAAGTATTGGAGCCAATAGGGGCACAGGAGCAGGTGGGGGAGAAGTGCGCTTTGAGAAGGGAGTTGAGGTGTCTACCAGGAGATGCATTCGGTATGGTCACAGGGAAGGAATTCTGTAATTTAGGCAGGCGATATCTGAAAGCTGACTGGCCTGCCATGGTGGTCATTGGAGGAACAGACTAAACGAGGATAGTTTTTCTTTTTTTCCTGAGGGGGGGGGTATGCCTTTGAGGCAGGGGCTGATAGTGCAGAGGTGAAATATGGGGGGAGAGACTGGGTCCAGAATTTAGTCATTAGTACTGAGCCTTGGGGTACACCAGAGGTAACGGGGGGGGGGGGATTGCCAATTCTGACAGCTTGGGATCTGCCTACCAAAGTATGAGTGGAACCAGCTGGTGGCTTCTCAATTGAGACCGAAAGACAGCTTGGAGAGGAGGGGGTGAGAGACAATTGTTGAAGGCTTTTGCCAGGTCGTCAGATGGCATAGGTACATACCTGTGTAGATGGAATCGGTGAGCCTAAAGAGTGAGGAGGTGGTGGAGTGGGACTTCCTAAAACCAGACTGGTAAGGTGTGGAAAAGGAGGAAGAGTCTAGAAAAGCAGAGAGTTGAGAGAGGACAAGGTGTTCTTGGAGTTTAGCCAAGATAGGGTGGTAGTTCCCAGAAACTGATGTGTCACTGCCTTTAGTGAGTGGGATAACGGTGGCATGCTTCCAGTCAGAAGGAATTGATGCAAGAGAGGAGGAGAGGTTATAGAGTGATGCCAGTGAGATAGCAATGGCAGGGGCCATCTGGTAGAGCATTTTGGCATCAAGACCAATAGGACACTTGCCTTTAGCAGGATTTAGAGTGAGCAGGGTGTTGTAGACTTCAGCAGGGAAGACTTGGCGGAAAGGCAAAGTAGGAGGCAGCGGGAGGGTCAGGAACGGGGTGTATGGCGGAGGGGATGGGTATGGCAGGGGGGAATGTGGACAGCAGTGACTATGTGCAGCTTGTGAAGAAGGTGTTGAATTCGGTGGCCACTGCATGGGGTTGGTGACAGTGGAGTCGCCAACGTTTAGAACCGAGGAGTGGGCCTGTGAGGGAGGGGAGAATGACGTAAGCACCTTCCAAAATTTATCGGGATGGTTTATGTTGGTGTGGAAGGAGTCTTTGAAGTATTTGGTTTTTGCCTGGTGGATGTGCCTTGTGCAGGCATTACGAAGGGCCCCATTTCTGCGAGATGTACTTTCTTGAGCCTCTAGCTGGTTCTTTTCAGCTTCCTCCTGGACTTTCCTGTTCCTTATCCCTTGATTGCTTGGGATGCGGTCCTTACATTTATTGCCTGCTGCAAGAGCTCTCACTTGAAGTAAGATAGCACAGTTATGTAAGAACTTAACCGTAACAGTAGATCTTAAAGATCTCTTGCTGGTATCTTTGTGTACCGTACCCAAATGAACCCTGGGCCGACCCCTAGGTAGGTCAGTGTGTAAGGGGGTGCTGGGTGCGCACTACAGAAGGACTCCCTTACAACAGCATGCTGGAAGACATGATTTTCAGCACAAGGCAGCAAATGTGGTGGAAAGGATGACTGCTGTTCCTCCTCCTTATACACACACACACACACACACACACACACACACACACACACACACACACGGTATTGCACCAGCAGCATGACTGCAAAAAAAAAAAAAAGCTTTTGCAAAGCAGGACAACTTCATGTCTGGTCGGTTCACTGCCGCCACCATGCACGCACGTGCACCCACACGTGAATGATGAGCTACCAAAATGCAGCAAATGATATGCTGTTATTAAATAAATGCACAAGTCGACAAATGTTGAGAGGTGGGGATGGCAGCTTTTTCTTCTCCCTCCTGAAACACACATTGGTTGCACTGGCAGCATCTTTAATCGGTTCAGTACACAAAAACCTACTATACTGTGACACTCGGCTGCTCTTGACTAATGGTAAGTCCACAACCACCCACACAGTGGCCCAGACATAGGACCGAACCAACCAAGAAGGCAACAGATGCTTTTTCAAATATGCTGTCAAATGTTCAAACCACAAAAAAAATTTCTAATGTCTGCACCAAGCAGCATACGCAGAGAGCTGAGATGCACACATTGACAGTCACTGCTAGCATCACAAATACTATTGTTTGTGAATCGGGATGGAAGAAAGCCACATTGTTCGCAGGACAAGCAGTCTTCTTACTTACTAACTCGAGAGTGCTTTTTCCAGGGATCAATGTGATCCTATAAAACTTACACTAAAAGATAACAGCCTCACTTTGAAAGGTAGTACCCTACCCACTAAAATGCATTCAGAGAATGTCTTTGGGCTGCTGTCCATCTGATGCTTTAAAGAGTTAGTGTACTGCCTGGAAATTGCCTGGTATTAATTGTACCTTTCAGATGTAATCGGCTATCACTTCTTGTATCGAGATTTTTTTTTTTTCCTTTGCTAGTTAGAAGATTTTCCTCCTGGCAGTACTAGGGTGATGTGTGGAGCAGCACTGTCTGAAGGCTAAAAAGTCAGTTCTGCTCCTCCCACTATATCAACACTGAGACCACACTGACTGTGACATGACTAGTAACCAACAAGGATCCTTTCTCGCTGCCTGACGCTTCTTTCACATGAAGCAGCAGGGACTGGCTCTTTACTAGTGATGTCACAATTTCCTGCATTTTGACTGGTAACTTGTGAAAGTCATTGGTCAGACTGCAAGGTTTGTGGTGCTTTAAGGTGGGCACATTTCTGACGATGTAATGGAAGAAACAGAAATTACTTTTTTTTTTTTTTTTTTTTTTTTTTTAGCCTCTACAAATGAGTCCAGTACTGCCAGGTGGAAAATCATCTAATTAGCAAATAAAAAAAATACTTCCAATATTGGGAGTGATAGCTGACTGCATCTGAATTACTATTGATTCTTGGCAGTACACTAGCTCTTTAAAACAATGACTTGTGAACTGGTTAACTAGCAGTTGTAGAAAGAACAGATTATTCTGTATAGGCTATTTGCAGTACACTGACTGACTGTAGACACACTGACTGTGTGGAGAAATGCCACGAGTCTCAGAATCACTCAGCATTGTCTGACTGATTTGCTGAACGAGCCTGAGAGCCTCTTGGCATGTCTCCAGCCTGCCACTGTCTGTCTTGTACTTGAAGATATTTATTTTTACTTCATTTCAACTGCTAGCTCCTCTCCTTACCATACAGATCTTCATAACTCGGGGTGGGGGTTGCCATCTTAACATTGTTTTACTGACCCGGGGCATAGTACAAATAGCCTCTGGCCAGTGCGTTGTTCCCCTGACTTTCCCAGCTTGGCTAGTGCAATCTAGCCCCTAACTGGTAAACGGCCCTTCAAGAATCACTAGGTCCCTTGTTTTTCCTTTAGTCCGAATAGTAATTTTTTGCATGCTGGCAACTCCTACCAGGTCTTCTGGAGCTATCTGTTTGGAGGAGAAGATGATTTGGCATCAGTCTGCAGCTCCCCCTCCCACCCTCACCTTCTGAGCTGCTGAGTTCCTGCATGCATGCAGTGAAGCGCTGTGCCTGTGCAGAACACAGCAAGTGAGCAACAGTGTGCTGGCTGCCCCAAGTTTGTTTTCATAAGAACACTCTGATAAATATTTTCTTTACCAAGCAGTTTTTGACAATTGAGATGTGGAGTCAGATTTGTGAATGAGTACAAAATGGTGATGCCTCGTCTCATGGTCTAGGCTAGTCATGTGGGGAACAGCTTAAACTGTGTGGGCTGGAGCTGATGCAGTTTGCCAAAATGGTAATGAGGAGTTCGCAAGTTGTTCGGTCCTGTGCTGTACCCACTGACTTTTGTAGCGAGTCCGGAGTTACAGTGAGTGTAAATTAGCTGCATATTGGATCTGAGCTCTTCCCCTCAACTCTAGTTGTGTCTCAGGGTTTGGTGAAGAACTGGCAGCCAAAGCAGATTCGGTATTCATTTTTATGAGCTTCTTTTCTGGTGGCTGAACTGCTCGTTTCCAGAGGTGTTGAGGGGTTATACATGCTGTTTGCCTGAGTTGGGCTTTCCATTCTGCAGACTGTGAGCCTGCTTGTTTACTCTGTGGTTAAGGGCCACGGGGGAGCTAGGAGGTAGTGAAGTCCCGCTGCATTCTAAATCATAGGACAGGATTACCAAGTGGCGAGCCAAATTTGCATTGGGGGAACTGGTTGGGTAGGTTGCTAGGTGCATGATTGACGTAGCGGGGATCAATAGCATGCAGAGAAGGTGGCTGGTTGGGCACAAGGCTCTTATGCCACCTTGTGGGGGGGGGCTGGTAGGTCTGGGACTGAAGAACTCTGGAGTGGCCTTTGTGGAAGTAGAGATTTGCCAGCAAAGGACATTCCGGTCAGCTTATTTGCTCAAGTTGTGCAATGAAGACGAGAGTAATTGTGCAGGGTATTTTGGTTTGGAAGTTGTCTGGCCTGTAAGTCACTCTGAACAAGACTCTGGGTTGAGGTGGTTGCATCAGTCTGGTTGGTGTGGGCGGCTTGGTGTGCTATGTTTGGAGCCCCAATGGATCTGTATGATGCTAAGCTAGACAATTTTTAGTGTGTGTGTGTTTAATTTTTTTGGGGGGGGGGATCACTAGTTAACAGCATTTTTGTGTCTGGAATGTCGGTGTTTTAGTGTATTGCAGACCTGAAGAACTTAGAAGGCTGCTAGGGAGGGGAGATGCTAGTCCTTGGCTGAATTTGTGCAGCTAGCAGAGCATGCCTAAGATGCCAGATTGATCTGCTGCCCAGTGACTGTGGGAGGACAGGAGGAGTGAAGGGAGAGGAAAGGAGTCCCAGGTCATGAAAACCAGGCATCTTTGATTTTGGGGGGGGGCGGCTGGGGTGAACTTGAGCTTTGAGGCAAGATGATCCCCCTTTGGGATAAAATCCTGAGCTGTGGTGGGCAGCGAGTTCCCAATTAGTCAAAACTAACAACCATCGCTGGTCACCTTACCCGACTGCAGCTGAGCTGTGTGGGAGTGTCAGCTGCTTAGTTTGTAACTGGTGGCAGGCATGTAATGCCCAGTGAGGTGTGGCCGATTCTGGGAAGGCACTAAATCTTCTGATTCGGTTTATGAATCCTGGTCAGCTTTGTACAAAATCCCCTTCTGGCTTGTTTGTGGGGGAGAGGGGGGGGGTTGAACTTGAGGCAAGATCCTCACCTGGGACAAAATCCTCAGCTTTGAGCTGTGGTGTGGGCAGCCATCCGTTCCAGTCAATATGCCAAACAGCAACAATGCACTTTGCCGCACCCTTAGATCCACCAGCAGCTGCTGGTCACACTTGACTGCAGCTGAGCTGTTAGTGCTGGGAGGTAGCAACTGCTGATTGTAGCTGCTGGCAAAACTAGGCCTGGGAGGGGTACTTTTCTCTGCTGGTCTGGCAGCGTGGCAGGCAGAGAGTGAGATCCATGATATGAGGGGATGGGAATAAAGTTCATTTGTGTCTGTTTCCTGTATATTTATGGGGCATCATCCATGGCGGCAGTCAATTTAATTATCTTTTTTCTTAAAACAGTAAAAACTACAGTTTCAGGCATCTAACTTTGTCACTGTGTGCTTCTTTTAATAAATTTTTTTTTATGATTATGTTGGGACTAGAGCAGACTCTGGGGGGACAGTGCGGCTGGGTCATCACTTTCCTGGGTGGACCAGTGCAAAAAAAGTTATATGCGACTCCTGTGACTGGACAGCTGAATTCCTGGATCTTGCTTCAAGGGAGCTCTTGTGGAAAGCAACACTGGTAGGACTAAGCCACCAGGCTCTAGGACCAACACGGGAAACTTTTTCTAGCTAGCAGTCTACAGTGGGGGACCTCCCCTGACGTCAGCACGCTGTTGTCACCCTATGGTATAAAAGGGGCGGTCCCCAGCCCAACCTTAGTTCTTTTCCCAGTTGACCTGCGCACGTTGGACCTTCATGGACGCATGCTTCAGTCGACCGCCATTTTGCTTGCGCTTTACCCGTGATTCTTTATTTTCGTTAAAAAAATGACACATTTCTTTTCTCTCTACATTTGTGCATGTCTTCTTCTCCAGCTTAATCTTCAGACCGGTGTACAAAATGTGCTTACAGCGGTAAGCTTCCTTCAAGGATGGCCATCCTTCTTGCTTGCTCTGCTTAGGCCCTGACCACGACACCGAGGCCTGCTAGCACTGCCAGGACTTCAGCCAGGCCACACAGATGCCATTTGAAGACCTTTCAGAGCTTCTTACTTCAGCAGAAGTTAGCCCACATGGGCCAGTATTAAAGGAAAGAACGGAGTACCTAGAGGCCAGTGGGGCACAGGACCCAAGACAGCATGGATTCACAGCGGGAAGGTCATGTCAGACTAATCTAATTGATTTCTTTGACTGGGTGAGCAAAGTAGTAAACCAGGGAGGGGCTGCAGACATGGCCTTCCTAGACTTTAGCAAAGCATTTGACAGTCCTACCCAAAAAATTAACAAGTTAGCCAGCCTGGGAGTGGGTGCCAGGGTAAAACATTGGCTGGACAACAGGACACAGAAGGTAATTGTAAACGGAGTCCACTCTGAAGAAAGGGGGGTTACTAGTGGGCTACCGCAGGGTTCAGTACTGGGTCCAGTCCTTTTTAATGTCTCTTTGAGTGACATTGCAGAGGGACTGGAAAGAAAAGTATGCCTCTTTGCAGATGACAAAGATCTGCAACAGGGTTGATACATAAGGAGGCGTGGAAAGGATGAGAAGGGACTTGGCAAGGTTGGAGGAATGGTCAGAAGTATGGCAGCTTGGATTCAATGCAAAGAAGTGCAAAATATTGCACCTGGGAAACAAACTCGGGGAAGATTACACAATTGGGGGGGTAGTGACAAAAATGAAAAGGGACCTTGGGGTACTCATATCGGATGACCTTAAGGTTGGCAAGCGTTGCGAGAAGGCAGTAGGGAGGGCTGAGGGGGTACTGGGATGTACAAGGAGAGGCATCACCAGCAGAAAACAGGAAGTTATCCCTCTGTACAGACAGTTGGTGAGACCCCATCTGGAGTATTGCATCCAGTTCTAGAGATCCCATCTCCGCAAATACTGTACATAGACAGGATGGAGGCAGTCCAGAGGAGGGCAGCTGAAATGGTGCAGGGTCTGCAAGAGAAGCCATACGAGGAGAGACTAAAGGAGCTTATTATGTATACCCTTGAGGAAAGGAGGAAGAGGGGGTCATGGTAGAAACGTTTAAGTACCTCAGTGGAATCAGCGAAGTCCAAGAGGGTAGCATCTTTCAGAAAAAGACATGCAAGAACAAGGGATATAATTTGAAGATAGAGGGGGAGCGGCTCAGGGGCAATGTGAGGAAGTATTTTTTTCACTGAGAGGGTTGTGGATGCATGGAACAGCCTTCCTGAGGAGGTTGTGGGGTCTAAAACTGGGGGACTTCAAGAATGCATGGAACAGACATAAGGCAATTCTTGTGTCGGGTAGGAAGAAATAGGCTGTTGGTTAACTAGTATCTACAGCTTATCCTGTAGGTAGGGAAATGGGCAGACTAGGTGAGCCAAGTTGTCTTTATCTGCAGTCAACATCTCTGTTCCTTTGTTTCAAAGGTCTCCTTCAGTACCAGATTATTGTAGTTGCCTCCATGTGGGTTGCAGCTGCCTTTCTTGCCATATATAAAAGAATTGTAACTTTCCATCTTTGGCATTTACAATATGTTGTGCTGTGGCATAAGAGATGTCACCTCAATGGCCCTTTGGTGTTTCCCCCACCCTCACTTTAAATGATCTTGTGGTTTTACCCACATAGAAAGCATTGCAAACACAGGTAGCTAAGTAAATCACACCTGTAGTGCTACAGGAGGTAAACTGACGATTAGCAAAGCTTCTTTCTGTATTTACTGTGCTGAAAAAATTCCATTACCACATTCTTGCAGTAAATGCAGATCTTACTTAGAGAGGGTTCCTTCAGTAGGTCATTACATATAGGACTGGTGCAACCTGGCGTCTGGCCGCATGGCAGACTTTTCTAGCAATCCCTGATGAGGGACCGCCCACCCGACATCACGTGACCGTCAGCGTGGCCGTATATAGTGGGCAGTCCCCACGCCTGCCCTCCAGTTCTTCCTTGCCGTCGCCTTATGTCAGTCGCATTGCAGACTTCCATACAGCGATAGTCATGTTTGTTCTTGCGTCGGATTTTTCCTTCACCAAATCTTTATTTTCGCTATTCCTCTACTTGATGTCTTCACCCATGAAGAAGTGTTCATCCTGTGGCATGCAGATCCCTCATAAGGACGGTCACCTACAGTGCATGATCTGTTTGGGCCCAGACCACCCTGTCTCCTCCTGCTTGGAGTGCCAAACTTTTAATCAGGTCACCAGAAAGCGGAGACAGCAAGTTTTGGAGACCCACCGTTTAAAGGTCCGCTTAGCTTCTTCAGAAAGCAAATGGACAGCATTAGAGTGTCCTCTTCTGAGAAATCTTTTCCCTCAAAGAAGCACAATAAGAAGAAATCTAGAGAGCAGGAATGCTCCACGGATGAGACCTCACGGCCCTCGACAAGCAAGGCCCAGCTACCGCCAAAGACTACCACACGGCAGGTCTGGTAAATCTTCAGCGGGTTAGTCGACCATCAGCTCCTCCTCCTCCTCCGACCACACCGCTACAACCACTAAGTTGGCCCCTGGCTCCTCCGGGGACTGAACAGCTGCCAGTACAACTGCTCCCCAACCTTCAGGGACCGGCCCGGCACCAGTTGGTAAGTTGGCCAGGGGTTCCTCTCCCGGCCGCTTAGGCGTGGTTCTCCCATTAGGGCCTAGCAACGCCGCACCCAACGACTGGCAGAACCAAGGGGAGAAGGTCCCTCTCCCCCTTCTCCTTCACCCTCCCATTCTCAGGCAGGTACTGCAGGCGAAGACCGCGTGGAACCACTCTGTGGTATATTCCTCCGGGTCGGTCCCGCACTCTCCTGATGGAGTCATAGAGAAGGAGGCTTCTCCTCTGCCGTCTGGCCTTCCAGCGGAGGCCCTTCCTCCTTCGGAGCAGACTATTATCCCAGCCCTGATTCCACCGTCTGATCTGGCGAATCCCATTCTGACGACTCTTCCACAGCCAGGGCCCTGTGGTCTGCTCAAGCCCCAGGCCAGGTCCCGCCATCGGGCCCCCTTCATCCGGCTCAGACCCGAGCCCTGGATCGTGTGGTGCCGGTCCTGACGTTGGTCCCCCTGATGTTGGCTATCCTGACGCTGAACCCCCTGCCGATTTTAATACTACAGCAGGTCTGACGTGGGTACTCACTCAGTCATATCTGACTGGGATTTGTACAAGACTCCGGACTGTCTCACAGTACCCTATCAGATATCCTGGGGACCACTTCCTGGCTGGTCGTCGTCCTGGAAGGAGCTCTTTCGGGTAGTACTACTCCAGGGTTACCGTTGCCCGTCCCCACTGGTTATGCCTTATCCTACCCCCTCAGCCACAACCACCTCCTCCTCCCTCTCCGGCTGCGCTGGATTTTAAGACCCTTATCCAGTCCTGGTGGCAGGGGCTCTGAGTTTGTTTCAGACCTGGAGACAAGACTCACTCTTCTGTGATCTCCTAGTTCTGCATCCCCGAGCAGCTCTTCTCCATCCATGGTACATGTCTCTGGGCAGCTCGTCAGGACATTACCCTTCCCAACATCCGTAATCTTCCTGACGAGGGGGCAGATGAGGAGGATGCCGAAGTCTCTCTCCCGGAGGACCCTGCCTTCTCGGAACTTTTGAGGTCCGTGAAGGATTTCTTCGACTGGGAGTCAGAAAAATAAGACCCAATGAGACAGAGGCTAGTCGAACACCTGGACTTAGAGTCTCTGTCTCCGGTCCCAATTCCTCTCTGGATTGGACCTCGCCTCTACAGTCTAACACATACTTCATTCCTTCCTGGCTGTCCCCAACAGGGCAGACAGGATTTACCGGGTATCAAAGGACGCTCTGTTCCTAAAGAAGCATTCTAATGCAGACTCTGTCATCTCAGCTGCTCATGACTGACTGCTCCACTGCACCCAAGTACATGAGCACCTCTCCTCCAGGCAGAGTTGAGGCAGATGGACCATTTTGGTAGAGAAGTTTACTCCTTTGCCACATGCACGCTTACCTCAACTATGTGGCCCACATGGTGTCCCACCAAAAGGCTGCCTTGGCCAGGTTAGAGGCCCGTGTCCAGTCTGTGGAACCCTCGAGCCTCAAAGAGCTTGCCAGGGACCTTCGCCTTTCTCGCTTTTCATGTAAGCATGCCTGCGGGCTGCATAGGACTCCGTTGACTCTGTACCTCGCACCTCGGCAACTGCTATTGTCCTGAGACGGCACTCCTGGCTTCGCATCTCTGGCCTTACCAGTGAGGTGCAGTCGGCGATTCAGGATTTCCGCTTCTGGGGCTCTGTACTTTTTAGTGGGGACACCAAAGATATCACTGATCTCCAGGACAGAGGCCTTGCCCTCTGATCAGTGAGGTCCATGTACCAATCTGGCACTCAGCAGCAGCAGCCCTTTCAGAAAAGGACCTGGAGGCAGAGGAAGCAGGCCCCTGCTTGGCGTCGAGGCAAATGCAAGTCCACGGGTTCCGCCACTCCTCTGGCCTCCCAAGAAGCAGAGACGCGCAGGGGGCCCTCCCCTGAACGTCCTACCACTTCCTGACTCACTGTCTCCACTATCTCCTCAGTCTCACGACGAAGAGCAGGTGGGGGGGGAGGTAGGTTCGCCCACCACGCGCAGGAATGGAAGGCAATAACCTCTGAGGCATGGGTCCTGCAACTAATGTACATCGGACACACCATAGAGTTTCTGGAACTTCCTCCAGAATCTCTGCCAAAAAGGTCTTCTTACTCCAGCAATCGGGCTCTTCTCATCCGAGAAGTTCAAAGCCTCTTGCTCTAGGAAGCAATAGAGTGCATTTCCCTCCGGCAAAGGGGCAGGGGTTTTTACTCCCATATTTTCCTGGTTCCAAAAAAAGATAGGAGACTTCAGACCCATTCTTTACTTGAGCAGCCTCAATCAGTTTGTCAAGTACAAAAAGTTTCAGATGTTGACGCTCCAGAGTCTCCTCCCACTTTTTCTGGAGGATCATTGGTTGTGCGCTCTGGACATGCAGGATGCTTACTTGCACATCCCGATCTTCCCCAGCCACCACTGTTTCCTGCGGTTCCAATTCAAAGGGGAGCACTTCCAATTTCGGGCACTCCCTTTTGGTCTGTCCTCTGCACCCTGGGTCTTTACCAAGTGCCTGGCAGTGGCAGCAGCATCCTTGCGCCGCCAGGGTATTGCAGTTTTCCCTTACCTGGACGACTGGCTGATCTCAGCCCCATCCAGGGATCCTTTGCTGGAGGCTGTCTTTCACCTTGGACCTCTTTGGCGGACTAGGGATTACTATCAGTATTCCCAAGTCATCCATGACCCTGTCCCAGAGACTACAGTTCATGGGGCAGTCTTGGATATGGTCCAGTGCAGTGCCTTCCTTCCTCCAGACAGGGTGGATACCCTGATCTGTCGGGCTTCACTAGTGGCTTCATCCAGGACCATCCCAGCCCGGGAGAGCCTCTGCCTTCTTGGACTGATGGCAGCATTCATCACTAGTGTTCCTCTGGCGAGGTTTCACATGAGTTACTTAGTGGTCCTTGCGTGTGCAGTGGGACCAACTCCTGGATGACCTGGACCATCTGGTACTGGTCTCTGCCACGGTTCAGAAACAATTGCTTCGGTGGAGGGACCCCTGGAACCTTTCCTTAGGCCTCCCTTTCAGGAGCTCTGCTCCTCTGGCATCCCTAACTACGGACACTTTGAACATGGGATGTGGAGCGCATCTGGGGGAGCACCACGCTCAAGGACTGTGGTCCACCTTGGAAGCACCTTTGCACATCACCGTTCTGGAGATAAGAGCTGTTTTGTATGCCTTGCAAGCCTTCCAGACCCTCCTTCCCAAAGGATCACTGCTGGTCCAAGCGGACAATATGTCAGTAGTCTGGTACCTCAGCATACAAGGAGGAACCCGATCGTACCCTCTGTGCAGGGAGGTGATGCAGGTGTGGAACTGGGCGATCCAGCACAATCTGGCTCTTGCTGCCGTGCACGTTCCAGGCGTTCTAAATGTCCTGGCAGACAGTCTCAGCAGGTCTGTGACACTAACTCATGAGTGGGAATTGCATCAGGAAGTCGCAGAATCTCTCTTCCTAAATTGGGGGTGTCCGGAAATCTACCTTTCACCTCCGAAGACCACGCAAAACTTCCCAGTCTTTGCTTGCTCGTTCCAGTGCATGGTGCTTTCTGGCACGACGAACCTTCTCTCTCCTGGACAGGGAAATTTTTGCACGCCTTCCCTCTATTTTCCATTCTCCAGAGGGTCCTTCTCAGGCAGAGGAGAGAGGAGGTATTTCATGTGAGAATCATCCATCTGTCAGACTCTGGTCTGTCATTCTTTCTTGAAGGTCCACTTTTCTGCAATTTCAGCATACCACAAGCTGGTGGATGGTAAACCCATGGCTCAGTTGGAAGTCTCAAAAACCTTTCTGAAAGGGATCCTACATCTGAAACCCCCATCTGCAGCCCAACTCTACCTTGGTATTTGAACTTTGTGTTGGTGCTCACCCTCACAACCCCCAATTTGAGCGCCGCTATGAACTGTGGTTTGCACTTCCTTCCCTGGAAGATGTTGTTTTTAGTTGCCATTCGTCAGCCCGAAGGATTTTGGAGCTTCACACTCTGGTTTATAAAGAGCCTTATCTTATTTTCCACAAGGACCGGGTGGCCCTCCGCACAAATCCTAAGTTTTTTCCCCAAGGTGGTGTCAGAAGCCACACTGAACCAATCAGAGCGTCCTGTTTTATTTTCCGTCCCCTTCCAATAGAGGAGAGGCACTCCTGCACACCATGGATGTCCAGTGTATTCTTCGGTGCTACACACATTTTTGTTTCTCTTGTCTCCAGGTCTAAGGGCAAACCGTTTTCCAAGCAGTGCCTTTCCAAATGGTTGGGCAACTGTGTTTGGTATTGTTACCAAAAGTATGAAAAACTTCTGCCGGGTCCCATCAGAGGTCATTCTACTAGGGGCATGGCTGTTTCCACTGCCTTTTTGCGGAACATCTCTGCGGCTGATATCTGTGCTTTAGCCACTTGGAGTTCTGTCCATACCTTTACCAAACACTAGAGTCTGGACATTGCTTCTAGGCAGAGGGCTGGCTTCGGCCTAGCCTGGTTCCGTTCTGGTTCCCAGTTTGTTGGAGCTATTTTCTCCACCTTCCCGGTTTCTGTGCCTCTTTGGAGGGACTGCTTGGGACTCTGTGATATATGTAATGACCTACTGGAGGAACCCTCTCGAAGTAAGATGGTGCAGTTACGTAGGAACTTACCTTACCAGTACATCTTGAAGAGAGGTTCCTTCAGTAGGTCATATTTTTCCCTCCCTCCTTCCCCTCATTTTATTTCTTGCAGAGACTACAAATCCTGTTGGCTCCTGCTGTCAGGCCTTTTCCTGGCTCCAGTGGGAGAACTGGAGGGCAGGCGTGGGGATTGCCCACTATATACGGCTATGCTGATGTCGGTCACGTGATGTCGGGTGGGAGTTCCCCCGTCGGGGATTGCTAGAAAAGAATGCCATGCGGCCTGACTCCAGGTGGTGCCAGTCCTATATGTAATGACCTACTGAAGGGACGTATCTCGAAGATCTACTGTTACAGTAAGTTCCTACATAACTGCACTTTATTGCACTTGAAACACTTTGGGTCTGACTAACCAGCTGTTCTATGGACATGGATATGTTGTTCATCCACACTGTCTGGCAGGTATCCTTGCCGCTTTAATTCTTGCCGGAAGGTCTTCAAGCTGGCTCCTCCCACCCACCCGGGTGGTAAAACTCTCGGCTCCGCCCCATGACGCCAGATCTTCCTTACCGCTTGGAAGCTCAGGTTCCCTCCTTAACGCTCTGCGTATAAGACTGGTTCCTAATTCTTCGAATTTTCGAAATTAAAAGTTTTTTTGCTAAAAAGACTTCGGTCTTCTCTCCCTCGCGGCTGCGATGGACAGATCGACTCCCGGTTTCCTGAGATGCCCTTGCGGGCAGAAGATGTCTCGGACGGATCCGCACTCCACGTGCGTCTACTGTCTAGTCTCTTGAGCCCACCCGTGCCTGTGCTCTTCCTTTTCGGCCTACGTCCTCGAAGACCGTGCTGCCCGTTTACAACTGGGGCGTCCCGAGAAGCGATTTCCTCCGGTGAAGTCAAAAGAGGCCTGGTCAGCGGTGTCTGCAGCGGCAGGCTCGGCGGATCAGCTCGAGCAGATGATCACCCTCGAAGAGGAGGCGGCGCGGGCCGCTTCTACCTCGGCTGCGGCATTTGTCCTGCTCTCTCTTGGTGCCTCTTATTCAGCTTCTTTTAAGGAGCTTTGTCTGACCCTCTCTACTAAAAGTGAGGGACCAACTTCTTCTGGACCGTTTTCTCGGTCCAAAAAGAGACACGGGTAAGTCTCACCGTCAACGCTCTTGGGAGCGGGAAAGATCCCTCTCCCAGAGTTGTCGGCCGTCGACTTCGGTCGACTGCTCGGCTTCGGCCACTGGTCTCACGGTGTCCCCGTCAGGCTAGTTGACAGACTCCCGTCGACGCGGTCGAGATTTTTCTCGACCCGTTGGACGGGTTGTCGGCAGGAGAAGCCGAGAATCCCCTCTCCCCGGTTCCCCCGGTGGGAGTTGAGGACCCCGTTGGCTCGTCTGTGCCTCCGGTTCCGGAGCCTTCGGTTGAATCCTCCGAACAGAGGGGAGTGCCGGTTCCCCACGACACCTCCCCGCACCGTCCTCGGGAAAGCCGAGGGTCTCGGTCTCGGACTTCTTCGCGGTCCAGCCGATCCCGCCGTCATAGGCGGTCTCGGTCTCGGCACCGCGGCAAGCGCGCCTCTGCCGTCCCTTCTTCCTCCTCCTCGGACGAGGGGAGGCTTCGACGCAAGTTGCGTCGAAGATATGAGGAACTCATGTGGCAACAGGTCCTTTTGACCGGGAATAAGCCACCGTCGTCTTCCCCGGCCATTAAGTGGCTGTCACCGGAGCGGCTGAAACAACCCCTCGTTTTATCCAAGGAGCCTGTTCCCAGGCTGGTTGTTCGGCCAAAACCAGCTGCCCCACCAATTCCGGTGGAACCTCCGCCTCCACAGCCATTAGTTGGGGCTCCGACCAAAAATTCTCGGTTGGCTCAGGGATTGCCCCATAGGCTGTCACCCTCACTCCCGATCGACCTTGGCAGGTAGAGGGTGGCTCAGGCCCGAGGCAGCTCTTTGAGGACTCTTCAGAGTCCGAAGACGATTCCTCCCTTTTCTCCAAGCGAATGGACTTGGAGTCCTTGGGAGGACAGTCGGTGGACGATAGCCCTTCGTCTTTCCTGGAATTGCTTCGGCTCATCTCTGAGTCCACCGGGATGAAGCTTGAACCCGTTTCTAAGCGGGCCAGGTATCCCCTCATGGAGATTCTGGACCGAGGGGATTCCCCTACGGAGGCCTTTCCGGTGGCCGAGGCCATAGTGGGCCCGGCCTTGGAGCTCTAGCAGCGCCCTGCGCCTCGGCCAGAATGGCCAGGTATCGGTCCCTACCCGGTTCCTTGTCCGGTTTTGAACCACCGCCAGCCGGGCTAGTTACGACAGCGTTTTCAGCGTGCCGGAACGCTAGGGATGTGGACAAACCTCCCGACAAGGAGTCCAAGAAATTGGACTATGCCGGGCAAATAGTCTACGCTGCATCCCCCCTCGGCCTTCGCCAGGCCAGTTCGGCCGTCCTCATGGCACATTTCTCTCATGCCCTTTTGGGCTCCCTGGATGAGGTCGTCCCTCATCTTCCCGCAGATCTGCAGACCACGGTCAGGCAGGTGTGGGACCAGGGCAGGGCAGTGGCCAAACAGCAGCTCCAGACTGCTTTAGACATTGGGGACTCATGTGCCAGGTCTGTGGTGGCCGCAGTGGCTATGCGTCGTCGGGCTTGGCTGAGGATATCCACCTTCACTTTGGATACCCAGCACAAGTTGGCGGATGTTCCCTTTTTGAGGACTGACCTCTTCGGCCCTGGGGTGGAAGGTCACCTGCAGAGGATCGAGAAGTCCAGTGCTACCTTGGACTCAGTCTCTTCCGCTCAGAAGGACAAAGGCCGCAAACCACAGCCTAAGCCCTTTCGTCCTTCTGTGCCCGCGGCGCGTCCGGCCCAGCAACGTCAGGGCCAGCAGGCTCGGGCTTGGCATCCCAAGCCGGGGCTTCTCAACAGGAAGCAGGGAGGTAAGGGCCAGAGGTCCCTCAGCGGTCCCTCCTCCAAGCCTGCCTAGTGACGGGCTGAGGGGTGTCGCCCCCAACCCCGTCACCTCACCCCAGGTTCCCCCATGGGGGGATGGCTCCAGCACTTCCTTTCCGCCTGGTCCGTTATTACCACGGACAGGTGGGTGCTGGAGGTGGTGGGAAAAGGCCTGCCTCTAGAATTCGAGCAGGCCCCGCCATTCAGAGCCGTCGCACCTCGGGGGGCCTCGGGGTCCGCAGCCTCACTGTCGGCTCGCCGGGCCGACATCGCTCTCCTCCTCCTCCAAAAGGAGGTGACCAGGGAGGTGGCGGACCCTCCCTCAGACCCGGGGTTTGTGTCCAGGTACTTCCTGGTTCCGAAACGGATGGGGGGGCTGGCGCCCCATTCTCGACCTACACGACCTGAACAAGTTCCTAAGGTCTCGAACCTTCAGGATGGTCACTCTAACTCAGATAATACCATCCCTGGAACACGGCATGTGGTTCTGCTCTCTGGACCTGCAGGACGCGTTCTTTCACATCCCTATCCATCCATCACATCGGAGATTTCTTCGCTTTCGAGCGGAGGGATCCCTTTTCGAGTTCCGAGCCATGCCCTTCGGCCTGTCTCCAGCTCCCAGGGTCTTCACCAAATGCATAGCAGTGGTGACAGCTTTCCTGCGGTGCCGAGGGGTCCGGGTGTACCCTTACCGGGACGATTGGCTGATAGCAGCCCCCTCCAGACAGGAGGTGGAGCGGTCCAGAGATGTGGCCCTCCAGGTTTGCTCTCAAATCGGCCTTCTCATCAACGAGGCCAAGTCGGAACTCGAGCTGAAGCAGGTGATTCTTTTCATCGGGGCAGAGCTCGACTCTCTTCGAGCCAGAGCATGGCTCCCGGAGGACAAGGCCGAGGTTCTTACCTCCTTTGCCCAGTCATTTCTGGTTGGGCAATCGCGCCCTGCCCGGGACTTCCTGCGCCTCCTGGGTCTCATGGCGGCCTGTACCAGCGTGGTCCGTTGGGCACGCTGGCACATGCGCCCTTCAGTGGGGACTGGCCAGTCAGTGGTCACAACGCTGCGATCCATTGGACCAGCTAGTGACTGTGACCCAGGGGATGTGGAACGCTCTCCGGTGGTGGACCGTTCCAGTTCATCTGCAGGAGGGCATCCCGTTTGTCCGCTTCGAGCCCACGGTCTCTCTATCGACCGATGCCTCTCTGATGGGTTGGGGTGCCCATCTGTGGGAACACCAGGTGCATGGCCTCTGTTCCCCACGGGAGTCCCGATGCCACATCAACTTGCTGGAGCTCCGAGCGGTCCGCCTAGCTCTCACCGCCTTTGCTCCGTTTCTCCGGGGTCAAGTGGTCCGAGTCCAGACTGACAATACCACGACCATGTACTGTCAAAACCGCCAGGGCGGGACGCGCTTCTTGCTTCTATGCAAGGAAGCTCTCCGCATTTGGTCACTCATGCGCAGCTTGGAGGCGGATCTCCTAGCCATTCATGTGGCAGGAGCCTCCAACACCCTGGCCGATGCCCTGAGCCGGATAGGTGTGCATCCCACGAGTGGTCTCTCCTGCCGGAGGTAGTACAAGATCTGTTCTCCCATTGGGGCACACCTCAGGTGGACCTGTTTGCCTCAAGGGAGAACGCGAAGCTGAGGCTGTTCCATGCCCACCCCCCTCAGCAGGGCTCGCTGCAGGGGCTGCCTTCTCGAGGCCGTGGACCCCGGGCCTCTTCTACGCCTTTCCCCCATTTCCCTTGATACACAAGGTGCTTCTCAAAGCAAGGAGGGACAAGGCGCAGGTGATTCTGATAGCCCCAGACTGGCCCCGCCAGTTCTGGTACCCAGATCTCCTCAGCCTCAGCTCCAGGCTCCCGAGGCAGCTTCCAGCTCGCCCGGACCTGCTCTCAGTCAATCAGGGGAAGGTGTTCCATCCGGACCTTCAATCCCTGCACCTGACGGCCTGGTTCCTGAGCGGCTAGAGTTCCAGGCCTTGGGTCTTTCCGACGAGGTCCTCAATGTAGTTGAGGCGTCCCGTAAGGAGTCGACCAGGAAATGCTATGCCTTCAAATGGAAGAGATTTTTCAGTTTGTCAGGGCAAGGGCTTGGACCCTTCCTCCTGTCCTTTGGCAAGCATCTTGGACTATTTATGGTCCCTTTTTTGTCAAGGGCTTAGGTCGACGACCCTAAGGGTGCACCTGGCAGCCATCTCTGCTTACCGGGCGCGGGCCGGGGAGCAGTCGGTGGCGCAGGAGAAGGTGGTCTGGCACTTTTTCAAAGGCCTTGATCACATTTCCTCTCCGGTGCGAGAACCTCCACCTCCATGGGATTTACTGCTGGTACTGGCAAAGCTCATGGGCAAGCCATTCGAACCAATGCACAGGTGTGAACTCTCTCACCTGTCGTGGAAGACCGCCTTCTTGGTGGCTATCACGTCAGCCAGAAGGATGGGAGAACTCCAGGCGCTGTGCATCGAGTCTCCTTACCTGGTCTTCCACAGGGACAAGGTTGTCCTGCGCCCCCACTCGAAATTCCTTCCGAAGGTGGTGTCGGAGTTTCACCTTAACCAGGTGTTGACTCTGCCGGTGTTTTACCCCAATCACACCTCGGAGGCCGAATACAGGCTCCATACTTTGGACTAGAAGGGCGCTCGCTTATTATAAGGAGCGCATGGCTGAAATTCGGGGAGAGGTTCGCCAGCTGTTTGTCACCTACGCTGAAGCCGCACCTGGCAGACCTGCAGCCAAGCGGACGATAAGCAGGTGGGTCACCTCCGGCATAGATCTCTGCTATAAGTTGGCGGGCATGGAGCCTCCCAGAGGGATAAGAGCTCATTCTACCCGCCATACTGCTGCATCGGTGGCTGCTTCCAGGGATGTCCCTATCCAGGATATCTGCAGGGCTGCTACCTGGAAGTCAGCACACACCTTCATCACCCATTACCACATCGACCTTGAGTCACGCCGGGATGCTGGTTTTGGGGCCTCGGTTCTCCAGTCTTTATTCCCTAAGTAGGGGGTGTGCACCTTGCCTCCCTCCTCCCGGAGAACTGCTAGGAGTCTGCCAGACAGTGTGGATGAACAACATATCCATGTCCCTAGAAATACAGGTTACTCACCTGTAACAGGAGTTCTAGGAATGGTATATGTTGTTCATCCACACGACCCACCAGACCTCCCCGGCTTCGACGCACAACCTGAGCTTCCAGCGGGCCAGATCTGGCGTCATGGGGCGGAGCCGAGAGTTTTACCACCCGGGTGGGTGGGAGGAGCCAGCTTGAAGACCTTCCGGCAAGGATACCTGCCAGACAGTGTGGATGAACAACATATACCATTCCTAGAACTCCTGTTACAGGTGAGTAACCTGTATTTACTTACTTGTTTGTCTTGAAAATGACTGACTGAGCATATCTTTAAGGCTACTGGCTCTCCTAAAGGTGAGTCTTTGCTTTTCCCTTGCTATATTTTTTAAACTAGATTCTGCTGCCAGAAGCCAGAACACCCCAGTGCCTCTATATAATCTCTGCAAAACATTTAACCTGTGCTGAATACTGTATGTTGTCACCACATTAAATCTCTGTTCCCCTTCCTCACTCGCATTTCTTTCTTGTAGTAATACATTTGTCTACTGTCATGACTGAAATTTTAGCTTGTTTTATCTTACTTTGACTATAGTCCCTATTATGAAACCTTGGCTCTAATTTGTCTGCCCTCTTTTAATAGCCGCTCTCTGTGCTACAATTCCTCTTCATCCAAATAAATGCGCTTTTTGGAATGTTTTTAATAACGTGCGTAGGATGGCAGCTGGATGCCAAGAGTACTGTGTTTCCATCCACTGCTTTCCTGAATGTATCTGTGTACCATACCCTCCAAATCTTTTTGTATAGTCTCATCCAGATAAGCAGCTTTTTCAAAACTACATGTATAAGTAAACCTGAGGTTCTGATCGGTGGAATGTAAAAAAGAAGAAAAAAAACTGTACAAACCCCTCTACTTCCTGTGGTGTACCATCCCACAATAGCAGGACGTCGTCCATATGCTTCCACATCACTATTTTACTGAAAAATGGATTTATTTAGTGACGTCAGTCTCTTCTCTTCACCCCTCTCCCCCCAACAAGCATCCTACATATATGTTGGCAACTGAAGGGGCACACGTGGCCACCATTGTTGTACCAGTTATTGTACTTGTCTGTAGAAAACATTAAACACAAAACCATTGCATTTTAAAACAAACTATTTTTAGCTAAAATTCCACAGGATGTGCTCTGATTCTGTGAGGTGTTTAGAAAAAAGGCTGCTGTATTTAGAGCATCCTTGTGTGGAACATGCATGTATAACGTTTGTACAGTATATCCAATGTTAAAAGCAACATTTTTCATTTTGATGAATTTGATTCAAAGTGTTCAGAATGTCCTTGGTATCTTTCTCGTACGAGACTAATTCCTTCACGTGAAGCCTTAAACAAGAGTCCAAAAAACTGGGATGTGGTGAGTGCCAGTTTCTTGGTTTAAAGTATTTTGTTTTACTCGAGCACCACATCCTTGTGCACTCTCCTGGTTTGTGTCCATCCAGACTTCGTCACTGCATCTCCATGTGTGGCTTCTGCAAACTTGGCTATTGCTCGCTTCAGAGTTTCCTCCTGGGTGGCAGATGTCTTTAGTGGCTGCTAGGAAGACTTCTACCAGAGCCACTTATGCTATGAAGTGGAAGTGCTTCTCCATTTGGGTCACTGCTAGGCACTTTGATCCTTTCACCTGTCTGGCGAATCTAATCCTGGAGTATCTCCTATCCCTCTCAGACTCTGGTTTGTGTTACTCCTCGCTTAAGGTGCACCTTTCCACCATCTCTGCATACCATGCCCCTGTTGAGGGCAAAGCTGTTGCCCAAATGGATCTTTCCTTCACTTTCTTGTGGGGTGTGTTTACATTTGAAACTTTCCATTCAAACAACACGAAGTCTTGCTGTATTCTGACAATAGCAGTGAGTCCCAGCCTTCGAACTGCCCCGGAGATGAAAGAGTTAACTTTCCATGCCAGGCATGGAACACTGAGCTCTAGCTCGGTTGAGACTCTCTGTTGCTGTTTGAACTCAAACCGTCAGATTCTTTACTCCGCCTCACTGAACAGTCGCTCCGGAGATTTCTCCTTCTGCTCGGTTCAGTTTGTCGGTTAAAGTACCGCTTTTCGACCGAATTTAAACTGTAACCTGTCGGTTCAGTCTCTGTCTGTGGTATTTGTGAGTACTAGATAGGTTTATATTATTTTCTATTCTGTGTGGAACTTGTAAACGGTTCATCGGTTCGGTTTGAACCGATCAAGTTGTTAAAATCTTTATCTGTACTTTTAGTGTGTGGTTACTGGTTCTTATCGGTTCTAAAAAAAAAAAAAAGGATTTTATTACGTTTTTTTCCACGACCCGTAACACGGTCAGGAACTGATAAGAGGGTCTTGCCTGGCGGATTGCCATTAAAAGGTTAAGTTTGGTTAGGACTGGCACAATGTCTGAGAAACCAAAAAAACAAAACGGGCCCACTGGGTTTCAACACTGCAGGTGTGTGTGTGTGGGGAAGTCTTTGCTAAGGCTGACCCCCACACCACCTGTGTTTATTGTCTGGGGTTTGACCACCTCAATGCAGACTGCCAGATTTGTAAAAATTTTCATGCAGCTACCCTAGAGAAGAGAATTGGTAGGCTCAGGGAAAGGGAGGCCCAAAAGTCCGCTGAACTGGATGGCCAGCCCGGTTCGGTTCAAACCGAACCAGAAGGAGTGCCCTCTGACCAGGGCGAGACTTCTTCGGCCAAAAGGAGATCCGATTCTGAGGAGTCGGTTCCAGCTAAGAGAACAAGAAAAGAAAAGTCCGCTGGTGTGGATCCAAAACTTTCTTCAACCGCTGAAGAAATGGCCAAAGCGATAAAAATTGTGCAGTCGCTTCCGCCGGTTCCGACCGAACCGGCACCATCAGGGAGGCGCTCGGTTCGGCCGGTTCCACCAGTTCAAGATTATGATTCAGAGGAATATTATGAACTGGAGGAGGAGGAAGAGGAGTATGAGGAAAGTGAATGTGGTTTTGAAAGTCTGGATGTGCCCATTGACCCGGGCATCTCCCCAGACAGACCTTCAGGAGTGTCTCCTCCTAGGCTTTCTGAGTCCCCCTCCCATTTCATGTTTTATAAAAAAGTGGCTGAAATCCTCCAGCTTCCTATGGAAGAAGCTGTGGATGACCAGGAGGAGCCTGACTATGTGGAAATGATGGATATCCCAGAGTCTAGGAGGCTGTCTATTCCCTTACACAAATCTTTTGGGAAACAAACATTTAAGATTTTAAAGACTCCTATTACTATACCTCCTGTGGATAAAAGAATGGACAAGAGGTATACATTGTCAGGCTCAGATGTGGAGTTCCTTACACAACAATGCAGCCATGTTTGGGTAGTGCAGGCTGCAGCCTGTGATAAGGCAAATATTCCCTTGGCTTCTCACCCCCCAGACAAGGACTCCAGGAGGATTGATGCTATGGCAAAGAAACAGTATGTGGCAGCATCCTTGGGACTCAGACAGGCCAACTATATGGCCTATACTAATAGGTGTCAGAAATCCAGATGGGACACTGTCATGGCTTTAGCAAAACAGGTCCCTAGCTAGCTTGCCAAGGAGCTGGAGCAGGTGGCTGCTGATGGTATCGAGGCATCCAAGGTGCAATTCCATGCTGCAGTGGACTCCAGTGATGTGTCATCTAGAGTCATGGCTACATCTGTGGCACTTCATAGAATGGCTTGGCTCAGATGTACTAGCCTGTCACAGGATACCCAGACTAAGGCCATGGATTTTCCTGTTGTGGGTAATTCTCTGTTTGGGGAGCAGACAGAGAATTACATGAAGAAAATGGATGAGTATAGGACCACCTATAGGAGTGCACAGGCCAAGGAAAGGCAGGCCACCTCAAAGGCAGCTTTCAGGGCAGGGCAGGCCTTTCATAGGCCTTTTTACCAAGCCCAGGCCTCCTCTTCTGCTTATCCCCAGAGGGGGTTCTTTAGAGGGAGAGGCAGACGGGCTACAAGCAGGCCTGCTTCCACCCCTCAGCCCAAAGCCCCTGCCAAGCAGGCACCCTGATGGGGTTGCCAGGGCCGATTCTTAGTTACCTGTAGGGGGCAAGCTGGCTTACTTTGTCCAGGACTGGAAGTCTCTAACATCAGACAAGTGGGTCCTGGAAGTAGTAAGCCAGAGACTGGTTCTCAGCTTCAAAAAACTTCCAAAGATGAGAACCAGATCCTTTCCACCTGCAAATCCACCAGAGGCACTTGCCCTAGAGGCAGAGATCTCTTCCCTCCTGGCTCTCAGAGCTGTGGAAAGGGTTCCACCCCTACACCAGGGCAAAGGATTGTACCCCGGGTACGTCCTTACCCCCAAAAAAGACAGGAAAATGGCAGCCCATCCTGGATCTCAGATATTTAAACAAGCACCTTTTAAAACCAAAATTCAAAATGGTGACTCTGGGAATTATTCTACCTTCTTTAAGGCCAGGGGACTGGCTAGCGTCCCTGGACCTCAAGGATGCCTACTTCCATATTCTCATGAGCAGCTTCCATCGAAATTACCTCAGGTTCGAGCTGCCCTCAGGCCATTACCAGTTCAGAGCAATGCCCTTTGGCCTCACCTCTGCTCCAAGGGTATTCACAAAATGCCTGGCAGTAGCAGTTGCTTCCCTAAGAAGGCAAAAAATTGCCATCTTCCCCTACCTGGATTGGCTCATAGTAGGCCAGTCTCCAGACCAAGTCAAGTTGCATCTACAGATAACTCAGCAACTGCTCACCTCTCTAGGTTTCCTTCTGAATCTTTCAAAGTCAGTTCTAGAGCCTGTCCAGCTCCTCACCGTCATAGGCGCAGAGCTGAATGCAGAGAAAGCCAGAGCCTGCCTTCCTTTGGACAGGGCAAGGACCCTGGTCTCTCTGGCCTCCTCATTCACCCTGCAGGTCTCTCGACCAGCAAGGCATTTTCTACAGCTCCTGGGGCACATGGCTGCTTCTACAGCAGTAGTGCAGGGAGCAAGATTTCAGATGAGGGACATCCAGTTCCATTTGAGAGCCTTTTGGTCTCAAAGGAAAGACCCTCTAACCAAATTGATCCCAGTAACTCGAACCCTGATCCAAGCCCTACAGTGGTGGCAGGATCAGAGCAATCTGAGACAGGGAGTTCCCTTTGTCACTCAGTCTCACTCTTTAATCCTTACTACAGATGCCTCCCTCTTGGGATGGGGAGCTCACATGGGCGACCTCACTACCCAGGGATTGTGGTCCCCCAGGAATCTCTGCTCCACATCAATCTGTTGGAACTCAGAGCAGTTTTTCTAGCACTTCAAGTTTTTTCCAAATCTGTTCAGAACAAAGTTGTACAGGTCAGAACAGACACCACCACCACAATGTGGTACATCATCAAGCAAGGAGGCACTCTGTCTACAGCCTTGTGCACCAAAGCAATGAAGTTGTGGTCTCAGGCTTACTCCCTGAACACCTCCCTTATGGCAGTTCACCTCCCAGGCAAGGACAATGTCCTGGCAGATGCTCTCAGTAGGATTTCCCAGGGCCATCACGATTGGTCACTGGACCCCTGGTCCTGGGTAATATTTGCAGATGGGGCACCCAAGATAGATCTTTTGCAGCTCCAGACAATCACCAACTTCCCCTTTTTTGCTGCAGGCCCCCAGTGTTGGGCTCAGTCCCTCTGGATACCTTAGTTCTCAATTGGGAAGGGAAGTTTCTCTATGCTTTTCCCTCTTTCCCTTTCCTGTTCAAAGTGTTAGTCAAAATCAGATCTCAATCCTGCAAGATGATCCTGATTGCTCCAGGTTGGGCCAGACAATGCTGGTATCCACTCCTACTGTCCTTAGCAGTCCATCTTCCCCTGTGTCTTCCCAGGAATCACAACCTGTTAACCTGTGCTCAGGGGAGGGTTTGGTACCTGAACCTCAAATCTCTCAATCTCAAGGCCTGGCTCTTGAAGAGTTAGTTTGCTGATCTACACCTCTCCCAAGGTGTAATGGATATATTGAAGGCTTCTAGGAAACCTTCCACCAGGGCTACCTATAATTCCAAATGGAAGAGGTTTTCCATATGGTGCTCTGGGAAGCATATTTCCCCAGAATCTGCTGATTTACCCACAGTCCTGGATTATATGGTCCATTTAAATACCTTGGGGCTGAGACCAGCTACCCTAAAAGTACATTTGGCAGCTGTGTCTGCTTTTATTTCAGCAGGTAAACCCTCTTCTCTTTCAGCTCATCCTGTATTCTCCAAGTTTTATAAGGGATTGCTTCACACCAACCCTCCATTCAGGGACCCTGCCCCTGCCTGGGATCTTAATGTTTGCATTGCTCAGCTTATGCAACCTCCCTTTGAGCCCTTGTCTTCAGCAGAGCTTAAGTACCTGACTTGGAAGACTGTTTCTGGTAGCCATCACTTCTGCCAGACGCATAAGTGAATTACAGGCTTTGTCAGTGGAGCCTGATTTTTATCTCCTTTCGTAAAGATAAGGTGGTCCTCAGGACTAACAGGAAGTTCTTGCCCAAGGTGGTTTCAGATTTCCAACTTAATCAATCTGTGTCTCTTCCAGTGTACTTCACTGACCATTCCTCCTCTGGCGAGAGGAGGCTGCACAGCTTAGATGTGAAGAGAGCCCTTAGTTACTACATAGTGTACCAAGGGTCATAGGTTTGACTCCCTCCAACTGTTCCTCACTTATGGTGAGGTTGGTAAAGGGAAACCTGCCACTAAAAGATCCATTGCCACGTGGATTGTCTCTTGTATCCAATTCTGTTATGAAAAGCTGGGTAAGGTTCCTCCCTCAGGCTTGAGGGCTCAGTCTACCAGAGGTACAGCTGCTTCCCTGGCTGCTGCCAGGGACATCCCTATTCTAGAGATATGTCAAGCAGCTACCTGGAAAACAGTTCACACTTTCACCAAGCATTACTCCCTGGATATCCAGGCCAGGAGGGATGCTCGGTGTGGCACAACCGTGCTTCAGAGCCTATTCCCTAAGTAGGTTCTGTCCCTCCTCCATGGAGGTACTGCTGTATAGTCTGCATATTTCATAATATTGCAAGACTTCATGTTTGAAGAAAAAATTACTCACCTTAGTAATGTTGTTTCTTCTAATGGAGTCTTGCTATGTTAAGACCTCCCCCCCCTGCCTGCCCCTCTCAGAACCTCTGTTTTGGGATGTGGGTGGGCAGTGCAGTGTTGGCACTTAGTAGATGCCCACCTTGTTGTTTTCACCCCTCTTTTTTTGGGCGGGGTGACTTGGTGTGGTTTCATTTTTTGGGTCTCCTGACTTGAGTCTGTTTTGGGACCAAAAAATGTTATGTTTAGTAGCCAGTTGGCTAGTGTAGGTTTACAGCTTCCACACAGGACCTCAGTGAGTTTAGCTTGTAAAGATCTGAAGGTTTGAGTTTGAAGAACAACAGAGTCTCAACCGAGCTCGAGCTCAGCGTTCCATGCCTGGCATGGAAAGTTAACTCTTTCATCTCCGGGGCAGTTCGAAGGTTGGGACTCGCTGCATATGTCATAATATAGCAAGACTCCATTAGAAGAAACAACATTACTCAGGTGAGTAATTTTTTCTTTTGGGATGTGGGTGAGCAATGGCAGTGTTGGCACTCAGGAGGTGCCCCATTCTTTGGGTGCTCGGGTGTTGTTTATTTCATTTTTTAGGTCTCCTGACTTGAGTCTTTGTTTTTGGGACCAAAAAATTTGTTTTATGTTAGTAGCCAGTTGGCTAGTGTAGGTTTACAGCTTCCACACAGGACCTCAGTGAGTTTAGCTTGTAAAGATCTGACGGTTTGAGTTCAAACAGCAACAGAGTCTCAACCGAGCTCGAGCTCAGCGTTCCATGCCAGGAAAGTTAACTCTTTCATCTCCGGGGCAGTTCGAAGGTTGGGACTCACTGCTATTGTCAGAATACAGCAAGACTCCATTAGAAGAAACAACATTACTAAGGTGAGTAATTTTTTCTTGGGGACCCTGTCCCTCCATGAGACCTTTTGTTTGTTTTGGAAAAGCTTACTGTACCTCCCTTTGAGCCAGCTGCAAGCTGCGAGCTATGCCTCCTTTCATGGAAAGCATTATTTTTAGTTGTTGCCTCTGCTCATAGGATTTCAGAGCTGCAGACTGTGATGTGTTGGCTTTTCACAAAGACAGGGTGTTTCTGCGGACCAGTCCAAATTTTCTACCTATTGTGGTGTCTGAATTTACGTTAGATCAATCCATCCACGTGCCTGTTTCCATCCCCGGTGTACTCTAATCAGAGGAAGGCCTTACTTCATACTCTGGATGTCCACTGAGTGCTCCAATACTATTTGGAAAGCATCCACTGTATCAGAAAGACTGATCACTTTGTTTTGTTTGCCCCCAGAAGAGAAGAGGCTCTCCTGCTTCCAAACAGTGTTTAAGTGGTTAGCAAATTGTATTGTTCATTGCTATCATAAGTACGAGAAGCCTTTACTGGGACTGGGCCATTCTACCGGAGGCATGGCTGCCTCAGTTGCTTATTTCAGGAATGTATCCACTGCAGACATTTGCGCGGCCGCCACTTGCAGTTCTGTCTATACCTTTATCAGGCATTAATCTGGACATTGCCTCTACATGTATGGCCAGTTTTGGACTTACAGTCCTTCAGGACCTTCATTCCTACATGCCCTATGCCTGTTTTTTCCTCCTCCCTGCTGACCAGGTGAGTTCCGATACTGCTTGGGACTCTGTCCTACCAGTGTTGCCCGCTGTAAGAGCCCCCTCGAAGCAAGATGGTACAGTTACCAAAGAGCTTACCGTAACAGTAGATCTTTGAGAGGAGCTTCTGCAGCATGCACTGCTTTCCCCTCCTTCCTACCCCCTGACTTCTGTTTCTCCTTTCTCAGGGCATGGTGGGGTCTCGGGTGGAAGAACTGAGGTTCGATTGGGGGACTGTCCCTTTTATACCATAGGTGGACGTCAGCATGCTAACATCAGGGGTAGTCCCCCTGCTGTAGACTGCTAGCTAGAAGTTTTCTTTGTGGTTCTAGTGACTTAGTCCTATCTGTGTTGCCTGCTGTAAGAGGAGCTCTTTAAGATCTATTACGGTAAGTTCTTGCGTAATTGTATTTTCCAAGCATTGCGCTGCCAAAGCCTGCCTGTCCACTCTACGTTCTGTGCTATACTACAACATGCAGCAGCTTTTTCCCTCTCTTATCACCAACAATGACACAAAGAGCACAGTCTATCGAATCTCCTCTTAATTTTGACTTGCAACATGAAGAAAATATTTTTGATCACAGCCGGCAAGAACTCTTTGCTGGCAGTTGCAAGTGGGGAACAAAAACAAAGGCACACCAAGGGCATAAAATGGAGTTTACAGATGTATTTTGTATACATGCATGATAAAAATAGAACCCTAAATGCCATTTTTGGGTTTGTATTTCAGCCCTGTGGCGCACCTCATGTGGAGCCCTGCGAAACAAACACGCTCCCTTTACAAAAAGAAGTGAGGGGCTTCGTCACCAAGTGGCTCCGTGGTGGTCTGCTCTCCCTCATAATGCTGGGTGAGATACAAGATCCCCCTCACAAGTGCTGACTTCCTTGAAGACAGACAGCTGAGAAACTCCTGTAAAATAGCCATCCGCTCTGCCAAGAGCGAAATTTTGTAAATCTACTCTGCAATCCTCAGCCAGGAAACCGAGGAGCTTCTGGCAAAACATTAAAAGCACTGTTGGAAGTTCCGCCAGAGTCACGGTCACTGACATGCAAATTGGCGGGGTTAGCTGCAACAACCCCCTTACAGTTGCCAATGCTTTTAACACCCAGTTCTCTGACCTGCCCGCCCCCTCCCTCCAGCCTCCTGACCTCAAAGCCCAAGGCCCCTCCCTTAGTAGGAAACCTTCCAACCTCCCTTCCACCTAAAGACCATTTCCCACCATGGAGACCCAGAAGCTCCTTGCTGGTCTCTTCCTTCCTACCAGAGCCGGGCATGACAACCTCAAGCCCAAGCTGCTCTGTCTGGGGCATCTCTCCTAGCCCGGCCCATCACCCATATCTTTACCACTTCCCTAATCTCGGGAACCATCCCTGATGTATGGAAAGTGGCTAAAGTTGTCCTTTCTTCAAACAAGGTGACCCAAAAAACCTCAAGAACTACTGCCCTATAGCCATCCTATCTGCGATTTAGTAAGTAACTTGAAAAGATGGTCACCTCACAGTTCACCCACTGCCTTCAGAGCTATGACCTCTCCCCAGCACAACACGGCTTCCAAAAAGGGCACAGCACTTCTGCTGCCCTAACCGTGGTCACCTCCGAGATCAGGACCGCTGCTGATCAAGGCAAACTGACCGGCGCCATCTTCGTGACTCTCTTGAAAGCCTTTGACCTGGTTGACCACTTGCTCCTGTGCTCCACTCTTGGGTCCTTTGCCCTCTCCCACCCAGCCTTTGCCTGGTTCACAAACTGCTTCTCTGGCAGACTGTAGTACACCAGATTCAACAAGGCCCTCTTTGTTCCCTTTCCTGTGAACTGCAGGGTCCCCAGGATCTGTTCTCTGGCCCATTCTGTTTTCCCTATTCATCAGTGAGCTGTCATCGGACCCTGCCTGTGGGCACTCCACCCTGTAGGCGGATGACCCAGTCATCCTAGCCAGCTCCCAGGACTTCAGTGACATCAACTCAAGGCTAAACTCTGACTTCAGTCTAATTCAAAACTGTCTAAAGGGTCACAGCGGAACTATCAACCTTCAAAAGACTCTGGCCATGCTCTTTGGCTCTCTGGCCAAATCTAAAGCCTGCCGTATGCCACCAAAAATCTCTGGAGCTGATGGTCCCCTTTTGCAAGTTGTGGATTCTGTCAAATTCCTGGGTGTAACCCTCGACCTGCAACTAGAGCGTACCCTGCACATACGCAACATATGTAGGACTACAAACTGCAAGCTGGGCCTGGCTTACAGAGTGAAAAGCTGTCTTACCTCAGCTGCTCGACTTTCCCTAACCAAGGGGATCCTCCTTCCCTTGCTCTGGGCTTGTCTCCTTTGCCCTCGTCCCAAAAACCAGTCTCTCAAAATGGGACACCACATACAATGTATGTCACTTTGCGCTCTCTGCCCCTCGCCTCACACACCACTGTGAGCTATACTCCAGGCTAGAGTGGCTTCCTCCAGAAAAACATTTAACCCTAGTCCTAGGCAACTTCATCAACAGCATCGTCAGAACTGCCACCCCTCCTGCACTCACCTTATTCCTCAAACCTACTACACCCTCCTACCACCTAAGATCCAGTGACACTCTGGTCCTCCTGGTTCTAAAAAAACAAACCCTAATGGGTGATCGAGCTTTCGCTGCCAATGTGCCCAGATTGTGGAACTCCCTCCCTGCAAATACTCATTCCTCCCCCTTCCATTCCTGCTTCAGAGCCTCCCTATGGGGATTTCTTAAATTGGTCTCCACCTGTCTTTGCACTTAATAAACCTTCACTGTGCCATCGGCTTGACTGTACTGACCGGCTTAGTTGTTCTAACCCTGCTGTGACAGACAAGGAGCTGAGTCTCCTGATACTGAGTGCACTTTATCCACTGCCTGCCTCGTGCTGTCAGATGTACCAACTGTATTGGGTCCATTCTTTGCCCCACTGTTCATGTATTGATGTCTTGTACTACTGTATCCTATGTTTTCACTGGTCTGTCGCTCATGAAATGTATTACTTATGCTGCTTATTATCCATACCCACCTGAGTATGGCTGACCCTAAAATGCATTTGACTGTTGTCCAAACCTGTACTATGCTGTTTCTGCCTCTTGTTGTAATTGTTTGTTTATGCCTGATGTTCTTGTCTATACTGTGTAATTCTCCCGGGATGCACCTGAAAATAAGCATTTGGCTGTTTAGTGTGCTTACCTGGTAAACAAAAGCAAATAAATATATTGCATGTGAAAGCAAAGAACTGCGCACAAAACTGGTCCTTGGGAAACCCAACCAGTGACATCCCTCATGTTTGAGACTTCTCCATTTAAGTCCAACTGTGAGACTTTCTGCATAACCAGTTTCTAATCCATATTTTTCTCCACCCCAAGTCGCTTTTTTTTTTTTTTTTTGAATCTCATGAGTTACTGAGTTAAACATCTTGCTAAAATCCAAGTATAGTACATCTACTGCCTGACCTCTTTCAACTGACTCTGGTCGGATTAGAAGTCTGTTTGTTTGACATGACCTTCGTGTGAAACCATGTTTCTCCTGCTGTAGCCCATTTGACTCCTAAAGTAACCAAAACTTTCTTTTATTATAATTGGCTCTGGCATCTTGTATATTGTAGACACCTAGCTGTGTATTTCATGCTCTCCTGAGCTGGGCAGACGACTTCAAGACCACCTTGGCTAAGTGGGTCAGAGACTGTTTTAGCAAAGGATTTTTGTAGTGTCAAAACTAAAACTGCCAACTTTGTTTCAGCCTGTGTCATGGCATAATCCTGGGCTGAAAGCAGAGGCATATATCTCAGAACTGTGCAAGGCAGCCATGTAGGCTTCACTACACACCTTTATCCAAACATCACAGACTTGACACTTTAAGTTTGCTTGAACTTGGTTGATGCAGTTATTGGACACAAAGCGCTGCAAGTAGCTATTTGAATGTAGAACTCTTGCTGGAAGAATCTGTAGTCTATTGTTGGTGGGATAGCACTTTTATAATTCACTTGGGGCTCTGCCACACGTGTGTTGTGGTCCTGCCTCCTTACTCGTGAAAACACGTTGCATACTGTAGTCAGCCTGTTGCATGTTCGATTGATAGTCACCTATTTACTTGTTCCCGTTTTGAATCTTTAATTTGTTTGAACATATGAAGAAGCCAGCAGAAGGCCATTTGGTCTATCAAGTTTGCTCATATTGCAGGGTCCACAGCTTGAGCTAATGTCCCTGTCCTCCCTACTCATGATTCTTAATTTCCCCCATGCCTATCCCAGCCTCTCTTAAAGCTGTCCAGTGTCTTCAACGAGATGACCTCTTCTGGCAGTGCATTCCATGTGTCTGCCACCCTCTCTGTGAAGAAGTGCTTCCTGACCTCCCTCCTAAACCTCCCACCCTCCAGCTTAAGACTGCCCCTTGTGATATGGTTGCCACTCAGCTTAGAGACACTCCTTGTCAACCTTATTTATCCCTTTCAGGTACTTGAATGTCCCAGTCATGTCCCCTTTTTCTCTTCTGTCTTCCAGGGAGTACATGCTCAGTGCCCTCAATCTATCCTCATATATCTTGCCCTGCTGACTGGCTATCATCTTTGTAGCCCTCCTCTCTACCTTATCCAGCAGGTTAATGTTCTTTTTGAGGTGTGAGCACCAGTACTTAACTCCATACTCTAGCTGCAGCCTTACCAGTGACCTGTACAAGGGCAGTATAACCTCCCCTCTCCTACTGATCCCCCTAGCTATGTATCTCAGCATCTTGTCTGACTTTGCTGCTGCTTTCTTGCACTGTGTGGCGTGCTTAAGGTCACTAGTGATCATCACTCCGAGGTCTTTCTCCTCTTCTGATGCAAATACTCTGACTCCACCCAGTTAATACTCTCTCCTGGGATTCTTGGCTCCAATATGCATAACTTTGCATTTCTTGGCATTGAAGCCAATCTGCCAGATCCTGGTCCACCTCCCCAGCTTTTCCAGATCTTCCTGTAGGTCCCATAGCCCTTCAGCTGTATCCACTTCTCCCACATAGCTTGGTGTCCTCTGCAAATAGGCACATTTTGCCTTTAATGCCATCCCCAATGTCGTTTATGAAGACATTGAACAACACCGGCCCCAGCACAGAGTCCTGTGGGACCCCACTGGTTACCTCTCTGGTGCCAGATAACTCCTCTTCCCCCCCCCCCCCAACCACCACCCTCTGGGTTCTGTCCCTTAGCCAGTTTTCCACCAATCTGACCATCTTTTCCCAACTCCAAGATCCACCAACTTCTTGTTTAACCTTTTTGTAGATTTTGAAGATTTAACTATCTATACAATAGGAATGAGCAGCAAACCCGTTAGATAAAAACATGTATCTCACTGCAGTGTGAGTCTAGATATCACACTGTGGTGACATCAAACAAAAATGGCACAAAACACAATCGTATTGTATAAAAAGAATACGTGATCGCAAGTGAGCCTGGGGAACCGCCACTCGTGGCTCTGCTATGCTCCGCCACTTGTGATATTCACCGGGCTCACTTGCCACTCATCAGATATATTCTGTGTCACACACCTAGCCATCTTGTACCACTTTATTATCTTTGATTGCACGTGGCTATTGTGATATCAGCAAAGTGAAAGCTGCTCTCTGTTTTCAGTATTCATTTGAAATGTATCCAACTTTGCTAGATATCAACTGTGATGTACCTTAAAATGCAAATTATCATATCTTACAAAGTGAGGCGTGTGTGATTCCTATTAACCGTTGTACGTTAAATATGGATAATTTCCATTAAGGAGGCAGTATAGCCCTGTGGTTTAGGGCTCTGAGCTACAAACATGGAGACCCCACTTGCATACTATGTGACCCTGAGCAAGTCACTTAACTTCCTTGTACTTCCACGTTGCACCTGGAAACGAGCTTCGGCTTAATGTGCCTTTCCTGGTTCAACCATTTCCCCTTTCCCTTTCCTTTCCTATTTCAGTTAATTGGTTAAATACAAGTATTCTTTTGTTTTTGTAATACATTGTATATTTAATTTTTGGATAGGTGTAGGAATACATAAGCCCCCTTTGATGTATTCTAAATTTTTCATTCTCTCCTCCCCCTTTTTCTGTTCTGCTCTCTCCTGGATATTGTCTTGTTGGAAAGTGATTATTCTGTATATACTTTTGTATGTTTGTTACAGTTTGGTCTGTCTGATTATATTTAGGTGGAATATGGGGATTTTTTTGTGGTGCTTTTTAACTGCATCTGATCCTTGTGAGTCAATAAGGCACATAAGATGGAAGAGCATCCAGTGTGGAAGAATTCGCTGTGATTTCATATTAAGACGTTAATGGATTTAATTGGACAGTTTATAATTTTTTTCCTCATTACTAGCATTCATATAATGGACACTCTCCTTACAGCCTTTTTAATGGATGAATTAGAATTCAACAAGGAGCGTCTAGAATGGATTTAAATTCATTTTAATTATTTGTAGTGTATTTTTCATGCTTTTTATTTTTGTGGACTCTAAATAAATTAGTATTGAACACAGGTTGGATACTCATGAGATGCCTTTTTTTTTTTTTTTTTTTTTTTTTTTTTTAATTTAACCAGGTATAGCACACTAAGCTGAAAGCTTTTTTACAGGAGCGACCTGCTTGTAGTGTATAAGCACTCTGCCTATCCTCTGTATTTTGCGCTTGATAAAGCACTTCATTGTTGAACGGAGAGCAGTATTTTTCATGCTGTATGTCCTGCTATTTTATCTTTATACAATAAAAGTTTTTGCAGATTCAGTTCGTGTGGACATTAGTCCCATCACAGTTTCATTTGGTGAGCTAGGGTTATTTTGTTGTCTCTGTTTGCCCTTGTGCTTCCATTGTTCCCTCTGAGCTACTTTTTGGGATTCTAATAGTGCTTCAACATTGTCGCCTGGACTGCACCCAAGGGTTGTTGACTGTCATGAAAAATTTTAACTCTGTGTTTGGGAATTTTACAGTAATAGTTTGTCCAGCATGTAGCTAATCATACTACCCCTTGTAATTTTGAAAAATGTAATCTTTTAGTTTCAAGAGTAACTGTTTACTCTGTTTAGCTACATAGTGCTTATTTTGAGTTCAGCAACTCCAGTTGCCCATGACACCTAACAGGAGAATCCTGCTTCTCCAGAGATTCGAGCTGAGCAAGTCGTTTTGATCTACAAAAGTACAGTGCAGTTTTCTAATCCTTATTCCCCATAGGATATTACGTTAACTACTGTAATACAGCATTAGTTGGGTTATAATTAATACTGTTTTACTGCATGGCAACAAGTGTAGACATTAGAGGCTGTGGAACTCTCATGCCACCAACATTCCATGCTGATGTCACAGTTTTGAGTTGTGCCAGTGTCTCTAGCAGTCAGTGGTGCCTTTTACCCAGATACAACTTCCCGGGGACCAGTGACAGCGCTAGGGGTTTTAAAACATGGGTCAAATTAGACCCATAGGTGTAAAAAATGTGGGTCAAAATGAGAAACAACTGGGTCCAAACCTAATCGTAAGTAGAAATTTCACTAGTACAGAAGCTTAAATTTGTTGAGTGAAAATACTTTTCTATTGTTTAGTTTCCATCTTTCAGCTATTGTTAGAGACAGGTGCACCACTTTGGACCCACTGTCCTGTGGAAAGTGGGTCATTTCTGGGCAAGCTGCAACTTTTTCCCTTTTTGCCCTATCTAGCGCTGTCTCTGCCGGGGACAACGTTGGAGCTAACAGAAAATGGCAAATGTAATATGATTTCCCTTCTTATCTTCGTAAGCTAGCTCAGCATTTGTAACGCTTATGACCCATGTGTTTTCATCTATCCTTATACGTTTAATTAGAAACTCTAATCCATGTTTGCCTGTAGCTGTTTTTTCCAGCAGTGTAAGTATATGTGGATTATGTTACTGACTTGACCCCATAATGCTTGCAGCATGACCCAAACATCCAGTTGGTATCCCAAAGCACTTGACAGAGATCTATGTGACTTTGAAAGCTTGTGTACCATATAATCGATATACAGTATCTAATGTATATTATTATTCTCAGTACCATCAAACAGGCTTAATTTTCCAAGTACCAATATTTGTACAAGAAATTTCTACTATTCTGATTGCTAAATGGGTATAGTGTTGCTAAGTCTTCAAAATAGCTACATTCTTTTCTCTGTACCAGGCTAGACCCCTGGCTTTAGTTTCAGATATGAAGATGCACCATTTCGTAAATTTTTAACAGTCGCTTGTTCACACATGGCTGTTGGAAAAGAACTTGAGTTATTTGCTTTTTTTCTTTTTAGACAATGATTTGCAAGGCACCAACAGTGCTGGATCATTGGGTGGTCCCGATGTTCGTCGGCGAATCCCGATAAAACTAATCTCCAAGCAGCCTACTAAAATTAAAGCTTCACCTCGCAGTCAAAGAAGTATGACTAGGATCCCCGCAAAGATACAAGCAGGTGATGATGGTGAGTAAAAGTATTTCAGATGGTTTTAGGCTGACCCTGTGGGACAGTGGCACTGTATACTAGCTGTGAGACACTGGTTTGTTGAGTCACAGGGTCCCACACTGGGACTTGTTGGAGACTGAATACACTATGGAGGTGAGGTACCCTGCCCCTGCGAAGGGAGGTTGGGGGCTATAAAATTATTCACTTACCACCCCTAAATATTGACCGAGGAGCAGCATTGGCATCAGCTGTAAAGGCAGTTCTTACTTCAAGAGGGCTCTTGCAGTAGGTAATTGCATATAGGACTGAAGCCGGCAGGCATCAGGACCCCACAGAAAAATTTCTAGCTAGCAGTCTCTGGCGGAGACCGCCTCTATGCCTGGTGGTCAGTAAAAGGCCTCCCCATGCCAGCTTTCCAGTTCTTTCCCGCCGTTAGCTCGTGTAGCACCTCGCGGTTAAGTTCACTGCTTTGCAGTCGGTAGTTTTACCATCTGTTTTCAACTTTTCTTCAGATTTCACAGCTTTTACCTCAGCTGCCATGTATGTCGTCCCCAAATCCCTCCAAGCACAAAAACAAGTGAGATTCCTGCGGCGCCCAGCTCCCACACAAGGACGGACATTCCCAGTGCCTTTTTTTTTTTTTGGTCTAGGCCCTGACCACCCTATCTAGGTGCCAGCTCTGCCAGCAGTTTTAGCGTGGCCGGCAGTCTTTTGAAGCTTCAAGGTTGCGTCAACCCTCGTCGGGCTCAGGTACCTCAAGGAGCCTCCCGGGTCTGAGGCAACCATCCTGTAAGGCCGCCACAAAGTGGTCTTCTGGTCTGAGCGGCCATGGTAAGCCGGATGTAGTCCTCCGCCCGCCTGGGTAAGACTGTTTTAAGACGCCCAACCCTTCAGGGCAGCTGCACGACCTCCAGAGCACCCTCAATCGCCTCCTTCGAGCGCAGGGTCTGATGAGCCAAACGTTGGTTCTCTGTCATTCGGCTATGCGTTGGAGCAAAAGCCGGACCCTTTCGGGCCTTTCTGTCCCGAACTCGCCACATCGCTTGTTGCATTCCAAGGAGCCAGCGTCTCCTTTGCTGGACCACGGGGATGGTAACCTTCCTCCCCGGGCGACACAGAGGAGGTGGGCATGCTGCCATTGGGTCTCCCTTCCGCTGGGCCGGATGACCAGACGTTGGACCCGTGGACGCTGGCGCCAGTCTATTCGCCCGACAACATTCCTTTGCTGGATGCCGCCCCTACGCCAGGCCTCCTGCTCCGGATCTGCCCACTGGGCAGTTTCCAGGACCCTCTGCTCTTGCAGAGCCCCTGGTGCCTGGGTATCTGACCCCGTAGTATCCGACGCCTTCTAACCCCAGTAATGCTCAGGATATTCATAACTTTGTGCAGTGAGCCTGGTGGGCTGGACTGCCCGGAGAGATGGAACACATGCAAATGATAGAATTCTTTGCACGTGAGCATCTTTCAAATACTGCCTCTACCAACTGTAGTGTTCTAACCCCTTTAGATATTTATCTCCACCTGAAAGTCTGGTCGCTCGGAGTCTCTGTTGCCCTCTTTCGTCTGAAGAAAGATAAAAAATCTTAAAAACCATAAGTATATTTATGATTGTTGGTTTAGATCTAGTTTATTGTTAAAAAGTAGCTTTCTCTGTTCCTCGCGGTTCGGCATAACTGTGAGGGATCAGAGTTCATTTAGATTATTTAGGTTCTCTGACTAAAGAACCTATTTTATTTTTGCTAAGTTTTGGTCCTTACAAAGTTTATTTGTAACCGTTTTTTACCGGTTACAGAACTGCTGACCCGGTTTATTTTTTCATCTCCCGGTTCGGTTCCTGTCTGTTCCGGAAACGACTGCAAAGAAAGAGAAAACCTGTTTAAATAACTGCAACAGTCTTTATTATTTAGCGGCTGGTGGTTTTCCTCTTTGGCTTTCACCATGGCAGAGAAACCTAAAAAGAGAACCGTGGAGCCCGGGTTTAAAAACTGTTTAAAGTATTGAGATGTGTTTGTTAAGGAAGACAAGCACACCTTATATGTAGCTTTTCTGGGTTTCGAACATCTGGACCTGGAATGTGAAATATGTAAAATTTTTCCAGATAAAACTGTGGAAAAGCACCTTGAATGGCTCAGTAAGAAGTTTCCTAGGGGTCCCTCAGTCTCTGACCAGCTGACACCCCATTTTGTTGTGGCTGAACCCACAAGTGCTACTACCCCTGCCCTGATACGGGCGAAAAAGGAGCAAAAAGAGGAAAAGAACCAGCTGACTCTCTGGTTCCCTCAAAGAAGGCAAAGAAACTTAAACATGCAGAACCCTCTCCTGTTAATCCAGGGATGTCTGCGCAGGTGCTTGCAATGCCTTCAGCTCAAGAGATGGCTCAGGCATTCAGAATTATTCAGGCTCTGCAGAGCATCATCCCTCAGCCTCCTGCCCCTTCACAGGGTCCCCAGGTTGCCAATACTGTGTTGTTCTCTGTACCGGAGCAACTATTTTTTGAAGAGGATAATGAGCTTTATGAGGACTAACCTATCCCACCAGAGGTGTCCCCCGAGCAGGATTTTGGCTTGCCTCCCAGGGTGTCCGAGGATTTTTCCTCCCACTTTTTCTTTGTAAGGAAAATGGCAGATGCCCTAGCTATCGCCACAACAGAGCAACTGGAGGATGCTCTGTTGTGGCGATAGCAGAGCAACTGGAGGATGAGGAGGAAATTGAGTACCTGAATATGATGGGTGTAACACCCACAAAGGCCCTCCTCCCAGTATATACATTTTTTAAGAAGGATGCTCTGAAACTCCTGCAGACCCCTAATTCTATTCGACAGGAGAATAGACAAGAAGTACCAGTTGGATAGAGAGGGAACTGACTTCCTCTTCTCCCATCCAGATCACCAAAGGATAATACAACAGGCAGTCTTTGATAAAGCTAAAGTCCCTCTGTCCTCACATACACCAGACAAGGACTCCAGAAAATTGGACAGTATGGCCAAAAAAGGCTATTTATCAGCCTCCCTGGCCATGAGACAGGCTACTTTCCAGGCTTATACTACCCAGTATCAGAAATCCCTGTGGCAGTCTGTACTGGCAATGTCCATGAAAGCCTCCTCACTGTTATCAGATGACCAGGCTGAAACTGCTAGGTTTGGACTGGAGGCGGCCAAGTACCAGTTCCAGATGGCTGCTGATTCAAATGACCACTGCAGCCAGATGGATGGGTAACACAGTGGCTCAGACGAGGTTTGCTTGGCTTAGGGCTACAAACCTCACTCAGGATACCCAATCGAAGGCACTGGATTTTCCATTTGAAGGAAATTCTCTTTAGGGAATCCACAGTGGCCTATATGAAGAAGGTGGATGAATATAAGGCTACTTATAGAAGCAGCTGTGCCAGGGACAGAGCTTCTTCATCCACCAGGCCCTATGGGGGGGGGGGGTAGAGAGCTGTCTTTCATGACAAGAGCTTTTTTCCAGCCAGTAGCCATGCCCCAATACCAGCAGTACCCCCAACAGGGCTGCGGTAGGGGTAGAAGGGGCTCTAGGTGAGGGTCTCAGACACAACCTCGGCCCCAGCCGTAACAGAACCCCTGAGATGCAGGCCGCCTCCTCCCTACCTGTTGGAGGCAGACTGTCCCATTTCCTCCATCTTTGGTCAACCATCACCACAGACAAGTGGGCATTGGAGGTAGTGGGCAAAGGTTTGTCTCTGGACTTCAGATTTCTTCTAAAAAAGTCCAGGGTTTTCATCTCTCCTCCCCTAGCAGAAACTTCACTGCTAGAGGCAGAGGTTCAAAAGCTGCTGTAGCTCAGAACAGTGGAACCAGTTCCTAAAACCCTGAGAGGCAGAGGTTTTTACTCCAGATACTTCCTAACAAAGAAAAATGGGGAGTGGTGGCCAATTTTGGAACTCAGAGCTTTAAACAAGCACCTGGAAAAAAAATTCAGAATGGTAACTTTGGCTCGGATTCTGCCGACAATCCAAAACGGGGACTGGCTGGCATCCCTGGACTTGCAAGACGCCTATTTTCACATCCCCATAAAATAATGTTTCAGAAAATATCTCTGATTCAGACTCCCATCAGGTCATTATCAGTTTGCAACCCTGCCCTTTGGCCTTTCCTCGGCACCAAGGATTTTTACAAAATGCCTAGCAGCTGTGGTGGCATTTCTTCGAAGACGGGGAGTGACTGTCTTCCCATATTTGGACGACTGGCTGGTGGTGGGCAAATCACCAGAACAAGTCAGAACTTCCCTAAAGCTCACTCAGGATCTTTTGGAGTCCTTGGGTTTCATAATAAACCAGAACAAATCTGTCTTAACCCATACACAGATTTTACAGTTCATAGGGGCAGAGATCAGTACTTTACAGGCCAGGGCCTTTTTACCACTGGACAGGGTGCAAAACCTTCAGTCCATAGCAAATTCCATTAAGTTGCACAGGCAAAAAACAGCCAAGCAATTCCTGCAGCTCTTTGGTCATATGGCTGCATCCACAGGTATAGTGCAGGGTTCCAGGTTTCACATGAGACATCCAGTTTCATCTCAGGAATCATTGGAGTCAGAAAAAAGATCCCTTTTCAAAACTTATTCGAGTGACAAGGGCACTGTTACAAGCCCTTTTGTGGTGGAAAAATGAATGCAATCTAAGGCAAGGAGTCCCTTTTCAGAAGGAGAATCCTTCGCTAGTCCTCACAACAGATGCATCCCCTTCTTTGGCTGGGGCGCCCATCTGGGGGAGCACACAACTCTGGGTACCTGGACAGAAGCAGAGTTCCTTCAGCGTATAAACTTGCTGGAACTCGGAGCAGTGTGGCTGTCACTAAAAGTTTTTCTCTTCACTGGTGATGGGCAAGGTGGTACAAGTCAGAACAGACAATACCACCACTGTGTACTACATAAACAAGCAGGGAGGCACCAGATCAGGCCCCCTATGCACAGAAGCCATGAAAATTTGGACTCTGGCATATTCCCTAAAGGTGTCCTTGCAAGCAATCCATCTGCCAGGAAAGAATACTTTGGCAGATGCACTGAGTTGAATCAACCAGTCCCATCATGAATGGACACTGAACAAGCAAGTGGTTCAGGTAATTTTCAAGAGGTGGGGCACTCCAAAGATAAACTTGTTCGCATCCCACCAGAACAACCAGCTGCCTCAATATTGCTGCAGACCACCGGCCCAGGGCACAAACCGTCTGGATGTCGTGGTGCTGGACTGGTCAGGCAGGTTCCTCTATGCCTTTCCCCATTTTCTTCTGGTCATCAGAGTACTGCTGAAGCTCAAATCCCTCTCAGCCTCTCTGACCTTGATGGCTCCAGATTGGCCCAGGCAGCCGTGGTACTCTCTTCTGCTCTCCATGTCAGTGAGCAAACCAATAAGTTTGCCTCTCAGGCACAATCTCCTGACCTCCAATCAAGGAATATTGTTGTACCCAAATCTCAAGTCCCTCCACGTCAAGGCATGGCTCTTGAGGAATTAGAGTATGGAGACTTACAGCTTTCTGAAGCTGTATTAACTACCTTGAAAGGTTATAGGAAGCACTCCACTAAGAAAACATATTCTTTTAAGTGGAAGAGATTTTCCTTTTGGTGCTCTGGTAGGAATTTCGCCCCAAATGATGCAGTAGTTTCAGTGGTGGTGGATTATCTGACTCATTTACATTCACAAGGTCTGCAACCCACTTCTCTAAATGTTCCTCTTGCAGCAGTGTCTGCATATCTTTCTGCTAGGACAAAGGTGTCCGTAGCATCAGATCCCTTTTTCAAAAGGTTTTTTTAAAGGCCTGATGCATTTGCATCCTCCTCACAGGGCACCAGTGCCCGATTGGGATCTTAATATATGTATAGCCAAATTGAGGGCCCCTTTCGAGCCCATGGCTACAGCCCATCTAAAGTAAGTTACCTGGAAAACAGTTTTTCTAGTAGCAATTACCTCAGCAAGAAGAATTGGCGAGCTCCAGGCTCTCTGTGTTGACCAGGACTATATCTTCTTTCACAGAGAGAAGGTAGTCCTCGGATCAGATGGACAGTTCCTTCCCAAGGTCGTTTCAGACTGCCATCTGAATCACTCACTCTGCCTGTCTTTTTCACAGACCATGTGAGCTGTCATGAAAGAAGACTCCACAGTCTGGATGTGAAAAGAGCTCTCAGCTATTGCATGACAGCTACAGAGGGCCATAGGGAAGACAAAAAATAACTTTTCCTTACACATGGGGAAGACGGAATGGGCAAACCAGCCTCAAAGATCCATTTCTCGATGGATTGTCCAGTGTATTCAATTCTGCTACACTAAAGAAGGTAGGGAGTCCCCTGCTGGACTGAGGGCACACTTAACAAGAGGAACAGCTGCTAGTCTTGTTCCATTATTGGATATTTGTAAAGCAACTACCTGGAAATCTGTACACACCTTTACAAAGCATTACAACTTGGGTGTTTTGTCCAGAAGTGATGCCAGGTTTGGCACAGCAGTCCTGCAAAGTCTGTTTCCGAAATAACTTCTGTGCCCACCTCCAGTGGTACTGCTTGGTAGTCTGCACAAAGTTATGAATATCTTGGGGTTAGAAGAAAAAATTACTTACCATAGTAATCTTTCTTCCCAGTGATGCTCAGATATTCATAACTCCCTCCCATCCTCCCCTTCCAGAACTTCAGCTTCTGCACTCCACATGCTAGTGCCACGTAGCCATACCCTTCTTGGCGCATTTCTGTATGCCGAATAGAATTTAAACAGAGTTTTCTGTTTCTCTTAATAGTTTTCTCATGCTGTTTGGTGAATGCCATTGTTTGTTTGATATAGTTCCTGCTTAGGTTTTTTGGTTAATTCTCTTTATTAGGGTAACCCTTAAATTTTTTTTTTTTTTTTTTAAACTGTTGGATTTTTTTTCCTAATGCTCGACTTCTAGGCTTCTTACAAATCTAAAGGGGTTAGAACGCTACATTTGGTAGAAGCAGTATTTGAAAGATGCTCACATGCAAAGAATTCCATCGTTTGCATGTGTTCCATCTCTCCGGGCAGTCCAACCCTCCAGGCTCACTGCACAAAGTTATGAATATCTGAGCATCACTGGGAAGAAAGATTACTATGGTAAGTCATTTTTTCGTCCTACCCAGGCCCGCAATATCCAGCACCCCAGTACCCGATGCCACAGTACACAATGCCCCAGTACCAGATGCTGGGCTTCCTGCCGTCTGGATATGAATACTCGCCATACGGATACCCTCAGTATCCGTACCCTCCTCTTCCATCGCCCCTCAGCCTCCGGTGGATTTGAGGGAGACTCTGGCTTCCTGGTGGGCTGAGGCCAAGGTTCAGCTCACCAGGGAGGTAAAGGACCATCTTCTGACACCGTCCCGGTTCCGACCCCCTACGCTGGAGGTGAGACTCCACCCTTCCCCCAACGCTACCAGTGACTAGCCCCACGGTTCCGGGCAGGGCAGTGTACGCTCCCCCGAGAGCTTCCCAAGGGGTCCGTTCTTCCCCCTGCGCCAGGAGGAGTCCTTCTCCTCCCGCAGCAGCAGCATCCTGATGGTTCTGATCTGGATGATGAGTCGCGCACTTTGGATAAGCCAAGGACTCCTCCGAAGTCCCTTCACGAGGATCCTTTTTTTATGGAGTTGCTGCGTAAAATCCAGGTGGTTCATCAGTGGCATTCCTTGGAGCCGGATCCACAGCGTAAGAAACTCACTGCACATCTGGATCTGTCTAAGACCGCTCCTACTCTGGTGCCACCCTGGATTGAGCCTCATGCCGACCTTGTCTTCACCATTTGGAAACAACTGCTGTCATTAGCTCCCCCCTTATTTGGAAGTCAGACAGGCTTTATCAGGCTCCGGAGGGTGTTGACTCTCTGAATTTACACCCTAGAGCTGATTCGGTCGGATTAGCGCCGCTCACGGCCAGACGACTAACCCCAGGCACTTGAGCTCGTCACCACCCGACAAGGAATCCCGCCTTCTGGACCAGTATGGGAAGAAGGTCTGTGCTTCTTCCACTCTAGGAATAAGGGCCCTGAATTACATTGCTCACATGTGGGATTACCAGAAGACGATCCTTAGCGAGGTGGAAACTAAGTTGGACTCCCTTCCTGAGTCTCAGACAAAGCAGGAAGTGGCTGTCCTTGTCCGGTCTGCATGTTCAGCAAGTCGGCACTTGCCTCGTGCCACGTACATCGCAGTGGACGCTGTGGATTGGAGCTCGGCTTTTGCCATGGGGTTGCGGTGTCATGCCTGGCTTGGTGTCAGATTTGGTCCCGGACGTGCAGTCTGCTATCCAGGACACGCCCTTCAGGGGTTCAGTGCTGTTTGGTGGTGATGTCAAGGACATCAATCACCGAACTGCAGGAGAAGGGTATTGCAGTTAAGTCTGTTGGCTCCTTGTACTGACCCCCTCAGGCTCAGCATCGTCCCTTTTCGCCCAGGCGTTCTCGGCCCAGGTGAAACCTCCAGGAGCGGGCCAGCAAGCGCCTGGTCACTCAGGCTGCCAAGCCCCCTTGCCCAAAAAAGCAGCAGGAGCTTCAGCCGCACCGCCGCCTCACACCTCCTGACTCCTCTCCCACAACCTCTGGGCCTCCCAGAGGAACCGGTAGGAGGGAGAGTCTCCTTCCATCTACCGGGTTGGGGGAGGATCACTTCAGACACTTGGGTGCTCCAGCTGATTGCGGATGGACACTCGATAGTTTCCTCTTTTGAAGGAGGCGATAGAGCCCGTCCCATCTCCTCTTCGGGGGATGGGTTACTACTCCCATTTCTTCTTGATGTGAGGCGGATTCTAGACCTCAGCTCCCTGGACTTGTTCATGGAGTACAAAAGGTTCAGAATGCTCTCTGCAGAGTCTTCTGCCCCTCATTTGGCCTGGGACAGTGGCTGTGCACCCTGGATATGCAGGATGCTTACCTGCATATCCCTATTCACCCTTCCCACCGCAAATACCTGTGTTTCTCATTCCAGGGGAACCTCTACCAGTTTGAGGCTCTCCCATTTGGTCTTTCCTTGGCTCCCTGAGTGTTCATCAAATGCCTTTCGGTGGTAGCGGCCTACCTGCGTACCCAGGGGGTTCAGTTTTTCCCGCACCTGGATGACTGGCTCCTGGCGGCCCCATCCTGGGAGGAGCTCCTGTGCTTCCTTTCCCTTACCCTGCAGGTTTTCACCAGCCTGGGTTTTACCATCAACCAGGCCAAGTCCCATCTGATCCTGTCCCAGAGGCTCCAGTTTATCGGGGCGATCCTGGACATGACCGCCGGCATGGCATTCCTGCCACTGAACAGGGCGGCCACACTCCAGGCTCAGGTCAGCCTGTTGCCTGGCCGCAGGTGGGTCAGCGCCAGGTCAGTCCTTTGCCTCCTCTGGCTCATTTATCTATTTATGACTTTGATAACCGGGTGAGTGCACTGATCCCAGGGACTGTTTTCAGACACGACCTGGGCCATAACACATGGTGCAGGGTGACAGTGTAGTACAAGGTAACAATAATACACATGAAACAGATTTGATGCAAGCAACAATAGTAAGCACAATATACAGGTTTGATGCATAGGTCAGTTTGAGAACAGTGAATACAAGGTTTCAATACCAGACATGAGGAGATTTGGTACAAAGCAAACAAATCGTAGGCACAGTGTACAGTGTGTGACTGCATCATCCAGTGAGCAAGTAATGCACAGAATACTCAATAAAAGTGTGTGTGTGTGTGTGTGTGTGTGTGTGTATGTGTGTATGTATATATGTATATATATATATGTATATGTACGTGTGTATATGTATGTGTATATATATGTGTGTGTGTATATATGTGTGTGTGTGTGTGTGTGTGTGTGTGTGTGTGTATATATAAAAATATATATATAATATAAAAAATATGTATAGACAAGGAAGTCAAATATTACTGTGAAAAATACGATACAACAGTTGTAGGCAGGGGAGTTGACTAGTGTGGGTTGGTGTCAGACCCCAGGGAGCAGCGGCAGGATGAGTTTGCAGCTCATGGCGACTGCCATTCTGACAGTCCCTTGGGCTCTGCTCCACATGAGGATCTCTCAGTGGACGCTTCGATCTCAGTGGGATCAGTTGGTGGATGACCTAGAGCAACTAATTCTGGTCTCCAGTCCTATGGCTTTGGGACTTGCAGTGGTGGATGGTTCAGGAGAACCTTTGCCGGGGAGTTTCCTTCTGCCTTTCTCCCCCCTCCCAGATGCTGACTACAGACGCCTCGGGCAAGGGTTGGGGAGCCCATCTCGTGTCTCACAGGACCCAGGGCTCTTGGTCCAGGCCTGAGAAAACACTCCACATCAGTGTACTCAAGCTGCGGGCTGTGCTGTATGCTCTTCAGGCTCTGCATCTGTATGTGCTCCCCGGACATCTGGCTGTCGACCAACGTGTATAGGCTGGTGCATCAACAAACAGGGAGGAACGCGTTCCTACCTTCTCTGCAGGGAGGCGATGTGGACAGTTCAGCACAACCTTCACCTCACTGCAGTTCATGTCCCGGGGGTCGAGAACACGTTGGCAGACCACCTCAGTTGGTCATCTGCTCATGCGTGGGAACTGGATCGGGGTAGCAGACGATATCTTCCTATGCTGGGGAACACCACAGGTAGAGCTGTTCGCGTCTCCTTACAACACAAAACTTCCTGACTTCTGCTCGCTCCAGGCCATGGCATTTTTTTGAGAGATGCTCTGTCTCTAGACTGGAAGGGCAGATTTGTCTATGCCCCCCCCGGATCCCGAGGGTCTTACAGAAACTCTGCTCAGAAGGAACTCGCATGATCCTAATCGCCCCTTTCTGGCCCAGGCAAGTCTGGTTCTCTCTTCTGCAACAGTATTCAGAGGAACTTCCTCTGTCACATCTTTTGCTGACCTAGGATCAGAGGACCCTGGTCCATCCAGGCCTCAACTCCCTTCAGTTGCACACATGGCTCCTGCAGACGTAGCTCAAGCCCGATTTCAGGGTTTCCGCGCTGGTGGCTGAGATTCTGGTGGAGGCCAGAAAGCCCTCCACTAAATCTACCTATGCCATGAAATGTAAATGGTTCTCTGTTTGGGCCACTGCCAAAGATTTCGAGCCATTCTCTTGCTCTGTTGGGTGGTTTTTAGATTACTTGCGCCATCTCTTTGATCTGGGTCTGTCATTCCTCTCTGAAGGTTCACATGGAGGCCATCTCCGCTTACCATGTTCCTTTTGGGGACAGGACTTTTGCGAAGTTGGAAGTCTCCAAGACTTTTCTTAGGGGTTCTCCACTTGAGACCCCCTATTAATTTAAATTTTTTTCTTGAGAAGCTTACTCTGCCTCCTTTCGAGCCGACCGCTTCGGCAGATCTAAAGTTCCTTTCATGGAAGACTCTCTTCCTAGTGGTCATTACTTCTGCTCAAAGGATTTCTGAGCTTCAGGCCCTCATGTGCACAATCCAGTATCTGATTTTCCACAAGGAACGCGTGGCTCTGCGTACCAACCCTAAGTTTCTTCTTGAGGTGGTAGCGGAATCTGTGCTGAATCAATCCATGGAGCTGCCTGCTTTTTTTACGCAGCATTCCAGTCATGGGGAGTATCTCTTGCATACTTTGGACGTTAACCGAATTCTAAGATTCTACACTATCAAGATGCAGGATCTCAGAAAGACTGATCAACTGTTTGTCTCTCTTTTGCTCGTAAAAGAGAGGGCAATGCTGTTTCTAAGCAATGCCTATCTAAATGGTTGGCTCATTGTATCACTTTCTGTTACGACAAGTACAACAAGACCCTGCCTGATCAAGTCAGAGGCCACTCCACCAGAGGGGTCGCTGCCTCTGCTGCTTGTTTCAAGAATGTGTCTGCAGCAGACATCTGTGGAGCTGCAGTTTGGACTTATGTCCATACCTTTATGAAACATTACAGTTTGGACATTGCCTCTCGCCATAGAGCTGGCTTCTGGTTGGCTGTGCTACAGGGTCTTTTCTAAGACCTTCATAGCCAGAAGGTCTACATCTGAGTAGTTATCTTCTCCCGTGTGCTTCTTTGTTCCAGACTGCTTGGGACTCAGTCCTATATGTAATTACCTACTGGCAAGAGCCCTCTCGAAGTAAGATAGTACAGTTACGTAAGAACTTACTGTAACAGTAGATCTTGAGAGAGGCTCTTCTGATAAATGTCTTTCCCCCTCCATTCCCTAAGCGTTTCAGCTCCTTTTCCAGGGAAGGAAACATCTGCTTCTCTCTCGCCTTTTGGGCCTTTGGCGGAAAGAGAACTGGAAGGCGGGCATGGGGACCGCCTTTATACTGACGCCGCTTGATGTCGGTCACCTGACGTGGATGGTCCCCCGCCAGACACTGCTAGCTAGAAATATTTCCGTGGGGTCCTGACACCTGCCGGCTTCAGTCCTATATGTAATTACCTACTGCAAGAGTGCCTCTCGAAGATCTGCTGTTGCGGTAAGTTCTTACGTAACTGTACTTTGTTCACCTGGCCTGTCATCTGGGGGAAGGGTGCAGCCATGCGACCCCGATCATCATGGTGGGGGATGTACTAAAGATGGAAAACAAATCAAATCAGTTTTTTAGAAAATCTTTAGAGCTGGTCCTGTAGCGCTACTGCACACTACTGTGACCTGGTTCGGGATAGAACCTTGGTCACTCCGGGGCCAGCCCAGGGAGTGGGGATGCTGCATCCCAGTGCTTGACTGCCACCTGGTGTAGACCTGGAGGTGGTACAGTAGAAGCACTTTGACTCTGAGGGGCAGCTGCCGGAGCCAAGCATGCATGCATGCATGTGTCATGCTCATACCAGCACTATAGGGGAGAAAATAGAACTGGGGTGGGGGGACTAGTCCATTGCACTGACACCTTCTGCGGCCCATACATCACATTTATGGTCCGGAGGTGGAGGTGGATAACTGGTAAATCATTGAGAATGTCCATGACAGGTCTGGGGTGTGTGCTGTCAGGTTTTAAGTTCAAGTTGTTTATTACACATAAAATAATTGTTGCATACCATACAAAATATAAAATCTGATACCAGTAAGGTATTCTACCACATATACAAAAAAATTCAATACAAAGATTTTCATACGTACAATCCATTATGCAAATCTAGAATCGGGACATGACGAAATTTCACCAACGTGTTATACTTTTAGGATCTGTCTTGCTTTAGCTGCAGATGCTCTTAATCCAAAGACTAATTAATACTTTATGATCTGAGAATAAACATTTTTGAGTAATATCTTTCTATTCAAACAACATGAAGTCTTGCTGTATTCTGACATGCAGTGATCTCCAAACCTTGAACTGCCCCGGAGAATATAGAGTTAACTTTCCATGCAGGGCAAGGAACGCTGAGCTCGAGCTCTGTTGAAGCCTCTGTCTGCTGCTGTTTGAACTCCAACCATCAGATTCTTTACTCCGCCCCACTGAACAGTCGTTCCGGAGATTTTGTCCTTCGCTCGGTTCAAAAAAAGTCTGTTAAAGTGTTGTTTTTTTTTCGCTCGATTTCAACCAAACTTCTGCTTCTAAACCTGTCTAAGTCTGTGTCTGTAGTACTGTGAGTACTAGATAGGTTTTTCTATATTAGTTTCTGTGTGGAACTTGTAAACATTGGATCGGTTCGGTTTGAACCAATCAGGTTTGCGTACAAAAACTTCTGTCTTTCTTAGAGTGTGGTAAAACGGTCCGTATCGGTTCTTAAAAAAACAAAACTGATTTCATTACGTTTTTTTCCAAGACCCGTAACACGGTCAGGAACCAATAGGGGTGTCTTGCGTGACGGACTGCCGAAAAAAGGGTAAGTTTTGGTTAGGATTAGCCATGTCTGAGAAACCCAAGGAAAAAAACGGGCCCACTGGGTTTGAACACTGTAGTGTGTGTGGGGAAGCCTTACCTAGGCTGATCCCCACACCACCTGTGTTTGTCTGCGGTTTGACCACCTCAGTTAAGACTGCCAAATTTTGTAAGTTTTCCCAAAGCTACCCTGGATAAGAGAGTAGGTAGACTGAGGGAAAGGGAGGCTAAGTCCCCTGACCCGGATGGCCAGCCTGGTTCAGTTCCGACTGAACCAGAAGGAGTACCCTCTGACCAGGGTGAAACTTATTCGGGCAAAAAGAGAACAGATTCTGAGGAGTTTGTTTTGATTAAAAAAAAAAAAAAAGAAAAAGGGATAAATAATCCGGTTCTCATCCACAAGTTCTTTCTCCGACCGCTGATGATATAGCCAAAGTGATGAGGATAGTTCAGTCGCTAACTTCGATTCCGGCCGAACCGGCATCATCTGTCAGGGGCTCGGTTTGGTCGGTTCCGGATTATACTTTGGAAGAATTTTATGAACCGGAGGAGGAGGGAGAGTATGAAGATGATGGTGATTATGAATGTCTGGATGTGCCCGGACATCTCCCCAGACAGACCTTCAGGTGTTTCTCCTCCTAGACTTTGAGTCCCCTTCCCACTTTGTTTTACAAGAAAGTGGCTGAAACCCTCCAGCTTCCTATGGAAGAAGCAGCAGAGGATCAGGAGGAGCCTGATTTTGTTGAGATGATGGACATCCCAGTGTCCAGGAGATTGTCTGTTACCCTTCATAAATCTTTTGGGAAACAGACATTTAAAATTCTAAAAACTCCGAATTCCATACCTTCTATGGACGGAAGAATGGACAAGAGGTATACTCTTTCAGGCTCAGACACGGAGTTCCTTTCCTAGCAATGCAGCCATGTAGGGGTAGTGCAGGCTGCTGCCTGTGAGAAGGCAAATATTCCCTTGGCTTCACACCCCCAAGATAAGGACTCCAGGAGGATTGATGCCATGGCAAAGAAACAGTACATGGCAGCATCTTTGGGACTCAGGCAGGCTAACTATATGGCCTACACAGCTAGATACCAGAAGTCCAGGTGGGACACTGTGCTGGCTCTAGCTAAACAGGCCCCTGACCAGCTTGCCAAGGAGCTGGAGTGGGTGGCTTCGGATGGGAATTGAGGCATCCAAGGTGCAATTTCATGCTGCTGTGGACTCCAGTGATGTTTCATCTAGAGTCATGGCTCTATCTGTGGCCCTTCGGAGGATAGCTTGGCTCAGATGTACAAGCCTGTCACAGGATACCCAGGCTAAGGCCATGGATTTCCCTGTCATTGGTAATTCTCTGTTTGGGGAGCAGACAGAGAACTACATGTAGAAGATGGATGAGTGCAGGACCACCTTCAGGAGTGCTCAGGCCAAAGAAAGGCAAGCCACTCCTCAGAGGCAGCATTCCAGGGGCAGGCCCTTTCAAAGGCCTTTTTATCAAGCCCAGGCCTCCTCTTCTGCTTTTGCTCAGAGGGGGTTCTTTAGAGGGAGAGGCAGACGGGGTATGAGCAGGCCTGCTTCCACCCCTCAGCCTAAAGCCCCTGCCAAGCAGACACCCTAATGGATCTGCCCGGCCAAATCTCCAGTACTAGAAGGGCTGGCTTACTTTGTCCAGGACTAGAAGTCTTTAACATCAGACAAGTGGGTCCTGGAAGTAGTAAGCCAGGGACTGGTTCTCGGCTTCAAAAAATTTCCCAAGATGAGAACCAGATCCTTTCCACCTGCAAATCCTTCAGAGGCCCTTGCCCTAGAGGCAGAGGTTTCTTCCCTCTTGGCTCTCAGAGCCATAGAAAGGGTTCCTACCCTACACAGGGGCAAAGATTTGTAAGAATTTTCCTGCTGCCACCGTGGAAAAGAGTTGGTAGGCTCAGGGAAAGGGAGGCCAAAAAGTCCGCTGACCCGGATGGCCAGCCCGGTTCGGGTTTAACCGGAGGGAGTGCCCTCTGACCAGGGCGATGCTTCCTTGGGCAAACGAAGAGCTAGCTCTGAGGCGCCGGTTCCAACTAAAAGGGCTAGAAAGTCGGCTAGTTTGGAGCCAAAAGTTCTTTCTCCAACCGCTGAAGAAATAGCTAAAGCAATTCAATTGTCCAGGCACTTTCCCGGTTCCGTCCGAACCGCACCATCACGAAGCGTGTCGGTTCCACTGTTCAAGATTTTGATTTTGAGGATTTTTATGAACCAGAGGAAGGGAGGAGGAATATGGGAGAGTGAATTTGATTTTTGAGGGTCTGGATGTGTCCATTGAACCGGACATCTCTCCAGACAGGCCGTCTGGGGTCTCTCTTCCCCCACCCCCAGGCTATATGAGTCCCCTTCTCATTTTATGTTCTATAAGAAAGTTGCTGAAACTCTCCAACTCCCTGTTGAGGAAGCTGTTGATGGCCAAGAGGAGCCTGATTATGTAGAAATGATGGACATTCTAGAGTCTAGGAGACTGTCTATTCCCTTGCATAAATCTTTTAGGAAACACAGTAAAAATTCTAAAAACTCCTCACTCCATCCTCCCTGTTGATAAAAGGATGGACAAGAGGTTTACTTATCAGGTTCTGATACTGAGTTCCTCTCTCAGCAGTGCAGCGATGTGGGGGTAGTGCAGGCTGCAGCTTGTGACAAAGCAAATATTCCCCTAGCCTCGCACCCTCCTGAAAAGGACTCTAGGAAGATGGATGCCATGGCAAACAAACAATACATGGCAGCATCTTTATGACTCAGACAGGCAAATTATATGGCTTATGCTGCTAGGTACCAGAAGTCCAGATGGGATACTGTGCTGGCCCTAGCGAAACAAGTCCCTGACCAGCTTGCCAGGGAGCTGGAGCAGGTGGCTGCGGATGGTATTGAGGCATCCAAGGTGCAATTTCATGCTGCAGTAGAGACTAATGATGTGTCAAGGGTCATGGCTACATCTGTGGCACTTCGCAGAATGGCCTGGCTCAGATGTATTACCCAGTCTAAGGCTATGGATTTTCCTGTTGTGGGTAATTCTCTGTTTGGGGAGCAGACAGAGAATTATATGAAGAAAATGGATGAATATAGGACCACCTATAGGAGTGCACAGGCCAAAGAAAGGCAAGCCACTCCTCAAAGGCAGCATCTCAGGGGCAGGAGCAGGCCCTTTCATAGGCCTTTTTACCAAGCCCAGGCCGCCTCTTCTACTTATGCCCAGAGGGGGGTTCTTCAGAGGGAGAGGCAGACGGGGTACAAGTAAGCCCACTTCTACCCCTCAGCCCAAAGCCCCTGCTAAGCAGGCTCCCTGATGGGGTGGCCAGGGCTGACTCTCCTCTACCGGTAGGGGGCAGGCTGGCTTACTTTGTCCAGGACTGGAGGTCTTTAACAGCAGACAAGTGGGTCCTGGAAGTAGTAAGCCAGGGACAGGTTCTCAGCTTCAAAAAGTTTCCAAAGATGAGAATCAGATCCTTTCCACCTGCAAATCCATCAGAGGCTCTTGCCCTAGAAACAGAAGTTTCTACCCTCCTCGCTCTCAGAGCTGTGGAGAGGGTTCCACACCTACACCAGGGCAAAGGGTTGTACTCCTGGTACTTCCTTACCCCAAAAAAGACAGGAGAATGGCGGCCCATCCTAGATCTCAGATACTTAAACAAGCACCTTTTAAAACCAAAGTTCAAAATGGTGACTCTGGGAATTATTTTACTCTCTCTAAGGCCAGGGGACTGGCTAGCCTCCCTGGACCTCAAGGATGCCTACTTCCATGTTCTTATCAGAAGCTCCCATCGAAAGTACCTCAGGCCATTATCAGTTCAGAGCAATGCCCTTCGGCCTCACCTCGGCCCCGAAGGTATTCACAAAATGCCTGGCAGTAGCAGTTGCCCACTTAAGAAGGCAAAGGATTGCCATCTTTCCTTATCTGGACGACTGGCTCATAGTAGGCCAGTCTCCAGATCAGGTCAGACTGCACCTTCAGGTAACTCAGCAACTGCTCACATCTCTAGGTTTCCTTCTCAATCTCCCAAAGTCAGTCCTAGAGCCTGTCCAGCTTCTCACCTTCATAGGTGCAGAACTGAACACACAATAGGCCAGAGCCTTCCTTCCTCTGGAAAGAGCAAGGACCCTGGTCTCTCTGGCCTCTTCTTTCACCCTTCAGGTCTCTCGACCAGCAAGGCACTTTCTTCAGCTCCTAGGGCACATGGCTGCCTCTACAGCAGTAGTGCAGGGAGCAAGGTTTCAGATGAGGGACGTCCAGTTCCATTTGAGAGCCTTCTGGTCTCAAAGAGGGACCCTCTAACCAAATTGATCCTAGTGACTGGACTCTGATCCAGGCCCTTCAGTGGTGGCAGGACCAGAGCAATCTGAGACAGGGGTCCTTTCACCCCCAGTCTCACTTCTTAGTCCTTACGACAGATGCATCCTTTGGGGTGGAGCTCACATGGGCGACCTCACTACCCAGGGATTGTGGTCCCCCAGGAATCTCTGCTCCACTTCAGTCTGTTGGAACTCAGAGCAGTTTTTCTAGCACTTCAAGTTTTTCCACATCTGTTCAGAACAAAGTGGTTCAGGTCAGAACAGACAACACCACTCGATGTGGTACATCAGCAAAAGGGCACGTACTGGTCTTGGCCTTGTGCACCGGGCTTATGAAGTTGTGGTCTCTGGCTTATTCCCTGAACACCTCCTTACGGCAGTTCACCTACCAGGCAAGGACAATGTCCTGGCAGATGCTCTCCAGCAGGATTTCCCAGGGCCATCACTAATGGGCCTTGGATCCTAGTATTGGAGGTAGTATTTGCCAGATGGGGCACCCCGCAGATAGATCTTTTTGCAGCCCCAGACAATCACCAACTTCCCCTTTTTTGTTGCAGGCCCCCAGTGTTGGGCTCAGTCCCTCTGGATGCCTTCCTTCTCAGTTGGGAAGGGAAGTTTCTCTATGCTTCCCCCCCCTTCCCTCTCCTGTTCAAGGTGTTGGTCAAAATCCGATCTCAACCCTGCAAGGTGATCCTGATTGCCCCAGATTGGGCCAGGCAGCCCTGGTACTCTCTCCTTTTGTTCTTAGCAGTCCACCTCCCCTGTGCCTTCCCAGGAATCACAACCTGTTATCCTGTGCCCAGGGAGGGTTTTGCATCCAACCTCAAATCTCTCAATCTCAAGGCTTGGCTCTTGAGGAGTTAGTTTGCTGACCTACACCTTTCCCAAGGTGTATTGATATTTTGAAGGCCTCCAGAAAGTCTTCCACCAGGGCCACTTATAATTCCAAATGGAAGAGGTTTTCCATATGGTGCTCTGGCAAGCACATTTCCCAGAATCTGCTGACTTGCCCACAATCTTAGATTATTTGGTGCATTTGAATTCGTTGGGGCTTAGACCAGCTACCCTAAAAGTGCACCTGGCAGCCGTGTCTGCTTTCCTATCAGCAGGTAAACTCTCTTCCTTTTCAGCTCATCCTGTATTCACCAAGTTTTTCAAGGGGTTGCTGCACACCAATCCCCCATTCACGGACCCTGCTCCTGCTTGGGATCTTAATATTTGCATTGCCCAGCTTATGCAACCCCCTTTTTGAGCCATTGTCTTCAGCAGAGCTTAAGTACTTGACTTGGAAAACTGTTTTTGGTAGCCATCACTTCTGCCAGGCGCATAAGTGATTTGCAAGCATTGTCAGTGGAGCCTGATTTTATCTCCTTTCACAGAGATAAGGTGGTCCTCAGGACTAACAAAGTTTTTGCCTAAGGTGGTTTCAGACTTCCACCTTAATCAATCCATGTCTCTTCCTGTGTAATTTCACTGACCATTCCTCCTCTCAGCAGAGGAGATTGCACAGTTTAGATGTCAAAAGAGCCCTTAGTTACTATATAGAACATACCAAGGGTCACAGGTTTGACTCCTCCAATTGTTCCTCACTTATGATGAGGTTGGAAAAGGAAAACCTGCCACTAAAAGATCCATTGCCAGGTGGATTGTCTCTTGTATCCAATTTTGTTATAAAAACTGGGTAGGGTTCCCCCCTCAGGCCTGAGGGCTCACTCTACCAGAGGTACAGCTGCGTCTCTGGCTGCTGCCAAGGACATCCCTATCCTAGAGATATGTCAAGCAGCTACCTGGAAAACAGTTCACACTTTTACTAAGCATTACTCCCTGGACATCCAGGCTAGGAGTGATGCTCGATTTGGCACAGCTGTGCTTCAGAGCCTATTTCCTAAGTAGGTTCTGTCCCCTCCTCCTTGGAGGTACTGCTGTGTAATCTGCATATGTCATAATATAGCAAGACTTCATGTTGTTTGAAGAAAAAATTACTCACCTTAGTAATGTTGTTTCTTCTAATGGAGTCTTGCTATATTATGACCTCCCCCCAGCCTGCCCCTCTCAGAACCTTTACTTTTGGGATGTGGGTGGGCAGGGCAATCTTGGCATTTCATAGATGCCCACTTTATTTTCACCCTTCTTAGGGTGCTAAGGTGTCTTTATATAATTTTTTTTCTTTCTTGAATCCTCTGACTTGAGTCTTTGTTTTGGGATCAAGAACAAAAATGTGTTTTTGTAGTTAAGTAGCCAGTGGGCTAGTGTAGGTTTACGGCTTCCACACAGAACCTTAGTGAGTTTTGCTCGTAAAAGATCTGACAGTTTGAGTTTGAGCATCAACAGACAGAGTGTTCAACCGAGCTTGCGCTCAAGGTTCCATGCCTTGCATGGAAAGTTAACTCTTTCACCTCCGGAGCAGTTCTAACCTGGGGTTATACTGCATATGTCATAATATAGCAAGACTCGATTAGAAGAAACAACATTACTAAGGTGAGTAATTTTTTCTTCTGTTCCTCCTCCTTGGAGGTACTGCTTGGTAGTCTGCATATGTCAGAATACAGCAAGACTTCATGTTTGAAGAAAAAATTACTCGCCTTAGTATTGTTTCTTCTAGTGGAGTCTTGCTGTATTCTGACCCCCCCACCTCCCGTCTCAGAACAGGGTTTTTGGGATGTGGGTGGGCAGGAGCAGTGTTGGCACCTAGAGGTGCCCTCCTTTTTCCTCACCCTCCTTTATTTTGGGTGTTTTGTTTTTTGGGTTTCCTGACTTGAGTCTTTGTTTTGAAACAAAAAAACAACTTTTTGCTTATTCAAATTTAGTTGCCTGTTGGCTAGTGTGAGTTTAGTTTCCACACAGAACGCCCAGTGAGTATAGTTCGTAAAGATCTGACGGTTAGAGTTCAAACAGCAGACAGAGGCTTCAACCGAGCTCGAGCTCAGTGTTCCATGCCCTGCATGGAAGGTTAACTCTTTGTTCTCCGGGGCAGTTCAAGGTTTGGAGATCACTGCATATGTCAGAATACAGCAAGACTCCACTAGAAGAAACATTACTAAGGTGAGTAATTTTTTCTTCCTGACCCTTTACCCTTTCAAGGAAATGAAGTAATTGTCTGCCTTACATTGTAATAATGGACAGTCTAACTGTATGTGCATAACTGTGAATTTCATCTTCTGATTAAATTGACATGAACAGAGAAAATTCATGTTTTGACCATACAGTAATGTTTTTTTGATTTATATCCCCCAAAAGCTCTAATCTGAATATTATGAGGGTGGTCCAGGGTCACTTGGATTATTAGCCAGTAGATTGAGAGCACAAAGAGCTAGGGCCACAATCACGAATTTGTGGCACCCTGGACACCAGAAAGTGGTATATGAAACAAATGAGATTGCTGAGACTTTTCGGGAGTTTTTATCAACAGTTATATCAGAAAGGAGTGCCTCCACCTGATGGGAGAATGGAAATGTTTCTACATAATTTGAAACTGCCAACCCTATCCCCAGATCAGGCTAAAGAGCTGATGCACCCAATAACAGCAGATGAATTTAAAGTGGGAGTGGGAGCCCTGAAGACCAGGAAATGTCCCAGGACAGAATGGCTCCTTGGGGAATTTTTTAAATGTTTTAGGGACCTTCTCCAACCCCTTATTCTGAGAGTATTTTCCAAGGTTGTGGAGGGCGGGGGCTTGGCTCCACCCTCCTGGGCCACTACATTGATTTTGGTGATGCCCAAGCAGGGGAAGAACCCCTCCAGATGTGCTTCTTACCATCCAATTTCCCTGCTAAATACTGATTTATAAGATTTTTTTTTTCCCTCCATTATGGCAAACAGAATACAACAGTATCTTTCCCCACCTCATACAATTAGACAAGAATGGGTTTGTGCAGGCAGACAGGCCCAATATAATTTGAGACTGACCACCCACCTTATTGACCATATTAACAACTCGACTATCCCAGCCTTATTAAGGAGTCTCGATGCTGAAAAAGCATTTGATAGAGGTGACTGGAGTTTTTTGGGACAGTCCTTTCCTGGTTTGGGTTTCTGAGAGAATTTACACAACTGGTAAGCAAATTATATAACTCCCCATCTGCTTATGTCAGAACAAATATCCATATTTCTAGGCCTTTGAAACTTGGTAGAGGTACAAGACGGGTGCCCTTTATCACCGTTGATGTTTGCATTATGTATAGAACCTCTTGCTCAATCTGTTGGGGAGAATGGGAACATAAGGAGAATAAGACTAAATGGCTTTGAGCACAAACTGGCTTTATTTGCCAGTGATGCACTCATGTACCTCACAGAACCTGACTCTTCCATCCCTGTCTTGTTTCGGCAGTTGGAGGAATTTTCCTCCCTCTCTGGATATAAACTGAACTGTATTAAAACAGAGATGCTTGGCTACAACTATACCCCATCCCTGGGTTTAAGGAACAGATATCCTATGAGATGGGACCTAGATCAGATGAGCTACCTAGGGATTAAGATTGGGATTAGCAATCACTGGCTCTGGGAACTCGACTATCCCCTTTGATTACTCAGCTAAGGAAGGATGTCCAGAGGTGGACCCATCTGCCCTTATCTATATACTCTGACACAGGCATTGAAGATGAATGACCTACCAAGGTTGCTTTATTTATTCGAATGTGTACCTGTCTGGTGTCTCAGAAAAATTTAAATACAAGGCAGAGCATGTTTTTTAGATTCCTCTGGGCTAAAGATCAGCCTAGGATCTGTAGAGCCCTTTTATACGCCCCTAAGGCCCAGGGAGATCTAGTTTTTCCTAACTTACAGGGTTATTGGGCGGCACTCCTTTGGGGCAGCCCTGGCTTTGATTCCCATTGGAAAAGAATTGACTTGGCAGTTGGGACTGAGCTACATCTCCAGGCTATCCTGTTTCAAAGTGATGCCGGGCTCCCGGAGATTTGTTACACGGGGATGAGTACTGTCATGGAGGCGAGGTGTAAACCTTGGTCCCATTGGACACCAACTGTGGAAGTTTCGATGGTGGGCTTATGACCCTCTTTTCCCGGCTGCCACTTTAGACTCCTGGTTTAAGAAATGGGCCAAGAAAGGATATCACTCCCCTTATCAGGTCTTAACAGCAGATAATCATATTTCTTGTGAGGCAGCCAGGCAGACATTTGGTCTTCCTACACAAGATAATGTAAGATTTTACCAAATCAGAGATTATGTCCATACTCTTCAGAAAACTTGCGCCTGACTGCAGGAGGATACAATCTGCCCCCCTTTTCGAGGCATTTGGTCATCAGAGGGTGGCACAGGAGCTATATCCTTATTGTATCAGAGGTATTTATTTATTTGATCTGTCTCTACCCATTGAAAGACTTGAATTTGAGTGGGAAACAGACCTGGGGATTACGCTCCTAGAGAAACAATGGGCTGGTATATGGCACACCACATGGTGGACAACAGGGGCCCCTCTTTGGAGGGAATATGGCTGGAAGATGAGATCTCTGTATTTGTGTTCCAGCGCAGGTGGTACACTATGCACCAGCAGCTGGTTCGACCTGTTGGAGGGGCTGTGGGTTCGCTCCAGCCTCACATTTTTTGGACATGTCAGATGCTTGAGGGGTACTGGACAGATGCAGAACACTATCTTTAGATTTTTCAGTTTGTCCCCCTTTGATCCTGAGCATCTTGTTTTGTGTCTTAGACCAAGGGAGATGCGGGGAAGAGAGGCAACATATTTATGGTTGGTTCTGACAATAGCTGCCGTAAAAGCCATTACTAAGAAATGGGCGCAGAGAGTCCCACCCACCCCCCACCATTGGTAGACTGGAGGGCTATAGTAGACATTCTATATCCAACCTCCCCTTTTTGGCAAAGGCGGTGGCGCTTCAGTTGGAAGAGCACCTCGTGACTCATGAGTTGTACAAACCCTTCCAGTCGGAATATCTGGCTAGGCATAGTACAGAAACCGCGCTTGTTTGGGTGCAGAATGATCTCCTCAGGGCAAGATCAGGGGGATAAGACAATTCTTGTTCTCCTTGATCTCTCCTCGGCATTTGACACTGTGTACCATTGCGTGTTGCTTGACCGCCTTGGGGAGCTCTCTGGTCTCACCGGTACTGTCATCTACTGGTTTGAGTCCTTTTTTACCAACTGGAGGCAATGGTTGTGATGGGGAATTTTTCATCCACTCCTAGCTGCCTATCTTACGGAGTCCCTCAAGGGTCGGTATTGGGCCCAGTGTTTGCAGTGTACATGCTACCCCTGGGAGGGATCATTAGGAAGTATGGTTTGGGTTTTCATTGTTATGCCAGTGATACCCAGCTATATTTGTCCTTTGCCCCAGGAACATCCAATGCGGTGGATGTAGTAAATATCTGCCTGGCTGAGATAAACAACTGGATGGCCTCCAGTTGGTTGCGACTGAACCCTGATAAGACTGAGGTATTGGTGGTGGAGTCGAACAGAGTGCATGATAGGATGGCCTCTGACTCAGCAACTGGACTTGTTCTAGGAGCTGTGTCATTGAAGGCCTCCTCTTGGGTGCAAAATCTTGGAGTGATTCTGGATAGGAATTTAACTATGGAGACAGGTATCCTCCACGGTTTATTCCCGTTTCTTCCATCTTAGAAATTTGCCAGGATAAATCCCCTTGTTCCGCCTCTGGACCTCTCTCCCTACCTTGATGCATGCCTTAGTCGCATCTAGGCTTGACTAGTGCAGTGTGCTCGAGCTCGGGGTCACAGGGGGATCTCTGCAGGCTGCAGCTAGTGCAAAACGCAGCTGCCCGGTTACTTACTGGGCAGCAAAAATTTTGCCACATTACACCACTGTTGCGTGAATTGCACTGGCTGCCAGTAAGGTGGAGAATCCTCTTTAAGGTGGCACTTCTCACCTGTAAGGCCCTACACAGGCAGGGCCCTGGTTATCTGTTAGACCTTCTTGCACCTGCTCTGTCTGTCTGCCCTCTCCGTTCTTGTAGTGGGGGCCCCCTGGCCATTCCTAGAACGAGGTTAAGATCTGCTGGAGACGGAGCTTTCAGTGTCGCAGCTCCCGTTCTTTGGAATTAATTGCCAGCTGGGGTCAGGAGAGCACCCACTGTAGATACTTTTAAGGTTCGTCTGAAGGCCCTCCTATTTTCCCAAGCTTTCATGGGATACCATAAACTATAGTAGAACTTGAAAATTATTTGCTGGGTTATTAACCTTGATCTTGTGTTTTAAAGATTTGTGATGTATTCTGTTGTTCTGATGTTATTTATTCATTTTGTACAGTGCCCAGAGCCTCTGGGATTGGGTGTTTTTTAAATAAATTTTGCCTTGCCTAGTCACTTAATGGAGAGCAATACATTTGGTCTTCACCAACCCAACCCACTTATACCAAAACAGGTGGACCAGGTGGCTCTTATATGAGCCTAATTTGTATACAAATGGTTAGCCACACTCCATTGGGCCCCCTTTCCCTTCTCTCCACAATTCATAAGAAAAAATATATATTATTTGTTACTCCAATCGGTGCACTGAACCTTCTTTTAGTATCTCCATCGAAGTTGCAGTAGATGGGACAATCGGCAGTTATTTGATGGATCTACGGGATCTTTCAGTTCAGTCTAGCTAGATCATCATATGCTTTTATTCAGTAAAAAGTTACCTTGTAGGTACACACTGTCAAGATTTATCTTGTGTCCTGTGTAACAGTTATATGATCTATATGTTTGGATATGATGTAACAAGCCCCTTGGGGCCTGCTGCAATAAAGGAAGTATATATTAAAAAAAAAAAGCTCAAATCTGAATCATCTTGTTTTTCTGTGAGCTGCCATGTCACAGAATTGTAGATAATAATGAGGCCCAAAACTATCCATATAATTTTATATAAGGAATGTACACCCAGATGGGCTTTAAAGTTTTTAGGTGGGGGAGGAGGAATTGCATGATTTGTGCCATTGTTTTGACCCTTCCTCTGAAATTCTCAGGCATTCAGTGCTGAATGATCTCATACACTCAAGCGTATGTGTTTGACAGTTGCCATTTCTGCATTTCTTAGTTACCACTGGGATGTGGGCTGAAGGGAGCTCCAAATTCTCCCAGAGCCTATCAGAACATGAGAGGAGGAGGAGGTGATGGCGACGGCAAGCCAGGGAAGGGAGTACGCTGACTGAGCACTGAGTGAGAACTTATCTTCCCAGCTTGTCGTCACGAGAAGGGAACACAGTCCTCTTCATGCCACCATTAGGAGCCTGCATTTCAAGAGCCACGATCAGAAGCCCTGAATTCAAGACAAGACCTGCCTGCTGGTAAGAGTGCTACGCTGTATTACAGGGAGTCTGTAATCAGTCAAGAGGACAATTTTTTTTATTTGCTTGAGATGCCATATAAATTATTAGAGGTGAAGAGAACTGAGTGCCCACACCTCACCCCGTAGAGCTCTAAAAGAGAACAGAACATCAAGAAATCCTGATGTTCTTCTCTCTATAATAAGCATTTTAGAGCTGGGGGCTCTAAATTCTCTTCACCCCTAATAATTTGTATGGTACCTGAAGGTCTGCACTTCTTGATTAACAAAGTGCTAAATTGCTATTTTAGTAAGGTGCTTTTAGTATTGTGCAAAAAGTATTCCCTGCTTTAGAATGCTGGTGTTGACAGTATCAGGAGCTCCATGCATCGTGAGCAACTATAATACCTGTAGTTCCACATTCTGAAGGAGTGAGTACTTTTTGCACATTACAGGAAGCAGCTTAATAAAATAAAGTAGCACTTTAACATGTGACAGGTCTGCAGAAGTGTTTCAGGATACCCCCCAAAACATCCCCAGAAAAATGCCCCTCCCATTTTGTTGAACGGAGGGGGCAGCATTCTCCTGACCTAAAATCGAATCTTAAGCTCTGCTAGATTATGTACTGTACATTGCTAAAAATGGATTGTATCACATTATCTGTTACCTTTTTTATATGGCCATTTGCTCAAAAGCTTCTTGTGTAATTCTGTCCTTCAGTCTGTGCAAACCAGTTTTCTAATCCTAATTTTGTAAACTAAGATTTTTCATTTCTATTCATTAATGAGGTCTTCCAGCATTTATAGGGCAACTTGGTGTCCGGCATTATTACTACTTGCCAAAATGTACTCCCCTTTGCCAAAATTTACTGCCTTTTTAACACTCACTTCCATTGCAAATGCACCAGATTCCACACGAATTAGTGCACTGTAGAGGTAAGTCTGGGACAGCATCAACATTTTGTTCAAGTATTTTGTTTTATACCAAGCTCCTTTTAATTGCGTCTTTCCAGGTAACCCTCACACTTCTGAACCATAAAAGAATGTGTGTATTAAGTTTTGTTTCATAACAAGTTGTTTACGCTGTGAATGAGTTACTTTATTGAAACCACCTTGGTTAATTGATCAAATGTTTTGCTCAACAGTCCACCACTGTAATCTGCTTTAAATAAGAAGGGCAACCAAGATGATCCTGGGCAATGCCTATGAGAAGGGCCTTAACATATCTCTTGAGGAAAGAAAGAAGGAAGGGGAAAAACATAATTGAGAACTGGGGATCTCTTCAGCCTTAGTTGAGAACAAGATCTCTAGACTACACAGCCTACAGCTGATTTGGGGGAAGAGAGGTTCAGGGAGTTGATGAGGCACCTTTTCACTGAGGGTGGTGGCCAAGTGGAATGAGTTCAAACGACAAAACAGTTTGGATGAAACTGCACTGAATCAAATCTTGAGTTTATCATCTTTTTATTTTCTCCACACAGTAGTCCTGGGGGCAAAGTTTCATGGCTTCGCCACTTCCTCAGACCCCACTATGTTGCTGCCATATTAAAAACAAATCCTATTTCAGTTTTTTGTACATATTGAACATGTTTATATCGCCACTACTAAATACGTGTTCACATTAACCCATGATTATAGCATATTCATTCGATCACCTTGTGGTTACAAAACTGTTTTTATCATTTCTTTATTCTTTTAACTAATTTAAATAGCCAGGACTTATATAATTAGCTATAACCAAGTCCCCTGGGATTCTACGGTTGCGGAATTTGCGGCAGAATTTGCATCATGCCGCAGGATATATATAGTGCTGCAGAATTTATTGTGTTTGGTGAATTTTCATATAAATATACTGTGTTTTCAGTGTCAGGCTTTCTTTCCCAGCTCGTTTATCCTGAAGCCCCTCCTCTATGCTCGGCATATGATGTCATCGATGACATCACATCATATTTAGCCAATGACAGGACTGCATTATTCCAGAGAAATGAATAAATCATGCCACAGAAATCAGAAAATGCTGCCGCAGAACACCAGGGGCCCTGGCTATAACTAATTGGAGAACACCAACTGGAGCCGTTTGAGTTGTAACATTTTAACTGATAATTCTTAGCCACACAGACTATAAAGTGTATTCTTAAATTGAAGACCTTTATTAAACATTCATGCTCTTATGTATAGTTTTTTATAAATCAAAGGCTCACTTTTTTTAGGGTGATATCTTGAAGAATTAGTGAGCTGTTCCTCATTAATTTGATTTTACTGTGTGAAAAATAATCTCTAGATAATTTTATGCTATATTCAAACAAAATTATTATACCAAAGCAGCTTTCTTGCTGCTTATACTCTCTTATATTACCTTTCTAATTCATATTCTGTAGTTAATTACTTGTGCTGCCACTGTCTTGATGACCTTTGTTTTGATTTACAGAATTTTTCTGATATGAAAAGTTTTCACCATTGTTAACTGATGTGTTTGCTTCAAAATGCCCCAATTCATTACTGGGTATAAGTTATATTGCTTACTTCTCTCTCGCTTCTTTTGGGTTCACCGAACTCCTCAGGCGGCTGCAAAACCGGCGTTCACTCTGCTGAATAAGGTTGTACCAGTACCAATTACTAGATTCTAAATCCTTTACCTCCTCTTTAGGTAAAAAGTAATGTCATATTAATGAGCTTGTTCTAAATCAATTCAGAGTTACTTACTGCATTCAAAGTGCTCCACAGCTCCACCATCTCCCTGGTTTGGGGAGTGGACCCCTCGTTTGCACTTGTGGTTTAAATCCCATGGGAGGTGGGGGCGAAAATGTAATCTCTGATGTCTCTCACTATCTCCACCCACAGTGGTAGCTGGAATCTGCCCAAACTGAGCATATAAGTGCGCTCTGGTGGCACAGCACGGAAAAGAACTATGTGGAGCCTGTCCTGCTCCTAAGACGCACAACTAGCGGTTCACCCCCCAAAAAAAAAAGAAAACACTCAGGGATGAAGTCCCTGTTCTGTTTTAATGCATAGTAGAAAATATAATTTTTCAGAAGTTAATATATATTCTTTCTAAGATTTATAATCTCTTGTTATTTCAGTTTGATTACTATATGGAAATATGGGAAGTGAGGATCTAGAGATGTCAGGAGCCATGTGGTGGGGGTTCTTATTAGTTATGAACTGTGTGTAAAGATAGCGTAGAACTGTATGTAAAGACAGTTTAGACTCTTATGTCATAATCACCTAGTTATTATGTTATCTTTCACTATAAGACTTCCAGTCACCAACATTAAGACTTTCATCACTTTCTTTTTACTCTAGTATCCATGGTAACAGTCACTTATAAGGATATTAAAATTGTAAGTCCCAATCACACTCTTCGTTTAGACCAACGTGTGGGTCTGTACAGTTTAAAGTGTTTATCCAGAAAATTTATTTTTCTTAGCATAGTGTCCCAAAAGGCCTCTCCACTTGGTGGGATGGGAACTTACTTGAGTTCCCAAAAGCATAATGTCGTCACTGAATGTCTAGATTCCATAAAATGTCTGGCCACTGCCGAAGTTTCATGCTTTAAACGAATGTCACTTTTGTGCTCGCAGATCCTGTTGCGAAGTCCCCTCATGGTCTTGCCCACTTATAGTTTATTGCAGGAACAGCATAGCAGGTAGACAACATGATGGCTTTTGCAGCTAATATGTTGCTTAAGCAGATGTCTCTCTTTGGTATATGGATCTTCAAAAATAAATGTTTTTGGTATTTTCGCACTTATGCAGTGGCTGCGTGGGACAGTGCCTGGTGCTAGTGGACCCAATAAGTTTTATCTGTGCTGTCACTTCTAAAGTGCAGAGTTGTGTATAAGTTTATCCCTCAGTGTTTTGATTCTTACGTTTAGTGAATAAAGGTTTGTTTCTTAACCTATTAGGTCTTTCTCCTATCTGTAAAAGATTACAATTTTCATTAATTTTTTGTTTTCCAATTCAAAAATGTGTATGCTGTGGAAAAGACTGTTATCCCCAAGATCTTTTTTTTTTTTCTGTTACTTGGCTACATCTCCCTAGTTGTGGATGCTGTACCCTGCTCCATGTCCCTGACTTGGCTATAATCATATCACCTCTGTACAAATCTTTCAAGCATATCCTTTGCCACTTTTGTGTAAACCGACTTCACTGCAGTTCCTTCTAGCCGTAGTGAATTGTGATTTCGGTATGCTCATTTGTAATCTGGGGTCATAACTGGTATTATGCAAAAGGGTGTTTCAAGGAACATGAAGTCTTGCTGTATTCTGACTATTGCAGTGATCACCAACCTTTGAACTGCCCCGGAGAACAAAGAGTTAACTTTCCATGCAGGGCATGGAACGCTGAGCTCGAGCTCAGTTGAAGTCTGTCTGTTGTTTAAACTCCAACCGTCAGATTCTTTATTCCGCCTCATTGAACAGTCGCTCCGGAGAGTTCTCCTTTGCTCGGTTCAAAAAAGTCTGTTAAAATGTAGTTTTTTTTCGCTCGGTTTCGACCAAATTTCTGCTACTGAACCTGTCTGTTAAGTCTGTCTGTGGTACCGTGAGTACTAGATAGGTTTTGCATTTAGTTTGTGTGGAACTTGTAAACATTGGATTGGTTCAGTTTGAATCAATCGGTTTAGTGTTTAAAAAAAAAAAACTACTGAACTTATTAGTGTGTGGTAACCGGTTCGTATCTGTTCTTAAAAAAAAAAAAAAAAAAACGGATTTCATTACGTTTTTTTCCAAGACCTGTAACACGGTCAGGAACTGATAGGGGTGTCTTGCCTGGCAGATTGCCGAAAAAAGGGTAAGTTGTGGATAGGATTAGCCATGTCTGAGAAACCCAAGAAAAAAAACGGGCCCACTGCGTTTCAACACTGTAGTGTGTGTGTGTGGAAACCTTTGCTAAGGCTGATCCCCACACCACCTGTGTTTATTGTCTGGGGTTTGACCACCTAATTCAGACTGCCAAATTTGTAAAGGTTTTCCCAAAGCTACCCTGGATAAGAGAGTAGGTACAGTAGACTCAGGAAAGGAGGCCGATAAACTGGCTGACCCAGATGTATTGTGCCTGCCCGGTTCCAACCTAACTAGAGTGCCCTCTGACCAGGGCTAAACTTCTTCGCAAAAGAACAGATTCTGAGGAGTCTGTTCCGGCTAAAAGAAAGAAAAGGGAAAAAATAATTTGGTTCAGATCCACAAGTTCTTTCTCCGGCTGATGAAATAGCCAAAGCGATAAGGATAGTTCAATCACTAACTTTGGTTCCGGCCAAACCGGCACCATCTGTCGGGCTCGGTTTGGTAGGTTCCCTGGTTCCGGATTATACTTTAGAGGAATTTTATGAACCGGAGGAGGAGGGAGAGTATGAGGATAATGATGATGATGATGATGATGGTGATTATGAAAGTCTGGATGTGCCTATTGACCTGGACATCTCCCCAGACCAGACCTTCAGGTGCATCTCCTCATAGGCTTTCTGAGTCCCCTTCTCATTTTATGTTTTACAAGAAAGTGGCTGAAACCCTCCTGCTTCCAGTGGAAGAAGCAGTAGAGGATCGGGAGGAGCCTAATTCTGTAGAGATGATGTACATCCCAGAGTCCAGGAGATTGTCTCTTCCCCTCCATAAATCTTTTGGGAAACAGACGTTTAAAATTTTAAAGACTCCTAATTCCATACCTCCTGTGGACAGAAGAATGGACAAGGTATACCCTTTCAGGCTCGGATACGGAGTTCCTTTCCCAGCAATGCAGCCATGTAGGGGTAGTGCCGGCTGCTACCTGTGATGAAGCAAATATTCCCTTGGCTTCACACACCCCCAAGTAAGGACTCCAGGAGGATTGATGCCATGGCAAAGAAGCAGTACATGGCAGCATCCTTGGGACTCAGGCAGGCTAACTATATGACCTACACAGCTAGATACCAGAAGTCCAGGTGGGACACTGTGCTGGCTCTGCCTAAACAGGCCCCTGACCAGCTTGCCAAGGAGCTGGAGCAGGTGGCTGCGGATGGGATTGAGGCATCCAAGGTACAGTTACATGCTGCTGTGGACTCCAATGATGTTTCATGTAGAGTCGTGGCTACATCTGTGGCCCTTCGTAGAATGGCTTGGCTCAGATGTACTAGCCTATCCCAGGATACCCAGGCTAAGGCCATGGATTTCCCTGTCGTTGGTAATTCTCTGTTTGAGGAGCAGACAGAGAACTACATGAAGAAGATGGACGAGTACAGGACCACCTATTGGAGTGCTCAGGCCAAAGAAAGGCAAGCCACTCCTCAGAGACAGCATTCCAGGGGCAGGCCTTTTCAAAGGCCTTTTTACCAAGCCCAGGCCTCCTCTTCTGCTTATGCTTAGAGGGGGTTCTTCAGAGGGAGAGGCAGACGGGGAATGAGCAGGCCTGCTTCCACCCCTCAGCCTAAAGCCCCTGCCAAGCAGACACCCTGATGGGTCTGCCTGGGCCGATTTTTTTTCCAATACCAGTAGGTGGCAGGCTGGCTTACTTTGTCTAGGACTGGAAGTCTTTAACATCAGACAAGTGGGTCCTGGAAGTAGTAAGCCAGGGACTGGTTCTTGGCTTCAAAAAATTTCCCAAGATGAGAACCAGATCCTTTCCACCTACAAATCCATCAGAGACCCTTGCCCTAGAAGTGGAGGTCTCTTCCCTCTTGGCTCTCAGAGCTATAGAAAGGGTTCCACCCCTACACAAAAGGAAAGGATTGTACTCCAGGTACTTCCTCACCCCCCAAAAAGACAGGAGAATGGCGGCCCATCCTGGATCGCAGATATTTAAACAAGCACCTTTTAAAGACAAAGTTCAAAATGGTGACTCTGGGAATAATTCTACCTTCTCTAAGGCCAGGGGACTGGCTAGTCTCCCTGGACCTCAAGGATACCTATTTCCGTATTCTCATCAGAAGCTCCCATCGAAAATACTCGGTTCGAGCTGCCCCCAGGCCACTACCAATTCAGAGCAATGCCCTTCGGCCCAACCTCTGCTCCAAGGGTGTTCACAAAATGCCTGGCAGTAGTAGTTGCCTTCCTAAGAAGAAAAAGGATTTCCATCTTCCCATACCTGGATGACTGGCTCATAGTAGGCCAGTCCCCAGACCAAGTCAGGTTACACCTACAGTTAACTCAGCAACTGCTTACTTCTCTAGGTTTCCTTCTGAATCTTTCAAAGTAAGTTCTAAAGCCTGTACAGCTCCTCACCTTCACAGGCGCAGAGCTAGATACAGTAAAGGCAAGAGCCTTCTTCCTCTGGACAGGGTAAGGACCCTTATTTCACTGGCCTCTTTATTCACCCTCCAGGTGTCTCGACAAGCAAGGCATTTTCTACAGCTCCTGGGGCACATGGCTGTTTCTACAGCAGTGGTGCACGGAGCAAGATTTCAGATGAGGGACATTCAGTTCCACTTGAGAGCCTTTTGGTCTCAGAAAAAGGACCCTCTGACCAAACTGATTCCAGTGACTCGAACCCTGACCCAGGCGTTACAGTGGTGGCAGGATCAGGACAGTCTAAGACAGGGAGCTCCTTTTGTCACTCAGTCTCACTCTCTAATCCTTACTACAGATGCCTCCCTCTTGGGGTGGGGAGCCCACTTGGGAGACCTGACCACCCAAGGGTTGTGGTCTCCTCAGGAATCTCTGCTTCACATCAGTCTATTAGAACTCAGAGCAGTGTTTCTAGCACTTCAAGCTTTTTCCAAGTCTGTTCAGAACAAAGTAGTTCAGATCAGGACAGACAATACCACCACAATGTGGTATATCAACAAGCAAGGGGGCACTCGGTCTACGGCCTTGTGCACAGAGGCAGTGAAGTTATGGTCTTTGGCCTATTCTCTGAACACCTCTCTTACAGCAGTACACCTCCCAGGCAAGGACAATGTCCTGGCAGATGCTGTCAGCAGGATATCTCAGGGCCATCACGAATGGTCCCTGGATCCCCTGGTTTTGAAGGTGATTTTCTCCAGATGGGGCACCCCTCAGACAGATCTTTTTGCAGCCCCAGACAATCACCAACTTCCTTTTTTTTTTGCTGCAGGCCCCCAGTGTTGGGCTCAGTCCCCCTGGATGCCCTAGTTCTCAATTGGGAAGGGAAGTTCCTGTGTACTCTTTCTCTCCTCCCCCCCCCTTCCTCTCCTGTTCAAGGTGTTAGTCAAAATCAGGTCTCAACCCTGCAAGGTGATTCTGATTGCTCCAGACTGGGCCAGACAGCCCTGGTACCTTCTCCTGTTGTCCTTAGCAGTCCACCTTCCCCTGTCTCTTTCCAGGAATTACAACCTGTTAACATGTGCTCAAGGGAAGGTTTGGTATCCGAATCTCAGATCGCTCAATCTCAAGGCCTGGCTCTTGAAGATTTAGAGTTTGCTGATTTGCACCTCTCTCAAGGTGTTATGGATATCCTAAAGGCTTCTCTGAAGCCTTCCACCAGAAACACAACTCCAAATGGAAAAGATTCTCTATATGGTGCTCTGGGACGCATATTTCTCCAGAGTCTGCTGGCCTGCCCACAGTTCTTGACTATATGGTTCATCTTAATAGCTTGGAACTCAGACCAGCTACACTAAGTGCAGCTGTCTCTGCTTTCCTTTCAGCAGGTAAGCCTTCTTCCCTTTCAGCGCATCCTGTATTCTCTAAATTTTTCAAGGGATTGCTTCATACCAATCCTCCATTCAGGGACCCTGCCCCTGTTTGGGACCTTAATGTTTGCATTGCCCAGCTTATGCAACCCCCTTTTGAGCCTTTGTCCTCAGCAGAGCTTAAGTACTTGACTTGGAAAACTGTTCTTGGTGGCCATCACTTCTGCCAGGCGCATAAGCGAGTTACAAGCCCCATCAGTGGAGCCTGATTTTATTTCCTTCCATAGGGATAAGGTGATCCTCAGGACTAACAGGAAGTTTTTGCCTAAGGTGGTTTCAGACTTCCACCTTAACCAGTCTGTCTCTTCCTGTTTTCTTCACTGACCATTCCTCCTCTGGGGAGAGGAGGCTGCACAGTTTGGATGTGAAAAGGGCCCTTAGCTACTACATAGAGCATACCAAGGGTCACAGGTTTGACTCCCTCCATCTGTTCCTCACTTATGGTGAGATTGGTAAGGGAAAACCAGCCACTAAGAGATCTATTGCCAGGTGGATTGTCTCTTGCATTCAATTTTGCTGTGAAAAACTAGGCAGGATTCCACCCTCAGGCCTGAGGGCTCACTCTACCAGAGGTACAGCTGCTTCCCTGGCTGCTACCAGGGATATTCCTATCTTAGAGATATGTCAAGCAGCTACCTGGAAAACAGTTCACACTTTTACCAAGCATTACACTCTGAATATCCAGGCTAGGAGTGATGCTCGGTTTGGCACAGCAGTGCTCCAGAGCCTATTTCCTAAGTAGGTTCTGTCCCTCCTCCATGGAGGTACAGCTTGGTAGTCTGCAGTTTGTCAGAATACAGCAAGACTTCATGTTGTTTGAAGGAAAAAAATTACTCCCCTTAGTAATGTTGTTTCTTCTAATGGAGTCTTGCTGTATTCTGACTTCCCCTCTCAGAACCTTTGTTTTGGGATGTGGGTGGGCAGTAGCAGTGTTGGCACTCAGGAGGTGCCCAACCCTTTATTATCGCCCCTTTACTCTGGGTGAGTGGGTGTTGTTTCATTTTTGGGGGGTTCCTGACTTGAGTCTTTGTTTTGGGACCAAAAAATCTGTTTATTATATTTAGTAGCCAGTTGGCTAGTGTAGGTTTACAGCTTCAGCACAGGACACTTAGTGAGTGTAGCTCGTAAAGATCCAACGGTTTGAGTTCAAACAGCAACAGACAGTCTCAACCGAGCTCGAGCTCAGCGTTCCATGCCTGGCATGGAAACTTAACTCTCGTCTCTGGAGCAGTTCGAAGGTTGGACCTCACTGCAATTTGTGAGAATGCGGCAAGACTCCACTAGAAGAAACAACATTACTAAGGTGAGTAATTTTTTCTTTTCTGCTAGACGACATAGGAATTCACTAGGTGGATGTTGTGCCTCTCTTAATCTTAAGACTTTAAGGAGGGATTCCAACCCTTCCTCATTGTCAATACTGGTAAATAGATCCTTAATATAAAATGTGACCACTGTTTTGTTGTCCCAATACATTTTATCATTTAGTTCCGAAATATCAATAACCTGATTTAGAATCTCTTACAAATGTTGCCATCTTTGGGACTTCATTGCAAATGTAAAAGTCCACATATTTTGAGAGTGGCTCTAGAGTCCATTCCCGAAACTATGGGCCTGTCTGGGGGTGACACGAGGTCCTTGTGTATTTTCAGTAGTACATAAAATAAAGGAGTCCTAGGCATCTTGATCAGCATTTCACCCTCTTCCTGGGCACACCAGCCCATATCTATTGCCCGGTCCAACAGGTCCTTCATATTGTGTTCTATTTCGGCTGTGGGGTTTTGATCTATTTTCATATATTATTCTCTATCCTCTAGTTGTTTTAAACATTCGCTTCTGTAGTCCTGATAGTCTCATAGAACTCTTCCTCCCCCCCTTATCAGCTGATTTGATTACAAGTGTCCTATCTTGTTTTAAATTTATGAAAATATCTCTCTCGTTTCTTTATTGTGCAATTTTTTGGTGTTAATACTATTTTTGCTCAAATTTCTCATTGTTTTTTCTATCACTTTAACGTACGTTTCCATTGTGTCTATTCTTCTCGGAGGGTTAAATGATTTAATACCAAGTTTCTTTTTTAGTTCTCATTTTTTTTTTATGATTTGCAGATAAGGATTGTTTATCCTTAAACCAATCTAAGTTTCGTATAGAATTTCTGTAGGCAGTATTTGGATAAAAAGGATCCAGATTTCTCATTGAAGAGAAAGATGGTCCCTTTTTGAGCACAGTTTCTTCTTGATCAGTTAGTCTTTATAGTAAAACTGAAAAACTGTTGTCTCCCTCTCCTTCCCCTGAAACCCCTTCCTCCCTCTCTTCCTCTGCCTCCTCCTCCACCGCCCCTCCTGTCCTGGTGGAAAAACTGCCTTCTTGTAGGCCCTGCCACCCCTTCACTTCTCAGGTCATATCTGTTCTGGAATCTGTATCTGTCGATATCCCTGGTTCTGGTTGGATGTCCTGGCTCATACCTTCCTCTAAACAAGGTTGTTGTAGATCCCGTATTGTCCTTCTGGACCCATATCCCGTGGTGACCCAGACTCCTCCACAGTCTGAATCTATACTATAATCTTCCCTTGTCAATCTTCACCATTCATTACTTCCTGGGTGTAAGCCGGAGGCGCGCACCCGTCACGGGAGCTTTTTTTTTTAAAGTTGCCTAACGGCCCGCCTCGAGAGCGACGTCACACATAAGGGCAGAGGGGCGGCCGTTAGTAGCGACCCACTCCTCCTCCAACTCAGTTCTGTTTCTCCCGCCGTCGAGGCAGCACCTGTTCGCGGTAGCTAACCGAAAAGTGCGTATCCGACTCCTTTTTCTACACTCGACGCCTACGGTAAGACTGTTCCTTTTTCTTTCCTTTGTATGGCTCCGGGTGTATTTCCGACTGTGTTTAATCTTGTTTATTTCGCGTTATGTCCAGTTCTGGAGCGAAACGTTCTAAGACGGGCCGTGCCCCTATGCGTCGGTGCTCCTGCGGCCGGCATTTCTCCGTCTCGGACCGGCATGACGTCTGTCTTCGTTGCCTGGGACCCAACCATAATATGGATTGCGCGCGCTTGTTTCTCGATGGACCGTCGCGTCCCTCGAAGTCCGCACAGACAAGCCTCGGCAAGGCCCTGCCGACTTCGGGACGTCGCTCACGGGAATCTCGGGCGAGATCCTTAGGCTCTTCCCGGTCCTCCCGGCCTATACGGTCCGAGGAGGAGGGGTCTCCCTTCCTTCTTGCCGAGGGGAGGCCCTTCCGGTGTGTGGGGAGCGTCAGAGCTCCTCCGGGCCGCAGCGCTGACACCGCCCGGCAGTCACCTCTTCGAGGTGCAGGCTCTCTGCGTCGAGGCTCCTTGGCTGGGCCCGCCTGGTGGGACTCGACGCCGCCTCGCGGGCGCTGTTTTGATCCCGCGCGCTGTTCGGTGCCGGTGATCGAAGCGCGCGCTGCCTCGCACCGTTAGATCCCGGCGCCGAGGTGCCGGTGATCGAGCAGCGCCGTTCGCGCGCCGCTTGGATCCCGGCGCCGCTTTGATCCTGGCGCGCCATGGCGGTGTTGCTTGGCCTCGGGCTGTCATGGTGCCGATGAGTCAAGGCGCCGCTAACGGTGCCGCCGGGCCTCCCCGCGCCGCGGCCTTCCTCCCGGGCGGTGCGGTCTGCCGGAGCCGCTGGGGTGGGGTTGGGCCATGCTGCCGGGCGTGCGTTGGGGCTAACGGTGTCGCATTCGGTACCGGGGCCGCTCACGCCCCGTGGGCCTCGGGACCCTGGGGTAGCCAGCATCGAGGTCCTGCTGGTCTCGCCCCTCCTCGGAGGACGATGACTCAGATGTGGGACCCATCCTGGCATCCCCATTCTTCGGAATCTGGGTCCTCGGTGGCTAGGGGTACCAGGCAGGGCGAGCGGGCTCCCTCCCTCTGTCCCCTGTCGTTGCCTCCTGAGGGTTCCTCGGCTGGGGGTGGCCGAGAGTCCCGGGGGGCAGACGTGGGGGTGACGGAGGGGGAGGCTCCCCTCTCTGGAGGTCCGGTGACAGCTACCCCCCGGGGTGCTGTTACCTCCTCTGGGGTTAGGGGAACGTTGCAGTCGGGGAGGAGGGCCCTCTCGGAATCCGAGGGGTTGAGGGGCAGGCGTCCTGCTGCTCGGTCTTCTTTGGCCACCTCAGGGGGGGTGGCCAGGAGCCGTAGCGCAGAGCCCCGCCCCTCCCCCCAGGGTTCTAGGGTGTCCTCTGCTCTGTGGACTGCCCTTCTGGATCCATGCAGTCCCGGCGTCGTCACAGGGGAGTTTCTCCCCCAGGGCTCTTCCAGGTTCCGCTTCCCCAGAGTTCCGTTCTGCGGCCTGGTTTGATATCCGGGATCCCTCCTACTAGAGCTCCTTCCCTGGATTCCAGAGCCCTCGCGAGAGAGCAGTTGCCTCCTCGAGGTGCCCTCTCCCTCTCTGCCTTTCACCACCCCGCTCCCCAGGCCATGTCGGTCCCACGGGTCCGTTATCCTGGGAGCAGTTCAGGGGTTCTGCGCGCTTCCCTCATATGTTAGTTACATGCATGGCCGGTCTTTCGACTCTCCCCCCCACCGCCGCAGGGAATCCTCTGACATTCCAGTTCCCCATCATCCTCGCCTCCCTCCTCGAGGGAGAGGAACCCCTGCTCATCTGATCCTCCGATGCTGATTTCACAGAATATCAGCGCTTCTTCCCGAGGATGGTGAGGATCTTTGATTTCTGCGCTCGAGAGACAATACCCTAACGGGTGACGCGTGAATTCCTTGGTGAATTCAGTGCCCAGCATCTGGTGGTACCTTCTGGCCTATCCCTTCCAGGAGCATGCCTATCCGGTCCTGGCAGTTCCTGCCATTTCTTCCCAGCCCCGCGGGACTGCCAGCGAGGTATTGTGCCCTCTGAGTCTCTAGGTTCCCTTCCCAACCCGTCCCTCAGGTTTGGTATACCTGGATACTCCTTCTGGGCCATGTCATGACGATCACCACCGGATTCGACTCTCTCCAGTTCACGATTGGGGCTAAGAGTGTTTCTTCATGGCGAGTGCATGTATTGCATCACATCAGGCTCACCACGCTGCCTACAACCGCATCTGTGGTCGATGATGTCCCAGCTGCTGGCATCTATGCCTGACACGGAGCAAACCAGACAAGCTGCTGCCCTCTCCGGTGTAGGCCTGGAGCTGGCAAGACACATGCAAGGGCATCTTATGACGCCAAAGAGGTGGCTTCCAGGCTTGCGGGACAGCGATCTGCATCAGGCGGACGGCATGGCTTCGCTCTCCAGGTTGTCACCCCTGGCCCGGCAGAGGGTGATGCTTCCGCCTCCGGGGACCCTGCTCTTTTTCTCATCCAGAGCTAGGAGACTTTTACAGGGGCTCCTCCGTCCTCCTCGTCCCTCGGGAGGCACCCTCCTAGCTCTTCTCCCACTTAGGCTTTCTGAATAAGCCAGGGTCTTCTCCTTCTGTTTCTCACCAGCAGAAGGCTGGGGGTCTTGTTCCCTCAGGGTATGGCCTCTTCCCCCTCCTGGGGAAGAGGAGCTTGGTACTCACCCAGGAAGTAATGAATGGTGAAGATTGACAAGGGAAGATAGGAAAATTACGTACCTACCGTAATTCTTGATCTTCTCTTGTATCTTCACCATTCATTACTTACGCCCGCCCACCATCCCCTCAGTGGCCTCTTCCTGTGGCTTCTCCACCTCCCGTCTCCTTCCTCTCTCTGCATTATATAAAATATAGGGAAAATTGCTTCATTTTCCCCAAAAAAAATCTTGGGGGTGGTTTAAATCCAGAAAATTATTTACTCTAAGATTCATGGGCCATCTCATGATTGCATTGGCGATCAGACTGCACAACTATCTCTTGCTATTCTTATGGCAAGATACCTCTGGGGTTGTTTGGCCTGGCTCAGGCTATTCAGTTTTGATCCTGCAATCCCTGTTCAGGTAGTTGCCTAAATCTAACTTCCATTCTTGCCTTGCAGAGCAGAGGAACTAGCACGCCTGTTCCTTTCTCTAAAAAAAAAAAAAAAAAATGCTGAGGGAACTCTCTCAGACTACTATAGGCATCTTGGTATCTGGGTCATGCATCTAGTTAAAAAAAAAAAAAAAAAAAAAAAAAATTTTATATCTGTAAAAAAAAAAAAAAAAGGAATAGGAGAAATCAAACAAGAAGGCAAATGAGAAGGTAGGCTATCCTTCTCGCTGTTTTGCTAAGTGGTTTCTCCCTTTAAGTGTCCTCCTGGACAATTTTTACAGTAGAGCTTCTGACCATATCCAATCTTAGCCAGCCTAAGCCTTGGCCGCCTTAGCCAGTCAGTCTGAGTCCGCTCTATCTTGGAACGCCTGAAAGGCTTACATTTTCCATTTCTAAACCCCTGAGCAGCGCTCTCATGCTGCTGGGGTTTTATTCTTCCCTCCTCGCCGCCTCCAGTTAAAGGCCTTCCGCGGCCAGGAGCCCGAGGTGGTGTCAAGAACAATGGCATGTTGAAGATGAGGACATGCCCTCCTGAGTCTGTCTAGCGGGTTCGGTGAACCTTCTCTTCAGCTCTCATCTCCGGGATCTTGCTTCCCTTTAGTCGAGCCTTCAGCTACAAGCTAACTATGCTCGTTGGGCATTCTGGTCCCTTCAACATCCCATCTCTCTTCTCTCTTCTTCTTCTTCTATTTTCTCATTTCCTTACTCATCTCTCCTCCTAGAGTCGCCTGGTAAGGAGGCCCTGCACCCCTAGGCTAGGGATGTTCTTATCTCCTCTGTCCTTCCTCCATTGGCTTATTCCTTTTCAGTTCATTCTTCCTTGCTTTGCTATCCCTCGGCTATCTTGCCTCGCTATCTATATTTTCTGCTTTCATTTTTGCCTCCGGCTCACAGAACTGAGTTGGGGAGGAGTCGAGTCACATTAACGGCCACCGCAAGCATGACGCCGCCTCGAGGAAGGGGTCGTTAGCAACTTTAAAAAAAAAAAAAGTTTCATGACGAAGGGCCCGCTTACACCCAGGAAGTAATGAATGGTGAAGATACAAGAGAAGATCAAGAATTACGGTAGGTACGTAATTTTCCTATCTTGTTGTGGGGTAAAGTAATTTTGACCACCTTGTCTTTGTGATTTGATAAACTAGGAGTACGCTTTATTTTCCCTGTAATTTATTATCTTTATTGAATTTCTTTCATTTCTGCTTTATGCAATCTTCGTACACTGACAATTCCGTCTTAATTTTCTCTAGGGTATTAGTGAATTCTTGTATTTAGACCCTTGATTTATAATCATCCTTGACCCCATTCATGTCTTCTGTCAGTCTATATCTTTCCTTGAAAATTGTCTCTCTTAGAGCATGAAATCTAAGGAGCATTTGTTCTGGATGCCAGTCCATTTTTCATGTAATTCTGCTGTCTTAAAGCCCAAATTGGGTTCAGTAAGAACCCGTAAGCCTCTAGGAATTGGTTTATGTATTGTCAAAGGGAAATGGTGTGCCATTCCAATCTTGTATCCTTCAAACAGGAAGTCTTACTGTATTCTGACTATATGCAGTTAGCCCCAGCGCTTTAACTGTTCCAGAGAGTAAAGGGTTAACTCTATGCAAAGGCATAGAACGTTGACCTCAAGCTCTGTTTTCAAACCTGTGTGTGTGGTACTCTGAAGTGTAACCCTCAGATTCTTTACTCCGTCTTACTTTGAAGTCGCTCCGGAGATCCCTCCTGCACTTCGGTTTGGTCTAGTTCAAATCTGTTTTTTTTTTTTTTTTTGTTTTGTTTTGTTTTTTCCAAACCATGATTTTTCTGCAATATGGCATTCTTACCTCTGTCTCGGTACCAGTAAGTAGTAGCTATAGGTAATGGTTATTTTCTGTGTGTTTTGCTAAAAAATTGTTTTATTTCGGTTCTTTGCCGGTCTGTCTGGTTCATAACTGAAGCCTATATTCTCTATTGGGTTATTACTGTGTGTGTGTGTGTGTGTGTGTGTGTGTGTGTGTGTGCGCGCATGTGGTTTTTCCGGTACTAATCGGTTCTTTAAAAAACATCTGATATTTTAGGATTTTTCTAACTGACCCATGACATGGTTGGAACTGTTGAGTTTGTAATCGCCTGGCTTAACTGCTGTGTAAGGTGATTTTTATTCTGGTTTAAGGCATATTCCGAGAAACCCAAGAAGAAAACCGGACTCACTGGGTTTCAGCACTGTTCAGAGTATTAGGAGGCCTTTGTTAAGGACGACCCTCACCTCGTCTGTGTGTATTGTCTGGGGTTTGACCACCTCAAGGAAGACTGCCAAATATGTAAGAACGTTCCCAAAGGCACTCTGGATAAATGTTTGAGTAGGCTAAGGGAGAGGGAGGCCGAGAAGTCCGCTGACCTGGATTGCCAGCCCGGTTCAGTTGCGACCAAACCTGAAGAGGTAACCACTGACCTGGGTGATACCTCTTCGCGCAAATGGAGAGCAGATTCTGTGGAATCTGTTCAGGGTAAAAGAAAGAGGAAACCTGCTGGTTCAGATCCCGCTTCCCAGCGTCCGATCGCTGATGAGATAGCGAAATCGATTTCAGTAGTTCAGTCGCTTTGCCCTGTTCCGACCGAACTGTTTTTGGTTCAGACCCGATGGGTTAGGTTGGAAGTACTTGCTTCAGTTATAGATCCTGAAGCATACTACGAGGGTGATTGGGAGGAGGAGGATGAAGACTATGAAGAACAACAATGTGAGGGCCTAGATGAGCCAGTAGAGCCTGACGTCTCCCCAGACAGGCCTTCTCAGGCTTCTCCTCCCAGGCTTTGAGTCCCCTTGCCATTTCTTGTTTTACAAGAAAGTGGCTGAGACTCTTCAGTTGCCTATGGAAGAGGCTGAACAGGATCAGGAAGAACCTGACTACCTGGAAATGATGGATGTCCCACAGTCAGAGGGTGTCTGTCCACTTACACAAATCCTGGGGAAGCAGACACAAAAAATGTTACTTTCCTTCATCCATTCCTCCTGTGGGGAGAATGGACAGAAAGTATGCTTTGTCAGGTCCTAGGACGGAATTCCTTTCAAATCATAGCAGCCATGTTTAGTACAAGCTACAGCCTGTTACAAGGCTAATATTCCCCTGGCATCTCACCCCCAGATAAGGATTCCAGGAAAGTGGATGCCATGGCAAAAACAGTACTTGGCATCCTCTTTGGGACTCTGACAATCTAATTACATGGCATACACAGCCAGGTACCAGAAATCTATGTGGGATGCGGTTCTGGCACTGGCTAAGGATGCCTCTCCCCAGCTAGCCAAGGAGCTGGAGCAGGTGGCTGCAAATGGTATAGAGGCATCTAAGGTGCAGTTCCATGCTGCTGTTAATTCCAGTAATGTTCATTCCAGGTTCATGGCTACATCATCTCCATGAGATTTGCTTGGCTTAGGTGTACCAACCTCTCACAGGATACCCATGCTAAGGCCATGGATTTTCCTGTAACTGGTAGATCTTACTTCGAGAGGGCTCTTGCATTAGGTAATTATATATAGGACTGAAGCCAGCAGGTGGCAAGACCCCACAGAAATATTTCTAGTTAGCAGTCTCTGGCTGGGGACTTCCCCCACGTTAGGTGAGCGACGTCAGTATAAAGGGGGCCGTCCCCATCCCGCCCCAGTTCTTCCATCATTAGCTTAGGAAAGCCTCACGGTTAAGTTCACCTGCTTGGCAGTCTGTCGTCTGTAGTTTTACCGTCGTTTTTTTCCTCGATTTACTTTGAATTTCTACTAAATTCATGTCAGTCATTGCGGCGGTGTATGTCGTCCCCTACACCCTCAGAGCACAAGAATAAGTAAGACTCCTGCAGGGCCCAACTCCTTCACAATGACTGTCACTCCCAGTGCCTCTTCTGTCTGGGCCTGGATCACCTTGTAGAGAAGTGCCAGCATTGCCTGAAATTCAGTGATGTCAACCGCAGAAGGAGGCAGCAGTTCCTGAAGGCCCATATCCTCAAAAAGAAAATGACCTCCATGGAAAAGGAGCTGAAGAAGCTTCATCAGGCCTCCACTTTGGCAGAGGGACACCAAAAAAAGGACAAGGAGACGGACCGGGACTCCTCTTCCTCGGTCACCGCGACTTCAGCTGGAGTCGTCATGCTCATGGTAACTTCCCTCAAGACCGTCTTGGAGGCTTCCAAGCCGGCATCGACCCACCCGTCTGGCTCGGGCCCTTCGGGTGCCTCCAGGTCAAAGGTGGCTCCCACTCCTGGCAAGGCTGCCGCGCTGCGGCCTTCTAGTCTGAGTGGACCCGGCAAGGTGGACATCCACCTCTGACATCTGCCGCTGTCGCTCGACCCTTCGGGGCAGCGAACAGTCACTCCTCTGCCCGACCAGGCCGTTCCTCCATCACGGCCTGCCTCAGGCATTGGGTCCGCTAAGCCAGATGACTGCTCCTCCAATGTCCACCCGGACTGTGCCGGTAAGGCGACCGTCGGTGCAGGTGCAGGAGCTGACGACCCTGGTGTCCTGTCCACCATCCCTGGCTCCCCGCAGCCTTCGCTGTCCTCCGATCTAGCATCTCCCCGGTCTGACCCTGGGGATTTTCATTCATCCATCCATCCTCCTGGCAGGATGCCGAGGATGTGGTCACGCTCCCATCTGGTCTTCCTCCCGCTGGGCCGGACGACGTGACGTCGATTCCTCTGACGCCGGTTTTGCAGACGCCGGGCGACATCCCTCCTCCAGATGCTGTCCCTATGCTGGGCCCTCTGCCTGCCAGGCCACCCGTTCTGGGAACTCCCGCTGGGCCATTGCCAGGACCTTCTGCTCCGGCAACCCCCCCTCTCCGGTTCCTGGGTATCCGCCGTCATACCCGGGTCCTCTGTATCTGCCCCAGTACCAGACACCGGCTTACCCGACGCCGCAGTACACAATGCCTCAGTACCCGATGCTGGCTACCACCGGCCAGGGTAATGGATACGTGCTCTACAGATACCCCAGTATCCATATCCCCCTCCTCAGCCGCCGGTGGATTCGAAGGAGACTCTCGCTTGCTGGTGGGCTGAGGCCAAGGCTCAACTCACCAGGGAGGCGGACAGCAATCTTCCAACACCAGTTCCGGACCCCCTATGTTGGAGATGAAAGACTCCTTCCCCTACTCCGGATACCAGAGGTGAGCCCTCCGGTTCCAGAGCGGGGCTGAATATGCTTCCCAAGGGGTCTGTTCCTCCCTCGCGTCAGGATATGGCTTCTTCCTCCTCGAGCACTCCGATGGGCGCTCCGATTTGGACAACGAACTGCGCTGTCCGGATAAGCCCAGGCCGAGGACCCCTCCGAAGTCTCCCCCGGAGGATCCTTCCTTTACGGAGTTGCTGCGCAAAATCCAGGCCATCCATCAGTGGCACTCTTTGGAGCCAGATCCACAGCGGCAGAAGCTAGCTGCCCATTTGGATCTGCCCGAGGTCACCCCTACCTTGGTTCCACCCTGGATCAAGCCTCATGCGGACCTTGTTACCACTATCTGGAAACAACCTTCCGCTATAGCCCCCCTTCCAAGGAAGACAGATGGGCTATATCAGGCTCCGGATGGTGTTGAGTTCCTTACCTCTCACCCCTAGGCTGACTTGGTGGTGATCAGCACCACTCACGGCTGGACAGCCAATTCAAAGCATTTGAGCACGTCATCTCCCAAAAAAATAAGGAATTCTGCCTTCTGGACCAGTATGGGAAGAAGGTCTTTGCTTCTTCCAAGCTGGGTAATAGGGTCTTGAACTACGTTACCCATATGGGGGTTTACCAGAAGGCCATCCTTAGTGAGGTGAAAGCTAAACTGGACTCCCTTCCTGAGTCGCAGACCAAACAGGAAGTGGCAGACCTGGTCCGATCTGCTCGTTCGGCCAGTAGGCACATGCTTCGTGCTTCATACGATGCAGTAGACACTGCTGGTAGGAGCTTGGCATTCGCCGTAGGTTTGCAGTGACACTCCTGGCTCAGTGTTTGGTTTGGTTCCTGAAGTGCAGTCTGCTATCCAGGGCGCGCCCTTCAGGGGTTTGGTGGTGACGTCAAGGATATCGTCACCGTCCTGCGGGAGAAGGGCACTGCTCTCAAGGAAGCAGAAGACTTGTACAGAGCCCCTCAACCGCAGCGTTGTCCCTTTTGCAAGAAGAAGAAAAATCGGCATTTATATAGCACTCTATCATACATCCAAAGCACTTTACAAGCAATGCTCCCACCCAGGGAGAGGTGCCTGCGGGCTTGCACTCCTCCCAATCTTGTAAAAGAGATAAGGAAACGAGCACGTCTTCGTCTCAGCGAAGGCACTCTTGGGACTGAGAGAGGTCTGAGTCCCAGGAGCATGGGGTCTCGACCTCGGTCCAGATCGCCTCCTCGGGCCGCAGGCTTTATGGATGTACCATCTGGCCAGACCGAGGATGTGGCTGATGAGGTCGAGATTGTTCTCAATCCAATTGACCCGCTGTCGCCAGCCCCGGTTGACAACTCCTTGGAGAAGACTCCGGTCCTTGATTTCCCAGATGAGACCCATCCCACTGGTGTCCCCATCTAGGTTCCAGACCCACAGGTTTCACATATTCTGCCATTGTCTCCCGAGCGACCGAGTCAGCCTGCCTGGTCGAGGTCTAGAACCCCCTAGGTTGAACAGCCGAGGAAGAGCCAGAAGCGCTCCAAGAAGAGGAGACGCCACAGGTCATCTTCATACTCCTCTGATGAGGAGAGGCTCTGACGGAAACTCCATTGGTGCTACGAGGACCTTATGTGGCAATAGCCGATTTTGTCCGGGTGTAAGCCAGCTCTGCTGCCTACCATGGCCATTACTTGGCTTTCGCCTCCGAGGCCAAAGCCGACCCCCTCAGAACCGAAGACTTCGGTTTCCCCGCCCACGGGGCTGGCACGACTGCCTGTTCGGTCTATATCGGTCTCTCCAGATTTGGTGGAGCCGCTGCCTAAGCAGACTGTGGGAGGGTCTCCTTCCGAAGAAGACTGACCAAATAGTGGGCTTCCCCTATGTCTGTCTGTCATGGTCACCCCGGACCACCCTCAGCGAGTTGAGGGTGATTTGGGTGGCAGGTTGCTGTACCCAGTCTCTTCGGACTCTGTCACCGGGCTCAGCTGTAATCCTCGGGATGAGTCGTCCATTGGCACAGGGATGGAGGAAGGTCCTTCTTCCTTCCAAGGGATCCTTCTTATCCCTGATTCTACAGGGATACCCCTGGAACGCATCCAAAAAAAGGCGGAGTACCCTTTCACGGACATCCTCAAGAGAGGGGATACCTCGACTGAGGCCTTTCTGGTGGCCGAGGCCGTTGTTGGTCTGGCACTTGAACTGTGGCAACAATCTGCCTCATGACCAGCACCATCTGCCCACATGACCCGCAAGTATGTGGTGCCCATGGGGTCCCTTGCAGGGTTCACAGAGGCACCCTTTGGTCGAGAGCCTGGTGACCACCTGTGTTCAGGCGCACTGGCAGTTCTGCCAACACTGACCGACCTCCCGATAAGAAGTCCAAGTATTTGGACCATTCGGGGTGGAAAGTCTATGCGTTATCCTCCTTAGGCCTTCATCAGGCAAGTTTGGCCGTCATGGCACACTTCTCCCATGCCCTTCTCGGGTCATTGGATGAAGTCCTCCTTCATCTCCCCGCAGACATGCAGACTACAGTTAAGCCAGTCTGAGATCAGGGCCATGATGCCCACTCACTGGCCACAGTTGCCTCTCGCCGCAGGGCTTGGCTGAGGCTCTTCTCTTTCCCGGCGGATACTCTGCACATGTTAGCTGTGTGCCTTTTCTTGGGACCAACTTGTTCGGCCCAGGCGTGGCCGGTCACCTACAGCACATAAAGCAGTCCAGTGCCTCCTTGGACACCACTTCTGGTAAGAGTTCTTCGGGCAAGAACCAGCAGAAGAAAAAGAAGCCTTTACGGTATTCTTCCTCTGCGGTTCAGCAGTCCTCCTACCAAGGAGGACAGCAGCATCAGCAGCAGGCTCAAGCTTGGCACCCTCTGACCAAGCCTGGTCCCCAACAGGCCCACAGAGGAGGCCGAGGTTCAGGTCCTGGTGCCTCCTCCAAGCCTGCTCAGTGACGAGGTGGGTGTTGCCACCCCCTATTCCTGTCACACAAGCTCTGGGTCTTCCCATGGGGGGCCGCCTCCGCCACTTCCTTTCCACCGGTCTGCTATCACTACGGACAGGTGGGTTCTCAGTGGTCGGTCAGGGACTGCCTCTAGAATTCGAGCAGTACCCTCCCAGCCATGTCTGTGCCCCTCAGGAAGAACGGATTTCGGCATGCACTCAGTCGGCTGTTTGAGACAACATTGCTTAGCTCCTCCTCAAGGAGGCAGTAGCTCTCTTGGCGGATCTATCTGCAGACCCAGGCTTCGTCTCCAGGTACTTCCTGGTGTCCAAACAGATGAGGGGCTGGCACCCCATTCTAGATCTCCACGACCTGAATCAATACCTCAGGTCACGCACCTTTCGGATGGTCACTCTGTCCCAGATCATACCAACCTTGGAACGAAATGTGGTTATGTTCACTGGATCTGCAGGATGCATTCTTTCACATCCCAATCCGTCCATCCCATCAGCAGTTCCTTCGCTTCAGGGTCGAAGGAACTCTGTATGAGTTCCGAGCCATGCCATTCGGCACGTCATCCGCCCCACGGGTCTTCACCAAATGCATTACAGTGGTGGCGGCCCGCCCCCGGCATCGGGAGTCGGAATCTACCCCTACCTCTACAGTTGACTCCTGGCAGCTTCCACCCAACAGAAGGTGGAGAGATCCAGGGATCTGGCCCTCCAGACTTGCTCCCAGCTCGGCCTCCTGATCAATGAGGCCAAGTCAGAACTCGTGCCTTCTCAGGTGATGGGCTTCATCGGGGCAGAGCTCGACTTTTGTCAAGCCAGGGCTCCGCTCCTGGCAAACAGGGCGGAGGTTCTCTCCTCCTTTGCCCAATCATTTCTGGTTGGGCATTTGCGCCCTGCCTGGCACTTTCGGCACCTTCTGGGTTACATGGCGGCATGCACCTCAGTGGTCAGTTGGGCCCGCATATGCCCCCTTCAATGGGAGCTTGCCGCCCAGTGGACACAGCATCACGGTCATTTTGACCAGCTGATCACTGTAACCCAGAAGAGACGCTTTCCTATGGTGGACCTCCCCTGACCGGTTGCAGGAAGTGATCCCGTTTGTCTGCCCTGAGCTGACTGTCGTTCTTATGACCGATGCCTCTCTCATGGGCTGGGGAGCCCATATGGGGGACAACAGGGCCCACGGGCTCTGGACCCCTGAGTAGTCCCGATGCCACATCAACCTGTTGGAGCTCAGAGCAGTCAGACTGGCACTGTCAGCTTTCGCTCCTCAGCTCCGGGGTCAAGTGGTTCATGTCTAGACGGACAATACTACGACCATGTACTACCTCAGCAAACAGGGTGGCATGCACTCCCGTCTGCATTGCAAAGAGGCGCTTTACATCTGGACCCTTGTAGGCCAGTTGGAGGCGGATCTCCTAGCCATCCATGTGGCAGCTAGCGGATGCTCTCAGCCACTTAGGCCAGACATCCCACGAGTGGTCTCTCCATCCAGAGATGGCTTACAGCGTCTTCTCCTGCTGGGGCAGTCCAATGGTGGACCTGTTTTCCTCCAGGGAAAACACTAAGCTAAGGCTGTTTCATGCATGCCCTCCTCAGCAGGGCTCGCTGCAGGGGATGCCTTCTCGAGGCCGTGGACCCTAGGCCTCCTCCACGCCTTCCTTCCATTTCCCTTTATCCACAGGGTGTTACTAAAGGTGAGGAAGGACAAGGCGAAGGTGTTTCTGGTAGCCCCAGTCTGGCCTTGTCAGTTCTGGTATCCAGATCTCCTCAGCCTCAGCTGCAGGCCCCCGGAGCGGCTTTGTACACGCCTGGACCTGATATCTCTGAACCAGAGGAAGGTTTTTCATCCGGACCTTCAATCCCTGCACCTCACAGCCTGGTACCTGAGCGGCTAGAGTTCCAGGCTTTGGGTCTTTCCGAAGATGTCTACACTGTGGTGGAGGCATCTAGAAAGGAACAGAGCAGGAAATGTTGTGCCTTCAAACGGAAAAGGTTTTCAAACATGAAGTCTTGCTGTATTCTGACAATAGCAGTGAGTCCCAACCTTCGAACTGCCCCGGAGATGAGAGTTAACTTTCCATGCCAGGCATGGAACTCTGAGCTCGAGCTCGGTTGAGACTGTCTTTTGCTGTTTGAACTCAAACCGTCAGATTCTTTACTCCGCCTCACTGAACAGTTGCTCTGGAGATTTCTCCTTCTGCTCGGTTCAGTTTGTCGGTTAAAGTACTGCTTTTCTCGGTTTTCGACCGAATTTAAGCCGTAACCTGTTGGTTCAGTCTCTGTCTGTGGTATTTGTGAGTACTAGATAGGTTTATATTTTCTATTCTGTGTGGAACTTGTAAACGGTTCATCGGTTCGGTTTGAACCGATCAAGTTGCTAAAAAATCTTTGATCTTTTAGAGTGTGGTTACCAGTTCTTATCGGTTCTAAAAAAAAAAACTGATTTTATTACGTTTTTTTCCACGACCTGTGACGCGGTCAGGAACCGATAAGAGGGTCTTGCCTGGCGGATTGCCATTAAAAGGGTAAGTTTGGTTAGGACTGGCACAATGTCTGAGAAACCCAAAAGAAAAAACGGGCCCACTGGGTTTCAACACTGCAGTGTGTGTGGGGAAGTCTTTGCTAAGGCTGATCCCCACACCACCTGTGTTTATTGTCTGGGGTTTGACCACCTCAATGCAGACTGCCAGATTTGTAAAAATTTTCCTGCAGCTACCCTAGAAAAATGAGTTGGTAGGCTCAGGGAAAGGGAGGCCAAAAAGTCAACTGAACCGGATGGCCAGCCCGGTTCGGTTCAAACCGAGCCAGGAGCGGTGCCCTCTGACCAGGGCGAGACTTCTTCGGGCAAAAGGAGATCCGATTCTGAGGAGTCGGTTCCAGCTAAGAGAACAAGAAAGGAAAAATCAGCTGGTGTGGATCCAAAACTTTCTTCTCCAACCGCTGAAGAATAGCCAAAGCGATTAAAAATTGTGCAGTCGCTTTCCCCGGTTCCGACTGAAGCGGCACAATCAGGGAGGCGCTCGGTCCGGCCAGTTCCACCGGTTCAAGATTATGATTTAGAGAAATATTATGAACCGGAGGAGTATGAGGAAAATGAATGTGGTTTTGAAAGTCTGGATGTGCCCATTGACCCGGACATCTCCCCAGACAGACCTTCAGGAGTGTCTCCTCCTAGGCTTTCTGAGTCCCCCTCCCATTTCATGTTTTATGAAAAAGTGGCTGAAACCCTCCAACTTCCTATGGAAGATGCTGTGGATGACCAGGAGGAGCCTGACTATGTGGAAATGATGGATATCCCAGAGTCTAGGAGGCTGTCTGTTCCCTTACACAAATCTTTTGGGAAACAGACATTTTAAGATTTTAAAGACTCCTAACACCATACCTCCTGTGGATAAAAGAATGGACAAGAGGTAGACATTGTCAGGCTCAGATACGGAGTTCCTTACACAACAATGCAGCCATGTTGGGGTAGTACAGGCTGCAGCCTGTGATAAGGCAAACATTCCCTTGGCTTCACACCCCCCCAGACAAGGACTCCAGGAGGATTGATGCCATGGCAAAGAAACAGTACATGGCAGCATCCTTGGGACTCGGGCAGGCCAACTATATGGCCTATAATGCTAGGTATCAGAAATCCAGATGGGACACTGTCATAGCTTTAGCAAAACAGGTCCCTGGCCAGCTTGCCAAGGAGCTGGAGCAGGTGGCTGCTGATGGTATTGAAGCATCCGAGGTGCAATTCCATGCTGCATTGGACTCCAGTGATGTCATCTAGAGTCATGGCTACATCTGTGGCACTTCATAGAATGGCTTGGCTCAGATGTACTAGCCTGTCACAGGATACCCAGACTAAGGCCATGGATTTTCCTGTCGTGGGTAATTCTCTGTTTGGGGAGCAAACAGAGAATTATGTGAAGAAAATGGACGAATATAGGACCACCTATAGGAGTGCCCAGGCCAAGGAAAGGCAGGCCACTCCTCAAAGGCAGCATCCCAGGGGCAGGCCTTTTCATAGGCCTTTCTGCCAAGCAGGCCTCCTCTTCTGCCTATGCTCAGAGGGGTTCTTTAGAGGGAGAGGCAGAAGGGGACAAGCGGCCCTGCTTCTACCCTCAGCTAAAACCCCTGCCAAACAGGCACCCTGATGGGGCTGCCAGGCCGACTCTCCACTACCTGTAGGGGGCAGGCTGGCTTACTTTGTCCAGGACTGGAAGTCTCTAACATCAGACAAGTGGGTCCTGGAAGTAGTAAGCCAGGGACTGGTTCTCAGCTTCAAAAAGTATCCAAAGTTGAGAGTCAGATGTTTTCCACCTGCAAATGCCTCAGAGGCACTTGCCCTAGAGACAGAGGTCTCTTCCCTCCTGGCTCTCAGAGCTGTGGAACGAGTTCCACCCTACACCATGGCAAAGGATTGTACTCCAGGTACTTCCTTACCCCAAAAAAGACAAGAGAATGGCGGCCCATCCTGGATCTCTGATATTTAAACAAGCACCTTTTAAAGCCAAAATTCAAAATAGTGACTCTGGGAATAATTCTACCCTCTCTAAGGCCAGTGGACTGGCTAGTTTCCCTGGACCTCAAGGATGCCTATTTCCATATTCTCATCAGAAGCTCCCATCGAAAATACCTCAGGTTCGAGCTGCCCTCAGGCCATTACCAGTTCAGAGCAATGCCCTTTGGCCTAACCTCTGCTCCAAGGGTGTTCACAAAATCCTGGCAGTAGTAGTTGCTTCTCTAAGAAGGCAAAAGATTGCCATCTTCCCATACCTGGACGACTGGCTCATAGTAGGCCAGTCCCCAGACCAAGTCAAGTTACACCTACAGATAACTCAGCAACTGCTCACTTCTCTGGGTTTCCTTCTGAATCTTTCAGAGTCCGTTCTAGAGCCTGTTCAGCTCCTCACCTTCATAGGTGCAGAGCTAGATACAAAAAAGGCCAGAGCCTTCCTTACCCTGGACAGGGTAAGGACCCTTATCACTCTGGCCTCCTCATTCACCCTCCAGGTGTCTCGACCAGCAAGGCATTTTCTACAGCTCCTGGGGCACATGGCTGCTTCTAAGCAGTGGTGCAAGGAGCAAGATTTCAGATGAGGGACATTCAGTTCCATTTGAGAGCCTTTTGGTCTCAGAAAAAGGACCCTCTGACCAAACTGATCCCAGTGACTCGAACCCTGATCCAGGCCTTGCAGTGGTGGCAGGATCAGAACAATCTGAGACAAGGAGTTCCCTTTGTCACTCAGTCTCACTCTTTAATCCTTGCTACAGATGCCTCCCTCTTGGGGTGGGGGGCTCACTTGGGCGACCTGACCACCCAGGGGTTGTGGTCCCTCAGGAATCTCTGCTCCACATCAGTCTTTTGGAACTCAGAGCAGTATTTCTAGCACTTCAAGTTTTTTCCAAGTCTGTTCAGAACAAAGTTATTCAGATCAGAACAGACAATACCACCACAATGTGGTACATCAACAAGCAAGGAGGCACTCTGTCTCGCCTTGTGCACAGAAGCAATGAAGTTGTGGTCTCTGGCTTATTCCTGAACACCTCACTCACAGCAGTACACCTCCCAGGCAAGGACAATGTCCTGGCAGATGCTCTCAGCAGGATATCTCAGGGCCATCACGAATGGTCACTGGATTCCCTGGTCTTGGAGATGATATTCTCCAGATGGGGCACCCCACAGATAGATCTTTTTGCAGCCCCAGACAATCAGCAACTTCCCCTTTTTTGTTGCAGGCCCCCAGTGATGGACTCAGTCCCCCTGGATGCCTTTCTCCTAGATTGGGAATGGAAGTTTCTTTACGCCTTTTCCCCCTTCCCTCTCCTATTCAAGGTGCTAGTCAAAATCAGATCCCAGCCTTGCAGGATGATTCTGATTGCTCCAGATTGGGCCAGGCAGCCCTGGTACCCACTCCTTCTGTCTTTAGCAGTCCATCTTCCCCTGTATCTCCCCAGGAATCACAACCTGTTAACCTGTGCCCAGGGGATAGTTTGATATCCGAATCTCAAATCCCTCAACCTCAAGGCCTGGCTCTTGAGGAGTTAGAATTTGCTGACCTACACCTTTCTCAAGGTGTTCTTGAACCTGAAGGCTTCTAGGAAGCCTTCCACTAGGGCTACTTATAACTCTAAATGGAAAAGGTTTTCCATCTGGTGTTCTGGGAAACATATTTCCCCGGAATCTACTGACTTGCCCATTGTTTTGGACTATATTGTCCATCTTAATTCTTTGGGTCTGAGACCAGCTACCCTGAAAGTACATTTGGCAGCTGTCTCTGCCTTTATTTCAGCAGGAAAGCCCTCCTCTCTTTCCGCTCACCCTGTATTTTCCAAGTTTTTTAAAGGATTACTTCATACTAATCCACCTTTCAGGGACCCGGCCCCTGCCTGGGATCTTAATGTTTGCATTGCTCAGTTGATGCAACCCCCCTTTGAACCTCTGTCTTCTGCAGAGCTTAAGTACTTGACTTGGAAAACTGTTTTCCTAGTAGCTATCACTTCTGCCAGGCGCATAAGTGAGTTACAAGCTTTGTCAGTAGAGACTGACTATTTCCTTCCACAGGGATAAGGTAGTCCTTAGAACTAACAGGAAGTTTTTGCCTAAGGTGGTTTCAGATTTCCATCTTAATCAATCTATCTCCCTTCCAGTGTTCTTCACTGACCATTCCTCCTCTGGTGAGAGGAGGTTGCACAGTTTAGATGTTAAGAGGGCCCTAAGTTACTATATAGAGCGTACCAAGGGTCACAGGTTCGAATCCTCCCAACTTTTTCTCACTTATGGTGAGGTTGGGAAAGGGAAACCTGCCACTAAGAGATCCATTGCCAGGTGGATTGTCTCTTGTATCCAATTTTATCAAAAACTGGGGAAAGTTCCCCCTTCAGGCCTGAGGGCTCACTCTACCAGAGGTACAGCTGCGTCTCTAGCTGCTGCCAGAGACATCCCTATCTTAGAGATATGTCAAGCAGCTACTTGGAAACTGTACACACTTTCACCAAGCATTACTCCCTGGATGTCCAGGCCAGGAGGGATGCTCGGTTTAGCACAACCGTGCTTCAGAGCCATTCCTAGGTAGGTTCTGTCCCTCTCCATGGAGTACTGCTGTGTAGTCTGCAGTTGTCATAATATAGCAAGACTTCATGTTGTTTGAAGAAAAATTACTCACCTTAGTAATGTTGTTTCTTCTAATGGAGTCTTCTATTATGACTCTCCCAGCCTGCCCCTCTCAGAACTTCTACTTGGGTATGGGGTGGGCAGTCCAGTGTGGGCACTTGTTTATGCCCATTTTATGTTTTCCACCCTTTTTCTTGGGGGTTTTGGGGTGTTGTGTTTTGTTTTATCTTTCTTATCTTATCTTATTTTCTGGCCCCTGACTTGAGTCTTTGTGTTGGGACCAGGAATATGTGTTAATATTTAGGTAGCCAGTTGGCTAGTGTAGGTTACAGCTTCCACACAGAACCTTAGTGAGTTTTGCTCGTAAAGATCTGACAGTTTCAGTTTGAAATTACACAAACAGAGCTTCTCTAACTCGAAGTCGCGCTCCAAGTTCCATGCCTGGCATGGAAGTTAACTATTTCACCTCCGGGGCAGTTCTAATGGTGGGACAAACTGCAATTGTCATAATATATCAAGACTCCATTAGAAGAAACAACATTACTAAGGTGAGTAATTTTTTCTTACTCACCTGTAACAGGAGTTTTAGGAATGGTATATGTTGTTCATCCGCACGACCCACCCGACCTCCCCGGCTTCAACGCACAACCTGAGCTTCCAGCGGGCCAGATCTGGCGTCGTGGGGTGGAGCCGAGAGTTTTACCACCCGGGTGGGTGGGAGGAGCCAGCTTGAAGACCTTCCGGCAAGATTTAAAGCGGCAAGGATACCTGCCAGACAGTGTGGATGAACAACATATACCATTCCTAGAACTCCTGTTACAGGTGAGTAACCTATGTTTCTGGTGGCCATCACTTCTGCCAGACGCATAAGTGAGCTACAAGCCATGTCAGTGGAGCCTGATTTTATTTCCTTCCATTGGGATAAAGTGGTCCTCAGAACTAACAGGAAGTTTTTGCCTATGGTGGTTTCAGACTTCCATCTTAACAAATCTTTGTCTCTTCCTGTGTACTTCACTGACCATTCCTCCTCTGGTGAGAGGAGGCTGCACAGTCTAGATGTGAAAAGAGCCCTTAGCTACTATATAGAACGCACCAAGGGTCATAGGTTTGACTCCCTCCAACTGTTCCTCACCTATGGTGAGGTTGGAAAAGGGAAACCTGCCACTAAAAGATCCATTGCCAGGTGGATTGTCTCTTGCATTCAATTTTGCTATGAAAAATTAGGTAAGGTTCCACCCTCAGGCCTGAGGGCTCACTCTACCAGAGGTACAGCTGCTTCCCTGGCTACTGCCAGGGATATTCCTATCTTGGCGATATGTCAAGCAGCTACCTGGAAAACAGTTCACACTTTTACCAAGCATTACTCCCTGGATATCCAGGCCAGGAGTGATGCTCGGTTTGGCACAGCTGTGCTTCAGAGACTATTTCCTAAGTAGGTTCTGTCCCTCCTCCATGGAGGTACTGCTTGGCAGTCTGCTATTATCAGAATACAGCAAGACTTCATGTTTGAAGGAAAAATTACTCACCTTAGTAATGTTGTTTCTTCTAATGGAGTCTTGCTGTATTCTGACCTCCCCCCTGCCTTCCCCTCTCAGAACCTCTGTTTTTGGGATGTGGGTGGGCAGTAGCAGTGTTGGCACTCAGGAGGTGCCCCACCTTTTTTTATCACCCTTTCTTTGGGTGAGTGGGTGTTGTTATTTCATGTTTTGGGTCTCCTGACTTGAGTCTTTGTTTTGGGACCAAAACATTTGTTATGTTAGTAGCCAGTTGGCTAGTGTAGGTTTACAGCTTCCACAGGACCTCAGTGAGTTTAGCTCGTAACGATCTGACTGTTTGAGTTCAAACAGCAACAGACAGAGTCTCAACCGAGCTCGAGATCAGCGTTCCATGCCTGGCATGTAAAGTTAACTCTTTCATCTCCGGGGCAGTTCGAAGGTTGGGACTCACTGCTATTGTCAGAATACAGCAAGACTCCATTAGAAGAAACAACATTACTAAGGTGAGTAATTTTTTCTTCTATTTGGTGTCAGGGTAAGGGTCTTGACCCCTTATCCTGTTATGTGGCTAACATTCTCGACTACCTTTGGTCTCTCTCCAAAGGGGGTCAGTGGTCATCAACCCTTAGGGTGCACCTGGCAGCCATTTCTGCTTACCGGGCACGTGCCAGTCAGGAGACAGTGGTTGGGCGCTTTTTCAAAGGCCTGGATCACATATCCCCTCCGGTGCGTGAACCTCCACCTCCGTGGGATCTGCTGCTGGTGTTGGCAAAGCCCATGGGCAAGCCATTCGAACCAGTGCACAAGTGGGAGGTGTCACACTTGTGGAAGACTGCCATCCTGGTGGCTATCACGTCTGCCAGAAGGACAGGCGAGCTCCAGGCGCTTTTGGTAGACTCCCCTTATCTGGCCTTCCACAACGACAAAGTTGTACTGCACCCCGACCCGAAATTCCTTCCCAAGGTGGTGTCAGAGTTTCATCTTAACCAGGTGTTGACTCTGCCAGTATGCTATCCTAGTTACACCTCGGAGGTATAGTACAGGCTCCATATTTTCGACCTGAGATGTGCTGTCTCCTATTATAAGGAGAGGATGGTCGAAATTCATGGAGAGATTCACCAGCTGTTTGACACCTATGCTGAAGTCGCTTCTGGCAGACCTGCCGCCAAATGGATTGTTGCAAGATGGATCACATCATGCATAGGTCTGTGGTACGAGTTGGCGAGCATGGAGTCCCTCGGAGGGATAAGAGCTTGTTTTACCCGCCATACTGCTGCATTGGTGGTTGCTTCCAGGGACATCCCTATCCAGGAAATCTGTTGGGCTGCTACCTGGAAGTCTGCAGTCACCTTTATCACCCACTACCACATCGACCTCGAGTCACGCCAGGATGCTGGTTTTGGGGCCTCGGTTATCCAATCTCAGTTCCCTAAGTAGGGGGTGTGCACCTTGCCTCCCTCCCTCCTCCCGGAGAACTGCTAAGAATCTGCCAAACTGTGGATAAACAACATATCCACGATCCTAGAAAAACAGGTTACTCACCTATAACAGTAGATCTGACTTCGAGATACAGCTCTTGCAGCAGGTTACACCATTAGGACTGAAGCAGTCAGGAGTCGGGACCCCACGGAAATTTTCTAGCTAGCAGTCTTCAATGGGGACTGCCCCCGACGTCTGGCGTAGTACATAAGGAGGCGGTCCCGCCATAATCCCCAGTTCTTTTCCCGTCGTCGACATCGCAGCATCGGCCTCTCGGTCATCTTCTAGTGCGCGACGACTAGGAAACTTCAACTGTTCTTTTTTCACTGGATTTCGTCTGATGTCCTCCAACTTCTCTGAGGGCCATTCGTTAAGCTAGCTGCATGCAAACAGATCCCCTTCAAAGATCCTCACTGCCTGTGTACGCTGCCTGGGCCCAGACCACTTACACCCAGGCCTGCTCCTTCTGCCAGGGCTTCAACAGCCGTACAAGGATCCGCCGCCAGAAGGCCCTTCAGGCTTTCCTCCTCGAGGAAAAACTTAAAGCTATGGATCGAGACCCTTCCTCCAAGGGGGAATCGTCAGGGAAGTCCCATAAGCACCACAAAAAGCACCGGGAGAAGGAAAGACCCAGATCCCCTTTCAGGGCCTCAGACTCCCGCAGCTCCGGCTCCAGGTCTGACCGCTCTCCCTCGAGGGCTTGCGCTCAGCCTCCCCCGGTTCTCGTCAGATCGGCTAGTGGTTCCTCCTCTCTGCAGCCTGTCACGACCTCCAGGCCTGTATCTTCGTCCACTCCGTCTAAGGCCTCATCTTGATCTGGGGAGCGCCATAAGTATTTTACCTGTCGTCCGGACTCCGACGTCAGGTCTGTCTTCCAACCGCTACCCCAGCGCAAGACTAAGGAAATGACCTCCTGAAGCAGACGCCGACCCGGCTGGTTCCCCACGTCACGCCGCTGCTTACATAGGCACCCTGGGAACTGGCTTATCAGACGCCACTCGACGCCGGTCACGCCAGCTCGCTGAGACGCCGGCCGGGACTGGCGTCGGCTACTGCAGAAAGGAGGACCACACCACCGCATACCGACATCGGTCGGAAGGCGTCGTCGAAGAAGGACTCTACCCAGGCGGGCGACCCTGGTCCTGTCGAGCTCCTACGGGAACCCTCCCTGGAACAGGAGACCCCAAGGGTCCCAACGCCCAGCCCAGATGACAGGCCACCGGCGCCCGGTCCGTCATCGGGCCAAAATTTGACAGAGGTGAAGGAGCTCTTCACCTTCTGGTGGGACACCATCAAGAAGGATGTGGTCACCACACAACCTCCTCCTGCGTCCCCTCCACCGCCCAGGGGGTCAGCAGGATGGGCATCGACCCCCAAGGAGCCAGCATCCCCTCCTAGGGGCAGATCTTCAGAGAGGAGAAGGCCTCCTTTTAAGATCCACTTCAGGGTCACCCAGCCCCAAGAGACCTAGACGACGTCGGTATTCCTCGTCCGTGGAAGACTCCAGATCCGACACCTCTGTGTGCTCCAAATCCCCTTCTCCGGACCCACGTGACCTTCCCAGGTCCGCTCCGGATGACCCCTCGTTAGCCGAGATAATGAGGCATATTCAGGAGAACATGGGGTGGGACGCTGGAGCTTGACCCCGAGAGACAACGCCTTGCCCGCTACCTTCAGCAAAAAGACCCCAAGCCTGTGGTAGTGCCACCCTTGATGTCGACACCTTCGTGGACATCACCAAGGCTGTGTGGAAGCATCCACATTTGACTCTGGCAGTGCCAAAGAAGGCTGACCGCCTGTACAAGGCCCCAAGGGAGGACCAGTACCTGGCGAACCATCCTCTGGCCGACTCCCTGGTCATTACGGCCTCACATAATTCCACCCACGGGTTACGGCCTCACACCGGTCGGTCTCAGAAACCGCAGCACTTGAGCACGCAGCCACCGGACCCAGAGTCCAAACAGTTGGACGTCCTGGGCAGGCGCACGTACGCGGCCGCAACTTGCGCCATTAGGTCGTTAAATTACCTCACCCACATTGTTCAGTTCCAGAATGCATTGTGGGAACCAGGGACAAGACCTAGCTGAAAAATTGCCAGACGGTGGCCAAAAGGAGGAGCTGTTGCAACTCCTCCATACGGGTTCGGACGTGGGGACCCAGGTGCTTAGAGCCGCATAAGACTCTGCAGACTCTTCGGCCAGAGCTGCAGCCTCGGGCATGTGTCTCCGGAGACGCTCGTGGCTCCGGGTTTATCATGGACGCCCCTTACCATGGCGAAGTTCTGTTTGGTGACGCCTCGGAGAAAGTGATCACCAAACTGCAGGAAGCCAGGAAGGTGGTTAGATCTGTCTACGCTATGTACAGGTCTCGACTTGGTTCCTTTTGCAGGAACCAGAGTCGTTTTGGCAGCCGGACCCAAAGGCAACAACCACGTTCCGGCCAGCAACAAAGGGGTTCCTTCACCCGAAAAGCCCAGGCTGACATCCTCAGGCAGAGGCCAAGTCACAAAGTCAGTCCAACCTGCAGGATCCAGTGCTGCCACAGCATGACTCCTTCCCGGCTCCTGCCCCTCCTCAGAATCAACGGGAAATGAAGGTCGGGGGTCGTATCGTGGACCACCTGCCAGGGTGGCAGTCTATCACCACCGACAGGTGGGTGCTACAGTTGGTCGAAAAAGGCCATTATATAGAATTTGTAGACAACCCACCCACAAAGCCTCCTCTGCTTTCCCGCTACTCGGGTCAGCATGCCCTGCTTATACAGCAGGAAGTGCTCATGCTTCTAGAGAAGGAAGCCTTGGAGCACGTTCCAGGGAACCAGAGAGGAGCAGGATACTATTCGCTCTTCTTCCTGGTTCCAAAGAAAACAGGGGACCTCCGTCCAATTTTGGACCTCAGCGACCTCAATCTGTTGGTCGTCTACAAGAGCTTCTGCATGGTGACCCTTCCGGGTCTAATCCCCATGCTGAAGAAGGACGCTTTCTTGGCGTCCCTGGACATGCAGTACGCTTACCTGCACATCCCCATTGCTCAAGCGCACTGGAGGTTCTTGCGCTTCGAGTTTCTCTGCCACCATTATCAGTTCTGGGTGCTTCCCTTCGGGCTGTCATCAGCACCTCGGGTATTTACCAAGTGCATGGCAGTCGTGGCAGCATCTCTGAGGAGACAGGGCCACTACGTGTTCTCGTACCTGGACGATTGGCTTCTCATGGCCCCTTCCAAGGAGGCATTACTGATGGCCATTCATCGTACCCAGACCCTTTTTCAGTCTCTTGGCATCCTCATCAACTACGAGAAGTCTCTCCTAGTACCGTCCCAGAAACTGCAGTTTATAGGGGAAGTTCTGGACACCGTCAAGGGAAAAGCATTTCTTCCCGAGGACAGAGCGGAACGCATTCGGTCCCTCATAAGGGATCTGTCAGCGAAGAAGACCGTCCCGGCCAGATTGGTCCTTTGCCTGCTCGGACACATGGCAAGGCTTCACATGCGGGTAACCCAGTGGATGTTAAGAGTGCAGTGGGACCAAAGGCAAGACCATCTGCAGCAACCAGTCCGAATCACGAAGGCCATGGTTCTGGACTGGCAATGGTGGCTAGATCCGGGAACCCTCTCCGTGGGGGTTCCCTTCACAGCGCCGTCCCAGATGGTAACTCTCTCCACAGACACCTCAGGGCTGGGGTGGGGAGTGCACTTGAACGGGGTGAGGTCTCAGGGAACATAGGCAACCCAGGAATCTCATCTCCACATCAACATATTGGAGATGAGGGCGGTCCTTTATGCCCAGCAAGCCTTTCAGTCGGAGATTCCACCGAGCACTCTCCTGTTGCAAACAGACAATACTGCAGTGATGTATTACCTCAACAAACAAGGAGGCACACACTCCTACCCCCTTTGCAGGGAGGCCATGAGTGTGGGAATGGGTAATACGACACGGCGCAAACCTTATTGCAGTTCATGTTCCCGGGGTGGACAATACGGTCGCAGACAGCCTGAGTCATTCCCAGGCCAGAGTCCATGAGTGGGAACCTCTATAGGAGGTGGCAGAGGATCTGTTCCACAGATGGGGCACTCCAGAATTGGATCTATTCGTGTCCCCATCCAGTGCATAACTGCCCAATTTTTGCTTGCTAGATCCAGGGCCTGGTGTTTTCTGGTGAGACGCGTTGTCCCTCTCCTGGGTGGGCAGATTCCTCTATGCCTTCCCTCCTTTCCCGTTGATTCCGAGAGTTCTTCTCAAACTTCACAGGGAGCACGCGACGCTTATCTTGGTAGCGCCTTTCTGGCCCAGGCAAATCTGGTTCCCGCTACTGCTTCAGCTATCTCGGGAACCTCAGCTTCCTTTGCCAATCGGCTCCATATGTTGTCTCAGGAGGAGGGTTCATTAGTCCACCCGAACTTGCATTAATTGAACCTACACGCCTGGCTCCTAGAGACATAGCCATGATGCGGCACGGGGTCTCTCAAGAGGTGGCAGAAGTACTTTCTGCCGCTAGAAAACCGGCAACACACGCAACATATGCCATGAAGTGGCGCAGGTTTTGCTTGTGGGCTCAAACGCTCGGTTTCTTGCCCTTAGACTGTCCTGAGAAGCTGGTTCTGGAGTACCTGCTTTCCCTTTTCCAATCTGGGCTACCTTACTCCTCAGTCAAAGTGCACCTTTGTGCAATCTCAGCTTATCATGCCCCCATAAGCCATCTTATGGTGGCTCAATTGGATACTACTTGTGCCTTTTTAAGGGGGGTCCACCACCTTAGGCCACCTATCAAGGATCCGGTTCCTCCTTGGGACTTGCCCTTCGTCCTGGAGCAGCTTACGCTGCCACCCTTTGAACCAGCCACGGATTGCGAGCTACGTTGTTTTTAGTTGCAGTTACTTAGGCGAGAAGAATCTCCGAATTACATGCACTCGTGTGCAAAGAGCCATATTTAATTTTCCACCAGGATAGGGTATCCCTGAGGACAAATCCTAAGTTCCTGCCTAAGGTGGTTTCAGCCCTTACCCTTAATCAGGATATCGACTTACCAGTGTACTTTCCCAAGTACACCAATCGAGGAAAAGCATTGCTTCACACCCTGGATGTTCACAGGTGTCTCTGGTGTTATCTGACCAGAACCAAACAGTACCGGAAAGTGGATCAGCTGTTTGTCTCTTTTGCTGAGAGGATGAAAGGAGCCCCTGTTTCTAAACAGTCCCTTTCACGTTGGCTCATTCAGTGTATCTCTTTCTGTTATGACAAGCGGAACAACAAACCCTTGCCAGGCGTGGTCAAGGGTCATTCTGCCAGAGGAGTGGCCGCCTCTTTTGCAGCGCTGAAGAACGTTTCCACTTTAGCTATTTGTGCTGCAGCTACCTGGAGCTCGGTGCATACCTTTATTAGGCATTACAGCCTGGATATCGCTTCAAGGCGAAGGGCAGGTTTCGGCCTAGCCGTCCTCCAGGGACTTCTGTACTAGGCTCAGACAAGGTCATAATCTCAGTCTTTCCTCCTCCCGATGGCATAAGATTGTCGCCATTGCTTGGGAATCGGTCCTAATGGTGTAACCTGCTGCAAGAGCTGTATCTCAAAGTAAGATAGTACAGTTACATAAGAACTTACTGTAACAGTAGATCTTCGAGAACAGCTCTTGCAGCAGGTACCTTCCCGCCCACAATTCCCCCTTTTGCATGAGACAGGTTATAGCCTAAATTCCATCATTCAGGATGGAACCATTTCTTTCTAGTCTTGGCCATCTGATGGCGGATCATCGGTCTCCTCTTCTCATGTCAGCCAGTGGCCGGGATTCTCCAGCGGGAGAACTGGGGATTATGGCGGGACCACCTCCTTGTGTACTACGTCTGACGTCGGGGGCGAGACAGACGTCGGAGGCGGTCCCTGCTGAAGACTGCTAGCTAGAAAATTTCCGTGGGGTTCTGTCTCCTGACTGCTTCAGTCCTAATGGTGTAACCTGCTGCAAGAGCTGTTCTCTAAGATCTACTGTTACAGTAAGTTCTTACGTAACTGTACTTTCTAGGACTGGTATGTGTTCATCCACATGGACCCACCCATCCTCCCTGGCTGCAGGCGCACACTATCTGGCTTCCAGCGTGCTAAGATCTGGCATCATGGGGCAGAGCCGAGGTATATACCACCCGGGTGGGTAGGAGGAGCCAGCTTGAAGACTTCCAAAAAGATTTAAAGGGGAAAGGGACATGCCAAACAGTGTGGATGAACAACATATGCCACTCCTAGAAATACTGTTACAAGTGAGTAACCTGTTTTGTGTGTGTTTTTTTTTTTTTTCTGCTCCCTAGTTTTATGCTGAGCTAAGCATAAGTTATAATTATATCATGATGGACTATCATGGCACCTGAAAGAATACAAGGAGCAGTACTCCCATTATCATTAATCCCAAAGGATCTGTGGGATCTGACTAGTTATTTAGGGTAGGAGGGGTTGGTCTCTCAATAAGAAAAGGGAGCAAATGGCAGGTGTGTGGTGGTGATTTTTTTTTTGTTGGTTCCCTCGTGAAAAAGGGCTACCACTGGAGTGTGATCAGACGATGATATAGAACCATGTTGAACATCATGAAGGCTGTCTGTATGTTAAAAAGTTGAGAAAATATAATCAAGCCTAGCATAACTCCCATGGCATTCTAAATAACATGTAAATCCTTTTTTAATAGGATACAGATGATGCCAGGTATCCAGTATACCATACTGTTGAAATACCATTGCCTTTGTCCCACACAAAAATATGTGTAAAGCTGTTCCAATTTAGCGGTATCTTGTCCGGGATGTACAGTGAAATTGAAGTGCCCCCCCGCCCAAAAAAAGAAGTTGCCCTTGCAGTTTAGAAAAAAAAAGTTGTAATGATCCCCTGATTTTTCCTGGGGTAAAATAAGTATGTGTAAGGATTAATGGATACCCATATAAACACCCGGTTAGTGTAGCAAATTGTCTGCTGAGACTGCCTCCAAGTGGTGGATTTCAATGTGGAGACCTTGCCTTAGCAAAGTAAGAATGTCTCTTACAGCCTGATGCGGGTTGGGGAAGAGAATGAGCATAGCCTAACTCCAACATTTTTTTTATGCTAATCTGTGGACGGATGAGTCTTACAGAAAATACTGGCATTTTCCCATCGCAGAGATTGGAGGAGACAGTATTGCTTAATTGGATTGTTGATGCCATTGTCATTAAAAATAACTTTAGTAAGTAACCAGATTGTCATTCAGATCCAGCTAAATGAAGAAATTGTCTCCCACTTTAAGCCATCTCTCTGCAGTATATTCCCCCTTAAAGATATCCACCAAGTTAAATGAAATAGCATGTCCACCTGATATATTGGTGCGTTACCTCAGGGAAATGATGTTGATGTATAGATTCCCCCCAAATATTCCAGCAGTTAAAATGCAGTAGCACTTGTAAATTTACTTCTACTGGGTCGCTCATACTTCCTGGTCTTAAGAGATGTCCATGTTCCGCCAAGTTATGATGCGATTCTAGGGAGAGCATGTTAATCTATGGGGGGCAGCTTTCACATCGTTTTTATATATTGTAATGGTCATTTGGTGATGAATCAAAGCACAGTTCGTGCCGATGTGAAGACAACCTACCTCTGGTATATGCTGGCCCTAGGTATTCAAGGCTGCCAATAAGCAGTCAAGTAGGCCCAGGTCCAACACACACAGTAAGGGGGGGGTGCAGACCTGAGGTCCATCACACAGTAAGTGGGGTGCAGACCTGAGGTCCATCACACAGTAAGTGGGGCGCAGACCTGAGATTACCAGACCACCACCTCTTCTACAGCCAACTGGAACTCAGTCCAAGACAGTAGATCTTAATTGTGCTTCACACTCTGGATATCACCAGCCCATGGCTGGCTGCTTGAGGCTATTCTGGTTTGAATGTAGGACACCTTGTCAAGGATAAAAGCTAAACTCTTCGCCTCTGCAGAAAAAGGTTGTTCAAACCACAGACTGAAAAGTTATCTGTCCGTCTGTGGTGTGAAATGGCTTGACTGGACGATTCTTACTTGTAGCAGTGTTCTTTAACAGGAACTCTGTCTTTCAAGGTAATTGCCCTCTTGATATTCACCCGAGTGAATTCTTGGAGCCAGTTTGTCCTCTGCGTGAGATTTCCACCAGGAACCTGTGTCTCTTAGTCTTCACCCGCCTCAGCTCCTCACACAGTTCCCATAGCGAGCTGTGGTTGGTAGTCAAGGGACCGACACAGAAGGGTGCTAGGGAGACCAAGGCGGGTGCTAGAGTTGTATTGGTGTTCCACAGCTTTCTTGGCTCCCTGACACAAGCCACCGTCATGCCAGAGATGTCCAGTACTACCTGGAGTTTGTGAATCTGAATTAAATTTCAGGCAGTACCAGACCATCTCCACCGGATTTTGGGGGGAGAGGAATTGTGGTGATCCAGCCAAAGGACTGGATCAGCTTTGACCACACTTGCATCAAGCCCCGACAAGACCAGGTCTAGTGTATCTCCATGCAGGAGAGTCGCAAAGACAGTCGTCTTTGTAAGGTCTGTGGATGACCTTAGCTGGAGGAGCTGTGACCAAAAGGCAAGGTTTCATCGTCGTCCTAGGGATTTAAATCTACCAGCACTAATAGCCTTGGTCATCCAACACTTGGTCAGTCATTAGTTGGCACCTTTGTCAGGTCCTGCTGCAGTATTGGTGGTAGCGACATGATGCCTCCTGCATCATTAAACACAAGCAGTGTATCCCAGAGTGGCAAGGCACTGATAAACCGTGCATCCCCCCTCCATCCTAAGTGGCTTAGAAAAGCCAAGCTTGTATTAAGGAAAAATATGCAAAAGCCTCCACTTTCCCTAAAAAAAAAAAAAAAAATTTTTACTCTCACTCAAACACTTTTAAAAACCCAGATACATAAGATAGGTCTTACAGATGTATGGCGCCATTTCTACTCCTCTGTAGAGGGACACACTTTTGTCTCCCCTAGATTTCACACATCAGCTAGAATAGATTTTTTTTTTTTACATCTACAGAGCACTTGGATATGATCCAAGATGTATCCTTGGAAGCTCGCCTCCTCTCAGACCATATACCTCTCTTAATTAAGGTGGAATTAAACAAAACTCATAAAACAACTTTATGGAGACAATCTTTCTTTTTTGAAGGATCCAGTGTTTAAGATCAGAATTGTAGACAGCATCACACAAACTTTGGAGGAGAACGCAGACCCTTTTATTTCGGCTGCTATCCTCTGGGATACCCTGATGGTTGTGATTAGAGGAGATTGGTTGTGATTATCTCTTATTCCTCTAGACTAAACAAACAGAGAATCCAGATACAAAATATTACAAGATAAGTTACAAGAATTACAGCAGAAGAGAAACAGAGGGGAACGAGTTCCACAACTGGAGCTTAGACAAATTCAGTCGGAATTACAATCCATTTTAGATTATAAGATGCAAATGTCTTAATAGTATCTTAAGATATAATAATGAGGGAGGTCCTAAAGGTGCCAGAAATCTAGCTAGGCTTACTAGAGGATTTAAGCAGACTGCCACTATTACAAAGATTAGAGACCCCTTAACAGGAGATATTCTTAATAAAAACCCCTCCGATTCTGAAAGCATTCCAACAATATTATGCAGATTTGTACTCTGATCCTACACCCTCCTCCCTGGAGGATATAAAACATTTCTTGTCCCCCCCCTTAACTTCCCACACTTGTCTGAATCCCAGCAGGTTTCACTTCTATGCCCTATCTCCACTATAGAGATCCAGAAAGAAGTTAAAAATTCTTAAACATTAACAAGCCCAGGCGGCTTTGGAGCTGAATGGTATAGGACATTTCTTTCAAAATTGATCCAGCCGATGCAAAAAAACTTTTTTAGAGGTGCTGGATGGAGGTGTGGGCCCCCCCCCCAACCCCATGGTCATATGCGGCCATCTCAGCTATACTGAAACCAGGTAAAGATCCATTAAATTTAGTCATACAGACCCATTTGGGTTTTAAATAATAAGATATACATGGCAATATGGACCCACAGGTTAGAGGCTATACTGCCTACCTTGATGCATCCAGATCAGGCAGGATTTCTGTGCATGCGTCAGACTGCAGATAATGTACAAAGCACAATCCACTTGATGGATTATGACTAACTCAGCTACCCCCTCTGCTTTAGTCAGGTTAGATGCATGTAAGGCTTTTGACAGCTTGCCCTGGAGATTCTTATGGGGAAAGCTGCAGGGGAGAGATGGGCACAAGACCCGGGGGAGCAGGCTGAGGTACTAAATGAGTACTTCACCTCAGTTTTCACCAGGGAAAATGGGGGTGCTGCATCATACATGGGAGGAGACAGAGATACTGAGGCGGGGAGGGACCCTTGCCGATCGGCAGGTCTGGGGAGAGGGGGAGGCATCACTGGCAGGCGGGGGGAGGGCTAGGCAGGGAGAAGAGGTACCGGAAGTGGAAATCACAGCAGAGAGTGAGGGAAGCCTCGGCTCCCTTAAGATGGAGAAAGCACCGGGGCCGGATAAATTACATCCCAGAGTGCTGAAGGAACTTGCAGATGTCCTGGCGAAACCCCTGGCAGAGCTTTTCACCACCTCTCTGAGGACAGGGTGGGTGCCCCAATACTGGAAGGTGGCGCATATAGTGCCTATCCACAAGGGGGGATCAAGGGAGGTGGCAGGGAACTACAGGCCTGTCAGCCTGACATCGGTGGTGGGCAAGGTGATGGAGGGCGTTGTCAAGGAGAGGCTAGGGGGGGACCTGGATAAGTCAGGGTGCCTGGACGATAGACAGCATGGATTCATCCCGGGGAAATCGTGTCAGACAAACCTGGTGGAGTTCTATGACTGGGTGACAAGTGCCTTGGACCTGGGTAGACCAGTGGATGTCCTCTTTCTAGACTTCAGCAAGGCATTTGACTCTGTTCCTCACGTGGGCCTGTTGGATAAGCTGGGAGAAATGGGGTGGGGAACCAGATGATCAGATGGATAGGCAATTGGCTCAGGACTGGACCCAGAGGGTCGTGGTTGGTGGGATGTCTCATCCCCAAGGAGGGTCATTAGTGGGGTCCAACAGGGATCGGTCCTTGGGCCCCTTCTGTTCAACGCCACGATCTGACATAAGGACAGGAATCAGGGAGGAGATGAGTCTCTTTGCAGATGACTTGAAACTGGGGGCAGTGGTGGATGGGGAGGAGGGAGAGTGGCTCCAGGGGGGACCTGGAGGCTCTGGAAAGATGGTCTAGAAAGTGGAAGCTGAGGTTCAATGCAGGGAAGTGCAAGGTACTCCACCTGAGGCAGAAACCCAGGCAAGTGTACACCCTGGGGAAATGCTACAAGTCTCGATGGCTGAGAGGGACCTGGGGGTGGTGGTGGATGTCAAGATGAACAACTCTGAGACTTGTAGGAGGGCAGCAGCCAAGGCCAACAGGATGCTGGGATGCATCGCTAGGGAGATCACCTCCAGAAGGAGGGAAGTGATACTCCCTCTGTATAACTGCTTGGTGAGGCCGCACCTTGAGTACTGCATGCAGTTTTGGAGGCCACACTTGAAGAGGGACATTAACCTCCTGGAGAGGGTCCAGAGGAGGGCAACCAAAATGATTTGGGGCTTGGGGGACAGGACCTATGAGGAGAGGCTCGAAGAGCTAAATATGTACACATTGGAAGAGAGAAGGGACCGGGGGGATGATAGAGGTCTTCAGGTACATGAAGAGGGTAAATAGGGGAGGAACAGTCAGGGTGCTTCGGAGGAAGGGGCCACTAGAGGGCATGGGTGGAAGATTCAGGGGAGAAAGGAGGAGGTGCTACTTCACTGAGAGGGTGGTGGAGCCATGGAAAGTCTGCCTAGGGGGCTGGTGGAGGCAGAGACAGTGGAGGGGTTCAAGAGGGGGTGGGACAGGTACAGGGGAAGGGTTCTGGAAGCAAAATCCAATGCAGCAAGAATATCCGGAACTGGGAAGGGAGAAGCCAGAGAAGGTGAGGGGGACAGCAAGGTCAGCACCCAGGGTGGGGGCTGACCAAACGAGCAGACACGAAAGACCGTTAGGCCTATTCTGCTGGCATTTTAGTATGTTAGTATGTAACACTAATGTCATTTGGGGTTCCGAAGGAATTTGTGAATTGGCTGGAGCAAATATATTCTGAACCAAGGGCCTATATAAAACTTAATGGCAGTATCACACCTCATTAAGTTACAGCGAGGCACTAGACAAGGATGCCCCCTATCGCCTTTGTTATTCGCCATCTATATTGAGCCCTTGGCTATGATGCTTAGAAAATCAGAAAACATTGAGGGTATTCAGCTGGGCAGTCAATCGTGGAAGTTGGCTTTATATGCGGATGACATTTTACTGTCCGTATCTGATCCAGAGTCCTCTATTCCAGCAATATGGGAGGTATTTGAGCAATTTGCTCAATTCTCTGGATAAAAAATAAATTCTTGTAAAACGGAAGTTTTCCCCTTTCATTTCTCCCCCTTGCAGACACTGAAAGGTAGGTTGCCTCTGCACTGGAACAGCATAAAGATAAAATATCTAGGCATACAGCTACCAAACCAGTTAATGCATCTCACTATGGTAAACTGTGAACCTCTAACACAAAAAAGTCTGATCTACATCAGTGGTCCCAACTTCATTTATCATTATATTCTAAGGTGGATCTTGTAAGAATGAATATTCTTCCAAGGCTGCTATATCTTTTTCAGACCATACCGATGATGCCAGATGGAATGTACTTTTCCTCCTGGAATAAGTCTTTGGCGAGATTTGTCTGGGCTGAGAAAAAACCTCTAATCAAGTGGTCCACATTAATGCTACCAAAAAGTAAGGGAGGCTTAAATTCGCCTCATCTTCAGATGTATGCATACGCCACTGTGATAGCTTGAGTTTTCAATTGGAACAATCCAATGTATCACATACCATGGAAGAATTTGGAATTCGCCCTAAGTGGGGTGAGGGAGGGGAGCGAACTTTTACAAGTGCTATATGCCCCAGTAAATCAAAGACCTAGACTTATTTATAGTACAAATTCTACTATGGAGACTTGGAGGAGACTCGTCCATTTAAGAGAGCTAGAACCAGTAGGTCCCTATCTTAATCTATTAAGTTTTGGAACCCAATCTCTTACTCTGGAACAGGTGGATACTTTGGCTCAATGGAGACAAAAGGGTTTTAAATTTGTTCCACTTGGTGGATGCTAGGGGGGGTCCTCTCATTTACTAAACTTCAAGAAACTTGCAGTCTTCCACAACAAGACTTTCCAGTTTATACAAGCTTGAGAGGGTGTTGAATGTAAAGAACCAGCCTTTAGTAGGCTCCCAGATCCGCCCCCACCCCCCTTCATTACTTACTTTAGCCATGACCACAGAGAGAGGGCAGATGTGGCCCCACTTTGTGGGACTAATATAGAGGGGTTGAGGTAATTGTCAAATTCAACTCGGGGAATTCTGAATGCCTGGAATAAAGAGCTTCCACTCCAGGTATCAAAGGAGGATTGGGAAAAGTATACTAAATTCTCAATGGGACTTTTGGGAGCCCCCTATTGGCGAGAATTTGCCTGGAAAGCTAGAAATAGATTTTTCTATATACCGGCAAGACTGTCTAAGTTCTCATCAGGGACTCCAAGCAATTGCTGGAGAGATTGTGGAGAAATATCTGCGGATTAGTTCCATGTTTTTTGGGCCTGCCCGCAGTTAGCAGGTTACTGGAGAGAGATTTTAAAGGCATTAAAAGAATTGGTAGATGTGGAAGCTGTCTTGACCCCTGAGCAAGTTTTACTCTCAATTCTGCCGGAGGGTCTCCCAATACCCAGAGGACCACAATTAATCACTTACATGCTTGTAGCTAAAAAAGCAATTACTAGAAACTTGGGGAAGAAGATGCCTGCAAACGTACAGAGCTGGTGGGGAATAATGAGAAATGTATGTATTAAAGAGATAATGGCTAAAAGCATAGATAAATGTTCTGCATTTCAGCTTAAATGGAGGAAATGGATTCTATTTTTTGTACCTTAGAAATATATCTACCCTGATGATGGTTTCTGTGAATGTCTTGGTGCTTATTATATGAATTGCTTTGTAAAATATCTGTTGCCCTGAGACCTTTGAGTAATATATTGCTACGTATCTGACTGATGTAATTATGTGCTGTCTTAACTTATACACTGTAAAAACTGTTCTGTGATTTTACAAATGAAAATATAAAGTATAAAAAAAGAGAAAATATGCAGCAAGGATATTTTAGCGGATGTGATACTGTTTTTGTTTTCGCTTTCAGCTTTGTAATTTAGGGCCAGAAAAGATTCTAAGTGCATCATGTCCGCCCCCAATTTTTCAAACAGTTGCATTCATACTCCCATTGTTGTCCTCCTCTCATAACTGAACATACTTTGTTGCTTCTGTTTTTTGTTACTGTGACAGTGCTGCTATCATGGACTGCTGCTTTGAGAGCATTTTATTTATTTATTTTTTTTTTAGTATTGGGGAGTTATCGTAGGAAATAATTTTCTTTGCAGCTGTTTCAAACAACTTGAAGTCTTGCTGTATTCTGACAAGTGCAGTTAGCCCCAGCCTTTAAACTGCCCTGGAGAACAAAGGGTTAACTTTCTATGCAGAGCATAGAATACTGAGCTCGAGCTCGGTTGATGTCTATCTGTTTCCCTTTGAAATCTAACCATCAGATTCTTTACTGTGCCTCACTAAACAGTCGCTCCGGAAATTTCTTCTGCAGCTCGGTTCGAAAGTCGGTTGAAGTGTCGGTTTTTCGTCGGTTTCTAACAGAAAAATTGTTCTGCATAGTCAGTTCAGTCTCTGTCTGTGGTATCGTGAGTACTAGATAGGTTTTGTACTGTGTTTTTCTGTGTGGAACTTGTAAAAGTGTGGATCGGTTTCGGCTGAACCGATAATTTAATTGTGTTTAACTTTAGTGTGTGGTTACCAGTCCTTACTGGTTCTAAAAAAAAAAAAAAAGTGTTTTGATAGGTTTTTTCCAAGACCCATGACACGGTTAGGAACAGATAATGGAGTCTTGCCTGGCGGTTGCTGAAAAAGGGGTACATTTGGTTAGGTTGGCCATGTCTGAGAAACCCAAGGAAAAAAACCGGGCCTACTGGGTTTCATCACTGCAGTGAGTGTGGGGAGGTCTTTGCTAAGGACTATCCACACACCACCTGTGTTTGTTGTCTGGGGTTTGAACACCTCGATTCAGACTGCCAAATTTGTAAAAACTTTCCCAAATCTACCCTTGAAAAGAAATTAGGTAGACTGAGGGAAAAGGAGGCTGAGAAGTCCGCTGACTCGGATGGCCAGCCCGGTTCCGTTCCCACCGAACCAGGAGGAGTGCCCTCTGACCAGGGCGATACTACTTCGGGCAAAAGTAGAGCTGATCCTGAGGGGTCAGTTCTGACTAAAAGAAAATGCAAAGATCCAGAAGTCCATGTTCTGACTGCTGAAGAAATAGCCAGAGTGATTCGGATTGTGGAATTGCTTAACCTGCTTCCGACTGATCCGGCACCTTTTGGCAGTGGCTCGGTTTGATCGGTTCCCCCGGTTCACGATTATACCCCTGAAGAATTTTATGAACCAGAGTTTGAGGAGGAAGGGGAGTTTGAAGATGATGAAGGAGAAGGAGAAGAGCCTGTGGAACCAGACATCTTCCCAGACAGACCTTCAGGTGTGTCCCCTTCCCACTTTATGTTCTACAGAAAGGTGGCTGAGACCCTCCAGCTTCCTATGGAAGAGGCAGTGGAGGCTCAGGAGGAGCTTGATTTTGTCGAAATGATGGACATCCCAGAGTCCAGGAGACTGTCTATTCCCCTCCACAGATCTTTTGGGAAACACACAAAAAATTCTGAAGTCTCCCAATCCTATACCACCTGTAGATCGAAGAATGGACAAGAGGTATAAACTCTCAGGCTCAGATATGGAGTTTTTGTATCAGCCCATGCAGCCATGTTGGGGTTGTACAGGCTGCTGCCTGCGATGAGGCAAGCATTCCTTTGGCTTCACACCCTCCAGAAAAAGACTCCAGGAAGATTGATGCCATGGCAAAAAAGATGTACATGGCATCTTCCTTGAGACTCAGACAGGCAAATTATATGGCCTATACAGCTAGGTTCCAGAAGTCCAGGTGGGACACTGCACCGGCCAAACAGGCCTCCCCCAGCTAGCTAAGGAGCTGGAGGCAGTGGCTGCAGATGGGATTGAGGCATCTAAAGTTTAGTTTCATGCTGCTGTGGACTTCAATGATGTTATCAAGAGTCATGGCTATATCTGTGGCTCTTCGGAGAATGGCTTGGCTCTGATGTACTGGCCTCTGGCAGGATACCCAGGCTAAGGCCATGGATTTCCCTGTAGTGGGTAATTCTCTGTTTGGGGAGCAGACAGAGAATTACATGAAGAAAATGGATGAATACAGGACCACCTACAGGAGTGCTCAGGCCAAGTAGAGGCAGGCAACTTCTCAAAGGCACCACTCTAATGGCAGGGGCAGGCCTTTTCATAGGCCTTTTTACCAAGCACAGGCCTCTTCTCCCTTTTCACAGAGGGGATTCTTCAGAGAGAGAGGCAGAAGGGGGATGAGCAGGGCTGCATCCACTCCTCAGCCTAAGGCCCCTGCCAAGCAGGCACCCTGATGGACCTTCCCGGGTCAACTCTCCTATTCCAGTAGGTGGCAGGCTGGCTTACTTTGTCCAGGACTGGTGGTCTGTTACATCAGACAAGTGAGTCCTGGAAGTAGTAAGCCAGGGACTGGTTCTCAGCTTCAGAAAATTTCAAAAGATGAGCCAGATCCTTTCCACCTGCAAATCTCTCGGAAACCCTTGCCTTAGAGGCAGAGGCTTCATCTCTGCTGGCCTTAAGATCGAGAGAGAGAGAGAGAGAGAGAGAGAGAGAATCTACCCTACCCTACAGTGGGGCAGAGGTCTGTATTCCAGGTACTTCCTTACCCCAAAAAGACAGGGGAGTGGCAACCCATCCTAGACCTAAGATACCTAAACAAACATCTTTTAAAACCAAAGTTCAAGATGGTAACTCTGGGAATAATTATTCCCTCTCTAAGGCCAGGGGACTGGCTAGCCTCCCTGGACCTCAAAGATGCCAACTTTCACATTCCCATCAGGTGCTCCCACAGAATGTACCTCAGGTTCGAGTTGCCCTCAGGCCACTATCAGTTCAGAGCAATGCCCTTTGGTTTAACATCAGTCCCAAGGGTTTTCACAAAGTGCCTGGCAGTAGTAGTTGATTTTCTAAGGAGGCAAAAGATTTCCATTTTTCCATATTTGGATGATTGGCTAATAGTGGGCCAGTCTCCAGACCAAGTCAAGTCTCACCTGCAAGTGACCCAGCAAGTGCTCACTTCACTAGGATTTCTTCTCAACCTTCCCAAGTTGGTTCTCGAACCAGTCCAGCTTCTTACCTTTATTGGGGCAGAGCTGGACACAGTCTGAGCAAGAGCCTTTCTTCTGGAAGGGGCAAGGGTTCTTATAGAACTAGCCTCTTCCTTCAGCCTTCGGGTATCTCAATCAGCAAGGCATTTCCTCCAACTCTTGGGCCACATGGCAGCTTCAGCAGCAGTGGTCCAAAGAGCAAGATTCCAGATGAGGGATATTCAATTCCATCTGAGGGCTTTTAGGTCTCATAGGAAAGATTCCCTTACCAAACTGATCCCAGTGACTCTGACCTTGATCCAAGCCCTTCAGTGGTGGCAGGATCAGGACAATTTAAGACAAGGGGTTCCATTTGCCACTCTCTCATTCAGTGGTCCTTACCACAGATGCTTCCCTTCTGGGCTGGGGAGCCCATCTAGGGGCCCTCGCTGCTCAGGGACTGTGGTCCCCCCGAGAATCCCTTCTTCAAATCAGTCTCCTAGAACTCTGGGCAGTTTTTTCTGGCTCTGAAAGCTTTCTCTCAGTCAGTGCAGAACAAGGTGGTTCAGGTCAGAACAGACGACACCACCACTATGTGGTACATCAACAAGCAGGGAGGCACTCGGTCCACAGCCTTGTGCACAGAAGCCATGAAATTGTGGTCCCTGGCTTATTCCCTGCAAACTTCTCTGATAGCAGTTCACCTTCCAGGGAAGGACAATGTGCTAGCAGATGCACTGAGCAGGATCTCTCAGGGCCATCACGAATGGTCCCTGGACCCACAGGTGTTAAAAATTGATTTCTTTTTTTTTTTCTCCCAAGGTGGGGCACTCCCGAGATGGATCTCTTTGCAGCCCCAGACAATCACAAACTTCTGTTTTGTTGCAGACCCCCAGTCTTGGGCTCAGTCCCCCTGGATGCTCTAATCCTGAACTGGGAGGGGAAATTTCTGTATGCCTTCCCACTTCTGTTCAACGTTTTAGTCAAGATAAGGTCTCAACCTTGCAAAGTGATTCTGATTGCTCCAGATTGGGCCAGACAGCATTAGTACCCCCTGATGTTTACCCTAGCAGTCCATCTTCCCCTGTTTCTCCCCAGGAATTACAACCTGTTAACATCCTCTCAGGGGAGGATCTGGTACCCCAATCTTCAGTCTCTCGATCTCAAGGCATGGCTCTTGAAGAGTTAGAGTTTGCAGAGTTGCATTTTTCTCACGGGGTTGTAGATATTCTCAAAGCTTCTTGAAAGCCCTCCACCAAAAAGTCTTGTAACTCCAAATGGATGAGATTCAGCATTTGGTGTTCTAAGAAGCATACTGTATTTCCTCAGATACTGCTGAATTGCCTATGGTTCTAGATTATATGGTCCATCTTAATGGCCTAGGCCTCAGACCAGGTACTCAAGGTACGCTTGTCAGCTGTTTCTGTGTTTCTGTCAGTGGTGAAGTCTTCCTCACTATCTTCTCATCCTGTGTTCTGTAATTTTTTTAAAGGATTGCTTCACACCAATCCTCTCTTTAGACACCCTGCCCCTGCCTGGGATTTGAATGTTTGCATTGTTCAGCTTATGCAACCTCATTTTGAGCCTATGTCCTCAGCAGAGCTTAAGTACTTGACTTGGAAAACTGTGTTGTTGGTAGCCATTACCTCTGCCAGGCATATCCGTGAATTACAAGCCCTGTCACTGGAACCTGATTTTATCTCCTTTCACAGGGATTAAGCGGTCCTTAGAACCAATAGAAGGTTCTTGCCCAAAGTGGTTTCAGACTTCCATTTGAATCGGTCCCGGTCCCTGTTTTCTTCACTGATCATTCTTCCTCAGGAGAAAGGCGGCTACACAGTTTAGATGTTAAGAACCCTTAGTTACTACATAGAGTGTACCAGGGGTCACAGGTTTGACTCCCCCCCCCCCCCGTTGTTACTCACTTATGGAGAAGTGGGAAAGGGCAAACCTGCCACCAAGAGAACTATTGCCAGGTGGATTGTGTCTTGTATACAATTCTGCTATGAAAAACTGGGAAAGATTTGACCCTCAGGCCTGAGGGCTTACTCTACAAAAGGTACAGCTGCTTCCCTGGCTGCTGCCTGGGATATCCCTCTCTTAGAAATTTGTCAAGCAGCCACCTGGAAAACAGTCCATACCTTTATGAAGCATTACTCTCTGGATAGCCAGGCTAGGAGTGATGCCCGGTTTGGCACAGCAGTACTTCAGAGCCTATTCCCAAAGTAGGTTCTGTCCCTCCTCCATGGAGGTACTGCTTGGTAGTCTGCGCTTGTCAGAATACAGTAAGACTTCAAGTTGTATGAAGAAAAAATTACTCTCCTTAGTAATTATGTTTCTTCTATTGGAGTCTTGCTGTATTCTGACCTCCCTCCCTGCCTCCCCTCTCAGAACCTGGTTTTGGGAAGTGGGTGGGCTGGTGCAGTGTTGCACCTCAGGGGTGCTCCTTTTTAAACCCTCATTTTTTTGTTTGGGTGCTTATTTTATTCTATTCCTGTTTGGTTTGGTTTTTGAGTTTTGGGTTTCCTGACTTGAGTCTTTCTTTGGTAATCCAAAACTTTTTTTTGCCAGTTGGCTATTAAAAATTTATTTTTACAATTTCCACATAGAACAGCTATTAGAGTTTTGCTCGTAAGAATCTGACAGATTTCAAAGGGAAACGGACAGACACGTCAACAGAGCTCGAGCTCGGCATTCTATGCTCTGCATAGAAAGTTAACCCATTGTTCTCCGGGGCAGTTTACTGGCTGGGGCTAACTGCACTTGTCAGAATACAGCAAGACTCCAATAGAATAAACATAATTACTAAGGTGTGTAATTTTTTCTTCGGGGGGGGTGCTTTTGGTTTTTCTGGTAAATGTGTCTCGCAGTCTAAATTTTGAAATTCTCTTTGCATTGCAGCTCAATTACAAATTGAGCAGAAGGGAAAGGATTTTGTGTAGCGGATTCCAAGGTTGCATCAATTATAAGTGCAGTAGTGCTGTAGCAAGTTATTAATTTTTCACTTTATTTATTGAATGCTCGGAATCAAACCTTTGAGCTAAAAGCTCATTTACAAAGGATCCTTGTTGGAAAATAATGTAGCACAGGAACAATAATGTACTGCAGGACCACATAAGTTTCTAGGAGAAGGGAACCGATGCAGCTGAACAAGCATTGTCTGTTTGTTGGGGAAATAAAAATACTCGTGTTTCCATACACAACTAGGTTGCAGCTACCAGCTTTGTGTGTTGCATTGGTAGTACAAACTCATGCTCACTGTCCTGAAACAATAGTGGGGGTATACCTTTGGCAGAAAACAGTCAGCAGACAGGTGCTACAGCAGTAGTTAGGAACAGCATTCATAGAAGTGGGACGACAGAGGCACCTGTATACCTTACTGAGGGGTAGTTTAAAGAAGCTGGTAAGAGGTCTCTGGGAAGAGGAAAGTGTGGAAGCAGATACCAGATCATAGGATGCAAGAGACTGTTAATTTGCTTAGGACAAGACATGCGGGAGTTGTGGAGAGGGAAGAGGAAGAAGGGGTAAGATGGGTGCGAGTGAATTGATAGCTGAGGGGGAGCAGAACCGACCATTGCAAAGTGGGAAACAGTCAACAGGCCGGTGGTGGTATGCATCAGTCAGCAGGGTTTAGACAAGTCAGCTAGGTATAGTAGTGAACAACTTGTGTCGACATAAGGGGAAGGGTCTGAAGTCTGCCAGGGGTGGGAATGCAGGAGAGGAAGTTGGTCAGGTTAGACAGCGGATTTAAAAAGCCTTCCTAAATCCCCCTGCATGCATATCTCTCACTCAGGACTTGACAGTGTTACACAGCAGTCTAATTATTTTTTATATTTCTCAGAAGGCTTTAATTACAGTGAAGAAGAACGATATGAAAATAAAGGAGGGGAGATGTTTGGGAACCAACGGAGATTTCCTGGGCACATATTTTGGGATTTTAAGGTATGAACATAATGAAAAACTCTGCAAGAATAAATGTTATGGATATTTAAATACTTTTCAGTTTCAAACAATTGGAAAATTTATTTTTAACAGATAAATCTTCTGGGTGAGAAAGATGACACCCCAATCCATTTTTGTGATAAATGTGGTCTACCTATCAAAATATATGGACGGATGGTAAGTAAATGGCTTACTGGATGTTATTTTTCTCTGTTTAAAAAGGAAGCAGGGCTAGGAATTGTCCTGAATAATTGTTATATAAGGTGTTTTAGGCAGAAATGAAATTGCACACAGCACAGCCAAACTGCAAATGCTTTGTGGTACAAAAAAAGTCTGAACATTTTTTTCAAACATGAAGTCGATGTATTCTGACAAATTGCAGTGAGGTCCAACCTTCGAACTGCCCCGGAGATGAGAATTAACTTTCCATGCCAGGCATGGAACGCTGAGCTCAAGCTCGTTTGAGACTCTGTCTGTTGCTGTTTGAACTCAAGCCGTCAGATTCTTTACTCCGCCTCACTGAACAGTCGCTCCGGAGATTTCTCCTTTGCTCTGTTCAATTTGTCGGTTAAAGTACAGTTTTTCTCGGTTTTCGACTGAATTTAAACCGTAACTTATCGGTTCAGTCTCTGTCTGTGGTTTCGTGAGTACTAGATAGGTTTATTTTTTGTAGTTATTCTGTGTGGAACTTGTAAACGTGGGATCGGTTCGGTTTGAACCAATCAGGTTGTTTTAAAAACTTTATTTCTGCTTTTAGAATGTGGTTACCGGTTCTAAAAAAAAAAAAAAAAAGACGTTATTACGTTTTTTTCCACGACCCGTAACACGGTCAGGAACCGATAAGGGTGTCTTGCCTGGTGGATTGCCGAAAAAAGGGTACGTTTTTGTTAGGACTGGCCATGTCTGAGAAACCCAAAAGAAAAACCGGGCCCACTGGGTTTCAACACTGTGGTTGGTGTGTGTGTGTGTGTGTGTGTGTGTGGAAGTCTTTGCTAAGGCTGATCCCCACACCACCTGTTTATTGTCTGGGGTTTGACCACCTCGATTCAGACTGCCAGATTTGTAAAAATTTCCCTGCAGCTACCCTGGAGAAAAGAGTTGGTAGGCTCAGGGAAAGGGAGGCCAAGAAGTCCGCTGACCCGGATGGCCAGCTCGGTTCGGTTCCAACCAAACCAGGAGGAGTGCCCTCTGACCAGGGCGAAACTTCTTCAGGCTAAAGGAGAACCGATTCTGAGGAGTCTGTTCCGGTTAAGAGAACAAGGGATAAATCCGCCAGTGCGGATCCAAAAGTTCTTTCTCTGACCGCTGATGAAATAGCCAAAGCGATAAAAATTGTTCAGTCGCTATCCCCAGTTCTGACCGAACCGGCATCATTAGGAAGGCGGTTGGTTCCACCGGTTCTGGATTATGATTTAGAGGAATTTTTATGAACCGGAGGTGGAGGAGGAAGGAGAGTATGAGGAAAGTGAGTGTGATTTATGAAAGTCTGGATGTGCCCATTGACCCGGACATCTCCCCAGACAGACCTTCAGGAGTGTCTCCTCCTAGGCTTTGAGTCCCCTTCCCATTTCATGTTTTACAAGAAAGTGGCTGAAACTCTTCAGCTTCCTATGGAAGAAGCTGTGGATGACCAGGAAGAGCCTGACTATGTTGAAATGATGGATATCCGAGATGTCCAGGAGGCTGTCTATTCCCCTTCATAAGTCCTTTGGGAAGCAGACCATGAAAATTTTAAAGTCTCCTAATTCTATACCTCCTGTGGATAAGAGAATGGACAGAGGTATACTCTCTCTCAGGCTCAGATATGGAGTTCCTTACCCAGCAATGCAGCCATGTTGGGGTAGTGCAGGCTGCTGCCTGTGATAAGGCAAATATACCCTTGGCTTCACACCCCCCAGATAAGGACTCCAGGAGGATTGATGCCATGGCAAAGAAACAGTACATGGCAGCATCCTTGGGACTCAGGCAGTCTAATTATATGGCCTATACAGCTAGATATCAGTAATCTAGATGGGACACTGTAATGGCTTTAGCTAAACAGGTCCCTGGCCAGCTTGCCAAGGAGCTGGAGCAGGTAGCTGCGGATGGTGTGCTGAGGCATCCAAGGTGCAATTCCATGCTGCAGTGGACTCCAATGTTGTCTCATCTAGAGTCATGGCTACATCTGTGGCCCTTCGTAGGATGGCTTAGCTCAGATGTACTAGCCTGTCTCAGGATACCCAGACTAAGGCCATGGATTTTCCTGTTGTGGGTAATTCTCTGTTTGGGGAGCAAACGGAGAACTATATGAAAAAAATGGATGAGTACAGGACCACCTATAGGAGTGCTCAGGCCAAGGAAAGGCAAGCCACTCCTCAGAGGCAGCATCCCAGGGGCAGGCCTTTTCATAGGCCTTTCTACCAAGCCCTGGCCTCCTCTTCTGCTTATGCTGATAGGGGGTTCTCTAGTGGGAGAGGCAGACTGGGTACAAGCAGGCCTGTGTCCACCCCTCAGCCTAAAGCCCCTGCCAAACAGGCACCCTGATGGGTTTGCCAGGGCCGATTCTCCACTTCCTGTAGGGGGCAGGCTGGCTTACTTTGTCCAGGACTGGATGTCTTTAACATCAGACAAGTGGGTCCTGGAAGTAGTAAGCCAGGGACTGGTTCTCAGCTTCAAAAAATTCCCAAAGATGAGAACCAGATCCTTTCCACCTGCAGATCCTTCAGAGGCACTTGCCCTAGAGGCAGAGGTCTCTTCCCTCTTGGCTCTCGGAGCTATAGAAAGGGTTCTACTCCTACACATAGGGAAAGGGTTGTATTCCAGGTACTTCCTCACCCCCAAAAAGACAGGAGAATGGCGGCCCATCCTGGATCTCAGATATTTAAACAAGCACCTTTTAAAGACAAAGTTCAAAATGGTGACTCTGGGAATAATTGTACCCTCTCTAAGGCCAGGGGACCTGGCTAGTCTCCCTGGACCTCAAGGATGCCTATTTCCATATTCTCATCAGAAGCTCCCATCGAAAATACCTCGGGTTCGAGCTGCCCTCAGGCCACTACCAGTTCAGAGCAATGCCCTTCGGCCTAACCTCTGCTCCAAGGGTGTTCACAAAATGCCTGGCAGTGGTAGTTGCCTTCCTAAGAAGGAAAAGGATTTCCATCTTCCCATACCTGGACGACTGGTTCATAGCAGGCCAGTCCCCAGACCAAGTCAAGTTACACTTATAGATAACTCGGCAACTGCTTTCTTCTCTAGGGTTCCTTCTGAATCTTTCAAAGTCAGTTCTAGAGCCTGTACAGCTCCTCACCTTCATAGGCGCAGAGCTAGATACAGTAAAGGCAAGAGCCCTCCTTCCCCTGGACAGGGCAAGGACCCTTATTTCGCTGGCCTCTTCATTCACCCTCCAGGTGTCTCGACCAGCAAGGCATTTTCACAGCCCTGGGGCACATGGCTGCTTCTGCAGCAGTGGTGCACGGAGCAAGATTTCAGATGAGGGACATTCAGTTCCACTTGAGAGCCTTTTGGTCTCAGAAAAAGGACCCTCTGACCAAACTGATTCCAGTGACTCGAACCCTGATCCAGGCATTGCAGTGGTGGCAGGATCAGGACAATCTAAGACAGGGAGTTCCTTTTGTCACCCAGTCTCACTCTCTAATCCTTACTACAGATGCCTCCCTCTTGGGGTGGGGAGCCCACTTGGGAGACCTGACCACCCAGGGGTTGTGGTCTCCTCAGGAATCTCTGCTTCACATCCATCTATCAGAACTCAGAGCAGTGTTTCTGGCACTTCAGGTTTTTTCCAAGTCTGTTCAGAACAAATTAGTTCAGATCAGGACAGACCATACCACCACAATGTGGTATATCAACAAGCAAGGGGGCACTCGGTCTATGGCCTTGTACACAGAAGCAGTGAAGTTATGGTCTCTAGCCTATTCCCTGAACACCTCTCTTACAGCAGTGCACCTCCCAGGCAAGGACAATGTCCTCACAGATGCTCTCAGCAGGATATCTCAGGGCCATCACAAATGGTCCCTGGATTCCCTGGTGTTGAAGGTGATCTTCTCCAGATGGGGCACCCCACAGATAGATCTTTTTGCAGTCCCAGACAATCACCAACTTCCCCTTTTTTGTTGCAGGCCACCAGTGTTGGGCTCAGTCCCCCTGGATGCCCTAGTTCTCAATTGGGAAGGAAAGTTCCTGTATGCTTTCCCCCCCTTCCCTCTCCTGTTCAAGGTGTTAGTCAAAATCGGGTCTCAACCCTGCAAGGTGATTCTGATTGCTCCAGACTGGGCCAGACAGCCCTGGTACCCTCTCCTGTTGTCCTTAGCAGTCCACCTTCCCCTGTTTCTTCCCAGGAATTACAACCTGTTAACCTGTGCTCAGGGGAGGGGTTGGTATCCGAATCTCAAATCTCTCAATCTCAAGGCCTGGCTCTTGAAGAGTTAGTTTGCTGATCTATACCACTCCCAACGTGTTATGGATATCCTAAAGGCTTCTCTGAAGCCTTCTACCAGAAGGACTTACAACTCCAAATGTAAAAGATTCTCCATATGGTGCTCTGCGAAGCATATTTCTCCAGAGTCTGCTGGCCTGCCCACAGTCCTTGACTATATGGTTCATCTTAATAGCTTGGGACTCAGACCAGCTACACTAAGAGTGCATCTGGCAGCTGTCACTGCTCTCCTTTCAGCAGGTAAGCCTTCTTCCTTTTCAGCTTATCCTGTATTCTCTAAGTTTTTCAAGGGATTGCTTCATACCAATCCGCCGTTCAGGGACCCTGCTCCTGTTTGGGACCTTAATGTTTGCATTGCTCAGCTTATGCAACCCCCTTTTGAGCCTTTGTCCTCCGCAGAGCTTAAGTACTTGACTTGGAAAACTGTTTTCTTGGTAGCCATCACTTCTGCCAGGCGCATAAGCGAGTTACAAGCCCTGTCAGTGGAGCCTGATTTTTATCTTCTTTCCATAGAGATAAGGTGGTCCTCAGGACTAACAGGAAGTTTTTACCTAAGGTGGTTTCAGACTTCCACCTTAACCAGTCTGTCTCTTCCTATTTTCTTCACTGACCATTCCTCCTCTAGTGAGAGGAGGCTGCACAGTTTGGATGTGAAAAGGGCCCTTGGCTGCTACATAGAGCGCACCAAGGGTCACAGGTTTGACTCCCTCCAACTGTTCCTCACTTATGGTGAGGTTGGTAAGGGAAAACCTGCCACTAAGAGATCTGTTGCCAGGTGGATTGCCTCTTGCATTCAATTTTGCTATGAAAAACTAGGTAGGACTCCACCCTCAGGCCTGAGGGCTCACTCTACCAGAGGTCCAGCTGCTTCCCTGGCTGCTGCCAGGGATATTCCTATCTTGGAGATTTGTCAAGCAGCTATCTGGAAGACAGTACACACTTTTACCAAGCATTACTCTCTGGATATCCAGGCTTGGAGTGATGCTTGATTTGGCACAGCAGTGCTTCAGAGCCTATTTCCTAGGTAGGTTCTGTCCTTCCTCCATGGAGATACTGCTTGGTAGTCTGCAATTTATCAGAATACAGCAAGACTTCATGTTTTTTGAATAAAAAAAATACTCCCCTTAGTAAAGTTGTTTCTTCTAATGGAGTCTTGCTGTATTCTGATCTCTTCCCCTCGCTTCCCTCTCAGAACCTTTGTTTTGGGATGTGGGTGGGCAGTAGCAGTGTTGGCACTCAAGAGGTGCCCCACCTTTTATCACCCCCTTTTTACTTTGGGTGAATGGGTGTTGTGTTTGTTCCATTTTTTGGGTTTCCTGACTTGAGTTTTTCTTTTGGGACCAAAAAATCTGTTTATTATATATATTTAGTAGCCAGTTGGCTAGTTTAGGTTTACAGCTTCCACACAGGACACTCAGTGAGTTTTAGCTCGTAAAGATCTGACGGTTTGAGTTCAAACAGCAACAGACAGAGTCTCAACCGAGCTCGAGCTCAGCGTTCCATGCCTGGCATGTAAAGTTAACTCTTTCATCTCCGGGGCAGTTAAAAGGTTGGACATCACTGCATATGTCAGAATACAGCAAGACTCCATTAGAAGAAACAACATTACTAAGGTGAGTAATTTTTTCTTCTCTACACTGGTGATGGGCAAGGTGGTACAGGTCAGAACAGACAATTCCACCACTATGTACTACATAAAGAAGCAGGGAGGCACCAGATCAGGTCCCCTATGCACAGAAGCCATGAAAATTTGGACTCTGGCGTATTCACTGAAGGTGTTCTTACAAGCAATCCATCTGCCAGGAAAGGACAATAACTTGGCAGACACACAGAGTTGAGTCAATCAGTCCCATCACGAATGGACACTGAACAAGCAGGTGGTGCAGGTAATTTTCAGGAGGTGGGGCATTCCAGAGATAGACTTGTTCGCATCCCACCAGAACCACCAGTTGCTTCAGTATTGCTGCAGACCACCGGCCCAGGGCTCAATCCCTCTGATTGCCCTGGTACTGGACTGGTCAGGCAAGTTTCTTTATGCCTCCTCCCCCTGCCTTTTACTCTGGTTTTCAGAATACTACTGAAGCTCAAATCCCTCTCAGCTTCTCTGATCTTGATAGCTCCAGATTGGCCCAGGCAGCCATGGTACTCTCTTCTGCTCTCTATGTCAGTGAGCAAACCGATAAGTTTGCCTCTCAGGCACAATCTCCTGACCTCCAATTAGGGAACATTGCAGTACCCAAATCTCAAGTCCCTCCACGTCAAGGCATGGCTCTTGAGGAATTAGAGTATGCAGACTTAAACCTTTCTGAAGCTGTATTAGCTATCTTGAAAGTTTTATGGGAAGCCCTCTACTAAGAAAACATATTCTGCTAAGAGGAAGAGATATTCTTTTTGGTGCTCTGGTAGGAATTTTGCCCCAAATGATGCAGGAGTCTCAGTGGTGTTGGATTATCTTACTCGCTTACATTCACAAGGTCTACAACCCAGTTCTCTAAGGGTTCATCTTGCAGCAGTGTCTGCATATCTTTCTGCTAGGACAAAGGTGTCGGTAGCATCAGATCCCATTTTCATAAGATTTTTTAAAGGCCTGATACATTTGCATCCTTCTCACAGGGCACCAGTGCCCGCTTGGGATCTTAATATATGTATAGCCAGATTAATGAGTGCTCCTTTTGAGCCCATGGAAAACAGTTTTCCGGGTAGCAATTACCTCAGCAAGAAGAATCGGCGAGCTTCAGGCTTTCTGTGTTGACCAGGACTACATCTCCTTTCACAGAGATAAGGTAGTCCTCAGAACAGACAGACAATTCCTTTCCAAGGTCGTTTCAGACTTTCATCTGACCCAGTCAGTCACTCTGCCTGTCTTTTTCACAGACCATACAAGCTCTGATGAAAGAAGACTCCACAGTCTGGATGTGAAAAGAGCTCTCAGCTATTACATGACAGCTACTAAGGGCCATAGGCAAGACAAAAAACTTTTCCTTACATATGGGGATGTCGGAATGGGCAAACCAGCCTCAGAAAGATCAGTTTCTCGATGGATTGTACAGTGTATTCAATTCTGCTACACTAGAGGAGGTAGGGAGTCCCCAGCTGGGTTGAGGGCACACGCGACAAGAGGAACAGCTGCCAGTCTTGCAGCTGCTAGGGAGGTGCCATTATTGGATATTTGTAAAGCAGCTACCTGGAAATCAGTACACAGCTTTACAAAGCATTACAACTTGGATATTTTCTCCAGAGGTGATGCCAGGTTTGGCACAGCAGTCGTACAGTCTGTTTCCAAAATAAGTTCTGTGCCTACCTCAAGGGGTACTGCTTGGTAATCTGCACAAAGTTATGAATATCCTGAGCTATACTGGGGTTAGAAGAAAAAATTACTTATCATAGTAATCTTTCTTCCCAGTGATGCTCAGATATTCATAACTCCCTCCCTCCCCTTCCAGAACTTCAGCCTCTGCACTTTGCATACTAGTGCCACGTAGCCATACCCTTCTGTGTACACTTCTCTATACCGAATAGATTTAAACAGTTTTTCTGTCTCAAGTTTTCTCATGCTGTTTGGTGAACAGCATTGTTTATTTGATGTAGTTCCTCCCTAAGAGTTTTTTTTGGGTAAATTATCTTTATTAGGGTAACCTAAGAAGACTTCCAGGCTTCTTACAAATCTAAAGGGGTTAGAACACTACAGTTGGTAGAGGCAGTATTTGAAAGATGCTCGCGTGCAAAGAATTCAATCATTTGCACATGTTCCATCTCTCTGGGCAGTCCAACCCACCAGGCTGACTGCACAAAGTTATGAATATCTGAGCATCACTGGGAAGAAAGATTACTATGGTAAGTAATTTTTCCTTTTGCTCGGTAGATCCAGGGCCTGGTGTTTTCTGTCGAGATGCATTACCCCTCTTCTAGAGCAAGAGGTTATTCTACACCTCCCCACCCCCATTTCCTCTAATTCAGAGGTTGTTAAACTGCAGATGGAGGGGGCCAGCATGATTCTGGTGGCTCATTTCTGTCCTCTGCAGATATGGTTCCCACTACTTCAGCAGCTGGCTGAACCTCCAGTTCCTCTTCCCCTCTGTAGGAATTTGCCAACCCAGGCTCAGGGTACCCAGGTCCATTCCAGCCACTGGTCCTTCCATCTGCATGCCTGGCTCCTGAGGACATAGCCATTGCCTGGTTTGGGATCTCCAACAGAGTGGCGGACATCCTGGTGGCCGTCTGGAAGCCTTCCGTTCAAGCCACGTATTCTATGAAGTGGAAGCATTTTGCCATCTGGTGATCTGGGCTGCCAGACATAATCTGGACCCTTTCACCTGTCCGGTGATCCTGGACTACCAGATCTGTCGGACTCTGGTCTCCAGTACTCCTCTGTCAAGGTTCACCTTTTGGCCATTTCTGCCTTTCATGGGCCCATGGGTGACTGCACGATTGCTCAGCTGGATATCTCCCATACCTTTTTAAGGGGCATCCTGCATTTGATACCCCAGATTCATTCTCCTTTCGGGCTTGGGATTTGAATTTTGTTCTAGAGAAATTGACCCTGTCTCCTTTTGAGCCAGTCACCACATGCGAGCTTCATTTTCTCGCTTGGAAAGCATATTTTAGTTGCCATTACTTTTGCTTGAAGAAAGTCAGTGCTTCAGGCGCTCTGGTGCAAGGAGCCTTTCTTTGATATATTTTTTTTTTTTTTTTTTTTACAAAGACAGAGTATCTTGGCACACAAATTTTAAGTTTTCTTCCTAAGGTGGTCTCTGAGTTTACACTCAACCAATCTATCCACCTTCCTGTTTATTTTCCTGAGCGTGCCAATCCAGGGGAAGCACTGCTCCATACGTTAGACATGCACACATCTTTAAAATGCTACTTGCTTCGCACCAAGGAATGTAGAAAGTCGAAGCTTTGCTTTTTTTTTTTTTTTCTTCTTCCCAGGTAGAGAAGGCGTTTCAGTTTCCAAGCATTGTTTATCCAAATGGTTGGCAAACTGCATTGTGTTCTGTTACAACAAATATGGGAAAGAATTGCCTAGAGCTGTCTAAGCTCTTTCCATAAGAGGCATGGCTACCTCTGTGGCTTGCTTCCAAGGAATCTCGACTGCTGACATATGTGCGGCTGTCGCCTAGAGTACCGTCCACACTTTCACTAAGAGCTACAGCCTGGACATTGCTTCAAGAGCCCGTACAGGTTTGGCAGAGCTGTGCTGCAGGGCGTTCTGTCTTAAGTTTTATGGTTGGCCTTCCTGTCAGACTGTTTTTCACATGTAACTGCTTGGGACTCGTTCCTGCAGTGTGACCTGATGACTGAGATACCCACGAAGAAGCTAGAACAGTTGCATCAGAACTTGCTGTAACAGTAGATCTTCGAGGGGATCTCTGTCATCCGATCTGCTTTCCCTCCCACTATCTCCCCCCTTCTTGGGGCTCTTGTACTGGAACTGGGTGTCTGGTGTATCCAGCCTTTCAAATTTACCTGGGCCCCTCCCTCCCTCTTTCCTCGGTCCCCCTTGGATAGAGCTATGCTCTCTGTCTCCAGGAGAAAGAACGAGGAGAGAACGGGGCAGTCCACACCTTTATAGGGTAGGTGACCTCGACCGCGTGGGCAACCCCAGTTGTACTGCTGAAAATCTTTGGTGTGGAACCTGCTTCACCGATGAAGTTCCTGCTGTGTGACCTGATGACTGAGATCCCCTTAAAGATCTACTGTTACGGTAAGTTCTTACGTAACTGTTTATACTGTTAGTCTTTGGTAACCGGGTAAGGCCCACTAGGCACAAGTGCCTGTTTTCAGGGCCGACCTGGAAGCACTGGGCGGTTAAGTGACTTGCTCAGAGTCGCACGGTATGCAAGTGGAGGTTGTGAGAATCAAAACCCAGGTCTGGTGTGTTGGATGTACCTAGCTTGTTCACAGCTCGTTACTCTAACCTCTAGGCTATACTGCCAGCCTAACTATAACTAGTATAGTATAGATTGGTTGGCAGTGGTGCTGATAATTTTGGTATTACAAGCTTTTATTGTTCAGTGTGTCAGCTTGATACTATACAGCTCACTTGCCAAGAAAGGGCAGTTTATTTTGTAAAAGGAAACAGAAATATATCACTTGGCTTAGAGTCAGGTTCCTACCTGTTTATTTTTTTTTTTCCCAAAGTGCAAGTTAGAGTAGCCGTAATTAGGGAAGAACTAGTAACAGATACAGTACAGTAGATTTGTAACTAGTAGTGTGTGAATCAAAGGTGTTCTTAGAGGGGCGATAAAGTAATAAAACATTTTCTGAATCTAAGAAAAATATCAAAGCATATCAGAATAATGGATAACATTGAAGACTAGCTTTTACTATTTAAATTTTTTGGCTGCCTTTTTTATGGCATGTAATTAAGAATTGGGACCTAATGGGTCCTATCTACAAAGTAGTTTTGCCATAGGCATAGAATGGGGAGAACCCCTTTTGAAGATAGGGACCACTACTTGGATTTTCAGCAGATACTTATTTTAACATTTTGTTTTTGTTACAGATACCGTGCAAACATGTCTTTTGTTATGAATGTGCAATTTTGCATGAGAAAAAAGGAGACAAGATATGCCCAGGGTAAGAACAGTACAAACATACGACTAAGTCTGCAGAATAAAACCGTTGGGTCTATTGAGTCTGCCTGTATTAAATGGTTCTCCACATCAGCTAATGACCATGCCCCCCGTTTCCCTACAACTAGAAATGTAAATGATGGAGCTATATGGTTAGTGCAGTGTTATTGAACGCACCTCTAACACAAGTGTTTGTAGTGCAGTTTTGTGCTTCAAATTCTGAACAGATTTAAGAAAATAAACATGTTCTGGGAAAAACTGTTAAAGCAAATTGAATATTCCACAGCTCCGAACTCCTGTTTTTTGTCCGTGATCCATGTTAGAAAAGGAAAGAAGGGATAGGTAGTTTTGTGCACTGCTTTTCATATACACACCGTCTTGGTGTTTTCAACACCTTTAACAGCATCACCAATTAGGTAGCACAGGGAGACTAACAGTGATTGGGGGGGGGCACATGAAGGTTTAAAAAAAAAAAAAAAAAGAAACATTTACTCTGTCAATGGGCCACTTAATTATGTCCCTTAAAGAGCAGATCTCTACTACATTAATTTTAAGCAGTTTAACAATTAGGATTTGTACCAGCTAAAATTTAACTTGCTAATAAATATTATAGATAATGCAGTGCTTCTACAAGTAAGGATTAAGCAGTGAGAAATGATGGGTCTACTGTGTAATTAATCCATGGTTGGGGGTTCGGCCTCGTGCCTCCAATGACCCAACCATGGATTAATTCCATAGTAGACCCATCCTTTCGAGTGGCTTAATCCTCATGTAATATGGCAATGATTGTATGACTGATTCTCTGAATAAATGAGAACAGACTGATTTAGTCTTGGAATGCTTTGTGCCAAGTTATTAAACATGGTGTACACACAGTACAAAGCAATTGGTACATACCTATTGGAAATATCATGGCTACTATTTAACTTTTGCAAAACTAGTTCTTTTTCCACATGCACTGAATTGAGCCAATCTGAAAAAAAACTTTCATAGACCAAGTACTATTTTTCTGGGTATTAACTTCACTTTTTTTCCTCTGTTATCTAGCACAGCAGGAGATAGAACAGCATGACGTTTACTGCTCTCGCTTTTCAAATACTTGTTTTGACTAGTATTTAGTCTTTTTCCTTTTATTTTTCTCACTTTATTTTGCTTTTCACCCATAAAAGTAGCCTTTCTTTGATCTTGCTTTATGTCTGTTATTTTTGCTTTCTGTTGTAGAAGGTGCAGGTTCATCTTTACTATAGTGTGTATTTACCAAGGTAGTGATGCCCACTGCTCCACTCACACAAAAGTTGACACTAAAATTATGCGTTGTTGTCCTTCTGCGCTTCACTTGTGAATGGTGATCCACTGGGTGGGTGGCAAAATCGGGGAATTCTGCTGTTTTATGATGGCTGTGAAACGATGCTAGCACCACAGCACTGTTGTACAGCCATCTGTTACGCTGCCATGATGAGAACTGCCCTTGAGCAAAGAATTGCTGGAGCAAGCAGAAATGGCAAAATGTTTGCATACTGTTTTTATTTGTATACTGCTTTTGCCTATGGTGAATCGTCAAAGTACATCATCACAAACCATGGTCTACTTGGGAATTAGACCATGGTTAAAGTACCACCTGTAATATTTAGGCCAATAGACATTCAGTATTCAAACACCATGAAGTCTTGCTATATTATAACAAAAGCAGTCAGCCACTGCAGCTGAACTGCCCCGGAGAGGAAGGAGTTAACTCCAGAGGATCTGGAGTTCTACAGCGCGAGGGCGCTATGCCAAAGCTCTGTCTGGCAAGTTTCAAATGAAACTGTCAGATTCTTTACTCCGCTTCACTGAACAGTCGCTCCAGAGATCAGCTCCTTCAGCTCGGTTCATTCTCGGTTCAAGCGAGTATTTTTCGGTTCATTTGAACCGGCAAAAGTTATTATTTTACCGCATTTCGGTTAAAAAGCTCTATCTGGTAAACCGTAAGTACGAATTTAAAGTCTGTGTGGAAAGTTAATTATCGGTTCGGTTTTGAACCGATCGGTTTGCTTATTTCAACATTTTAAAGTGTTGGTTGGGTTTTTTAGAGTGCGGTTCCCGGTTCTTATCGGTTCTAAAAAAACCTGAATTTTAATAGGTTTTTTCAAATACCCGTGACACGGTTAGGAACCGATAAGGGTGTCTTGCCTGGCACTGCCATCAAAAGGGCAAGTTTTGGATAGGCTGGCATTATGTCTGAGAAACCCAAAAGAAAAACCGGGCCCACTGGGTTTCAACACTGATGTCTGTGGGGAAGCCTTTGCCAAGGCTGACCCACACACCACTTGTGTCTATTGTCTGGGGGCTGACCACCTCCTGTCAGACTGCCAGGTGTGTAAAAATTTCCCTGCAGCCACCCTGGAGAAGAGATTGGGCTGGCTCAAGGAACGAGAGGCCAGAAAGTCCGCTGACCCGGATGGCCAGCCCGGTCCAGCACCCACTGGACCAGAGGGAGTGCCCTCTGACCAGGGCGAGACTTTGGGCAAAAGGAAGGCTGGTTCAGAGGAACCAGTCCCAGTTAAAAAGACAAGGAAATCAGTAGGTTTGGAGTCCAAAATTGTGTCTCCAACTGCTGCAGAGATGGCTAAAGCCATTCAGATTGTCCAGTCACTGTCTCAGGGACCTGTCGAACCACCAACAGTTGGTAAAAGGTTGGTTCATTCAGTTCCAGTGGTTCAGGAGTATGATGTTGAGGATTTTTATGAACCACAGGAGGGGGAGGAGGAATTTGACCAATATGTGTGTGGCTGGGAGGGTCTGGACGTGCCCATTGAACCGGACATTTCTCCAGACAGACCTTTAGAATCTCCTCCTATTCTGTCTGAGTCCTCTTCTCATTTTATGTTTTACAAAAAAGTTGCAGAAACCCTCCAGCTTCCTTTAGAGGAGGCTGTGGATGAGCAAGAGGAGCCTGATTATGTAGAGATGATGGATATACCAGAGTCTAGGAGGTTGTCTATTCCTTTGCATAAGTCATTTAGGAAGCAAACAACAAAGATTTTAAAAAATCCTCATTCTGTCCCTCCTGTAGATAAAAATATGGACAGAAGGTATACTTTTTCTGAGCTCTGATACAGACTTCCTCACTGAACAGTGTAGTCATGTAGTGTGGTACAAGCTGCAGCCTGTGACAGGCTAATATTCTAGCTCCACATCCTCCTGATAAAGATTCCAGGAAGATTGATGCCATGGCAAAAAACAGTATATGGCAGCTTCTTTGGACTCAGGCAGGCAAATTATATGGCTTATGTAGCTAGATATCAGAAATCTAGGTGGGACACAATATTTAGTTAGCCAAGCAGGCCCATGGCCAGCTGGCTAGTGAATTGGAACAGGTGGCTGCTGATGGCATTGAAGCCTCTAAAGTTCAATTTCATACTGCTGTTGATGTTAATGATGTCTCATCTAGGGTCATGGCCACTTCTATAGCTTTCCGTAGGTTGGCATGGCTCAGATGCACTAATCTGTCCCAAGATACTCAGTCAAAGGCTATGGATTTTCCTGTAGTGGGAAACTCTCTGTTTGGGGAACAAACAGAAAACTATATGAAAAAGATGGATGAATGCAGAACTACCTACAAAAGTGCCCAGGCTAAGGAGAGGCATGCCACGCCACAAAGGCATGCTCCCAGAGGTAGGGGCAGGCCTTTTCACAGGCCTTTTACCAATTTCATGCCGCCTCTGCTGTTGCGAGAGGGTTTCTTCAGAGGCAGGGGTGACGAGGCACAAGTAAACCGTCCCTCCCCTCAGCCTAAGGCTGTTACAAGCAGCAGGCACCCTGATGGGGTGCCCAGGCCGATTCTCCTGTACCAGTGGGGGGCAGGTTGGCTTATTTCAGCCAGAACTGGCTGTCCTTAACTTCGGACAGATGGGTTCTGGAGGTAATAAGCCAGGGTCTGGTTCTCAGCTTCAAACACTTTCCAAAGATGAGAGCCAGACATTTCCCACCTGCAAATCCTTCAGAAGCCCTTGCTTTGGAAGCAGAGGTTTCTTCTCTTCTGGACTGCAAAGCAGTGGAAAGGGTTCCTCCTTGCCATCAGGGCAAGGGGCTTTATTCAAGATATTTTCTTACCCCAAAAAAGACAGGAGAATGGCGGCCCATTCTAGATTTAAGGTACCTGAACAAGCATCTTTTGAAACCAAAGTTCAGAATGTTGACTCTGGCAATGATATTGCCTTCTCTAAGGCCAGGGGACTGGCTAGCTTCCCTGGACCTCAAGGATGCCTATTTTCATGTCCTGATCAGGCCTTCTCACCGAAAGTACCTCCGGTTCGAACTGCCCTCAGGCCATTACCAGTTCAGGGCAATGCCTTTCGCCTTACCTCTCAAGGGTATTCACAAATGTCTGCTGTGGTAGTGGCCCACTTAAGAAGGCAAGGTTGTTGTAGTTTCCTACCTGGACGACTGGCTCATTGTGGGTCAGTCTCCAGGTCAGGTAAATCCCACTTGCAAGTCACCCAGCAGCTTCTCACTTCCTGGGATTCCTGCTAAATTTACAAAGTCAGTTCTGGAACCAGTTCAGGTCCTAACTTTCATAGGTGCAGAATTGAACACAAAGTTAGACAGGGCATTTCTTCCTCGGAAAGGGTAGACAGACTCATGGCCCTGGCATCCTCCTTTACCCTGCGAGTCTCTCGACCAGCAAGGCATTTTCTGCAACTCCTGGGGCACATGGCTGCTTCCACAGCTGTAGTACAAGGAGCAAGATTCCAGATGAGGGACATTCAGTTCCATTTGAGGGCCTATTGGTCTCAAAGGAAGGACCCCCTTACCAAATTGGTCCCAGTGACTCAAACTCTGATCCTGGCCCTCCACTGGTGGCAGGACCAAAGCAATCTAAGACGAGGGGTTCCCTTCATTCCCATTTCCCACTCCCTCACCCTCACCACGGATGCCTCCCTGTTAGGGTGGGGAGCTCACTTGGGCAACCTGTCCACTCAGGGAGTGTGGTCTCCTCAGGAATCTCTGCTCCACATCAATCTTTTGGAACTCAGAGCTGTCTTTTTAGCTCTTCGGGTGTTTACAGTTTCTGTCCAGAACAAAGTGGTTCAAGTCAGGACAGACAACACCACCACAATGTGGTACATCAACAAGCAAGGGGGCACTCTGTCTTCAGCCTTGTGCACCGAAGCAATGAAGTTGTGGTCTCTGGCTTACTCCCTGAACACCTTCCTGATGGCAGTTCATCTCCCAGAGAAGGACAATGTCCTGGCGGATGCCATCACGAATGGGCTCTGAATCCACAGGTGCTGGGGTCTGTCTTTGCCAGATGGGGCACCCCTCAGATAGATCTTTTCGCGGCCCCAGACAACCACCAACTTCCTCTATTTTGTTGCAGGCCTCCAGTGCTGGGCTCAGTTCCTCTGGACGCCTTTCTGTTGGACTGGAAGGGGAAGTTCCTGTATGCCTTTCCCCCCTTTCCTCCTCTTTTCAGGGTGCTAGTGAAAATCAGATCTCAACCCTGCAAAGTGATTCTGATCGCCCCAGATTGGGCCAGACAGCCCTGGTACCCTCTGCTTCTGTCCTTGACAGTCCACCCTGCCCTGAGTTTGCCCAGAGTCCACGACTTGCTGGCCTGTGCACAGGGGAGAGTGTGGTATCCGGACCTCAAATCCCTCCATCTCAGGGCCTGGCTCTTGAGGAGTTAGAATTTGCTGATTTACATCTTTCTCAAGGTGTCATGGATATTTTAAAGGCTTCAAGGAAGCCTTCCACTAGGGCCACTTATAATTCTAAGTGGAAGAGGTTTTCCATCTGGTGCTCTGAGAGGCAGATTATTCCAGAATCTGCTGATCTTCCCATTCTACTGGACTATTTGGTCCATTTAAATTCCCTAGGCCTTAGGCCAGCTACCTTGAAGGTTCATCTGGCAGCTGTCTCTGCTTTTGTGTCAGGAGGGAAGCCTGACTCCCTTTCTTCTCACCCTGTGTTCTCCAAGTTTTTAAAGGGTTACTTCATACTAACCCCTTTTCGGGAACCAGCTCCTGCCTGGGACCTGAATGTTTGTATTGCTCAGTTAATGCAACCTCCCTTTGAGCCTCTGTCCTCAGCAGAGCTCAAGTATCTAACTTGGAAAACTGTTTTCCTAGTGGCTATCACTTCTGCCAGACGCATAAGTGAATTACAGGCCCTGTCAGTGGAAGAAGATTTTCTCTTTCCACAGAGATAAGGTAGTCCTCAGGACTAATAGAAAGTTTTTGCCTAAGGTAGTTTCAGATTTCCACCTGAATCAATCCATCTCTCTCCCCCAGTATTTTTCACTGAGCATTCTTCCTCAGGTGAGAGGAGACTGCTGCGCTTGGACGCCAAAAGAGCCTTAAGCTACTATTTGGAACGCATCAAAGGTCACAGTCTGAATCCTCCAACTCTTTCTTACTTATGGCTAAGTTGGCAAAGGGAAACCTGCCACTAAGAGGACAATTGCAAGGTGGATTGTCTCTTGTATCCAATTTGTTACCAAAACTGGGTAGAGAACCCCTCAGGACTGAGGGCCCACTCCACCAGGGTATAGCTGTGTTCTAGCGGCTGCTAGAGACATTCCTATTCTGGAGATTTGTCAAGCTGCTACCTGGAAGACAGTTCACACTTTTACCAAGCATTATTCCTGGATGTCCAGTCCAGGAGAGATGTTGGTTTGGCACAGCTGTGCTTCAGAGCCTATTTCCTAAGTAGGTTCTGACCTCCTCCATGGAGGTACTGCTGTGTAATCTGCTTTTGTTATAATATAGCAAGACTTCATGGTGTTTGAAGAAAAAATTACTCACCTTAGTAATTGCTTTTCTTCTCATGGAGTCTTGCTATATTATAACCACCCTCCCTCCTGCCCCTCTCAGAACTTCTACTTGGGTAGGGGTGGCAAATTAGTGCAAGCACTGTGTCATGTCATTGTAGTTGTTTCCTTTACCTTCTTTCCTTTAGGGTTAGGGAGCTAGGTTGTTTCGTTAAGGTTATATATATTGTCCCCCTTCCTGGACTTGAGTCTTGGGGAGGGAGGGGGTTCTATTGGTGCTTGTCAAGGGTGGTAAACGAACTATAATACCATTATTCATTGTTATTATGGCTTTTGGTGTTTCTTTTGTTGTTTATATTGTTGTTATTACTACTAGTAGATAGCCATTTGGCTAGTGTAGAGTTTTCCACACAGACTTGTTGTTTGCTAATATTGTAAAGATCTGACAGTTTCATTTGAAACTTGCCAGATAGAGATTTGGCACAGCGCCCTCGCGCTGTAGAACTCCAGATCCTCTGGAGTTAACTCCTTCTTCTCCGGGGCAGTTCAGCTGCAGTGGCTGACTGCTTTTGTTATAATATAGCAAGACTCCATGAGAAGAAAAGCAATTACTAAGGTGAGTAATTTTTTCTTTCGGTGTACAGATTTATGCCATTTTACAACAGTAATTAGAACAGTTAGTCCAACTCTGGCATCTCCTGCTGTGGAATGCCAGTGCCTCAGAACTTGGAATTTTTTTTTTTTTTTTTTTTTTTTTTTTTTAATGAAAACTGTCTCTGTGCTGAGCCGGCCTGGTGGTGCTGAGGCACTGGACATCTCACCTTGCTGCACACCAGCGACCCAGGTTCGGGAGTGAGCCTGAGTTGTCTGAGGTCGGCACTGGGGGTGGCGGAGCTGGATGGAACAGCCATCAAGGCAGCTCTCCTCTGTGGGAGGTGGGTGGCATCCCTCACTCATGGCTACCCCCTGGTGGAGGCTGAGGGGTAGCACAAGCAAGGGTGCCGGCGATAGGCCAGTGGGGCGGGTGGAGGAGGGCTGTTACCAGGGTTGTAAGGCGCATGTATGCCTCCACACGCATGCGTACTTCTCCTGGGATCCTCTGGCAAAAATGGGGAGAAAAGAGGAAAAAACACTGGCGGCAGGATGGCAACTGCCTCTCCGTAGGCACCGCCCTTGGACCGGGCTTAAGGTAAGCCCCGGTAATTCCGGGGGACGGAGCTGGGGGAGTCAGTCAGATGGGGGGGCCATATGGGGACAGGAGAAATATGGATGAGAGGAAAAAAAAACCTCTCTGTGCTGGTCTTGCAGTAGCAGCCTTTCCCTAACAGATCTTTAGTTTCTGCTGAAGAGTTGTTACCCTGGATGCTGATTCTACCT